>OX243804.1:5002500-10002500 GCA_945859595.2 Megachile willughbiella
CTTGTGTATTAGAAAATTAATGTGACTTGATACAAAAATATTTGAAAATGGAAAAAATATATTCATACACTGCGTGAATATAAAATGAAAAATTTCTATGAATACTGTTACAGATATAGTTTTGTTAACATGTGTGTAATGTATGATTCAGAAAATTCTATTTTGCAGTATTTTTGAAAATACATACTACATTTTCTTTCATAAAACAGTGCTTATTTAAAGTGCTATAATAACTGTTTAGAATATTCCATAAATAGAAGATGAATGAGGTTCTCCACAAAAAGCCATCTTCCACCGAAGGATTTGTTCTCCATCTTGCATAACGCCAGTATTTGAATATCAAGAATAATAGCGGTTCGGTGGATAAGAAAAGATCGAAACCTTTCAGAAAAATGAATTTATTCCTGAATTTATGTCCACAACTTGCCGTCATTCTGATCATAAATCATCGCGATCTGGAATAGAGACGAATCCACAGCGTAGAACACGAAAGGACATCCCTTCGTACGACTTTGCCAAGTTTTCCCTCGACCGCGTATTAAATTATTCTTCTTTCCACTTCTGCCAACATATAATCCTTTCGTGTTATGCGATATCACAGGAATCTTTGTGTTAACAGAAAGATTTATGATTTTCTGACTTTCTCAAACTTTTATTATTGTTTCTACCAGAAAGAATTATGAATTTTCTCAGACTTTTATCATGTTTTATTATTTCGACAAAATTCTTAAAGACGTTGGAATATTTCGTTTCGTTTAATATATCATACTGATTAATATTCAGTATAATTGTGCTAGAACATATTAGTTATGGTTTTCATACATTTCTACGTTCAAAATTTATTTCAATATTCACGATAATAAATGTGAAAAGAAAAAATTGCACCAAATAGAATTCACAACATCCCCAAAAAAGTGCATAAATTGAGTGAAACTGACGAAATGAAGATTGACCATTAAGTTCTCCAAGATAATTGCATCGATTAGGATAATATTAAAGATAACCATAACGCCATGACAGTGAAAGAGTTAGGGAGCAAAGGGAGGATTTGTCGTGTGCATTCGGTACGTATCCCGGGAATGGAAGTCAGTTGGAATTGACAGGAACTGGGAGAGCCCGGGACATTGGCTCCAGACCCCCTGGCGCCGTCGCGACGCTTCCCAGCTTTTGGCAAAACACATCCTATCCCGTCGTATCCCGGAGAGGGCGCCCACTTTTTTTATGGCCACCGCCAGGACGACCCCCGATTTCAGACTCCTGAAGATCCCCATAAAATCCCCTTTCCTTGTCGCGATGCCTTCGACTTCTCTATATGTATCTAGCTGCGTCCTCCTCCTGATTGCTCCTCTTACTTGCCAACAATAGCGTCCACCCGATAGCGCAGAAAGGACTCTGCTCCTGGAATGGGGTTCAGCACGTGTCGATCTAAGAGATTAGTTCCCAAGTACCCCTGATACTTTATTCGCTTTGTATGTGGAAATTGGTGATTGTTTAATTTGCTCCGGAAGAAGGCGATTAAGTGATACGTAATTGGATATTCAAGCAACTTTTGATTGTTATTCGGGGGAGTTGGTTCTTTCAATTATACAAATATTCTGCACTTCACATAACAATTTTTATATTTTGGTATCAAACTTTTAAATTTACAAGTTTTTGAATTTTTCGAGGTCCACGCTTTCAAACATCGAAATATCTCAAGTTTCGAAATTTGCACATTTCTAACATCAGGTATTAATATTTTTAATTCTTCAAGTTCCTATATTCTCAAATTTTCACACCCCTCAAGTTCCAAACTTACAAATCCTCAAATTCCTCAAGTTCTTACATTCTCAAATTTCCACATCCCTCAGGTTCCAAATATTCGAATCCTCAGATCCCCCAAGCATTAAATTTTCAAATCTCCGAAATTCCTATGTTCCTTAATCTTAGAATTCAAGCTTTTTACATCATTGCACCTACGATTACTAACCCCTCCCCCAAAAACGTGCCAGTACCAATGTGAAAATTTTATTTAACATACACATTCGAACGGGAGACCGATAAAAAAAGCTATACGTCAGTTTTACCGTCGATTTCCTCGAAAGGACTTCCTGGAGCATCCAGACGAAGAAATTTCACGATTTTATGACCGAATACGGTACAGACAAGGTTAGAACGTAACCGTGATAGTGAAACGTTTCGAGTGGTTGACTCATTCGTACGACCTCCACGTATTCACCTCGAGAGATATCAATCTGATTCGGTAGTCGATAAAATTTCTCCTAGATGTATAATGGAGAAACTTTCTAGGACGCAGGAGCGTGTGCAGGATTCGACGACAGGACCCGTGAACAACGAATAGGACAAAGGGAGCGATAAAGTTGTCTGGAAAGAAAGAAGGGAAATTGCTGGAAGGAGGTTCTTCATCGGGGGTTGCTTCTATATTTATTGCTGTTTGGGGGTGGAGAAATGGCAGTATCTCTGCGTTTGCTCCAAAAATGAGTTGTCGGGAGATCGTCTGACAAATGATCAACTGATTCATTCGTGAATCAACGAGTCACCTTGGAAAGGCATGTGATAAAATAAAACTAGTTGACTTTCCTTACGTTCTTATTAATGACGGAGTTAATGGTCTCGATTGTTATTATAATTATAGGGGTATATTTTAGCGGAAACTTTAAAATAACTGTATGTACATTTTTGTATATCATTGCTATTTTAAATGCTAGTTTAATAGTCTAATAGCAATTAGCAATAGTAATTATAATTATAAGGGATTGATACGTTTTAGGGTTTATGAGAGCAAGGATTACAGTACATCAAATTTATTCTGTATAAATAATCACCAATAAAAATTTGTTAAAACTGTCCAATGAAATCTGAATTAGAAATTGAAGAATCATTTAAATCAGAATTATGAGTTCATAGTTGCTTTAAATCGATGCCAGATTTATTTATTAAAATATGAAATTTAATAAACTGATCGTGGATATCTGAAAAGGATTTTAATTGAAATTTTAATTAAAAACACATTGTTATCACCGTAACGAATGCGGTGCTTGCTCCATCTTGGAGTCCCAAAAGGAAACGAATGATAAGGCAGGACGGAGCTGACATTTCCCGCAGGAGGGAAAGCTTTTTCCTCTTACGGTAAAAAAGCCGAAATGAATGAAAATTGGATTGCGACCACAATCCTGGCAGCTGTCCAGCCGGAACTCTTCCCTTTGACACCAGAAGCGCGAGATTTATCTCGTGATATACACTTTTGAATCGATACTTGTTTGTCCCCGTTTCTAAAAAGGATGGAAACACTTTTAAAATAAAATTACATTCGTTTCTACTTATGATTCGACCATGGAAGTGGTCTGAGACAAATTTCGAATAAAATGAACTTGTAATGAAATCAAGGATGAAGTAACTAGTTCATATTCTATGTATCACCAGACAGAAGTATCATGGTATTTCATGTATTATACAGGGATTTTCAGTAACATCTGTGTGAAATTTTTATTTGAAACTGTCCATCTGATATTTTTACTATTCCTTCTGAAACATCCATACCTAATTAACTCTTTGAAATTGAAGATCAAAATACTTTCAATAGAACTATATTTTTAAAGAATACGTTCACAAAAAGTTGATGCGATCAGAAATATTTTCATAAAAAAAAAATGTGAAATTATAGATAGAAGTAACATGGTATTTATTTTATACAGGTTGTTTCAGCGACACATATTTATCCATCTAATGCATTTACTAGTATTTACAGTCCATCTAATGTACATTCATCTAAAGTTCAGAATACTCCCAACAAAATAATATTTAAAAAAAATAAGATCGTAAACAGTTGTCAAAGTGTAAATATTATCAAGCAAAAAATTTGAAATTGCGTGTTGAACAACCAGAGTAGTGCTATTGAACTTTCTCCACGCGATTGAGAAAAGTCACGTAAGCAAACGCATGGTTTGTCCTCGTCACGTTGAAATGCAGGTCGTGCCCACGTATCGGTGGCGTTCATTCGGTATATCGAGCATCGCCCACGCTTTGTGGTTTATGCACAGGTGCATTCTGTTCGGTGACAACGTGGAAAAAACGCCCACGTCTGTTATGAACGATCAACGACGCCTTTTTTTCTCTGCCTCCGACGCTTCAAGAATGCCAGGAACGTCGTAAACTTACGCGTTTCCGTAGGTGATTTCCTATTAATCCTTTCACTGTTTACTACTTACGATAAATGGACAGCTCCGGTGCCCGTTGGAGGACGCATGGACTGTGTGTTATGTGAGCTTAGATGAAGATGTATTAGGAAGTTAAATATTTTGGGTTTAGGAAGTTGAAAATGTAGAAATTTAGGAATTTGGGAGTGTAACTTCAAATTTCGAAATTTGGAAATATGGTACTTGATAGGTATCTCTATAGGTATGTCAAATACTTGGAATATTTGGAAATGTGAAACCTTACTACCCGAAAGGATCAATCAGTGACATATACCCTTCATGGAACCTTGAATCTCTATTATTCCCAAATCTCCATGTGCCCGAATCTGTGTCTCTAAATCCCTATATTTCTGAATTCCTATTTCCTCAAGTTACATTCTTAAATACCTACTTCTCCAAATTTCTACGTGTCCAAATTGTAATATGCCCACATCTCAATTTTCCAAAACTACATGCTTAAATCTCTACATCCTCAAATTCCTATACCCCCAAATTCGTATACCCCTAAATTTCTATACCTCCAAACCCCTAAACCCCCAAATTCCTATACTCCCAAATCCCTATACCTCCAAATCCCTCTACCCCCAAATCCCTATATCCCTAAATCCATATTTCTCCCAATCTTTATATGTCTAAATACCTACATCCCCAAATCCCTACATGTTCAAATCTCCAATTTCGCAAATCTCTATTTCCCTAAATTGTCTATGTAACAAATACCTATATCTCCAACTTCCCTAAATTACCTATATGCACCAAATCCATATATCTCCAAATCCTATATCCTGCACCCCTCTACACTACAGTGATAAGTATTAAATAAGTTCGAGTGACCAACTCTATGCAATGAATCACGGTGACTAAAAGAAATACTGCTTCTAATCGTCTCGTTCTCTATTTACATCCTCATTACGAGGAAATTTACAACCGCTTCCTGCGAACGATGATAAATGCCGGAAGAACGACGTGTGTTACATATTCGCGTGCAACTCGCTACTGAATTTGACCGCGACGTTACATAATTGTATATGCACACGTGACCCCATGAAACAGGAACAGTATTTTGGGGACTTATACGAGGAGAAAGTGCAGGTTCTGAACGGAGTCGCGTATGTACAAATATGTGATGAAGACGGATAGTTTGAGTCGGCGGAATGAGCGATACTAGCAGATGCCTAAAGGCGGATTTAGAATGACGCATAAAGATTTATCTTCGTCAAGTGTGGTTGATACGTTAGATGATAACTACAACGCATGAATTGAATCGAGTGGAGACAATTGGGATTAGCGTGCGGCCGTGAATTAATTCAGGGTATTGTTGATTCTTAGAGTACCATTTCGAAACGCTGATTGTGGGTTATGCCTTGATTATGTTAAGCTATGTTCGAATTTTTAGTCGTGATGTAATGTGTTTGTGTATTGCCTTTGGAGATTTGGGAAATTGGTCTGAAATTTGGAGATTTGGGGTTTGGGGATTTAGGGATTTAGAAATTTAGAAATTTAGAAATTTAGAAACTCGAGAATTTGGGGATTTAGAAATTTAGGAATTTGAGCATTTGGGGAATTAGAAATTTAGGAATTTGCAATCTAATGACGTGGAAGTTTAGAAACCCGAGAATTTAGGAATTTAGAAATTTAAGAATTTGGAATTTAAGGATTTGAAAATTTGCTGCTTTATATCAATCCTGAAATATAAAAAATGTAGTATACCAATGTTCTAAGTTCTCCACCATAATATAACTCTCCATCAATTCATATAAATTAATCGTTCCACAATGAAATATACCACAGCTGAAAGTATAACATAAGTCATCGCTCAAAAACGAAGATGTTATAAACGATGCAAATCATGAATAACGCAATAATAAAAAACGTGATGTCATCGATGCATCCACATCAAGAATAATCTTCGCAGATTTCGCAGCCATAGGTGTATTACTCAAACGCCTAAATCTGCAACTCGAGGAGCAACTAGAAAAGGAAAAGAGACGGATACGGTGTTCCGTTTCCGTTTACGATCGTGTCAATTTTTAATACGTGATTTCAAGGAATATATCAGTAAGCGTAGCGTAAAACGACTTACATCATTGTGTACTACGAAACACGCTGTTCTGAATGGAGACTGGCATGACCAAATTTGGTGCGGTCTCGATTCCATGCACGTCGCTCCAAGCATTTCGATGTTTTACGAAGAAGTTCAACAATTTCAACGTAATCTTACGAAAATTTTTATTTCGTTTTGAATATTGTTTTCGTACAATTTGATAGAATTAGAAGTTTTTGGAAGTCGGATGATTTGCATCGTTAGATTTCGAACAATTTGGGAAGTGAGGCACATAAAGGTGCTCCTTTATGTTTTTTGTCGCGGCTGCTCGGATCTTCTTATTTTTAGAGGAAAGTCTGTTTATTTGGATTAGTTATTTGCATGAAGGCAGGGCTGTATGTGGCACGTACGGGCCCGCGTCATACTGTTATCGATTGTTATACTCGTGCAGAAGTTTGAAATGAGGAGACTCATATGTAAATTGTAATGTGATGAGATTATTATGCATTTTATTGTTTGGACATTGTTTGTGAGTGTATATTATACAGTTTATAATTGTACGTTTTTATTATGTATTATTTGTTACACGTAGTACAGTATATAAATAGACATTATTATTTTAACATACAGTGCGTACATGCACATTGTTGTTACACATTATATAATGTACAATTACATTGCAATTATACATTTTATTGTCTAATTACATAATACAGTAATACGACACATTTGATTAGTAAATGTAAGATGTATGTTTACCTTATAATTGAAAATTAATTAGAGTTATGAACAGATAGGAGATAAAAGATGAATTGATGCACACAATTATTTCTTATCTCTGTAAGAGTCGATACGCTTCGATAAAAGTATTTCTGTAATTTTTGTAATGGGTTTGTTCCACTGCTGTACATTGTTACACTAAATCAAAATTAATTTATTTATAATTGAACAATTTTATCAATTTTAACAAGTTTACAAAGCTTTTTATAAACGACCTTCACTTTCACAGTAAGTTCTATGAAGAATGAAGGTTTACAGAAAACTTTATGGATATATACTTTTAAATATAAGCACAAATTAGTGCATATAAATATTTAATTATCTGTTTGTGAACAATTAAAAGTTCAATGGAGAAAGAAACATATAACCCTACAAAAATAATCCTAAATAGTTTAACAAAGCAAACAGAAGTAAAAGGAAACAATAGCAAAAGAATATTTTTGCAATACTTTTTTATTATAGTTATAAAACACTACAACAAAAATTACAACATTCGTATCGTATTATTTATACCTAAATTTTTCTTTAACCAAAGAAAACATAATTTTCTTCTATAATTATCGTATAAATATTAAAAATCAAACAAATTCGTGTATTATCATCAAGCGTAAAAGTTTAAAATAGTGTTTTTATCTAGGATTGCAGAAATGATATAATAATGGATTAAGATTACAAACGAGTCAACACTTTTATACCCATACTTCCACGGTATTATCAATAAGAGGTTAAATATAAGGCTAAAAATAATGTGCAGAGGATTAAAGAAGAAAAAAACAATTTGTTTTGATCTGTAGGAACGAGGGTACTAAAGGCGCCTCAATTTTTTCACGACGCGCGCCGTCACTGACCTTGAACGAGAGGAACGCTCGAAACTGAAACGGCGGAGTCGCAAGAGTGTTGTCGGACGTGTGGTTGTGGCCGAAGTGACAAATTGATTTTGTGCAACGAAACAGGACACCTTTTCTATCTATGGATATTTTTCAAGGTGAGTAGAACGAAACCACGATCTGATAATACGATGGTTAGCGCCGGTTGCCGATGCTGCCGGCGGTTCTATTGATTTTTCCGTGATTTCCGACAGATGGGCGTGCTGCCCTCGTTTAGACTTTTCCGATCGTTCCTGTGCATTTTCTCGCCGATAAAGCTCGATTTATTCGATCATTTTATCAAAGATTACCGGTCACTCGTCCACCGGCTATATATGAACGCGTACGTGCGTTAGTCCGTGTGGATTACGAGAGAGCTAACCTCAAAAACGCGAGGGTTAGGACCACCCAACGGGTGTCTCCCGAAATAGAGATGATTCACAACATCGGCGACAATTGACAGCTCGTTGCTGCGTTCGTGCTTCCTTGCATCAACATTTCGTGCAGTAACAATCGATCACGGCGAATTTCGCGATTGTTTGCGAGATCTCGTGTGCCCTATCTCCGTCTCTCTTTCGATAACCGTGCGCTCCTCTCGTCTCCCGTTTCGTTAAATGCGCGACGTGCCAAAACAATAGGACCGGAGAAAATCAATAGGCAGGCTGTAAGAGGTTAAATAGGGAAACCCATCTGCTACCATCGTGCACGAGACTTTATTAAGTTTCTGCGTTTGGTTAACTTCGTCCGTGAATCGCATGAAATTCGCCAACCGTTTATCTGTCCACCATTCCCCATGGTTTTTTGTTTGCCGTTAATCTGATTTGCTTGTTTATCTTTTTTTTTATCTTCCGGGGTCTTTTTACACGTTATAGGGAATTTCGTTTTCTGTACAGTGTTTCGACTTCTGGTTTTGAATTCTTGGCTCTTGGACCAGGGTCAGGTAGGGTGGTTGTAAATGTCTGCTAGAAGGTTTCTCAATGGTTTATTTGACTTGGCAGTTTAGTGGAAATTCCATGTGCTATTCCTCCCTCTTTGTAACATAGTGATAATTTCAATAAATTGTTCAACAATTATTTAGTGGATGTTTACATTCTAGTCACTTCCTGTGGCTTTTATGAATAGTGTAATGTATTGTATAACAGTGTACAATTTAATTTAGGTTCTTTTTTGTCGAAGAAAGTTTTCTCCAACTTTAAATCAATTTATAGTGGTTTTTTAAAAGAAGCTTATCTAGTGGTGTTATGTTCAATTTTTCACTAAAAATCAAATCGATTGATTTAAAAATAAATTTTTGTTATTATGAGTTGAAATGTTTAGTGCGAGTGTTTGATGAAATTTATAATAGGAATAAAACGGTTTTTCCTAATTTCTAACTTTCCTAAATTGTTTCTATAAAGTAGTTTCACAATTGTATTGTCTTTTGACATGCAACACCCCGGTAACAGCATGTTCCAGACTACACAATCGATTATCGATTCTGAACAGTTTTTCCACGAACAGTTCGCGAAGCACTCACGGATTTAGAGTTCTTAATTCGCGCGGTGCGTGACCGATGCACCGCTGCAGATTTATTTCCGTGGAATTGAGCCAGACTCACAATTTAATTATCGTGATCCACTTGGAGTCTGTTGAGAAGCCGGCTTTAAGGCTTCATTGAATTTATCCGAAGTGACGATCTTTATTTCCCGATCGACGCGTATAAAATGGCCTGCCGGAAGCGGAAGAAAGCATCGGATCGTTCCGTGGCTCGTCCCGAACGAAGATATTTGCTCGAGATACAAAACCATTCGAATGAATTGCTATAAATTAAACTGTTGTTTCGTTGTTGTCATAAAAGTTGCCTGCACTTTTACATTCTTTTTCAGACTTTGCGTTTTATCTTCCCGCAACATTTTTGCGTTCTAATTTCGGTATCATGTTAGATATTATCCTAACTGCAATTTGGGTCAGATACACATAATTGTTATAGAACAGTTGATCTTCCGTTTGGTATCGGGTCTGACTCAGCCCAAACATGCGCGTCTGGAAAGCACAGTTCCGGTACGAGCTATATGTATAAATAGCAGCGTGCGTATGTCCGGTGCGTGTAGAATACACACTCTGGTTGCTTGAAAATAGTAAGTCGTCCTTCTTGTATGAAATCTCTGCTTTCTGACTCCATCCATTGTAAGAAATTATTCTCACGCCGCAAACCGTTGACGAAAGCTCGAAAATGTCACTGCGTAACTTCATTCATGAGTGATAGGACAATTATAAAATTCTGCACTCGATTATTTAGAATATTCATTCATTTTTGTAGAGCATATTATTTTACAAGTTTTACAGTTTCTATATACTTAGATTAATTTTCTAGACTTCTGTTCGTTCGGGTACATTTGATTTAGTCACCACGTGTTATATTGCTACACATTATAATTCCACGCATTGAATTACCACGCACTTTAACGCCACGCGTTATATTGCCGGACATTACGAATATTACCACGTGTTGTATTCCTACATGTTACATCGCCACGCGTTGTAATTGCACGCGTTATATTGCCACGCGCTATATCGCCACGCGTTATATTGGCACGCGTTATATTGCCACGCGTTATATCGCCGCTCATTCGGAATATTACCACGTGTTGTATCCCCACATGTTATATTGCCACGCGTTGTAATTCTACGTGTTATATTGCCACGTGGTATATCGCCACTCGTTATATCGCCACGCATTCAGAAGATTACCACGTGTTGTATCCCCACATGTTATATTGCCACGCGTTGTAATTCCACGTGTTATATTGCCACGTGGTATATCGCCACGCGTTATATCGCCACTCGTTACATTGCCCTACATTATATCGTCACGCGTTGTATTGCCACGCGCTGGATCTCCACATGTTGTAATTGCACGCGCTACATTACCACGCACTGTATCGCTACACGTTAAATTTTCAGCTGTTTAAATCGCCGTATAAATTAAGTATAAAAATTTATTCCAATCGCTTGAAACGTTTAAAGATACTCGGCAATATAAGTAAAGATTGACGGTTCTGAAAGTTTCGTACGTACAACCTTTTGTATTTGAGTATCGTCGGTTTATTTTACTACTGTTATCTCAGTTATCTTTTGTCGTTACATCACGTTGTCCGTATCGCTGTTCTTGTTGCATTACGTTATATTGTTTTATTTTTACATTTCCTTCACTATTCACCTTCATTTTGTACGGTTACTTTTTCAATATCGCATCTTATTTTCGTATGCATAATAGCTATTCTTACTAATTTAATAATCTAGTGATCTAATACAGTTGTCAGCTATAAAATGATTGTTATTCGTTCATAGGATAATTGTTTAATATATATATTATTTATGTTACCACTTATATTTATACTGATATCCACAGAATTGGCGGGAAACTCGTAAATTAAAAATTTCTGTCCCATTATGGTGTTGAAAATTTACCATTTTGTATCATAGTACTTGACGAGGTTTACAAATTTAACTAAAATGTTTAACAAAACAGCGATAAGAAAAATAAAATTTCAATTATTTGCAATTGATTTGCATGTTCCTATGATTTGCAGCGATTGACGCACGTCTTCAAATATTTTCGTACTATTTACGCAAAAGGTCCGAAGTAATTTTGAATAATCATGCAATTTCATGGTCATTTGCTTCTATCTTCTCCTCGTCAGATTTGTTTCCTTTCTACGGCTCCGATTCCTTCGAACGAAACAAACGACTTCGTTACAAGACTATTTTCATGATTGAGGGTGAGCGATATTCAAACGGAGTGGACACAGAAACAATTACATATATTAATTAACGCTAATGTATTGGATTTGTATTGTTATACAATAAATTATAAAGATATTCGCAACACATCAATTCTTTATCTGTCATAATTTATATTACTTTAAGACAAACGTTAAGAAAAATGAATAGTATTATTGATATACATGTAGGTGATTGCATATGTGTGATTCATTAATCTAAAAACTACGATTTAACTAAATGTTAATCACTTGTATGAAGATTTCGCATATTTCGCTGAGCGATTGATTAATTTACGTTCAATTTATTCGATCTCACGAGAACAGCGCTTTTCAGTAGCCCGATTTCCACGAACGAGTTATTTTCAAACAGAGCCAGTAATAATCGGCGGAAAAAAGTGACGAGTACAGTTATCTAAAGAAGTGACTTCATTTCTGCGTAAAGAACAGTTCGCGATTTAACTCAGGGACTTGCTTTTCGAAAACTGTTGCTATAAAACAATATTTATTTTTATATATAGCGTAGTATGCTACCGTAGGGAAAATGGCAATATAGGGAGAGGAAAGGTTTTGTTCGGTTTTTTGATGGAATACTTTCAACATTACAATCTTTCCTATTTGGAAATTTAGATATTCGGGAATTTAGGAATTTAGGGATCTGGGGACTTAGGAATTTTGAAATTTAGGGATTTTTAAATTTGGGAACTTACCAACTTGAAAATTTGGGAGTTTGGAGATCTTGGGATTTGGAAATTGGGGAATGTAGGAATTTGGGAATTTGGGAGTTTAGGAATCTAGGGATTTGGGAATTTAGAAATTTGGGAACTTAGAAATTGGGGAATTGGGAGACTTGGGAATTTAGAAATTTGGGAATTCAGGGATCTGGGGATTTAGAAATTTGGGAACATAAGAATTTGGAATTTTAAGGATTTAGGGACTTGAAAATTTGTTAAATTAGGAACTTGAATATTTGTAAATTGCGGAAATTGATAATTTGAGAACTTGAAAATTTACAAATTAAAAGTTCAAATGTTCAAATTTATAAATTCACTGAATTAATATTATAAAAGAGTGTAAATAATTGCCAATAATTCGCAATGACCTCTCATGCTTCCATCATCACCGAAAGGTGTTTATAACGTCTGCAGCAACGGCTCACCGCTACATATCTCAAGAGGCAATTTAATGGAACAATCGTCAGCTTTTAAATAAAATCCTTCCATCCACGTAATGTAGCAGAAAAAGCTCTGAAGCATGCTATTATCCTCTGCAATGAACAAGATTCTGTATTCGTCGTAACTGGCAGTGTCTATTAAGGTGGTTGTGTCATAAACACCCTTTATTATGAAATTTCTTTCAAATTTTAATGGATGTACATAATAATAATAATACCTGAGTATTAGTGATATTTCAGAATAACCTTCTCCAAATATACATACTTACAGTCTGCATTTAAAACTGCCAACATCATTAACATGTATAATAAAGAATTAATTATAAAATTTATTATAAAACACTTGGAGGTACTATATGAAGTACTAAGTTGTAGTTCACTAAGTAGGTACTAAGTTGTCAATTGAGATCAATAATCAATAAGCAATAATCAATAACCAATAATAGGATTCTAATTAGTTTGCTCGGATACGTACACATACATTGTATGTGTACATTGTGTGCATTGTTAATTATAACTGAAGAACTATTTTAAACTTCCTTAACCAAACAATTATAGAAGAATGTAGTACATTTCAAAAAAAGATAAACTTTACCATACAGTTTCAGAAATAAAGCATTATGGAACAGGTAAATGCTCTTCTTCATAAACTCAATGATAGACAGGAATATTTATTTTCTGCTAATGTTATACTGTTTCACTTACCTTACGTCAGCGTTACATGAAAAGTCACTTCGTTCGCATCGAAAATTGTTCACACGATTGCCTCGTTTATCAAAGCAGCTAATGAATTTCAATATTGTGACACAACTTAAATTACGAGTGGGACCGAAGTCTTTGATGAAGACTCACGACGAATAGAAAATGTCGAATTGCTCGAAATTGAACGTTGAGTTACAATCCCCTCGATTTCTCTTGCTCCTTATGAACTCTGGTCAGCTGATCCCGCGTTTGTTTCCGATTTTTTCCAATTCTGTCGGACAAATTACCCTGGTCCCTTCTTTATAGAAACATGCGTTCATTTTTATGTGACAGAACCACTGATCGAAACTCGTAATCAGAGATTTAGGTACGTAGGTGCACATATGATACTATGTATTCTGCTAAATGATTGGTCAAATAAATTTGTCATTTTAAATTATTTTAAAAAAGCGAAATTTTACAGTGTACTTCAAGAACCGAAGTACATTAACTTAGTTAACTGTCTCATATCTTTTATGTCATATGTAACATATGTAACTATATGTAACATATATATGTTACATATGATGGCTATATTAAATATGAAATTTATTTGAAATAATCAACATATAGAACACTTCAATAACATAGTCTGTTCTACATTATAATAAAAAAACAATGGCTACTCTGTTACTCTTGTAATGTAATTTATGTCTATTGAAGTAGACAGTTATTTACACAATAAGAAAGTAAGTTATTCAGACACTAATGTAACACATCATTTATCGAAACGTACGATTCAATCAAAATCTTAGTGGGACGGTGATAATGAAGATATCGACTGAGGTGATAGAGGAAGATTGAGTATTCAACTAATTTGTATACGTGTAGCCATTGCCATCCATCCATCCATGCAATTAAGTAGAAGACAAAACAAAGTAATACCGCTAATTGCTTTTTCGATCGTACCAAGAACTGTAACTATACTGAATGAATATCGATCCAGGGGTAAAAAGAATTTAGAGTTAAAGGGTAACTTAACATTTAAATGGAAAAATTATTTATTACTTTTTTATGATATTAATTTTGAAAATTGAGTAATGTATTTTGTTACAGAATTTGAACATTTACGTGGTGAAGGGTATGTGTTTAATTACACGATCGATGTATTTATGATTAATTTTCTCCACTGAAAGAGACTAGACATTTATATAAAAAATTTATTTGTTCTAAAAATCTGCAAAAAATTATCGCACCTCATCTTCCATATTTCGCGGGACTTTATATCTTTTAATTCATCGCATTCATTTCATCACATTCTGTATTCATTTAAGCTTTATATTTTCTTTAGTATTATTCCCCGCATTGTGTTCATTTATTTAGTCTCGTATTTTTCTCTCATTGAATTCTTCAGCGCGAGAAACTTAATTGAATATCGCAGAAAGGTTAAATCCGAGAAAATTATACTTGCGAGATCGAATGCTCGTAACGGAGATAAAATTGACAATTAGAAATGTTTTTCGATAGATTCGGAACGACGAGATATAATATAATGTTGTACCATAAATTTCGGTTCCTCGCATTTTCTGTATCAAGTTGGATTAAACATCGCGTCTCGTTCCAAAATTGCAATTTCAGTATGCAAAATTTATCGGTTCGTATCGCGTTTTCGTTCATTATTTAAAACGGACACGTACTCGTACAAAAATCAACATTTAGTATACAATTGTTGCATACAAAATCGTTTATACGATCACTCACTTCTCCATATTAATCTGTCGATGTAGCATTTTTTAACGCGATTTAAATACTTCTACTTCACATATTTTGTTTCAAATGATTCATTAAATATTGAAGTATGAACACGTTCCGGGTCGACCGAATATTATTGGAAAAGACTGAACAAATATTTTCTTCATACAACCTGTGTACAATTCGACGTTTCAAAGGTTCAAACGAAAGAATCGTATCTCTCTGTAAAATTAATTATTATTGCGGTAATATCAGTTACAAATTCTAACTATATTGCAAATAATGTACTTTCAAGGAAAATATCTATAGATTTTATAAAATCTTCCACTCTAATTTTAAAACGACTGTGTCATTTTTAAAAATACTCTTTACAGAAAAATCAGGAAAAATTGTGACAAAATACAAAATAAATTAAAGCAGAAGATAAATCTGTCTATAACAGTGTAAATATTATAACAATGTTATTATAAGTATTATTAGAACAATGTATTAGCGATTTAGACTAAGTCAAATATACACAGTTAACCAGGAAGTTGAAACTCAACAAAAAGCAAATTTTGCAAATGAATTTCTTCATCATTGAAGGAAGTTTCTCGACAATGTTCATCCATAGTCGCTCACCTGTTCCATTCGTCTTATCTCAATTTTCTTCACAGCCTGTTCATCCCCACGGTCCATCCGACCATCACATTTAATCCAAGATCACCCTTGTTTGCGCAGTTTTAGGTTACAACGCATCTAATGGATTATCCGTACATTCAGCCCGAGTACCTTCCAGGCCCGTGTCATCGATTCAATGGACGGCCCTGTGCTGCACATAAAAATAACAATGATTCTGTGTTTGCTCAACTTATTAGATGATTTTACCGCGGCTGTGATCAGGGCAGAATCGTTTCAGCTGATGTTTCCGTTCCACGTTTCACCACCTTTTAACACGTCTGAAAAATACTTGTCTTTGATTGAATGACCTTACACCAATTTTTGTATCTAGTATTTTACGCTAATTTAGAAAACAATTAACGAAAATGAAACTGAGACTCTAGATACTTCGAACTGGATATCACTCTGGACCACACTTGCTCTATTATATCTTTGCCTTAGTTTCAATTAGAGAACATTTGACATGTTTTATAAATAAACTTGTACATATGTATCTTGTAAGACTGCCTACACGAGAATGATAGAGAAGATATTTAAGAAGTCAGAAGTAGAGGACAGGAGAATGAAAGTACATCGAAAAATATTTGCTATTGTTATAAAAGTATAAAATAATATGAAAAGCATCAATGGATCTTGCAACTTACCCTAGTACCACCCTATCGTTTCAAATTGGAAAAAATTATTGTTTGATACTTAACATATCAGTAAGCGTTTAATATCTATAAAACTCCATCAGCAAGAACACGAAGACACTAACTAATCCGTTACAGTGTCCAATGAGAAACCTCAGAGCTCATCTCCGCTTATGAAGAAACTGTTATTATGTCCATTTCGTTTTGCGTCATAAAATTTGTCCCGAACGAGTACTCGCGATGTCCTGTATTTGCAATAATTTACTCCAGCCTATTTATTCGACGATAAACACGACGAGGCGTTATTTATCGTCGGCAGGCGATTTCCACGTGCGACGAGAAAGCGTGCGAACACGGAGGCAACAACAATGTGCAGTCGATCGAAAGATACGCGATAACGGTCCTCTTGTGCCGTCGTAAAAAAAGGAAAAGAGACGGGAGACAACTAATAAAGTCGTGGCGAACAACTCGTAATGCGTAATCTTATAATGGGCCGATCGCACACGTAGCAACGTTACGGGAGGAATCATAACGGTTGTAAATCCGATCAATCAGCACGCGTCCCGTTCCATCGACCCCGAATCACCCTCTCGTCACCCCCGTTGGCAAATGTCTTGCGCGTTTCCGCGAAATTTTGCGATTAATGGTCGGCTTCCAGCGACGATCAATAGACGATCTCTCGGCTGCAACTTCGTTGCTGGATTCTGCTTTTCGACGGCCAGAAACGGGGCTTGAATTCGGCTCGACCGCGATTTTAACCCCTTCGCGATACTCCGTGCTCGTGGAACTTTCGGGTTACGAAAATTCTTCCATTTTGTTCTTTCATCTGAACCATTCGTTGAACATTTATCGTTTATTGTCGCGACAAAATATTTGTTGGGTATTGTAAAATTTGAATTGCTGAAAAGATATTTTTCGAATTTCCAATTTGATATTTTATGCGACTATGAGTATGTAATCTTGGGATATAAAGATGTGGAAGTCTAGGGATCTAGTAATATAGGGTTACAGAGACAGTTACATAGAGTAAGGTTACATAGAGCACAAAGATGTGGGGACGCAAGAATTCACATGTATAAAAGTTTGGAGATGTGGATGTGGAAATCTAAGAGTAGAGAGATCTAGAGGACCCCAGAAAAATTTAGTACTGTGGGATTTGGGAATGTAAGGATCTAGGGATACGAGGATCTGGATATGTGGATGTCTAGATATATAGGTGTCTAAGGATATGAGGACATGGGTGGAATCTATGGGTCCGAGGATCTGGGTACATGAATGTCTACAAACATGAGGATCTAGATATACGTGTGTGTAGAAACATGACAATCTAAGGATGTAGAAATTTGGAACCATAGGTGTTTATCAGAGATCTAGAAATGTAGAAAATGTTCCATCTGATACTTCAAATAAAATTGATACAAAATCAGTACAATATAAAATTTCTCTCCAACATCTTTTTAAGATAGACGTACTCTACGCAAAAACGTAATACCCATTTTGTAGCTATGAAATCTCAACGAACAGCTATTATAACTTTCCCTCCATTATGCCACTAAATCAACATTAAACATTCAAGTCTCCGCAGCACGTTTCTACAAATTATCAAAAAAAAAGAACGTAAAAATTGTTATTCTACCAAAGGACCGTTTATTCGTCGCCGTCTCCGCATAGCAGAAAATGGGAATCGCGGCATCATCGCGAAACTACACCGAATTAAACACGAACGAAGGAAAAAGAAAGGAATCTGAAAGTTTCAACCCTGCGACATCGAGTCGAATTCATCGAGACGTAAACTTTCGGTTCAAAGATGCACCTATCAGACGCAAGCACGAGCGATTAAGTCCAGTATGCAAAAAATTCGTGAGGGTAGCCTGTCTGCCACACCCCTGAGTCCAAGGAGTACCTTGACGGTGACCTTCGGGGGGAGGGTGGTAGCTTTCTGTCCCCAATGTTCTCCAGAGGCCAGGACGAGTTCTACGGGATAAAGAGAAAGAAGAGGGAGCGTAGAAGGGACGAGAGGGATGCACGAATGCGCGTGTATTTGTGAGAAATAGAGAATCTCGAGCTCTCATCGTGACCGCGTAGTTAGGTGTATGTGAATATCATGGGGGTAGGAGGGCGACGTAGAAGTGGAGAGATGTGTTGGTATATGGAGCCAACATCACCGGAGTGTCTCGGCGTTGGAGGCGCCAAAGCGTCGCGGCGCCACCCCCGGCGCCCGCCATAACGCCGCCAGCACCCACCCCCCTCGACTCTCTCCAACTTCTCTTCTCTCTTCCCTTTCTCCTGTCTCTTCTCTTGCTCTACACCTCCCCTTTCTTTGCTTTATTTTTCTCCCTTAAGCCCCGTGTCCTCTCCTTGTCCCTGTTTCCCTTTATTTGCCTTTTATTTATCCCGTTTTCATTTTGCTTTCTGGTCACTTCCCCATCTTTTTTCGGTTACTCACCCTTCCACGCTTTTTCTACCATCTTTTCAAACGAGACTTTTTTCATTCTTTTTCTGAAGATATATTAGACGATTTTAGCTACCTTTGTTAGGGGTTGATTCGATCTGTCTTTGGTAAGGAGGGGTTGATTTGAACTATCTTTGTCAGTAAGGCATGCATTTCATATTTGCTGATTCGATGCTTGTTCAGAGGTTATTTTTTATATTTAGTGGAGAAAATGTATAAATTTATTTGATCTCTTCTTGTTAGGGGTTGATTTGAACTATCTTTATTACTGAGGTGTTAATTATACATGCGCATGAAGTTCGCTGTTTTGATCATTTTTTTAAGTAGCTCTCTTCGATATAGTGAAAGGGAATATATTTAATATTTATTTTATTATACAAAATTAAATAATATATTATTATTTGAAATCGGATGAAATTCTTATTAGATCTTCCCGTGGTTTTACTTTGTAATGATTTGGTGAATTCTTTTCGTATTAAAAGACTGCACTTTTTGCGCGTTGCAGCGCGCAATATTTAAATTTGAAATGCGGAAAAGTGTGCGCGAGGGATCGATTAATCGAAATAGGAGGAGTAATGGAATTTACTTTGACATGCATCGCGATAGACGTCGATCTTTCTATGGCTCTTTTTTCTAATTTCATTTCGTACGATCCTGTCTTTTTATTCTTTGTTCATTCATTGTTTCATGACAATTTTTATCTTCATTCTTATTGTATCTTAAAATAATATCTTAATTAATTCCATTTCATATATATATTTATAATTATAATAAGAGCTATATTAAATGTTTACGCAGAACATAAAAAGATCTGTAATTCGTTTACTTTTGTCAGTTTTCAGAAGGGCCTGAGAAACGAACTGCAACTGTTGCCACACATACACACACACACGCATTAACGGAACGAAAAATATCACGAAATAAGACAGAGGAACCAACGAAAAACTGTAAGTAATCATTACGTATACCAGTTACTGGCATAGTGTAGATGGTCCCTAGGACTGCGAGATGATCGACATCCGTTCGCCATGATGTATCGATCGACGCGGCCATTTTCTCTTCTTGCAACCATTAGAAAATGGTAGTTAAGTCACTACAATTGCTATCTATGTTGCACTCCAGAACCTTTGTTAGCGCAATGTGAACTTATTCGAACAGCTAATTCGTTCGCAACCGATCTGGCAAATCGAGGCTCGCTCAGGATCCTCGTAAAACTGTGCCCTTCTGCATTCGAGCATTCGTTCTATCTTCGTCCCTTCCGTCTGTCTATGAGTCAGACGAGTCGTGAAAGTGTCTACCCCTGCCGGTGGCCATAAACTTACCCCTCTGCATCGGACCACGCGTTTGCTCCACGAATTCATCCTTATTCCACGAGACAGCCGACCGATGGCTCTTTCCCTTGCTCAATATGGAATACTTTCTGGCCCATAAGCCCGAAAACGCGATACCTAATTGCGACAAATACGGCCCGTAAAATTTGAATAGGCATCCGACGATTGAGAAAAGGGCTGCCACGGATGTGCCCTTCTCCGATCAATTGGATTTCCGTGACTCTGGGCCACACGCGGACACCTCCGGGGGCTGTTTTATATGATAAATTTAGAGTTTTTCGCGGGAAATCGAAATTTAGAGCGATGCAGCTGCCCAGGAGGGTGGGAGCCGAGCGGAGCATCGACGAGCGCAGTTTCGCGAAATTAAATTCTTGGGAGAAATTGAAATTTCGGGCGGAAATAGCCTGAGCGTTAAAAGTACCGGATTCTGCATTTTGTTCGTGCGCAGGATTATTTTTACCGGCTATATCGTTTACTAATTTCGGGGGGATGTTTTTAGTTGACTTCAGATTTTAAGGAATAGCTCTCGGTTCAAATTGTTTGGTCGAAAAATTTTATTCTCTCAGGTTGTACCCTGAGTTGGGTTCACATTTATTTATTGGGGGTAATAATTATTAGATTTTTACTAATTTCTACGTGAATTATTTGCAATAAACCGTAGTAACTTCTAAAGTATTCACATCATATTTATTGATGTGTTATACCTAAAACGTTTCAAGCTTGAATAAATAATTTATTAAATTGATTGTTAATTTAAATGAATTATCCAATAACTTGCTAAGTTTCTATTAGTCTTCTATTACTTTAACTATAATATAATAAAACGAACTATTTGACGAAGTAAAAGTATACTACTTCCTCGAGTAACGTTGATACTAAGTTTTATCAGTGCACTTATCTCCTCACTTAATCATTCGACGCCCGAATAGCATCAAACTGTCCACATGGTACTTTTCATAAATCAGGCAGATCTTCAATGAACCGTAGCAAACGGCATCAAAAGTCAAAGATCTATGCTTACTGGTATCTCGTCGAATTATCTTTATATTCTACGGTTTGTGGTTGCTGCAGTTGACGCATCTGTCGACTCGCAGTTGCATTCGTTTACATTTTAGATGTTTCACAGTGCTTACATTTCTAACAGTATGTAAGATATTGTTATATAAAATTATCTTTTCTGAAAGTATATGTGCACGAAAAAATTGCGGGAGGAAATTTTAGGGGTAGAATAATATTTATATTTTTATGGCTTTGCTGATTTTGTAAGTGCATGCATATAAAAACTACAACTGCAACTGCACCTGTAACTAGAAGTGCAACTAAAATTATGACAGCAAATGCAACTGTAACTAGAACTGCAACTAGAAGTGCAACTAAAATACGAACTGCAACTGCAACTGTCACTAAAATTGCAAGTGCACCTGTAACTAGAACTGCAGCTGTCACAAAACTGCACCTGCAACAACTGTATTCAGCTAATATTAAAAATAACTAAAAATATGAAAATTATAAGGGTGCAAAAAAAAATTAGCAGTACCAAAATTTTTGTACGAGATACTTTCCCGAATTCGGGACGTGAGATAGAAAAATTCAGATGCGAAGGAAACAGGATTAATTTGGATTTTAACACGAACACACTTTGACACATTGATTTATCGCGAAGCACGAGAACACCACCCAATTCGCGAATCTCAGTGGGGGTTAAACAAGCAGCCAATAGCAATGGCCCAGACATTTTGGCGCCGATGATACGAGCTGTTGTACAAAGTCGTCTGCTAACAAACAAGTACCGCGTCATGTCTGATCCATACAGTGTTTCCGGTTCTGCTGACAACCACCGGAAGTTTGGGTTGCCAGTTTACGTAACCTCCAGAATTTTTTCTCTACATTCCATTCCCTTTTTCTTTCGTACTTTTTTCTTTGTAGATAAATCTTCTAAATTTAACCCCTTACCTTGTGTTAAATTTATTTATTAGGTAGTTATTAGGGTGGATGAATTTGTTGATACCATGATATATAGTAATATTTGTATTGACGTAAATTCATAAAAGTATAATACGAATGATAACAAATTTGTATAATTTTTATATAAATAATAGCAATTTATGTGTTTTATAATATAATTAAATCAATTAAATAATTTCAGTATTGTCGAAGCTTTATTACTTGAAAAGAGTATTCTTGTAAATGGATATTGTAACATATGAACGACATGAAATCGAAACTGCAAATGTTCGGAAAATATCTTTACAAAACTCAGAACGGAACACAGGAAATTTTAATGAAAGAATCCCTGAAACATTGTCGATACACTAAATTTAATAAAAAAAAATCAGCGGTCAAAGTTTTGGTCTTGATTCAACGAAGTATCGGAATAAATGGACATCACTTTTCGGGAACAAAATTTTGCATCAGGAGTGGACCATATGGATTTGGGGCGGGCGGTAAGTTGGATCGACAGGCGCATTGTCAGTGCGATTAATCGAACGATAAGTTCGGCCGTATACGAAGAGAGTGATTGACGCTACCACGATAAGGCTTGATGGGTCCAAGAGAGGGACAGTCCAATCGAGAAAATAAGAGAGACGGAAGGAGTGAACAAAAACCGAGAAAAAGGGATATTCGCAGTGGGGTTCTTAGCCTCGTCCCTGAAGAAAACCATCCTGCATGTTCCTTTTTTCCTTGCTTCCGCCCTTTCATCTCCCTTGCTTCTGCGTCTAACAGAATAAACCATATCCACCCTCGCTGTGTTGCGCAATTGTTTCGGACCACCTCGTGGTTGTTTTAAAAACGTTTCGATAACCTACTATCGCTTTTCATTTTTTTTTTTTTCACCTCTTCGCTGTTCTCTCTTTCTGACTTTTTATCGAATTTGTGCCGGGAGTTTCGTTTCCATTATAATTCGATGGGTTGAATTAAATTTTTGCTGTCTTGTGCTATGTATAATTCAAGAATATTTTAGTAAACATATATAATATTTTTTTGGTTAAAGAATGTAATATTAAATTCTTAACGTAAGACAGATCTGATAATAAATAAGGACAATTTTTTTAATTTAAACAATTTACGACAGTATGTACTCACGATAATATGAAGTATCGATGTCTGACTATACACAGGTGTTTCTACTGTGACAAAGTGTCAAATATAAGGATGATTATTAATTACGTTCTTACATTATCAACACAATGCACGACATAAAATTTCTGCATTCTTTTTTTAATTATTCAATTAATTTATCGTAACTTGTCATACTTAATATATCAAACTTCTTATTTTTTTTTAATATCCTGATTTATAAAACGATCTCAAAATATTGAAATGAAATTTTAGTTCTGAAAAATTGTAGTAGCTTGTACATGTGAATGATAATATATGAAGTTGAAATCACGTACGAAAGAATACAATTTCAGAGAATCTTTAGAGGATCTAATTTTACAACAGAAAGGTATATTACTGCGTAATTTATAAAACATAGTTTGAAATTATTACAAGCAAGAGATAAAGCGGTGTTAAAGTCATTCGCGGAGAGTATTACACCGCTTCACGCTTTAATCTTCTCGACTTCTCTGGAACTAATTCATTTTTCGCCCTGGAGGGCTGAATCATCCCCTGTACCATGACATCTCGCTAGTATTTATCCAAACAACTTAAGAAATAAACGAACAAGCTTGCAGAAAACAATGCATTAACAATGTTACCATTCTCGATAAATAAATATTCAAACTTTTAAATGACCTCCATTATAATTTAACGATAGCTGCAGAATTTTCAAGAAAAAATCTTCAAAGAATAGCAATTAGCATTTTGAGAAAATTGCAGAGGTAAAAAACAAGTGTCTCTGAAGTTCCATATTTTAAAAATTTGGAATAAAAATATATTTCTAATTAGTCTTGTCACAAACACCCTTTGCAATGAAATTTCATTAACATTTTAATGAATGTACTAAATATACATCGCTAAACACTAATGATATTTTGAAAGAATAATCATCCCAGAATAGAAACTGCATCTATATTTAAACTGCAACTACATCAAAATAGCATTTAAGTGCTATTTTGTCGACAGATATCCAAGATATATTTTTCTAATTTTATATCGTTCCCTTAGTATACATAAAAATTACGTTAAATATTGCAAATTGAAAATTGTTCAGCCCGATTTATGAAATTTCTCAAACTTGAATATTGTGATACATCTCGAGAGATGAGGTTGTTGCAAAAGAATCAAGGTGTTATCCCGGTGGTGTTTTGCAAGCATTCATGGTCAGCCTCCTGACTTCCGAACGAAAGTGCCGTTGCATAAATTGCCTGTACATCTCAATTCACCCCCCGGGATGGTGACCATTCTCTTACACGTCGTGCTCCTGAGTGACACTCTCCCACCCTCGGCGGGCGATCACCCCCCTACGGACTCGCATTACCATCCCTTTGCGTCCCCGCATCTGATACGGCTCGATTTTCGTCGGACCTTTTGTACGCTCGCTTGTTTAAATTCGTCCCCAGGAAAATTATCGAAATTGTTATGAAAATTTCCTGTCAATTCGACGCTCAAAGCTCGCTCACATTCGAAAGGTTAATTGGATGAATGGTGCACTGGATGAACGCTTCTACCGTTCTTTGTTTCGCGCTGAACATAATTAATTATAAAAGTTTTTGATGAAGCAAATAATTACGTATGTTTTAATCGTAGAACTGATCCAGACGTTTGTTCGGCATGACTGTAATTAAACGTCTAAATTTTTTCACCCTTTGTTACATTCTGCTGTGTACGTGATATGCAAAGTAATATATTATGGAATTCTGCCATTTTGTTCAGCATAAAATTTCGTGATTAACAAAATTGTTAAAAAACATCTGTCATTTAAATCTTTGGAACACTTTTACGATATATTATAAATTTGGGATATATCATTTTTACTGTAGCACATGTTTTTTGTTTCAAACTTGAAATAATCATGTCATGAGAGGTTAATGGAGGTACATATGTGAGATAACTAATATGTGAGCAAATTTTATGTGAAGAATGTAACAGAAATTTGGAAGTATGGGGATTGAGGCAAAATGTAAGATTTATAGATTCGAAATTTAATATAGAAATTTCTACATTAAGAATTGCAATGTCGCAGCCATTCATAGTCGCGTGTCTATATTAATACAGTACCAGTAATTAACAAATGATCTGAAAATAAGTCGGCGAACGCAATCAATCCTTTATCCAAACTCCATCAGCAACAACAACAACGAAAAAGAAAGGAAGAAAGGGAAGGTGGCTATGACAGACAACTATTGTTAACTCAAATTTCAACAAATGTGTTGCGCCTTCACGTGTGTGGGTCTCGATCCTCGAGAGGGGTAACAGGATGCCACTCGAGCGGGTGGGGGTAGAAGGAAAACTACCACCATAAGCGTGAGCCAATCACAGCGTCGAATCGGTGGCGTTGTATCAGCGCATGTGCATCCCTTCGGTGGTGTCTTTGGTTTGGGTACCGCGCGCAAGGCCGCAGACCTATCACTTCTTTGGCGACAGCCGTCGGGGTAACATCCTTGTTCTCGTCCTAGTCCTCGTCCTTGCATCATCCCCTCGATACACCAGCATCAAGTCCATTTTCATTCGTTTACTCCTGTTTTCAACCTTCTTTCACTCTTCCCATAACTACCCCTCTTTCGTTTCATTCCTTTTAAACGTTCGGTTAAACCTGCAACCGTTACATCTTGGTTAAAGTCATTAAGTTTCTTCTTGACCCTGTGCCACAAGTTCTCTCTTCATGTTCATTTTGCACCCCGGGGTGAATTCTTCATTTTCGTTTGGTCTGGTGTTGATTTTTATATTCTGTTATTTCACCGCGATTCTGTGAAGTTTCCGTTAAAACTCCGTGTATTTTTTTAATTTCGAGTAGCGCTTTGCAAGTTTTATTGTAAGTTAACGGTCTTTAGTTGGTGTGACGTTCGATTTGCAATCGGTGCAAAGCTGTCGCGATGGGAATCTGTCGTGCCTTAAATAGCCGTCCAAAATCGACCCGGTGACAATAAGAAACGCTTTCTTTTTTCGCCTTCGTACGACTCCGCGCGATCCATCGATCCCGTGGACCGTCAAAAGCCTTAACGAAACTGTGATCTTTTCGATTCCGCGGAGATTCGGAGATCCCCGATCGAGATCTTCGAAGGTTCCCTTCGAATTTCGAGCTTACTCGCACGAGTTGGCCCCGTGCCTAACGCGCGCGAGCCGGTTGCCTTAATTCGAGTTTAAGGATCGTTCGAATTTTACCCTACACACTTTTCTACACCCGAGAATTTTTCACGGAATTTCGACGAAAAACCTCGTCCGTCCGTTCCTGTGCCTTCCGACTAACTTCTCGCAACTTCTCTTTACCTTTCTCTCTCTATTTCTCTCTCTCTATCTCTCTCTCTCTCTTGTACTATCTACTTTATCCTTCGAAATTGATACGAGTGTCTGAAAGTATTTACCAAGTTCCTTGAGAAGATTTGTGACGTTCTTCGTTTTGAAAATTTCACGAACGCCCGAAGAAGACACGCAGATCAAGAAACTCGAGAGGAACAAGTGCAACATGCGTTTTCAACGGTGAGTAAGACAAAGTTTGTGTTGGGTTCTTCAAGAATTTTGGGAAGTCGGGTTTGGAAATTTTTGGGTTTGAGAATTTGAAAATTTTGTTATGTTAACATTTGGGTAATGCAGAAAATTTGGAGATTTTGAAGTTGAGAAATTTAGGCTTTTGGAAAGTTCAACATTTTTTTAGGCTTTACAAGTTTTTAGGGATTTAAAAATTTGGTACTTCATAGATTTGGAAATTTGAAAATTTTGTCAATTTCTTGGGACATTTACATAACTTTCAAATTCCAATATCTTAATATTTTTAAAGTACTACATTTTCAAATCATCTAAATTTATTATTTTGAAAGTTTGAAAATTTTATGACATTTGAAAACCTGAAGAATTTGGGAAATTTGAGTATTTAGAAATTTGAGAATTCGGAAATTTGGAAGCTTGATTTTTCTGTAATTCCAAATTCCTAAATTTACAAATCACCAAATTTCTAACTTTCAGTTCCTATATTTCTAAATCCAGAATCACTAAATTTCCACATTCCTAAAATTCCCACAAATTTTCAAATTTTATCTCACTACCATTCCAAAAATAAAACCAGAAACACGTTGGTCATCCCTTAAATTAAAGGACCGTAATAGAACCAAATAAAATAAAAAATGTATTTACTACTATCACAACGCGGAAATACCGTGGACATTGATATTAAAAATAAATATCCAGGAACAAGCAAGCGACTTTTTTTTCGGACAGAGAATTGATTGCCGTAAAACAATCAAGATAGGGAACTCAATTATCAAGGGTGAATCGCGACAGTCGATCTCTAAGGTCTCGAAATCAGATAGTATAATGCGAGGGTCAACTTTACCGTGCGCCCTTCTCTAGGATCATCGTACAGAGGCATGGAGGGTGGTAATGATCACAATAGAGGCATTTCCGAGTGTATCGTTTCTTCTTTCGCTCTTTTTTTTACCACAATTAAATCGTTGTTCCGGATAAATCAAAATAGTGGGTCCCTGTGTGCTCTGTCAACCGAACCCCGTGGTTTCGTAGCCAATTAGTGGGTTTGCGAATCGTAATTACGCGTCGTATTGTGTTCCACTCGAAAAACGGGGGGCTGAAAGTATAATTTAGTGGAATTTAGGGGTCGAGAGACAGTTGTTGACGTTAATTCGACGATTATTCAAATTGATCTTATTAATCTTCTTAAAAAGTAGCCCCAGGGATTTGCGGGGGTAGGATTTCGTGGATGTTGAAATTTTCTTCAATCTTTTGTTGCTACAGATTATTATATTTTTCGCCATTGAAATTTTGAAATGAAAGTTTATTTTTTCATCGACAGTTTTTACATTCGAAAAATTGTTATTCGATATCTGAGTTAGGGGTGGTTTTCAATTTCTATTGAAGTTCCTGTGTCGTTTAATTTTTGTTACAATTTTTATGAAACGTATATTCGAACAAGAGTTTATGTTTTGTTTTTAAGGGTTGCAGTTTTGTCGAATGAAGCTTTGCATGTTTCTACACTTTTGCAATTTTTGTACAATCATAAATTGCAGACAAATTGATATAGCAAGTCGGTCAATTTGTATAAAACATCGTAAAATATTGAAATTTAACATTATTCTAATTTAGCTATACAGAATTAAAAGCACCCATACAAAAGTCGGACGAGCAACTTTCATTTAACATTTTCATAGCTTCCAATGTAAATTTGTTCATTTTAAAAATTGTAATGGGGCTCATCTCTTTAACGCATTTGAAAAAATCCGAACTACCCTTACAAAAATCACGAGAGTAACTTTCATTTAATCTTTGTTCTTGTGGTTCCTGGTGTAAATTTGTCCATTTAAAAATTGAAAAGTTCATGCAACGAAGAGGTTCATCTCTCTAAAGAATCTTAAAAGTGTTCTAAACTACCCTTACGAAAGTCACAAGAGCAACTTTCATTTAATCTTTGTTCTTGTGGTTCCTGGTGTAAATTTGTTCATTTAAAAATTGTAAAGTTCATGCAACGAAGTGGTTCATCTCCCTAAAGAATTATAAAAAATTGTCCTAAACCACCCTTATATGTCCGTTATAAAAATCGAAGAAAATAGTGGAGGGAAGGTGGTCGTCGCGCTAAACCTTGTTCTCACAGTCCAGTCGAAATTTGTTCGAGCTCGCGCGTGGTTCGAATTTTCCACGGGCAGATTTACGGGGGTGTGTTACTGGGCCAGTAGTGCGCAGAAGCCCCGATCACCCCCGATGTGAATTCACCAGAACCCTCTCGCCGTCTCGTTCCCCTACTCCCGTCTCTGTCGCACTCGCTGTTCCGCCGTCTCGGTCACCCTACCATCCCCTATGGTACGAGGGGTGGTTCCCCAACAATCCTCTCGGTTACATTCGAGCTTTAACTCGGACCGCGACGCATTCAGTTTCAGATCGGCGATGAAACGGTGCGTTGTGTGGCTGCTGTTCCTTAATTTTCTCGAATAATTTCGTCGATCGTGCGGTGCGTGCCTCGATTCGTGTCTCGTTCGATATCGCGATACGTCTGGTTAACCCTTACAACCCTACGGTCAATAGAGACGAATAAATTGCAACTGGCCAACGACTCCCTTCGCGATTTATCGTAGCTTCAGTGTTTTAATTTTATATAAACCAAAAATGTACGTGATATAGTTCAGTGTCTGGTTAGAAGGGTTAACGGAATGATTTTTGATCGGACGAAGGGTGCTTTCTGTTCGAGTTTTGTGAACTGGGAGAACACGTTTAACCTCTCGCTACCCTGATGGATTCTGGACAGTGACGAGATCAGGTGACGAAATATGTGTTTCTTTTTTATGTTGCCTTCGGGTAGATCGATTCATGTGAAAAGGGTGCAGGAGTGGTCTGGAACATTCCGGGTGTTTTAAATTCGAATTAATCGTGTTCGTTCGAATTTCGCGTTGACTTAACGGATTGGTGGTTAATTTTTTGTATTTGGTTTTCGATTAACGCGCTGTGCCACGTGAGTCGGCTTCTGCTTCGGGTCGCTGTATATTCATTAACACGCCTTTACATAAAATATTTCGTTTATTTATTAGAATTTGTGAGCGTTTTAAAATACATTGTCAACTATACAAAATACACTTATACAACTTCGTGTCAAAGTATACACTTATACAATTTATGCGGTGGTGTACTGATATTAAGTTTACAATTGAATTTTAATTTGAAATCTTAACAATTTATTTAATTTATAATCATTTCCATACTCGATTAGTATTATTTGGTCGAAAGAATTCAGCTAATTTATTCAAATAAAAATTTAATTCAAAGTGACCGAATTCGACTGAAATGTGTTTGTTCATATCAGTTAATAGATGTAAAATAAGCTGATCGTATGAACATTTAATGAAACGATTTTCTATTAAACAGTTTTTAAGTACTTATTGATGTTTCTGATATTGTGCATACTTGACATCGTTTTGTGCAGTGTCGTTTCATGTTTATTCAAGTTTGAGAGTGTATTAACGATATAATTACTCGGTATATAGTATGTATGCGCTTGGTAACAGATTTTCTAGTCATTAAATTTGTTTCAAGAATAACAGTGTATTTTTAAACGAGGCTCTTAATTCTCGTTCTCATTAAGTAACTCTTGATTAAGGTAAATACATTCAGGTATCAAGGGGTTAAATGGACATCTCGAGTGCAGCGAATCCTTTATAAAGTAGTCTCGATTTAACGTGTATAATTCTTATTCATGAAGACGTCTTACTTTCAGAATATTTGAGCATGAATCATCCTTGATAAAATCTATTCAATTTTCGTTTAATCGTTTCTGTTAATTTACTTAAAATCCGAGGTTAATTACGGATAAATTTTGCGATAGACAAACTAAGTTTGTATTAAAAAAATTGATGGTCTCCAAATAAAATTAATAAATTTTTCAATTAAATTTAAATATTAAGACGAATTAAATTAAATTTGTATTATGAAAAAAACTGATGATCTCTAAAATTAATAAAATGTTTTCTATTTTTTCAATGCATTCAAAATTATGCAATATTTAGGGTTTTTGATATTATACAGTAAAAATAAAAGAGAGAATGCAATTACAAATGACATGAAACATTCTCGATAATTTTATTAATGAATAAATATGAAGTTGATTGAAGTTTGACAAAATCAAAATTTACAACGCAGCGAAACGAAGGGGTAGAAAAAGGGTTCAATCGTGTGATAAGCTCTCCATTTGTAACTGATGAAACGTAACTGGGTCGTATCACTTTTTAAAAATACGAGAAAAAGCGGCAGAGAGGAAAAGTTGAATGATTTTACATGGTCCAACTTTTTTATCGTATTTTTTCCACAAATGTCACATTAGTGCAGCTGCAACGTGCATTTGTACTCTTCTTTCTAATAAAAGTTCCTCTTTCACGAATGCGATATTAGATAATACGTTTGAAATTGATGATATTGGAAATATTTAAAATTATCAAATATATTATTTATGTAAGAAATTCCAAAAATATAGATATAGGGATTTGGATATTTGAAAATATAAAAATATCAAATGTTTGAATTTGAAATTGCAGAAATTTTAATCAATATTTTCAGCTTGAAAATTTAACTACCCTTAAATTTTTTTCTATTTTCAATTTAAAAATACATAAAGAATATCCCAGTTGCGTGACTCATTCAATTCTCATGTTAATTTATAAACGTATACCTCGAAAAGTGCATTGAATAAAAAATAAAATGAGATGTATGGGAATTGTGAAGTAGGCCAAGGTATTTTGTTATAATTTCATACATAACCGACACCCAAAGGTGCTAAAAGTGTTACAAGGTTATTTATTTTATCTAGAATAGACTCTTTTATTCAATACAGGACGAAATTAATTTAAAAACAAAGCGACAAAATTAATATGAAACTTTTAATATAATCGCTCTTTTCTATATTGAGATTTTATCTCCTTTTGAATAAAATAACGCGATCAATTGTTTCATCACATGTGCGTGTTTTAATATCATTTTCTGCGTGAAAGTATATTAATCACGTTTGATTTAAAACAAGGTGGTTTGCTTTTATTACCATTCAGCTTCAATCTTGTATTTTAATTCGGGATTAAAATAGGGGTTGCACGCGGTATTAAACGTAGTATTATTTTATTATTATTATTGTCATTATCTTATTATTATTATTTTGGTGAAATGCTATTTCGTTAATTATATCCTCGTGGAATATAAAACTTATATAAATTGATGAATTACATTATTAATGAATTTAATGAACCGATGAATCAAATTATTAAATTTAATAATGAAATGATTAAATTATTAGTGTATTTTAACTTCCAATTATGTTATTGTTAAATACGGTATTAACACAGTATAATTATTTTCAATGTGCAAGTGCATAGATGTTTTCATTATTGAGTTAATTATTACTTCATCACTAATGATTTCAGTTTAATATCATTTGCATGTAATCAGTGTTCGTATCAAATGGTTACAGAGGTTCAGTGGTATCATTAATTTATTAATAACCTGCCAATATCTTGTTAATAGAATAAGTTTGCTAGTTTCATTTAACGTGAAAAGCATTTTTTAAGGAAGAGAACGTTTCTGAATTTTTCCACGTTCTCAAACTTTTAAATTTTCAGGTTCTCAAATTTTTTGTTCTTTCAAATTTCTAGGTATACAAATTTTCAAATTTTTAGTTTCCAAATTTACAAATCTGTAAATTTCTACATTTCGAAGATTCCGAATTATTGGCTAATCAAATTTTCAACCCCTAAATTACAGATTTTTAAATCTCCTCAGTTTCCAAATTTACAAACATACGAACTCCGAAGCCCCTAAATTTCCAAGATTAGATTTCATTATTTTCTCCTCTCACAGCAAAAGTTAGTACAAGAATATCTTCAACGTCACAAATTCTTCCTGAAGACACCCTCGGTATGTCCGTTTAGGGTCTACGGAAATTTCCCTTAGAATGATGAAATGTGCTTATGAAAGGCATGGTTTCCACTGTTCGTTGATTTTCTAATAATATCAATAAGCCTTCACCGCCACTCGCATGTTCATGTCACCCTTAAAGTAAAATTAATTTTAAACCGCTCCAGATTTCTGAAAGCCATAGCAACAATTTGGTATAATTACGATGACAAAAGAACAAATACAATGGACGGTCGAATGTCTGAAACTATTTCGATCATGATTTTATTCATCTTCGTGAACAATGAGATCATTTTGATGCTTCGATGACTATTCGATCCACAATACGATCTAATTATAAGTCATCTGAACAATTTCGAGGCAATCTTTTCGTAGTCCACCCTCTACCTTCTAAAGGGTTCTTCGAACAGATTGTCAATCGGCAATTCGTTGAAAACGGTGACAGCGATAAATACGCGAGTGACATTCATGAATCGAACGACGATTATATTTAACAGGCGGCTGTCAGCGAAACGCTTCGCGGCAATTCAATTGGATATTACAAAGATCCAACACGATGGAGACTCGATCCCTTGTCGCGTCAGAATTTCACATTGCAAATTTTCAATTCTCTTACCTTCGAATCTGCAAATTTCCAATTTATAAATTTTTAATTTTTGGAGTTTCGGTTCTTAGATTTTTACATTTTCAAATTTACAATTCTTGGGTTTTTCAATTTTTCAATTTTCAAGCTCTCAAGTTTCCATTTTGTTCAATTATTCAATTTGCCTAATTTTCTACTCTTCAAATTTCAAATTTTTTACATACTTTTTATTAAATACATAACTCTTGTAGCAATAAGTCTGAAATATATACTCGTATATTTTTTATTAACCCCTTGACCTATAACATTGAGTCAGACTCCTGACGCACGTTCAAATGTGACAAAACTAAATCGTATTTGCATAAAGATCGAGTTTTGAGTATGATACCAATTGCAGTTTGTATAAACATCGCTCAATCCAAAATATACCTAACATTTCAACATTATTTACCACAGCCTTGCAGTAATAGGCAACTCTGACGCACCTGTCTAAAAACTTGTAGGCTAAAAAATAACTAATGGCTAAAAGGTTAAGCAATTAATTCAAGAATAAATTTTACATAAACCACAAAATGTCTACCACATATCAACTCATACGTATCGCATTTGGAACAATTCACAAAGTTAAGGGTTGAAATCCGCTCCCCGAAAGACTCCATCCAGGTCGCCCAAGATTATCATACGAATGTTCGAAAGAATCTCGAGGAGTCACGATACAGCGAATCGATCTTGGGCTTCTTTAAATTGATTCGGTGTCAGTGTGTCGTTGGCCACGAGGCCAACGTCGAGGGTGGTTCGTGACGAAGGGTAGCGCGAACGGTTACGAGGGTTGGGCGATCTCCCTGTTGGGCGAATGAAGGTTTAGAAAAAAAAGAAGGAAAGAAGCTCGTAAGACGGCGATGGAGTTAAAAAAGCTGACGGAGTTGCTTTCGACGCCTCGAGATCGCGCAGACTGAAGCGAAGCAAGTGCCGCAGCCGCCGAAAGTAAATGGCTGTAAGTGGTTCCGCAATCTCGATGGGCTTTGATCGGGGAGAAAAGCGAAACAATCTTTCGCATCAAGTTTCCTTCGAGGAAATGCACTTTCCGGATTTTCGCGCGTTGCATCGGCCCTTTTATTCTCCGTCTTTATGGCCACGATCTTGTTTTCCATCCTTTCAAACGTTTACGGAAGTCAATTCTTGTGTGTTTTCAGATAAAATCGATTACTTTCTCACTCGATTAAATTACTGTTTTATCTTCTTAGAACTTTTTTCATTTATTGGTTCATAGGGGTGGTTTCTTGTTGGGGTTGTTTATTTAATGCAAGAATTTTTCAAATTGGATATTCACAAAATGAAGAATTTTTTAAATTTAATTTACTTGTATAGAAAAGAAATATATGCATACACATACACATACATATGTACATACACATACACCCTGTGAGTTACACTGGTTGTGAGACACCCTGTACATTGGATACGTATTTTCCTTTGAAATTATTATTATTATTATCATTTCACATTGACAATTTAAATAGACCTTCATATGGGCCATGTATACATAAACAGCCATCTTGAAAAGGTAACATATGTCCATTTTTTCTTTTCATTAAAAGACTGGTATATTATGACACATTTAACTTCGATAACACGACTACATTAAAATATGAAAAAGTGACTATAATGAACTAATACATTAATATTATGTTTCATTCAAATTTAATAAATAATATAATTGATTTGTTAAAGAACGTGTCGCAATGTGCATTTTGTGACGGAACTTTAAAGTGTCGATAAAACATGAAGAATGTGACGTGGGGATAAAATGTTAGACAGCAGGTTAAACGAGGGTGAAACGTTATTTTTCACGCTTGCTATATCAACAGCGGGGGTCCAGGTGATTGGCATGTATGCCATGATCCATTAGGAGAAGTGAGCCCCTGATTACCGAATCTTGTAGAGCGTGCATAATCGTGTCTTCGTTACCTCGTAGCAATCGTCGGACCCTCAATTAGTTGCCGTCAGGCGTCATCACCACGGAAAGAGACTGACGTCTAAATTTAGAGACCACGATCGATTCGCTTCCGTTTAACACGCAAATTCTACCACTTCCTATTTATTTCCGTCTTTTTCTCTCTCCCCCTTATGCTAGCGTTCCTTACCCTAATCGACAATTCGTTTGTACGCTTAATTAACGTGTTGACTCTGCAGGGACAGATATATTTGACGTTTATTTGAAATCACTGGATTTGTGTAGCTGTTTAGGTCGATAAGATTTATTTTTATTTTGCTATACTTTTTAGTTATCAACTTTACAAATTTTTACATTTCTATTTTTATCAGAATAAAAATTTGTCAATTTTATCATTTTCGAATTTCCAACACCCACTAAATTTTTGGACAATCGAATTTCCAAAACTTACCAATAATTGAAGAGTCTAAAAACCTACAGAATTACACAGCTCTGAACCACGATAGTGCAACAAAATAAAATATCCAATTGAAAGAATAATAAAAGGACTTACAGCCCAGTAAAAAAATACAAAACATACCGAATCACCGGAATCAAAGAGGTAGAATAAAGCCGAAGAATGAAAGTGAAACGACCGAGAAACAGGGTTGGAAAATTAGATACGAAAGGAAAAGGCGTGTAATGAAAAGGGAAAGGGTGCGTTAAGGGTGAAGGATAAAAAATAACAGCAACTAAGACGAAGCGGAACGGAGAAAACAAGATAGAACGTTTCTTGAACAGAACGAGGCGAGAGAAGAGGGAAAATGAAAAAAGTGACGATCCTAGGGGGTGAGAGAAGTAGGGGTTGGTAAGAAGGGATGGTCTGCGGTGGTTGTGCTTCAGTTTGACACAGTCAGAGACCCTCGTTGCCTGGCAACCTTTAAGGGTGGATGTCGACATTGGCGTAGGGTGTACTTGCAACGAATTTATGCGCGTGGACCACCCTCGTCCACCCTCTACGTTACAGAAAAAAAGGAATAAACCAAGAAACCGGTGTATAATTGGCGACTTCTGCCGGACGGTGATATAACGTGTTATATCCCTGCGGATACGTAACGTAAGTTAGAAATCGACTGATCTTGAGGGTTAGGGGTTGCAGGGGGTGGATGACATTTGTGACAGTGTTTGAAACTCCACTGTTTTTCTCTTTTAATTCATTTACGATGCTATAGCAGCATATATTTACATTTTTATATATTTTATAGAAATATGTGATGTTATATAATATTTCATATTATTTTTGTAATATGAAATTTGAAGAGGACCTCAAGGGTTGTTTTGCATTTTTAATTTTCTTTGCACACTTTTAATGTTACATTATACTGTGTTATTGTAATATATTTCTTTATAAAAAATACGTAATTTATATACATTTTCACTTATTTATTTTTTGTATATTTTCATAAAGATGTGTGCTATGCATACATGTTTATTTCATACGTATTATGTCATATCTAAATGAACTTTATAAATATGAAATATTTGTTTCTTATTGTTTTTGACATTATTGACACAAATTTTTTTTTAAATCAAAGAAATTATATAACGAAGAAAACCTTTGAAATTTTGTTGAAATATTTGAGTGATTGAACAGAGAATACGCGAAAAATGTAGACTGCAAAGATCTAATAAAAAACCGTTTACACTTCCAGCGCTAAATCGAAGATAACAAATTTTCTCACCGGGGAAAATGTGAAACGGCAAACTGTTTTTCATCAGAGTGATTTGTTCGACAAACGTGTACGGGGGGATTATTCGTAACTTGTTGATGCAAACAAAGCGTGCTGGGGCAGTGTTTCAGTCCAGCATGGGGTAAATGAGACGATACGTTTCCCCGATCGATTTAATTAGCTTCGAACTGGTCACAATTTATTTTTATTAGCTCGATCTCACGCTGTTCTATGGTAAATTCTATGGAAAACGGATTACATAACGCGAGATCGATACACGTGGTGTCGAAGGATTCCGTATTTCATGGAGGATATCGGAAATAGAATAACGTACAATCAGTGAGGGTATAAAACACGAATTTGCGGTCACGAGCAAGAACTTTCTGTTGTTTTACGATAATGAACAATTACTTGAATGGATAGCACGGTGACCCATGAACGAGCGCAATCCTCCCTCGCAACTTGTTGCACTTGATTCAGCAGTAAACTAGAAATCACATATCCCCATAAACTTCTTTTATGTTCTCCGTAATACCTTCGTAATAGAAATCGGTCGACGATTCTTCGCTGTCCTCTATCTCAAGGAGGCTACTTGAGAAATAAACGAAAAAATAAATCAAAATTATCGAATAGATTTATCTGTCTGCTACAACACAAATTTTTTAATGCGCAAAATTAGCTGCCTTCAAGCCATCTTTTAAATAATAACATTTTTTAATTCCCGGGATACTAAGTTTTCCCTTAATCTTTTAAGGGATGCTTTTAATTAAGAACTTTTACGAAGAAGAGTAAAGGTATTTTATCCATAATGAGGATAACTTGGAGTTGCTTTTATCCGCTAATAAAAATACGAAATATTTAAAAATTATTTGTATTACATATACTATGATTATAGATGGAAATTGATTTAATAGATGTACATAATATTTTTGTTTGAAAAGTGTACATACCGTAAAATACCGAATAAGTATTGAGTAAAAAATGAATATTAATCAGCCATGTTTTTACGTTTCAGTCGAGTGATTCCGGTGGTTTTCGTGCACGTAGAAGATCACCCCAGGCAGTCGCAATGGCTACCCTATCCTTGCGTATCTCCATCCCGGAGAAAAACGCCACGAAGATGATGCAATTCGACCCAAGCACATCCGTTTACGACGCTTGCCGTATTATCAGAGAGAAACTCGCTGAAGCGGGTAACATGGGCCAACGTAAGCTCCTACTTGCAGCTAAAATATCCACCAACGTTATAGTAACGAACCCAAGAATTTGCATTTCTTTTTTCTTCGTTCGGGATATATTACGTGGAAATTTATATGGTAAACGAGGGTGAAATTAGGCTTGCTGTATACTTCGATAAGCATTTGAAATATGTTTGGCATTTCGAAGTCTTTAAAATCATATGTTACTATATTTTTGAATAACTAATTCTTCAGCATCTCTGGGTTTTCACAGATTCTGGAATTCCCACGTCCTTGAATCTCAAATAACCTGACGCCATTTTAATTTTATTCGAAACGCACTTTTGTAGGAATATTTTGAAATACAGTGTTGTAAAGATAATTTTGTTGGATGCCGACAGCCAAGGACTACGGGTTATTCCTTGCCGACGAGGACGTGAAGAAGGGCGTGTGGTTGGAGCCAGGCCGGAACCTCGATTATTACATCCTGAGGAACGGCGATCTGCTCGAGTACAGACGTAAACTGCGGACGTTACGAGTGCGCATGCTGGATGGAACGCTGAAGACGTTGCTAGTGGATGACAGCCAACCAGTCGCCAATCTCATGGTAGTAATTTGTACGAAGATAGGTATCACGAACCATGACGAGTACTCGTTGGTACGCGAGCTGCCCGACGAGGAGACCGAGAATCAAAAGCCGGGCAATTTTGGAACTCTCACCCTGAAGAGGAGGAAAGAGGAGAAGGGCGAACGAGACGCCAAGATGGATCAGTTGAGGAAGAAACTGAAGACCGATGATGAAGGCGAGTATCGGAGTTACTACCGCAATACCGTTTCGTCGTATTCTCTGAATCATTCCTGAACCTACCGATGCCAACCCTCGAGTTGGCGCGTGAAGAGAATAAACTTCTACTGTTTAGAAGAGCTAAATTTCTATATCCTCGAATACCTATATTCCTGAGTCCCTACATCCCCAAATCTCTACATCCCCAAATCCCTACATCCCCAAATCTCTACATCCCCAAGTCCCTACATCCTCAAATCTCTGCATTCCCAAATTCCTATATTCAAAAATTCTCACATACCCAAATTGCTATCACCCCAAATCCCTATATCCCCAAATCCCTACATCCCCAAATCCCTACATCCCCAAATTCCTACATCCCCAAATCCCTACACCCCCAAATTCCTATATTCCAAAATTCTCACATACCCAAATTGCTACCACCCCAAATCGCTATATTCCCAAATCCCTACACCCCCAAATTCCTATATTCCAAAATTCTCACATACCCAAATTGCTATCAGTCTAAATCTCTACATCCCCAAATCCCTCTATCCCCAAATTCCTATATTCCAAAATCCTCACCCAAATGTCAGTTATCCTTTGGATTTAACGAAACTCTGTTATCTGTACCATATCATTACTTACAGTATGTACTTATATCAGATAAGTTCATAAGAAACAGATATTCCGCCATTTAATACACGACAGAATAATAAATCCTGTTTTTCTGATGAACTGCGTTGTCCTAACATGCTGCACTTAAGATATCGGTTTTCAGCTTGTAACAACGGAGGATATCATTTTCTTCTTTCAGTGAATTGGATAGATCCCAGTAAGACGTTACGAGAGCAAGGGATAGACGAGTCAGAAACGGTGCTGCTACGGAGAAAGTTTTTCTTCTCCGATCAAAATATCGACAGCCGAGATCCGGTGCAATTATCTCTTTTGTACGTTCAAGCTAGAGACGCAATTCTAGATGGCACGCATCCGGTTACTCAGGAAAAAGCTTGTACTTTCGCTGGGATACAATGCCAGATCCAGTTCGGTGATCATAAGGAAGACAAACACAAGCCTGGCTTCCTCGAGTGAGTTTCCATTAACACTGCTGTTTTCTTCTTCTTACTTTTATTTCGTTTCTTGTAACTTTAATTTTACTGTTTTATTATCATTCTCCTAACAGATTCATTCATTTGTTAGATCATTGGGGTGATTATTGTTAGTATATGCACTCAAATAAATCCCTAATTCCCCAAATACTTAAATCTCAAAATTGTTAAATACAAAATTTTCATTATCAACATTCTCTCTTTGCAGCCTCAAGGAATTTCTACCGCAGTCCTACTTGAAGGTGAAGGGCATCGAAAAGAAGATCTTCGCAGAGCACAAGAAACATGTCGGCCTCTCTGAACTCGACGCGAAAGTTCTGTACACTAGAACAGCGAGGTCCCTGAGTACCTATGGTGTCACGTTTTTCCTGGTTAAAGAGAAGATGAAGGGCAAGAACAAGCTGGTGCCCCGTTTGCTTGGCGTCACCAAGGACTCGGTCCTGCGACTCGACGAGAAAACGAAAGAAATACTGAAAACATGGCCGCTAACTACCGTCCGACGTTGGGGTGCTTCTCCGAACACTTTCACCCTCGATTTTGGCGACTATTCCGATCAATATTACAGCGTGCAAACCACGGAAGCGGAACAGATCCTTCAATTGATCGCAGGATACATCGACATCATCCTGAAGAAGCAGAAGGCCAAGGATCACTTTGGTATCGAAGGTGATGAGGGCTCGACTATGGTCGAAGACAGCGTATCACCTTTGAAGTGAGTTCCTTGTTCATCGTTGGTGTTAATTTGTGAATTGGTTAGCTAAGATTTATTAGGATGGTTAGAGATGTTGGTCAGTGGAACACCAGTTCGTAGTCTAGTTTTGTTTGCTGAGTTTGAGAACGATTCAGATTTGTTGATTGAATAAGTGGAAATGACGGAGGAGTTTTTGAAACAGAGGCAGAAGAGTTATATTGAAGCTAAGAACAGACAAGTTTCAAAGTAAATAATTATTTTCATATTAGGGGTGTGGGAAAGTAGAGGTATAGGGACTGTGATGCAGGGATGTAAGGACATAGTGGTATCAGAACATAAAAATATGGGGATGTACATACAGGGGGGTATAACTATAAAAACATAAGCTTTCCTTTGCAACAGTAACTTAGATTCCATCAACTAAATTAGGATTTATCTTGAATACTATATTCTACATTATTCTAATAACATCAAACCTGTCTCATTCCTTTGCAGAGCAACCATCATGCAACACGAAACGAGTAACGTTGGTAAAGGAAACGTGGAAGCAGTATCAGTCGCCATACCGGCAGTCATGAGAGTTGGAGGAGACGGTAAGAACGTCAGAGTATCGACAATAAATATTCTACGTCCCAAAATCAGTGTCTTTTATTATATATTAATCTTCAGAGTTCTAATTTTCGTATCCAGTAATGACGCTTTTCTTACCCCTTCGAAAATCTTGAATAAAAGTACTGTGGGACTAGTAAGTTGGCATGCGAAGGATTCTTTGCAACTGCTATCTCACTAGACATGTGAAGTAATTTACGGGAAATGATAGATGTTTTTAATTTTTAACTGCTGCAAGACACTGCATTTTGGTGCCGTTGCAAGAACGATCGAAGAAGCTACAGAAATAAATCCTTGCACGGCAGAGAAGTCCTGTTCGTTGATTTTGTACATACGTACATATATTTTCTTTTCTGTCAGGTTGTTGCGTAACATATGTCATATTTTAAATGTATTTCATAAATTATTAAATTTGAGATAGTACTTACTAAAATTGCTAGACGTATAATACTTATTGAAAATAGTTATGATAGAATTCCATATCCTAAGTAATATTTTATGCTGTTAGTTAACGTACAGTCTGTATTTAATTAAAAAGAGGGGAAAAATAATATAAATATTAGTTTGTTGATATAGGTATATATTTGCTCATTCTGTTTATTGAAAATTAGTAGACACTTCTCTTGAAATCAATGCTAGCTTTATCAAAGGATATTATATATAAATCTCTTCCTCTATACTTCATACGTAATCTTTCATTTTCCATATTTTTATACAAATGACAGAATAATTGTATTACAAGTATTGTATTACAAGTATTGTATTTCAATTAGAAGTGATCACTGGAGGACAAGCTATAGTTAAAACTTTAGTTCTGTAATCTAGAGACGATATTTATTATGCAGCAACCTAGTGCTCACAGTAAAATCTGTCTGTAACATTAAAAATCATTCTCCTACAATTATTTCCATTACATTGACTGCCATAATAAAAATACATCTGATAAGTTAGCATGAGCAAATAGGATCCATCTGCCAACTTATCAGATACACGTGGTGCATATTCATGTTACCTTCCAAACACAGTTATATACAAATAATATATACGTCCCCTAAAACCTAAAGTTTCATTTTACAAATAGACAGATTTTATTGTACATTTAGTTTCGTAAATGTAAATTTCGGCCTCGCTTGTCCGCGAACGTTGTTTTCCGCTTGGCAAATTCACACGGTGCTGATCCGTGGTTAGCTTCTTGTGTCGAGCAAAAATCGATCCTGAGGATCGATCCTTGTAAATATCACTCGGATAGTTGCATGATACGGTTTGTAGGTGCTCGACCATATGGGACCGGGCACATGGGCGGTGCTCAATACACGACTGTCAGCGGCCAGGTGAACATCGCTCACGCTCCACCGATGGTAAGATCTATCAGCAACAATAGATGCTCTTGCTCATGCTGAATCTCAATGTTCCACCCCTATTTATTACCTACAACGTGATCTTGATATCTACGTTTAATTACGTCTGTTCATGCATTCCTGATAGTTGACTCTACGTTAACTTGATCACCTGAAGTAGCTGCTAAATTTGAAAAAATGTTTAGAAGAAGAAATATTTAGTTTAAAATTTTTACATTGATAATTCACGTCAGCAAGAGCAATCTCAATCGCTTCGTTGTAGCATTTATTTAGATCAGGCATCTTTAACGGATCGCAACCAGTACGAACGGTATACTTAAGTTGTAGAAAATCATTAATAAAATAATGATTTTGTTGCACGATCAAGGAAAAATTTCGAAAAATGACTAATTCACGGTTTAAATTTATTTTCATGCTAGGCGCCTTCTATTGCGGACACAGAGTAGGTACACGACGATATATCTTTCAGTTATTTGTCATTGACTCTGTTAAAGAACGTTTCAGTTTCAATTTTTTACTCGATTCAATTCAGTTTCAATTTTTTATCCGATCCGTTTTAGTTTTTTGTAAACGAAATGTGGACTAAGATGATTTCTGGTCCATGTGAACTTCGAACGTACACCATCAAAAATGCATTTATTTTCGAAACAATACATCGGATATATCTAAAGAGACCTCGCCCAAAACCAGGTGCAACAAACCAAGGTCACATCCGTCCTGTCCGAACCACAACGTGCCTTACTGTCGACTATCACCGCCGGTCACGAGGTGATCCACATCGCGGAGACCGAGTTATCGTGCAAGGCTCAGCTTCCGGAACTGGGAACAGATCCAGTGTCCCTGAAATGGATCGAGCAGACCATAGACACGCACAAACAGAACGTAGGTTCGCAGATCGCGGCGATGAACGCCGCAACTGCTCAAGTAGTCACCCTAACATCTGGTCCGGCCGACGATGTGGATCACACAGCGGTGGGTGCAGCGATCACCACGATCGCCACGAACCTCCCAGAAATGACCAAGGGAGTCAGGATGATTGCTGCTCTGATGGACGACGAATCCTCCGGAGACAGACTCCTGGACGCAGCGAGGAAGCTGTGCTCTGCTTTCTCTGATTTGCTGAAAGCCACTGAACCTGAGACCAAGGAGGTGAGTTTGCTGAATTTCTTTGGGAGAAGGTTTCATGAGTCACTGTGTTTAATACACTGTGTTAGGTGTTTAAGTCCAGGTAATGTCTTGAGACATCTAATTCAGAGAACTTGCTGACCGGTCTTAAGACATCAGATTTGAATAGAATTTGTTAACTGAGTGATGTTTTAGCCTTTTATAGTTGTATGTCTGTAATAGTTTAAGTATAAGTGAATCACTATAAATGAACATTTTTGAATATTGAATCAATTTTGAATAATGTATTGTTATAAACTGTACCTTTTTGTGCAGCCTTTCTACATAGCGATTTCCGCCTATGAACGATACGTAAGCATAAGTGTATCATAAATAGCTTCCAACGATAGAGATATTTCTATAAATGTATTATTCGTATTTATATTCTAGTTTAACATCAAATTATATGCACAGCATTTTCATTGCAACGTTGCGATTCTTAGTTATTTATTTTTATAGAAAACGCAACTAATTGCAGTCTAGATTTTATATTTTTTAAATGTGTTTAGCTGTTGATAGACAACGTGGAATGTCATGGAATTTAATTTAATCGGTACATTATGTATCGCTGCAATAAAAACGGAAGATACTAGTGCAGCTAATAGAAAATTGTTTGGTATTTATGTTTAAGTAGCTGTTTTAAAAGACTAGTTACATTCATTTGATTCGCATTGCATTTGTAATGCGTTCGTTGCAATGCTATTGCAATTAGTCTGCTTTTTTCTTTTAGCAGGAAGCAGTTACACATTTTTCAGTGTTTCTCATTTCGTTTTCAGCATCACACTTCAATTAAAGTTTGCGAACAAATGTTACTCATTTGTCTTAAATTGATTCAAGATTTATAAATAATACAAATAACGTAAGGAACGAAATAATAGAAACTCTTTCTACGTAATTCAATGTCTCTTCTAAAATTAGTTATATTTTGCAATCTCCAGAGACCTGCATCATCCCTCAAGCTACTAAGTTCAAATGTTAAATTTCAACAAATGTAACTGTACAGAAAGTAAAATCGATTTTAGACATTTGATCAATATTTCTAATTCATTGCATACATAGTTCAAAGAGAATATTTTGCCCGTTCTATGTTCACTTTCATCTATTATTTAATGTATGAAGTATTCAACACGTCCGCTATCGTTCCTGATCAGCTAAACTTTTGGTACAAAACATCCGATACTCATGCGCATAATTTGTATGTTATGCTATCACATAGCGAACGTGTTAATATCTACCACCATATTTACTACATCCTGCTAATTTATTACTACTTTTCATTTCAGCCAAGACAGAATCTGCTGAACGCCGCATCACGCGTTGGCGAGGCTTCTCACCAAGTGTTGACCACGATCGGCGAAGAGAACGACTCGAACCGAGAGTTGCAGGACATGTTGCTGGCTCTGGCGAAAGCCGTGGCGAACTCCACAGCCGCGTTGGTCCTCAAAGCAAAGAACATCGCAGCCACCTGCGAAGATTCAGCAACGCAGAACCGTGTGATCTCAGCAGCCACACAATGTGCCTTGGCAACCTCACAACTGGTAGCCTGTGCAAAGGTGGTAGCACCTACGTTGCACTCTCCAGCCTGCCAGACCCAGCTGATGAACGCGGTCAGAGAGGTGACTAAAGCTGTGGAGGGTTTGCTAGAAGTGTGCAACGAAACGTGCGGTGACGAGAACCTGCTGAAAGAATTGAACGCCGCTGCCAGCGAGGTTAGCAGAACGCTGAACGACCTGTTGAACCACATAAAAACTGCCACCAGAGGCGAACGAGCCAAGGAGACCATCCAGGAAGGAGCCGTGGAGACGATATTCGTGGCAACTGACAAGTTGTTCGCCAGCACAGGAGACGCCGGCGAGATGGTGAGGCAGGCAAGGGTCGTGGGCCAAGCAACGGCCCAACTGATCCAAAGCATAAAGGGCGAAGCAGAAAGGCAGACCGACTCGGAACAACAGCGACGATTGCTGGCCGCGGCGAAGGTGCTGGCTGATGCAACCGCGAAGATGGTGGAGGCTGCTAGACAGTGCGCTAGCAGCCCTCACGACGCAAAGATGCAGGATCAGCTGCGTCAAGCTGCCGAAGAACTACGAGCAGCAACTACAGCAGCTGCCACTCCAGCCTTGAGGAGGAAGTTGATCAGCAGACTGGAAGCTTGCGCCAAACAGGCAGCTTCTACCGCTACCCAGTGCATAGCCGCTTCATCGGGAGCCGCGCATCACAACACCAACCCGTCTAGTCAGGAAGAACTGAACGCAGAATGTCTGACGATGGCTCAACATATACCAAACCTAGTAGCTGGGGTAAAAGGAACACAGGCTCAGCCAGATAACTCATCCGCGCAGCTGAATTTGATCAACGCTTCCGAACAGTTTCTGCAGCCTGGTACATCTGTAGTGAAAGCTGCCAGGGCCGTGCTACCAACGGTCACTGATCAGGCCTCTGCGTTGCAGTTGACAGAAAGTTCTCAGCAGCTAGGTGCTTCTCTGTCTGATCTGAGATCAGCCGTGACACGTGCCAGGGAAGCCTGCGGTGGTTTGGAGCTGGACGCTGCTGAAGAGCTGATCAATAGTCTGAAGGACGAGCTAGGAGAATTCTATAGAGCCGTAGAGGCTGCCTCTTTGAGACCTCTGCCCGATGAGACAACAGAGTCCACCGCTCTTCGGTTAGGCGCCACCTCGAAGAACGTTGGATTTGCCATGGCTCAACTCCTGTCCGCTGCTAAACAAGGAAACGAGAACTATACCGGAAGCGCTGCTAGAGAGACCGCGTCTGCGCTTAAAGATCTGACTTACGCTGTTCGTGGTGTGGCTGCTACATCCAACCAACCTGACACGCAAAAGAAGGTACTGATGACCGCCGACGACGTTATCTTGAAGTCCCTGAGGTTGGTCAAAGAAGCTAAACGAGCTCTGAAGAGTCCTGATAATCCAGATAATGAGGCCAACTTGGCAGCTGTTGCCAAAGACGTGTCGAACTCGCTAAATAAGTGCGTGTCTTGTCTACCTGGCCAAAGAGACGTCGACGAAGCGATCAAGAATATCGATGACATGACTCAGGTGCTAGGCATGAACGAGTTCCCACAAACCAACAAGAGTTATGGGTAAGTAATCTAGAATTATTGATAAGAGTACTGTTATCGAAAAGTTCACTGACGGCCTGTTATGGTTTTCAGGTGCATTATGTACTTATCATACGTTGACATACATTTAAATTGCTAAAGATAATGCCAAATGAGAAATCTTAATAGCTCGAAACTTTTACTGTAGAATATTTTCCAACATTTTTAATGTAATTGCTTTGAAATATCTAGCGCTTAATTTAATTAATTCGTAAAGATTAAATCTTTATAAGCGTAATAATTGCTCAAATCCATCGTTTACTATAATTCAAGTTACCTAACACATCGGTCCATTTTCTGTTCACAGACAACTGCAGAGCGACTTGAACAACGCAGCCGCAAACCTGAACGATGCTTCTTCAAACGTAGTGTCATCAGTGCGGTCACCAGTACAGTTGGCAAGCTCTTCGAAACAATTCACTAACGCATTCGGTGACTTATTAGACGTAGGAATGGAGATGGCAGGCCAGACGGCTGTCGAAACTCGAAGCCAGATGGTCGTGTCCTTGAAGAACGTAAGCATGACGTCCAGTAAGCTCTTGGTGACCGCCAAGTCGGTAGCAGCCGATCCAAGTGCTCCAAACGCGAAGAATCAACTCTCGGCAGCTGCTCGAGCTGTGACAGATTCTATTAACTACCTAGTGGATGTCTGTACTTCTGCTGCGCCTGGTCAAAACGAGTGCGACAACGCCATCAGGAATATCCAGTCGATGAGATCGCTTCTTGACAACCCTAGTGAACCAATTTCCGAAGCAACTTATTTCGAATGCCTCGAAACTGTGATGGAGAAGAGCAAGAGCCTTGGTGATGGTATGACAGGTATAGCTAATCACGCGAAGAAATCTGAACACGAGCAGTTCTCGGTTGCTGTCCGAGGAGTTTCTTCGTCAATTTGCGGATTGATCGAGGCAGCAGCTCAAGCAGCATATTTGGCGGGTGTGAGTGACCCCACGTCCGTGGCTGGCAAACCTGGTCTGGTGGATCAGGCCCAGTTCCTCAGAGCTGCACAGGCTATTCACACCGGTTGCCAGAGTCTTGGAAACCCTACTAGTACTGAACAACAGGTCCTCTCAGCAGCCACCATGATCGCAAAATATACCAGTGCTCTCTGCAATGCTTGTCGCGAAGCCTCCAACAAAACCAGCAACCCCGTTGCGAAGCGTCATTTCGTTCAGTCGGCTAAAGACGTCGCTAACTCCACGTCGGCTCTGGTGAAGGAGATCAAAGCTCTGGATCAGAACTACTCCGAGACCAACAGGGAGAAGTGTGCAGAGGCCACGAAGCCTCTTCTGGAAGCGGTCGATAACTTGTGTACCTTTGCTAGTTCTCCAGAGTTCGCCAGTCAACCCGCGAAGATATCTGTCGCCGCTAGAGCCGCTCAGGAACCAATCACCAGCGCCGGCAAAGCCATCATCGACGGTTCTTGCGCGATGGTGCGCGCCGCAAAGAGCCTAGCAATCAGTCCGAAAGATCCTCCAACTTGGCAGCTATTAGCTAACCACAGCAAGAGTGTCAGCGACTCGATAAAGTCCTTGGTCGCTTCCATTCGCGACAAGGCACCCGGACAGAAAGAATGCGACGCTGCGATCGAGAAACTGTCCGCCAGGATTAGAGAACTAGATGCCGCTTCTCTCAGCGCCGTTTCACAGGCCCTGCTACCACGCAGAGAGAACACAGTTCAAGGATTCACCGATCAGATGGAGAGTAGCGCCAGCGAATTACGTGAGAAGTTAGAACCCCTTCGAACAGCCGCTAAATACGAAGCTGAAAATGTTGGCCACGCTGTCAGTCAGATTGCGTTATATTGCGAGCCTTTAGTTACTGGTGCTATCGGTGCTGCCTCGAACATGGTGCACTCCAAGCAACAAATGGTGCTATTAGATCAGACAAAAACAGTCGCTGAATCCGCTCTGCAGCTAGTCTGTGTGACCAAGGAGTCCGGTGGCAATCCAAAGGCTATCAACTTGCATACGGAAGTAGACGAAACCGTAGAGTCCATGAAGGACGCATTACAGGAATTGCAGAATACTTTAGAGACAATCTCTACATCCAACGGTATCGTTACTGGTCTGATCGATACTATCTCTCGGGCGATGGTTAGACTGGAAGATCACAGAATGTCGACGATCGATACTGTTGATTCTTACGTTGATTATCAGACCAGAATGGTGGAGGCTGCTAAGGAGATTGCGCGACTGGCACAGGAAATGGTAAGAAGCTTTTTTATACATATTTTATACATAATTATATCGTATTCGACATGGTTTGGTACATTATATGGACATATTTTCTTTTTTCCAGTCAACAAAATCTAGTACAGACGTAGCGAGACTAGGTTCCCTCGCGGTGGACATCTCCCACAAGTACACTCAGCTAGCTCGCGACACATCCGGTGCCTCTGCAGCCGCATCCAACGCCGATGTGTCTTCAAGGCTCCGCACAGGCGTGCAGGAACTTGGTAGATCCTGCGTCGACATAGTCCGTGCAGCAGGAACCTGCCAGATGTCACCTGGCGACGCGTACGCCCAAAGAGAAGTTGCAGAACAGAGCAAAATCGTGACAGGAAAAGTGTCGCAAGTGCTAGCCGCTCTCCAAGCTGGCTCCAGAGGCACACAGGCGTGCATCAACGCAGCCAGCACGGTTTCAGGCATCATCGGTGACTTGGACACCACGATCATGTTCGCCACAGCCGGCACCCTGCACGCGGAGAACGAGGGAGACACATTCGCCGATCATCGAGAGAACATTTTGAAGACTGCCAAGGCTCTCGTCGAAGACACCAAGACTCTGGTGGCCGGAGCAGCTTCCTCTCAGGAACAGCTGGCAGTCGCGGCGCAGAACGCAGTGTCAACGATCGTTCAGTTGGCCGAAGTTGTGAAATATGGCGCTGCCAGTTTGGGCAGCCAGAATCCTGAGGCTCAGGTGATGCTGATCAACGCGGTGAAGGATGTCGCATCCGCACTTGGTGACCTGATACACGCAACCAAGGCTGCTAGTGGAAAACCCATCAACGACCCCAGCATGGCGCACCTCAAGGACTCCGCCAAGGTAAGATCACTTGCTTGGCGCACTTCTCTTGTCGCTTTACTCGTGTACACGTCGGTGTGGCCGATGGACGAGGAGACCCGCTTTGCATTAACTACACCTTGAAGAAGCTTGAGTGGAAGAAGCCTGTAACCGAATGGCAACGTCGATCATCAGGAAGTAGAGCTTTGTTGGAAGACGTGTGTGACTAAACGGGGTATCTTTAAACCGATGATATTGAATTTGAATATTTAGGTTCATGATTAGCTTCTTCTTGAATTTCCAAATTGTATATTTCAAGTTCCTGACTTTAAATTGTAAATAGTTTACAGGTTCAATCAATGAAAATTTCTTCTGGTTTGATACCTTAGCTGAATGAAAAAGATGTGTTTAAAATTTGATAGTAAAATCTGACGATGAGTAATGAAACTCTGGATGACAATGTATAGATCATGTTAGAGAACAGTTTAGAGGCCTTGTTTAAAGTCTGGGTTGGGAGACGCTTGATTAAACAACATTAACCGCAGCAAAAAATAAATTAACGGGCAGAGAAGGGAGAAACGACGCAGAACTCGTGAAACCCCATCGTATGGCGAACCTAACAGTGTCTCATTGTTGTCCGTCGTTAACGCACTAAATCTAAATTTCACGCTTAACCGCCAACCAGTTTCCTACTTACTTTATTTTTTGGGGTGGACTTTAATCGATAAACCGTTTTACTCTAACCGACTAAAAGAGAAAGTATAAATGAAAAAGAAGCAAAGAAGCGAAATAGAGATGTTCTCGAGGATCAGTATCGAAACGGTGCTACGAGGCTCGACCAAACGCAATTAAAGTCCACCTTGCAATCTCTCCTCCGTTCGGTGTTTCATCTTCTTCTATCGTCTGTGTGTGACACTACAGATGTTTGCTTCGACAGCGGACAGAATCTTCGGCTTTTGTTTGCTTTTGTTGATATATGAGATTTACACGCGACTTTTTTACGTAGTGAAAAAAAAACATTTTGTTGCCACGACATTGGTGGACTTTAAATGTGAGTTTCATTGACGATTTTGGTCTGGCCGGTCCGGATAGGTGTTAGAACAACAGCTACAACAACAACTGATGCCTCTGAGTGACGTCGGCGGTTCGGAGTCCGAATGGTTCGTGTCCGATCAAGAGGAGGAGCTGATACGTCTGCTCTCAGCCTCAGAGAGCGAACAACCGTCTCAGCGTACTTCCGATTTGCTGTTGCTCATGTAGCCGAACCCTCGAGCCTTTTTCTTGAACCGTACACCTTGACATATCGCTCAATCTTTGTATTCACTCTTTTGATACATTTCCTTTTGTCTTTGTTTTGGAAGACATTATAAAGGATAGAAATAGAATTTAAAATTGATTGAATATTACTTTCATTGTGTTACTAGTTGCAAGAATCTAGCGGTGCAATATAACGAGAGCGTCGGTGGCAATATAATTAGAGCGTCTGTGGCAATGTAACGGGCAGAGCTTCCAGAACTCATAAATTCTGAAGTGTTAAATTTCCAAACTGAACAGGGTTCAGTGTTCAAAACTTTTGAAGTCCTATAATTCGAAAATTTTTAATTATTATCTTCAAGGTTCTAAAATTCCAAAGTTGCAAAAATCTCAAAGATCAAAAATTTGTACAAAAATCAAAATTATAATAATATTCAACGTACAGTGCCAAAAGGGTGAAAACAAATTTGCAACAAATAACAAAGTAATACAACAAAAGATACAGATTCTCGTAAACGATATTAATCGAGCAACGTCAGTGAAAGTTTTGAAAGTGTAAAGAGAACTTGATGACGAATTTGCGTGCAAATTTGCATTTAACAGTTCTCTTCCGAATCTGTCGAGTTACCATTTATCGAAGCATTTATATTTTTTATTTAAACGATAATAATCGAGCTAAAACATAATAACACGATGCGCTTCCGCTGCATTTATTTATAAATAATTCATGCATTCGTATCGTAGACTTCATTCTCATTATGCGAAGATATTGTACCGTGCTTCAATCTAGGTATTTAATATTTACTATACTTTGTGTACCATATTTCACTTTTCCTTCTACATTTTTTTCTTTTCGACTTTTTTTTTTCTTTGTAACGAACAAATAAATCGTCGAATTTTTATTACGCTACACCTTTAAACGAATTCATTAATCCATACGTGGCAAGAATTTTGTTAAGCAAAAGCAACTTTGGGTACGTACATTCCATTTGCAAAACGTGTGTGCATTAACCATTAATAGCAACGTGCTTCGTTAACTAATTTATTTAAAACAGAATTTTATCGTACAGTTCAATAGAAATCTCTTTTTACACAGGTTTTGTTTAATCACGGATGATGAACTTTTTCATGTGTAACACTACTTTGTTTTTTGTGAACTATTGTTCTAAACAGTAGCATTGCGATAAGGTGTAAGACATTCAACAAATACGACGTTGAAAAATGTTAATAAACGCAATAACTAACTTTTCTTGGTAGAAACTTGGAAAGATTTATGTTAATCTACTCTGCTAGCACAGTGACGAATTTAACCTACTCGGACGTTTCGTCTGATATTTAACAAGAGTAATTTTATGAAGGACTAACGTTAGTACAAGCGGGAAGCATTAACTCTTCAAAATCAACATTCTCTTACAGCAGAATCTGACAGCAACATATATTTATGTAACCATTACATTAATCCTGTAACCTCATATTTCGTTCATATTATGTACATGATTCTAAACGTCACGCCATTTCTGTCTAGCAATCATGCTGCCTCTCAATCTTCAACGAAATGGACATAACAAAAAAGATTAGAATATTCAGTATCTCGACGATCCACAAAATTGCGTGACTTTTAGACCAATTCATCGATAACCCTCTCACATAATGCCGAATAGACCAACTGTACCTAGACCGCCACATGTAGTCATACGAAAGTACCACTGACAGCACAAGTGTTAATCCTTTCCGTTTCTTGCTCTTCAGGTGATGGTAACCAACGTAACGTCCCTGCTGAAGACAGTCAAGGCCGTTGAAGACGAACACACGCGTGGCACCAGGGCCCTAGAATCTACGATCGAGGCCATAGCCCAGGAAATCCGTGCCCTGAACACCTCCGAGAACCAGAAACTGAACGTAACCCCCGAAGACCTTGTCCGCTGCACGAAGAGCATCACGATTTCAACCGCGAAAGCGGTGGCCGCTGGAAACAGTTGCAAGCAGGATGACATCATCGCGGCAGCTAATATGGGACGAAAAGCCATCAGCGACATGCTGACGATATGCAAAGGAGCAGCTTACAACTGTGCAGAGACAGCCGAATTGAGAGACAGGACTCTTCAGGCTGGCCACGATGTGGCGATCAACTATAGAGAGCTGTTGCAAGCTATTCTGCAAATATCGTCAAGATCGGGCGATGCGAAGCACATGTTGCCACCCATTTCTAGGAAGATCGCTCAGAGTGTGACGGAGCTGGTGGCTGTGGCTGAATTGCTGAAGGGCAATGACTGGGTGGACCCTGATGACCCAACGGTGATCGCAGAGAACGAATTGCTGGGTGCTGCTGCCAGCATCGATGCTGCTGCTAAGAAGCTTGCCAGCTTGAGACCCAGAAGAAGCATACAGGTGGGTCATGAGTGTATAAGGACACTGCAAGGTGTATGTGGAAGTTATTCGTGGTTCAAGTATTTGAGCTGAAGTAGGATCATCTAGTCTCAGAAGACAATCTGACAGAGTTCATTTGTTATAAATTATACTTGTGCTATATGTACAACTTACAGTAAGCTAGTAAGTTTGTAGTAAACTTACAGTAACATCATAGCAAGTTCAAAAAGCTAGCCAGTTTTCTTTACTTCTTATTTCATAAAGTTGATCAGCTTGACTTCTGAGAGCTATAATTTAGGGAAATTGACAGGAGAAATGTTGTGAAAGGGACGAAGCATATAATCTGATTTCCATAAGATATGTTTGATATTCTTGGTTGTTTTATAAATAATCGACCAGGAATCAAACATATTATTATGGCGGTCGGAAATATCGACAGAGGTTCACCAATGGTAAGATTTGTATTTTCTAACCAGTCATATACTAGTTAAATACTTCCTTCGTACATTAAATAGTAAAGATAAATTCATTTCAATTTCTGATTTTTCTCTTAGGAAGCTAACGAAGACATGAACTTTGACGAAATGATCCTGGAAGCAGCAAAATCAATCGCAGCAGCCACATCGGCATTGATAAAAGCTGCAAGCGCCGCCCAGAGAGAGCTGATAGCGACAGGAAAAGTGTCTCGAACACCTCTGACCAGTTCAGACGACGGCCAATGGTCCGAAGGGTTGATATCCGCCGCAAGAATGGTGGCAGCAGCGACGCACAGTCTCGTGGAGTCAGCGAATGCCCTGGTCCAAGGTGTCAGTTCAGAAGAGAAGCTGATTTCCAGCGCGAAACAGGTGGCCAGCAGCACTGCGCAGTTGTTAGTCGCTTGCAAAGTGAAGGCAGACCCTGATAGCGAGAGTACGAAGAGGTTGCAAGCAGCTGGAAACGCGGTGAAACGCGCGACGGACAACCTGGTGCGAGCTGCTCAACAAGCTATCCAACAGGAAGAAGATCGGTCGTTGATCCTGAACCGCAGGATGGTCGGTGGAATCGCGCAGGAAATAAACGCGAGGTCAGAGGTCCTTCGTATCGAGAGAGAACTTGAAGAAGCCAGAGGAAGACTGACCGCAATTCGACAGGCCAAGTACAAGAATCGTCCAGACTTGGCTGGAACTGATACCGAAGCTGAACAAAGTGGATACGAAAGCTACACGAGCAGGTACAGTCAAGAAAAGAATTAGGATCTGTAGAGAGAACATGATAACTAATGGGAAAAGGATTCACTGACATTGTTTGGGATGTCTGGGAATTTGAAATTTTTAGGATGGGTTAAGAATTTGGAAGCATGTGAATTTGAGGATCTACAGATTTGACTGACAAGGAATTCGAAGACACACAATATTTGAGAATGTTGGGATTTGAAAATTTAAAGATTTAGGGGTCTAGAAATTTTTAGACATAGAGATTTGGGAGCATACGGATATCGAAATCTAAAAATTTGGGATTTGGAAATCTAGGAATCTGTACACAGTAGTAGCATGAGACCAAATCCTCTGAATGATCCTATAATGAACAAGATATAGTCCCCTAAATATTCAGAACTCTGACGTTAATCTACTAATGTTCCTCCTTCCACAAATCCTTCCTTGTTATTAGATCTGCAGATTCCCCATTATTTTTGCTATACCCAACCCTTTCTGTAACTATAACTACCTAATAACATCGTAAAACATATTCCCTATAAAACAAATGGGTCTCCTAAGTGGTTCTGGGTGTTAAACACGATTACACGAATGCAACCATGATAACCACAACTAAGAATTCTAACATTCCAGATTCTAACTCGATCAATTAGTCGTCAACATGATTCATCAACTTGATCCCTCTTGTTTCCCTAATACACAGCGTTGACCAATTTGCCAGCAGCAGGCAGAACCTGGTCAGCCCAGAAAAGGTGTACTCCACGCAAAGCACCTTGGAGAGGAAGATGAAAGACAATCAATACAGATCCACTATGGAGAATCAGTACGGATCATACGATAAAAGATACGGCATAGAGAACCAGTACGATAAACGATACGGTTCGGAGAGTCCGTACATTACTTCTGACAAAAAGATGACAATGGATGGTGGTGCAGCTAGCCATTATAGCTCTATAGAGAGGAAGATCAATCAGGAGAGCTACGGCAGTATCGAGAGGAAGCAGATGGACGGTCCATATCCACCTGTTCACACCATGACATATTCCCCGGTGTCTCCTACTCGCAAGGCTTTCCAGGAACAACAGCAGCACACTTACGAGAAATACTCCCAGGATCAGTACTCCGGCGAGGACAGACCTTACGAGCAGAAGTCTTACTCGCCCAATCAGGATTTCAGATACTACGACACCGTGGACAGGTACTCCGGACTCGGTTCCATGAGCACCTTCAAATCCGACAAGCAGGCTGAGCAGCGTTTTGGAGGCATTCCGCAGAACCAGTCCTACAGGAACGTGGAGAGCAAACTGATCCCTGGTGGGAGAATGGAGACCATCACGACGAAGGTGTACACGTCCACTCCTGGCAAGACCAGCAGCTCGAACTACGAGTCCACGGAGGAGACCAAAGAGTACGCCACCTCCGGCAACGAGCTGTCCACGTTCAAGGCCGCCGACAATGACACCCTGGAGGAACGCCTGACGAAGCAGTCGATGACGCATAAAGTCACCGAGAAGAAAACTGTAACCATGACAATGTCCAGCAGACAGGAGTCGAACACCAAGACATTCCGATTCGAGGAGAAGTAATCGAATGTTGAAGAGGGATGTCTTTAACGAAGAAACTGCCTGGGAACGTGAACGTTGTCCTTCGACGCACAAACAGCCAATGGGGCTTTTAGTTTGATTTTTAATGTAATATTATATGTAAGAGCGGCTAGGCTGTCCCTCTGATGGAATATAGTTATATGTATTTTCGTATCAGCTAATCTGATAGATGATAGAATATAATGTGTAATTAATTGATAATGGAAAGGTGAACAGGGGAATGTTTAGAACTGGAGGTTATACGCTTGCTTGAGGCTTTTTACGTTGAGGAATGAATTTTATTAAGAAATTGATTGAAGTAGGCTTACTTGTTGGTTTAAATGTGTATATTTAAATTGTAATTCGATTTGAATGAATCTTGTTCTTGTTTAATTATTAACTATGATCAATTTAAATATGATGAAGTGTTTTTTTGATACTAGAAGTCAAGTATGTAGAAGGTGGATATGTAGATACAGTTGACTGATTTGTACATGTTTAAATTAAAAATTAGAATTCATCTTTTTTGTATATGTGAAAGGACTCAGACAAGGTTCAAGTTATGAACATTCCTTGATCATAGGTCTAGCAAGATCACAGAATGTAACTGGAAGATATTGCTTGCGAATCTATTGTAAAAGGCCAGCCGAAAGTATGCTAAACATTGCCGATGTAACAGACAATCTAATCTCACGTTTGATAGTAACAGTTATTCAACTTTGTACGGTTCCTGTTAACGAAGCTCTTTGTGCTTTTTCTCTTTAAGCTCTTTTCTAATGCTTTTTATTCTGACCATGTGAAAGTTTGAGATAAAAATAACTGAGTAATATAACCTCAAAATTGCCTTGCTGACTGGGAACGTACGACTAGGTCAATTAAAGCGATATTCCTCGGAAGTACAAGCATTAACAAAATAATTAATACGATTATGCAGAACGTGACAGTAATTGTGCTAAAAGCATGACAATGATCATTCTTCAGGTAAAAATAGATTGATATGTAGATAAATTTTTTGATAAACTGCGTTGCAACTAATAATACTTAATCAGTAATGAACACTATAAGTAATGATACTAATGCAATTTAATGGAATTAAAATTATAATGTTATTTGTTAACGACACAGAATATGTTAGTCTAATTTTCAGTTTAGTTTTACATGAAGAATTGTCTGGTTACTGTCACTACATGCACAAACAATTCGTCCCCAATATAAAAGATACATTTTAACGCCTTTGTACGATAATTCTATATAGCGACGAAGATAGAAGTGTCCTTAGAGTTAACTGTGTGCTTTCAAAATTAGACTTCCTAAGAATAATTATTGCCTCGAAACGATGGACAATAACCGTCCCGATTGCGAATCGATTCGTTTCATGTAAATCGCGATTATGCGCGTTTTTTCATATTTTTGCACTGACAATTTTCCAACTTTTGATATCGTGTTCCATTTGAGAAACTTTTTCAAAAACGAAATCGATCAATTATCGTAATTTTATATGAAGTCAACGTCTAATTTTTAAAGGAAGTTGACGACTTTTTATTAAATTTGTTACATCTGTTGTCCAGACCAGAGTTTCCCAAAATTTTATGGCTTCTCTACAAAATTTTCTTGATACAAAGAGGTATAAATATAAAATACACTGAATTTTGTATATTTTAATATTTAATCCAATTATGATCAGCTTATGATCCACCAGTGGTTCCAGACACACTTTGGGAATTTCTGGTCTATACCTTTCAAACAATTTCGAAAGGCATTACAGTAATTTTTGTTACATTGTTTATATTTGACGTAACCCTAAAAGCATCGTGCACCGCAGATACATGGTACACTCGTATGCAGTTTGGGCTTCTCTTTGTTGAGACAAGTGTGTAGGAAGGAGTACCTAGATTAGGTTTACTTGAGGCTCCTTTTTAAGTTATCCATAAACATTTCCTAACTTCCATTAGCTCCACCTAAGATTTCCATAAGTTTCTCTAAAATTTTGCTCAAGGAGATTCATAAACACCTCCTTCCTGAAATCTTCCATAACTTTCAAGTTCCTTTTGAATTCTTCCAAAGCTCGCAAGGCCTTCTAATTAGATATTCCTTCCTTACATTTATCTTTAACCGAGGAAAACCATATTGCACTGTGAAGTACACACATTTATGTAACTAAATAGTCAAGGCTGGTCTGGCTCCTCCAAAAACATAAATTACTAAACATTACAAGTAAAACAATGTGAATTTTCTATTTTATTTTAAAAACAACTATTTGAACCAGAATACAATATACAGTACAACAATAATGTTATGTAAAATTATAAAAATTTTGAAAGGTTGGAGGACCTAGTCCATCCAGGACAAAATGTTAGTTACGTCAATGGGTACACCTGATTTAGTTTAGTTCTAATTTATCTTAACTTTAAGTTTAAGACCACGGATTGACAAGAGAAGCAACATATCATTTAATTTTATTAATTTTCCGACACCGTGCGGCCTGGTCCCACGGTGATGTCTCAACCCCTTTTACCTTTTAACATTTTCCACATTTCCGGGATTAACATTATTGTTTAAGTGCGTCTTTATTTGTTCTGGTAATCTGTTGCTTACACTTACATTTCGTATATGTATCACTTTTCTTTTACCTGCTGTTTTATACCATTTGCGGTGGCTCGTTATCGATGATCTTTAATTGATCGTTCAATCGTTAGCCTCTGTCAAGACTGTTCAATTTATCGCGAAAGTAGTTCAAGTGTCTTGGGTGATAATATTTGTCTCGAATGAAAGTGACAAACTGATCGTTGATAACGTGTATAATTTACAAAGTAATTTTTACGAATAAAAGTGTTGCAAAAGATGCTATTAGAGAGGCCAATGATTGGACAGACCTTCCAAGTGATCGATTAGTACAATTATCGTTAGTCTTTCCAGGGTAGATGAAGAATTGTATATAGATGTTAGATATTTTGCATAAAACTTTCGGTGTTCTTATACGAAACGCAAAAGACAATTTAGAAAATGAAACTATTGATAAAACGAAAAGTGCCTAAGTCAAATGAGCTGCCGCTTTTTTACGTATTCGTAGCGAACGTAGGATTTTTGAATATTACCAAAAATCAAATGCTTTACTAATGTTCGATAGTGTAATATTATGGTAAACGAGATGAACACGAAGAAGGGTAATTAAGTAAAAGGAACTTCCTTTCACGCGATTGAAATTGCTTGAAATTTTGGAGGGACAGATTTTTATTGTCCAGGCTCTTCTGGCGTGATGCAGATAGTGTTGCAGAATTATAGATACAAATAATATCTTTTAAAAATCAAACTGAACACGAAGCACTTTTCTATATAAATTTTATGTAATGTAAATTAACTAATCCAAGTGGTACTTGTACAAACATTCCATAATAGAAATTTGAACATTTTAATTTAAAGTATGAGATAGAATTGAACTGATAAGAATTTGAATTACATGTACGTTTACCAAAACTTTTTGTTTATCCAACGAAAATTGTATCTGTAATTCTGGAACGATTTGTGTATACAGTGACCCACATATCTGTTCACATTGTTTATAAAGGGTAACATTTATTTATGTAAAATATATTTCAACGATTTTATATATAACATGGATAATTATTAAAGTGTATAGAATATATAACGAACGTTTACACTTTTAAGTTGAAGTATATCAGAGAATAGTATGTGAACAGATACGCGAATCACGGTAAATATGTATACATTACTGCATTTAGGGTAATATATTTTGAGAACGATCGTCAATCGTGTTTTTGTTTTTTATTCGTATCTATAGGTGTGTGCCATGATATATAAGAAAGTATATAAATATACATTTTAACAGAAATTATACAGGATAATTGTACGATAGATTTATATAATATATAATATATGTCGTTAACGTATTAAAAGAAAAAAAAAGATAAGGTTAAACGGCAAATACAACGAGAGGATTTTTATAGTTTTTAACGCTGTATTATTGTTTTTTTGACAATTCAGATTTATATACAGAATGTTTTTAATCGTTATCTTTAGTACAATTGATTAAGCCTTACATGTCTATTATTGTGGAATGTTACAAGTTGTAATATTATATTATTATTATCATATTATTGTATTATTATTATATTATATTACGAGTATTCACGGATACACATATTAGCCTTAATTACATTCAGGTAATAAAGAATTTCTAACATTTCGTTGTTACATTATTGACATAGTGTATTTTCTGTTCGTGTGCATGTTTGCGATTCTATATACCTATTTCTGTTCCACTATATTTTTATTATAAAATTGAACATTCGGATCGGTGGATAACGATGCAGTAATAATACAAAGTACTTTAACAATCTGTGAGATTCGAGGTAGTTGAAGAGATTGAGTTCACTATGCGATTGTCATACGCTAAAAAGTCTTCATTATTTCTCTCTTTGCTAATCTTTATTCCCTCAGTTTTCGTCCTTAATTTTACTTCTTATCGGGTGCTTCGTTCAAAGCTTTCGCGATAAACCTCGGCAAAACGAACGCTGCTTTGTGCACTTCTTCGTCGTAATATTTCATGTTCATTTCGTCGAGTTCGGCGTCGCTGAAAACTTTCCTTGGTAGCTTGAAATTCGTTTCCTGAAACAATTCAGTTTGCTTATAAGTCATGTCAAAGTGTATAGTACTATCTTTTATATTTTTTTAATTTATATAAATAAACAGTGTACTCACTGTGCTTAAACCACCCAACACGAAACCGATTTGTCCTGTAGGATAAGTAGGTACAGAAACAATTCCGTAAGCTGCAACCGGAAACACGGATTTACAATGTTGTAATGTCTGCGTAACGTGGTCCAGATTTGCCCACGCAGTTCCTGCTTGGCTGCAAACGATTCCACCAGGTTTCAGTGCTGTCTTCATTAAGCTGAAGTACGATTCTTTGAACAAACACTCTGCTGGACCTGCATTTAAACATATCCCTTATTTAATTTAATAGAAAACTGGATGTTAAATGTTAACGAAAGAAGAAATTGTACGATTAAAAACATGTAGTGACTACATGAAAGAGTTACAATCTTTTGGTTCTATAAATAATATTTTATTTATTCTGTTTATATCTAATTTGTGGTGTTGCTTATTAAGAAATATATTTACCAACGGGATCACTGCTGTCCGTGATGATAACATCGAACTCTCCCCTGTGTTGCTTCAAAAATTCGAAACCATCCCCCACGTTAAGGGTGACTTTGGGGTGTTCGAGTCCCACACCCATCGAGGGCAAGTATTTCTTTGACACTTCCAATACTTTCGCGTCAATTTCGACTTGAACGATCCTTTCTACTTGCGGGTGTTTTGCGGCTTCGCGAGCAACCCCTCCATCTCCACCCCCAACTATTAAAACCTAGCAAAAATGTAAGTATTCATTAACAGTATTCAATAAAATTACATGAATTATACGTATTATATGTACAAACAAAAGATTCAAAAATTTCTATTTTCAAAAGTTTGTTTCATTCGTAGTATCATTTTCAGAATATTCGATCGTCAATAAGGTAGGAAATGACATAAAAATGGTAAAAAATGTTGTATCGTCAAAAATCGTTTTTAGATGTTGCCTTTCTTAAAAGGGAGCTTGCTTGCAAAATTTGACGTGATTCAGAGCATGATGGTTTTCCGAAGAATAGGAAAAATTACTAACAGTTACCGACGCAGTTGATTTTGTACCGAAATTGCATCTTTAGGTAAAGAAGAATTCAGAACTACCATATCGATTGGAACCGATTTTCCACCAACCCTTAACGTTTGAAATTAAAATTCGAAATACTGATAGATATTTGCTATTTGAAACGAACTACGTGGAACATGTTTATATATAAAAAAAATACGACAGAAAAACGGGTGAAAAGAAACATGAATTTCAATATATACAATAACGAAAATTTACTGAAAAATTTAAAATAATTGTCTTTAATTTATAATTATCTCTTGATATCACATAAAAATGTAATAATAAAACAAAATCTTGTAACCAATGCACGCATAAAAGTTAATAAAAATGATAAACTTTAATAATTGCAATAATAATTTGCTAAATAAACAAATGAAAAATTGAAAATTTAAATAAAAAAATGTCGATATTGCAAATGCAGGTACGAATGACGTAATTGCCCGGTATTGGTGGATTACATGATAGCTGATTGGTCCATGGATCACCTATCTGATAACTTGATAAAGGTCATAGGTGTTCAGCACTGTCCAAGCTACCTGGTATTGGCTCATTAACATGATTGGTCCGCGATTCACCTATCATTCTTAACTCGATGAATGTCACAGGTGCTCAGTCTTGTTCAAGCTGCCCAAGTGTTCGGATCGACCGTGACATCTCCTACCGGTACGAGTTAAAGTGTTAATTAACTGATCGTGTGTTCATCGCTGTGTTATCTAGTGCTTTAGTGCAAGTGTTTAGTGTGTGTTATCAAGTTTTTTAGTGCATATACGGGGGTGTATTAAAGTGTTTTATGGTGTGGTTCCCCATGTACCTACGTGCTTACTAGTGTGTTTTAATTTGTGATTGTGCATGTGTATACGGATACATTAGTGTGTTTTATGGTGTGGTTATTTAAGTGTTTTACCAGTGTTTTACACAAATTTTACTGGGTTTTGTGGTGTGAATATTTAAGTGTTTTGACATATTTTAGTGAACGTTTTAGACAGTTTTATAGTGTTACTACCTATGTGTTTTTACATACTTTTTTGAATTTTTACCGGGTTTTATGGTGTGGTTACCTACGTGTTTTGACATACTTCAGTGAATGTTCAGTGGGTTTTATGGTGTGACTACTTATGTGATTTGACATGTTTTAGTGAACGTTTTAGTCTGTTTTGTAGTGTTACTACCTATGTGTTTTTACATACTTTTTTGAATTTTTACCGGGTTTTGTGGTGTAGTTACCTACGTGTTTTTACATACCTTTTCAAATTTTTTATTGGGTTTTAAAGAATATTTACCAAAGTGTTTCAACGTAGTTTTACAAATGGTGTAGTGCGTTTTCAGTATAATTACCTACACGTTTTGTGCAAATGTTTGAACGCGTTTTATGGTTATTTCTGTATAGTTTTGCATGCGTGTTTGTATTTGTTTGCACGTTACCTATTTGCAAATGTGCTTGTTTGTTATAATTTGAATTGTGAAAGAATCAACTGAAATACGAATCTATAAACAGTTCGCTAACGTGCTTCGACTTGTTCTGTTTTCAGAAGGACGTTTCTATGCCGAGACGATGCCCAATCCTGACCGTACGAAAGCAGCCGATCATGAGTCAATCTGCGAGATGCAGTCAATCAACCTCCAACGATGCGATATGAGTGCAACCGATCGATCTGAGGCGCAAAGTGATGCGAGTCAGCGATCGGTGAGTCGCATGCTTTACGGTTCCTCCGGTTCCCATCATGTCGTAGGACGAATGGTCCGAAGCGACACGGGAACTGGTTGTATTTTTATATTTTTGAGCGAGCATAGTGACCACGACTGTACGATCGTGTAATATTCGTACAAACTGTATATTTTATTTATTAGATCAGGTTAGGGTTTTCTTGTACATCGCGTTTTAACTTTCTTACGAATTGAAATTAATACATAGAAGTCGGATGACCCTCCGATTTCGTGCTAGTTCAATTATCGAGTCACTTTCAATTTTTACGTACGCGTGAACTCTTTTTAAATATACATATGTACAAGAAAGTTTCGCGAGAAACAGATTTCGATATCAAAGTTAATTATCATGAATGTTCTTTGTCATTTAGTAAATTTACTTTGATATTAGAAATCTGTTAAAAATGAAACGATCGATATACTTAGATTTTTGCAAAGTGTTCTTCCATTTTCTGTTTTGAAACTTTAGAGTAAATTTTTCTGGAAGAGACACTTTATTAGCATGTTATTAATCATGTTTCTTAGCTCAGGATTTTCAGCACACATGAAGAAAGCTGGTAGGTGAAAATATTGTTGGCCGTGTTCATTTTTATGCTCGAAACTCATACGCGTGCTTAGATGCTACTCGCATGAGTTCGGGCAGGTGGACACGGTTTAGTTTTAAGTTTTTTTGGCGACTGACAATTCGGCAGTGAATTATCGACACAAGTTACACGTGTGTGTGTGTGGTTAGGTCGTGGACCTTGTGTCGATTAAAAACCACATCAATTTTTTATAAAAACAATTTTGCAAAATTTTATTGAATGATACAAAATGAATAAGATTGAATTACAAAATTACAAAAGTTGAGTTAGAATCAGTTACAAAATGGCATGCACATATTACATTGAATATTCGAAAGAATTAGAAAATGAAATATGTAAATGTTCAATGTTCACTGTCGATTGTCAGTCGATTTCAGCAAAAAAGGTATGAAATTAGAGTGTGAATGTTGTATTGAACTCGGGTGTCGGAGACGTCCCGGGACGTACTCCCTAGGAGTAGGCTTTTTTGCACCCGGGTGGAGTGTGTGAGAATCGTGGAGTGTGTTTTTGTGAGAATGGACTTTGCATTTTTTAAATATAGCGTTAGGCAGGCAGGTAGTTTACTTCTGGTGTGATTGAGTTAGTTTTAAGTAGGTAGGGCCAGAGCAAGCTTTCATGTTTCTCTGTCCTCCGGTAAAACACACGTGAGATGCTTGCATCTGGGGGGTTAAACACGAAAAATCGAGAAGAGAAAATCTAAATATGAATTTATTCTATTTAATATTCTCTTGAACTCGATTGTTCGTAAGGCCAGGCCTTTTAGTTTGTAAGTCGCAGTCGTGGTACTAGACCCGATTGCAAAAATGAAGTATACAGTGAAGTGAAGTGAAGTGCAGTGAAATAAAATATTCTGCTCGGACATTCTTGTACGGACAGCGCATTCTAAGAATCGCTGGTCGTACCTTTTGCTTTCGAGAATTACTTTTCTTTCTTAAATAAAGAATTTTTGTGATGTTACATAAAATTTCGATTTCGTTGTTAGCGATCGAAATAAATGGATAGTAGTACAATTTTATTTTTATAAAACTGTCTGCTATCTGTTTGTGGAGATTGATTGATAACGAAATTGAGAGTTTATGTAATTTATATAAGTGCTAAGAATGTCCGAGTTACCGTAAAATTTCGCGAGTGATTTTTGTGAGGCTGTGCCGAAGAAAGAAGAGGCTATATGCCGAAGAGCCCCGGCAAAATTTGCCAAAGAAGAGGGGAACTATCAATGGCTGTCCATCTTAGGATGGAGAGTCATTTTGTCACTATGCTCGCTATTATTTTTTTGTATTTTATATGTGTTTTTTAAACGGTACGTAAAGTATCGTCAAACGCGTTTTGCTCGAATTTTGACGAGCACACGTTCGCGATTTTATTTCGAATTTTCAGGTCTTTTTATTGCATTTTCTATTTTTTGAAAGTTTCGTATGAAATTAAATGTTTCACTCTCCTTTTCACAATTTTCTGTGTTAACAAAGTTTTGTATGTTTCAGCATTTCATTTTTGGTAAGATATTACATTGTTCTCTCTTCTCAAATCCGCAATTTTCATTGCGTTTTCTGTGTTTCGAAAGTTTTGTTACAAATAAAGTAAAATTCTACTCCTTTTCCTACAACTTCCTATGTTAATAAGATTTTGTATGTTTCAGGATTTGATTTTTGGTAAGTTATATTTAATGCATTGGTTTTACATTGATTCCGAGCTTGTGGGAGGAAGGGTGGGCTCGGGCGCAAGTTTTTCGTCACGATATGTGGCGAAAAGCTTGCGCAAATTGTAAGTGCCTTTTGTTCTAACTTGCACTCATTTTCGCGACAATTTTTTAACTTTTTACATATTAAACTGTAGTAATAGCATGTCATTTTTCTGTATTGATCTAAACTTAAGAGAAAGTTCTTCCAACTTTCTACTCTGTCCCCTCATTTTTTTCTTTTTTACAAAGTTTTAAATTATACGAGTGCAATTTTAGAACAAAAGGTACGTATACATATGTTGTAGTATGCGTGAATGTGTGAATGGTATGTATCCTGTATGCTGTACTCACATTCACATCGCGGGATCATAGGGTCTTTAAAATTTTATCTAATTTTATTTCTAGCTTCGAAGTTTTCAAGCCTCTTCGCTATTTTACTTCTTTCTCTATATTATTTTATTTGATTGATTTTTAATACGCGTTGTACTTTCAATTCAGGCGTCAATTTTATTTCGAGTTTCCAGGTTTTTGGATCTCTTCTTGATTTTAATTCGGTTTTGAAGTTTTCAAGATTTTATTTCAGATTCCAGGGTTTCAAAATCTTATCGTGATTTTATTTCGAGCTTTAGTTTCTGAATTTCCTCGTGGTTTTATTTGGGATTTAAGGTTTTCAAAACCTTATCGTGATCTTACTTTGAGTTTCGAGGCTTTCAAACTCGGAGATTTCGCTTTTCTAAAAGTTTTGTTTCGAATAAAGAAAGATTTAATTCGTTCTTCTCCAATTTCCTACCTTAATCACATTTTTATGTTTCAGGTTTTTATTTCAAGTAAGTAATGAAATGTTTCATTCTTATCTTAATTACATTTGTATGTTTCAGGTTTTGATTTCAAGTAAGTAATTAAATGTTTCATATTTGTCTTAATTACATTTGTATGTTTCAGGTTTTCATTTTAAGTAAGTAATTCAATTATTCATATTTGTCTTAATTACACTTGTATGTTTCAGGTTTTCATTTTAAGTAAGTAATTCAATTATTCATATTTGTCTTAATTACACTTGTATGTTTCAGGATTTCATTTTAAGTAAGTACTTCAATTATTCATATTTGTCTTAATTACACTTGTATGTTTCAGGATTTCATTTTAAGTAAGTACTTCAATTATTCATATTTGTCTTAATTACACTTGTATGTTTCAGGTTTTCATTTTAAGTAAGTAATTCAATTATTCATATTTGTCTTAATTACATTTGTATGTTTCAGGTTTTTATTTTAAGTAAGTAATTCAATTATTCATATTTGTCTTAATTACACTTGTATGTTTCAGGATTTCATTTTAAGTAAGTAATTCAATAATTCATATTTGTCTTAATTACATTTGTATGTTTCAGGTTTTCATTTTAAGTAAGTAATTCAATTATTCATATTTGTCTTAATTACACTTATATGTTTCAGGTTTTCATTTTGTGTAAGTATTTGAATGATTCATATTTGTCTTAATTACACTTGTATGTTTCAGGTTTTGATTTTATGTAAGTAATTCAATAATTCATATTTGTCTTAATTACACTTGTATGTTTCAGGATTTCATTTTAAGTAAGTAATTCAATTATTCATATTTGTCTTAATTACACTTGTATGTTTCAGGTTTTGATTTTATGTAAGTAATTCAATAATTCATATTTGTCTTAATTACACTTGTATGTTTTAGGTTTTGATTTTATGTAAGTAATTCAATGATCCATATTTGTCTTAATTACACTTGTGTATTTCAGGATTTGATTTTAAGTAAGTAATTGAATATTTCACAAATGTATTGTTATTTTATGTGCGTATTTTTATCGAGTCGACTCGAGTTTTATTTTACTTTTTTCCGAAAATGTTAATCATTTATTATAATATTACTAATTTTTCATATGTCTTCTTCTTTTGCCTATTGTTTTTTATTATTACAGCACAGGTAATCATCGAGGACTATCACATAGAGATTTCACCGATGGATGCGCTAATTTTAAGTTAATTTTAAGTTGTGTACAAAATACTGTAACATATTGTAGTATGGACGAATGCATGTATGAAATGCGTATATACGAAACTTGAAGATATCATCGAGGGATCATCGAGGGATGCGTGCGTTAGTTTTAAGTTTAATTTTACTTTTAAGTTAATTGTATGCTCGTGGGAGGGCGGGTGGGTCATTGTAAGTGCCTCTTGTTCTAACTTGCACTCATTTTCACAATTGGTGAATTTTTTACGCGTTAGATTGTAGTATAACCAGTTATTTTTTGTCAATTGGTCCGAGCCCAAGTGGATCATTGGGGGTACATAATGCAGTGAACACGCGGCAGTTTTGAGCTGCAAGTGCTGGTGTAGCGCCAGGGACACATCTCTGCGAGGCATTTTGATTGATGGTCCATCTCGATTTGCCGCCTCACGGCGTGGGTATCCTCTCTGCTGTTAGCCTCCCTTTCAACGGGAGCGGGGAGAAATGGGAAACCCTTCGCGGATGTGTCACTCGTTCTTATCAGTATTTTCGGTTCAATTCGGTCTCGTGGTTCACGTAAGCCACGATGCGACTACCCTTTGACCCAGGAGGGCGAGGTTCACTTGGCAGAAAATACTGACCCACCTTCTTTGCGAAAGTTCTTCTAACTTTCTTTCCTTCTTTGCGAAAGTTCTTCTAACTTTCTTTCCTTCTAGTAGAAAGTTCTTCTAACTTTCTTCCCTTCCCCTTGCTTTTTTATCTCGTTATAGATTATTCGAGTGCAAGCTTAGAATAAGAGGTACGCGTGCGGCGTTTAGAATAAGTATGTTAAGCGTGTGTGTATGCGATTGCTGTTTTAAATTGCACTCATTTTAATTGTCAAACTTTTTCCGCGTTAGATTATAGTATTAGTTCCCTTCTTTTCTCATTTAGCTTTTCATTTTATATAATGCGAGTGCAATTTTAGAACAGAGTGTGCATGTGGGATCCCACGAAATTAGTATTAAGTTTATAAGTGAGTTTGCGTGAACGCTTACAATTCTAACTTGCACCCATTTTCACAATAAGTGAAATTTTTGCGCGTTAGAGTGTAGTATTAATCGGTAATTCTCTGTCGATTGGTCCAGACCCAAGTGGATCATTTGGGGTTGGTAGTGCTGTGAACACGCGGCAGTTTTGAGCTGCGAATGCTGGTGTAGCGCCAGGGACACATTGGTGTATGGGTATCCTCTCTGCTGTTAGCCTCCCTTTCAACGGGAGCGGGGAGAAATGGGAAACCCTTCGCGGATGTGTCACTCGTTCTTACCAGTATTTTCGGTTCAATTCGGTCTCGTGGTTCACGTAAGTCACTATTCGACTACCATTTGACCCATGAAGGCGAGGTTCACTTGATAGAGAATACTGGTCCACCTTTTTGCGAAAGTTCTTCTAACTTTCTTTCCTTCTTTGTGAAAGTTCTTCTAACTTTCTTTCCTTCTAGTAGAAAGTTCTTCTAACTTTCTTCCCTTCTCCCTTTGCTTTTTACACCGTTTTAGATAACACGGGTGCAATCTTAGAATGCGAGCGTTAAGTTTGGAATTGTATGGTGTGCCTGTGTGTTAGTTTTAAGAAACTTGCGTGCGATACAAGTTCTTTGCTATTTTATGGTAAAGAACTTGTATATTTTTGCGAGCCAACGGGCTAAGTAGAGTTAGAACTCATTTATCCTTCCGATAAATGAGGTAATTGCAAATGGTGGGTGGTTGGGATTTGGAGTTAGGGTGGGTCACTGTCGTAGCCACCTCCACGTGGTGTGACCTGGTAATCGATATCATTTTCTAAATATTTGTCATGAAATGAACTTTAGAAAACGATATCGAGCTAAGAGCTACGAATTACTGTTAAATTATAATTGCATTTATTCCACATTTTCTTTTACGAAAATGTTTTGGACTGAAGATATGTGCTCATGTGTGTGCATGGATCAAGTAAGTACATAACAGTAAGAATATATTATAAGTTCTACATTTATCCAAATGTAAAAGATTTACACATCTTGTAATAAAAGGCAAGTCGAACGAAAAATTTGTACCACTCAATTGTTAGTCCCTACATTACAGACGAGATATAGTATAATGTGCAAACTGTTCTGAACACATAATCTGCATATTCGAACCCACGAAATATATTGCAAACAGCATAGAATCAATATTAATAAATATATAATAAAAATATAGCATATTAATCGATAAAATCGATATTAATTGAATTTTTAGGAAAATTCAATTTTTGGATGAAGTGGCGCCATCTCTCCGGCGAACAGGGTGAACTACACACTTTTTAAACTCTACTTCAATTAGTTCCCACCTTTTATCGCTAGATGGCGTACATAAGACATGAACCCTTAGGGTAATAAATATTATTCTAAATATGGTTAAAAATTTATAATAGTTTCACAGAGTCAAAACGATTCGAAGTTAATTTATCTTGCACTTCGATGCAATTCGATTCATATTATAGTCAATTAAGCTGAAGAATCAACTATATTAATTGAATTGAACCGAAAACGATACACGTGGCACCATCTAGTGGTAGAAGATGGGAACTAATTAAAGTAGAGTTTCAAAAGTGTGTAGTTCACCCTGTTCGCCGGAAAGATGGCGCCACTTGTTTTATTTTCGAAAAAAACCAATTAAACATTAATTATATTGGCTTAATTTACTTCAATGTGCATCAAATTATTCTTTTGCATAAAGGAGCTTATTTACAACATTCATTCGGTATCAGAACATGACGATTTTCCGAAGTTTCGCCAAAAATCTGTATATCTGCTGACGATAAGCGATTGAGCGCTATCGTCAAATTGCAGTAACGCTGCAATTAAATTCCATTGCAATTTTATCGTACTAAACAATTTTTATGCATTCTAATGTTATTTTAGTCGTACTATCGATTGAAACTTGGAAGTTTTAACAAAACTAGTACGTGAAATATTATAGGAAAACAAGACTTATTTCTATCAGTTTCTTGAGATTGCCGATAGATTACCGACAGTATTCATGGCGGTCTTTTTAAAAAGCACGTTTAAATTGTATACTAACTTGTATATTTGTAATTGTATATATTAACTTGAATATTTGTAATAAGTTACAGCAGATTATAATTATAATAAATTATAATAGACTATTTGTATAGTCAAATAAATTATAATAAACAGTAGACTTATATGTAATTTATGAAGTTTTGCATGAAGGATTCAGTTTAATTATTACAATAAATGAAAATCTTACTGTTTTTGGATTTTCGTGGCTGCATAATGGCAGAAAAGCGATCATCTCCTGGTACGAAAATTCGTCCCTCTCTGTGGATTGTATGATACCGTCTAAAATTAGCGCCTTTCCATGTGACTTCCTGTACATACGTAATCAAAACAAATTCTATTTGAAACAGTGACTAATATTGGATTCGATTTTCTCTTACTTTCTTTCTTATCTTAAAACACAATTCTAATAGTAAAACTGTTGAAACTAGAAAGAACAATCTTGCATACATATTGTAACAAATAGCAAGCAAATGGTTATAAAAATGAGCAATAAAATATTGCAAATTATGAATAATAAGGACGCAGAATTCTAAATATCGAGTTATGCAATAACATTTATTATTAAGACTAACAAATTATCTGACATGATAATGTAGAACTATAATTAGCTACTTGATAACATTTCAAGTTCATTTCAATTGAATGGAATTGTCCCTAAATAATCTTGAAGATAGAACTTTCGTTTAAAATTATCATTAAACCACTATCTTCAAATTCGAAGTAAATAAATGGAAGATAAATAAATTACCTTACATAACCTTTCTTTATTTCAACAAAAATCATCAAGTATTTATCTCTCATTTCTTGTTACTTAAACCTATTACTAAATCTTTAATATCTCCCTTAAATTCGCCATCTCAATCGATGTTAATTTCAATTGCAATGCTTGCATTTTTAAATAAAAAGTTCACCACTTTGATCACATTACTAAATCCCCAGTTATGTTAATTCATGAACTCCAAAGCCTACACATCCAAATCGAGATTTCACACTTGGATCTTTAACAAATGTTGTATTTTTTAACACCGTTTTTGTGTTCAACTTGAAATGTCATGGAGAAATAAATACTTACGTTTCGAGGACCACGACGTCCTGATACTGGGACCGTTCCCGATGAAGTATCCTGTTCACTTCAAGGGACAACGAGACACCTGGCCAAAGATCGTTGATTTCACTGAACCAGCCAGTCTTTATCGCGTCCATTTTTCCTCGTGAGTCGAGCTTCTCCCTCGTTTCGCGATTCAACTGAAAGCAGACACTGTCGGTTGGTTAATCGTGGACGAGGAAAATAAAAGTGCCAACTTTTTTATGCGGCCAAACATGTTTCCCTACGACAAGGACCTCCAGTTCCACTCCTTTCGGAGCTTCAGAAAAGAAATGGCGAAACTTGTTTTTCACCTGTGTATTCGTGCTGATAGCATACGGTCAGGTACATCGTGTATACATACACACTTCTTTCTTACTTTTATTTTAACATCTATTTATTTTTTTATTTGATATATCGCAACATTGGTCAAATTGTAACGAAGTACTTGACCTAATGGAGATCGATTAATATGGGTTGTTAATTGACTAGAGAGATAGATGATGATATATTAATATTTCGGTTGTCAAATACACTAGATTTTTATATTTGCAAAATCTATATTTCTATATTTGCACACTTCCAAATTTCTAAATTTCAATATCTACAAATTTTTTCATTTCTAAGTTTCTATACTCACAAATATAAGAATTTAGAAATATTCAAGCACTCAAGTTTTAAATTTCTAAATTTCTGAAGACACAAATTCAATAATTTCTAAACTTGCAAACAAAATTTAAAAATTGCAAATTCGCATAGATCCAAATTTCTAAATATGCAATATCTAAATTTTCAAACACCCAAATTTCCTAATTTGCAAATGTCCGAATTCTATAATTTCTAGTCTGCAAACCCCCAAAAAAGAATTCCAAATTGTTTTACCTGCTTTCATGTAACAAATATATTTAATAAAATATTCTTCCTTTTGCAGCCTATTGTATCATTTCTCACGCGATCAGCTAAATGCGATACTAAAGAATCACGTGCGCAGCAACGACAGTTTTAATTATAGAAATTCAGCGAGTAAACAGCTGACTGAGTTTCGGCTGAATGTGAACAGATTCGTATAACACGTGTTTACTCGATGTTATGATACATCCTCACAACTGTAGCTATAAGGCTGTATGCATAACTACGATACACACAATAATACTATATAAATTTCATTACTATTATTTTTTACTATTATGTTTAAAAAAGAATGGGTTTCACAATTACATTACCTCTTACATTATATGCATTTTACCTAACCTAACACATACATTATATTTTACGATTATTTAATCGTTATAAATAATAACAGCAATGTTAATATTGTTGATAATAATATTTTCCATAAATGTTAAAATATTAAATGAAATTAAAATCTGATACAAGAACTTGTCTATGAATGTACACCTACAAAAAATTACTGCTGCCTCATGATCCAGCATCCACATGAGGGTTGATAATCAACAAACAATTAATTCAATTTTCGCTATGAAATTCTCTTTAAACTCTTCACTTTTAATAAAAGAAAATGGGAAATGAAAAGTACAACCAAACTCGTACACTTTGCTCTATCTCTTATCATTAACATGCAAATTATGCACACGTTGCATATATCTTCAAGAATACACTCTACATCGCTAATTAGTATAATTTGATCCAAAGTAACTCTTATGGAGCCCTAAAAAGCAGGAACCACAAAGGTCACGACAACGCGAAGGACTGCAACAATGTTCTCCAAATGAAATGTTTTGAATCATGTTTATCATTTACGATACCAAAATGTTACCAGCACGAATTATGTTTCAGGTTCGAGTTTCTTCCAAATTCATGGATACACAATCAGTACAATTTAATTAGCTCCGAATGGAAGTGTAAAAATCAGGAATCACGAGGTCACAACGTGCAACAGCTTCGGAAACGTGCTCCAAATGTTTCAAAGCAGATTCACGATACCAAAATGTTATGAGCACGAATGAAATCTAGTTGCGGATTCAAGAACGTAATTTCGATCACAACTTCAGGGATAGATCATAGCCGGGAGGAATATAGGGCAGGGACCACGGATGTTTTTCAAGGGAAACGAAATTTCGACGACGGAAAAAGGCAACGAACGTGTATGTACCGTGAACTGGCGGCGAGCCAACGAGCAGACCTTCCAAACAGAAGCACGAACAACACTGACGAATGGAAAGTTGACGAGAGTTTACTTGCCAAACGGATGGTGGTACTTATCGGTCCCCGTCTCGGCTCTGCTCCCTGATAGTGGTTCAACCAAGAGCAAGATAACGCGCGTGTGTTGAACGCGTATTACCGAAATCGAGATCCATGGCTTTCAAAACGACTTCGGATCGATCTAAGCCGGAGATCGAAATAAACAGTTATCTCTCGTCCTTAAAAATATTCGACTCGAACGTATCTTTTACGGCGGTGGTAGTCAAGTTCAAAAGTTTGGGTGCACGTTGCATCGTGCGCCAACTTGACACGCGCGACACGCACAGCAAATTTTTTGCATTTTCTTTGTCCTTTGTATCAAATTCGGTTAAGTACAATTTTTAGCTGGTTTTTCGATATCTGAGAAATTTTAAACGATTTTGAAATTTAGACATCTTGAAATCTTTAAAAAATAAAATTGTTGTGTTTGAAGAATAAATTGTTACTCATAAAAATATTTTAAAATGTATGCAATATTTGTAAGTATCCAATTGAATTAAATATTATTTTACAATCTTGTAATATCTATACCTATTGTAATAAACAAAAATATACAGAATATTTTTAAAAATCAGTTTACCAAGTACACTTCCATAGAAAAAGAGAATTGTCAATACAGAATTGATCTGCCTAAAAAGAATAATTGCAGTTCTTCTCAAAAGCAATTCGTTTGCATTTCTCGGTTGCACTTATCAGTGAAGACATAAGAAAATAGACGTCTCATATCATTTAATTTTCTCATCTGCAAACTCTTTTTATCTGTAAAAACTTGAGATATAGTTCGTACTCATTGCGTGACTCACCCAATATAAAGAAGATTTCAAAGCAAGTCATTCAAATCTAGGAAGCTGGAAGATTCTTTGAAATGGAATTACGAATTATGGAAAACAATGCAATCTCTTTTCTAAATTATCAGATAAAATTTACATGAAAGGAAATTTTTATTACAAATTTCTTCGTTTAAGGTTAATTATAAGAATCAATAAGTTCAATAATTTTTTAAAAGTAACATAAACTACAACGAAATGTATCCTCATAATTGTTTAAAATGAACAAATATCTCCAATTACAGCGTTCCTTAATTTTTTAACTCAAACGAAATTGTAGCAATGGTTACTGAATTTTCATAGTGAATTACGTGAAAATGTGCTCCACAAATTTTCATCGCATTCTTAAACTTTTGTATTAACGATAAGATTCTCAAAGTGGTAGAAACTTGATGATTTCAAAAGCAAACATGTTTAACGATAATTTTATCGTACATTCCCTCCCGAGCTCGTCTTGCGATAATAATTACGAAAATAGCGATTATAAGAATGCAATCGTTAAATGCAATTAAATCGAAGAAATGTTCATAAAGCAAACACGCACAAGATTACAGGAACCCGACCTTGACATGCGTCGTATCTGGTCTGGATCAAAATATTTAAATGTAACATATGTACTTGTATCTGATTCAGCGTTTAAAATTAATGACCAATCGTGGAACGATGTATAGGGTGGCCTATTATAAAATGTTAGCTAATTCATCTCGTACAGTGAGTCACAGAGGTATCACTGATTATCATTGAACTAGATAAGCGCCATAGTTTGACTATTCCCCCCAAAATTTCGACAGCCCTTACAAAATTTTATCTCGATAGCAATAAATATTTAGAATATACAATAATTGACTGTATTCTATTTTAAAATAATTATGAACAAAACATGTGACACATGATAATTTTATTACCTTAAATTATAAACAAGAAATATGTTTTAATTAATCATTGGACATTGATAGTTTTATTAATGTTGTGAAACTTGCACCCTAATAAAAAATCCTAATAATATTAATATAATGGTACGACAAATAGTTATTCAATTATTATAATGTATTTCAATTATTTCAAATTATTGTTAACACATTAAATGTTTCAGAAATGATTGTATACCATATACTGCAATTTTTCAAAGTATTGCTGTAAATTATTTTGAGTGTACTATTCAAAAACATTAACAGTAATGCTTGAATAGTTATGTATAAAAAAGAAAGTGATCTCATATTTCATTTATGAGTAAAAAAAACTTATAAATCATGAACGATATTTTTAAAATTCAAATTTTAATTTTAGGTTATGAACGGATGTGGCGCTTCGGTAAGCGCCACAAGCAACACAGTGGATTCGAATGATAACCTCATGTGGTGCATTGTTTCGTTAACCTCTGCACCACCTGTAGAGAATTATTCCGAAGAAATCGTCAGTAATAAAGTATCAAATGTTGAATTTTTAGGTTCTTCTTATTTGTAAATTGTAAAATAAATAAGATATAATGTCGATGCTCGCAGAGCGGCGTCAGAAACAGAAATGGACACTGAACCCTCGAGGAAAACACTGGAGCGAGGGTATGTTAATATTTCAATTTACTTTTGTTAATTGAATGAAACATTGCATAAGTATTTTATAAATTTGATTGTTGATTATATTATCTCTTAGATGGAAACAAATTTGGGCAAAAAATGTTAGAGAAAATGGGTTGGTCGAACGGCAAAGGACTTGGAGCTAATGAACAGGGTATGACGGAGCATGTACGTGTGTCTGTTAAAAATGATAAGTCAGGTAAATAATTTATGTAAAAATATTAAAGTTGAAGTTAGAAATAAATTTAGAAATCTTAAATAGTTTTTATACTTACCTAATTTTTATATTGGGTGCTGTAACTCTCGATACAATAAAGTAATTTGTGTTTAAGGTATCGGTTTTAAAAGAGATACTGTAGACGAAGCTTGGACAGAACATCAAGACAGCTTCAATGACTTTTTACAACAGCTTCAAACTGCTCCCTGTGATAGTATAGTGCAAATAGAAGAAGCAAATGCAGAATTAAGTGGAAAGTCATTGGAGTTGAAGTCTAAGCAAAGCCGTGCCCGTGTTCAGTAAGTAATTTATATTATATACTATAATATAATTGTTCGTATAAAATATATTTTATATCCTTGAATTTATTTTTACTAGCTATCAAAAATTCACGAGGGGTAAAGATGTAAATAAGTATAGCACAAAAGATTTAGCAAATATATTTGGTCAGAAAGAAATCAATTTAAATAAAAATAGTAAGGCAGAAAATGATAATACAGAGGAAAGCACTGTTGATATTCAGGATAATAGAGGTGGTGTTATTACCATAAATGGTGGTAGTATGACTGATTATTTTAAGAAAAAGGATAAAGACTTTTCTTTAACATATAAACATAAAAAAAGATCAGAACCTGAGTCAGAGAGTGAACCTGAGTATGCAGGGTTTGGTTTTACTTCATCACTCAATAAAGTACAATTAAGTAGTGAGGAAAATAAAGAAACGAAAAATGTGAGTAATTATGCATTTGAAAATCCTTGTATAGATTTAAGTAGTCCTGAAATTGTTTCAAATACTACTAGTAAAGTTGGATCACTCAAAAAAAGGAAATCTATTGATGAAACTGAATTAAGTTCGAATCATGGTGCTAAAAAGTTTAAACAAGATAACATGAATAGTAGCAAGTATGAAAATGGTATAGTAAATGATGCACTGAATTTAGATTCTCAATCAGATGATGTTTATAATGGAAAAGAATTTGAAGTGTCAAGGGTACAATTTGGCGTTGCAAATTCTGCTTTAGACTTAAGTGATGAAGCTGATAAGAAAAGGGTAACATTTAATGATCGTGTGGAATACAGTGATGATTCTACAAAGAAAAAGAAAGGTAGAGCAACATTAGATAAGTTTGAGGTTGAGAACAAGAAAGCTAAAAAAAAGAAGAAACAAGACAATGTTAACAATTCTGTATCATTTGGTTTTGTTAATGAAGCTTTAGAGCTTGAAGACAAGCCTGAGGAGATAAATGACAACGAAATTAATGAACGTAAAAATAAGAAGTCTAAAAAAAGAGAGAAAAGTCGCCGATCTAATTTGGAAACAATAGTAGAAACACCAGAAGAAGATAAAGAAATTCATGAAGAGAGCATAGAAAATAAAAATATTGAGACAAATGAAAATACACCAGATGATTTTGTACCTGAAGAAAATACGACTCGTAAAAAAGCGAAGAAGAAAAAACAGAAAGAAAAAGTAAAGGAAGTTGTCGATAATGGGATGAATACAGAGGAAATTATAGAAAATGAAGTAGTTATGGAAACAAATTCACAAGGAGAGAAAGGGCAAGATGAACTTCACACAGATCAAGAAAATGTTTCTAAAGAAAAAAGAAAAAAAAAGAAGAAAACGAAACATGTTGAATCAGATATAGGGCATGAAAATACTATCTCTGAAACTGACATAAAAGATATTAACAATACGGACGAAAATAGAGAAAAAATCGAAGAAGTTATAAAGGTTAAAAAAAATAAAAAGAAAAAGAAAGATGTAAATGTGGATGATAGTAATATGGAAGTAGAAAGTGAACAGAAGGAGAAAGAAAATATCGATAATGTATATGAAAATACGTTGAAAGCGACTAAAGCAAAGAAGAAGAAGAAACATAAAAATTCAATAGACGAGTCTGTTATAGATAATAATAACTCTACACATAATGCAGAGTTAACCGAGGAAAATCCAATGAGCCCTGTAGTAACGAATACACCTGTAAAAAGTCATACTAACAAAACATTTAAAACTGTATCTAGTCCTTGGCATGAAAAAGCTAAAATGTCAAAGAAAATATTAAAATCTCTTTTTTATAGGAACTCTGTTGTACAATTTCCAGGCTCTAACATAGATGAAATAAAGGGATATGGAGAAGATACACAGTGACAACATTTACAAAAATTTCAATATATTCCTAACGTTTTATATGTATATAATATGAATTATAATTTTGTATAATTATATACAATATTTATTATTAAATAATAATGTACATTCTGTACACATACAGAATTATTTTATTTATTTATTCAGAATGAAACATGTGTTACCAACATTGGTGGTAATAAAATTTGTTTACAATTTTAGTGTTGTTATTGTTTTTTAATGCATATTTACAGAGTAAAATAATGGTAAACATTGTTGCCACTGCATAGTACCTTTGTTTCTAATTTAAGATTCTGCAATATTATCTTCTATTTTTACAGTGTCATCCAGTGCTAGAAGTTTACTTTTAATTTTGTTTACACTTTCCAACTGTTCTTCATTCAATTCAACCACAGAATTGGGTATACATGTATCTTCTGTTAATAGTATAGAGTAACCCAGGCTCATTAGTTGATTTTGAACCTTATCGGGAAAGAGGAACTCGCATTTAAACTGTAACAAACAGTACTTGATACAAATTTTGTTACAAAAATTAAAGAAATCATGAAGAAATTATCAATACCTTAAAATATGTTTTATCATTTTCTTTTAATTCTTCTACATCTTCTGCTCCTACTTCTATTGCATCCTCCATTGCTTGATCAATGTTACAATCTTTCACAGCTACAATATAAGTTGCGCAGTCAAACATTGACAATGCTCCATCTGCATGAGTTGCTCTGTAAGTACCAATTTTTATTTCAGGATATATTAACAAGTTTCTATCAATCAATAAAACCTAAAAGCATACAAGCATACTTACTTATATTTCTTAAGTATGTTATTAAGATTTGGCCTGAAACCACCTAGATTATTGGTTGCATAGTATAAAAGTAATGTACATCCTGAAGAAGTACGAATCGGCATTATCTGTGTTTTGGCTTGTGCCTTTGGGGCCTTTATTTTATCTAGAAATGTGTTTATAGTGCTTAATGGCATATTAGCTTTTTTTGCTTGATCGATTAAAGTTGCTAATTTAGCGTTGTGTAATGGATCCGCACTTCCCTCTTCTGTAAATTTTTAATTTTATAATGAATTACACTTTCCTTTCAATAAAGAACACTTATGTCATATTTTATACCTCTTACAGCAATTGTCATTTTAGAAATAAAGGTCTTGAACAATTGTGCTCTCGCAGTATCATTTTCTTGTTTAATATGTCTAATATTTTGCCATTTACTATGCCCTGCATATCGTCTGGTTCCAGTAATAACAAAATTTGTATGCAAACAGTAAATCAAACTGTTTAATCGATATTTCATTGTTTATAAAAACTATGATACAAATAGGTTATGTTGTATATATAAGTTCCTAATCAGATAGGGAAGTTTGAGATATAATGTTGGTGACAAAGTTAAAAATTGATTTGTTTCTGATAAAACAGTGGTCTTCCAAAAATGTACTTTTAGTTTTTCTAAAATACAAACATAACTTCTTTTTGTAGAATATAATTATTATAATATTTAGGTCAAGTGTTATTTAATTATAAAGACAAAAGTCATTACCCAATATTTAAATATAATAAAAAATAACATTCTTTATCCCGTATTCATGTTATCATTAACAATATTTAAAATAACAGCGGCAAAGTATTAAAAACAAAATCCCTATTAACAGGTAAGGTTAATTTCTTAGAATTATATCGCGGTTTTCTCAAATCTTTTTTATCCAACCAGACTTTGGTATATTTCTGAAAATAGATTTAATATAATCGTCGTTTGCAATTGTCAGTACAATATTGATTTTAAAGTATTTATAATAATTAAAAGATTTCAAATAATATTCAATTTGAATCGTAGAAGTGATCAGGACTAAATACTTAGAGTCCAAATTCCTGCTTTTATACTTCATTAGTAGTTTGAAGTAGAGAATATAATTGCATCAAATTTTTTTGTATTTAAAAAGAAGAAGGTCTCCTTCAGTCGAGAACGAGAATTTAGCGAAATGTTAAGCATCAGTCGATACGATTTTAAATTGCACAACCGATTCAAAGTCCAACGGGTGATATCACCAATGGAATATCATTCAGATTCCAATTGTGCTTGATGTCTATTATTCCATTACCCCATTATCGCAACGAGTACTGCTTGACTTGTAACCAGATACGTACATTTGAGTTTACGGAGGTTAACGATATGGACAAATAGCGTCCAATGGAAAATGATTTATTATTGCCACTGTACAGAGCTTTTGAGTTAATTAATTTGTTCGTTAAGGCTGGTTGGAGTTGATGTCGGGTCCTTTTGCCATTGTACAGCAAATACAGCATAGCCATACGTAGAATGCATTGTGCACGTGTACATTCGCATGGTAGATTTCTCTAGGGGTAAACGATCCCACTACTTGTTAGTTTTTGATTAGTTAGTTTTCAAGTTTTATAAAATATTGTCTAACTTTTTATATGTGAAATTACTGACACAGAATTAAAGACTATTTATTAAAAATTAGACTGTCTTAATTAATTTTAAATACATTTGGTTCATTATTCGGTTTCTAATTTTTACTCCATGTATGTAACTAAAATTGCATTTAAATATTTATATAATTATTATGGTTATTTTGATTGTACCAAAAGTTTGATGTCATTTACACATCTAGACAAATAAATTCTTGCAATTGTTTTCTACAAAGAATATTTCGAGATATTTACCGTTGCCGATAGAAGTTATCTGAAAAAAAGTCGAGCGGTTAATTTATCTGGACAACACTCGACTTTATACGAGCGATTTTGGCACCAGATTTTTTTGGCATCTTTTCATTGCGCCACAAATCATCCTTCATAGCGAATTGCATACAATAAAAGCTACTTTTCTTTGCTGCATTTCTTCTCGTAAACAGTCGTGTTTTTTTTATGTTGCACAAGCGGATAAATTCTTCCAAAAGTGTTTCGTAACCTCGCTATCTTACTTTTTTTTTATTTCCTCAAACATTATTTCTTTAAAACATTTCGGTTGTGAAGTAGATACGAATTCATAAAAAATTTCGACGAAAATAATTTTAATCTAAGTGTCGACGTTTTTCTTCTAAATATGTTATATTTGAGGAAATATGTAACAAGTATGGATCTAGGATTACAAGTATCGGAGGATACATGCAGTGATCTGGGATTATAGGTACTTGAGGATATAGGGAACTAAGATTATAGGTATCTGAGAATATGGGGATCTGAGATTATAGGTACCTGAGGATGTAGTGATCTGGGATTACGGGGATCAGGAAGTGCAGTAATTTGGAGATGCAAAGATGGGGTTATTGAGATTGGGGAATATAGGAATCTGGTGTTATGTGGATTTAAGAATGTAGGGATTTGGGGAGGTAGGCATCTGAATTTATAGGGTTTTGGTTTTATGTGTGTTTGGATGTTTAGGAATTTCGGGATGTGGAAATTTGGATATTTTGGAATTTAGGAATATAGGCATTTGGGGGCGTAGAGATTTGGATATTTAGGGATCTGGGATGTAGGGATCTGGAATGTAGGGATCTGGGGATGCAGGGATCTGGGAATGTAGGGATCTGGGGATATAGGGATTTGGGGACGTAGGGATCTGGGATGTAGGGATCTGGGAATGTAGGGATCTGGGGACGTAGGGATCTGGGATGCAGGGATCTGGGAATGTAGGGATCTGGGGATATAGGGATTTGGGGACGTAGGGATCTGGGATGTAGGGATCTGGGAATGTAGGGATCTGGGGATATAGGAATCTGGGGACGTAGGGATCTGGGATGCAGGGATCTGGGAATGTAGGGATCTGGGGATATAGGGATTTGGGAATGTAGGGATCTGGGGACGTAGGGATCTGGGATGCAGGGATCTGGGAATGTAGGGATCTGAGGATATAGGGATTTGGGGACGTAGGGATCTGGGATGTAGGGATCTGGGAATGTAGGGATCTGGGGATATAGGGATTTGGGGACGTAGGGATTTGGGGATGTAGGGATGTCTGGATGTAAGGATCTACAGATGTAGGGATCTGGGATATAGAAATCTGGGGATGCAGAGATTTGGGAATGTAGGGATTTGGGAATGCAAGGATTTGGGAATATAGAAATTTACGAATATAGGAATTCGGAATCATAGGAATCTAGATTTATAGGAATTTGGAAATACAAATATTCGATATTGTTGAGATCTGGGAATGCAGGGATCTGGGGACATAGAGATCCTGAAATGTAAGGATCTAGTAATCTAGAAATCAGGATGTAGGAACTCATGGACCCAGTAGACAATATAGCAATTTGGAAATGTAGATATGTAATAATACAAGAATCTAAAAATATTAGAATCCGGTACTATAAGCATGTGGACATAGATCAGAAGATAGGAATTCCTCTAGACTAGAAATCTACGATAAACCTTCGGCTATTAAAATACTCCATATCCAAAACAAAAACAATCACCATCTAAAAATAATTCCCATTTCCACCTACAACTAAAAATAACATAGCTTTTATCTAGTCACACCACTCCCAAAAAGCAATCTCGTCAATAGTGTTGTAGGACATCAGAAAAATAAATATGGAGGACCGAAGAACGTTTGTTCCACATAGTAGCGGATCGATCAACGTCCGTGCAACTCGACCAACACTTTCGCCAACGAATTCTAAATTTAGTCATCCTGGTGGTGGTCATTCTTTTTAATTACCCTTCAACGACTTCACGTTGGTACGGTGATCTAACCGTGTTAACTAGACGCCGGATGGTTCCTTTGACACACCAGGTATAGGGCATGTTCAGCATGTCGTTGCCTTTAATTCACGTACGCTCGTCGCTTTCTGGACGGTTAACCGGACAGAGAGGCGGGTTTTAATAAATTTTGCACGGAGAGTTCACCCTCTACTCTCCATTCCTATTAAGATGTATATATTCTTGCTCGTATAAAGCCTGTTGGGGTACTGGTGTCGGACAGAGAGGGTTGGAGGGACGTGTTCGAGAGCGAACTTTTTATCGCGAAAAGATGTTCGCGTGATTGGTGGACCGAAATTTCAATATTTGCTGTGTCGTTGGCTTACGGGAAATTTGTCGCGCGAAAATAGATCGGCGAGTTTGCTTCTTTTGAGAGTTTAAAGAGGGACGTGCCGTAAACAGTGTTTGATTAGTGGTTCATTTTTGTTGGTTGGGTTAGGTTGGGGATCGGGATTTGCGTTTGGCGTGGATTAGGTTTAATGGGATTTGTGAAAATTGGGGAATTTCGGAATTTGGAATTTTGGAATCGGGCATCTGAAAATTGGGGAATCTGGGAATTTGGGAATTTAGAGATTGGGGACGTGAGCATTGGGGAATTTGGGAATTGGGGATGTGAGAATTTGGAATTTTGGAGTTGGGGATCTGAGAATTGGGGAATCTTGGAATTTGGGAATTTAGAGATTGGGGTCGTGAGCATTGGGGAATTTGGGAATTGGGGAATTTAGAAATTGGGGATGTGAGAATTTGGAATTTTGGAGTTGGGGATCTGAGAATTGGGGAATCTGGGAATTTGGGAATTTAGAGATTGGGGACGTGAGCATTGGGTAATTTAGGAATTGGGAATTTTGGAGTTGGGTAATTTAGGAATTGGGGATGTGAGAATTTGGAATTTTGGAGTTAGGGATCTGAGAATTGGGGAATTTGGGAATTTGGGAGTTTAGAAATTGGGGAATTTAGGGATTGGGGATGTGAGAATTTGGGAGTTTAGAAATTAGGGATGTGAGAATTTGGAATTTTCGAATTGGGGATCAGAAAATTGGGGAATATGGGAATTTGGGAATTTCGGAATTGGAAATTGTGAAGTCTAAAAAATTGTAAATTTAGAAATCAACAAGAACCCGAACCTCCCAAAACTCGGTAACAAAATATTGCAATTCCTGAATTTGAAAAAATGTAAAGTGACTACTGATGAACCAAAAGCTTGAAACAAATGTGGAGTTTGTAGCGTACAATACACGAAAGCGTAGATTTAGCAGTGAAGTGTTTTACGATGGCCGCCATCAAATACTCATTAACGATTTAAGGTTAGTTAGTGGCCCCGCCCTCGTGGAAATAATTTTGCTTTTCGTCACGTTATCCCGTCGTAATTAAAAGACTTCAGGAACCGGGATCTAATAAATCTTGTGACTCACGTTGTCTTTCCGCCCTGATTCTCACCAGATCACACTTTAATCCCTCTTCGTTTCGCGCGTCTCTTCTTCTTTCGCCACCCTACCTGACGTTTTCTTCTTTTCTTCTTCTATCTCTACTTTTGTCCTTTGTATTTCTGTCGTTGTATGATGTTCGTTAGCGAATAACTTCTTTTCAACCGATGTAGAAACTTCTAACGAATGGTTGCGTCATCGTGAACTCGAAGCTCGAGGTGTTGCCGGAAACAATGTTCCGTTTCGAGATATGTATGGGGCCGAAAGATTTAAACAATTGGTTCAAAAGTATTTTCAAGTTGTATACGATTTGGTCAAGTGTATAACTGCTTGTATTTCATCTTGAACCCTTTTTGGAATTTTTGGAAGGTAGAGAAATTCATTAATTAGGAAAATCGTCCCTTTCAATTTTTTAAGGTTGCATACAATTTAACATTTATAAAGGAAATTATCCATTCCGCAATAAACAGACTAATATAACAAGTTGCCCAATTCCACCGTGTCCCGTTCCTTTTCCAAAATTCCAATAAATCACACAGCACCGCTAAGGAAGCTCGAACATCCAGCGCACGCAAAATGGCTGCGATTGATTGCAATCGAACCATCGAGAAATCAAGACTCGACATTTTGTTGCATCGCACTCTTTCGCATTTCTCATCTGTATATTTGAATTTCTTTCATCTCGGCGTATCTTCTTTCGGATGTATCCGCTCGTCTTTCCCGTCCTCGTGGCCTCTCTTTCGAGCTCCTCCACGCGTATAGGTATGTACGCCATGTTCAATTTTATGAGGGGAAACGTATACGGCGAGCCGACGACGGGCGACGTTTAATAAAGGCGTGGGTGTGTGCGCTAGGGGTGCTAGTTAGCACGGCGCTTGGCGCCGGCGACGACGTCGCCGTCTGGACGCCTATGGCCTCCTCTCGACGTCCTACACCGACGGCGACGACGACGACGACGACCTCGTCTCACTCTCTTCAGGCACGTACCGACACAAAGTGGTCGTTCTTTAAAAATCCAAAGAACGTCCCGGTGATTTCAAATAATATATACGTCCCTTAGCGTTCTTGCCCTTCAATTTCTTTCGTACCTTCCTTCCGCCGAATTGTGGCGCATGAAGCACATGCGTAGCTGAAGGATTATCAAATCTTGAGACTTGCTTTGGAATTTGGTTGTGTTTGGAAGGGTAGAGTAACGTAGCGTGGGTTGATTTAGTTTAATGTAATCTGGTCACACTTAATTTCGTTGAAATTAAGAAGTTTTAACCTGATCCAAGCTGATATAACTTAACCTGATATAACCTCATCTGACTTAGCTTAATCTAACCTAACCTCATTTCACCTGATCTAATCAGATTCTTAGCTTAATCTAACCTAACCTAATCCGATATACCTTAATCTAACCTAACCTAATTCGATATACCTTAATCTAACCTAACCTAATCCGATAAACCTTAATCTAACCTAACCTCATTTAACTTAACCTAATCTTACATTTAGCTTAATCTAATTTAACCTAATCTGACTTATCTTAAACTAACCTAACCTAATTTGGCTTAACTTAATCTAACCTAACCTCATTCAACTTAGTCTAATTGAGCAACTATCAATGAAAATCTCGTAAGAACCATGCTATAAATTTTCATTCTCTCAATTATAGATCATATTTCCCTCCACTCATATATTTTTACGTGGTTAATGAGATCTCGATAGGGGATCCGAGTCAGGAAAGTTGTTCGCGGTTGAACGAGTTCGAAGAGGCGAAAGAACGGAAAATAGAAAACATAGAGTGAGCGGTATAACTTTCGGATGGGATAATTTCGAGTCATCCGGTTTGTTAATTGCACGCTAGCTAGCTGACTTTTGTGTACCGCGAATAGGGTGGATCGCGTTGAAAGGATTCAACGAGAAGCGATTTCACGGGAATCTTGACTCAGTCTTACGGAACAGAGTGTTTCACGCACTCGTTGAGACTTTATTAGTCGTCGGCAACGAGGGTGGGGGTGAGAAAAAAGGGTGGTCGTAGGGTGAATCAGGTTAACATTCGACGAACAAGGAGATATCTCATCCCTCGGTCTCTCCTTTCCTATTTTTATCATACCGCATCTCCCTTCCCTTTCATTTTCATCATTTTCCACGTTTCTTTCTCTCTCTTCTTTTTTATCTCGCGTTGCTCTTCTTCGACCTGTTGTATTATTTCGCGTTTCTTCCCTCGTTTCCCTCGAATCGGTTCTCCAGTCGAACTGCTCGCGCTTCAGCGTATTTAGCGGGCAGTAAAAGCCTTAATGAAAGGGATCTCGACTTCATGAGGCAGTAAAATCGGTTATATCGAGACACTGAGGGAAACAGAAGGGTAAGAGAGAACTGGAACGGACGCAATTTATCGCGCAATCATATAAACGCTCCCTTGATCGTTTCTTGCCGCGATCTTGCGGCCAGGAAAACTTTGGATTAAAATCGTTTAATCGGAAATGAATTGCGGTTCGGTTATGCGTCAGGAAATTACGGGAAATAATGTTGAACGATGTTCAAACGAAATTTGCAAGAAGATCATTAACGGGATGATCGTATTATCACGGTAAGTTTCCTCCTATTCTTGTCTATGTATTTCGATGAAATAGTATGTCAATGTCTGTATTGCTTTAACCGAGTAACCTCTTTCGACATGATTCTTTATGGTTAGTGCAAGATGATTTAATTCCTGCTTATATTCTAGTCATTTTAAATCTGTAACATTTATATGAAGAAATCCTATAAGAATTTATAATACAATGTCCACATGTGTGACCTCTGGTTGATGCATTTATAAACACACTAAACCATATATATGAACAACATGAATGTGATGCATTAAACAACAAATTGACTTACATGACCTTTGGTTCACATATGTAATATTTGATTGGAAAATAGAAAAGTGAATGAAGAGTCCACATATGTGACCTTTTGTTGGTGGATTTAAAAACTAAACATCCACATGAGTGACCTTTGGTTCAAAAACAAAGTGTCCACATGTGTGACCTTTGAATTTAAACACAAATTAAACATACACGCTGTGGCCTTTGATTTATGAATTTGAAAGCAAATTGACCACCCACTTTGATAAATTGGAACAAATTAAACAACCACATATGTAATTTTCGATTGATAAAGTTAAAAACAAAATTAAATGTCCACATAAGTGTAAGCATGAAGAGGTATACCTATGATATAATTTAAATATATAAAAACTTTTAATCAGCAACAGTTTCAGTCTCCAATTTCTTTCAATACATAATTTGCATAAAAATTAATCCAATAAATACAATCGTACGTAGGAATTAAAAAAGTAATTTCTCTCGAACCTAACCTATACTCTTTCCTCTCGTTACACGATACGTTGGAGAAAAGGAGCATAAAACCCGTTAGAAAGGGTATTTTTTTCATACGTCGGATGATCGATATCGCGACGCATTCGATCGACCATTATCGCAGAACGAAAGATGACGAGGACAATGTCTGTCAACTGTAATTTCTCCGTGAACGTTTTTACTCGTGGCACGTGTGGGCGCGCGTGTTTAACGGTGTGTTCCCATCGTTCATTAAGTTAACGATCCATCGTTAACCTTACCTTTATTGGATGCGTTCAACGGGCTTCATAGATGGGAAAAAGGCAAAAGGAATATACGGGGTGGAAGGAGAGAGCGGGGGAGAAAAAAGGCAAGAAACAAAGACAGAAAAGTGCAGGGCTTCCCGGCGGTTCACTGTTGTTTCTGACGCCATATGGCCGCGGTGTTTTGAGACGACCGATGCCATCCATTTCAGGAATAGTACGCCATTCTGCCGGGTTATGGAATGCCGGGTTTAAGCATTTTCCTGTACCAAAGCACGGGATACTGTCTCTTTACCTCGATTTCCCACGTATGTGCCCCTGTACGTGCGGCTGCTTTTTTTATTTCCTGCGAGATTGGTTTCGCGAAGGTGCATTCGATCGAAATATGTCGGAATTTCAAAGCGGATGAATATTTACATTCGGTATTAAATATTCGGAATCGTTATTTCAGAGTTTTTGATGTACTGCATTTTTCAGTGATAGATTTAGATCATTTTTATCGTTAAATGGTAAGGATCTTGGAACTTGGAGGTCTAGGGATATGTGGGAATTTGGGGATGTAGGGATCTGGAGATGTAGGGATCTGGGTTGTAGAGATCTGGGGATGTAGAGATCTGGGGATGTAGAGATCTGGGGATATAGGGATCTGGAGATGTAGGGATTTGGGTTGTAGAGATCTGGGGATGTAGAGATCTGGGGATGTAGAGATCTGGAGATGTAGAGATTTGGGGATGTAGGGATCTGGGGATGTAAGGATTTGGGGATGTAGAGATCTGGGGATGTAGGGATTTGGGGATGTAGAGATCTGGGGATGTAGGGATCTGGGGATGTAGGGATCTGGGGATGTAGGAATCTCTGGATGCAAGGATCTGGAGATGTAGGGATCTGGGATATAGAGATCTGGGAATGTAGAAATATGGGGATGTAGGGATTTGGCGATGCAGGGATTTGGGGATGTAGGGATCTGGGGATGTAGGGATCTGGGGATGTAGGGATCTCTGGATGCAAGGATCTGGAGATGTAGGGATCTGGGATATAGAGATCTGGGAATGTAGAAATATGGGGATGTAGGGATTTGGAGATGCAGGGATTTGGGGATGTAGGGATCTGGGGATGTAGGGATCTGGGGATGTAGGGATCTGGGGATGTAGGAATCTCTGGATGCAAGGATCTGGAGATGTAGGGATCTGGGATATAGAGATCTGGGAATGTAGAAATATGGGGATGTAGGGATTTGGCGATGCAGGGATTTGGGGATGTAGGGATCTGGGGATGTAGGGATCTGGGGATGTAGGGATCTCTGGATGCAAGGATCTGGAGATGTAGGGATCTGGGATATAGAGATCTGGGAATGTAGAAATATGGGGATGTAGGGATTTGGAGATGCAGGGATTTGGGGATGTAGGGATCTGGGGATGTAGGGATCTGGGGATGTAGGGATTTGGGGACGTAGGGATCTCTGGATGCAAGGATCTGGAGATGTAGGAATCCTGGATATAGAGATCTGGGGATGTAGTGATCTGAGGATATAGAATATGGGGATGTAGGAATACGAGGATGTAGAGATCTGGGGATGTAAGGATTTGGGGATGTAGAATCTTGGGGACGTAGGAACTTGGACATATAGGAATTTAGGGATATAGGTACTTAGGGATGTAGGGATGTAGCAATACAAGGATGTGGACCTATTTTGTTATTATAAAATTTCGAGAATGTAGGGATTTGATATCACAGAGATTTGAAATGAGATTTCCAGTAGAGTCCCTAGATTTGTGAGGATTTAGAAACCTTGGAATACAATTATTTGTATAAAATTGACATAAAAAAATAACAACAACTAAAAACGAATAAAATAATAAAATAATAAGAAGGATATAACACGAGTGTAGTATACTTTCATGTACCGTCTTTAATTATAAAATAATCTACCAAGAAATCACTGATTGCAACGAAAAAACAGAGAGAAGTGATAGGCTGCACCGTAATTTGCTGTCAAAGCTAATACGCTCTTCAAACTCGGTTAAATGACAGATTTCCAGGACTGTCGAAATAAAAAAGTTCCCCGGGAAGTTTCCGTCAGGAAGCATCGTCGGAAGATGAACCACACTACCAGGACACTGATCTCGGGAAAGGATAGCGAAGGAAACACGAGGAAAAAGGGGGAAAATTACAGATGAGAGCGTGTACTATCACTCGAGGAGCCTCTTCATTTGTGTCATCTTCTTTTGCTCCCTTTCGCAGTTTCTCACGTGGGAATAATACACTTTGCTGTCTTCTTTTCGTCTTCTTTCGCGGTCGTTTAGAAACCGGCGAAACTTTCTTCGGCTTTATCACGAAACATCCTTGATATATCGCAGATCACTCTTTCTAATTGTTCCAATGATTTTTAATATCGGTCTTTAAAAAATTATTCAATCTCAATGGAACCACGTGTGTATCTTTCTACTTTCAAGGTTATAGTAATCTTATGATTATTACATAAATACATTATTACTTATATTATTTAGTTCACAGAATAACATCTATTTTCTCTAACGAACATTTCTCAATTGTTTTTATAAAAGAAAGTAGCAGATACAGTTTGTAATTTTATTTTGTTTTTCTGTGTTTCAGAATAGTATGATTTACAATAGTATTATTAATAATTTTATAGACACTTGTCAGAAGGATACATGATTAAATTTTCAAGTATTTTCTTAGAAACCAAAGTTGGTCTTAAATTCAGGGTCTTCTTAACCCTTTCGATTTTTTCTCTCATGATGCTGAAGTTCGTAGTTTCCATCAATCCTTCGAGTTCTCTGCTTCTTCCCTCTCGTCGGATGGGTCTCCATTGCCCTCCTTTTGGCAGTATAATCCGCAAATTACTAACCTAACCCCCGCGAGCGTCTTAAAGACCAACCCTTGTTCGTGGTAGATTCAAAGGACGTAATACCCGGGCCAGACTTGGCAAAGATCCGGCAGGGAAAGCCTTGAAAGAAGGATGAAATACTTTTCTCCTTGCTATCTTTTCCTCTTTCATTCGTGAGCATCTGCGTACGCGTCCCTCTTTTCGATGCTTCAGCAAACATTTATTACATGGAAAATACGGAATTTTGTTTCGTATCGGTCTGGCAGGAAACGTTATCCAACGCGATCGAGTAACTAGCTACTTTATGTCACATTTAACTGTTTGGTAAAAACGATATGTGTACACGTTACATGTTGTATCACACTTTGTCAAGTGATTCATTCTTACAGAGATACATTTCGAGTAATAGTTATTAGAAATTATTGAAAGTGGTACAGATATGTAGGTTATGTATAAAATAGCATTTGAAGATGTAGTTTATTTGCCAATGATAAATATACGGATATTTATAATATTTATCTTACAAGTATACAAAGTTTAAATAAAGTGATTTCTTCTATCTGATTTACTTTAATTTATCTAGCAACTTTCATACACAAATTTCTTCCTTGTCTCATCAAATTTTGTTACGCAAAATGACTCTTCAGACTCGATGCTCCTTTTGAACCGATTTCCAAGATCGTGTACTATCGTAACCTAACCTGACATAGGACAATTTAAAAATAGATGTAGACATCACACGAACCTGAACCCACATCAGAATAACAAAGCTCTAAGATAACTCTAAGATTAGAATAAATAAGCTCTAGCATGTTTCCCCTATAGCAGCTACCACGTAACAATACTCATAGCATTTACCCCGCCATAAATATCCCCCATTCATACAGGGTGAAATATCCTTTATCGAGCGTTCACGTAGTCGTAATGGGCGCGTATGAGCGAGGACAAGCCGCGAATAAACCGCAGAAATTTATCGTGGCAAGCAACACGGTGCCTTAATCGTTCGTCGCGCGGTCGGGATACGAACAAGTTAATTGACTTAAAGGCCGAATTACTACGGGTTAGTTCGGAGTTAACAGCCGTCAGAGCTTTGCCGGGAAAATTTATCTCTGGAATAGGCACGCACGTGGTGCTCGCATGTCCCGGGAAATATGCTTAACTTCTCCCTCGTTCGTCGAATGCGCCATTAAATTCTGTTGCCAGTAAATGAGCGCGAACAGTGTGCACCGATGTCGCTCGTGAACGTCACATGTTTCACTGTGGGTTTACCTGCTGTTCTACGAACGCAAAGAAACTCGTACTCAACCCACGAGTTGGAGCGTGATCCGAAGAAGCTCTAACCCACCGTGAACGCTTTACATAGGCAAATAAGAATAACTGCTTAATATAGCACTATTTCGTTCACTTGAGAGACGTAGAATTGGTGTGCGTGACCACGAGAACCAATTTTTCTATTCTGACCATTTGTCTCTTCTAAACACCTCAACCTCTTCTGACATTGTTGTCAGCCTCGTTGACATCAGTATCTTCGCGTCGTGAACGGAAATGGCCGCCGGTGAAATGCAAGGATTAACGTTAACGATGTTAATCCATGTTCTTCGCTGGCGACAGATCTCACGAGTCTGCGAAAACATTTACTCCATTCTCAAGTTTTCTAATGCATTTCGAATATTGTTCAATACAAGCATTTGTAACGTTAAGTTCTTATTTCGTTAATTTTAGCATCCAACGAAATTTTCATTTTGTGTCGACGCTGCACCGGCGAAACGCAGCAGGCCGAAAAATCGTGAAATAAAAAAGTCGTGCATTAAGTCGCAGCGGGTGGCCGAGTAATTTCGTGTTAGGACATTCCTCAGATATTGCTACTGTAAATAGATCGCATTTAGAAGCACTCAACTCCCGACGTGAGGCCATCTCGAAACACACGAAAAAGCTGCGGGATACAGGCTGGCGTTACAAGCTTTTCCTTCCTACTTTCCTTGATCGTGTGCAGGAATGACACGAGGGAATAGGGCGAAAGAAGCAATCGATTTTTTATTAACGAGAAGAAAGACCAAGTCGCTCGAGTAGCCTATGAAGTGGCCTCCGCTGGATGGCGGCTGAAGTAATCGAAAAATTAGGTTATTTCGATGATACCCGTGCACCGAAGCTCAACCTCGCTGCGCTGTGCCAGCATAAATCACTTATTACGAAATTATTACTTTCTTTTTATCGTGGTATCTGTGAAATGACTGTGATAATTCAATTAATTCCTTTAAATAAATTTGTCATGTTGGAAGGAGAGGGATTTCGGGAGATCTTTTAATATTTCATTATTTTACATACTACTAGTACCAATTTTCTAAATTGCTACGTTTCTAAATGTCTGAATTTCTAAATTACAAATTACCAATTTTATAGATACACAAATAACTTGAAAAACTAGGTAATTTCCAAACGAGTTGAAGAAACCAAAACTTCATTAAAGATACAAACTATTATACATCTCTAAATTTCTACATTTTCAATGACCCTTAAAAATGGTAGCAAAAGTCCTTTAACATGGAAATAATTTTACAAATCAGTGACATGTCCCACAAGCACACAAATGTTAAAAAAACCATGATTGTTAAAGAATACAAAAATAAAGAATCCGCTTTAATTTGCTTGTGATCGTTCGTATTTCACATATGACGACACACAGGTCGATGACTCGGTGAAAAATGACTGAAACACCCTGTAGCGTGTGAAAACCATAGGATCGTTTCGATCGGTGGTTCCTAATGAAAAAGTAAGTCTACCCGGTACAAATTGTTTTCACGGGGCGGTTGATATTTCGCGCGGAAGGACTTTGAAAAACTGTCGCCGGCAAACGCCATGCGTCACCGTTTCGCTCGGCAATCGATTGCAATCATTCCGCTGGCTTCCACCGATATTTCGGCACGCTCTAATTAAACTCGCGGAAGGAGACTTTAATTTCACGGCTACGAGCGCTGTTTCTACGGCACCGGTTACATTCACCGTGCGCTCTTTTTCACCCTGGTTGCAGGGTAGAAGGACGACGCGAGGGATGAAAATTTGCTGAGTGTAGAAATTAAAAGTGCCATCGTGACTTCACTCGCGCCGCAAGGGTCTTCCAACGCGTTTTACCTTCCGTTCTTTCGGATGATTGTCCTTTGTGATAACTCGGAGCGTCTTTGCGCAAAAGGAAAATTTTATCGAAGACTGCTGAAATAGTATGATGGTATAATAAATATATGGTACAATATGTTGGATATAATAGATCATATCCATATGAATATAATATATCAGTATAGTATATTTGTACAGTGGGATTAGTAAAATATTGGCATGAATTATTTTCCATAAATTGCACGATAGTAATAAAGAAAATGGTGTCCAAAGGACAAAAATAAATAGAATCGTGATATCGATAAAAGCTATAAATTTTGTCTAACTGAAAAAGTGGTATGTAAAACGTGAAATTCAATTGGCGATACATCGATACCACTCGCACACGTTTGTTCGCGATATCATTCAGTATAAGTACCGGCACAAAGGGACGAGATCAAGGACGAGCATGAAGTACCTACGAGATAGAGAGAAAGGACCAAGAAACGACATGTTCGTATCGAACGTAACTGACCCACTTCAGATACGAACTTTCGATCCTCCTTGATTCGTCCTTTTGCTCCCTTCAACCCCCTATTTCTATCGATTTTATCGATATTCTCGTGTTATCTAAATCGTAATCGGATTTCGCGGCTCAGCCGCGTGAAAAATTGAGTATTAAGAGCTGTGCCAGATATTTCATTATCTTTGATAATATTAATTTTTCCATATTGTCAATTATCACTGAAATTTTTAGATTTCAGTGAATAATTTAAACTTCCTGTTAAATGTTTGATATCGACAAAGCATTGTCAATTAAGAAATTTTTATTTATTTTAAAATTCGCAGATTATTATTTATTTAAAAGTAACAATTTTATTTTTGTTACCAGTGTAGTTATCTGTTTTAAATATTCACAAGTCTACTTCTTTTCAGAGTTGAAATTTTTTATCGAATTAATTGCACGTCCATCAATTTCTTAGCTGAAATTAATTTATCGGTTAAATAGTTAATTAATTTAAATTAACTGAAAAAATATAATGCAAATAGAAATCAGTAGGAGTTCTAGATTTTAGGAATCTACCTTTGACAACGTAATTAATTAAGGGGCAGTTGAATTATTTTAATGAAATGATCGGAATAATTAGGATAGCAGGTTAATCATTGAATCTGCTGTGTAGCTTATACCGAGTTCGCGATTCTGTCCCTTGAATGATAATGCATTGAAATTTGACGCTAGCGTTGTAATTCTATTAATAATTCGGTTGGAACTGATATATGTATGTATGCAAATAATTGTATTGCACCATAATTACTCCACGTTAATCATTATTGATCATTTAAACTAAAAGATTCAAGATTTCTGACAACGTACAAGATTCTAAAAAACGTTAACATTACAAAATAATATGATATCACGAAACAAGTAAAGAAACCTAAACGTTCGCACGATATTACGATCGTGTTACATAAATTAAGGATCGCGATGATTTATTCTGAGAATACGGCTATTCTCTTCGAAACCTCGGTATCCATTTTGCATTTATTTATGCACGAAGTGGTACATAAATTTATAACTGATTCGGGGCTTTCATGTACCGGGTTCTTGCAGTTGAAACTGTCAGAAGCTTCTGGACGTGAAAGCGTCCCGGGCTTGCAATATATGTTGCTTATTTCATTAGAGATTCAATGACACCGATGGCGATGTAAGCACGTGCATAAATACTCGATGAAAACCTCGCTTGTTGTTTGCTTAATTATTCTAAACTAAATTCAAACATACAAACGTGATACTTCGAAAATTAGAAATTAGACTGAGTTGAAACTTGGACACTGGAAATTGAAAGGATTTATGTTCACACACAGGGTGACTTGAATATCACAATTTATTGCTAGAGATAAAAATAGAAGTCTTACATGGTTGCAGAACTTTTTACAATATAATATAGTTTGAGTAACAGTACTTCCTGTGACACTTGTTCCTACTGTCTAGCAGATGGTACCCTGACCTCAAATGCGGATACACATCCAACACCTACACGCATGTAACGATTGGTCGATGAATCGGTGTTTATCGATTGCTCGATCTATTTTGACGATGTTTTTCTTTATTCCGGCAATCGTTCGAGTATCTTATTGCGGCACGCGGCGTTTCCTCGGCTTATTTCAGGGAATCAATTAAAAGGGCCGCCGGCTTACGCGCTGACTCGAACTACTGCCTCCGCCTACTGAATATTCAAAGCCGAAGTTCCCGGCTGCGGGTAATTATAACGACATTACCGTTACTTGTCCCTCGGCTGCGATGAGCAACGCAGTTGATATCGGCAAATTAGCGTTGCACGGGCCTGGCTAATAACTTTGGAAATATTACGATGGCCAGCACAGGAATCGCACGCGCTCCAGACAGCCAAATGTCTTACAGCCCTATGTCCTCGAGATACTGATTAATAAATGTGTCGATTAAACACTGATATTTGGGTACTGGAACAGTATTTATTATACATAGGGTAATTCAAAGAATATTTGTGAAGAATTCGATTTGAAAATGGGGAAGCTTGGAAATTTGGCGACTGAGAAATAGGGAAGAAGATTCTTAAGAAACTAACAAATTAAGATTCTTAATAAATTCTTCTGAATTAAGGGTACACTAACATATATTAGTTCAGAAGTAACCAGTCATTTTTATATTCAGATATTATAAGAAGTATTAATTTTATGTACCTTGATGATTCGCTTGTGAATTTACAACCTAATATTGTTCTCCTGTTCTATCGTGTATAGGACTTTTAAGTAGACTTGTAATGACGGGAATTTCAATAAGAAAACTTTCGACAAAGAATTGGTCAACCTAATTTAAAATTATCGACCTCCATGTTTTTTAAAAGTTTCAGTCCGGCTGAAAAAGTGACCCCATTGTTGCGAGGAATTTCAGAGAATGTTTGAACGCGTTTCCCCGAAACTGTCGAAGCTTAATAAGAGCGTTAGGAAGAACAACATTACCCCATAAATGCGTTATAGTTAAGAACCCCACGATTTTCCATCGAGTTGATCGCTACTCGAATCTCGTACGAACACACACGAGCGTGCCAAGGATATCGAGCGCAAGTTTTCTGTTCCTTTTTCCTCGTTCTTCTTTGCGGATCATTACATCGGACCGGATATCCAGTCCGAGAGGATCTCGCTGGCTCTCCTTCCGGAACACAATTAAGGGCCGGAAGCCCGAGAGCCATCCTGTGGATCAGTCTATGTATGTGCGGAAAGGAAGGCGGACTTGCTGGATAATGATAGAACGTGAGGTTGGGATGAACACAGTTTTCTCGACTCCTTAAATTTCGGCTCCGTACCACTTGTTGGCGGTGCACGGGAGCAACAGATGACACTGGGCCGCTGCTTTCGATTGTAATTTGATTTTTGTTCGCATACGCGACGCGGGGAATGAAGGGAATGTTGTTTGCTCGAACAATTTGCGGCTACGTTTGTACGTGACCGCGGTGCAGAAAGGGTGGCTGGGTTTCTTTGTCGCCATCCCTGTTATTTGTGTCGTTCGTTTGCGCGAGCTTACGACCCTCGTCCAAACTTGCTTTTCGGAAAATTTTCAATCTTCGATTAGACATTCAAATTTTTCATTTGAAACAGTTCATTAAACTATTTTCATATTATTTTGTATATTCAAATTATTTTAATTAGTACTATATTGCGTATATTGTTAGTACATGATCATATAGTGTGAGGGACTGTACAGAGGGTTGAAGAAGAAATTAATTTGAACATCAGTATAATACATATGATTAGATCAATATATTATAGTTGATTGTGGGTGCTGTAGAAACATGTATTATGTATAATGTTACCAAATGTAGTACATGTATAGTTTGCATTTCTGTAAATGGAGAGAGGGTTGAAGACACCATATTATATAATTATATAATCTAATAAGATTTTCAGTATAAGAATTTCACCCCTGTAGTTTTCTCTCCAGAGATAAAAGACCATGAAATTAATTTAGCGCAACATAATATATTAAACTGCGTGAATATATAGAAAAATATTTTTGTAGATAAATTTTTCCATAAATCGGTTTGATAACGCGTTGAAACGCGCACTTTTTCGCAACGAAACGGACAGATGGAACGCGATAAACGGCCGATGAATGGGGTGCAACGATCATACGCGAATCATGCTCGAAAAGCTTAATCGATTCAGCTGGCAATCGTGGCTCGATGCGAAGTCTCATACGCAAAATTCAACCGCGTTAATCATAACGTCACAAGCATCCATCCCGACAGACTGACGAAGCACGTACACGCGGGTCCACGCGCGCTTAATGAATCCCCTTGTGCTCGATGTGTCCGCGACGAAACGCGCGCAAAACATACACGAACGTGTGCGTACACGCGAAGAGAGATGGGACTGCTGCTGGCATCTGTTTGTTGCCACGTATGTGACACTTTATGGTATCGCGAAATAGTTGCTAGTTGCAATATGATAGATTCTACTGTCCAACGTTCAAAATCTCTGCCCTTTGCAACGATAAAAATCATGCTTTTCATTCTGCACTTCTCACTATTTCTGTTTCGTTGCTTGTTTCGTCAGAAATTATTTATTACTCGTATAAGAAGAATTTTATATACTAACATGTAGTTTTATATACTCGCAACGAGTATGGGGAACATAATTTAAGAATTTGGGGTAGTTTTGTTATGTTGATATTGGATAATGTCAAAGCGTATGTATAATTATTTATGTTACGTATATTAACGTTACTTGTATTATTAATAATATATCAAATATACAATATAATGTTATTAATAATGCAAGAATGCAATAATAACATACTAAAACATATAATAATCACACTACCATTAATACTAAAGTAACATAATAAAATTTATAATTCAGTGAAATCTCTTCTGTGAAAAGATTTGAAATTCAAGAAATATTTGAAAAGTGTGGGGATAAAGAAAGTTAAAATGTAGAATTTAATTAAAAAGATGAATTTGGGGAGAAGTAGTATTTTATTGTCGCACGAAACAATTTTTCGGAACAGTATATAGGGTATAGCAGAGAATGGATGACAAAGGTTGCAGCATAGGTTTGTAGTAGTTTCTATTATTTGCTGATGAAAATTTATGGTGTCAGGAAGGATTCGATGAAAAATTCGAAAACGTACGGCGCAGGAATATGAAAAGTTAAAATCTGGGGGCAAAGATAAATCGAAAAGTGCAGTATTTTATTGTTACATACAGCGATTTTCAGGTTTAATATATAGGGCATTTCGGAAAACGGATGACCGAAGGTTGCAGTATAAGTTTATAGTACTTTTTATCGTTTGCTGATGAAAATTTATGGGATTTGAAGGAATTTGATGAAAAATTGAAAAGCGTGCGACTGGTAGCGCTAAAAACAATGCCTGTCAGAGGATGAATCAAAAACGAAATATTTTGATAAAATACAACGTATGTTTTATAAAACTGAATTTTAAACATTTCTGCAATCCGATAGCTTCCACAATAAAATTTTGTAAGGAATGTAACTGAAATATCTTGGTGATTTCAATATTATTTATAAACAATATTTTTAAAATACAGTTCTAGGAGAAAATGATTCGTCGAATACGAATTGTCTTCGGTTGTGCTGGATACTGTTTCAATTCAAAGCTGACGATTCAGTTCTATCGTATTTCGAAGGCGAACAACAATACGAGGAATATAGTTGTAAATGGGTGAATTCGAGCCGGTTTCGCGTAATAAATACTCGATAAAAATGATTGCGCACGGGCAAGGATTTGTCTAGCACAGCGTTTATTGATCGAGACACAATGACCCATAATAGTGACAAATACTCACAAGACTGTTCCAAGAAACCGGCTCGTGTTCCATTTCAATTTTTACTGCTACATTAACTGGTTACGTAGACGGCTTTGGTACAGCTCATTTGCGAGTATTCGATATTTCGTTTGATTAATTAGAAATAAAATACTCGACAACCACATGTTTCAACTTTTTTCTTTGGTATTGAATTATTATGGAGTAAAAGAATTGCTTGTTTTCTAAAGCTTTGGACGGATATGTAATTGCAGATTGTATGTTGTGTTTGTTAAAAAAGCAAGGACGTTGTTCGGGGAACAGATTGTCTGATTACTCCCTGACTCATACTACTGAAAAGAGTGATTGTTCTTTATGAATCATCTCTCGCGATTATCTGAATGTTTTCGTAAATTGTGTTGAATTTTTATTATAAATTATACTTATACCTAATAATTATAATTGTAGTTATTCTTATGCCTACATGAAAATTTCAGTAACTAATTTTATTTAACTTTATTTAACTTTGTACACGTCTCATAAATCTAAATTATAAATGATTCTTGAAATAATAAAATAAAAAATTGCCATTGTATTTATAATGTAACACAATAAATTGAAACCCAAATTATTAAAAGTTATAAAAGGATCGGTGTTAAAAGGTGTAACAGTAAGTGAAACGATTAAAATTGACGAAGAAGAGAAGAGAGATATTTGGGTGGTATTCGGTGGTTAAACCCTATAGTAGTGAGAAATAATCATAGACGAAGTACTTGAGGAAATATCGGCGAGGGGGTTGCTGAAGATCGGCCGTTCGAAGAATTGGAAGAAGAGGCGAGAATGTCCTAGGGAGGAGGCAGGAGATAGGGATGATCGAATGAAAGGAGAGAGGGATGAAGATGGTCGCAAGGAGGGCGAGGGATGTTTCTGTTAGCGATGGGATCAAACGTGATTTAAATAGACTCATATATTTTTATTCAATCGCTTTTTAATGACACTGTAACTCAAACTTTGTGAAATTGGTGTTATGATTTTTGGATATTTATAATCAATTCAATCTTACAACTTATAACTTACAATTTTTTATATATTAACTTTACTATGGCTTTCAATTTTTTTATATATGTATTAACTTTATTATAACTTACAGTATTTTACGTTTAGTTAATGTTGAGTTATCCAACAAGATTTTAGTGCCTTGCAAACTTCCTTTGATTTATCTGCGAATTTTCTCAAGAATCATTTCAGAGATAGGTCAATGTCTGAAAAATATGAAGATGAAAGGTAATGTATATGTGACTTCCATCACTGCCATCTTTTCGTATTTGTACTCGTTTCTTAGAACCTACTCATTCCATCAAAAGTATTCATAAATATCCTACATGAATTTTTATTTTACGCCAGCTTAAAAACTATTAAAAAATAACTAAATTGTAAAATGTTATTTTCTGCACAAAATATGGTAAATCTCTTAATATAGAAATTTTGCATAAATCAAAAAAATCCTACGTTAAAAAATGACCCAATTACAGAAAATTTCTCTCGCGTTTCATCGATCGAACTATTTCTAGAATATCGTGGCAATCAATTTCACCGGCGCTGCATCGCGAAAAGTTGCCTTCAAGGATAAAAGGAAAGCAGTTCAGCAGCTAATCAGTTATTCGAGGATTGTAAATCTCGCGTTCGCGTTGGCAAATAAGAACAAGGATCGGGCCCATCGCTATTCCGCGCGAGAGGAAAGGGCAAAGAGGAAGGAAGGGAAACGCGAAGCGCGAGGACGAGGGCGAGAGGTTGGTTGAAGTAGAAATTGCACGCGCAAGCGCCATTTTGCAAACATGGCCAGCCATCTTGCGATGCGTACCGCTCGACCGTGGCGGGGTAGGGGCAGGAATATAACCGTTCTTGGTATCGAACTGCGCTTCAGTACCTACGGAGACAGAGACAGGCATAGAACGTCCTTCGACACCTCTGCGATCGCTTCGTGTTCTTCGTTCTCTTCCCTTTTTTTTTCCTCTCTTCAATCTCTTCTTCGTTTCTCTCTGCTCGTCTCGGCCAACTCTTTCTCTCTCTCTCTCTCTGTCTCACGCTTCTTTTTTTCCACGATCAATTATGCGGTCACGTGAGTCGGTGCGCGAACGGAACGATAAATCGCGAACAACGACAAGTACCAACGCGTTCGATGTCTTTCGAGGCTTCTAAAAATCGTTTCCTGTCTCTCTGATCCTCTCTCGGTCGCTCTCTTTTTCTCTCTCGCTCGCCGCCTTCGTTCTCCGCGTCTCTCTAATTAAGCTAACGCGAGTATCGCGTTAATTAGAAGTTGTCAGTCTGGCCCTGGTGAAATTGAAGGGCTCCAGACGGGGTCCATCGTGATCCGGAAGTTTCGAAATCGCCCGGTGCTCTCTGATCAAAGTCTCTCTAGACGTTATTCGAGCCGAGAAACGTCTCCTGCTGCTGTGGTGATCTTCGAGTACTGCACGAAAGTTCTGTCGTCGTTGGTTCGATCGGACTCGATTTCGAGCGAGGAGTTTCACGGTGCTATTGTGACTGACCGTTCGTTAGGATCGTTACAAAGCGTGCGCTAAAAACCGGGTCATGCGCTTCTCGTGAAAAATCGATACGATTCTTGGTCTGACCACTGGTTGACTCGTTCCACTTGAAACTGTCGACGCCAGTCATTTATCAGTGGTGAACTCGACGAATTTCGCGGCACCGTGTCACCGACAGAAATTAAGCGTAACGGAAACCGTATTCCGAAACAAATTTCGCTTGAAATTTTCCAAAAATTCCTACCCTTGTTCAACATTTTACATTAATTACGTAAGCGCTTCTACACGATGTTTCATCTTTCAATTCATAAATTCATAGTAACTGTTTTGAAATGAATTTTTACTCAAATTTGGGTTTGAATTAGACGAGTTTAGTTAAATTAAATTGTTACAGTTTATTGGGGTGATCAGTTAATAAGGTAGATTCGCGTGGTTAAGGGAGATGTATCGGTAAACGGTTTTTGGGTTACTGATAGAGCCGTACGAAATCAGGGGTATCAGTTTGATTGAGAATTTCTAGGGTGACACGGTTCGGGTTAGGCAACGTACTCTACCTGTTGCACGCTGCTTTCATAGGAAATTACCTTACCGACATATTGAACATTGTCGTTTCTGTCTATGGACGGTAACCCTGTGTAGAAACGTTTCATCGTGGGATTACCACGTTCATTCGACCCCATTTTTGCATTTTTTCCCGTCGTTATCGGTCTCGCGTGCACGATAAAATTATTACCTTCATACGAGGATATACTTACCTAATCTGCCACGATTTATTGCAATACGCTCCCTGTGTTCATCATATTGTTTTAAATTTTAGTCAGGACTCAACAAGTGCGCCTATTTATTTTAATTTGTGAACTTCGACGAGGAAAATACGCTTTTTATTTTGTTGCAGGAGTATTTTTTTAATCATTTAGTTGTCTTTAATTAATTGCACAATTTCTTTCGATAAACTTTTTGTACTTTATAAAATTTTGTCTTTATAATTTCTTTCGTGATACATAAAATATACTGTTTTTTATAATTGAATTTTAAAGAATATCATTTTGAATATAGAAACGAAATTTCTTTATGTTCACTGAATAAGAAAAGTCTAACGATCACAACAAAATTAATTATTCTACATTTCTTCAGTTATCAAAAAGATAAATGATTCTAAAATTGTCCTGCAATTAATTCCTTCAGAATTAAATAGTTTGTAAGAACATTTTCATAATTCCATTACTTCTGAAATTTATTTTGAAATTGAAGCTGAATGCACACGTCTATTGACTGTTCCAATATTTTTTTCTAATAAATCCTGGTGCAGAATAAAAATAATCGTCAATACAAAAGAATTACTCCAAAAATTACATCCACTCCAAAAAAGACAAATCATGAATTTCTTTTAACGCAATTTTGTAAAAGGACTACAATTTGAAATTGTCAACGAGAAACGTTTAAAGCACAAATTAATGGGATTCTCCTCGAGGAGCAAGTAGAAGATAAACAATTTCCTAACATCTTTGAATTCGTTTTTCAATTAATCTCGCCGAAGAAGGAACGTCGTCACTCCATTTCACTCGTTCCATCCTGATAAACGCGCGTCGTGTCTAGGAAATTAATTCTGCTTCGTAGAAGGTTACTAAGTGTCTACCTGTTGCACCGCGCTACCAGACGAGACGAAACGGTCTCGATCGTTTTTGGAGAATCGCAGAAGAGAAGGAAAGACAAACAGAGAGTGAGAGAAATAGAAAGAAATAGGCGGAGAGAGAAGGAGAGATAGCACGAAGAAGAAAGCACTTGGCGAATGAAAAATTTTACGCGTCTACGCGTTGGAAGAAACCTGCTGGTATGTCGTTGGCTTCACAACTTGTTGCTGGTCACCCCGAGATCTCTCGACTTCTCCATTTCCGGTGTCAACTCTTGCACAGGTAAGAGTTCAACCCTGAAACGAGAAAAATATTCCCATATATACTCGGTTAAAGTGCACGTACACAATTTGTCCATGAGGGCAGATTCTGGCCTCAACTCTGTACTTGAATTAACATTGTTAACTCTATGAGGCACAGAGACGTAAATATGCCATTTACATAATTCCTTTTTAGTCTTTATTCATTTTTTACTTAGGTCAAATATATTACGTAGTTCTAGAATGCAGTTTTATTTAATTGAAGGCTTGAAGGGTTGAACACCATTTGTATGAAATCGAATACAATTCATAAATGTTAGAACACATTAGAAGTTATGAAACATAGTCATCTACATAACAATCTAAATATAAAGATATGAACTGAAGAAATCGGTGACATAAATAAAAAATGTCATAATTTGCTATTTTGTGAGAAATATTGAAAATAAGTATTAGACACAAACTTGATATAACTTCTGACTTTACTTTAAAGCGAATTTTATTATAATAATGCAGTTACATTCTGCACCCTCTTATTTTTTAAAGTACGAGTATCTTACATTGATTTTGTTTGAATCGATATTTAAAGGTAAATTGTGCTTCGTAAATCACACCGGTACGATTTACGAAAGTTATAGGTTATGTACACGCAGTACATCATGCAGAGCATTATAACCTATGTGTAACATGTATTAGTCTAGGGTATTAGATAACAGCAATTACTCAAACGATTATTTGAATAATATATTATCTTATTTGGCACAAATTCCGTTTAGAATTACTCGAAATATGTCTGCAAACCTTTTGGGGTGACTAGGGTGGTTTTAATTTGTAATTCATTTTGTTACAATTGTTGCAAGTGAATTGCATATATAAATAGTTGGTTCATTGTACATAAATTCATTATTTTAAAATGGCAAAATATGGCTTGAGGACAAAATTATGATGGATTATGGACATACATCCCATAAATTAGAAATATGATATTTTCAATAATTATCTCATAAATTGTCAATTAAGCAACCGATGTTATAACACCATTATAACTCCAATAACACCATTATTTATATTAAAAATGGTTATAAAATAATTTTGAAGTTTAATCAGTTTACCATTTCGATATAAGAAGCTTAAACAACTCCCAAGTAAATCCTATAAATATAGATTCACTTTAGAGTATTATATAAGTACTTGAACCATCACTATTCGTATTTTAAATAGCTTTTGAAGTCTTTTATTACGATACTTCCGCAACTCATTGAACATTTTCATCAAACATATTTCAATTACAGGGAAAGCCATCGTAAATCCCGTCAGTTCGTTTTACTTCTGCTCCTTTATTCGCTTTCTCTTCTTAATATTAATTCCTTTTTAATTACAAACACAGTGGAATCTTGTCTGAGGTGGTTCATCCTGAAAGTCGACTGTGCTATCGTTTCAATCCCATCGAACCTACTTCATCCTTCGAAGCTCATCTCGTTTACCAAGAATATTTTGTTCCCTTTCTTCGCTCTTCTCAATTCTCCAGATCTTTCCGCGATTATCGATTTCCTTAGCCGATTTTTGCTAAAGAAACATACATTTCCGGCTTCTCTGCGATCGCTACAATTCAAATATGAATTTCGTGCAGCAAACATGTACGTATAGGTACACACGTTCGTGGGCTTATAGAAATTCACGTCACTTGTTTGCTATTTTACTTTTGTGTGCTACGGTGGTACAGTGTTTTATGTTGTGAAATGTGAATTTTTCAGCAGAAGTTTTGAAGTTTGTGAATTCTAGATTTTTAGATTTTTAGGTTTCTAGGCTTTTAGATTTTTAGACTTCTAGGTTCCTGGGTTTCTAGATTTCTAGATTTCTAAATTTAAAAATCCCCAAATTCTAAAATTTCCAAGCCCCCAAATTCCCAAATTTCCAAACTCCCAACTCTTCAAATTCCATATTCCCAAATTTCCAAATTCCCCAACTTCCAAAATTCCCAAATCTCTAAATTTCTAAATTCTAACTTTTCCCAGCTCTCCAAATTTCCAAATTCCCAACTCCTCAAATTCTCAAACCCCATATCCCCAAACCCTCAATTTCTAAATAAAGTTCCAAATTGTCAAACCCCCAAATTGTTGTCTCTCCAATTCTCAAATCCCTAAATCCCCAAATTCCCAAAACGCCTTAATCTTCCAACTTACAACACGTCCGCAGACCCCAATACCCAAATCCCTTTTCCAAGCTTCCACCCCCAAAAATCCCAAACCTTCAAAAATATCTCTAACAAACACAAATGAAAAATTACAAGAATATCCTTTTCCGTGGCACGCATTCGACACGGGCGCAGGTCGTTTGCTCGAAGGGTAGGATGTGTCAGAGTGACAGTGGAAAAAAAAGGAGAAATTCGAAATATCCGTCTCGCTGAGTTATGCGCGGACAGCGCAGAGACTCACCTGTTGCGCGTTAATTCGACGTCGACGTCGGAGGGGCGCGAGGGTGAATAAAAAAAGGGAAAAAAGGAGATCGCGCCGCTTCTTTCGTGCAACATTTAAACAATTCTCTTCGACGCGCCATACACGACCTGTTGCGTCGTTAATTTAATGAAAAATTCAACCGAGTGCCAGCAGCCTGGCTGTCGCGCCGCCCTGGAATTTCATGACAGACACGCGGAGGACGTGTTCAGGAATGTCTCTCAGGCGGACCTTGTTCTCGACGAGAGCCTCTGAGGCACGTTGAAAGACGGACTTATTTCGCCAAATGAAGTTTAGAAGCTGGGAAACCTATATACCGAGTCTTGAAACCACTTCAAACAATTCGCGAATCACTTAGCCAACAATTTTTATAACGAAAGGATGATGTTAGCTTACTCTTTTATGAAAGTATGTTTCTCCAGGTAAAATCAAATTTATGTAAATGACTAGTGTTGTTGAATTTGTGGAGCATTTTGTGTCAGAAGTGGCAAGCTTTGAGTCAGTTTTGAGGCAAGCTAGAACTGTCGTTCATTATTATTTATATATCTAATCTATCGATATATCCATTACTATCTTTTATGAACATATAAGTACATTTAATTATGTGAATCGAATGACTAGTGTTACTTCTTCAATTTGTGGGAAGCATGAGATTTTGTGTCAGAAAGTATCAGCAAAGATGGCGTCTGAAATTATACCGAGATGTCGGAATCAGTTTTGAGACAAGCTAGAACTGTCGTTCATTATTATTAATATATCTAATCTATCGATATATCCATTACTACCTTTTATGAACATATAAGTATCTTCAAGTGTGTGAATCACATGACTAGTGTTACTTCTTGAATTTGCGTGAAGTATATTTTGCGTCAGAAAGTAGTAGCAAAGATGGTGTCTGAAATTATACGAGATATCAAAGCCAGTTTCATTTTGAGAGAAGCTAGAACTGTCCATTATTATCAATATATTGATTACTATCTTTTATGAAGAACTTCTAGTATTACATTTCTGAAAGCATTATTTATTCGAAATTTGATGTATTTTCGCATAAACCTGCTGTTTACTGGAATTATATTTCTTTATATGATTTTTAAGGTTATGTCAACCTTATATTTATGTATGATTACAGATGTTAATTTCATTTCGTGGAGTTCAATGGCGTCTTCAAAATGTTCTGCAAGAAAACTTCGTGGCTGTTGCGGTAAGTGAAAATATTTATAAATTCATAACTTTATTAGAATTGCTATAAATACTGTAAAATATACGACATCTATACTCTTCAATATTAACGAAATACTTTCCTATTTTGAAAAATAAAAAATAAAATACAGGTCCTATACTTCATATTTAAGTACTTTACTTCGATGCATAATTGTTAACTTAAATTATGAAATTTTCCATTTTTGTGAACGTTCCGTTATTGTTTGTGCAATAACTGTGTATTGCTTCGTATAAACGCATTTCATGTCCCAGAAAGAATAATTTATCTTTTATCGAAACAGGAATGTTTATACCCCGAAGTACAATGACATTTTATAGCATCGATATCAGAAACTGTTTATCAATAAATTCTTTTCCGTGCAGCGTTCCAACGGAAAATGCTCGACTATAAATTTTATAAATTTATAACCTAACATTATACTTTACGAAAGCTTAAATTTATTGCTTACAAAAATGGTTTATGTTGGTCAATCTATATTACTCTTATGAAATCAAGAATTATAATTGAAAATCAACCTTAACAATATAAAATTGATCTGTCTTATAGAAATTTTTATTGCATAAATAGACGTACCTTTAATTACAGTGTTTGTACCGTGTGTATTATTACATAAATTTGAAAATTTCTATCTTGAAAATTTGTAACCTCAAAAATTAGTCAAACTGAAGATACTGTAAATTAAAAAGATCTGAAACTTTTCAAACTTCTAAAATTTTTACATTTGCAGTTATGAAAGTTGACAAATTAAAAAATTCCCAAATACCTACGTCTGAAAATGAAGGAAAATAATAATTTAACAGTTAGCGAATGAAAAGACTGGGTAGTTGACGTCCAGATTTGAAAATATCGTTTCCAAAAGCATTGGCTTCGAAAATAAGCGATATAAAAATACCGCAATTAGAAAAGCAATCACCAGAGTAGATTGTGCTTACTCTTCGTGACACCGTTCTTCGCGCACATCAATCAAAATCAAACAATATCAAGCATCAATAAAAGACACCCAATATCGACGTTTTCTAAAATTTATGAATGGAAACACGATATTCTAAAAGCAATTTTTGCCGAACATTCTGCCGGACAATTCGAACAACGATATCAAAACGATCAAATTTTGCTCTCTGTCTCTCGCTGCATTTTTTTTTCTCATGGAAGAGGGAACAAAACTGTATCGACCCTGTTAGGAGAGGTTCGAACCAATTTGAAGCTGGCTCGTTTTTATCCGGGGACAAGTCGGTAGGCAGTGCAGCCAACCACCGCAGGAATTTAATTTAACGAGCAATTTTTCCATCGACCTCAGCATCGAGCAGAATAAAGTTTCGGGAAGAAAAGGCTTGTCAGGGGCATCCCTGTTTGATATCGATCCCAGTGACGGATTTCAGTGGGGGTAATTGTCTCCTTACAACCTACTCTTTTACATTCAAAAATGTACGTTCGAAAATTTATCCATTTACATACATTTATATCATCGTTTTTACAAATATCGGACTTTAATTTTTTTTTAGGGTTGTTCTCACTTTTTTGGAAGAAGAAATTCGTAGGTATTTATTCGGTTATTAATTATTGTACCATTCATGAAAAATAAAGAGTGATATACGTAACATTTATGGGAAGGAAGAATGATATACATTATATTTATAAAAAAAAATTGAAGAAACAGTAGCACACATTATATGTAACAAGAATGATATACATTTACAAAAAAAATTGAAATATATACATTATATGTTACATATAATGCATATGTCACATATAATACATATGTCACATATGTTACATATTGTATTATATATTATAATAACATATATTATATGCAACATGGAATGTATATTAAAAGTTGCATTTATTTAAATATAAATAATAATACAGTGTTCTATTAACAACGATGATGGAAGAAAATCTTGAAGAATTTTCTCGAGGATCCCTCTTGAAGCGTAGTGGCAATTTTTCAAAGCGTGCGGTATCTCGTTCATAATTAGGTTATCTGTAAGAAAACTAAATAGAAAACAGTGTTGGCCGCAGAACAAGCTAATGATACGTTGTTATCGAGTACATTAGAAGTGCGATTTAGCCAGAAATGCTTTTCTCGCGGATAGAGGTGGCAAACGAAGGGACGATAAAGCGGTATTTACGAGGTCCACGATACCCGGCTTCATTTTGACTACATCGTATACCAGAAAACGATTAAGAATGCACGTTAGCCGGTCGTCGTTCGGTCGCTTAATGGTGGCTATCGTGGAATTCATTAGGCGATTGTCTAATTAAGTTAATCGACTCGGGCTCGTCTTGCCCTCGTAAATGTCTGCGCTCGCCGCGGCGCCATCGCGACGCTCGTCGCGTTTTCAGCACCGAAATTGTTACTTTACCTCGGGCTAATGGCGATAGAAGTTAAGTCTGAGATTATTTGATGGAGGGTAAAAAGGGATTAGGCTGTTGGTTTACTCGCTTTATTAACCCTTTTCGTTGTAATACGGCTGTTTGAACGACCGCCGAATAATAAAACGGAGAGTTATTCGGCTGTCACGATCGCTTTTATAAATTGCGATATACGGAAAAATAACTCGATGGAACTTATAATTTACAATTATGGATTTAACCGAATCATGCTGCCGTTCGGTAGTAACAGAACAGTTATCCATTCTGATAATCATTAATTGTATAATATAAATCATTTAATTCATATATATATCATTGCCATCGTTATTCAATGTTACACATTATCGACAAACACTCAAACGACCGATCCAAACATTTCATCATCAATTACGTCAAATGATCCGTTTCGAAAGCGGCCATAAATTTTCGCGCTATTAGGTCACCGTACAATTCGAATTTAAGCGATCTCTAATTAAATGTCACGTTTAATCAAAGGACACTTTTAGTCTAGTACTATTTCTGTACTGAAATTCTTACGAATCTCCTTTCATAAGTGTCTTAATATTTATAGACGGCTATATAGCTAGAGAATTGGACCAAATAATAAGAAGGTACCAGAGAAGTTAATGTGGAATCTTACAGACGATATATTTAGAGAATTAGATAATTAATAAGAATGTCAACATAGAATTTTGCAATCGGCAATATACTTAGAGAATTGGACTAAAAAGAACGAACAAAAGTCAACATGGAATCTTACAAACGACAATATACTTAGAGAGTTGCAGTAAATAATAAGAACGTACAAAAAGGATTAACACAAAATCTTACAAACGGCAATATACCTAGAGAATCGGATTAAATAATAAGAATGAACAAAAGTCAACATGGAATCGCTAAAAAAGTAAGAATGAAACTAGAGTTCAATTTTTATTAGTGGAATGTTTAGTTGTATTTCTTACTTTTCTCGTTGTTCCGTTGTTGCGTTCGAAACTAGCAATCGGCTTACAACCAAGCGTGCAGCTGCGCGATATTTCGTCGCGAGAATAATCCTGCAGCAACTCGAACGTCAGTTTCCATTTGCACGCGTGGAATTAACGGTAGAAAAACGTATCGATAGACGAGCGGATCAGCCATGGTTCTGATAAATTTGTGGCGGATCTTTTACCACGATTCTTTCCCAGACAAATAGTGAAATGCGACCGTTCGCGGATAAAAGGCTTTCAGTCGAGGCTTCTTTTTGATTTTGCTGAGATTTTTGCCGGTAAGTGATGAAGGATCGACTGCAGAAGAATATTTTTCGTCCGGAAAGGCCAAACGTTGCTTTCCACTTTACCGTAGTCGCTAGAAATGTTGCGCGGGAGATACAATATTGCAATTTACTTTTATTTCTGATCTAGGTATACAGTTGGGACGAAAAACGTCATAGATACTGGGCAAACAACTGAAGTTATAGGTTTGTGAATGAGAGGTTAGATCAAAGTATATTTGCGAACGTAGATTTTTATATTGGAGGCTTCTACGTTGGAAAATTTAGGGATTTTTAAATTTGAAGATTTGAAATTTCTTTGCTTCTAATTTGATGGGAAGTTATAGATTTATGAATCTCTAATTTTTGAATTTCTCAATTTTCCAACTCCTCAATTTCCCAATTTGCCAATTTTTCAACTTCTCAACTTCTCATTTTTTCGAAGATTCTAATTTCCTAATTCCTCATTGCTTAATATTCCAATTTCCCGATTTCCCAGTTTCCCAATTTCCCACTTTCCCAATTTCCTATTTTCCCACTTTCCACATTTCTTAATTTCCCAATTTCCCAATTTCCCAGTTTCCCAATTTCCCAATTTCCCCATTTCCCAATTTCCCCATTCCCTAATTTCCCAATTTTCTCATTTCCCCATTCCCTAATTTCCCAATTTTCTCATCTCCCCATTCTTTAATTTCCCAATTTCCCACTTTCCCCATTCCCTAATTTTCCAATTTCCCCATTCCCTAATTTCCCAATTTCCCCATTCCCTAATTTCCCAATTCCCACTTTCCCAATTCTCTAATTTTCCAATTTCTCAATCTCCCGATTTTCCAAATTGTCGATTTCTCAATTTACCAATCTCTCAATATCCCAATTTCCCAATTTCCTAATTTAATAAATCTTAATTTCCTAAATTTCCATTTTCCCCACTTTCCAATTTCCAAATTTGAAATCTCAATATCATAATAATGAGGGGATTCGCTAGCGTTATCTCTATCAGATGCTCTAACCTCACTGCAACACGCAAGGTGTATACCGTTGCCCGTGAGCTCCTCGGCGGTCACTTAATCTGCCCAACGCTGTCTAAGTCCGCTGTTATTGTTCGTAGAAACTGTTTCGGTAAACCTTGCAGTAATCATATCGTTGTTTGTTATCGTCCTTCCCTCAGGACTCGACGTACAGTGAAGACTGTCGTGAAAACAAATCTAGCTTGTATTATTCAGTGTCCCTGTGATTCGCGAATAAACGTGTCGTGATTTTGGTGTAGACAGTCTTGTGTGCTTTTCATGATGAAATGCGAATCTTCTTCAGCGATTTAATCGAATTAGTAAGTACTTCATGAAATATTTTCTAGTATTTACTATACGTTTCAAACTAACAAACGGAGTTGACAAATTTTAATTATTTAGATGTGTGATGTTAGGTGGTATTACATATCAGCATTATTATTTCCTGTACAATTATTATTAGTACCTGCAAAGTACTACCAATTTATCGAGTACAAATAAAAAGTCAGTTATATTTCATTAAAAAGAGCAATGTACAACTCTCCATTTATTTTCATTCATGAAAGTTATATTCAACGATTTATTTGTCAGATGCGTCAGCACTGACTATTCGCAATATTAAAACAAATAAAGAAAGTCAAAATGTCGTGTCAATTTCGTATTCAACGATCCTTGACTACGCAAATTATAATTGGACTTAAACATCGAGCTATTAAAAATAATGAAATCGAATAAGATTTATTACATTCGAACTATGAATCACGAGTCGGACTCGTCGGAGTACAGCAAGGTGTTAAAAAAAGAGTATCAAACAATTTCTCGTAAAAATCCATGAGAGCACGAAAGAGTATAGTTTTCGCCACAGTTTGATAATACATACCGGAGGTAATATCGTTGACGGGTGACGTCGAAGTTTCTTCGAGATTAAAGAATGAAAATATGCGGAGATATAAGGCAAGGTTATACGGGTTGTTTCGAATGGTGACGTAAATGTCAAAGAATCAGCGACGACATTAGTCACTCGACGATAATATTGATTGAAACAATGGACGAAGCTGTTCAAATGTCAATTTCCATTTGCATGGGTTAGAATTAACCGTGTTTCACGAAACCACGCATCAATCGACAAGCGAACGAAACGTATCCAACCAATTTCTCTCTTTCTGTCTCTCTGCGGCTGAGTTGTGCTTTTTCACGTGGGAATACCACGGGTTTATTTATATGTTGCACACGGAAATTGCTGTACATAATAGCTAGCCATAGATTATATCGGGTGTAACGGATGTCGTTCGATAAATCATTATTGCGAGGGCCAATTATGATAATTACAACGGTGGAACGTCGATAACGTTATTTCGATGACCAGTCATGTATTAATGTTCGTGAACGTTGCCTCGTTGCTGTTAATTTCTACAAAATTATTTGCATCAATTGTTACGTGTGTTCCTATTTTTTAAATTAATATTTTACACGTTCTTGCTGGGATTATTTAGTATAGATATTGGAAGAGAAAGTTAAGGTTTGCAGAGATTACTTCAATATTCCAGGAACTGTTTGACATTTTTGCTGTGGTTATTTAGTATCGACAGAAGTGAAAGTTTTATTGAGTATTCAGTTTAAGGTGACAAAGTGGTGCAGTATTGGATTTGAAAGGGTGCTTGCTAGAAATTTCGAATTTCCAACTTTGCCTTTTTCAAATTTCTAAAATTACTTATTTCAGAATCATGAAATATCTAAATCCCCAAATTCTCCAACTCCCACATTCCTAAACTTCCAAATTCCTAAATCTCCAATACTTCCAATCCCATATTCCCAAACTTCCAAATTCTCAACTCTCCAAATTCTCAACTCTTCAAATTTTCAACTCTCCAAATTCTCAACTCTCCAAATCCTCTATTCCTAAATTTCCAAATCCCCAAGCAAACTTCCAAATTGTCAAATCTCTAAAACCCCAAACTCCTAAATCCCCAAACTCTCCAAACCCCCAATTCTAAACTCACCGACTAAAAAATTCGAAAGTAAACTTAACCTACAAACTTGTCCCAACGATGGCAACATAACGCGTCCTAAACACGTATATATTTGACAAAACAAAACTATCCAGCAAATTCTCCTAATACGCGAAAGTCCATAAGCGTTAAAAGGTAGGAAATAAGATAAAACCGTGTCGACCACGCGTACAACCGCAACAAAAATTGCAATTCGACTTTAATCATTCTGAAAATAAAACAGAGGAGAAAGCAGCGACCGACCTGAATACTTGAACGATCCAGTGAAACATTCAACCGGGGTAAACAGTGAAATATAACGTGAGATAAGCGCGCAAAATAATGTCACGCTGATGCGACATCAAGCTGGCCGAGGGGATGGGGTAGATTGTAAGAGGGAGAAACTTTCTCGATGTTATGCACACCTGGCAGCGAATATGCGGTTTGAAAAAAAAGGAGAGAGAGGAAGACAAAAAAAAGGGAAGAATACAAAAACAAAATATGACGATGATAGCGGTTGCGAGGCACAAAAGGCAGAATAGACGGTGAAAAGTTTTTCTCGAGCGATAGGAAAAGGAACGTTGGTATGTTGGCGGCAGAAAAGCGAGGAATTCAGGTCAATGGAAAGCTGCAAAGGGGAAAGTGGGACGTGTTTGCTCCCCTTTGAAGTTTCTCTGAGTTTTCTGATCTCCCCTTTTTTTTCCCTTCTATCCACTTTCTTTAATATAATTGACTTTAAGCACCGCGTGAGTTCAACCGAAGTTGCGAGTCATTAAAAAATCCACCACCCCTAACCGATTCAAATATATTTTAACCAGAAATTATTCTTGTAATATACTTTCGTTTATTATTAATTATCAGTTTCGTAGATATTTAAACTTCGTAACTTTCGTGTGTAGAAATATAGGAGTAAATATAAAAATGAATCGAAGTAAAACTCATCTGTAAAGCTTCATTATTATTTATCTTCGGTGGAATAAAAAAATAACTCGACGGAGCTTAAAGGTCGACTCGTTGAAAAGATCTGTGCCGCTTTTGAAGAAGCTCTCCAATTTATCCCGCATTAAAATTTGCATTACAACGAAAACGGTTCCATGAAAAGTCGAGCATTGCATCGGGGGCTTATCAATGGCGGACCGGTTCGCGGCAATAATCAAAAGCAACACGATCGAGGGGGTTTTCGATCGTCGTTGAATGCGAATCGGCCTTCATTCGATTCCTCGGTCGAGCGATCGTTCGCCGGCCGTTTTTCCTGAAAAGCTCGACGGACGATGGAGTAGCAGCAGGAGGAGGAGGATTTTCGAAAAGCAAAAGTGAATCGCGGTTCACCGATTCCGCACAATTCTAATCGACGTGTAGCATCGATAAATTCGTCCGCGTCACCGACTCTTCGTGGCCGAGCAACGATAAACCCCGCCGGTCCGGCTCGGAACCCCATTGAAAATGGCTGCGCACAGAGTTCGCGCTTCTGCACGTTATTATCAGAGTTATGCGATGGCTACACGCTCGCTGACGATTTTCATTTCCTCCTTTTTATTACCACGTTAAAACGTTACCTTTTCTGCCGGCATTTACGCCTGATTACGATTCAAATCGATTCGAATCCGTGCACCGAAATTCGTCGCCCACCATTTTCAATCAAACCGATCGAATCGACGTCATTTAGACGGTTTATTGGTTCGTGCCTATCACTAGGGATAATAACCAACTAGGTCTTCCTGATAGGAAGGATATTTATTCTATATTTGTGTCGATTATGAAAATCTGAATCAAAATTCAGATCGAAGTCATTTGGCAATTTATGCGCATCTTTTTATTGCGTAAAGGGAGACCATGTTTACTGGGGAAAATAACGAGTTCGAGGATATTTGTCCTACATAGATATTTGTTGCATAGACATTTGTGTTGATTATGAGTCAAAAGGACATCTCTTGGACGATTTATGCGTAATACGATTTTATTGGCTCGTGAAAATGTGAAGCATCTTTATCAGTAGGAAAAATAACCACTATGGTCCTGCTGATAGATATTTATTCTACATATCTGTCATATTTGTGTCAGTAAAAAAAGTGGTCTAGGTTAGGTTAGGTTACCATGATGTTTCAATCTTGGAAATACCGATTTCGTTCAAACTTTGTACAATTATAAAGTACATCAATAATAATAATATTGCAAAGTCCTAACTCGCAACTCTCAAGACTAACTAAGGAATATAAGTTCAAAGTTTATTAAGACTGCACAAAAAGTGTTAGATTTATTCAACTTAAACTTCGTTCTTAAAAACTAAATTCCACAGTATTCTGATTAAATATTTATAAACTTCAACGGAGAGGTTTAAATAATGGTGGTATTGGGTTTAATGTTCGATGATTGATTTTTCAGTTGTGTAGGTCAGTCTACGTAAATTTTATGAGCGTGTAAATCCAACTTATCAGACACGAAAACGTCAGATCGAAACGACGAACGATCGACTGTTCTACTATTTGACAGAGGGGAGCCGATCGATCTTTCGGCGTCGTCGCTTTGCAAGTGAGGAACATCCATAAAGAGAGAGAGGGAGAGAGAGAGGGGAAGAGAGGGAGTTGGAAAATAGCGATGAATGTCGAACGGAATGCTACCAGCTTCAAATATTCAGGTTCGGTTATGATTTACAACTGTTTGTCGATTGATCTTTATTCTTTTTTTTTTTCACCCTCTGCTGTACATTTATTTTTATGAATTTTGGGAATTCTTAATTTGTAAATTGGCAAATTCTGAAATAATCATATCTTTGAACTTTAACTCGCATTTAAAGGTATTTTAGTTGTAAAAAGTTTTTCTTGAAGGATCGACGAAATTAAAATTTTTTTTTATTGACTTGTTTTTTTACCATGATTTTTATTTCATGACATTATAAATTTGGACAAAAATATTTGGAGTATGTTAATCCCTGAATTTTCAGATGTTTAACTATGTAAAGAATACTTGAAAATTGGAAAATTTGGAAATGTGAAAATAGGAATATTTGAAAATTGAAAAATTAGGAAGATTGAAAACACGTAATCATGTTTGTCTACTGCAAAGTTAAAAGCTAAAAAATCTCCACATTCCCAAGTTCCTAAATTGCCCATGACCTATTCCGCGGGCATTATCTCTTGCAGACCCGCCCCTTCTCTTTCCGACACTGATCACGCGATCAGAAACGATCGTATTACGAACTCAATTCCCATTCGAACAACATATAAAACGAAACATCCGTATCGCCAGGCAGTCGTAGGAAAAAATCTCCTTGCTCCGTGAGTCCACGATTTATTCTCATCCCGATTCGCAAGCTACAATCAACTATCGTTCGAATCCACGGTCCATCAGTTCTTCTCGGCGCAGCTTGAGCCTCGAATAAAAAATGTACTATCCGTCTGCATGGCCCCGTGTTTTTCCCCCTCGAACTTCTCCCCGGCCATATTCTAGAATTCCCGGTAATACCAGCTTCTCCTCCCTTCGTCCTATCTCTCTCCGTTAAACTTATATTTCACTTCCAACTTTTTTCTTATCTCGTGTATTTGCTGGCTGCCAGCTATCTGCGAGCCAGCGCGTCGTCTTTCTATTCGTTTCATTTACCAGTCACACTTCATGACCCGATAAAGTTTCTTCATCCTCGGGATACACGTCCAGAATCGAACTCACCCCCTCTGTTTTCTAGGGGTTTGTCTCTCATTAAATACGGAACGACAGCGACGAAAAATGTACTCAAACTGAGAGAATTGACACTCGGCACTTCAGTACTGCTGTTGATAATTTTAACAATAAATATTGCAGATTTATAAACTTTGTTTATCGTTGAAATACTTTGGCACTTAAGTTGTATCTAATTTTATTATAACATTGTATATATTTTTTGTAACATTTAAGGTGTATAGATTCATTGATCTTCTGAAGAGAGGGTTAACATAACCTAACATAGCTTTATTAACATATTACTTTCAATTCTGATACTGTATCTATAGCATATACGTAAATGAATATTATATCGTATTATGGTGAGATATAAATTATCTATATTATAAACGATGTCTATCGTAATTGTTTCTGCGTAGATCAGTTAAATTTATTTATTGCATAATTTGACCACATTCAGAAATGAATGTACGTTTAACGTTGTTCAAACTGGTGTCTCGATTAAAGTGTAGCTATCCGTAATATCAACAGTTCTCAAACATCTTTGATGTCTGCTTTCACATAAGTTATTATACCGTTTGCACAGACGAAGCTTATGCAATCAGAGCTATGGCACAAACTGGTTCTGAATCCGAATACTTGACTTTGTATTTGTGTAGTTTTACGTCGGGAAATTCCTTGAAAATTATGCGGTCTATGAGGGTGCAAATAACGTGCACACGTGTGCATAGTTAGTTAATTTCTCAATTGGAACATTTGAAAATGTGGAGACTTCAAAACTTCGACATTCAAAGCTTTCAAATTTCTTCATTTCAAGGATTTAATTTTATATTCTTACAAGTTCTTAAGGTTCAAATTTTCAAGATTTTCAATTTTTAATCAATGAAATTTTCAAGCTTCTACATTTTCAAGTTCCAAATTTCCAGATTTCTAAATTTGTAAATCTGTATGTTTTCATAGTACAAAATTTCTATATTTGTAGGTTCCTAAATTTTCAAGTTTATATATTCTCAAAATTTCCATATTTGCAAGTTTCTTCCAAAGTTTGGAAACATTTTAAGTTTCCAATTCCTCAAATTTCCAAGTGTACACATTATCAAGTTTTCATTCTGAAATTTTCAAATTTCAAACATCTACATTTGCTTTATACCGTTGTCCATCCCTTCTGTATTTTTTGCTTCCTTGCGAGGGTTGCAACTAAAATCAAGCTCGAGATACCCAAACAATCGAAATAAAAAAGTAAAATCTCTCGATGCCAAAACTCCAGTCCCTCCAATAGTCTTTGAAACGCTAAAACACAGAAGGCAGAATGGGAAAACCGCAGAATTGGGTCTAAATTCTCCCGGCACTTGCATGTGCATCAAAAGCCGTTCTTCCAACGCATTCACCCCCGTATTCAAGTGGCAGCCACGAAGACGGAGCACGCATCGTGCAAACACGTCCTCCGACTCCCCTAAAAAAGCAAGCACCGTAAACAAACGTTCAAAAGAATAAAAATGTCCCCTTTCTCATCGATGGCGAAAGGAGCCCTTCGATCGGGGTTCATTGTTCCACGGCACCCCTTATTGAGCGGCGAATCGCGAGACCAGATTTCGTCGCGTACTTCAGACAGTTTTGAACGCGCGAAACTGACAAAAAACGGCCAACAATTAGCTTCGATGGGTACGTTTACACAGGACGTTCCAAAAAGTCTGTACTTCAAGTATAGACCTCTAAGAAACTTGCTTTTAGTGCTCGAAGCGAAAATTATATCACTTGTGTCCAGGGATTTCAATCTTATTAAAAATATATAGGATGTCTCAAAAGTACAACTCAAAAACCACAGATTATTATCGCAAAAAGAATTCAGAAACTCTTTCAGTGTTTTGCAATCTATGAGCTGGTTTTCGAGATAGCAATTGAAAATTACAGTATACTTCGACGTTTCGAACAGCTGTTGTGCAAGCAGCCATTTTGTATCCGTGGCCGGTGTCCAGAAAGAGAGACGAATAAGAAGACAAGTCCTTTAAAAACACCAGTGTCCGGTTAACCCGGGACAACTTACACAGGCAGACTTCGAAAAAGGACCGAGGTCAACGACTGATTTGTGCTTTCAAAGGACCCGCAATACATCCTTGTCTTTTTACGTCGTGTCCGAACATTCTGTCAGGATTATTTATTCAGCCATCAGTTCGAAACGAAAGTTGATATTGGAATTTTCAATTGCTCAAAAACGAAGCTGCAGGTGGTAAAATGCTGAAGGACCTTTCGATCCGTTTTTGCGAGCAGAATTTTCGGATTTTTCTTTTTTTTTGGATCGCCCTGTACAAACGGAGGAATTTCACGTCGACACGTCCCGTGAATCGCGAAAAATGAGAAGGGTTGGACGCAACTCAGACAAGTGGAGGTTCTGGACCGCACTGGCACAGACACGAGACCACTCGAGAGGCACGAGTGCGAGCACGATGTCTCAAATTAAAGAGAAAACGCCATTTCGTGTGGCGTGGTGCTTTCCGCCATCTTCGTCGCACGAACGCTTCCTCGAGACGTTCCTATGAGCCAAAGGTCACAGTTCCCTCGGGAGAACGCTGGCCGCGATTCAGACGAGGATCAATGGACGAGCCAGCTAACTTCGACTAAGAAGACAACTGTAACACCACGGGGGTGGAACGGGGACTTGGAATCGTTGCAAGCTTTGTTTTTTCCCTGCAAGCTTTGGGTGGTGTTCGCAAGTTGAAGGGTCGAATGGGACGGGGTATTTGAAGTGGCGGAAAGGTTTGTGCGGGATGTTTGATCGAGATGAAAGGAATCGTCTCTTTCGTGAGATTTTTGTTTCAGGTAACTTTTGGTCATTACTTTCAGGAAAGTGGGAAATGGAGACACGACTTAGAATGTTGATGAATGACATCTTTGTAACAAAGTATTTCTGTTATATTCATCAGACTTTCAGATTCAAATTCATATAGTGTACAAATGTGTACATCTCCAAATTGTTAACCCATCCTGAAATCCCCAAATTCTGAAATCTCTAAATCCACAAATTCACAGTAGCTCAAATCTGTAAATCCTCAAAGTGATAGCTCACCGTCAAGTTCTGAAATCCCAAAATCCGCCAAAATCTCTTAAAATCCCTAACAATTGACAAGTTGGATGCCACTTTCCTAGTTGCCACATACTCTCGACGAAATCCAGATTTATCAGGGACCATACAGGAGCACAACAGTAAATAAAACGACGTATTTCACAAGGTGTTCGAGCGTCGACGTAAGATACACGAAATACTTTTCCGTTTCCCTATTCAGCCGGTCGCAGAGTGAGCCAAGTGGACCTTCACAAAAGAGGCTCCCAGTGCGGTTTCGAGAACTATAATTCTCAGCCGTCCGTTCTAATACTCTTTGTAGCTGAGGGCCGAAACGTGGCGCAGGCCGCTTAAAACTTCTATCCGTAGTCCGGGTCTGTAACTTAGATTTGAAGGCGGGAAACGTGGTCGAACGAGGTCCTGGAGCGGCTTGCGGTGTCCCCGTGGCCAAGCTCGTTCCTCTTTAATTCGAGACGCAGCTTCCGTCGGTCTTTGAAGTACTCTCCTCCACGATGTTGCGAGTAATCAGCCCCCGGATACTTCTGCCCGACTGTTTTCCCCTAGCTGGCAAAACTTTCGTCGGCCCGACCGGAGGAAGAAGCTCCGGAGAAATCCGATGAACGCCGCTCTCGTTCGCGAGCGTTAACGGATCAATCGCGGGATTAAATTGGGTTTCGGTCGAAATCCTCGAAACGAAACACGGTCTGTGTGTTAAGAGCCGATAATAGTTACGTGGCTGCACGGAAATGTGCAAAGTTGACCAACTTATTGATTCTGCTGGTGCAAGGTTACTCCTCGACGCTTAAAGTGGACTGCTTTCGATTTTCTTCGGATATTTATTTTTATTTCTTTGCATTACTTTTGAAATCGAGGATTTAGTTTTTGTACTCATAGGGTTGTTTAAATGTATTTATAGTTGTAAATGAAGTACAACTTGTGAATAGGGTAGGATAATGTATGTCAGTATAATTTGGTCGATTATTTACTAAATGGCTACTTGTGAACATCATGGTATACATTATAGTTGCTTTGGAACACTATTGAAGTTCTCTGATTTATTTATTGGCAAAATCTTTTGTAATTTCTTAATGTGCCTAAAATCCTCAGCTATAATTTGCAACCAAATTGAATTGTTTGACAGACAAAATATTTTTGAGGTGTTCAATTTGCAATGAATGGAGTATCAACATTGTTCGACAAATGTAACATGAATTAAAAGATACGTTTGTAACGAAAGTTTGTTCGTTAAAATGTGGAGGAATACGCACTAATACTTGGACACAGGTTGGTTCAAGTATGGGAGATAGCAGAAGTGGAGAAAACTATGGTTGTGTCAGACAAGTGGCTGCCAGTCCTACAGTTTCAAGTACTATACTCGTATGAGCAACGTTATTTCGTCGCGGACAATATGGCGCATTTCGAATTGAAAGTTTGCGAATAATTATTTCAACCAGGCGCGTTTCACAGAATATATTAAATGTTCGTAATTATAAAATTTAATTAATACTAAATTTACTTGAAAAATAATCCGTGACATTTTACCATAATAGTTTTATGTTTCGCTGGGTTTTTTTAAATTTCCGCATTTAATACGGTGAAATTAACTCTCTTTACGTAATGGTTGATATGATAGATAAAGGTAGCAATAATAGAAGCCATCACGATTTTAAACTACGTACAGTAATGGCAGCCGTAAAAACTTTTGTGAAGTACTTGTTGTAATGTTTACAACATTTCGAAACTGTCGGCCATTTTCGTTAAAGTTCTACTGCGTAATTAATGTCTGTGCAGTAAAAAGTTTGCTGCGATTCTGTTCAACAACGATTGCTCATTTTGTCATTTTAAAAGAAACAAAAATTATTGTGTAATTCAAGTTTCAGAAATTTTCAGAAACTTTCAAAGTTATAAATTTTCTCACAAATTAACTCAATGTGAAAAATTAAAAACGGAAAAAGATCCAAGAACCCAGCTTCGAATATTCGACTCTACATATAACCTCGTTATTTTCCTCGAGCGATTGTCCCTAGAATAAAAATAGTTCCAAAGAACGTAGACAAAATTCCGTGCCCCCTATCCTCAGTCCCAACCGCGCTAAATTGGAATATTTTTCCCAAAGTCAGGGCGAAACAGCCTCGCCGGCATTTCCATTCAAATTCTCCGTCGCATTTCGAAGTCGCAGCATTAACGGAGTGGTGAACGGGTTAATTCGTCGCGGAAAGTTATCGAACGATATGTAAATTAAACCGAGTAAAAAAAAGAGAAGAAGCCGTTCACACGGAGAGTTGTCTTAATTATTTATTTATACGGTCGATTGGCGGGGACGCGAGGAAATGTTCCATTAAGGGTAGACACGCCTAGGAGTCGGCGTTATTCGACAGGACCGAGCGATCTCTTCGAGCAAGGCTTGAACTCAATTCACTCGGAATTCAAATTACGCCGTGCACCCTTCGAGTCTGGCTTCCTTCTCTTCCGTCACGTTTCCCTGTCCTATCACCCTTCTTCTTCCATCCCTTTATATTCCCTCAGCTTCCGTTTCTCTGTGCGTCTGCGTCGGAATTCGCTGTAACTAGGCGTCGATGCGTTTTGTCTCCTCAAAAGGAGTCTGCAGCTTCTTCGTTTATGAACTGTTTGTTCTTCAAAGTATTTTTGGAAGATGGCGATTATCAAATTTTTTAGGTTCTTATATTATTTGCAGGTACTTGTAGGTTATTTCGGTGTTAGTCGCCATATGTTTTGTTGCGTTTATACGTCGTGTGGATAACACTATAGATTTAGTTAGGGTATTTTAAATTGTATTAAATTTCATTTCGGAATTTAGATATTTAGGATTCTATTTGGAAATGTATTTTAGATCTTCAGATATTTACAAATGAAAAAATTGAAAGTTCGAAAGTTTGCAATTTCAGAAATTCAATCAACCAGAATACCGTAATCGTACTGTAATCAAGCCAAAAATTAAACAATTTCCACGCAACATTTACAGGGCAAATATTTATTCGAGGAATTCAATAAACCATTTTCGATACGATAAACATTCGTCTAGCATAGAAATCAATAGGTAGAATTTTTGATTAATAAAATTCCCTGTATTTATTTAGCAACCGAACATCGGGAGATAACTTTTTAATTTCGTCGACCAAGGAAACAATATAATATTTGTTTCGATAGCGGGTTTAAATCGTTGCGCAGCGAAGCTTGAAGGTTCGATTGGACATGATCCTGTGCAGACCGTCGTCGTTTGTATTTTTCGTACAAACACCAGTCACGATTTCGTGTTCATCCTTCCAATAACTTCAGCCGGTGCTCTTTTCAATGAAGGTTGCTGTATAGCACGTAGCCACTGAAGCGAAAGCTATTGGGCCAAGCGGCGAAGTTGAAGGAATCAATGTCTGTTTGGACAATGGTAAATGTACATTCCTTCCAAGCCGCGGGAACAATAGATATCTTCAGGATATGCAGAATACATACTATTGGAACACCTTTCTCTCACCGTTATTGTTCGTACGTTCATTGTTTTTATAAAAAGGGACAATTCAGCCTTTGATATCGCAAACTTAATAGGGTCATCAATTTTATTCTTCAGTTTTCGCGTCTGGCTCGCGACCCAGATTTTCGATTTTGTGTTGAACGAAATTGCACTGTGGTCTCTGAAAGAAAATTTTAGCTATTTTTGAAAAATGTCGGAGGATTTGAATAATCAGAATTCAATTTCTTAGACCTCGAGTTAGGTTAACTTTATGGAAACAAGCTATTTTTTGTTAAATTATTATTCTCAAATTAGTTGCTACTGATTAGTTAGTTATTGTGGAGAAAGCAATAAAGGATATTTTAAATAATAATTATCACAGGCAAATATGTATATCCATTTCTGTCACGTTACACAATTTATTTAACTGACTCAAAAATACTGCTACTTGCTCATTCCTGTATTTCTAAAAAAAAATAAATTCTGGCATAATCTAATAACTCTAACTTGTACTAATTTTATAAAATACTCGAGTACCGAAGAATCTATAACTTTATTTGAAAGAGTCTGCAAATCATAGACTCATGTTTGACTTACAACATCGTGACGCACTCGTGACGCACACTTCGCAAACAAATCAAAGAGCACGATTGAGTCTGTAGTTCCAATTACAATTTGACATAAAAATTGACATAAAATTTCAACTTTGCCCGTTCTAATATTGCAGCTGTGATTAGTTCTGACTGGCAAATAAATCACAGTGCAAAGGGTTAAGGCGACACAGAGTCCTGTCACAATGAAACGTTAACAGACGAATAAGAATGATTAACGCGAAGTCGAAAATTCTCCAATCAAAGTTCTCGAAAATTTCTTATCGAATCTGCTGGCGGCATTTATTATGGTCGTGATAAAGTTTTAATAGGCGAGGATAATTTATGGGTTCTCGAAGGCGAAAGAAGATCGGAAAGGGAGCGTGTTCATCGAGAAATTCGGGCGTCGATAATTCACAAGCGGAGTTCGTTTACGAGAAGTCGTCCATTAACCGCGAGAGTGCTTTTAATGTAAAGTGGGTAAAGTCGTAAAGCTCAGGGCATGCCCATACGTGGATCAAGCCCCGCGCTTCGTTTCGCTTCTTTTACGATCCTCTGACCAGCGTGGCACAACCCTGTCTCGAACGAGCGTGCTAGAAAATCGCCTTTAACCACCCTAATGTATGTTTTCGCGACCCTACGACCCCTTTTTCGCGCCCCGTCGCTATCTTTAGCTTCCTTCTATCGTTTAACCTGCATATCGAGATTTATCTCGACACGTTCTCACTCTTTATTTCGTTCGAAAGTAACCTCTTAACCTACAATTCTTTCGGTAGCTGTGTCAGTCAGATATTAATTATTACTGCAGCGTTGAGATAAATAAAAAACGGAATGTTAGGTATATTTCGGATTTAATGGTCTCTAATTATGTAAATTGCAGTTGGTATCGAACTTAGAACTCGATTTTTATGCAAATATGATTTAGGTTTGTCACGTTTGAACTGTAACGTCACGAGTCTGACGCCATGTTATAAGCCGAAGGGATAATCGGATTTTTGTGCTGTTTTACGTCATGTGGACAATATTATGGATTTACATAAAGAATACTTATTTTAAATTGTATTGAACTGAATGGCGAGGTTAGGTTTTGAGTGCAAAGGATTGAAGTTAATATCACTGTATGTTATATAATGTGCGCTATGTTAATTAACGAATTTAGGAATTGGAGAATGTAGGAATTAGGGAATGTAGGAATTGGGGAATGTAGGAATTAGGCAAACTAGGAATTTGGGAATCTAGAAATTGGAGAATTTAGGAATTGGGGAATTGAGGAATTGGGGAATTTAGGAATTGGGGAATTGGGGAATTGGGGAATTTAGAAATTGGGGAATCTAGGAATTGGGGAATCTAGGAATTGGGGAATGTAAGAATTGGGGAATGTAGGAATTGGGAATGTAGGAATTTGGGAATTTAGGGATTTGGGAATCTAGAAATTGGAGAATTTAGGAATTGGGGAATTTAGGAATTTGGGAATCTAGGTATTGGGGAATTTAGGAATTGGGGAATTTAGGAATTGGGGAATCTAGGAATTGGGGAATCTACGAATTGGGGAATGTAGGAATTGGGGAATGTAGGAATTGGGAAATTTAGGAATTGGGGAATTTAGGAATTGGGGAATGTAGGAATTGGGGAATCTAGAAATTTGGGAATCTAGGAATTTGGGAATGTAGGAATTGGGGAATGTAGGAATTGGGAAATTTAGGAATTGGGGAATTTAGGAATTGGGGAATGTAGGAATTGGGGAATCTAGAAATTTGGGAATCTAGGAATTTGGGAATCTAGGGATTTGGGAATCTAGGAATTGGGAAATTTAGGAATTTGGGAATCTAGGAATTGGGAAATTAAGGGATTTGGGAATCTAGGAATTGGTGAACTTAGGATTTGGGGAATTTAGGAATTTGGGAATCTAGGAATTGGGGATTCTAGGAATCTAGCATACCCTAAGTTAGTTATATAAAATCTAGTTATTTATTTTGATCAGCATCTATAAACGACAGTATGCATCTTCTCTATTCTGCGTATCTCGTAGTAATAAACTTTGAATGCACTAATTAAGTGCTATGATTACGCAAGTTGTACGTGTTGCTTTTTGCGAGACCACAAGTTGGTGTAATCATTAACAGGGATGAACAGAAATGCTGTAACTAAGCAAGGGTAAGGTAAACTGAATGCACGATCCCGAAATTCCTTACTGATTATAACTCTTCCCTGTCGGCGTCTTGGTTTCCGGCTGCTCTCAATTTCCCTCGGATTGAACTACTTATCGACGTTTCCCTGTTAACTATATTGCCTCAAAATTTCAGTAGAAATTCAGTCATTCTGATACAAATTTAACCACCCTCCGACAAGTTTCGAAACATTCATTTAGAATCCTGAATTATATCTATACAACTTTGTTAACTATTGCGATAAACTTTCAATTAATATTCTGATTTTATTTTTAGCGTTAATTTCAGGAATGTAATTTATGGAACAGAAATTGTTGTTCGTTTTTTATTACCATCTCTGAAATTCGATAATTCGACATTTTTATTTATACTACGATTTATGTGAAGTTGTAGAATTAATACCATTTCTCAAATGCAACGTTTGAAAATTTTAATTTGTACCATGTTTTATATGAAGTTGAAGAATAATTAGTGAAGTAGAAACTTTCTTTATTTTATAATACGATTTTTCAAATGCGACAGTCTAAAGTTTTAATTTGTAATGTAATTTACATAAATTTGAGAAATGTGTATTATTTATAAAGCAGAAATTGTTCTTTATCTCTTAATACGATTTTTCAAGTGAAACCGTCTGAAGTTTTAATTTGTGTTGTGATTAATGTAAACTTAAAATATGTGTTTTTTTTATGCAGCAGAACTTGTTCTTTACCTTTTAATACCATTCCACAAACATAACGATTTAAAGTTTTAATTTATGTTGTGGTCCACATAAATTTCAAGAATATGTACAATTTTTAAAGGAGAAGTGCTTTCCTTTTTTCGGTGCGATTTCTGCAATGCGACGGTATTAAGTTTCAGGGTAATTTTAATTAAGCTAATTTATACATTTCTACGTTTTCAAGTTTCTAAATTTCTAAATTTCTAAATTCTCAAAGTTCTACATTTCTAAATTTCTAAATTTCTAAATTTCTAAATTTTCAAATTTCCAAAGTTCTAAGATTTCTAATTTCCAAATTTTCTAATTTCCAAATTTCCAAAGTTCTAAATTTCTAAGATTCCAAATTTCCAAATTTCCAAGTTTCCAAATTCCCAACTGATTGAATTTCCAAATTTCCAAATTCCAGAACTCCAAAATTTCTAAATTTTCCAATTCCTAAATTGACAATCTCCTAAATTTCTAAATCTCTAACTCCACAATTTCCCAAATCGTGAAATTATTAAATCCCCAACTTACCACTCCTCTAAATTCCTAAATTCCTAAGTTTCTTAATCCCCAAATGTATAAATTTTCGCAACCCTAACCCAGCTAAAATCCTACATTCCCAAATCCTAAGATAAATTTCAATTAAACACCAAAATGAAATTAATAATATCGATATCCAATAATACGGTCCCCGTTATTGCACATATCAAATTTTAATAATTCGACACGGTAATTAAACTGTATACGGATACAATGTTATAATTCATTATAAATTGTGGTTACAAAACGGGAACAGTGTTCAGTGAAATTATGTAAGGTTAGCTGATCATTAACAAATTATTCCCCGCATTTGCTAACTCTCTGACGTATCCATAAATTAATATCTAATTAATACAAAATGAAATTATCATAAACAGTAATAGTCATATAACTGCCTTTTATAAAAGCAAAAATTTGAAACGTAATTTCATTGAATAATATTCTGTTTCGAACAAGATATTAACGATTTAAGCTCATTTCCCAATTATAATCACCGTGCATAGTGGACTGCAGATAATTACTGGAGTTTTCAGAGAATTCTTTAAATGACATCGCGAAGTTTGAAGGGGTTTCAAAATATTAAAAACTGAAGGTTTTCAAGCAAATTAACTGCACGGTAAAAGTAACTCGAATAGAATTAGTTTCTCTTACCAAACTTATTTTAATTACATTAAAGTTGAAATCTGCAGGAAAATTCGACATTTTACGGAATACGCTGAACTCGTTTCCAGGATCGAACAGTTTCGATAAATATTTAGAATATGGCGTACTCCTAGTAGAATTTATATATCTTGCAAACTACCTTCAATATTTGCTGGAAGTTCACGTAAACACACATCCAATACCGTCTTGCAAACATTTCCTACTCTTCACGTTTTTATCCAAATTTTGAATGCTCGCCAAAAATATCACTCACGCGTTTCAGAACTCCACTTTTCATACTATTCGCAGACACTGCGGTATTCTAATTTCACTTACGAATTATTTGTGAATTGAAATAAATACATTAGTTAGCCAACACCACTGGGTGTCGAGCAATTAGTGGTGTGGGTCATTCGGGGATGTGGGGCATTCAGGAGTGCAGGACACTTCGCTGACTCTTAGACAGTAGAGTGTGGGTCTTTCAGGTATGTGGCTCATGGTGTATTCAAGAGCGTGGGGCATTTAAGGATTTGGGGTAATCCGCCGGGTCTCGAAGGACAATTAATGGTGTGGGTCATTTGAGGATGTGGGGTATTCAGGAATAGGGGCACACTTCTCTGAGTCTTTGATAATTGGTAGAGTGTGGGTCATTTTAGGGTGGTGGACATTCAGACGTACGGAGTACTCAGGGATGTGGGGCATTTAGGACTTTGGGGTACTTCGTTGGATCTCGTGTAATAGCGTGGGTCATTTGGCGATGTGGGATATTCAGGATTGGGGGCACACTTCGCTGGGTCGTTGACAATTAGTAGAATGTGGGTCATTTTGGGGTAGTATACCTTCAGGGGTATGGAATATTCAGGGTTATGGGGCATTGAGGGGCTTAGGGTTCTTTGTAACGTCTCTTATAATTAGTGGTGTGGGTCATTTGGTGATGTGAGGTACTTCCCTCGGTCTTGGACAATTAATGGAGAGTCATTTAGGAGGTGGGGCATTCAGGGGTATGGGACACTTCGCTGGGTCCTTGGAACAGTCAGTGACGTGGGGCATTTAGGAGTCCAGGGCACTTTGTGTCTTGGACATTTGGTGTAGTGTGAGGCATTTGAGAGATGGGGCATTCAGGGGTTCGGGACACTGTTCTGGGTCTTTGGAACAGTCAGTGAGGTGGGGCATTCAGGAGTCCAGGGCACTTTGTGTCTTGGACAATTAATGGAGTGTGTTATTTGGGAGGTGGGACATTCAGGAGACCTGGACACTTCTCTGGGTCTTTGGAACAGTCATTAGTGTGGGGCATTCAGGAGTCCAGGGCACTTTGTGTCTTGGCCAATTAGTGTAATGTGGGGCATTTGGAAGGTGGGGCATTCAGGGGTAAGGGACACTTCTCTGGGTCCTTGGAACAGTCATTAGTGTGGGGCATTCAGGAGTCCAGGGCACTTTGTGTCTTGGCCAATTAGTGTAATGTGAGGCATTTGAGAGATGGGGCATTCAGGGGTTCGGGACACTTCTCTGGGTCCTTGGAACAGTCAGTGATGTGGGGCATTTAGGAGTCCAGGGCACTTTGTGTTTTGGACAATTAGTAGAGTGTGAGTCATTTGGAAGGTGGGGCATTCAGGGGTTCGGGACACTTCTCTGGGTCCTTGGAACAGTCAGTGATGTGGGGCATTTAGGAGTCCAGGGCACTTTGTGTCTTAGACAATTAGTAGAGTGTGAGTCATTTGGAAGGTGGGGCATTCAGGGGTTCGGGACACTTCTCTGGGTCCTTGGAACAGTCAGTGATGTGGGGCATTTAGGAGTCCAGGGCACTTTGCGTCTTGGACAATTAGTAGAGTGTGAGTCATTTGGGAGGTGGGGCATTTAGGAGTCCAGAACACTTTGTGCCTTGAACATTTAGTGTAGTGTGAGGCATTTAGGGTGGGACGATGCATTCAGGGGTGGGGTCATTTCGCTGTGTGTTGGGCAAGCAGTAGTGTAGGGCATTCAGGGGTTTGGGGCACTTCGCAGGGTCTGGGACATTCGGAGACCTACTAGGGTGGAAGCTTCCATAGGGACGTCACCATGGTGAGGACTAAGGGCGTAGAATATAGCGGGATATCATCGGTGTTCAGCAGTAAAATGCTTTCCACATGATCGGTGGAGGTGGAACCTTAGGGGTGCGGGTACAAAACCAACTTGCTATCCCCTAACATCAAAAATGGGAGCATGGCTCCGCTTTACGCGGTATAGGTCGCAACCATATACGCTAAGCGAAGTCATGTCCGTCGTTTTCGTCCCGCGGTCGTGTATTAATATTCGCGGGGGTCCATTGTCATTGCGAGAGCAACAATTCGCGGCTGGCCACCTAGTGATCGCGGTGCCAAGTTCGCGATCTGTGCTTACGTTACACAAGTAAAGACTCGATACAAACGAAACTGATCTACGCGATGCGAGCAAAAAATGGTCCCGCCACGGGGGGAGACCCCACGAGACACCCAGAAGCTCACTCGCCGAGAAATGTAACGCGATCCGAGGTCCAGTACATCTGTGAGACACTACCAATGCAAATATCAAACTTTTTTGTTCTTGATTTTTATGTTATCAAACTTTTACTAGTAGATTTCTGACATTTTTCTGATTAAAATGAGACCAAACACGATACAGTTTGGATTATATTTAATGGTTTAATTGAAGGGTCGATCTTGAAGAGAATTATTATTGAAGAGTATACTATTATTATTATTTGACTATTTCAACCGAGTTAATTATTTTAAACTCTTATTAATATTCTGTTTAAACATTTTCTCAAAAACTTGTTACACATGTAAAACATGTTTAAATCAGATTTTTCGATACCTCAATCGATGTTGTATTTATATTCCAATCTTATAAAATTTTTATTTTTATAATCTTCTATAGTGTGCTTTAATAATAGAAAATATAGCATGGTATTTTTATGACCAATCTGTTATCTGCTCCTTGAATTGAAGGTATAATAATTAACAGTAGCTATTAATTCTTGAACAAATTGCTTCATGAATAGATAATGATCTCTAGAAAAAGAATAATCGAGTAGCTGTTACAAGAAGATATCGAAGACCGGTATCACGCAAGATTAATTTGAATACCCGGCACACTTCATTTGAATATGTTCGATTCGAACGAATCGCTGCGTTCTGATTGCCGATCGCATAATGTTCTTTCCGACATCGTGTACACCTTCATAATTTGCGATAGAATACCGGTGATATCTTCGTAGAATTTATCGATTAACCAGTGCGTTCCTTCGTGTCTGGATTATTCCAGTAATTGCAACAGAATACTCGACGTCGAAATTCGATGAGCTAGGGGAAATAAGAAGAGCCACGGTTGTGCAATTTGTTACCACCGTAATTATGCAAATCGAACATTCGATGAAGTTGGGGGACGAATGATAATTACGGCTACGGAATCAAATTTATGAAGTTTCGTAAGTTTTTTAATTTATGGATTTCAACGTTTTCGCACCTTCGTATTTGGGGGTTGGAAATTCTGGGAACTGGAGTTGGGAATTTTGGGGGTTGGAAATTTTGGGAATTGATAGTTTGGACAGTTGGTGATTTGGGGAATTTGTAATTTAGGGGGTTGGAAATTTTGGGAGATGATTATTTGGGGTGTTGGAAATTTGGGGAATTTGTAATTTGAGAAATTGATACTTTGGGGAATTAGAAATTTGAGGAATTGGGAATTCGGGAAGTTAGAAACTCGGGGAATTAGCAATTCGGGGAAATGATAAATTGTGGAGTTGGAACTTTGAGAATATAGAAATTTCATCAGTTAGGAATTTGGAGGATTAGAAATTTTGGGGATTGGAAATTTAGGAAAAGATCGATTGGAGAGTTAGAAATTTGGGAAGTTGATAATATGGGGTGTTGGAAATTTGAGAAATTGGAAATTTAAAGAGTTAGTAATTTAGGGATTTGGAAATTTGAGAAGTTATTAGTAAAATTTCAAGAGTACGTAATTTGAAAACTTACAAATTTAGAACTTCAAAAATATCGAAATACAGAACTATAAAACTACAGTAACATATAAATTCAGTTTTCGAAAAATCCCGTACAAACATCTGAAAGATAATAATTTAAATCCAGCTTAAAAGTCGCTTAAAATATCTACAACGCCATTATCCGAATATCCCACTTTAAAATCGCGTTACGGCATCGTCGTCCACAAAATGGAAGACAAAGAAGTTACTTAAAGCGTCGGCTGGTTCACAGTGATTTACCTTGTACGACAGAACTTACACTTGGTACGAACGCTGATACAATGCTCGCGAGCCTTTGTACTTAATGTGTACACACGTACACGTACGTACATAGATGTAGCCGCACATAACGCAGCTACCTAGGTGTACATAGTTGCATGAATATGCAACGACGAAATGCGTGTAATGTTCAGCCATCGTACCTAATATACGCGTTATAGTTGGCGTGCATATAGACCTTACGACAGTTACACTACAGATACACAAACCTCTGTGTAAAGCTTTCAAAGTTGCCGGCAACGTCGATCTCGTGTACGAACTGAATTATGGACAAAAACGATTATTTTATCGTCGATAAACTTCCGTAACACGCTTTAACTTCGAATCGAAAACTTTGGGTAAATATGCTCGTGAAATATGTGACGTTTCGCAAACACTTTCGTGTTACTATTACAGGAAAACTATTTGTATTTACAGGACAAAATTATTTCTTTTTGTTGATGAAGAATTTTTGTATGAATGCATATATGTATAAGAGAATTTTTTGGTGGACAAATTTTTATTTATTTATTGCTTGTGGGAAGAACTTTGTTGGAGTGTGTAAGATTAAATAAGGTTTTGTTCATGTACATGTGTGCATGTACTGTATACATATCATTTATATAAATATTCATATACTATGTACGTATAATTTATATAAATATACATATGCTATGTACATGTAATGCATATAAATCATACACTATGCACATATAATTGTATACGTATACTATACACATGTATGATACATATGAACATACGTATGCATAATAGAAAGATATCATTTCACACAATCGCCGATACGAAATTACATTCGCCGTTCGAATTTCAGTAACAACAAATAATTAGTTTATCGTACAATTAAGTCTATATTAATTACAATATCAATCACACGAATGAAATACAAACGTTTTATCATAAACGTCGACCATCGTGGATAACGTTGTTTGATTTTATATTTATGCCGATATAAATCGTACAAATGGAATGTTAAGGAACATAATTTACGGCAAATAAGTTTTACCCCGGGGACAGAATATTTTCGACCGGTTTTGTTTTTTTTGCTCGCCGTCACGCACCGTTTGGAAATTTCGAAAATCCAATAATTGGACATGTAACTGTTTGAAATACGAGCCGGGACATTTATGTCTGAATGATTATGAGATATTACAGCCGACGGGCAATAATGTTATAATTTCATTGGTCAAAAGATTGTTACACATCGTTTGAAGTTTTACTCTAAATGCATTGGCGGATATTAAACGTGAAATATTTCGGTGGAACGAACGCGGTTGTGAAACAAAATTATTGAAAGAATTATGGAATTTTTAAGAAGAGTAACAGATAAATTCTGACGAGATCTATTTCGTTGATTTTTGTGCTCAGCAATTATCTTTGGTTTTTATTTTATTTGTTGTAAGAATTAGTTTCTAATAAATAAATAAAAATTAAGGTTTCTAATGAATACAGTTGATTAATAACTACATTATTTCTGAGATCTAATAAAGTGACTTTGCAGGTGGACCAGAAATTGAAGAAAAAGATGGCGGAGCACGCTGACCGGGTGAGTCAAACTAATCTTAATATAAAATATTAAGGTTAAATTAAATTTCACATATACTTTAAATAATTATATCTCTGAGAATGCACATCTTACCTACAATTAAGAAATTTCCCTCCTCTTCAGTAAGGGTTATATTGTTATGAACACAAAATATTTTTAATTAGAATAATTAAGAGTAATTTTCGTTTATTAAATACCATCTTGAGAATTACTAGTATAAGTAACTAAGTATAATTGTTATTGATGGTAAAATCTAACCATGATCAATTGTTTCACCTTTCTGTCCATTTTCGAATGTCCTTGTACATACAAGACTGTTCTCATATACAAGGGGTGGCAACTTGGGTGCATATATTACCCCATAGCCCAGAATAGACCCTTTACCGATTGGTTTGCATGCAAATGCACAGGATCGTAAGACGATCGAGAGATAATTAGCCGTTCGAATGTTCGCAAACGTGACCTGTGACTGTAACAGCTGACAGAAATTACAACTTGCTATCAAATTTTACTTGATTTTATTTGCTATTAAATTTCATTAATAGAAACAAGTGACTTGTGGTTTGATAGAAGAGATTTACAATTACTATTTTTGTTCCATTTATTAATAAAACTTTATTCACTCGTGAACTTATTTAACGAAGTGAAAATACCACCGCCATTTTAACACTGTGTTCACGAAACTCAAAATGGCGGATTCCCTATTTTAAATCACAGAAATTGAAAATCTTTTGTCGAGCTGAAGAATAATTGTATGAATTAATTATTTCATCCCCTATTCATTATTTCACTTCATTCTTAACCTAAAAATAACTGCTCATAAATTTAGTATTCAAACATTCCCTTCCATAAAATATTTAAATTTCTTGTATTAATTATAACAAATGAACCACATAATTTGTTAATTATAACAAATCAACCAGCTCCAAATGACAAAACGAACGAACATAAATTACCCGTGATTCGAATAGCAAATTTTATAAAATGTGTCGCACAATCTGAAACGTAATTTATTTTCGATCTTGCATAAATTTTATCCGACGCGTAATATTTCCGGAAAGAAACTTCGAAGCTCGTTATTCGAGCACGGATGAATTATTTGAAATAGTCTTGGACGGGTGTTATATCGTGCAGAATTAATAACTTCATGATTCATGGGAACGATCAAAATGGCTCGAGCAGTTTGTCAAATTTACTTAACGACAAGTGCAGTGCATTTATTTGCATGTCAGTGATGCATATTGATACATTGCAAGTTAAGGATCGATCAGTCCACATGCAGGTGCATACAGCTGCATAACACCCAAGAGATAATTAATGGTTCGAATGTGGATGTATGTGGGTGTGTATGCGTATGTTCGCAAGTGCGTGTGCCACGTGATCAGGAATTTCGTTTACTTTGAAGCTGTTAAAGTCAGGACGATAAATTATTGCGATGTTACGATATGCTTCCCACGTTTGCTAATTGCGTAACGTTATCGGTGCTTCTGTTTTATAATTGTGTAATTAATTTTTTAGGTGCAACTCTTTTGATCTGTGCCTTCGGGTATTTCGGTCTGATTGGTACGATAAGAAGGAAATTTTAGGATTTCAGGTTCTCAAATTTTTTCATTCTAAATTTTTTAATTTTCAAGTTTTCAAATTCTCAAATTCCCAAACTCCCAAATTTCCAAATTTTCAAATTGCAGAACAAAAGTTAAAAACCATAGGGAATTACAAATGTCTAACAAATTAAGAATGTCCACCAAAAGGTCGAAATTACAGCACAAACCATAACAAATATTTCAGACAATTACGCGAGCAACAAAATTTTCCATTTACTTATGTCCAATAAAGCTGCCACTATAAAAATTTCATGGTAGGTATTTTATTTTTCGCAGTATATTTGCAGCATACTACAGCCACCAGTAATTCTACCCCTGCACAACTCGAGTTTCACGTCCTTCTAAAAACAAGCCATATTTTTTAATTTGCACCATAACGAAGAAATGTTGAAATGCTGCAGCTGAAGAAAACTCTTCCGGTCAAGTAACCTTATTAATTACTTGATTAATTATTTCCAGTATTTAAATAAAAAGAGTATAAGAGTACAAAACTTGTTAGTACTTTGACCGCCATGATATAGTGTCTGACCACGAACGTCAGTATCTACTGCGGCTACAGTATCTTCATATGTGAATGGCGTTGTACATTCAATTAAATATTATTATAACAAAAGCAAATGAAAGAAATGTCTGAGGGCTCCTAATATTGAGACAACGAAGTACACTGACAGATTAAAATATAAAATTAAAAGATTAAACAACGTTGTTCTTAATAATTTGTAATGTGATGTGTCTGACCACAAATGTCAGAATCTACTGTGGCGACCATATATGATTCGCGTTCCAAATTCACTTAAATTAATTATTTAAAGAAAAATCTAAGGAAAGTAATTTTTAAAAGCTCTTAATATTGAGACAATGAAGTACACTGATAGATTAAAATATAAAATTGAAGATTAGACAACGTCGTTAATAATTTGTGTTATAACGTGTGTGATCACACATGTCAGTATCTACTGTGACAGCGTGTTAATTAAAATTCTTGCTAGGTTTGCGTACAAATCTGAGAATATGGGATGACTCCTGTTTCCGAGGAAAACATTATGGACACGATCCGGGTATTAGTTACACGGTTTAATTAATATCCAAATTTCAACGACATCATTGACGCGTATGCACACGCAGATTTGTTCGAACGATTAATTATGCCTGATCGCATTACACTCCCGTGCACCTGTACCTACATGGTTGGTCCTTAGTCCGTGATGCACCTACATAGATTATTCCACTTTGATGCATGCAAATACGTGCACCCATCCCCTATCTAAAATCTATATTTGATGATGAGCACGTGAAATCACGCGTGACTGTATGAAATGAAAAATTTCCAACCGCATAAACCCCTAATGAAAATTGCAATCAATATTTGATACGACGCTTGAATTTATCATAAAATACGAAATATGTCATTGGGAGTGTAGGTGAAATTACCAGGACGGTGTGTGAGGGCTGCTGGTGAAGGAAGAACTCGAGTGAAATGGCGATATAGGAAAGATAGAGTTGTAATACACAAGGGTTGGGATTTGAAACTTCTTACTTTTAGATTTTGGAAATTAAGAAATTACATTCAGATGTGAAGTTTTTATACAATTATTTGAATATACTGAATATTTGAAAATTGAAAGTTAGGGACATGTGAATGTGGAAAATTTCAAATTGGGGATTTGCAACTTATGAACTTAGAAATGTGGAAATCTAAAAATCTGAGAACATGAATGTTCCTAAATTTGAGAAATTGAGATGAAAATTTGAAAATCTGGCAATTTGAAAATATGAAAATTTGAAACCTTAGCTTTCAAACTCTGAGCATTGAAACTTGAAAATTTGAAACCTTGAAAACTTGAAAATATCCGACCTTGAAAGTTGACAAATAAACTTTATATTACTTAAAAGATCGTAACTATAATTTTGAAAGAGGTTGTATATCGATAGCAGGTTGTCAGAAGGTTATTAATCGTTGACGTACATACATACGTAGACGTATTGGGACGCACGTGCGTGTAACACGTGATGCCGTTACGCAGAATAATTGTTGTCATCCCCGTCGTCGCGTGACACGTTATTTTCCTCTGGACTCGTTCATAATTAACAATGGATTTGCGTTGGTTCGATAATAATCCCAAAGCTGGCTTCCACCCTGTGACGAGGTCGACGTGAAACGTGAGCTCGCTACGGCTCGAAAACAATGTTAAATCTAGTTTGTATGCAAATGAACAATGGCAAAAGGTTGGATGAATGTCTATTACACAACTCCTTTTCTTCATTCATATAATTATTAATCCGTGCTCATTCTCTACATCTTTGAGACTTCATTATCTCTCATAATTTTATCATACTTTCATTTTATTATAATACTTTAATAACAGATTAATTTTTTAAGCTTTTAATTTTCAAAGAATGTAGCCCTAAAGTATTTATTAGATGTAATAACTGTGTTACCATTTAAACCACAATTTTTTTAGTCAATTTCTGTTAATTTTATTAAAAAACAGCTTTCAACGTTGAATACCTCAAAATTTATTCCAAAACCTCTTGTTACGCGTCATGATAAGAAAATAATAATAACGAAGTAGTTAGATATTAACGTAATTACTTTGCAATTATAATGGCGATAGCATTTCACCCTGCCCACCGTGTCGTAATTTTCGACAAAATTAGAGTAAATTGTTTAAACGAGGAGAGTTACAGACCGCGCTTTTATTCGCGTAATGTAATGAAATCCTTCGCGGTATTCGGATATAAAGTCTACCTCGTAATTTCGCGAAAAAAACAGAATATTTTTATGCCCCACAGACTTAGGGGTGTGCGTTTCATCAAAAGGGTATAAATTTCGTGGAATTTTCGCGGATTATACGCATACGTTCATTGCGTTTCTATTAATCTTTTGAATGATAGCGTTGCAACATCGTGGAAATATTAATTTATGATAATTTTTTTGTAATTTATCTGGTTGCAGTATGTATCATTCGGAAAGGATGTTTTTGGTTTAATTTTTTGAATTATTACATGGTGTTACGTTCCGATTTATAAAATTGATGCTCGATACGAGAGCATTATTTATGTAGGTATTTATGATGGTTTTTGTACGAGAGGGAAATAAATTTTGGATGTTTGGCGACATAGGATACTCCAAGTTTTATTTTTTTTAATTTGAAAATTTGCTATTTCCAATATTTTAGTTCGCGAAGTTTCTAAATTTTCAGATTTCAGGATTTGAATTACAAATTTTTTAATTTCTCTATTTTCAATTTTTGCAAAACCATCTCTTAAATTTTCTAAATTTACTTAATTTCAAGTTCTTGAATATCTCAATTTTCAAATTTTTCAATCCTTCGACTTTCATCCATCTTATTGAAACGAAACGATTTTCCCTTCTACCGCGAAAGAATTTACATATTTCACAGAGCGTACATTGGTCAAAGGATTAATCAAGCTGTCCCGTTACAGGTGTCAAAAATTACGTTCCGAAATAAGTTTATCGCGAAACAAATTATCGCAACATAAATTCCGGTTAAAAAGGAGGGCAGGTAAACGTTGGCCGCGTGCGCAAAGGGGTGCTTCGAATAAAATTCACATCGTAATTTCGCGAAAGCGGGACGATGCTTTCATAAAGCACGAACGCGGAAGCGAGAGTTCCCCTTTCCTCTTGTTCTTCCGCCTTTTTTTCCTTTCTCTCTTTCTTTCTCTTTCTCGTTCTTTCTTTTTTTTTTCAAGCGGAAATATAAATTTCGCGTAATTTCCGCGGATTAGTGCCGCGTATCCGCTGCAAACTCGCAGCCAGTATAAGTTACGAGGAACGTGCCTCGCTCTGCCGGGCAATTAACGTGATGTATCGCTTAAATGTAATAACTGGCACGCAGCAGCCGCCCGTTTTAAGTGTTCCGTTCGGGCACCGTTGAAAATACGACTCTGAATATCGAGACAACCCAGAAATTTTAGACCCGAGTTGCTTTTTCGACCTCGCCCCTTCGTGGCTGCTGTAGATACTGTTGAAAATTAAGTACCGTGCCTCGTACGGTACGAGTACGCTTCCTTGCAAATTAACTTGGATTAATTTGAAATACTACCTTGCCATTTATTAACTAATAATCGTACCTCGTAACATGTCGAGAACTGCTTCAAGATTTCTAATATAGGAACACTTACAGTTCTTTTCTCAAATATTTCAGTTCTTGAAATTTTAGAACATTAAGATTTTTGTCTCAACCCTGTCAAAATTAGGGGTTAAATGTCAGGAGTGATTTTATACATCACATACAATAATTGCGGGTTAAAATCAATAACGAACTTACAAAACGCATATCAAGGGTTAAAATCAATAGCAAACTCACGAACCTCATATAACTATTAAGGGTTAAAACCTCCCTCAATAAAATCTTAAAAATCAATACAGTAATTAAGGGTTAAAAATCCCACTATCTCAAAGAGCGTCAATCAACGATCAAAGATCAATAGCTGCGTCCATAGAAATTAGGGGTTGAAGGTGCAATAGAAACATTACCCTCGCACTCGGTGCAACATCTCGAAAGTTGCAAACAAAAAGGTTGAAAGAACGTCAGAAACTTGGAGCGCCGCAACAGGCGAAATTAAAGGGGTGGTTAGTTCACGAGTGGGGTGTTGCGAAGGGGTGGGAGTACAGAGGCGAAAGAAAGTAAGCAGGGGTGGCAGGGGTCGCGAGAAAGTTTGCTGAAAAATGCGAGAGATTGTTCTGGCGTCCGAGCCGCAAACATTCCGCTTCCTCTCCGTTCTTTCTTTCTCACCCGCTCCCTCGTTCACCCTCCGCTCACCCCCTCGCCCAGCGAGTGCATCAACGCTCCCTCCGGCGTCGATGTACCGTGAAAAATTCCGGCTTCAAGAAGAGTAGCTTCTGGGGAATTTTTCTGGTGGCCGCAGTGGCGAAAATTTTCTTCCGTGAAGTTCTCGGGGGAGGGGGGTTAAGAGGGTGGGGCGTTGCGAAATTCCGCGAGCCAACGGGTGTTAAGCCAAACGCGTCGAACGGTTTTCCGCTGAAACGGTGGTTCGAGGCTGCTGAGCGATGTAGTTTCACTCGCGATTTATTTCCGGCACGGTGTTTCGCGACACCACGCTACCGGTTCGTCGGTGAATAATTACCTGGACCGTTTTAGCGGACGCCTGGTCTTTTTTATCGTTATTGAATGCCTGGTTGCAGCGTTGTTCGCCATTTTGCTGCGAAGTTGCACGAAGTGGAAGAGGAACGATACTGTTTGAGCGCGATATACTTAGAGACATTTTAACGATGGGGGCTCTTGAAAACAGATTGGTGGTTTATGATTAATATACGTGATGTTTATGATCACTTTTCTGTCACGAAATTGTATTAGATTATCTGTACTTCCATATCAGTCATTGTTTGTTACAACTGTCTTTATATTGACGACATGGAAGATATAGTAATTTTTAACCATTTTTAAATTTTCAATTTGTACATCATGGGTGACATTTTGTGATTCCTGTATGCGACGAAATTGTATCAAACTACTTATATGTGTATTGATATCAGGCGTTTGTTGTAACTGTCCAGGAGCCATTTTGTATCGATAACATTATTGAAGGGTCTTTTTTCACAAACTTTATGTTTCACATTGAATGTCGTGATATTTTGCTATATTTTTATGTCATTAAATGATATAACACCATGCTTGGATATTAGTCATTGCTTGTTATAACTGCTCGGTAGCCATTTTATATTAAAATCACTAAAGAAACCTTAGTATATTCACTTCTTCAAACTTAAAAGTGACGAATAATCACTTCACAAAATTCACCAAAATCCCTATTTAGTAATGAACCCAGTAAAATCTCCAAATGCAAATCATCCCCAAATGGTCCTGATTACCAAGAATCACTCAGCCATCTTTAATCCGTAAGAAATTGCGCCGCTAATCAATTATTGTTCTCGAATCAACGGTCTGGTTTTCGTGACAAGAATGCATAATCGAATTGGCGACTCGATCATTACCAAGGACCTAGTGAACGAGGCTGAATCAGATAAAAATTCAAGGATGGGTAGGACACGTATCCAGGATAAATCCAGCATTCATACTCGCGGCGATATCAGCGTAGGACGCGTTGAGAATTTCGTTACGGCAATCCAACGCGTTCCTGTAAGGATGAAAACGTTGCGAGAGGAAAGGAGGGTGGATTTATTTTCTTTTTATTTCTCCTCGAGACGTGCATTTCCGACGTGGACGAAGAGCGAGAGAGAGGAGAAAGCAAGATTAATGAATATTCAGGAGCAGAGAAGAGGAGTCAGTCTGCAGGTTGGTTCGACGAAAAAAATAGAACGTTCGCGGACCCAGAGGGAAAGTGAAAAAGTGAGAAGGAATCCTGGTCAGAAGGAAACGAGGAAAGGAGAACGTGTGTCCTGAGAGGCGGCAGCAAAAATATTCTGACGTTAATGCAATTAATTTACCGGGAACTTTACGTTTTAATATTCATCCCCTGGCACACCCTCGTGCCCGCTACGCCTGTCCGACTGTGCACTTTTCCAGCCGGGTTTCTTTCATTCTTTCGACCTCTCCAGTTGTTGATTCCGTTGTTCTTCTTTCGTCGAGGTTCTTACGCCTCGTGGGGTTCTGCACGAGCTGTAAGAAACAAGATCCAGCTCGGATTAAAAACGTTACGTCTTAAGCGGGTGAACGGCTTTGGATTTACAAGATCCTATTGGAGCTGATGTGTACTTACAAGGGGGAGACTTAGGGTGACTGATTTTAATAGAACTTTTAGTACACTGATGTACGGTTCTCTTGGAATAGCTTTTATTACCTTATGGAGTTATTTTAACTTGCAATCTCTTAAGCTAGCATAACGTATGATAGCATATAACAATTATAATTTATAATTCATGGTAGCATATGATAAGTTACAATTAATGACAGAAGAAGATTTAGAGATGTGAACCTAAGAAAAAGAGGTAAATCTAGATTAAAGATAGCTTTAACACAGAACTAGTCTGAAAAGGGTAGATCTAGGTCATTGGTAGACCTATATTATAAGTACAAAAAATGTGGATCTAGATGAAGGGTGGACTTAGATAAAAGATAAATCCATATCAAGTTTAGATCCAGCACGAAACTGGATTTTGTCGAAAGGTAGACCTAACTCATAAGTAGCTCATAAGGTGAATTTAGATTAATGATAGACCTGTATACATGTGGACCTGGATTGAAAGAAGACATACCAAAAAAGTAGAGCAAAGGGAAATATCTACGGTAAATGTAATATCAAGAACTAAACATATATGACAATATTACCTTACTCCAAATACCAAGTAGCAGTGAAAAGTTTGAGAACATCCTTAATACCTATTAAAAAACTCTACACATATTCAACAGCATCAAACAATGACTCCGCTCGTATGAATGAAGCAAGACTATATATTCTATGATACATCATCCGTTGACGATAAACGCCGCCATCAGTCAGAAAAGTGTCCAACAATAATGACAAATTGATGACACTGCTGATAAATTGCCGGGTCCCTTTTCCGAATGCAAGTTCAACGTTTCTTTTCTCGTTACTGGCGGCACCGACACAAGCAAACGTTAGATTAAACGATCGCGGAACAATTTTCTGTCCATTTTACTGGTAGCTAGCTCCGCGGAGTCTTTCTCTCGTTGGGACCAAGTGCACAATGGCACTGCAAATCGCTTTTCCATTTATTTTTCGAGGTTACGTCGAAAGTCGACTGTCAGGCGAGCGCGAGGAAAAGTTCGGACGAACCTTTCTTACCTTCTATTCCCTTTTCTCTTGCTTCACTCCTGATTGCTCCTAAGACACAATCGTTCGGACCAGCAGTTTTCCTTTCGGGGAATTTTCCTCGCTTGCGTTCGGCGACTTCGCCATTCAGGTACCTCCGGTTCTGGGCAGTTCACTTTGTCACGAAAATTCTAGCAGTTTCTTGAAACAATGCTTCGATGGTCGAATGAAATTTCGGAAATTCCCGGAACGCGTGAGCTACTTTTAGTTTTAATATTACAGTACAGCCGAATTGGGATTTAACTTCCATGAATTTCATTAAAGCGCTCGTATCGCGTTAGTCGGACTTTAAGGTTAGAGAATTCGAGATAGAGGAAAGGTTGGAGAGGTGGATGTTTAAAGGAATATAATTGAAAAATCAAGAAATTGATGGATTGATGAATTGATGTATCAAACGATCGGAGAATTGAAGAATGGACGAATTGAAGAATTGATGAATTGAAATAATTGAAAGAATTGAAAGAATTGAAAGAATTGAAAGAATTGAAAGAATTGAAAGAATGGAAAGAATGGAAAGAATTGAAAGAATTGAAAGAATTGAAAGAATTGAAAGAATTGAAGAATTGAAGAATTGAAGAAGTGAAGAATTGGAGATTGAGAAAATTGATAAACTGAAATATTGAAAAGTTGAAACATTAAATAGTTCAAAGATCGTCGAATTGATAAATTGAAAAATCGTGAGATTGAAAATTTGAAGAACTGAAAAACTAAATAATTTGTGAAGAAAAGAAATTGAACACTAAAAATTTCGAAATAAAATATTCGTGAATATGAGAATTTGAAAGTATGAAAATTCCAAAATTGTTGCATTAGAAATTAGTCAAATGCACGAACATATCATCGAGAACAAGTGCACGTTATCTTCGAGCAGATACTAAATTAGTCGTTTGACCCGCAAACGGAAATGAATATCCTCCGTGACAAACCGAAACCACGAAGTTAATTAATCTCGTGAAATTTCATTAAAGCAGGCGGTTATATTTAAACGCGAGCAGATGCGATTGTTGGAAATAAAAGAGATTAATTCGATCGTGGATAAAACTTTGTCCCCAGGAGACTGATTCCTCGGTTTCGAAAAGACAGCGTATTCTCCTCACGGTCCATATTTGTTTAATTAATCGGGTAATGATGGTAAGGGGAGTGCTGTATTGAACATCGCAGATAGATTACTCGGTAGAAGCTCGTGTAGAGTTGCTAATTAAACTCTGTACGAACTGGTTGGAACTTTGACTCCATCGTGAGTACTGGTTTTAACGACGACAAGCTTTACCTCGTAGAAATTCTAGCGCAGAATCTATTTGCCACCTTATCCCCTTTCGGATTCCTCTTTGAAATCCGTTCGTGAATTGTTAATTCGCGGATTAAGGATGAGGTGGGTACGTGTGCTAACATATCGGGATCGTTAGTTACGTGTCAGACTCTTCGCAATCTTTAATGTACGTCTTTCAACTTCATAGCTTTAAAGTGTTTTAGATACTCTTATATTTTAATACTTTATAATTCTTCAACATGCATATTAACGTTTTACGACTTTAGGATACACGCGTTCATACTTCACAATTTTTAAACATGTCAGTATTTCTTAATTTCATGATGTTTAAATTTCTGTTCAGTTCATAATTTCGTAGATACTTGTGCTAATATTTGACAAGTCCATAATAATGCTTCACAATTATTAATACACACATTAATATCTTATAACGTTTAAATACGTATGTTAGTTCTTTGCAATCTCATAATGTTCGAATAAGTCAGTTCCTAATTTTGTGCCAATTCTTGTTAATATATCACAATGTTTAATACAATTCATAATTTTCATACAGCAATTCAACTTGACTTTAATGCATAGTTTCATAATTTTTAAATGTACATGATACTACATGATATTCAGATACTTCGCAATATCTAATTAGATATACGGCTCAAACGTTTGTGCTGCAAACGCAGCTTTAAAACGGCCACTTAACACCTTACAATTTCCATCGCGTTCTTCGAAAACAAAAGCAGCACGCGAAAATCCGCAAGAAATCAAACGAACCGAATTCTTACCTCCGACCTAACACCTCGCAATTCCACCATCCAAGAGAATTTAAAACTAAAAACCTCCAGAAGGATGGATTCACTCAGCAGAGGGTGAAACCTTCTCTCCTTTGCGAGCCAGCAATTTTTACCTTGCCGTGAACTTTTCTCCCTGGCTAATTCTATTTTCTTCTCTCTTTCGCATGTTGTATCTTTAAAAGCACTTGCCGCGGAGAGCAAATAGGGCAAAAAAGGAGACGAAGAACCCAGAAAAAGAAAGTGCAACCAACGAAGAAGGAAGAAAGAAAGGAAGATTAAAGGACATCGTCGCGAATCTTTTCCTACCACGAATCGACGTTGCACATTGGGATATTTAGACGATTAAGTTGACAAACATTTTTCCGATTTAATTGTATTTTATCGAAATCTATCGTTTCTTACAATATAGGGAAGTAGGACTACAGGAAAATGAGAATATAGGTATATAATGATATAGAATCTGACATCTGGGAATGTTTGGGGATTTTAGAATGTTCAAATTTTAATAAACGTTTAATTACGAACAAATCATGTTGTATGTATTATTTCGCTATATATGGCTTGAAAATAAACATTCAACATAGTTTGAAGAAATCGATGACTCCATCGTGGCCAGCAAACATAAATTATAAATACAGCGGAACCTCGTATCCGTGGTTTCAGTACCCGCAGTTTCAATGTCCCGCGGTTTTAGATATCCGCGGTTGGCCGCAGCATTAATAACACTATAACACTACATGTATCCTTCAGTGATAATACTTATGCATTGTTCATTTCTATATCCTGGAAGATACCTATTCAATTATGTTCGAGTGAATTAGAAAGCAATTCCATTCTCCTATCTTTCCGAACTGAATCAGGATGTATATGACTGGGAATTTGGAAATTTGAGGATTTGGGGATTTGGAGATTTAGGGATTTGGGGATGTAGACATTTGGGGATTTCAAGATTTGAAATTTAGAGGTTTGGGAATTTGGGAATTTGGGGATTTGGGGATTTGGGGAGTTGGGGAGTTGGGGAGTTGGAGATTTGGAGATTTGGAGAGTTGGGGAGTTGGGGAGTTGGGGATTTAGGGATCTGGGGAGTTGGGAATTTGGGGATTTGAGGATTGGAAGATTTAGGGATTATGGGATGCAGACATTTGAAGATTTGGAAATTTCAAAATTTTAAAGTTTGGAAATTTGGGGATTTAGGAATTTTGGGATCTGGGGATCTAGGAAGTTGGGGATTTGAGGATCTGGGGAGTTTGGAATTTGGAGATTTGAGGACTTGGGGATTTGCAGATATTTGGGGATGTAGACATTTGGGGGTTTGTAGATTTCAAGATTTGAAAGTTTGGAAATTTGGAGATTTGGAGATTTGGGGATTTGGGGAGTCAGGGAGTTGGGAATTTGGGGACTTGATTTGGGGATTTCGGAATTTGAATTCTTAGGATTTGAATATTTCTGTATTTGAGAATTTAAGAATTGGAGGATTTGGACTTCTGGAAATTCAAAGATATACGATTTCTTAAATTTATACTTATGAACTATGTGGATGTTACTGATTTCAATGTACGACTTAACCCCTCGCACTATGACCTATTTGTCAGGTGAGTCAATCAAAACTAAATAAACACAGCTTCAATATTAAAACAGACAAAGAATGTTGAAATATTATGACAACATGGTATTATGCAATCGTTGACTATGCAAATTATGATTGGACTTGAACTCATAATTTGCACTCATTGAAGCATATTCAAAATTCGAGTACAATTGATCCCAACTGAGGTACCAGTGCATCATGAGTCAGACTCGTCAAAATAGTGCAAGGGGTTAAAAATCTCTCGATTCGAAGAACTACAAAATCAGAAACAAACAAATTAAATTTGTAAATTTTGAAAACTCACCAATTCGGAAGACTGCAGTATTAAAGATCCGAAAACACGCATTTTTAAATACTAAAATATCGCAATTGCTCATCGTGGCGCATCAAAATTCCCCTGGAATTTCCGCGAGCCCATTTCCATATTAACCATGGCGTACCACTTGCGAGAAGGATACAAATTTCCGTGGCACTCGTCTCCGCTGATATGCTAATCGAATGTCGAGGCTTCGCGGAGGGAAAAAAAAAGAAAACTCCCCTTCGTGGACGTCTTTTCGCGTCTGCTTCTCGTCCAGAACGCCTTCCACTCGGCAACCGGGGATGAACAAGGGTGCTGAGCGTGTTTCCCTTAAATACACCGTGACGAGGAGGGGTTAAAAGCGTTTGGCAAGTCGAACAATTCTGAAACCTCGTATCCCGTTTCTTCCGGTTCTCTCCCCCTTGTACAGCTGACATTCGCCACCCCCTTGCGACCACCCTTTCTGGTATTACGCTGTAATATAGCCTGGTTCCCCTCGAAGACGCAGCAGGACGTAATAGCGTTCCTTCACTATTACTTGTACCCCCTGCCAGCGACTAACATTCTCTTTTTCGTCATTCTTCCTGCGGCTTTTCGTCTTCTGTCCATTCTTCGGGGTTGTCTTTGATCACCCTTTGCTGCGTCCCTTCGCGTCTACGAAGATTTTTACGGGGAACGTGTATTTATCGTGGTTGGGGGTCTTTTGTATGTTAACAGCAATTAAATTGAACAGTTGAACTGATCAATTGAATTAAACAGTTGAACTAAACAACTGAGATGAAGAAGTAAATTAAACAACCGAACCGAACGATTAAATTAATTTTAATTTAACTGGACAATTGAATTAAATCATTAAACATAAGAATTAAATTACACATATATACTGTGTAAACATAGACAAACTAATTAAATTGTGTAATAAAAATTGACAATTACACTAAGCAACTGAACTGAACAATTAAGTTGAATAATAAGAATAAACAATTAAACTGAACATTGAACCCAAACAATTTTGCAGAAAGACATGAAAATATGAACAAATAATAGAAGTCAGATTTTCATACATGAAGAGATGATTGAAGACCTAACCTCAAAAACAGACTTTAAATATGTCAATTAAAATATCAAGCAAAATCAAAGTGCACTAATAATATTTGATAATTAAAGGATTGCAGGAAAATTCGCACAAGTGTAATGAAAATATCGTACAAGTTTATACGCGTTAATTTAGACACCATAAAGTACAGACGTTCCAAGAATGTTGTTGTTGAAGTTCGAGGAGAAATCCCATCGAAAATCCTTTATACAAGAGCAGCATTAAATTAGTAAGTTTTAATAAAGTCGTGTAGCGACAGTGTAATAATTACTTAACTACTCGTTAAGTAATGAATTTCTTCGAAGAGGGAAGCTGGAACGAGAGAAGCGACACGCTTATGAGTATTACATAATTTTGCGATAATCTTTGTTTGCAGCTGTACGATAAACACTTCAAAGTATTAAAATTGACTTCACCACGCCTCCGTTGAGGAGAAGTGAAGTTTCCCTCTGTCTGAATAATATCGCCTCGTTTTAGGGGTGCATCGCAGTTTTGAAAGTTCAATTACTTTGTGTGTGCATAAACGGTGGAGAGAGATGAGATTCTTCGATCATTTTATTCGCCTCGTTTGCCACGATTTTGGTTTTGGTTATAAATTGCTTTAGATGAAATCGCCTTTTGCTGGAAGTAACCTTTGATAGATACATTCACTGATTAATTTACAAATTTCTACGTTTCTAAATTCTTTGGTTTGCAAACTTTTGTATTTTTAAATTTTGGATATGTACATTTATATGTTGCTAAATTTTCATTTGCAAATTTTGTAATCAGGTTCATCAGTCTTCAAATTTCTACATCTTCAAACTCTCAAATTACAAGTTCCGAAATTTTCGAATTCTCATATTCCGAAATCTCACGTTTCGAATTCTCATGCACCGAATTCTCATACCCCAAATTCTCATATACCGAATTCTCATATCTCAAATTCTCATATCCCGAATTCTCATATGCCGAATTCTCATATCCCAAATTCTCATATACCGAATTCTCATATCCCGAATTCTCATATCCCGAATTCTCATACCCCCACTTCTCATATCCCGAATTCTCATATCCCGAATTCTCATTCCTCAAATTCTCATACCCCAAATTCTCATATACCGAATTCTCATATACCGAATTCTCATATCCCGAATTCTCATACCCCAAATTCTCATATCCCGAATTCTCATACCCCCACTTCTCATATCCCGAATTCTCATATCCCGAATTCTCATTCCCCAAATTCTCGTATCCCAAATCCTCAAATATTCAAATTCTCAAATTTCCAAATATCCACACATAAATTTCTAAATCTGTCACTCAACCCCCAATCTCCAAATTTCACCCAATCACCCACACCATCCTCAAATCATAAAAACGATGTCTCTATTAAAAAACTAGTAAAATTCGATGAAAATGCAAGAGATAGTAGGAATTATTCCTTGTTCCTTTGTACCGTAAGCAAACTGTGTACAAATGTAAATGAGAGACGTTCCGTCTCGGTGTACATACTGTTGAGCGTAAAACGCCTTTAATCTGATGAAGTAACACGACTGGGATGCCTCGCGCAAACGGGATTCTTCGTTTCGCTAAGTTGGTAACAATTAGTAGTTAGTGACCCTCGAGCGAGCTCGTGCTCTGGCAACAACGATTATTGCAAGCCTGGCAATGGTACTAACGATGCGTACGTAAACTTTACATTTATCGTTATGGTGCCCCGTCAACTTGCCGACTGGTCTTTGTTTCTTTGTTGCCCTCGCTACTCCATTTTATTCTTACTACCTTTCTCCTAGCTTTGTTCTCTACTGCTTCTACCCGCAGTGGTTTCCCTTTTACGGCTTTTCTCTTTCTTTCGGGAATTTAATTGGGAAATTATTCAATTACGATGTTAGTGTGTTACCGAGTTACTGAGTTACAAAGTTAGAAAGTCACAAAATTACAGAATTATTACTTTACTAAGATACTAGAATACTAAATCATTGAGTTGCTGAGTTATTGAGTCATTGAGTTACTAAGTTACTAAATTACTAAACCCTGGAATCTTAAATTTCAAATTTTTCACATTTAAAAATTCTTACCTCTGCAAATTCCAAAATTATATAATTTCATATATTATAATAATTTTTACATTTTAAATATTTTATATATTTAAAAGTTTCCAGTTTGGGTAATGAGATAAATTCATTATCTCCATTTTATAAAAAGTTGAACCTGTTAATGAAATTAATGGAAAATTAAATAGTGATGGTTTTGGAACAATAAAAATATACACCTTGATTTTTGAAACTTTAATATTCTGCCTTGGAACTTTCTACCATAACAACATATATGTTTATAAGTAGCACTGTATTCGTTAATGTAGTTATCAAAAATAAATTAATCTCGAACATTAAATAATTATATAGTTGTAGCTTACATAAATAGAAGCGTCTGTAGCATCAAACAGTATATATATTAATAATTAGGCAATTAATAAATATCTTGATATTCTATAGAATATTAAAACATACATCTTTCAACTTGTATGCTTAAATTACTTAATTGTATTTTATGTGTTAATTAATACTTAATTCATAGTTCATTATTTTGTTTAATGCAGTACATATTTAGGAACAGCGAGTCGTTATTGCAATTACTATTTTTGCACAAATAATTGAAATAATAAAAAATAGGAACATTTGATGCATGATATTAAATCTGAGGAATATAGGGATTTTGGGAATGTAGGAACCTGGTGGTGCAAGATCTAGGGAATATAGGGATTTGGGGAATGTAGGGACCTGATGGTACAAGACCTGGAGAATATAGGGATTTGGGGAATGTAGGGACCTGATGGTGCAAGATCTGAGGAATATAGGGATTTGGGGAATGTAGGAACTTGGTGGTGCAAGATCTGGGGAATATAGGGATTTGGGGAATGTAGGGACCTGATGGTACAAGATCTGGGGAATATAGGGATTTGGGGAATGTAGGAACTTGGTGGTGCAAGATCTGGGGAATATAGGGATTTTGGGAATGTAGGAACCTGGTGGTGCAAGATCTGGGGAATATAGGGATTTGGGGAATGTAAGAACCTAGTGGTGCAAGATCTGGGGCATGTAGGGACTTGAGGAATGTAGGAACCTGGTGGTACAAGATCTGGGGAATGTAGGAACCTGGTGGTGCAAGATCTGGGGAATATAGGGATTTGGGGAATGTAGGGACCTGCCAATACAATATCTGAAGAATATAGGAATCTGGGAACATAGAAATTTAGTGATATAAGATCTCAGGATCATAGAGATTTGGAGAATGTGAAGATCTGACGATTTGAAATCTGAAAAATCTAGGAACCAAATGTACAACCTAGTGTACAACCTAGTGTCATCAGTATCTGATGACAAAAGATCTGTAGAATATAGAAATTTGAAAAATACCCTGGTAATAGAAGATCTAAAAAAAGAAATCTGACGAATGCAACCTGATCCGAGGAATATAAGAATCTGGAGAACATAGAAACGTGGAGATACAGGAATCCAGGGACACCTCGAAAAAGGTAGTAATCTAGGGAATACAGGAATCCGCAGATAAAATCGTCGACTAAATACAAAGTTTCCCCGACACGATTTCGTTACCGTCGACAGTATTTCCCGTTTCTTTCATCCGTATCCTCCTAAATCAATTTCCAGCGCTTTTGTTTCGAGCCGGATGAAGCTTAAGGTCGTCGAGCACGATAAGCCAGAGGTATGTCACAGGACAGATGAAAGAAGTCGAGGAATGTGTCAGTTTTTTTGCGGTTTTATCAGCCGGCTGGCCGGAGGTGGCAATTTGTTGAAGCCAGCGTTGTCGAAGACCGGAAGTAGGTCCCTGACTCTTTGTCCGGCGCCAATGGCTGCCAGCTCGAGCCACCTGTAATGATGGCGAACAGGGTTGAAAAATGAATTGCTTCCTCATCAACTTTTAGTACTTTTCTACCTGGTTCCCTTCTTCTTTTCCTGCTAGTCAATATTTTACATCGAGGACTATTAACGGGTGCATAATGTTATTTCTCTGACATACATCTGTGCACATAATTAACATATACAGTATAGTAGAGTATAATACGTTCAAGTACATAGTACATTTATATACATTGTTGTGTATATTCATTCGTTACTGATATGTTACATGCATTTTGTAGGTGTACAAGTATTATTATTTAGATAGTATACTTAGCAGAGGTGATTAGCATTATATTATATTAGTGCTACAATTAATATTATTATGTATAGAGAAGCATTGTGAAAATGATTATATACACAAAGTTAGTTTGGTCCTTAAAAATTAATATGGGGTGTAGGGATTTGGAGGTATATGGAGTTTGAGATGTGAGGATTTAGGGATATAGGGATCTGAGGGTATTGTGGGATTGTAAGGATTTGGGGGTTTAGTAACTTGGGAATTTGGGAATTTCAGAATTTGGGAACTAGGGAATTTGAAAACTGGGAAATTGGGAAACTTGGGAAGTTGGGAATTTGGGAATTTGGGAATTTGGGAATTTGGGAATTTGGGAATTTGGGAATTTGGGAATTTGAGAATTTGAGAATTTGGGACCTTAGGGAATTTAGGAACTAGGGAATTTGGGAACTGGGAAATTGGGAAACTTGAGAATTGGGAACTAGGGAATTTAGGAACTAGGAGATTTGGGAACTTGAGAATTTGGGAACTGGGAAATTGGGAAACTGGAGAATTGGGAACTGGGAAATTGGGAAACTGGAGAATTGGGAACTAGGGAATTTAGGAACTAGGGGATTTTGGAACTTGAGAATTTGGGAACATGGGAACTAGGAAATTTGGAAACTAGGAAATTTGGGAACTTGAGAATTTTGGAACTAGGAAATTCGGGAACTTGAAAATTTGGAAAATAGGGAATTTGGGAACTGGGAAATTGAGAAACTTGGTAATTTGGGAATTTGAGAACTAGGAATTTTAGGAACTAGGATATTTGGAACTTGGGAATTTGAGAACTAGGGGATTTGGGAACTTGGGAAGTTGGAAATTTAGAAATTTAATAATTTTGAAATTCAATAATTTGAAAATATAGAAATCTGGGAATATTGGGGTCTAGAAAATATAGAAGTATTAACACTATATGAATCTATGACTATAGAAACAATGATTACACATGCAACTCCTTAAAAGTCCATAAATGATCTTTTTTCGCAATGACAGTAAAAGAAGAATAAACATGTCTCCGTGCAATCGCGCGAATATTTGAAGAGAAAATTCCCTATGAAAATTGTCGGAACACTTGGTGCGTTTCACATTAGCAGAAATTCAATCGCGCCTCATTAATTTATGGGACGCAAACGTGGTGGAAAATATGAAATCACGTGGACAAGCGTTAGGGGCGAGGGGTTGAAACTCCTGTTGTCCCCGTGGAATATCGTTCGTATTATATCCACGTGGAGAGCAGCAAGCAGGCTTCGTCATGAAAGCTGAATTTCTACGAGACCATTCGGACGGCTTGTCCATTTTCACTGACGCCATGCTTTGTTGCTTTTCACAGAACGACCGCAAATTCGATGCCGTGGTATTTTCGACGTTTCCAATTTGCGCTTTAGAATTTAATGGCTAAAGCGCGCCTTTATGATTCATAAACGGGGAGCATTTCGCTAGGCGATACGTTTGTTATTTTCTGCCAGGCTAATAAGCTTCCACTCGACCGACAAACGGTTGCATTCGCCAACAAACACGGTTAATCGAAAACAACCGATTGTTTTGTATCGAAACATTTCGGCCACGATTTATTCGTTCAATTGTTTTCCAAATTTTTCATCATTTATTTTATCTCTTAATTTTTTAAAGTTACAAGATTTTGCGACGTAATTATATTTATAGTTTTAAGTACAAGGAACGTATGATTTTTTTCAACTGATTGTAATTAATCGATCTTAATTACAGATATTAAAGTTTCGTTATATCGCCATAAACAAGGGAAAATTCTGGGAATTGGCAATATAGTAAGAGGACCTGTAACATAGCATTTGAAAATTTGTTAATTTAGTCTGTGTCTGTTAATATCAAAATTTGTTACTATCTTAATTTCAAGAGTTTAAAATTTGCAAATTTCTCCAACAATTTTGGAGTTGGAGTAAAAAATCAAAAAATTCTAATTTTATCGTGCTTACAAATTTAACACCACGTTAAATTGTCGAGGTATTTGGCTAATATTATTTTGAACAATAAAATTAAGCTGGATACTAATTACGCTCGTGTCAAGGGAAACGTAATGTTGCATATAATGTACATAAATAAACAGGGATCAAATGGGAATTAATTCTCATTTAGATGCGATATTTATCGAGGTTTGTACATTATCCAACAATGTTAATTTATGAAGGTACAATGAAATAATTAGCCTTAATTGCGCATATACTATTAGAGGTGAAATAATACTGTCCATTTGTAGCAAATGCTAATAAACAACATAACTAAAAATCAAGTTAAAATAATAATTAAATACATCCACATCAAACAAATATTCGAACAGATACCGTTAATTTTTCCAAAATTCATTACATGAAAAAGAAACGATATATTTAATAAACCTAGTATAAATTCATCTACCAGCAATCAGTTGCCAATAATAACCAGCAATCAAGGTAAATTAGGCTAGAAAGAGGATAGGGGATGAAATTAATCGCTTCACCTCCGATAAAATGATATTCAATTTGATTAATAGTGGTATTTCATTACTTAACAAATGACTTACACACTGTAAGAAGTATTTCGAACACAATTTAAAAACCAACCCTCCAGTTCAACCCTTCTTGCGAAACTATAAACCAAAATAACCAAACCCATCAGAACCATGTTTTATATTCCAGCACATAGTTCATCTACTTAATAAATTCTTACAAATAGAAAACCATCAGTATATAATAAATTATCACAAATAAAAAAGCAACTAGCAAGAACTTAAGAACCTACCGTCGTTATCGATCTTTAATTTATTCAATAACACCATGCATTCGAGAAAGCACCCCTACAATTTATCCAAAAGATCAAAGAAAAATTGGTAAACCTAATAAAGCGACCCATCTATCAGGCCGATTGGAAAGCTAATAAAAAGCATGGAAGAAAGCGAGCGAAGTCAGAAAGTGGACAGGGGTTGAACTCGGCCGCGCCACCCCTGATAAATTGAAATTGATTTTGGTCGGTGGGTCACGGGTAGAGAGCGTTTCGCAAGCATATGTGAACACACATTCATTTCCCACCTGTTGTTTTTGTATTTGGCGAGGGGTTGAGCAGCCGGATGGGGCGTTTCGGTGGGGAAATATGTGGCCCCATAAAAATCCAAACCACGGCTGAGCAGCAACGAGGTCTCCTCGAAGCTGGCCAGAGTCACCCTTATAACGGGTGGACCTGTGTAAATCGTCGCTGGTTCGCGTTGATTCTGAGCCTCGCTTTTTAACTTGTCGTTGATCGCTTTTACTATTTTACAAACAAACATTTTCAATTTTAATATTGGAATTTTGGAATTACTATTTGAGAAGTAGAATTTTTTATTAGAATCTTAGAATTGCATTGGAATGTTAGAATTTTGGAATTTGAGGACTTGGGAAATTTGGGGATTTGGAAATTTGGGGTTTGGAAAGTTGGGGTTTGGAAATTTGGAGATGTGGAAATTTGGGGTTTGGAAAATTGGGATTTGGAAATTTGGAGATTTGGAAATTTGGGGATTTGGAAATTTGGGGTTTGGAAAATTGGGATTTGGAAATTTGGAGATTTGGAAATTTGGGGATTTGGAAATTTGGGGTTTGGAAAATTGGGATTTGGAAATTTTGAGAGTTTAGAAACTTGGGAATTTTGGAAATTTGGAGGTTTGGAAATTTGGGATTTGGAAATTTGGGGATTTGGAAATTTGGGGTTTGGAAAATTGGGATTTGGAAATTTGAGGATTTGAAAATTTGGGGTTTGGAAATTTTGAGAGTTTAGAAACTTAGGAATTTGGGAAATTTGGGGTTTGGAAAGTTGGGGAGTTTAGAAACTTGGGAATTTGAGAAATCCGGAGATTTGGAAATTTGGGGAGTTTAGAAACTTGAGAATTTAGGAAATTTGGGGAATTTAGAAACTTGGGAATTTTGGAAATTTGGGGATTTGGAAATTTGGGGTTTGGAAATTTGGGGATCTGAGAAATTTGAAGACTTCTTGAGCAATTTGGGGATTTTAGAAACTAGGGAATTTGTAAAATTTGAGGATTTAGAAATTTAAAAAACATAAATTTAAGAAATGTGGATTTCGAAAATTTTATATCTCGGAATTAGAACACCTAGAAAATGCATAATTATCAAATAAAAAATTTGTAAACCCTAATAATTTGAAATCTGCAATACTTGTAAGTTTACAACCCTAAACTTTGCAAAAAGAGCTTCAAACTGAAAAAAATTGTAGAATCCGTGATCAGCTGTTCGTGTGCATCGAAACGATCGCTTTTGAGCTTATCGTTGCTCGCTTTCACTAATTCACAAAGCAGACGCGAACGGGTCAACGGGTGTGCAGTTAGGGAAATGAGGGGGCGGGGGCGGCAAAAGAGGGGCGAATTAATTCGATCGGGGTTCGATTGAGGCATCCGTTACCGGAATTAATGAAACTAATTGCGAGAACCTCGTGGAATCGAATTGTTGCGTTTTTCTATCTATTTATTTTATCGGTTTTCGAACATTTTTGTTTTCTCTGGTTTTGCGAACGATCAACATTTTCGCGATTGCTGGTACACAGAGAAATTTTGCGATTTCAGCAATCGCGTTGTTGGCTCGGAGGTGAATTTTTTAATTTGTAAAAACAAGTTTGTAATCAATTCTTTTTTTTTTTTATTCGACCAGCGGATTTTAAGGTAGAATAAATATTGCCTGTCGTGTTAAAGCTACTGCAATTTGTAAATTGATTTTGGTAACTGAATAAATTGTCTTTTTTAACGCTTTATGGGCGAGCATTGTTCATTTTTTAATTCAGTGCTGTTAAATCGTTTTATCGCAATATTCGTATCAATGTACAGTGCACTTACAAGATTATAAATTTCAAATATGAAATTTTTTGCATGTAAAATTAAGATACACCACTTTTGCGATAATGGCACAAAAGAATGTTTCAAAACAATGTTACTCATTCTTTATCTGCAAACTTTTATATAACATCTTTAAATTGTCTTTTTGACAAGTTATAGATTTATCTTAATAGCAATATATGTATGTTTTTGACTTGATTAGAATTCTTTTAACATTATTATAATGGACATCATCATAAATTAAACGTAGAATACTACATGTCCCGAATTCTCATATCCCGAATTGGCATACCCCGAATTTTCATGTCTCGAATTCTCATATACCGAATTCTGGTTTCTCAAATTTTCATATATCGAATTCTCATCTCCCGAATTCCCTTATACCGAATTGTCATGTCCCGAATTCTCATATCCCAAATCCTAATATACCGAATTCTCATGTACCGAATTCTCATATACCGAATTCTCATATACCGAATTCTCATATACCGAATTCTCATATCCCGATTTCCTATACCCCGAATTCTCATATATCGAATTCTCATGTCCCGATTTCCTATACCCCGAATTCTCATATACCGAATTCTCATATACCGAATTCTCATATCCCGATTTCCTATACCCCGAATTTTCATATATCGAATTCTCATACCTCGAATTCTCATCTCCCGATTTCCTATACCCCGAATTCTCATATATCGAATTCTCATGTCCCGATTTCCTATACCCCGAATTCTCATATACCGAATTCTCATATCCCGATTTCCTATACCCCGAGTTCTCATATATCGAATTCTCATACCCCGAATTCTTATCTCCCGATTTCCTATACCCCGAATTCTCATATATCGAATTCTCATACCCCAAATTCTTATCTCCCGATTTCCTATACCCCGAATTCTCATATCCCTATTACCTATACCTCATTGACATAACATTCCAACTTTTGTTCTCCATTTTATTATTGCAGTTGTGATTGCTTAGGCCCGACTAACCACAAATAAATCCATAAGCGGTTAAGCTAAAAGTCGAATTCTGGCGACATTAGAATACTCACACGCAGTGGCAGTGTTGAGAGGCAACCGTGTTACTTCGACTATGGAACGGTACTTGTAGAGAGCGTGCCTAATATCCTCTTCGGGCAATTCTTCAGGTACGTCCAAAACATAGACGGTGAATGTCTTTGCCGGTCTGCATGGTATGGCGACCTGCGTTCATGAATACGAAACGTCGTATTTAGAGGCGTTTGAAGAGAGAGAAAGGTCCTTTGTGTACCGAAAGATAAGTACCTTCTTGTAGAAACGTGCCCCGGTGACTTTGTGGAAGCCCTTTTTGTAGACCGCCTGAAAATCGTCGATGTTGCTGAACTTGAAGAGTATACCCGTAGCCGTTTTCGTCAGGGAAAATGCGCCACTGTAATTCAAAGCGGAAACCGCGCTTTATCTATTTCGCTCTTGGTACTTTTTTTACTCGGAGATTTGCATTCGCTGTATTCATCACATTACGGGAAATCTAGCACATTTCTATTTGTTAATAACTTCTAACTCGTCAACGATTTCAAAATCAGAATTGAAAGAATTTTTAAGTATGTGTCTATAATTGTTCCCCTGGTATCTTGTTTTTATAATATCACTTTCCATAATAAATATTACATTGTTTCTCACGATTTTTAAAGTAATATTATCTATTTAAAAGGTTGACGATATTCATTGCAAGAAATATAAATAAAGAATAATTATGATAATTATTTCATTAATATTTTACCTTGCGTTTATTTTATGATCTGAATGGCAAAATGAAATAATGAAATTGCTTGGAAAATGCAATACGGGCAAAGAGAATAATTTATCTCGTTTTGTAACAATGGCTCCTTAAAACCGTGGTACAATGATTCATGATGTTAATCAAACATTTGTTTCAATATTGTCCTTTGGGGCAGCGACTAATTTGTTTCAATTATTACTGGTATTGTGATATAGCGTTACAGAGAAATGGTTCGCGAGTTTTGAACTAAAAGCAATAACCGGAGTATTGAAGTTCCTGTCTCCCCTACGCCACACGTTGTTAGTTGCTTAATAGTTACATCGTCATGTTAGTACACAATTAACATTCTCATACCTACTGAATTTCTAAGTGAAATTTCAGCTCATTACCGTTTAGATATTCAGGGATATTTAATGGACTTATCACTTTAGTTTGTTCTAAGTCTCTGTATAGGGAATTACATTTTTATTGTTGGTAAGGGATGAATTATTAGGTCTAGAAATGTTAAGATTTAATTTGGTAATTTTCAAGATTGGAATTTTGGGAATTTGGGAATTTTGGGAAATTGGAAATTTAGGAATTAGGGAGTTAGGGAGTTGGGGAATTAGGGAATTGGGGAATTAGGGAATGGGGAATTAGGGAATTCGGGAATTAGGGAATTGGGGAATTATGGAATTGGGAAATTATGGGATTGGGAAATTAGGAAATTGGGGAGTTATGGAATTGGGGAATTATGGAATTGGGAAATTATGTAATTGGGGAATTATGGAATTGGGGAATTATGGAATTGGGAAATTAGGAAATTGGGGAGTTATGGAATTGGGGAATTATGGAATTGGAAAATTATGTAATTGGGAAATTAGAGTATTGGGGAATTAGGGAATTGAGGAATGCGGAATTTAGGAATTTAGGAATTTGAAAATTGGAAATTTTTGAAATATTACAATTGTGGAATGTGAAGATTTATAAATACGAGATTTGTAACCTTAGAAAATCGAAACTTCATAAATTTGTAAATCGTGAAATTTGTGAATGAGGAAATTTATAATTTGCAAATTTCGATAACAGTCATCGATCAAAACGTTCGAGAAATTCTCACCGGAAGTTCATTTTCTCGCAAATGGTGGCCGCTTTCTCGATGTTGAGTTCATGGCTAGGGGTGAGTAGGAAGGCGCCCTTGGTGAGAAAATCAGTTTCGCTGATCTCGGAATCGGTGTCCTGATCCTGCCAGTCACCGGAGCTACGCCGGACCTCCTGGTTCAGCCGCAACAACGAGCTATTTTTCGACGTCGACATGTCGTTTTCACACGTGCCACTGTCGTCCTGACCCCTTTCAGACATCTTTTATAGACCGTCCAAGTGGGATCGGCTGGATCGAAGGTAACCCGTTACGCGAGATCGCCTCCTCCAAGTATCCGACGCACACTCTATCGATACACTGCTCGACAGTTACGCACCGATACGTCTCTTTTATATTGGCTAGATGCTATATGATCGTTAATGATCGAGAACTCTGCCCACGATCTGTCTACCAGTCGTCGTTTAGATTGATTTATTACTAGACGACGATGTCTTTTTTGCTTAGGTTAGGTTAATTGGTCGAGGGGACATAGGAATTTGCTTAGTTTTCTAGGGGTATAGCTTTTTGGGGTTACAGATGCACATGTAACAAATCTATCAATTAATGAATATATGTATGGTGAGTCACACATATGATATACATGTATATTATGCACATGTAACAAATCTATCAATTAATGAATACATGGTGAGTCACACATATGATATACATGTATATTATGCACATGTAATAAATCTATCAATTAATGAATGCATGATAAGTCACACATATGATGTACAAATATGATGCACATGTAACGAATCTATCAATAAATGACTATATGGTAAGTCATCCTCCTAGATTCCTAGACTTCTGAAATGTGAGGTTCCTATAGTACCAACTATTGATACCATTGTTCCCAACAACATTAATTCCCTATATTCCTAAATTCATATATACTTAGGTACATCTATTCCTAAATTTATATATCCACTCTCAAATACTTCTATCTCTAGCTCCCTCTACATCAAAATTCTTCTATTTTTACCTCTATCCCTAACCAACATAACCTTACCAAAGTAGCACAGTAGCAAATATGCCCCGAAATCTCTGTACCCTAAATCATAAACTCGATAAACTTCACGGTTACAACTCCGGGCAAACTGCAGAAATAAAAGAAAAGAGAAGAAAGTAGGATAAAACGATAGAAGAGGCGGCATCTCTCGCGGAGGGTAAATGCTCGTCGCTTTACGAACGATTAAATATTTGCCAGCTCGAAAGCTTCGATACTCGTTGGCTTTTCACCGAACTTCTCGAGTTTAAACAAATTTTGTAGCGTCGGAGAAGCGAGATTTCATTGAAGATTCTCGAGCAACGTTAAGACCGGCTGCCGAAAGGTTCAATTAACGCGACTTCATCGAACTCTCGTAGGCGAGGAGGAGACAAACGGGTGGCAAGTTGGTACACAAAGACGCAAACAAGCGTGTACACAGATGGGGGGTAGAGGAACGGGTATAGAGTGGGTGAAAGGGTGAGAAAGATAGAGGAGGGTGTGAGTAGGGTACGCGTGAAATGCTCATTCAGAAGCTCGATTTGAATTGAAATCAAGAACGCTTCGCTTTCTGCCAGGATGTTCGCGGAGGCCGCGACAAAGCGTCGTCGAAGTGCATCGATTTGCACTAATTATCGAAACGGTAATTGCTGTGAACGAGAACTACTGCTGATAGAGATCGAACCGATGAATCGCTAATCGAGCGTTAATGAAATGGAATAAACGTGCATGGATCGGGGCGTTAGACTGCATTATACTGAAACACCCCGTCAGCCTCGTTCAGGAAGCCCTGAACGGGTGGAAAGTTTTCGAGTGAAAGGGGGTAATTAGCTGAGTCGAAGGTAATTTCGGACTTTTTGTCCGTTTCAACATCGCGATCCTAAATGGCTAATACGCCGACGACGTTCGAGTATCGTGTGTGAATAATGAATTTACTAATTATCTTATACTCCTCTTACATTCTAACTTATTCTCGTTTATTTCAACTGTATTAGACTCTAACATTTAACTCTCTTACATTCTTTAGTTCTTATCAAATTTCAAGCTTCACTAATTATCTTATACTCTTTATTCTCTGTTCAATTCTAACATTTGCTAATTCATTAGTAAACGAAATTACGTATTCATTAATTGATAGATTTGTTACACGTGCATCACATATGAATATCATATGTGTGACTCACCGTATATTCATTAATTGATAGATTCGTTACATGTGCATCATATATGTACGCCATATGTGTGACTTATCATGTACCCATTAATTGATAGATTTGTTACACATGCATCATATATGTATATCATATGTGTGACTCACCGTATATTCATTAATTCATAGATTCGATACATGTGCATCGTATATGTACATCATATGTGTGACTTATCATGTACTCATTAATTGATAGATTTGTTACACGTGCATCACATATGTATATCATATGTGTGACTCACGGTATATTCATTAATTGATAGATTCGTTACATGTGCATCATAAATGTACATCATATGTGTGACTTATCATGTCCTCATTAATTGATAGATTTGTTACACGTGCATCACATATGTATATCATATGTGTCTCACCATATGTTCATTAATAAATGTGACTTAAACGTTCATTAATTGATATATATGTATTAATGAATGAAATTGACAATTTATTTAAAGTACATATTCATTAATTTATTGATTGATTATGAATATTACATATTCATTGATTTATAGAATTATTATATATGCATTTACTAATTATTCGATGTGTTATTAGAGCTGGTTCGTGGAATACACCAAGTTTGGGAAGTATCCACGTTGCATCCCGACTAATAATGATTTACGGTAACACTCTATATATCTCCGTAACGGCCATCTGTTACAGCTACGTTTCGCGGTCTACAACGCAAGACGCGCAATAAACTTTCCCTACGAAACTAAATTGCTGCCGTATTATGCCGACGCGTTCCAATTTAATGACTGCGCCTCTCACGATTCGACCGTACAGTCAACAACAAATTTCATTTTCCTAGGGAACTTGTCCCAATAACTAGTATATTTTCCATTGGTGGCTCTCCATATTTAGAAATTTGGGTGTTTGGAAAATTTACTAATGCAACATTGTAGTGGTTTGGAAATTTTGCAATTTGACAAATTTGAGAATTTCAGGAATTTTGGAAATGTAGAAACTTAGAAATTTGAGGATTTAGAAAATCAGTAATTTGTAAAATATCCAAGCTTGAAAATGAAAAAATTTCTAAACTTGAAACTTGCGAACTTAATTTGAAATTTTGGCAATTAAATTGTAGAAACCTCAAGTTTATCTTGTCGTATTGAAATAAAGACCATGTTGCAACCGAGTGTACAACGCGTTGCATGAAACAACGAATACATTCAGAATGGCATTCGAAATCCGTAATGGGCATCGTGCACCGGCAACGGAATTATTTCACGAGCAGAATGGCGAGGAGGAATGAGTGAATATTTTGTCGGGAAACGGATTTCGTATTTTCTGATTTACGGATTTTACGGCGAAACTTGCGTGAATGGCTCCATAATGACTGGTAAATTTGCGAGCAGATACAGTCGAGGTCTTTGTTTCGTCGAATCAACGATTAATGAGAATTTTGACTGATAATGATATACAAGTTTTTCAAAATTGCATCGCCGCTGAAATGCAATATAGCAAACGATTCTATAATTACTGCGATATTCGTACGGAGAAATTTCTGCCTTTTGTTTTATCAAATGTACGTTTAATGAGGATTTTCATTTCATTTTAGGAATTTAAAAATTTGAACATTCCAAATATGATTTTTTCGAAAAGAAGTATAAATTAGATTTAAATTTTCGTCCTTATTTGCAAAACGCTTATTAATCTTCATAATGTTTGAAGCATTTATAATGATACATATTTTAAAAGATATGGGCGCTGAAAGGTGCTTTAGGTCGTTATGTTGCTGAAATGTAATGCAATTTCCGGTAGATTGCAGTTTCCCGAAGAAATTTAACACGCTCACTGTCTCGTTAATCACCGGTCACCGCCATCATAAATTTACTATAATCAAATTATTAGAAAACAGAAAATGAGATCGTAATAGCAGGTAATGACTCAAACTAATAACAGAGTGGACTAAACGGTGAATTTAAAATATTTGAATAAAATTCACATTACTATAATAACACATGCAACGAGAGTAAATAAAATAAATCAAAAGATAGAATAAAAATGAACTGTCTTACAGTAACGATTAATAAAAATAACTTTTAATTAATAACTTTAAAAATGTGCAACTTTTCTGTTATATAAAAATGCTATATAATAATTATCAAATTAAATTATCATTCTTAATTAAAGCTACGTCTCTATATCTGTTGTACGAAAATACTGTATGTTCAATTCCATATTAAATTTTCAATATTAATTAAAACTTCGTCTCTCTGCGTTCTGCCGTATGAAAATGAGGTATAATCAATGCTTGAATTAAATTATCAACATTAATTAAAACTACAATTTTATACATTATGCTGCATGAAATTGTTATAATAATCAATACTACATTAAATAATCGACATTATACAAGAGGAAATTCTTAATATCAATGAGAATTATCAAACCCCTAGAAGTCTTTAAAAATCCCTAGAAATCAACGATTGAAAGATCTGTTCCTCTTTCAAAATTTAATGCTTAATACCAAAAAAAATTATGAGATCCCTCGAGGTCTTTAAAAATCCCTAGAAATTAACGAGTGCAAAAGCAATAGAGATTATCAGATCCCTAGAACTTTTACAAAATCCCTAGAAGTTAGCGATTGGGAGGACTGTCTCCCATTCAAGATTTAATACTTAATATCAGCAGGGAGTATGAAATATCTAGAAGTCTTGAGAAATCCCTAGAAATTAGGGTGCGTGAGAACTATTCCCCTTTCAAAATTTAATGCTGGATCTCAAGAGAGATTATCAGATCCCTAGAAAGCTTAGAAAATCCCTAGAAATCAGCGATTGGGAGGATTGTGTCCCTTTCAAAATGTAATACTCATCCCAAGAAAGATTATGAAGTCCCTAGAAATCTTACAAAATCCCTAGAAATCAGCGATTGGGAGGACTGTCCCCCTTTCAAAATTTAAAATTGATCCCAATAAAGATGATAAAATCCCTAGAAATGTCAGAAAATCCCCAGAAATCAACGACTGGAAGGACTATCCCTATTTCCGAATGTAATACTCAGTATCCAAAGGGATTATAAAATCGCCAGAAATCTTGGTGCCCAGAAATGAATTATTGGAGTGACAGTTTTGACCGTCATATTCCCCCAAGAAATGTCCGATTTGCCGTTGACCGTAAATCGAATGTTGCATTTACGGTAGGATCAAGCGTTCCTATCTTGGTTGCAAGCGATCGTTGCTCAATCGGCAAGCAATCGAAGCCAGGTCCGTAGCTATTCCCACCTGATGCCGATACATATCCGTTTTTAGTTGGATTATGCTGACCGCATTACGGCCGTTTGCCCTGGTAATCCGGCTCGCCCTTTGCCAGCGTTGATTGGGAATTTGCGAGCGACCGAATCGATAATAATTGATTCGAGATTAGCAAATCGGTCGCGTTGCATGGCGATTGGACGGCAGATGCGCGTTATGCTCGCGAGAAAAACACTCAGTAAACGCGAATTATATTGCACGACAAGACAACAGCCTGATTAAACGTTTCATCACTTTCTTTCACCCTGTCGCGAAGAATTGGTCACCTTCGTTTAACGATGAACATATCGGATTGTACACGTGGTTCAGAATTGAGAATAAAGGGAGTGAATGATAGAACGATAAAACGTAATTGAATGTGTACATTATTTTCTAGATAAATGGCAATGAAGGTTTTAAGCTTCTTACATTTTTTAATTTAAAGTAAGGAACGTATGAACTGTACCATAGCTTATAGAGCTATGATACCATATTTATTTGAAAAGAAGATATAAATTAATGGTGCAATTATAATGGTAGTATTATGAAATAGAAGCTATTAATCCTTCAATATAAGAACCATGATCTGAGAGTTTGGGATCTACGAATTTGTGAATGTAGTTGGAGATTTACGAATTTGGAGACGTAAAAATTCCTCAACAGCGCCGAGAAAAGAAATAACATTGGTTTCACTTAAGACCAATGAGGAATCATGCGATTCTCCGATTAGGTTCATTTTTTCGACAGCTCGTTCTGTTTATGCCAATTTATAGCCGCGATAATATATTGTCTGGGTCAATCATTCAATTAAGTGCCCACGCCTGTGCCTCCTCGTTATTGTAAAAAGTACACTGTTGATTAGCCACCTACGCTGCCGACTATACTTGGATACGCTATCGATAATACATATAACGAGGTATTATCGAGGATGAAACATCGAGCCTTCGTCGATTCCTCGTGAGTTATTGCCACCCGTTCCTGTTGATCTTCGACTGCGCAAAAACGCACTGTAATTGCGTCCTAAAGCATTATTGAAACGGCTCGTGAAATTACTCGAAAATTAACCGTCATTGAACGAGCCGCAGAACAGGGTAATTTCATTGTCCAATTTTCGTTAATTTGATTTCTATTTAATTTGACATATCAGAGATACGTTCCGAAATGGACAATTTCGCTATGACTAAGAGAATGCCGCGTGTCAATTTACGAGTTGGCATGTGGAGAGGCTGACGTGCTTAGAGAAGCTACGGCACAATATTTTGCGTTTGAAAATTTAACGGCTTATTCTACAACTGTTAAACAAATTTTAAATTTCAGTAATTATCGACTTAGGTGACACGAAATATTAAGAATGTAAGTTTGAAGTTAATTGAACTTGATGGTAAGCATAAAGTATGTAGAAAATGGATGATTACTATAAACTTTGATATATTTAAATTAATAGAAGAAGAAAATGTGCTTCGACATTCTCGTTGGCCCGAGGCTATCAACACGATTAGCTTAACACCATCGACGACATGATAAGTTGAGGCACAGGAAATTAGAAGATAACTTACTAAAACTGCTTTCCGATCGATTCTTGTCAGCCTAAGGCTATTTTGTGACGAAGCCGTTTCGTTGGAGAAAGGGGCGCCCATTACGCGTCATTTCGCTTCAAATAGCTTTCAGAAACTTGGATAGCAAAATGCTTCTGTAAGTCTCAGATTGTTATACTTACCTTCTATCTGTTTCATTTAGTTCAAATATTTTGTTACACCCCCTAGTAATTTCGATGAAAAATCGTGGCTATAAATTAAGAATTTTTAAACCTTCAAGTCTTCACGTTCTTAAACTTTTATAATCTCCTCTAAATGCACCCTCATTCCTACTTCATAATTTTAACTTCATCTTCTCATAATTTCCAATCAACATTTTCCACATTACCTCTTCTTCACACTTCATAAAATCAGGCAATATTTTATTTAGTACCTGTCCCTTTCCCTTCTCCATCCCTCTTCCATCTTCCATTCATTCTCTCCCACTTACCAGTCCCTTTTGATTCCTCTTTCCAGCCTAACAGTTAAATCCTCGTTACGCTCACGGTCATTCCGGTTGCAACTCCTTCAACCCCTAAAGCACCCCTCCCATCCACTCGAGCTGCACGAGTAAACTTTCCCGAAAGGCAGCCTAACAGGCTCACCCAATTAAATTGTCGCCAAAAATCGGTGCCAGAAGTCGAGCTGCTCGTTCTGGCAGCCACCCTTGGAGCCACCCTGTCGTCGACGGATCCATCCACAAGGAAAAATCGTTCGTGTCCGTCATCCCCTCTACCCGGGGTTTAGGCGAGAATTTTTTTGGAAAACTGCCTCGTACTTGTACAGACTATTTTAGCCAGCTGCGTTTCGGTTCGATGTTGTACCGCGTCTATTGATCGAAGCTCAGAGGAGCATAGAGTTACAGGCCACTGGCGTCGGCTCTCTCACCCCCGTTCCACCCCCTACGATTCCGTCATTCTCTCTCTCCCCGCGTTCTCTCTCGGCCCCTTTCTCACTCTATTTCTCAGCCTACTCCGTTCTGTCTATTCGTTTCTCTGTTTCCAGCCGTGTTACAACGCACCCTCAATCTCCCCCTTCAACCCCCTCGCTGGGCCCGACAGAGAGCAACGCTATCCGAATTCCATTTCCGTCCAATTACAATTCATCCCCGTTTCAAAGCGGCAGTCACGCGGCGTTCATCGCTACCCCACACTCGCAAAAGCAATAATTTCTTTTCTTCGACCTCCTACACACACAATCGTACGATGCTTGTCATCGACTTCTACGCCATTTTTCGATGACGAATGTTCGAAACTAACTGCGCGGACGAACGTTTATCGACACGGTTAATGGGGACGTATCGATTCGAGGAGCTGCAGCTAATCGAACCTCCTTCGAATTTCCTTCGAGTTTGTTGACGGTGTTTTTTTCTGCTGATGTACCCTCCCAGACAAAACAACCCTGTTGTTTTAATGAGACAGAGGGGAAGTGTCTCGGGACGGAGATTTCGGGGAGTCGATCATTCTTGTGTTTATGTACAGAGGGGTTGTAATGGACCGCCGGTTGGTTACTTATTTTGGGGGTTGTTTTTAGTAATGCGCGAATGGCGGATGTTTAGGGGTGCAGGAGTTCGGGATCGAGTTTGGTTATTTCATTATTCGGGTAGTTAGTTATTTGGTTATGTTGTTATTTAGTTATTTGCCTTTTTTATTATTTAGTTATCTGATTGTTTTATTATTTAGCTACGTGAAAAGTTAGAAATGGAAATATGAAATTTGTAAAGTTTCAAACTCGCAAGTTTAAAAATACAGAAATTTAGTAAGTCATCAAAAATTTTTCATTTTTCAACCCCAAACTCTGAAATCTGTAAATTCCTCAACCAGTATCCGAATTTCCAAATTGTCTAATTTTCAAATTCCAAATTCTCCAAATTTTGGAACTAGAAAATTAACAATTTGGTGAACGTACAAATTCTGAAAGTGGACAATTAAAACGTCAGACCAAACAAACAGTTATTATTAAACGATAAAACAAAATGTTTCAATAAACCTTCCGACCTTAATATTTTTAATTGTAAACGATTATTGGAATAATATTGAATATCGACACAAAATATGTTTGATATACGTATACAAAATAGTGGTTGAATTTAAAAAACGAGAATTGTCCTTCAGATTTCAGTTATTTATTCGGGAAACGGAAGTCTATCGATATTTTTTCCCTCGTGTTGTTCAATTTCGAGCTTTTCATTCGACAATCGCTATTGGAACAACGATGTGCGAGATGTATGCGCATTTTGATGCTTTTCGAATCGAATTTGAAACGTGAATGCGGTACATGTACAAACAAAATCGACGATATAATGTAAAAGAGTGTTTTTCAGTGAATCGTGTATCGATTACATCGAATAAATGCTATCGTAATGGCTGTTAATTACCTTGATTGGGATGCTTTAATCGTTACATACACCTCTATAAAACGTTGTTTATTCCAATGTATCGATACAATTTTTAACGAGCTTTCCTGAAGATTTATTAATTTAACGTTAAATTGTATGTTTAAATACGAACAGCGTTGGATACCTAGGGAAAATGGCGATATAGGGGAAGAAAGTCTCATTAATTTTTTCTTAATTTTAAATTTTTAGTTTAAGGTCTTAAAGTTTAATGAGTTAGGAATTTGGATGCTTGGAAATTTTGGAATTTGGGAATTTAGAGATTTAGGGATTTAGGGATTTAGGGGTTCGAGAGTTTAGGTATTTAGGGATTTAGGGATCTAGGGATTTAGGGATTTAGGATTCTAGGAATCTAGGAATTTTAGAATTTTGGAATTTTGGAATCTTAGAAACCTAGGAACCTACGAACCTAGGAACCTATGGAATTTTGAGCAAATTCCCAGCGCAATTTAACAAAGAAATTAATTTCGTGCGGGAAGGGCGGCGTTCCTGTTTCTCGCGTCAGCCATTTCCTCCCTGGAACTTGCTTCCAGGAACTGTTCTCGTTTCTCCGATAAATAAATGCAAGAACGGGAAAAACTACGATCGCAACGGGACTCATGTCGATTCGAGAGTCGACCGGAATTCGATTGGCAGGAGTCCCGTGTGCCCATATGGAATTACTACGGGGACACGACGACGAAATTCGAGCTGTCCAACTGCTTTGTCCGGAAAAGAAGACAAAGTGCTGCTGGAAATTCCTGAATTTGCTCGTTCAGCGATTTCGGCAGATTGTTTAAATAGATATACTGTGAAAAATGCGCCCGCAGCAGCATTGAATTAAACATTTCAGCTAACTTGGGTACCTGATCTCAGTTCCGCTTTTTCAGTCATGTAATGTCTGAAAAATGTTCATGTACACGTTGCTATAATAATTTTCAAAATTATCATAAACTGCTTTATACTCATGAAAAAAATTGATTTACAAAAGGAGTCTCTATATTCCTTTTGTGAAAATATTTTGCTGATTCTTTTATAAAAAATAGAAACAGCCCTTGTCTGTGAAATGTAAAGTAGAAATTCAGTGAATAATTTTGAGAGAAGAAATGAAATGGTAAATGACGGAAAAAATTAACCAATATTCAGTATCCCCTGCGGGATAATATCCGTGAATAATAAAAATGAAAGCAATTATCAAAATTACATCGTGATATGCTAACATTTCCATCCTATGAAAGTTTGCACGGATACAACACGCAAATTCAATTATGAGTTTCATTCGAACATAATGAAAGCAAATATCATGAAGAAAGTAACGTAACTTTAAACTAAACGTAGGGAAACACGGTACCATTTGTGAATTACAAAATTAATACAGTAAGTAGTTAAACACGTTGAAACCGTAATACTGTATAAATCATTTTTAATCAAAATTATATTCTACGGAATGAATTAATTCGAAAGAATTAACATTCTGAACAAAACAGAATATCTTAATTCCAAATGCTAAGAACTGAAAATGACTAGAAAATAATAAATAAAAATTCAATGTACATTGTGTTGAAAAGTTGAAGACACAAAATATGGAAAAATGTAGGCGTAACAGACAGCATATTATCATGTGAAAATTCAGCGCCATGTCAATCCGAAACAGTTACCCTTATAACTTGTCTCCCCTAAAAAGCGGGTAGGTCGGGGTTACCCTCAATAAGACCGAAAATGGGGATGGTCTGAGATAAGGTCTGCGGGCTATGTTAACCGTTACCAAAATCAAGCCACGAGAAAGGGCGATGTCTCGGAATGAGAGTGGAAAAGAGCACCGCGCTGGTATTGAATCGACTGAGACGTTGAGTAAGAACGGAATCTGAGAAAAGTGGAAGGAAATCGCACAAAGAAGAGACGAGAGCGGAGAAAGAAGATAGATGGAACAGGGAAGTTTGAGAAGCTGAGAAATTTGAAATATGAAAGGTTACAAAAGGGAAGAAAGGATGAATGGGATGCGACGATGGAATGTTGAAGACGGAAGACAATATTGAATGAAAGAAATAAGGGCAATGGGATGGGAAGTGATACAGCTGGTACGAAGAATGTCAGTTTCGTGAAAATTTATCGACGACACTCGGTGGTTTATCGTTAAAACTTCTAATTGTACATATTTTAAACGTGACAGAGTCTCCTCCGTAAAATTCATCTGACTCAGTGTACCGTGGCAAAATTTCAAATAATCGAAATCCATCATCGTCAGAGGATAAATCAACTCATAAACCCGTCAACCGTCAACGCAGAAATTGAATATGGCACTGAGCCACCGAACAAGAAAAATGTACCGAAGGATCTCAAAGAACACGAATTTGAAGGCAAAAGAAGAGCGAGTCAAAGAATCCCAATCATCGTCGTAAATCCAAAACCGACAGCGGAATATTGAATACGGCAAGGTGGGCGTGATACGAATCCCGAGTAAAGGAGAAAAATAGAGGAGCAACGATACAAACAGGAAGGCAAGCAAGCGAGGATTTTAATAGAAGGAAGCTCTGTCTGGAAGTGGTAGAGGTGCGATGAGAGGATTGCAGCGGGGAGTACTATAATTCGAGTCGGTGGAGAACGAAGCTAGCTGGCCGAGGAGGATTAATTTAAATATTGACATGACCCTGCAGCCGGCCACGCTCGGCGAAGCGTCGCTAAACGCTCGTTCAATTTGCGCGTCGCGACGCCCTTCGTCTCAAGGCATCTCGCATAAATCTGCGCCGTAAAACGTCTTCTAACCGCCCCATCACCTCGCAGCTCGTGTTATGCTTCGACGGACCGCGTTTTCAGGGTCCATCCATGAGGGTTACGTAAATTCCCATCACCTTTTCTCGCGTCTCCATAATGTGCAATACCCTTGTACAACTATCTTCGAATATTACTTCAGGAGAGTAATAATTATCGCATCTTTTTTATGTTCTAATAGTATTCGACGAGCAGAATCCAAAACTATCGGTGTAAAATTTAACAATCTATTAGTTTAAAAGTTATACGTATATAAAGTTCGCTACTTTTACCATATTTAACAAGTTACTTGGACGCCATATTGGCTGCTCTCCATGGTCCGTCCTATGAGTACATTAAACTGTAATAGGAGTCCACAAGTTGCGATCATTTTGATCTAAATTTTAATAAATCTAATGCGTTTTTTTCGTACCTGTTCAAGTGTAAATGAGAACATTATAATTATATATAAGTTTGCAAATGACCAGTAGCACATTACTGGTATATTTTATCATTTCTCGCAGCACAATCAAATCCACTGTTTCTTTAAGGTATATTCGTAGCAACTAAATAGAACAGATATACAATTTTTACTGGACGATTTCTTCAATTAATCATCGAATAGCGTGCTTCTAGATTTCCCGTTTCACGAAGATTCTTATTTCAACGGCGTAATCGATTTCGCATTCTATCTTCCCTCCATTTCTCCGCTGCAAAGCGTTCTTCCACCATCGTGTTCCATTCTTCTTCCTCTCGTTCCTTTTCACTTTCTTGCTCTCCACGAACGATGTCGTTAATCACCGGCTATTTTAATACGATCTCCCCTCGTACTGGCTTCGATCGAACGAGTTACTTTTAGTGGCCGATCACGTGCACCGATTTCATTGCACTTTTAAAATGCATAACGTCGATCGGTAATAAGAAAATTCATTGTTCAGGTGCGCAAGAATATCGGAAATTGAACGAAATCTTTCTTTTACGCTGTCTTAGTGACACACGCCATTTTAAATTATATCCGTCCAATAATATTGCTGTCTAATACTTTGCAATACAAATACAAAGTATTTAAGGTAAATATATACTATATACAAATTTCTCCTGCTTTTTTTATAGAGTCTCACGTTAGGTGAGTTCCGATTAAAAATTTTCAATTCAAAATGATATTCAGTGTAACGTCAAGAGCGCAAGAAAACTTTTTAGAAAGAATTATTTAAAAAATAGAGAGTTCAGAATCGAAGGACGTCATGTAATCGTACGGACAGAATCGCAGGAAAAACTCAATTATTCATATATGCAGCTGTCGGTTTTGCGAATGTAAAAAATATCGAACGCGTGTATTTTTTATAATGCAATCGCTGATGTAGATCGTTGAACCATGAATTTTTGTGCATCGTCAGGCCATGGAAAAGAGAACGAATTTCGATCAGAGAAGTAGCTGCAATTTCGATATTGCGATACCAATGTTGTCGGAGCTTTCAGAACTATTGGAGAACGATGTGCATTAAAAAATCGTTTTATTGTCCGATTTTTCATATCGAACTGCACCGAACAGCTAAATGGGAAAACCCTTTTCTAGCAAGATTTAATGCAACCTCAACAATTACTACATTACATGCGTACACAGACAGATACATTTCAACGAGATAGAAAATTTCATAATTTATTAATTAATTCACATTAATTATACCAACATTTAAAACTTGCTTAATGCAGGAATTTTTAGTGGTAAAAAAGGTTCAAAGTAATTCTTCACTATTATCTGTAAAACCAATTCGAGTATTTTATGAGAAATACTACAAATAAAGTTACAACTCAGTGATAAACTAGTAGAGTTATTGATAAACTTCTTAGGCCAGTGAACTTACTAGTAAAGTTACTAGAGAATATTTGCTGAGAAAGCACTTCATCCCACGGAGGACGATTAAAAAGTTCCGAATAAAACATCAACCTCCTTGCAGTTTGAAAGCAATTCTCCATAAAATTACAGCTCCGACAAGTTCCAATTAAAAAAGAATGTATGAAATGAAAGTTTACGAAGAAATTCCAGCGGAGAATTTGCTTTCTCCCGTAAGAGAAAGAGCATCGAGATAGCGGAGGGTCTGCATTAGAAAAATTAGACTGCGGAGGAGAGAATGAAAAGGATAGTCAGATTGTCGGGTGGACACATTGCAGAAAAAGAGAAATTCTCGAGGGCGTCGTGACGCATGAACGTGTTGTACCAACCGCCAGTTCATTGTGAATTCATCGAGGATTTTCCAAGTGATTTCCTTGGTTATGTCCGAGGGTTATGGCGGACCCTCGACAAGCAAGCGCGTCGTTGCAAGGGGAGAACAAGCAGACATTGCCAATTTAATATTTGATCGCCTTTTCTTTCTGTTTTCCTCGTTCTTCTAATCTTACACTGACCTCTAGCGGGTTTTTGTCACCTCGAACACTTTTCTTTTTTAACGTGTTCACGGTTAAATTTTACATTTCAATTAGATCGACATGCTCACGATTTAACTGTCGATGGTGGTTCGAGATTGCTATTTATTTTTAGGTTAGGTTAAATTTCACACAGATCCACATGGTTGCTGACGTTATGATTAGCTGTTGATGGTGATTGCTATTTATTTTTAGGTTAGGTTATTAGAGGTCGAGGTACTCCATTTTGTTTATGGAGTATATTTTCAAAAACAGCCCATAACCTATAAATAACCTAAACCATTAAAAAGTGAAAAGAGTAGAAAATGTCGATAACCAGAGTATTTCTGTATTGGTCGTATCGATAAAATCGGGTAATGGTTTCGCAGGGAGCATTTCAGTGGCAATACAAGATCTTGAGCGTATCGTAATATTGCAGTGCTGCATTCAAAACACAGCCTGTTCACCAGATACGCTCGTGTTTCGGTCTGACAGTAAAATTTCGAATTGCTGTGCGGCAGATTAGCCTCGGTTTGTTGTACGATTATGATTAGTCGGATTCATAGATTCTGCAACGACGGTGGGTACAACAGTCGACGGCAATCTGTATGGTAATACGGCTACCGGTTTTGGGCGGGTTCCACGACACCGTTCCGTGTACCTATGGAACTCCAATCAGAGCCTTCCCATAATCCTGCGCTCTTTGCTACCTGAGACCGCAGAAAAGCTAATCCGATGGTTATTCGGTCTATGCTGATATTTCTTCTTCGTCTCGGGTAAAATGTTATCTATGAGCTTCCGGGGATGGGATGCGGCAAACATTTGGGAATGGAGGAAGGATCGCCATTTTAGTGAGAGCAAGTATAGTAATTTTGTGAATTAATGGGTTGGGAGAATTTGGAACTTGAGGATTTAGGATGGTGCGATGCTTGGGAATGGGTGGTTCGGTTGGGTTTGGAATTTGGTAGGTGCGTTTAGGGATTTGGCAATTTGGAGATTTGTGCGTTTGGGGATGTGAGAAGTTGGGAATTTGAGAATTTGGGGATTTGGGAGTTTGGGGATTTTGGAGTTTAGGGATGTGAGAAATTCGGGATTTGAGAATTTGGGGGTTCGGGAATTTGGAGATTTGGGAGTTTGGGGATGTGAGAAATTGGGGATTTGAGAATTTGGGGATTTGGGAGTTTGGGGATTTTGGAGTTTAGGGATGTGAGAAATTGGGGATTTGAGAATTTGGGGGTTCGGGAATTTAGAGATTTGGGAGTTTGGGGATGTGAGAATTTGGGGATTCGGGAGTTCGGGGATGTGAGAAATTGGGGATTTGAGAATTTGGGAATTCGGGAGTTTGGGAAGTTGAGAATTTGGGGTTCTGAGAATTCAGAGATTTCAGGATTCTGAGGTTTGAGAATTTGGGAATGTGAGAAATTTGTGATCTGAGAATTCGGGGATTTGAGAATTTGGTGATTTGACAATTTAGAAATTTGAGAGTTCGAAGATTTCAGGATTTGGGGGTTTGAGAACTTAGGGAAATTGAGAATTGAGGGATTTGAGAACTTGGTGACCTGAGAATTTGGGAATTTGATAATTTAGAAATTTGAGAGTTTGAAGATTTCAGGATTTGGGGATTTGAGAACTTGGTGATCTGAGAATATGGGAATTTAATAATTTAAGAATTCAGGTACTTACCAAGTACAGAGTTTGAACATTTGTACATTTAATAACCTTAAAGTTTCGAATTTAGAACCTCAAGTCTTCAAAATTTTGAGGATACAAATTAAAAATTGAGAAATTTAATATTATCTGCAATTTTAGCCTAAACCTATACAATTTTAAACATCACTTCTGAATCCTACATGAAGTCCAAATCAATGTGACATGAAATGAATGCAACCTATTAAATATCTCCAATACGCCATCTATAATTTACCTTTTAAATTCGATCATTCGTTCCGAATCGAATTTTCTGCCAGCAATTAAAAAATGTTTAATTATTTGCCAAACGTTTTCTGCGTAACGACAACAACTGCTTCTCATAATGCGGTTGAAATCCCCCGGTCACTGTTCCGCTGCGTTTTAATTAACGTTCATTCAGAAACGCGACCAAATTAATTATTTACACGCACTCGTTCGACTAATTGTTTAATATGAGAACACCACGGTGCATCGTGATTGTTTCAATATTCGATGTCACGGGTTTGAAATACGATCCTTAACAATCGTGCAATTTTACGAGCTTATTAACTCACTGTAATTTTCATTTTCAAGTTTGTAGCAGTTTCATTACGGTATTATTATTTAATTATTGATGCAACCATTGTGTTCGTCTCTGTCAAATTAATTTTATTACCTACAAAAATATTACTTTCTTTCATTTTCTTTTGTAAATTGTAGGTACAATTTTTTATATTCTTGTTGATTCACATTTCTTGCTATATTCTTTACTTGTGATGTTAGAAGATTTTTAAGAAAATGTTTAATTACTGTGAAAATTGAAATTATAGTCAATATTTATTAAGAGTTGACTTCCATATTTGTTTACCCGAATATTTAAGCAAATACATTTAATATGTTTCGTTCTTTTATAACTTTTAAGTCAGTCTTGATAAAAAATGAAAGAAAAAATAATTTATATAAAATGACTGGAGAGTTTTGAACTCGTGACTCTCAGTATACTAGACCTAATTATCCATTAGGCTACAATTCAATTCGTTATTAATACTCTTCCCCATCGTTCTAATACAAATTACACAAAGATTAATAATAAATTTCTTCCTCATTTTGAACAGTTGCATATAGCGGTTTTACAAAATGATTACTAGTGCCCCAATAAATATGCCGCTATAACTGTCCGAAAAAGAAAGCTCGAAAAAGAAATAGAGGTAACAGTCCAGAAATTCGCAGAAATTAGTGATGGCAAATCACCGTCGGCGAAAAATAAAATTGCTCGAAATTCACGGGAAGCGGGTGGTGCAAAGGCGATTCGGCCAATTAAAACGAGGGCAACTGGACGCGCGCGGAATGCCGGAACCGCGCGTCTGTTTTCGAATTCCGTGATCGTAGGCAAAGGAAAATCCCGGAAGACTGTAACGAAAGGATATCGTGGCTCCCCGGTGTCGGCCGTTTAAATTCCTAGATCGAGAGACGTCTTTTTTACCTGGCCGAAGGGGGGGAAAAAAGAAAAGAAACCATTAGCCCTCGCAATTATCCTTGGACGGACGAAGCTAGAGTTACGGCAGCTAATAGCGCCGCTTCCTGCCACTCCGTCGGGGGACACGATTAAGAGAACGGAGAGAGAAAAACGGAAAAGGGAGAGAATTTGACGAGACAGGAACCAGGAGAAGAAGAGAGGATCTTAACGTGACAGAGGAACAGCGGGGAGGGAAAGGAGTTAAATGAACGAAAGAGATGAGAAAGGGAGGAATTTGACATGACACGAAAGGGAGAGCTTGATGAGCCGGAGAAGAGCTGAAAATGAAGAGTTTAGGAAATTTCGAAGAATGACGAGCTGCGGGGTGAAAATTTCGTGCGACGGACGGAAAATAATTAACCTTCCTCTGTTTTCACTCGTGACGCACTCGTATGACGCACTTTGGACGAAAATTATATTTGCATGATTAAATCTGTAGAAGTAAAACCAAGAGGAAAGAACTGTGTAATGAAGTGATTAAAAGAGTAAGTGAAGGGAATACCGCGAAAGAAGAAAATGTTGCAAAAGTATGGATGAAAAAACGGAAAAGAATTAAAAAGAAAATAAAAGAAATAGAATGGAAATAATATCCCAATTTTACAGATAAAATAATTAGATTCGATGTGAAATGAAATTGAAAAACAGTTACACACCATCGTAAAGAACGAAGAGAATTAGAATGCAGAAAGGAATAAAAAAAAGAGGTAAAAGTTTAATGAAACACAGTAAAGGAGATAACAGGGGAATACAGAATGCAAGGATAAAAGGATCGAACTTTTACGGAGATGAATAAGAAAGGCTCAATTCCGGCAGGGCGAACGGGAAGATAAAAAATACAAAACTCGAAAGAGGAGTAGAGTTTCAATTTCGAATCAAAAACGGGCATAAAAAACGAACCACAGAAATGAAATTGCAGGAGAAGAAATGTATACAACAAGTCGGGCAGAGAATGGAAAAAAAGCAGCAAACAAACACGGGGTAAAAAAAAAGGGGCGAAAACATTACCATGAAATGAAAAAAGAAAGAACAAATAGAACGTCACAGAGAAACATGGCGCAATGGAAAGGAGAAATTGAACAGAAAAAAAGAAGGTGTCCGTTCTTTATGTGACAGTGAAGTAGAAATGAAACAAACGGAGGAGGACAGAAGAAATGAGAATTTATAGGAAGAACGCGATATCGATAGGGGAGGAAAAAGAAGAAGTAATTCGATTTGACAGGAAAAATCAACCGAGCCTCGCGTTACCGATACCGTCGATGAAAATCCAGAATTTCAAATGGTATTTAAACAAAAGGAGCTTTTTTTTCAAGAAAATTCTCCGCGTTTCGATGGAACGCTGATCCATCTCGCGTCAAGAAATTTAATGGCTGACGGAAACCGCGCCGGGTACCAACGTGGAACTGAAAATTCGCCATTGACGTTCGCGTGAATACGAATGGTTCATGGAAACGAGTGTTTAAAAAGTGAATCCCTCGATGTTCGGATTCCATTCGTATCCACTCATCTGGAATATTTTACGATCCTCTGAAAATGAATTTTTTTCACGATCGTGTTCGTGGAAGTAAAGGATTTTAATACTGGAGTAATTTACGTGTATCTAACTTTCAATTGGAAATAAATTATTTCTATTCCAAATATTTATTTACAGTTATTTGCATCAAGAACATTGATTGCACTATTTTGGTATAAACAAGTTTTTAATAAAATAGCTTGAAACATTTTTAGAAAAGAAATGTATACTGAAAATTTGAATATTTGGCATTACATGAATACCGTAAATACATTTATAACTTATAGAACTTGAAGTTCCAATTGAACTTCGAATTCGAATTGAAACAATTGAATATTGAGATGTTCGAGTTGTTCGAATATTCAGATATTGTAGTTGAAGAGAAAAATTGAAATAAATATTGAAGTAGTAAATTGTAAATAATGCAGAATTTCATCTCGAAATTTTCCGTGTGAACTGCACGTTCATGGATCCAAGTTTGATGGAGACGCGATAAGGCAGCATAGGTGGAATGATTTAGAGCAGCATGCATTTCGATCCTTTTTACAAGATTAAACTGTTCTGATGGGGCAATCGAAGGGTTAAATATTACATACTTGATGGGATTCGAGGAATCGCTTGAGTAACCGAGCGTAATTTATTCCGAATCCTATTTCCGGCTATTTCGAAACAGAACACCGAGATAACTTGTTTCTCTGCTCCACTGGCTCTTTGTCTGCGTTATTCTTCGAGGTTAACCATCGTAACGAAAGAGTGGTTACTTCCAGATACAAAGGTTGATTGTGAGAAAGAATTATTGGCTTGGAGACGTTTGGAAATTGCTTTCGATAGCCATTTAGCGTAGATTAACAGTCTAGATTACTTTCAACAATTACGAAGTAGCATGATCGTTCTACTCCTGAACGATAGAAACAGTTTTATAACTCCAATTAGTTTGATAATTAACGAGTTATCCGGGTACAGAGATTCAGATTAAAGTCACAGAACATGGTTGACGTTAATCCGAAAGAGAAGTCCTTTTGCATTCGAATTAACGGAGAATTATTTTTAGCAACGATGATTACAAAATCTGGAGTTTAATTAGAAAAAGAGTGTTCTGCGAATATTCTGCTTGTCAAATTACCATCTTTGGAATATGTACTGTATTGTTACAGTAACTCTTTCGTTATAACTGTGTTATGCTAGTTCTTCATTAAAGTCGAAATTTTTTTAGAGAATGGGAAGTAACTTGCTTGAAACGCGAAGTTTAGTATTTTGAATTTCGCGCCACATTATGGTATTAGGTTGAAAGATTTTGTTTGTTGAACCAGTCTACTAAAAAGCTAAGAAAAATCTGTTGTTTATGAAAATGGTTTGAGAAGATGGAGGATAGCGATGGTCGTCATGAAGGCGTGTATGGAGAATGGCAATTGGTGGCAGCATCATTTGATCCCATGGTGGGTCACGTCATCGATGGTGCGTGTCACGAATAACAACTACAGGAACGCGTAACAGGAGACCACGGCCATATCCTTGGTGGCAATGTAGCGTGTAACGAGCGTCCTCGCCCACAGTATTGTCCACGATCAAGGGGCAAACTTGCTAGTAGTCGACCCTCGACATTGGCCACCGGAAATGTATCGTTGACTCGCCGCCTTCCGCTGGTTACGACTCGTCGCACATTCCTTCTGTTCTTCGTTCCTTCCACCTGGCTCATTCCTACTACCTGTTAGGTCTATGGTTAGATTTCTTTCGAACGCTCTTATAATATTTTTCATCTGTTTGTGAGATTTTGAAATTTTTAGGTATTTCAAGTCACTGTGTTATCAAATTATTAAGGTACTTTTACAAATTCAAGATTTTCGAAAAGATTAAAATTCTCAAATTTTCCAGAAGATCAAAATTCCTAAATTTTCTAGATCTCCAAATCGCAAAACTGTCCACGGTATTAAAATATTTCCCTAAATCTTGTATTCCATTTGATTAAAGCACGCCAGCTTAAAGCGACAATCACCGTACAATTGAGTAGTTTGCAAGATAAAATTTGTATTAACTTCATGTTTCTTGGCGGCGCACAATAACTCGTGATACACGTTAATTAGGTTAGCAGCTGAATAACAACGTTACAGATGCAGATGTAACAATACGCAATTATTCTAATTCGAGCGCATTATGAAGGACGATTTTCCGTGGTATTCCGTATTCCGAGCCAGTTAGTTCGCCATTGTTCGCGATGTTAACAAAATAATACATCCTGAATAACAACGATTTTACAGTCCTCGCCGCGCATCGTTCAACACAAGTGGAGCCAATCGATCGATATTTTATTAATCATGCACCGTAATGGGCGTAGAACAAGCTTTTCACAATGGATAGGAAAAAATATTGAATGTTTCATAAACTTGCGTGAGGATTATCGAGAAACAATTAATGCATGAACGAATTATACGGGGTAAATTGATTATGCGAACGTGCATCGGGCCAGAACCTTAATGAATTGTTAACCATTGAAATTATTGTAAATTTACGGATGTTAATATTTCGGTGTTCGCACTTGCGTGGCTCGAATGCGTGCTGATTAATGTTGGCCCATTTTAGCGAAAGAACCGAATGCAATTTTTAGCTTTGAACGCTGTTGGGTGAATTGATGAGGAAAATAAAATGTTTCAAATTTACAAATTTACAAGATTTCAAATTCTCAACTTTTTACATTCTTTAATTACCAAATTTATATAATACATTTACAGACCTCTAAATTCCCAGATTTTCTACTTTTCAAATTTCCAAATACCCAAATTCTCCAAAATCCCCAAATTCTCCAAACTTCCCCATATTCATCAAACCCAAGAATTCCCTAGATTCTCCTAATTTCTCAAATCCCTAAATTCCATAAAGTCCTCAAATCTCACAGTCCCCCAAATCCCCCAAATCCCTTAAATCCCCCAAAATGCCAAATTTCCCCAAATTCTCCCGATTCCCTAAATTCCACAAAATTCCTCAAATTGTTTAACTTCCAGAAGCCTGAATGTGCCAAGAACTACAAATAAATTTGAAAATATTTGAAACATTTAATCTAGGGTCCATATGGATCTTAATCCGCCACTGATTCCGAACATTCGATAGAATAAGAAAGGCGAGAAAATTCGCATAGAAGCGTTTAAAGAATATTGCAATTAGCCAATTAGGTAAAAAAGAAGTTGTTCATATTTGTTCGCCTATATATTTACCAACATTAACGCTGACTGTTTTAATTGCGAGCCAGCTCGAGCTGTATTTTCTCGAAATTCGGGGCAATTTTTTCGTTGTCTGTTAATTATAAAAGCGTGCAACAGAAAGCGTGTTTCGGTAGCAGAAATTTATCGATTGCAGGGAGGAGGGAATACGCGAGGGAACGGCTGTATCAGAAAAATTTCAGCCCAACTGCTAATGAAGATTCGCCGAGAAAATATTTGCATCGATGACCTACTGTGCAAATGAACAACAGAAAAATAACCAAACACGTATAGCTAACCGACATACGCGTTTCCGCGAAAAACTCTCGGACTCGTTTGAAATGCATAGATTATCTTCATATTCATTGAACGTAAGCGATGCAAATTATTGCATACTAAAATCACGTAGTTTGGTAACAGTGTACGGGCGAATATCATTAATTATTTATGGATGCAAATTACGGGGGCAAATAGTGTAAAGCAATTCTGAAAGCGACATTTTCAAGGACAAAAAATACGAGGGGTATTTACAAATGTTGTCAGAGATAATTATTTACTAACATTGTTAGAGATAATTATTTACAAATATTTCGTAATGTATTTTGTGTAAATAATAACGTTTAAGGCTTCACAATTTTTGTTCTAGTAAGTCTTCAGTACGAAGTTCAAAATATTTGTTGAAAATGTGAAAATTTAAGTAAAAATTTGTGAGCTGTTTGTAAATTGTGGATTTGAAACTAGTGTACAAATAATTTCTTATACTATTACTCTATAGTTTCTTCCTCTATAATTTCTTGCGCCATAATTTCTTACTCTATAATTTCCCTCTGTTAACACGTATTATATTCTACATCATATGTATAAGTAAAAACTGATTTGATAAAAATTGACAATAATTTAAAATTATTGTGCGTAAGGGGTCACATAGTCATGCACAGAAGACAGATAATTCATCATTTAAAATATGTATCCATATATTTTATCATACGATTACCAAACCACAGAGTATGAACTGATATTTATATTCTGCCTTATATAAACCGTAAAAATGCACTAAAACCTAGCCCAACAAAAATTTGACCATAAAATATAAAATATGAAGAGGATGCGGAACACAAAATAAACAGAAGATACTAATAAAAAGAAAGAAATATAAAATAAAAAGAACGTATAAAATATAAAGTAAAAAGAAGGTACGAAATGTGGAATAAAAAGAAGGTATAAAACACGAAGTAAAAAAAAGGTATAAAATCTGTCTAACGATAGAAAATGCATGAGAGGTTATCGAAACAGTTGGTATTCGAATCGATCGTTCGGTATGTGAAAAATAGTTGGCCACAATTTACGTATCTCGTTACCAGCCGCTTACACATTTGCCGACATCATTTACCAGCATCAACATACTCGCTGGATCTGCATGTGGATCCTTTATTCGCCGGGCTATAGTCAGCTCGAGTCACGTAGATCACGTGTTTGCCATGTGCACACCGAGCCGGGGTAATTAGGCTGATACGCCGTTTAATTGTTTTATCTGTCAATGGGTTCGAATAGCCTTAAAGCCCGTGACAATAATGCTAATCGAGGCAACAAAGCCGAGCGAAGGAGTGGCCTGTGTGCCAGCCGGAAAAATGAAAATCGATAAGCGGCCACGTGAGGGGTTGTATATGGCCCGAACGAAACGCCTAATCGACGTCTGACGTTGCGCAATCTAATACGGGCATAATTGAACGATCGATAATTACGTAAAGCCAGATATTCACTCGATGTATCGGAACGGTGACTCGCTAAGGGCTCGACCTTATAACCCCACTTTCGTTAATGTCTCGTGTTTTACCTTAACAAATTAATTTTTAAGAATTTAAGAGTCTGGGAACTTAGAGATCTAGGAATTTGGGAATCTACGGATACAAGAATCTAGTGATTTGGCGATCTAGGAACTTGACCCCGAAATTTGGGGATGTAGGAACTGATAAATATAGGAATTTAGAGACGTAAGAATTTGGGGACGAAAATATTTTGGGGTTTCGGGATTTGGGGATGTAGAAATATCGGAATTTAGGAATTTGGAATTTTGGAATCGGGAATCTGAAAATTGAGAAATTTGGGAATTTAGGTGGTGGGAATTTAGGAAGTGGGAATTAGGAGACTAGGGAATTTGGGAACTTGGGAATTAGGAAACTAGGGAATTCGGGAACTTGAGAGTTTGGGAACTAGGGATTCTAGGAACTAGGAAATTTTGGAACTGGGAAATTGGGGAACTAGGGATTGGGAATTTGAAAATTTAGAATCTAAATAACTCAGAAATATAAAGATTCAGAAATGAAAAATTTGAGAATTTACAAATGAAATCCAGAAATTTGAAATCTGAAAATTGACAAATAAAAGAAATTGAAAAGTATGGCAACTGCAAAATTAAAAAGCTTCGTATTGTAAACATGAAAATTCTAAAATTAAAACTTGAAAATTGGAAATGTTATACATGAATCGAAAGAAACATACCAAGTATACCAAACAGATACATTATTTTTTGAGTACCCTGAACAGCCTTCGCCGCCTATCGCGACATAGTTGAAAATAGTCAACACGCATATCCCTATGGATGAACGGGAAGCACGATACAACGCTAGCGAGGCGATAAAACCAGCTGGGAGGGTCCTGGCGTTTCGAGGAAACGAAGCTCGGGTTCGGGGTTTCGAAGAGGGACCGACACGGCAATAAACAATTACTTAAGGCACTGTTACGCGAGGCACACCCACGCATTAGCCCAAGTAGAATGCCGCACCCATCCCGTGATCGTGTGGCTCGTGTGGGCTTGGTTCTCCATTAGTATACATACATGATTCCCCTTTGACGTGCTTCTTCCCGTGTCTGTCTGCCAGACACAGGCCGGCCTTGCTCATCGATCGAATCGAATCGAATCGAACGATGACTTACACAGTCATTTCTCGAGCGAACCCAGTTAATGGTCTATCGCCGGTTTTTAGAGGTAATTGAATGCTCCTGGCTACGGGAGCGATGCTTTATGGGGATCGTTTGGCTGTTTAACGTTTTGAAGCTGTTCCGTTTCTGGCCACTCCTCTGACACTCGGTTTTGGGTGTGTTCGGGATAAACTTATTATGCCTAACTTAACTTGTATTACTCAAAATATAATACGTAATCTTGGTAGCTTTGAATGGCGGATAGTCTTTGGGGCCATTTCATGGAATATTTTTGAGCAATTTTATATGTCACATGTGGCGATCACATACGTGACGCGTGTGATGGGCGAAATAATTTAACAGTATTATATAAAATTGACGATATGTATCGCTGATACTCGTATGAATCGCCCATATCTATATGAATTGATACAACCATATGTGTCACGATCCTGTATCTATGTGACACGTTGTTTGCTTCGATAGGAAAGTTTAATATTAGTCCTACATTTGTATAATATTAAACCTGATATAATTTTGTGCAATTTGAAATCAAATATAATTTGTATAATCTTAAATCAAATATAATGTGTATATTTTTAATTCAAATACAATTTGTCCCGTTCTAAATCAAATATAACTCATATAATCTTAAATGAAATATAATTTGTAAGAATGAAACATAATTTTTTAATGTTGAATTTAACGTTCTTGTATTTTACACGACTTCAAATCTGAAAAGCGTATAAGTCCTTGATTTTGAAAGGTGCCTATCCAAAAGGTTTGATCACGAAACTTGCAATTCGAGCACGTAGCTCGTTCACGAGATGAAATAAGCTATAAAACGGGCGCTGTTTAAACAATTCGACGAGGAACATTAGAAGGTAACGAAACGAAACGAAACGTGCTGGCATTCGTGCAAGTCTATCCGGACACACCGGAACGATCAATCATAGTTTTAGAACAGAAGTCTGTGGAACGAAAACTCCGCGTAGAGTTGCTGACGTCCTAGGACGATTCACGTAAAAGTAATTCCTGTGAGCCACACTAATACAAAGAGCGAACTTCTGGCGAACAAAAGCCGGCCAGGAAACAGAACGCCGGCCATTTTATCGATCTTAGAAACTGTTTCAGCCTCTTTCGGGTCATGCCGAACCGATGATTAGGGGAAAGTGGGATAAAAACGGCTTCCAAATTGTCTCTCCTTTCATGTTCATAACAGATACGTACTAGAAGCTAAAAATATGATTACTTGCTTTAGACAATTTAAAAAATTTTTCACTCAAAAAGATATTTTCATTCGAAATTATTTATTTTGATGCAAATCGTGTAAACTAGTTACTTTACCATTAATTAGTAGCAGAATGCTAATGTATACAAAAAAAGTAGCTACTACAGAAGTTTGAGCAAACAGGTCTGTAAGTGATAGTAGTCAATGATTATTCAAACATGTTTCAATCATACACGGTTCTCAAATATTTTTCCAATTAATGTATACTTCAGTTACTGAAGCAACAAAGAATTATTTCAAAGATTAGTCGATGACAGCAAAATTACAGTAAATCCCTTAACAGATCTATAACTAGAAAACAGCACTTCGACAAGGCCTACGAATTAAATTCCTTCAATAGAAGGAAAATCTGTTATAATACAAAATTAAATTGTAATAATAATTCTCCAAACTCGTGTTTGTCTGTTATTTTCGTCTCCGGTTCAATGTTTAATATACAGGGTGTCCCACAACAAGTGTAAGAGCCGAAAAGGGGAGGTAGGTGGGGCTATTCTGAACAGCTTTTTCCTTTGCCAAAATATTGGTTGAGGCTCCATTTTCGAGTTATTAGCAAAAAACACTGACCAATGAGAGCGCGCATAGACCGGGCGCGCGACAGCGTGAGCGAAAGCTTCGAACATGACGGCCGATCGTCAGCGTGAACAAGCGTATCGATACCGCGTCGGTATAACAGGAAGCTATTAGGTGAAAATTAAATCGAATAACGAATTAAGAAGTTAAGAATAATATTAAGATCTTCATTATTCTTAAATAGAATATAAACCAATTAGTTGTTCTTTACCCAGACCAAGTATATTGTATTTATTTTATGCCTTCGAAAACGAATACGGAATAAATTCACGAAAATTAATTTTGTCAACTATTCTAATGAAGCAAACGAATAAATTCACGCTTTAAAACGAATGAGTACGTTGTCTATGAAATGCGATAGAACTGAAACGGAATATGTAATGCAGTAACTCACTGAAGTCAAATAAATCAATTCCTGCGTACGTTTAATTGTAAAAATTCACAAACAGCTTAAATAAAACTTACCCATTGATCCATGAAAAAACTAGTTTCGATAAAAAATATTTGTGTCACCGGGTAGATTCACCGATCAGAGCATCAACAGCTGATGTCCTGGCAGGGTCAATGAACTCTGAATTTATTTCACTGTCTCTTTCTAATAATCGCACAACATAAGCACGACCGGTAAACGGACCGAATGAAAACGCGTGAACGATTATTCATAGATATGTATGTTTAACGATACTCTATATTCTCATTATAAGGTATCCGAATTAAGGAATCGATATTATATTATATTTTAATAGAAGACATTGTTGAACGCGCCACGTATCTCGGTTTCGTTCCCGATCGCGAGGCGTACGTCGCAAACGGTTGCCATGCAACGATGATCTGTTGATCGACTACGGCGTCGATCGAAACAGTCATCGTTTATTGTCGAAAGACACGAGTCGAAATAAAATATATCGTAGTTTTTAATCGAAAATTCCGCTTTCTTGCTTTCAAGACGGTATAATTAAAATTATTTATGAATATTCGTTCACGTGTTCGGCCGATTTACGTGTCGGGCTCACAGTGACTAATTAGTGAAAAATGACAGGGAAAAGTGATAATGAAAGCTAATAATGAAAGATAACAGTGATAGGTGACAGTGAAGTAAATTGAGAGTTTCTGTGTGGTGATTTATTTTTTCTAACGGTAAGGATCGGTGGATTAACACGGCGGCAGAGATGCATTTTCATCGTAACTATTTGCGGTTTAATGGGTAAGTTACATTTAAATTTGTTAATTATTCGATTTAAATTTTTATTTGTTGAATGGAAAAGTTATTTAATTTTTCAAAAATGAGAATTTGTTCTTTTTCATCATCACAATATCTAACGAGAATAATTTTCCATATTTTATCTATTATTTTTTTGCGATAATGAATAAACGTATCGAATAAATTCGATTTATTTTGATTACGTAAGTAAGGAATAATTTCTTTATTTCTTATCCATGAATGAATGATAATTCAAAAATAATCCAGATTTTTTGTATTCATTATTCGATGTAATTTTCATCTAACAGCTTCCTATTATACCGACGCTATACCGACGCCGTGTCGGTACTTTTGTTCACGATCACGATCGGTCGTCATATTCGAAGCTGTCGCTCACGCTGTCGCGCGCCCGGTCTATGCGCGCTCTCATTGGTCAGTGTTTTTTGCTAATAACTCGAAAATGGAGCCTCATCCAATATTTTGGCAAAGGAAAAAGCTGTTCAGAATAGCCCCACCTACCTCCCCTTTTCGGCTCTTACACTTGTTGTGGGACACCCTGTATGTTGCGTACTATTAAAACTTGAATATCAAATCGCACGAAGTCAGTTAATTACTTAATGTTCAACCGTAACAGTTAAAATCACGTCCAAGGCAAGTTTAAGGTGTGGTAGCCATCAGAGTTTCCGCGACTTTAATGACTGCAGTTAGGGTCACACCGAGGCAATTTACCATGAATGCAAACACATATACGTGACCCATAGTCATTCCTTCTAATGTAACTAACTCCCATCGCCAGAGTGGCTAAAGGGTTTGGTCTGTTTGGACCTTCTGTCGCTAGCTTCCAGAATGAATTGAACTGTAACGGGAACCTTAATGTCGCATCATTCATAGTTTCCGTTAATGATGCCTCTGATGAAACATTTCACGTAATTATAATATCACATTTCCGAGTCATTCCATCCAGCTGTAACATGCATTGCATATTAAATAGCGAAGTTTCAAACGTAGGACTTTGAAAAGCATCTCAAAATTTGTGGCACATTTAAAAGTTCAATAAAAATAACTGCATAAATACTTTGTTATTATTTGCAGTGTGAAACAAATGACTGTTGACTAAATTAAACCTTAAAGTTCATTAAAAATACCAGCATAAGTTCTCTGTTAGTATCTTTTGCAAAACAACCGTCCATTACAATACCTGATTTCGAGACATAAAATTTGACATAATTTCATAAAAGTATCTTGAAATATCACATGTGGCATATCAATATAAAGGTCTGCCGGAAACGACTATACCTACGTAAACAACGAATAAATGAATTTCCAGGCTGATATCCATTAGGGAATATTGAATGTTCAATGTGCACGTGACGTAAGTGCTAATTTGCGGTGCTCTAATGCTATCAAAATTCGCGTCGAAGGCTTTTAGCTTTTCAAGCTAATACGATAATTGGATGCGTCATTAAATTTGCAATCGGCGAACAATGCATCCGGTTAAAATTCTTCACGCTAAATCTGCGATAAGCGTGCCGCTGAGGCAGCATTTCTCGAAGACATCCCGTGATTCTGTGAAATGCGAGACGTTCCAGCCGGAGACTTTTTAAATTTCCGTTCTTCCGGTAACAGGGAATTTTCTACGTGCCAGGGAGCACTCCGTGTTGCGCAGGAATTAAGATTTATGTCAGATTCTGCTTGGTTCCGCGCGACCGCAGTCGCCTAAAAAATTTGCTGAATTTCGTGGATCGGATATTTCATAATCTGCAAAGTTCTAAAAACCGAAATCACGAAATCTCATTTATGTTTTACCCGAATTCGAAAGATTTAGAGGTACAGATTATTATCATATAGGGGTGGGATAATTTTTTAACTCACGTCACTTTCATACGAATCGCATTATTTAATTTGTTCATTTATCTAGTTGAAAATATACGTAACTACTGTGGATGATATAACAAAATATTGAAGTAAAAGGACTACCTAATCAAATTTTCAGCTGCTTCGCGGTAGTCAAGGTGCTGAGGGACATATCAATTTAATAACGTATATTTGCAAAATTATACGTGTGAATGTAGGACAAATACAAAACTAATCATAGGTTCTTCCACAAAAGTAATCATAGGTTCTCTCACAAATAATATTCCACTCTGTCAGCTGTCTACCTATAACCATCTAAGCTACCCTCGCTCATGGTTCGATGAAATTAAAATTGAATTAGCAAGTAAACGATATAGGTATTCAATTTTCATAATACAACCGTTGTAGTCCCTTTATTAAAACAGACAAATCAAGTAGGATATTGTAGCTTATTCGCAAACTATTTAGAAGACCATTAATATTCTATGAATGTTCAAAGTCCATAACAGAAAAGGTTCAGAAAGTTCAAAAATATTTGTAATACACGATATCGAATTTTACCGGGAAACAGTACGAAGGTTAAAATGTTTGAGAAAAAATATTTGTTATTAAATTAAGAATTGTCTCATACGAGTCGAAAAGAGTGATCGGTGTTAATTTCCCCCAAAATCGAATGTTCGTAGCAGGGAACGAACGAGCGGACTATCATTAGTTTCCTCGGTTGGTCGAGCCCGAAATCGACGGCAAGTCTGACAAATAGCTTAATTATTCGAGCGAATTTAATTAACTTCGTTCAGTGACGTGCGCGGCCACAACGTTCGAACTTATGATTCGGATTCACGCAACTTGGCATGTTTCGATCTCTCTTTCTCTGTTACGACATGGCGCAGCGATACGTCGTTTCATCGTTCGACTCGATTCGACTATCGGGTCGAGCCCAATTTCGCTCTAATGAAAATTGACTTTCGGCAATTCGACGGCAGCTCGAGTGGCGAGTTCCAGTTTTGATGCTTCCATCGTCTACTCTATTCACCAATTTTTTTCCACGCTTTTTCGTGATCGTTTTCCACGCTTGTCAAATTTTACCTTCGCTCGAAAATTCGGGAAAACCGTCGCGCCAAAGAATTTCTTTCGGTGTCGGGATTTATCAGCGTTTAATTCTTTTTACCCCTAAATTCTCTTTCCTCTTTTTTTGACCGCCCTCCGAGAACAATGGAACGGAATTTGTAAAATGTTATTGCATTTTTTGTTACAGTTTCGCCGCGCGACAGCTGCTCCGAAATGGACTTCGCAGGGAAATTTTGTTGCGGTGAGTTACAAATATTTTTCCTGGCTAAAGGAATCTTTTTATGTGCTAATTAGGAAGTAATTGAGCTTCTGTTCTGTAATTGATTACATAATTAACTGATTCTTTGTACTTGATTCTCTATTTAAAGTAATCTTTATAATGAACATTAATTAAGCAGGGTTTGTAATACATCGGTAACCATAAATAAATTCTGTGATCTGTAATTCAGTTCATATTTTAATTTGAATACAAATTTGTAATTTTATAAATTTATTTATTTAACCAATAAAGTTGAAAACTTATGAACTTGGTGAATTAATTTTTTGTACAAAATAATTTTAAATTTTATTCGGTTTAAATTTCAAGCGAGTTTCATAATTGCTAATAACTAAATTATTCAGAACTGAATGAAATAACTCTTTCATACTATATCTCGCTTCACGAGACAACATTATAATTAAGTGAAAATCCGGTACGAGTGAAAAAATTCAGGGTGTTTAAATGTTAAACGAAAGTTTAAATGAACCGTTACGGAATAAATGTAGCAGATTTCTAGCTCAGCAGAAACACAATTTCCTCGTTAAAATCAACAGAAGAATAAAAATACTTGCGTTCTCAGCTGTTTTTTCGTGTGTTAATATTCGCTCGTTCTTAACATTTAAATGCATACTGCAGCCGGAGGCTATACGTGCTTGAATTGCTCCTTTAATTCCTAACAATCTCAACCTTTTGCTGGGATACCTGCAGCAAATAAGCATGAATTTAACTCTTTTGTTTGCTTCATTAAAGCGCTAGCAGTAATATTAATGCACGAGAGAGTATTTAAAATTCAAAGTAAATTTACTAATACACGCGATTCAAGGTGAGATTCTTCACTCGCGTACAGTTTCAAGTGTGAATAAATCTCGCGCTGTTTAAAATAACAATTTACATTTTTACAACGAACATTTAATTTCATACCGTATTTCTGTTAGCTTGCATATTAAATGATTTCGTAATCATAAAAGCGGCGTATCAATTTGGGATTCAATATTTTATTAAAATAACTATGTAAATGTTCGCGTAATTTCAGAAAATGGCTCGTTAAATTATTTGGCTGCATCTCTAATTACTCGAATTAATAAACAGTACATTTCGAATGTACAGTTAACAGAGGAAGAGAAAATTGTAAAAGGATCACATTAGCATAAAATTCAATCGCGTTAGGTTCCTTTTAATTGAAGTTGTGCAACGTGTGACATAATTCGATTCGTGTTGCTACGTTGTTTCAATTTGCACTGAAACTAAGGGAACGCCGCTTGAAAGCACATAATTGACTTTGAAATTATGTTTGACCTACTATTCTCCATACAATCCCCCTCGAACGCCATATGTTCAATTTCCTCGGCATAACGTACATTCCAGAATACACCCACCATTGAATGCGAAATTTACCTTGAACTTTTTTAACGTTGTCGCGACTTTCATATTAAATTAACAGACACAGCGGAAGTCATCTGGGAAATTAATTAGAACAAAAAGATATAGGGTAGTTTCATACATTAACAGTTTAATAATCTACTGTTTCAATTACTTATACAATTTCTTTATTATTGCTATACGTACAGTATGTTTACATATATATGTAATTATATATTTTGTGTGTGTAATACGTTCGATATTTTGTTCATTATTATTGTACGTATTACACGTTACATATCTTGTCTACTACACGTAACTTAAATTATTTAAATTACTTAAATACATAGCTAGAATACATTTCCTAACAATAAAAAGTACATCACTCACAAAAATAGAACAAAAAAATGAATATCACTATAAAATTTCTAACACGTCTCTCAATAATAAAAGATGGTCATGGCGCCTTTGAAGACATAACCTCACATGAGTTTCCAAAAATGGAATGACAAGTCTCGAAAAGATTTGAGAGTCACTGTCATTCTAAGAAATAAAGCACCCGCGTTTAGCCGGTTCTAAAAAGATAGATGCAGGTCACCCAACAGAAGGTTCTCCTGGTCGAATAACTTTATTCGGCTAAGTTGATGGCCGCGTTTACGCTCGATCAGGCCATAACTGCAGCTGCCTCGCATTTTATCGAGACCTGGCGGATGTTCGTTGTCCGCCATTAGCAACGAAGCTAGCGTTGTTTCTGTGTGCGTTGGGTTAGCAAGGTGTAACCAGGGCCGTACCATCTGCTCGTGCACGTGGCTGTGGCACGTGCTGCCAGCTGATAATAGCGCCTCGATCCTGTACGACTACTCGCGACTACGTGCCCAACATTTCAAACGACACCCACGGTTACCGTTTGCCCGATAATCGCATTTTCGACCCGTGCTCCAACGATATTCGATTACCGAATATCACCGACGATTTGATTTTTTCACCATTTTTATCGACACTGTCGTTCTTGCGATCTTTATTCCAGTGAACAATGGAGACCCATGGTTACTGATTTATCTAGTACATGGATTTTATTATTTTTTGTATTTTTATTGGATGCAATAATATGAACAATGAAGAGGTTACTGATTTATGTAGTACATGGATTTTATTAATTTTTATCTTTTCATTGCATGTAACAAGGAGGAAATATCAGACTAGATATTTTTAATCTTGAGGGAACTTGGAGGATGTGAACTGTAATGTTGATCTTTAACCTCTTTACGGATTAATTTTTGAAGGTTAGAAAATGAAATTGGACTCATGATAAACCTGTAATAAGTGTATAAATTCCAAAAGGATTTGTAATATTGAAAATCTGAATATTCGTGAAGCTAACTTTTCCAACCTGCAACCAATCTAAGCATCAGAAGGTAGTATCTCTGAAACGACCTAACCCGAGTAGAATTTCAATTTTTGCAACTACATCGTACATAAACCCGAAGTAAAACGTTCGCACGTATATTTTCATTTTTGCAATCGGTGAATCTCGTTGGCGGAGACACGAAATCTCGTTCGTGCGTCGAATCACGGTCGGATTTATTAATCGTCCGGAGACTCGGGACACAAGACAGCGTAGAAAATCAAAATAAAGGAATAGCGTTGCAGGTCTGTTCATGGTCCCGTGAGAAGCACGACGGACGATGAATGTCACGCAAATCGTCCGTAGGAAACGGCAGAAACGGCGCCAGCCCCGTAAAATGAAATTCATCGCTTAACCCCGTAAGGTCTCCTCCCCCTGGAGAGGGTGGCTGGCAGGGAAAAGGCAGAAGGTATGCTAAGGTTACTTTGCGAGTTCTCCGTTTCATTCTCTGGCTTTAGCATACGTGCGAGGTTGCAGTGCAGTTACGTTGAGTTACGGGGAGCATAATCCACCTTACCCGTGGCATTTCCATGCATCTGTCTAGGTTTCCCCTTCGATTCATCTCTGCCCATCCCTCTGCAACGTTAACGTAACGGGTCGTCGTAAAACGTATCGCCATTTTACCGAAGGCCGCGCTTCCGTGTGGACCGGCGAGTTTATTCGCGTTTTTACATGTAATTTTCTCTGACGTGCATCGCGTTGCATCGCCGTATTGTGGCATGGAGGGTGGCACGGGGGTGCTTGCCAACAGTTATGATTCATTTTTGTTTCTTTCTTATTCTCCTACGTTGTTTATACCGACAGTTCGAGCACGTGAATTTCGTTTTATGTTCTATGCTTGGATTTCGCTGTGAAATGATCGCGAAAATTCTCATAATATTTAATATGGGCTTTAAATTTATTTTTTTGCTAATTTCAATTTATTCTTCTTTTTCTACTGTCTTTAATATTGATTGGTCACGGTGTTAAAGAAATAGTAGATATTTAATTAGGTTCCTTACAAAAATTGTTGTAGATATTCAATTTGATTGAAAAATTTATTGCATTTGGACACATTCATAAATCGCAGTCACGTATTATGACATCTTTGTACTTGAGCAATCAGTATCATTTTTAGATGTTTAATTATCATAATCTCTTGGCAATGATCAGAAGTAGATGGTGAGAATGGTGAATGTCTTGTAACCATGCAATTATTGCATTTGTCGAGCCATGGCAGGACTCGAGCAGGGGTAGTAGAAAATTTATCCCGGACAACAGCTGTCGGGTCACCTGTTCAAACAGCCGTGTTTCGCGCCGCTATAAAATTGCCTCGTGTCGAGGAGAGCCAGGTGAGACCGGTTTACGCTTCTTGTTTCCCGATCTGGTGGTTTCCAGTGCTGTTCGATACTGTCGGAACATTCAGATGAAACAATCAAGATTTGAAACAATAGGGAGATCCTGAAGAGAATTCAGGAAAGGTAAAATGTAGGACTTTTGAAAGGTACTGCAAAGATCATGTAAGAGCTGAGGAGGATTTAGGGAAAACCTAGAGAGATCCTAAGCAGATCCTAAGGAGAACTTAGGGAGTACCTAAGAAGGTCATAAAGAGCATAGAGAAAATTCTAAGGTGAACCTATGGAGAACATAGGGAGATGACAAAGAGAATCCAGAGTAATTTAGAAAATACTTGGAAAGAACCTAGGGAAACTATAAGGAAAACCTAGCAAGGATTACCAAGTGATACTAAGAACAAACTAGCAAGAACTTAAAGAGGTTATAGAAGAACCCAGGAAACCTATTAATTAAAATCTGTTCAAATTGTAGTGAAATAATTGTGTACATCAAACCGTCAATTATCGCATACTTTAAATTTATATGAACTTGTACGATTTTACTTTAATCGAACCTGACCTACTTTGCACCTGGTGTACATTCAATTAACGGAAAAGATTAATTGCGTCCTTAAAAAATTTGTGAAGGAAGGAAAACACAATGGAGGTCACGTTCAGAAGAAAAATGGTATTAACCTAAGAAGGTTCCAAGGAGAAATATTTGTGGTAAATTTCGACGCAGTTTTTCCGAGACGATCGAATACATAAATCTCGCGACGTAATTTTTGATGGACGTTCGTCGAAACGACGGTAAACACGAGCTCGTTCTTGGTTATGATTCACCGTGGTAGGGGATAAACAGTGTCGGTGGTTTTCGGATGATCGATCGGCTATGGAGGTTATAGGCGACTTGGATATTTACGAATGGGAGTGTTGGATTGTATGAAAACGAACACGATACTTGTTTATTGGTACAGAAATATGTAACTCGAAAAATAATGGTAGAATAAAAAACTTCAAAAGAAACATTCAAAATACTTCAGTTCAATTTTTCACATTATAGTTGAAGGATTAAAACTTAGCATATTTATGATTTTTATATTATTATGTATGTTTTATGTGTTACATATGTTTTATATTATTTATGTGAAGTTTATTAATGTAACATGAATATAGTTGTAATGTCGTATGGTGTTAAAATGTATTCACTGAATTATGAATTAGTGGATTAAGTAGACAGAGGTTATGTAGACTCCATTTTGAAATTCTGAGCGTTCAAAATGGCCGCCATTAGAACATTACAATTTCACATTCTTATCATCCTTGCAATATCTTTGTATTTGATAATTAATATTTCGAATAAGTATAATATTTAATATGAACATTTTATGGAGACACTATTATTAAATTACAATATTTGTTCAAATATTATTTCTGAGATATTTATTTCTAACACGAAGATTACGTAAGCCCCTTCGAAAAAATGTTAATAAAACTTTCACATTCGCTTCACAACAGGTAATATTTTATCACGGTATTGCGAATATAAAAAATGTCGGACGATGGTCTAAAAGTGTCTTTCAAGCCCATCGGTGCTAACGTGTCTTTCTACGTGATAAAAGGCGTACCTACAGCGATAAGGGACTATAAAATCCAAGATTAAGAGCCTTCGCCTCTTCAGGTGTAAAATATTTGACTTGTAACACGCGAGGGAAAAAAACGCGATTCACTATGTCCGGTTAAGAACTTATTAATTACGGGACGGGATGAAATTATGGAAGAAATATGCGTCTAATTTCGAGGACAATGGTTAGGTGAAATTACAAACGACGAAATTAAACCGCGCGTTCCCGGTGTCCGTTCGATGATAAAGTTCGAAATATCCACGCGGAACTTGCCAACCTAATTTCAAAATTGTGTCATGCGGTATCGGAACACGTAAAACTTTTCAATGGTTGAGCAACGATGGTAGTCGCGGAAGTTCGGGAAGATCCGATATTTTTTGACGCTATTTAACTTTTGATGATGTACTTAACACTTTGATTGCAACGATTGATCGCCGATATCGGTGAGGTAATTTTACTTTTAATACAATTTGTTGCATCTTTCGATAATACTTCTGGGATACAACTACACTCATTTGCAACTGTACATTTTACAACTCTACTCGTTCCAACTTGGTACAATTTAAAAATTAAAATGAATTCTTTGATTGATTTCGTTTACATATTACGTTTCGATGATTAATGAATTCTACTTGCATACAGTTTTTTACGATTACTTCAACGATAATCGAGTTAACTTTTTCAGAGAATTTGGTAAAAATAGACTTTTAGAAAATTTTTGTCGAACTTTAGAACTCGATGCAGAGTTAATTTAAATTGTCGATGCATCCCATGTCCCCTTTCAAACTCCATACAAACTGTCAGAAGTTTTTATGCGTTACGCATCTACTTTAAATCCATCGGTTACCCTGACGAACTGGCGTCCCATAAATTTTAATGAAAATATTAAACATAAATAAGGCGGTGGCACCGTCGCCGAGAAATATTCCTTAGAACACTCAACTTTGATCGCGGGAAATGAGTAAAAGTTGAAGCAAAAGTATGCTTTTGAATGTTCGCGTTACTTAAAATCAAACAGAGAACGAATAAAAAAACTCCTTTCTTTGAACTCCCTCTTTTTGCATGCTCCTTGTAAAAATATGGACAATTTTTTCCATTTATTTGCATTTTTATATGCATTTTTTATACGTGTCTTCAAGTACGTATTTTTAGGTGCATTTGCAAATGCACATTTTAAAATACTATATTGTTATATGCATTTTTAAATACATGCTCCTATATGTATTTTTATGCGCATTCCTTTATACGTATCTTCAAGTACATGTTTTTATACGTATTTTTAAATAAATATTTTTAGGTATATTTCTAAATACACATTTTTCATATAAAATCATAATAAACGAAGAGTCCACACTATTCAGATTTAATGAACATTTTGGTTACATATGTAATTATAATATATCGATATGTACGACAATAAGAAGTATCAAAAGGTATAATTTTCTAAATAATGAATTTATGAAAAATTCAAGTAATCCTGAATATTCAGTATAAAAATCGTAAAAAACAGTGTCTACACCGTGCAATAAAATGTATACGCGTACAATTTTCACCAGTTAGAACGTAGAACGTAAATCGAGAAATAAATGAATTTTCCATAATATACCCCGGTGGTAGAAGCTTAAAATTTTTGCAGACCTCTTTTCTTGAATTTTATCCTACTTTCTCCTCAAAGCATCGAATTTAACCGAGCCGATGCAGCTGTTCATTTATGAAAAAGCCCTGGCTCGGCTCGTGTTTCTCCAGCGACGAGATGTAATTTCTTTCGGGACGCATCGCTCTGTAATTTTCATCGGACAAACGATGCGCTATTGTTCCCGTGTTTCCAGAGAACGTTTTCTGGGTCTTATCCTCTTACGCTGCGTCAAAGTGCGCGATGAATAGCGCAAAAATTCCACGGTCCATTGTGAATTTCGTTAGAATCGCGACTTACCGCGATACCGCTTACTGTGGATCAACCTTTAACCACCAACGAGCAAATTTTTATTCAATTTCGCTCGGCTTAACCTCCTTTAATATTTCCACGATGTCGCGTCCCCCTTTCAAATCACTTTTTTCTCTCGACGATTCACATCGAAAACATCGCTATTTAATTATACGGTTAATGAACGTTTAATTAAATATCTCCAGAAGACCGTGAAAATGTTTTGGCAGAATTGTTCGAACGTTATTAGTTCAAATCTTTGAAATTTTACGAGATTCAAGTTTAACTTGCCATTTTTGGAAGAATATTTCATTTAAATTAATAATTGTAAGAATGTTGTGGGAGGTCATTGAAAATTATTCCTGAATTATTACAAAAATTGATAAACTCTTGTCAGGCAATTTTAAAATATATATTGTTAAGCAATTGGTACATGCGTTTAAAATGATATACAAGCATTGAACTATTCACAGTAGCATAAAGAGTAATATAGACAGTAATATTAATTCGATAATTAGCAAGGATCATGTAGTTAGGGTTATAGATCGGCTAGTATCCACTTGAAGAAGCAGATTACCAATGTTCCATGGAAACTGTTGACTATACATATGTATCCCCTTTATAGGTACATAGTTGAAGGCACATCCTTTATACTCTAGCAGGCAGCTTACATTCCGTCCTTATACTTGCGAGTTCGTGGACGTAATACGTTCGAAATTGAAGCTGACTACTGACAGGACAGTCTTTGTTCTCGGAACACACGGTATACGCACGCATCAGCCAGCTGCGAGGCTCATTGTTTTCGGAAACATGCCAGAAATACGAGGCACGAAGCCTGTGCGATTATTTCAAATTTATATCTATACTACCGCTTCCGTTAGTTTACCCGGAATTTCAATATTTGTTTAATTATCTCTCTTTTGCATTTGCTTTTCATTTTCGTTCTCTGCTTAGGTTGCAGTTGTTTCTTTTGCTTTACTTTGTGCAGGGTTACTTTGGATATGGTTGGTTGGTGTGTGTTTTGGTTAGTTTTTTGGCATAGGTTAGTTTGCATAATTCCGGTAGAATTAACAACACTTTATTTAAGAAAACTCGTACAGAATTGGGTCGACTAGCTAGACTCTTCTGATTGACTTCTTCTATTGACATTCTTCAATATTAGGAGTTTTTATATGTATACTATTGCTGGAGATTGATAGGGGTGGTCAAAGGATAGTGTGACTCAGGATGGGTCCAAGTCTGTAAAATTTGTGATGTGATTTGTATGGTAGTTGGTCATCCAACAATATTTATTTTACATAATTTGAGATGGTCAGCATTCTGAAGTTTAAAAACTTGTCAACTCGAAAATACAAAACACTAGAAATCCAAGGTTCCATAGCCTAAAACTTTCGAACTAAAGTAAAAAATGAAGAAACTTACGAATAAGTTCGAAAATTCGAACGTAAGAATTCCGCAACCTCGAAACTTAAAATAGCTACAAAATAACCACAAGTTCAAAAATTGATCACTCGCTAAATTGAATAAATTGCAATTTATCGATCAGATTTTGCGACTTAATAACATAGGAAAATGCCGGATATCTGTAAAATCAGTGGAGACCGGTTCCCGTAAACTTCCTGTTGGTTGAAAGCAGTTTGGACGTCGTTAACCCGATCTCGTCGAGGTAACCGAAAGAGAAAAAGGGAAAAAGGCTTAAAAGAAGGAGGCCCGTGACTTTGATCGGCGATAGGCTGGCAGGGTTCGGTGTCAAGATGAAAAGGGGGAGGATCGGATGGACCGGATAGGGGCATGGTTCGCCCCCTGGTAGACTCTTCAATTTTACGAAGAACGCCGGAAGTATATCACTCAGCGGCTCAGACATATTGACACTTTGCGCCCGGCGGGCTTGAGCTACGGCATGCCTTATTAAACTCGCTGGCTAAATTATGGCAACCACTATCGTCGCCGTGCCGCACCCCCACCGCACACTATTCTCGCCGCCATCCTCGACTTTATCCACGTTTGCCTTCCCTCCTGCTGCCGCCATCACCCTCCAATTACAATTGCTTCGTTTCGACCCGAAAACCGGTGACTGCCGGCTAAACGGTTTGCCCCAGTTTCCTGTTTTTGAGAAACGATTCTGCCGGAATTAAATTCGGGATACATGCGACCGCTTCGTGATTCCTTCCTGATATATTGCGGTCTCGCGGTGAATTATCGTGCCAAGAAATGGCCACGCTGGATCATTTTGTTGAGACTGGGTGAATGACCATCGGGTGAAGTCAGATTTTTCGGGTGTTTTTAAGTGGCTGAGCAAGATGTGGACTGGATCATTTTGTTGGGATTGGGTAAATGTCAAGAATGTGAAGCTAGATTTTTGGGGTTGTTATTAAGTGGCTGCTGGCTGAGCAAGATGTGGACTGGATCATTTTGTTGGGATTGGGTAAATGTCAGGAATGCGCAGTTAGATTTTTGGAGTTGTTATTAAATGTTTGAGATGGAGATTTATATCAAGGAATGGTGAGTTTAAATTTTGAGTAAGTGAAAGTATTCTCATTCTTCAAATTCATAGTTGGAAGGGTCCTTTAGGAAAAATTTGGAGAAAATTAATAGGAGGCAAATAGAAGGTTTACAAATTTATAAAAGTTATTTATTTAAATATTGAAAATCTAGATACTTAAACATTGACTAAACTCGTACAAACTGCATCATATTTCAGCTAGAACCAAATCTCTGATATTTAAATAAAAAAATAAACAAGAGAACTTAAGAACGGCGATAAAAAAATATAAATCTGCCATACAATTAATTAAACACTTCTCGCTAATGAAATAATCAATGGCACAAATGTGCGAGTCATTTAATGGCGAGCAAGTTAAAATTCAGCCGAAACAAAAATGATGCAAATAAATTCGCAGCGAACTTGCTAAACCTCTTTCAGTTAATTCAACTCCGACCTTAAACACTTTCTGACTTTCGGTCCACGTTCTCGGCTAGGGTCAATTCAGTTACGGTTTAATTTCGAACTCTCAACTGGATTTGTAGCCAATCGGATTATTCTTCTGCCAGCTAAAAATTCAACGCTCTCGCAGGAACGCAATCCACGAACGGAGCGAAATCCAAGAAGCTGAGAAGGAGGACGAAAAAAAAGGAAAATAGAAAAGGATACCGCGATAGAGCTCGGACGATACCACATCGGCGTCTCAATTTTCGGAATGGAGTTAGATTGTTTCCCTAGACCCGCGAATCGACCTACAAGCGACGAGAAAATCCAGATAAAATACAAATCCGCGGTACACCGATTGCCTGGATTCCATCTCGATGCAAATTCTGATGCAAATATAATTGTCATTTTTCCCTTGATTCTTTTCGCGAATTACTTACTGACCGAAGAGCGCTGGGAAAGTTTCTATATTCTCCAAATCTCCATCTTTCCAAATCTCCATCTTTCCAATCTCCAAATCTCCAAATTTCTAAGTTTCCAAATCTTCATATTTCAAATCCCCAAATTTCTAAATTCCCAACTCTTCAAATTTCTTTATTTCCAAACCCCAAATCCCCTAATTCCCAACTCTCCAAATTTCCATATTTCCAATTCCCAAATCTCCAAATTCTCAAATCTCTGAATTTCCATATTTGCGATATCCAAATCCCCAAATCCCCAAATTCCCAAATTCCGAAAATCCCAATTCCCCAAATCTCCAAATCTCCAAATCCCCAAATTCCCAAAACCCTAATTCCCCAAATCTCCAAATCTTCAAATCCCCAAATTCCCAAAACCCCAATTCCCCAAGTCTCCAAATCTCCAAATCTCCAAATCTCCAAATCCCCAAATCTCCAAATCTCCAAATCCCCAAATTCCCAAAACCCCAATTCCCCAAATCTCCAAATCTCCAAATCCCCAAATTCCCAAAACCCCAATTCCCCAAGTCTCCAAATCTCCAAATCTCCAAATCTCCAAATCTCCAAATTCCCAAATTCCCAAAATCCACAACTCCCCAAATCTCCAAATTCCTAAAACCCTAATTCCCCAAATCCCCAAATCCCCAAATCTCCAAATACCTAAATCTCCCAAATTTCCACCAATAAAATCTCTCTACCCGAAACATATTTCTAATTTCTTTCCCTTGCATAACTCAGACGAGAATGAGTAGCGAGGTATAGGGAGGCGAACGTCGACGGTGTGAAATCAAGAGAAATCCTGTTCTCAAAAATAAACGAGAAGCACTCCGTTAAACAGGGCATTCTCCGCATTTAATTTTCCCCTCGTGAATCTCCGGGTACGTGGTTCGCTCTTGTTCGCGCCATATACCGGGGAAAAGTTTCGCGAGCGCATTAATATTAACCGAGTCGCGGTACGACGGAGCGGGGCTTTAATAGCCGCCGTCATTAACGGCCGATTCGTAATTGTCGTTCGACCGAGTTTCCGGCGTTCACGCTTATTTATAATACCCGCAGCGGAATCGACAGGGCCCGATGAATTTCAAACGGCTGCGAAGCCCTCGTTAGCGGTCCGTTTCTCTTCTTCGAGGCACAGCCTGCGGGCAACGACGCCTCCCCGGCACCCTGTTATTTTAGGACGCCCGCCTCGAAGCCTTAAACGTGCCGTTCAGATTATCTAATCGAAATTTATGCGGCTTCCGGCACGCACGTACCACCGACCCGTTCAGCTGTGCCACTGATAACACTGATACCACGACCTGCTATTACTTCATGATCGTTTTCACGCTTTTCCAACCTCGACGTTACCGACGTATATCCGCGATATAATCCTCTACGATACATCTGTTCTTTCGTGAAAACACATTTATACAGGGTCATTCAAATTATTTGTTCTTTCAGAATCATTTCTTCATTCTGACTCACATTTATCATCTTTAAATAGACTTTTATCCTCGCACGACTTGCCCGTTCTAAAAATGCACATTATCTTTCCCATTCTAAATGACGACAGAACCTGTCTGTTCTACATACTCGTATGACTTCCTCTATCCTTATAACCACATCATGTGGACATTGTAAATAGTCATACCACTTGTTCATTCTAAATTGCTACACCATTTGTCCATTCTAGATACCCAGAAGACATGTCCTCTGTAAGTACTCACATATGTTGTCCATCCTTAGTAGCCACATCACTTGTACACTCTAAATAATCACATTACGCGTGGATGTTACATAGTCACATCACATGTTCAGTCGAAATAACCACAGAACTTGTCCATCCTAAATACTCACATCACTTGTATATCCTCAATGATCACATCACATGTCCACTTCTAAATGCTCACATAATTTGTTCATTCTAATTAACCATATAATGTGTCCATTTTAAGCACTTCACATGATTTGTCCACAATTGAATAGCCACAAAATGTGTTCATCCTAAATATTCATATAACTTGTTCATCCTTAATAATTACATCACATGTCCACTTCTAAATGGTCACATTAGTTGTTCATTCCAAATAGTCATTGTAATCTGTCCATTCGAAATGTTCATATGATTTGTTCATTTTAACTAACCACATATTTTGTCCATTTTAAGTAGTTCATATGATTTGTCCAATCTAAATAGCCACAAAGTATGTTCATCCTAAATATTCATATAATTTGTCCACCTTTAATGATCACATAACCTGTCCATTCTAAACAACCACATAATTTGTGCATTTTAAGTGGTACAATTAATCTTTAATGAGGATACGACTCTAAATGAACGTCGTACCTTCGGTAAAATTATAGTACAGTAAATTTGTATTGGGCGACACGTGATTATCTTTTCTCGCCGAAATTCTCGCATCAGCGCACCTTTCCAGGCAGCATGATTATCGATCAACGAGGACCTAGACAAGCGTCCGTCATGAAACTCGTCCGAAATGTTGGAACGAAGCGTCGGCCATCGTCAGTAAGCCGATATATCAAACGATACCACAAACAGCGCAACATTCCACGTCCATTAGTGTCGCCAAGCGGGTAAACAGTAGGAGAATGTCAATGTGGAAGCGAGGGTTTTCGCAACGGTATCGCTTATCCGAAACTCGGAAGTGACCTTGAAATACATTTACAATTTAATTTATATACTGTTATAAATAGACTTATATAACAATAAATTGGTATTAAAATACATGTATGAATCCATAACGTATGTGAAGTGTGGTACATTTTAGAATTGGGAAAATTCTAGGTGGTGCAAGTTTTTAAAAATTCTGAAGGGTGAATATGGTATGGAGGATCAGCTCAGGAGGATGTTTCAGCGTTTTTAGTGATTATAGAAGAGATTGAGATAGTGACGTTGATCGAGAATTTGAGGATTTGGGAGTTTGAGGTGTGGAATATTTGGGATTAGCAAATATAGTATTATGAGATTTGGTAACTCAGAAATTTGGCAATTCGAGGGTTTGATAATTCAGCAATTTAAAACTTTGAAAATTTGATAATTGAAACATGTGAAAGTTTGAGGATTTCATAATTCTGAAAGGTGGGAACTTGAGGATTTAGTAACAATTTGAAAATTTATGGAAGTGATCATTTAATAATCTGGAAATTCAACGATAATTCAAAAATTTGAAGGTTTGATAATTCAGAAATTTGGAACCTCGAGTACATGGTAACAGAGAAATTTTGAGAACAACAGAACTTCAAAAATTTGTAAATTTGTTTCAACGGAATGTCAATATTTGTACGTCCATGTTGAAATATTGATTTTAACGTATATCTCACATATCCCTCAGCTATAAAACCCACCACAAAATTCCCCATAAAACAAGCGATATCCGAATTCCGTGAACAATAAGCCTGTCCATTAACCGAGGAGAAAACGTCGAAGAATTTTTTTCGCCATCAGTTTTCGTTTGGGCAGAGTCGGTTAGGGTGACAAAAAGGTGTCAGAAGCAAATGTAAGCGTAAGCGGGTGCGGCTGAGAAGCGATAGACTGTTCAGACGAGAGGAGAAGACACGCGGAAGGGAAGAAGAAAAAAAAAAAGAATCGAGAGAAGGGAAATAGGGAGCTAATCGATACGACCTGTTCGTGGACGGGCCAGGGCGAACGAACTTGCTCGACCCTGCAAAATATTATTAGTCGCCCCAATGAATCCGATCAGTTTCCGACATTGCGTAAGCCGTCATCGACAGACGGACAGAACGAACGGTAGTCGGAGAAACTGATAGATGAACAGATAAGGGAGATACGAGCGTCTGTGTGCATTAATATTCGCGGATCGATGGAGACCATGGAAGAGAACGTTGGATACGTGTTCAGACATTCTACCTTCTACGACACGTGATCAGGGAGATGCGGAGAACGAAGTAACCGTGATTTTTCTTGCTTTAGAAGATACAACGACCTTGTCGATCAGATTAGGTGTCTGAACGACACTGGATGCAATATAAGCAGATTTATGCAGATTTTGTGGTAGTTTTGAAATTTAGGAATTTTTCATGTGGGGGTCAAGCTTTATTTTGGGGATTTTACTTGGTGTGTAGGTTGATTTAGGTACATTTAGGTACTTGGTCTGTTGGGAATTTAGAAACTTTGGGGAGTGGTGATATTAACATTTGTAATATAGAAATTTAGAAATTTAGGAGAGTGATTTAAATTGTTAGTTTGAGTATTAGGAAATTTGGCAATTTGAGGATTTGGGAAATAGGACTTTAGGAAATTTGAGAATTTAGAAATTTGAGAATTCAGAAATTTGCAAGTACAGTAGTTTGAGAATTTAGGAATTTGCAAATTTGCAAATTTGAGAGTTTAGAAATTTGCAGATTTGGAAATTTGAGAATTCAGGAATTTGCAAGTGTAGTAATTTGAGAATTTAGGAATTTGCAAATTTGCAAATTTGAGAATTTAGGAATTTGCAAATTTGGAAATTTGAGAGTTTATGAATTTGCAAATTTGAAAATTTTAGAATTTAGGAATTTGCAAGTGTAGTAATTTGAGAATTTAGGAATTTGCAAATTTGGAAATTTGAGATTTTAGGAATTTGCAAGTGTAGTAATTTGAGTTTAGGAATTTGCACATTTGGAAATTTGCAAATTTGGAAATTTGAGAATTCTGGAATTTGCAAATGTAAAAATTTGAAAATTAAAAAATTAGCAAAGAAGTTTGAGAATAGAATTTTGAAATTTTGCAAACATAAAAATCTGCTAATTTGCAAACTCCTTTAAATTGACTTCCATGAACTCACAGATTTCTGACTACTAATTTCGAAATTTAATTTAAAAATTTATAAATTTTCTCAGAAATCCAGTAATTTTGCAAATCTGAAAACAATAAATTCCCATCATTCCAAATTAGAAGACCCACTATCCGTCCCCAAGAGTGCACTGGTGTTAACAAACTGCAGCACAGGAAATCAAATTTTATGCATTACATTTGTTACAAAGAATTTTATTGCGCGAATATATGACCCATACATACTAACTGCCATGCATGCAATATTTTTTGATAAAACAGGTGCTTCAGCCCTGATATTTAACTCGAAAATAACGGTCATCGAGTTGTCGGCACTTCATATTGACTTTTAAAAATTTATCAGTATTCCCTGTTTCTACAAAAATAATCATTTATTTCCCAGTACCTGCAAAGTACTACCACTTTATCGAGTACAAATAAAAAGTCAGTTATATTTGATTAAAAATAGCAATGTACAACTCTTCATTTATTTTCATTCATGAAAGTTATATTTAACGATTTATTTGTCAGATGCGTCAGCCCTGACTATTCGCAATATTAAAACAAATAAAGAAAGTCAAAATGTCGTGTCAATTTCGTATTCAACGATCCTTGACTACGCAAATTATAATTGGACTTAAACATCGAGCTATTAAAAATAATGAAATCGAATAAGATTTATTACATTCGAACTGTGAGTCACGAGTCGGACTCGTCGGAGTACAGCAAGGTGTTAAAAAAGAGTATCAAACAATTTCTCGTAAAAATCCATGAGAGCACGAAAGAGTATACTTTTCGCCACAGTTTGATAATACATACTGGAGGTAATATCGTGACTGACGGGTGACGTCGAGAAGATTCTTCAAGATTAAAGAATGAAAAAGATGCTTTAAACAACAGAGGCATAGGGTGAAGAAAATATCTTAGAGAGGCTAGAATATTTAATAAGAGGCAGGAACCACGGAGATTCTTGCTAGAACGCGAAAGAGTCTGATGTCTCGTTTCAGGATACTCCATGGTTTCCTAGCTGTGTTCCAGGTTTAATACGATCCTACAGGAAAGTCCCCGAGAGACTTTCATTAGAGGAATTTACAGGAGGCTGCAAAAGCTGCTACTCGCCTCTCTTATTCCACGCTTCTCCTAAATCACTCCCCGTAAATGTTGTGGAATTTATTACACGCTTCGTACGGGTCTACTGCTTTGAAATACGGTTATCTTCTTCCTAAGAATTCGACAATAATTACTTTTAAATTCCTCGCATATTTATTCACTTGACATTCTCTTTACTTGTGAAATATTTGTAGATTTTCACATTTATAAATCACATAGTCGAATATATTTTGTAAAATACATCTATGAATTGTATTTACGTATCAATTTACGAAATACCAAGTCCAAGTAGCGGGATAAAGATAAATACTAAATGATCAGAAGCGTATTTGCAAGTAAATTCAGCTCTAAAAATCAGTAGCTAAACTTCGAAGAGTGAAGATGTTAATTCGAAGGTACTCAACTTCTTCAGGAGTCACATATTGTCGTCGAGGATCCGTAGACCTTCGTACGTGCGGATCAGCCATTTGTCACGGGGAGCGTGCAATAAATCTTCCGCAAAATCGCGAGCAAAAAGGGAGGGCAAGCTTTATAGAATCTGGAAGAATAAAACGCGGAAATAGAGCGCGCGATCTCAGACATTTCCAACGAGTCTTTCTTCCTTCCTGTTCATTCGTGGCCCGATATAAACGAACAATCGAACGAGTCCGACGGTACAGCTTCTCTATCCGGGATTCTATCGGGTTCGGCGATTTAGTTGCCGATCGTTGCCACGATTTTCAGTAACCTCACGTTCGCGAAATTTTCTCGACAAGCGTTGGACAACGCTCGGATACGTGCGCGGAGATAAAGATTCAACGGGTTTTCGTCAAACAGCCGTGTCGCGAAAATTGCATCACACTTTACGATTTATTTATCCATCTTTCTGCTGCTTTTTACGGATACATGAATTGCGAAATTTTACGAGTTAGGTGCGCAATCTAATATTTTGGTCAATTAACCTTGGTATTTACACAAATTCGGGGTAATTGAAATCAAGAGAATGTAAGGAAAAATAAGTACAAACGCAGGGTAAATGCTTCTATCGTAAATACGAAAGTCAAATAGAAAGTGTAATGTGAGGAGAGTGTCAGTGGAGATGTTAACTTCACGTCTTCGTGACATTTATTGTGTGTGTATGTCACTTGCATCACATATGTAGGTTCATGATTCGTCATTTGCCATCTGTACATTTTTTGCAAGAAAATATATTTCAGTTAAACTATTTCATGTATTCTTGAATTAATAAGAGTAACATCCCCAACAACCCACATAACAGAGAGGATAATTCAATAAGCATTCCTCAACCGAATAGTTAAACTAGTTAAACACTCGCACTAAACTTAGCTAACCGATTAACAAATAATTTGGCACGTATTTCAACAAGCAGTATTTGCACCCGAAAACTCGAAAGCTTTTCGATTTACGCTAAGGGTCACCCTTTTCTCGCGAACCTTAACCTTCTCGTTAAAAGCAATTTCTAGAATCCCCGGGTGAGAAGAGATCGATCGTCGATAGACAATTTACAGTCTCCATATTCTTCCCGCGGGAATTCTAGCGGAGGAAAATTCGCCTGTTGTGTCCCGTCTCTTCCGGCTGTTATATACAGCTTTGCGCGTAGACTGGCCGGCGGATTTTCTCGTAAAAACCGCCCTTAAAGATGGCGGCGGTGGTGGCGGCATTAACGAAATGTCGCCGAGAATGGGGAGCCACGGCGCAATGTCCTCGCTCGGTTTAATGTCAATCCTCAAATGTCACGTAACCATCCGCGCCGGTGTCCTTATCGTTTTGACTCTCCGGAGACTACCGGCAATAACGCTTCGACACGACACAATGTGTCTTTTCCACCGACACACCACCTTCATTTTCTTTCAGTGGCTCGTTATTCTCGCGAGTGGCCCGTTCCCGCTAATTGGATATGTATCGTCATTGTTGGCTTTGTTGCGCGACATTCTTGAACTTGCATATAGAGCTATTGGCTTAGCTTGTTCCCTAACCAAAAATGTTCTTCTTGACATTTGTTCAATTTGTTGTAGACTAGACATGTGCACATGTAGACTTTTAGAGTGTCTTATTGAAGCAAATAGTGTTAACTGTAATGGTGTCTTTCGTCTTGTAAATGGTTAAAGATATGTGTAACTGTGGGAGGTCACATGAATAACACGCGAGGTGAATGGGATAGCTGCACTAGATATGCATTGAAACATTTAAAAAGGTATAAAATGTACTCTTAAAATGAGGAATTTGCAAATTTTCAAATTTGTTGAAAACATAAATTGTTTAAGTCTTTCATCGTAGTTGATGGACAGTAAACGTGTATCATAATTAACGTCATTTATGTTGAAATCGTGCTATAGTTGAGTCAAACAATTTAAATATACAGTGTCTCAATAATCAAAACTACAAAAGTTTACAATAACATAACCTACAAAAGTATTGCAGCAAAAAATCTGGTGATTAAAGTAGATCGATATTTTCATCGAACAATGCGAAACAACTAGCCATTATATCGACTGAATAATTCATAATGTCTCGAAATGATAAATTCGCATAAAATTGCGAGAGGCATTGATTTCGTAATATAAGCAGATAAATTAAGGTATCTTGATTGTAAGCTAGGCAATAAATAATTGTACGGTTTTGAAATTGCAACGCGATATAAATCAAATGGTATCTTCAGAATAAATTCGCATTTCAGCTTACAGCGTTCAGAACAAGTAGGAATATGAAGCCGGTAGGGGGATGCAGAATATTGAAAATCGATTAGGATATCTACCCTTTCCGAACAAATATTTTGCAACACTCCATCTTCCCTCCCTTCGATTCCATTCTTCTTTGTCAGTTTCGTTGACTCGTGTACCTTTTTTTTTCTCCTCCGCTCTGTTTCAGTCGATTTTTCCACGAGGAAAATTCTCAGGAACAAAATGGAAAACGCGGCGAACGCGATGTCACAACGAGTAAAAACTTCAACGAATTCTTTTTCGGACGAATTTCGTGAACGTTTCGCTGTTATCCTCCTCTGTGCTTTTGCATATTTCGCTTCCCTCTAATCCCGACGAATTTGTTCACTTTTGCAATTTTCACATTTTTGTATTTGGCCATTTTTATGCTTCTAAATTTTTACCATTTTAGACTTTTAGATTTTTACGTTCGTACAGTTTTAGAATTGTAAATTTGCAGACTCGTAGATTTTTAGATTTTTCAATTCGTAGATTGACAGATTTTTAGAATTTTAGATTTGCGGATTGGTAGATTGGGAGAATTTTAGGTTGTTAAATTCTGAAATATAATTCCTATATACATATCTAAATTGTAAATGTTTAGATTTCTAAGATTCTATACTAGATTTTCAAGATTTCAAGTTCTCAAGCTAAAAAGCTTCCAAACCCGTTTGGAGAAATGAAATATACCAGAGCTCATATTTCAAAGGGAACATAAAGAAAAATACCACAACATCTGAAACATTCTTGGTCTTTGAGTGGCTCGATCGGTCAGCTGCGTGACGGTTGCAGAGCGTACTCGAAAAGGGTTAATAAACCGGCACGTCAACATCTCACGCTCATTAGAGGCGATAAACTATCAGAAATCTAATCTCGTGCAGCAGATTATCTAGCCATGAAATTCCAAAGGCGTGAGCGTTCCAACGCATCTGGTACAAGAAGCCCGGAGTACGCCTGTGCCGCGGGACGGAAAATTCCATCCATCAGAGAATACATCGTTGCCGCCATTAATCATCCGCGACGTGTCACGAATCTTCGTTGAACTTTAATACGGGACTTGTTAGGGACGCTCGATTCCGTTCCGCGTGACAGGCCGAAAGGTGTGACAGGTTGTCGCAAAGATTGCCGAAAGCGTTCTTCGATGAAACGGCGATCGACGTCGACTAATCAAAGAGCTCGTTCTCAAAGCTCAAAGAGGATTACGCAACCGCCGATGAGAATCGCTGGAAGTGCATATCGAGTCTGCGGCTAACCACGCTTCCAGGCCTGGAGAGCTGTCCCGTAGATACCGATAGTCGGTAACTTGAATTTGAATACGCGCACGATCGTCTGCCACGACGTATAATCGTATCTTTGCTTCTGCGTGCGCTAGATGATTTCGTGTGTGCACGCGTGAGTAGATAGCCACCGATGCGCCCTGTTAATCCTATTGCGGTGTGAACAAACGGAGGGAGTGGCACCGGGACCAGCTGACACGCCACTGTTGCTCCTCCTACTTCCGAGCAAATCTAGTCCACTTTGAAACTTTGCAAATTTTTCGAATTTTCAGATTCGAGAATTTGGTGAATTAAGGAATTTGGGAATTTTTGAGATTGTGATATTGGGAATTCGTGAATTTGAGGATTTAGAAGATTTATATGGAGTGTATAGGAATTTAGAAATATGAGAGTTTCAAAGTTCGAGAATACTGAGAGGTCCCCAGGGACATAAAATTCTCAAATTCCTAAAATTCCAACTCCTACATCTCAAAATTTCTATATTCTTAAATTTCCAAATCACCAAATTTCTATGTTCCTAAAGATTTAAATCCCCAAATTGCTACGTCCCAAAATTCCTACGTTTCCAAATCTCCAAATTCCCAAATGTCCATATCTCCGAAGATTTAAATTCCCAAATCCCTAGATCCCAAAATACCAAGGTCCCCAAATCCCGAAGTCCCCAAATTTCCATGTGTCCAAAGATTTAAATTCCCAAATTGCTACGTCCCAAAATTCCTACGTTTCCAAATCTTCAAATCCCCAAATTTCTATGTTCCTAAAGATTTAAATCCCCAAATTGCTACGTCCCAAAATTCCTACGTTTCCAAATCTCCAAATTCCCAAATGTCCATATCTCCGAAGATTTAAATTCCCAAATCCCTAGATCCCAAAATACCAAGGTCCCCAAATCCCGAAGTCCCCAAATTTCCATGTGTCCAAAGATTTAAATTCCCAAATTGCTACGTCCCAAAATTCCTACGTTTCCAAATCTCGAAATCCCCAAATTTCTATGTTCCTAAAGATTTAAATCCCCAAATTGCTACGTCCCAAAATTCCTACGTTTCCAAATCTTCAAATCCCCACATTTCTATGTTTCCGAAGATTTAAATACCCAAATCCCTAGATCCCAAAATACCAAGGTCCCCAAATCCCGAAATCCCCAAATTTCCATGTCCCACTATTCCTACGTTCCCAAAATCCCTATATTCCTTCCCATCTACTAAAATTCCCAGTTTCCCAAATTTGTAAATCCCCAAAATTTCCACATCCTAAAATCCCTAGATTCCAAAATCCTTAAATTCCTAAATTTCTACATCCCTAAATCCCAAAATTCCCATATCAAAAGTACCACACGACAAAAATACCTACGAGTGCAGAATTTACTCCAAAAAGAAGACCAGATCCAAAGTAAAAGATGTTTCTAAAGATGTTTAAATTTCGCGCGAAATCGTGAAGCACGGTCGGACGTCGAGTATGTAGAGTAACTCGGTCTGGTCGAATTTACCAAAGGCAAAACGTCGGAGGGAGGCCAGCTTCGCAAAACACCGCGGTATATAGCTGAAACGGATTTAGCCAGCGTGGCTTATGGTTCGAGGGAAGCCTAAATTTGGCACCGATTGACGCACGCACGAATTTTATCGCTCGAACTCGCACGGACTCGATCGATTTTCGCGTCGAACACCTGCTTCGAGTATTGGCCACGCGCGAACCTAACTCCTGCCAAACACGAAATTTCCACTGCATCCAATTTATGGCACATCCGGACATTATTTACGCCTCCGGTCATCGAGAAATCTGTAACAACGCGTAATCGTTTTCGAACGAACAGAAGATGCGATTATGATACCAATCGCGGCTCTTCTTTTTATTTTCTGCGGTGAAATTCTTATTTTTAGGAGATGGAAAATATTATGCTATTTTTAGAAAAAGTTTATTCTATGAACAATATTTATTAAGCTTGATCTATTAGTATCGAAATGAATGATATGTACAGAAATAAATGAATCGAAGATGGTGGTATATTGTAACAGTATTTCGAATTTGCTTTTCTTCCAACCTAAAGTTTTTGCTACTCAAAGTGAAAACAAACACTTACGTAAAACGAGATATATATTTTAATAATAAATTCGTTCTCATAGATTATTATTCTTGAACGCTTCTACGCTCGCGTAACAAGAAAGAAGCTTGTGGAACAAATATTTAGATTCTTAGACTGGGACCCTAAATTCCACGCATATTGGCTTCAAAGTTCTATAAATTCTAAATCCCTACATTCACAAATTCCTATATTCCAAAATTCTTACATACCCAAATTGTTACAGCCCCAAATCGCTATATTCCCAAATTCCTACACTCCCGAATACTTACATTTCCAAATCCCTACATTCCCAAATCCCTCAATTCCCAAATTCCTACATTCCCCAATTCCTAAACACCCGAATCCCAAGATTTCGGTATCTCTACATTGCCCAATCCCTACATTCCAGAATTCCTACATTCCCCTATTCCAACATTCCCCAATTCCTAAATTCCCGAATCCCAAGATTTCGGTATCTCTACATCCCCCAATTCCTACATCCCCAAATTCCTACATAGCCAAATTCCTATGTCCCCAAATCCCTCCATTCCCAAATTCCTACATCCCCAAATCCCTACATCCCCAAATCCCTACATCCCCAAATCCCTACACCCCCAAATCTCTACATTCCCAAACCCCTATGTCCCCAAATCCCTCCATTCCCAAATTCCTACATCCCCAAATCCCTACGTCCCCAAATTCCTACCTTCCCAAACTCCTATGTGCCTAAATCCCTACCTTCCCAAATTCCTACATCCCCAAATCCCTATATCTCCAAATTTCCTACACCCCCAAGTCGCTACATTCCCAAATTCCTACATTCCCGAATCCCTATATTTCCAAATCCCTACATTCCCAAATCCCTCCACTCCCAAATTCCAATATTCCAAAATTCTCACATACCCAAATCGCTACAGCCCCAAATAGCTATATTCCCAAATTCCTACATCTCCAAATCGGTACATCCCCAAGTACGGCACAATTGGTCAGAATAGAAAAATAGCCTCACACGTATTTTCGGCGGTATATTGACTCTCGCATTCGTACAATCAGACGAAAAACGACAGTAAACGTCTCTCAAGTGAGATACTTGAAAGCAGTTGTCATTATTATTCATCGGTACTTAGCTATGATTGAATTGTCGAAAAGATCATAGGTTAAGGTGTTAAAAATACCAGTAAAGATATAAAATTGTAATAAAAAGGTAACCTGTACGTTGAATATCATGATACAAATGCAAAACACGTTGCTCGTATAATTTATCCAGAGGGAAATAGAGAAGATTCTGTACGTAAAAGTACAATTCACCGTGAAAACGTCTTTTACGAACGTTTCGCTGACGTCGTACAATCGAACGATCTTTTTAGTCGAACTTTTCGTCTCTCGCCTGGAGGGACGTCTTTATTTCCTCGGATACTGTCGATAATTTTACGGGCCTTCGACTCTGGCTGACATATCGGGAGTTAAGGGTTGGCCAGGTAACAGAGGGGGGTAGATATAACCGGAAGTATCGGCTCGCAATCTCAATACGTTCCAACGCTTCAGAGCCGTATAAATTGCAAACGATGCGACAGTAAAACGTAAGTGGCTGCTCGTACTCGATCGTACGAGCTTCTCGAACGATTAATTTAATTCGAGCCACGACTATGCTATTCAAATATACCGACCGTGTTCGGCATGAAATTCCAACTAACACCACGAAACGTTGCTAACATCGAAACGATAATCAATTTCCATAATAAACACACGTTCGGGCCTGAATGAAAAGAGATACATTTCGATTTGTGAGATTAAACGGTAAGCGGAACGTTCATTGGGAGACCTGCTTTAGTGTAAAATGCGTTTTGTATCTTGTAATTACTGCCAGTAACGAATATTTTCAATTTGCGATTCGTTTAAAACACGCTTCGCGCGATAAACATTTTGTCTTATTTGTGGTATTTTATGGAACAATTTAATTAGTGTTAATGTGGTATATTGCATGTAACCAATTTCGTTGATAAATGAACGGTTATTCAGTATTTGTATTTAGTAGATATTGAGTTACTCAGTACTTGAGCTGTGATGTTTGCATAATTACATATCCAAGATATTTGTAAAACGTTTACAAAACAATTGAATATCCATATTTGCGAAACACTTAAATGCAAAAGATATTTGCAAAATATTGAAACAAGGGAAACAAAGTACATCAGTCCATAAGTAGGTATCATACATTTCTTACATCACTGTTGACGAGTATTATAACTCTCAGGAAAAGAGAGAGGAGTAAAAATATAACAGAAGCCGAGAAAAATGACCTTTGTTCCACATCGAAACGTCTGTTGAGCACAAGTCAGCTAATCAGATCCTTTTACACCATGAAACCACGATCCCTATTTTTGCCACTCTGGACCCCTACCACTCGTCCAAACAATCGGTGCTCGAGCAATCAAACGGTTTACGGTGTTTTCATGGCTTCTGGCAGGATTTCTTGAGCATCCGGCCCAGTTAGCTGTTGAAATCCGAACACTTATAGTCAGCTATTTCATGGTTCTAAGTCGGAGACTAGTGACGAGTACTCGACTCTATCTCTTGTTGGGAACATTTGTCGAAATTGTACAAGTTTCAACCTTGCCAGATCAATGAAGGAAACTACACATTCTCAAGTTTTTAAATTTCTAAATTTCCAGAGACCTAAATTATGAAGTTCCTAAATATGCATATTCGCAAATCTGCAAATTATCGAATGAAAAAACGACCACTCTCAAGTTTCACTACGTGTCATGCAAAGTATAACCCTAATACTAATTGATAGAAATGTGACCTCACACTGCGTTGCACCACCGCACTAATTCTTGCCATATAAAGAGAGCATACATACAGCATATAGTTAAAGAGACATTAAGTTTCGATCCGTAGAAATACATATCTATTTTGAAACGTCCGCTGTACGCTCGCACGCTCGCCTGAATATTCAGCAGCATGCCGTTGGTTGCATCGGGAAGTTCGCGTGTATGCATCCGTCTGCATGAATATAGCCGTACAGATATTATACGGGCATTTACATAAGACGTAGGTGACGTTCGCATGGACATCGTCGGGACATCGTATCAACAGCTCAGCTCGTCCAGTCTCTGGAACGATGGAGAATTTCCAGCGACAGGTCGCCACGTTCGTGGAAATTCTGCGCAGCAAATGGCGCTGGGCTAATACAGGGTGTCCCGTTAACGCTCTCGCTACGCGATACTAATTCTTAATTGATGTTTTGGGCAAACTGCAATTTTTTCTTTGGACTCGAATTTTATCACGATTTTGGGTCTTTCAAATGGGAGTTTTGATCGCGAATTTAGAAGTATGGGAATTCGGAGATATTTGGGAATTTGAGAGTCTGGGCTCGTGGATATTTGAGAATGTGGACATTTAGGGATTTGAGGATTTAGGAATATGCATATTTTGCAATTTAAGTATTTAATAAATATAATATAACCAAATAATCAACTACGATAATTATCTCCAAAACTTTGCTCTGAAATGAAATATTTTGCAGTTTCAAAATTGCAACAAACGAAACGACCAATTTATACCGGTGAAGTAGACAATGAAAGATTGGAACGTCTCAATGCAGCTTTTAAACGGTAAACGAAGCAAGATGAAGAGGAGAAAGAAGAAGAAGAAAGCAGGGTTTTCGGATTAAAAATAGAAATAACTGCGTGAAAAGTTACTCACCTGTGTTCCCTGGCGAAACTCAATTTCGAGGATTAACGATTCATAGTCCTTCGTGGCTGCAATCGCTTTAACGTGATACTGCTCTTTTAACGGGATGTGGCCGGAAGCGAAACGTAGAGATATTAAGGGTGAAAGAAACATGAGGATAGATAATTCTTGGGCAATAAAAAGAAAGATGAAAGGACCAAGAGAGTAGGAATAAATGGTACGCGATGTTGCAGCTGTTGCAATAACTTATCCCTCCTCTCTTATCTGTGTATATTGCCGATTGATAAGAGTAATGCGGAAAGTCAACGAGATTGATTCGATAAGAAAGAGAGTATTGTTCGCGATACCGGAGAAATATTGCGAGAGCTGATTTGGATTAATTTCGGTCTCTAGGGCTCTTCGTGTGCACTAGATTCTCTGCTCGAAGATTGTGGAAACTTTTTTTAGTTAATTTGTAGGTTGGAGAATTTGGATTTGAAAATTTAGAGATTCTAATTAGAGTTCTAAGTCCTTAAATTCTGACACCCCAAAATTTCGATATTATAGTCCTAAGTCTCCAAATATCTACACCCAAAAGTTTCCAACCCTCAAATTTCTATATTGCTAGAATTATACATTTCCAAACTTCCATATTACTAGACATCAAGTCCCTAAATTCCTATATTACTGAAACTTCAAATCTCCAAATTCCTACATTCTTGAAACTCCAAATCCCCTAATATCTAAATCCCAAAAATTCCAACCCCCACAGCCTTATATCATTACAATTATAAATATCCAAATTTCCAAATTACTATACTTTTAAGTCCCCAAAATCCTACATTACTGAAATTCCAAATCCCCCAAGTAACATCCCCAAATCACCAAATTCTTAAATTGAAAAATTTGAGACCATCAAAAGATCACATTCCAAGATTAAAATTATAAAAATAGTTTATACGAATCTCACATTGATAAAATAAATAAAACCACATATTTAACACGCGTAGCAATTAGAAAACCTTGAGGAATGGCGACTAAGAATGCAGATCGTTTGCAAAGTTGTTTGATTATTTTTATCGAATCAGTGTATCATGCAACAACGGAGGCGCCATTCGTGTTCCCCGTCGTTTACGGGCATGCTAATGAAAAAATATAATTAGCAAGCACGTCTCGACGACTGGTGCGGCCGTCTTAATTCGCCAGGATGTAAAGCGAGCAGGCATAATCAGCTTTTGCTGCCCTTTCACGGCAAAGTTTGCTTATGTTAGCCCGTTCGTTCGGTCCCCGGAATAACTTCGATAAACATTTCACACCCTCCCTCTTCCTCCCACCCTACATTTTCTCTCTTTAAAACTGGACGCCATCAGCTCTACACGTGGACTACAGACGCCCGTTGTTGTTTTAGAAACTGTTTCTGAACTCACAATTTTAGGAGACACCACTTTTTTCTTTATTATCTACGTTCGAAAGTGCTACGTACATTTTTGGATACAGTCTTTTTTCTGATATGGAAATTCTATTTGAACTGTGGGAATAGTAAAGACTTGTATTATTTTGAAGTTCTGAAAGAGTTCTTAGAAGTACAGGAATTAAAATTTAAATGTTTCTTTGAAGTTCTACTGTTGATGTTCTTAGAAGTCCAATTTAAGTTTAAGATTTCAAAGACGAGATTTCTGAAATATTTTTAAGTGCTCGAATTCTCGAATTTTTCAAGCTTTCCTTAAACTCCTGTATTTGGAAATTTTTGAAGGCGAAGATTTAATAGTTTGAAATTTTATATCTTGATTTCTGAAGTATTCGGTTTCGAAATTTCCAACTTCCAAAATTTTTATTTGTACATTATCCTATTTCTAAATTTCCAACCACCAAAATCTAAATTTCTACATTATCCGATTTCTAAATTTCCAAATTCCAAAATTTTCATTTCTACATTATCCTACTTCTAAATTTCCAACTACCAAAATCAACATTTCTACATTATCAGATTTCTAAATTTCCGACTACCAAATTCCAAATTTCTACATTATCCCATTTATAAATTTCCAATTTCTCAAATGTAAATTTCTGAACCACCCAATCTCTAACTTCCCAACTCCCAAATCTAAATTTCTGAACCACGCAGTCCCTAACTTCCCAACTCCCAAATCTAAATTTCTGAACCACCCAATTCCTAACTTTCCAACTTCTCAATGCCAAATCCTCAAATCTCCACACCTCAGCGACTAAATATAAATTATTGAGTATATACAAAACTTCGAAAACTCCCCATTAAAAATACCAATTTTCTCATCTCATCATTCAAACAATTGTCACGAAATCCGATCAATCGAAAACTCAAACACCCATTTTTCACGCACGCAGTTAATCCCACTTGGATCCAACGGAAAGAAAAATTTGCCCGGTAGAAAAATATTAAATATTTATCCTCGGTCCACACGATGGCCAGTTGAAATGCAACGTCAATAACAGCCACGAAAAAAAAGAAATCTGTCGTCGGGAAAAGTTTGGGCAGGTTCAACAAGCTTTTTCTTCGTATTCCCATGAAGTCGAAAGTTTGCGGTCGAGACCACGGTTAAATGTCCTGTAAGATGAATAATGCGATTGTTCGGGATCTCGTGTTCTCCGGCGGCGGGTCATTTAAACATCGTTAGCCACCTTTTTTCTTTTGCTTTCTAACGCGCAGCCAGTTACACCCCGTTTCGCTATGAAATTCAATCACCTGTTTTCGCTTCTCGTTCCATCAAATTAATCTGAAGATTCAAACTTTACAAACGGTGGCTTCTACATTTTATTCTTCTTTCTGTCTTGTTCTGCAATTCGTTGCATTCTCAGGTTTGAAACTTTGGGAACACGTGTCGCGATGAGTTCGGTGTTTTGTAAATGGGAGGGCAGGAATTTTTGAAATTGGAGATTTGGTAGAGGATTTAGAAGGTGTTTTTGGGGTCTGAGATATGCAGATGTGTAAAAATTCCAAATTCGTAAATTCTCACGCATAGAAATTTTGAAATATACTAATTTTGTGGTTTGGAGGTATCTTAAGAATTTAGAAACTGAAAGTTTAGAAATCTACTAATTGGTTAAATTTATTATTCAGAAGTTCGGAAACTTAAAAATATAAAATGATAGAACATCAGAAACATTCAGAGCCACGAATGTGACCTTGATAATTCACTAAATTAAAAATTCCCAGACGTACAAAAACTCGAAAAAAATTTCCTTAAAAGCATCACATTATTTTCGATCCGCCATTTAAAAGCTGTATGATCCATTTCACGTAGTAACCTACATACATCCCGCGGAATAATTTCCCGTTATCTTGCCCGTGTCCTCAGAAAAACGGAAGTTGCAGTGAGTAATATATTCTGCATAAGATAAATAATTAAAATCCCCGGTTTTACGAGCGAAGGAGCTCCACTACATCATCAGACGGTTTACGGGCAAGTTTCAAGCGTGCTCGACAAACTTCTCTCGAATTTGTGCATGGCAACCTTCTCTGTTTGTCTTAGCGTCGTTACACCCGATAATTGGTCGAGTTTGCCGTCTCCGAAGAAAATCTTAGTGTCCTAATTCGTTGAGCGGCAGAAGTCGACTCAAATATTTGAATCGATCGAAGAGGAACCGGCTACCAAACGATCAATGCTGAGCACACATAAGGTGCGAAAGACCCTAATCGATACACGATTCCCGATTCAAAGCAAACATCTTGCGTTCTTGCTGAACGATATTAATTTCATGGGAACGCTGCACGATCAATCGTTGCGTTTACCTTGCTACGTCTTCGGCAAATAAGAAGCCAGGAACGTGTTGCTGAATATTTCCTGCGGGATCTCGGATTTGCTTTCGTTAACGCCTCGAAGACTTCACTCGTTTGCGATCGCGATTAATTTAGAAGACGTACATCAAAAATTCTCTCAGGCAAATTGAATTTTCTGAATAGAAGAATTTCTTCGCATGGATTTTTGTAGTTTTTATAGAGATTACTGAATATGGATACTACATACTTATATGCTGATATACTTTTGAGGGAATCTCATTTTTTGTCCAATATTTAAGAGCAATGAACTGTTTTTATTATTACTGTTTAGTATCATTTAGTATTTCTGTTTACACACCCCAGACATGATTGTCGGTTACGGCACTGAAATCTTCAGTATCTTCGAGCATGATTAAAGCGATGATATCATACGCATGATCCACACAGGGAATTCCCCTTTTTTTCTACGCCGCAGAAATAAATTCCCATTGGTCGATCGGTTGACTTGTCGTTCGTATCTCTACTAAGAAAGTGCTCGTTTACATGGAACCAAGGAAGAAGGAAGATGTCAGTAGATATTGTCAGACGCGAATACATATATATGTATACAAGAACGCATAGATATTTCAGAAAGTTACATTATGTGGTACAAGTATACGGTTTGAATTTTGAAATCAGATGCAAAATTTTCAAGGTTGAAGTCGTTTTCGAAATATTTGTCACTGAAATAGTCGAAACAGCTGTCGAAATTATTGAAAATTATTGAAAACTTGAAAGATGTAACTTTGTTGCTAAGTCTACTGTGTTGACCCATATTAAATATTTTACAAATTGTCTTTAAGTTCAAAACCTTATACATTAATATATAAAATAAATCATGAAGAATGATAACTAACAGTATATTTTAACTATACTATACTTTAGCTATATACCGTAACTATATTTCAATATCTGCATTCATAAATATCAGTTATAAAATTAATGAAACACTTCTTGAAATTATTTTTCTGATCGTAAGTCTTGTCGAACAAATTTTCTTCGAATACACAAACGCATCAAACAACGTCAACTTCAATTTCCGCAAAAACGAAGTCGAGCAAATATTCTTTCTCGACTTATCTTTTCGCGTGCAATAAACATCGCATGTAGCACGTAATTTGAGGCGCCCTGTACAAAGCCACTTTGCCCATTTTTCATCGAGGTTCTTGTAGATGTTGACAGGTACCGTTAGATTTGTGAATAGCATGGCACATTGAAGATTTTTCGACGCTGAAATCGCGGACGGAAAAGCGAGCATAACGTGTTCCCGAGTTTCGCAATTCGCTGCGGAAATGTCAACTGGAACAATCAGCATCGCGTCCCTGGGGCACGATGGGCATTCCTTGCGACGCGGTCGTGCCACGATTTATTATGCATTCCGTGAACAACGGCGATTACGAAATCGCACGATAGAAATAGAGCTCGTAGAGAGACGGAACGTGAGCTTAGAACTCGCACGAGCCTGTTGTTGTTGTTGTTCGAAGTGCTTATAATTTATGCCGTTCGATTCTTTGTGCCCTGGAACGCTCGCCGGTAATTCGGAGGGCGATTGTTCTGTTGTGTTAGAATTCTTGAAGAGTTTGAAATCGGTGATAGAATTTCGCTTATAAGTGGAATTTCGAATTCAACTGGTGTTCCAGTTCTTTTGAATAGTGTGAAATGGTCAGGCTGTAAATATAATTCACCGCCATTTTGGATACTTCCTTTAGTGTAACACGGAGAGAAAAAGTACGAATAGTGAAATAGCAAAGTAATAACTTGAAGTAGTAAAACAGTACAATGATAAAATAGTATAATAGCAAGATAGTAAAACAGAGCAAAATAATAACCTAATGAAATAGTAGAACAGTAAAATAATAGAATTAGAAAACAGTTTAAAGAGGTTAAGTTCGCTCCGAATATTGCCGACAGAATTTCGATCTGTCGCTCGTGCAATAAAAACCGGCATAAAAAGGCGAATAATCAAGTTAGCTTCCTTTTTACGGTTCTGAAATTGAAATTTTCAAGAGGAAAATGTCGCCGTTGAAAAGATAATATAGCCGCAAAAAGCATTTCCGAATATTCGATGAAACAGGATTATCAGCTTTACAACTTCATTAATTCCAAGCTCGATAATAATTGTCCTATGACATAAACTCATAATCGTGTGATGAAAATTGCCGCGACAAATTAATACGCTAATTAAAGCGATACGTTGTTAACACCGTCTAATTTGGTCGTTAATATTTGACGAATCAAAGGAACGTTTCCTATTTACTATGTTAATATAATCATATTTCGTAACGATCAATGTTATTCCATGGAATGTCCATCATCCTGTTAGCAGTTGACAGCGTTTGACAGAAAGCTAGTCAACTCGAAATCCCAGCAATGCTGGCTTCGATTTAATAAACGGATAGCCGACGAGTCGAATACCAAATTAGCCGCATAATCGTTTCAATCCGTATATCAGAGTATATCATCCAGGCGCCCTGATAGATCGAGTTAACGTGTCAAAGGTCAGCTGCATGCATGTTTAGTGTTCGACGAAATTCCAACGTGGCTGCATACAGCCTTTCTGCCTTTCAAGTTCAACTGCTATACGAAGCAAAACATTTAGTGCAATTTTAACTCTAACCTTACAAAACGTGATTTTCGTACAAAACCTTACAGACACGATGTCACTAAATTAACAAATCTTACATGTACGTCTTAGATACGTACAATCTAAACTAAGAGTTGACAAGAAACTTCTAAATAAATACAAAACTCCTCTAAGTAAAATACCTATTTCCAAACTCTGTAACAACCATCTCATAATTCCCAAAAAATAAAAGAAAAAGTGAAAATCGTCATTCGGTAGAAATAACCGAAAGACAAACACGGTTATTCGTTGCGTTCTTATCGTATCAAAAATTGTGTTCCACCACGGAAAAAGTGGGAAGAGGAAGATAAAGGGAAACTGGTTCTGGACGCATCTCGTTCTCGTTGAACGTGAAAACTCCTCCGACTAGAAAAATCCCTATGCATTTTGTCGTCCAGAAATTCCGATGGTTGATATGATTACCAGACAGATGCCCGGAGCGGCACTTTCGTTTCCTCGTTTCTTGTTTTCCCGGATATCTTTGATCTTCTAAAGCGTCGCATCGAGCGACGCGTCTCAAATGGAAGAGAACAATGCATTTAAATGGGACGATTCGAGGCGGAAGTGGTAGCTGGGTCGCGTGCACTCTCGTCAGGGTCCGAAACAATCCGGGATACTTTTTGCTGGTTGCCTTGCGACGAAACTCTTTTGCCACGCGAGCCACTTACAAATATTAAATTCTACGCTTCCTCGTAAATTCTTGCATCAAACGTGCCCAGTTCATGTTTCGTTACACGGGTAATAATACTCTAACATAGATACCTGCAATTAGCTGTTTGATGCACGAGGAACGGACTTCTCAGAATTTCATTGTTACCAGAAGAATGAATTCTTTCTTCATTTTTCACATCATTTTCATAAATTCACAAAGCTAGCTTTCAAAGAAAACACTCCTCTAATTCAATAGTTACTATAAATAATATATTCCAAGATCGAATTCATATTTTTAACCAATGTAATATAGAACAGTAAAATAATTAAAATACATGGTTACTGAAACGTGATTACAGTGGAATTAAAACTGTTTCAAAATTATTTTCACCAGTGGTAACTAAGCCTAGCAACATAATTTGAAATAAAAATAAGCGAACAAACAAAACAATTAATGTAAAGTATGTCAATAAATATTGTAATAAGAAAATATAACTAGTGAATGGTACAAATGACTGGTTTGATGGTTTCAGCGTTAACATTCTAAAAATTGCCTCAAAATGGCGGCTCTCCATTAATACAACTTTCATAACTTTCTATTAATACAACAAGTTTCTATTAATATAACTTGCATAACTTTCTGCAATTTTCACGTAACTTTTAATTTTATGTAACGTATCGGGATGCGTTCGAACAATCTCAGGATGTGTTTTCCCGGTAAGCCACGAGGGTGCACTCGTGGAACTAATTTTAGTTTTAAGTAATGGCGGCGCAACAGCGGCTCAGCCTGCTCGTTACGATTCCATGGGTTTCGAAGAAAGAACTCGAGCGAGTCCAAGTGTCGTCTGTGATCCATAAACACTCGAGACAGAAGGAGAGAAAAAGCTTGAAAAGAGCGGTCGAGAGAGAATGGCGCTTTGGTTTTAAGATCGCCAAGGGAGGAGAAAAGCTCACGGGCCCGACACGCTCGTTTTCCTCCGCGGACCCGACCTCTGATCTACGAAAGAGTCACCGGGGACTGCTTCCGACTACTTCCTGTCTATGTACATATGTGTATTTCCGTGTGCTCCCTGCGACCAACTTGTGCATACAACGTCCGACAGTTTATTTTCCTATCCCATTTTGCGCTACAACAAAATATAATAGGAAACCTAAATAAAATTCTGCGTCGATAAATTACCGTCTCTCAACACTTAACGTTCACAGAATCACTGTAGGTTCATTAGATCATAAATTTTAACTCGCATTTTATAGGATCATAGATGTTAAATCACATAATTTCATAGAATCATACTTTAAGTCACATAGGTTTACAGGATCATAGATTTTACATCACATTACTTCTGGGAAAATAAACTATGTCGAGATAGAGATTGGTTGAGGTTTTATCTCTTATTTATATGTACCTAGGTAATTTGCTATTTTATTTCTGGATTGAAAGTAAGTGACTAATCTGACTTTTATTCTGACATTTTGAGCTAACGAACTGGAGGATATTAGTTTTAATTAACTCAATTAGCATGAGTCAGGAAAAGATGAAGTAACGTTTCCCACGATAAGCAGATGGAAGAATGTCACCTAGTTTCGTCTCGATAATTTTACCGTCGACGTTTAAATACTTTCTAATATTTAATTTTGTGTCATTCTATGTATAATTATATAAATACATTTATTTACTTGCTTTTAATATTTCTTAAACGGTTATGATATTTTGTGTTTCAGGATTTGTTAACAACGCTTTGCAAGTTTATGGCTAATTCTGCATATGGTAAGTCTTTTAAATGTATTTATAAATAATAACTGTTTAATATTATCGTTGACATAATTTCGAGTACACTACACTTTATAATGTAAGGAATAACTAATTTTAATTGTTAATATCTCCTGAATTATTAATCGTTTGCCCCAAAATGGGTTACAGTGTACACAAGGACTCTGTAAGATGATCAAATTTCATCAACCCTTGCACTATAACAAGCTACGTGACGCACTCGCAGCTCGAATATGATGAGCCTCTGATATATTTATCAGAACATAAGTTATTTCTCTCTTCATAATTTCCGCTATTTCCTGTTTCACTATATTTATACGTCACGTGTGTACTATAGGTTTAGTTAAAGAATGTTTATTTTAAATTACTGTATTGCATGGCTAACTAGTCTCGAAAAGGGTTAATAATACATGCAGTACAGCCCTTAACAGACTTAAAATATAAAACAAGTCGTTTAAAACTCGTAAGCGGAAATAAGTGACCGGTAAAAACCATAACCACTTACCAAAGTAAAAACGTTATAGAAGCGATCGCAGGTGTTAAAAGTGTTATCAATTTAAACATGGAAACGGTTTGAAAGGTGCAGAAATACCAAGAACAACGGCGGGTGGTAATTGCATCATCTCTTCGAGCTCGATCCAAGGAAGATCGCGATGTCGTTCGGAGGGTATTCAGGGGAATATCAGATCGACCGTTCGCGTTCACTCTTTTTATCGAACGTCGTAAACGTGCCGAGTGGAAAAGCGTTTATTCGCGGTAGACCCTTTCGAGTCCGAAAGTGCCCTTCGGCGCTCCTTGACCAACCCTCTCTCTTTCTCTCTTGAACCCTCCTAGTGGAACGGCGCGTGTTATTTTCTCTCTTACGTTTTCTCGTCGTTAGAGCGAACGAGCACCGGTATGGAAAGCTCGGTGTCGATTAAACACGCCCAATTTCCTGGCAAACTCCGTCTTTCACGCTCGAAAATTCACATGGCCATTTTGGTACACTGTGTGTCACCAGTTGGCACACGGATCGGTCATACGTATTGCATCCCTCTGATCACACCATATTCACATTCATAGCATTCACGTTTATTGAGATCACAGTTATTGATAGTACATTTATAGCATTTACACTTATTTATAACATTTGCGTTTACTTATGAATATGTTATGAGTTAAATGTAATATGTTACATTTGTAATATTCACATGAGCTGTGACATCAATCCTTACAAAAGTTGATAAAATCATTTTTCTTGGTGTGAGCAAATTTTCTATGTGTAACGAAAAATAAATACTTCGATTGTGTCGTATATGACTACATGATGACGATTTAATAGTGTTACAAAAAATGTACTCAGTTATTAAATGATATCTCATTAGACGAATTATAAACCTAATATATTAATAACCTTAAAGTTAAATATCATCCAAGTAAAGTGAGTATATATTTCTGAGGCACCCAGTAGTAAACCTACCCTATAAACGTATCTTTTACACTAAACCTCAAAACCTAAAAAGGGTAGATCTTGAAAATTCGACGACAAAATGAAATAATATTTTCTATGAACGAACAACCGGTTCCTAGTTCGCTTTTCATCTTACATTTCTCCTGAATTTTATTCCTTTCTTGCCGGTTCTCCTCCCTATTTAACCGAAGATCACTGCCGGCTGACAGAAGCGTGCCGTGACGTGAAAATGCAAATCCCGTCCATGCGGCTCGTTGAATTATTATTTGAAGTCCCGTAACGGCCATTCGCTACGAGAAAATCTCATGAAAATTAATTTATTTTAATGCACTCGGTCCAGGCCGGGGCTGCAGTCAGGTGCAGGGGCGGGCAGACGAAAGTAACCGGGGCTGAGGAAAGGGGTTGGAAGGGGCAGGTGGACCGAGAACGGACGAAGAATTCGAGAGAAAGATGCAGACGTGAAATTAACGTTTGACTCGTGCTTCTTTCAACACCCTTATCCCGTATCCGCGAGGAATTCGGGATCTTGAATTCGTAGCTAGTTGGGCCAAGGGGATATTCTCATCGTGAGCTCGAGGATCCGAGCAATGGCGTAACTAGGATTTTTCTCTGGGGGAACTATTGTGTTTTATTAGGGGTAAGAAAATGCTGCGTTATAGTATTTTGTTAGTGTCGATCTGTAGAGGGGGAGGGGTAGATAAGGGGTTTTGGATTTTAAAAAATTTGGAAACTTAATAATTGGAAAGGGGCGGTTGGTAATTGGAAATTTGGGGATTTGATAAATGGAATTGGGGGTTGGTATATGGAAATTTGGAAATTTGGGAAGTTGGGAATTTTAGTGCTGAAAAATCTTGGAAAATTGGTAATTCCAGTGTTGGGAATCTTGGGACTTTTTAATTTAGATCTAACAAGATTTTAGAGTATTGGGATTTGTTAGTTTTGACACACTGGGAAGTTGGACATCTCAAGTTGAAATTTGAAAATTTGGTAATTGGAAATTTGGAATTTTGGTAAGTTGGTAATTTGGGTGTTGAATCAAATTCCAAATCATGAAAAAATATCAAAATTTCAAATCACGAAAAAGATCAAAGCTTGAAATTACAAAAGGAGTAGAAAGTTTGAAAGTTTCAGATCACGAAAAGAAATCTTGGAATCCCGAAAGAAGTTTGGAATCACGAGAAAAATCAAACTTTCAAATCACGAAACTCAACTTTCCTGTGTTTCGACATGTTCCAACGTGCCAAGAAACCCATTCGTAGTTTGTATCAAAGGATTGGTCCATGGGTGTCAGGATAATTCCAGGCAGGATTGTTCGCAGGCGTTGGTAAGCAATCTTTGCAGCGTCTTGCAGGTGACGAGGACGAAATCTATAGCACGTACGAGGAAAAGGGTTACACACGCGCACACACGCGAAACTTTGGTGATCTCGCGGCTCGTATGGAGAACTTTACGGGACGATAATGGACAGATTTATGAGACGGCTTATCGATCCCCGAGTAAATCCAATTTTCGAGGTCGACGCTCGCGCGCGGGCATCCGGGGACTCAGGATTTCCCTTGCGAGGTGTCGTAAGATTCCGATAGGAAATCGTCGCGAGGTATCTCTTCGCGTTTTGCACGCTTGCAAATTGAAACTCGCTGCAACATTCATCGAGAACTACCTCAAACGGTGATTTTTATTTCGAACCGTCGTGATTTACCATTTTAGACAGTTTATGGAATCAGGACGTACTGGGTCATTATTCGTAGAAGCTTTTGAAACCTTGCATGTATATTTGGTCATATTTCAAGAATACGTAGGAAAATTTTTAGGGAATTATCTTAATTGTTATAGTAATTATTGTAGTTCTGTAACACCGTTTGTAGCAATGGTTTTGATACAATTGAGGTTGCTGTATTTATCCAAAAGGAAAACTCAAGGATCATAAGTTTCAGGATCATGATCATTAAATGATGCATAGGTCATCTTGAGAAAATTTGAATGTTGGAAAACGTAAAATCTGAAAAATTGAAAAATTCGAAGACACAGACATTTAAAACTTAATAACCTCAAATATCCGTCAAAACTTGCAAGAAATCTACACACGTGTCATCCGAAGAAACGCTACGTTGTATTCAAGTACGCTCGTTCAAAATTCATTGAAAAACGCCGAAAGGGTATAAAACAGTTGGCGAAATGAAAGCTGAAGAACAATAGTGACAAGACTACCACAGTGGATCTTCGTTTCCGCGAACTCAGCCGTTGGTATTCGGACTTCTCGAGGTTTTTCGTGGTTTAAGGACAGCATTGAGTCAAGAACGTCTCCTTGCTTGCCTCTCAAATCCCATCGCAAAGAATACTTCCTTCTCTTTTTCTTCCATTTTTTTTTTTTTTTCGCTACTCACTCACTTTTCGAGTCTGACACTTGTTCTTCTCTTATTTCCCTTTCGCTCTGCTACACTCTTCCCCTTCCCTTTCTTCTTCTTTACTTTTCACCCTTCTGTCTTATATTTCTCCAACTTTCTCGATCTTTATCTCTGTCGGGCTTGTTGTTTTTTCTCTTTCCCTTTCTTCGTGATTTATCCTTCTCTCTGATTTCTCTTTATTTCCTTTTTTATTTTTTTCTAAGTTTTTGTACTTTTCTTAGATTTCTTTAGCCTTTACACTTTAGTTTTCTTTCTGCTTCCCATTCCTTTCTTCTTTCTCCATTATTTTTCACCCTTTTCTCTTACATTTCTCTAATTTTCTCTCTCGCTTATTTTTCTAGTTTTCCCTCTATTCTATTTCTCCTTTACTCTTCGCCTAACATTTCGTCAGGTTTCCCAATCTTTTTCACCTCTTTCCAACTAACCGTCCTCTTCCCTTACTTCGCGATTCACCCTCTTAATCCCTCTTCGTTCACCCTTCTCCCCATCGTTTCTTAGGCACGTCGTCGTCGGCTGTCGTACGTCTCTCCTACCCTTTAACTACGTCCATCTTGCTTTACCCTTCGCGGTTTCATCCCAAAGTACGTAAGGGCGACACGGCGAAAAAGATAGCCACCCTTAAGTCGCGAGGGCTCACATCTGACGGTCGATGAATAAGACAGTCGCTATTTAAATTGTAATTTCGACCGTGTTAAAGATACCGGCGGATTTCCCACGAATTTTTACGATCCTCCGACGATTTACTAACGGACAAAGGTAACCTTTAATAAATGGATCTGAATGTGGGAGAAAAATTACTTCGCGATATTCGTCTGAATTAATTTTACTCTATTTATTTTTTTGCTACCCCTATATTTCCTTTAATCTTTCCTTTTCTACAAAATTCGTTATGTCTAACTTGCAGTAAGAAAGAAATATCTGAAAAATAGTAGAGCACTAACAGAATTGAATTCATTTTTCCGAAAAATTTCAAACTCCCAATAAAATTGCATTCTCGCAACGCAATTATTTTCATTTCGAGTACACTTTCGAAATCTCTTCCAAATTGATTTTTGGAGTGCAGATTTTTTACTGGTTCAAATGGGGTGGTTTACCGCGCGTTTCTCGCATGAACGCACACAGCAGCGATAGATTATCGCAATTTACATTCAGGATGAAATTGAAGAGGCACACGATACCGAGTATCTTCCCGTGAATTTCAAAGAAAACACCGGAAATACATGGTAGCTCCTCTTGAATTTCTCCGGTTCTTTTACGAAGAATAACTCTTTGTATCTATGTCATCCTCTATCTCGCCGTTCCGTTCTTTCCACCTTTATCGTCTCTCCTTTTTTCCAGATCCCTATTAATCCAGTCGCTGTTTCCTTTTCCTTTTTTTTCTCCTCCACCTGGCAACACAGCGAGAACAGGTCCACAAAAGAAAATAATAATTTTCTGGCGTTGTTGAATACCTTCAATCAGTTCCCTCTGTTCCCGAAGATCACGTTTATTACATTTTATTGCAGGGAACGATGCTTCTGTAAAAGCGGCATGCTTTGCGAGAACAATATTCCGCTGTGAATAACGTAAATAGTATCGTGGCGATGCAAATATTTCGCTTTCGACGAAACACAAAGGTTGATTGTCGCGAAACGTCGGGGAAATGTTGCAAAATTACGGACGCGTTCGTCGGTGCTTAATTGCATTGGATACATTGCGAATTTTTATGCAATTTCTTCCTTTAAACATTCTTCATTATTTCGTTTTGTTCATTATTTTCTCATTTAACGTTACACGATACGTGTATTTTAATTATTCGGACTTTTCGATATTGACACCTAACCTCACTTTTCGTTGCAACAATCTTCCCAATTTTAAACAGAAATATATTTCTCTACACTCGTAATTGACACTAGTAAAAAATGTATAGTAAAATAGTATCGCAAAGTTGCAATATTTAATTACAAACGATCACTTCAAATATTTTTAATTTCGTCCACAGTTTGATTGCGGTTTAATAAGACCCTCAAGAGTGGCCTTAGGTTATGATTACACAGTAAAATCGTTTTCTGAAGAACCATGAATAATAAGTACTTCCTTATGAGAGTGGTTAGAACGTATTTTGTAAAAACATGACGAATCAATTCATCGCACAACGCTTTCACCTCAACCTTAACATTAGCAATAACCTGATGTGTGCAATGCAGTTATTCATAATTCACTAGGAAAAACGTAACTGGGTTTTCCCGACCAGTCATATATACTCATGAATATCTATATGTACATATTCTTGAAGAACAACGTAGACTACAGGTGTTTTTGAAACAGTTATGTGTCATGATTCACACGTGCTGTTGCATAGGTTCTAAATTTCTAGGTTCGCACATATCCTAAGACTAATCTCTATATCCTTAGATTAGTAGATATCTCTAGATTTCTGTGTTGTATAGATTCTTGTGTTCTCCAGTTTTTACATCTCCAAGTCCTACATTTCCCTAAATTTTTATATTGTCATATTCCCATATCCCCAGATTTCTATATTCTCAAATCCCTTCATTCCCATATTTTTGTCCCTGAATTCCCATATCTCCAAATTTCTATATTTCTATGTCTCCAAATTCTCATCCCCATATTTCTGTCTTCGAATCCCCACATCCACCTATATCCACAAATCTCTACACCCCCAAATACCTCAATCCTAATATCTCCACGTGCCCAAATTTCTAAATCACCAAATCGCTATAAGTCCATATCTCTATGTTCCCAAATTTCTACGTCCCCAAATTCCTATATCCCCAAATCTCTACATCTCCACATCTCTACATCCCCAAATACCTAAACCCTAATATCTCCACGTGCCCAAATTTCTAAATCACCAAACCTTATAAGTCCATATCTCTATGTTCCCAAATTTCTAAATCCCCAAATTGCTACAGTCCCAAATTCCTATATCCCAGGATACCCTACGTCCCAAAATCTGTACATTCTCGCCACAACCCCAAATCTCCATACTCCCAAATTCCCACCTACTTAAATCCCTATAATCTCACATTCTTCAAATCCCTAAAAATAATCCTAATATTGTCATACAAAATATTATGCAATGAAAAGAATAGCAGTAAGTTGGTATTTTCTGGGCACGATTGTCATTCTATTCCCTCTGCAGTTACGCCAATGTCGAGCAGACGATAAAATCGTCGCTGATAGAGTTCGATTGGCGGGGCTCGTGCTCGATGAATAAGGGAGACGTAATTTACATTGTAAATGGGCGCGATATCCGCGTGAAAACAAACCTTCAATTAGGCTCGGTTACGAAGGTACACGCGAAACAGGTAAGCGGTACTCTGCCGCTACTTCCTAATAACTTTGCAAGCAATTACGTGGATGGTTCTCTGCTTTCGTTCCGCAACCGGTGCAATTATTAATTTAATCCTTTGACGGAAAATTCGATTTGTTCGACAGGCAAAGGTACACGGTGCTTCCGAAAGTAGAACGCAATGAAATCAGAGCCCTTCCGGCCTCGGCAAAATAATTTGCGCTTTACGTGTACTTGTTGCAAACTTCGTTACACGTATAACTGTTATCTGATTTGTTCAACGTATTATTGCGGCCAACTTTCCATCGTTACGTAAATGTTTGACTTTCAAAGAACGGGTGGGGGAATCTTTCTTTCAAGCTTTTGTGTATTTCGGTAGCTGGGGATTTGAAGACGTTGCGATTTCGGGGTTTGGAGATTTCAGGATCGTGGAAGATTTGAGTATGTAGGTTTTTGGGAATCGTGATATTTGGGAACTTATAGAATTTTGAAATTTGTGAGTGCAAATAATTGAAAAATTGAATAATTGAATAATTGAATAATTGAATAATTGAAAAATTGAAAATATATAAATTAAAAATTTAACAACAGAGATAAAAAAATTCGAACATCTAAATATTAAAAAATGAAAATGTTTCCTCCAAAATCAAACTAAAATATTTACTATGGAGTTAAAGTTACGTATAAACGTTTACACGTATCCATTCACTTAATGAAAAGTGTCAGTTACTATTTTTACACGAAATTTATGAGGAGCTTGATATTGCACACGCGATTGGATAAGGGTGGTGTGTTCGCAAAGAAATAAATCTGTTGGTGACAGAAGAAGAGCCCTTCGAAACGTGACATTAATGACTCAGCTGTGCCTAGCACGACTTAATCACTCAAGGGGTTAGAAAAGCCCCGATAAAATATTTCTGAAACATCAATTTCGAACGAAGTTTCGGGTCGTACTACCAGGTACACGAAATCGGCACGAGATCTATCGTGGTGCGTGACTGTTGTTGTCACACACGTGTTCGTCGATAAAAGATATAAGGGATCGACTTTTTTCACAATTTTAAAAAATATTGTACCATTATTACATGTGACATGTATTACATTCGATAAAATCACATTATAGGATTTATTGAGTTACTGGAATGTGTAGATATTTGGGGATAAAGGAATTTAGCAATATAGGGACTTGGGAATGTAGGTATTTGGGGATATAGGGATTTGGGGATATGGGGATTTGAGAATATAGAGATTTGGGGATATGGGGACTTGGGAATATAGGAATTTGGGGATATAGGGATTTGGGTATATAGGGATTTGGGGATATGGGGACTTGGGAATATAGGAATTTGGGTATATAGGGATTTGGGGATGTAGAGATTTGGGGGTATAGGGATTTGGAGATATAGGGATTTGGGAATATAAGGATTTGGGGATATAGAGATTTGGGGGTATAGGGATTTGGGAATATAAGGATTTGGGGATATAGGGACTTGGGGATATAGGAATTTGGGGATATAGGGATTTGGGGATGTAGAGATTTGGGGGTATAGGGATTTGGGGATATAGAGATTTGGGAATATAAGGATTTGGGGATATAGAGATTTGGGGATATAGGGATTTGGGAATATAGGAATTTGGGGATGTAGGGATTTGGAAATAGGGATTCAAACTTTAGAATTTGGGATTTCCAGAATTTGGGAAATGGGGATTCGGTGATATAGGGATCTGGAAATATAGGAATTTGGAGATATAGAAATTTAGAAATATAGGAATTTGGCAAAGTAGGTATTTGGAAATATAGGGATTTGGAAACGTAGAAATTTGCTAACATAGGAATTTAGGAATATGGGAACTAGGGATTATAGAGATTTGAAAACATAAGGATACTGGCACATATAGACCTAGTTTATTAACGATTCAGGATTATACAAATTTTAAAACATAGAACTTTACTGTCATAAAAATTTATAAAACAGAATAGTAGAAAAGAATGACAATAATTGAATAATAAAATAGTAAATGCTCCGCATAATAAAATAAATAGTATTATATTAAAATACTGAAACGATGAAATGATGAAACGAAATAAAAGACTAGTTTCCATGAAAGTTGGCGAACCGATTTTCAACGAAAGAGTCGGAAGTATCGACATTGTGTATCGGTCGCAAAGCAACGCGAATGGATCACTTTACCGAACAACAAAGAATATAGAAAATTATTGCAACCAGGTAATTACGTTTCGTCGGGGTTTTAATGGCTCCGTTCGAACATTTGCAAAAGCGATTCACGACAGAGCGTGCTTCGAGTCATCGAGAGTTCGTAAGTATCGGATAATTAACTCGACTTTTCCCGTTCCTCGCGGTTTCTTTGTAAACCACTTTATTGAACTACGCTCGATCGGATTCAGTCTTATCGATCCCCCTTCTACAAAACTCACCAGGGACATTATCCAACTATCTACCGATTTTCTTCTCCTCGGAAACTTTCGAAATCCTAGACACGCGTATTCTTTCTTGAACAACCGACTATTCCTTCCCTATTTTCTCTTATATTCCAAATTTTCTTTTATACCTTTTTTATCTCAAAATTTGTTACTTTTTTCTGAGTATAGTTTATTTATAACGAGGATAGTTTGTTAATGGAAGACAAATTGTTGAATATATTATTGGTAGATTTGTTAATAGTTTAAAAGCTAGCTGCACTTTAGTATAATTGATAATAATTTGTAATTAATATATTTACAATTTGTACTTTATAATTTATATTTTATATGTTGCAATTTATAATATATAACTTACAGTTTATAATTTGTAACATACTTTATAATTCGACATTCAAGATTTGTGCTTTCTAACCTATAATATGCACCTAACCGATTTACATTCGAGATGATTTCCTCTAAAGCATAAATCAAAATTATCGTCGATAAAACTAGTAAACACGGTCCAAATAAAATCACATCTAATCTCCCTTTAACCATAAAAATATCAAAAATCTCTAATTAAAAAATTTCCTAACAAAAGATCAATAATATGCAAGTTCTTGTATCTCCAAAATGGCTCTTACGTGTCTCTTCTTCACCATTTTAAAACCCACATAGAACCAAAATGGTGTCAATAAAGTGTCGTGTATATCGTGTATATCCAGAGACATGTAATTTATAATTTAAATGGAGGTATGAATTAAGCGTTTTCGAGTATCGAGCAGAAAAATACGACTGTTATTCTCAGCTGCTCCACAAACCTGAAATCATCAAAATCGACAGAGGACCGTTGAATAACTTTTCCTTGTCATTTGTTCGACATACCCTATCCCATAGATTTCTGACGTGCAACATAATGCAGAATGCATTCCATTCAAACGTGTGCAACTTTGTATGCGTGCCTGTACGTCAACGTGTTGCGAGCTGTCGTGCATGGTGAAATGTAGTCTTAATGGTGTTACCATTCAGCATACCAGATTATGATTTAGCTTATTGTTCATAAATCTAGCCCAGTTATTAGTCTCCGGCTTGTTTTTTCACTCTGCTTTTCGAGACTGCTCGTAAATAACCACCTGGCGAAAATAAACGTTATAATTCTCGCGGACATGCCGGATTCTGGATTAATTTTATATGCATATTTCAAGGCAATTCCTACTCATCAAATATTCAATTCAATTCTTTTCCAACCGCGATGCTCGTTTAAATTCTTCCTCCGTTTTTCTTCGTGTTTGTGAACAAAATTTTTGATGCTTTATACATTCATGAAATATTCTTTTCTAATTATTTTATATTTTATACTAGGGAGTTAATTGTAAAAATTGTTCTTGAAATACTTGTACTGTTATTAAAATATTCTTTAAAATTTTTATTATTTTACATGCAGTATAGAATTAGATTTATGAAGAATAATTGAATTATTGTTACATTTGATGTTCTATAATTTAAATACAATTTATATAAATCAAACACTTATCAGAATTTATAGATTCTTTTATCATACATACTGTTTAATGAACAATTATTATACTCATTGAATGATCATTTTTCCATCGATTTTCAATTACAGAAAGAATATTTTATTATTTTTATCGCAGCAAGATTTCATATCCCTTGTAATAATTACTAGATAGTTACAATTTTGGTAACTCAATGGATGTATAATTTTACGACGTTCCTTTTCCACATGTAAAATGCAATATAATTATAGCAAAGGATACAGAAATTTGTCCATCTGTAAAATCTCTTGTAAAAAAGTTGTGCAATTTTGTTAACAAAGCTCTGTACCGAATTACATTATATGCTGAAAGCGTATAATTTTAAGCTAATGCAAAAGTTCTGTCATCTTTTTTTGAGGCTGAAAGGCTGCTATATTCGTATGGGTGAAGGTGCAATATCGCGTTGAAATTGCATTAATAGCAGAGAACATTCCTCGACCTACTATCGCCATTCATGTTTTCACGAAGCTGCTATTTGTTGCTCATAGCTCATAATATTATTTTACCAGAATTATACTTCCATTATCTTATTAGCCATCTTCTATTCGCTATATATTTTTCATTTTCTATAATGATTTTGTTAAATTTTTATATAACTATATTTGAAAATCTTCAATTTCCCTATACTTCACTCTTGATAGACGAATTCGAACGAACAAACGGAAGAGAAAGAAGAACAAAATGAAAGTCGCAAATAATTTTAATACACAAAGCGGTCTTTCTTCCAACAAAATCTCCATCACAATGATATCAACTATTCTACAATTTCCTTTCATTTCATTGAGAGAACTCTCAGTTAGACCCTTTGAACGGTTCAACAAGGTGGATAGAACTGCTTTCACGTCTTTTCTCACAATAGACGCTTACACGGTTGATTTGTAAGAAGCGTTCGCGAAAAGGCTGTAAAATCAGCGCTGTGGAACCCCATAAAACGGTCCTCGGCTCACTTTTTCCCTCCGGTGCTTTTATCAGCCGTCGAACGGTAGCCGCTTGCAAGATAACGGCATCCAATTCGTCCTCGTTGCACATAAATACATGCGTGTACACTCCGATGCAACCTATACATCCTTCCGATAAGCGACACCACATGTGATTCTTCGTTTCTCAAATTTCCATGTTTGCAAATTTTCCATTTTGCAACTCTTCGCATGATCAACTTTTAGAATTTCATAAATTCTGAAATCCTCAAATTTCGAAATATCCAAATTCCTACACTTTTTTACTTTAAAATCCCTAGATTCCATATTTTCAATGTTCTCGAATGTGTCCCGAAATTTCCAGGTCTCCAAATTCCGATTCTATCAAATCCTTAGATTGGTATATTCATGTACTCCCCAACCTTAAATTTTCCAAATACCTATACCCCAAATATCTAAATCATTAAATTTACAAATTCTGAAATTCTAAAGTCTTCAAATACCTATGTCTCCAAATAGCTAAATCACCAACTCCACAAATTCTAAAATCTCAAAGTTTCCAAGTACCTATTTCCTCAAATACCTATATCTCCAAATACCTAAATCACCAAATCCTTAAATTCTAAAATCTCAAAGTCTCCAAATACCCATATCCCCAAATACCTAAATAACCAACTCCACAAATTCCTAAATCTCAAATTTCCCAAATACCTACGTCCCCAAAAACCTAAATCCCCAAATCCACAAAATCTCAATTTCCAAAGTCTTCAAATACCTATATCCCCAAATCCCCAATTCTCAAATCCCAAATTTCCCAAGTACCCATATCCCAAAATACCTAGATCAAATCCACAAATGTCCAAGTCCCACAATTTCAAATCTCCATATCCAAAACTCCTAGTCTTCAAATTCCAATGTCCTCAAATTCGAAATCTACCAAAACATGTTGGTATTCTGATAAGTCCCTGAAAAAGATCATCGAGTACAGGGACTCCGGTTCTTGGTGGGCATATTTTTCCTACGAAAGACAGATTTGCTGTTGACTGTACATGGCATGTATGCACATGCATGCCGGAAGAACATGCGAGCACCGTGCCACGATCGATCGCAAAAGTTATATAATGAGTGTCCGCGTGTGCTCGCTCGCTCACGGGGGTCCACCACCAAAATCTAGGTTATTCGAGTTCACCCCTCTTTACACGCGCTCCGAACCCTCTACACTCATCGCATTCCATGGGATCCCGTATGTTTCGAACGCGTTTGTTCCTTTCGTTCTCTCGTTTCCTTCCCATTCGTTGTCGGAAATGTGTTTTAATCCTTTCATAGACACAATTTAACTTTAGAAATGTTCTGCTGATATTTATATGCGAATTATATTCATGGTGATTTATGTGTTTTGATAAGATCAATTTATTTGATCGAAATTATTTTGTAATGTAAATTGCTGTTTTTGGATGGTTGTGAATTGTGAGCTCTTGCTGTGGATGATATTAATTTTGATCATTTATGTAAGAAGTATGTATGAATATGTGTATATATGTATGTAATGCATATATGTATGTATGCATGTATGAATGAATGTATGTATATAATATATGAATGTAGAAATGAATCTATGTAATGTATGCTTGTATGAACGAATGAATATATACATGTATGTAACATATGCATGTATGAATAAACGAATGTATGTATGTGCATATGTATGCATATGTGTATGTAAGCATGTATGTATTACAATTTTCTAACAATGTACTTATAAATCCACATACACATTGTCATATACAAATAAATCAGAATTAGTGGTTAGTGAAACATTCACTGTATCACATTGAACATATTGATCTCTTCACATGAGCTTGATATTTTGTCACTTCGAATAATACACATGTCATATTAAATGCAGCATATTACATTTTTACCGAGCCAATATTAATACCAAATATACCTTAATATAATGAATAAAACACTTTGTACCAATAATTACTAGATTTGTATCTTAACAGTGAATAAATCCGTACCTTAAAAATTAAAATATTTATACCTGAATAATAAGCGTGTACATTAATGACTAATAAAATTTGCAAGCGAAGTTACAGTTTCAAACGTCTCTAAAACAATGAACGTTTAAGATATCAGTTTATTTCCAATTCAATAACTAATCGTATTTGTTAAAACAAGGTAGTTACCCAGTTTACCCGTTTTACTTACAATAAGTAACCCGTTCATCCGTTCGAGTACCATCGTGCATTTCTATTGTTCGTAGCACTGGGACACTTTTGACCTTTCGACGTAGCAAAGATGCAGTGGAAACTATCAAAATTTGCTGACACGAAACACGACTGCCTTTAGGATATATTCACCAACTATAGAACTCGATAACCTAGATTTTCACGTAGCCGCATAACATTTGGGGGGGTAAGCAATACAAGTGTGCATTGCGCCCCCCTCGCAGTTCAGAGAGTTGGTAACTGAATCCTAATATCGTTTCCCAGAATCATAAACTTCCGGTCAAATTGGAAACACTGCTATAGTTCGATTCACCGTTTCCCTTTCTGTCTCTGCTCGTTTGCGGGGAATCAAATAAATCTTCTCGATTCGCTTATAACTTCTAATTCTGGATAATTCATTACAGACGTTCACCCCATAGGCAAACTTCCTTACTCTAAAAAAGAATACTCCCAAAATTACTTTAAAATTGTTACAGATTATATCGTTTTGTTAATTTCACTTTGTATTAACTTACAGCCCTGTTTTAACAACGTATTTTTTATAACACCACAAACCTAGACATAGCGATAGTCTGACATACCGTCCAAAGCAGAAAAATTCAAAACTATCTTGTCGTATGCTATGGACTTAATGCACAATTCATAATCGCAAAGCCAAAGAGTATTATGGGACTTAATATTGTAAAAAGCACTTGCGGATTTATGATGTACTAGAACCAGAAAATATTAAAAGCCCTTTATTCTACTTTTGGCTCGCAGCAAGATATGGAGTCTACACTATATTAAAAATTAAGAGGAGATCATTTTTAATCCTACTTGCAGTACGATTGTACTAAGAGAGCACTTTTAATATTACTTGCTGTACAATTATATTAGAAATTAAGAGTACTAATTCTTAATACTGGGGCATTAAAAAAGTAAACGCTGTTAAGTTATCAAGATTAATGCTGGAAGAAGCGAAAAATTTGATATGGAAAGAGTGTTTAAGACACACTCAACCTCTGAGATTTACATGTTAATTACATGAAATTTTAAGTTCGACTTTTTATTGCTGTTGCAAAGCCTGAATTCTCATATTTTGTCAAACAGAAATACACAATATTTTAATTAAAATTGTTGAAATCTGTCGTTCAAAATATTACAAATCTGTAATTTTTTCAAGACCGCAAAGATAATCACCTTGAAGATAATCACCGCGATGTGGGCAGTAATTTTTGCAAGGAAAATGCTTTTTTAAATAAGTATATTACCGAGGGGAATCGAGGAGTGTCCTCAACCCACGGATATAACGCGTACTATAATTATTATAGATGAAACTGGATATCCCAACATTTACTCGTTCCACTTCACGTTCGCGTAGCAATCCGCGATAAAACAGAAACGATCCGAGGAAAAACAGCCCCGGAGAAAATCGAGACCGTTTAAATCCGTGGCCCCGATTGGCCCGGCTACACCGTGGCCAATTAAATTTTATTATCATAATCGAGTCCGTCGGATCTTCGAGGATGATGCATCTGAAGGATCCCGTTTCCCGTTTCATCCAGAAAACGGCCGGCTCGATTAGCGCTCCGGGGGACGAACTTTGAAAATCCGACACGAGCACGATAACTTTTCTCTCGAAAGTTTCTTTCGTCGAACCACCGCGTCGGCTACGAGCATTGCGAACGAACAAAGAGCTGAAACGGCGGTATAGAACGAGGGAAAAAGCGAACAGAACGAAAGAAGAAGAAAAGAGATGTGCCGAGGAGTATACGCGCGGGACTGAAATGAGTCACATTTCAGTTGAGAACAATTGATAGTTTTAGCGAGTACACGCGATGCGTGATATTCGAAGTGTGTCATTACCGGCTATGAATAATGTAACGCGTTTCAAAATCGCCGCCGTTTCCGAGGCGCACGGATATTGTGCATTATGCTTGCTGAACTGGATGCTTTAATGATGATCGTAATGAGAGCCAACGTTACGTAGGTCGACGATTTATGGATAACCTCTCGTTAACTTGTTTCCATTTCAATTTTTTCCGTTTTCTTCTCTTCGGAATAATTAAGCGTTGAATCATACTTTCGTGAAATTACACTGCGCAGATTTCGGGGAACATTTTGGGGATGTGAACCTCTTTACACTACTTAATTTTAATTACTGGCTTAATTTACGTGAAGCTTCTCAGTAAAATGTTTTACAACTTATTATAAGTAAATAAAGAACTATTTATCTGAATTATTTATAAGATTCAACAGAAATGCGATGTTGAGCCACACTCGATAGAAGTGCAACAGATTATGGCACTCATTGATTCATTACTTCCTTCCTTTTAATTAAAACATTTTTAACACATGATACCTTGATATTCTTAGATTTTTAAATATGCTGTGACAATTGTATATCTATAATCCTTCAGTTGCCTTTTTTAAAATGTGAGGTTAATTGTACCTAACCTAACATTTGACGTTCATCGTTAAGAACAAAAGTACGAAACTGTATTTTATAAAAGTATTTATTAAAATTAGAAATGAATAGAATGATAATTGAAAAGCCTGTTACACGACAACATGAATGTTTATTTGCTGCGTCTACCGAGAGCTTGTTATAAATAGGAGTAAATAATAAATGATAATGAGTGACGAACGTGTGACGACGTTCTCATACGGGGAAAAAATGATCATAAAATGAAAAACAAGCAATTATAAATAATTAGGGAGTAATATGATAATAACTTCTTAATTAAATCGCGAGTAATGAAAATAGTTATGTTTCTCTCAATTATTCTGACGTAGCTGCTGTCTGTGCTTTCCATATTTTAACATAAAACACTGCGGGATATCTTCTCAATTATACATTGAAAGAATACAATAAAACAATTTATTAAAATGTATGAATTTTTGTTTGCATCAACTTATTAACATATCGAAATTATTATAACATTATAAATTTGTATAACGTTATGTTGTTACAAATTTTATTCTACATTTTTACGTACAAAATGAAATATATATACAAAGCTTGCAAGTGTTAAATGGAACACCCTAATTTCAATAAAATTTATTAAACATTCTTTCGCGTTTTCATTTCAAAATTGATACGAATTACTTTAATTACCAGAAGTGTATATTGTTCGGTGCATTATGTACGCGACAAAAATGGAACAGCATAATATATTCAGTAGCGACCCCATTTATGAAAAAGCCCCTACGAAATATTTATTATTTTTCGTGCTTTTCAGGGAATGCAAACATTATTGATTCGAAAGCTTGCGAATAAAATATTAACACACGAAACCGTATCAAATTAATTGTCTTGATATTTGTTTCGTATTTTCAGCCGGGGTGACACATTTACACATTTCCAGCTGTAGAAGTTACACATAATTTCGATCAAATCATTTTTCGCTTGCATAGCCTGAATATTTCATGCATTGAAATGCGTAAATGTTTTATGGAACAACGTAAAATTTGACAAAATACCGAGGAAAACTGTATTTCAAATAATAATAATTTTGCAAGCAACAAAATGTATTTGTATCGTAGAATCTACAAGGTTTGTTACAAGAAGTTAATTGCTTCTTGTACACACCTTGCATACATTTCATGCTATTTGCTCTTATGTACACAGTAATGCATCGAACATATTGTAGAATACCTTATGTATACGACTTATGTATGAATTGACTCATTCTAATTTATACGCTATTACGAATTCTACTCACTATTGTATCGTATATTGGTTTATACGTTTTCAGCGTGTGTTACGTTCATACGTGATTTCTAGCTAAAGATATATGTTTTATGTAATATCTATGTACCCGTCTAGACACAAGCTCGGTTTTTCGGATAAATCACCGGCCAAAAGTTCACTCTTGAAAAAAGAGTATGGAAGTACCGAAAACCTACCCCAACGTGGAACTCAATTTCCCAAATATCCAATCCGTATCTGTACCGTTTCTCTGATCAACGTCCAAAAATACATCACGGCACGTCGATAAACCGAAAAATTACAGTTGCCGAGCGGAACGACAGAAGAATCGCGATAAAACAAAAAACGCAGTAAATTCCTGGTCCGAACGAGGTCATCCTTTAAAGCCGGACTATCTCTGGCAGCTACGAAAATAATAAAAATTTCAAGAAAATCCATCGAGTCGAAGTGGGTTAAGGTCGTGGTCGTTCGGGACACCCGTTATACTATCGGGAAGAAAAATGACATAAGACATCCCCGTTCCGACTCGGGCGCCATATGACCGTCTCTGTCGCAAGCTCTCCCCCCTGAAACATCCCCCCACTCCCGTCTACCCCACTACCGTTCCTTGCCCTCTCCACGCAACTGCTCCCTCCTTTTCTACCCGTCCACCCACCTACACCCTCGCAGACGTTGCTCGCGAGCGCCGACGCGTACCTGTATCGTTCACCAGCACACTCGACCGATGACCAACACTAATTGCAACAGGGAGTCTCGATGCGTCGCGTTGTGGGAGCGGAATGGGTCGTTGTAAGAACGGAACAGGCCAGCAGGAAGAAGGAGAGCAAAAGATTGTAAAGAGAGAGACAAGGTGGGTAAGGAGAGACCTGGCCAGGTACAGGAAGAAGGACGGTCCGATAGATCCATAGGTGGACGAACGAGGACAGGAATATATGGGCCAGTTACACGAGGCTAGAGGAGTAGGACACGAACGAGAGAGCATGGCACGACACGGCGGCATATCCATAGACATATACACTGTGTCTATGGGCATATCGACGAGATCCGAGAGCGGCCGAGCACGACCGAGCAGGGCCGACTCGGACCCTGCGCGCTCAACCCAAACCTGAGGAAGCATAGTTGCATTTAAACTGCCATCCCACCGAGGTCTCCCTTCCGTGCTATCCGGAGTAGTCTGCTGGCTGGGTCAGCAGCACTCGACGAGTACGTGTCGTCCGCGTACCTCGCACTCTTCTCTTTCAAAGGACGCGTGTGTGTCGCACTCGTCTCGCGCTGACGCTCCTCTTCTTTGTCCGTGTGGAAACGAAACGTGCGCTCCGGGGGTTGACACCTGAGAACAGGACACGAGGACCAGAAACTCCTGTGCCCGTCACAAAGTTTACATGGATCGTTGCCGGGTATCGAGATCCTCGGGAACCTTGTGCAGACCGGCTGATCGATCAAGTGCCATCTGATCGATCCGCTCGGGCCAATTTCCTCGGCTGCACGCTCGACGAACCTCCAGGTTGAATGGACTGACCCCGGAACTGTCAAAGTTGCGCTGGCAATCAGCTGCTCCACACTGGTGTGCGCGAGATGACCGTGTTCCTACGATTAATCTTGCAACTTGAACGGAGAGTTTCGGCAAACTCGATCGGTTCCATGATGAATCCTCGGCAACGAAGGATCCGGTAGCGTGCCGGAGAGACACCGTCTTTCCGGTTTCCTTTGTTCGGGACGGGCTAACTTGTTGACTGGACACGTTGAAATTTCCGAGGCGTTTCCATGAAAAAACAACGGCAATCTTCTCGTTCCCGCACCGTGAATCCTTGATAGGTTTTCGCGCAGCCTTCCCGAGCGTGTAACTTGTTGACTTTTCTCCCGGGGGCAAGTGGCGACGATTCCAGGCATTATGTAAATCGAATTTGAATTTCTACGATCGTCGCGACGCTACAATGTTCTTGTTCTTAAACTTGTGACCTGCGCGAGTGCAACTTTTTATGGGTAAATCATCGGATAGACGCATATAGGTTTATCGATCAATAAAACCAGCCAGAATTTCGATCCAAGCTCGCGTAACGTCGTTTCCGATGCTTCTTAATTGTTCCTCCGGTTGTAATTGAAATTATCGATTCCCGTCGATATCGTTTTTTTCCGCTGTTACGTATCGCTGCAGTTAATTACCGTCGTTACGTCGAGCACGGAATTCTCTGCGAATTCTGTCGTCCACCATTAACCTTCGGTAAACGGTTCGTGATTTGCCGAGCTTTCTTACGGCATACTTCGCTCCCAAAAGCACCGCGAGTATAGATCCAACGAATTCTCCTTTGCAATGCATTTTTCTCGCCCACTCTAGCGATTGGTCCACGAATGGCATCGAAACGCTGTTGCTACGTGCTTCACAATGGGGCCAGCTTTTAAAGCCGATATTGCGGAACGAAGTGTTCACCATAACCGAAGGAATTGATAAAAAGAGTCCAGGAATCGTGATGTTTGTGGTTTATATTAAAAACAGAAAGGTTCTTTCGTTCGGTCTCGTACGATCGATTGCCTTGCTCCATTTCGACGAAAATGTGAACGCTTCGTCTTTTTCATTTTAATTTTCTTCGAACGTTCGTTTCAACAGTTCCTTTTTCTCCCGGAGACTAATAGACTGCTGTGAAAAATTTAATCGCTCACTTCGGAAATAATTTTGCACGTAGAGTCTACTTATTGACTCTTCCGTCGTGAAGTTTCATTTCTGTTTTAAGTGATTCGTGATTCTAAAATAATTTGTGCTTTATGGAGAGATGTTCTTTTAGATTCTGAAAGGTTAATTCGAGTAGATTCGAACGCGGAATTTATTTCATTTTTCATTAGCTCAGAATTTGAAATGTGATGGAATTCTGGATTTCACACGGAATTACTGTATTTAACATTTAATAGCACCGAAGTTTTGGGGTATATCAAGTTCTACGTTGCAAAATCAATACAAATCTACCTACTTTCTTTCTGAATGCATTTAACGTCAGCATCTCGAGCTTTTATACGTCGAAGAAATATAGAACTCCACGTTTCTATGAAGATAAATTTAACTCTTTACAAATTCAACAAAAAAATCTCTCCATTAATCGATCGTGTAAAAACTCAAAGTTCATGACGTGTTCAGAAGTCGAACTTTTTTAAAGAAATTGATAGAATCGTTTAGCGTTGAACGTCGCATAAAAAATTAGTGTTAAATTATAAAGTTTCTGCGATTAGTACAATTTAGATCGTGTTTTTAAAGTGTCAGGGTCTTAAATTTAACAAATTAACGCAACAGCCGGTTCATCGATATTCGAGCAGTCAGAGGGTGGCAACGAACGCGTTCAGTATTTAACTTCTCGTTCCAGTTGTACCAGTTTGAGGGTCATTTCAGGCCCATCCTTTCCCTTCCGCTCGAAGCGTCGCTGAAACGCGAATTATCGGCTCGCCACGAAACTTCTACCCCTCTTTCGCACCTCTGAATATCCGTTTTCAAGCCTTTCGACCCATTTTTCTCGTCCCTCTACCCTTTCGCGCAGAAAATTCACGAATCCGCCATTAAAGGCCGTAAATGATAAATAGATCGCTCGACGGAGTAGCTTTAAAAATTTCCGACGAGTTTATATTTACGCGATTTATTTTTGTACATTCGAACGCGATTTATCTTTGTAAATTCGAAGCTGATTTATTTTTATAAATAGCAGGGGTTGTCGGTAAACTACATACGTGATTATTAATATCAAAATTAATACCACAAATGTGACAGCAATATTCGATACCCTTGTTGGAGGTTATTTTTAATATTTTTTAATGGTGGAATAATATTAAATTATTCTCTGGTTTGTGTTTTGAGCATAAGTGCATTTATCTGCACAGTATCTTCAAAATAGAATTCTTTTTTATGCCATCAAAAATATAATTCTTTCTTATATCATCAAAGTTATAATTGTTTCTCAGTTTAACAATCGTGTATATCGTAAAAGTGGACTGATAGTCACTGGTAAATTACTTCTCGACTTCTTAATGTTTACATAATTGCATGTATACTTAAACTATTTCAACGTTTGAAAAGAACTCGAAAACCTTGGGTCGAAGCTTTAAATAGGTTTAATATTTTAAACGGAGATAACATTTGAATAACCTGCCGGAATATCTCGCATTGGACAGGAAATACTTGACAAGAAAGAATGTCTTTGTATTATCGTTTACGTGGAACATGTTTAGACTTGCTTACAGAATATTTTTCCTTATAGTATATAAATAAATTTTTACATAAAAATGAGGTAACTGTTTTTAGATTATTGAGTCTACCAAATTATCTACGTATTTTAAATATGAATTGTTATATCTTTTATATATTTGTATACTTTATGTAGTTGTTATTGTATAATAATTATTATGTACTTTTATTATTATTAAATATAAACTACAAGTTATACAATAATCATTACGCGATAATAAGAATATATAACAATTATTAAGTAATAGAAGCGTATGTAATACTGATCATACACCTTTATTATTATATTATATATAATTATAACACAATAGCTACATATTTATATTATCGCATAATGATTATTAAAAATCTTGTATCACACTTCATATTTAAAACGGTATATTTTTCAAAAAGAGTCCAGACGCTAATTAATTTGAAATTCTACGATTAAGTTGACGAAAAATTCACAGGAGAAATCCCATTGGCTAGACTAGAGAGAAGGTTGTCCGATAGCAGGACGGACAAATTGCAATCCCAATTCGCAGCTTCTGTAATTACCGGTTGATACCTGGTTCCGTGTCTCCGGCTCGTTGGCCGCGATCAAAAGCTAATTTCTTACTCGACGTAATAACACGCTCCCAACGCTTGTGTACACACATAGCCGGCCACTTTTCTGCAACTATTACCGCAATTAGCCCGCCTCGACCTGCCCGATACCTTCAACTGTTGCACGCGAGATTATTCGCGACGACTCGACGCGATTACTTTCCTGTCCCCATCGATTAATTAACTAATCATTCGCGAGTCATTGTAGCATCTCTTCGGGTGTTCTCGGACGGTTATGGGGGATATTTGAGAGTTGAGGATTTGGGGAGTTAAGGATTTGGGGAGTTGAGGATTTGGGGAGTTGAGGATTTGGGGAGTTGAGGATTTGGGGAGTTGAGGATTTGGGGAGTTGGGGATTTGGAGAGTTGAGGATTTGGGGAGTTGAGGATTTGGGAATTTGAGGATTTGGGGAGTTGAGAATTTGGAGAGTTAAGGATTTAGGGATTTGAGGATTTGAGGATTTGGAGAGTTGAGAATTTGGAGAATTAAGAATTTGGAGAGTTGAGGATTTGGGGAGTTGAGGATTTGGGAATTTGAGGATTTGGGGAGTTGGGGATTTGGAGAGTTAAGGATTTAGGAATTTGAGGATTTGAGGATTTGAGGATTTGGGGAGTTGAGGATTTGGCAATTTAAGGATTTGGGGAGTTGAGGATTTGGAGAGTTAAGGATTTGGGGAGTTGAGGATTTGGCAATTTGAGGATTTTGGAAACGTAGGAGATTTGAAAATTTGAGAACTTTGGAATCTGTGGACTTTAGGGTTTGAGGGTTTCGGGATTTAGAGACCTGGAAGTTTGAGTATTTAGGAATTTAAGAAATTTGGGATTGGGAGATTTAGAGATTTAAAGGTGTGGGGAGTTAGTGACGTAAAAGTTTGAGAATCTAAAAACTTGAGGAACTTGAAGTGTAAAGATTTGTAGTTTGAATGATTTGTGAGAATTTGAGGTACTTAAAAAGTTGGAAAGTAAGATTTGGGGAATTTCAGAATTTGGGTATTTGGAGATGTGGAAATTTAACGATTTCGATCCTTAGAAACTTAAAATTTCGAAGTTCAGAAATGTAGAGCCGTAAAAGTTCCGAAATTTGAAAATGCACAAAATTAGAAATTAAGTACTCAGAAATACCGGTAATCAAATCTGAAAATGTGAACTTCCTACTCCGAAACCATCAAAAACATACAAATGTATAGAATGAAAGTAAAAAATTGGTGAAATGTGGAAATCCGATCATTTGTAAATTAAAAGATTGGCTAAGCAATTACTGTCGGAGCGTTTGAAACAAAGTGTCTGATCGATTCCTCGAGCTCTCCCAATTAAAATAAAAAATCGCTGCTCGATACCTGGCACAGACTGCGAATTACAATTTGTCGATCGTGTGAGGAAATGAATAGAACGATTCGGGCGAAATTCTCGCGAGTGATCGAAGAAAATTGATGGGAATCGTTCTCGAAGAGCGAAGAACCGAGGCGAACATCGTTCTTGTCGTTCAACGAAGTCGGTGAGTAGAAAAGAAATTATTTTCCTTAATACCTCGCTTTATTTAACACAGAATATTTGAGAATTGACTAAAACATTTAACACCGTTTAACGACATAGAAATATCAGAAAATGACATTTACATTTCGATGGCTGGTTTCACAATTTTAACTTACCATTAGTACATTTCAATTACTGTGATTTAGTGATTTCGATGGCTAACGTTCTTACGCGTATTTTTACTTGGTCTATCGAATACTAGTTGCAACTTGCAATTAATTTCGCCGTGTACGTTACATGACATTCTCCGTCGTATTTTTACGGAAAACCTCAGGTTAGGTATATAATAAAAACATAATTTTATTATACAAAATTACAGGAGTCATAAGTTCTGTAAAATACACAGCCATCGAAATGTCAAGTTTCCTATTAATATACCATAAGTGGTATTTCGCAATGCTTTTATGTTTTCGGAATTCGCCATTTGATAACCTGATATTATTTCTGTTAGATCATGGGGATCTAGAAATTTTGTACCCTGATATTTTACGTGAATTGCAAAACAATTTTTTTACAACTTGGGAAAATTATTTTGGTATCTATTTATATTTATTTGTGGAGGGGTTTATTTATGAATGAGGTTTATTTATAAATGACATTTCACTCATATGACAATCACTCGTATTCGGGTGATATGTGAACATATACGTTCTGTGAATGTCCTCTTTATTCTTTAAACAATTATGACAAACTTTATTATTACTATGTTATTATTAATACGAATACTTCATTCGTTGAAAAAGAATGAATGTAAGTAGTAGATTTACTGTAAATGAAATTACTAACTGTATTTTAGCATGTTTGATATAACACTTTCATCACGAATTACTAACCGATCACACTTTAGTCACAAAGTGATTATCAGAAATTTGAACACGAATTGACATAAGAGTTTTATCGCAATAAAAGTTTTGATCGAATGAACGAACGTGAATGAACACGTTTGCTTGAAAATGGATCACGAAGCAAACGTGTAAGCTATAGATTTAGACGCAACAGGGTGACATGTGCGATTTCGATACGGGGGTGAAGTGACCTGCTTTGAAATTGATAGACTATGAACCGAAGAAAGTTAAAGAGAATGTAAACGTACGAAACTGATACTAGTAGCAATATGTAAACTCTGGTAAGTTAGTAGTCAGATATTCTGAGAACCTACAATTGTTTCAACGTGTGCAGTATATAAATTAAACTTTTATTCGACATTTTCATTAATAAGAAAATATGAAGAATTCTAGTCTGAGTGAAAAAATTGTACAATGGTAACGTGATAATATTAAACTTTTATTTGGGGTGAATTTCCTTAACAGAAGTTAAACGTAAAAAATTGTAGTGTAACAAAATTTTGCAATAGTAATATGGTAAAATTTGACAATAGTAACATGACGAAAATTGACCAATAATATCAGAAAGGTGATAATATTTATGTCATCATGACACTCCCGTCCATAAACACCTAGTTTCAGCTTCATATTTAACATAAATAACATCAAACACCTCGAAAATGAAACTAGTTAATAAATATATTTTTGAATACTCAAATACATTAAAAGACACGTGTATGAGCAATTACTGAAAATAATAAGTTTTTATGTCACCGCAAATCCGTTCGAAAAACTGCATTATTATTACGTCATTTCGTTTGAAATATCACATCTCGTTACTTTTTCTTTCGTTCCCACTCCTACATAATTTACAGAGCTGACGTCAGGATTTGTGTAGGTGTCGTCAACAAATGTGGTTATATAATAACTAGTCTGCAAATATTTATGCATTATGTGACATAAGAAAATGTAGAAAAACACGCGTAACGGTGTATATTATTCGCAAGGTTGTTCAGGAGTTAATCCGTCGTTAGTTAATTCCGAGTGACATGTCATCCACGACACGTAAAAACTGTTTAGTCCTTTATACATATTTAACGATTACATTGCTTTTGCATGTGAGAATGTTATTTTTACATTTTGACGTTTCAAATTCGGTTGCGTTTCTACTAATATTAGAACGTTTGCAAATTTTGGGAATTTTAGGGATATGAAGATTTTCAGGAATTAAATTTGGGGACTTGGGGATTTAAAAATTTTCAGGAATTTGCTGTTTGGGGATTTGGAGAATTGTGGATTTTAGAATTTGGTGATTTGGGGGTTTAGAGATTTTATGAATTTTAGGGATTTAGAGATTTTCAGGAAGCCTGGAGATTTTAGCAATTTGGGATTTGGGGATTTGGAGAGTTTGAGAATTGAGGACTTTAGAATTTAGAGATTTGGGGGTTTAGAAATTTCATGGATTTTAGGAATTTAGAGATTTTCAGGACATCTGAAGATTTTAGGAATTTGAGGATTTGGAGAATTGAGGACTTTAGAATTTCGAGATTTGGGGGTTTAGAGATACAAAAATTTAGGGATTTGAAGATTTGAGGATTTGGGTATCTGGGGATTTGATTTAGGGTTTTAGAAGTTTGGAAATTTCGAAATTCACATCCTCACATCCCCAATTCACCAAATCACCCCCTTACAGCCCCCAACACCGCAAAACTATAATTTCCCAAAGTCCCACAAACAATAAAATATAGAATGAAGCTAAGTATAAAACAGTAGAGAAGAATTGGGTAAAATAACTGGATTGAAATGAAGAATGGAAGAAAAATGAAGCAGCGGATAAAAGGGTGGCAGAAAGAAGAAGGATATCTGATAATCGAACCTTTCGATTCTAATCCCTGCTACTTTGCCGAGATTATGCTGACCCCAACGTTTGCATCGCGTGCAACCGGCGAGACATTTAGCAATCCGAACAAATTGGATTCGCCTTCGTCTCTTTCTCTTTGCTCTTGTTCTATGGCCACGGTCTTTACCGTCCTCTTCGAATCGCCATCGACACGAGAAAGAGAGCGGATAAAAGGTAAATGAGGCGGTAACACGGGACGGAGAAAGATGAAATCTATTTACCAGTGTGCCCAGCGTCGATTCAATTTTCCCGGTTTTGATGCTGCTGCTTCTAGTGCTTTTCGTTTCGTTTTTCGAACACGTACTACGAGCTGGTTATTACTGGACGGGACTAGAATCAAGAGGCTGCGTAAACGATGCTACCCTCTTCTTTCGGAATTTAGACATTTTCGGATCACCATATTTTTACGTACTTTACATAATTGCCAAATTTATATATTTACAATTTCCACTATTACAAATGTTGTGCTTTGGATTTTGGAAATTTTCTTATTTTGGAGTTGGAAATTTTTAAGTGCAAATTTTTCGAATTTCTAAGTACTACTGGAATTGTAAGGTCCCTAAATTTTAAGTACCTAAATGTCAAATCTTCAATTCTGAAATCCCTCAAGTTCCAAGTACCTATATTTTCATATTGCCAATATACCTAGATTTCTAGATTCCTAGATCCCTAGATCCCTAGATGCCCAAATCCTCACATTCTGAAATCTCTAAATTTCCAAGTACCTGCATTTTTATATTTCCAATATCCCTAGATTTCTAGATTCCTAGATTCTTAAATCCCTAGATCCCTAGATGCCCAAATTCTCAAATTCTGAAATCTCTAAATTTCCAAGTACCTGCATTTTTATATTTCCAATATCCCTAGATTTCTAGATTCCTAGATTCTTAAATCCCTAGATCCCTAGATGCCCAAATTCTCAAATTCTGAAATCTCTAAATTTCCAAGTACCTACATTTTTATATTTCCAATATCCCTAGATTTCTAGATTCCTAGATTCTTAAATCCCTAGATCCCTAGATGCCCAAATTCTCAAATTCTGAAATCTCTAAATTTCCAAGTACCTACATTTTTATATTTCCAATATCCCTAGATTTCTGGATTCCCAGATCCCTAAATCCCTATATCCCTAATTACCCAAATTCTCAAATTCTCAAATCCCCAAATTTCCCAATCTATCTTCTCAAATTTCTCATCCCTAAATTCCCACACCCTTAAATCCCAAGATCCCAATATTTCTAAGCCTTTCCAAAATTCCCTAGATCCCTATATCCCTATGTGTCTCAATCCCTAGATTCCTAGACGTCTAAATCCCCAAATTTTCAAATTCCTAAATTTCTCAAGCCTTATCTCTCGAAATCTCCAAACTACTAACTTCTAAAGTTTCCAAATCCCCAAATTCGTTCGTAAACCCGAAAATTTCCGAACTCTACTAAAACTCCGTAAGAACTCGAAAGAGACGACGGTATACGGTTAATGAAATTAACGTAAGCGCCATATCCGAGGAGAATCGAGTTTGCCATATTGGAAGATGGCGGTCTAGGCGCTCTTCGTATCGCGTTTCGAAGACTTCGAACGAGCTTGTTATAACCGAGCAGGACAAGAAGCGAAGGAGGGTGGCAAAGTTCTTCTTAGCTGGTTACGCGCACGCAGCAGATTGCCAGCCGCTTCGACGCTCGTTGAAAATAATTTCAAGCGTTAAAGTGTCGGGGAGCAACGGCGGAACGCGCTCCTCCGTGTTCTTCCTAAATGCGATGTAATTTCGCCGTAACGGTTCGCGTTTGCCGCTACCGGGGCCAAGATTAAGGGAATCGCGTTCACCGTATCGATCTTACCCACTCTTGATTGTTTAGAACGCCCGATTCTGTCACGCTCCAACGATTATGCATCGCGTGGACACGTTTATAGATGACGGAGTTGATACGTTGCCACCAGAAAATTTTACTCAAGAAAAAACTTTAACCTCTTCTGCGCAAAAGTTACCCTTTAAAGGGACTTGAAAATCGATATTTTTTGTAATTCTTGTCTATACTTTATACTAAACGTACCAATGAATAATTCACCCTTAGTACGAAATTAAAAATGAGGTTAAATAATGAGTAAACAGACGATATAATACAAATTAATATACACATTGATATTTTGATGGAAATCAACGTACATGAAAAAAATCAATGAAATCATATGAAGAATGCGTTAACAAATTTTGTAAATCAACCTAAGAATCCTATGAAACAGTCAACTGCTTTGGTAGTTTTAGTTAATAGTATACAAAAATTATCAAAATATAATAAAAACCCATGAAGATATTCCTGACTCACGTACACAAATGTTCCGATGCAATATGTACAATACATGTGAGTCTAGGCGTCCATTTTCCTATTCAGACCAATTGGAGCTCGTCTGAATTCATAGACTTTTTATCACAGCATCGAACTTTCTTAAAATTGACCAAAACCCCCAGAAAAATTGTCGAAAGTCTCAATGGATGGCTAATTGGTGATTCTAGAGGGTGAAGAGCCCCCTTTAGTGAGTTCTAAGTTTAATTATATGAAACCTATATAAAAATTCTACCTTGAAAATGTGAAAAATCCCAAAGAAAATATTTCTCTACTTTAAAAATGAATTTATCAGATCGAAAATCTATAATGTTATCGCATAACTTAAAGTTCGCACATTTTGAAATGTGAATTAGAAATTTTCAGCACGTTCAATCTTCCCGAACAGAAATTGCTTGAAACTAGTTTTAAAACCACTTAAGAAAGAAATTGCTGTTAATACCAATACTTAAAAGTTAAAAATCAGTTCGGTAGGATCATTAACATTTTTTTCGTTAGGTACTTCGGGTTAATGATATTCTTAGAGCAATACCGCATTCAAATCGCTCTTAATTATTATAATTATGTAGGTCAGTAGAGTAGTTGTCCAAGTACAAATTCGCGGTAACTGAAAGCGAGTTTTCTATTGGGATCGGGTTATTGATTATGTACGTTCTTAAAATATTCGTGTTTTTCAAGATTGGGAATATTAGAATTCCGTTACAGAATTTGATGCTTGAATTATTCAGTAATTATTGGAGCCATTATAGTGGTGACTGTTTCAGTATCTATTATTACTGCTTGTATTAATTGTAGGATTTGCAGATTAAATTAATTGTAGAAAATTTTGGTTTAGTTAGTGAGTTGAACATTTTTTTTTATAGAAATTGTACGTTTTTAATTGTTAAATTTGCAGTACACTAAATTTCCAGATCAGTTTTGTCGAATTGCAAATATTTTAATGTCCACATTGTTAAATTATCAAATTCCTTTTCCAAGTTGTCAAATTGATAAATTCGAAAATACCTAAACTCATGAAATTATCAAGTTCTCAAGTTTCAAAAATTCTCAAAGTCGAATTTTCGAAGGCTGAGTTTGAAATTTTCCAAATTTCTACACACGAAAGCTTACAAATTTAAAACTCCCTGAAGCTCCCCTCAGTATATCGCCATTTTCCCTACAATCCACTGTCTCTAAATCATAGATTACAAAAGTACCAAAATTTCCTGAAATTTTTCACAATTTCCAAAGAGTGATAACAAAGAAAAGAGTATATTTATCCATAAATTATTGTGGAATGTTGTTACGTGAAGAAAAATTGTGAAGCCGGTAGCATCATTTGAAAGGTTAAAAATACCGTGTAAGAAAAATGGCCGAACTGGTTGAATTTGCGTAAGATTTTTCTAGGAGACGTTCCGAAAGATATACGATCGAATGTCGTGGAATCATTTACTTTCATTCGCTTCTCGTAAAAAGTAACAGAAACGCGTCCGTCTCTTATTTTTCCACGTCAAATGAGAAATCTAGTTTCGCGTGCTGCGATAAAGTAATATTTGCTCGGAGCGAACGAAGCTCGCTGTCTGAGATGAAGGATACAGATATCACGTGGGTGGATTTTATTTAAACAGTGAAAGGAACGAATCAACCTTACAAACAAGCGTATTTAGAATCCTCTGATGCGAACGGATCCTCTAAACGTATTCAAATTACTTCGTTGTATAGCCTCGTTGCTTTTCATACAAATTGCAAAAGTATTTTCTTTAGCAGCGTTTCGTTAGGCATCTTCAAATAAACGCGAGTAATTGAGCACTTTTTTTTTACAGGATTAATCCAATAACTCTTGGAACCATTTTGTTTAACGAAGTTTTGAAATAATTCCTTTAATTTCGTCGAATCTAACATACAATTTAATGAATTTAATAAGATCTTCAAATAATGTATCGAAATCTTGAAACAATTTTGTGAAAATGACTTAACATAGAGCTCAAAATAATGCACCAGTTTATTGAAATAATCTTGTTTATGCAACTTAATAAAATCTTGAAAAAATTTTGTTTGAAAATTACTAAATAATGTACCAAGACCTGGAAACAATTTTATTAAAATTATTTACCAAAACCTTGAAATAATAGAACGTAACCTGAAAACAATTTAAAACCTCAAAACAGTGTACCAGGACCTTAAAATAATTTTGTTAAAACAAATGAACAAAATCTTCAAATAATTTATTTAAAATAATGGACCCTTTCGAATTTTGTCGAAGCAAAAATTGCGAGTGCATCGTCGATAAAAATTGTGCGATTCAACTTGAAGGATTTATAAAAGAGCTTGCAACATTTTCCTGCTATGACCCGATGACCTTAATGGTGTTCCACCATGGCAGTCGGAGAGGCATGCGCAGCCGTGGCGTAAAAGACGAGATATGGTGGCAAAAGCTGCCGTTCGAGGTCGTCATTTTTCCGGGCAACGGTGCCAATTCGCCTCGAAAGATTAAAGAAACCGAAGAGAAAAAGGAAAAGAAGGAAAAAGAGAAGAACACGGTAGCCGAGAGTCGATGAGGCTCGAAAGGTGAGCCGAATGAAGGCACAAACGATCGGTGCAACTTCATTGTGTAACGGAGACCGACAAAAGATCTCTGAGCTCGCGAAAAAGACGGCCAGCATCTAAATTGAATCTCCTTTCTCTCCTACGATCCTGCAACAACCATTTTTCTCGCGCTCTAATTCATTTATTTTTATTATGGCGAGCCGATATCGCCCGGAAACGGTGTACAGATCCATGGCTTTGACGGCGCTCAAGAAACTTCTATTCGATAGAAAGTTATATTTCTATCAATTTCTTTTGTATTAAAACGGTATGTTTGTGATAATACCGGTGGTGTTTAGTCAGAAATTTATTTGGTGAGATTTTCAAATTCTTTGATTTGGTAAATTGCGGAAGTAAGAATTTCGGAATTTTGTAAATCTTCCCTAGATGTTCAAGTCGCAAAGTTTTAAAATTCCAAATTCTTATGTTTTCAAATATCTCTTTCCAAATGTCTCCAGATATCCTCAAATTCCTACGTCCCCATAGTTCCCATATCCCTAGATTCCCAAGTTCCAACTATGTCCCCAAATTTGTAGATTCCTAAATATAAAATACTGATCCTCAACTCTTTGTGTTCCCAAATTCTTGAGTCTTATCCATAAATTCCCATATTCCTAGAACCTAGGTTTTCTTATCCCAAGATGCTAAATCCCTAGATTCTTCAATCCATACACTCCAAATCCCTAGATTCCCTAATTCCTAGACCCCAAATCTCTAAATTGTCATATCCCTACATTCCCAAAATCCCAAAGTTTCCCCAAGACATTAGAAATCCCTAAATACCAATAACTCAGTGATCTTCTCACCCTTAGTTTCCATATTTTGTTCACAGAATTCAGCTCTTAACTGCTATCATGAAACCGAGGGAAGAATAAAAACAGAAATTCCAGACCATAAATAGAACTTGCAGCCGAATAATTGAAGAACCCATCACTCCATCACGTTCATGATAGTAATTAGGTATTTCTCGAAATGGAAGAATCAAACGATAAATATTCCCCGAAATAACGAGTATCGACAGAAACGTCGAAATGTAGGTTGACGTAATTTCCACCGCGGAAGACAGTATTTAAGTTTTGCCGAAATCAATGGCGTCGGACCAGTTTGAAAATCAGCGGCACACACACAGCAGAGGCGAGGAACGAAAGGGTGTGGAAGGATAGGGCCGCGAAGGAACTCGGTAACGCCGGAGAAGATTGGCAATTTTCGCAAAATTAAGCGAATTGAATCGAATTATGTCGAGCCGGTGACGTCAGCCTTGTAACTCGCTGAATTGGCGAGAAATGTGACTCTCTCGCGTCGCTTACACATCGATGGCTTCGCTCGCAAGCTTCGAGCGGCTCGCAAGAAGAACACTTGCCCGAATGGATCTCTCGTGTCGATGATTCATTTTTCACGGCTATTCCGAACCGTTGTCCCTCCGCCTCTGATAATTCAAGGAAATTTCGCTCCCGACGTACAATTCGTTCGATTTCAATTTCCAGCCAGTTTGCTGGCTCCACGCTGAAAATCGTTCCGCGTTTTTTTTTTTTTTTATCCACGACCTTTTCACTCGGTTTGTTAGGCTCCCTTTGGTGAATACACTTGATTGTGTCGATTCAATTTATTGGCTTCCACGGATAACGAATCCGCGGATCCGCCATTATGCCCACCAACTGGGATACCGGGTTCTCGGCTAATTTCAAACAATTATGAACTGAATTATTATAAACGGTTCGATATATTGACCGATTGTGTTGGAAACATTTGGTCCTTTCAACTCGAGCTAATTAAGGTGTGTCACTCTGTTATTGGGAACAAAATTTATTGATTTTTAATTGGAACGATATCCATTATTGAAGATAATCGTTACACAACTGTTATTTACAGCTACGATAACGTTTCCTCTTCCAAAATTGAAACTCGATAAATGTGATTAAATTTAAACAAAATATCTTCCGCACATTTGATATTACATTAATAAAACGGAATTTTATTTTATAGAAATGTGACTGCACTTTTTGATCGATGCTATATCAAGTGTTTCCTTTTTTTCATTAATTTATATATTTTTTCCGTTCGTTCTTTTTTATTTATCCTTTATGGAGAATCAAAGAAAATCAAACTGAAAAACTGATCTTAATTAGACAGGAAAATAGTGAAATTTATTATAATAATAATGATAAAATTGTATGGAATTTCGTTTCATTCGGTTGACAAGAACTACTATTAATTTCGAAGCTTAATTAACAGTTTATCGTTCAATAAATGTGATGAAAGTGTCGTTATCACAGTTCTAGACATAGTCACGTAGTCTAATTTAAATCGTTCTGACAAGCCCCGACAATTAGCTATCAAACTAAATCGACTGGCTTTATTTCCAGCGATGCGATCGATTTTCCATACATTCGAACTTCAGCAACTTCGGCTTTTCAACTTTAACTTCATAAATTACCTCGAAACTCGCTGAATTGCGTATTCGAAAACTAAAACCATGATGAAAGAGGACTTTCCATAGATAAAAGAAACTTTTGTATGAAATTTCTTGTTAAGATTCATCATTAAAATCGAGTGTACCTTACCGAAGAAATAAAACTTTACATTGTATAATATTTCAATTTTCTGCTGTATATTTTCATTTTATATCGGATAACTAAATTTCATACCGAGTAATATTTAATCTTTGCAATAAAATTGTGTTCTCAAATATTTTGTAATATAGTTTTTTAATTATCAAGTTATTTATGTAAAAGCACCTTGATTTCTAAAACAGCCTGTACAACAAACTGTTTTCCACTTTATCAAAATTAGTACCTCACTGATTACGCCAAGATTTCTGAAACAAATTATTCTCGATTTTATTAAGGAGAGTTAGAGTCTCACTATATAGTACCATTATTTCTGCAGCACTCTGTACAAAAATAATTATTTTCCACTTCATCAAATAAATCAGTATCCTGATGCTACCAAAACACCTATAACAAATTATTCTGAATTTAGTTAAGGGTGTCTCATTGACAGTACCATCATTTCTGAACCACTCTGTACAGCAATTATCCACCTTGTCAAATCAGTATCTTGCAGATTCTACATATTTCTGAAAAGCCTTGTATAATAAATTATCCTCAATTTAATTAAGGGAAAATGTCTCATCGATAGTGATATCTGAAGTACCCTGTACAACAAAATGTTAGACCAGGGTGAAGAGTAAGTCGCAATATCGAATAAAAAAGCAACTCCGTCGAGAAACAACTCTTTCCAGGTCGTCCCGTACGATTCTCTCGGTTCAGAAAAATCAATAACTCAATCGGACGAGCTGAATCCAGTCCTGAAAATAAATTCATCAAACGTGGCTGGGGACAGGAGCAAAAAGGAGCGCGTTTCTGTCTCATCGGTAGGAAGGAACAATGGAATCCGACGCGAACTCGGCTCGTTCGTTGATCGAGAAAAGGTCAGAACGAGCTGTCTCGGCGAAGGCGTTAATTGACTTTAAACCACGATGGTTTACAGTGTCTAGGGCAAGAGGGGGGTAGAAACGGGCGTCAGGAAGAACAGAGGGCGGCTGGGGGAGGGGGTGCGAAGTCAATTAGCATAGGCACGAAGTTTGCGGCTCCCAACGCGAAGCTGCCAGGTGACGGGGGGGTGATTCGAGGAAGAGCAAGGGTGCTTCTCCAACAGAGGATGGTTGGGGTACAGGGTGAATCTATCGGAGAATGTTGCAGCCCGCGGCGCTTTGCGTCGCCGTCGATGACTTTAACACGGTCATCGCTCGGAATTTCAAATTTACCTTCGGTTGCTCAAAATGTTCCGTTTTTCTGACACTCATTCAATTTATGCTTCTTCTTCTTTGACAAATCTTACTGCTTCTTGAAAAGGTGCATCGCTCGGTCGAATTTGAAATACTTAACTAAATTTATAGCGTTACATGCGATGAATGTTGCATAATGATAGAAGATACAAGAATTGATTTTGACAATATTATACCATATACATGAAGGTGCCTGATTTTAACTTGATAAATAACAGTGAGATCGCACTAAGTCTAAGATTATGTCTGCTTGCTAAATTTTCTTTCAAAAATATTCCTACGAATGGTCCACGATCAACTGATCTGAACATAGCCTTCAAAAGAACCTTCTCAGCTTCCATAATCTAAAATAGACCTTGTCCCGTACAATAATTTGAACGCAAACTGAAAAGCCTATAACACGCAGCAGGCAAACAGTCCAGAGCTCCCATAAACGCTCGGAAAAGATAGAATAAATTATCCCGAGCAAATCCCCCAAAGCGAAAGAGCAATACAATCACGACTCGGTAATAAAAAAAATCCATAGTGTCCTGTCATCAGCGTGAGTCGCTTCAATCCACGAGCTAAGCACGTCGAGCGCGCGACGGAACACCGTCGTGAAAAGAAGAACAACAGCGTAGGGAGGCAAGATTGGTCGATTTCGAAGCGTTTGATGCTCGCGAGAAATGGTCGACATGACGGTGTCTGCTAGTTGGGACGAGGAGAGAACGTAAAGCCGTGCAGGAAGCGAGCAGACAGAGTCAGGGGTCGAGCTGGGTCGTGGAAGACGGGAAAGAAGAGTGGTACCCGGCCGTGTGGGTGGCGGGAGGTTTTAAGGAGGGGTAGAACCAAGGGGGAGAAAGGGGCAGAGGGGCTCTGGAAGGTGGAGGAGAAGCACGATGAAGGTTTTACGGCCGCGGTTATGCCCGCCGGTTTGCGCAATTTCGGTGTATCTGAATTGGCGGAGAAGTCGTATCTAAACGAGGCCGGATGAATCTGCACCCTCCCACTCGGATTCTCTCCAGGGGGCATGTCCCATAAAAACGTTGTAACGTCGGTTTCCAGCGGGGCAACGGGAATAAAGGGGACTGGGTTAAAGGATATTGTACGATTGTCGAGCTACAGAGACAACCCGGCCTCTGCAAATATTATGAAATATGTTTTTACTCGGTTTATGTGGCGTGCGAATAAAACCTGCCACGATTTCATGGAGCGATTCAAATAATTTCAACCCTTATCGATATGGGCCAACTGCTGCGAGATTATATCGTTATAGCTAACGATAGTATGGTCAATTGTTTAGTATCAAAAGTCAACATATTCTATATTGCGTGGAGAAATCGGAGATGTGTAGATATTTAATTAGATCGTAGTTCGGAGAATTAAACGTTAATCATATAACATAAGCACACTTGGATCAATATACAAACCGTCGATAAAAGTTAGGTCCGCGTCTAAAGGCACTGGGGAGAACACCGATATAAAGAATCGGTCATAAGATGTTACTTGCGTGTTCTTTCAAGTTATACCTGCTTCCCATAGTTTTCGACTATTATGCAAATAGTCTGTGTACAGATAGATTTGAATTTTGGTGCCTCGGAGCTTCGTATCCAATATGGCGGACCATTAACCAACGCTAACTTAAGTTCTAAACTATTCGACAACTGTATTGCAACCATACAACCTTTCAACATCCTTCAAATTAATATTTTGTAACAGAACATAAGATAAATTATCGTAAATATAGTAAAAAGTTAATTGAAATAGTATCTGCGTACCGTGATTTGAAACTGTCGCAATTACCGAGGCTGTTAATGTGTTCAAAGGTTTTTGTACTCATACTTAATGTAATCTTTAGCAGCTCGAGGTTTCGTTAAATTTACCCAACGTATTAACGCGCAGATGTTTAGTTTCAGCGGAAGTATTTACGCAAGAACGTGTTGAAACACAACACATGGCGGTGGTTCGAGAGCCGAGGTTTCATCCTCGTCTAGTTTCCGGTGAAACTGCATCTCGTGTAAACGCCATCTTTATGCTGTAAGTGCAGAAATGTGTTTACACGAGGCCGGAAACGGACGTAAACCTTGGCAAAACGGTTAACTCATATTTCGTGCTCGGACTTTGTAAATCTCTGGTCACAGAGGAAATTATGTCTAAGAAGATTACGTTGAAATGCGATCAAACTGTCTTGTTTCTCGAAATAAATCAAAGGTGTAATTACGTACATAAATTTTATGCAAACCGTGTACAAATATATTTAAACTCGACGAATGAATAATAGAAACAGGTAAATATCAAAGTTGAAATTAAGTAAAAGTTTCCAGCGAAAGTTAAATAGAATGTATATTAAAATTGACTTTAACTGGAACTGCCACTTTTATTGAATTTCAAGTTTAATATTTATTTATCGAAAGTTCTCAAAGTAATATACATGTACACGTATTTAATGATTACTCCGATAAAGTCGTATTTAGCGAAACATCGAGAGAACAGTAGGAAAAGTGCAATATTGTCGTTGATAAGAAGTGAAACATTTCTATGAGTTTTAATATAAAACGAGACGAAACAAAGTTTAAGAGGTTAAAGTACAGGCTAATAAAGAAGTTGGAAAGTGCAGAATAGGAAGTTTGTGGAAAGTTGGACTAGCGACAGGAAAATCGAATTGCTTCGAAGTAAAATGTATCTTCGACGGGAACTTCTTATTTTTCGTTAGAGAACGAAATGGGAGGAAGTTTGGAAGCCAGATAGAATTGAAGGATTTGGTAAGAGCAGTGAGCACCGACGTAGACGTGCCATTTGCAAAGATATATTTGTGCCTATGCGCGCACCAAATGTTTGTAAAGTGAAGTGAAAACTTGCGAACAAACACAATTTCCTGTTTCCTTTACCTCGTGCATAGATAAGTTGAATAAACGTCCGATGTTCTAACAAGAATTTTGGCTGATTCAGGTTATGTACGCAAACACAAGGGAAAACTGTAATTGTTCGCTTTTCTTCGATTGTTTGCAAGTTTATGTGTTAGAAAACGAATTCTAGTAATTTTGGGATTTAGAGATTTGGAATTTGGAAATTTGGGGATTTAGGGATATAGGGATTTGAGATTTGGGGACTTAGAATTTGGGGATTTGGTTTTTGGGAATTTGGAGATTTGAGGATTTGGGGATTTGTGGATTTGGAAATATGTGAATTTGGGAATTTAGAGATTTAAGGATTTGGAGATTTAGGGATTTAAGGATATGGAAAATTTGGGGATTTGGAAATTTGGGTGTTTGGAATTTGGGAATGTAGGGATTTGGGGTTTTGAAAATTTTGAGATTTGTAAATTTGAAGAATTTGGAATTAAAAAATTTGAGAACTTGAGTATTTGAGAATTTAGGAAGTCGGGAAATCTTGAAATTTAAATCTCCTCAAGTAACTTTGTAACGAAAAAGATACTGAAGCAAAAAAAAAAAAAATTAGAAAATCTGTAAGGTGCGCACGAAAGTAAGAGAATCTGCGAAGCCGTGAAACTATTTTTAATCCATCGCACCGGGTGCAAACTCATCGAACCCCGAGCAAATTGAAAGTTCAACCGCGAATATTGACAGAGAAATTAATTAAGAAGGCTGGTTGGTCAATATCCGAACGATCCTCGATATTTAAACTTCCGAGTCTCGATGTTGAAAGTTTGAAAGAACGGTTTCAGCTTTCCTGGTCGGACGATTATTCCTGGCAGAATTAGCCGCTCGAAAATGTGTTAACGGCGATAGTTTGAACGACCATTCGCATGATCATTCCTTTACAGCGAAACTTCTCTACTTTCGTCGGGATTACGACGTGAACGAGGATCTCGCGAGATCTTCCGAGTAAAAATGTGCGGAAGAAGAGGGGTCAAGTGCCATTAAGTTCTTGCAAGCTCGGCAGGAATTTCATTTCTTGGCAAGAAAACATTTATTGCCAATAAAGTGAAACGGAACAATGCTTTTATTGACTACGTTGGGTCGCAGCCACATTCAAAACGACTTCGTTAAAATCCTAACTAGTTGCATAATTTCATTCTTTCAAAATTACTACTTCTTTCCTCGAGTTCGATTAAACCGCTTTATTATTCTACTTTTATTTTATTTACAGCTCTCGTAATTTTAGTATTAGCCGAATGATATCTTTACATTTGGGAAATTAGGTATTGGAACATTAGGAATTGGGGAAGTAGGTATTGGGGAATTAGGAATCGGGGAATTAGGTATTGGGGAATTAGGTATTGGGGAATTAGGAATTGGGACATTAGGAATTGGGGAATTAGGTATTGGGAAATTAGGAATTGGGACATTAGGAATTGGGGAATTACAAATTGGGATATTGGGAATTGGAAAATTTGGAATTGGGAAATTAGGAATTGGGACATTAGGAATTGGGGAATTACAAATTGGGATATTGGGAATTGGAAAATTTGGAATTGGGAAATTAGGAATTGGGGAATTAGGAATTGGAAAATTTGGAATTGGGAAATTAGGAATTGGAGAATTGGGAATTGGGGAATTAGGAATTGGAAAATTTGGAATTGGGAAATTAGGAATTGGGGAATTAGGAATTGGGGAATTAGGAATTGGGGAATTAGGAATTGGAAAATTAGAAATTGTGATGTTAGGAATTGAAAAATTTGAAATTGGGAAAATAGGAATTAAAAAATTAGAAATTTCACAAGCCCCCTAAAACCTTAACCCCTTACCACACCATTCCCCCAAATTTTTTCAAGATTCCAACATTAATCCACCAAATCCACAAATAAATTTTCTGTCGCAAAAATCATTGCCTTATAAAGAACCAAGAAAGTTCCGACATGAAATAATTTCATATACTATCGAAAGATGGGGACAGACGCGATTAAAGGCAGATAACAATCGAAGTTTATCGCTGGAGAGGTCTGGCGACGAGGAAGCATAGTGGAAACGACGAAAGCCATTCTGCAGAGAGGATTAAAGCTTCGTCGGATGAGACGTTCCCCTTTTATTATCTTCTTGGAGAATCGTAGCCCTTCTGTTCCGTGGTGTTGGGTGTCGAGCCACACTTGACACACCGAATCGAACCGGGATTCCGCGAAATTCCAGGCGTAAAAATTGCCAGACAGTTTCGTGCACTTTCGTGGCGCGCCGAAACCGTGGCGTTTGTCTTCGGTGTCAGAAATTTCGAACGCGACGCAAGACGTTTATGAAGTTTCCTTGCAATCGCAAACTTTGATAAGTTTGCACATACGCGACGCCCGGACAAACTTCTCGGATCGCTCGGTGAAACCATTCGCAAAGTTTCTGGTTGTCTTGCCTCCATTTCTTTTTACTTGCTAAAATTATGTTTTGTACATTCAGTGTTCTGCGGAGCAAAAATAAAACTTCTATGTTCTAACCTCCATTTTGTTCATTGCTTTTTAGCAACGAAAAACAGTAAAAGAAATGTAGATTAAAAAGCATGACAAGAAGTTTTATTGTTTGAGATACGTTAAGTTCAGTTAGAGTTCGATTGGGTTTAGGTTAGGTACTGCTAGCTATTAAAAGATATTCATAGATACGATATTACCATATCAGAGTTACCAAATTTCTAAATCTGAAACTTGCAAGCTTGGTGTACCTAGACTAGGCAAATATCCAGGCAAGTGTCCAGTTGAGTGACCAGGCAAGTTGCCAGTCAAGTGTCCATTAAGTGACTAGGCAAGTGTCCAGAAAAGTAGCTAGAAGTGCGAAAAAGTTCCGACAGACTTCCTTGCTCCTAACTACTTGTCTGACCACTTGTCTGGCTGCTAGCCTAATCCAAACGCACCTTAACACGTTAAACGCCCCAGCAGAAACATCATTGACACGTCTAATAAGACACTAGACTACAAAAATTATTTAAAATATCAACTTCTCAACACGATGCTATTTTACGTCATTAATATAACCTTGGCAGTATTTACAATTATTATTTATTGTCCTTAGTGTCCAAATTTTGGCGTTCTTGAATCAAGAGCAAACAATTAATTGTCAATACGTTTGATAATATTTATTGAGCAATTGTAGTAACCTTATATTAGTGGCCATAGAATTTTGGGTGAAGTTAGAACGGTAGTAGAATTCGAATGGTCCACAATGTTAAGAGAACAGAGGAGGTTAGGTAGAATCCGCACAAAGCACTGCTCTAAACTGACCTAAGCTGGCGGAGACTCGTTACGCGTGATTTCGATCAAGTCGTTCGTATCTCCGCCCTCGCAAGTCATAGTCTTGACGGGGTCGGTAATTGCTGTTCCGTGACGAGCACGATGGAAGAGCTGCGTGACAAAGCGGGCGAACGAGGGCTGGGAAGAAACAAGGCTGCGGGCAATTTGAATCGTCCGCCTTGTTAGCGGCGATAGACAGAAAGAGGAATGGCTGCCGGTTCTTGGATCCAACTTTACCACCGTGTACACACGGAGAAAGCAAAGCCTGTCCGTTTAAGAAGCGGTAAAAATGACACGGAAGAGCCACCTGAAATAGCGGAGACAGGATAGACGCTCTGGGAAAGAAGAAAATGAAGGGAGCGGCTCGTGAAATTCAAACGGATTTGTGACAAGTGGCCGCTAACGACGTGTACACTGACAACGGGATCAGAACGCGTAGAAAATAGGGCCGGAAACATGATCGAGCACTTGCTATTGACCATTGAGGATGCGTCAAGTTGGTCATCGGTAATCTGATCAACAACGTCACTCGGAGTGTTGGTTTACATGTGGAGTACGGTGTAGGTTAACCGTTCATGCTATAATTTTAGTAGCATCGAATAATTTTGGGAATTTAGATTCTTTTGGGATTTTCGAACTTTTGGTGGTTCGAACACTTGGGACCTTGAAACTCTTGAAGTTTGGGTCTTTGAAGTTCTTGTAGTTTGAGACTTCGAGTTTTTTGAAGTGTGGACGTTTGGGACCATGACACTTTTAAAGTTTGAGACTTGGAAGATATCTTGTAGTCTGGGACTTTGAAGTGTTTGAAATTTTGCAAGATTGTAAGATTTGACCACCTTTGGGTGTTTGGAGTTTTTCAATTTCCCTACCACGTATACACTATGACACGTTGATACGATATGTTTTAATAGTTCTATGTACATATTTGAACTATGCAACCGTGTATTTTTCATGACAAATTTCAATTTCCCAACTACATAGTTGACACAGTACATTTTAACTGTACAATTCTGTAGTTGACACGGTACATTTTAATTTTCAGCGATGTCAGCACAATACAGTCATAAGTATGTCGTTGTAGTCATCTGACACAGTTTCAACTACGTAGTGAACACGATACGTTTAATTATACAATTAAACAGTTGACACAGCAATTTTATGCAACTATGTAACACATCCTTAGATAGAAGTCATTTGCCAAAGAACGTGTTAAACGCGAAATCAGTGGTTAGCGAGAGTTTCGGTTGATTTAACGCGACACTCGAAGTGTTAATACTGTTAATAATTCATAGTATCGTGTAGAGCACCGGTCATGGCTACTTGTACCGTGCCAGTCAACGTGCTAACGATGCCTGTGACTAACGTGTTCTCTCTATCGGCACCGTTAATTCGTCATTTCTCGCACGTCGAGTGATTCACGGTTCTCCAATGTAGTAACGAGAAGAACCGGTCGTCAACGTGATACAAACCAGCCATTATGCTAGTCCACTCGGTCGCTCTCGTTTTCAACCACCACAGTGATTCGTTGTTCTCTAGCGGGAATATCTTTCGGGCTCAAGGCTCGAGGTGTTGGCACGTCGATTGCACAGTTATGCGAAATATCAACGAGCGTGAAGAATGAATTACGTGGGTAATAATTGGATCGGAGGCCGTTACGGCCCGGGGAATTGAAACAGATGATTATTGGATGACTAATCGTTCCAATGGAACTTGCCCGCGATTCTTAACACCGATCGTTAGCGTGGATGCATAGAAATTTCTAGCGTAAAGCAGGAATCTGCAGATTTGATAGTTTCAGAAATGCACATGCAAGTACAAACATATCAGATCTGAGAGTTAACAAAATTCAGAAAGTAGCAAAGGAAGACCGTGTGGAGCAAGATTTGAAAATGTAAAACCTTGCGGAAGACTAGATTTCCTTCCGCGGACGCTCGCTAAACAAAATGGCGGCGGCAATCCACTTGCTACGCTTCGAAAATATTAGAAATTCAACTTGCGAACCTTCTCAAAATTCCACATTTCAGACTTCAATATGTGACGCTTCTAATATTAAATTATCGATAATATAATTTCCTAGTAGAACCGTATGCAAAATTTGGTGGGTACTAAACGTGGAAAATGTCCCTAATCGAAATATGCCGATCGGAACGAATCGATATTTCGACGGACACGCTGAAAACGTTTCCTCCATCGAACTCACGCTCTTCGGACGCGTTAGAAGCGTCTGATGGTACTCAAACCTTTATTTAAATGGCTCGCAAGAGGCGCGTTAAGTCGTTGCTGAAGTGCAACGCTATCGCGGCGTGTCCTTGATGAGCCTGTTATTGGAATTCATGGCGAGTGACACAAAAGAGAAGAGAAATAAAAAGAAAAAACCGTAACGATGAATGCGAGGCTTGTGTGCATTGTGGAGAAGAGTCGGTATGCACGAGACCACAATATGTGCCACCTCTCTGGCATAACCCGAGAACTTCGCAATAGAATTGCCTCGTGTTACGTGTACATACGCTTCACTGTTTCTCAAATTGCTTTCCCAAGCTTGTTTTTCCTTTAACACGTTCTCGTCACTTTGATCGTTCGGTTTTCTTTTTTTACCTTACCGTTATGTTTCGATGCTTTTGTCGCGTTTCTTGTGGTATGCTGATGTTATGTAATTAGTGATGGGTTTTAGTTGACAGGGCGTTCGGCAATTTTCTTGTCGTGGGGCTTGTATTTTTTTTTTGGTAATTCATTTGTGGGTTTTGGGAGGTATGGAAATTTTGGGGATTCGTCAGATTAGAGGATCTCGTGAATTTGGGACATGTAGAATTTGGAAAGGGGAGTTTGCAAAGTTGGGAATTTGGAAGATGTAGGAATTTGGACTTGGGAATATGGAAATTTGTGAGGTTTAGAAAGTATGAGTGTTTCGGAATTCGGAAATTTGGGGATTTAGAGAAATATAGAGAACGTGAGGGTCTAGGAATTTGTGGATTTGTCAAATTTGGGAGATATGGTACTTGGGGATTTGACTAATTTGGGAAATGTGGGAATTTGGGGATTAGGTAAATTTCGCAGATATAGGAATTTGGGAATTCAACAAATTAAGATACAGAAGAAAAGTTTGAAATTTGATAACATGAATTTACGAATTAGGGAGATTTGGGAGGTGTAAGAAGAGGAATTTAAGAATTTCGGAATGTGATAAATTGGGGATTTGAAAATTCAGAAACGTTGCAACATAGAAATTTGAAAGTTTGAAGATTTGAGAATATAAAGATTTATAAACTTGAAATCTTAAGTTGAGAATTTTTATCATAATCTCCAATCATCACGTCATTGCTGTTGCTACACTTATCAGTATTAACTTCTAAATTTAACTTCTGTAACACAACCATTCAAGATTTACCGCAAACGTCTGAAATTGAATCTAAAAATGATGTCATAGCACTTAATTGTATGAAAGCTGATCGTATTCACGAATAGCGAATAATTGATAAGGAGTACGTAATACATTATTCATTAAACATGAATAATGTATGAGGAATAATACGTTATTCACCATTAACCTAGCACGAGTAATATAGCAACGAAATTATTCAAGAATAACAAATAATTTTACTGAAATACATCTATAGTCAAATCCTATTTCCAAAGATTTACAATTAATTTCACGGTAACTTCTTCCTCAATTTCCTTTTCTATGTAAAATATCTCACTGTCATTTCCATCATAAATCTTGAAAAATTATAAAAATGTCTGAGTAGTATATCAATAATTTTAACACGTTGACTGTCATGGTGGACACATGTGACCGGTGTTGCAAATTCGGTTAAATGAAATATTTAAAGAAAATTAAATGAAAGAGACTTTCGAGTACTCTTAACATTAATACTTGTACTTATAAATTAAAAGATGAAACTAAAAGATACCTTTATTTTTAATAATCATCTGTCTGGGCACAAACGTTACTTTTCACTGTGGCCATACGTGAACAACGCTGCAAATTCGGCTAATCACTTAAAGAAAAACAAACGAAAGAAACTTTAAAGAGCTCTTAATATTAAGTCCCTGATATTACCCTAACAGATTAAAAGATTAAACACTCTTGTTCTCAATAATTTATATCATAACGTGTCTGATCGTCAGTTTTTACAGTGAATAGCATCGCGAGAGAATTTTTCCACGTCGAAACTCACGAATTTGTGTAACATTTTTGTCGTTGCAATAGCGATTAATTGCATAACATGATCGACGAACGAGCGGAATGAAATCGATTTCCCGTCGGCTGGTCGAGCGTCGGAGTAACGCGAAACACACCGGTTTATACGCATCACCATTTTCACGGTTCTCCTCGTCAAATTGCGTAATACGTTAGTGATTCACGCGTATTTGCTGGCGCGCAAAACTGAGCGGAACGTGAACGTAAACGTGGCTGAACATCAGAGGCTCGTGAATAATTTAAACGCTCCCGCTCCGGATATATTTTTACGACGGATTTGCATTTAAATGGTTCGCGATGCCGACCGTCCGCATCGACACAATAATTCTCCGGCGTTTCTAATGCCGCACGTTTAATCCCTGTTTTCCGTTACGTCCAATCTTGTCGTTTTCTCAAAACAATGGACGACATGCCTGTAGATATAGGAAGACCATGGTAAAATGATATTAGCGGTTATAAAGGGGTGCGCGCGGTTGCTGGTAAAAAGTAATAATTCTGAAAAATTATAGCCCAAAGTTTAATTAGATTGGGGAAATATTAGCGGGTGATGGTTTCATTATATACTAGGTTTCACTAAGTACTTTCGTGCAAAGTTTTCTATTCACACATTCTTATGTGTTTCATTCAGTCTTCAGGATTTTTAAATTTTTTAATTTTCATGATTTCAAATTTTGGAATTTTGGAATTTTCTAATTTCTACGTTTTCCTAGTTTCTAACTCCCCATTTTGCTAATTTCCAATTTCCCTAGTTTCCTATTTCCATAATTTTCAATTTCCCTAGTTCCCTATTTGCCTTCTTTACAATTTCCCTAGTACCCATTTCCCGAGATCCCCATTTCCGTAGTTCCCCATTTTCCTAGTTTCCCATTTCCCTAGTTCCCCATTTCCCTAATTTCCCATTTCCCTAATTTCCCATTCCCCTAATTTCCCATTTCCCTGATTTCCCATTTCCCTAATTTCCCATTCCCCTAATTTCCCATTCCCCTAATTTCCCATTCCCCTAATTTCCCATTTCCCTGATTTCCCATTTCCCTAATTTCCCATTTCCCTAGTTATCCATTTCCCTAGTTCCACATTTCCCTAATTTCCCATTTCCCTAGTTCCCCATTTCCATAGTTCCCCATTTCCATAGTTCCCCATTTCCCTAGTTCCCCACTTCCCTAATTTCCCATTTCCCTAATGCCCCATTTCCCTAATTTCACATCTCCCTAATTTCCCATCTCCCTGATTTCCCATTTCCCTGATTTCCCATTCCCCTAATTTCCCATTCCCCTGATTTCCCATTTTCCTAATTTCCCATTTCCCTGATTTCCCATTTCCCTAATTTCCCTAGTTCCCCATTTCCCCAGTTCCCCATTTCCCTAGTTCCACATTTCGCCACTTCCCCATTCCCTAATTCCCTACGTTCTTAACTTCCAATTTCCCTAGTTCTCCACTTCCCTAGTTCCCTACTTTCTTAATTTACAATTTCCCTAGTTTCCAATTTGCCTGTTTTACAACTTCTCTAGTTTCAAATTTCCCTACTGTCCTATTTGCCTGGTTTACAATTTTCCTAGTTCCCATTTTCCTAATTTCCCATTTCCTTAATTTCCAATTCCCCTAGTTTCCCCTTTCCCCAGTGTAAAAAAATTCCTTCTCAAAATGTTCCATACCGTAATTTCTTAAAATCCTTTGATCCTTCCAAGGAAAGCTTATCGAAGTTATCGAACAGTAAATATTTGAGTAGAAATTATCCGTACAATCCTTTCAGTATAAGGCATAGTTATCGAATTATAGTGCGTATCTATCGTGACCGATGAATCATCCGAACGATAATGTAAAAATGCAAACTCGGTTTTGAAATCCGATAGATCGATTCTAGGCAACATTCGAAAGCCATAAAACCGAAGGCACCCTTTCTCGAGGCGTGTATTTATAGCGAGTTAAAACGAGGTCTGAAGCTAATGATGCATACTGCTATCGACAAGTCGTCGAAGCGTGAAATTCAAGCAAGTCGGTTAATTGTCACGTACATTATACGATTTCCTTGGCGGCTTTGAAAATCGTAGCTCTCGATACAGTTGCGTCTTAAAAGCTTGTGTGTGGCGTCATGCGTCAGGTATGCGGCACAGCCTTAACGCCGAGCGGATACGAGGCGCTCGTTTATGTGGGCGCTTCCGGCAAGGGCACGGGGCCTGATGTAATTGCATTTGACTGTCGTTTGCTGAAATAACCAACGGCGAAATGTACAATGCGTCCACCGGACAAGCTACCTTTAAAAGCCAAGAATAATTTAGGAAGAACGAAAAGAGAATAGGAATTACCGCTAAACCAGAAGGATTTATAGGATAAAAGGATTATGCCCGAAGCAACGGGGAAAATTCTCTGTAATTCCGAATTAAAATTGCTTGCTGTGATTCGACGTCATAAATTTTATTTAGAACATTCATTTTTAGCTTAGTTATTACGTATTTCCCCTGTAAAACGAGCACTTTCATGAGTTTCTTTATTCATATACAATTTTCATAATTTTGTTAAGATTAATAGAAGTTACCGAGGAACTTTGCGTTAACATTAGATTTTGTTCGAGTCTGTTTTGAAGCTAACCCACTTAGCACTCGAAGATATTTTTCATATCAGATATCAATCTTAAAACTTTTTAGTTTCAAAGTTTTTAAAAGTTTGCTGAATTAATTTGCAAAGTGTATTGTACTCTCTAACCTATTATGTGTCGTAGTCTGTCAACCTAACCTAACTAAATTTGACTTGAGAGTTCGAGAGTAGATTGCAACGACAAAATTGTGTATTATATTTTGTCACATTAAGTTTCATTCGCCTGGATATTATCGTCCAAACACCACTTAACAAATAAGGATAATTAAATTTGCAGGATGAAATTGTCAGAGGTTATCTTTTCAATTTTTTCATTTCCAAACCATCATCAAAACCATCTCTATATTTACAATTAATCCCACTTATAACTTCCCAAAATAAATACGTAAAATTTCTAAATTTCTAAAACTTCGATCTTCTAAACTTGAGACGTTGAAATCAAACAAGGCCTGAAAACAACTAAAAAATCAGACTTATGTAGTATCACAAATATCTTCCTAAATTATAAAAGTGTTATTTCATACTAATAAAATACTAGTTAAAGCGAATAGTTCTCCGCAAGTTGACGTTTGGTAAAAAGGATCGAGTTTGAAACTGCAGGTAAATTATCAGAGATCTCAGTTAACAGTAGAAGTTACAAGTTAGTTGGAAACTTGGCAGCCAATTTCGAGATGCTAGCTGAGGCAGACCGCCGATTAGGTTATACAGCGATACGGTTAATCTGAAACGGGGCTTAACAGGTGTTAAACAGACCCATTTTCAGCTGTTTAATGAAACAGCAGAGGTAACTAGTTGAACGCGCTAACTATTCTCATCGGGTGACCACTTTGGTTGCTTAATCGTTTGGAGAATGGCGATTTCACTGTGGTGCAAGTTACATCAAGTCAGACAGAGTTATCGACGGATGGTTAACGTCATTATGGCAGTTCGTGTAATTCCAGGTAATTATTTTTATGTTTCATTTTGGATGTTTCGGGATCGTCTCTGAGTGAGGTATTTGGGTTTCTTTACACTTCTCGAAATTTGAGTACATCAATATTTGGATGTTTGAGCATTTGGAAAACTTGAGAGGTGCGGATTTGGGATTTGGAGATTATAGGAATTGGAGATTTGAGAATTGGAAAGTGGGAGTTTTCAGAATTGAGATTTAGGAGTTAGGGGATTGGGAATTGGGCACCAGGGACCTGAGAATTGGAAACTTAGTAATTGGGGAATAGAAAATTGGAAATTTGAGAATCGGGGTTAATGAGAGTTGGGATATAGGATTTGGGGGATGGTAAATTACGGATTTGAGAATTGGGGATTATGAGAGTTGGGATGTAGGAATTGGGGAATAGAAAATTGGAAATTTGAGAATTGGGGATTACGAGTGTTGGGATATGGAAATTGGAGGATAGCAAAATTACGGATTTGGAAATTGGAGATCATGAGAGTTGGGATATAGGAATTGGGGGATAGAAAAATCACAGATTTGAGAATTGGGGAATTGAGATTTGAAAATTTCAGAATTTGGAGATGTGATTTGTGGTCTTGGCAATTTGGGTATTTAGAGATGAAGTAATTTACAAATTTACAAATTTACAAATTAAGACATTTAGTTCAGAAGGTGGAAATCTACAAATCTACAAATCTACAAAAGTGAGAGTCACAAACATCATCACAAAATCCCTAGAACCTAACCTCAATAAAACACAACCACGAAAAAAGTCTGAGTATTACACGAATATTTACAAAAGCCTAATTCCAATGAAATTAAAAGCAATGTAATGTAAATTTCGCAGAGCAACCAAGCAATAATCGCAATAAAATCGATGCAGCTTAACACCTTGGAATTTTCCCCGTAAGCAGCTCGGAACACTCTAGTGTTCAAAGCGTAAGAAATAATGCAGGCTGAAGCGCGCAATTAAGCGTCGTTAAATAAAAAGAAAAAGATTCTCACGGCCGATCGAATGAATTTCTCGTTGCGATAGCTCGTCGGCGTAACGAGGCGCAAGGTCGAGTATAATCGATACCTCGAAGCTTTCCCTAATGCCCATAGAACATTATACTCGTGGGTGTGCTTTAAGTATCCGTAAATCGAGATCCAGAAGTTCTTGCTTCTCTCGCGATCCGCCTCCGCTCGAGATATCGCGATACGAGATATTTTTTTTCCTCCTTCTCCTCCTTCTTCTTCCTCCTCTCGTTCGTCGTAGCTCGAATGACACGAGGCGCGTCCGTTTGTCCTTGTTGCCAACACCCACGTAGATCTATGATCTAACTTCTTGGCTTTTTTTTTTCCTTCTCGTCTTTTACCTTTATGCTATCATCTTGCTGTACGACCGCCGCCTTAACGCACTGTTTGCTTTTTACCGTCAGCTATGTTCTCTGATGACTGGTCCGCGCACGATTAACACGTTTACTGTCACTGCAGAGATAGATGTCTTGGGCGACACGCGATTATGTGGACTACGACTATTCGCGATTATTGGTGCTCGGCGAATTCTTGTACTTTTTATTGATATAGGGTTTGGGGATATTGATGGGTTTTTGTGCGATTCGTTATAATTCTCAAGTTTCGGATTTTCCCGTTTGTACAATTTCTCATTTATCGAATTTCTGATTTGTCCAAATTCCCATTTACACAAATTTCATTTGCTCAATTTCCCATTTCCCAGTTTTTCATTCGCTCAATTTCCCAATTTCCCATTTTCCCAATTTCCAATTTGCCTAATTTCACATTTTCCTAATTTTGTCATTTTCCAATTTCCTTTTTCCCAATTTCCTATTTTCCTAAATTTCTATTTTCCCAATTTCCCATTTTCCCCATTTCCAATTTGCCTAATTTCTCATTTTCCGAATTTCGTCATTTTCCAATTTCCTTTTTTCCCAATTTCCCATTTTCCCAACTTCCTATTTTCCTAATTTCCTATTTGCCCAAATCCTCCTTTGTCCAATATTCCATTCACCCAAATTCCCATTTCCCTAATTTTCCATGTGCCCAATATACAACTTGCCCAATTGTCTATTTGCCTAATTTCACCATTTTCTAATTTCCTAATTACCCAATTTCTCCACTTTCCAACATCCTAATTTCCTAATATCTCAATCCTGAAATTTCTCAATTATCTAACTTGACAATTTTCCACTTTCTCAATTTCCCAGTTTCCAAATTTTCCAATTTCGGTCCACAATTCCAATTGTCTAATATTTTCACCTTGTAATTTTGCAACCACGCATCTCAAGTATTTTCCAACCTCGAAATTATCAAGAAACGTTGAAAGTACTGTCAGTCACGTGGCCGTTTTCATCTTCTGCCCGATTACCGATTGTTCCGCCATCCAAAACAGCGTGCCCTGTTCACGAAGGGTTCCAGGAGGGCACGTGGACGTGGCAACGGCAGAATCAAACTCGTCACCTGTTCGGGACAGGTGCAAACCGGGTGAAATGACGCTGCCAGAGGCCGGAAGGAGCCCGGCCGTGTTTCGTCGAGGGAAAGAAACGATGGATGATAGAGGATGCTCGAAATCGGAACAGCTGGTTCGGTGTTATACAGGGTGTCCAAAAAAAGCCATTCAACATTTATATGACAGATAAAACACACTGCCATAAGCCTCAGTATACAGTACAGTGTGTCGATGCCAACCCACAAGTTGGCGCGTGAGGAGGCTGACGTATTTACCACTAGAACTACCAACCAGTCAAAATAACTACTTTCCTATTTTATATTACAAAATTTTATTCTCGTCATTTTATGCAAATGTCTGTCATTTTGTTGAGGTAATTGTATATGTTAGTTGATGTTTCAGTATTTATTTATCTTTCCATTTTATTGTTCATTCAAACGTGCATTAATGTCAGTAGTGTTAAAAGAGCTACGGCACAATTGGTCAGAATAGAAAAATACTCGCCTCACTCAGATTTTAATAACCAATTAGGCGAAAAATAGTGACAGTCCTGAAACGTCTCTGAAGTGAGCCAGATAGTGGTACTTGCTCGAAAGCAGTTGTTATTGTCATTAGTATTCTTATTTGCCTGTATGTAACGCTGCAAATGTTCACTACGGGAGTAGAACTTCTTTTGAGTCGATTACGCGCCAACTCGTGGGACGTCTATATGTACCACATGAATATTGAATGGCTTTTCTTGATCACCCTATATGTACTTCGATCGAGAACAATCGGAAACAGACAAAGATCGGACCACGTGTTTTATCGTTTCACGAGGACACGAAAGGTTCGAACGATTGAAATTTTGCCCTCGCGCGAACAGAGGGTTGATTAATGTTTTCGAAGATGGAGAAGATGTTCGGGATAAGGTTCAAGTTCGCTGCCTCAGCGTCTGCCGACGATGACTATGTAAGGCACGCCATCATGGCTTTACGCGGTACATAAAGTTAAACAGCCGGACGACGGCACAATGAAATTTTTAAACCGACTGCTTTGTTCCGACTGTGGAGGGATAATCGGTACGACGGGGATAAATACGGGGAATTATCGAGCGGAGGAAGTGGATTATCTAGATTTATATGCGGGTAGTCTGGTCATTTGGAAGGGTTGCAAGAAGTTTCGAAGTTACGAAGTTCAGATGCAAACAAGGTTTCGAAGTTCTTAAATTAAGAAGTCAGAGTTTCAACGTTTCGGTATTGCGGACGAAGTAGTACAATATCGTAAATTATCAGGGTTCAAGAACCCGAAAGTTTCGATGACATCAACTTTTGGATTTACAATCCATGTATTAACCCCTTGCACTATGACCTATTTGTCAGATGCCTCAGTCAGAACTAACTAAACTACAATATTAAAACAGACAAAGAATGTTGAAATGTTATGACAACATGGTATTATGCAATCGTTGACTATGCAAGTTATAATTGGACCTGAACTGCAAATTGAAGCATATTCAAAATTCAAGTAAAATTGATCCCAACTGAAGTACCAAGTGCGTCACGAGTCAGACTCGGCAAAATAGTGCAAGGGGTTAAAACTTCTGTATTGAAAAATATTAATGTTACCAAAAGTCCAAAATAGGTGAAAGTTCAAAGAACCTTAAAATCCTAAGGACCCAAAATCTTGGGGACTCAAAGTCCCAAGAGACTTAAGTCCTAAAAATTCAAGAAACCCCAAAAATTTCAAAAGTGTCATAAAACCCAACAGTTCCAAAAGTCCCATGAGACCCAAAAATTAAAAAAATCCCAAAAGTCCCAAAATCTCAGAAGTTCTAAACCTCGTAGAACCGCAAATGTTCCATAATTCCAAAGTCCCGCAAGAAAAATCCCAGACAGCCAAGTACGTGAAAAATCCGAAAGATCCCACCTTCGCAATCTCCCGATACATCGAAAGTCCGTGCACGTAGCAAAAGGTCCCATAACTCTGAAGAGGTTGCACAACTGCTGCGAGGTTAAGAGGCCCCGTCGCGGTGCAGTAACGTTTCAGGAAGTCGGTCTAAAGTTATCGAAACGCGTGATAGAGCGAGATAAATCCGGCAGCGTAACGGAAGCGAGGAATGAAAAATGTAAATGCTGTATCGAGATCTCGGTGGATCTGGGTGTTCGGATCGGACAAGTTGGCGCATAAAAGAAGGCAAAGGGCAAGAGCGGGCAGCTCTCGGCCGCGCGTTGTTTGGTGGTTCGACAATGATGATAGGCGTGACGTGTGGGCGGCTCGTCAGTGTTTCCTCGACAAAGGGGAACGGCAGTGTTCGTGGTTGACGTGTGATCGATCCGGCGGATCGGTGCTCGATCCTGATTTACGTCCTCATAAATAATGGGGGAAACCCCTTTGCGCCTCCGTGCGATCCTGTCACGGGTATCTATGCACGCCGTGCGAGATCTGCTCGATCGACGTTGCGTTCGGTCATCGATCCGTCAAACTGTCGATTCCTCGCCCCGAGCACGTAACACACGCCGACCAACGGAGAGGAGAACCGTGTCATAAACGCGTATGTGCACGCGTGCAGGATGCACTAACTAGCTGTGAAGCATCGCGCAATGTGCGACTTTTTTCCAGCTGTCCGCTTGAAAAACGGCGAAACGATTGTCGAAACGTTTGACAGAAGATCGCTGAATACCTTTCGTCCGGTTGTTCTCTATTCGACGCGAGAGTCAAATATTTCGTCGAAATTTCGCTCGACGGTAATTTCTCGTCGATTTCATGGTCGGGTGTTTGATGGGCAGGTTCGTTTACGCTGATTTCTGGGTCATTTAGAGATTTAAGTATGCGAATTATTTCCGACCGAGGCATTTGGATTTGGTAGGGCGTCTGTAGATCTGGTCATTTTTATTGTGATTTTCATTTGCTTATTAGCTTTTGAAGCAAATTAAAGAAAAAATTCCTAGATCGTCTAATTCCCAATTTCTCAAAATTCCCAAAACTCTAAAAATTTTCAAAATGTTCAAATCCTAAAAATCTAAAGTTCTACTGACAATGAAAATCTACCAAAACCCGCAGAAAAGTCCCTAGTAATAAATAAAATTTTCAGCAGTTACCGAGTGACACAAAGAAGCACATATGTGTCAAGGTCCCTCAAATAATCATACGTTAGCATAATAAGGGTTAATTTGATGCCATTGTCAGGCGTGATCTACACGATAGCGTGTTAGGCGATAAATTACCATAATCATTGTATCATTTTTTTTTCGGGGAATTTTTAATTGCACGCAACGTAACACTGACCATAAAATTTCGTATCACGTATCAGGTTTTCATTTCATCTCCGCTGCGCAGGGATTATGATCTGGTTAATGGTCACCGGTTTACGCGTTTCCTGGCGAGATTACCGTCGTTTATGGCAGCGTAACCGATTTCCATGCACGCCGACGATCAATTACAATGTTCCCTATTAAAAATTATTACTCAAGAAATCGTTCCACCATTACGTTCACGTTAATGTCCGATTATGCCAACTTATCGCGTTATTCAATCAGGCGCGCTAAACGGAAGCAATAACATCATCGGTGAAAAATTTCAGCCTTTAAATCATACTTTTCTTTTGACTTGTTTGAGTCAGTGATTGCTCTCGCGAGTATTGACGATGTTTAATATGCTGGATATAGGGACTTTTTGTTGGAAGAAAATGCGAAAGAGGTAAGGTTAATTTAGGGATTTTTATGTTTTGGAAGTTATAGATTTAGAAATTTGAAAGATGAAGCATTTTGTAAGTTGTGAATTATTAAGTTGGAGGCTCGATTATTTGTAAATTAGACATTTGGAAACTTGAAATCCCCAAATCTCCAACATCCCAAATTCTCAAATTCCCAAATTCCTAAATCTCCAAATTCTCAAATTCCCAAATCTCTACGTCTCCAAATCGCCAAATTCCCAAATCTCTACTTCTCCAAATCCCTACGTCTCCAAATCTCCAACATCCCAAATTTTCAAATTCCCAAATCTCCAAACTCCCAAAACTCTAAATCCCCAAATCTCCACTTCTCCAAATCCCTACATCTCCAAATCTCCAACATCCCAAATTCTCAAATTCCCAAATCTCTACGTCTCCAAATCGTCAAATTTCCAAATCTCCAAACTTCCAAAACTCTAAATTCCCAAATGTCCACTTCTCCAAATCTCCACATCTCCAAATGTCCAAATCCCCAAAATCCCAAATTCCCAAATCTCCATATCCCCCAATTCCCTAAAAAATTCCCTATCTCGATTATTTTAAATCTCGAAAATCTAAAATTCCGGCAGCAAACATTCTACCCTCGACGAAACCACGCCTCCGTGCCTCTACAATTACGTTACATTATTCCGCAAAAAACCGAAGTGTTCTATAACAAACAACTCTCCAATTTGCTACTAACAACGAACGTGTTAAGTGGTCGAATCAGCCGTGCTTGAGCGTTTAGAGTATAATACCGTTAGTGACAGGGGGTGTTAATGAACGTAGCTCGCGTTTAAAATATTCAACCGTCCAGCAGTTTCGCTGGAAAACAGTTTCCAGAATGTGCGTACTTGCATGAAACATTGAATTCAAGTATTCTTGGCACGCTGAATCACAAACACCGAATTCAGGGAATTCGAGCATGGTGCTCTGTTTATTAGAGGAATATTCCAGCTACTTGTGTACGTTACTTAACACAAGGCTGTTTGGCACTTAAGAATAATTTACGAGGCTGGCCACTCTTGTACGCCTAGCATCTGGTCGCCGGTTACGTTGGTTACAGAAAAACTCGCTGTAAGAAACGCGAAGGGAAATATTATTTCGTTCCACGAATCGAACTCCGATATGCGCTACAAATCATTCGTTTTATGCCGGTTAAACATTTATTTGCGATCTTCCAAACTTTCTTTAGCTGAACATTTATCAAGTAAATTAATTACGAATCTGGTAATATGGCTTATATTTTCCTTTCTTCTGCTTTCTGTATTCGTAGAATGGTTTATTTTATGGATTTGTTTTAAGCTAATTGTGAGGTAGTATTTTTAGTACGCATTTTGTTCGTTGAAAGTGTTATTGCGAGTGTAGATGAAGATTATGTGGGTTACGTAACTACCTCTAGGGGTAGTATGTGTAGGGGGTGTATATGTTACGTTGAAACGTGTACTTCTAAGTCCCTGGGTCTATTATAGTCTGAAATCCCTATATTTTTAGATTTCTATATCCCCAAATACTTGAGTCACCAAGTGCTTATGGAAGGTTTCTGTATTGCTGCATCTTTATATTAATTACTATATTTTTAGATTCCTATATTACTAGATATCCATTTGGACTGATTACTATGTCTCCATATTCTCATATTACTAGATCTCTATCTCGCTAGGTACCTACATCCCCAAATCCCTATACCTCAAAATCCTTACATCCCCAAATCTCTAAATTTTTAAACACTTGCATCTCCAAATCTCAGTGTCCACAAATTCTTATATCCCCAAATCCCTATGTCCCAAAATTCTTACATCCCCAAATCCCTATGTCCTCAAATTCTTAGACCCCCAAATCCCTATGTCCCCAAATTCCTGGGTCTTCAAATCCCTATGCCCCCAAATTCTTATATCCCCAAATCCCTATATCCTCAAATTTGTATGTCCCCAAATTCTCAGGTCCCCAAATCCCTATGTCCCAAAATTCTTAGATCACCAAATCCCCATGTGTCCAAATTCTTAGATCCCCAAATCCCTATGTCCTCAAATTCTTAGACCCCCAAATCCCTATATCCTCAAATTTGTATGTCCCCAAATTCTCAGGTCCCCAATCCCTATGTCCCAAAATTCTTAAATCAGCAAATCCCCATGTGCCCAAATTCTTAAATACCCAAATCTCTATGTCCTTAAATTCGTACCTGAAATGTCTTGAAATTCCTAAGTAATCCCAGTGTCCCTAGATCCAAATACTTCTGCATCCGAGTGTCCTCAGATACCCATAAAAAGGAACGTGCCCACGTTCGAATTATGTTGCTCGCATCTGTCAGTGAATCATGATCTCTCATCTTTCATCTGCCAACGCATCTGGCCATTTGCAAATTAGCCTTCAACACGTGCTTTATATTATTGTGACAGCGTTACGTGGTCTCTGTCCTTGGTTAACTTGTGCCTGCGCAATATTTAACGCGTTCAGATAAGTCGATACCGTACCACAGTTCGTTTCTCTCCCCGGTTATTCGTAAATAATTCTTCCTCGATGACGTCCGCGCGATTCATCTAGCGAGTGATTACGTCGGAAATTCGGCGGAGCGTGAGATTACACGCCGATCCATTTTTGTTCGTTAACATCGCGAAACAAAAAAGTGGATAAAAACTGACGCGTCCCGTGATACAACGTCGATGGAAATTAGTCGAAATTTCGTAATTGATTTGTTTGTAATTGTACATTTCCGTGACGACGGTTGATTTCATCGCGTTTTTTAATTATTCCGGTATCGAACGGAAACGATCGGGCACGGGCAAAAGCCGGCAATTACAGGGCGCAGGAGCAACAATAATAATTATCCTCGTGCTTGCAACAAATTGTTCCGGTCGCGCAATTAGCGCGGTATCCGTGCGAGCTAATAAAACAAATTACTTCGCGATAATTGATTCTTTCTTCCCCCTTTTTTGTTTCGTTCGACCGGGTGATTAGTTCGAAACGAACCGAGTTTTTATGCGATAAAAGGAATTGTCGGGCACACTTGCCCGTGGAGCACCGGCGCATTTTACGAGAAGGACGTTTCATTATATTTTCAGGCACGACGTAATTTCAGACACGAAACTGTTATGTTGTAAAGTCGGTGGCGTTTATTTTTCTTTTTCGAAATAAAATCTTTTACGACGCGATTCCGAACATGTTAAATGCTTTATATCATGGGCCTGTTGTTTCTTTACCTCGCAGCATCTTCTGCTTTGGTCTTTTTCTTTTAAATATTACGGCCTTTCGGGTGAAAAGAAATGGATTACAAAATTTGCTCCGCAACCTATAATAAAGAGCGATATGTTTAACGGTAATGAACGGGATTATTTCTTTTATCTTACCTTTTATACAAAATGAGGACAATGAAACATTTTGTGAGAAATTATACAAAGTATGCGTTTATTGAAATGTTTGAAAGGATTAACATTTAGTTCAGAAGGGCACAATTAATCAGTTTAATCACTTTCATCAATAATATCGATCTAATCAAAGTAAACATTCTAATGAAATTAATCTAATCAATTTAAAGTTGATCATAAATGTTAATAATAAATATTCAACGAAAATATAATAATAAATAGAAGCAATATTTAAAGCTCAACCAAATCTTCAACCGTATAATTAAATTCATAATACAGAAATTTTCAGTGGCATACTTCATGATATTAAAGCAAGCCGTTTAATAAAATTTGTACGAAAAAAAATGTTTAATTGCGCTGAAACTAATTAGACATGGCGATACTCGTTATTAACCGGGCAACTACAAAAGATGGAGTATCAAGAAAGATGCAAAATCAAGAGCCACCCTCGTTTTTTTCATCGTTTAAACGATTAATACGCTAAAACCCGCGAGCATGTTAAAGAAAAAAATATGGTTCCTATTCGAGGATCCTCTGCTTTTTCTCCTTCCTTGCATTTCTTCCCCTTTCTGTCCTCGAGACCAATTGAATTTTAATGACGAATCGTTGAGCGCATGAATGCTGTCTAGTACGTCATCGTTCGATAGGAAAGAACGAAATTCACCGAGAAACTCCGTGGAAACGATGAATATTCGTGAAACAAGAGACACAGGAAATGATCTCTTTGCCGATGAATTACGTATATCACCGTGAAAATTCATGACGAACCGATGAATCGTACGCGTCGCTGAATGGAAACTTAATTTCTGAAATGCATGTTGCTTTATTACTCGGATTAAAGTCGATTTGTCTATCTACTCCCATTTTCAATTTTTAAACTCTGATCCAAGGACAACTCTCACGCTTGATCTTTCAATAGAAATATAAGAATTTGGAAGTTTGGAAGTGTAGAAGGTTTGGAACTTTAGGAACATTGAGATTTACGAGTATAGAGGTCTAGATCTAATTTACAGTAAAAGTGATAATGAAGCAATAATAAAAATAATTTTATTAGAAAACTAAACTGTCACTGGGCCTAGAGTGGCGCTAGAGTGCCAAACAAATATGGCGGACACAAGAATACCACTATTAAGTTTGTAAATCAATTCGAACTTGTAATTATTTTAAATCAATGCAATGTTAATACCTCTACAATCATATCAGATATTCCGTGTTTCCAAACCTATCATTTAATACTCAACGCCGTAATTAAAATGTAAATAGTGTGAATACAAGAGAATTAACTGCTAATTTAATAAGCAATTGATCACGATCAGACTGCAGATAGTATTTGCTGAAAGGAAAAGATTTCCGCGATATCCGAGATGATTTCGCAACCGGCTACAACCGAATTGAATTTCTGAAACGAGTTCTCTAACCTGGCATGAAATCTTTGATCTTAATTGTCACATTAATTAAGAGTTTATCTCGGTGTTGACTAGTCGCCGATTGTCCACGTTCTATTGAGAACTTTTGTCGTGTTCGTACCAGTCCTCTTTCCTCTTGATAATCGGGAAACACTTTTCTAAAATAGAACTGGTTCGTTGGCACTGGTAAACCGCACGTGTTGAGCCCCGTAGAAAATTAGATTCGCCGTAATTGCATCGAATAAATGGGAATGAGATGCGGCGAAAAACAAAAGGACACGACTTTCGCGTGGCCAACGATTGCGATGCAATTATCCGCGGAATGTTAAGTACGGGAATTATTTATCGGTGCTTCCCGAATAACCGCAGTGTTTTTGTAAAAGGTAACAGTTGGCCAATTTTTTAATTGAGCATTTGTGAAAAATTTGTTTGTAGGGTTGGCTGATATTCGGAGAAATTGTAATTTATTTATAAATAATTTGATGTGTTGGTGACATTAACTGAATTTGCGAATTTGGGATTTGGAGAATTTAGAAATTGAAGATTTGGACATTCGGGGATTTGTGGATTTGAAATTTTTAGATTTCAAGACATTCAAATCTGACATTTCTTCATCCCCAAATTCCTATATCTCCAAATTCCTTGCTAACCAAATACCTATGTCCCCAAATTCCTACGTTCCCAAATTTCTAGATCCTCAAATTCCAAGATCCCCAAATCTTAAGGCTCCAAATTCTCCAACGCCCCACAGCTCTTAACCCACCCCAAAATTTTCAAATCTCATAAATCGCTAAAAAGCAAGAGGAGTGCCACTACCCTTCAGCTTGCCGTATTTCCCCTAGGATCAAGATTTGTTGTCGACTGTACTCGCGGACGTCGTTGAACGCTCGATGGAACAAAGAAATAACGCGAGAACTCGAGGAAGGAACTGGAACAACGGAACGAATTCGAGTCCTCTTCGCCACACATGATGACGTCATAAAGCGTATTTATATCCGCGCGTGTTCCGAGCGTACAGCGAGCGGAGCGGTGCCGTTATTCGGGGCACACCTCGTTTTCAGTTGGAGCGCGTGGATGCGGGCGGAAATACGTGAATACACACGCGTGTATTATACAGTCTTACACAGAAACATTCGGACGCTATTTAAAAGCGGAAGAACTTTTTTCAAATTTATGCGAACGACCTGAGCTTCTTCGGTGCCTAGAGATGTTAGTTTACTAGCTGACGAGAATTTGTTTTTAAAAAACTGCGAACAAATGGGGGAAAAAACATTAATCTATCGGTACATGACGCCTTTATGAATTCTTTTTTGGTTGAACTCGATTTTGAGAGGGCCAACAATTGTAAACTATTCTTGTACTTTTATAGTATTTAATCACTAGAATTTAAAGATGTCAGTCTTAATTTTAATAACCTTCTGGTTCAAAAGTTATGAGTTTGCAAAACTGAATGATTTTAGCGTATTTGAAAAGTTAGTTAGACGCCATATTGGCTTCTCTCCATGGTCCGTCAATGTGAGTATATCAACTGTAGGAGTCCTTGAGTTATAATCGTTTTAACGATAAAAATTAAATAATTTTTCCACATGTTTTCACTTATATTTGCATTTCCATATATTTGCATCAATTTTGTTCAAACTGCTCAATTATATTTTATAAATACAGTTATGTTTCACCTCTACGCTATTCATTAGCATTTTCTTTATTGGTTCCTGCGAGTTCGCTCCCAAAAGTTATTTTATTTCTATGAGAATTAGTTCCTTCATTTTCATAAATATATCCATATTGTAGTATATATTTGTGAAGACTTTTAGTGCGTCAAAATCGTTTTGCAACAGACTGTACGCATGTACGTCCGTGCTTGCGGTTGATCACGCACCGTGGCACATCCTACGCTCGAGGATTGCGTCATGCCGCGTTGTTGGGTTACGAAATCCTGGAAAATCTACGGGCCTACGCCGCACACTCCGTATAATCGATTCTTTAAAGTTGGAAGATCGAGTTTTGCGCAGTTACAAAAATTTCTATACCTAAAAATTAGAGAATGAACGCATTCTAAAATATGAAAACTGCTATAAAACACAAGTTTCAGTCAGCGTTTCGCGGTTCTTCGCACATAGGAATATCCTTGTAGCTCCGTTTGCAAGAATTAATCGCAACAATATGTCTGTGGTACTTAAATCAGATTTTCCTAATCCTCAGCATCTCGTCTTACGTCGTCGACGTATGTACAGACGAACGAACCCGAAGCGGACAAGATTAAAACGGCGTCCACGGTATACGCAGGAATATGCATTTTTTCTCGTACTTAGTAAGTGTAAAAGATGGGCGACACAAACGTGTCCGTTTCAGTCGTAATTCATTTTATATATCCCTCTGTTTCCTGTTAGCTGGTACACGCGTGTTCGCGTGTCGCAACGACGGCAACGCGAATGTGTTCGGCCTGTGATTCACAAAAGCGTAACCGAATTTCCGTCCAGTCCTTAATTTTTGCCTTTTTTCTATGAAATCTCTCGGCAGCGAGCCGCTTTGTGGATTCGCCATCGCTCCCTCCATTTTCACGCTTGAAAATCGGCTTTTTTCGCGACGATATCATCCGAGATCCAGAGAACATTCTCTTTTTAATACCGTACTTAACAAACGTATAATTACTGACGGACATTTTTGTAACGCGTTTTTATTATATTTCTGCTTTCCATTCGCGAGCAAAGAAAAATAGGACAACAATGTTTTGTACGAAATGTGTTTGCGTGTTGAAGACAATTAAAGCTTTATGTTCAACAATTTGTTGATTAAAGTCAAAAAGCTTTCTATGTTTTTCTGAACTCTTTAAAGTATGGTAAACTTCATTGTCAACCGAATGTAGATAGGTTAGGTTAAGAGGTTAGGGTAGAAATGTGGCACTGGAACGAAATATGCTACCAGGTGTTTGAAACGTTCAACCATGTTTTACGCCTGTTCTTTGTAGTTTTATCAGTAGACTTATGTTTAGTCATGTTTTTCAATTATGTTACGATATAACCTCAAAGTGATACTTTGCAAAATATATTCATGAAACATTTGTACTTGAAATATTTCTGTAACTAAATAGTAACAGCATTTTAATACCGACAATTTATTCCAAAATAAATGTTCAGATAAAATATTTCTAAAACTAAATGACGTTAACGACGAAAGTAGCAATTGAAAGTACGCAGCTCGTTTCGAAAGAAACTGAAATAAAGTTGTTGGAATTCTCGTTATAAAAGTATCGCGTGTATCATGAATAATACACGTATTAAAATGAGAATTAAGTTACTATGTAATTCAGAAAAAGGAGACCATACAGTACGGCTATTATTTTATACGTAATTATGAAACAACGAAGAACGCCTGGTCTCGTAATGCAGCTGGTACAACTGCCATCAGACCCTGAATTTAAAAGAGCTCATTAAAAGAATGCAAGGAAGTTCGTTGACCTAAAAAAAAAAAAAGAAACAGACGACCCACAGCGAAATATTGCAATCAGATTTAAATTGACATCGCACGCAGTTATGTTTAACGGATGCATCGAATCAATTTGCCAGGTGCGAGATACGGTCGATTAATTATCGGTTCGTAAATTGACAAATCACTCAACACAAAAATTCGAACGTCGTACATTTTGTATGTACACTGTACTAATCCTTTCGAAAGAGTTAACAATTATTTTTCTGTTATTATAACAATTATTTGATTTATAGAAATAATAACATACTTTATATTATTAAAAGTGTGCCACTAATAAATTGCATAGTATTTTAATTTTCTGTTATTGTAGTCAAAAGAATGACCCAGTTATTTATACAGCAATAACAACCTCCGCGGATAACGAGGGATTGCTATATCTTGGTGCACCTGTGCACGCAGAAAATAATGGCGGACATAAACGATGCAACGATTAAATTGGATCGTGTCAATTCTTTAGAAGGGAGAGTAACACTGAATCGTAGTAATTGGATTAGGTTGCAGCCTAATGTAACGACTGGAAATTGTGGCTGTCCCTTTAATGTTACGGTTACGATTCCAGTCGAAACGCTTCGGAAATACTCCTCTTTTTATTTTGCAAGTTTCGTTCGGTTGAACACGGCTCTCCCTGATTTGCATACACCGTATCTGCGTGGACAACCGGATGCTTTGCTCGATAGACCGTTTCTAATACGACGATCTCATTATATATTATGTAAATCGTGTTCCCAGAATTGATTGGCCCACGACGATAATGATGCACGTGAACCGTGTAGATCGTAAAACGTCTTCGAATTAATTTGGCTACCTTTGATCGTATCGCCTTTGATTGGGGGCTCAAAATTAATTAATCGAAACGTTCATATTTCACTTTATTCTCCAATTTCGTGTCTGGGTGCCATAATAGAACTGTTCCATTTATGGGAAACTAGTCTGTGATGATTCAATTTCTACAGTACTGAAGTTTCTAATTTAAATATTTAAGAAATATTTGTATTACTATTATTAATAATTTTATCATTTAACTCGAGTGAATAATCTTTAATAGACAAACACGCACTTGTCAAAAAGTATTTTTCGAAGTTACGATGTTGTGGAAGAAAAGTTGAGAAAGGAAGTGAACAATCTTCGCAAAGTACCGTGTAAGGAACATAAAGTTGCATTTTGAAACTAGTTTCGAGAGTGCACGTTTCGATGTTCCTGGATGTAGGTCATATTTTCATAAGAATAGAAAAATATCTTAAGGAAGAAACCTATTATTCTTTGGAATTTCTAGGTCGCTTCAGTTCGGTTTGCTTCGAAAGGATTTATCCTTGAATTCTCTCGGAACGAACAACAGATTTCCGCCGCCATTATTCCGTATTCCTAGTAACGCGAGCTAAAAACTTGTAGCGTACATTTCAATTCAGAAAGTTGCATAATTATACGAATTACATTTCACGAGAGCGGATTAAATTACAGAAAATTCTCGTGGAACGTTCATACACTGTAAACGTATATTGCAAACTTTTACAATTGCGTATTTAAGCAGAAATTAACTGTAAATAAAATATTTACGTACAAGCTGTACCTGAAGAAAATTATCGGATAACATTAACACATGCGGAGTAAATATTTTGAAATATTGAAATTTAAAAACATCTTCACAAATGAGTGTTTCCTCATCCTTAGTGTGAGCGATCTTCAATATTTGTCACTTATATAAATATCAAATATTTATGATGATCGTGTACGATTTTGTTCAGAGTTCATAAAACTTCAGAGCTAAAGAATTATTATCCGTAGAAATATGGAAATCACATTTTCAAAGTTGCCAAGATGAAGTCTAAATTTTAAAAAGTCGCTAAAGGAAGGTTTACGGATTCATAAAAAAGGCCGTCGCCCGACACGACGATAAAAAGGAGAGAAGATGGAGTAATCATAAAATATTCGTTTTCAATCGCGCGAAATGGAAACATTGACAACAGGTGAGAATTTACAATGTAATATCACAAATTGCAGCCGCGCATCGACGAGATAAAGCTGTTCCCGGTGAATTATTCAGAGGTATCGAAGAAGAAGAGCTACCGTAGCTACGTAGCTGAAACGTAGTCGATACAGAATTATTTCTTTCGGCAGAGAATATTCCCTTTGTTCCCTTTAGTTTGCCTTCCATTCGACCGTAGGAAATTCGATTTTATGATAAGCTGCTGTCCTCCTCTTTTGTATCCCGCAACCCGGACGCCACCCTATGACTGTTGCCTTCTTTCTCGCGTCAGTGTTCTGTTGTGTCATAAATAACAGGAAGGAAACGTATGAAAGTCCGAGAGGACACGTGTGTCCATCGATTTTCTCTCGGAACCTGGTGCGCCATTATATACGCTTTTGTTTAACATAAGAAGCCAATAAGGTACGAGTTCGTTTCGCATTCTTATGTACAGGATGATGCAAAAGAAGCATTACACCGTCAGCAACTTATTCTACATATATTGCATACTGAAGCATGTGTCATCGATAAGGGATACAAAACCTGTAAAAAATATATTTGTTCGAAAATTACTTCATATTCGAGAAAATTGAGTCGTACAAAATATCGGTGAAAGAATTTATTTGCAGTGGAGATTCGAATTATTTTAATTTCAGATCGAGTACGCTGTTCAGCATGAATAGTAGTGTATTTGAATTATTTTTGCTTGGAAGAAAGGAGATTGTTCCGTTAACGGTTAAACAAAGAGAATTGTACATTTAGAGTACATTTCGAGGAAATCGAGGCGAATGTGCATCGAGTGGAGCTTCTCCATTTTCCTGTGTATACACGGGAAATTGAAAACCTGGATTTTTCTGCGTTGGTTCCTTTTGCTCGGCTTTACTCTTGCGGATTCCTCTGTTATCTGCCGCTGTCTCAAACTGCATCGAATTTGTAGGAAGAAGTTCCGCGTTACGGCTCGAGGACGGCTCGAAACATGAAATATGTACCAAAGTGATATCCGGATTTGCCTGCGTGTCGCAGACACATTTATTTGTTTTGGGAAACCGTGCTGCAAGGGGAAACGTTATTTCTTTGCTGTTGATTCTCCTGCTGATCCGACGTATAAATATTTCCCCCGACGTTTTCCGCGACTTTCATACGAACGCTATTGCCTCCCTTTTCTTAAAACGTTTCGGTACGAAATTATGTTCTCTCGGAGAAATGTTAACAAAATGGTTACCTTTCTGTAAACGGAAGTGTCGCCAAGATTTTACGTTCAGCTTCAACTTTGCTGAATTCGAACAATTTTATTTATTTCGTTTGTATATTTTTCAGTTCTTGCAGGTTTATGCTATACATTAACTTTTTGACTATAAAAATGTAAGGTTGCGTACCTAACCTATAATCTTAAAAGTCATGAACACCTTTCAAACAATATGTATAATATGCAAATTTCTTTGACTTCATTCTTGAAGCTACGAAATGTTTTTTACCAAAAATAGTATTTAAAAACTGAGTAAGATATGAACAATTAAATGTTCTGTATAACACGAGACATAGCCTCATCTTTAAAGAGTTTACTCAGAAGTTATATTCAATTAATTTTTACAATAATTGTTACAACTAATTTAAGAAAGAGATATAAAGACACAAAGTATTTTTAGAAATGAAAGCAACGAAAATAAGTTGTCAATGATCCTGAATAAATAATGAACTAAAAGTATTTTCAAATTATGATGTCAATCGTGAATGTACAAAATTCCAGGAACTGTTGAATTAATTGCTATTAACAGTAAATAGATTCTTGACTCATTATTGCTACTAATAACTTAATTATATGGAAAAAGAAACGAAAGACAACAGACTGTCATTAATATTCATGCCAGAAGCAGCAAAGAAACTTGTTTGCTATAAATAATTTTTATGTAGAAGTTGTCACCATTAATCAAGTCTAAAGTAACTATTTGCAACTAAGAAAATGTACACGTTTAACGATTATTAATCATCAGAGTATATTGATGTCAGTTCGAATAAATACGTTTATGACAACTATTGCTCTGTTTTATTTAGCTGTAACCAGTTAATCCAGTTCCATTTAATTTCTCTTAATTAACCACTTTTCATCCTTATTGTCTATTTTCATTAAATAAATGCGAATGTATATATTCAATAAGCGTCGACTTTTATTAATAACAACGAATATTCTTAATGATTTCGTATAAATATTTACCTCCGAGGAGACAATAAATATTTTCTCGTTAATTCACAAGTATTATTTACCTGCGAAGAGTGTATAAAAACTCGCACAACATCCGGCTGGAAATGACGCGACAGTCGTCAAACGTTATCCGGATGATCGTTCTTTTATCGTATTAGAATGAAACTAGTTAGCGAACAAGTCGACTAGCGAGTTATTTTTCTGTTCGGTAATAAGGTCTCGTTTAGCTGGTTATATTTATCATGATGCTCGAGGCGGAATATTTTTCATCGCGGGAACTCGCGATGAGACAAATCGCCTAGATAAGGCTTATGCAAGCAAACGCGACAGCATGAGGTACGAGCGATCCGTAACCAAAGAAATTCCATTGAATGGGACTGATAGATGTGATTAATCGCGCGAACGTATCTCCGATCTGCAAACAATTCGTGACGTCGCTCGTGGCGAATCTTCTTGTCTTCTTCGCCATTGTATTACAGTTTCACCCTTGTAGGACCAATGCGCTAATATTTAAACCTTACAATTTATCAACGTTAAGGTTTCATTCAAATTTACGTGGAACTATGCATTCTTTAGGTGAGATGCTTATGAATTTTTTCAAATATCAAAGCACTACGGTATCTGAAATAAACACGAAGAATGTAAACATGTTGCGTCAAATTAATTCGTACACTTTGGATTTCTATTTCTGTCTTTTGATGTATAGGTTATATAAGCTAATAATACAATGGTCTGTTCAAAAATATTACAGATTTCTTAAATTGCTAAATTTACGCATTCTCGTATTATTGAGTTTCGACGTTCTTATATTTCTGCATTCCTACATTTCTAGCTTTTCGTGTTGCTAAATTTACACATTCCACAAATCCTACATAACTGCTTTCCTAAATTCCAAAACTCTTACATTCGGAACTTTTAACATTCCCATAGTTCTAAATTTCCAAATTCTTACATTTCGAAATTTCGACACTTCACGATTCCTACTTTCCTACATTCCTAAATTCCTACGAACCTACATTCATTCCTACATTCTACATTCGTAAATTCCTACGTGCCGAAGCTCCCACATTCCCATATTCCGACATTCCCACATTTCTATATTCCAACATTCCCACATTCCTATATTCCAACATTCCCACATTCCAACATTCCCACATTCCCACATTCCAACATTCCAACATTCCCACATTCCTATATTCCAACATTCCTAAATGCCAGCATTACAAAATTTCTATATTCCCACATTCCTATCTCCAAATTCCTACTTCCCGACATTTCCACATTTTTAAACATCTACATTCCAAAATCCTTGCATTCCTCAATTCCTAAATTACTAAGTCCCCATGTCCCAAAATTTCGGAACCTTGAAATTTTAAAAAGTGAAACTTTCTAAACACCCACATTCCGAAATAGCATGTTCCCAAATTCGAATTTTTGTAGTTCCAAATTTGTGAATTTGTAAATTCCAAATTAACAAATCGTTAACATAAAACATTTCAAAGTTCGTAAACAGTACAGCAGAAAGTACGACAGTTTATTTGGTACATAACCCTTCTTGTTAAAAGGAAAAAACTGAAACAATAAAAAGAGCGGAGACTAATTTGTGAATGAAATTTCTATCCATATATCTGGAATACTTATGAAGTACATGCACGCGTTCTCAAAATCGATAGGAACATGTATGTAGTTATATGTATGTATATCATAGAAGTTAATATTTCGTCGAACAAGATCGAATAAGTTCGAAAGCGGATTACATTTTTGCCAGCGGTGTTTCTTGAATGGGGCGAAAATACCTTTGACATCCGCTAATGGATCGCTGTCTGAATGCTGGCTCCTCGTTCAATGGCCCTTCGTCCATGAGATGTTTAATAAAAATGCGCGGGAAGATTCTCGTGGAAACGATAGTACCAGGTAGGCACCGGTTTTAATGGTACTTGCTCACGATTTACACGAGCACCGCGATATTTATGAGGCAGTCATAAATTTCCATGGGCTAGGAGAAATGGTTTAAATATGAAGGCTCGTTCTAGATGTCATTCATCCCTCGTTTGCGGATCCTCTATAATTGAATAAACAGCCGAACAATACGACCAGCCAGTCTATTCGTTTTAAATATCCGTTCGAATCGCGATTAAACTTCGATAATGGGGGATCGTCGTTTCTTTCGATCGATACTGTTTAAATAATTCCGCCTCCGTCGGAAATTATTCGCCTCCGCGGAGAATAGCATTTAATGGGATGCTTCGTTTATTGTATTCTGTTCGCGGAAATTTTGCAAATTATCGTAGGTTTGTGATATAAATTTTGTAAATTTGACGATTTAAAATTTCTGTATTTTATTATTCTGAATTTTAATGGAAATGATTTTTTTATTGAAATGTACGATTTTTATTTCAATTTCGTTTTAATTTAGGATTTTGGATATTAAAATTGCGATGATTATGCGTCTGATAATTGCAGGATATAGGATTTTAAATCTTATTCGAATTGCAACTGAAAATAATAAAATCTGTACTTCAGACTGTATTATTATTACATATAGATAATACATCATTTGATTTAATATATTGTCTTTTTATTTGTTGCAGATGTTCATGCGAAATTATGTACTGAAAATTACATCATTAGGTAAGTGTGTGAAACTTATACTAAAAATAATACTGGGCTCTGTTCACATAATTGCAAATGTCCATTATCATGCAAATATCTATTTACAAGTCATGATATTTTAACAAAAATTGTTACCCAACTATTAACGTTCATAATTTAAAAAATGTTCCTCATACCAAAGAACAAAATATCAGTTTTCAGTTCTTGAACAGAGCTCTACAAATCTAATTTAAAATAATACTATATTACTATGGTGTGATCAGTTTACACAGAATAAATCTAAGGCGTCTATAATATTTACAAGGTATACATGTCCGATAAGTTGGTAGCCAGAAACAACGTAGTAGCCATTAATTCGCGTGCCAACTTACCAGACCATAATACTACCATCGTGTCCCTTAAGTATCTCGACTGAAATATCTGTCAAATAAATATCCGAGAATTACCATTGGCACCATTTCGATCTAAAATCGCCCCGATTATATCTCGACTAATTTTCCATACAACTGCGGAATCGTCGGAACATCACGTCGACGATGTAAAAGAGATTTTACACGGATCTCTCTGTTGGCAAGAAATCTCTCGATACAACAGACAAATACCCGAGGCAACAGTGGTTCGCGAGTGCGTGTCGTAACCACGTTGTACATTCTCGGAGAATTATCCTGGCTGTTTTCCGGTGACGCAATCCAGTTAAGTCTCGAAACTAGATAAACCGTGCCTCTCCAACGGGTACTAAATGATGCGAGAATTTATTTTTAAACGCTTACGAGGTCAACGATAGAGGGGTGGGAGTAAACGATATAAAATTCCACGCTACCCTTGCGCTCATTATAGAACGAATTTCAAAAGTACAATTCAATTTTAATCTGTCTCCCGAATTATATCCGCAATATTCGTCGACTTTTCGCGATCGGATAATCTGCTTAAACTGCTCTTTTTGCCGGATCCCGTATAATTCGAGTATTAATAAATTTGCATTAATTACGAGCCGTAGGGGGGCGAGTTCGTCATTGAAATGCGAGAAACTTTGATTGCAGAATCATTGCGTGGAAAAACGAGCATAATTTGTGATTTTATCGTATTGGGATTTATCGGTTCGAGACATTCTATACACTGGGTGTTCCACGAATATGCTCTCTCGATAAAAAGAGCCAGCTCAAATTTACAAATTATTTCTCTTTGCATCGCTATTCTTTATAAATCCTCCATAAATATTCTCTATCTACAGTGTGTTTCAATTTTCGTTTATTCTCATTGCTATTAAAAATAGGAAATATATGATTTTAGTTCATGCATTTACATAAACTTCCATCAGTCTTACCTACCTTTTAACATAGTAATATACTAACACTTTAATGGCCGCTCACACAACATGTATGTGATTGATGAACGTAGATAAATATGTCGTAACTGTTGTTTTGGTTTCTTTTATATGTATATTCAGTTGAGTTCTTTCGTGAATTTACATAAAGTTTTTTTGAATTAATTCTTCAAAAATATTGCCGGGCGTAGGCGTGACTGCGTAGGCGGCCATTAAAGTGTTAATGCTAATTTAATATATTTTTCATATGCCCTATATTGTATAAGTACGTATAAATGACTAGTACATTTATGAAGTAATGTACAGTAATGTGCAGTAATGAACAAATATTTGAATAACTCGCTTGTTGCTAAGTTTTCTAATGTCTGCCATCTTGAAACGTACCAGAGCGAAGGTGATCGTACATTACGAGCAATAACACGAAACAATGAGCGATTGTTTATCAGTTGTAGAAAGCGAGTAAAGTGGAAGGTAATCTCGATTTATCAGCAGACACCTAAATTTTCGTTTGCCGAAGCGTGCGGAACGCTGGAAATTAAAGCATCGGAGTAAACGCGGTTCCTCGCATTAAATTATGGAAGAGCCTGTCCTCTTCTATCTAATTTACTTTCGCCGCGAGTTAAGCTGACGCTTGAAATTAAGCCAGCCTCTATAAATTCATTGGACGGTAACTTCGCTTACATTTAACATAATTCTTGGATTTCCCTCTTCCGACTCGTACAGTCGACTTTAGTCAGCGAGTTCGTTTTGTTTTCTTCGGAATAGAAGTCCGTTTACTTTGTGACTCGCCGACGAAAGAGACTCCTTCGCTCTGTAGTTAACTTATCAAATTTAATGTTTAAGTCGCCCGATGTCGGATATGAAAATCAGTCGAAACAGAGCGCGCCGGTAAACGGAGAACAATTCTTTGCCCCGGATCGATTTAAACCATCGAAACTGTTCCCGACGTTTATTTTTCGTTAAAATATTACTGAAAATTGTCAGCCACAGTACGGTTCATAAAGGGTAGTTCGTTTAATGCGTGCGATTTGGCGATAAAAGTGTTATGCATTTTTTCCTTCTTTGATGTTTTCGATGGCGACTCGTTTTTGCTGCTTTTGTCATTTAATTGGGGAAGTTAATCGAAATCGTAATGGAAATATCAGTTCATGGATTATCGAGAACTTTTGCAGATGAAGGTTTTTATCGAATATTTTCAAATGTTACTTTCTGATTTAATTCTTTGGTCACTTCAAATTTGTCTACCCTATGAAATTGCATTTCCAAACTTTGATATCTACATTCACAACTCTGCCAGTATACAAATTTTCCGAACTACGAATTCATGTTTAAAGATTTCGAAATTTTCGACTTCCCAATTATATTAATTTCCAAGTCTACGATGAAAATGATAGAATTGTTAAAAATTGATGAATGTACGAATAGAATGAAGTTCTCGAAACTTTCGAACGGGAAAAAGAATGTCATATCGCCATTTTGTGGAGCGTCGTAGAGAGTGAATTTCTGCCGAGCACGAATTGTTTCCATAAAAGTTCCCGAGGAAATTTAACGGATCAAACGAGGCAAGAAATGAGGTGAAAGGTCGAGACACGAATGGATGCGTCTGAGAACAGCCGACAGGTTAAAAGAGCCTCGTGTTCCGAACTGAAAAAAGGAAAGAAGAATGCGAAACAGTTTATTCTCAGTTTGTGCATGTATTTTCTTCGGAATCGAAAAGCAACGACGCCCTCCAGAGGATGCATTATTTCTCATTGCTACGACGATCGATAAACATTCGTCTGGTTTTATATGGGCTTTCGTGGGAGATACTGGTCTCGTGAACATTGTGATAGATACAACGCGTTGTGACTGATTGTCCTTCGTTCGAGTGAAAACCCTTTGTCATCGTGTGCTCTCTTTGCTGAATGCGAGTTTTCGACAGACACGTGCAATCTTCAACGCGATAAACCAAAAATCATGGGATCATTTTATGGTTACGACAAGATTTATTACGTCTGACAGCTATGTCGGTAAGAAATTATGAACAGAGTTGTCAAAGAAAGTTGATCATTGTATTTTATAAAATCACCTATTTTGTACAATCGTGAAATTGCTTGATTAAATTTTGATGAGGTGAAGAAATGTACAAAACATAATATAAGTACTTTTAGCATATTTAAAATGGTTTCTTATAAATAGGCCGTGTCTGCGTAATTTTATTATTTAACGATAAATTAAACGATAACAAACTGCTTTGTTAGAATTATAAAAATTCTTCACCCAAGATTTGAATTTTACCGCCACCTGAGCGCACGTGTTCTAAATCAAAATGGCGGAACATTATCACTCCCTGAATAATCACAAGATAAAATTATAAAATATAGTTTTAAATATTATTTAATCATAAAAATAAGTATTATTCGATCATAAAGTAATAAAATAGATGTCGAAGAAGAGAAATTTTCTAATATATCGAATGTTATCTACGAACATAAAGTCCATAGTTCATCGAAATGTCGAGCAGAACGAAACATTCGAATCGTTCCACGAAAACAACAACAAATCAAAAGCAACCAATTTGTTCGAACACTCCGCGAACTATTTCGACAAATCAAACGGCCATCGAACTTCCTTAAACAAGTTCGACCGCCGTCAGTATTGCTCGAATGATCGAGTAGCCCGATTCGAATTTCAAATGTTCGTTCCAGCCGGTCTATCTGAAATCCGCTTTTGCTGATCTCTTCCCGGTTGCTACGCAGCACGTGCATAAAATATGAAAAAAGTTTCGTCGGAAGGGTTAAATAGGGCAAACTCCTGCAGATCTACCCTTACTGCGTTCGTTTCGTTTCGGCTTTCTTTATCCGCTGTACAAGGGTACTTGCTAACATGTGCAAAGTACTGAAATTAAATACTTTCGAGGTCGTCAAGTCGTCATATTTTTAATTCGTTACATTTTTAAATGTACAGAGTTGCCAATTTTCTAAGTTTATGAATTCGTAAAGCCTTTAATTCTCAAGTTTATGAGTTGGATTGTTAAATTTCAAAATCTCTCAAGTTTAAAAATTGTCAAATCTTAAAGTCTCAAATTTACAAATTCTTAAATTGGTAAATTCTCAAGCACTTAAAACCTTAAACTCTTTAATACTCAAATTCTCCAACCCTCAAATTATCAAATTGCCAAAATCTTCAATACTGATAATTCTCAAACCCCAAAATTGCTAAACATCTACATTCGTAAACCCCCTAATTCTTAGACCCTAAATTCTCAACTTGCCAAAATCTCCAACATTGAAATTCTCAACCCTCTAATTGCCAAACTTCCAAATTCTTAAACCCCCAAATTACCAGACCCTAAATTCTCAAATTGCCAAAATCTCCAATACTCGAATTGACAAACCCCCAATTTCTCGATCTCTGGAATTCTCAAACCCCCAAATTCTCAACTCCAAAACCTCGAAACCCTAAATTGTCCTACCCCTAAATTCTTAAACCTTAAATTCTGAACCCCAAACCCTCAAAACCTCAAATTCTCATACCCTAAATTCTTAAACCCCCAAATTCTCCAATTCTAAAATTCTCAACTCCCAAAGCCTCGAAACCCCAAAATATCCTACCCCTAAATTCTTAAACCCCCAAATTCTCAAACTCCCAAATTCTCAAGCCCCCAAACTCTCAAACTCCCAAATTTTCAAATCCCCAAATTCTGAAGCCCCAAAATTCTCGAACCTCCAACTTCTCATCCCCCAAATTCTCAACAGCATAAATTTGAAACATCGCCAACCACAAGCGAACGATTTATTTACAAAACCATAAGTACGCGAGGTAAAAAAGGTTGTTAGCGAATAATTCAGGGGAACGTTCTAGTATGTTCGGTAAGGAAAGAAGGTACCTTCTGTTCGACTAGCTTAAACCGATGTTAAGGATCGAAGGTTCGATGGGAAGCAATCAATGGTAACGCGATGGCGAGGAGCCACAAAAGGAAGAACGAGTGCATAGTAGGCGTCCGAGTTCCGGCATGGAAAGAAATCCGGCAGCGTGATTACTAGCAGACACGATCGAGGAATTGGAATCACGCTTGAACACGGTAGGGCCGTTCTTTCTAATCCGCGACGAGACAAGAACCGGTCGATAAACGCGCTATACAGGGTGTTCCTTAACGCTCGAAGTTTCGTCTGCAGGTTCATTCAACGTACGCTTACAAAATTACTATATTTTACAGTAATTATGGAAATTTTTGCGAAATTTGAAATTTTGAAAATTTTGGAAATGGTGGGTATTTAGAAATTTGGGAAGGTAGGGAAAGATTGCAAACTTGGAAATTGAAAATTGGGAAATTTTAGATTTTGAAATTTGGGAATCTGGATATTGGGGAATTAGAAGGGTAGAAAGTTGGGAAATTGGCAAGGTGGGAAACTAGCAAGTTGGGAAGTTGGGAAATTGGGAAATTGGAAAATTGGGGAGTTAGGAAATTGGCAAGGTGGGAAACTAGCAAGTTGGGAAGTTGGAAAATTGGGGAGTTAAGAAATTGGGAAATTGAGAAATTAGGAAGTTGGGAAATTGGGGAGTTAAGAAATTGGAAAGTTGGAAAATTGGGAAATTGGTAAGTTAGAAAGTTGGGAAATTGGGGAGCTAAGAAATTGGGAAATTGAGAAATTAGGAAGTTGGGAAATTGGCAAGTTGGGAAACTAGCAAGTTGGGGAGTTAAGAGATTAGGAAATTAGGAAATTTGGAAATTGGAAAATTGTGAAGCTAGGAAACTAGCAAGTTTGTAAAATTGTGAAGTACTAAAATTTGAGAACTCTTCAAAACAGAAATTCTTCATTTATTCCCAAAAGTAAAAAGATGCTTGGTGTTCCCCAATCTTTTTCCCCAACCTAAAAATCCCTACTCCACCCACCTACACACCTAAAACCAATTCCGACGGGGTTAACTTGACCCACCGTTCTCCACCTCCACAGCCGATACTTCGATCGTAGTATTAAAGGATGGAAAAGAAAGATAAGAACGAATGAAAAAAAAATATATCATTTCTCGAGCGTTATTCCAATTCCTGGAGTGCGTCTGTCGGTAATCATCGCGACGGATTTCTTTTGTGGATTTCTTCTCCGTCGAAAAAGAGGAGGCTGCAGAGAAGAGGAAGACACCGGTGTCTCTTCCTTTTATATTCCCTTGCTATCGTGTTACAATCAATCGCTTTGTCTCGTCGTCGTTGTAGCCCCTTTAAGCTGATGCTCGAGTAACAATACACTTGGTACAGAATGTTCCGTGAAATCGATGCACGACCGTTCTTCTCGGTACACGGATGGATAAAATAAAAGACGCTTCGAATTCGAACGGTGGATAATATAATATAAGGTGGGCGTTCGATTGAAAGCTCCGAAAAGCGTATACGACGAGCAGCCTGCAAAATTGATGCAAGCTTTGCGATAACGTGTATGAACGTAAACAGGAGCCGATCGCTAAAGAGAATTTCGACTTCCTAGACAAATATGAAATCGTTTCTTCCTCGGAGTATAACATCTCGTTACGATTTATACGGTAGAAGATTTTGTTGTTGATAAGCTATCGCATAATAAAGTTTATTGTGTTCAGCTATCACATAAAGTCGGATTTTGAAAAGTGAGTCAGATGTAAACAAGATGGCCGTAAACAAACAAGTGCGAGACTACGCCGCTAAGAATCGTTAGATCGGCGGCCTCGAAAGGGTTAAACGATGCATCAGTTACCCTGGTAGGGTTCACGGATGATTTGAGCCGGGTCTAGCGCCAAATTTCAGGAATATCGACGCGTTAAAGGAAAAGGGAAAACGTTCGAGCGAGAAATTTCCAGCTGCCAAGACAATGGCCGGCCGAACAATGCTCGAACCGTAGAAGTTGGCGGTGATTGCATAATCATAGCCTAGTAAACGCGTACAATGAGACCGAATCGTTACGTGGATATAGTCTGGCATGTCGGCTCGTCCCTCTGCTGTTCGCCACGCCGGATAGTGTCTGCGGACGAAAAATCCGACATGCTACTCGTGGACGTTCTAATGCCAGTGCCCGTGGTCGCCGAGCTGAGAGGTTTTCATCGTAGGCTATCCACGCTCGTGGGAATCAGGGCTTTTTATCGGGCATATAGTCCGCTCTCTCTTTCTCTTCGTGCCACTCTCTTTCTCTCTCGCCTGCGCTCACTCTCTCTTTTTCTCACCTCACTTCCACGTCCCCTCTTCCACAATCTCTTTTCATCTTTACTCTCTTCCCTCTTTCTCCAGGCCTGGCTTTGTACACGATACAGACTTTCTGCGGTATTGCTTGGATATACAGGGTGTCCTGTCTAACGATCCTTATCGCGTTTGCTGCGTCCTTCGCGATTATTGGATATTGAATATCGAATTGGAGGGTCTTTTTTCCGTGGCTTTTGTGATTTTTTTAAGCGATGCATTCTTTTACTCTTGCGATCTTTAACTTTTAGGATATTTAACTCTTTTAATTAGTAATATTGGTAATTCAGTTTGATGCATTTTACTCTTGCGATCTTGAACTCTTCTAATTAGTAAGTAATATTCGTGGGACTGTGCTGTTTCATTGAACAATTTGTTTGGGGAAGCTAGAGATGGTAGTTAAAAAATGTAATTAGTACAGCGGAAAATTGTAATTAGGAGTAATTGTATTATTTCATATGGAATTGATGTAATTAGTACATTTACGTGAATCGGTTAAGGGTAGTTTATCTAAACCAGACTAGTTGGATAATTGAATCGTTCAGGTGTGTAATAGATACTGATTCTGGCTTTTACTACTGTTTGGCCTTTGAATGCGAAAGTTGGGATTGTGGCTTGATTAAATTTAGACGTTTCAATTTTTAGATGAAAAGGCATCATACATTATTAAATGATAGGAAAATTTATGTGATAGATGTAGAATAATTGTGAAGATTGGTAATTTGAATATTTGGAAATTTAGAAATCTGAAAGTATAGAAACCTGGAAATGTAATTTGGAAATGCAAAAATTCTGAAAATTTAGGAACACTAATGTTTACAAGTTCGCAAATGTACAAACTTCAAAATGTAGAAATTCCGAAATACCGAAATCCAAAAATTTAGAACCTGAGTAATATAAAAACTTTTCAATAAATTTCGCTTCATGCACTTGACACAAATTACAAAACTCATCAGATTCCACATTCCCGACTAATAAAAATATATAAGGACCACAATTTCATCCTGTCAACAAATTTTCCCGATACCACCCATAAAAAAGCTAAATCTCTTTACATTGGGTACATACATCTATTCATTAAAAAAAAGAACGATACGGTAAAGGATTAAATAGATATATGACTTCCCGTTTGATTAAAGCTACATAAATCTTTGTTTAAACTACGCGAGATAGGAATGCATGCAGGTTCCTTTGTCGGTTTGTTCGAACGCGCTCACCTAGTTCTTTTTTATTTCTGTACATACGTGTTTTTATGTGCATTCCTCTCTTTTTTCGAGAGGAATTTTTTGCTAGGATAGTGAATCGTGGAGAACGGATATTCGAGGTGGGAATATTTTTCGAAGCTATGTATTGTTTCACGTTTGATAGGGGTGGATAGCATGATAGCCCTCCATTTTTCATTGCTCTCCATTCGGTGATAGTTTTAGTTTCAAATGATACCTGGTGCGATAGGTTGATTGCTTTCTTTACCATCTATTTCTGTTGCATCTGTTTTAGTATTTTAACAGGGGAAACAATTTATTGGAATACCTGTTCATTCCTGTTCTTGTTTTAACACTCGTTATTAGATTAAGTTAGGTATTTCGTGACGGATTCATTTTTGAGCCTCTATTTATTCAACAAATTGGAGAAATCATGTAGCAAATGAAACTTACTTTCACTGTAAATTATCTGATCAAGTATTATTTATTTAGAAATCATGTATCTTGTCTTAAGACATTTAATCTGTATAGATTTCGTCTATAAATAACAATAGCAGTTACATAGATTTTTTCCTATAAATAATAGACGTTATTTATAGGTTAGGTCCATGAATATATAGATAATATCTTGGCAGTAAATTATGGAAATGGTTCTCCATAGCAGAGGAAATCGTGGGACACCCCATATACAAAGTCTGTTCGTAAGCTTCCTCCTTTTTCCCTCGTGAACGCCACTTTAGACCCACTGTTCCAGACCCGTTCCTTTTTCCCGTAGCAGCCGTCAACGGTATTAGTTTCAGTTCGAAACTGCCTAACTCCACGGCGGGAAAAAAATTTGAACAAACGTGACTCGTTCTCGACTCGATTTCGCACGAACGAACCACCACCATCAAATTAGAACTACAAAACTTCCATTCGAAACGATCTTTGTTTGCTGTAAGTGACGGCCAGCCATTTTGTAGTCAGAGTATTATTAAAATGTCTGCCTGGTGTAGCAAATAAATCGCACTAGATCATGTAGACGATTATATAATGAACTATTTCTGTTGATGTAGTATTCGAAATATTAATAAAATGTTTTACTATCTCATAAGAGTACGTAGCGCAATTACAGTAAATTTAGCACAAGTAAAAGATAAGAAAGAATCAATAGAAGAATAAAAAATAATATGGAAGGAAAATACGAATAATCTATGTGGATATATAGATGTACCCATAAAACCTAAATAAGAAAATAGAACAAAAAGTAGATCAATCAATCAGTATCCGCTTCGAACTCGTGATGGTATAATATAAAAACCACACTTCGCCGTCACGCTCTACATCGTCTGAAAAATATTAAATATCTCTAACGTACGTTGCAAAAAACGACGAAACACGGATCGTTTTATTTCCACTCCAGATTCTTGGGAAAAAGTTCAGTCAAAATCGATGACTCAACGACTGTGACCTTCTCTCATCATAACCTCTATACAGTCGTGAAACACGTTTTTATTAGAAACTGCCAAAATCTGATGAATTATTCAGGCAGTTGAACTTACTCGACATTCAAATTATAATCCTACTAGTATTCAACCATGCACCGAATATTTAACCCCACTTGATGCGCTAAAAGTCTGTTTGTCGTCGACTAAAAAAAAAAAAAAAAAAGGAGCGCGTGTTCACGTGAAATTGAACGTAGAGTGCCACTGCGAATGCACGAAACGGCAATTTTTTTCTCTTTCTCCGATTTTTTTTTCTTTCTCCCTTTTTTGTCAAGACACAAGAAAACTGTTTTTCCGCTCTGCGGTTGCCTTTTGTCAACGACTTCCTCTCCTCATTCTCCACGTCCCATTGGCGTACATTTGAAGTTTTCGTGCCAACAACCAGGCACACACACCAGCTCGATAATAATGGGCAAACTTTTCCGCGAGGTTCAAAGAAATTTGTCATTTACGGAGGGCAATGGTGGTCGAAGAATAACGTGAAAGGCAGGCCAAGCAACGTCTGTCGTTTAAAGAGGCTTCTCCAATTGAAAGGTTTCTTTACACCGGCTCAGGATTTGCTCTGCTATTGACTTTTAAAGAAGGCAGATGGAAGCGATTCTTTTAATTGCGACTCGGTAACGAGGCTTCGCTCGGAGATTCGTCTACGTTCGATTCACCGTTATTTCGCCAACTATGTTCCTCGATTATCTACAATGATCGGCTGGGTACTTCCTGGCAAATATGGCGATATACGCAAATGGACACTTAGCGATTGGTGTTTCTGTTTATTTTCTATCACCGTTTTCCACAATTCTCTGCAAACTGTAACTGAAAATAATCCAGAATCCTCAACGAACGCCAATGGTTCCCAGAATCGTAGAGCCCAGAAAACTCTAACAGCACGATCCAATATTTGGTGTTAAATTCTCGTGTTCCTCTACAATTCCATTTGACGAGGTTTAAATAGAAATGGAGAAAATTGTAAGTCAAACTTTCCCGACTTTTTCGCGTGAGTTGTTCGTTTGGTCGTTTCATTAGCATCCGAAACGTCTCGAAAGAGAAAGATCGTCGAAAAAGATGAAAGGATGCTTGTAACTCCGAATAAAGAAAAGAATTATTGTGATCGTGGTTTGTCATGCCGGTCATGGTAACCTCGGTTTTCTCGTGGCCTACGCTCGTGCCACAACAAACACGAAATCAGTCGGTACGATCATCTCTTCCTCCAAATTCAACGTTCCGTGTAAACGTTCTCTATCTGGCCATCTTTTACTTTCGTTCCTTTTTATTTCCCTCTCGTTTCCCTTTGTTTAAGCGGGGCTCTTGCTCGACGATATTTGTACGACGGTTGCATTTTAATTAAGAACTGATGCCATCTACGCCGAGTTTCGGTGAACCGTGGGGCCTCTAGGCCGAGTGGCTACAAGGGAAATAAAGTTTATAAGTTAACGCCGAAGGGAGGGAAAAGAACTTCCCTTGCATTTCGTGAACTTCACGTCCAAGTCGTACGCAGATATTTCAAATGTTTTTTAACTGGAAAATCTCCCGTTTACTGTCCAAACTTTTATTCTTCTGCTCCTCTCTTCCTAACCGCCATCTTTCTTTTCTCTTACAAACTTTCTGTTGGACCCTGATCTTCTTACTTTAATCGTATCGTTAGCGGATTAATATTAAATTATACAGATTTAATACACGGATATGTTTTTCATTCTAGAAATGACGTCTTGTATCTTAAAAATATTCATCGCATTTCAAGTTTAAAATAAAATGTCATTACAATGTACACAAGTTATATAATATAGACATTTAGATGATATTTCTTTCATTTTAAAAGCTAACCTAAATTTATCCTTCGTCTACACTTCTATCTTTTATCTCAACATCTACACCGAAGATAAATATATTTGCGTAAAAATTGAAATTTATAATGTACATGACATATCCAATTTTTAGGTTAGAGATGTTCTAAAGAGAGGTTAAACAAATTAGATTAGTTTCAACAGTAGATTAGATCATTAAGTTAATTTACGTCCAAAGTTACGAATCGATTCGAAAAAGAGGCAAATAGCAGCTGCAATGCAGATACCGAGAAAGAAAAAGGACAAAGAAAACGAGGGAGGTTGCATTCGTCCCAGAACGATACAGCAATTAGTCCCAGCAGATTGGTAGAAGGGTCACGGCGGTTTTCTATGGTGGTCTACGATGGTAAAAACGAACGACCTAATTGAGCAACGGGGACACGGTTCGCCAGTGAAATGGAAACACTTATCGTCCGCAAGGTGGAAGAGTCGAAAAGAAGAAAATCAAAGGGGGCGAAAAAAAAATGGCCGCGACGTCATTTCCCGGCGAAGTGCCGTTATGAAAGATGGAACGAAAGACAAAGGAAGGGGATGATGACATCAACGGTGGTGGTAAGAACACTAAGGCAACGGAGCGTCGAAACCACAGGCTCGTGCGATTTGATAGCCGTAACCTCCCGGAAATACGTTAAAACCGGATGTTGTCTCTGCTTCCTTTCAGACCTCTGTTCTCGTCTTTTTAGTCGACGTCCACGATTTTTTAACTGCACTTTTTAATTAGAGATTTGGGAATTTGGGATTTTGGTGATTTGGGGATTTGGGGATTTGGGAATTTGGAGATTTAGGCATTTGAGGATTTGGAGATTTGAGCAGTTGGGCACTTGGGAATTTGGAAATTTGGAGATTTGGGCAGTTGGGAATTTGGGAATTTGCAGATTTGGGCATTTGAGGATTTGGAGATTTGGGCAGTTGGGCACTTGGGAATTTGGAAATTTGTGGACTTGGGGATTTGGACATTTGGGTATTTGGGAATTTGCAGATTTGTGCATTTGAGGATTTGGAGATTTGGGCACTTGGGAATTCGGAAATTTGTGGACTTGGGGATTTGGACATTTGGGTATTTGGGAATTTGGAGATTTGGGCATTTGAGGATTTGGAGATTTGGGCAGTTGGGCGTTTGGAAATTTGCAAATTTGTAAATTTGGAGATTTGTAAATTTGGAGATTTGAGGATTTGGGAATATAGGAATTTGGAAACTTGACAATATCAGAACTTGAGAATTTGGGAACTCGAAAATGTTGGAACTTCAAAAAGAGGAAAATTTCAGAAGAAGAATTAGAATTTTGAAGAATAGAATAATTGGTATAATTACCGAAACTATTACACAACGGTGTCCAAGCTATCCTAACCATATATCTCTACATCTATTTAATCCTCTAACCTTGAAAACTGTCGTGCGATCGAAACGAATTCTTAAAGAATTTCATTCAGTATATTCTCCGTGTAGAGTTCATACGATACTTCTCCCGTTTCTTTCAAGCTTGTACGTTCCTTTTACGCGTACGGTTTCTTACGTATCGGTGGATCATTGTTATCGACAGCAACGGAGGCGCAAAAGAATCCGGAGGTCGAGCACCGACGCGTTTGCGGTATTCCTTTACGATCGTGCCACCCTTTAATCCTATCTGCCGAAGAGATCGATCGATTTTGCCCAAAAGCGAGGGGGATCGAAAGAGCTGAGTCACTCGAAAGACATTCGATAGCGGTTCCAGAGGGATGACAGGGTGATTCTGAAGCCTCGTTTTTGAAGTAGCTACCGATGAACTACCTTCAGACTAGGACTTTTCTTACGCTTATCTTTCTTGTCCCGTTCTCTTCTTGCCGTCCGTGCAATTCAATGGCAATTCAAACGGCTTCTGTCACATCGAGAACATGTTTTTAAGATACCTTTTAATCTCTGTCGGAAGTGTTATTCCAATCGTTTGCTGGCTATCGATGAACACTCGTTTGAAGGAAGATTTAGTGGTTCAGTTTTGATGCTTTTCCTATATTTCTGTGTTTCAACATTTAAATATTTATAATTTTTAGTATATAGCAGTATTATGTTACAAATTATAAACACTGACAGATTTAATATCAAATATTTAATATATCACAATAGATCAATATTTATGTACATTGATAGAAGAGCATACAATATTTGAACTTTTATGTAAATATATACAGAATTAATAGTGAATATTTAATATATCACAGTAAAAAATCGCAAAGAACTATAAACATTGAAAACACCGCAAGATATATTAAATTACGATTACGTGACGTTTTAAAAAATCGATCCGGAAATATAGAAGAGCGAGGTAGTTGAATGAAAAATAAATATCAATCGCAATTTCCAATATTCCATCGCGATCCCTTCTTCTGGAGGAAAAATTATTGCTATGAGATGCGCCATTTCGATACATTGTTTTCATTTCTTGAAAGCATCAAATGAATTCATCGATTCAGATGCTGTCGTAGAATTTCAAATTGTCCAAGTTTCCCCATGTACTCGATGGAATCATTCGAGTCGTATCGAAACTAGAGGGAATTCCAGCAATTTCTTGCTTTGGTTTATTCATTTTCAAACGTTGATCTGCTTGCATTCCATTGAATTTTGGAAACGTTGAATTATAAAAATATACTAAGGTACATGAGTATTAATATCAAACATAAAAATATTGCAAAAATATTAAACAACTAATAAACCTTTTTAAACATTTGCAATTTGAAAGTAGTAGTATAATATTAACCTAACCTCTATTCGCTTAATTTACCAAACAAGAGTAACAGTAACATACACCACTCCTAGTATTCTTTCAAACATCTTCAAGTTATTTTCATCGTCAGTACAGTTATCATTTTATCCATTGCCTTACGATACTAAACAATAACCATAATTTAACAACACAGCGATTAGTTTCGTCGAACATAATCCTAAAAATAACCACATTTTACAGTGATTCGAGGAGTGCCTTTAATATCGTTGAAAACAATACCGCTGCTCTAGCGAGCCACACACACAGCACATGACGCAGTGTGGGGTGTATAGTCGACATAAAACTTGAAACTTTCTGTTAATAACTCGTATCATAAATACAGGCCGGTGGCCAGGTTCGGATAGAGTGAAAACTGCCGTGGAACGGCCTGTAAGAAGAGCATAATTTACACACCCCGTGGAAAAGCTTAACGCCCTGCCACTCTTTTTCTTTTTCTCTCCCTCGCCGCCCCTTTTTCACCGAGGGGTTCCGTTGCGTGCGGCAAATTTATTCGAAAATATCCGGTGAATTATTTTCGCTTAAGCCGGTTCCTCGTTGAAAATTAGAATTAAGTTATGCGAGAAACTTCAGCGAGCCAACCCCGTGGCAACCGCCCCGGAACCACCCCCTCGTACGTTCTCAGTGATATTTCACGCGGATGGACGAATTTTTCATCGGTAAACAGCGGTGACTGAGTGTTACTATGATTTTACCCTTTTATATACCGTGTTTGTGCGTTTCAGTCTCGGGATATTCATATTATGGGCGTTTTAAATTTATGACGATCTGAGGACCTAAATTTCGGAGGTGAAGGACTGGTTTCCTGAATTTGGTTGGAGTTCGAGATTTGGGGATTTAGGAGTTTAGGAATTTAGGGGCTAGGAATTTAGGGATTTAGAGATTTAAGGGATGTAGGGATTTAGGGACTTAGAAGTTTAAAAAGTTTGGGATTTCAAGAATTTGGGAATTCGGGAACTGGGAAATTTGGGAAATGGGGGATTTGGGAACTGGGGAATTTGGGGATTTGAGGGTTTAGGAATTTGAGAATTTAGGGAATTTAGGAATTTGGAAATTTGAGAATTTGGGCATTTGGGAATTGGGGAATTTGAGAATTTGGGCATTTGGGAATTGGGGAACTAGGGAATTTGGAAATTTGAGAATTGGGGAACTAAGGAATTGGGGAATTTGAGAATTTGGGCATTTGGGAATTGGGGAACTAGGGAATTTGGAAATTTGAGAATTGGGGAACTAAGGAATTGGGGAATTTGAGAATTTGGGCATTTGGGAATTGGGGAACTAGGGAATTTGGAAATTTAAGAATTTGGGCATTTGGGAATTGGGGAACTAGGGAATTTGGAAATTTGAGAATTTGGGCAATTAGGAATTGGAAAACTAGGGAATTTGAAAATTTGGGCATTTGGGAATTTGGGAATTGGGGAATTTGAGAATTTGAGAATTTGGGCAATTGGGAATTGGGGTATCTGGAAATTGGGGAATCTACAAATTTAGAAATTTATGAATTCAAGGATTTGAAAATTTGAGGATTTAGGGAGTTGTGTATTTGGGAATTTGGGGAGTTAGATATTTGGGCATTTGCAATTTTCGAAATTTGGAAATTCAGGGATTTTGGAACTTAGGAATTAAGGAATTTGGGGATTTGAGAATTTGGACATTTGAGATTTGAATATTTGAGAATTTGAGAAGTTTGGAATTTATGAATTTAGGAATGCGGAAATTTGGGAATTTAATAATTTGGAAACTTAAAAATTTACAGATCTGCGAATTCTGGATTGGTAGATCTGAAAGTTAAGTTCGGAAATGTAAATAGCTGTGTAGACGACGATTTGTAAATTTATAAATTTGCAAGCTTGAAAACCTAAAAATATGGAAGTTCAAAAACACTTCGTTATCTTTAAATTTCCCAACAACCCTCTCCAAACTATAAAAATGAAAAATATCTAAACAGACCATTCCCCATAGACTGAGTTCCTCAATTGACCCAGCACAATAATCTTATCCACTCAAAACCCTTACTTGACAAAAACCTCGACTCGTCCCCTCATCACCCAGATAATATCCGCGATACAAATCGGATGCATTACAAAATGCCTTCTAAAATGTCTTCCCCTCGAAACCGTTGATTCCTCCTCCCCCTTTATAGTTGTACAGAAAAGTCAAAGCTAAAATGGAGATGCCGAGGAGAAAAAGAAGGAAGAAGAACGAAGGGATGGGGCCTGGAACGTTGAAAGATAAGTTTGAATCCACTTTAGGGTGGGATGTACTTAAAATTTACACGTCAGCCGGCGTTTTCGTTTTGTCCTGCCGTCTTCTTATCTATTCCGGGCCGCGCATCTGAACGGAAAATAATGGACGTGTTCTTGCGTCGCCGCGTAGAAGCGTAACGCGTGTTACGTCCACGATTTCGTGCGGCATTGAGAATAACAAATGGGCTCTTTCGTCGAGCAAGAACACGAAACTCGCTTGGAAAAAAAAACAACCTAGAGAACCATTCCTACCGTGTGTGCATTCTGTCTACGGCGAACGTTTAGCTACGTGTTACAGCGGTGATTTATGGCGTGGGTGCCGTAATCGAGACGCACGCTACTCAAAGAGATGACGATTCAATGAAATTCGATGAAAGACGGAATTGCTGATGCGATCGATTGCGAGAATTTTTTTGCGATGATAGTGTGCTGTGCCAGTTCTTTTAGGGTGCAATATAGGGGGATTACTAGTTGGGGGTTGGGGATTTAGGTTGCTAGGTTTTATGGCTTTGTTGCCTTTCAAACTTTCTGCTTTTGAATTTATACATGCTGAATTTTTGTGTACTTCAGTTTGGAAGTTCTGGAGTTCAGATTTTCAGATTTCGAGAGTTTGGAAATTTTCGAGTTCTCAATTTATTTATATTTGTGAATTTTGAAATTTTCGTACATGTGCATTATTAAATTTTTCAATTTTGAAATTTCCCAAATCCTGCATTTGAGAATTTGATAATATAATTATAATACTTGTAAGAGTGTAAAATAATTAAAATTTTAATATCAAGGGGCACGATTATTATTCTAATAACGAAAGTGCAGGTTGTAATCGTAATATCTTAACGATGAAAGCACCACTTATTATTTTAATAAGGGAAGTCCCGGGTGTAGTCCTAACAATTCTAATAATGAAAGTTCTAATTCTAGTTTTACTTGCTCTAATAACGAAAGCCCCAATTAAGCAGAAATTAATTATGATAAAGTTCCAATTATAATTATAATAATTTTAGTACAAATTCTGATAATGCTCCAATTGCACGTACTTCTAATGAAGCTAAATTGGGATTAAAATAATTTTAACAATAAAACTCTTGATTACATTTTAATAATAAAAGTAACAATTAAATTATAAATGTTGAATGATAATAATACTAATGGTTACGTAACGATATTCATTCCAGTGTATCATTTTTAAAATACTTAATTGCACCTATTAATTATACTTCCAAATACGTAGCGGATAAAACAGTTTCCAATCAAATAGGTAGGATCGCCGTCCACAAAAGGCTAATGGAATTTTGCTATAGTGATTCGTGCACTATTCACACATGAGTAACGTGGTAAAGTGTTAATCGAACTATGTAGAGGCTTTAACCAGTTGCCCATGGAAATTTATCGTCATCTATCCGTGATCGTCTCGTTTATCAATTAATTTTATAGACGATATTGTATAAAAAAAGAATATGTTTACTCTGTTTCTTTATAACATAATAAATACCGCGGCAAAATAAAATAATACGTTACAATGATTTCCATTGTTTATACAAGCTAAAATATGGTTGACCTCGTGTAACCAGATATATACTTTTTTACGCTCACATAATCTTTCATCTAAATTGCCTAATCGATCATTTTCTGTTATGTTTCAGAATCCTAGACGAGCGGAGACGGAAGGAGAGTCGGTGTCCATGGAATTCAAATAAAAGGTATTCTTTCTTTAAAATAGTACTCTTAATAAGATCCAGGTCGCGCAAGACAAGATTAGGTGATCCTCTCACGAATATCCCAAACATAGGCTCATCCTTATATTTCTTGTAAAGGCGTGTAATATATATTTGTAACGTTTCCCTTCCGAGTACGACATCTTTGGCATTGCCGAATACAGGTATTGGTCGTGGTCCAGGTACACCACGATTCTTCCAGAAGTCGAAAGTCGATGTGAAATAATAATACAGAGCGAGAAATACCACGACAAACGCGCTGAACAGTTGAAAATAGTCAGCCATGTTATTGTCACGACTGATAAGTGTAGGATCGTGGTTGGTAGCAGACTGCAGAATGAAATATGTTCCACATTTCTTGCCGCTTATTTATAATCGATTATGACATTTCAGATCTCGTGAGTCTTTTTTTCGCCTGTGCAAATACTCGGTTGTGTATTAGTACTGATTTTATGTCATCTTCCCGGAATCTTGTTCCAATAAACTTTTCGATAACTACCTCCATCGCGTATTGAATATTACGTAGCATTTTTCATATGAATTTACTCGAAACAGGGCGTAGCTAATACAAAATTCTTAATGGGTGACAGGGATTTTGGAATTTCGACACTTTCGGAGTTTGGGAATTGGGGAGTTTAGGAGATTAGGAATTTGAGACATTAGAGGTCTAGGAGCTTGTGATTGTGACGCTTTAAAAATTCAGTACATATTGCAATTTGCAGTTGCTTATATCTCGAAACGAATCCGCGGATTGCAAAACGGTAAAAGAGTCTCCAGTTTTTGCGAGTATGATCTATGGTTTCTGGGTTGAACGGTGTTCTTGAGACACCCTGTACGTCTCGAATGCTTCACGAGCATACAAAAAGCGACTAGATGTAGGTTCTGTTGCGCGAATGGCGTGGAACTGAAGAGACGAAGAAGAAGGTAATTGAACGATCGTCCATTCGTAAAGTGATAATAACTTTTCTCCTTGGAAGAAACTTATCGTTAGCCATCTCTGTTTCACTGTATTCCTTTCGTCTTGTTATCGTTACTCGATGCTTAGTAGAATATCGATAGAACACCGTCTCTGATTGAAAATAGTCGAAAAGGTCTTCAGTTATCTCTGTAGGAACATTGTCAAATGGGAACAGCACGAATTAACTTGTTTTCAACAGGATTTGCACTTGGCAATTATCAAGATTACTAAAAATGAATTTTAAATTAGATTTTCGTATCTCGAATTGTCGAGATATTAAAAGCTCCCGCGATCGAGCAGAGTCGAAACTTAGTTTCAAATTAAACTTCGTTTAATTTTATTAAAGTTCGTTTCTCTAATTGTCGGCAACTCTAACGTCGTCCAGATTTAAATGAATCAAAAGACACCTTGGTAATTTTTCAGATTATCAGAAATAAGTTTTAAATCAAATTTTAATTAATGTTCGTCGAGTATTCCTGTAGTTTTCGAAAAAAAACGTGAAAGGTTTCTTAATTAGTTCTTTAACTGCGACACAATTTGTGCTTGACAATTTTTTGAAATTAGTAGAAATTAAATTTCACGTGAATTCAAAGGTCTGCATGTTATTCTTTAATTAAATTTAATTTCCACTTCTGTTTTTTAAGTACGTGCATTTAAATAATAATTATGACAAATGAAAGAAAATGTACCGGCACAAATTGCAACAAATTGATTTTGTTATTATTTTTTACAATTTAGTTATTTATTATCATTTACAGTTCTGTCATTTATCATTTACGGTTCTGTTATTTATCATTTACAGTTATGTTATTTACAATTATTCACTACTCTAATATTTATTTGCAGAAAATTCTACGTTAAGAAGTTGCAACTTTCACGCGATATTTCAGTAAATTGCTTCTCATTTTTAAACATTTCAGTTTGCAATAGCAGCAGAGCCTTTGATACAAAAATGAAAGATCTTTCACGAACAGGTTTAGCTAGTGGGTTATCTAGGTCATCGTATTCTTTCCCTCAGATACTGACGTTCGAAAAATAGCTATCACCCACGCAACGAATATTCTAGGTGTAAAAACAACTCGGGCTTTGAAAGAAACCGATAGAAATTTTATACTAAAAGAAGTAACATTTCTAATAACAATTTTATAATCACACCTCTAATTCTTTAAACAACAAATTAAATGTATTCTTTGAAATAACCTAACCTCTTAAGTTTTTATTAGATAAAATTAGAGAAAATACACAAATGTTATTGTGTTAATTAATACATAAATTGAAAAATTCCAGCGATTAGCTATTGAATGTTATACAATTAATTATTAAACTTATTCTTTGACCATTTAATAAAAGTCCTGAAAGTCTTCTATCGCATTTTAATTTCTTAAGACTCTTCATTTTTTATTTACAATTTAAGAAATACCAGCTTCAAATTAATTCAATCGTTGACGATCTGCAAAGGCAGAGAAATAAAATGAAAAAGCACCGAAATGTACGTACATCAAAGATACAAATTACCTTTGCTCGCTGTGCGTGTAACTCCCAGGAAAAGCTGCGAAAGTAACAGAGTCGAAAAAGAAAGAGCGGAAAAAGTATCAGAGAACCTTTTCATATTCATTCATAATTACGATCAAAAAGCTTCCTGTAAATTACACTACACAATATTTTCGAATATTTGTGTACTTTTAACACGTGTCACGTGATTTCACTTGAATCCAATTCTTCAATTTTAATTTATTACTATTTCTTGGCTGAATTTTATAATCCAATTCTACTGCACACACTTTGTGCAATAGTACACAGTAATGAAAAAATTTTTAATTAATCATATTTGTTCGTACGCGAAGTTTTAATTAACCACTATATTTGCTCGTCGAGGGGTTTTAAAATGTTACACTTTTTTATGACTATGAAAGACATATTTTATGATTATCTATGAAGTACGGTGTAATTTTCGCTCCATGTTAAGTTTTGCAAAGTATAATTATACAGCTCACTATAAATTATCTCTAGGAATCGATCAAAAAATGGGTCAAATGAAACTTGTTTTGTTTCAGAACTGCAATTTATACTTTGTTTACGAGTAACGCTTAAAGGTCATATGAAGATCAACGACTTTCCATTAAATACTCATACAAATCTCTGTAAAAAACAGGAAATTTACATGTACTTTGAATGTTCAAAGGGATCCTAATATACTCTTAAAACACTATTAGTCTCTTACACTGTAATTCTGTAACATTACATAGATATTTAAATGCATCTTAACGTTAGTATTGGAACTTTTCACGTATCCACTGACCGAAAGAAGAAACGCGATCGGCACGCACCCTGTCGATGCATCAGAAAAGTTCAACGATCTTCGTTTGACCCTAATTTATTATTTACTTCTTTTTTCATATTATATATTATTATATAGTTTTTCTGTAGTTCTGGTACTACATATTACCCAAAGATGTCACAAGTTCGTATGACCGTATATATAAAGTTCATTTTGGCGCGCAATTCAAAACTCTCACTCCGTCGCACGCCTTTCACCTACGACCCTAATTTAAATTTAAACATCCAACAGTGCGAGTAACCGTAAATATACGTAATCCGTGCAACCGTAAATCATAAAAGAATACCTTTCTAAGAGTTTAGCCGGGATATCCTACGAATATGCGGAATTTATTCGAGTGTCAGAAAAGAAGTCCTTCGACCAATTAACTCTAACATAATCGCCAGCGGCAAGATCCGGACAGCGCGTTTTTCTGCGAGCCATTTAAATGATTGAAAAGCACCATGGCGGGTGGCACGGTTCGAGGAAGCAAGAAAATTAAATGCAGATGGGATTTAAAGGAGCAAAAAGCAGAAGAAGCTCGTGTACACGAGGGGAATCACACAGCCAGGCACACGTGACTCTTGTTGGCGCCCGCTAAGGCAACCAACAGGAACAAGTTTTAATTCCCCGAGTCCGCGGCTCATGACCCCGAGGAACTGTCGAGACTTCTTTTTTTTTTCTTCTTCTTCTTCTTCTTTGTTGCCACGATCGAAGTAGGTCAAGCCCACTTCCGCCTACCAGCAGGCTGAAGCAGCTACCATCGTCATCGTCATCGCGATTGTGAACGACGTTCCTCGTCATCGTGGCTAATCTACGCGATGTTCGACCGATAGGAAAATGGCTATTATCGTTTCAGATGTTAAGCTGGATACTCTGGGATGTTGCCAGTGACGAGATTCAGATTTTCCGACCGTATTTTCCTTGGGAAATACACGACTCGCACTGCTGATCGGTACTCGTTTTAAACTCGTTTTTGGGTGATGCATTTAGGAATTTTTTGGATGAGGGGTTTAGGACTTGGACGTTTTGGGTTTTTGGTACTTTAGAATTTTAGCAATTCGAGCGTTTAAAATTTTTTGATTTTTGGTATTTTGGAATTTTGGCAATTTGGGTGTTTAGAATTATGGGAATTTAGAATTTTGGATTTTTGGTATTTTGGAATTTTGGCAATTCGAGAGTTTAGAATTATGGGAATTCAGAATTTTGGAATTTTGGCAAATCGGAAGTGTAGAATTATGGGAATTTAGAATTTTGGATTTTTGGTATTTTGGAATTTTGGGAATTTAGGAAGTTGCAACGTGGAAAGTTTGAAATTTGACGATTTTCAAGTTTTGCGAGTGTGGGCTTTCAGAATTTTGGGACTTCGGAATTTTGAAGTTTAGACCTGTTGGACGTCGAGAGTAAGTTCTCAAGTATGTTTCAGAACTTTGAAGTTTTGACACTTTTGGGACTTTGTTATTTTCTGACTTTGAGACTTTCAGATTTTAGTTTTGGAATCTTTAAAACTTTGTAAAAGTTGGAAATTTGTAACATTGAATGTTTGAGAATTTGAAACTTTAGAAAAGTAAAACTTCAAAATCATTGTACTTCTATAAATTCCAAATACAACATGAACTTTTTGTTACATAATTCAATTTGTTCAGCATTATTTTTTAATTAGTATCACTCATAGAGATTGAAAAAATAATAGAATCATACAGTGACAAATTTCATACTCACTTTCATAAATTGGGAAAGAGAATGTTGGAATTGGAAAATAAAAAGGCCATATCCTGAATAATTGCAATTATACACTGGCAAACTAGACATGGCCGGTTTTACTGTGGCACTCAACCTGTTAATGTGTTAATAAACCATATTATCGCGTACCACATTAAGCGTGACCGTTTCCACCGTGGCAGTTAACACTGTTAAACTCATTCTAGTTGCTCTTTTAACTATTAAAATATTGGAATCATAAAAAAGAAGTATTTACATTTTCATTACTTTGGAAAGTTACTCGTTCTCTAAACATTAATTCTGAAACAGAATGGTAATGTTCTAAATGCTAAAGTTGTTTAATATTTATTACGACTTTAGAAATGGTCTAAAACAATTAACTCTAGAATGTTAATAAATAATTTGTATTAAGGACAGTTTATTATAATATTGACTTCTGATGTTCAAAAATAGGAAAATGAAGTCAACATGTCTGGTCGACATCCAATTTAAATTTCACAACAAAATTTAACAAATTATCTTCTATACAATAAACAAGTAATCAGAAAGAAAATAAATAAAAGTATAAAGTACAAGAAAAGTATTATAAAAACAAATAAAGTGGAAGACCAGTATCACAAATAACACGATTAGAATGTAAAAATGTGGAAGAATCAGAATAACCGAAAATGGTACCACAAACATCTCTCACGAAGAAGTTTCGATACAACTATCCGGGAAGGAACTCCGAACAAGAAACAATCAATTGATATTCAAAACAGTTCGGTAAATTAGAGAAACAATAGGTTCGAGAGAAACGAAAGAAGGGAGAATGAAGAAAAAAAATGAGAATATGGAACAAGAGTGTCTCGTCGTTCATTTTCTACGACGTCGCTGGGCAATTAGATTTAGTGCTTCTTGCTCGTACTCCCTTTTTCTTTTGTCTCTCCATTCTAGAACTCTTCTTTTCTCTCGCATCCTTGTACACGCACACGGATGGAAAGAATGCTCACGCGACCGAACGAAAGGGCGCACAGTTTCGTTTATTCTCATTGAAACTTTCCAAGCAAATCCCCATTTGTCTCCTCGCGTTCTTTCACCTTCCACCATTTTTCCCCCCGGCCGTCCCGTCACTATCACCCGTTCCTTTCTACACGTTGCGATGAACCTCTACATGTTACGATGAACTGTTACCAAGCAACCAGACCTCTCTTTAATATTTTCAAATGACGTTAATTTTTTCCATTCACCCATTCCTCCGCGACAAGCACCTCTTTTCGCCTTGTTTTTAAACATTGCGTATATGGCCGCGATTATCTTCTTTGTCATATTTTTATTTCGTGCTGCGATTGTTGTTCGTTGGTAATTACTGTTAATTGGGAAGCATTGTTCTTTTGTGATTTGTAGTGATTAGCGGGTTTTGAGTATTTAAGTATTTGGGAATTTAGGAATTTAAAAATTTAAGAATTGGGGATGTGAGAATTTGGGGATATAGGGATTTAGGGATTTAGGAATTTTTAAATTTAAGAATTGGGGATTTAGGAATTGGAGATGTGAGAATTTGGGGATATAGGGATTTAGGGATTTAGGAATTTTTAAATTTAAGAATTGGGGATTTAGGAATTGGAGATGTGAGAATTTGGGGATATAGGGATTTAGGGATTTAAGAATTTTTAAATTTAAGAATTGGGGATTTAGGAATTGGAGATGTGAGAATTTGGGGATATAGGGATTTATAGATTTAGGAATTTTTAAATTTAAGAATTGGGGCTTTAGGAATTGGAGATGTGAGAATTTGGAAACATAGGGATTTAAAAATTTAAGAATTGGGGATGTGAGAATTTGGGTATATAGGGATTTAAAAATGATAGAATTGGGGATGTAGAAATTGGGGATGTGAGAATTTGGGGATATAGGGATCTAGGGATTTAAAAATTTAAGAATTAGGGATTTAGGAATTGGGGATGTGAAAATTTGGGATTGTAGAGATCTAGGGATTTTGTGATTTAGAAATCTAGGGATTTATTAGTGAAACTTTGAGAATTTATAGATTTAGAGGTTTGAGGATTTAAGAATTTAAGAATTTAGAAATTTGAAAACTTACAATATGTAAATTTAGAAAGTTGCATATTTCAGAATTTGGTAATTATATGAAAATTTGAAAAAATGAGAATTCACATTTGAGAATGTGAGAATTTGAAAAGTAAAAAATTGACAAATGTAAATGAAGTGTAAAACAACTTTCCATAACACAATTTATGTGTTCCATAATTACACTTACGTAGGTTACGAACAAGATTTACCGACCTCTTCGAGTTTCAAAAGAGGACAAGCTAGTTTCCCAAGGCATTTTTAACGATCGTCTCCGGAACATAAATCATCGTTTTCCCATGATTTATTTGTGTTTAGCGTCTCTCGTACCACGAAAGGCGTGGTATGGGCGTGAATCCTTAGTGTCTGCTTTTAATTTAATTTATTACACCTATCCGATCCACGACAGTATTAAAACCTGCGAGTTCTTCGTGCTGAAGTGTGCTTAATTAATAGGACTTAATTGTGTCACTGTTAATCATGCGTTCGAGGAGCTGACGTTCCAATGTCATCAACTTTCAAGTTCTCAAATTTACAAAATCGGAAGTTGCAAGTTTATAAATTTTCAAATTTGCAATTCGAAAGATGACAGGTACTCACAAAGGACGAAACAAAAATGGACCTCACAGTATAAACCAAACCTGCATCTCTCTTCCATTTCTAAAAACCTCTCCTACAAAATCCTAATCAGTTTACCCTTTAAAAATTTCAGAGAAATAATCTTCGACGAAAGACAATTTCCGCCCACATCTCAATCCAAGATAGTAAAGCATACATTCCCACGGTGTTTCATCGCGTCTTCCGTTATAATTCTCCTATTTTAAAATCCATTTTCTTTACCTTTGTCTAATCGCGAAACTTTGAGAATCGCTGTCGGCCACAGTTCGGTCCTTTTGTCCGTGGCCTCCGAGTTTCCCAGTTTTTGGAGCGTCGCGTCGCGTTAAACGGCCAGTGAAATCCCAGGACATATTAAATGATCGTGTAATTACGAATGTTTGCCCGGACCCTCTTCACGGTCCCCTATCGTCCCTTTTCACGGGTGTTCCCTTTGTCCCGGCTTTCCCCGACTTGCGTCTCACCTTTTTATCCGGGGCGAGCACCTCACGGTGTCTGGTTATGGACAGAAGAGGGTTAGATAAAGAGACGACAGCGAGTCTCGAGGTCATTTCGAACCAATTTCAGCAATGCCAGGCATTTAAATCGAGGGCCTGACGTAATCCGCGTCTATCTCCCCGTCTCTCTCGCTGTTCGCATTCCTGGCCTCATACGTTGTTCCCCATTACCGTCCTTCCCTCTCTCCTTCGCCTCTCGCTAACTCGCCTCCATTCATTCCCATTCCACGCTTCTTCCTTTTCTCGTTGTTCCCTTTTTTTTTTCTCTCTTCCTTTCGTTGTTGTTTTTATTCTTCTCCTTTCTCTTCCTGTTCTGACGCCCGGACTCTTCTTCCCACCATTTTGTTGTCCGTTCCTTTCCAGTCCGGCCGGCTTCTCCGTTGACCCTCTTTCTCTCGGTTTCGCGAACACGCACCTACGCATACCAAATGAAAGCGTACACTGTCTTCCATCGCTGCCACGCTCATAATCGCCCCCGTCATCGCATGATTCCGGCTGCGTCGCTTCGAAGAAAGACCGCTTTCACGAACGCTGCCAAACTGGCTGCGGTCGTTACCCTTTATCATGCACCGATTCAACAATTCGCTGTCTATCGATCCACCAACACGAATACGCCTCGTCACCGTCATCAGCCGACTGGAGGGTTCACGGGGTTGCCCCATTCCGACCTGTCGATTTTACCCGATTTATGAGCCTAAGAATTATACTAAATGTACCGGCACTTTCGCTCATACGAATCGCACCACATATTTATACGACTGTTGTATCGCAGGTAATTCTCCTTAATGTGATCGAATTCTCAGAAAGTGACTAAGTTTCCTGAAAAGTTTGATCACCTCTGATGTAGGTGATTCGTACGAAAATTCAAACCCACCATTCTATAGAATAAATGGTTAACCTTCCACTTATATGTGTCACTCGTGACGCACATCAAAGTTCAGATACAACGAACCAAAATCATATTTATAGCACGATCGAGTCTGGAATTTAATATCGATTCATCACAAATCCATGAATCTTAAATGTGCTTAACATTTCAACTTTCCTTACTTGCTTTAATATTAGTTAGCTTACCTGCCAAAAACATAAGGCAAGGGGTTAATGGTCCCAAATAGTCTAACATTTGAAATCCCATCTTTCTGCAAAGACTTCTCTGTTCAAAATTTGATTCTTATAAACTGAAAAGAAATTAAATTGTAAATTATTACAAGTTAAATGCATTATTTGTAATTCACTATGGTGGTAATGAGGATGTAGCTGTTAAAAATTGAAAATGCATGGGAATCTACTTTTACCTCGTAAATGTTAAAAGTACCGAGTCTTAAATTAAGTGTAACTCAATATGATCCTTATTAGTACGCACGAGATGATATTAGTATGGAAGTAACGTGATATAAAGTATGCCAATTACTAGATCGAATCTCTTACCATGTTACACGTAATACGAAACAGGTTAGGCTGCAGCTTTTGCGCCATAAATTATGTAACTCGGTTCAGTTATATCTTATTATGTTCGTTATCACGAATTTGAAGTTGACAATATTGTATATTATTAACTACATATTGTTCTTTAAGTACAATAACTACTCTTATATTAATAATATAATATAACAATGAGGTAGTTAAATAACCTCTTCAGATTGCAGTGCAATATACATAATAAAAATTTGATAAATTTTCAGCTCCTTATGAAATCGAAACAAATATAAAAAAATATATAGAACATTTTCTATCGTTTCATGGACGTGTCATGTTTTTAAATTCGAATCATACTTTCTCTGCTGTTACTAGCATATTATATTATCAATACCTTATACATTCGTATATCGTGTTAATAAAAAAATGTTTAATTTTACAAAGGTCAAATATAAATTCATAGCTGAACGAATTCTTATATACTTCAGAAAACTTTCATTAATTCTTAATTACCACATCGTAATTAACGCTGCGGTTAATTAGAAATAATGTGTTTAAGTTATAGAGCTGTGTCTGGCGTATTGTTTAATTCATAACGATAAAATTGTCAGGAGAAGAAAGTTTCTTTAAATAAACTTAATCATATTCCCAAAGTTTTTTACTCTTCCGTCTGCCGCTTAATTGCGTTTTCCCGGCCGACACTATAATTAATCAGTGCACGTAGAAAATTGCAGCTTCTCATCATTCTAGCCGGCGAATTTCAATTAAGCATTCAAAAGCCTTGCTCGTAGATCGATCGCGAATCCCCCAGTCGAACTCGAATCAACTCACCGAGCGATTCATCCCTCATTTAAGCTGGCCACGATCGCGCTAATGAAAATCGCGAACCTAATTAAACTAAGAACGTGAAATTCCCATGTGAACCGGAAAAGACAACATCTACATCGAACGGAATTTTGGAAAATTTGATATTTCATCGAATATACGAATAATGATCTATTGTATTAATAATCACATTTGTTTAGTGATCCATCTAAACATAACATTTTAGCGAATAATAAATTATATTAAAATACAAGATTCATTCGATACAAAAATTTAGGTATTACAAGTGTAACAGTGATAGTTGTTTTAAGTGAAAAAATAAATATCTTTGAATAAAAGAAAAAGAGCACGTTTATAGGAGTAACAGTCTGTGAATAATGAAGATTTAAATCTTCCGAAGAATTCTAGAAGGAAGAAATGTGCTAATTTGCTCGAACATAATGAGAAGAAGAATACGTTCATAAGGATAACAGTTTCAGAGATAAAAATTCATTTATAAGCCCGAGACTCAAGAAAATGGGGCGAAATTTGCAAATATGATTAACTGTATTTCCATAACTGTCGGTTCGAGGATCTATATTTATAAGCCATTTTGTATTCAGAATCACATCCAATTGTATTTCTGTCATACGAGTGGGAGAAAATTATGTAAAATATATCAAATAATATTGTGGCTGTTTCCTTAAGTCAATAAATATTTATCCGTATATACAATTAGAAGATTTTAATTCGTATTTCTTCGATTCAACATCAAATAAGTAACCCAAAGTAATAAAGTTCGTTACCGTTTTCATTTCTCTGTTGAATTATTCATAAATTTCTACAAAAATTGACGATACACTGCTAAATTAAAGATAGCTCGTTGTTCGCATAATATTAACCCTAACACTGGGAAAGGATTATGTTAATTCAGAATTCTAGTGAAAAATTTGCAGAAACCAATAATAATGCATTTACTGAATGAATGCTGCATTAAATTCTACATACTATTACATTTTAATTAGGAAGAACCTGTTTTAACGTATATTGCATACAATGTACATCAATTACTTTTTATTATTAAGTCGAAGAAGGAATCATTAAACCTAACCTAAATATGGGTTCCGTGACAACGAGTGGAAGAAGAAAACTTTGAAATATAACAGAAAAGTCTAAAGAAAATAAACAGGAGATGAAACAGTTTGTCTAAATAAATTTTAACTAATTTAATCTAACCTAACCTCATAGGTGCCACAACAACAAATACAGAATAAGAACACACACATCGATAGAAATGTCGGTAAAAATAGTAGTTTGCCTGATCAGCCTGACTTAAGCCAGATACAGGTGTCGAATAAAAAATAAGAACAAAGTTCGCATAAATGGAAAGTCGAAAGAAGATGGAGCAGTCAACCCAGAAGAATTTTGATTAACCTAACCCAGATGCAGATAGCACGAGAATAAAAAAGAACGATAGATGCTCGAATAAATGGGAAAGTCGAAGGAAGATGAAGCAGTCAATCGAGACGAACTTCGATGGCAAGATTGTACGAATAGAGAAAGCAAGTGAAGCAATAAGGGAACCGAAGGAGCAGGAATACAGCAGGAGCAGAGAAACGAATCGCTTCGTCTGGAGTAGCAGGAGAGAAGATATCCTCGTGGAAAGCAGCTCGTTGACACGAACATTTGCAACTGGAGACACTCAGGTGTTGTGGGGCGAACGGCTGTACGGTTGTGGAGGCCGACAGAAAGGAGCAAGCCGAAGGAAGAGGCTGGTAATGGTGAAACTATCTTGGGGTTATGCTCCGGTCACTGACATCCCAGCCCGTAACGCTATACTATACTCTTTCCTCTCCTGGACACCGAGAGTTTGCCCTCTGACAGCCTGTATCTGTAGATTGCCAGCCTCCTTCACGATGCAGCTCTCGACTCTTCCACCGCGACCGGATAACCAGATACGTATCTGTGAAAAATGTCGGATTCGTGGAAACGGTGGGTGCGTGAAAACGTCCTGTCCTATTTCACCCAACCACGACCCTGCACGGTTCATCACCGATCAGCCAGAAAAATGTACTCGGATATTGAGGAAACCTAGGAATGAATACAACTCCATCTTCAGAACTTACAAGTTGTCAGGAAATATTAAACCTTTAGGTCTACGCCAACTTGTCATTTGATCGATTAGAAAGTGTATCTGTTCAAGAAGATCTACTACGTCGGTTGGCAACTGACATCTTTTGAGCTCACATTTTGGGAACTATTTGGTCCAAATTTCGTGTGATTACAGAAAACGTGGACGGTAATGATTTTGCAGTTGTAACACGCAACTTTAAATATTACTGAAGCAACTGACATCTGAGCGATACTACCGTTCACATTTTTGGAACTGTCGATTTGATCGAAATTTGGTATAATCATAGTAAACGTGAATATTAATAGCGATTTTAGTGTCTACTACTACCTGACACCAAATTGACATTTCAAATTTTATTTGAAGTGATATCTGGTTTCGAAAGTGGTTCTGATAGTAGCATAGTTCTTCCACGAAATCCTATAAGAAGGTTGTCGGAATGCCATTTCTCTCGTGTTAGTTCCATATGTAATCTCATCGTTACATGCACTTTAGTAAATACCTGATCGACCGTGAGCGAGGGCCACTAAACCGATTACTATACTTTATGCTATACCGGTGTTAACAGCCATCCTCGTAAGTGCACCTAACGGCAACTTAAATGTATCCGAGAGACTGTTGAACACCAATTTAATTCGAGATTAATCGACGAATATTAATCCGCCAATTTCGGGACGATGATACCTGTTTGCGAACAATTAGCAATTTAAGAGGAAACTTTGAAGCGTGTGGAATTTCACGAGTTCCAAGTACAACACTCTCCTATTAAAAATTTTGCGACAAGCATTCGATGTTATCGTTGTTCGTTATAGCCACTTGTTTGTGTTCGCGGAAATCGAATTTGCATCGTTCTTCTAGGTAGCGACAGCAAAAGATATTTATAACCAATTTCGCGAAAACGGATCTTAAGGTTTCTCGTTCTAGAAATGATTCTTGAAATAGAATTATGACATTTCTCGAAATATGTAATTGCAGAATCACTTAATTACGATTTGAAAAATTTACAGTGGATTTCGAACGTGTAGCATAGACAATTTAATTATTTAACTTACTATCCTAAGCAAATCAAATTCAGTTCTATCAAATGAATATCTAGAAATTTCGTACAATTTGTAGTTAATATCGAACCTTGCAATCTACTTCCTTAAATCATTACCTACAGTGATCTTGTCCAAAAATAATAAGTTCTCGTTAGAAATGTTAGCACAACAAATGTTAAAAGAAAATTTACTGTACTACAATATAGTCATTGGTGTCTTTGTAAGAATAGATTAGTAAAGGTTTGGTATGACCGCGTGTGACGGACGTGAGGTAAAAAGCGCGCGCGATTTGAAATGCGTAACTCGATTTGATCTCCAAATCCAAAACCTCGAATAAATAAATAATTAATATTACTTTACAAGCATGTACCCTTCCTATAAATTACTCCACCTGCTTCTTTATTAAGGCGAAAGTTGTAAAAAATGAAAAGTTGCTAAAACAGCTCTTCTAGCTCAAAACCGACAAGCTACGAACTAAAATCAATTGGTAAATATCACGATTCTTTTCCGTTCTGTTTCAGCCGGACCCTGAACAATGGAAGATTCGAGTGACGTCTCGATGGAAAAAAAAGAAGGAGGAAGAGTCGAAAGTAGGATGAACCGTGAACGGTCTTGATTCCTTGGCCGTCATTGCTGAGTGCAGCTTCGAAGTTCTCTGCACTCTTCGCTTCTTTCTACCTTCATTCTCCTCTATCTGTCACCCTATTTTCCTATAGCCTCTCTAATGGCTCTCGAGGTCCCTGTCTTATCGGTAACACTCCTCCCACCAGCCGTCGGATCTTTTCTCAATGAAGAATCTAAGGTTTTGTGTTCCAGTGGCGGTGCAGGAAACCGATTGCAGTAACCGGGGAAAAAAGGAACATCGCAAGTGGAGGACACAGAGTGCATAAAAGTCGAACGTTACGGGCGGGCCTGACTCTTTGCTCTGCCCGTATCTGTTCTCTTGGGTGAGCAAAGTTTCAGGTGTGTTCGTGGCTGTCTGTCGCCGTGATCTTTACCGAATTCGACGTAAAAACGTTTGGAAGCCATTTTCGAGCCCAATTCGAGCGGTAAAGTTAAACGAAGCTGCTACGGTGACATACGAATCTATGAGGTTGACTGTCGTTATTTTATGGGACGTAGCATGTGGCTATATAACAGACGAACTTTACAAATTATGTTCATAAAATACTTGAGTTTATAAATATTTGAGGATTTCGGAATTTTTCGAAAGTTTGACAGTTTGACAATGATCAGATTGCAGAATCTTGTAATTTCAGGAGCATTGTGGTAATCATCCTCGACAGTACTCTTACGCCTGAAATTTGCTTTTTACCTGGTCCTTGTGCTCTCTTATTTTGAGAAAATAAAGGTGAGCAAAGTTTCAGGTGTGTGAGTGCGTTGGAATCAACCGTGATAGAAGAACTAAAAAATTAACAGTTAGCAATAATAATTATTGTATAATTTATTATAGGTTTACCATTGTCATAGTTACAAAGAAAATATGTATGTACTCTGTCAATAAATATTAAACCATTGCGTAGAAATCCTACAAGTTTCCAAGAAATTATAACAATCCTACAAATTCCAAAAAAATCCTATCAAAGTCATGAAATGTGTATCGTTAGAAATATATTAGATTTTCGAGAACAAGTTCGATAGTTCCTAAAGTGGTGAAATATAATTTGTTGAAGGATCGCGATAATCGTGATAGATTCAATTTAAAATTAAATCTTTATCTCGGAAAAGTTTGCTAGCCGCAAGGGATGTGTTCAAGAATCGGTTAGTCTAAGATTAGCAATGAAGTTAGACAGGTCTTGGAAAGACTAATAAATCAAGTCAAGCGTTAGGATCTGGTTTCCGTCAGTGTCAGGCTTCCTCCTACGTGTATAAATCAATAACAGGCTGGTTAAAGCCGATGTAATTGAGAGAATGTAATTTTATACTCGAAAGTCAATAAGAAACTGTACACCCGCGTTAAATCAAATAAATCCGAGGGGATTTCATTAATTTTACGCTTCAAACTAAATTGAACGTTTTACGCGAGATATTTATTTTTTTAATATTTATAAATTCTGTGAAAATTGTCATACTTTGTACACATTAGACATTCTACAAATATTTCTGATACAGATCATTTCAATTCTTCATTAATTTACTGTATATATTTTTATACGTTGTACATTATTAAATATTGCAAAGTGTATTGAAGCTGTATCAGATTTAATAATAATAAGATAAGAATAATATTTAATAAAAGTAATAATTATATCAATTATGTGTTCGTTTCAATTTTCCCTCTTTTACTTAAATATTTAAACACGCTTAATCGATGTCTACTTTAATTAAAGATAAGTATTCAGATAAAGATACATCTGTAACATATTCATAATACGACAAAATATAATAAATCGTTTTTGCTGAAAATAAAATAGCAACAAGAAAAATTTAAATTTAAAAATTAGCAGTATTGTTAATAATTTTACCTTATTAAAAATTTCCATTTTCACAACGGGAAGTATTAATTTTAATAATAATTTTGTGCGAAAGAAGACTTCCTCGAAAGAGTTAAATGAAATGTAACGATAAGTTTTCCGAGCATTGAATATTTAATTGTGGCTCGCTCGAGCACAAAAAGAGAAAACCACCGGGCACAGGATTAATAAATTAATTATCCATTAAGCGGTCTTTAAACGTCCTTAGTAAAATAATACAGGAGTACGATCAACGACGATTCAGCGAATTGCTTCCATTTAAATATGAATTTACCCCTGGCAATTAATTAATTAATCCATCAAAGGCATCGCGTTGCGGAAGGGGAGCAAGAACTTGTCTGTTAGAGCTCTCAGGTTTGTGCTTTCATACATCACGGTAATGTTCAGAATATGGACATCTATTTTCAAACGATGTGCTGCTATAATAAGAGATTATCAACTTTATAACTACACTGGTTTGTATTAATATCCATATATTATATTAAGGTTTAAGGTACTCCCAAAGAAGATTACAATTTTACTTTACTCAATTTGTTAAGTTAAAAATTTGATATTTCTATATTTCTATATCTGCAAATTTCTTGCTCTCTAGATTTGTATATTTCTCAATTTTAAAATTTAAAAACTAAATTTGACATTTATGTATTTCTACAATATTTCTATATCTGTTTTCTCCGCTCAACTTCAAATCTTCAAAATTTAAATATCTGCTATTCCTACATTTCCAAATTCCAAAATACACAAAATTCTCAAACCTCCTAATTACTTCTACGAAAAGTTTCACTCGAAACTAAAACAATGAAAGAAACAGTCTTCTGTTACAAAATCAAAGTATCGTTTTGCAAACTAGACGTAGAATTTTCTCTGTGAATATTCAATCGACTCGACGGAATAAACAAAGGAAATAGAACCGAGAGAGGTACATATTGAAAAGCCATTTGTGAAAAAGAATGGGAAGAGCATAAATGGAACGGTATGCAACGAACAGAACAGTTTCGGAGTTTTGCGTCGATAGTTGATAATACTAGGAGTTCGTTATTACCAAAAGTTTCGCCTGTTAAACCAGAGTGCTGATAATATTGCTCGCATCGAGTTTAAACTGTTAACACATCGACCAGCCTACCGTGTATTCGAAATATATTAGTCGCGATAAGAACAGTTGAACTGTTGTATTTTAGGTGTCGGACAAGTTACCTGTTATCTGTTTCGGCGTTTTATTACGTTTCTTCAGCGGCTCAGATTAATTGGAAAACTTGTTATCTGATAGTTTAAGTATCTCTATCTTGTTTCTTCTCTTTTAATACCCGATATTACCTTTGCTGTTAACAGTCTGTCTCGCGCAAAAGTAATTACGATTCTTATTATGAGTCGAACGATACGTTTAAATTGGATCAATTTAATTCTCAGTTTACTGAGAATTGAATTTGGGGATTTAGAGGTATAGAGAATTGATAAGTTGTGAATTTGGGGAATTTGGAATTTGGAGTATTTGGAACTTGGGGAATTTGGAATTTGGGGAATTTGGAAGTTGGGCAATTTGGAATTTGGGGAATTCGAAATTTAGGGAATTTGGGATCTGGGGAATTTGAGATTTGGGGAATTCGAAATTTAGGGAATTTGGGGAATTTGGAATCTGGGGAATTCGATATTTAAGGAATTTGGGATCTAGGGAATTTGAGATTTGGGGAATTCGAAATTTAGGGAATTTGGGATCTGGGGAATTTGAGATTTGGGGAATTTGGAATTCGGGGAATTCGAAATTTAGGGAATTTAGGATTTGGGGAATTTGGAATTGGGGGAATTTGGGATCTGGGGAATTTGACATTTGGGGAATTCGAAATTTAGGGAATTTGGAATTTTGAGAATTTGGAATTTGGGGTATTTGGAATTGGGGGAATTTGAAATTTGAACACTTGGGAAATCGGAAGAGATTGGAATTTCACGAATTTGAAATTTTGGGAATTTGGGGAATTTTTAACCTGTAGGAAATTTGGAATTTAGGGGAATTTAGAATTTGAGGTATTTTGAATCTAGGGGAATTTGGAATCTGTGTAATTTAAATTTTGTGAAATTGAAAATTTCAGAATTGCAAACGTAGAAATTTAATGATAAAATATCTATTTTCATGGCTGAGTCTATAACAGCCTATGATTTTCTCCGTATAGCGATTCCCGTGTCCCTAACACGCGACGTTTTATTGAATCGGGACATTTTATGAAGGAATAAAGAAGAGATCTTTGCGAGACTAGTATCGAGCCCCGTTTGTCTCGAATTTTATTGGCAAGTTGTTCGGAGTGTTCGCTACTGTCGCACAGTATTCGTTTAAATCATGAACGTGGAAACAGAGTTCGATCACGTGATCACGGAAAATAGAAAACGTGTGATCACGAGGGTACATGTATCTATTGTCGGCCAGCTATTCAATGGATTATTAAGAGGGGAAAACATGTATTTTTGACGCAGAAGGTCGTCAATTCGATAATTGATTTTATGGAACAATCCGTCGAAGAAACGGGGACGCAATTTAGTTCTTTTGTCGTTAAACAGCACGGAAAAGATTCAAGGCTGCAGTTAAACGTTCTGAGAATGTTCTTATTTTCATTGTTTTCTTCGTGTCGAAAAACGATTTATTTCTTTTAATATTTCTTTCTACGGTTGAACATTATTTCTCAAGTGGAAGAGATTCAATATGCTAACAATTTTATTAAATTTTTAGTTTTTCTTAAGTAGAATTTTTCTAAGTGTAATGGCGGCCTAGTTTCAGTGTACATCGTTTACCATTTTAATTTCTTTTAATTGCAATCGCAGAAATACTTGTAAAGCTAAATATCTAAAGAAACATATAAAATAAATTTAAAGAATACTAACATAAAAATTTATAAATATCCTAGTTTACCTATTTCATCTCCCTAAACCGAAAATAAATAGTGAATATCCTTCTATTCTCTACTTGTTAAGTGAAAGAAGCTTATACATTGCATCAAAGTGTACAGGTACGAATCGAAGTAATTTGAAATGATTAGTGGTCCATCGTAACACGAGAAATAGCACCGCAGATCGACCTTCGATACCGAAGTTGCTCGAACTCCTGTTTACATCAGAATTAGAAGAAACAACTGGTTGCATATATGGGTTACATAGGTGATCCCTGATACGATAAACCTGAAATGCATGTAAGCAGCGTGGTAAGCTTTACGCAATACCCTGTCACAACAGAATAGATATCCTTTACGCAATATCTATAAATAAACTAGTCCATAGAGGGACTACAATAATGAGACATTGCTCGAGCCAACAATAATAAATCATAGTTTAAATTGGTAAATTAACAAGAATATACTTGATTGCTTGATTACTTCTTCGCCCTGTTTCACGGTTTATTGCGGATAATTTGTCAACTGGTTTTCTAAGGTAATACTGCATAGATATCGCGTAGAGTGATGTAGTTAGGTAAGAATGTAGCACGAAAAATATAGTGTAGGACATAGGATACTTTATGTAGCCACAAAGTTTCAGATTTACTTTCTGAATTTTTCAATTTTCTAATTTTTAAGTTTTGAAATTTCATACATCACATTCTCAAATCCTCGAATCACCAAATTTTCAGATTTGCAGATCCCTAAGTCTCTAAATCTCAAAGTCTTCAAATCCCCAAATCTCTAAATCCCCATAAGTGCCCCAATTCTCAGATTTTCAAATCTCTAAATCCCTAAATTCACGAAACCCCAAATCCCTAAAGTCTCAAAGTCTCAAACCCCAAATCTCTACGCCCCAAATCCTCAGATTTTCAAATCTCTGAATTCACAAATTCATAAATCTTTAAATTCCAAAATTTTCAAATTTCCAAATTCCCTTAAATCTTCAAATCTCCAAATCCTCAAATTCTCAAAATTACAAATCTCCACAATTTTCAATTTTCTGTAATTTTGGATTTCTAATGATTTCTCGTGAAATTAATTAGGGACCTCTGACGGCAAAGCTGAGAACCTTCGAACAAAATTATCTCTCGTACGTTGTTTTCAAAAATTGCAAGCGAAAAATTTATAATTTTTCCTTATAGTATTCCGTATAATTATACAGAGAATATTTGCAAAAAGAAAGCACGAGGATATATTACTTCTTTTGTCTCTACAACAAAATTATTGTCTTTATCTTTCCTTCATAAAGCACCGCAGAAAAGGCAAAGATTACTAACATTTGCCCAGAGTTTCTCAATTTCGATACCCATTTCTAGTCGACTTCTGTTCTTTTCCAAATTCGTGCGTTACTGTAAATTCTTCCATTAGTAAAAAAAATTGAATAAAAACAGGGAAATATTTTTTTCACAGTTGGTAAACACTGTCAGACATTTTGTAATGCATCTGAAATGACGCAGATGTTCTAGGGACTTGTAATTCATGTAAAATCATTTTCATTAAAATTTTCATGAACGTGTCACACACTCACGATGAAAATTTGTGGTTAATCAAATGGTACTATAAATGTTACTGTTCCTTGCCAAAATTCATTCATTCAATAATTACGAATAATAGTATTGTGGCGCCATCATAAATAACAAAATATGTCAACACATTGATAGTGCAGTACTGTCATTTAGCAACAACGTCATTCGCCTAAGGCAATGATTTTGGTAAGTTTAGATGTCAATGTAAGTAGAAATTGAAAATGTATTTATTTATCTACGAGTTGTTATTAAATTATTAAATTTAAAGCCTAGTTGTACTTATTAATGCAGTTGACAATCATAATATGACAATGAATTTATGATTTAGTTCGTTGAAAATGTTTGCTTTTGTGTTTTGTTTTTTTCTCTTTTTTAAAGTATTGACATAACGGTTAAATTAAGGGTTTGTAAGATTTACTTTCCAAATACTATAAATTTTGCAACTGGTTTTACATTTTTAAAACACAGTTTGTATGTTTTTTTTTTTAAATGATTCATAATCATATATCCTGTAAGATTGGTAGCTATGATAGAAATTAAGTGTCATGATAAAGTGTAACATTTGTTAAGTCTGAAATAGGAGTACAATTATTACAAATTATTTTATTGTATTAACACAAATAGTGCCTTTAATATAATTCTTCATCAGATCAACACAAAATTTATAATGTTGCAGAGCTATTAAATATTTGGGTCAGTGGTTTAATATCAATGCCAAATAATATCCAACTATGGCATTCAATAAAACAGAAACATATTTGTTACAAGACAGCGATGTTGACAACTTGAGCATTGACTCAAGTTATATCAAACCAGAAAGTCGTTTGCAAAGTTTTGGTTTTACAATGGATAATGGCAAGGCCAGATTTAAATTAGATGATGACACACCTGCATATTCGAATGCAGCATTAGATAGTTTTAATGTTGTCGATTCTGATGATACATTGTCCTTTGTAGTATTGGGAAAAGACTCGCTGGACTGTATCCAAGCATCGTCGCTTGCTTCTTATGTTGATATTCAAGAAAAGAGTATGTCTATCGTATGTGTCTGTTCATTTAAAGTATAATGTTTAACGTTAAAAACCATATTGATGAGAAGGTTTATTTGATGTTTAGGATTATGGATCCATGATAACTTCATGGAATTTAAAAGAAATTCAGCAGAAACTGAAGGAAGTGTTACATGAAAACAACATGTTGAAAGAAACATTGAAACAAAACAATGCAGCCATGAAAAAACAGTTTAATACCTTATCTGATTGGCACGAAGAAATTATGAAAGTTCATCAAAATCATAAAAAGAAGTTTGCTGAAACTAGAGAATTAATAAATTACCTTAAGAAAGAGAATGCAGAGTTAAAAATGAAACTTACTACTGGAGAATCTGATAATACAGAAATGGGTTATGAGGTACGTTATACTATTCTATTTTGTTCTTACATTTATTAATTTTATTTCTTGATTATAGATTCCTAGTGCAAATAGTCTTCAGAATGCTGTAAAAGAAAAAGAATCTTCTATTTCTGAAAAGCAACTCGAGGAAAAAGTATCATTTTTAACAGCTGAATTAAATAATTCTAAACTTAAGTGTGAAAAATTATCGTCCGATATAGAGAAACTGGCTAGTATATCAAACCTAATGACCTCCCAGTTAATGGAAGCTACATCTACAATTCAAGAACAAAGGTTGAACATAAAAAAGCTAGAAGTAGAAACTTCAATATCAAAGTCCATTGATTCAAGTTATTTTGATCAATCCCTTGATAATCCTACCTCTCGACAATCAAAGCCAGTTAATAATTGCATGGAATGTGAACAATGTTCGAAAAAAGATAAAGAAATTTATTCTTTGAATGAATCTATTCTTGCACTTGAACGTAAATTACAACATGTAAGTATTTAGTAAATGCATGGAAGATCATGTCTTAACAAAATTTTTAATTGCATAAAATTTTTAGATTACTACTCCTGTACAGTTTTGTATAAAAAATTCAATGAGTTATAAAAAACACCGTCAACGATATATTCAAAAAGTTCAGAATTTCAACAAGAAGTTGAGAGATTTTATATTTAGTTGCGATAAACAAGCAGGACACTACATAGTTGCAGACGTGTATCTAAACAAAATTACGGAAATGATAAAACAAATAGCTTCTGATGATATGACGTCAGCTGATCTACGATTTACTAGTAAAGATTTTGTCCAAAAAAGAGGGGAATATGCTGAACATTTGAAACGTATTACCGGGGTACAGGACGAATTAAAGTGTGCTTTTGACGACTGCAATACTCTTGTATCTGATATAGATGCCGTGTTGAGTACAGATATTGATGATAGTACAGTGAAAAAGAATGATGCTTCTGAATCTGCACGAAATATTGAAGAAGAAAATGCTGATAAGAAAGAGTCATTGGAACAAGAAAAGTTATCTCTCAGTAAAGAAAGGGAGAAACTGGAAGAAGAAAGAAATATTTTTAATGAACAGAAAAAAAATCTTGAATTAGAATTAAAAAATTTAAACGATGCCAAAGAAATTCTGCGTCAAGAAAGAATGAGTTTGCGCGAAGAAAAATCGTCTTTAGACCAGCAGAGCCAACTGTACGAAAGCCATTCTAAAAAGGCATTGGAAATAGAAAACAGCAAATTTGAAGCAAAATATGCTCAATTAGTAAGCGAAATTGGTACTCTCCGTGAGATTATACGAAAGAAGGAGCTACATATTAATGAATTACAAGGAGAAGTGGCATTTCATGTAAGTATAAATTCCATAGTAAATCTTTAGTTAAGTAATTTATTTTTAAAAGCAACCTAAATGTAATAATACTGTGGGATAGGGCCACAGGGTACATGAGTAAAGCGTCTCTTCGATCATTCGATATATTGCATGATCTTTTGTTATAGTTTTTCCGTAGCGAGGAAACGTAAAGAAAAGTAGAGAGTCGGTTATCAGATGTCGTATTGTGCACATCATTAAACATATTCTATTAAAATATAATTAATAATAAATAATAGCGAAGAATTGAATAAACCTTATTTAAAGTGTAATAATTAAAGTAATAAACATCTTAATAATTTTCATTAAAAGTTTTTTTAAATAATTACTACAATACTTTCTTATCTGTACTACAGTTGGAAAGTAACAATTTATTACAAACACAATTACACATATACGAGGAAGATTTCAAACACGAGAAAAGAATTAAAGAATCGTTATTACATGGAAGAAATAATCTGGATACAGATTTACAGAAACAAATTGATTTCAATATACAATTACAGGAAGAAATTAAACGTTTGAATTCCCAAATTAATGGGAGTGCATCAGAAAACCGAGTAAGTTTTCATATGATTTGTATGGATACTGCATAGTTGTTATAATTAATTGATTCTTTAAATTTTAGAGTAATGCAACTCAATTGGTACCTCCATTAGTATCTACATTCATATGCCCAAAATGTGATACCGTGTTTAGAGATATGGCATCTTTGGAAAAACATATTGACCGTTGTTTAACTTTAGATTAATATAAATGTTTACATTATTTTATTGACTATTATTTTTAAGCAAAACAAATATGAAACATTATAATAACCATAAATGTTATTACCTAGAATTATAGAGATATAATATAAATTTGAATGTACTAAACATCTTAAAAAAGATGAAATAAAATAAATAATATAAATGTTGTCAGATGTGATCTTTTTATTTGAAACCATGTAAAATTAAAATAATATAACAGCAAAAATAATGAAATTATTACATTTTTCTTGAAAATGTTCAATAATGCTTTGTGCCATTTGTATACGTTCGTACATGAAATCAACATAAATTGTTAATAATCTTTAAAAGGGAAAATGCAGTCAACAAAAAAAAGCGCATATTTGCTGTAAAATTTGTTCGAGAACAATGCTAGTTTCATGCTAAATTATTAGTATAAAAGAAACAGTAACAAATGATAATAGTCATACAAAAATATAATAAAAGTACGTACATTTAATGATTGTTGTAGATGCGAAAAGTGGAATTGAAATTATCACACAAATTTATCAAACTAGCACATAATGATAACGTCACTTTCACTTCGAGAATTTTAAATTTAAAAATGGAGTAGCATCTCGAATTTAAAGCGACTTTAGAGACCTCATGCGGCGAAATTAAAAACTCAGGATTATCCATCTTTGTTTCTCCTGTATTACTTTCTATATGAGTAACAAGGACAACACTTATGAAACAACCTGAATCCGATTTTGCAATTTGACTTTTTATAAAGCCAAATAACTTAACTTACAATACCTTGATAGTTGTTTATATTACGGTATCTCTTATTAGATATGATTATTTCTATTGGTACGGCCATTGTGTACATTGTTGGTATCCATCGTCAGTTTAACTTTGCACTTTGCTTATCTTCAGAAGGAGACTTCTTTTGGGAGCCAGTAAATGAGAAAACGGATGCTTAACATAGGGAATCAGTGTTTCATCGCAAACATCAACTCTATAATTTTTCAGCATCTGTATCAGTCCTATTTTAGTTTGATAAACTGCGAAACGTGCCCCTAAAAGAGTAATAATATTAATATATGCAAACAAGTATGAAACGTGGACTAATTACTATCGGTATAATTTTTAAATATGACGTATGAAGAACAGTCAGGACGAGCTAGATCACCGAATTTGGGTGAAAAGTTTATGTGATATCCAAGTACGAAAAAATAAATGATGTTTGATCCAGAGAATTTTACCCCATCAAACTCCCTCTTACCGATCTTGTGAACAGTAGATTTTATGGTCTTAGACATTAATGACTCTTAAATTGTTTTACATTATTTAATAAATTACCGATGCAATTTCTTGGCCCATCTCCGAAGGGTAACAAGCTGATAGGGTGTCGACTGGCCTCTGCATCCTCGTTAAACCTTTCAGGGTCAAAAACGTCAGGATTCGGATAATGATCGGGATCGGTGTGAATTGCATATACAGGAATGTGAACTACAGTATCTTTTGGAATAGACACTTTTGTACCATTAAAGGTGTAATTATTGTTACATCTTCTTTTTAGAACTGTGACTGGTGGATACTTTCTGAGCGTCTCTGTAACAAATTATGTAAAATAAACATCGTGCAAAAAATTTCACTTTTTAGATAAATTTAGTTAACAATGTTTGTATGAGAGAATGTCGGAAAATGTGGTGAAATTACCTTTGAATACTTTCTCCAAATAGTCCATTTCTTTGATGTTGTCGTACGTCCAGTTTCCTTTATTCTTGGCATAGAATTCTTTTATTTCTTCTCGAAGCTTGTCTTGCACATCAGGATTCAACGCCATTTCATACAAAGCATGTCCAATTGTACTCGAAGAAGTTTCAAAGCCAGCCGCGAAGAAAATGGCAGCTTGGGCGGTCAGTAAAGTATCCGTTACCTCTAAGAATTTCGTTAAATTCTGTTAAAAAATAATCGTTGATAGTTCCACGAATTTTCGTTCATCGAAAATTTTGTTTCATGAAGCTATCACCCAGTGATACACATTCTCATTCTTTAAAAAAGAATTTGAAGTATTCATCGTACATTTTTGTACTATAACATCATTTAACAATGGGTACTTTATTAGATACCACAATGAAAGATTAATTAGGTAAAATGTACAGTAGGTTCTCGTTATATTGCCACCTTCACGTATATTAAAACAGTCTCACTATAGTAGAATATAAAAATTCATGGAAATCGTTAAAATGAGGAAACGTTTTTGTTGCTCTGTCAACAGCGATATAACGAGAGTTTACTTACCGATATTTTCTAATTTGTGCGGATTATACTTCAGTTCCATCAGCACATTTATGAAATCCGGCCTGACGATGTTGTTCTCTTTCCTGTACCGTATAGTCTCCGAGACCATTTTCGTCAAAAATGTCGTCACTTTGCTCGAAGGTAGCACCAACGCAAGTGCACAGTACAACCACGGTGCGATTTCTCTCAAAATACCTCTTAACCGTGTCTTGTTACCAATTTCGAACATCTTTTTTCCCAACTGCCGAAATTGGCTTCCTTCATCCACCAGTGCGTTCATGTTAATCCCAAAGATGCAGCTTCCTATCACGTCCGTGGTAAATCTTGCTGCTACTTCTCGACAATCCAGAAGATTTCCCTCTTCGATTATTTTCTCTAAACACCCTTCTAATTCGTTCGAACATTCGAGTATTAACGGGAACATATCCTTTAACTTCCCAGACGTGAATATCGGCGAGAGCTTCATTCTCAATGGACGCCATCTTTCTGCTTCTAAGCTGAAGATGTTTAAGGACAACGGTTCTGTCTGAAAATATAACTTATGGTAACAGCAGCGTGATCTTTAGCGAAATAGATAATATGTTACTACACCATTGAAGCTTTTATCAAAGAAATTTAAAATGAAAAGTTAGAACGAGCTGAAGTGGAAATGGATCTCATGAGTTGCATTTCACTGTATCGTTAATATTGATATTCAATTTCTATTTTCTGTTAAGATATGTAAACGAAATATTGAAGAAAGGTTTTCGTGATAATATACGTACTCTTGGGAAAATGGTAATTCCTCGGTCATTGAAAGTCGAGAAGTCCTTGATCAGGACGTCTTTTATGAGATCCAGATCGGTTAATATGAGATTCGGTGATCTTTGCACGAATATTCCGATCATGGGCTCGTTTTTGTATTCATTATACAGTTTGGTTACATAATCATCTAACGCGGTATGTCCATATATGATATTGTTCAGATTACCCAATACAGGTACTGGTTGTGGCCCAGGTACGCCACGAGTCTTCCAAAAATTGAAGGTCGACGTAAAGTAATAGTACAGAGCGAGGAAGACCACGACGAAAATGGTCAATAATTGGATGTAATCAACCATATTGGATCTGTTTTACTGTTATAATATGACAGTGGATGAATTTCAATTATAGTCGACTGCTTACTGTTCGATATTTTGTGTTTCGCTCGAATCTGTGCTTTCTTATCTCATGTGGAGTTGAACTTATCATAAAATTTGTTTATATGTGTTTGCGTTGATAAAGTACATTCCTTTATGTTCGAAATGTTTTATCACAATGAGTTTGCAATATTTACATTCACTTAGAAAGCTACAGTAGAATTTCAGTGATTAACTCCAGGTAAATGCTTAGTCAATGCAAATATATTTGTGTTATGTACAGGATGCCCCAAATAAATGCACACACAATTAAATTTTATATTAAATTAAATAATAAAATATTTAAAGTATAGTTAAGTGAATGTGTTAGTAAAATAAGTATACTCAACAAGTTTTTAGGATTTACAAAAGCACACACACATTTTATTTGTATCACTCATTTTGAAATATCATACAAGAGAACGTTTCATGTGTCACTTTGTACCTTACTTAATTTTAGAATGATAGTTCTTATTGGAGAAAGCACGCGAGCTGTCGGATGTCTGATATATGGGATTAATGTCTTATCGCAAACCTCGACCTTGTAATTATTTAACATCTGAATTATTCCTACTTTAGTCTGGTAAACCGCAAAACGTGCTCCTGAAACAGTAACCAGTAACATTACTATATACAAACATAAAACGGGGACAAATTATTATAATTTGTTAATGGATTCTTGAACTGTAGATCCACAATCTCAAGACATTATTTTAAATACTACGCATATTCCATTTAATAAATTACCAATGCAATTTCTTGGTCCATCACCAAAAGGCATGTAAGCCATAGGATGTCGCGAAGCTGTCGCATCGTCGTTAAACCGCTCGGGATCGAAAATATCGGGTTTCGGATAAATACTTGGATCTTTATGAATAGCGGCTACAGGAATCAACACTTCCGTATCCGTTGGAATGGTTACTTTTGTACCGCTGAAAGTGTAATCGCTGTTACATCTTCTTCTTATCAGTTCACCCGGTGGGTACTTCCTGAGCGTCTCTGCCAAAAAATTTCAATTATAGAAAATATAGAGTTATATATAAAAAAATGTGCATACCTTTGAATACTTTGTCCAGGTATCTCATTTCTTTCACATCGTCGTATGTCCAGTTCCCTTTGTTTTTGTTATAGAATTCTTTGATTTCTTTACGAAGCTTGTCTTGCATATTGGGATTCAAGGCCATTTCATATAGCGCGTGTCCAATTGTGGTGGAAGAAGTTTCAAAACCAGCTGCGAAGAAAGCAGCAACTTGTGCGGCGAGTATAACGTCCGTTACCTCGTCTAAATTTCGTAAAATACCGTTTCAAACATTAATTCATTGCTGTGATTATTATAAATGGCAGTGATCTTATACCGCTGAAAGCACCATTGATCATTCGATGAACGAGTGTTTACGGAACGAACCGGCTTAGAGCCCCGATCGCGCGCATTTATCTAACGCTGTGAAGTTTCAAGAGTCTTTTAGCAAATATTGTTACATTTCTGATTTTTTTGAATTCGCTAATTTTACAGATGTCCAAATTCTTAAGTTCTTGAGTTTCTTTTCTAAATTCCTAAACTCCTAAGTTTCTTGCACCCCAAAATTTCTCAGACCCCTAAATTTCCAAATTCCCAACTCCACAACAGTCCAAATTAGCTAAAAGCATAATTACTCAAACTACTTACCAATATTCTCCAGTTTGTGTGGATTGTCCTTCAGCTCCATAAGCACATTTATGAAATCTGGCCTGACGATATTGTTCTCTTTTCTATATTTTATTGTCTCCGTCACGATATTCGTTAAAAATATCGTGACTTCGCTTTGCGGCAACACAAAGCCAAGTAGATTGTACAGCCACGGCATAGCATCTTTCAGCATACCTATAACTCGTTTCCTGATATCAGGCTTGAAAATTTTCTTCCCAATTCGTCGAAATTCGCTGCCTTCGTCCGACAACGCGTTCATGTTAATCCCAAAAGCACAGCTACCTATAGCATCGGTGGTAAATCTTGCAGCTACTTCGCGACAATCGAGAAGTCCTCCCTGTTCGATTATTTTCTCAAAACATCCCTCTAACTGATTCGAACACTCTAGTATCAGAGGGAACATTTCCTTCAATTTTCCGGATGTGAACACGGGCGAAAGTTTCGTTCTCAGTGGACGCCATCTTTTTGCTTCCAGGCTGAAGATGTTGAGGGACAACGGCTCTGTCTGTGAATGCAATTTACGGTTACATCGGAAGAGATTTATATATTATACAAATTATGGATTGAAATTTTGATTTTTGAAGAAAATTTTATACCTTCTCGAAAACGAGATGTCCTCGGTCGCTGAATACGGAAAAGTCCTTGATCAAAACATCCTTCATCAGATCCAGATCGGTTAATATAAGATTGGGTTGCCTTCTCTCGAATATCCCGATTATAGGCTCATTTCTGTACTCCTGGTAAAATTTCACTATGCAGTCGTTCAAAGCGCATTTCTCGAGGAGGACATCTTTGATGTTGCCAAATATGGGCACCGGTCGTGGTCCAGGTACGCCACGCTTCTTCCAAAAGTCAAAGGTCGACGTGAAGTAATAATACAAAGCTAGGAACACCACGGCGAACGCACTCAATAATTGAAAATAGTCGGCCATATTGTATCCGTCGTGCAGCAGTCAGGTGTCACGCTCAGTCGACGGAATGCTGCCAACTATATACTTCGTTACAGTACATCCTGTCATTTATCAGCTATTTTTTAACTCTGGCATGTTTATGTTCTTTGCGATTTATTTGCCGAGTATGAGATTGCAATATCTGTGCTTACAACTCAATTATAATTTGTATTTTATTTATTCAGAGAAAAGAGCAATTAAACAGCACCGTGTATGGGAGTGTTCGGATTAAACGTACAGATGAACTGGTCTTGTGAATTACAGCTCGCATTATATAAACGAGATAGCACTGGTAGGGAGAATGTGGACTTCTATTATACGAATAATCCAGTAATCAGCGCGTAAGTGGAGCCCTCTTGTCAACCGTTGCTAAAGTTTATGGGACTCGGTGAAAATTGTTGTGTATAGACTTTTGGCAACATTTGACGTGGTATAAGAACTCGTACGAGTACATGTGTACTTGATAAGATAAAATATGTATATAAATAATATAAAATTATCTGTATTCGAGGAATTACATAAACACAAATTTCGATACATTTGCGTTTTATATTTTGGGAGGAACTAACAACTTATTAGTTAACATTCGTGTAAGTTATCTGTATATCGTGCAAGTAAACTGTACTGCGACAAATGAAATAGAATACAAACTCTGTCTTACCAACTCTGTTGTTAGATCACTTTTATAATTTTATTTGCTTTTTTTCAAAATTTATATTATGCTTAGAGTATTATCTTAGAAATATGAGTCCAGCGTGTGTATTTTAGTTGGTAATTGATTGCTATATCCGTGTAGATGTGTATCGCGTAATGAACGACGTAGCATCTTTCGCAAGGTCAGCTTCATTTTGCGGTGAATCAAAACACAGTGATGTTATGTCACTGATAGATCTTTTTCTATGTAATTATATTCTCAAGAGTCTCACTCTATAACTTGTTTACTAAAATTTTGTAAGAAATACGTGTACATAAAAATGTACTTTTCATTGAACATCAAATTGCAAAATCGAGTACTACACTGTACTATGCAAAGAATATTTTGAAGAAGAATACATAATTAGCAAACTATTAATAGCAAGTAAAATAAAATTAAACGAAACATTGCTGAAGAATCTTTAAACAACAAAATTGCATCTCTGCTTGCATTTCTTGTAGAGTCTCGGTAAGTGTTCGTAGCTCGGGATTATATTTGAACGCTTATCAAGGGAGGTAGATGTTCCATAAATTCCAATGATAAAAATAGAGAAAAACAAGTAGCAAACAAAAGTAGAAAATAAGAAACAATTTTCTTTAGATTGAAGAGTAGATATATTTCACGATGCGATAAAAAATTAACGGCATGCATGCTTATTTTATTTACATGTACAATTACAAATATTTAACATAGTACAATACACTTTAAATTAACATATCATTGTCAGTAGAAAATCTCTATAAATATTTTAATAACATTACTTATACTCTTTAAGGATTATGTACATCTACGGCATAACATTAATGTCTTTCATTTGTTAATTTCATTTTGCACTTTACTTATTTTTAATATAATTCTGTGTTTGGGAGTGAATACACGAGCTATTGGATGCCTAACGTATGGGACCATTGTCTGCTCACAGACGTCGACTTTGTAATTTCTTAATGTCTGTATCAAACCTAATTTAGTCTGAAAGATCGCAAATCGTGCTCCTGAAAAAATAAAAAATGTCAGAAATATTTATAATGCAAACAAGTTTAAAATCAAGATGAGTTGTTGTGATCAATGTTATTTCAATATGGCATATGCAAATTCATGAATTGTGGAACCTCTCAAATGTTCAGATATATAAATTTAAATTACCAATGCAGTTTCTAGGTCCATCGCCAAAGGGCAGGAAAGTCATAGGGTGTCTAGCAGCTTCTACTTCCTCGTTAAACCTTTCTGGGTCAAAAATGTCAGGATTTGGATAAATAGCAGGATCGGTTTGAATTGCGTACAAAGGAATGAGAACCATAGTATCTTTAGGAATGGATACTTTTGTACCACTGAACGTATAATCGGTATTACATCTTCTTCTCAGAAGCTGACCTGGTGGATATTTCCTGAGCGTTTCTGTCAAAACGAAGTTACAACAATAAGAATACTTAATAGTTTTTAACTTAATAACTTAATTACCGTATGATACCTTTAAATATTTTATCCAAATATTTCATTTCTTTTACGTCGTCATATGTCCACTTTCCATTATTCTTAGTGTAGTGTTCTCTTATTTCGTTTCGAAGCTTGTCTTGTATATCAGGATTCAAGGCCATTTCATATAATGCATGTCCAATAGTAGTTGAAGAAGTTTCGAAGCCTGCCGCGAAGAAGACGAAAGCTTGCGCGGTGAGCAAAGTGTCTGTCATATCTATAAAATTTAACGGGACAGAATTAAACTTTACCCATTCGTTTTATGTGATGTTGACAAATTCGATTTTGGGAAGGTTCCTAAATTTTCAAGTCCTCACATTTCCAAAAACCACCTAAATCTTCTAATTAAAAACAAGACTTATCAATTGCTTACCGATGTTCTCTAATTTATGTGGATTCTCCTTCAACTCCATCAGCAAATTTATAAAATCTGGTCTAACAATGTTGTTTTCCTTCCTGTACTTTATTGTCTCTGAAACAATCGCCGTCAAAAATGTGGTGACTTCGGTCTGAGGTAACACAAAACCAAGCATATTGTAGAACTGTGGAAGAGCTTCTTTGAAAGTGAATTTCAGCAATGTTTGAATGTCGCTTTTAAAAATTTCTTTTCCTATTCGTCGAAATTCGCTTTCCTCGTCAGACAACGCGTTCATGTTAATCCCGAAGGCACAGCTTCCTATCGCATCGGTGGTAAATCTTGCAGCTACTTCGCGACAATCGAGAAGTCCTCCCTGTTCGATTATTTTCTCAAAACACCCCTCTAACTGATTCGAACACTCTAGTATCAGAGGGAACATTTCCTTCAATTTTCCGGATGTGAACACTGGCGTGAGACTTTTGCGCAGTGGTCGCCATCTTTCTGGCTCCAGGTTGAAGAGGTTTGCTGACAATGGCTCAGCCTGCAAATATAGTATCCAGAATTAAATAGAAACATTTCAAGTATTTGTGATCTTCTCCACAGTTATCCTTGACAAAAGATACCTATGTTATATCTTACAACAAGCATGTTAACTTACTCTTTCGAACACGGAAGTTCCTCGATCTTCGAACATAGTAAAGTCCTTGATTAAGACATCCTTAATAAGATCCAGGTCGCGCAAGACAAGATTCGGTGATCCTCTCACGAATATCCCAAACATAGGCTCATCCTTATATTTCTTGTAAAGGCGTGTAATATATATTTGTAACGTTTCCCTTCCGAGTACGACATCTTTGGCATTGCCGAATACGGGTATTGGTCGTGGTCCAGGTACACCACGATTCTTCCAGAAGTCGAAAGTCGATGTGAAATAATAATACAGAGCGAGAAATACCACGACAAACGCGCTGAACAATTGAAAATAGTCAGCCATGTTATTGTCACGACTGATAAGTGTAGGATCGTGGTTGGTAGCAGACTGCAGAATGAAATATGTTCCACATTTCTTGCCGCTTATTTATAATCGATTATGACATTTCAGATCTCGTGAGTCTTTTTTTCGCCTGTGCAAATACTCGGTTGTGTATTAGTACTGAGTTTATGCCATCTTCTCGGAATCTTGTTCCAATAAACTTTTCGATAACTACCTCTATCGCGTATTGAACATTACGTAGCATTTTTCATATGAATTTACTGGAAACAGGGCGTAGCTAATACAAAATTCTTAATCGGTGACAGGAATTTCGGAATTTCGACACTTTCGGGAGTTTGGGAATTTGGGAGTTTATGACATTAGGAATTTGGGACATTAGGAATTTAGGACCCTGAGTCTATGACACAGGAATTCGGGATTTTTTGGAAGTTTGGGGTTTTACGAGTTTGAATTATTAGGAGTTTGGTACTTTGGATAATTTGAGACTGAGAATTTGGGATGTTAGAACCTTGAGACTTTGACAGTTTAGAAATTTTAGAGTTTGGGACCCTGGAAATTCGTTGGGACTTCCATATTCTGTAATTTTAATGTATTCAGCTTTTGACACTAAAATTTCAAGCATTACAAATCTTCCAAATTTTTAAACTTTCGAATCCACAATAGTATAAACATGGTTAAAATATCAGCCCACTAAATGATCCAATATTTGATAAAAAGTCATGACATTGATGGAGGTATAATACCAGGTACCTGTATCAGACATACAGTAATGAACATATTAACGTATTAACTTTTCTTCGAAATACTTTTTGAGATAAGCATCACTTTTGGCAATATTTGTGTGTATTAGTCAAACGGATCACCCTAGGTGTAACAATTAAAACCTTCTGACATCGTATTTTATGACTGCTATATTTCATTGAAACGTCACTTAGCGTGTCTCAGCCACTTTTTATCATTAGATAAAGAATTAAAGACTTCCTATTTTTGTGAATGAACAGAATGAGATATAATGACTTGGTAATGAGTTTATTAACATACTGATGCTGACTCATATTTATCAAGGGTACACTTTCTCTGAGTTGAACGTATAAAATAAAGACAACAAGCGAAACTGGTATAGTAAGCATGACTAGCAGGAAAAATAATTATTTGTGTCGCAGTCATCGGATTATTGTACTTTTATGTTTATCACAAAACTGTTTGCGAAACCTATTTTCATTGTGTCGGTTCAAAACAGTGTAATCTCCTATCATTTTATGTTATCTGATAGTATCGAAAAAGTGCAATAGGTTTTAAACAACAAAGACGTAAAATGTACAGATGCCAACCTACGAGTTGTCGCGTGAAGAGGCTGTCGTGTTTAAAAAAGCACAATTGATCAGAGTAGAAAAATGTGCGAAATTTTTCATAATTTTTATGCTAAAATACAGTAGGTGGAGTTCGAGCCACAGATTCATCTGCCCTCGACGAAGGTACGATTAGATTACAAGAGTATGATTTATTGTTACATCTGTAGTTACTAGTATAAAAGACGCTGTGTAAAGAGATCTTTATTTTGTACCACACACTTAAATAATAAAATGTTTTCTACACTCACAATTTTACAGAAAAAAATGATCGAAATTATAAGTAAAAAATTCACAGCTTAATAAATATCACAATCTATCTAATTATATTTACACTAAAAAATATTGTCTACGACATTAATTATAATAATGTGAACTTAGGTTAGAAAAATGTGCGTATATAAAATATAAAAAGTGAAAATGAAGGAGTATTAAGTTACTAATGATACAAGCATATTTGTTAGTCAATTTAATGTCGTCAAGCATTGTATCTTAGAATAAACTAACATTAATTTGTTAGTTTTGTCAGCTTCAGGTACATTGCCTCTTTCGGTGCAAGTACAAATGCACCTGGAGACAACTTATATGGAATGACGGTTTTCTCGCAAACGTCGACTTTGTATTTCCGAAGAATGGTGATTAATCCGACCTTGGTTTGATAAACTGCAAAACGGGCACCTGCAAATAATTCACAGTAATTAAATACCACTACAGAAACTATAAACTACGTCATCCGAATAAATTTCAACTCTTAAAATTTCTGCCTGAGAATTTCTTAACTCTGTCATATTATCGAAGTTTTTAAGTAACATACCAATGCAATTTCTGGGTCCGTCACCGAAAGGTAAATAGTTCATGGGGTGGCGAGCTTGGACGGCATCTTCGTTAAATCTTTCGGGATCGAAGACCTCAGGATTCGGATAAATATCGGGATCTCGATGTATCGCATATATTGGTACCCAAATCCTCATATCTTTTAATATCGAAACTTTTGTGCCATCGAAGGTGTAATCCGAAGTTGCCTTCCTTGGCACTAGTGAACCTGGTGGATACTTCCTTAACGTTTCTGCAATTCAATTCCAAATTAATCATTTCATACTAATTTATAGAGGAGATGACTGCAACACCGAATCGGAACTATTTGAAGTTACAAGGGCTCTCGTTATATTGCTAGTTTCACATCAACATGTCCAGATGTCAACCCACGAGTTAACGCTTGGCCAAAGAAAAAATGTATTGTTATGACTATGTATTATAGTGATAGCAGAATCGTTGTAGAGTATTAGCTACGTTTATGGTATTTAACCCCTTCCCGTGCTTTGGCGAGTCTCACTCGTGACGCACTTACAGCTGAAATGTGACAAACCGTACTGAAATTTTGAATACTCTTCAACTTGAAATTTAGGTCCAACTATAAGTTGCATTATCAAGGATCCCTGAATATAAAATACTCACAACATTTTAATTTTCTTTGTTCGTTTTAATGTTATAGCCCTGAATAGTTAGTCTTGACTGACGCATCTGATAAATAAATGGCACGGGAAAGGGTTAAGACTAACTGCTGGCTATTTTCCACAAATATTAGTCGTTGTTACTTGACATGTGTTGTATACCTTTGAAAACTTTATCCAAGTATTCCATCTGTTTGATTGTTTCGTACTTTAAATCTCCGTTATTGGCTTCATCGTGCTCCCGAATTTCATCGCGCAACCTCTCTTGAATGTCATGATTCTGAGCTAACTCGTAAAGAGCATTGCTCATTGTAGTCGAAGAAGTTTCAAAACCGGCGGCAAAAAATACGAATGCTTGAGCTGTAAGCAATTCATCTGTTAACTCTGAAAAGAAATACAAAATTAAGTTATTATTTATCAACGTAATTTATTCCTGTGAGAAACTCATAATGATCATCAGAATAAGCTAGAAATAAAAGACGACCGAGTCAGATTGCAACACCTCCTTGTTTGTTTCAATAAATTCCCAAACTTGAATGACCAGATAAAACATTTAACATAAAATAAAATAAAACAGTTAGCATCTTGGCATCTGCCAATGAACTTACCAATATCACCAACTTGCAGAGGATGACTTTTCAACTCCATAAGCATATGAATGAAATCAGGTCTGTAAATATTGTTCGTTTTTCTGTACACCATAGAGTCGGTGACCATTTTCGTGAAGAAAGGAGTAAATTTGTCCGGTAGAAATCGACCCACGATACTGTACACTTTCGGTAAAAATATGTTGCATTTCAATCGGAATACGTTCAAGAAATTTGGAGCGAAGATGTCTCTGCCCATTTTACGAAATTCGCTGTCCTCCTCTCCCAGTGCATTCATGTCGATCCCAAAAGCGCAAGAACCGATCACGTCGGTTGTGAATTTCGCTGTTAGTTCCCGAATGTCGAAAGCTTCTCCTTTCGCGACTACTTTATCCAAATATTGGTCGAAGTGTTCTGAGCATTCGAGGATGAGACCGAACATTTCTTTCAGTTTTCCGGAGGTAAATATCGGCGAGAGCTTCGATCGCAGTGGCCTCCATCTTCTTGGCTCTAGATTCAGGAGATTCTTGGACAGTGGTTCCGCCTGTGAGCAATAACGAATAAAATAGACAATTACTTTAAAATAATCTTTAAATTATATATAAAATATATAAGCATGTATAAATACGTGGTCTTTTAAAACATTTAAACATCATGTTGGAAAATTATCTTCAAGTTTGAAAACAATATGTTGTCGAATTTCATTTTATGATAAAATTGTATATAGAATTATTTAACTTATAATATGTAGAGTGTACTGTGAAATGATAGCTATAAATAAAATTAAACAGAAGTTTTTGTTTCGGGATTGTAGAGATTTCGTAATCGTGTCGTACAGTTTTTCGTACCTTATCATGAACGTTGAATCCACGATCCGAAAATTTCGAGAAATCTCTGATGAGGACATCTTTGATTAATTCTGGATCTCTCAGAAGAAGAATCGGTGTATTCATCGCGTATAAACCAATCATTCGTTCGTTTTTATATTTCTGATAAAGCTCTTCACTGTATTCTGGCACTGATCTTATTGCGAACATAATGTCTATCGTATTGCCGAAGAATGGTATAGGTTTTGGACCAACTACTCCTTGCTTCTTCCAGAAATCGAAATTATTAGTGAAATAGTAATAAAGAACGAAGAGCACTGCGGCGACGCCGCATAAGATTTCAAAATAGTCCGCCATTGTTATTCAGTGGCTTCTTAAAGAGCGATGATTTCCTGAAAACAATTTATAATAATTCATAACAAATCATACTTGATGCGAGTATTACGATGTTTAACATATTTTAAGCTGATCGTGTTTTCAATTTACTGTATGTTATAGTGCAATAATTGTTATAATTTTATAACAATTAACTATATGTGTACGTAAAGTTACTGCAAAGAAAATACAAAGAATTCATGCTCTAAAGCTGCACGATTATTTTTTATGATATTATATCTACGTATTATTATTAAAGAATAAACGGGTCAAGTTCCCGCCAAAATATTTGAGTTTCAGCGCGTAATTCAAATCTCCAAGATAAGAAATTTACAGATTTGTAATCTTACAAAGTTAGAAACATTAAAATATGGAAATATGGAAATTAAAAGATGTTTATAGACTTTGAGTCAGAATTGCTACTTTATCCTTCCGTGTTTCGCATAGTTAATTGTGCAGATACAAGTAGTTAGAGTTTCATACATAACTTGTATATGTACATATATAGAGAGCAGACGCAACATATTTTTAGAATACCAAACGATGTACTACTGAATCAACAGTATCGTGTACATCCAGTTTGTTAGTAAACAGAATTGCTGTCATATGTCAATGAAGGTGCTATTTCATAAACTCGGATCAAAATTAAGTTAAAAACTTCCTTCCTTCTGCATTAAATCTATGACATAATTGTAAAGTTATCTAAATGTTATCTACCAAGGTTATGATAACGGAAGTGTATTTCCTCTTTCAATATAACAAATGAATTAAGTCTTGTTTTATAATTTTCCTGAATAAGATTTAGACGATTTTGAAATAAACATATTTAAAAAATCAGGTGTCACAATAACGAAAGACAAATACCAAAAAGTTACGGTACTTTACAAGTGTTATTACACAAAGAAATTTTGAAATCAAAATTAAATTAAATTTGCATATAAAATTACTTACAAATAATTCAACCGATGTCTCATTCATTCACTGCAAGTATTTTCTCGAATTTTTATAAACGAAACTGTTATATACTTGTGTCACTATCATACAACTGATAATAATTGAGATAACATAACAAATAAAATGTTTACTTAAAATATTTATCGTTCAGTTAAATTCTTTTATTGTGTCACACATAGCTGCTACCGCAATATCCTTCGTATCGCGTCTTGGAGTGGACTGGCTAATAATTGTCTTTACCCACTGTTATATTAACACGTATTCGAGCTAAAAACATCAGTCACGCTGACTTGCAGAGGTAACATCCTCGACAGAATTGATCAGATTGCATGCGTGTGTTACAGAAATGCAAGAACTGATGCTTCGCGTGCGAAGGTGTGACCTCAGCATCGAAATGATTCACAGAAGCTATCTCGCGTAATTCGTCTCGAATTTTCAAAACATAGTATGAACTCTCCGATGAATTTCATCAGACAGTTCTGCTCATTTAAGGGGGTAAATCTTTGGAAAAGAAATATTTTTTTCTTAAAATATATCGTAGATTTTGAACATGAAGGTGATCTAAAACTATGTCCATTTGTCTAAATCGGGACTCGAGAAAACACAAAATGTAGAATATCATCACAGTAATTTTTGTGATATATAAGCTGTGTATGAAGATACCGATATTAACTTTCGAATGGAGAAATTGAGCCACTCGTGACCCAGAATCGTGAAATAAATGCATCTGTGCTTTGACTAAAATTCACCACTTTTTTGAATCAGAAATTAAATTATAATCTAGTTTGATCTTCGATTGAAGTATTTAGATTCTTAGTCGTTATTGAAATACTTAAATAACTGGGACGTAATGAAACGTAATGTATTGACATGGTTAAATATTAAAAAAAATACGTACGTAACATTTTTCCTAGTATTAGTCACTTGCCTTTAACCATTAGATTAGTTTGCAAAATAGTAATTTGCAAAATTTCAGATGATACAGCATTTTTAACTGAATCATCGAAGGTTAGTTATAACTGCACATAACTCGGTAATAAAAAAATTGAAGAATCTTCGGAATAGCAAAAATACAAAATTAACTTTGCAAAATAAAAAATAAAAGTCTTGTCGAAATAAAGAATTGTCAAGAAGTTAAACGGAATTTTAAATGATTATCAGCTTTCGAGCAGGTCCAAGGTTATCAACTTTTTCGTGCTATCATATGTCTGCTGCTATAACTACCCTGCACGTGGAAACAATTCGCAAGCAATTGAAATGAAATCATTTTTCCACGACAAGATGTATGATCGATTATGAAAATTATATTTTAGATAATGACAACATAATTTCAGCTTTTTAATAATTTATTATCAGAAGTCAATAGTAATAAAAATATGAACTAACAACGTTTTAATATTACATCTCATACTTATATCTAGTAGTTTTGATATGTGTAAGTGTATTCACTCGGAATAAAAACTTTAATGCTGTATACGATTATTTATATATAATTATTAACATCACGCTTTTACTATTTTCAAATGTACTCCTCCGTTTAGTGCCAATAAGAAAGCTTTAGGGTCAGCTTTGTACGGAATCGTGGTTTTCTCGCAAACATCCACTTTGTAGTTTCGTAGGACTGTTATGATTCCAATCTTGGTTTGGAAAACCGCGAAACGTGCACCTGCAATGAATTAACCATAAATATTTGTATTACAGTGTAACATTTTTGGTAGAAAAATTTCGATGTTACATTTTATGAACGAACGATTATGTCTGAGTCTTATATTTAGTTAAACGTAGAACGAAGACAGAAGTTCTGGAATTTGAAGATGTGAAGAAAAACTTTTGAAAGTTTAAAAACTTCCAAATTTCTAAGTTTGAACATTTCAATATTTGTAAACTTGTAATACGAGATAGATATAATATTAGACATAAAATTACTAATATACTATTAAATAAATTAATACATTGATATCAAACCCTACGTCCCCCTAACTGTAACCCTAACCCTAAAATGTTTGAAGCCTTTTCAACTGACCGATGCAATTTCTAGGTCCATCACCAAATGGTAGAAAGGTCATAGGATGTCTAGCTGCAACAGCTTCCTCCTCAAACCTCTCAGGGTCAAAAGTATCAGGATTCGGATAAATGTTCGGATCTCTTTGAATCCCAAAAACTGGTACCCATATTTGAGTATCCTTTGGCACCGTAACGTTTATACCTCTAAACGTGTAGTCCTGCAATGCTTGTCGATTCAACATTGGTAATACTGGATATTTTCTTAGCGTTTCTAAAAAAAAAATTGATTAAAAACCATGTACTACAGCTTCATTCTACAATTAAGTTGTATATGATACCTTTGAACACTTTGTCCAAATATTTCATCTGCTTAACTCGATCATACGTTAAAGTTTCACCATGCTTTTCATAGCTTTCCCTAATCTCTTTCCTCAATTTGTCTTGTACCTCCTGATTTAGTGCTAATTCGTAAAGAGCATGTGCTATAGTTGTCGAAGACGTTTCAAATCCAGCCACGAAGAACACAAATGCTTGAGAGGTGAGCAGCGAGTCTGTCAAGTCTGAAAGGCATTATCACTTTTACGTAAAGAATTGTGGTAATATGTACTAGATTAACGTGATTTCATAAGACATGTGTCAGTGTCACGTGTCTCAATATTTATTAGGACTGACGACAATCTATGAGTTGGCGCGTGAAGAGGCCCAGGTGCTTATGAGAGCACATGTTGAAGTCATTACTATTCCTAAATCCTTATATTTCTAGAGTTCCCATGTCTCCTTTCTATATCCTCGAAAGCTATATTCTCGAGTCCTACATTTCCGAATCCCTAAATTCCCGAATTTCTACATTTCCAAATCCCTACATTCCCAAATTCCCATATTCCGAAATTCTCACATACCTAAATCCCTACAGCCCCAAATCCCTACATTCCCGAATTCCTATATTCCCCAATTCCTAAATTCCCGAATCCCAAGATTTCGGTATCTCTACATCCCCCAATTCCTACATCCCCAAATCCCTACATCCCCAAATTCCTACATCTCCAAATCCCTACACCCCCAAATCTCTACATTCCCAAACCCCTATGTCCCCAAATCCCTCCATTCCCAAATTCCTACATCTCCAAAATTCCTACGTCCCCAAATTCCTACCTTCCCAAATTCCTATGTGCCTAAATCCCTACCTTCCCAAATTCCTACATCCCCAAATCCCTATATCCCCAAATTTCCTACACCCCCAAATCGCTACATTCCCAAATTCCTACACCCCCGAATACCTACATTCCCAAACCCTTATGTCCCCAAATCCCTCCATTCCCAAATTCCTACATCCCCAAATCCCTACGTCCCCAAATTCGTACATTCCCAAATTCCTATGTGCCTAAATCCCTACCTTCCCAAATTCCTACATCCCCAAATCCCTATATCCCCAAATTTCCTACACCCCCAAATCGCTACATTCCCAAATTCCTACACCCCCGAATACCTACATTCCCAAACCCCTATGTCCCCAAATCCCTCCATTCCCAAATTCCTACATCCCCAAATCCCTACGTCCCCAAATTCGTACATTCCCAAATTCCTATGTGCCTAAATCCCTACCTTCCCAAATTCCTACATCCCCAAATTTCTACATCCCCAAATTCCTACATCTCCAAATCCCTACACCCCCAAATCTCTACATTCCCAAATCCCTATGTCCCCAAATCCCTCCATTCCCAAATTCCTATATCCCCAAAATTCCTACGTCCCCAAATTCCTACCTTCCCAAATTCCTATGTGCCTAAATCCCTACCTTCCCAAATTCCTACATCCCCAAATCCCTATATCCCCAAATTTCCTACACCCCCAAATCGCTACATTCCCAAATTCCTACACCCCCGAATACCTACATTCCCAAACCCCTATGTCCCCAAATCCCTCCATTCCCAAATTCCTACATCCCCAAATCCCTACGTCCCCAAATTCCTACCTTCCCAAACTCCTATGTGCCTAAATCCCTACCTTCCCAAATTCCTACATCCCCAAATTCCTACATCCCCAAATTCCTACATCCCCAAATTCCTACATCTCCAAATCCCTACACCCCCAAATCTCTACATTCCCAAACCCCTATGTCCCCAAATCCCTCCATTCCCAAATTCCTACATCCCCAAATCCCTACATCCCCAAAATTCCTACGTCCCCAAATTCCTATGTGCCTAAATCCCTACCTTCCCAAATTCCTACATCCCCAAATCCCTATATCCCCAAATTTCCTACACCCCCAAATCGCTACATTCCCAAATTCCTACACCCCCGAATACCTACATTTCCAACTTCTACATTCCCAAATCCCTCCATTCCCAAATTCCTACATCCCCAAATCCCTACATCCCCAAAATTCCTACGTCCCCAAATTCCTATGTGCCTAAATCCCTACCTTCCCAAATTCCTACATCCCCAAATCCCTATATCCCCAAATTCCTACACCCCCAAATCGTTACAATCCCAAATTCCTACACCCCCGAATACCTACATTTCCAACTCCTACATTCCTAAATCCCTCCATCCCCAAATTCCTATATTCCAATATTCTCACATACCCAAATCGCTACAGCCCCAAATTCCCCAATTCCTACATCTCCAAATCAGTACATCCCCAAGTACCTACAATTAGAGTTTGTCTGTGGAAAATCTGGCTTACCAACATTATGCAGTTTCTCAGGATGATCCTTAAGTTCCATAAGCATGTTAATAAAGTCCGGTCTAAATATATTATTGCTTTTCCTATATTTTATAGTGTCTACAACCATCCTCGTGAAGAATTCGTCAACACCTTCAGGTTGAAGTTTATGACCAATGATCTGATACAGGCTGGGTAATATGTTTCTTAGAAGATTTCTCATGACGTTTCGGAAATTAGGGACAAAAATTTTTCTGCCCATTTTCCGAAATTCGCTATCTTCGTCCTCGAGGGCGTTCATGTCGATTCCAAAGGCACAGTTGCCGATTACATCGGTAGTGAATTTCGCTGCTAATTCGCGACATTCTACTGGTTCTCCTTTACTGACCACATTTTCTAGATATTTCTTCAGATGATTAGAACAGTCCACTATGAGCGGAAACATTTCTTTCAGTTTACCGGATGTGAACACGGGCGAGAGGTTCACTCTCAGTGGCCGCCATCTTTCAGCTTCCAGGAGGAACAAATGCTGTCCCAATGGTTCTACCTGAAATTATATTTACGTACTGTTTAAAACGTTTCAGGACAAGTTATAGTAATCGTTCAAGGACACTTCTGAACCATTAGATTTTTAATAGTTATCTTTAGGGGTTGAAACATGGTTCAGAAAATTACTAGATCTACGTAATCTCGAAAAGTGATTATTACAACCTTAAGGATTTTAAACAGTTACTAACAAAACATCTTAAAATGTAAAAGTCTGGTCTGAAAAACCTAGTTACAAGATTACGCAGGAATTACGCAGCTCCTATGCAGGAGCTTCATAATTTGAAATTTATTACTAAAGACTAACATTACTAGTATTACTAAAGAGGTGAAAGTATCAAGAAAATTCTACCGAAGCAAATTTACAATGTAGACTTAGTGCATCAATAAAGTTTGAATTTGATTTCAATTGATTTCTATTAGGTTTGACCTGCGTCGATTAATATGGCCGCCACGAGGCTAAACCTAACCTAGAACTAACTCGAAATAATTCAACTTTATCGCAGTCGTTAAACAAATAATACAAAATGCTGGATATACTTTTCTGTATAATTCGATAATAAAAACGAAGTGACATTAGGTGCATTACATCGAGGTAGGAATATTACCTTTTCGTAACAAGGTATTCCACGATTTACGAACAAGGAGAAGTCCTTGATGAGAACATCCTTAACCAGATCCAAGTCATTGACAACTAAGATAGGTGATCTTCCTTGAAATAGTCCAAATACTGGCTCGTTTTTATATTCATCGTACAGTTCCTTTATGATATCGCTGACCGATTTCTTCTGTCTGATAAATTCTTTCAGGTTGCCGAAGAAAATGTTTGGTTTAGGTCCAGGCACATTGCGCTTTCTCCAAAACTGGGTGATCGCGGTGTAGGAAACATAGAGGTAAACAGAAAACAACACCACGATGATGCCGCACAGAATTTCAAAATAATCTGGCATGGCGTATCACAGCTTTCTGATTATTCTGAAACAAATATCAGTTTTTATAACTTATTACAAAAATCCAAACCTCAAATTTTCAACTTTTCATATTTTGAAATTTTCTAATTTCCAAAGTCCCAAATCCCTAATTCTCCAAATCTCTAAATCTCCAAATCCCTAAATCTCCAAATCCCTAAATTTTCAAATTTTTAAATTCCCAAACACCTAGATCACCAAATGTGTAAGTTTCCAAATAAACATCTAACAAATCTATAATTCTCAATATCTTAAATAATCACTAGACAGCAATTCATTTGACATTTCGAAACAAATTGTTCTCGGTATTATGGAATCCACATTTATTACTATTTTATTATTATGAATTTATTATGTCATTACGTTATTATGTCATTACGATTATTTATTCATTATCATATTATGTATTGATCAACGATATTATTCACAGATATCAAACTTGCAGTAGCAAATTTATGATAACGATATAATATTGCTGTTATTATTGAATAATTGTTATTCATAAATACGTACGAACGTGCAGATTTTAATTCATAACGAGGAAACGATATTATCGTGTATTTATTATTATTATTTTATTATTTATTTACCAATATTAATCATTCAAATATTAAAGCAGTATTTAAATTTTTTTATCTGTTCCGCGTCAGATAACTTCTCGTACTACGCTTCGAATGAGTCCACAAATTTTGTATCTAACTCAAACAAAAACTGTTATCTCGTCGATTATATCTTACAATGTATAATTATTATCTCTTATTTTGTTTGATAACGTATTGTTTGTGTGATTCACACCTTAGATTCGCTAATAATTGTTTACCTGCGAAAATAATTATTAAACAAAGGTACGTATTTAGTTTAAACTGATAAAATAATGTAACCACCATGAAATTAAAATTTGTATCACAGATACAAATTATCGGTTAATTATCATTATTATCGGTTAATACATAGGAAATAATACAAATTTTGCAAAGTATAGTACAAAATTTAAATACCATTTTAAGATATTTTTAAATAAATAATAAGTCTTGACACTTTTATCTATCATTTGCTAATTTTATGATTACACAACAATACAGTCTTTTGTTTACATTTTAATGAATGATGTCCACCACTAAATTTTGCAAAAATAATGATTAACAATTGTTACATATACACAGTTTCACCCAATGGAAAAGTATTAATTTTTAAAAAAAGTTAAGTTGACAATTTATTATATGAATTATAATTTACTATTTTATAGTAAAACTAATAATTGATGAATGAACTTGTCATGGGTTGATAAAATGACGTTTACTAATAGAAGTTATTTCATGAAGACCAAAGTTCAGAAAAACATCACATTTACACCAACCTACTGTTGTTTTCCATTGACAGTTACATAAAACATAATAATTTTAAATAATACGTACATTATTTTTTAATTACGTAAAAGGTCACATTAACTCCCACGGATATTTTACCTCAGTAGCATTCACAAAGTACAAATTAATTATGTTAATAACGCATTGAACAGTTGTGAATTTTTTTGAGAGAACTGTTTTATCTCGCGGTTTAATACTAACTGCTGCTAAAGAACTAGTCACGTTCCTTTTCTCAAGCATCTTACTTTATCAATGGAAGTGTCCATGATTGGTTGCTGCAACCTTCTGCTGCTGTAAGAAGGGGAAGCCACAGAAATGTGTATCGTTACAGGTTCGTGTTTATTGTTTCTGATGCAACGTCACAGAACAACCTCGTAGAAGGAGTGATACAACAGGTCACACAAGTGATGAAAATTTTCAAATTTTTAATCGAGATGTTTATGAATTTCTAAATTCGTAGGATTTCTGGATTTCTAGGTTTCTTGATTTCGGGATTTATGAATTCATATATTTTCAAGTATCTATTCTTCCAAATTACCGAAGTTGCAAATTTCGATTTCCTAAATTTTTAAATCTCTGAATTTCTAAAGTTTCAAATTCCTAAATTTTCAAAGTCAGTTCCTGAATTCCGAAATTTTTGAAATCTTAGATTTCCGAATTCCTAAATTTTCAAATCTCTACAACTTTAAATTTCCAAATTCCTCAGTTTCCGAATCTAAATTTTCGAATTCCTTTTTCCAGATCTCTAAATTTTCCAATCTCTAAATTTCCAGATTCCTAAATTACCAAATCTTCAAATTTTCTAATTTCTGAATGTCCGACTTCCTCAATTTTCCATTTCTCCAAATTACCGAACTTCCACATTTTACAAGTCTCACATTTACAAGTTTATAAATTTTCACTCCATACCCTTAAATCCCAAAACCCAAAAATTTAGAGATCTGTGAACTTGAACACTTGGAAATTCAATAATCCACAAACTCTTCGAAAGCTATAAATGTTCATACATCTCCTTTAGCACATAACTGGACGTCACCGAGTGATTGCTTTACGCAGTAACGTCAGGTCTAACGCAACAGAAGACAGTTATGTACGTCATTCTGCAACTGGAAGTGAGTGTGAACTACTTTTCGATCAAATATACCACAAAATACATCGCTGCACAATTCTGTGAGTCGCAGATCAGAAAAGCATCAACAAGAATGTGACTTTTAATGATTCGTTAAATTACGTAAATGCAAATTAGACAAACTTGTTCAGAAGTTCCTCCTCTCAGTATCTATTCGCCTCCTACACAGATACTCTCAGATTTAACCATATATTTACAAACTAAATAGCAGTTTGTAAATAGTAAGTAAGAATAGTATTAACAAACTAAACATATACATCATTGAAATATATTTGTGAGCAGTGGCATGTATGTTTTAATAAACAATTAAGAGATTCAAAACTAGGGGAGACACAAATAGATACTCTACGTCTAGTAAGATGGAAAACCATTAAGATTTGTGATTCTGACTGTCGACTTATTAGGCATCTATAGTTACACAGTTTTTATTATCATATTCTTTTGTACCGTTACAAACTCTTATACTGTTATTTTATTTCCTTAAGTCAAATATTTTTTACTTCGTCAAGCAAAATATTTTTATTTTCTCTTTTTAATCGATCGTAACGAAAACAGGATCGGTCTTTGATGGATTGAAATGAAACATCGGTGAAAGATTGATACATTATCTCCCAAAATGATTCAATAAAATATCGCCATCAGTAATATGCGAAAATATAAAATAAACGCGCATTCACTAGTACGTAATCATATCTGAAATCAATCAGCTATAAATATATCAGAGATTATTGTTCAGTACGAACGATTTGATGACATTTCACTATTTGAAAAGCATCTAGAATATGTTGATAACAGAACTGCTCTGTAATTATTAATCAGCACAAACAATTACGGCGACAATTGATACGAACGACCACAAGAATAACTGGATTATCTTTTTTTCATGCAACATTGTGACGAAGCAGAAATTAAAATGGGAAACTTGATATCGAATATCTCATTCACTCGTAGAACATTTACTGAATACACTTACTTTATCATACATACATGTTTCGTTGCTTCATACATGTTTATTATATGCACAATTGTATACACGAGCTGTTTCAAAACAATTAACAATTGTACGCTCAAGGTTGCTTATAATTAATATTTAAAAAAAAAAAAAACATTTTGATTTACATTATATTCATTCATTCGTTAGTAATTTAAGCTATTACCCGTAAAACCGTTTCGGCAGAATTTTCATCAATAATCTACTTTCGATAATTTCAGGTTTACTCCTCCTTTCAGCATCAACATTAATGAACGTTTTTCGTGTTGGTATGGAACGGTAGTTTCTTCGCAAATATCTACCTTGTACTTTCTTATGACTGTCAGTATTCCGAGTTTAACTTGGTTCTGTGAAAAACGCGCACCTGAAAGCACAAATTATAAATTGCATCAATCATTCAAAAGTACGGACATATTAGATATTCAATAGCTGTTCAATAAGATTTGATATCTTTCCAGATTTCTAACATTAAATATATGTGTTGTACATGGATTTTCTACTAGACTTCCAATTTTTTAAATAAATTGAACATTGTACTGAGTCCTCGGTTTACAGGAAGTGTCGGTTTCGCTTTTCCTCTTACGCGGTTGATAATCGCATAAATGGAGAAGCTTCAACATTTTGCCACCTCTGGCGCTACTAGCATACATGTTTGCCGTCATCGATGTTTTAAAACCGAAACAGAAATATAATATAAATAAATACGAGTTCTAATATTATAACGATATTTTAGTTTGCCACGTGTGTTGTCCTCCGGGTCAAATTTTGCGACAGCTTCATTTCCCATCACCTGTCCCTGCAGCATGGCGATTCCCCTTACACTCAAAGATGGCGGATACATAGTAATAAGGTACTTGTCTTTTCATTTAAAAAAATATCGCGAAAATGAAAATAATGACAGTAGTGTAAAAATGAAGTTCCTGAAATACTGAAATGCATTAACGTACCAATGCAGTTTCTTGGTCCATCACCGAATGGCAGATAGCTCATGGGATGTCTGGCTGCCTCTGCTTCTTTGGTAAATCTTTCAGGATCAAACTTCTCAGGATCTGGATAATGATTTGGATCGTGCTGGATTGCGTATACCGGTATCCAAACTTTAGTACCTTCGGGAATTGTTACATCTGTACCTTTGAATGTATAGTCCTCAATATTCTCTCGGAACAACGTTGTCAGAACTGGGTATTTTCTCAGGGTTTCTGTATTCGAAGAAAGATAAAATTAGTGAGTGATACTTAAGATTTATGGATGTGAAATATTTGTCAATATCAATTCAATTATACAAAGTTGTACGATCGACTGTTAAAGGAATGTTGCCTAGACAAATTTTACAATTTAGCAAATTATTTTGCTATCTTAAAATTAATGAATGACTATGATGTACAAAGTGAAAATGAAATTAAGAGTAAACTTCCATGCTTCGCGAAAAGATATAATGGTAAGTTCAAGTTGCCACGTAGGAGAGACACCACCATACAAAACAAATATGGCGGACTTCAGCATTATGTGAATACATTTAATTCTTACATCATACATACCTTTAAATACCATATCCAAGTACTTAAGGTTTTTAATTCGATCATACGTCAAAGTCTCGCCGTTCTCATCATAATCTTCTTGAATTTCAGCCCTCAACCTGTCCTGTATTTCATGATTTTGGGCCATTTCGTAGAGCGCGTGCGATATCGTCAACGACGTGTTTTCGAATCCAGCCAAAAAGAAGACAAATCCTTGAGTGGCAAGCAATTGCTCCGTCGGTTCTGCAGAACGAAGTAAAATCTGTTACCTCCACATTAAATAACTACCTTAAAACACCCTAAAAATACTTACTAAAACTTCCTGCTTTATCAGGATTTTGATGAATGTCCATAAGCACGTTTATACAGTCCGGCCTAAATATCTTCTTTTCCTCTCTATACTTTATTGTATCTAACATGGCTCTCGTGAAGAAATTAATCACTCCTTCAGGTTGTATTGGATGGCCAATCCAGTTGTACAAACCAGGTACAAACTGTTTAAGGGTATCTCTAATTACCATCGTCTTTGAAGGTTTGAATACTCTTCTGCCCATCTCACGGAATTCGCTGTCTTCGTTCGGTAAAGTACTTATGTCGAGGCCGAACATACAGTTGGCGATCACGTCTGTCGTGTATTTGCCTGCCAATTCGCGACATTCTACCAGTCCGCCATTTCCTATCACTTTATCCATGTACTTTTCTAGATCTTGTGAACATTTTAATATGAGGTTGAACATTTCTTTCAGGTTGCCTGAGCTGAAAATTGTCGAGAATTTCGGCCGCAGAGGACGCCATCTTGGAGCGTCCAAGAAGAAGAGATGCTCCTCCAGTGGTTCTACCTGTTGTTATATTTTCAAGTTGAATATTTGTTTATAGATTTGTACAGAATAGAGTTATGTAACATGTTCAATTTTGGAGAGATTAATATGTTTATGAGGACGTTTCTAAATTTCCAAACTTTCAAACTTCTAAATTTCCTTACTTTCAAATTACTAAATTATTATTCCTCCAAATTCTCAAATATCCAAATTCTTCAAATCTTCTCTTTCTCAAATCTTCAAATTTTCAAACATCCCAACCTCAAATTTTCAACTTTTCATATTTTCAAATTTCCTAATTCCTGAAGCCCCCAAATTTCAAGTCTCTAAATCCTCAAATCCTCAAATCTCCAAATCCCCAAATCTCCTAATCCCCAAATTTCCAAATACTTAAATCTCCAAACCCTCCAAATCCCCAAATCTCCAAATCTCCGAATCTCGAAATCTCCAAATCCCCAAATCTCCAAATCTCTAAATATCCAAATCTCCAAATATACAAATTTCTTTCCAAATACCCAGATCACCAAATTAGTTTAAAGAATACCCTTCTGGAATATCCTAATCCTCGTTGTGCAAATTGCGAGAAATCCCTGATGAGGACGTTTTTGATCAACTCCAGATCAGTGACGACAATGGTTGGCGTTTTTCCTTGAAATATCCCGAACACTGGCTCATGCTTGTATTGATCGTACATGTTCTTCACATGGTCGGCCATCGATACCTTCTTAAAAGCTACCTCCTTCAAGTTACCGAAGAAGACCACGGGTTTTGGACCGCGAACATTGCGATTTTTCCAAAAATCAAAGGTTGCAGTGTAGTAGTAATATAAAGAGAGTACCACAACAACGAGTCCACACAGAATTTGGAAGTAGTCAATCATGTTGCAGCTGGTTGTCTAAACAAATTTTCAATAAATACAGACTAATTATTAATTCGACTAAATTTCAGACGTTTCCAGCGAATGATTACAAGCTCTTGAAACTTCCAACATGGGAAATACTAGAATGTTTCCGAAATTGCTTTCGAAATGAAATTTCTTTGATTAGTTTTTGAAATTAAACTGGACTTCCTCTTTTTGGATGGAATTGTAACGTTTTACGTTAATGTGCTGGACGAAGAAAATGAATTTTTTATAAATTTCTGACGAGGGATACTATTGATTATACGTTGAAACAGGTTGTTGCTAATTGCGGATGACACTTTACCTTTGCAACAATACTTCCAAAAGTATGAGAGTTGTAGAAGATCCGACAGTTTTAATCCATCTGATGATCACTTGGAAATAAAATCGAAGGGTAACGAATACTTTTGGAGGGGTCAATTCTGTATTTATTGACCAACAGACTTTCTGCAATTGGCCGAACTCGTGGACTAAATGGAGCCCTGCGCCGGTGCCGAATATTAAGGCGAAAGATAACGGACATTTTGACAGAAACGGATTTCGCACTCCGCACAACACGGAATGGAATTTTTGTAGATAAACACGAAATAAAACTATAGAAGATACTAACTTTTATCTTATTGCTTAAATGTAACATTGTTTTGATTCGGTACATTGAATTCTACCGCGATACTATATCACTCACTGAACATCGTCCTGTGCGAATCAAAATCTGAATATTATCAGATTGAAACTTTATTATTATTTCATTTTTGTATCAAATGTTTTATCAAAACATTTCGAATTATGTAGCAAAAAATGATCGATCACGGACGATTGCTTCGTACTAGAAAACTTAATAAAAGTTAAAGGAAACGTGGGAAAAGGTCAGAAAAAGAGCGCGGGAAAAGGACGCGAGTGCAGAGGCGCGTGGTGACAGAAGAGGAAAACAAAAGAGTAGCAGAAGACAGCTGATAAAACAGAATGGTGAAGGAATAAAGAGAGTGGAACATGACACAAACGGTACAAAAAGTAGAGTGCAAAAGGTAGGAAAAGGAAAGCATTTTTAAGCGAATAAACAATAGACACGTTTCTTTCTAAAGAAACACAATTTTTTTGTGTTGTAGCATCCATAATGTACGATAACGCGAAATCCGTGCGCAATTTATAAACTCTGAAACTGATACGTGTGGCCTCTGGTAGACTTCTTTGTTAAGTAATCAGAAAAGGCCGTGGTAAAAGATTATACAGGGCAAACATGTCGATGATTTCGGCGCTTTTTATGCCAGCCAATTACGCCAAGATTTGCGATAGAGAGGACTTTGAGGAAAGAGGAAGAAGATATGCGAAGTGAAAAGAGTACGCGGCTTCTTCCATTCACATCGACATTTCTCCATTTTTTTCGTCAGTCGACGCTGAGATAAAAATGGGGCTCGCTCTGTCAACAATTTCGAGGTTTCCTTAATTTCAGAATTTCTGAAGGTTTCAAATTTTCATATTGGCAAATTTCCAAATTATTAATCCTCGAATTGTAATACTCCCAAATTTTAAAATTCTCAAAATTCCAATTTTTTAAATTTCTAAATCCTCAAATTTTAAATCTCCCAAATTTCCAATTTCTCAAATTTCTAAATCCACAAATCCCTAAATGCCCTACCTAACCTAACCTCAACTAAGGTTAGAAATATAAACTTCTAAAAGATTAATGATTAGCAATTAATTATGTAATGACACTTTGCAACGCGAGCGAAAAATTGACGTAGTAATCGGTCGTAAATCAAAAATATGCACGATGTTCAAAATTCAGATAATAAAATATCACAGGTCAAAGGAAAAATTTCGAAACCAATAAGTCACAGGTTACAATACGTGTCAGACTTTCGATAAACAAATATAACAATCTTCTGCGGTCATCGACATTTATTATGATTTTTAAATATAACTGAAATTGAAATTTTTCCACGATGCGTACTTAGGATATTACTTTTATGGAAACAAGTCTGAAGAAATTAAAATTATCTGTATCGCTTTTAAATCATACTCTATAGTATAAAATCATAACGTAACGGTGTCACGCGTGACAGCAGTTCAAGGTCCACCCATCATGTCACTTTAGAAGCGTATCCACACGAAATAAGCGCCTCGGGGGGTCCTGAAGCGGACAGGGGGCGCGGCCCCCTAGTAAAGTTAAATGTGTGTAAATATAATATTCTTGTGTATTAATAACTCATCTTCAATAATAAGCACAGATATATGGTTATGTTTAACACTTGATGTAAATAAATAATTGTGTTTCAGTATGAACACAAATAAATGATTCTGTAGCAGTAATAGTTCAGTCATAAATATAAACAAATAATTATAAAATAAATATTACATAATTATATTTACTTGTAAACTCAATAAATAATTTTCTTCATTCCTTTATCAAATTGCTCTGCTTTAGTGTTTGTTATAATATAAATTACGCAAATATGTTTAATTTAACTTGCATATAATGTATTTATAATTTATAATTATTGTATTACCAAACCGTATTCATCTAATTTCCAAATTTATTCTTTGAAACCATCTTATAAAATTTTGATACATAACTAAGTATACAATATATAATATAATACATGATAAATAATCACATTCATACATAAACATTGTATGTAGTTGTATATACAATTATATAAAAATTCGTATAAAAATATAAACATAGTAAATAATTACTAATATATGAACTCACTGTTGGTCATTTACGTAATACAACAAAAATTGTTAGTTTACTATTTCCATCTGTATGCTACATAAGTATTTCCTGGTGCACAAATATTTGCTATAAGTTAGTACACAATGTGTGAAACAGAATTGATGTTAGTGGCCCCGTGCGGAGAAATTGAGAAACTCAACAATCTTTATCTTCGCTACACTTTGTCATAAAGCAGCCATATTGTACAAAGACCATATTGTGTAAAGACACTTATTCAAAGATTTTAATACGAAAGACATTATTTTGCGCTTTGTATATGGCCATTAAGGTGGGCTAATTTTGTTATTTTTAAGGTTACTCCTCCCTCGGGTGACAACAGCAATGCTTGCGGTTCGTGTTTGTATGGAATAATGGTTTCCTCGCAAATATCAACTTTGTAGTTTCGTATGATTGATATAATTCCTACTTTAGCCTGGTAATGTGCGAAGCGTACACCTGGAAGTGGAAATTAAAAATCGTGTCATATACATACATTTTTTATTCCCAATAAGATTGAACGAAACCGTTATTTGGTTCTTAAGAAAACCAATGTACTTGTTTGAAACGTCAGAAGCAAGATCTGTCGTGAGCTTAAATTAACATAATTTTCATTCATAATTGATCCTAACCTTGTTTTATAATAAGTAAATTAATCTCACAATGTAAACATTTTAAATGAAACTTGAAGATTTGAATAGTAAGAGCTAAAATAGAAATCTAAACTTATATTCAAATATGCGTAAATAAGTACCTAAAGCAGTTATTTTATAAGAAAATTAGAAGTAAGGAGAATTCGTAACCATGTTCTATATGATTAAAAAGAATTAAATGTTGGAGTTGTAAAATTTCAGGAACGTAACGTACCTATACAAATTCTTGGTCCATCACCGAATGCAAGGTAGCTCATAGGGTGTCTGCTGGCGATCGCTTCTTCGGAGAATCTCTCAGGGTCAAATTTGTCAGGATTTGGATAAATATTCGGGTCTCGGTGAATCCCGCTAGCTGATATCCACACTTTCGTACCTTTTGGTATCGAAAGTTTTGTACTTTCAAATGTATAATCAGCCAGTGATTCTCGAGGTATCATCGGTAATATCGGGTACTTTCTTAACGTTTCTGTATGAAAAATTATTATACTTTGAAAATTATACAAAATAGAATATAATACAAATGTTAATAGTTAGTATTATACAGGTGACACTCCACATTGTAAGAAAAATCTGTGCTTTTACTCTCTATGACAATACACACCTTTGAACACTTTCTCCAAGTATTCCATCCTCTTAACTATATCGTACGTTAGCTCTTTGTTGTATGTCACGTAATTGTGTAGAATTTCCTCACGTAGTTTGTCCTGTATATCATGATTTTGTGCCAATTCGTACAGGGTATGAGCGATAGTCGTCGAAGAAGTTTCAAATCCAGCCACGAAGAAGACAAACGCTTGAGAGGTGAGGAACGTGTCTGTCAATTCTGCAAAAAAATTTATTTTAATTGTCTCACGTAATACACCTGGAGGCAGCTAATAAATTAATGACAGATATTAGAGCTAATAAGCTAATGGAAGACGTTAAACGAGATCCAAATCGTTATATTCCTAAATTCCTACATTTCCGAATACGTCCATCCCCAAATTCCTATATTCCGAAATTCTCAAATACCCAAATCGCTACATTCCCAAATTCCTACACTCCCGAAGACCTACATTTCCAAATCCCTACATTCCCGAATCCCTTCATTCCCCAATTCCTACATTCTCGAATTCCTATATTTCCAAATCCCTACATTTCCGAATCCCTACATTCCCAAATCTCTCAATTCCCAAATTCCTACATTCCCCAATTCCTAAACACCCGAATCCTAAGTTTTCGGTATCTCTACATTCCCCAATCCCTACATTCCCGAATTCCTATGTTCCCCAATTCCAACATTTCCCAATTCCTAAATTCCCGAATCCCAAGATTTCGGTATCTCTACATTCCCCAATTCCTACATCCCCAAATTCCTACATCCCCAAATCCCTACATCCCCAAATCCCTACACCCCCAAATCTCTACATTCCCAAACCCCTATGTCCCCAAATCCCTCCATTCCCAAATTCCTACATCCCCAAATCCCTACGTCCCCAAATTCCTACCTTCCCAAACTCCTATGTGCCTAAATCCCTACCTTCCCAAATTCCTGCATCCCCAAATCCCTATATCCCCAAATTTTCTACACCCCCAAATCGCTACATTCCCAAATTCCTACACTCCCGAATACCTACATTGCCAAATCCCTACATTCCCAAATCCCTCCACTCCCAAATTCCTATATTCCAAAATTCTCACATACCCAAATTGCTACAGCCCCAAATCTATATTCCCAAATTCCAACATCTCCAAATCGGTACATCCCCAAATACGGCACAATTGGTCAGAATAGAAAAATGGCCTCACACGTATTTTCGGCGGTATATTGGCTCTCGCGGTCGCACAATTAGGTGAAAAACGACAGTAAACGTCTCTCAAGTGAGATACTTGCGCGAAAGCAGTTGTCATTATTATTCTTATTTGCCTGTATGTAACTGTGTGTTCACGGAGAGCTTCTTTTACTTTGGATCACGCGTCAACTCGTGGGTTGACATCTGTAACTTACCAGCAGTCGGTACTTTTTCAGGGTGTTCTTGGAGATCAATAAGAGCGTTGATGAAGTCAGGTCTATATATATTATGTACTTTTCTATATTTCATCGTCTCTGTGACCACTTTTATGAAAAAATCGTCGACTCCAATGGGCTGTAGATAATTCCCGATCGTATTGTACAAACCAGGAAGAAACTGCCTAATCGCAGTCCTAATTGTGGTCCGAACACAAGGCTCAAGAAATCTTCTACCCATTTCACGAAATTCGCTTTTTTCGTCGGCGAGAGCATTCGTTTCGAGTCCAAACACGTAGCTGCCGATTACGTCGGTTGTGAATTTGGCGGCCAGTTCACGGCATTCTATTGGTTTGCCTCTCTTTACCAATTTGTCCAAATATTTTTCCAATTGCACTCCACAATCTACTATCAACGGAAACATCTCCTTCATTTTACCGGAAGTGAACACTGGCGAAAGTTTTGCCCTCAGTGGCTTCCATCTTTCGGACTCCAAGAAGAACAGATGTTCCTGCAATGGCTCGACCTGTAAATTTTTCAGCTGTTATTTCTCAGTTAACTGTCGCCTTTGTGGAGTATAATGCTACGTGATAATTAATGTATGTTTTAAATTCTTAAATGTTAAAATAAATCCCTAAAACTCGTTAAAAATTGACGCAACACGCGCGTCCACATCCAACTTCCCTGAATGAATTCTATATATTATGAAAGTTAAAAGCTATACAATTATTTCTACGAAGAAAAATATCTAGTAACTAGATTAAATTTAATGTTCTAATTAGAATTAATATTTTATCGAATGAAGTACCCTTTTGTAATAAGGTATTCCACGATCAGCAAATACATTAAAGTCCCTGACTAGAATATTCTTGATCTCATTCATATCGTTGACCATCAGTGTAGGTGTCCTTCCTTCAAATATTCCAAACATCGGTTCATGTTTGAATTCGTCGTATAATTTCTTCATGACCTCGCTCATCGATGCTTTCTTATAGAATATTTCTTTAAAATTTCCATAAAAGGCTTGTGGTGTTGGTCCTGGTACATTACGCTTCCTCCAGAAATCATAGGTAGAAATGTTGTAATAATAGAGCGAGAGAAGCACTATAGCAATGCCGCAGAGTATTTGAAAATAATCAATCATGTTGTACCGGGTTCTAGAAACAAAGCTTAAACAAATATAGATTGATTAGTAACATATTTAAATTTTACGTTTTAAAAAAGATAATGTATATTAATCCCTTGCACTACGACCTATTTGTCAGGTGCGTCAGTCAGAATTAACTAAACACAGCTACAATATTAAAACAGACAAAGAATGTTGAAATGTTATGATAACATGGTATTATGCAATCGTTGACTATGCAAATTATAATTGGATTTGAACTCCAAATTGAAGCATATTCAACATTCGAATAAAATTGATCCCAACTGAAGTACCAGTGCGTCACGAGTCAGACTCGTCAAAATAGTGCAAGGGGTTAATGTACACGTGAAGTTTATATTGAAAGTAAAATGAAACTTTTTACTAATAATGGCGTCCATTTTAAATAGGATTAGTCGTTGATACAAAAAATGGCGGACATTTTGTGGAGACCTAATGCGAGGATATAAATAATCACAGTGGTAATTGCTATTAATCGTTAGTTAATTTAGTGAAGGGAGAAAATTTATGCAAATTGGGAATGCAAGTAGAAAAATTTGCTGAAAGTGTCCACAAATCGGTATAAGTATTTTATAACTATTATAATTTATGAATTGGCGTACATTATTGAATTTAAAATAAAGATGAACTCTACCCTATATATGAAAAAAATACAAATTTCTAAAAATGAGAAGTAGAGTAACTTTCGACTTAAATTAACTATCAAAAAATTTCAATTGTATACAGAATGTAATTAAATACGTTTGAAATGAAGTAACTCCTTGAACAATAGTGCACCGACAACGTGAAACGGTAATTGTTTATATAAGATTTCGGTTACATGCACCTGACAGATAATTAGGTTGAACAAGTTCATCTTCGATTACAAACTTTCGTAATCAAGTACATGTGCACTCGAGAGATAATTTGGTTGAACGAGTTCATCTTCGATTACAAATTTTCGTACTCTTCAAGTACGTGCGCACTCAAGGAATACGGAAATGTGGATAAACGAGTACATTTACGATTACAAATTTTCGTACTCTTCAAGTACGTGCGCACTCAAGGAATACGGAAATGTGGATAAACAAGTTCATGTGGATGAAGTTCATGTACGATTAAAAATCGTACATTTCGAGTACGCGTGCACTCAAGAGATAAGGGTTGTACGAGTTCATCTTCAATTACAAATTTTCGTGCATTTCGAGTACTTCTGCACGAAAAATGACCCCCTCAACGTTTGCACCACGATTTTCGGTATATTTTGTAGACATCTTTCTTAATATTTTGTGTAGAGTAAGAGTAATTTAAACATAAATATCAAGGGGTGGTTTTTACCGAATGTTCTGACTGACATATTAAATTTATTCCACCTAACTTAGTTCTTTTATTTTTAAGAGAATTAGTTAGTTACTATGACGATATTTAGCTATTTTTGTTACGTCTACTTGAAGTATTTAAATTATTTATTATTAATTAAGTAAGAATGATCTTCGTGAAATGAGTGACTAGTTCAAATGTAAATTTATACGTCACTCAAATGTTAGTGTCATGATGGTTACCGTATTGTTAAAAATAATTTGCTAAATCATTCGTTTAATTCAGGAAGCAATTAATTGTGATCAATGAAAGTTTTATATCGGTGCGTCTCACTTACCGAACTTCCCTTATGAGATCAGTTCATTACTAAAACGTTAATTGGAATACGCTCGAATTTTGTCAATTAAGCACTTACAAAAAGAATATTTGAAATAATTGAAAATTCCTGAAATATCCTGTCTAAAACTATTAAAATTGACTTTAAACTTTTAATTTGAAATTACAGCTCAATAAATTTTGAAATCGATAATTTAATGATACAACACATACTATAATACGATAATAATATTTTACTAGTTCAATAATGATTTTTAATTATTAACTTAAAATTGATATCATACTTTAATGCATTTATTCGACCTTATATTCAACATTATACCAGTAACTTTATACATTTATTTATTTTCGAGTGATAGTTCCAATGTTAATAATTTCTTATAAATGACAAATTCTTATGATCACACCAAATGATCAATAAACTCAGAATCGTTGGAGTTCGCCAGTTTAATAAATACTTAAAATGTTCAAAAATACATTTTGAACATATTATAAATAATTAATATTAACTGTCTTAAAAATAAAGAAGGTTATTTAAAATGAAAGAGGGATACTAACCACTTTGTGAATTAAAAAGTTTGAGGAAAACTGACAGATCGGACGCAGCTCTCATTCGTTCCTTGTCACTGTACTCAGCCTAAACACGTTTGCTACTAAAACAAAAGTCGACTTTCCGAGGCTGCAAAAATTGAGTCCGTCTGTCCTGGGGGCACCTCAAATATATGCCATCAGCTGTGATTGGCCGACCGTTTTTAAGGCGTCCAAGGTCATTTCGGATCACTGCTATCACTTAATCTATTGATAAGAATTATTTTTGAATACTGTTTCAGTAGTTATATTATAAATATAACCATAGCAGTGATATTATACATATATGTAATATTATAATATTTAACAAATACTGTAAACATAATCATAGTAAAAATATTATAATGTATTATACAAGCACAGAATTCAAGTACAGCCTGCATAAATAAAATTATACATATTTGTATAAGAATAGCACAAAGCTATATTTAATCCCTCTTTATTTTATTAAAAACAATTTATATTTTCGAAATATTTTTGATAGCATAACACTTTCTGGGCGCACGCCTGCAGGTTTTGTCAAATTTAATTAATCTGACTGATCTGCAAGCGATAAAAAGTGTGATTTCAATTTACTTAGGATGACGTTACAAATGAACATCAAAGTACTTGACTCACTTTGTTACATTAAGATGGAGTTATCTTGTCGTTAGGAGTCATTGTCGTCGTTGAAACATTTCATAATTGAAATTGATTATTCTCTTTTGGACAAAGAAGTGTAACATGAAAAATATTTCATTTAACATATAGGTGGTACTTTATGATACATTGCAATAAACAATAATTTATTTTACAATAAATAAGATCGCCAGACGTGTTACTTTTACATGAATTTCGAGTAACAATAAAACAGTTTCGAGTAACAGCTGGTATCATATTGATCACTTGTTCAGTATCAGGTTATTGTGGTTGAACATGACAGATACAGGAAGTGATTTACTCTATCAAAGCAGTATACAAATGTGAAATTGCTCACTTGACATTTACAATAACATTCCGATATTTTTTGTTGAAAGTGATAAATGAACAATATCCTCTTGAATTCAATATCGTTTTTTTCAGTCAAGTACAACAATCAGTTCTACTACACCATTTGGATTAAATATACTTGCTACTGTCACGTTACTTTCTTTCAGTTAGTCATTACACAACTCTATTTGTATTAATTATACTTACCACTATGGATTTACTCTGCTTAGATTAGTCTACTTAACGCGTACAGTGACTGGTATACGACTAATCGCATGCTTCTTCCTGACGAGCAGACATTGCCATCAGGGTCACTTGTAGCCAGTAATTATGGTCAGTTATATCAGAAAGAAGTCACGCAAGTGTTGATGCAATTTGTTGCTTGTTACACTAAATATAACGTTAGGAGTTAATAGGGCACTTCTTGTTACAAATAGAATACATATCCATATTGATTTACAACACTGTTTTACAATTAGCAAAAAATATCTGTTTATCTGTCTGCACATATTTTTACTTTCAAATGTCATGTGTTCATTTAACATCAGCTGATTCATACGAGGTAATTATTATTCAAATGATAGCTGACGCTTTTCTGTTTCTTCGTAATGTTTTAAAATGTTGATCATGCAAACATGTAACATAACATTGATAAAAGTTTGTAACAACGTGAAGTTTAAAATTTTTTAAAGAATTTTTATATTTTGTGTAGTTAAGGATTCCAGAACGTATTCACAACATGCGATCGTTCAAAATAAGTGACTCATTTAGGAACAAAAAAAAAATAACGTTTATTAATAATATTTCCATCATACAAAATACAGAAATTTTATATTAACTTTCGATCCTCGTAATTTTTAAATATAAACCGTTTTTCGGGCACATTATAAACGCTAGTGGATCAAATTCAAAAGGAATCTCAGTTTTCTCAGACACGTCGCACTTGAAATTGCGAACAATCGTTATCAATCCTATCTTCGTTTGATACACTGCAAACCGGGCACCTGGAACAGATAATACAAAGCGATAACATTAATAAGACAATTTAAATACTCCGATAGCGTACTAGTTTAAAGTTCAAGTAACGTGATATTAAATAATTCCTTCCGCAAACATACTCTATCGATAACAATTACTGCTTCCATAAAGATTTCAATCAGACTTCAGACTTTGTTAAGGATCTTCTATGTAGGAAGCTGATAAACCGATTTTCAAGAATTATTTTCAAGGATAAAGAATATTTATACGCTTTTGAGGACTATTTAATAAATATTTCAACTTCATTTCGCAATTTTTGTTGATTAAATAAAATACAAAATGGCGGAGGCATGACACGTTAGTGATGTGTTACATACGTTTTAACCCATTTGTTCCCACGAGCATTTTTTTTTTTTAAAAGGGGCAATATTACAGATATTCAGTACAACTTTATTGAGCAAATAAAACCTTTTGTTATAATAAAAATAATACATCTCTTCATATTACAAACTTTAGTATGTACCCATATGAGTGCACTGGGAACACATGTGTACATGTTTTATGAAAGTCAGTGAATGCAGTGTATTCAAATCGGTACAAAATGGGTTAAATCATGTTTTAACGAATATTATTTTTAACATTTTATAATTATGTATGGAATGTACGTACCGATACAGTTTCTTGGGCCATCACCGAAGGGTATGTAATGCATCGGATGCCTGTTTTTCACAGCCTCCTCCGAAAATCTTTCTGGATCAAATTTCTCTGGATTCGGGTAAATTGATGGATCCCTGTGAATCGAAAACAAAGGAATCCATACTTTGGCGTCTTTACGGACCGTCAGTTTCGGACTTTCGAACGTGTAATCTTCCGTTGCTTCTCTGCTTAGGAGCGGTAATGGCGGATACTTCCTTAATGCTTCTGCAATCAAATCAAACAAGAATTTATTATAACATTCCTTTGTCCTTTTTTATCTTATTAAAGCGTAAAATGTCGGTGAAAATTACTCTCAGCGGAACATTTGTGATCTTTTCACAAGGCACAAATTCACTGTTTTTCATCATAATTTGATCTTCCTTTTTGGTCACATCCTAATTTTGATGTTTTCGATCATCTTGACCTTGCTGGTGTTCTTATGTTGATACTCTCGTGTCGTAAATATTAATCGCATATTCAATGACATTGAATGATGTGAAAGGTGTTCATAATTTAAGATAAGTCTTCCCTTTCAACCTCAATATAGTAATGCAATACACCGTAACGTGTATAAAGTGAAACAAAATATTTACCTCGAAAGACTTTGTCCAAGTACGTCATTTGTTTAACAGCTTCGTATTTCCATTCGCCATTGTTTTTCGCATCGAATTCCCTAATTTCTTCTCGCAACTTGTCCTGCATCTCTTGATTTAGAGCTAACTCGTACAAGGTATTGGCTATCGTTGTCGACGAAGTTTCGAAGCCAGCCGCGAAGAAGACGTATGCTTGTGCAGCAAGTATCGTATCCGTCAATTCTGAAACGAGACGATATTATGATTAAGATCTTATGATTAAGGTTTGTTAAATTCAGTAAGATTGGTTTAATGTGGAAGAAGTAAGAGATTGATCAGCAAGTGTCTTTCAGACAAAGAACATTCGTGATGTAAGAATAGTAAATATTTTAAGACGTTAAAAATTGTTAAAAAATTTGGAAAAAAGGTGTCACTCCGCTAGTAACATCAGTAAATTAACGGCAAGTAACTTTCTACATATTTTCCAAGTGACCCGATAAAGTAGCCTTAAATACCAAAAATATACTGCGTTCAGAGTATCTAAATATTAAGTAGCAAAATTACCAGCAAACTCGAGCTAATGACACAATTAAAATAAAACTCACGGATGTCGCTGACCCTTTCCGGGTGATTCCTCAGCTCCATAAGAATGTTTATAAAATCCGGTCTAACGATATTGTTCTTTTTTCTGTATTCAATCGTGTCTATGGTAACATCCTTGATGAACGTCATTGCTTTATCCATAGACATTATATAACCAAATAAATCATACAGGAGTGGCAGGCATTCCTTTATCCGGAACCTCACAAGTGCTGTAAAGTTAGTAGCGAAGATGTCCCGGCCAACCTGACGGAATTTGCTCTCCTTTTCCGACAAGGAATTCATGTCGATTCCAAATACACAGCTTCCGATCACATCGGTCGTGTATTGAGCCGCGAGTTCTCGGATTTCGATGGGTTCTCCTTTCTGCACCAAAGTATTTAGGTATTTCTCGAGATGCGTAGCGCAATCGAGAATCAAGGCGAAAGTTCCCTTCAGTTTGCCGGATGTGAACACTGGAGATAGCTGAGTTCTCAGCGGACGCCATCTTTCGGCCTCCAGAGCGAACAGATGTTGAGATAATGGTTCTGCCTGTGTTCAAACAATTTTGTTAATATTTGCATATAATCAGATGTCAATATAGTGAAGCTACTTGTGCAGAAGTTAGTGTTATGGATTTGAGTCTCAGCCGTCTTTTGGTCTCCAGAGCGAAGAGATGAGATAATGGTTCTGCCTGTATTCAATTTTGTTAATATTTGAGAGTTATAAACATGTGAGAATTGAACGACAAAATATTTCGAGGAAACACAAGTTTTCAACACCATATAGTTTCTTAATAAAAATTTGTTGACAGTGTACAGTAAAATTCTACGTAATAAAATTCTTGTACAGTAAATTTTATTTGAAGAAGTCATTGTCAACAACAAGTGAGTCGATATTTTTGTGCATGTGTACTTACTATCTCGTGCTTCATAAAACCACGATTGGCAAACTTGGAGAAGTCCTTGATCAGTACATCTTTGATGATATCGGGATCCTGAACGATCAAAATAGGCTCCCTTCTTGTGAATATTCCAATCATTGGTTCATTTCTATATTTCGTGTAAAGATCAGTGAGGAATTGTGCTATCGACACTGTTCCTATCATGGGCGCCAGGACATTTCCAAACATTGGTATCGGTTTTGGGCCTGGTATTCCACGACTTTTCCAGAAATTGAAGTTCCATGTGAAATAGTAGTAGAGTGCCAGAAACGCCGCTACGAGACCGAGAACTATCTCCAAATACGACGCCATTTTGATTTACTGACAACTCAACTGGACATAGTCTGAAAACTAAATCATAACATGTGATGTTAAGTAATTAATAAATTACACGTTTACGATTAATAAATTCGTTGCAATGGAGTGACTTTCTTCCGTAATGGCGAAGTTGTGTTCATTTCAGCAGCTACACCTTCTGGTACTTTTGTTCTGAGTAATTACTCTTTAAACTACCAAAAACGTTAAACTTATTAAAGACATTTGAGCTGAAATTATATCGTATATTTTATATTGTCATTAAATAATTATTTAGAAGAAATGTATAACAAACTACAACTAGAGTTCAAATTTGACTTTAAAAAATATATAAGACTTTACGTGTTATTTACATATAATTTAAATTGAACAAAAAATGCTTATAAAGCACTGAGAAATACTTAACAGATGTTTGTTTTGTCGAGTTCCAAGAACCGATGAAGATTGCACGTTAATTAAGGAACTTGGTATTCATTCTTACATATAAAACATAGTAACGTTAATGCAATTTAAATGTTAAGACACAATACACGTTTTCAGTCCGGTTTGCCTCAACATCCCGTATTCTTCACTTAAGCACTGTAATATCTCTGACAAGTTAACTGCGTTTATCTTCTTTCTTGAGCTTTGTTGATTTTGCACGAACGATAAGCACCAAATGATAAATGCTTCAAAAATATTCTTGAATAAAATTCGCAAACAGGTAGGAATAAATTGTTTCATTTATATTTGTACAATTATCTATTTTCATACTCTTATTTCAAACCTTTTGTCTTTTTAACAAAATCCAGGTTGATCTTTGAGGCACATGAAACTGTAATGAAACAACTTACTTCAATGGCGTTATCTGCGAATATACCGCGTAAAACAATTTACTAGCAATTTATAGTCCTTTCACATACATAAACAACGCACACTATTCACTATCGATAAAATTATCAGCAACCACTTTGACATCTATAATTAAAATTGTATGTTATACTTGTACGTTATGTCAAGACCTAACACGAATGTATATGTTTTTAAAAAAATGTTCAATATACAAGAAACCATATGCTTCACAATTTTGTTATTGTCACTCAAAAGTTTTATTATTAGACAATTACTATTTACAATATTTTAAAAAATATTTATTATGACTCGATCCCTCCATCCATTTTGTTCAAAATTTATGAATGAAAAAGAAAAGAAAAGATGACAACAAATGATTCTGTATACATCGAAAAATGCATATTAAATTTGTTACCAGAATTTATATCGCGTATGATGATCGTAGCAGACTGACACTTTATCTTAACTCCCGGAAGCGATCTGCAATAACTGACGAATAATCGTAGAAACTAACTAGTTCCCACTTCGGATACTATGTCGTAACAGTAGTAATCAGTGAACTTGCTGAGTCAGAAATATTTGAGCTAATAGTTCGTAGAGCAGTCTGTGTTTTTTTTTGGTTTAGCGCTTAATAACATTGCAATTTAATAGGCGTTGTTTTATAAACGATCCGTAAATACGAAGTCAAGAAGATAACAATTGATAATGTGGTGGGGCTTGACATATAACCCTACCTTCAAATATCGCATAATATCGTATTGTTGACGGCTATATGCGGTATAGCATAGCCACGTGTACGTCAAATGCCCGCCGGAAGACTCGTGGACACGAGGGTGCACGCTGCGTATAATTGGGTGTTGATGCACAGAAGTTTAAGTAATTGAAGATGTAGGAAGTTGGAAATCTAGGAATTTGGAGATTTGGATACGTAGAAATTAGGAACTCTACAAATTTTGAAATGTGGAAATTTGGAAGTTTATTAAATTTGATATTTAGAAATCTGGAGATGTAAGAGTTTAGAAATGTAGGGAGTCGAAAATTTAGAAATTTGGAGATATAGAAAGCTGGGAATTTGGAGATTTGGATATGTGACATTGGGAACTCTAAAAATCTGGAAATGTAGAAATTTGGAAATTCAGAAAATTTGATATTTTGAAATCTGGAGATGTAAGAGTTTAGAAATGTAGGGAGTCGAAAATTTAGAAATTTGGAGATATAGAAAGCTGGGAATTTGGAGATTTGGATATGTGACATTGGGAACTCTAAAAATCTGGAAATGTAGAAATTTGGAAATTCAGAAAATTTGATATTTAGAAATCTGGAGATGTAAGAGTTTAGAAATGTAGGGAGTCGAAAATTTAGAAATTTGGAGATATAGAAAGCTGGGAATTTGGAGATTTGGATATGTGACATTAGGAACTCTAAAAATCCGGAAATGTAGAAATTTGGAAATTCAGAAAATTTGGTATTTAGAAATCTGAAGATGTAAGAGTTTAGAAATGTAGGGAGACGGAGATTTAAAAATTTGGAGATATAGAAAGCTGGGAAATTTGAGATTTGGAAATGTAGAAATTTGGAAATGCAGAAAATTGAACATTTGGAAATCTGAAGATCTACGAATTTCAAAATGTAAAAATTGAGAAGTCTAAGAAGTTGGAAATTAACAAGTTTGAAGATTTAGAATAGCAAACATATATTATAATTCTCTAAGATATAAAAGAAATGATAAGATTTTAGACAAAATGTCAAATAATTTTATAAAATTTTACACAAATGGGCTGTCGTGTCATAAACCCAATAAATCAATACCAGAATTTCAAATAAATCGGAATATTCAGTTCCATCGTTACATTTTTTTATTTTGCGAAGATAACGTTTGATAGTTTAATGATGCGTAAATGTTTATCTAGAAACTACGTATATGAATTAAATCCATTTCTTTATGATCGACTGTGTGAAAGAAGATCTAATTACACGACATGATGAAGCGAATACTGCGGAAAACTGTTACAAGGAAATCTATTAATACTCTTCTCCATATTTGTTTTCAATGAAAAATGGTTAAAAATTTATAATAGTTTGGTAAAGTCAAAACAATTCGAATTGATCTTGCACTCTGATGTAATTCGATGCATATTATAATCAATTAAGCTAATAAAAACAATTATTCATTGAATTGAACCGAAAACGATACACGTGGCGCTATTTAGCGGTAGAACGTGGGAACTAATTAAACTACAGTTTCAAAAGTGTGTAGTTCACCCTGTTCGCCAGAGAGATGGCGCCATTTGTTCAATTTTCAAAAAAATTCAATTAATTGGCTTAATTTACTATAATATGCCAATTTTTTCGTTCGAGTCGCCAAAAATCGTTCTCACGGATGATTCCTTTTGAAAAGAGCTTGTTTGCAAAATTTAGTACCGAAGATAAATGCTTGTCAAGAGCTTCTCAAGTTTACCGCATGAGGGTCCCACAATCAATTCAAATTCACACTATAACATTCGTTTGATATTTGAAAATGAAAATAATTGTATTGTTGCATCGTTACAAAACAACGTCGATGATTTATACATATTTTTACAAAGTAACATTAAAAAAAAAGCGATCTCTGTAACAGTAATAACGTCTGTATTACTTTCAGAAATACTCCCTTGTTCTAATAATTTTTACCTGAATAGATTGAAGGTTTACAAAAAAATTGTCACAAGTCACTTATGTTCAGAAACGATTTTATTATAGATTTCCATTAACACGTAAATAAAAGAAACTTATGACTACATGAAATATGCAATACTTAAGAATTAAGTTCATTAATACCTGTTTTTAAATAAGAGGGATAAAAACGTTTTCGAATATTTGTTCACAAGAAATACTGTGTAAAAGATTTTTACAAAAATCCTTCCGATACATTAACCCTAACTTTAACTCTCATAACTTAATCTTAGAATCGAAAGTTCTACTGTAATTATTAGACTAACTTGGTAGTTCAGTTATTTTTAGTACAATCGGATGGTTCGGTGCTAAAAAGAAGTTACGTGGATCATTCTCGAATGGAACATGTGTTTCCTCGCACACGTCGACTTTATACTTGAGAATAATCTTAATCAATGCGATTTTTGTTTGGAAGATCGCGAAACGAGCACCTGCAAAAGAAGACAGCAGAACTTAATCAAAATTCCATTTAATTTTATAATTTAAAAGCGAAATAACTTTTTCTATATTTTTCTACGAATAAAAATAGATGGTTATAATAAAAGTTGTTATTTAAATTTAAATTTTTAAATGAAATTTGATTACCGATACAGTTCCTGGGTCCATCACCGAACGGTAAATAGGTCATAGGATGCCTTTTCGCTACCGCATCCTGCTGGAATCGATTAATATCGTAAACTTCAGGATTAGGATAAATATCAGGATCACGGTGTATCGCATATGCAGGGATAAAAATCCTTGTGCCCTTAGGTATCGATAGTTTTAGATCTTCGAAAGTGTAGTCCTCTACTGCTTCTCTCATAATAACCGTCAGTGGTGGATATTTTCTGAGTGTTTCTGCAAAACAAGCATAATAATTAAAAATTAGATATACTGGTATTTCCTTCTAAAAACTACAATTTACGTTCATAGCTATATTATCAATTAAGTCTTCTATTATACAATCGATCAAGCACACGATAGTATAATGATATGTGGAATTAATTGGGTATTAAAAGTTGTACAAACGATGGATTAGTCAGTATATCCAGATCAAAGTTCGACAGTGAAGTTATCTTATAAAATAGCGATAATTAACTAGTAGAGCAAGATCATGATATTTAACGTTGATCACTTTTGGGTCTATAAGACAGATAAGGTACTAATCTGTGTATCAACCAACGATTACAAAATGAGATGTTATCGGAAATTCTGAAATAACTCCCCGAAAGAACGGTGACCATCGACGTTAGTTTTCAAATATCGCTATAATCCAAAAATATTACATTGTTAATAATAATGTTCATATAATTTGTTAGAGGAAATAGACCAATCGAGAGAATGAAGGTAACTGAACAGCGGTATACAGTCGCCATCTTGATTCTTTTCAACGTGTCTATTATTTCGAAAGATTGTCCAAATGTTCTTATACAGACCTTTGAATATTGCATCCAAAATTGGCATTTCCTTGATGTCATCGTACAACCATTCTCCATTATTCAGTGCGTAATGCTCTTTAATTTCTTCTCGGACCCTGTCTTGTACATCTTGATTTTGAGCCAGCTCATACAAGGCGTGGGTCACCGTGGATGCAGAGGTTTCAAACCCGGCCGCGAAGAACAAAAATGCTTGCGCAGCCAACAATGATTCCGTTAATTCTGCAAAAGAGGAACATATACACATGATATTCTACATAAACATATTCAGTGCTCAAAACTCGGCACTCGTAAACTTTATATCATTTGCTTGATTTGAAAAGTAACAATTTTCTGATAGAAAGAAGTGATTTGACATCTTGAAGAAATGTTTAAAATTATGAAATAGAGCGAATAATAGTGAGTTTCGTTCTTGTCACAATATGGGGATATCCATAGTGTTGCTATGATAGTACACGTAAATGATTATTACTACTATAATAGTTAATGTTTCAAAGGAATAAAATTTAAGAAAGAAAGAAATATTTACGTCTGTAATAATAGCTAAAATTGACTATATAAAAGCTTGTGTACCTACCAATACCCAACTTTTCAGGATGTGCCTGAAGTTCAATTAGCGTGTTGATGAAATCATGCCTAACAACGTTATTCTTCTTCCGATACTCTATCATGTCAAATACAGCTTTCGTGAAGAACTTTGTCATTTTGTTGTAAGGAATTATGTAACCCAGGAAAGTGTACAAATTCGGGAAGCCCTCCCTGAGTCTCACCCTGATCGTCGATTTTAATCCAGAACTGAAAAACTCCTTTCCTGCGTCACGGAATTCTGATTCCTTTTGAGTCATGGCGTTCGTTTCGATTCCAAAAGCGCAGCTGCCGATTACATCGGTTGTGAATCGAGCTGCCAATTCACGGCACTCAATGGGTTTTCCTTCTGATACCATTTTTGCTAAGTATTTTTCGAAGGTAAGGGAACATTCGAGAATCAGAGCAAACATCTCCTTTAATTTGCCACTCGTGAATGTTGGCGATAGCTTCGCTCTTAACGGCCGCCATCTTTTAGGCTCCAGAGAGAACATGTGTTGAGACAACGGTTCCGCCTGCGTTAAATATTTGTAATATTGTAAACAAAATGTATTTGTTTCATTCGAAAGAGATTAGAGTAGTATAGGAAACATTGTACCTAACCAGAAGTTTTGATTGAATCTTTAAAATTACAAAAAGAAAATCGTAATGTAATTTCATTTATATGTATGTAAAATCGCAATTCTGTTAAGTTACATATTTAACTTATAAAATATTTTCTTAAAACATATGTTTTCAAATAATTAGCACTTAATTTAAATATTAACTGATTATGATAAATCTCAAATTTATCAATTGTTAGATCAGTTTCCGTACGTTCGTTAAATGTACAATCTACAAGACATTGAACCCCTTATTACGCAAATACTCAGAATACCTGATTAAAAGATTTTTTGATTAATGTGCACGAGGACCTGCAAAAGCTGATAATATCAGTCTATACACTTGTCGATATATTTAAAGAGCTTATTTTTTATCACATACCAATCATTTCTATCTATCAAACGTTATTGCGTAATAAAAAAGTGATAACCTTCATTTTTGACAACCTATCTGAACTTCACGAGCTGCTAGCATGTGTCTATTGAACAAAATATTGTTCCTCTAATGTTCCTACTAAAGTTTATAAATAGCTACGTGTCTATTCCAATTATTATTTAAAACATTTTGATGAATTATATTTTTATTTAACATCGGTCTTTTTTAAATTATTTAATTGGATGATTTAGTTGAAATACGATTTTAACGCAGTATGTTTCATTTTGCATTAAAACTTGTTTAACAAACGGACGACGAGAGAAAGTTCGACCATCTTAAATATTACGGAGTTGAACATTTTATTTTCTTGTGAACTCACCACTTCGTTTATAGCAATTCCACGATGAGCGAATTTAGAAAAGTCCTTGATCAGAATGGTTTTTATTAAATCAAGATCCTTTACAGCCAGAACACGTTTTTCCCGAATAAACAGCCCAAACACAGGTTCATTTTTGTACTGATTGTAATATTGTACCATTTGATCACCAATCGATATTCTTCCTAGCAGCATATCCTTAAAGTTACCAAAAAGTGGCACAGGCTTAGGTCCTGGAATACCACGTTGTTTCCAAAAGTCATGATCCTGTACCATATAATAGTACAAGGCGAGGAGGATCAGGACGATCCCACAAAGAAGTTCAAACCCAGTCATTTTATTCCAATGTTCACCAAATCTTCGTCGACTGGTGAAAAGCTATAAAATGAAATAAACATAAAGACATGCTACCGAAAAATCTTACAGAGACATTTCTTCAACTTATTCAGATTAATATTCGAAATTAATTAAGATTAAAAATTGAAAAATAATCAAAGAAAAAATAAGAAAATATTAGATTAAGCAAAATAACATAAAAATATCATTTATTTTAGTAAAGTAAAAATAATAATATATTAATTAAAATATTTGCCTGAATATGATCTAATTCAGTTCAATTCACTTACCTCGGAGTGATTTTCATCCCAAAACGGCTTAGTACATACTGTTCTATTAATACTTAATACAATTGATTATAAGTCTATAGTATACATTGTGTAAGATTATCAGGAGCCATTTAATCACCGGTATGAAATCTATATTATTATTTTCCCCCAGAAGTCACAATTCCCAAAACAATTTCTATGGACGTCAAAAGATAAGATTGAATTTTATCGATAACAGTTATATAAGATTAATATTTATATTCGCTTTTTTTAAAAGCCACCTTTTTGTAAGATCAGTGATATGATTGTTATGCGACCATGTGCATAATTGGGCACGTCAATCATTTTGATAAATAAATACGTACGTGTCACGCTATTTTTATTTTTATTTTTAAGTAATAATAAGAACTCGATCACGTAGATACCTGGGATTAAAAAAAATGGGTCAAAAGGAGATTCACAATAAACGATACTTGTTTTACCAACATTATCTTTATTGATAGAAAAATAACAGTAAATCTTTAATTTAATGATTATTATGTACAAAGTGTATGCTTCTATAAAATTAAAATTCTATAATTAAAATTATAAAATTTAACTCGGAGATGCTGTTTTATTTTAAAATCTTCTGACTTGATCTGGAGCTGAAATGAAATTGTATAAACATATATATAATATTAATAAATTAAATGGAAAAAATAAATTAATAAATAATTTGAAATAGTTACTTTTCTTTGGAGTCTCCCATGATATAAAATCTCCGATTATTATACTCGTTTCTATTATTTTTGGTTTACTTTATCTAATATGAGGGGTTGTGGGTGTTGCTGATTTATTCGAAACATAACCACAATAATCCTTTTCTGCAACAAATGTATATTGAAAATTTTACTTATCACGAAATAAAGCATTACTGAATTGTGATTTATTAAAATTTGTTTATACCAGAAGATTTTACACCTCGACGATTTTTTACTAAATTCTTTTTTCTTGTTTTTACCGAAGAAGTTTTACTTTCTTTCTGCTTCAATTCTTGTACATTAACTTTTCTAACTAATCTTCTAGGTGTAGGTGTATTTACTACAATAATATTCTTATTCCTTAAAACTCTTATATTTTCATTATATTCACTTGGTTCTTCTTTATTATTTATACAAATACATTTATGTGGTTCTTGATTGAGTATATTTGAGTCTGTATTCTCTGCAGTACCCTTGACTTGTGTTAAACTAATATTGAATATTAAATCTTCATCCAACTCTTTGTTACTTTCATCCACAGCATATTGTCCTGTTAGACATATTTTTGAAAATGGTGTGTTGAAACTCTGGTCTAAATCTAAATGTTTTATAGGAGTTGCAGTATGTATATTTATAGATGGAACTTCAGTTCTTTTTCTTTTAATAGAATTTCTTAATTCAGGATTTTGCAAGTTACCATCATCAAATTCTTCAGAATTAAAACTAAGTCTCCTTTTTATATTAATTGCTACTTCATCTGGACTATAAATACTACATCCATCTATTTCAGGACTTATACATAAATTTGGTTTCAACAGAATTTCTTGATTAACTAATACTTCATGTGAAATTATGTTCTGGTCAACTTCAACTTTAATTGTTGATTTTATACAAGATTTTATTTTGGTTGAATCATTTGGTTGTTTCAGGATTCTTTTCCTTGGTGTTGAGAATGTTTCATTATCCAACTGAACATTCAAGGTTTTACGTATTTCACCTACTTTTACAGTTGGTAAATTTCCTATACTTTTTATTGCTGCAGATATTTGTAATTCTTGCAGATTCAGTTGTGTTTTGTCCTGTTTGACAGGGGTGTATTTTTTAGACTCATCTTTTAAACCACTAAGACTGAATATACATTCAGATTGCTGCTCTTTTCTGGCACTGGTTTTTTTACAACTAAGAATAACATATGGTGAATAAAATATTGCTTCATCCTGAGGATCATTTGGTGCCAATATAAGCATATTATTCTTTGAAGAACAAAGTGTTTTTGTAGTAGTACTATTACATACAATATTATCTTGTACTTTTAATTCATTATCATCATTATTATTATTGTTGATTTCATTATAAGAAGTAAATCTTTTTTCACCATATAATGATTTTAATAACATAAGTTCTATAAAATTCTCACTTAAATCATCTGTATCTCCTTGTTTGTTAATTACTGCTGTATTATTGTTTTTGTGATTGACACTTTCCACTGTACATTTTGTAGTATTACTTATTTTGGATGTTTCTGACATTTTTGTAGGTGACAATGCAGATTTACTGATCCTGGTATGTGATATTCTTTTTACACGTATTCCAACAAATAATGGAATACGAGATAACTTTGTTCGGGATTCAGATCTGTAATCTGTAGGTGGAAAAGATAGTTCTTGTTTTCCTTGGTTCTTTTGTCCATTATTTAGAGATTTTTGATATTTACTTGACTGGTCTATTGTTTCTTTCGTAAGACCTTTGTTCATTAATCTTTTTTCTGTAGCTTTTGTAATTCTTTTTGGTAAAGATGCAGATGACATTGATACAGCTTTATTACATACCTTGTTATTAGTTATATTTGAATTAGTGGTACGATAACTTGGTATTGGAGAATATATTTTATGATGGACAATTCCAACTACAAAAGGTCGTTTCTTTTTCATTTGTTCGATCCTACGTCTTTCTTGTTCAGCCTTCCATTTCATGAATCTAGTGAGATTATCTTTGACCATATGATTTGATTGCATTTCTGAAAGTAAATTGCAATCAAATCATAAATAATAATGATACAAATAATAAATCTGATGAATATCAAGAAGTCCTGATACAAACTTTTATTCTCTGTTGTACTGGAAGTTGGAATATTTCTACAGTTATTGAAATTTTCTGCTCTTTGCCTTTTACGTGATTCTTCACGTTCTTTAGCACGAATAAATCGACTTTCTTTTGTATTTCCGAAACCTATTACCTTTTCCTTATACTTTTGTTGAAAGGCTGACATTTTATTTGCTACAGTAAATCTTCACTTTTCGTTTAACGACAGTATTTAATCAGCATATAACTGAAAACAATTTGAATTTATTGTACAGTATTATGTTTTCAATATTAGTGTCACCGAGTCACCAATCACGGAAAAGAAGCTTCCAAACTCCCATGATTAGAGAACCATAATGCCGAATAAGTTTCTGTTCATACTGCGCAGATGTGTCCTGATTGGTTCTAACATGTTTTAATATTTCTAACATGTAATAACGAAGTACGGATAATATTGTTTATGTGTAATTTATAATTGAAAATAAAATTTATCATTATAAGTTATTGATTATAAAGCCCTATAACCTATACTATGCTATGTAACAGTTCCATATTTTGTAAGTAATTTTTAAGTCCATGTATATATAAAATTGGTGTGATTAAATTGTTATAATTTATTATAGAATAAAAATGTAAATTTCTTCTACTACAAATTCTGCGTGTAAGAGTTTGTGAAAATAAATAAAAATGTAAAATACCCGAACAAAAAAATCCTTGTTACAGCATTGTTAAAAATAATTCGTGTTATTTTTAACTTGACTCGTGCATTTTGTTTTGTTACAACTATCAAAGTACTGATTAATATTTGAAGTTTGCACTCATCGCTTATACATAATTTTGCATCATTACATTTAAAAATTTCCAGTTTTTATTGCACCAGTACCGTTTTATATAATTCAACATTTTTACAAAGTGCTAAAAACAATATCTTATATCGCATACAAAACTTTAAAAAATTGAACGTATTTTGATGTATTTATAACATTGTATGTATAAAATACGATATAGGTTATTGATTTCATTGTAATATCCAATATTTCAGTGTTCTTGTTCGATTTCTTCTTGATTAACACTAATAAACAAATTCTGTGCCTGAGGCAACTGATACAGGTAACATTATATCCAAAAGTATTTTTAAATTCATATTCATAATAGCTTAGGTACCATTATATTTATAAAATAATTTGTAACAAATATTGATACATGTATGTTAGAATAAATTTCATTTATGATAATTGTTAAGTGTCATTTTTAAAACAGTCATTAAAGTGTTTATTATCAGTAAGTTAAAAAATGGCTTTCAGTATTTTCCGTTTTGCTCACAGGAATTCAATCAAGTATATCTTAGTTTCCACTATGTCCACATCGGTGTCAGTAGATGAGCGTATGTTAAAGGGAATAAGAAGAATAATTCCAAATTTAAACAACACCAAGTACAAAGGTCAGGATGGCAGGATTGGCATATTTGGTGGCAGTACTGAATATACAGGTGCACCATATTTTGCTTCAATGAGTGCCCTGCGTACTGGATGTGACTTAGTACATATATTTTGCGCAAAGGAAGCAAGCATTCCTTTAAAAGCATATAGCCCAGAGCCTATTATCCATCCTGTCTTAGATCAGTATGATGCAATTAAACAAATAAGACCATGGCTGGACAGGTTACATGTAATCATTATTGGACCTGGTCTTGGTAGAGAAGACAAAATATTTAAAACCATTGTGGAACTTATTTCAATTTGTCGTGAAATGAAAAAACCATTGGTGATAGATGCTGATGGATTATTCTTAGTTAGCCAGAAACCTGATATTATAAAAGAATATCCAGGTGTTATTCTTACTCCAAATGCTATGGAGTTTAGTCGTTTGGTGAAAGGAGTACTTGACAAAAGTATTCAACCTACTCCAATGGTTAAAGCCAATGATGTTAAACATTTGGCAGATGCTCTTGGGAAAAATGTAGTAATTTTGCATAAAGGAGCAAAGGATGTAATAGCAGATGGTCATAAAGGTACTGAAGCTGTGTCATGTGGACTGGCAGGATCTGGAAGAAGATGTGGAGGGCAGGGAGATCTATTGGTTGGGGCATTGGCTGTATTTTGGTGGTGGGCTATTTGTGCAGGAAGTAGTGAAAGTGCTTTATCAGCTCCAATAGCTGCTAGTTATGCTGCATCTAGATTAGTTAGAGAATGCAACACATCTGCATATAAGATAAAACAGAGAGGAACATTAACATCTGATATATTAGAACAAATACAACCTGTTTTTGCTAGAATCTTTGAAACTCATTGTAACAAGTAAGGCATTTGGTTTAAGGAACTATGCATTTGTATGAGAGATATTGTTATTTTTTTATTTGAAATGTAATGAATATTAATTGTAGAACCTCTTCGTTCAATGGGAGAAATCGAACACGAAGCACTGATGATTGAAATGTACTTGTATTTTCTAATATTTCAATATAAACAAGTAACTTATGTTTTGGCTAATTCCATTGATAACCCCTGGATCATTAAGTTATGAAATACTGAAGTTATATTAGCAATGTATTAGAAGAGTTTGGAATCATAAATTCAAGTATAACTAATAAAGTTTTAATATCATTAATTATATTACAAAATAAATAATACATTTTATAAGTTTTGAGAGGTTTAATTTTACTAACTTTTGTTCACTTAAATTCATATTTACAATATTATGAATTTATAATATTTTATCTATAAGGTAATTGCTCTGTTGTTTTACATCAAAGTTACTTTTCTGTTCACTAAGTATATTGATTCCTTAGAAAAGAAAGATATAATATTGTTTTACAGATGATAAAGATTACATCATTCAACAAATTTTAACTTTTCTTAAAATGTGTGCTGAATATGAATCTATAAATGGATTTGAATTTGAGGAAAAAGTATACATTTTCAATTTTCAAGATATTCCAAGTAAATTAGTGACCTCATGCGGTAAAACTGAGAAACTCCGTTCAGGAATTGGCGAGTCTCTTTTTACAGAAGAGACAAGGATAGCAATAATTTGGTTGTTCGAAGATTTTGAAAGAAAGAGACGATATTTTCTTATGCTTTCTTTTTTTCAATACTTTTGTATAATTATATAGGATATTACAAGTTCGATTTTGTAATTTGGCTTTTAAAACTATATAAAATTTTCAGAAATCCATGTTTCTAGATTCGTATTCAGTGTACAAAGATCTCCATGAAATGCTTATTGAATATTAATGGTCCAAATAAGTGTTGAACAACGTTATTCATAATCTATATTATGTTACTAATATAAATTATTTACACGTGAATGTAAAATAATAATATATCTAGCTTCTAAATTGAAGAAGTCTAATTGAAAATAATATGCAGCTAAGCTTTGTCCTTACACTTTTATTCTATAGCTAAGAAATATTTTAAAAGCATTATATACTTCTTTAATTTTACATTCAATCCATGAACAATACACGTTTACCTAAAAAACATTTCTTATATACTTCTGTGAAATACTTCAATAGTTTTCATTACCATTTTAAAAATATAAGTCATTATTACTTTTAAGTACAAATATTTCTACTATTTCGTACTGCAATTGAAATCCTAATAAAAAAATAACTGGGATCTGAAAAATGTTGTACACTTATTGTGTTCTATTTAAAACACTCTGTGCATTCCTGCTGGGGAGTGAGGACTATTTCTTTGATCTGTTGTCATACAATTACTTCAATTATAAAAATGTTAATATCGTATAATATAATTAAATTAATTGATTATATATGTCTCTAAGAAGTTTACCACAATCGATAAAAAATTGATGTGTGTATTTAAGTGCTACTGCATGCTATTTGTCTGCATAAGTCACGTACATATTAACGTGCCATATATTACTAATTAAACAAAACAGCACACTTTCAAAACGCCTTTACTAAAATACTTTAATAGTGTATCCTAAAGCCCTGTAAGTATCAAATTCACGACATTATTATTTATCGAAGTAAGTACCTATACTGTTGTCTTTCTACATTAAAATAATCTCGTCATTAAGTACCACTGGGCTCAATGTCGGTAAATACTGTATAAAAACGAAAACAAATGATAATATCTAACTAACTTTTGGCATGAATATACCGAATACTGGTCTGTTCATATTTGAAAATGTCTCCGCCGTTCGCGTAGACCTTTTCACCACGCTTTTTAACGTAAGTACCTTTAGATTCTAAAATTGTATTATTGTTTAATGCAATATCGGTGAACTACGAGTAGAATGTCAACACGGACGTATGATTTCCGCGTATTAAAAGAGTCGGTGGCATATCTTTGGTCAAAGCTTCTAGCCATGCCATGTAAAGTGGAGCTGAAACTGCACCCTTTCGTGGCATTGGCAGGGACCTGTAATTTAAAATATATTTCAATTTTTAGCACCGCAATTTACCGAAATTTCAGTGCATTCTGTTTGTATAAATATTATAAATACATACATTACAACCAGCGTGGACTGGCTAGAATTTTCTAGTAACAGTTCTCGTAATCTCAGTTGTCTGTGTGTTTTGTCTTTTAAGGTTTGTAGTTCAAGATCTGTCACACAGCAATCTGCAATAGAATGTTAGGAACTATTTTATTAATACCTGACAAGTGATATAAATTGCTCGTTAATGTTTTCATAATTCGAACAAGAGTATGTGTATGTTACCTGTATCGGCAGAATCGTTTTTCCGGAAATCAGATATAAGTTTATCAAACAAATCTTGTGTTTCTTGTTTTGGCTGAACACTGATATCATCTACCATTTTTAAACTCGTATATTTTATTCTGAACTTCGCCATAATCTCTGCCATTCTAGAAATTGCGAAATTAATTAATTCATTTATTATAGTTACATGCAAATAATTATGAAACATTTTGAAGTATTAGTTTAGAATGAAGAATTTTATTTAATAATGTTCAACTTACTCTTTCTCTTGTGCCACAATGTCTTGTTTGTGGTTGGCCAACGCAAAAATCCTCATTTTGCAATGCTCCCAGTTTGAGCGTGTGCTAATAATATATGGCAACAGAATTGTCAAACCTGTCGAATAACAATTTCTGCCACTTACAAATGAGCCTATATTCTTGCGTAATTCAATTGCAAACAATTGGGATGCTGTTTTATTGCTAATAAATCTATGCAAACTTAAATAATATATCCAATATTTAAAATATTCGTCAAACACAATTACTTATGAGATTATCATCAGTAATACTTGATAAGCATCCCAATTGTTTGCAGACGCTTGTAAATATTTTATGAATTACCTCCATCATCGTACAACCACCATACATCAATAGTACCAGTCTTATGTTTTTTTTGGAAAATCGCTAACCGTTCAGGAACAGGTGTCATCGCGTGTCGCTTTTCCCTATTAATGTAAAATGTATCGAAATATGTTTAATTGTACATTAACATGTGTATTTTGTTATGAAAGGAGTTATCTCGTAACACGTTAACTGAAGGAGTCAAGTTACTATACAAGGCGTTTAAAGTGCAATTAATTTTGGCTCTTACATTAACTTCTCGATCGCATGTTTCCGTTTGGTCTTCAGGTATTCGCGAGCGCTTCCATGAGTAGGCGAATCTCGTATCATCTGAGGTCCATCGGTAGACGAGAATTGAGTTCCTGAAACATCTAATTAAAATCCGAATTAATACCTTACAGTTTAACAATTTTATAATCTACATATTCTTTATTTAAACTTTTAAATTATCCGACAATGTAGTTATACAAATACTACATGTAATTTTTTTAGGAACATTTAATATGAAACAGGGTTCTTTAAAAATAATTTTACACTTGTAATACAAAGCGTTAACAATAACTATTACCATAATACTTCAAGTAGTCCGATTAATGAAAGTGACAAAAGAGAATGAAATTTCTTAGTATTTTTTGTTTGCTAGTGATGAATTTTCAACATTGTATGTATTCAAATATTAATAAATAATAAATACCCATTGTTGGCACGCTCTGAACCCTTGGTATCTGGCTGGACATGGATAAATTGCTGTCGACATGCATCAGAGTATTTCCCGTTAAATCGTAGCTGCTCTGCGCTAAAATGCCATGTTCATCGTCGCCATTTGCTGTTACGATTTCGGAACAGTCCAAACCTTCCGCAATTCGCAACATCGCCACCGCTAATTTTTGGTCAAATGCATTACTGTAATCAACAAAAAATTATAAAACATGAAATTTGCAATACGATTCTTAACTCTGTATTAAATTAGTCTCTTTCGGTATTTATAAAGCAAACGATTCAATGCTTCTTGTCGACTTACTGAAGAACGTTGAAATACTCCTGAAGATCCTTGTGATTGCAAGTACCCCAATGCGTTTTGTAGCCCATCAGAACCACGTTTGGCGCTAATTTCCCGACACCTGTTGCTTGCATCAAAGCCGATGCACCCCGTTCGAAGTTCAAGTCCTCCACCACGTGATAGAACGACTTTATACGCTGTTGATGCAACCATGCGTAGCCATTCCTCAATCGCACCGATCGTAAACGGTAAGACAGACGAGTCTGAGAAAATGTTGGAATATTATTAAGTAATGTAATGGGGTGAAACAATAACTGTGATTATGCGAGTTATTTTTTTAACTATTCAGAAATACGAAGAATATTTATTTGAGAAAGTTATACGGTGTCAATTGAGTCAAATGAGTAAACTGAAGAGATTAACTGTGCTTCATCTTTTCTTAAAGAAACTACATATTTCTTTCATAAAGTATATTTTTACATTTTTGTAAGTGGACATAAAATATATGATTCTATGTTTGAAATATTATAGTGAAATATAGAGTATATCATATAATGATACAATAATAAAGAAGTTGACATAGTTAAATTTTCAACTTCTTAAATAGGAGTTAAAAAGATTTCGAAAGTGAAAAGGTGTCGAAAGGGCGGTTACGAATCAAGAAGAACGCGGAGGGCAAGTAAGGCTGTTTATTTAAACTACATACCGGATATACTTCCCCGGAAATCAGCAACGAGTGGTTTTTCGTGATGAGATTTGCCAGATGCAGCAAGGCTGGCCTAGCGCCAGGTAGTCCGCTTAGTGCCAAAATTTGGGGAGCATAATTTTTCACGTGCTCGTCGATAGAATTCAATCTGTAACATTTTATTTTGTTACATATTAAATTTGTGTTTGTTACATGTATCTCGAGAAGGTATCTTTAAAGAGTGTTAAGAGGGCATCTAAAGGGTGAACTCTTGAACATCTGTTTTAATAGTGAAAGCACGAAAAATGTTATTAAATATATTATTATAATTAAAAGAAATATTTTGACGAATATCCTAATAACATAACATCCTAAATAACATTTTAAACAACAGTCTATATCTGATAAAAAATTCCTTGGTAATTTGACGAGTTTATACATTGATTCTTTGCATTTATTTCAAAATTATGATAATTGATCTCACCTGTATACGATAGAAAGTGCAGTTTTGTAAGTCTGTGCCTGAGTACTACTGCCCCAATTCACATCTGGCTTTCGATAAACGACTATTAAGTACAGTGCGAAGATAATTACAAAGGTAACCAGCGATGTTACCCAATCAATGAGGAACATTATGGACACGCACGTGATAAAACCTGATAACGACAACCAGGTGTTGTAATACTGTGAAAACACATTTAATCTTCGTTAATTATTTGATAGATGTTTAAGAAAGCTTGTTTCCTTTGTTGTTATATTACTTACTCTGAAAGTAGGACGCCATCCGAGTGGCCGAATAAGTGCCGCGTGAAAAGTGCAGAAATTGATCAACGCATAGGACGCTAGATAAAAGTTTGAGATCAAAGGTGCGACTGCATTCAAATTTGCTGAAAACAGATAAAATAATGACTATATTTATTAAGATTTATTAAGGTTATTTCACAGAAATGAAGCTTGAGTTGTTAAATTGTCTAAATAGTTATATAGATATTTGACAATTCCATTTAACGAAATGCATTTTACTGCACTTTATTATAATCAATGAAGTTTTTATTCGTACCGATTAAGAGGAATAGTGCTGCAACAAAGAATGTGAGAACATAGCCACGATAGGGTTCACCATGTTTCCCGTAACCTTTACTGAAATAAATCAGTCCAGGATAAATTCGATCTTTTCCCAAAGCTTGTATCAGTCGTGGTACAGATAATAAATTTGTTAAAGCTGTGGAAAGTGTTGCGGCGAAACAACCGGCGTAGATGAATGGTCCCCAGACTGACATAAGCTGCATTACCTTGAAATGGAAAGAAAAGTCATTTTAGAGGTCAATATAATAGAACGAATACTTCAAATTTTTAGTACATCCCCAAATTCTCATGTCCCCAAATTCTCACACCCCCAAATTGTCACGTTCCCAAATTCTTGAACTTCCAAATTCTCACATCCTCAAATTCTGACGTCCTCAAATTCTTGCACCCCCAAATTCCTACGTCCCCAAATTCCCTCACCCCCAAATTGTCACGTTCCCAAATTCTCACACCCCCAAATTGTCACGTTCCCAAATTCTTGAACTTCCAAATTCTCACATCCCCAAATTCTGACGTCCTCAAATTCTTGCACCCCCAAATTCCTACGTCCCCAAATTCCCTCACCCCCAAATTGTCACGTTCCCAAATTCTCACATCTCCAAATACTCACGTCCCCAAATTCTCGCACCCCCAAATTCCTATGTTCCCAAATTCTCACATCTCCAAATACTCACGTCCCCAAATTCTCGCACCCCCAAATTTCTATGTCCCCAAATTCCTACGTTCCCAAATTCCCTCACCCCCAAATTGTCACGTTCCCAAATTCTCACACCCCCAAATTGTCACGTTCCCAAATTCTTGAACTTCCAAATTCTCACATCCTCAAATTCTGACGTCCTCAAATTCTTGCACCCCCAAATTCCTACGTCCCCAAATTCCCTCACCCCCAAATTGTCACGTTCCCAAATTCTCACATCTCCAAATACTCACGTCCCCAAATTCTCGCACCCCCAAATTCCTATGTTCCCAAATTCTCACATCTCCAAATACTCACGTCCCCAAATTCTCGCACCCCCAAATTTCTATGTCCCCAAATTCCTACGTTCCCAAATTCCCTCACCCCCAAATTGTCACGTTCCCAAATTCTTGAACTTCCAAATTCTCACATCCCCAAATTCTGACGTCCTCAAATTCTTGCACCCCCAAATTCCTACGTCCCCAAATTCCCTCACCCCCAAATTGTCACGTTCCCAAATTCTCACATCTCCAAATACTCACGTCCCCAAATTCTCGCACCCCCAAATTCCTATGTTCTCAAATTCTCACATCTCCAAATACTCACGTCCCCAAATTCTCGCACCCCCAAATTTCTATGTCCCCAAATTCCTACGTTCCCAAATTCCCTCACCCCCAAATTGTCACGTTCCCAAATTCTCAAACCCCCAAATTGTCACGTTCCCAAATTCTTGAACTTCCAAATTCTCACATTCCCAAATTCTGGCGTCCTCAAATTCTTGCACCCCCAAATTCCTACGTCCCCAAATTCCCTCACCCCCAAATTGTCACGTTCCCAAATTCTCACATCTCCAAATACTCACGTCCCCAAATTCTCGCACCCCCAAATTCCTATGTTCCCAAATTCGCACATCTCCAAATACTCACGTCCCCAAATTCTCGCACCCCCAAATTCCTATGTCCCCAAATTCCTACGTCCCCAAATTCCCTCACCCCCAAATTGTCACGTTCCCAAATTCTCACATCTCCAAATACTCACGTCCCCAAATTCTCGCACCCCCAAATTCCTATGTTCCCAAATTCTCACATCTCCAAATACTCACGTCCCCAAATTCTCGCACCCCCAAATTTCTATGTCCCCAAATTCCTACGTTCCCAAATTCCCTCACCCCCAAATTGTCACGTTCCCAAATTCTTGAATTTCCAAATTCTCACATCCCCAAATTCTGACGTCCTCAAATTCTTGCACCCCCAAATTCCTACGTCCCCAAATTCCCTCACCCCCAAATTGTCACGTTCCCAAATTCTCACATCTCCAAATACTCACGTCCCCAAATTCTCGCACCCCCAAATTCCTATGTTCTCAAATTCTCACATCTCCAAATACTCACGTCCCCAAATTCTCGCACCCCCAAATTCCTATGTCCCCAAATTCCTACGTTCCCAAATTCCCTCACCCCCAAATTGTCACGTTCCCAAATTCTCACATCTCCAAATACTCACGTCCCCAAATTCTTGAATTCCCAAATTCTCACATCCTGAAATACTCACGTCGCCAAATTCTCAGTTTTCCAAATTCCCAAATGACCAAATATCCCAATCCCCAAATTCTCAATTTCCGAAATTTTCAAACACCCGAACATCTGTTTCCAATAACGTACCGAATAGCTATTATGCAAGCCATAAGTGCAGTTAACTTCCGGAATACAGTTCACAATGGTGTTGTTTGCGTCAATAATGCCGCCGGCATCCCTTAGGGCTGCTCCACCAGCGAAAAGCACAAACGTGAGGTAGCTCAGCATAGAAATTAGCAACGCGAGCAGAGTTCCTATCGGTATGCTGCTTGCCGGATCCTTCAGGTCACCGGAAATATTAGCACCCGCTTGAATTCCGGTCACGGAGGGGAAGAAAATGGCGAACACGGAGAAAAACGTTTGGTTGCTGTTCTCCGAGAACCGATAATCTGGTCCTAAGTTGTTCTTGAAAACTTCAGCTGAGAATTGAAAAAATTGTCTGTTTAAAAAAAAGATGTAGAAAGTACAATTAATTGTTGAGTAATTTCATTCAATTTTAAAATATACTGAAAATTACATCCCTTCAAACATTAATAATGAGTGTAATTTAAAATTAAAATTGCAAACAATTTGTAATATTTTTTATTAAACGTAGTTACTGTAACTTGTATATATAGGTTATTTTCTACAATGTTGTTTTTGAATAATCTTGAACAAGATCAACATGTTTTCAAATGTAATTCACATATTTTCATATGTATGTGTTTTACGATTGACACAATTTATTTTTGCAAAGTGTGATCAATTTTTCTGTTAAATATACGACAGCATCCTTGTAATTTCACTTACCGGAAAATCCAATAAATCCTTGTGCTTCTTGACTTACGTTCCTCGGACCCATTATGGTACCAATTAAAAAGTCGAAAATGGCTGCAACAATGATGGCTATGAGGAAATTTTGCGCCTGAAACAAATGAATTTTATTAAACAACAAATCTAAAGAAGATACTGATAGTACGAACTTCTTTTCGCCATTATTCGATCACTAATTTTTACTTAATTAAGTACAAGTATTATTTGTTCAACTTTTCGATACTGTTGTAGGGTCAATTCTAATGATAATTTTGTACATATATAAAATATTTATATTTTACGATAGTGAATTTGTAGGTAAGTTAATCTTACATGATTGTTATAAAATAATGATGTAACTACAATTATTTTCTGAGGTTTCACTACAACTTCATGAAATTATGAGGTAATTTTACGCTTCGATATTTCAATAAATTAACTTATGAATTTAGTTTTACATGATATTGAAGTTCATGTAGCTTTCTGAATAAAATCTGAACGTGCCTGCAATTTTATATTTGCAAATAAATAATAATTAGAAATAAAACAATTACCTTCGACTCCCATTCCATTCCAATCGCACAGATCATGATCATAACGATCAGCGCGAGTACGCCCACAATTCGTACATCGTTCACTCCATTATCGATGATCTTCAGATTATGTTCTCGCAGTAAATCGTTTAGGGAATCACAGAAACCGATGGTATTCATGGAAGCTGAGACTGCATTAGCGAATGCAAAAACAATCCCAACCGATGCACCAAATTCTGCACCCAGGGTTCGTGAGATGATGAAGTATATACCACCTATAGAAACGGTCATTTATAAGTCGTTGTGAACATAATTATAATTAAATTATTGATTATTTACGAGAAGTCTAAAGTGCTCAACGTTATAACAGTGCAAATTATATCAGAGGGAAAAATGATAGCATTATTAACTTGAATATTTATTCAATTCCTTTGCTCCACATATGCAGCAAAAATTAGATGTGCTAAAACTATATATTATTGTAATATACAACGTGTAATTAATAAATAACATGTAAAATATAAAATATTTGTACTTGACTGTCCCTTCCCGGCAGCCATTTTAAATGTTTTTAAAAGCTATTTGCACAAACAAGATCTCTGGATACAAAGAGTTAATAAGCAATGTAACATATGCATAATGTAATAAATGATAATATATAATATGTCAGATTTTAGTTTATGTCCATTCAACGTAAGGTTGGTATAAAAGAATCAATGTCAGAAATTTAGCACAAGAATTTAGCTTAAGTATAGAATAGTGTCCTAAAACTCGCACTTCCATGAAAGCAATAATAAAAAGTTTCATTAACGCTATAAAATTTCAAATTCCAAATTTTCTCAGAAATCAAATCGGTGTCCTAAAGAGGCGACGATGGAACGCTATTCCGTTCGTGGAAAAACAATATTCAAGTTCGATTCAAGCGACAAAGTACACGCTGGCACTCCTTTGAAAAAAAAAAGACGGAATGAACGAGTAGAATGGGGGTCCTGTAACACACCTCCCTTTACTTCCCCATTAGTACTAATTGCGCTGAGGCTAAGCGTCGTGATGACGCAGACAGCCGCCGATATTCCGATAATGATGACACTCTGCAGTATGCCAGCTTGTGCCACCACCCACGACAGCCGTAGGAAAAGCATCACACCCCATATGTTCAGTAGGCATGGTATGAGAACACCCTGGATCCATCCTAGCTTTATCCCCGTGTGTCCTTGCTGCGTTGTCCCGGTCTGACCAGCTTCTATATTCGGGTCCTAGAAATTCCAAACCTATCTTTATTTTCTCTCTCGTTTCCCGTTCTGACCGATTGTTCCCCGTGTTACGGTTTTAGGATCCGCCGACGGATATCGGGGGGAAGTTTTATGCCTACGGCGGTAATCAAAAGACGGTTTTGGAAGGCAATCGCGAACACGGTCAACGACTTCACCGGATACGCCGGTTGCTGAGTAAACACTCCTTTTCAACGATTTATGGCTACCGTAGTTTGTTAAACTCCTCAGGGAGGGATTTATGGGCATCGTAAAACGAACTATTTTAATACGACTGTATAAAGCGATACAAACGCGATACAATGGTAATTTCTTCGATATCTGGTAGGTTGTGGATAATTAATTCGGGTAATAATTTTGTAGGACGGAAGTTTGTGAAGTGTGCATTTTGATTTGTTGGGGAGTGAGATGATTTTGGATGGATAGGATCAAGTATTAATTGAGTGACTTTGGTATTTGAGCACTGTGAGGGGTTGAAATTTTGTAAGAGAGGATTATGGAATTTTGGGACTTTGACACTTTGGGGTGATGGACATTTGGAGTTTTGGGACTTTAGGACTCTGATAATTTTTAATTTGGGGGGTTTCGGACATTGGAATTTAGGAATTTGGGAATCTAGGAATTTGGGGATGTAGGGAATTGGGGAATCTAGGAATTGGGGAATCTAGGAATTGGGGAATTTAGGAATTGGGGAATCTAGGAATTGGGAATCTAGGAATTGGGGAATTTAGGAATTGGGGAATCTAGGAATTGGGGAATTTAGGAATTAGGGAATCTAGGAATTGGGGAATTTAGGAATTGGGGAATCTAGGAATTGGGGAATCTAGGAATTGGGGAATCTAGGAATTGGGGAACCTAGGAATTGGGGAATCTAGGAATTGGGGAATTTAGGAATTGGGGAATTTAGGAATTGGGGAATGTAGGAATTGGGGAATCTAGGAATTTGGAAATCTAGGAATTGGGGAATTTAGGAATTGGGGAATGTAGGAATTGGGGAATCTAGGAATTGGGGAATTTAGGAATTGGGGAATTTAGGAATTGGGGAATTTCGGAATTGGGGAATCTAGGAATTGGGGAATCTAGGAATTGGGGAATATAGGAATTGGGGAATCTAGGAATTGGGGAATTTAGGAATTTGGGAATCTAGGAATTTGGGGATGTAGGGAATTGGGAAATCTAGGAATTGGGGAATCTAGGAATTGGGGAATCTAGGAATTGGGGAATTTAGGAATTGGGGAATCTAGGAATTGGGAATCTAGGAATTGGGGAATTTAGGAATTGGGGAATTTAGGAATTGGGGAATGTAGGAATTGGGGAATCTAGGAATTTGGAAATCTAGGAATTGGGGAATTTAGGAATTGGGGAATGTAGGAATTGGGGAATCTAGGAATTGGGGAATTTAGGAATTGGGGAATTTAGGAATTGGGGAATTTCGGAATTGGGGAATCTAGGAATTGGGGAATCTAGGAATTGGGGAATATAGGAATTGGGGAATCTAGGAATTGGGGAATTTAGGAATTTGGGAATCTAGGAATTTGGGGATGTAGGGAATTGGGAAATCTAGGAATTGGGGAATCTAGGAATTGGGGAATCTAGGAATTGGGGAATTTAGGAATTGGGGAATCTAGGAATTGGGAATCTAGGAATTGGGGAATTCAGGAATTGGGGAATCTAGGAATTGGGGAATCTACGAATTGGGTAATCTAGGAATTGGGGAATCTAGGAATTTGGGAATCTAGGAATTGGGGAATCTAGAAATTTGTCAATCTAGAAATTTGTCAATCTAGGAATTTGGGAATCTAAAATTTGAGAATCTAAGAGTCTAGGAATCTTAGCACAGTTACCCTAATTATTAGAATTTATCACGTCTCTGCTCTATCACATAAAATACATAATTTTCTGAATTTTTGCAACTTTCCAACCATCAGCGAACTCGAGTAGGTATCGACACGATCTGTATCGTGATTCCATTAAACAACAAAAAACTTAGCAATTAAAGTTTGTAATGAATAATTTGTTGAGTTCGCTTCTTCTTTTATTAACTCTTCTTACTACGGTAACTGTCGCAAAGAAAAAAGGGCTTCGCAATTGATACTTTTTCTAATTTTCTTCGCAGCTGGTATTTACTGCTGTGCAAATTTAATATAGTTTCTCCCTCATAGTATTCGCTCCGAGTTCGATCGTTCTTGTTGATGGAGGAAGCTCCTTCGGGTCTCATTTGACTCTCGAGGCTACGAACTTTTACGAGTTGATTACCTTGTCAGTTCTAATAAACACGTTTTGCACTACGTATTTTATATAATTAAAATTACTCCCGTTGCAGCATGCATCGAAAGTTTGCACAAAATTGTAGACAAATTCGATTAAAAACAAACGATATATTAAATTATATTTATTAAGTAAATTAATATATATTGATATATTAAATTATACAAGACGATATATTGAATTATTTTAAAGATATTTAATTTTCGTTGTACTTTTTCGATTTTGCAAAAATTCAGTTTTAAATGTTCATAAATATTAACAAGAGAATAACTATCAAGAGATACTTTTCCTCAGAAAAATGATAAAAAATGCAGTACATAATATTTCAAATTCGCAATATTTTTAGAGGACAACAAACAATTGTGGTCTCAAGACTTCTTCAGTAATTTTGATGATTATAATATTTTCCATTTATGTACGTTCATTAAAGTACAATAATTTTGATATATATTATTTTATGTAGTAAATTTACAATAGATATTTAGGTATATTCATGTAAGATATTTACAATACATTCAGAACGAAGAGTTACGTTAATTAATTGATTTCTGTGTCTGGTTGCATTCCGTTTGCCATTCAACGACATTGAATATCAGTTGCAGCATTTCCATGAAATGTTCGATTATTTCAGAAGCTTGTGGTAATTACACGATACTTTTCAATGCATCGGATGATATTACAACGAGAACGTTATGACGAGTGTCCACAGGGTGTGGCAATCTTACCTTTATAAGATTTCCTTCGTGCAGGGTGCTTAGTGATGGCCTCTTGGCACGGCGGCTCAATCTACAAACAGAGACGTTCTTATGACTCACGGTAATAGTATTAGTGAGGGAATAAAGTTAATTAAATTGGACTAAACTGATGAATTATACGAGAGTGCTCCCATTACTGTCAACAAGCCAATTTTTTTGAAATCGTGCACTAATCTTAAAACGTTCGGTGAATCAGCAGATTCTCAGCACAATTATGTGAAATTTTCTAAAACATTTCTTTTTTAATGATATAATATAAAAATACTTAAAAACTTTTTAAAAAAAAAGCTTCTGTTTCGAATATAAATTTTGATGTGTGGAAATATTCACATGACCGTTTTAGCATACTCATGACGGCAACAGCTGTTAATTTTAACAGGATAATGCTGACAACAATGTAGCAGAATGTCTACAATATATTAAGATAATCTACGTATATAAGTATTTATTTTACAGTGTACTTATATATTCTGTATGTACAAATGTGTATTGTTTCATTAGTGTCCACAGAGAAATTTTTTATGTAAACGTGTAAGAGTATTCTTAGAATGTTAGAAGAATCATTTAACGAACAATGTTGCATGTGAAAGCAATTTTCTTTGTTTAATTTAAAGTATGATATTCAGATTATTTTGCTCGGAATATAATTATTATTATTGTTTATTCATAGAAAATGAGGATGTTAGGTATTTGTTAGATGGCCACGCATTGTATGGTCATAAGTTGAATAGTCACGTTATACAATCACATGTTATATAGCGTATATCACGCGTTGTATGATCACACAATGATATGTGTAACATCGACACACATTGACATATGTAGTCACGTATTGTACGAACAATCGTTAATGATAAAGCCTTGATAATGAAGAGCTATATTCAGAAAACTAAATCTATATGGCAATTTCAAAAATGATGTAACCTCTACAGTCACCTTAGGAGTAATATAGCGAGAGTGTATTATAGTACAGTTGTTAGGGCAAGGAGTAATTTACTCACCTGTAATGGTCCAACCGTGGGACAACGTCCCACAGTCCACTAACGTTTAGGGTCATTGGTAATCTCTTGTTATTTTGGCCTCCACCAATTACCTCATCATCCATAGCTTTAAGTACAAGTCAACTGCGACTCGATGAATCTGAAAAAGACAGAAGAAAGCACTTTTCTTAAAATTAATCAATTTGTCAGTAATATTTAACGTTCTTTAATTACAATTATTAGTAACAACGATTGAACCTAACCTATTACGAAGCCATTTTCTAATTAACAATTTACGAATTAGTATATCTTTTAGTAGCAAGTGTTTCACTTGAAATGACATCCTTTTATTACAATTAATAGTAAGAACGAATGAACAACCTAACCTCTCATCAAAATATAAAGTTAATTAACAATTTACAAATGAATGTATTACTCCATCGATGTATAATAATCTCTAACATTTTGTGAGTGCACTCTTCTTTAGGTAATTTATAATAAAAATGTAAGTTTTCAATTTTACAGTAAATTAAAGAATTGTATTTTTTCTTTTACCAGCTCGTACAACGAACACGATACATGTACACTTTTAAAAGACATATTTACATTGTAAATTGTCATGCAAATTGCTCGTGTTTGAAAATTTCATGGAACTCAACAAATTTCACGATGACTCAACAAGTGACAAATAGGAAGCTTGCACAAGGCTTTTTAAAAGAAACAATGTTACAGCTGCTAAGTGACAACACGAAGATGTTCTATGTATATCAATTCACACTTTGAGGAAAAATTAGAATTTTCTGAACGTTTAGGCTATTCATACTTTTTGTCTTTCCACAAATTCGTTACGTGAATGCATTTTAATAACTCTGAGTAATACTTCCAGCTTGTACAGAAAAGTCAGGTTCAAGAACATCATTTATATATTTTCGGAAAACAATGTTTATTAAACTAGAAACATGACGTTTTCGTTTATTTTTATTAATAAAATTTGTGTCATGTTTAAAAATATTTTATCAATACTAGGTTTATGTTCGATGAGTAGTTTAAAATATCAATGTTATATGTTATGTTTAATATATATAATTATATGATGTTATGTTAAATGCTAAATTAATTTTCAAATTCACTATAATGTTTGCATGGAACGTTTAAAGAAGGTATAACAAAGTTTCTCAAGCTTTTTAAAGATATTCAGTCATTCAAGGACGTATCGGACATGACCTACAGTTAAAAGTACCAAAAATACGTTCGAAGAGTAGGGGTTTAACCATCGAAATCCTAAAATTAGCATGTTCGGTACATATTGCATCCTTCCGTTAGTGATGCGCGAATTCCTTCCACGCGATTAGGCAGGAAATGTTAATTACTCGTCAGTTTCGAACGGAAATGTCTTGACAAATTTTCCTTTACCGAGAAGATTCTTAAATTTGTCATCGTAGTGTCAGAAATCTTCCGGTACAGTTTGCCAAATACTCGAAATTCCATCGCTAATCGTATTTCTGTCATTTGAAAGTAGATAACACGTTTAGTTATATGGTTTTTGGCATTGTTCCAAATAATGTTGCATCCATTACATGCGAGATGAGTTTGTATCACAAGATGGTGCCAATGTTGCGTAACGTGTTATCCGAAATTGACCGTTTTATGGTGATACTATTATTTTAAAATATTTACTCATTGTATATCTCTATATGTAATATATTTACATATATGAACTCAATTACTAAATATTTTAAATGAAACTGAGAATGTTAATAAAGAAATCTTTGATACATCAAGACTTACAAGTGTTACATATTATTTGTTCTTGTAATAAATGAAATTACTCAATTTGTTTTCACATGATTTTTATTGTAGATGAATTTCAAAATACAAATTATAACACCATGGAGGTATCGATAGACACATGTATACACGTATATAACTGTTATATACAAAACAATAAAAAGGTATGGTGTTTCAATTACGTTCATTATACGTATTGGAGCTACGTACGTGTATATCGTGTGACATATTCACCTGTATAAAGTTGAGAAAAAGAAAACAAGGCAGTCTATTCAGTCGAAAAATCGATATGAAACGCAGCGTGAAACATACAAGTCGTTGATGTCAACCTGTTAACTGCGAGTCCAAACATGGACAATAACTTCCTATAAAGTTATTGAACACAGAAGAAATATTGTGACTGTATATTGAGAAAGCAATTAATCAGCCATTTCAGTTCCAAGAAGAATTCCAACGTTCAATTAACGAAGTGGACTTGTAATAACGAAAAAGCATTCAAATTTACAACATAGTACACAAAGAGATATTCTGGATAGTTCAAGACATAAATATCTCTTGGTCAAGCCCCTTTTTATATTCAAGTCTTAATATCTATATTTGTAACAATGGTCGTGGCGAAGAAAATATAATGGATCAGAAATTTTACAAGGAGAATTTTAATAAATTGTCCATTATTTTAGATGTAAAGATTTAAAACGTTACAATAAAGTAATAAATGATATTCGAAATAACGCGAGTTTATTGTTGCAACAGTGTTAGAAGGAAATATAGCAGCTTTAAAACCTGGCTGTAACAATTAAACGATCAAACGAAACAAACGGATATAAAGCAGAATCCATTCACTATTCGAAACAGTATTTTATCCAGTTCTGGCAACGTTCAACGTCTAATTTTTCTTCTAGAATACGTCACGGCGAAGAGACAAAGAAGAAAAACAGCGACGCGCTGTTCGTGCAAATACTCGGCGATTGTTTACAGCCTCATCTTCTCAGCCTTCGCGTATTTTTGAATTTCGCCCGGTCAGAGACGAAAAATCGAGAATCGTTGGAAAAATAGATTTTCGAAGAAAGGATCAATTTGTTACCATAAGGCGAAAGAACTGCTTCCACGTCCCACACTGTTTACACGAATTCTCGTGAAACTACTTGGCCGCCATCCCAGAAATCGTAATGCTTGATAGCAGGCCAAACTCGCGATTTCCATTCACAGCCACAAACCTTAAGAATTTGCGTGTTGTACGATGGAATGATTGAGAAACGATCGATCAACTATTAGTTTCGCTTTATGGAATTTCAAAATTTTGATACATTGTATGAAATCTTGGAACTTTTGGAATTTTAAGAGTATGGACATTTGGAATTTTACAGGTTTGGGGTGTTGGTATTACAGAACTATAGAGTTTGGGAAATTTTGGACTTTGCAAGTTTGGAATTTTGGGGATATGGCACTTTGGAGTTTTGCAATTTTGGAATTTTAAGGGTCTGGAAGGTTGAGACTTTGGAATTATGGGGTTTGAGGAGTTTCGGAGTTCTTGGACCTTGGAAGTTTGGAATTTTGGGGATATGGCACTTTGGAATTTTGTAATTTTAGAGTTTTAGGGGTTTGGAATACTGGGACTTTGAAATTATGGGGTTTGAGGAGTTTTGGAGTTTTTGGACCTTGGAAGTTTGGAGTTTTGGGGATATGGCACTTTGGAATTTTGAAATTTTTGAGTTTTTGGGGTTTGGAAGGTTGGGACTTTGAAATTATGGGGTTTGAGGAGTTTTGGAGTTTTTGGACCTTGGAAGTTTGGAACTTTGGGGTTATGGCACTTTGGAATTTTGAAATTTTTGAGTTTTAGGGGTTTGGAAGGTTGGAACTTTGAAATTATGGGGTTTGAGGAGTTTTGGAGTTTTTGGACCTTGGAAGTTTGGAACTTTGGGGTTATGGCACTTTGGAATTTTGAAATTTTGGAGTTTTAGGGGTTTGGAAAGTTGGGACTTTGAAATTATGGGGTTTGAGGAGTTTTGGAGTTTTTGGACCTTGGAAGTTTGAAATTTTGGGGATATGGCACTTTGGAATTTTGCAATTTTGGAGTTTTAGGGGTTTGGAAGGTTGTTACCTCAGAACTATGGAGTTTAGGAATTTTTTGAATTTTTAGACCTTGAAAGTTTGGAATTTTGCAGGTTTAGAATGTTGGGACTTTGGAATTATAGAACTGTAGGGGTTTGTAGTGGAACTTAAAAAATTTGAAGTTTGGGAATTTTAGAATTTCCAGACCTTGAGATTTTAGAATTTTAGGGTTTTAGAATGTTGGGACTTCAGAATTATGAAATTTTAGGGATTTGGAATGTTGGGACATCTGAATTATAGAATTTAAAGAATTTTTTTAGATTGCAGTAGCTTAGTGAAATGCAATTTGTGAAAGATTTCGGTTCGTTCAATCGTTCGCATACGCCTCGGACCATGTAACGCGTTTCAGAGCAATGCCAAAGCAAATAAATTATCCAGACATTTTTGATGCTGGCTTTTAGCTTGCTATCTATAATTTTGACGAGCTGTCCTTGTCAATGACCGTGAACGTGAACATGAGTGTGAACTAGATTTAGTTCATTGTTTGCTCCAATTTACAAAATGAAAATATTATAAAGATTATAAATTATTATAATCTCACAAATAAGAGAGGCTTTTCACTTTCAAGAACAACAGAAACGCTTTATATTTGCAATCATATTTATAATTATATTACTACTTATTAATGGGTATCAATAAAAATCTTCACTAATATTCTTGTAGACACAACCTACTTTATGAGTGATTAGCACCCGCCGCAATTGTTGAAATTAGGTTGAACGTAAACTCAGAAATATGTAGAGCAAATGAAGAGAATTGGAACAGTTGTAACAAGGCGTTACACTCTGTAACTGTTAAATTAAGAAAACCTTCGTATTCACTTGGGAATTTTAGACGCCGTCTTTTAACAAAATTCAGCTCGTGTTATTATCACAAATGTTATCATAATTAACGCAAGCGTGCAAATTCAATATTATTTCAATAACCTGGGACGAAACACGTTATTCTAAAAACTGTAGAGTTTAATATAGGTCAGAATATACAAGGTAAATTTATAGAAATTAATTAGTAGTTTACGTAGCCCCGTTACTCCATTTTGTTTGAACTTGTCTTCGCTAATCAAAATGGCGGTTGAGCGATACAGATTATAATAGTGTATACTAGTTATTATACAGCTTAGCATATATGTAATGGTACATTTTAGTAGTGTATTAGTTGTGGAATATTTTAGTAATATTATATTAGCAATAGTATCATTTAGTAATAGAATATGATCAATAGTATATTTAAGTAATAGTATAGTAGTAATAATATATTTTTGTAATAGAATATCAGCAACAATATTTTTTAACAATAGTACATTACCAATAGTATAATTCAGCAATAGTATATCAGCAGTATATTTTAGCAATAGTATAATTTAGTTGTAAAATATAACCAATAATATATTTTAGCAGCAGTATATCAGCACTAGTATGTCTTGATCTACATTAGCTTAATCTCCATGCAAAAATATGAAAAGTAAACAGGTGAAAGTACAGCAGTAGCTAATACCTAATTATAAGAGATATACACCAGATTTATTATTCTCTAAGAATTATTTAATAATTCCTTTCAAGATAGTGTGACACACGTGCCTGCCTTATCATAAACTCGAAGTAAATATGTTAGGAGATAACACGTTATAATCAATTAGAATTCCTAATATCTTACGATGTTTCAATTTGATCAGTTATCAATAACCTACTTACCAGCACGTTTTTTATTACATAATTATGAGATAGTTAACTATTTCACAAATGAACATGATTTATAAATGAGACACGATATTTTACGACATTACATATTGTAATGAGCAGGTAAAACTTACAAAATGGCGGATTTTAATGTAATAAGCAGTTTTGTCAAGTCCCTAGACAAATTTTGAAAAATAATCGAAACAGGCTGGTACACTGTTTGAACATAATTAAGTGTATACTAAACTGAATAACACTAATTCATTACACTAATTAATCACAAGCATTGACACTAATTAATCAGTAACACTAACACTAAAAAGACACTGATGAATCGCTAACACATATTTAAATCTGTAAAATAAACGCGGGGGTTGAAAAGGATACAAGTTAAAGCAATAACCGTATCTGCCCACAAACACGCAAGAAAAAAGAGGATGTCAAAGAGAAGTTCTGATAAAGCAAATGTTTGTTTCCAGTGCATTTGCTTTTATTGTTACGACGGTATCGAACGTGTGTATGGCTTTATAGTCCATAGATTATGTTGAATGGTTGCATGTGGATGCATAAATGTGCATAATGCGTAAATGCATTAACAGGTTATGCGAACAGTTTCTGCAAACACGTAAGAACATATATGGACTCATATGGGTTAAAAGGTAATTTCATATTTGTGCACCATAGAAAGTTACGTTTTGTACTTCTATATATTGTTAGTCTTTTGTGTCATTGCTTCATTAAACACGAGATTATTCTATCAGTATTTCCATAAACGAACACGTAAATTAATGCACATATATGTATTATTTAAACAGACTTTTATCTAACAAATTAATATATGTTATTAGATAAGAGAATCTAAGGTGAACGGATATGAACAGAACGAATAAAGAATGAAAAATAGAAACAAAATATGAACATGTAAAATTTTGAACATAAAAAAGATTGGTCATCCGACATTCTGTGATACAAAACTCGAGCAAGATAATCTGTAAAAGGAAAATATTTGACAACACTAATGTACGATCGATCCGATGAACTCAAGTTCATTGTTCGCAAACAAAGCGAAAGAGCCACGAAGCGAATTAATTACAAGCGTAATTGGTATCTGGTTATATTACCAACATTATCGATCAAATGTAAAAATAATACGATGATCGTTACGTAAGAACATTATCCGAAGAGAACGTAATTTCATCTGATCGCTCTGTATTTTAAATTCCGCGTGATTATTACCTCTGTCAAAATCACTATACACACTCGGATAAAAATAGTGCATTCTGAAGTAACAGTTCAACTAGTGAGAAAATTTCAATGAAGACTATCGGTCTGCTGCGAAAATTTATTTCACTGTTAGCCTCGGGAGAGTCAAGATATCAATAATTTTTATTCATTTATCGATTGTTCGTTTGATTAATTTGTGGCGGAGAGTAAGTCTGAATTTTTCAATTTTTATAATTCGGAATTTCAACATTTTTAAATTTGTAAATTCTCAAATTTTAAATTTCAAATCTCCAACTTCTCAAGTTCCAACTTCTCAAATTCCAAAATTCTCAAATATCCAACTTTTCACACCCCCAACTTCTCAAATCCCTAAATTCTCAAATCTTCCACTTCTCAAGTCCCCAACTTGTCAAATCACAAAATTCTCAAATACCCAACTTTTCACACCCCCAATTCCTCAAATCCCTAAATTTCAAATCTCCAACTTCTCAAGTCCCAACTTCTCAAATCCCAAAAATCTCAAATATCCAACTTTTCACACCCCCAATTCCTCAAATCCCTAAATTCTCAAATCTTCCACTTCTCAAATCCCAAAATTCTCAAATACCCAACTTCTCACACCCCCAATTCCTCAAATCTTCCACTTCTCAAGTCCCCAACTTCTCAAATCCCAAAATTCTCAAATACCCAACTTCTCACACCCCCAATTCCTCAAATCTTCCACTTCTCAAGTCCCCAACTTCTCAAATCCCAAAATTCTCAAATACCCAACTTTTCACACCCCCAACTTCTCAAATCCCCAAATTCTCAAATCTTCAACATCTCAAGTCCCCAACTTCTCAAATCCCAAAATTCTCAAATACCCAACTTCTCACACCCCCAATTCCTCAAATCTTCCTCTTCTCAAGTCCCCAACTTCTCAAATCCCAAAATTCTCAAATCTTCAACATCTCAAGTCCAAATTTTCAAATTACCAATTTCTCAAATCCCCAACTTCTCAAATGTCCATATTCCTAAACTCTAATTTCCAAAGACCCAAACTTTCCAATCCCTAAATCCCCCTAAAAAGCAGTGACTTCTAACAAATATTACAAGTTTCGTAACGTGACACGAACCACAAGGATTTATCAAAATAAAAAATTGCAAAAGTTTCTGCGGATCACATTTAGGTGGAGTAACGAGATACAAGGTCCGTTCAGTTTTTCAGATAAGTACAATATTTACTATGCGAATACAAATATCTATACTTCCTGTTTTCCCCATATCAGATATCACGTACGAATAAGAATAAGGAAGTCGGACCAAGTATCGATCAGGAAGGTGGCTGATTCTGGTGGATGGAACTGATACAATTGTCATGGTGTAAGTTCTACAGACCGTGTTCACAGCTATAGTAACTCAAAAATTCTTATAGAACCATAATATCATCGAATGAACCGTTTGTAACGAAAGTAGGGCAACTGCAATTCTGTTTTCAAATTTAATTTGCAGTGTTCGTTGTATGAAATTTTTTAGTACAAAAATTTACTTTTCAAGAAAAACATATTTGGACATATTCAATTTTTCTATATTGTCAAATTCTTCAATTTTCATTGATGGACATTTACTTTGTTCATTTTTCTACATTTTCAAATTCTTCAATTTACACTGTTAGACATGGTCAAATTTTTTTCTCTACGTTTTCAAATGATTAAATTTGCACAATCAAATATTTGTAAGCCTTGCACATTTTCACATTTCAATTTTCTACAAGTCCTTTTCGCCCAACTTTGACCTGAAACTTTAAAAAATTAAAGAATTCCGAAATGTTTGTAAATTTTCAAATTTCCAAGCTCGAGAGTATGAAAACATCCGTCCGTAAAATTAAACTTTTTAAACAAAGACGAAGTTCGGCATTTTTCTGAGAAAAAAAAGGCAAAAGTTCGCTCGCGTGGTCAAATATTGCGTCCATTCTCTGCTCCTTAATGTATCCAGCAACATCTGTATTCGGCAACAGATACAGGGCAGTTCGCGAAGAAAAAGTTTGGATTACGTTACCTTCTTTCGACACACACGAATCTACGGCCTTGTACATGTATACAGACGTGTTAGAGGTTTATAGCGGGATCAGTTGAAGATCAAGTCTTGGTTAAGTGCCCGCGTCTGCAGCTAAACTTCAAAGATGAGTTCTCGTGCGAGGAACGTGGCCCGATAAGAATTAATATCGCGACTTACATTTCATCGACACAAATCCTTCTATTTCTGTCTTTGATACAATTACTATTTCATTTCTCCGTCAGGAGTGCGCGAAAAAAAAGTGAAACAATTTGAAATTTCGAGGATTTAGGTCAGTGTGAGATCAGAAGATTGTGATACGAGGGTGTTTAAATCGAAGTAATTATTATTACTTTGAATGTTGTGTAAAATGTTACAATTATTATTTGCAATGTTATATTATAAATTTGAGATGTATAATATCATCAGATTAATTGTAATTGTTATTTTTAATACTACGTCAAAAACCTGTAACATGTCACAATAATAATTATGGTGTGTGATATTATTTTGTAAATTCATAATAAATTAGAACATTATTTGTAACATTGTACTGTAAACTTGTAACAAGTCACAATAATTATAATTATGGGTTGTGATATAATTTTATAAATTCATGATAAATTAGAACATTATTTGTAACATTGTACTGTAAACTTGTAACAAGTCACAAATTATGATTTATGATATTTTACAAATTCATAATAAATCAGAATAGCGTCATACAAACTTGAATAGAACTGTAATAAATGGCAATAATTGCTATTCATAACTAATTGTATAATGACTACAATTATTCGCAACGTATAATCTACTTAACCTTAAAAAAATTGTTTAAAATAGTGATTTCCTCTGTGTATGCCGCCAGCTTCGAATGTGGTGAAAGTAGAAAAAAAAATATTCGTACGTAACAACTATGTTTTAAAATTGTATGACTAAATTACTAGTATGATTCAAAATATGAATCTATTAGTATTTTACTAACTGGAAACGAACAGATATAAGCGGTTCGAATTAGCATTGCAAATTTGTATCATTCTACGCTATTATATAAAACGTACAGCCTCGAAAAATGGTAAAAATGAATAACACAAGCCAGTTAAAAACCGCACGAAACGTTTGAAAAGTGAATGAGAATTCGATAAATTTAACGTATTGAATAGAATAAATATTTTATGTGAAAGATTCATATTTGTACAGCTTGTTGACAAGGCACTTTACAACGAGTACAACAGGTCTGAACCATGTTTAGGAGCGTTGTGATATAATAAATAGTATGTATCTATAACGATAACAGTTTTACATTGCACTATTTTACACTGTAAAAAGTGGAGAATGACTATCTGAATGTTTTTGTACCTAAGTTCGAAGAAACCAAACTCACATATCAGATGATATATTGCTCGTGTTTCAAGGTCGATGTATATTGTTAAGTATTGTTAATATCAATCTATGACACTTGTAATATTAAGTATATTATTTTTCAATGAATTACATATGCAATCACATTTCATCGTAACAATAACTTACAGAAAGGAATTTCAATTTACAAATGAAAACCTTAATCTTCCTTTACAAATCACATTTCGTTCACAAAAACAGCATGTGACAATATTTAACATTTCTACAAAATGGCGTCGCAACTGGATCGCAGAGATAAAAATTCCAGCGATCGAGGAAATCGAAATTTCTTAGGAATCGCTGAAAATGTAATGAAAAATTCAAGTACGACCACGGGTGACAGTTTTATTGATATGCTATCTCAAGCTATTAAATACGTAATGAAACTTCACTCGCGAGACAGCGTTTCGTGAAACTAAACTGATAGGTGAAACCAAGGAAAAGAAACTATTATTTATTTAATTCTCCTCGTAAGTTGTTTCAAAGTGATTTGAAATTTTCTTTGTTTCTACTATTCATCTGCTGCCGATTACTTTGATCGATCAATTTTCCTTGCGGAGATGTTGGGTGATCTATGTGTACTGATAATATTTAAATTTCTAAATGTTCTGTATTAATATTTTCAAAGTTCTTAATATCTCTCGTTAATATTACAAGTTTCACAATATTTTTAGTCGATATTTCAAATTTCTAATATTCCTTGTTAATATTTTCGAATTTCTTAATATTTTTCCTTAATATTCACAATTTTTCAATATTACCCGTTTCAATACCACAAGGTTGATAACATTTATTGTCACTATCCCATTATTTTCATTGTTTGTCGTCAAATATCGTAAATACAATATTATCAGTACTAAATGTTCCTAACCCTGAAATATTGACACCGGATATCGATCATCTGCTATCACCACCGATAGCATGATGGGCTATCGATTTCATCGATAGACGATATCGAACCAGTGCACAACCTTCGTAGCAACCTTCTACGTGTTCCAAAAGAAACCAAACTACAATTTCCCTATCAATGCCATTTCACATTCGACTCGTATTGAAAACTCCGACTATATTCCATACATACTCCAAAATCTCTTTTGACTTCATTCAAAATCGGGTAAATATATGAAAGTTGCAAATTGTCACATCTTCACTCCACATCACAGAACCACAACAAAACACCTAATTATAATATTCATTTTAACCGATTACTCTTTCAAACGATTTAAATATAATTGTCGCATGCACGAGACTACCTCAAAAATCAAAAATGGCAAGGAAAAAAGCGAGGTACCATAACTGTTTCAATACTTTACTGAACTCTAAGTCACTTCAACCTGACGGGGGTGAAGTTTACAACGCTGAGTCCACAGATCTAGGTATCATATATTGACCACAATAGCGATGCAAAAGTGTCTCCAAGATATGCGTTCAAATTTTTGAAATAGTGGATGTTACAGAGAAATTCGATTAGTTCCACAAAATTCGCGTTCTCTCTAAAGGTACCAGATTATCACTGAGTCTAACCGCACACATCTTTGTACGAATCATGATGTATTCACCCGCCACGACTTCCAGAATTTTGAATATTAAAATTCGAGTCAGATTATCTCAGAGCGTACTTGTTCCACTACATATTTTACCAGCGAATTCTGTCACACACGATCAAAGGAAAACTAGAGGAAAGTTTCCCCAGGTTTCTAGAGGTGGTATAAAAGTGTAAGAAATTCGTGGAGAAAACGGGGAAAAGGGGATAAAAATTCGGCGACGATTGAAAATGTGCACTCACTAGATGCCGAGGTTGACAGCGGAGAAGTTCGGGAACGCGATCCAGCCGTGATTCACGGATCGCACGCGATCCACTCGCGGGCTAGAACGATCAGCGGAGATCCAACGCGAGCCACTGAACACCGTGCAACACTCGAATCCTTCGGAGCCGGCCGACATTAAGGAAGGAAGCATGCGTCGAGCTTCCCTTTCCCCATAAAACTCTTTCAACCACACGCGTGTACACCCACTTAAATACACGCGCGGCAGAGGAGCGCTCGCGCGGGCAACCCACACACGCGCCGCGGGCCACACGGACGAGCACGCGCTGCCAGCGCGCGAGCGAACGCGCGAAAAAATAACGCGACAGGATGATGTAGGTGGTTTTTATTGGACGGAGTCAAAGACCTATCAATTGATAGATTTCGTATCGATGGATGGTGTATCGACGCGATTTCGACGAACGGAGGGCTGTAATGAGTGACGCAGGGTGAAAGGGTTGCATGGTCTCGAGCTAAGAGTATGTGGTGCGAACTGGAGATGTGGTTTCGAATTCGTGGATTTGGCAATTTTTAGGATTTTCTGATTTATTTCGTTGTAAAGTTTCTGAATGAGATGTAGGAATTTATACATTTATTTATTGTTGCCTTAAATCATATTTGTACAGCGAGAGTAAGGAATTTATACATTTTTTTAAATTTGAGAGTGATGGGATTTTCAATTTGATAATTTGCGTTGAGAAGTTGGAAATTTAGATGTTTATGAGTGGAGGAATTAAAAAATTGTCTAGCTTTCAAATTTAGAAATGTAGAAACTTGGTAACTTGGTGACTTTGAGACTTGGTAACTTTAGAATTTGGCACCTTGATGATTTGGGGACGTAGTAGTTTAGTGACTTGGTAGATTTGCTAACTTGGTAACTTTGTAACTTGATAACTTGGTGACTTGATAGATTGATGATTTTGGAGCTTGGTGATTTGCTAACTTGGTAACTTTGTAACTTGATAACTTGGTGACTTGGTAACTTGGCAACTTTGTAGCTTGATAACTTGATAATTTCATAACTTGATGACTTGATAACCTGGTGACTTGGTGATTTGATAGCTTGGTTACGTTGAAGTTAAACGTGCTAATTTAACAATTAGGCAATTTAGAAATTTAAACTTACAAATTTAAAGATTTGTAAATTTGAAAACTTGAAGATTCGAAAGCCTACAAATAACGAAAATGGAAAATGTTCGAAATACCAAACGTCTAAGCGTCCAATTCGGAAATTTGTTAACAGGTTCATGCAATTATATCAGACAGATACTACAACGTGGTAAAAGGACAATCTAGAATTTAATAACGTATTTCCCACAGGATTAGCCAGACACGACAATTTCAAATATTCGTTAAAACAGAAAATAATGAATTTCGTGTTCCATCATATCACACAACTTTTTTACATTAAACTTGACTACGTTTGTTTATAATACGTCGCGAAATCCACTTTTCAAATATAATTTTGTAGCAATATTCATGACTTTACTCCTTATTAATTCATTTATTGACATGCCCAAAGGAATACCATAAATGTCATTCCTACACACTTGCTCTTAAATGCAAATATAAATCAAACTTTAAATTATTCTATTCTCAGGTATAATTTTTCTTTTTTAAAATTTTTGTACATCTATTTTCTTCACGAAACTTTTTTGTTCCAAAAAATATTTTGAAACTCGAAATAATTTCTCAGTGACAGAAACGCAATTTTTTCACAAACGTAACCTCAATTATTTCTCGCTGATAAAACATAAAATTGTTTTAAAGATAACATGCTAATTAACAGTAGTAAAATTAAAAATTGAAATAGATAACTAAACGTTTAGATATTTAAATACATGATTGCTTGTTCTACTTCCTTTTTCCTTTGCCTTCCTTTTTTCTGGAATTCTAATTCCATAAACCTACAAATACCAGAATTTTCAAACTACTATTTTCCAGAAAGCATAAAACATGTATCAAACCGTATTCCGGGAAGCATCATTTCTGTTTACAGCGGATTTCTATAAATATCGCGGTTGATCATTTTCGTTTGAAAACGTATATAAATGACACACTCTCAATTAGCCGGCAATGACACCTCGCTAGATGTATTTCCCGACTTTGAAAATTGAAAAGTGGTTGCTTTGCGAGGGTGCACGAATGTAAGTAGTTAAAGGGAAGGATATTTATTTGATCGCGAAGGTCGATGGTCTGTTTAGTTACGTTCAAAAATATTTCGGTGACGGATGAAAAGCGGCTGATGCGAAGAAAGAGGCACTTTGCGAGAACGGTAGGAACCATACCCTAGTTTTGCGATGAGGATGCATCGTTTTCGTTCTTCTCGGGTGTTTTGGGAAAAATTTAACCATGGTGTACACAACTTCGTCACGCTAACGTTTAGAGTGACCTATATTTTCTCTAAATTGATATTCAGTCTTATTATTTAATATTCACTGTTATTTTGTGTGTATATCAATTGAATCTTGTTTTATGACTAAGTGTAAGTGCAAAATGCACGTTGATGGTGTGACTTTATCGATGATAGGTTGTTGAATACTGTGATTATTGTTTAATTTGTTGCAATATCAACTTGACGTTCTTGTAAAGTATCTGTAAGACAGTTAATACATTTTTACTGATGTCTTTTACTTACATTTACTTACATCATCTACTTCAAATAATAAATTATCAATTACTATCATTAAAAATTACCAATTAATGTTTTATATATTTTTAAACTCTTCAAATTTGTTATCGTATTACTTAAAATATTTAAAAAATATTTGCAGATTTACTATTAAAAATTACTCAGAACTACCCTCATTTGCTAGTGATTTACTCGAAACCCTACCCAGTGTTTTTTCTATTTTGTTCTAGCTGCGTTTATGCAGAACTCGGCAATTACGTCTGAAACTTTGTTTATTTCGCGTTTTATGTCATTTTTATCTACACCTTGGTGAATCCATTAAACGAAACTTTTTATTATCGAGAAACTCGTTGTTAACATTCTGTCAACAATCTTGTGGAGATCCTCCACCAGGGATAAAGCATTGCCAACGCAAATTGTGACGTTGTACCTTGGCAGCAGACACGCCCACGCTTTTAAGACGACCTTGCGATGATACGTTATCGAACGCAGTGGAGTGTAAGCATTTTGTCATAGGAAAAAAAGTAGACCAATTGTTGATTATCTCTCCACGTGCTTGTCATAATTTTTTTTCACATTAGTTACGCTCTTCAAGTTCACCAGGTTCGATTAGTGTACCGGTAATCGAGTGCTCAACACCAATTATCGCATGCTCTCCTAACGAATATGAATATTTATACATTTATACGTATTTAAACCAATATTAATAATTTTATTATTATACAGTTATATTGATAGCTGATGGTAAAAAGAAATAATAAATTAAAGAATATTAAAAAGTGTATTAACATTATACTTATCTGAAATAATATTGTTTTATAACGTTCTAAAATGATTTTGACATTGTTAAGTAACTGGAATTTATCCAAGTTATTGAAATTATGAATTGGGAAAGAAATATACATTAAAGAATATTCAAAGTATATGAACATTATACTTGTGTTAATATTGTTTGTTAGTATTGTTGTACTCTAATACTGTTGTTGATTGGCGTTCATACAATTGAAGCCACGAATTTGAAAGATTACAATGTTCTTTAACTTAATGTACAATTTGTGCGAGATAGTGTTGACTATCTAACTTTACCAAGTAGATCAATTGTCAAGTATGTACAGAAAAATTATTGTAAATAAAGTGATTATTTCATTTGCAAGCACGTAATACAGAATCCATTTATTAGAAAAATGGAGGACCTCCCGCCGCCACAGCTCCGTGGTAATATAACAAGAGTCCACTGTAATTTGTAATTTATTCAAATGAACGTTCCATGAAAGCAATTTTTTATGAAACAACTTCGAGTCTGATACATTAGTAGCAATCGGTAGATTGTCCTTTAGTAAACTATGTTAGTATATATTTCTTTTTACTATATTGTTTTCTTTAAAACAAACGACGATGATACTTCGCATTGAACCTGCAATTTTCCTTGAAAGGAAGTAATACACGTGCAATCATGTTGAGGTCACATTTAATAAGCTTGCATCTTCGACAGTTTATTGAAACAACATCCAACGCTATGAATGAATACATCGAAAACAAACACGATACTTCTTTTTGTGGATGAAATAACGAGAGTTCCGGAACGACTGTTTCCTTAAAAAGGTAAAAAACTTGAAACAGCTTTTGAAAGTAGAACGATGGTTTTTGTTGTTTTTGACGTAACAGTACTCGTTAATCATAAGATCGTGCGACATAAAATTAAAATCGTTCTGGCAAATTAGAAATTATTTATTGAAGCATAATACTTGTGAGCGATAAATTTTAATTAGGGCAGATGGGAATATGCTTGATTCTCGGTCGACGAATTATTCGCATTGAAAGTTATGAATAAACATCGAGTAATTAATTAACAATTAGCTGGTTATATCGATTGATTCGATAATGAGTGCTTGAAGTTTTGTGGTGATATTAATTGGTTTTGGGAGATACAAGTTAATATTTATTGTATGGGAATTTGGAGATTTGAGGGTTTGGGAATTTGGGAATTTAGGGATTTGGAAGTTTGGAAAATGGGGGGTTTGAAATTTAGAAATTTCACTGGTTGGGAGTTTCGGAATTTTGGGATTTGACCATTTGGGAGCTTAGGAATTTGGGGATTTTAGAATTTGGGACTTGACACTTTGGGGGGTTGAGAATTTGGGGATTTTAGAATTTGGGGACTTGCCAAGTTTAGGAGTTCAGGTAGTTGGGAATTTTTGAATTTGGGGGTTTGAGAATTTAGGGATTTTAGAATTTGGAGACTTGACAATTTTGGGGTTTGGGAATTTGGGGATTTGACAGTTTAGGGGTTTGAGAATTTGGGGATTTTAGAATTTGGGGACTTGACATTTTTGGGGTTTGGAAATTTGGGGACTTGCCAAGTTTAGGAGTTTAGGAATTTGGGAATTTTTGAATTTGGGGATTTAACAGTTTGGCAATTTAAGAATTTGGGGTTTTCAGAATTTATAGATTTGACAAGTTGGGAGTTGGGAATTTGGGGATTTCAGGATTTGGAGACTTGACAGTTTCGGAGTTTGGGAATTTGGGGATTTTAGAACTCGAAAATTTGACAATTTGGAAATTTAGGAAATTTTGAATCTGAATTTGGAACCTTCAGAATCTAACATTCAGAAAATGAAGTCTACGAGTTTGAGAATTTATAGGTTTAAATATTAAAAGATTTGAAAACTTGTAGGTTAGGTAATTTAGAAATTGTTTAATTTATTAGCACTATTATTTTTCGTCGAAATAAAATATAAAGAATTTCTAACAGCGTGTATCCGTGCAACGTCGCCGAAGACGCAATTCTCCTTCAGCCAACTCGATTGAAGACCACGTTGCAGTCTGCGTTGTGAAAGAAGAAAATAACCGAATCTTTCCGGTCAGAACCGATTTCTCTGCATCTTCGTGTGAGTAATTTTTTTCGATTAGCGGATAATTCTCGAGTAGAAGTATGACTTCATCGGTTGAATCGTCAACAATTTATATACGAATCTTTCCTCTAATGTAAAATGAAGAAATTCATATACTGCTATTAATAAAAACTATGCTAAGATTTCCTCCATTGCATTAAAGACATAATTCATAAATTATACACGCAAGTTGTATTCCCCATCTTTGTCAAAAACAAATATGGCGGACAAGGATAAATCATAGCTGTATTATAAATGAATGCTGTATAAGGTATTTTTAATCATTTATTTCTGTTGAACTGATTTTTTATATATTAAAAATTAACGTTAAATAAAACTAAATTACGTAGAATTTTTTGAACGTAAAATTTTTGTCGATGTAACAGAAACTTGATTGTTTCAGATAATATGAATCGAGCCTATCTCGGGTAATCAAAAACGCGGATAATGTGGAAAAAAACGTTATTGCTTTTCCGTCACGTGTCCCAGATTTTTCTGCGATATCCGTGGCCAATTATAAGAATGAAATGGCAGCGACTTTTGTCACAAAATGGAAACCGTCACGTCAGTTAGGGACATCACAGTACAGTGGTATACCGAATGGGTACCTGAGATGATTTATTTAATTAACAAGATAAACAGCTCCTTATATAAGGTTTTCATATTGCACAATGACTTCCGGTTCTAATCTTGTTGCAATTATACGACAACATAATGATACCATAATTATGATTTTGAGTTCACTAACGCTTTTAGTAATATTAATTTGTAGTAACTTTGTAATAAAATATCTGTAAAATTCTCGAATCTTTTACAAATCTACCTTATCTCATTTGCATCACAATGTAATAACATTTTGTTTTAGTATATATCACATAGGAAAAATATTTATGATAAATACGAAAGTAAATAAATATGTAAAATAAGTAAATAAATATTTCAACGCTTACGCGAAAAATTGTGCAAAATCCGTTCAAAAACATCTGTCAAGCGTGACTAAAAACAGAACATACCAGATTGAATCGTCAATTTATTCCGATTAACAATCCTCACCAGCAATGTTATCCTCCGTAAGAAGTCGCAAGCTAGATCGTAGTAGCATTTCTAAAACTTCGGCTATCACTCCCACGATCAGTTCGTATAATGAAAAAAAATCTGTGAATCACTCGTGACAACGAACACATTAATAATCACGCGGAAACAGGCTGAAACGGTGCTAAATGACCACTCATAAATTATTGTACTGGTTAATCGACGCGCTTATTTCAAACTACATGAGTTCAATTGTCGAGACACACGTCACCAATTAAAAAGCAATTGTTTGGCTTCATTGGTCGCCACGAATGTATTACTGGACAATGAAAGATGTCGTAAGACATGCTCGATTATTTTACCGGATAAAACTGATACGGACCAGTTCATTATCGTTTGAAAGTCAAAAGTATCGTCCACGCTCGTGGTACAATACTCGTTTATGGTGTATTTTGTTTGTGTTCGCTATTTTCAATTTTTTATATTTTTTTCATATCTGGAAAATCTTTTTTAATTTGTGCTATAACTGGGATTTTTACTTGGGGAATCATTTCAAATTATCATGTTATATTGCTACGCGTGTATGGTTGTACGTTAGATTACTACGCGTTAGATATCCACACGTTGGATTACTACGCGTTAGGTTTCTACACGTTGGATTACTACGCGCTGGATTTCCACATGTTAGACTACTACTCGTTGTGTTTCTACGCGTTGTACTTCCACGCGTCGTATTTCTACGCGTAGTACTTCCACGCGTCGAATATCTGCGCATAATACTTCCACGCGTCGTATTTCTACGCGTAGTACTTCCACGCGTCGTATTTTTACGCGTAGTACTTCCATGCGTCGTATTTCTACGCGTAGTACTCCCACGCGTTGTATATCTACGCGTAGTACTCCCACACGTCGAATACCTGCGCGTAGTACTTGTACACGTCGTATTTCTACGCGTAGTACTTCCACGCGTCGAATATCTGCGCATAATACTTCCACGCGTTGTATTTCTACGCGTAGTACTTCCACGCGTCGTATTTCTACGCGTAGTACTTCCACGCGTCGAATATCTGCGCATAATACTTCCACGCGTCGTATTTCTACGCGTAGTACTTCCACGTGTCGTATTTCTACGCGTAGTACTTCCACGCGTCGAATATCTGCGCATAATACTTCCACGCGTCGTATTTCTACGCGTAGTACTTCCACGCGTCGTATTTCTACGCGTAGTACTTCCACGCGACGTATTTTTACGCGTAGTACTCCCACGCGTCGAATACCTGCGCGTAGTACTTGCACACGTCGTATTTCTACGCGTAGTACTTCCACGCGTTGTACTATCACGCATCCTATCTCCACGTGTCGTATCTCCACGCGTCGTACTACCACGCGCTGTATTTCCACGCATCAGATATCTACGCGTTGTATTGTCGCGTAGTATTATCAGGCGTTGTATCTCCACGCGTCGTATCGTTACGCGTTGTATTTCTATGCGTTATACTACCACGTGTCTTATCTATCACGCACTGTATCGTCACGTGCTGTATTTACACGCCTTATATCGTCACGTGCAGTATCTCCACGCGTTGTACCTCGCTGTATTAAATTGTTATGTGATGTTTACCAACATTATGTCGCCTCGGGATACATCGCCACATATCACGTCGTTTTACGTCATGTTCCCACATTCAGAAGGGGAAGAACCTCTAATATTTTATCTCTACTTTTTGTTTTGATCATTAAACTCATTTGCTGCAGTAATTATGTGCAATTAACTCGTCGAAGGTAATGCAACGTAATCGATACCGACAACGCGCAAAACTTGTTCCCAGCCGATGTCATGTTCGCTAATTATAACATTACATTGTAATTCTGTTGTTTATGGAATCTTTTATACTTTCTTGTGTACAACAAATTCAAATTTATTTTGAATATTACACTGCTGAATTACACGATGTAATTGAGAAATAGTCTTCGTTTTAAAACTCTTGTACAATGTTTTACCGTCATATTTTTTTGCATAATCAGTCTACTTTGAGTGCACTACATAGAGTTAATATTGGAAACATAATAATAGCTTAAACTTACCTTGAACTTGAATGTTAGAAAAAAAATATCGTTCGATGTTTCTTGATAGTCGTAACTTTTTATTTATATTACTCGTAACTTTGTATTTTATTTAATCACCCTCTGTTGGAAAATATTTGTACATTTTTTTTATTTAAAGATATTCAACGTGGCGAGTAAAACTCTTGCGAGCAAAATGGCGGAGAGTCATCGTGCAACAATGATGATATGTTCGAACATTCTTGATACACTTCGAAGCAGCTTATATAATTCTACACAGTTTAACAACACTGTGTCATCGCATAATTTTCTATAGCACAGTGTGCGCAAGAGTGGAATGAACAGATTTAATTGGTGCTTGCAACTTTGATTCAGTAAACGATGCTGTAACTTCAAGCAGATACTGCAATAAACGCAGGCGTGACTAAGATTTCAATTAACTTTATCAAAACGGAGAAAATTGTGTGTTTTTTTTTCTGTTACGTAACGCGTTTAAATAACTACTATCGCTACCGTGAAACAATATGTAGATTTTCTGTGAACGAACTAATTATAGTGTTTAAATTACACTTACTTTGGTGTTTAATTTCTAAATGTACTTGTACTTTATTGTCTGAAATTAAAGGAGGTTTTACATTTTTGCTATTATTTTTTTGTTAGACATCAAATTTTCTCGTTCAAATTGAGTATTGTAAAAATTGCAGTCTTTAATTATTCCAGTACACACTTTGATGTAATTATCTTAAATACAGTTTTCTGGTAAGTTACTAAAAAATCTTGCAATTTGAGCTACAGTAATTTTTAAAACTATCTTGTTCAAAATTGAATTATAAGCTAAATATTAGTCAACATTTTAATATTTTTTTTCTTGAGAGTGCAAGTATCTTCTAGTGTTATACGGCTACGTCCCTGAACAGAACTACCATAAACTACCCTAAATAGCCATATTACCAATTAACGCTTATGATCCAAAATCGTGCTCGATGACGCGATTTGATCAGCACCGTTTTCCTAGAAAACCTTCGCGTACAATATCTCGAGCATGTATGCACTTATATATGGCAGTTCCAGAAATACAGTTTTCGATCAGCGGCCGTAATATCGAAAAAATGCGAAGCACGCAAAAAGTAGGTTCCGGCGAAGGCCGGAAATACGGAGGCTTGATATGTTGCCAATGAATGCAATTAAACGGGGCAGGAACTGCTTCGATTTCGGGGATGTCTATTAAAATAGCGTCGCCGAAAATAGTAGATCCATAAAGTTCGGCGTTTGTCAACCGCGGGTCCATCGGGTGAGTCACAATGTCACCCGAGGACGCGGCGACGAAATTTTCATCTTAGCGCCACTTTTCGCTAAACCGACAATGATTTATCTTCATTGGACTCGTCATTTATAGCCGCGGTGAATGTTAACTCTACAACCGCGATTTTCTACCTTACCTCAAACAGATTTATGATACTTATATTAAAGACAAATACAAGCATAAATGTTGCTTTTATGGTGGAAATAAATGATGATGTACTCTAACAGATATTTGAAGATACTACATCTGTAATCTGTACGGAGATTTTTTGGTATAATTTTATTCACGGATTTTTTAGGTTATGAAGTTACATCTAAATCCCTAGATTCGTGAATTGCAAAGTTTACAAATTAGATCTTCAAATTGCAAGGTCTACAGATTCTTAGATTTTCCAATTTTTAGACTTCTAACTAGATTACCATGCACATAGATCTCAAAATCCCTAAATTCGTAGGTATAAAAATTTCTAAGTTCTGACATTTCTGAACTCCTATGTCTCTAGATTACCATACTCCTAGATCCCCAAGTTTCAGACTTTGTAAACTCTAAAGTCGAATTTATAGATTCTCAAATTTCTAGGTTCCCATATTCCTAGATCCCTAAACTCCAAAGTCCCCAAATTGCAAGGTCTCTAAGTTCCAAAATCCCCAAATTTCTATACACCCAAATCTCATCCCAAAGTCCACAAATTCCAAGGGCTGGAAATTCTTAAGTTTCCAAATTTCTAAACCCCCAAATCCCTAGATTGATATACAGCTACAATCCCAAATCTTAAGGTCGAAACACCTATGTTCCGAAATTCCTAGATTCCCTTTGTGAGCTCTTAAATCCCTAGAGCCTCAAATTCCTATGTCCTCAAATTTCTAAACCTTCAAATATCTGGATGTTCATATCCCTAAATCCCCGAATCCCTAGATCTCCAAATTTCTACGTCTTCAAACCTCCAAATGTTCAAATCTCCAGACCCACAAATCCCTAGATCTACAAATTCCTATATCTCCAAGTTTCTGAAGCCCCAAATTTCCAGATATAACTCCCTAACTCTCTAGGTTCACAAATTTCTGTCTCCAAATTTCCAAACTGTCAAATTACTATTCTTCAAATCCCTAAATCTTCAAATTCCTAAAGCTCCAAATTCTTGGATATTCATATCCCCATATCTACAAATACCTACGTCTCCAAATTAAACGCCTCCTTCCCTACATATCTAAATCCCCAAATTCCAAAGTCTCCAAATGTCTAAAAATTATGTGATAAAGCTAACCATACATCATAGAAAGCTACATCGTCACAGGGATTGCAGATACGTGTTTCGGATTTGTTTGTCCATTCGCGTTGGCCTAAATTGCCGAAAATTTTCAAAGCTTCACGCACGAAGGGATGAACTTTACGAGCAATTGCAACGGGGACAGGAAGTGCAGATAAAGTTTAAACCTCTTCAAGTTTATGCCCAGTTACGCGGTTAGAGTTTCTACGTACACATGGCCACGCGTTATACGCGTTTTATGCGTTTTCGAGGGGATTCTAAATAAAGCAGCAAGAATTCGGTATAGCGGGTTAGGTTGTCCCTTCATAAAAGACGAACTGCCGCGAGCACGCGTTCATCCGCTCGGAGAAATTACTTCATCGCCGCTAGAGGTTCATTGCAACAGGGAAAATCTACATCGAAAACTGTTTTCACGGAAATCGGACGAATATCGAGGCTTTGACTCATTTCGTACGAAAATTGGTGCGCGATTCATACAGTCATTTATGTCGATTTTTGCACACCGCCATTTTTTGATTATGAAGAATGAATTATTTTTGGATCCTTTTGCTTGGGTAGGTGAAATAACACTGATAAATTATTTAGGGCAAGAATACTTGCATTATTTTTTATTGCAAAATTTAGCGTGGAGATTGTCTTCTCTCGAGTATTATATTTCTGTTTAAAATGTTCGAACAAATTAAATTGAAAAAAGTCCAAGTATATTAAGTTTAATTCTGAAATTCACGTAACACGCGTGAAATGGTAATTTAGACAAGATGGGGCAAGTTGTAACTTAAGAACACAATTTGTCCTTATGATGTCACAAACGGTTCAATAAACAGTTTCATAAACATGTGACACAGTTTTTAAGCAAATTAACGTTTGATTCAAACTTCACTTAAAGCTGGAACAAACCTACTCGATCTAGAATCAATTCACGCTTCATATAAACTTAACACCCCATAATAGAACTGTTTCTCTCGTTTTTACTGCTGTTATTATATCACAAATTGGTGTTCTTATATAAACGTGTTCTTTGCACATTCTTTATGAGGTGTAATATATCAGATACTGTTACATACGATGTTCAATTAATCGTTAGCTAGTACAGAATAATACACAAATTGTGGAGAAACACACAACAGTCACTCAAAACCAAATTCAAATTCTGAATGTAATAATAAACTTAATGTTTGCATTAAAACAGTTCAAGTAAATCAACTACTCCATCTTTGGAATAAAGCACTACAAAAATTCCAAAATAAATATAGCAATGTAAATTTATAAAATCTCTGACTTCGTGAGAACCAAATTATTATAAAATTTATAATGAACGTGTTAGATAATAATATCTACAACATTTAATTACATCTACACCTTAAATAACATTCTTTGTTTACACTCTAACAAGAATTAATTTATGGAAGTACAAATATAGCTCGTCATAATATTTAAAATTGACTCAACCATCGATAATTTTCAAGTTACACTGCTCCAAAGTAGGTCACTCGTACCATGAATCGTGAAAAGCCCTCATTTTTAAAGAGTCATCAAAATCAAGTTACTTTTAGCTTCATAATTTGTAAGACTACAGTGCTTCGAGGTTTAACAGAGAAAAAAGGCCTAAATTTCCAGTTACCGTGTCGTGAAAACGACACTATAAAACAACACGTGCGTCCAGATTTTAAGTCTCTCTTCGCGCGCCAAATTTGAACTATCAACAGCACACCTCTAAATTTAGAAGCGATCCTTCGGACTATTAATCAGTATAAAAACATTTTATCGTGTGAACATCTTAAAGGATATATATTAAAGTACTGTATATTAAACATACTCTTATATTACACTTCAACATATCACACTTTGAAAAATTTAATTACCGAAAAATTCCTGAAGCTTAAAAATATTCTCAAACGCAAACACATTATTATCCAGATAACAAATTATACTAAATTACACTGTCTAGTTAATATCACATAAACTAATTATAATCAGTATTATTATACGCGATAATATAAATAACCACAGTGTCTACTACATTTGTTAACAAGAATTTACGTCATAATTTTCAAGAAACGTAGCCACAGATAGACGCATACGTTAACAAACAAATAAATAGTACCGCAGAAGATACAAAAACTACGCAAGTGTAATGTACAAACAAAAATTATTTCGAGAAGCCCGCCTATACACTGGTAAACAATTATTCTGCGAATATGCGCGAATCAATTTGAGAGTATATTTCCTTGTACGTCCGAGTGAACCAACCTGGTCATCTCGAGATCCAACAGCCCCAATCCAGTTCGAGCCAGTGCAATCCAGCAAACGATCTTGTAGACCACCTGGATAACGCGACTCTGCCACGGTAAAACGTCGATGGACTCGTCCCTGATAAATGCCCAAGTGTTAGATATATTTTCAGATACTCGAAGGTGTTCAGATAACAGTATCTTTCTAAAAAATACAAATAAAATAAGTGTCTGTACTGTAACAGTGAAATAGTGAAACTATGCCCCGAAATTGATACATTTTGTAATTTCTACGTTCAGATATCCTTGTGTCCTGAAATTCTTATATCGTGAGGTCCCTACGATCTGAAATTCCTGCATACGGAAATCTCTACGTTTTAAAATTTCTACAAGCCTAAATTTCTACGCCCTGATATCCCTATGATCCGAAATTCTTACATTTCAAAGTTCCTATGCCCCAGGTACCTGTATCCTGAAATTCTTTCATTTCCAAATTTCTATGTCCCAAAATTCTTATATTCTGAAATTTCTATATCCGCAAATCTCTATATCATCAAATTTCTATATCACCAAATCCCTATATGATCAAATTTCTATATCCCCAAATTCCTATATCCTCGAATTCTTATGTCCTCAAATTTCTATATCCCCAAATTCCTATGTCCCCAAATCCCTATATCCCCAAATCCTTATATCAACAAATCCCTATATCCCCAAATCCCTATATCCCCAAATCCCTATGTCCCCAAATTTCTACATCTCCAAATCCCAATATCCCCAAATTCTTATGTCCTCAAATTTCTACATCCCCAAATCTGTATATCTCCAAATCCCTATTCCCCAAGTTCCAACGTCTACAGCGGTACCGATCACGTCTTGAGTACCTGAAAATAATTGGTCCCAGGTATGTACCGAAAAAGGATAATGGCAGAAAACAAAAGTAATTTTCTGGAATGTTATAAAGAGCTTCAATTGCACAATACCGAATTCCGCAGCAACTATTAAGGAAATATTCATAGAACTGGTGTCAGTACCTACAATTAGAATTGCTTGACTTCTGGGTCAGTCAGAAATTCTTGTATATTGTACGCTATAAACGTTTTATTTTTACGACTCAGTTGCATGATGGGAGCAGACATTGAACATGGTCTGAGAAACAGCGAAAAACAGATATATAAAAAATTCTTAATATGTACCCTGTCAGAAATCCCTAAAATTCCAGAAATCTCTGAAATTCCAAAAATCCCAGAAATTTAACAAATTCGATAACAACGTCAGACATAAAGTTATTAATTTTCAAATAGCAAAACGACAATCAGACGTGCAATATTTTCATCGTTCATCGAAATCTGTTTGAACAGTTTCCATAGCTCTTTTCGCGGTATTTCGAAACAAAATGGTGTCCACGCTTTCGTCATCGCTGTTATTGAGTTCGTCCACTTTTCGCCTCTAACCTAAAAAATTTCATAAAATGGCATCGTTCCACGAAATATTCTTGACTCCACAGAATCTTGAATCGCATTGGTAGCGTTTGCACTTCGTAACCCGTGCAATTTCATCGTTTTATTTGTTATGGACAGAAGTAAATATACGTTTCCACGTATTCCGATGTCGAAGAAGACACATGCAATGTTCCACACGCAAATATACCGTTCGGATAATGAAGGTTCTATCGTACGATACGAACGTCGTTAGCACAGTAACCCGAAGGATATGCATCGCAAAATAATGGGAACGGTCGCACAGATAGCGGTAAACCTTAAAAATACGAGTATCGCGACGAAATCACATTATTTTTATTGCGATTGGTGTTTTAAAATGATTAAAACATTTGATAAAACTAAAACCGTTGATAAAAATAAAGCTAAAACTATAACTAATGAGTTGGTAAAAATAAAAATAAAACTCAATGCGTTAAAACGATTATGTTCCTTTTAACAATACATTTAAAATATTAAGGATTACAGTCATGATTTATAAAAGGAAAAGTAATCATCGTTCAAATAATTCTTCTTATTCAAGTGGCTATGAATGACCTACGATTAGAATGTTGCTAAACCGGTCTTATAGTCTCCTACAGAATCTCCTGTTTAATATTTCATATGGTTGATATCTGCATAAAAATATGAACACCTCAGATTTTTGTATACCTTTGATTTTATTGGTGAGGATTTTTGGTCGCCTTCAGAGGGAAAACCATAACTACCTCCGTAGAGGGCGCTACTTTCCGTCTTTATGTTGGTTATTCAAATTGAATTCAAGTTAAATATTTTGAGTTTCAAATTAAATCTTTTCAATTTCAAATTAAAACTTTGACTTTCAAGTAACGTCCTTTGACTTGTAAATTATGTTGTTTGACTTATAAATCAAGTTCTTTGAAAAATACAAGCAATGTATTTTATGCAACATATTCACGACAAAATGCAATGTATAGTTATCATATGTAAATTACTTTGCCTAATGAACGAAGCACATGGTCAATACCTACTAAATTCGCAGGACATTTTACAGAACGTGAGCATGTATGGCCGAATGTAAATTGGTGGCAATAAAATGTAACTTGTATATTGCGTAATCCTTAGAAAACCGTGTCATGGTGACAATAACGTCAATGTGACTGAAGGATAAGAGATCGAGGATGTAGATTTAACAATTCCCACGTGTTCCACGTATAAAATAGGCATGCTCCTGGAATATCAGACATGCAATACTGTATCCTCTCAATCAGATAAATCTGTAATGATTTGGTTAATCATAACAATTCTTTTATCTTTTCATGTTAATTTTACGTTTCATATAGAGTATATCTTTTCAATTGGGTCGTACATGAAATTTGCTGTAAAATATGAATACATCTCCATTATTAATACATTTTCACTATTAGCACATCTCTACTTTTAATACACCTCGTGTTTCATAATTTTTCCTAATTATTTATAATTCTTCCTCCTAAAAGAAGAATGCTACTTAATTAGTGTTGCAAGAGTGAAAATAAAATGAAAATATATTAACTCTTGTAAGGAATATAATTTTGTGACTATAAAATAGTAAGAAAGCAATTGTTCAGAAATGTTCACATTTGTGCTGACTACGTCTGCCATCAAATTCACCCTCGATTGATGCCTCGTAAATCTACGCTGGAAGCTCCCTTACAGCTCCGTACAGGTCCCTTAGAAGTTATTAGTTCCACGTAATAAATCTGAAGGTCATATATGGCAAAATGAGCAAGGGCTGATACAAGAAAAACTTGCCCAACGGCAAATGTTTTATACCGACACTTTCGTGACGCTGCTTTTCCTTCGACTATGAAACCGGAACTTCGGATACCACGTGGAAGACTGTTAATACAGTTGATACTGTGTGGACATAAGTTAGTAAGAGTTACTTCTTTTAACACACGAAATAATCATAATGTGTTAAAACAAACTAGCACACGTGTGCTTCTAATGATCAACTAAACGATCAAAATTATAGTTCAGAACACTTGTTCAACATTTAGAAAAATATTTAGTACCATTTGTTATTATAGTTATTTGATCTAAGAAGTATTTCAGGTTGAAAGTATTTTAAAGTTAAAATACGTAGAGGAAGTAAAAGTTGAGGTACCTACCTTAATGTTTTCACCTTTCTGAAAAAAATATATAAAATAGAGCAAAACCTTAATAACAATTTTTTAGAATTTTAAATAAATGATTAAAATTGAATAACAAAAAGATATTAACATCTTTGAATCTAGTATGATAAGATCAAGTAAGGAATAAAAACAAATACTTACACAAGTTTTCGAATTTCATAATTATAAATGTTCTTCAAATATAATATTGGGTCGACAGATACAGAGAATATCTCTGAGAGAACAATTTTATAAAATGCTACGAAATTTGTTCGGTAATTAGTACAATTAAATAATATTATTTGGCGCGTTAACACTGATTCGAAAGTTTTGACATTCAGTAATTAAAATGACATCACACACCAATTATACGATCACGATATTGATTAGCGATTATAACGATAAATAGGACGAAGATACTAATATCGATCATAAGACATTTTCTTCCATTACACTAGTTTATTTAACAGCGCATATTTTCGACGTTGATTATATCCATACTAATTATACAATTTTCTTCGTGAACTTAATCATTCGTTAATTTTGAAAGACCCTTAATGGATGATAAATGAGATCATTACGCTTATACACTTCTATTTCTTCTTCGTTAAAGATGAATTTTAACATCTACATTTGTTAACCCTTCCGCTGTAACGTTTATTGTATAATAATTGTAATTTTAGTATTACTCTGAGATTTTTAAGAATCTCTACTCTGTGGTCTTGACGGCGTACACAGCGAAAAGGTTAAAATACTTGAATCGTTTATCCTATGGCAAATATTTAGACTGATATACGGAACGGTATACATTGACAAGAGAAATTCCGTGTACCAACGTGTGTAAATTGTCATTGTCATTTATTTCTGCGATAGATGTTACAGAGATGCTCAAATTATTAGACTAAGAACAAGACTTTCCATTTTACAAATAATGTGTTGATAATTTAAATATTCAAACTTTGATCTGGTCTTTTATCAGAAAATTTATAAATTTATATAAATGAAGTATATTTTATGTAATATTATTTTCGAAATATCACAATATTTCTATTAAGAGTATGTTAAAAATATTACTAAAGTATAACAACATTTACACGCAAAGATTTAATATAATCAATTCTGTTTGTAAGATTTTCTAATAAAGTTTGTTAGACAACGTTTAAGTTGTTATTTAGTCTTAGTAGTTTAATTTAGTTTTCAGTACAATATTTTGAACATCTCTGCATATTTTTTATCCGTGCAGTTGAACTCTATTTACCCGAATTAAATTCTATTTAATATTCGGTTAACTGATTTCACTACTTCCTTAATTCTAAACTATTGCCTAGCGACGTTGCAGTTACATGAACACTTGTGTAAATTGTATTATAGAATCGAATAGTCAAATTTTATGTTCGAACACGTTTATTTGAACGTGAGCTATCATCGTACGTTTCTAAATTTTACTATATTCGAAGTCATTGAATTTTTAGAAATATCTGATTGATTAAATTGTTGGAAAATGCAGTATAATGTTGGTTAGTATATTTTTGTCAATTGTACGACTACGATTGTTTTAAAGTATACTACTATTTAGTGATTTTGTAATTGTTAAATTAACCCTGTGTTCCATGATTTCGTTTTTAAATTTCTTTCGTTGGAGTATCGATTTTGAATAGATGGATAACAATTGTTCTGTAAAATTATTTAACAAATCCATTTTTGTATTTTTCATCTGTGAAAAAGTCATTGTATTGACTTGCAGTTATAAAAGACATGGTTTAAAAATTATAAAAATAACTGATAACCTCAATTTTGAAATAGAAGAATTTGATAAGTTTCGTTTGGAAAACATGCAAGTATAATTGAAATTGTGATAGAACTGTTATATTCAATATTTTTATAAAAGAACGTGTAAAATATCTTTTTACAAAATTTACCAAATTAATTATTTCATTCAACGATGTAAAAGTAATTTCTCTAAATAATATATTATTTTGAAAACATTTTTAAACTTGACTATAATTTATAGAGTGCTGCTTCTTATTTATAATTATTGGTATTAGAAGATAAAGAATGATGTAAATAAATTATGAACATATGGTGACCATTCAATTATTACATTTTTATCTAGTATTCCTTTTGATTTGTTCGACATTATTTTTTGTTTGCTGCACGACATTAATTTCTTATTTATAAATATTCCTTATAATAATTCTTTTTCTTGAGTGGTAACATGAGCAACAGTTTTATCGAAAACCAATACTGACATTTTTTAAGAACATCAGTATTATTCATTGATATTTTATTTTTGTAATTGCTAATAATTAGAATATAAGTTAGGACAACTTTGACAGTCATACAAGAAACATTTACAGAAAATTATAGGACACGATTTTCTTAGTTTCACTAAAAGAAAGATAGATTGCACAACTGATCAAGAATTTGAGATCAATTACTTTTTGAGATTTGATAGTTTAGAAATTTAGAGATAGAAAACCTTCAAATCTTTAAATTTACTAACTTAGAAATTGGTGAAATTGTTTCCATACTTGTAAAACATAGTTTCAAGTTTTCAAATGTTCCAACTTTCAGATTTTCGAAATTCTATAATTGAAAATTCGAAAATTCAGAAATTTGGAAGTTCAGAAATTCGGAAACTTGGAAATTTATAAACTTAAAAATTCTAAAATTTTCAAATTGAAAGATTCCAGTGCCCATAAGCGTCCATTTGCACGTCCATGCAACGCACTCTGGTGACCACAGTTCTAACCATCTCAATGATCTCAAACTTTCAATCAGTAACTTTGAAATTTAAAGACAATCTTTTCAGAAAAATGACGGTTCACAGAAGCAGAGTGACATCCTGCAAAATTGACAAAATCTGTGCTCGCAGTCTTAAGAAAATGGTGGCATATCGTGTACGCGCACTTTCCACAAAAATTCGAGAATATTCTCACACAGAATCGACAGTTTGCGAAAGAAGTGCTCTAACGTATTAAATACAACGTAATCGATACAATAAATCGTGTTTCCAAACTTCCTATGTACAATTATAGAGAGCGACCTGCTACGAATGAAAACATCTGTACAATGACAACAACAACAATAACAATAATAACAATAATACCTATAGGTCGTTCGGTAAAGAAGAGAGAAAGAAGAAGAAAAGGATATCGATCCTGCAATCTCTTTGGATCCTCACGAACGTAACATTGCTAATAAAACGACTGTAACGCTAAATAATTAATACACGCACGTATATGTACTTCTTTTTACAACATTAAACGATAAAAAATATATGTATAATTCTCGGGCAAAGATTATGCTTTAACGTCGAAGCATTTCGTTTGGTCGTACAATGTCTCCATTATTTTTTTCAAGAAATTCTTCCACGACAGCCTTTCAGGAATATTAATTCTATCAGCTACGAACGCACGATATCAACATTAAATATTTAACTATCCTTAGTTACCTTATCGTTTATATATATATGTGTATACACAATGTATATTATATATATGTATATTATAATATGGACAAAGGAGACGAAATCTACCGTAAAAAGACTTTTACGAAATCGAATACGCCTAAGAAATACGAAATCGAATATCGTCGACGGATGGTCCGGATATCACAAATTAATTTCTGTCTCTCGATCTTTGCCGTTTTCAACGAAACGTATTTATCTAACTCGTTATTTGTATCATCTAAATCTTTCATTTTTCTGTTGGTCGAAATCATTTTTTCGCAGTGTTGAATTAGCTTTATGTAAATCCTCAATTTCACTTTGTTGGAAAAATTGGTGACAGTTTTCAAGCTTTGAACTCGACTATATTTTAGTAAAAAAGAAGGAACATGAATTTTTTATGAATCGCATTTAGAATAATTTTGTATAATATGAAGTATAGTTTAGAATTTGTCATATTCATTTTGTGAATTTTAAACATAGGTGGTTTATTAGTTTTTTAACCTGTAACTTGTTTCTACACATGTAACTGATGCTTAAATAAAATAAGTTTGACTTATTAGCATGATTGAAAACTATTTTTTAATTGTATAGAATTTTTCAATCATATATCTTTTTGTTCACAGAACTAATTGGTAATAAACGAAACATTCTGCTTCCTCTGAAACAGTAAAACAAAATGGCTACCATACCAGTTGCAGGTTAAGTAGAACACATTCATAAAATTTTCAAATGTAGTTTAAAAATGCAAGTTCCAAACAGGAAATTTGAAGAGATTACACGAACTAATTATAACACCAAGAATAAATACTGAGAATGACAAAATGAAAAACAGACGGTAACTCTGTCTCGCGTTTTCCTCGCAAAATCTTCAGACATCGATTGACAAATGTTCAAAGCGAAATTCGATCGTCCCTATGGTCCACGTATCACATGTCAACATTTCTTCGCAGATTATTTCTTTATCCAATTGCTAGCGTTTCGTATCTCATGTAATCTCGCGTTTCTTCATCTTCGCTGGTATATCGTTCATGGATACAGTAGTTCTCTGTTTAAACTCAGATTTTCTTCTCAACCTGCAGTCGTTCATGTCGATTCTAATATACCGCCGGCAAGTTTGGTCGCGTACAAATGTAATGCCTGAAAGATGAACAAATCTTTTAAGTGTTCTATATTTATTACGTAAAATTATCTATATACCTATTACGTGTTACAAATTCAAGATAAAATTTGTAAGATGACAACCAACTTAGTTTGTCAACGGAAAAGATTAATTCGTCAATGAAATAATAACCAATTTTCCAGTAAGTTACCAATAAGGTGTTTATTGGTAAATTGCGCACCTTGTAAACAAAAGCGTATTGTTCTTTCGTCTGGACAGCTCCAGCACGGTCCCGTCTGATAGTGTAAACGACCCTTGGCACGTCCACAGTCCTCGTAATCTCATATTGTCTAATTCCTAGGTCAAGAGCTATTAACGTTCCCGTGCGTCCAGTGCCGGGACTACAGTGGACTACAATGGGTCCAGGGCCACCCCTCTGGAGTGCCCTCGCTTCCAGGAGCACGGCTATTAAACCTGCTCCGTCTGATTGTGCCCCGTTTACAGGCCACAAATACCAAATGTGGTACACTTCTCGGAACGTGTTGTTCTCCAAATTCTACGAACAGAAAATTATTGTGTCATTTTGTGATATCTCTGTAAGATATCTACCTTAATACTACGTGGATGAAATAATACTTTGGGAATTTGGGGACGTGAGAATTTGGAAATTTCAGAATTTGGGGATGTGAGAATTTGGGGATGTGAGAATTTGGGGATATGAGAATTTGGGGGTGTGAGAATTTGGGGACGTGAGGATTTGGGAATTTGAGAATTTGGAAATTTCAGAATTTGGGGATGTGAGAATTTGGGGATGTGAGAATTTGGGGACGTGAGAATTTGGGGATGTGAGAATTTGGAAATTTAAGAATTTGGGGTCGTGAAAATTTGGGGATGTGAGAATTTGGGGACGTGAGAATTTGGGGATATGAGAATTTGGGGACGTGAGAATTTGGGGATATGAGAATTTGGGGACGTGAGGATTTGGGAATTTGAGAATTTGGAAATTTCAGAATTTGGGGATGTGAGAATTTGGGGACGTGAGAATTTGGGGATATGAGAATTTGGGGACGTGAGGATTTGGGGATATGAGAATTTGGGGACGTGAGGATTTGGGGATATGAGAATTTGGGGACGTGAGGATTTGGGAATTTGAGAATTTGGAAATTTGAGAATTTGGGGACGTGAGGATTTGGAAATTTGAGAATTTGGTGACATTAGAATTTGGGGTCGTGAAAATTTGGGGATGTGAGAATTTGGAGATTTGGGAAATTCGTAAGCTTGAGAAGTTGAACAAATTCAGGGATTTAAATATATGTATAGACACATGGAAATTTGATGACGAAAATTTTGAAAATGAAGAATACCAAAATTTGAGATCTGAAAAATATTCAAGGTTGCAAATGTGAATACTTGATCATAATAAAATGTCTCTATAATTCTCTTACTTTTAAATGAAGCGTGGAAATAGCATATTTTTCTTTGGTTTCCCTCTTTTTCAGAGTAACTTGGTAGTCACCGTACAACCGGTGGCAATCGGTTATTTCCGAGGGTGGTATATACTCGGTACACTTTTCAACCCCGTTTTCAACGAGATCGGTTAACATGATGATGACTTTGCACTGCTGTTCCCAGATCATTCTCCAGAAGTCAGTGACGGTTGAGTCCATTGGTGCTTGACAGGCGATGTAATACCTCATGGCATTCTTTGGTCCCTGAAATAGGAAGCCATTGTTGAAGTTTAACCCTTCGCACTCGAGAGGTGACGCTCATTCGTCACTTAATTTAATGCAATTCGAACGGTGACTGAGAGGCCACATCAACTATTTTACCTTCCCTCTTTACATTCTTAATATCTATTGTCTGAGCACACTCTGTACTGCATTATTCTAAAACTTTCTTCTATAACTTGATTGTCAAGGATATTTTACAATAATTTTTCTAATAAACTTCTATTATTTTACTTAAGATTATCTCTTTTGTTTGCTTTGTTGTTATTTGACCGAATCCTTCAAATAATATACTATTTCAATTTCTGTTTCAACCGATAGTGTCAGTTACGGAAGCAGGTACTCTAAGAGCCTTATTCGTTTCAGCTAGGAACTATTGACCGAATCACATAATTATACAAATCACAGAATTATACAGTATTCTACAATTAATATGCACGTGTATTATAAATATCTGCATCGCATTGACTACATCTGACCAAATTACAATTATATTTTAAGTTCATTCAAAATACATTTATACATTAACGTACGGTGAATAAGTTGAATACATTCGATAATTGCAGACATCAGACAGAGCACCATGGACATTAAAATCAGTGGACATGAAAATTTGTTGCGTTAATACTGTTTTAACTCGATGCAGTTGCAATGCAGCTCGTACGCTTATACATATGCATAATGCACACCGAATGCAGCGAGGCTAACATCCTCCTACTTCCAATTAGCAGCGACTGTTGCTTGTTAATCAATAATATCGATCGATATTGCTCTGCGACCATAATACAATTACTGCCCTCCTTAGCTGATTTCGATTGAAATCGACTCTCCTTCGAATATGCAATGCCTGCTTTCAAATTAATTTCACATTATTACGTTAATTAATTGCAACTCCATTGATGAGTTCTCAAATGTATTCCATATTAATATCGTCCCTCGAGAAGACTTATAATGGGGATTGATATTTTATTATATATTGCATAATAATTATCATATTTATAAGGTGGTTGATTATTATTTATAGTAGATGTGCAATATTTTTGAGAAAAATTGTCGAATATGTCATTTTTTATGATCAGCTATTTCATAGTTTCATAGAAATTATTGAATATTATTAAAATGATAGTTAATTTATTGGCTAAACCAGACAAGTAATTGCCCGTTACAGTTTCGGTACCGTGTTATTACGATTAATACGATCCTTAGAGCATCGTATTACAATAATAGAGACATGGGAATGAGTTGCCATAATACTTGGTACGACGATTAATCGTGAATTCGCAATTGATAAGCGTCATTAAAATTTTTTAATGACTCGATGCAAGCAGGTGTTAACGTACGTCTTGCTTCCGCGTATTACCATGTGGTCTTATGCAACAAACCACTCGTATTCTTTGTAATGCATTATGCAATATCCTTTTCTCACGCAGACAAAACGCTGTGTTAATTCTTGCTCGCGTGTGATTAGATTGCTTCAGATATGTGAAACTATTCCATTCACTGAATTTTTTCAGTACAATGAGAATATGGGACAAAATGTATATATGTACATGTGTTATACGTATTAAATGTTACATATTTTCGAATCCCTACATTCCCAAATCCCTACGTCTCCAAATTCCTACCTTCCCAAACTCTTATGTGCCTAAATCCCTACCTTCCCAAATTCCAACATCTCCAAATCCCTATATCCCCAAATCTCCTACACCCCCAAATCGCTACATCCCCAAATTCCTACCTTCCCAAACCCCTATGTCCCCAAATTTCTACATCCCCAAATCCCTACGTCCCCAAATTCCTACCTTCCCAAATTCCTATGTGCCTAAATCCCTACCTTCCCAAATTCCAATATCCCCAAATCCCTATATCCCCAAATCTCCTACACTCCCAAATCGCTACATCCCCAAATTCCTACTTTCCCAAAACCCTATGTCCCCAAATTTCTACATCCCCAAATCCCTACGTCCCCAAATTCCTACCTTCCCAAACTCCTATGTGCCCAAATCTCTACCTCCCCAAATTCCTACATCCCCAAATTCCTACATCCCCAAATTTCCTACACTCCCAAATCGCTACATCCCCAAATTCCTACTTTCCCAAACCACTATGTCCCCAAATTCCTACTTTCCCAAACCCCTATGTCCCGAAATTCCTATATCCCCAAATCTCTACATCTCCAAGTCCCTATATCCCCAAATCACTACACCCCCAAATCCCTATACCCCCAAATCTCTACATTTCCAACCCTTATGTCCCCAAATCCCTCCGTTCCCAAATTCCTATATTCCAAAATTCTCACATACCCAAATCGCTATATTCCCAAATTCCTACATTCCCGAATCTCTACATTTCCAAATCCCTACATTCCCAAATCCCTCCACTCCCAAATTCCTATATTCCAAAATTCTCACATACCCAAATCGCTACAGCCCCAAATCGCTATATTCCCAAATTCCTACATCTCCAAATCGGTACATCCCCAAGTACGGCACAATTGGTCAGAATAGAAAAATGGCCTCGCACGTATTTTCGGCGGTATATTGGCTCTCGCGGTCGCACAATTAGGCGAAAAACGACAGTAAACGTCTCTCAAGTGAGATACTTGCGCGAAAGCAGTTGTCATTATTATTCTTATTTGCCAGTATGTAACAGTGTGTTCACGGAGAGCTTCTTTTACTTTGAATCACGCGCCAACTCGTGGGTTGGCATCAGTACAGACGGTTAACGCTCAAGCGTGCACTTTTAAGACTTACCCTAACGTAACTGGCGTTGATGTACTCCGTAAGAGGATCGTTGTTAATTTTTTGCAACGGTACCCTAGTCTCCGGAAGCGGTATCACGTTCGCGTATCGGTTCTTCACTTCCGCCCCGTTCGGCAGCTCGTCGATCTTCGCCGAAACTTGCGGAATACCGGCGAATTCTTCGTTGATTGCATTAACGTCGTTACAGAAAGATGAAAGCCCGGCGAAATTCAAGGGATGGGACGGTATCGCGCTCTGCAACGAAGACACATCTTTCATGGAAACTTGCTTTCCAAACTTTTTGCGCAACGTTTAACGAACTTAATGCGAACTTTCGTACTACTTCCTGCCTATAGCTCGTTCAAAGTTGCCGCTTCAATGAGTTAGCTATACTGCTTTAAAGACGAGTTTAAACCATCATAAATTGCCAACTTGAAATGTAGATGAAGTTGCTGGAGGGTAATTTCGAATACTCTACTTGTACACCAAAGGAAATTATTGGCGAAAAATATGAGACTCTCAGGCTCCTTTTTTTAAATATACGGATATTTTAAATTGCATGTTCATTTGCTCGATAGTATTTTTAGTTCATTTTTATTGGACATTTATGTTACAACAAACAGCAATGTTATAAACAATGCAGCGATTATAGTTTTTATGCTATTATAGATTTACTGTAATTTTTTATTATTGTAATTGTCTTCAATGTGCAAGTTGAACATTTGTGAATTTAAAAATAATATTATAATTTTATGTATACATGTATACTGCTTCTTGTAATTTTAAATTTAAGATAATTTAAACTACTTCTACGAAACTAGAATACTCTTATCAAAAAGATAGAATAGACGATAATACTGGAATAATATTATAAATAAAATTGCTACATACAAAATACCTCTATCGTATACACTACAATTTTGTATACATATTGATACAAATTTAAACAATTTACCTGAAGAATTAATTTATATTTACAAGTACGTGTTATATGTATGCTATAAACAGAAAAATAGCTCGATATATGTATCGATAGATTTTCTGGAACAATATTACAAACAATAAATCTACCATCAATTCTTGCTTTGAAACCGTAAGATCAAATAACTGTAATTTCTTAATAACTTGATAAAAATAATTTAAACGAAGGTAAGAGACTCTCTATTAAAAATACAAAACCCGAAGATTGTTAATATTCTCTACATACACGCATGAAATTGGGAAAAGGAATAAAATAACTTACCGAATCTTCGAAAGTCGGATTCCCATAACTTCTTTTCGACGACCGAGCCACACCTTTTCGCCTAACACTGTTGTATGCAGAAACACTGTCAAGGCTGTAAGCATCCAAGGACACTGGACGACATCGTTCGCCGTAGTTGAACCTCGTTTGCCTCTTCCTCATTATAAACTGCAAATAATTTCATCAACAATTACCGCATTTCCATCTCGGAACTAACAGAGAACTAATCTGCGCCATTCTACGAATCTATTATGCAAACTATGTCTAACTACGAAGTACACTCGGGTGCAACGTAGGCCTCCATTTTGAGGTCCGCTGGAACTCTGTCTATTCGGAGGTGTTGAAGTTTCGCAACTTGAGTATCAAAATTCTAGGATTCCAAAATTCCGATATTTTTAAGTACAAGTCTCAAAATACCAAGATCGTAAAGTTTCAATCGTCTAAAATTCTAAACTCTAATTATCAAAAGATCCTGAAGACCAACTCTCAAACCCCATCGTCTCAGAGTCCCAAAATTAAAAAATCCCTAAACTGTAAACCCCAGAAGCTCCCACATCATCCCTTCATACCTACAATATTAAAAAACTCAAACATCAGAAAATCCCAAATTTCTGAAATTCTAAAAAACATTCCAACTCAAACAAAATTTCCTATAACACGTACATAAAACAAAGCTTCCCGGTGCATATTTATCATTCACCGAAACAATCATACACACGTACACGAACGTTTCCAGCAATTTTGCAAATTAGCATGGCGGTATCAAATGACCCCCCATCTGCAGCATTCATTTTAGGGGTAAATGAATGTCCGCGGTATAGTTGCAAAGGCGATTTATCATCTCGCAATTGCAACATCATCGAAGTAAACAACTACTTAATGCTCGCCGTTAATTCGTGCTGTTTGTCCCCGCGTCGGACAATATCGAAACACCGGACATCGTGTAACGAGTTGTGTTTCTTCTGTCGAAACACGTTCTCGAACCAGCGGTTTCAACATCCAGGCTCACGTGCATTGAATACGCGAAGCAAAAACCGATGAAGCGGTGATGGTTTGTTCGATCTAATCGCCGATTCAAGGACGAACGTTACAACTTTTGCATCAAAGTGCATCGAGAAACTGCAAACGATCGCGGAACTTCTCGAACGATCGGCGGAAAACTCTTTTCTTTACGTAATGGAGTAGCGGACATCTTGTTGATTAGGAGAGAGTGAACGGTCACTTGCACTACTCTTCATAAATCATCTTTTAGCTTTAATGTGACACGTGTTGATTTTTACTATCATATTTTAAGATATTTAAATTGTTGCTTCGCCAGCTTTCTGCGTTTGTGAAGGATGTTCACTGCTATTCTTTTGTAAAACAATGTTAACGATTCTGTATGATATGTATCTGCATGTGTTAGGTTATGATCATAATGATGGTATGATTTACTATGATACATTATGGCAACTATAGCCCACATATAATGTCACAATTTTAATTTTAGGTTATGATTACGAATTTTTTTACATTGTTAGAAACAGGAAGTATGTGGTTCGAGGAAGAGTATGTGGTTCAGTACATTTAATTGGACGTATGTTTTCGTGGATAAAAGCGAGACAACACAAACACACACCCACAACAATTTATCATTGATTGTTACGTACACTGGGAGTAAATCACAAGTGTGGACGGATGAATACGTAACATCATGCGAAATGAGCTTAATGCAAGCACGACGAGGCCTTTCAGAGAGCATAGATTTTTGCGGACCTGCGTAACTGAATCTTAATTTATTAGTTTCTCCTTTGGACAATTTTGTTTCGCATTAAAAGTGCTTGGCCGATTAGCGTGCAACGAATAATCATATATTTTGTGCTTTGGTAATTCCTCGCAGAAGTTGTATCAAATTATAAAGCATTAGTGTTCATCAGAAACAAATAAAACCTTAAGGTTTGATACAATCCTTTTTAAACACCTTGTGTAATGATGAAACGATTGAAATTGTCTCGAAGGAAAAATTCTGTAATTTCTGATAAGCGTGGATTCATTCTCTCAAAATCAACGATAGATGATTTAATGAAAAACAAGCAAAATGAAAGAAGCGGTATTATACAACGTAAATAATTGATAAATGTAAATGTACATTTGCACAAGGAAATAAAAGTATGAATTTTTGTGTGTAGAATTTTTGAAATCTTTTATGGAATAAAAAATTTATTTAAATTTTTATAATATTTTTATAACCGAACTTATGAAATGTACAATATACAAATATTCCATCAATAAAAACGTTTGACTACCCGACGAAAGTTAACACGCAACGTCAGAGCAGATAATTGAAAAAATAATTTAATGTCGGATATTAATGTTAACCAATTAAAAGAAATGAATTTGTATCGTACTGTATAATCACTGAATCGGTTCATGCTGTATAGTCATTGAATTGCTTATTCGAGAAGGTATAGATAAAGCAGAGGAGATAAAGTAACAAGAACTCTTACCAGAAGACCAGCCAGAAGAACCAGACAAATGAAGGCAATCGAGGAGACCACGACGACCGCTATCGCGTTTCCGGAGTCCGGAATTGGTTCCTGTACCACAACAAAGCTGTGTATCTGAAAAGAGTGGGTCAGTCGGCGGAATACGTTAACTATATTTATGTATATTACATATATCATTTATCTAATCTTGTTATTCAATAAGGGACAAATTTCTTGTAAATACCATTCACAATTAGCGATGTTCAAAACAGTTGAAGCAAAATTCAAAACTCATATTTCGGACACTAAAGAACATTTGTGGAAATCACTTTGATAAAATTTTAATTGTAGAATTATTTTAGATGATAAAATTAAGTCTATCGAGTTTAGAGGTAACAGTCGGAATTTGTATTATTGGGAGCTGAGAAGATGGCGCTCGGCTGTGATTGGCTACAGTGAAGAGGTTAACCTCCTTGAATAAATATGTAAAAATGGTACAGATACAAATTGCAGTAGACGACGAAAACCGTTGAAATTTTGTAAAAATTATAGTCTCTGGATACTGACTTACTTTGACAGGGAATATCACGTGCGAATTTTTGTACAATTCTGGCAAAATGGTGGTCATGGCGCTGTCCACATTTCCATTTTCGTCAACGACGTAAACGAGTATCGACGACATGTCGGATGTTGGAGACGAAGTCGCAGATTCCTGGCAGGGATCTTGATGAAAGATAATTTGCTCGTCAGAAATCGTTCTGTAATAAAGAACACGAACTCACATCTGCATCTTAAATTCATTCGTTATACTGTCAATGTAATTCTACCAGATGTTTTACTCTAGTTCTAATACGACCGGTCCATAAGAACACTGACATATAAAACTCGATTAAAGTCTGATATCGATGTTAGAACTGTCTTAAATCCAAATAAGCAATGAACAAAAAATTAACGTTGACAAATAATAACTTACTTGTTGACACCAGATTTCAGAATTTCTGCCAGTGCCGACCTCAATTCATTCTTCTTCAGACACACGTCGTGTAAGCTGCCCTCCATGACAATGCGAACCAACGGCGTAACCTCTTCCCGAGTGGGCGACACCTTCGTCTCGTCTGTCACCCTAATCGTTATGTCGGAAACAGCTGGAGGGTTGGTGGTACTCGAAACCGGGATCCTTGGCCGTAGACTGGGGACAAAGGGGCTGGAAGTAGCCTCTCGAATGGCATCTGTCGTGCTAATATCCGACGTCGTGAATTCCACGGTAGTCTCGCTAACATTCAACACCGTATGAATATCTTTGCCACTTGGCAAGGTTGTCTGTTCCACTTTAACCGTCTCGGTGATGTCCTTATCGCTCGTGGACCAAGACTCCGTCACGCTGATCCTCTGATCCTCCTCTCTGGTGGACGTCTGTTCGGTCTCTCCTTCGACGACACCCGAGACGGTCGTAAAGTCTTCAACCTGCGTCGTCAGACTTGGCACCGTAACAGTCTGGTCAGTTACGGAGACACTCGAGGACCTGTCCTCCGTACTGGTCCCTTCAGACTCCTCGGTGGAAGAGGGATTATCCGTAGTAGTTTCTCCGGCCACCGTGGAAGTCTCGTTTGAAGGACTCCTCGTGAACGAATTGTGATCCGTCGGCAGGTCCGTCGAAACACCCTCAGTTACGTTCCTACTGAGAAAAGTGGTGGACTCCGAGAGGCCAACAAACTCGTACTCGATGCTGGTCGTAGTGGGCACGAAAGTTTCATCCGGACTGGAAGTGCCACTCGCACCGGAAGGGATTTCGTTCGTTCCGTTCGCGTCGGGAAAGCTAGGAAGCTGCGTGATGTTTGTTATCGTTTCCGGTACGGTGGTCGGACTCTCGGTCACCTTCACCGTGGTAGTGTCCAGTGTGGTCACGTCCGAAAAATTCCCTTTGATCAACGGATACTCGGTAGAAAGTTCCGTGGCGTTGAGGCTCGAGCGGATCAGCAGAGACCCCTCAGCGTTCGTCTGCACGTCGGCGTTGGAAAGTATCCCGTCCTCCGTTTGCTCCGATGCGGACGTCGTTGTTCGACCGGTCTCCGAAGGAACATCGTAAGTCCGCTTATCGACGTTTTCCGGTTTCTGGCTGACTTCCGTTATTCGGTTCCCGGTCACGTCAAAGTCCTTTCCAGTAATCGCTTCGCGAGCCTCGCTCCACCGAGGAACGTCATTTCCGTTGTTCGATTTTTCCTCGGACTTCGCGATCCCCTTCAGGTCGTTCGATTTGTCGAGAACGCTCTCGTTCGTCGGTCTGGCTTCCTCCAGCTTCAGAGTGGACGCTGGAGTCGTTACCGGCGCGGACGATCGGGCTTCCGTGCTGGAAGCAATCGACTCGTTGCCGGGTTTCTCGTAGTACGTCGGTTTGAACTGTTGAATGCTGTTCTCCAAAACGTCCGAAGCCTCCGTGACGATGAACTTCTCGTCCGATCCACCTTTGCCGATCGTGTTTTCCAGAGCGGAGACCTCCTCCGTCGTGGAGTCCAGCTGATTGCTGGAGTTGTGGAGCTGCTCGCTGCCCGGCGATTTCGCGTAGGGGTAAGGTTTCTGTGGAGCCGTGCTATTTTTCGTCGAGTAGACTCCGTCCAATTTGGTCGCTGTCGTAGGTTTCGTTTCCAAGCTCGGAAATTCGTTCACGCCCGAGAAAGCGATGGTTCTGCCCCTAGGGACAGGGCTGGAGGACGTCTGAAGTGTCGTCTCTTCGCGACTCGTTCTTTCGGTAGTAATTTGTATCAATTTCTGCTGATTCTCGACGATACGTTCCTGGTGCTCCACGTGGCTGGTAGCCTCGGTCGAATTATGGGCCGAGTCCTGATTGGATCTCTGATTCAACTCGTTCTCGATGCTGACGTCCTTCAGTGTCGAATTTTGGGATTCCACGATTCTTTGTATCACCGGGTGAGTCACGCTACCGACGACCTCCACCTCTCCTTTGGGATCCTGCGATTCGTGAGTCACATCGGAGACGGAGTTCGTGGCGTTGCCGGTGGCCCTTGACTGATTTTCCGAGCCATCGACGCTCTTCTCCGTCGAGGTTTTGTAATAAGGGCTATAGTTAACGTACGTGTCGTTGATTAACGAGATAGATCCGTCGTGCCCTCCATTCACGTCAGCTTCTTTCAGATCTGGGACCTCGGAGTTCTTCGTTGCACTCGGATGCTCAGCCTTTTTTCTCCTCTCCTGAAACTGCTCCAAACGAGTCGGCTGCGTGCTCGATTCATCTCTGTTGTTAAGTATTTCCAAATTCAGAGCAGATTTTTTCGTTTCCACGCCCGAATTCTGTTCCTTCGAATCCTCCGCGAGAGACGTTTTGTTCGACTGTTTGGCGTCCTCCGATCTCTGACCGGAAATCGTTTTATTCTTCTTTTCGTCCAGCTTTAATTCCTCCGCCAAGGGTTTCGTGGTCACGGTGGTCAAACCGTTCGTTCTGGACAGCCTGTAAGAGTCCTCCGAGACCGTTTTCGTACTCGAACTCTTTCCTAAAGTCCCGTAGAGGATCTCCTCCAATTTCGATCCTCCGTTAGTCGAATCCGCGGTCGATAACCTGTCCAGTTCATCGGGCGACCTGATTTCCTGCACCACGGACTCTTCGCCGATCGGCATCGCCACTTTCTCCTTGTCCTCTGCTTTGGCATCTTTAGCAACGTTCTCGTCTACCGTTTCGAAATTCTTTCTAGTCGGTTCTATGCTTTCGTTTTTGCGTTCGAAGTCCGTCGGAATCGTCGCGTTCTTTTCGGACGCCTTCGACTCGTCGAGCGTGAAGGGCTTGTCCGAACTCGGAGGGCCTTTCGTCGTGTCTGCGACTACGACGCTGAAGAGTAGCAGGAACACACCTGCAATACAGTGGTTAGTGCAAAATTATTTCTATGGTGATTAAGTGGATGTTGAAGATGCACTTTTGAAGAAATTTGTTGAAGAAGAAAATTCTTGAGGAAATCGAAATCTTGAAGAATTATGTGAATTGGTTTATTGATGTATGTGGACGTTTTATTGGAACTGGTATTTTGAACTGGTTTTTTGAAATATATGATGGATAGTTTTAGGGTGTTTTTAAAAGTATGAGATTCGAGATGTACCTAACCTAGTAAAGTATATTGAAAATTCTTTTTTTATTATTAAGTGAGTCTCATTAAAAATGTGAGGTAACCTAACATTATCTACCCTAATTCTCTTATGTTTTATCTTTCTAAACATTTTTAATACCTTGTAGGTTTAAGAATATAATGAAAGACTTTTCAGATACTTACATAAACGTCCTCATTTAATATTACGTATTAGGTAATCTAGCCTAACAGTCTTAAAATGGCTGCCCAAAAGTTGTATAATACTCGATTCAGTAAAAGTGCAACATCTGTGACAATGTAACAGGATTTTATCGATGTTTCCAAAATTTTTAAGAACCTATTACCTTGAATTTATTGGGTGCATTTAATATTTGAGTAATAATTGTTATCGTAAGCCCTTTAATTGATTGCAGTAATATTTCAAGGAAGATAAAGGACGACGCTTTTACTGGATCTAAAAACCGGTTAATCGAGAATTATACGGCCAGTTTCTCTATGATGTATTGTGGTTTTCTGTTGGTTCTACGTTGTAACGTGCCCAACTGCATACGCGACAATCTCTACGATCACGTGCGCTTCTGAATGTTAAACAGACCTCGGGATTATACACAGGATTTAAATATGCACACCTGATTTCCGTGTATGTGGGTAGATTACGTGAAAATGTGTACGCGTACAATTACGTATTCGCGGTCTTTTGAGAGAAGTATTTATTGATTTTAAATACACATACTTCGGAGAAGAGGTTGAAAAGTGAACGAGACTATTTGCGGAAATCATCGTTCAATGTGTATCGAGCATAATTGTGTTCTGAGAGCGATCGATCGTGGTGCGATCAATCATGGTATGATCGAGATGATCATCCATCTTTCAGGAGTAACCTTTTGAAATGTATTAAACAGTGTTGGCGTTTAATAATTGGTGTAAATGGCGAATATTATCAAATTATCTTTGATAATATCAAGATCTGAGTGTTTGAAAAGTTGAAGGTGATTTTAATAGTGATTTTATTATTAGGTAATTCGATTAATTAGACAATGTTCAAGTAAATTCAGTCACTGTCTTTATTATACTAAATTCGTAAGTTTCTAAATTCTCAAATTCTTTATCTTTCAAATTTCCAAGTTCTCAAATTTCTAAATCCCTAAATACTCAAATTTCCAAATCTCTACTTCCTCAAATTCTCACATTCCCAAATCTCTACATCCCCCAATTTCCACCTTCCCAAATCTTTAAATCCCCAAATTCCCAAATCTCTACATCCCCCAATTCTCACATTCCCAAATTTCTACATCCCCGAATTCTCACATTCCGAAATTTCTACATCCCCGAATTCTCACATTCCCAAATCTCTACATCCCCGAATTCTCACATTCCCAAATCTCTACATCCCCGAATTCTCACATTCCCAAATCTCTACATCCCCCAATTTCCACCTTCCCAAATCTTTAAATCCCCAAACTCTCACATTCCCAAATCTCTACATCCCCAAATTCTCACATTCCCAAATCTCTACATCCCCAAATTCTCACATTCCCAAATCTCTACATCCCCAAATTCTCACCTTCCCAAATCTCTACATCCCCAAATTCTCACATTCCCAAATTTCTACATCCCCGAATTCCCACCTTCCCAAATCTCTACATCCCCAAATTCTCACATTCCCAAATCTCTACATCCCCCAATTTCCACCTTCCCAAATCTTTAAATCCCCAAACTCTCACATTCCCAAATCTCTACATCCCCAAATTCTCACATCCCCAAATTCTCACATTCCCAAATATCTACATCCCCAAATTCTCACATTCCCAAATCTCTATATCCACAAATTCTCACATTCCCAAATCTCTACATCCCCCAATTCCCACCTTCCCAAATCTCTACATCCCCAATTCCCACCTTCCCAAATCTCTACATCCCCAAATTCTCACATTCCCAAATCTCTACATCCCCAAATTCCCACCTTCCCAAATCTCTACATCCCCAAATTCCCACCTTCCCAAATCTCTACACCCCCAAATTCTCACATTCCCAAATCTCTACATCCCCAAATTCCCACCTTCCCAAATTTCTAAACACCCAAATTCCGACCTTCCCAAATTTCTAAATCCCCAAATACTAAAATTTCCAAATCCCTAATTTTGAAATTTCATCCATACACTATGCACACCAGCTTTCATCAGCATGATTTAACAAATATTTGCATAATTCGAAAACAGTTCTAAAGCGAGTATTAAACGTAGCGGTTATGCCGTATCAAGAAAAGAATTCCGCTTTCTAATACCTTAATCGATTCGATTCTCGTTTTGCATTCTCCGCGCAGTCATCAGATCGGAACGGATCATCCGACAATAATGCGGATTCAATCGAAAAAGCCACTTTAAAGGAAACTTTTGATTTCGATGCATTCGCTATAAACGGACAAAGGAAACTTTCGATCTCGGTGCCATTATTCTTCGCCATGATCGATAATCATGTGAATCATTCCGAGAAATGTTTCCTTCGTCGTTTTGTTGGCATTCAAACGAGAAGAATCGGACCGATTTTTCAGCTTCTCTTTCCTTGAATTATTATTCAAATTTATTATAATAAAAAGGTCAGACATTAAAATACAAATAAAAATTTGCAGTAAAATATATTTTGTTTCTTTATTCTGAATTATCGACATTCTAAGTCCATGAAATCATCAAAAAAAGAATAACAGGTTCGTTTGTTTTATAACCTTGATTAAAAAAATTGTTTGTATAATTACTTTGTGTTCAACCGTATTTTGAGATTAGATTTTTAAACAACTGACTGTAGCGATTAAACTGAATTGTTAAACTGCATTGTTAGACTATATTTTTAAATTGCATTCTTAAACTACAATTCTAAACTGCATTTTTTAAATTACACTTTTAATTTCCATTTTCAGACTGCACTGTTTAAACTGCATTATTAGACTGCACTATTAAATTGCATTTTCAAAACACATATTTTCTTAAACGACAGTGTTGAACTACATTTTCAAAGTGTACTGATAAATTGCATTTTTGGACTGCATTTTCGAACTACATTTTCAAACTGAATTCTTAATATACATTTTTAAACTTCATTTGCAAAAATTGTATTTTTAAATTGCATATTTTAAACTGATTTTTCAATTGTATTTTCATATTGTAATTTGGAGCTGTATCTTTTGAAATTGCATTTCTGTGGTGCATCATTCATTTTTGTATCCGATGAAATGAAAGGTTAGAACGTGGTGGAAATGCAGGAAGAGAAGAAGAAGAATAGTAAGTATCGATCGACACAGCATTCGTTCGAAGAAACGGTACATTTATATTGTCAAGGCAAGTGTTACAGTTAAGTTGCAGTCTGACACGGTGCGGTAATCCTAACAGTATTTCGTAGCTGCACAGTTCGAGCGGTCGCCTCGTTTGGCAACCTTTGCATCACCGTTTCGTGATGCAACAGGATGCACTCGAATGCTCCTACGTACACTCGGCTGCAACGTGGCTTTCCTTCGGGTAAGAACGGGCATAAAGGGAGCAGCATCCTGCCACTTACCTTCCATTTCGAACTATGATACGCGGAAACTTGCAAATTTAGTATTTTGCAAATTTAGAGCTTTGACATTTGATAATTTTTATTATTTTTGGATTGGGGAGTTTGGTATTGGGGAATTTGGATATTTGGAAATTGAAAATTTTTATTATTTCAAATTTGGGGAATTTAGGGATTCGGAAATTAGGAACTTGAGAAATTCGGAAATTTGGAACTTGAGAAATTTGACGATTTGAGAATTTGGAACTTTGGGAATCTGAGAACTTGGAAATTTGGAAATTTAAGAATTTGGTGATTTGAAGACTCCTAAGTCCGAGTATTTGGTAATTTAGAGATTTGAAAATTTTGGAATATGTGAAATTTGGAAATTTATAAATTGTGAAATTGTGAAATTGAGAAATTGAGAAATAAAAAAATTGAAAAATTGAAGAATTGAAGAATTGAAGAACTGAAAAATTGAAAAATTGAAAAATTGAAAAATTGAAAAATTGAAGAATTGAAAAATTAAAAAATTGAAGAATTGAAAAATTGAAGAATTGAAGAATTGAAAAATAGAATCCGAAGTTCATCACGTTGCCAATATTCCCATACTTCGCTCCATAAAATTCGAAGAAAGCAAGAAAATTGTTTATGTAAATGCACTTTGCATGTAAATTGATAGTTCCCTCGACCTTCGTGCTATTTCACGGATGCGCATTACACATTTATTACCTTCGAGATTATGCAAATCGATCGCCATAGATGCAGCTTTATAATGTATTCTTACCTGTGCATACTGTTAACGCGATGGGCTCTCTTCTTCTTCGAGTCATCTCACCGTTCGTTAGATCTCCTCGCAAAATCTGCAATCAGAATTACGTTTCCATTTACACTGTCTTGCAAAAATCATTCTCGTGTGCGTTATTGTTTGTCAAACAATTAGAATGTACGTTTCACAGCTTCGTAAGAGTTCAGTGCTGGGTGTAATTTGAACGTTTCTTTAGTAACGTGTAAATGTTGTTACGTTACTTCTTTAAATTGCATGGTATTCTACGTGTGTTCATTAGCAGTCGTGAATCACACCTATGTGAGATATTAACACGCTAATACCTTGAACCTGAAGTATTTTTACTGGTCGTTATTTTTTTTAGTAATATTGTTTGTGCATAATGTTATAGTTATATATTTCTAAATTATCAAGTTTCAAAATTTCTAAATTCCCAATTTCTCAAATCCCCAAATCCCCAAATCTCCAATTTCACAATTTCCCAAATTCCCAATTTCCCAATTTCCCAAATTCCCAAATTGTCAAATTCCTAAATCCCCAAATTCCCAAATTGCTAAATTCCCAAATTCCCAAATTCCCAAATTCCCAAATTCCCAAATTCCCAAATCCCCAAATCCCCAAATTCCCAATTTCCCAAATTCCCAAATTGTCAAATTCCTAAATTCCCAAATTCCCAAATTCCCAAATCCCCAAATCCCCAAATTCCCAATTTCCCAAATTCCCAAATTGTCAAATTCCTAAATTCCTAAATCCCCAAATTCCCAAATTTCCAAATCCCCAAATCCCCAAATTCCCAAATTCCCAATTTCCCAAATTCCCAAATTCCTAAATTCCCAAATTCCCAAATCCCCAAATTCCCAAATTGTCAAATTCCTAAATTCCTAAATCCCCAAATTCCCAAATTTCCAAATCCCCAAATCCCCAAATTCCCAAATTCCCAATTTCCCAAATTCCCAAATTCCCAAATTCCTAAATTCCCAAATTCCCAAATCCCCAAATTCCCAAATTGTCAAATTCCTAAATTCCTAAATCCCCAAATTCTCAAATTCCCAAATCCCCAAATTCCCATACTCCCAAATTCCCATTTTCCCAAATCCCCAAATCCCCAAATCCCCAAATTTCTAAATTCCCAAATCCCCAAATTCCCATTTTCCCAAATCCCCAAATCCCCAAATCCCCAAATTTCTAAATTCCCAAATTCCCAAATTCCTAAATCCCCAAATTCCCAAATTTCCAAATCCCCAAATCCCCAAATTCCCAAATTCCCAATTTCCCAAATTCCCAAATTCCTAAATTCCCAAATTCCCAAATCCCCAAATTCCCAAATTGTCAAATTCCTAAATTCCTAAATCCCCAAATTCCCAAATTTCCAAATCCCCAAATCCCCAAATTCCCAAATTCCCAATTTCCCAAATTCCCAAATTCCCAAATTCCTAAATTCCCAAATTTCTAAATCCCCAAATCCCCAAATCCCCAAATTCTCAAGCACGAAAGTACGCAAATTCCAAAATTCCCAAATCCCCAAATAACAAAAAGGAGTAGCTCAAACTTTAAAAATCGAGTACAAGAAAATCTGAAATGAAATATAAATTGTCGCATATTTAAAAATTCTGTCATCCTCGAACAAGACACCTTCGTTCCTCCATTCTCGTATTGTTCTAAATTGTAACATTAGATCCTCCAAGGTAAAAACTTGAGTAGCTACTAACGAGGAGAGAATCTTGCAGCGAAACGAGCTTTACTTGACATTATTTACTATGTTAACGAGCCACGTAACTGGAGAATGTTTATTGCTCCATATTCGGCGCGACGAATTTTTATGAAAATTAATTGTCTCATTTATATTCAAGGTGAATTGTAAAGTCAAAGCGCAAGGTTTAAGATGATTCACAATAACGATAATTGTTTGATACTTTCAGTCTCGTAGGGTACTGCTTAATATTGTTCTCCTGTCGTTCCGATCGTGTTTCGTTTTTGTACCAGATATTTCGTAAATGTTGCAGCTTATTTCTCCGCTAACCTCAAAATGGTAGCGATACTTGCGATTGGCCAATTGATTGAGTCACTTTAACACGTTCGATCCTAGATTCGAGACGATATTATATTACTAGGCTGTTAAGCATGAAACTTGATATGTTTCGTAATATGGACTTTGTCGTTTACTATTTCAAATTTACCGCCAAATTTTAATGTTAGGTTCAGTTAAGTTAGGAAATTCATGTTCGTTCATTTATTATTTTATATTTGATGCTAAATTTATATGTGGAAGGTCGGCGATTATTTATTATTTCAAATTTACCGGCAAATTTGAATGTTATGTTAAGTTCATTTGGAAGATGCATCGCTTATTTATTATTTCACATTTAACGCTAAATTCTAATATTATGTCAGGTTAGTTTCGCTCCATTATGATTTCACATTTGGCGGCAAATTTGAAAATTAGTATGTTTAGTTTGAATAATAGATCTTCCTTCATTTATTTTTTCGTTATTTTATACATCGCATGCCAATATCGTTAAATAAGAATATTAATGTTGTTAATGTAATAACAAATATTACTACTTTTTTAAAAAACAAGTTTCTACATACTTTGTCAATAAATAAGCGAAGTATAACAACCTTACTTCTTTCGTTTGTCATTCACTTTCTAAGATACATAAAAAAGAACTATAAATGCAGATATAATAATATAACGATCTTTATTTGGTGCTTGAACTCAAGAGTCTTTTGATCTCTCGTCTCATGACATATGACTAAATTTGTGAATCCTTAATTACCTATGATCGCGTACGTGGGAGGACAAATGCGAGCGAGGGCAAAGAAACCAGATCAATCATGTGTGTAAGTTCGTGTTCACGTGTGTGCGATTCTATTCATACGGAACGAGGATCGAGTATAACAAAGTGTTGGTTAATTAGAACACATTCAGAGACAATGAACACACGTGCATTCAAAGCTTTCATATTACTCGTCTCATTTATACTTGATGACATAACGCTAATTGGAATGTCTGCTATGTGATCATTTCGTAATTTAACATTTCCTCTTTGTTAAGTATATTTTTAACAAAACATTTTACATTATTTCAATATTCGTTTCTGATATTTTATTTTACTTTACAGAAACATGTTCATATTCAAAATATTTATTTAACAAATTATCATTTCTCAAGCTAACATTTATTTGAAATATTATAATTTGTTGTTAGGAGTGATTTATTGTAGCAATAATTTATTGTTGAACTCAAAATACATACAATGACTGATGATTTATTGATTATGTATTAACTGTACTATTATATATTTCATAAAAATCTTGCTAAATTATTTGATCAAACATTCAACGATAAAAATATTAATTAAAATTGCAAATGTAGCTTAAATTGACATAAAAGTTCGTTATTATTTCGAATCAATTAATCGAACGCAGTCGAGGAAATGGTTTCTGAAAGTACTTTTATTATTTACTTTGGACTGTGTCTATTATTTTACCCGGTACATCCGATGTGAACTGAATCCACGTCCAGGAGAAATGGAATCGATTGAGGTTGGTTTGTTTCGATATAATAAATTTTATTTTAAAAGGTAGGGGAAACTGGGACAAAGCGAAATGACGGTGCAAAGTGAAATATTCTATCGTACATGTTAATAGTTGTGTACTGTATGTTCCGTTAATCGAGAGCATATGAAGAAAGTTACTTCCGAGTTTGTTTGTTTTCTCGTTTCAACAAAATTTCAAATGTTTATACATAAAACTGCAATTTCTAAAAGCATGCAAGTAATACGTGTACACGTAATTATTTTATCACATTAATTTCGTAATAACTGATAATGAATTAAATCAATTAAACCCATGCTGTGAGTCTCCAGCGACCAATTCACCAATAAACATATTAAAATAATTAACAGAAAGTATACACCAGCTGATAGAACATAAAGTAGGAATAAACGAAAGGGAAATTTTAATTATTCCTTTTCTATTTTATGAAAACAGGTTCCCGAAGGTCATCATGGCGGATTATAAACTCGAAAGAAATGGAAAAAAAAGAAGGTACAGTCAATGTTATCCGACACGCAATTGTTTATTCGTGTGCAGTCGTGTACATGTAACACATTCTCAATATGCCTTGTAGAATCATTTAAGCGGCCATTTGAAAGAGGTCGACCTCAAGACTTGCCAATTAAATTAATGCAAGTTAGACCGGCTCGTGAACGAACTTTTATTTTGTTCCTTTGCACGAAGAATCTTATTCGTCTCCCACAAAATATTTCGCTTTATTTTTTATATTTTTACTACGATAAATTGGGTGACTCGTGTTCTGAATTACGACTTTTATTTCAGAAAATAAAGGTTATGGCTATGTAGATTATGCTGGGGTATAAACATGCACGGTGCAAGATCGAACATAACCTTATTTTGTAGAACCTAACACGATAATTGTAAAAATAAACTTTATTTTGTAAGAGACAGTTCTTATTTTTTAAATAATTTTAGTCTATACTAACGATAATTAAGAAATAAATCTTATTTCGCAAGACAGCTCTTGTTTTTTAAATAATTTCAGTCAAAACTGTCTATTGATACAGTGAATATTGTGTATATAATATATTTTTTATTATTAAAAGCATCGTTGTATAAGTAAGAGATAATAGTGATTTACGTTTGTTTATAAAACCGTGTGAGGTTATGTTTTAAAAATGAAACAATAGACGGCTAAGTACGGGGATTTAATATTTTTGATTCGCGAAGAGCACATCTGAGATACGCGATTTCAACGTAAAGGACTTTTATTTTTGTTCCGAGGGAAGAAAATCCTTTATGGACTACCTGGAAATGTGGATTTCCTGGCGGAATATCCACTAAAATCTTTTTACTTTTTTCTCATTCTAGCTCGGAATCCGTAGCTCGTTATTTCGTGGTGGAAATACCTTTACTTTTTGAAATATCAATTGAAATATTGATTATTTTTATGTATAGGGTGTTTAAATGAAAATTGTGAGATTTAAGGTTTCCATATTTCTAAATTTCTAAATCTTCTGCTACTCAAATTTGAAAATTTCACAATTCCGAATTTTCACGTTTACGAATTCTCACGTCCCCAAATTCTTAAATTCCCAAATTCTCACGTCTCCAAATTCTCACGTCCCCAAATTCTTATATTTCCAAATTCTCACATCCCCAAATTCTTATATTTCCAAATTCTCACATCCCCAAATTCTCACGTCCCCAAATTCTAACGTCCCCAAATTCTCACGACCCCAAATTCTTAAATTCCCAAATTCTCACGTCTCCAAATTCTCATGTCCCCAAATTCTTATATTTCCAAATTCTCACATCCCCAAATTCTCACGTCCCCAAATTCTCACGTCCCCAAATTCTCACATTCTCAAATTCCCACATTCCCAAATTCCCACATCCCCAAATTCTCACGTCCCCAAATTCTTAAATTTCCAAATTCTCATATCCCCAAATTCTCACATCCCCAAATTTTCACGTCCCCAAATTCTCACGTCCCCAAATTCTTATATTTCCAAATTCTCACATCCCCAAATTCTCACGCCCCCAAATTCTTATATTTCCAAATTTTCACATCCCCAAATTCTCACATCCCCAAATTCTCACGTCCCCAAAAATTTGCAAACGATGTCCATAAATGTCGATGAACCCGGTAATTAAAACAGCGTAATCGGTGCTCGCTAATCGATCCACCGATAAATTTCCTGTTGCATTATCGACGGCGTAAAATTGGAAGAACGTAAGGATTGGCAGCAAGCGGAGCGTAACAAAAAATTGATTATCACGACAACCGTTGTATGAAAGGGTGTGCGAACAAAGCGTTCTACGGGGTTGCTTTTTTTCATCGAGTTTCTGCGAAATAAATGGCACTGTGGCCCAATTCACTTCGAGAGAGGCAAGTTCAGAACGCAATAGCTTTTTCTATCGTCATGAGTAGAGCAGTCCAATCAACGGTGGACAAAGAGCGCGAAAGTGAAATGGTGGATGCGGCAAATGCAGCTTTTAATGCGATGCTTTAAGTCCAGATTTTTCACAAGCAGACCGATTTAACAATTTCTCTTGCGTAACTGTATTTAATTTACTAAGTAAAATTGAACTGCGAGGAAACTAAAATTATTTACTGTTAAAATTTGACGTGTTAGAATATTTAAAAAAATTTTTGTGTGATTGTTACGAGAAGCTTGAGGGGTTTTAGGTTAGGTCAAGTTGAACTTAGGTTGTATTGTTGAAATTGGACACGATAGAATATTTTTTTTAATTTTTTGGGACGATTGGTGTGAGTGTTGCAAGTGGAACCGTGGAGGGTTTATTACAAATATTTTTTAAGATTTCGATATATAGACTTTTGGAAAAGGAATTATGTATTTTTATATACAGGGTGTCTCACAACTAGTGTAACTCTCGGGAAGGGGTGGTAGAGGACTTCATTCTGAACAAGATTTCCCTTTGCAAAAATGGGGTTTGAAGCCTCGTTTCTGAATTATTAAGGAAAAACACATTGTAATTTTTGGATTATTTATCTCGGTAATTTTCAGTTAGGTCAAACTTCTGTAATGTCTCCATAAAAATTACAATGTTTACAATGTCACTAAAAACTACGCAACAGTACTGTATTAACAAAGAATTTAACTACCTTCCAACTGTAAGGAACAGTTTATAATTTCACAAAAGTAACGGTAACACGAATTGTGAAAGTGATTTTAGAGAAAGAAAAAGTTGAAAAATAGTGTCTATAAGTCATAATATTTAAGGGTTGAAATTCTATAGAAACTAGGAGAACCGACGGACAAAATCAATTTAATATCCATAAAATAATTTATTATTGCCCGGTGAAGGGTGTATAATGGAGATAAGCTGCACATTTAGGTAACAGCTGGTACGATAACGTTGCTCGAGTGAATATTAATAATCGTGAATCATCCTCGACGCAAGAACGAAAATAAAATGCAATTTTCCTGGAAGAAGAATGTTTGAAAATTTCTAATGTAAAAGTTCATCCGACAATGTTCATTTATCTGTTAATAAATGCTGCAGATATATATCACTTTCACTGAATAAACTTGCGTTAAAAAAGAACGAATTAATGTATCGCATTATAACGTGAGAATGTTTTGTAGCGTACAAGGTTGCATTTCTTTCTGTTTAACATTTTCAGGTTCTTACGAACATAGGTGTAATAATTAGAAGAGAAGAGGAACAGCTGTACCGTAATGGTATAAATCTTATGCTCTGTTTCAGATGAACTTCATAGGAACATTTTCACTGTTCTTGTTTAGCTTTTCGTGTGAACGCTTTAGTTATTTTGAGGTCAGAAAATGAAAAACACTTTTTCCTTTTATTATCGTTGAATATAAACATTTGTTACTTGAGGTAGACATTTTGTTTTAAATATTTGAGTTTCTTATTGAGGTTAAATGTTGTTAGATAAACGTTGTTAACAACAAAAATACGATAAATTGTTTATAGAATTATATGAGCACTTTTATTACGAAGTAAGTAAATATAAATTTGAGAAATAAGACTTTTTAATAATTGTTAATTTTGACTGTTTTATTTAACTTGAAATGTTCGATTTTAATTTCATTTTCAAGAGTAAGTTTTGAATATTTCATCCAGTTTTAAATATTTAGTTCAGTATTCAATATAATTTCAAATATTCACTGTAATTTGGAACATTCAACTTTAAATATTCAGTACAGTTTTAAATATTCAATGTAATCTCAAATATTGTACTTAATGCAGCGTTTAAAACATTAAAACAGATGCAGGGCTATCTCGATGATGGTCTCAAAAAGATATCCCAAAAAGTTTCTTCAAAAATCTTAATTTCAACATCTCAAAAAGTTTATTCACGAATCTTGTATAAAATCCGAAGTATATCTTAACCCAAGTATTTAAAATTAATCATAATTCATCAAATCCCAAAGTCCAAACATTCGAACTTGCGATATAACAAAAAAATTTGAAAACGAATGGAAACGCAGTTTCTTTCCGATGTATCGACAGATATAAAGTGTATCGAAGACATCGTATTTTGCAAGAGTATTCAGAAACGAGAGAAATGTGGCACTCTCTCTGAATTACACCCATGATGCACCAGAAGCTATATTCATAGCCATGATGGCGTGTCGATATGCACGACGCGACGTACATCCATCGTTTCTCGTCCGAAACGACCGAACATCTTTTATTCTTCTTGTTTCATACAATTTTTACGCCTATATCGCGATCTTTCTTTCTCCGTAACAATTTCTCCGTTCTTTCCGTTCTGTTTACCGAGTTTCCTTTTACAACGCTGCGTTATCTCCGTTTTTTTCCTCTCCCCTAACCTCATCATCTGCTTCCCTTTTATTTTCAACCAATTCCACCGGATACTTTCTTTCTCTTCATATTCACTTATGCACTCTTCCGTGTTATCATTTTTCTTTTTCTGTAGATTATGGCCTTTTTACTGGGTGTTTAGGTTGTTTTATGTGACTTGTTTATGGGGAGAGAAAATAAGATTGTAACTGCGCAGTGATGTATAGTGATGCAGTAATGTAATCATTTTTATTTAGGGATCCTATTTAGGGACATTTTGGGATTTGTGGATGTAGAACTTGAGGAATTGCGAAAATTAGTAACTAGGAAATTTAGACATTTGGGAATATAGAAATTTAGAAATTTAGGGATTTGAAAATTTAGAAATTGGGGGTTTACGGAGTGGAGAATTTTGGAATTGGGGAATATAGGGATTTAGGAATGTAGGGATCTGGGAATGTAGGTATATGGGGGATATGTAGGGATTTGGGAATTTTGGAATTGGGGAATATAGGGATTTGGGAATATAGGTATTGGGGAATGTAGGGATTTGGGAATTTTGGAATTGGGGAACATAGGAATTTGGTAATATAGGTATTGGGGAATGTAAGGATTTGGGAATGTAGGGATTGGGGAATGTAGGGATTTGGGGATGTAGGGATTTGGGAATGTAAGGATTTGGGAATGTAGGGATTGGGGAATGTAGGAATTTGGAAATGTAGAGATTGGGGAATGTAGGAAGTGGACATTTTGAAATTGGGAAATGTAGGGATTGGGGAATGTAGGGACTGGGGAATGTAGAGATTTGGGGATGTAGGAATTTGGAAATGTAGAGATTGGGGAATGTGGGAAGTGGGAAATTTTGAAATTGGGAAATGTAGAGATTGGGGTATGTAGGGACTGGGAAATGTAGGGATTGGGGAATATAGGAATTTGGTAATGTAGATTTGAAAATGTAGGAATTGTGAAATTTTTGAATTTAGAAATACAGCGAGAAATCATATGTAACACAATTTTTGAACACCCCGTACATGTCGTACGGTAATCAAACAAACTTTCTGAATCTCCTTAAATTGCACCACTGTTCTCATCTCAACTTTCAGTTTCTTTCCTTCCCAGTCTCTTCCTGTTTCTTCCCCTACCTCCACACGCCGGCTCGTTCATTATTCCGTTTCGTTTTCCCTTTCTTTATCAGTGATCCCTCTTCGTCGTCTGGTTCTTGGTCGTCTACCTAACACCCTCTGTACGCGCAACTGCCGCCGTGGAATCACGTTACTACTCGACTTCCTTAATTTGCATGCTAATAGAGACGAAGGCGAATCGTGGATAATTAAAGGCCCATTGTTGCACGACTCGTGCAACTCGAGCGTGTAAATTTTCCTGCATTCCGTCGGCACACTTTCGCCCGAGGGACTTTAAGTTGGATGAACGCTCGTAAATATTTCACGGATTTGTTCAATGGACGACGAATTGCTTTGCTCCTTTCACACGAATCATTAGGTATTTAGGTTTCGAGCATTTGCAAACGCTGAGAGGATCTTTTTTCCAGGACGCCAGTACTCTACACTTTTATTTCATTTTCTACTTTCCTCATTTTATGTGGAGAGTAGAAAATATTTCTTAATTATTACTACTGTGTTCAATATTTTTTAACCGTTTCGTTTGATGAATATTTTTTAATACATAACTATTAATATTTCTAATACATTGTAACTTGAAATTAAAATAATTATTAAGTCATAAGGTTCATTTATACTGAACAAGTATATGGTCCTTCATTGAACGTGAAAACGTACACATATGTGTGCATATCCTTGCAGAGGTCAACCTTGCATCATTAGCCTCTAATACAGTTAATGTATTAAGACCTGCAGCTAATATAATTATACTAATTACAGTTATTAAGGTATGATAGAAACGTATATCCAGGAACAGATTTTATGACAGTCCTACATCATAAATCCACTAGTATATGGTTCTTTCCTGACAATGAATGTCAAAGATCGAAGTGTACATATGTGTGTACACATTCAATCTTGCAAAATTAGACTCTAACACAGTAAATATATTATGACTTGCAATAAGAAATGAATAATAAATTCAGAACCATACGGTCCTTTATTGAACATAAAAGAACATAAAGGAATATTCAAACCGTATAGAGACCTACATATGTGTCCACATTCTTGCAGAGGTCAAAGGAAAATCCTGACATAGTAAATGTACCATGACTGGCACGTGATTATAATAATTATTAAGGTATGCTAAAAACGTATACCGAATAGATATTCTAAAGGTTCTGCATCGTAAATTCGAGTCACCTTACGTGATCTTACACCGTCGTTGAAGGCGGTAGCTCGAAGATCAACGGCTCGTGACCACCTGTTCTACAACGGTATTCCATTGTTGTAGGTAGTATGGTGGAAGCCACAGTTGTTCATGGCATGGTGTCTCGCCGGATACGGGATGCGGCTACATGCTCCATTAACTTTCTCGACGTCTTTTGCCATCGACAGAGATGACCGCGACCTTACCGAACACCATACTTGTACTAACCATGCTACACACACGGTGCTTACAAAGTAACGGGCATTTTTTACCTTCTCATCGTGTTATTATTTGAGTCTACCACGGATTTTGCCTTCAACATTAATCTCTTTTTAATAATTCTTTGTTTCTTTAAAATATACTGCAGGAGCCATCTTGAAAGTGGGCACTGAACTCTTTAACTGTGGTTGAAAACTATTTTAACTATAATTAAGAACTATTAATATTTGTTGGGAGAGTATGAAGTTGAAACTGTACTTTAATGATAGATGTTTTGGAAAAATATGAACTACGCGGAGTATCTGTTTATAAGATAGTTTAAACAGATTATTGCAACAGATATCTGTACAGAATGTGGAAACATGTTCAAATAACTTCAATAATTCATTACATGAATTTATATATTTAAATAATTGAAGAAGATATATGATATATGAATATTTTATATGAGTATATTATAAAATGAACGTCACAACAGTAATTACAGTACTGTAAATTATTGCATTATGTTGCAGTTATGACAGGAACATGTTTTAAAACCGCGGTCAGAAAGAGTAGTATAAAATTGAATTCGTTAGCAGTATTCTATAATTTCATAATAAGAGAAAATTATTTTCTCCACATTTCCTGCGGCAGCGTGGATATGTAGATTTTCAAGTGTGGAATTTAAAATTGGACTCACACGTAGCAGGATTTCCTTTCACCACGGAATAACAACGTTTGAATAGGAAATGAGAATACGAAATTGGATGAATCATAATCCCGCAACACCGAGGCAAATTCAATGATGCGTTTACTTACATTTCGCAAAATAAGAAAATCAGAAAGCTGCGTTTTGTAAGGAACTGTCGTTGCGTAACATTTCGAACGGTATTTTACTCGCACGGTCACCTGAATTCCTGTTGCGAAGAAACAATAACGCTTTTCTTAATGTAAGCAGTATAATGGGTGCTTTCTTTCCCTGTGACGATATTTTTCCTAGAAAAACTTGATACAGCTGCCAATTTACCGTTCACACAGCACTTTCAAATGTATCACCTCAAATTTGCTCTCGCTAATAGCTCACACAAGAAATGAATAGAAAAATAATTCTTATGTAAAGTTCTTGCATTAAAATATTATTGTATTTAAAATAAAAACTATAACGAATGTTAAATATTCACTTTTAAATTAAAAATAAATGAGCAAAATTCAAAGCATCATCTACTATGCACAATTATCTCAATAAAATATGAGAAAGCAACAAAATTTTGTAATATAAAATATAAAACTTGAGAGCAGTTATTTTGACTGGTTGCAAGATACTTTAAAATTTATTACACGTATTCTAAAATGTTAATTCAGAGCACATAAATTCTGCGGAATAATTTTTGGGACAGCCTGATAGCTGCAGCGTTTCAATTATAGCACGGGGCAACGGAGCGAGAAATTAGTTTAAAATTTTGATACAGTACCACCACGAACTCGTTCGCTCGCCGAAGAACCAACAAAGCCATCCGCTTAAAAATTTCACGAACCTCGGAACTGGTCGCAAGCACAATACGGTATTGTGAAGGATCCACCAAGAAGCCGAACAACGGCAAAGTTCAGGGAAACCATACCTCTGTCAGCAAAACGAAGGTAATCGAGCGTATAACCATTCATCTGCTTGTAAATTAACATGAAAGTACAAACTTTGATCTGCAGGAAATACTGCCACGAAAATTATTGTGGATTTGAGGTTACTTTGATTCGTTGTAGTTGTGCTCTGTTGTTTGTACAAGTCCTCATGTTAGGTACGATGCTCTTAATATTAATTTGATGGTCTAAAGTTGTCTGATACAACTGTTTTTAAATAGTGATTCAAACATTTTCTCCTTACAAAGATTAGTATAAATATTATTTGTCAAACGTTGAAACAGTAACCATTTACACTCACTGGAGGCGACAACAACTTTGAAAATAAATCGAGAGCAAAGGGTTAAAAAAAGAAAGAAAATAATAGACTAAGTATTTTTGCTTTATTCAACATTTTGCACTCCAGAATAATTGTTACAACTAAACATATTACAAAAATGAATGTAACTAATAAATGAAATTATTAAACTTGATAATATATGACAAATGTCATCTCTAAAAGGAACGGAGAAATTCAGAGAACATATTAATGTCTTTTTAATCATGTAACCTGTCGATCAACTAACTACATCTTTATTGCGTACGGGAAAGCAGTATATTGTTCGCAATGAAATTCCTACTGACATTCATTTACGATTCGAAGTATCTAGTTGTTACATAAGTGATCGTTAAGAACCGCTGATTGTCAGTGAAAGTGAGGAAAATGAAAAGTTACGAATTAAGACTTAATGTTCTGAAGTATGTCGATCTCTTGATAGATACAGTTGGCGCGGTGGAACGAAACGATTTTTCCTAATTATAGAAACCGGTTTATGATAGCCGTTATTTTTTAGTATTATTATTAAGTACTTGTTTATATAGACAACAGCTTCCTTTGATCGCGAAGTTGAACACGCAATATTTTTTGATAAATTCTCAGGGAGGTTCGTAACTTTCTAGAAGTAACATAACCTCTTTTCGACGGTGTCATGAAGAACCTTTATTATTCAAATAAAATTTGAGTAGTTCTAGTGATTGATTACAACTTTAGAACTTTACGCATTTACAGCTTTATAATTTTACAACTTTCGAAACGAAAAAATTTAAGGCCTTAGAACTTTAGAACTTAAATTGAGAAGTTCTCCAACTGAAAAATTTAAACCCTGAAATTTTCAAATTCAGTAATGTAAAGACTGAAGCTTGAGAAATGAACTTACGAGTTATAGTATTCCCTAGGAGACCAAGTAACACAAGTTCTACATAGAAGATTCACTTGTATGGCCATCAAGGGACACATAGGGAGATTCCATTGTACTTACTACGGTTATTACAAGGATTCACTATACCTCATGAATATTATTAAATCTGATATGATCCAATTTTAGACTACACGTTTTATTGCTCTTTTTCTTCGGATTAAATTTTGAAATACATACATAATTAAACGTTTAATTAACAAAAGGCTTAGGATTGCTACTTGAGTCGTTTGTAATTGATCGTCCTTGTTGCAGCAAGAGCAGGTTTCACGATGTAATAAAAGTCGAAACGAGAGACGCCCAAGAATGGTTGGTTAATGTCGTTACATGGATTCGTTGTGATGTAATTATTCGCGTCATCACGACAGAAAAGAGATTATACCACGCTTGGATATTGATTTCCCTTCTTACGGATTTGTTATCTCATGTTTAACTCGGTTCTAGATTGAAAGAGATTTAGCTATTTTTATGGGTCAACAGATTTTTGGTATTTTGGATTTGTGAATTTATAAATTTAGGACCGAGAGATTTGGTATTTTAAGATTTGGAGATTTGGGAATGTGACATTTGAAAATTTAGCTATTTGGGAATTTGGGGGCTTAGAGATTTAGAAATTTGCAAAATTAGGGGTCTAAGGATTTGGGATTTCAAGATTTAGAAATTTGGGAATGTAAAATTTGACAATCTGCTACTTGGAAATTTGGGGATTAGATATTTTGGGATTTGAGAATGTAAAATTTGATAATTTGTTATTTGGAAATTTGGAGGCTTAGAGATTTGGGGGTTTGGAAGGTTTGGGGGTTTAGAAATGTTAAATTGGTAAATTTAGAGGTTTAGGGATTTGGCAGATTGAAAATTTGGGGTTTAGAGATTCAGAAATTTGTAAATTTTTAGATTTAGGGCTCTGAAAATATAGAAATTACCAAATTTGTAAATTTAGGGATTCAAAGACATAAAATTCTAAGATTTGCAAATTAACAAGCTTACAACTTATAAATCTACAAATTCGATAAGCATGAAATAAAAGAATCTTTTATTCTCCCCAAGGGTCCTCCCTCTGCACCCCTTCTAAAAATAAACCTCCATTGCACCCATACGTCCATAATGCTAATAATACTCATAATATTCAGACACTAATGATACTAATATATTCACCAGTAAATTCCTAAAACCTATCAACCCACGATTTACCTGAGCACACATTTCGAAATTCAAAATGGCGTTGCTCGCATCTTCCAGATAAGTTTTCTCAGCAAACAAAGCTACCCCAGCAACATCGAATCACGACCTGTTCGCAAACATTCTCCGTGGCTTGAACCCAGACTCATTTTCGAATTGTCCCGCTACTTAGGTGCATGTTGTTGTTGGGAATGGAGCCTGAGGCTCGAAATCGTTTCGAGCCATTATTCCATGAAGAACGTTACATCAGAGAGAAGCGTGTATGGCTATGAATAACGAACAGTACTGGTGCAAGTACCACTATCCAATTATTCAATGACGAACCACGGCCTTGTCTCGTCTTTTCGAACAATGATGCTCCATTACGCTCTTTCAGTTTGTTTGTTGCTGAACAACCGCGTATCTCTTCGTCCATACCCATCGCGAATACGGAAAATACGCCGAGAATTTTTCCATGAACATTCCCGCGCACTGTTTCCCTGTCTTGCAGTTGGCAGCAATTTTTAAGGAGAATGCGCGCGAATATTTCATCTTCTTTAATATTTCGCTGGAGGTACTATGTTGATACGGACTTTGAACATAACCTCACTTTTTAATGGATATTAAACACTTTAAGTGTTCAGATACAATCTTGAGATATGATTCTGAATTTCTGAAGGGGGACATTTGTGGAATGTTTCATTATTTTGATATAATTCGGTTTACGAGTTAATAGTTGTGATGTACTTTTTGAGTACTTAGTTTGACTATTCAGCTTAGTTTTGAATATTCAATTTTATTTTGAATATTAATATTTTTTATTTAATTTTAATTTAGTCTTCAAAGTTCAAGTTTGATTATTCAATTTTCATTTAACTTTAAAGTTTAAGTTTTATTGTGCAGTTGAACTTGAAATATTTAATTCAATTTTGAATATGGAATTTAAATTTAATTATTAAGTTTCATTTTAAATATTCAATTTTAATTTAACTTTAAAGTTTCAATTTGGTCATTCAATTTTAATTTAATTTTAAAGTTTGTTTATTAAGTTTAAATTTAAATTTAAATCTTAAGATTGATCATTCGGTTCAACATTAAATATGCTGTTCAATTTTGAATATTCAACACAGTTTCAAATATTTAGTACAATTTTAAACATTCAATTTAATTGTACATATTTAGTTCTACATTGAAACGTTTCACTTTCTATGAAAATTATACAAGAAGTAAAATATTTGACATTTAAAACTGTTCAAAACTACTTCATTCGTCAAAAGTGTCGTAACTTTCGAAGTTGGCTAACGATGAATGATCGTCAGGAAAAATATGAAGTTAGTTGTCAGCGCAAGGTTAGCGATTCATAGTTTTATCAACGATTCGTAACGCATTCATAATTTCATCACTTTCGCTTGTTTTTCCGTGCACGCTAATAATGCCGTGAACTCATTATGTTAGAGTAACAAGAGGTCGGATTTGTCGCGCGAGGGCAATTGCAAAACGGCGCCATGCGCCGAGAATTATTCATACAGTCGAGAAGGTTATTGTTGAGAAGTTGTTATTGTTGTCTGGGAGCAGGCTGACTAACGGAGTGCAAGCCCGTGGAAACTGTTCCTCGAATGTTTCCACGGTTTAGAGATCACAGATCTCGGACTACTTTGTCCGTGCAATTGCCATAACATGATACTTTTCAAACGTTTCGCTACCTTCTTGCTTTCATGGGTCCTTTTTGTGAGTTACCAAACTCAACATTTCTCAATTTTTTCAATTTTCAAATTTTGCTGATTTTCTAATCTTTTAATTGTTCGAGTTTCCAAGCTTCTAAGTTTCCTAATTTTCTAATTTTTCAATTGTCAAATCCCAAATTTGTAACTTCCTAAATTTCTGAGCTCGTGAATTCTGAAATTCTAATCTCAAAATGTCTACATTCATAAAGTCTAACCTCAACATTCCTAAATGCCTCCAAATTCTCCAACATCAAAATCCCTAAGTTTCTAAATCCTCAAACTTGAAAACTCCTGAACTTCGAAATGTTTTAGTCCCCAAATCGTAAAATCCGCAATCTTGAAAGAGCAAAAACTTGTTCCAGTTACCTCGTCCTAGATTATAGCCGCGCAATCTATTCGCTTGTTAATCGTCGTCGAATTTGTCACGGTTGATAAATCTTTGTAATTGCCTTCGTCCAATGCGCGTCTCGCGCTGAAAACTCGAAACTGCAAGACCCAGAGAACTGTTTCGATTGTTCGATTGTACTAATTAACGACCCGCTTTAATTACGCGGAAATAACGATCGATTGGTATACGCGTGACTGTAATTAAGCTCTGTGTGTTTGATTTGCGTACACCCAAAAACATTTATTCACCCCTACTGATCCACCTGATTAATGTTTTATGACTAACATACGTTCTGTAATTTGTTAGGGGAATATAATTATTTATTTCGTGTACGGATTAAGGCTAATAATTTATGTGTTGGGAATTTGGGGAATTTGGAATTTGGGAAATTTGGAATCTGGGGAGTTTGGAATTTGGGGAATTTGGAATTTGGGGAATTTGGAATTTGGGGAATTTTGAATCTGGGGAAATTGGAATTCGGGGAATTTGGAATTTGGGAAAATTGGAATTCGGGGAATTCGGAATCTGGGGAATTTGGAATCTGGGGAATTTGTAATTCGGGGAATTTGGAATCTGGGGAAATTGGAATTCGGGGAATTTGGAATTTGGGGAAATTGGAATTCGGGGAATTCGGAATCTGGGGAAATTGCAATTTGGGGAAATTGGAATTCGGGGAATTTGGTATTTGGGGAATTTAGAATTCGGGGAATTTGGAATTCGGGGAACTTGGAATTTGGTGAAATTGGAATTCGGGGAATTTGGAATCTGGGGAAATTGGAATGTGGAGAATTTGGAATTTGGGGAATTTGGAATTTGGGGAATTTGGAATTTGGGGAATTTGGAATTTGGGGAATTTGGAATTTGGGGAATTTGGAATTTGGAGAATTTGGAATCTGGGAAAATTGGAATTCGGGGAATTTGGAATTTGGGGAATTTGGAATCTGGGGAAATTAGATTCTGGGCAATTTGGAATTTGGGGAATTTGGAATTTGGGAAATTTGGAATTTGAGAAATTTTGAATTTGGGAAATTTGAAAATTTAAAAATTGGGCAATCTGAATATTTGAACATTGAAAATTCGAAATTTGAAAATGTAAAAATATAAGAATGTAGAAATGTAGCACAACTTCAAAATACGAAACTCGCGCATAAAATTGAAAAGTTTGAACATGCAAAAAATCCTATAATCCATAAATTCGCGATGGCACACAATAATTTTGGAAAATTCTACCCAGAGGATTCCCAAGTTGCACCCGAGTGTACCGTGATACCGTATCTCGCGCGCATGCATGCAACGTTTAGCCCGTCGCAACAGAATTTGATATACGCGGCTTAATTTGTGCATCGCTGATTTTCTCGGTGCACATATTAAATTCCTCGTGGTGGAATTTCTAAATAGGGGAGCACTTTTCTCATTGTTCATGGAAAAAACTGCGCGTCGACATTTGGCCAGCTAGAGGCGCCGTTTTTCATCCTCAGTGTTGCTCCCTTATCAGAGTTGCTTGTACGGAAAATGTTTTCTCTCGGTCTTCTCTAACAAAGAAAAATGAAACGGCGAAAGTACCTACTGTACTTACGGAAAATTTATTATGATAAACAGTCTTTTCGAAATAACGAATCTTTCATAAACTTTACGAAACTTCCTCTATAATTTTTATAGAAACTTTTGTTCCTTTTCTTTTTGGTCCGCCATTATAGTTGAATTATTAGTCTTTTGCTTTCATGTGTTTTTAGTATGTGGGGTATGATAGTGATATTTTATAGCAGAAGTCAAGTACTATACTTCAATGATGTTGAAAAAAATGCTTTGGTATGTAGCAAAATACAGTTGAATTTAATTCAAGCACTACTGCGGTATTGGTACGAATATGGTAGTATCATATAGCAAAATTAGAATACCTACATTTCCAAGTCCTTACGTTTCTAAATTCCTCAATTCCCAAATTCCTATATTCCAAAATTTCCATATACCCAAATCGCTACATTCCCAAATTCCTACATCCCCAAATCACCCACATCCCCACATTCCCATCATTTCAAACCCCTATGTGCCCAAATCCCTACCTTTCCAAATTCCTACATCCCCAAATTCCTACATCCCCAAATCCCTACATTCCCAAATCCCAACCTTCCCAAATTCCTACATCCTCAAATCTCTACATCCCCAAATTTCCTACACCCCCAAATCGCTACATCCCCAAATTCCTACCTTCCCAAATTCCTACATCCTCAAATCTCTACATCCCCAAATCCCTACATCCCCAAATTCCTACTTTCCCAAACACCTATGTCCCCAAATTCCTACATCCCCAAATTCCTACATCCCCAAATTCCTACCTTCCCAAATTCCTACATCCTCAAATCTCTACATCCCCAAATTTCCTACATCCCCAAATCCCTACATCCCCAAATCTCTACGTCTCCAAATCCCTATATCCCCAAATCCCTACATCCCCAAATCCCTACATTCCCAAACCCCTATATCCCCAAATCTCTCCACTCCCAAATTCCCATATTCCACAATTCTCACATACCTAAATCGCTACAACCCCAAATCGCTATATTCCCAAATTCCTACATTCCCGAATCCCTACATTTCCAAATCCCTACATTCCCAAATCCCTCCACTCCCAAATTCCTATATTCCAAAATTCTCACATACCTAAATCGCTACAGCCCCAAATCGCTATATTCCCAAATTCCTACATCTCCAAATCGGTACATCCCCAAATACGGCACAATTGGTCAGAATAGAAAAATGGCCTCACACGTATTTTCGGCGGTATATTGGCTCTCGCGGTCGCACAATTAGGCGAAAAACGACAGTAAACGTCTCTCAAGTGAGATACTTGAAGCAGTAGTCATTATTATTCTTATTTGCCTGTAACTGGAAGTGTTCACAAAGAGCTTCTTTTGGATCCCTCGCCAACTCGCAGGTCGACACCTGTACATTTGAGTGGAATAGGGTTACATAGCGTTTTGAGTACATGTGAATTCAGTTCTCCCTAAGGTTCCCCTAAGTTCTCTCGGTAGAAAACCCTTTCGCATCCTCGACACGAATGGAAATCTTTTCGAATGGCGCGCCTGTAATATAGCGAATTGCCGGACGTGGTTGACGTACGATTGAAAATAGACGCTTCCGGTTTCTCCTTAACACGTGCACGCGCGACACGTAATGTGTGCCACGGAACTTGACCGAAGCATAAAGCGAGAGTTCAATTGGAGAGCCTTTTACGTTCTATGGCCGATCTGCAACACTATGCGATCGTGCGGATCACAAATACTCCTTGAACGCTTCGCTCGACAGCCTGTTATTGTTAATAAATGGAGTTCATTTCCTCTATTAGGATTGGAAAGCGAAACGGAGCAACTCGGGAATTGTCAGTACGCTGCTGCAAGTAATTAGGTAATTGCTTTCCTGGACTGTTCGAAACAATTAATGCAAACGGAAGTGCTCCGAGGAACTTTCGTTCAAATTAGTTCTCGAATAAAATGTCGGTAAATGTTCGTTAGTTTCTTCGAGTAATTTTGTTAATTGCTATTGTCAGCAAAAAATTTCCTCGATTCGATTCGAGACCGATCGTAGGAGAATTAGGTAGCAATTATCTTGAGTAGACATTTATGATGCATCAAGGTCTAAAAAATTTACGTAAATAGGAATGTTGATTTTAGAGATTAAGTAAACGATCAACGTTCGTATGTTGTTTGTATTAATTCTGATAACTGGTATCTTCGGTAAATAAGAAGAGATTCTTGTTTCTTTAACTAGGTTTGTGAGTCAACCATATGTGGAACAGGTATCAATTCTCGTAAGAAAACGTTTATGCATTTATAATATATCAATCTGCAACGTTTGAATAAACATATCTGATCTATAGTAAATTTAGTGGATTCAATGGAGAATGTTCACATGTTAATTGATATTCTTATTTTGTTGCTTCAGCTCGGTTTGTGAACAGTCACTCATATGTGGATGATGAAGATATGAGTCTTCACAGGCTGACTTTATAATATATAATTATATTGTACACTATATTATATTGTATTAAAACTGCAGCATATTAAAGTAATATGTAGAAGTGTAATATATAGAAATATAATATGTAGAAGTATACTAAAGCAAACAATGAAAACAAAACTCCACATCAAAAGTCACAAATTCATCCTAAATGCAATATCATCATAACTCATGAGTTATAAGCACTCAAACAACAAACGTAACAATAAACACAAACGTGAGAATAACTAGAAATAAAATAGCATAGGTGTGATAAGTTGCTGACGAAAAGCAACGCGGATGAATTGGTTCGCGTGTCAACTTACCAGATACAGAATACATAATGTGATACAAAATAGTATTTAAACGAGATTGACTAGGTGAAAAACCGACACACCTGCAGTGTGTTTAGCTTGTTTTACACCACGATTTAGCTTATCTTATCATTCGAGCAGTTGTGACGTTGTCACCTCGGTAGTTGTTAAATCACCAGTTGTAAAACCTGGCGGCACGGATGAGTCCAAGTTTCAGCGATTGTCGGGAATGTGCTACCGTTTCTCATCCGTCAAATGTGAATAAGTGCGAGAACAAAGCGATCGCTTAACAAAGGAGCGCAAAAAGTGGAATACGCAAAGTGCAAAGTTCCGATGAGTTTTTACCATAAGAAATGGGACACATGTCTGAACTAAAGAATTACTGAGAAATGTGATGTGCTGTTTGTACGTGAAGTTGAAGATTAGGGGACTTGGAAAGAGAGGGTTGGGGTCTTTGGGAATTGGGAATTCTGGGATTTGGGAAATATGGAATTAGGGGTAATTTAGAATTTGAGGAATTTGGAATCTGGGGAAGTTTAGAATTTAGGGAATTTGGAATTTGGAAAATTTGAAATTTGGGGAATTTGGAATTCGGGGAATTTGGAATCTGGGGAAATTGGAATTTGGGGAATTTGGAATTCGGGGAAATTGAAATTTGGGGAATTTGGAATTTGGGAAATTTGGAATCTGGGGAATTTGGAATTTGGGGAATTTGGAATTCGGGGAAATTGGAATTTGGGGAATTTGGAACTTGGGGAAATTTGGATTTTGGAAAATTTGGGAATTGGAAAATTTGGAATTTGGGAAAATTGGAATTTGGGAAATTTGGGATCTGGAAATTTTGGAACTCGGGAAAGAAGGAATTTGGAAATAAAATTTGTGGAAATTCGGAAATTTAGAGATTCGGGAATTTAAGGATAATATAACATGATATTATCAGTGTAGAAATTGTATCTATACTCCGATCATAAAATTGTACGGATAACATTTGAAGCATGAAAACGTTAAGCAATGAAATCCTTGAAAGATCTTGAGAAGGAGTAAGGATATACTCGCAGGATTACGTAGCGACTATCCGATAGAAAATGTCAGAGCTGGGTGCGCCGTTTGTAAATGTTTGTTGTGCATTATTCTGGTGCAATGAGAGAGTAAATGTAAACCAGGTACAATCTCTGAGCTAACTTTAAATCCCTTCGAGACCTTTTCACTTCGAACGTTAACAGTTTGTGAATTTTTGCGAATGAAACTTCTGGTGAGAGTTACTTTATACGTAGTAAACAAATGAAACTTATAACAGATCAATTTCTAAATTTCCAAATCCCTACATTTCCAAATTGCTACAGTTCTAGTACAGTTCTCCAAGTCCTACAGTTCTCAATCCCTATATTTCCCAACCCCAACATTCCCCAATCCCTACATTTCCAAATTCCTACATTCTCCAATTTCTACATATCCCAAATCTCTACATTCCCAAATCTCTACTTTGCTAAATTCCTACCTTCCCAAGTCCCTACATTCCCCAATCCCTACATATCCCAAGTCCCTAAATTTCCAAATCTCTACTTTCCCAAATGCCTACATACCTAAACCCCTACCTCCCCAAATTCCTACATCCCCAAATCTCTACATCCCCAAATCTCTACATCCCCAAATCTCTACGTCCTCAAATCTCTACGTCCCCAAATCCCTACCTCCCCAAATTTCTACAACCCCAAATCTCTACATCCCCAAATCTCCTACACCCCCAAATCACTACATGCCCAAATTCCTACCTTCCCAAACCCCTATGTCCCCAAATTCCTACATCCCCAAATTTCTACATATCCAAATCCCTATATCCCCCAATCCCTACATATCCTAAATCCCCAAATTCCCAAATCCCCAAATTCCCAAATCCCCAAATCCCCAAATCCCCAAATCCCCAAATCCCCAAATCCCCAAATCCGCAAAACCCCAAATTCCCAAACTTCCAAAGTATCAAACATTCGAACCTTCCCTCAGCTGAATAAAAATTGCTGAACCAACCACCAACAATTCTTCCCCATTTCTCAAAGATGCGCTCTACAACTTCAAAAACCCATTTCCCCTAAAGTCTGCAACCACTGCATAAAATTTGAACCCGACCGTTGATTCAAACGTCTCCTCGGACGCATAAACCCTACAGTTTACACGTTCAGCGATGCATAAACTGTTTAGCAGGAGTTTACGGTTGTAAAATCCAATTAAATTAGAAACAGCAGGGTATTCTTTGACCCAAAGACATAGACCGGCAAGGATGTAGGTGCGCCAAAGCGTTCCAGCTGGAATAAAGTATACATAGAAGGACTGAAACCGTAATCCGACCGATACAGCCAGTCTCTTGACCTGACATTTAATGCTGTTACACAAGTCGTAGCTACTCGCTGCTCTTTGTCTGCAAAGATGCTGCTATTTATTCAAACGACAGGGCAGAAGGTAAAGCGAGTCAATGATCCTTTCGTGTATTCGTGTTCTCGAGCGCACTCCACTCATTGTGTCTCAGAGTTTGCAACTTTTCACGACATCAGTTGAATTGCGTAAGTGCTGTTTGAATTGTTCGTGTGCCTGTTTGTCTGAGGAGACTTTCGAGGATATGGCTGAGGTGTGCTTCAAAACTGAGAAAAGAAACGATGTACAGGACATTTCAGTATCTGCGAGAATTTATAGACAAAGACTATGTGGACATAGTTCTTAAAGCCTTCAATCTTGAGTTCTTCAAGGTTCTTAGCTTTAGACCTTTTGCTGTTTTTGTACTCTTTAAAGCACATTGTTAGATTATCGTGTATAGATTACAGAATTATTTTGCAGAATTTTGAGTATTGAGACACTGGCAGATAGTGTCTACAAAATAGCTGTTTTATTATGCCAGTGCAATTATAGTATTAACATACGTAAGTTGAAGAACAGTGATAACAGTTCAAGTTTAACGCCACAATGCAGTAGTGAGTTGTCTTTAACCGACTGCAATTTGATAAATAGAAGATATGCTAACAAAAATTAGTTGTCAACAATCAGTTCATGTATCGAGGCAATGAATACGTCACATAACCTAGAAGGTCCACAGTCTACATATTACACGATGTTCACTTAGCAGGCTTTGATGTACCATAAATGATATTCCTGTCTTAACAATTATATATTCATTCCATAATAGCAATATAACTGCTCAATATTTTAGACACAAGTTAAAAAATGGATAGTATATTCTTTAGCTTTATATAAACTTCAAAAGTGTTTTATGTGATATAAATTCTAGAACACGTTTGATAACTATTTAATAAGTAACAGAAAATTAAAGAATAATATAAAATGAATGAAGAGTATGTGTTTGAATATTTTAGTCCGAATTTTCAAGACGAGTCAAACTTGTCAGGTTTAAAAGACAAAAGTTTAACGGGTTTCGTTTGCATGCGATCCAGGTCGTCGATAATCGTTACGATTCGAGCAGACAAGGAGCTGAATGACTTATGAGATCAGAAATGAAAAATGATCGTGGCGCAGGCCATGTATTGCGTGGGTCATTGAGAGTGTCACGCGTGACGTGGGAGCGCGTGTACGCAAAGGCATGTCAGAGAAAATACGACGGAAACACGCAGCAGACCGACGGAGGAAAACGAATGAAAAGGTGAAGGGAAACAACAGAGAGAGAGAAGAACACGTACACGTCGGACAATAATTTTTCTAATTTGTTGCTACGCCCCGAGAACTTGAATTATAGCATGGCGGAGACGGAAACCCAGTCGACAAGAATCTTTTTCTTCCCCTCTTCTGTTTAAATGATAATGACGTGCGGCAATGGGCACAATGACAGTAATAGAAAATTTCCTGAATTATTCAGGATTTATTGTTCGGGAATTTGCATCGCGGACAAAATCAGATTTTTAAGTATTTTAAAAAGCAGCGTCGAATTTTTTTAAATCGATGAGTTATCTACTCTCCAATTTTTTAAATTTGCAAGTTTTCAAGTTCTAAATTTTGTATTCCAATTTTTGAGGGTCGAAATTAACGAACTTCGAATCCAAAAATTTTTCTAAATATTCACAAGTTCTCGGGAATTTATAAATTACAGTATGAAAATAATTTACCAAATGAAAGTTTGGTAAAAGATTGTACATTTGATCAAAAATCAACGTTAAAAATATTTCTAGTCTTGATTTCGAGGTAGTTTTGAACAAAGTACCTACCGATACAAAGTCAATAACCTATTATAGTTTAACCTTGAAATGACTTAAAAATGACCGAAAGCCCTCGAAATGGTGTTGAAATGTCCTTGAAATTACCTTGAAATCATCTTGAAATCCAAACGAATATCACCTATTTATTTCCACAATTTTCAGTTGCGTCCCAAATAAAGTTGTCATAAAATCTCAACAACTAGAAAAACATTTCTTAATTCGAAAGCTAACCCAAAATCCCGACTTTCGTAGTTCTTGGCAGAAGATATTCATCAGGCGAGATTAAAACGGTACTCCTTATGTGTAACTGTACAAAAACGTTCTTTGTATGTGCACGAACACGCATACACGTTTGAATACCGTAAGTTTTCATCTGGTCAACGAAGACGACCAGCAGCATCCGACGAGGATTAACACAAGTATACAGTTGTAATCACGAATATCTAATAGCATCAATTCACGCGTTTTATGATGTTTAAGAAAATTGTACTCGATAAAAAGAATGATAGTGAAGTCTTACTATATGGCCCTGATGTACAAAGACGGAAATAAATTGTGTAAATGGGATGTGTACATGAAACATGAGCGATGATAGAAAGGAACTGTGTGTATATCGCATTGTTGCTATTTATACAGCTTCTAGGGCCATATAACGAGTATTTTCTTCGTCGCTTCTTGTCTGCAAATGGCGGCATTTTCAAACGCGACTGCATGAAATAGTTCTGCATGAAGTAGAAAGATTGCTCGTGTAACTGTAAATTAATCACTGTGAATTGAAAACGTCTCAATCGCAAGGTTTTTAATCCGTATCAATAATCCGCATGAAAGAGTTCCAACGTACACGATCAGTTATCAACTCGATAAACTTCCCTCGTGGTTTTCTTGTACTTTTGCACGTACACGTCACAGAATCGTTCCACAACGATGAGAAAAAGCACTTCTCAGATGAGTCAGCCGGTTGTTTCTTTCGCAACTTTCTAACGTCATTTACACGCTCGCGAATCCGTGTCCAATCACTTGCATGCAACCCGACACGATTCACCACAAATGAACGCCATTATTCGATAATATTCCCTCTTTTCAATGGACATGAGCTGAATTTTACGTAAACATACAGACACAATCGATACTCGAAATACTTGAGCAAGCTTCTGCAAATTATGTTCTCATTTACGTGTCATTTTTTGGTGATTTGTGTGTTACAGAAATTCAAAATGTGACGTATTCTTTCTTAAAAATAGTTCTGAGAATATTCGATTGTTTGTCAGGTTTTTATCTGTACAGGAAAATTATCGATAGGTCATTAATTTAATATCATAACGATGTAATATGCAGTTACGTGCGAAGTTGTTGATTTAATTAATCCAATTTACCTTCAGAACTTTGTATAATCAGATTTGCCATTCTAAGTTTTCAGCAGTGTCTGATCTAAGGATTCATAGAAGTTCCGCATCTTCGAAATCAAATGTCGTTGAAATTTTTAATTACTTTTTCGGTGAGAACAATCATAAATTAATAATTAAAAATTTTCGTGATTATTTTTCACGGTGGTACGAGTAAAAGCACAATAATTATAATTCAAACTGGAATATCGCTAATTTTTAAGAGTCTTCTCTTCGACAAAAATTGTAATTTTAATTATGATTAAAATACCAACACGTTCATTAATATCCAAACGTTCCCTTTCATGTTTCCATTAATATTAATGAAACGATGTTTGAAATAAAATTAAATTGAAGATAAGTTTAATAGAATCATGGTACCTTGGAGAGCACAAATTATTTATTTGCTCTTTTATTCTTGACACTTGCCTGGAGGGTTTCATCAATGTCGAGTTCATCAAAGAAAATTGCCACTGCGATATCGCCTCCTCGTTTTTCACGTTTTCCTGACGCGCCATTCAAGGAAGAATTGCGACTGATCCAATTATGCTAATTCGACGACTCCCTTCATGCAATATTTCAATAAAAAGGATCCTTCAACTTTTTTGTACGTGATCTTTATGGTGCTCGAGAATTCAATTTAATTGATTGCTACCAATTACGATTAATTCTTCTGCGTCGGACGGTCAAAGCTGCATCGCAAAATACAACAAATTTTAATTAAACAAATATTTCAAAAGCAGTTACTGAACGAATACATTCGATTTGTAATACACGTTCTTCAATTTCAATATTTCTTCTCTCAATTACTGTTTAAAAATTTTTTTATAATTTTGTGTCAATATTTATAAACCTGCATATTATAAATTATACTTCATCTATATTTATCATTTGTAATTTATACTTCATATATTTTTTTTTATTATTATTCTATATTTATCATAATTTCATTTTATTTATAATGTACAATTCGTATATTTTTCCTATAAAATATATGTAACTAGCAGAAATTTAATTTAGAGTTACTTTCCCTGTACAACCTTGAAGTTTTCTTCATTACATAAAAATGTTCAACAGCCTGATTACAATCAAAACGTTCTCACAATGAGAAACCTGTTTAATTAAAACTTTCGGGAGCGGACTTTTAAATATTGTTTTACAAACATATTCATAAATTCAAAGAATACGACCTATAAAAGATTGCAATAACTGTACGTTTCCTACGTCGAGTCCTTTTTCGCATACTTTCCAGAAACGAAAGCGAGCCTGTTAATTCATCGTACAAATCAAACAATTCAACAGTCTTCCAGAAAACTCTGACAAAGTGCAATTATTTTCTCATTACTGACCCCATCTGTTCCCAACCTATCTTCGTAAATTATTCAATCAAAGCTGAATTACTCAAGAAACCCCAGAGATTTTCAAACGACTCGTCGTTATGTGCTTAGCGTATATTTACGTTTCGCGTCGCCTGACTCTTCGGTGACCCATGGCGTGGATGAATAGCACAACCGTAATTAACACTCGAACAATCCATCTCGTCAAAATGAAACTCCAACTTTTATTCTTCCACTGTTTTTTACCCGAAAATTCTCTTTCATGTCCATGTCGATGTACTCTGTTTATTGTACATATTGTATACTGTGAATTTGTTGTCTCCAAAAATATTTGATCTGACAAAAATATTTGTACGTTCACATCTTGCTGATTCTACTTTATTCAATTTCAGTAAAAATATTTCTATTTACTAATAGATAAACAACAATAATAATTGCCATATTTAGGTGTTTTTAGATTGTCTGGTGCAAAATTAGATATCAGTTTTGGTTCTTCAATCTTTATTATTAAAGAGTATTCAATGTTTATGAAGATTGTTACTACTAAAGATTTTTCAACCTTGCTAAAAATTTGTCAATCTTTACCATTAAAGATTTCCAATGTTTATCATTAAAGATTTTTATAGCTAAACATCTTTATATCTTATTACCAAAAATCAACCTATATCTAAAGATTTTTCGTCGCACCAAAATTAATACGTTGCCATATTGAACGCTTTCAAATTTTCATCATTACCATCGTATTCAGCAGACCTTTCTATTTCCGAGACATTTCATAATTCCCGTTCATAAACACCGAATATAGGTATTCGTAATTAGATAAGTAGAAGACGCGATAACAGTTGAAACATCGGTCGCACACGAGTAACACGGTACTGAACATGTTAATAAGAGAGGAATTACCGAATTATGACGAGGGAGTGCAGACTACTCTATTAAGACTTTATCTGCCATGAATAATGCAAGACATTCTTCGGCGTGAAACTGAAATAAAATCGAAGGAAAACGAGACAAGAGCAAAATGAGTTTAACATAATCGTAACTTTCCCTGAAGTTAAACATCGCAGACACGAAACGCGTCGAAAGAATCCTTATCGATCAGAAACGGGACGTAAGTAGGTATTTGAATGAACGAGCCGTGTCGTAACGGTTTATAGGACTTGTCACGACCTGTATTGTATGTACTTTCTATTGGCCGACTATAGTACTAGCCTCTAAACTCTGCTGGAATATCCTTGAACATAGGACCTTCGTTTGGACATAAAATTACCTGATGATCTCACACGGAAAAATTTATATCGCTATAAAAAAAGGGGTCTTAACTCTCAAGTTGGGAAAGAATACTGAAAATTGCAGATATCAGAACCAGGCTTGCATCAAAGTGGAGCTGTACCGAACTTCGAACTTAACCTCAAACTATTACACTCGTTAAAGCATAACAAGTCTGTTAAGGGGTATCAGTAAGTTGGTTTCCACTTAATTTGATAATTTCTAAAAATAAACGTTAAGGGAAGGACCTTGATTCTAGAATAAGGAAATAATCCTAATGATGAAAATAATTGAAATGATGGAAAAGTAATTGAAATTTTGTTCAGTCAGCATTTGTGGTTAGGTATAGTAGATGAACGGGGTCACAGAGCATAATGGCGGTCAATTTTTCTTTCGACCCGCGGTTAACTTTGCGGTCAATTGTCCTCGCCGCAGTTTCCCGCGTTATTTTTAACCTTTTTATGGCGAGGAACTCATCTTACGTCGACGCAGAACCGGATTCGGACGACTTTTTCGATACCTGTTCGAGAATCGATGAAGAACGTTTAACGAGATCCTAAGCTGCCTTTACCGATCGATTCCCGCTATTCGTAGCCGATACGGCTTTCTATAATGTGACGTAATTTTCGAGCGACACGCGGTTACGTTCAAGTTTTCTGTTATTTTTTCATCGCAACCAAGCGTAGCGTCTTATTGTTGCATCACTGTTGCATCAAATCGTGGAGTTTGTTTACAGCTGTCTGCAGTTCCTGTTTCTCACATCGGAGTATTGTTGGGATTTCTTTCAAAATGGATAGATTGATGGCGATTATTTCGTGTGAACTGTTACTTGTTTTTAGTATTTCATAATAATAGTTACGTTCTTATATCCTCTGGTTTCTGGATCCATGTACACTCAGATACTATATATCACCAGATTACTCCAGATTTTTATATTCTCAGGTACTGTATATCACTAGATTACTTCAGAGCTTTGTACATATTCTCAGATATCGCCAGATTACTTGAGATTTGTATATTTGCAGGTATATCACCAAATTCTTATTCTATAATCCTAGATCTTTAGACTATTCTTAGATCTCTATTTGTATCTCTAAATCCCTAGATTCCTATATTGCTAAACCCCAGATCTCTACATCCCCAGTTATCATATACTTCCACATCCTTAAATTCCTACCTTACTTGATTTCATTGTTATACCTTTACATTCTTAAATCCCTATACTCCTAGTTTCATATATCCTTAAAATTCCAAATCTTTGTGTTAGTAATTATAAGAAGTACGTACGATTGTCCCTTGTCTGACTGCATGCAAGCAATAATTTTCAAATCAATAATCAAACTATATATATTTGTAGATTGTACGTTTAAAAATGCAATATACAAATGTGGTAAGAATTTTTCGTGTACGTATATTCATACATGTATTTTGCTTCTAAATGATTATTTCAATATAAAGACTCCATAATGATGAGCAATAAATATTTTACCTACTCAGTAAAATTTCCCAAATAATTCAAATCTTACAAATATTAAAATGATCATTTCTCATTACGAATTCCCATTTGTTCAATTCAAAAATTTTGTTTATGCACATATGTATTTTCTTTTGAAAAGGTCTTTAAGTACAACTGCATCGAATCGGTAAAACAAAAATTCACTTTTCTCTACTTACTACGAGCAGATCCGAACGTGCTGTTGATCAAAGCGGAAGCAACGAGTCCGCATTATTCTCTCTCTCTCTTCCTGCTGTTTCCCTCTCTTCGCCGTCAGCCACGAGAGAGCAGTCTTTCAAAGTTTCGCCGATCCCGCTTGTCCACGCGATTCCGTGTCCCTCTTCGACCCGTTCCTTTCACCTTATCCTCTCCTTCCCTCGTTCGCCCTTTCTCTCCCGTTTTTCTCTCGTTCTTTTTCGCCGGACTCTTCCCCGCGATCACGGGGTTCGCACTACACCCGCAGGCCACAACACACGGTACCCATGGCGACGCGTGTTCCCGCCACTTTTACGCTCTCCCTGACGACTTCCGTTGCGATCTACGAAACAAACATCCTTCCTTTACTCCATTTACATTCGCGGATTACTTTATCGCTGTCGGATTAACGATTGTCTACATTTTTGTATTTGCAATTTTTCATATCTCAACATTTTTGCAATTATAATTTCATGTATTAATATATAATCATATCATAACTATATTTTGATATAATTTATAATTACGATATAATTTTATATATCAAAACTCTTATATTCACAATTTTCCAAATTCGAAAACTTCCACATTCCCAATTTTCGAATTATCAAATTCAAACCTAAACTTAAATAGACTTGACTTATAATTCACTAGATCTCTACATGCCTTGATCTCAGTATCCATAGATCTCTATACTCCGTTGTAGTCCACTATTATACCTATAATCGGATCCCTATATGCCTTGATTTATGTATCATTAGATCTATATATGAATTGATTTCTATGTCCCTAAACCCCTATACTCTTTCATCCCTATATCCCTAGATCCCTACATACTTTGATCTCTACATACCTCGATCTCTATGTCTCCAGATCCCTACATACCTTGATCTCTACATCCCAAAATCCCTATACTCTTCGATCTCTACATCCCTAGATTCCTACCTACCTTGATACCTAACTCTCCACATCTCTATATGCCTTGATCCCCATATTTCTATATCCCTACACGCCTATCCTACATACACATTCCCTATATCCCTAAATACCTACATCCACAAGTTCCTAGATCCCCCCATCTTTACCCTCTTCAATTAAAATTCCGTATATTATATGCTTAAAGCTCAGACGGCAACGATAATGTGTTACCAGCGAATACGCTAATTGGGTTGGAGAGTCCTCATTGTAGAGCTAGTACACATCCTCGTGCTCTAAAGGGCATGCAGTCTTGATATACTGCAGTGCAGGGCTAATTTCGCGGCGACGTAATTGAGTTGTGGAAATACGAGCGATGTTTAGGGTTCAACACGACGCGATGCGCTACACGATTACAGATTAGACATCGTCGACAAGCAAGCTCATAGGGAACCCGAGTTGGGAACGCTGGAGTACGATTAGGTTTAGGTTAGGTGGCTGCGGTTTGATAATTGCCTGCGAGAGCGATTGTAATCAGCCCCGCTTCTGCGTTTCGATGTATCATAACGATGGGCGGATCAAGTGTACGTCCGGGAGCTCGCGGGCAAACGAGCTGCGCGAGGAATGTGCTGGAGATACGCGGGAAATTTGAATTCTACGGGTTGGGAATTTGAGAGATTGGCTGTTTGAAGGTTTGGAGATGCGATTTTGGGAGTTTGAGAGTTTGGGAATAGGGAGTTTGGGGATATGGGAGTTCGGGAATTGGAGGAGTTGGGGTTTGGAAATTTCGAGACTTTCGAAATTTAAAAATTTATGGAACTGAGGATTTGAGTATTTGGGGATTTGCGAATTTGGTAATTTTAGAAATTGGGGACTTGGAAATTTGGGAGTTTGAGAGTTTGGGAATTGGGATGTTGGGGATATAGGAGTTCGGGGATTTGAGGATTCGGGGTTTGGAAATTGGGAATTTAGAAATTTGGAAATTTCGAGACTTTCGGAATTTAAAAATTTATGGAACTGGGGATTTGAGTATTTGGGGATTTGCGAATTTGGTAATTTTAGAAATTGGGGACTTGGAAATTTGGGAGTTTGAGAGTTTGGGAATTGGGATGTTGGGGATATGGGAGTTCGGGGATTTGAGGATTCGGGGTTTGGAAATTGGGGGTTTAGAAATTTGGAGATTTCGAGATTTCAAGAATTTCGGAATTAAAAAATTCATGGAACTGAGAATTTGAGTATTTGGGGATTTGCGAATTTGGTAATTTAAGAAGTTGGGGACTTGGAAATTTGGGAGTTTGAGAGTTTCGGAATTGGGATGTTGGGGATATGGGAGTTCGGGAATTTGAGGACTCGGAGTTTGGAAATTTGGAGATTTCAAGACTATCGGAATTTGAAAATTCATGGTATTGAGGATTTGAGTATTTGGGGATTTGCGAATTTGGTAATTTAAGAATTTAGAGACTTGAAAATTTTGGAGTTTGAGAGTTTGGGAGTAGGGATTTTGGGGATATGGACATTGGGGAATTCGAAGATTCGGGGATTTGGAAATTTGGAGATTTCGAGATTTCAAGACTTTAGGAATTTAAAACTTCATGGAACTGAGGATTTGAGTATGTGGGGATTTGCGAATTTGGTAATTTAAGAATTTAGAGACTTGAAAATTTGGGAGTTTGAGAGTTTGGAAGTAGGGATTTTGGAGATATGGACATTCGGGAATTCGAAGATTCGGGGATTTGGAAATTGGGAGTTTAGAAATTTGGGAATTTGGAGATTTGAGTACTTTGGGAATTGGAAAATAGAAGTGGGTATTTGATGATTTGGAGATTGGCATTTGGGGATTTAGGAATTTGGAGATTGGAGAACTTGAAAATTTAGGAATTTGGAAATTTGAAAACACAAAAATTGCGCAGTCTGCCAGTTTGAAAAGTTTAATAGTTAAGAAACTTGAAACATTACAAATTACAACATTTTGAAGTTTAAGAAAACTACAGAAAATTTGAAAATTATTGGGATATAATTTGAGAATCGTGGGAACTTAACAATTTGAAACGTTTGCAAGTGTCTGTGAATGCACTGCAGTAGCACATAACTGCAGATTACAATATTTAAGTAAAATGCGAGTGTAAGCGATGGAAATGGTAAACAATTTAAAAGGCTTCTACTTTTTGTTTAACTTTCTCGCTGAAGAGTAGAGGCACGCGATTTGAACATTAGTAATGCAGTCTGATCAGTTTAGAAGACTAGGCTGGGAAGTAGATAAGCATCTTTAATATCTTTGAAACAACTTGAGAGACGTTTGGATAATTATGCGGAATATGTATGCCTTACTCAGTGATTTTAACATATATGTATATTATTATAAGAGTCAATGTCCCGAATAATTTTATTGCTGCGTCTAGACTTGAAAATTAACAGTTCACTCGGTATTTTCATATTTCAATGAAGTGCAAATTGAAGGTGTCGAATTTTTCACAAATTAAAGAAAGACAATTAAATTACATAATTACATTATTATAATGAATAAGGTTCAGTAAATATTCGAGCAAACATGCAACTTTTCTCAAATTAGATTACAAGTATAATTAAATTCTATAATTGACTTATTTTGAGAATTAAATTTCAGTAAAAACTTCTGTTGATTCAATTAAAGTACTAATATTAGTTAATCAACCAATATGTTCCACACTCTTGATGTTATCAGTGTGTATCCGATAACAAATACTTAACTATCAATTTCCGTCGCGTCGTTAGATAAAAATATCTTTGATCGATTTTGTTTTAAACGTGGCAATGATGAATTGTTATGATTAACACTCGATATCGTAACACGTTTTTTAAATCAATATTTTTCATTGATATTGAATAAATATTATCAACAAATACAGGAATTTAATTCTTTGCAATACATGATTGAAAATATTTTCAAAATTGCATTCTTAATTTTTAATTATTTTTTGTTATACATCATACTGTTATGCAATTATATTATATTTTTTTATGTTTATCTACGAGAATGAAGAAATATTTTAAAAGTTACATTCTTAAATATTTTGTATTATTTCATTTTATTTTCAAAACTGAAAATGAAAACGAGAGATCAAAAATTTCCAGTAACAAAGGAAATTGTTATTACGTGTTCACACGTGTGAATTCGAGAAATGCGTGAAATGTGTTCATAACTGAGTCGAATTTAATTTCCAATTATTAACTCGTTCGGAATTGCAATTATTACGATTACTTACTACTTATCATTCTTTCTTAACACCTTGTTTTCTAAACTGTTTTCAACCGTATTAATCAGTAACGATTGAGTAACTACATCGATATCGAAAGTTTTCTTTCAAAAGAATCCGTTGGTCGACGTACAAAATTCACTGATTTCTTAATCAACGTTATTGAATTACAATTATGACTTTTTCCTAGAAAATTACTAGAAGGATTCGTACAACCTTACACTTTCCTTCAAACAAGTTTCAGTAATTTCAAGTTTCGAAATTACGTATATTTTTAATTGGTGTATCAATAACATGTCTTATCAATATATTTTTAATACGTCTTATCAATATATCTATATGATTAATTAATATGTCTGTAACATCAATTGATTAGATATCAATATATTTGTAACATGTGTAATCAATATATAAATCGTTTAATTAGTACACCAGTAACATGCCTAATCAATAAATTTATAACACGTCTAGTCAATATATCCGTAACACATCTAATCAATATGTCAGTAATATTCCTAATTAATATGTCCTACATGTATATCTGAATTATTTGCAATATACACATGTATCATAGATATCAGTGTTTCCTACGACATACAGGGTGTTACAATAACAGTGATGTTATAATTACAATCACTAATTAAATAATTAAAAAATAAACAAAAAATGTAAAATATAAAATTGTAAATATGTGTACCTAAATCAGTACATCATTTCATTTGAATAATTTATTTAAAATTTTTCTTGTTTGATTTATTCAATTCAAATAAATCTGCGTTTATGAGAAAAAAAGGATTATCAATGAATTATGAAGGACTGATACAAATATGTATGTAGTTGTTTTATCTGTCGATAATCTGTAGAAATGTCGGTGCAACGTTATCGCGAATCGTGCAACGAAGCACATTCAAAACGATTCGACAAGCAAACAGCTTAATTACCAAAGAAGTTTCTCGCAGCGGTGGACTGAATTGAAGAGAATTGCACCGCTGATTGTCAATCGTACTCGTCTTGAGAAGCCAAGCGTTGAATTTCATACTAACAAGTTCCTATAGAGGTAACAGGTCTCGATCTGACTCCTCGTTGAGTAGAAAATAACTAACAGCGATGATTGTCTCGTTTCTAACGTATATGTTGATGACAAGCCTAAATTTATGTGGCAAATTGGAAGATGTTGAATAAAATTATTGTCGAATCCTCGAATTCATAAATTATCAGATTTATAAATTTTCGAATTGTGAAATTCTTCAATTAATGAATTACCAAAATTTCAAATTTGCAAATTATTGAATTATTACTCAACATTTTTTATCCCTAAATCTCTAAGTCCCCAACTTCCTTAATCCCTAACTTGCTAAATCCCTAACTCTCTAAATTCCTAACTTCCTTAATCCCTAACTTCCTAAATTCCTAACGTCCTAAATCCCGAAATTCCTAAATCTCTAACTTCCTAAATCCCTAACTTCCTAAATCTCTAACTTCCTAAATCCCTAACTTCCTAAATCCATAACTTCCTAAATCCCTAACTTCCTTAATCCCTAACTTGCTAAATCCCTACCTTCCTAAATCCCTAACTTCTTAAATCCCTATCTTCCCAAATCCCTAACTTTATAAATCCCTAACTTCCTAAATCCCTATCTTCCTAAATCCCTAACTTCCTAAATCCATAATTTCCCAAATCCCTAAATTCCTAAATCCCTAACTTCCTAAATCTCTAACTTCCTAAATCCCTAACTTCCTAAATCCCTAACTTCCTAAATCCCTATCTTCCTAAATCCCTAACTTCCTAATTCCCTAACTTGCTAAATCCCTATCTTCCTAACTCCCTAACTTGCTAAATCCCTACCTTCCTAAATCCCTAAATTCCTAAATTCCCAAATCTCCAAACTTCGGATTCAAAAAACTTGATCTATAACCATCGATATTGAAATCCACTAGATCTGTCCACCATTACTCTATATCCCTAGATCTCCATATTCCTAGTTCCCTATATCCTCAGTTATTAGTTAAGTACATATTTATCACACCAGCGATTAAATCCATCAAGCTATTACCGTATCGATAATGTCATAAAAAGTAATGGCTAATAATACGTTCCAGTGTTATAACTCACGGATGTATTAATTCCCAGCATCCTTAAATTACTAAATTATCTACAAATTACATCAAAATTTCCATTTATAAAAATATTTCCAAGAATATTAAAAATACCGAAAAAATTTCAAATCCAATATTCTCTGACACAAAACCTCAACAGTATAATATTTCACATAAGATCCTCCAATTACAAGACCACCCAATACTGGCACACCCTGTATAATTAAAAGGACATCAACTAGAACACAAGCGCAATTAAATAAAACGGAACACAAACTGCTACCAAAATACCGAATTTTCAAAAGTTTTACGCTTTTCTCCCTGCTGCACCGCCCTCGAACGAAGTCGAACAAATCGAAATACGCGGCGGGAGAAGGCAATCGAAACGTCAACACGCGAGAAACGGGGAAACAAAACGTTCGTATTCGCGTCGGATCGCACGTTACAGCCGCGTATTTTCTTTCCGCACGAATACGTAGCGGGGCTCCGTTTGTAAAAGTGTTGCTGACCTTAAAATTTTCGCGAACCAATTTAAATCCAGCGTTTTCCGTTGGCGCGCGCGAGAAGTGTCACACGTCGCCTGTCACGCACACACGACGCTCCGTTTCGAGTTCGCGGAAGTTTTCAAACTCACTCGAATCGATACTAATCGATTCTGCACAACACCACTCTCTCGGACAATACGCACTGTACGACGCTCGCCGCGAGACTGGTTCAGTTGCACGAGTTGTACCTGTAAGCCAGCAGTTTCCGAGTCTTCTGACGTCGACCAATCACAGCCGCGGATTCCAGCGCAGGCATGCGTGCACGCATGCGCGATACGTGCACGCTGGCCACTTACCGATCACGGCTCTATCATAACGATATTGTCATTCGAAATGATAAAATCTGAACGGATTCATTTTTCTTTCATTGTTGTGCAAATGCGCTTTGTATATGCCGGTTATCGAAGCGGTCTAATAAGGAAACGACACGAACTCCGATACACCGATCTCGTTCAAACTTTGTGCAATCATTGAGTATATCGAATGTAATAACTTTGCAAAGTTATAGTGTGCAACTCTCTAGAATAAGCGAAAAATTTAGGTTTACTGCCACACTGAGGAGCAGTTTTGTAAACATTTTTATTTTTAACGAATGTTACCAGGTATTTTTGTAATTACTATATTTATTATTCACGGTTCCAAGTAGGTAATACAAGTATTTTCAGTTAAGTAAACAAATTCCTAAATACAGCTGATTCATACGGAAATTTATGTGTCACCCTAAATGACGTGGTAGCTAAAGTGTTAAAGTTCGTTGAGAATGTGTTTCTAGACCTGTTTAGATTCGATAAACCAAGTACGATTCAGACTCCTGAAATTTAAAGAATTTTATCCCCTTTGATTTTTCTTGCCGAAATTAATTGAAATTCCGACGGAGGAAATGGGCGAAATTTTTGTATTTAACGTCATTGTGTAATACAAAATTTCTTCAGGAAATTGGAGAATACGCGAAATTATGCGAGAATACGATATGAGTGTACAATGTATTAATACGTTAATTGTATGTTAATTAATTACGTTGCGTAACGCATTTACATTAATTACTTCCTATAGTAGCTCATGTTTGCTGTGCAAAATACTGCTCAGACAATGTAAATAATTAAGTTGGTAATAAGATGCTAAATCATCTTTTCGAATGCGCAGAGATGTTGAAATTTCTTTTAATATATTATGTTGACATTTTGATTGAGCAATTGAGAAATATATTAATATCATAAAATAATATCTTGAAAAAAATTATATTTGTATTTTGCGGTTATTTTTAAGTGGCCCTTTTATAAAATTGCTAATGACATAAGATCATATGAAATAAAATATCAATAATATCAATGTTGTAACAAAAACTTATGTTAGCATTTCAAACACATTTTCAATCCACCTTTTCACGAAATTGTTAGCATGAGTGCATTAAAATTTATAACTCAGAACTTTAATTGAAAGAAAAGTGTTGGTCATTAAAGACATTAGTGAATTCACTTTTGGATAGAACCTTGCACAATAAATGAACGTACAAGTTTGGAATAATCCAAAAGAGAATTAACTATAATTGCATTTAATTGCAACGGGTATAACAAAACAAACCAATTAAAGTCAACAACTTCCTGAGATAGCCACAGATAGCTGCGTGTTCAAATAAAAATCCTTTTTCGCGTGGTTTATTAACTGTGTGTACATCGTGTCAACATGAAATCTAATTATTTTCCGTGCGCGAAAAGAAACCTCCACAGAAGAAACAAACACTTTTACAGCGGTAGGAATGAATATTTAACGTGTACACATTATTTTGAAATGCGTATGCAGAGTGGCACAATGAAATATATATGCAAGTTTAGTATTAATATTGTATCATTAAATTATATATGACAATTTGTGAAATGAAAGTTGCAAAAATATTGTATCTCTTGTTGTACACAAATGTATGACATATTATTCTAACTATATGTACTATATGTGTACATATGTGTATATCTATAATATGTTATACATCTGTGTGTATAAATATTATAATCATGTGTAACATTTATACGATGTATATAATATTAATGTTAATGTAACAATATATAACTACACATCTACAGATATACATACACATATGTAATTAGAGATTTAGACACTTACAACATAATGCATATAAAAATCATGCAGATCTTACGACAAGTACAAATTAACCAAACGAAATGTTCAGAAGATACAAAATATTTAACATGTTACTATAAAAATAATAATTTTAATCGTCTATAAAAAGAAACTTTGTGATAAAATAATATTTTCATAAATATCCACAAACAAGTTATAAGTATAAAATTGTAAGCGTGTATAAGATTTATTGTCACACTGTGTATGAAATATTCAACACGACAAAAGATAAATCATTGTCCGCAAAAATAAAGAAATTTCGATCTCGTTCAAAATATAACTACGCAACTGATTAATGAAGGGCGTATGTGCGAACAATCGATCGTAGCATTTTCATGCAGATTTTCGAAACATGTCTCCTCGTTCGACGTTGATAGAGATTGCATTGCAAACGACAAAGTGAAAGCAGTGGAACGAGGATAATATAACATCGTAGAAAAATAACAGTTAAAACGATAAAAAATTTGTTTCGCGTCACTGTTTGCACGACTACAATATCCGATGCAATATTTTCAGGAAAGTGGATGCAACCAACTATAACGAGATAAATTTTACAACAAATTATATCGAATTTAGGTCAGACTCTGTACCACTCGTTTTTTTATTACGAAGGTATCTATGTTTCCGTGAACGTATCCGTGTAACCAAATAAAAGTGAGGTGAAAATTCAGAATGAAATAATAAATGTTGTTGCAAACTTTTGCTTATAATAAATTCTATCACACTTCTGTTTATTAATAAAATAATAAATACTATTATATCTCTTTTACATGATAGAATAATAAGTGCCATCACTCTGTTTAATATTAAAATAATTAGTGTTACTATACGTCTTATAAATAATGAAATATTAAATGTTATTATATACTTTCAAAATAAAATAAACGCTGCCTCATTTTAAATAACAAAATAATAAATAAATCAAGTCTTTGACCACTAACACGTATATTTAATTTTACAAAACAATTTCAATAATTCTATATTTAACCATATACATATAATTCTGCATTCAAATAACTGGAGCAATTAAAATAAACGATGATAGACAACAATAAACATGTAAATAACGAATGCATATACAAATGCGATTATTTCAGAGGGTAAACTGATTTTAAAGGACGGAGTCAAAACAGTAAAAGGGATGGTTAAACAGAAGACCATTTATCGCTATAAAATCAAACCGAAATGAAAGAGAAACACGTTTATGCAGAAGCATCTCTACAGCCTTTGAACTCCCAGCGAAAAAGGCTTCAAGTGAATCAGTTCTCGTTATTACGGTAATTTATTCGCTGCAATGAAAACACAATTTTCGGATGCACGTTTCGTAACGGGGGAAAATGTATTCCGTATAGAACGATAGTGATGCACCGGTTTTGTTCGCGGAAAAGTGAAAAGCTCTTGTGGCGAGGCGAGTGCGCGGACACAAATTGTGTAATGCGTGGATTACCGTGGGTGGAACTTCATACATGGGAATTTCGAAGATATTTTTATAGCTCTTAATTTGAAACTTGCAATTCTTTTCTAATTTGTACATTTTTTCATTTACAGATTTGTACATTTTTGAAATTTGTAAATTTGCAAGTTTTGAAGTTGGAAATTTGCAAGTTTTGAAACTTGTAGATTTATAGATTTACAGGTCATTTCTAGATTTTCAAATAAATTCCCAAATTTTCAAATTTCGGTATCCTCAAATCCCTATATCTCCACATTCCTATAACTCTAAATTTCTATGTCTTCTTTCTATGTTTCCAAATCCCTATATCTTCAAATTCCCATCACCATAAGTTCACATTCCCCAATTCTCATATTCTCAAATCACTACATCTCCAAATTCTCGTATTGACAAATTATATCTCCCAACTGACATGTTCAATTCTTCAATTCTTCAACTCTTCAATTCTTCAATTCTTCGATTCTTCGATTCTTCGATTCTTCAATTCTTCAATTCTTCAATTCTTCAATTCTTCAATTCTTCAATTCTTCAATTCTTCAATTCTTCAATTCTTCAATTCTTCAATTCTTCAATTCTTCAATTCTTCAATTCTTCAATTCTTCAATTCTTCAATTCTTCAATTCTTCAATTCTTCAATTCTTCAATTCTTCAATTCTTCAATTTTCCAATTCTTCAATTCTTCGACTTGTTAATATCTCAATTTTTCAATTTATCAATCTGTTAATTTCTCAATTTGTCAATTTGTCAATTTGTCAATATATCAATTTCTCCACTTCTTCACACTTGCAATTATCCAATTACCTACTTTCTAAATCTAAACTTAAAAATCGCCAACTCCTCAATTTTCCAAATCCGAAACTTTAAAATCACCAAATTCCCAAGTGTCGAAAATCTCGAAATTCGAAAGTTAGTAGACACGCGGTGAAAAATTTTCTCCGGCATCCATGACGGAGTGTATGCTCTTCTGTCGATCGAGACCGACAATCTGTTTAATCGAATGATTATGTTAACGCACCGTGCGTCGCCGAGCTTCGAACTTAAGCGTCTATTAACCTCTGCAAAATATTTGATCGACCGTGATGGCGTTTAAAGTGAGCGAAGTCACGTAGCTTGCTTTAACGCATTCATTAAATTTGCTCGGTATTAATATGTTAACCGATCAACCCGGTGTAGGCACATTTACTGCGCTAGAATTCTCATCAAATTAATTTTCATACGTTTACGGTAAACTGTGCTTATGTTCTCTGCACACGCTTTCTATTTTTCTGTACACGAATTTCTACGATCACTTTTCTGTGAATCAAAAAAGGTTTGATAATTTTACAGATTTGAGGTATGTTCTTATCGAGCAGTTATCAATTACACCAAACGCAACCGTTCTACTGTTCTACGTGACGTTATCTAAATTTGTTACATTATTACTGGCTGCATGGACAGGAAAAGAGAAAACGGCTCTTTGCCCTAGCGATTCTCATTTTCGTTCCGTAATTGTGTCATTAAAATTGCATAGAACCGGCGTTTATGCACGTAATTCATGTTACAGTTAGAAGAAACGCTCGTTTGTCTATGTACAATATCGTTATATATTTACAATATAGCGATATTATTTCTATGAATATATTCTGAAAAGACATTTATACAATAACAAAATCACATATAGTGTGTTGTGAAAAAAAATTGAACATTTTGTTATTAATGGTATACAAAATTTCATTAATTATATTGTCCATAGAAGTTTCTTGTTACGATTAATTTTGTTTCGTACGTCGTCGACGATGTAACACGACTCGAGTTTTGTCGTCGTAGCGACTGATATCCTACACGATATAACGCCGTGTCGCGAACTTTTATCCGCGTCGATTTTCCACCACGGAACAGCAGAATCGAAGCATGAAATATGCATTGCAACAACGACGTTTCTTCTTCGCGAGAACTTACCTTCGATTTGCAAGTTACGTACTTCCACGTATCATATGCTGCTTGTGCAATACGTAAGCACTGCAGGGACAGCGTACGTGCACTCGGGTGCAACGTAGGCTTCCTTTTTATAGCTACGAATTTCTTAACTTAATCAACTTTTAATTTTCAGATTTACTGCTTTGCAAGTTCTTTGCAGTTTTAGATTTCCAAGGTTTTTTGTTTAGATATTCATAAGTTGTCAAACTTTCGAGTCTTCAAATTTTTCAAATTCCAATTTCCCCAAATTCTAAATTTTCCAAATTCCAAATTCCCCAAATTCTAATTTCCCCAAATTCCAATTTCCCCAAATTTTAAATTTCCCAAATTCCAAATTCCCCAAATTCTAAATTTCCCAAATTCCATATTTCCCAAATTCCTAATCTCCCAAATTCCATATTTCCCAAATTCCAAATTCCCCAAATTCCTAATTTCCCAAATTCCTAATCTCCCAAATTCCATATTTCCCAAATTCCAAATTCCCCAAATTCCATATTTCCCAAATTCCTAATCTCCCAAATTCCATATTTCCCAAATTCCAATTTCCCCAAATTCTAAATTTCCCAAATTCCAAATTTCCCAAATTCTAAATTTCCCAAATTCTAAATTTCCCAAATTCCAAATTCCCCAAATTCTAAATTTCCCAAATTCCAAATTCCCCAAATTCCTAATTTCCCAAATTCCATATTTCTCAAATTCCTAATCCCCTAATTTCATAATTTCCCAATCCCCTAATCCCCTAATTCCCTAATCCCCTAATTTCCTAATTTCTAAATGTTTAACTCTTCAATCCTCCAAATCCTCAAGTCCCAAAATGTCCCAGATACCTCAAATTCCCCAATTTCCAAATAAAATTCGTAAATCACAAAGTCGTGTGTAGTGCAGGTACGAATAGTATTATAAACTTTATACGATTTGAAACGTATTCGTTGATGTGACTTCGCGTTATTGCCACACTATACACCGCAACCACATTTCACGCTTTCACGGTGTCATACTGATGTTAATAAATATAAAATGACCGTGTCGATTGTAACCTCGGCACGGCACGTTATCTTTTCGGAGGAAGGTTGCGGTAATGGTTCTTTGCACTGCGTCAAATACAGTTATCTCCGGTTATATGGTACGACTATCAGGACCAGAAAGCGCCATATATCTGGACAGATTGCCGAGCACCATTAAAGCTGAAAGTTTGACAAAAATTTGACAAAGAAATACAACTTAGAATTTTCAAAAATAATTTGTCAAAAATTTAACAAAAAGTTTGATAAAAATTTGACAGAAACTTTGATAAAAATTTTCCAATAAAGTTCGATAAAAATTCTAATTGAAAGTATCATATTTAAAACTGAATATTAATATCATTAAAAGAGTATGTATACATAGAAACAATCTTGCAAACCTAACTTCATTCTTCGACTATAATTTGTATAATGTACCTTCGGCAAAAAACATTTTATACCAAAATAATTATGTTTTCAGAAGAGTCCCGTCATTGTTTAATAAAAAGAACAGCAGGAAGATATATCGATGAAAAATGATGAGGCAGAAAAATTGAATATTAGATGTGTGTGTTCGACAGTCAACGAGTTACTGCACAACCAGGATGAAAATAAAGTGAAAGGAGAAGTCCTTCGTTTCGTGGAATACGTGTTTTCAACTTTTCATTTAAAACCCTCGATCAATGTTCAAGTTTTATTGCAAACCCCAGTGCATATATTTTGCAAATTAGAATTCAACCATTTTTCTGTATTGTATTTTTAACTCATGTAGCTCGTCAAATAAATATACAATTTTAATTTTGCTAATTAATCAGTTCATTGTAAGGTATACAAATATTGCACAATATTTGGGCAATTAAAGACTTCTTACAGTAATTTAGGTCTCAACTTGAAACTTGTTACAAAATAGTTTTTGAAAAAAAAATATAGAAAAGACTTAATCTTTAGTACTCTTTTTCCTGTTGTCAGATATCAACCTTGAAACATTTTCTTACCTAAAGAAGTTTGCTGAACTCATTTAACATTATTATTTTTCTATTATCTGTCTGCTGTGTTTATACACCATATAATTCTCTATATTCAATGAAAAAATATGTATATCAAATTGTATCAAACTGTATGTTGTGCAATAGGTTAATAATATCCAGCTCAAAAGTTCAAATACAGACTCACATTATTATATTCACCTAATCTCCATGTCTAAGATTAATGTCTACTAACATAATAGTGTAATCAAAACGAATAATGTAATAAAACATCCTCCACAAAACGAGATATTTTAATGGAAGACAAAGCTGACAAATGTACCTGATTTCATCACGCAACAAGTAAATGAACAACACAGGACATTTGTTTTTTCCCTGAAACCTCTGTTTTCTGTAATTTATGTATAGTTACGTCAGCAGAGTCTGAATGGATGATTGGATCTTGGAAGTTGTCGGGAAACGGATACCGAAGCTCCTGGTACTTGTATAATGAGGAATGCATGATTGGGTAATAGCAATAAAGATTAGCTGAATGGAAAAGATACGTAAGACTGATAGATGAAATACATACCCCATATGAATGTCTATGGAGCTCGGTGGATGTCGAATGTGTTTCAAGAGACACGTGGTTATATCTGGTATCTTTGGCTATAACACTGATGGTTAGGTTAGATGTATGTAGATGAAATATATTCGATTATTAAGGTTCAAATAGCTTAACAGCTTGTTTACGTCGACAAGTGTTAGCATCGATCGCTCGAGTTTATGAAGCATCAAATTGGAATGATGAACACGTGTCACTTAGTACTTTCAAAGATCAGAATAAACGAGATCAAGGTGTCAGCGGAGAAACAACGCTTAGTAATGCGATTAGATAGAAGGTTAAAAAGCAAGAAGATTTCCTTGACACAGGAACAACCATGAACGATAAGTTTGCACGGTATGTGAACACGTGTACACTCGAATGCAATATAATTGCATGACACAGAAATATATACGTAAACCTGAAAACTTCGAAATCTCCAAATTCCTAGATTTGCAAATAATTAATTGTCTAAAATTCTGCACCTTCAAATTTCTATTTCTAAATCCCCATAATTAAATTTTCTATTTCTACAATTGCAAATACATGTATCACTAAATCCCTATATCTCTAAACTAGTTTCCCAAACTAGATCTTTAAGTTTGAAGATTTGAAAATACCTGGATCTTCAAAATCTAAGATCCCCAAATACCTACATCTCTAAATTTTTAGCTATTAAAATTTCTACATCCTTAAACTCCTAGATTTCTGTATATCCCTGTATTTCTAAATACACATATTATATTTCTGGATTCCTAAGCTTCTAGTCCTCCAAATTTCTAGATCCCTTTTGTAATCCCCCAAATTTCTAGTTCCCCAAATTCCCTAACCTTCGTATTCCTAGATTCCCAAATCCCAAGTTCCCCAAATTCTAATGTCTCCATATTCTAATGTCTCCAAAGTGTAAAATCCCCAAATTCTAATATCTCCAAAGTATAACGTCCTTAAATTATAATGTCTCCAAATTCTAATGTCCCAAAATAGTAACGTCCCCAAATTGAGACTTCCCCTAATTCTACTGTCTCCAAATTCTAATATCTCCAAATTGTAACGTCCCCAAATTCTAATGTCCGGAAATTGTAACGTCCCCAAATTGAAATTTCCCCAAATTCTAATATCTCCACATTGCAACGTCCTCAAATTCTAATGTCCCGAAATTGTAACGTCCCCAAATTGAAATTTCCCCAAATTCTAATATCTCCAAATTGTAACGTCCCCAAATTCTAATGTCCCGAAATTGTAACGTCCCCAAATTGAAATTTCCCCAAATTCTAATGTCCCGAAATTGTAACGTCCCCAAATTGAAATTTCCCCAAATTCTAATATCTCCAAATTGTAACGTCCCCAAATTGAGACTTCCCCAAATTCTAATATCTCCAAATTGTAACGTCCCCAAATTCTAATGTCCCGAAATTGTAACGTCCCCAAACTGAGACTTCCCCAAATTGCAACGTCCTCAAATTCTAATGTCCCGAAATTGTAACGTCCCCAAATTGAAATTTCCCCAAATTCTAATATCTCCAAATTGTAACGTCCCCAAATTGAGACTTCCCCAAATTCTAATATCTCCAAATTGTAACGTCCCCAAATTCTAATGTCCCGAAATTGTAACGTCCCCAAATTGAGACTTCCCCAAATTGCAACGTCCTCAAATTCTAATGTCCCGAAATTGTAACGTCCCCAAATTGAAATTTCCCCAAATTCTAATATCTCCAAATTCTAATGTCCCGAAATTGTAACGTCCCCAAATTGAAGTTTCCCCAAATTCCACTACCCTCAACTTCTATTATCCCCAAACTGTAACATCCCAAACTTCTAATGTCCCCAACTTCTGAGCCTACTTAAAATAAATCCTGCAAAATGTCTATAAATTGAGAGACCTCATCCTGTAACTACCACAATCCCCAGGAAAGCCAGATTTGCTGTCGACCGTACGTACACGCGTACAGTTACGAGTACGTAAATTACTTTTCCATTTCGATACTAAACGGACCCTTAAAATGGAGGCAACGTCGCCACGGTCTCGATTAATTCCGGGCCGAGGGCACCGCCATTTCCAATCGAGTTATCGTTGATTGGATTATGGAATTACAAGGTTAAACCCGAGCGGCGAGTTCGATGACGATAAGGTTAATGGATCTAAGATCAGAAACGAAAGGAATGCGGTTTGCGAGTAACCAAACAAGAAAAATTTTGCATTTCAAACAAACAACCGTGTTCGACCTGTTCCTTTGTTGTTCTCTCTCCTTTGTTCTTGGAATACACGAACACGGAAAGAGGAAAATTTAATAAAATAGTCGATGAAATATGGTAAACAGAAGTGGAGGAAATTTGTTTTTCTGTTCAAATATTTACCGTTCAGACGGAATAGAAGTAAATGAATATTTATTTGTTAATATCGAAGAAATCGATGGATTTGCGAGAGAAGTCGAATAATTTGATTATTAATTTATGTGTCTGTTAATGTACTCGACAGTTATTTCATCTATATCTACGATTTCTGGATCTGACAGTTCCTATGAACTATTAATCTTCTGGACGTTATTAGTCATGAATATCAACCTTTAGTAACTAGAAGTTTCCAGCTGAGCATCTCAAATGTTAATGAGCTTTTTCATATTTATAAGTTATATTGTTATGACGTTCTATGTGTGGGCATATGGACATTTTGGCGTAGATCAATAGTTCGACACATGTTTATTGTTAAATATATCTATAATTATTATTCATTCTGCCACAAATAGTTTCGTTAAAAGAAACATTGAACAGTTCAGTACTTAGTTACTTTATTTTGAGTACAAATGAAAATTGTTAATTAGTTTAAAGTCATTCTTGTAAATTTTACAACGTATCCGTTCGAATCTATGTTGTTAATTATTTTATTGACGTGTATCGAAAAAATGTTGAATTTGTGTACAAAATATTACATAATAATAATGTTCTGAATTGCATATTTCATTATTTTAGCAGTTAAACGTGACTAAAAAACTCGTGTCAATATTCATTTATACGATTTCATTTGCGTCATTGCAGTTATGATAATGTTTCAACAATCACTCGAAAAATTACGTAAACGGTAAGTATGATTAATGGATTATCGTTCCTAACAAAAGAGTAGTTGAAAATGTATTCGTTTCTGTAATATAGTTGACTTTCAATTATAATCTGTGTTAATGTGCAAACTTAATCAATGTATTTAATTAACATACAAGTTAATGTAAAAAGTTAGTCAATGTATTTAAGTCACATTAAATTAACATTTTCGATTAACATTAAAATTAATGCACGTATTTAATGTACATACTGAACATATTTGATTAACATATGAGTTGACATACTCAACATTCGAGTAAACATATCAATTGTGTCAATATATTTAATTAATGTATAAATGAATATTCTCAATGAACATTGAACCTAATCAATATATCATACAAACTTAAACAAAATATTGAAATAAAAATTAACATGCAAACTTGGTTAATTTGATTAAAAGTCAACATATAGGCTTAGTCAAAATACTTAACACACAAATTCAATCAACATACTTCATATTCTGTAAAAGACAGCACGTAAGCACAGCACAACAAGGTTTTAATTATTATAAAATGATAATTTACGACTTTCGAAAATTTTCAAATAATTTAACACAGTCCAGTAGATTTTTCAACACAGTAACATTAGTAACAAATAGAAGTGACAATAAACGAAGTGTAACGAAGTCGTGCAAACTAATCGATAAAAATTGATTGTGCCTGGTGAATTAGCATGCTTATCAACCGGTCGCGAAAATAGAGGGAAGAAAGGCAGTAAATCCCCGTTTGATTTCGTTGTTTTTCAACGCGACTTGCGTCATTAATTTCAATCAATTTCGATTACGAGCAGTGTCTGAAAAATGTCACGATGGATTCTGTATTGAAATCCGATTCCGGGCGTGATCTTTGTCCGCATAACATCTGTAATTTATGACGGTGGGCGTATCGTCTGGTTTTCCCTGCTGGCCGAAATAAAATCGTACGATATTCATGGTTAAAATAGCGTTTGACTCACATAAAAAATCGAGTATATTCCTGTGCAACGTAGCTTTCGTTTCAGTAACGATATACATAATACGCAAAATTGGCAATCTTTTAATTTGAAAATTTTAGTGTTTGTTCATTTGTCAATTTTTCAGTTTTACTAGTTTTGAGACTTTGATTTTTAGATTTGATACACTTCCAAATATCTCATTTTGCAGATTTTCAAGTTTCTAAATTACTACATTTTTCAGTTTTTAAATCTCTAAATTTCCAAATTTCTAATTATTCGAATTCTCAAGTTTGTACATTCCCAAATTCATAGATCCTCAAATTTTCAGATATTAAAAATTCTAGACTAGCATATTTCTGGATCACGAAGTATCTATATATCGAAATGCCTAGTCTCTCGAATTCCTAGACACCAAATTCCTGATCGCCTAAATTCCTATTTCACCAAATTCCAAATCTCCCAATTCCTAATTTCCCAAATTGCTAATTTCCCAAATTCTAAATTTCCCAAATTCCAAATCTTCCATATTCCAAATCTCCCAAATTCCTAATTTCCTAAATTCCAAATCTTCCAAATTCCAAATCTCCCAAATTCCAAATCTCCCAAATTCCCATTCCCCAACTTTCTAATCCCCCAAATCCCTAATCTTCTAAATTCCTATTTCTCCAAATTCCTATTCCCCCAATTTCCTATTCCCCCAAATTCCTAGTCCCTCGAATTCCTATTCCCCCAAGTCCCTACTCCCCCAAGTTCCTATTCCCCAACTTCCTAATTCCCCAAATTCCTAGTCCCCCAAATCCCTAATCCCCCAAATTCCTAGTCCCCCAAACTCCTAACCTCCTAAATTTCTAGTCCCCCAAATTCTTACTCCCCCATATTCCTAGTCCCTCAAATTCCTAGTCCCTTGCATTCCAAGTCTCCCAAGTCCCTAGACTACCAAATCCTTAGACTCCCATATCAGTAAATCCCCAAACCCCACTGTCCCAAAATTCCTTTGTCCTCAAATTTCCAAATTCTCAAATTTTCCCATCTTCAAAGTTCCATATTCCAAAAAGTCCCTGAAAATAAATAAACAAGACTCCTCTTCACCCTCATTTATCCGATAAAACAATGTGAAGTCAGTATTCCCGAAAACAACGATAGAGTTTCAACCAAGAAACTCGACGTTCGACGCAACTTTCCTGTTAACAAGTACGAATCGTTTGTTCGTTAAAACTATTGTGCAAATGTTTATAATGAGAGCTCGTTTGCAACTGTAATTAGCAGGTGCTGCAACTTTTGATAACAGGATACGTAATATCGCTCGAGAAACGTTGATATTAGTTTGATAGCACAATTACAATATACTTGAATTTCAATTATAAACTATTTAATTAAGCAGACGTCGTCGAGTGATGTATTATGTATATTTATGTTTTCGTATAAAAATGATTCGTAATAAATAATTTACATTTCAATGAATCTTGTATGAAAAGTTAACGGAGTTGAAAATTCAATTTTCTTGTTTGTTTGTCTTGTTGGTATCAAGATACGTCTCCTTCTCATTATGAATTTCATTTTAATTAACCTAGATTTGTCTGAATGCTTGAAAATGTAGTGTAAACACGGTTTAATTAACGATTCCATCGATATCCAATAAGCACACTTTCATTTTATGTTATACGAATGACAAATATCCTGGGATATTGCTGAAATTCCTAATTTCCTAAGTTCCAAATCTTCCAAATTCCAAATCTCCCAAATTGCTAATTTCCTAAATTCTAAATTTCCCAAATTCCAAATCTTCCAAATTCCAAATTTCCCAAATTCCAAATCTCCCAAATTCGAAATCTCCCAAATTCCTAATTTCCCAAATTCCAAATCTTCCAAATTGCTAATTTCCCAAATTCTAAATTTCCCAAATTCCAAATATTCCAAATTCCAAATATTCCAAATTCCAAATATTCCAAATTCCAAATATTCCAAATTCCAAATATTCCAAATTCCAAATATTCCAAATTCCAAATCTCCCAAATTCCTAATTTCCCAAATTCCAAATCTCCCAAATTCCTAATCTCCTAACTTCCTAATTTCCTAATTTCCAATATTTCAAAATGCATCACACATGAAAGCATCATTTCTCTTGGAATTTCTCTTGCAATTCGCAATTTCTCTACTCCTTGCCCATTTCTTTCCATAAAAATGATTTTGCGAGGCACCGTTTAAAAAATGAATAGAACCGTCACTTTATAATTGAGGAATCGATATGGAATGGATGTTGTATTTAAATAATGGCGGATCAGAGTTTCTGCTGCGGACGACAGGCGAATTTACATCGTTTTGCAAGCGATGTGTTTCGGTGAACGACGCGACGTCGACATTTTGCGGTAACATCGATCGTTCAGCACACATTCATGTTCCAGACGACTTCGCTACGAATAAAATATTTAATCGGACAGCCTATGCTACACACGAGCATGAGTTATAGATACGGACAATAACCTCGATCGATTCCTACCACGGTCTGCAGTTAATCTTTTAATTATTCACATATTTGACAACAGGCTGCATTTCGAACGATACGATGTAACGAAAAAAATTATTTTCACACATGCTGACACAATTTTCTTAACCCTTTAATTGCGGGTGCAAACATAATTTTGAGGGCTAAAATTATAGGTGTGGTATATAAAGTTCATTCTTGTTAATATCAAATAGCTTAATGTACCATTAAAAATAAAGTAAATACAAAAAAATTCTTTTGAAATAGAATACCAATTCAGTAATAAGGTTAGATTGAAACTGGACTAAGATTAAATTAATCCGCAGTTAATTAGGTCATTTACAGTGATCTAATTACTTACTTATTTCGAAATTAGTACAGTTGAAAAAATATTAACAAAAGATACATGAATTATAATATACATTAATAATATATTATCTCGACAATAAAATGTAGAAACATTTCAAAAACCCTTAACAAATTTTGTAATTTAAAATAAAGAATTTGTAGAACGTTCATTCAACTTTGCTAGTTTTACTGTTAATTTAGTAGATTTAACGTTGTCCAAGGGGTGCAATTATTTTGAACGGCTTAATTAGGTCATTTAAATTTGTTTTTGTACTTTTAACGTCGTCCAGGGGATGCAATAATTTTTACCAGCTTAATTAGGTCATTTAAATTTGTTTTGATACTTTTAATGTCGTCCACGGGGTGCAATCATTTTTACCGGCTTAATAAGGTCATTTAAATTTGTTTTGGTATTTTTAATGTCGTCCAGGTGCAATAATTTCCAGCAGTTTAATTATGTCATTTGAATGTGTTTCTGGTGCTTTCAACGTTATACTGATACTTTTGTTGTATTTTGTGCAGACATCATTCATGGAAGATGTAAGATATCTTGTAATCGTTCTTTATTCTTTTTATTTCTTTCCTTTCATTTCTTATTTCGCTCAGTTCTTTTCTATCATTTTTCATTTCCGTCACTATTCTTTCATTCATTATTTTTCATTTCTTTCTTTCTTAATTTGATTAATATTTCTTTCTGAATACTGAAATTTTGTTCATGACACACATCCATTTCACCCTTCATATGAGATGTACTGTGAATATTTATTTGATCAAGTGATACGCATTTTTTAAAAGATTGTTCTTTTGACGATGTCATTTGTTCTCCATGTTTAATAAAAAAGTGATGGGTTGAAATTTGGACATTGCGGAAATTTCAGTCGTCACATTTTTTTCGGTTCGATAGTGATTAGAAAGCGAAGCGCGACCAAAATGTGCACGCAATGCTATCAGATTTGTTATTCAACTCCTTTCGACACAAAAAATTACGAGAAATATAATAATGATGATACTTATTCCTTCTTTGGTTCATGTATTGAAGTATTACTAAATCTCCAAATTTCTTAGTGATTAAATATTTAAGATTCCAAATTTCCAAATGCCCAAACTTGCAAATTATGGAATCTTCAAAGTATCAAATTAAATATCGAAATTTCCAAATGACAAATTTGCTAAAAATTACCTAAAATCCCCCAGATCCCGAAGTTCTTAAATCTTCAAATTGTAAAATTTCCAAATTACGAAATCTTCAGAGTATCAAATTAAACATCGAAATTTCCAAATGACAAATTTGCTAAACATCCCCCAAAATCTCCCGTATCCCCAAGTATCTAAATCCCTAAATTTCTAAATCTTAAAATTTCCAAATTTCCAAATTACGAAATCTTCAAAGTATCAAATTAAACATCGAAATTTCCAAATGACAAATTTGCTAAAAATCCCCCAAAATCCCCCAAATCCCTAAGTTCCTAAGTCTTCAAATTGTAAAAATCTCCAAATTCCCAAATTGTGAAATATTAAAACTACAGAATTAATGAAAATTTCCAAATAAGAAATTTGCCAAATCCCTAAAATTTCCCCAAATCCTCAACTAAGTCCCCAGATTTCGAGGTGCTCCCAACAATTTTTCAATTGTACCATCAATTTTAAAATCCATTAATATATCCATTTTCGCTGCATTTTTAATCGACCGTACCGTTGTATTTCAGTCCAACCCTCAGTAAATTATTGCAATCACGGCAATGATTAATTGCGGCTATCGTACCATGAAAGATTGAAGCTGGAAGGTTTATGATCTACAGTTGAATTGCATATAATTCTTCCCGTGTTCTCGCCTTGTATCATATATCATTGTCACGATTTCCAATTCAGCCCTTATACAATTAGAAAATAAATTTCCTCGAATGGCACAGATCGAGGGAATGAAGCGCGTGAGAACAAAACGCGAAAGCTTTCTATTTTGCATACACTCGATAAATGCGTGTTCACACTAGCGAAAATTTATGTGGAACGTTGCTTTTGGCGTATAGAAATTGTGTTATGTACATATATCGACAAATTTATGTCGGTGTGAACGCGTGCGAGTGTACGCAAAAATTTTCGTGTTCAATGCATGCGATTTATTCGTTGTCGAGCTTCCTTTTTAAATATCGAGGATATTTGCATAGCTATGTGTACAGTCGCGGAATGAAAATATCTGCGAGCGCGTTTTCGGGTTTATGAATGTTTATTATGTTGGGGGATGCACTCTGGATTTAAAATGGTGTTCAGAATATTTTGAGGATTATTAAGGATGTTTGTATATGGAATATGTTGATAGCTATTATTGCAAATAATATATATCTATACACATATAATGTATAAATAAATAATAATATTTTATTAATATTGTCATTGTAATGAACATTTTAGTGATTGATGTGATACTAATGTTACATAGAAATGATATAAACATTGTATAAAAATGTAGTTTGAATATTATTATCATTATTAACGAGCATTGTTCAAAATATAGGAAATTTTGTATGGTATGGAAAGGAGTCATGTCAAAACGATTTTATCTTTTTAAATAATTTATTGTACCAATTGTTTATTATACGTGAAAGGAAACATTGATACAAATTTCCAAATGCTATAATTATCAAATGACCAAAGCTTTATCAATTCCCCAAATCCCCAAATTCTCAAATTTTCAAATTCCCAAATTCCCCAAATCCCTTAAATCCGTAAATTCCCCAAATTCTCAAATTCCCCAATTCCCAAATTCTCCAAATCCCTCAAATCCGTAAATTCCCCAAATTCTCCAAATTCCTCAAATTCTCAAATTTCCCAATTCCCAAATTCCCCAAATCCTTCAAATCCGTAAATTCCCCAAATTCTCCAAATTCTCAATTTCCCAAATTCTCCAAATCCCTCAAATCCGTAAATTCCCCAAATTCTCCAAATTCCTCAAATTCACAAATTTCCCAATTCCCAAATTCCCCAAATCCTTCAAATCCGTAAATTCCCCAAATTCTCCAAATTCTCAATTTCCCAAATTCCCCAAATCCCTCAAATCCGTAAATTCCCCAAATTCCCAAATTCCCAAATTCCCCAAATCCCTCAAATCCGTAAATTCCCCAAATTCCCCAAGTTCCTGAAATTCCTCAAATTCCCCAAACTCTCCAAATTCCCCAAAATCCTCAAACCCTCAAATTCCCCAAATTCCCTAAATCCCCCCAAAAATTTCCAAATGACAAATTCCCCAAATCCCCAAATTCCCTAAAGTTCCTACAAACCCATATACCCTGAAACTATACCCCACAGCATAAAGTATTAACGCGGAAGATAGGGAATGTAAAGAATGAACTCGTTCTGACAACTGTAAAAAACTATTCTGCCTTTACTCTGTATAAATGCAACTGCATTCGTTCAGAATTAATATCTACATAAATACACTGTGAACATTTCATAGACGCATACTGGCGAGTAGATAGCAATAATCGCAACGTTCTTACGCACAAGGATCCCATCTTATCAAACACAATTGTACAATCCTTTGAAACGCGATCAAAGGAAGAAACATTATCACTTTTACGCCTTCTATACGATTAATTTATGTGCCATCAGTTTTGGAATTCAGCCATACTGTAATCGATACGGTCACTTATCGCGCGTGCAACAAACGAGGAACCATAACCCTTAGAATCCTCTGCGACATTTTTATCGATTTCGTCTAACGTTTATTTCATTCAAAAGTAACACAATTTATATCCGGCGTGTTTTTTTTTTTTACCACTTATAAATTAATATGTACAATATCGAACGTTATCATTCTTTTTTCTTGTTAGTACACGGGAATTAAAACTAAACTCGTTAAAAAGTAATGCTCGCTTTTTAATACAAGTATACAGCATTATGATTGATAAAATTAATGTACAAATTATGCTGAAGATCCGTTTTAAAACGCGGTATCGAAATTGTAGGATTCACAGTTGTACCGATCACTTAGATAACTATTATGCAACTTATCGAGATTCTAAGCTAATTAAAAGTCCAGTAAAGTACGTTAAATTAATTTGTTCATTCACACGACAGAAATATACATCTACGGGAAAATTAACGTAGCCGAACAGCGGATTGATTCAGATCGGAATTGAAATTTACAATTTCTTTCTACACCATCTTCTTGCAGTTTCTTTTATACATAACTATTGTACAATAAATACAGCGATATAACATGTCATTGTTGTTCGAGTGGTTTTACTTCGACACAATTGTACTCAAACTTGCTATGCGATGTAGCTTATCGATAGAGCTTATTAGATTACCTGCTGATGGCTGTAATAATTGTTCATCTGATTTAGTCGGTTGGGTAAAAGAATGAAGAAAGTAAACTTCGACGATTAAAATTATGTTGGTATTAAATTGAAATAAAATATTCGATAGTTATGCAAATTTTAATATATGAAAGTTTTCAAATTTTCAAGTTGGAAAACTTTCAAATATTGAAATCCTTCAATTTCGAATTTCCAAGTTACGAAATGTCTAATTTCATAAATTTACAAATTCTCAAATTTCTAAATTTTCTCATTACAGCCACCAGCATTAATCGGTGCAAGTTAATTTCAACCCCATCTCAAATAAATATATTAATTTGCAAAATAATTTTTCTTCTATAGTTCGCGATTTGTTTGTACTATCGAATTGTACAAAGAACCATCGTTGTATAGGAATACAAGTATCGAAAACACTGATGTACTGGCACTAAACACTTCAACAGAACAAACAAAGAGAACAGCATTCCGTGCAACTTTTCGCTTCTGTACAATTTTCATTTTATCTGTCAAATTCAACAACATTAAATGTAACATTCATTCGTTGGCGTCTACATTTTGTTCAGATACAATTGTAGGCCTGCACTTAACATCGAGTATGAACACTGAATGTAATTGAAGAGTAATCGATATTTCAGGCAGCAGAAGAACACTTTTCTTGTATTCAATTTTAAATTAAATACTAATTAATGATAATTACGATATAATGAGCTCGATTTGAATGATTAAAATCGAGTTGGACAGAGAACGTTTGGATGTTTGTCGCTCTTTCTTTTTAATAAATGTGCTTGAATGAATGTTAATGCATAATTCTCTTTGTTGCTGAACAAGAGATACACTTTTGTTTAATTAACTTACATCTTCTTTGATTAATTTTAGCACGAGGTAGTTGGATCAATTTATTTACTATTATAAAATCACTTTCAACTGTTTTGTTATAGAGGATAGAACATTATTAACATTCTTATAAAATTGTAAGTATAGAACAAATTAAGATTTCGAATAATATATTGTTCTTTAAAAATTACTGTGAGAATAAAAGATTTCTTTCTTTGGAACAAGTATTGGTTAACGATTATTAGACTGAGGATATTTGATGTATCACAATCTGCACGGTAAATTATTCGCGTATTATTTATATAATATAAGTATAATAAAATAGTAACAAATTTATATTATAATTAGCAACTAATTTAAATTGTATTTATATTATAATTAGTTACTATTTTATTATATTTATATTACATAACTAATGTACAATTAATTCGTCACATTTTACATCTGATAAATATCCACAATCCAATCATGATCCATTAATTTATCGATGAAATTTAATGGCATCGATGCAATTAAACAAAATGCACTCCTGTTCGAAGAATGTGTGCGACAACGTGATTTCATAGATGCAAATGATGGAAAAATTCTATTCCATTGTTAAGATTAGATCGTCTCCTTCTAATCTCATTCCCTGAGAGACATCCAGTGTCTTTACTTTCCCTGCTCTAGGTGCTTGGACCACCATTTCCATTTTCATCGCGGACAACACGACCAACGGTGCCCCTTTGTCCACTGTGTCGCCTACTTTCACTCTGATATCGATCACAGTTCCAGGCATGGGTGCCCCAATTTGACTTTTGTCTCCCTTCGCTGCTTTCGGGTGCACGTGCAGCTCCTAAGTTCAAAACAAAAACATTTTATTACCCTTTTCCATATGTATTTACAAAAAGAACTCTTACTTATACACTTTAGAAGTAATCAATAATGATCGTACAATAAAAGTGGACGAAAATATTTGCACAAAAAAGAATATAACTAACATTTACACCAAAATACATAAAAGTGATATTAGGACAAAAACAAAAAAAAAACATTAACAAAAATAAACTGCAGTTCTAAAGTGTTCATATAAAAATGCCTTAAGATTAACAAAAATAAACTGCACGTCCAAAATTGAAATTTCATTGTAATTTTTCTGCATATGCTTATGAAAAACATTTCTGTCATGTGTCATTGTAAATGTTAATCAACATTTGAATTTACCTTAACAGCCTCCTTGTCCTTAATGAACACAGATCTGAGTTGTCCGTTCATTTCGAAGAACACTTCTCGTTCGCCATTTTTCGTGAGATCCTCAGCAACTGCCAGAGTTTTAATAGCCAAAGTTTTACCCTTCTCGATCGTTACATCGAATTCCTCTGCAACCTTTGGTCCAGTTAAGAAAATCCTTGTCTCCAGTTTATCAACTGGTCCATACTCTTCTCTGAAGTTCAAGTAATCATTCGTAACACTCGGGTAGAGAGCTGCCGACATGATATCCTTGTCTGTGATGTTTGGATGAGATTCTAGCAATTGACTCTTCAACGCGTTGAAGTCTAAGGGCGGTAAAGTTGCTCCGGGCCTGCCTTTCACGCGTGGCATATCTTTCAATACCTTTGATCTGCAATGAAATTAGTTAGTTGATTAGTGGTTATAGAGGGAGTGGGTTATTTGGCGTTATTTGGTGTTAGGAAGGATTGGGGGGTTATTTATGGTTATTTGGAGTTTGAGAATTCTGTATTTTGTAACTTTTGAAATTTTCGGGTCACTGATGGTGACAAAAAATTGGCACACCGGTCTGCACTGACGAGTTTAGAGCGAAATCGCAAAATCCGGCTCTATACGACTCTGAAGTAGAGTCTAAAGAATATCTCTAAAAAAAAGTATGACAAAATATTGCTTTTCAGCTTCAAATTCTGGGAATGACTTTGTCGTGTTTTTGAAAAATTTGCGTCTACTATCCTTGTCTCTCCTAACCAAACACACATAAGATAGACAAAGATCGACAGAACTTCTGCGAGTCACCGCAAGAGGTATTAAAGTCACACCTAGGGATAACTCGTCAGTACACAGGACCCGTGTGCTGACTTTTTGTCACCAAAGGTGACCCATACTCGAATCTTCAAATATCTTATTTTGCAGAGTTCTACATTACCGAATCCCTAAATTCCCGACTCCTCAAAGCTCTGAATCCCTTCATTTCCAAATACCTGTATCACTGAATCCCTAAAATTCCAATTCCATAACACTCTGAGTCCCTATATCTCCGGATTCCCAAATTTCCAATTTCCCAATTTTCCAAATCCCTAAATTTCCGAATTTTCGAACCCCATATCTCTAAATCATCCATATTCCCAAATTCCCAAATTTTTTAACCCCCGATCCTCCAAATCCCCGAATCTCCAAATACCAAAATCTGCAAATTTCCAAATTCCCAAATCCCCAAATCTCTAAATCTCTTATATTCCCAAATCCCCAAATCTCCAAATCTCCAAATACCAAAATCTGCAAATTTCCAAATTCCCAAATCCCCAAATCTCTAAATCTCTTATATTCCCAAATCCCCAAATCTCCAAATCTCCAAATACCAAAATCTGCAAATTCTCTAATTTCCAAATCCCTATATCTTCAAATACTTAAATTTGCTAATTTCCAATTTCCCAAGCTGCCAAATCTCCAAATCCCCAAATCTGCAAATTCCCAAGTTTCCAAATCCTCAAATCCCTAAACCTACAAATAAAGAAGAAAAGCACCTGAGTGGCTCAGGGAAGCCTCCATAGGGTTCTCCAATGGCGCCCTGTAGGAACTCGACAACCGATTTGGGAAAAGACAGCTCCTCAGCCTTGTTCAGTACATCGTCAGACGTCAGCTTATTCTGAACCATAAACTGTGCCAGATCACCAACGACCTTCGAACTCGGCGTAACCTTGATGATATCGCCTAGCAACAAATTAGCCTCTCTGTATGCCTTCTTGACGTCCTCGAACATCTCACCCAAACCCAACGAGTAAGCTTGGAACTGCAGATTCGTGTACTGTCCTCCAGGGATTTCGTTCAAGTAAACGTCAGCATTTCCTGACTTCATGGTTGTTGTACACTCGAACGGTGCATACAATGTTCTCGTTTGTTCCCAATACGCCGAATATTCCGAAACATCGTCCAAATTCATCTTGGTGTCCTTTTTGGTTCCTGTAATTTTGATATTCTTGTCAGAAGTGTTGCATGTGGTGATTACATTTCTCCTCAAATGTCTCGTTACATTTTCCATCACATTAATCTAACAACTCAGACTCCACATAAAATCCACTTCAGAAATATACAACAGACGAATAAACATCCAGTGTATAAAGCAGCTTACCCATAAGGGAGGCAACTATAGCCCCCATAGATGGTTGACTGGTCATTCCAGACATGCTGTCAACAGCAACGTCAACCACATCGGCTCCACTTTCAGCGCAAGCCAACATGGATGCCACTCCAGCTCCCGCAGTATCGTGAGTGTGGATGTGCAACGGCACATCAGGATGTTTCTGCCTGATAGCATCGATCAGCATCGAGGCAGCTTTCGGTTTCAAAAGCCCCGCCATATCTTTGATCGCCAGAACATGGGTACCAGCCTTCACCAACTCGTCTGCCAAGTCCGTGTAATATTTCAGGTTGTACTTCTGCCTGGTTGGGTCACTTACGTCCCCGGTGTACGAAATGGCTGCCTCCACGATGCCTCCAGCTTTGCCCGCTGCTTCCATACCTGTTCACATTTTGAAAATTATTGTTAACTTCTTCTATTTTCTTTAAAGGACATTTGTCGACTGGAAGAAATGACATATACAACTTTTGCTTTAAAAGCAGGTGTTAAGAACATGTGGATTATGAACATATGGTGGCTGATGAAGTTAGGCTAGATCTATTTGGTAGTTGTCTATGTTCCAGAACTGTTCTAAATGAAAAGAAATGTTAGGGTGTATCTACTACTTTCCATTTATCTAGGTTCTAGAATAACCGTTCTAACTAAAGTGATACGTGGATGTTGAATATTTAAGGCCCAATGAAGTTGAGGTGTATTTAATACTTTCTCTTTGTTTATATTTTAGTATAATTATTTTAACTGAAGTGATCCTGAACATCGGAAGTCCAACAATGAGTCTATGTATTTACTGTCTACCTATGGTCCACAATAACTACTCCAATTAAAATGACATGTAGATCTGAACATTTGGAGCCTAACAAAGTTAGAGTCTAATGATTTGGCATCTATCTATGTTCCAGTATAACTGTTCTAATTAAAATTATGTCACGTGATATGTAGGTCTGAACATTTAGAGTCTAACAAAGTTAGAGTTTAATTATGATTTGCCATCTGCCTATGTTCTAGAATAACTGTTCAAATTAAATTCATATCATGTGACATGTACATCTGAACATTTGGAGCCTAACAAAGTGACTTGCTGTCTGTGACTGTATGCAACTGAACAACTCCAAAAGGCTAATATTGTATCACGAGTGTCTTACCAAGAATTAAGTTGGGAAGGTAGTTCAACGAATCGAACACCCTGAAGATATCCATTCCAGTCTGCACAGCCAGTTCGCAGAACTTGTAGACGACATTATCGGGATAATTGGTGTACCCTACAGCGTTCGCGCCTCTCAGGAGCATCTGGAAAGGAATGTTAGGTATCGCCTTCCTCATATCCTCCAATCGTTCCCAAGGACACTCGTGAAGGAACCTGAGTGCGACATCGAAAGTGGCGCCTCCCCAGTTCTCGAGAGAGTACAGGTTATTGAATTTGTGTGCAACGAAGGGCGAGATCATCAGAAGGTCGTGCGACCTCACGCGTGTCGCGAGAAGAGACTGATGTGCGTCGCGGAAAGTTGTGTCCATCAGAAGCAACCCGTCGTGTTGTCTGATGGCTTTGGCGAAAGCTTCCGGACCTTTCTCCTTGTAGATGTGACGGAAGCCCTTGGGTGGTTCCAGGACGTCTGAAAAATAGATGTCTATTGAAGATTTGGAAATAAGAGATATCGTGGTAAGCTTCACGTGCTGATGTTAGTAAGCTTGCCACGCATTGAATCTTGACCAAGTACCGTGAAGAATTAAATATTATTAAGAGATAATGAATTTTAGAGAAAGATTTTAAGTGATAAGTTAGGGTATTGTATTTACAGAGTTGAGATATTGGTTAATTAGCGATGAGAGGAGTAATAATAATTAAGGGGAAGTTAATTGAGAGATATAGGGATTTGGGGGTTTGGGGGTTTGGAGATTTCGAAACTTTTAGGATTTGATGAGATGGTTTTTGGGATTTAAGTATTTGAGGATTTGGAAATTTAGAGATTTGAAGATTAGGGTATCTGGGAATTTAGAAATCTAGGAATCTAGGGTAGTGGGGATTTAGGAATATGGGGATATAGGGATTTGGAGATGTGAGGATTTGGGGATGTAGAGATTTAGAAATCTGAAGATTTGGGAATTTGGAAATTTAGAAATTCGGGAACTTGGAAATTTGGAATTTGGGAAATTAGGAATTTGGGAAATTAGGAATTTGGGAAATTAGGAATTTGGGAAATTTGGAATTTGGGAAATTTGGAATTTGAGAAATTTGGAATTTGGGAAATTTGGATTTGGGAAATTTAGAATTTGGGAAATTTGGAATTTGGGAAATTTGGAATTAGGGAAATTTGGAATTGAGAAATTTGGAATTTGGGAAATTTAGAATTTGGGAAATTTGGAATTGAGAAATTTGGAATTTGGAGAAATTTGGAAATTTAGAAATTTGAAAATAGCAATTGAATTTGAAAATAGTAACAGACAAAAAGAAACAATAAAAAATTGTCACAAAATCATTTAAGGGCATGCAATAATTATTACTAACCCAAAGAATTTTTATTTAATTTTTGATTCCCTGCACATGTAATATTTTAACTGTATTTTATTGTATTCTTGAAAAGCAGTATTAATTACTAAGACAAGAACAGTGAAAAATAAAGTAACACAATTACCTGTTTTCATCGATGTTACAGATTTAATAACAACTGTGTATTAGTTTAATTAGTACCACAATAAAATAAGTAAATCCAATTGTATAATTTTGTACCTTTTTTTATCCAGTTTCCAATATCGAATTTTGTGTCGAATTTAATTTAGTCCGAATAAAATTTGTGATAAATTTAAACAAAAATTGTCACTTTAAGTAACAATCCAAGATAATGACCCAAATTATTGATTTAAATATTATTTAAAGATAATGGTACATTACCGCAATTTTCAGGAAAATTAACCAATTATTACTCAAGTTTTATGTTACTTAATTGAGTAGTCAATAACAATTAAAAATGAACCATACACCCTATTTACGGAGAAAAATAATACGAGATGATTTATAGTTACAAAACCAATACCAGAAACATTATAATAAAGAATAAAGATTAGCAAATAAAGATTAAAATTGTCAATAATTCCCCTCCTTTCCTCCACTTTAAATTGCAACCCTGTATAGCACATCGAAATAAAGTGCTTCAATCATTTGCCAAAAGAAAAATGAAAAAAATTACGTTCATACCTGGTTGGTCTGGATCATTGTTCTCTTCTGCAGCTGCAAGCTTAGCAAAGTCTAAAAAAAATTGCCAAACGAAAAGATAAAAGCATGCGATAAACGATTAGATGTAATTACGAGAGGTCACTTACATCTAAAAGTAAAAAAGAAGGTACGAAAGTAACTTTCACAAAAAGGAGACAAGATAACATCGAATTCATTTTACAAATTAATAGACACATGGATAAAACGTTATTGAATCATAAGTATTTTTATCACCGAACTATAAACAGATATTTAAGAGTACACTATAATAAAAGAACACCATGCCATGATGAAATATTGCATAAAAAAGGAAAGTGAATTTGTGTTGAAAGATGAAATATGTGCAGTAAAGAGTTTGATATTTGTTGAGAATTAAGTAGAGTGCAACATAAAATTTCTAATCGTGTGGACCCCTTGCAATTTTCTTTTTTAACCCAGGAAGCGTGGAAAATTATTTTGGTAAACCCATAAGGGTGTCTACTATTATACAACCTTATGGTGAAACCATGTTTATTGATCGTGCAGTTTATTAACCTTAATTTTGTAGCCTAAAATCCTACACCTGTGCAGCTTTCGTTGAAAGATACAACAAATGCAAATTAAAGTAATAATACAAATGTATCTATTAATAAAATAATACTACAAATATATCTATTTTGATAATATTATTATCAATTAAAAAATTGATATTATTAGTGATAATATTTATTGAGTTTAATTTAATCATAATAAATTTAGTAACAGAAAGCTGTATCAAAACAAGTGTTATCTGATATTAATGTGTAATTTGTAATTCATTTAAGTTAAATTTAAATTGATATAAAAAATGACTAGTCTAAAATAATCATTACCTGTATTAAACCATAACTGAAAGATGTTTAATAATAAATTATAATGTACAAATTATACTCCCTCGTCATAAACAGTCTTAATTAAGATTAATAAAAGCAATAAAAAAAATATTACCTGATTATCCACCTTGTAACATATGTATACACACATAAGTTGAGAAGAAAGAAAGTAGTAGTAGTTAAACATTTACCCACACAAATATTTTTAAGCTTTTGAATACTTCCTGAATGCATTAAGTACAAGATAGATTCCATTAGTTTTTAGTAGACACCCTATGTATAGAATAAATAGAAATACAGAGAGAGAACTATCTAATCCCTTAAATTTAACCCTTTGACTACTGCAATATGCTCATCACCTTTTCCTTTTTATACCAGACTCTTGGAACAAATCACTTGTATTACAAAATTTATGAAAGTGTCTGTTAAAATAATTCTTAATCAAGTTATCTAGAAACAGCTATTAATCAAGGTATTACTTAAAATATTAATTAAGTGCAGATCAATATAACAATAGTCATTAATCAAGGTATTAATTGAAATATTGATTGATTGTCACTTATCTGAAAATTAAGGTATCAATTAAAATATGAATTGAGTATAGATTACTATGAAAACTGTTTTTAATCAAATTATTACTTAAAATATCAAGAAAGTTACCTAAGAATGGCTATAAATCAATTTATTAAGTAAAACACCCCCCCAATATAAAAAGTAACCACACGTTAATACTTAACAAATAAGATTACCAACATAGTCCAATTTTCATGAAATTTCTTTTCACATAGTCCATAGTCAAAGGGCTAATTCACGGCGTTAAAAGCATCCCTTGTGCTTCCAGTTCAACCATACCCCATCTTCACAAGATCAGAAAGTGAGAAAGTGTCCACAGTGCGATTGTAGTGTCGATAGTTGTGAGATATGACGTTAGTTGTACCCGATTTCAATACCATACCTAGCGCGATCTGGGGAATGTGTGGTTTTATCTCGCCGGGTTTCAACGGGGTTGCCAGTGGAGTACTGGGACCGTTCACCAAAATGGAACCGAGGTAGTTCAACAATTTCTGGGCACGATTACGGCTCGGTTGGAATTGGAAGAGCTGCGGGTTCTCGTCGATGAAGTAGGTGTCCACGTTACCGCTGAGGAACTTTTGGTTCTCCAACACGTTCAACAGGAACGGAATATTGGTTTTCACGCCGCGAACACGAAACTCGCGGAGAGCACGGTTCATTTTCGCGCAGGACGACTGCAAATCGCTCGAATGAGCTATCACCTGTCGACAAAAGTTATTATTTACCACGTCACTTAGATAACCTAGCCTAAGTCCATTTTACATCTAACTTTATGACTGCAACGGTCATATGTCATCGACGTTGCAAATTCAGTTAAATTATTTACAAGAAAAGGAAGCGGAAGAAACTTTTGAGGGCTCTTAATGTTCAGACAAGAAGATGAAGTTGAAAGATTAACCCTTGCATACAGAAGTACTCTTGTTCTTACTAATCTATGTGTGTTATAGTGTGTTTGACCAAAAACTGTTTACTGTGGCAGTCAAGTTAACATAATAAAAAATGAAGATTTACCTTAACAAGAAGAGAATCGTAGTAGGGTGAAATGATCGCACCAGCGAACGCAGATGCACCATCCAATCGGATACCCATACCTTCTCCAGAACGGAACACTTCGATTCTTCCAGTGTCTGGCTGGAAGTTCTTCGCGGGGTCTTCCGTGGTCACACGACATTGTATAGCGGAACCTTGAGGAACGATCTTCGACTGGGTCATACCCAGCTCCGGTAATGTCATACCCTCGGCAATTCGGATTTGCGATTGCACCAAATCGATTCTGCAAAAGTTATTGCAAGTTTGTACAATTTGTAAATTTTCTTAATTTCAACATTTTGAAATTTCATAGATGGACACATTTTGTTTTGCAATATTACAAGTTTTGCAGAGTATTCTTTTTTGGTATACAAGTTTCTACATTTCTCAAATTTGCCCAATTTTCATCTATTTACCCAGTGATTTCCTCCGTCACTGTATGTTCGACTTGAAGTCTAGCGTTGACCTCGATGAAGTAAAAGTTTCCACCTTCGTCGGCCAAGAACTCGACGGTGCCAGCGTTCGAGTATCCGACGTGTTTAGCCAATCGTACAGCGTGCTCGGTCATTTTGTCTCTGACTTTGGGATCCAATCGGGGCGCAGGAGCAATCTCGACGACCTGAATTCGATAAACTAATTAAATCATGTCGCTTACCACGAGGGTATAATAATTTTAGGCAAAGTTGAAATCTGTGGAATCCAGGCAAATTTGGGGTATAGGCATATGGCAATTTGGGTATATTAGGGCTCTGAGGACATAGGAATTTTGTGACATAAGAATCTAGGCAGATGTGGGGTCTAAGGATTTAGGAATCGAGGCAAATTTGGGATATAGGGATATAGCAATTTAGGTATATTAGGGCTCTGAGGACAGGAATTTTGTGACATAAAAATCTAGGCAGATCTGGGGTTTAGGAATCCAGGAAAATTTGGGGTATAGGGATATAGCAATTTAGGTGTATTAGGGATCTGAGGACATAGGAATTTTGTGACATAAGAATCTAAGCAGATGTGGGGTCTAAGGATATAGGAATGTAGGCAAATTTGGGATATAGGGATATAACAATTTAGGTATATTAGGGATCTGAGGATATAGGAATTTTGTGACATAAGAATCTAGGCAGATGTGGGGTCTAAGGATATAGGAATGTAGGCAAATTTGGGATATAGGGATATAGCAATTTAGGTTTATTAGAGCTCTGAGGACATAGGAATTTTGTGACATAGAAATCTAGGCAGATCTGGGGTTTAGGAATCCAGGAAAATTTGGGGTATAGGGATATAGCAATTTAGGTATATTAGGGCTCTGAGGACATAGGAATTTTGTGACATAGGAATCTAGAAAAATGTGAGATCTAAGGATATAGAAATGTAAGCAAACTTGGGACCTAGAGATAGAGGAGACTAGGTAAGTTTCGGATCTATGGACTCTAAGGACATAGAATATTGATCTAGGAATATGAGAATGTAGGTATACTTGAGATCGACGGATATACGGATCTGCGATCATAAAAATGTAAGAACATAAAGAAGTAGGAGTATAAAAATCCAGGTACATAGACGCAATCACAGTGAACCAAAGAGGAAGCAAAACAATTTCACGTATGAATGACCATCATCCAAGAATACTTGTTAGTTCTAGGATAGTGACCTTTTGGTGACGACGTTGCACAGAACAATCGCGTTCGTAAAGATGAACGACATTGCCAGCGTTGTCTCCCAACAATTGGACTTCAATGTGCCTTGGCCTCTCAATGAATTTCTCAATGAACATCGCACCGTTTCCGAAAGCAGCCTTCGCTTCCGATGACGCGCGATCGAACATTTCTCGCACTTCTTCCATTTGCCTTACAACCCTCATTCCTGGAATAACGATATTTTTATAAGCATTAACTTATCCATACATATATACCAAAGTTCTCAAATTTTCTAATTTTATAATCGATAAAGTACTTTCAATTTTTTAAACATCAAATTTTCAGGTGGAAGATTCATAGTTCAAGTTTCATAGTCAATAATCTTTTGAGATTTAAAAGTCTACTACATTGAAAACCAAAGAATCTGAACTTGAGTTGAAACTATCCTTTAGTGTTTGATGCATCCGAAGATTGAAATATTTACCAAACGTAGTTTTATTGTTAAAAATCTGAAAATACCTCTTCCACCGCCTCCGTAGGCAGCTTTAAAAATGACCGGAAGTCCATGTTTCATACAAAATTCCATCGCCTCGTCGGACGTGGTCACTGGTCCATCTGTCCCCGGAACAATCGGCACTCCAGCTTCTATCGCAGCTACTCTTGCGGCCACCTAACAATTTCGTTTATTTCCATGTCAATATTTATTACATAAATTCGCGATTTGAATAGTCTTTTTTTTTTAAATTCACTCGATCCTTCACATTGTTCATTTAACATACGAATAACGAATATTTACCTTATCTCCCATCTGTTGTACAACTCTAGGGCTAGGACCGATGAATCTGATTCCAGCATTAATCACCGCTTCCGCGAAATCCGATCGTTCGGATAAGAAGCCATAACCTGGGTGAATAGCGTCTACGTCGTTCTCTTTCGCCACTTGGATGATTTCTGGAATGTTCAGGTAAGCCTGAACAGGTGGAAGCCCTCTGCCGACCATGTAACCTTCGTCGGCCTTTTGTCTGTGCATTTGCATCTTGTCCTGTTCGGAGTAGATGGCCACCGAACGAATACCCAATTCGGTACATGCTCGGAACACACGAATGGCGATTTCACCTGTGATATAGCAAAATTATTCTTTCAATATTACGTTATTAATATATCGTTACAGTAATTATTGCAATAATGTTTAATTAATATTATACTGATTGTGTGTTTATGATGAAAGTGGGACTGTTTTCATGAAAATTTAATTGGTGCAACTTTTTCACATGAAATATACTAGTGTAAAAAATATAAGAAATTTTGTTTAATAATGGTCTCTGTTTTCGTTATTAACAGCTAATGTAGTATATTACATTATATTGTACTGATTGTGTTGATTTTATATTACATTACATTTGATTGAATATATTACACGATACTACGCAAGAATTTACAGTTTAATAGTTAAATGCAAAGTATGCGATCAATCACTTAGCACAGTGTTAAAAAAGTATAATTAAGTGCTTGATTGAATGCACAATTGAAAAAAGAAACATAGTTTTCCTGTTGTGATTTAATAGCTCGGCCTTGTTTCTCGAAATACAGCTATCCACTTAGTGCGTTATTGATCTACCGTAGAATTTATGAACGCGTTCCTGAAGTTTCGTGTTCTACCCTAAAAATAGAAAAGCTAACTCATCTTGGGTATATTCGACAGAACAACACGTCTTAAACAAAAACTTTATTCAGTAAAATTTACGTTTATTCAGAGAAAAAGTTTGGAAGAGATGTGTATAAAGTTATTATGCATATTTTAGGAAAACTTGATGTGAATGTAATCCAGATTTTATGATCTAGTTTTAGATTTCGAGACCTAAGGTTCAGATTTGGATCTCATCCAGGTCCTAAGGTCCAGATTTGGATTTAATTGAGATCCTAAGGTTTAGTGTTGGATCTGATCTATATCGTATGGTCCAGATTTGGATACAATCCAAATTCTAAGATCCAGATTTGGATCTAATGCAAATCCTAAGGTCCAGATTTGGATCTAATCCACATCCTATGATCCAAATTTGGATCTAATCCACATCCTATGATCCAAATTTGGATCTAATGCAAATCCTAAGGTCCAGATTTGGATCTAATCCACATCCTATGGTCCAAATTTGGGTCTAACGAAAATTTTAAGGTCGAAATTTGGATCTAGTCCATATCCTATAGTCCACATTCGGATCTAATCCAAACCCTAGATCCCAGTATTGTACTTAACCTAAATCCTAAAATCCAGTTCAAGATCTAATCCAAATCCCATCGTTTTCAATCCAACAGAGACCCAAAAGTCCACTTTAAGATCAAATCTAGATGCTAAGATCCAGTTAAGAATCTGCTTCAAATCACGGAACTTTCCCTTACTACCACATAAAGATTCCAGCGATAATATTATAAAACTACAAGACTAACGATAGGTTTCGGTATTGACCCAGTATTAACGAACATCGTTATCAGAGGCAGACACAATAGTGCACGTATTGCAACGTTTCGCGTTATCGTTCGTCTCGGTTCGGTTAGTTAGTCCATCGTGTTGGTCTTGCAATTTACGTCTCTTGGGAGCCGCTGCCAAAGGTCGTGAACTGAATAATCATACTCTATACTAACCACCTCGTTGAACAGTTTGTGAGGTCAATGTCGTCTTCTATTGAGAAACTACTTTTAGACTGTGTGCTCGAATCGTTAGAACTAAATTAGAGATGTTAGAAAGGAAAATTAACTACGCGACACTTACGCTATAAACGCGATGTATTATGTATTTGGAGTATCGACTGTGTCGAAGGGTTTGAGTCATGGAGATAGTGATTTATTATTTTTAGAAATACTGCGACTATCAAAAGTGGCACACCTCGGATATTTATGTAACACCTTGGATATTTTATGAAACACAAATACACAAATCTAACTTTCTGTCATATGTGTTGTGTATGCTCATGTATGCTCATGTGAGAGTATGTATGTCAATGTATGTTTATGTACGTTTATGTATGTTCACGTATATTTATACATGTTTATGTATGTTTATGTATGTGGATGTATATCTAGTTCACATATGGACACGTACGTACATGTGTGTATATGTATATTTACGTGCATCGATGTATGTTTATATACTTCTACGTATACTGATATACAATTTATGTGTGTTCATATATAATTATGTATGTTTATGTGTATTTATCTAGTTTATTTATGTTCATGTATGTCCATATGTATGATCATGTATGTTTATATGTATGTAGCTCGTTTATGTACATGTGAGTACATGTGTGTATGTATATTTATACATATTTATCTAGTTTATTCATGTGCATGAACATATACGTACATGTATGTGTACACGATTATTTAATCTATGTACATGTGTGCACATGTGTGTACTATGTTTATCTGATTTATGTATTAGCATGCACATGTGTGCACAGATGTGTATGTTTTCACAGGCCAAAAGATGAACAAATGATATCGTCATTGGTAATCGATCAAGATTTTGAATTATATCCTCCTTTAAATGTATAGTATAAGTACCATTTTATTTCGTGTCAAACAGAATGAAACTTTTTATATTTCGAACTCAAACAAATATTGTCATATGTCTCCAATAATGTAATAAAGAAATTTAATGTGAGTTTAAAGGCTGTTTCCCAATGACACCGAATAAAAACAGATGTTTTCCTTAAAGAAAAAGTGCAGAAAAGAAATCATGGCATTAAGAGTAAGTAGACCAAGGCAGTTTGCCTTTTGAGTAGTATAAGAAATGTTCTTGTTTCATGTTACTTTTCGGTTTAGTGTTTAAACGCAAAGATAAAATAAAGCTCACCTCGATTAGCAACGAGAACGCTTCTGATCGGTTTGTACTGAACATCGGTGCCAAAATTTCTGGAAGCAACTTTGACCACTTGCAGCACGTTCCTGTACCTGATCAACGAACACCTTGCTCGTGAGGAATGCATTTTGAATAAATTATAACACCTTTCGATTACACAAATTGTACGAACTCGTAATTAATATTTAACCGTGTCTCGAATATCGAAACAGCGTTCAACCTTCGAAAATTTCTAAATTAACATTTTCCGACAAAACTTGGCACTGCGATACGTTGTATCGGTAAAACTCTTTCGTGTCACGCAACTTATCACTTTTCACAGAAAGAAACACACAAACACCGGCTGTACCGAACAACACTTCGTTTCCTGAATGAACTCGTTTCTCTCGTCCAGGCTCGTTGTATTCGAAAAGTTCGATCGTAAATCTACAGCTGCACCTCGTTCCTTATCGACTTCAGCGTGGAGTGATTGTCAGGTTTCTGAAACAAATATCAAAATTTATGCTCGACAAAACGTATCGAAGTATTCGCAACTGCAAGTCAACGATATTAACTCGGTAATCAGGAAAGTTGTTAAACGTTACGACAACGAGTGTTATTAGTCATAATGTGTGCACGTTTGTTTCAGTATTTGTTTTAAACTCGTACGGAGTCGCAAGAATGTACAGTTTCGAAATATTGTGTTACGACATCAAACTGCTGTATGAGTATAAAATTTCAGGCGACGTGTACGTTAAATTTTATTTTTCTGTCATGATTAACTTAGCCACGATTCTCCTAGTTAATTGTTATATTATTTGACACATACTTGTATCCCGAAATTCTCAAATCGTACATGAAAAAAAAGTTCTCGAAATCCACAAATCCTCAAATTTCCAAATAGTGAAATTCTGAACTCTCTAAATTTTCATCTTCCAAATACTCAAAAGTTAAATTCTACTAATCCCGAAATTCTCAAGTCCCCAAATTACTAAATTCCCTAATTTCGAAATATTGAAATTCTCAACTCCCCAAGTTGTCATCTTCCAAATACTCAAAAGTTAAAATCCACAAATTCCGAAATTCTCAAGTCCTCAAATTACTAAATTCCCCAATTCCGAAATATTGAAATTTTCGACTCTCCAAATTGTCTTCCAAATTCCCAAAAGTTAAAACCCACTAATCCCGAAATTCTCAAGTCCCCAAATTACTAAATTCCCTAATTTCGAAATATTGAAATTCTCAACTCCCCAAGTTGTCATCTTCCAAATACTCAAAAATTAAATTCTACTTATCCCGAAATTCTCAAGTCCTCAAATTACTAAATTGCCTAATTTCGAAATATTGAAATTCTTAACTCCCCAAGTTGTCATCTTCCAAATTCCCAAAAGTTAAATTCTACGAATCCCAAAATTCTCAAGTCCCCAAATTACTAAATTCCCCAATTCCGAAACACTAAAATTCTCAACTCTCCAAATTGTCTTCCAAATACCCAAAAGTTAAAACCCACTAATCCCGAAATTCTCAAGTCCCCAAATTACTAAATTCCCCAATTCCGAAACACTAAAATTCTCGACTCTCCAAATTGTCTTCCAAATACCCAAAAGTTAAAATCCACTAATTCCGAAATTCTCAAGTCCCCAAATTCCGAAATATCCATAACTCTTCAAATTCCCAAATGTTCAAATCCCTGAATTTACTTGTATCACTGGTGTCATTGATCGAATCACATCTTCAATGACTATAGGTTTCATAGTGATCAAAAAGTACTTTTTCTTGAATGTGTTTTATCACCTTATCGAGATTATCAAATATTGCGACACGTGTTTTTCCCGAAACGTGATTCGGAATGTAGCGATAAACTCACGTAGAGTGTACACCGTTGGTCAAGAACTTAACATCATCTGATTCATTGTTGTATTACACAATTCGACTAGAATTATAAGAGAGTTGACCTCTTCACGAACGATCAAACTAATTGTGAGAGAAAATTTCCATATAAATGTTGCGTGTGCGTTTAATTCTGGAATTATCTCTGTTAGATTCATTTTATGATGGGTGCATTGATAGATGTGTAATTAGCACATTGGTAATTAATACATAATTTTTATTATTGTGGGCTTGATAAAAATCATGATCATTTTATGAGTTGTCTATTATATTAACCAGTAAGTGATCAGAAGAAATGTTTAAAATTGTTTATTTAATAAAATCAAAAATTAAAATTCGTTAAAAATATGAATTTTCAATAAGGATCATTTAGAGGTTCTTACACTTATAGTTTCATTAATAAATATATTTAATATGTTTGATTAATGTATGTATTTTAAATAATTATGTTTTCTGTATTTAATTAATAGTTGCACTCTCTTTATTTAATTAATAGAAACATGATAACTTGGTACCTTATTCCTATACACAGAATAAATTTACACAAGTTATAAATTCTGAGGCAACCTTGCAAATCGTATGATATTTCTGGTACGTCATTGTATACGTTAGCATAATTAACATGTGACGTGTAAATGCGATTAATTATTGTTTAAATATAGAACAGTTTTTCATTTATTATTTTATGATAGCATGTTATTTTTAAGGCGAACATTGAATCCTAACAGGAAAATAGTGTAACCAAAATATTTCCATCGATTGTACTAATGTCCTACACGTGATCAGATTAATCATTTCGTGAATCACGATTGGACTGTTGAGTCGAAGGCTATGGACATTTCATTTATATGTTTAAGAAGCGGTATTGAATTCGTAACATCGATTGAGTAATGTCAAACAGAACTTAGAGGGTGTTTATATTGTATATACAACGCTATGTATTGTATATGTGATATTATAATTACTATACATGTATATTGTATAACTTGATTTCACAATTTTACACTGTTAATAACAGTAACAAGAATATGTCAGATTATATATTACCGATTATTTTATGTAAAAAATAGTAATGTAAAAAAATAAATTTTGTATAAAACTGTTATTATATAAAAGTAATATATCAAAAATAAATTTGATGTAAGTCGTGGTAAAAATTGTGATACTGCACCTGTTAAAATTTAATTAACATTGTAGGAAAAGATTTGAAATTTAAATATTTCTTGAACTTATTTGCAAGCTTGATCGTTAAAAAAAAGATCTGAATTCTAATTTCTGTTCTTGAATAATCAGCATATTATTACGCATAAAATTAGGATTCAAGTTAAATCACATGGTCTGATATATCAGAGTTACACTTTAACTACCAACAACTTAACGTGGTATTTACTTATTACAGTTCAGAATACTATTCAATAAAACTGCAGAGAGCAAAGTTGAAATGTTTCAAAGAACATACATTGGTGCAAGATACGTCAGTGTTAATCTTCAGTTAATTACTATCAATGTATAACTTGTTAATAACAAAATTTTCTTCAATTTGCTCATCCTAGAAAGTTTCAATTTTTAAATGATTGCGCAAGTAAAATTATAATTAAACTCTCATTAAAAATTTAAAGCAAGTTAAAAAGATTTATCAGTCACCTAATTATCTTAAAATTACAATAAAGAGTATAGTATAGCAATGTATTTTGAACATAATAAAATGTAAATATTATAATTTCGAAATAAAATTAATGACAAAAATGACTTAGCAAAGATTACTGTCAGCAATTATTCAAAAAGTATCAATACCTACGTATGTTGATAAAACAATCTAATGTCTCGGATTCAAATTTTGAAACATCATCCGAGTTCAAAGTACCATCGACCACAGTAGAAGAAAAACGTTAAACAATTGTCACTCTAAGAAATTGAAGTGTCAATAACAGTCCTCGTGCAAAATTCTGAATCACAATTGTGTACATATCTTAAATAGTAATGTTTTGTTAAAGCGACCGTCGTCAATTGTTGGACGTCATCGGGCCGAATCATAATCTTGGATCTAGAAAAATATTTTGGACTGGACGGGATCGTGATTGGCCCGTTAATCAAACGCGATAACGGAATATGATTGATTCGTATAGGAATAAGGCAAGTTATTTCCCTGACCTTCGGCAGCGTACTTTGAATCCATGAATCGTGTTGGCTATCGACGACATTCTTATACGATACGCGCCTCTTACAAATAAATAACGCCCGGTTAAAGTCTCCTCGAATATATTGCCTTGGTTGCGTCGACGAGAGTGCAACGATATTCATTGAATAAATTAAAACGACGAACTCATTGCGCTTAGCTTTTATAAAAGTGCGTACATGCGGTCGCGACGATGACGTTCTTCGAACGAGGACGCGTATAAACACTTGACAATTTTTCAATTCTTCAATTTTTCAATTTTTCAATTCTTCAATTTTTCAATTTTTCAATTTTTCAATTTTTCAATTCTTCAATTTTTCAATTTTTCAATTTTTCAATTTTTCAATTTTTCAATTCTTCAATTTTTCAATTTTCCAATTTTCAATTTTTGAAATTTTTACTTTCTCAATTTTTCAAGTTTTCAATTTGCAAACTTGCAAACTAATTTTATTAGACTTTTATTAAATTTTTAAATTCAGTAAATATGACTGATTTTCGTTATATGTGATTCGCCATGTAACTAGAATTTATGCCCTTGAGGAAGGCTAAGATATACTAGGATATTTGATCCTTAGTACATAATACTTGAAAATTGCGTACTTCATTGTGTAATCTGCTCCCAGATCTTGTCTGGATTTCCTGAAATAAAAACCTGTCTTCGAGTCTCTTGAAACCCGAAACTCTGCGTTAAAATTTTCGAAATTGTCAAATGTTGAAATCCACAAATTCTCAAATGTTAAAATCCACGAATTCCCAAATGTTGAAATCCACAAATCCCCAAATTCCCGAATAGTAAAATTCTGAACTCTCTCAATTTTCATTTTCCAGATACCCAAAAGTTAAAGTTTACAAATCCCGAAATTCTCAAGTCCCCAAATTAATAAATTCCGGAATTTTCAAATAGTGAAATTCTCCACTCCCCCAATTTTCAGTTTTTAAATACCCAAAAGATAAACCCACAAATCCCAAAATTCTCAAGTTCCCCAATTCTCAAATATTGAAATCCATAACTCCCCAAATTCCCAAATATTAAAACCCCGAACTCCCAAACTTTCAGGTCCGAAAATTGCTAAGTAATTAAATTTCTATCGTAGTTCCACCATAAAAATTTGACAGTTCGATCCTTATTTAAATAGTCGATCGTTAAGAGGTTATGTCTTCGAGATGGTTCTAAGCCGATCTAATGCACCATCATTAAAATCGATCAATCGTGTAACAGCGATCGATAAGTTGCTGAACCTTAACAAACTAGTAAGAGAAAGAAATCTCGGTTTCTAATCCGTCGAGGTCGATGTCAGTTAATGACTGTACTAACTTTTATCGTTCTTTGACATCGTACGTTTTCCAGAGCAACTTTTCTTACGTAACGCGTAGACTATGAACCTCAGACAAAGCACTCATTTGCAATTGTATTGCTCTTGGCTTTTGCATAAAATCTATGCGTTTTCTGTGAAAAACACCAACACGTCTACTTCAAATTTGCATACATCAAAATAATGCTACTTGTGTACCATGCGGATGCATTTTACTACGCCATTCTGCATTCGTTCACGAGTGCAGTACAGTTATAGCGGCCGTAAAAAGGATTTTTATTCTTTTTTACGAAAAAAGTATAGCATACCTTACAATTTGTAACGCAAATTGACACGAAGGAATTAATTACAGTCTATATTTATAATTAATATATTCTGTATAGCTTGAGGTTTCTTATTTAAGTGTGTATTCTTATTAAAATTAAGTACAAATTAATATAATTTGATTGAAGTATATATTAATAATTCTTATTAGTTGAAGTGTAACCGACAAATGTAATATTTATGTAGAGGTACCTTCATCTGTTTGTACTAAATTTACATCTTCTTGCATTACAACTTAATTTTACAAGTATCAGAGAAGCAAACGAAGATATTAAAAATCATTTACATTTAAATTTCACTATTTCTAGGAGCACAAATAAAAATCTGTAATAATTAAAAAACATTTGAATTTCTCCAATTTCTAAAATGCTCCAGTTTACTCTTCAAAATTATAACTGTGTTTAACGTGTTTCAAAGATATTACCTTTATGAAAGTAGAACGTTTCATAAATAATAGAATATGTATACCAGGAGGTACAACCATAAATTCTAAAGTAACGGAGACGCAGAGTGCACTACATCGAGGTTATTGCTCACTGCAAACTTTAAACGTAATGTTACAAAGGTCCGAGGGCAACTGCTCTCAAAAAGTTTTATTATAATGAAAGGGTCTGATGAATATTTGACTCAGGTAGAGAGTTGCGTGCGCATTCTATTCCATTGTTCATCCACGCGAAATATATGCATGTGAAACACATTTTTCTATAGTACGTTAACCCTTCTAAGGGGTAGGGGTTGTTTCTACCCCTCTGTGATGCACGAAATGTTCGAAGTGGGTCAAGGAAATATTGACGGACATTTTAATACTTGTAACTGATGATTTAAATACTGTCTCATATATACTATTTATATTAATATTATTACATAAATACTGTTACTATATTGGTACATAAATACTATCATACATATACGTTATGATCAGTCTAATATAATGTAATAGATTAATACGTATGTACATATACACACGATATACATACGTACATACATATACGTTAATGTATGTGATACAAAACATCAAATGTTAATTGTAAGGACGTAAACTTATAGTTAAAAATAAATACTTATATAGTCACATAAAAATTAAGTACTTAATGTTGTATTTTAAAAACTGTCAAATTTATTGTATATGAGTGTAGAGTAAAAATAGAAATAATTCTATGAATGTCAATGTGATATATTAATGTGCATATAATGTACTAATACAATAGATATACTATTATATAATATAATATTATATTATATTAGTGTAGTGACGTCTTCTAAGGATTTTTAATACGACCATTAATGTATATCTAAATACACTAACATTTTGATCAAATATTTGTAATAAATATTCACAGTAAGATTATGAAGCTTCAACAAAAACATACAATTAAGCAGTCGTCACAGAGTGATTTATATACAAGCTAACAAAGTTTGTATCATATTTCTTGTTCCTGTCGCAAAAGTAATTTATTGTAACAATAATTTTAAGATAAATGAGTCACGATCCCAAATTCAGAGCAACAAAGTGTCTATAAATAAGAGGTCTATGTAGAATTATTTATAAATCGTCGTTAGAAGACCACATAAAACAGTAATTTCTGTTGAATCTTTGTATCTATCGATCTGATGAACGAAGACATTTCATTGCCAAGATTTACGTCCAAGAATTACGTGCACTTGTGTGTGGCCAATTCAGTAGCTGAGTAACATTACAGAAACAGTTCAGCCTTGTCCGAAACCTCGAAGAAATACTTAAAATAAATTGTTTATTATGTAATATGATTGCTGTGATTAAGATCATAATCGATGAAATATTTCCTTTATAATTTCTAAGGTTGTAATAAATAAGACTGTGCAAGTGATAGAAATGATAGTTTTTTTAAAAGTTTATGATTATAAATTATTTAAGGGAGAAAAGATAGATAATTTTTCTATAACACGATTATTGATTTACAAGTTAATAATAGCGTACATATGGAACTTGTGTTAACATTCGAAGCTTTCGAGCATTTTCTGTAATTTTTTAATACAATGAATTTGGTTTACTTGATTTATTATTAATATTGTATTTATGTACCTAAGATATTGTACTTATACACGTTACAAATTATTGAAAGAAATTGAAATCGAAATTTTATATTTATCAAATGTTATAATATTAGAGCCACAATATGTTTTTGCATAGTTTATAGAAAAACACGCAATGATCAGGATTAACATAGAAACCTACGATCGTATTGAATGAATCTTTGTGTACTTCTTACGCAATTGCAGAACAGAGGCCGGATAATCTTTCGAACTACTAACCTCTGAACTTCGTTGCATCGACCTTACTGCTTTAGCTAACATGTAAAAATTTTAAATAAATATTAGCAATTTTTTCTCTCGAATCGAGCACCTGTATAATTTAGAATAAAATTTTGTAATTTGAAGATTTCGGGATTTGGGAATTTGAGGTATTGGGGAATTGGAGATTTTGGGATTTTGGGATTGAAAGTGTGGAAATTTGAAAATTTGAGAACTTGGAGATTTTGGGATCGGGGAATGTAGAGATTTGGGGATTTGAGAATTTGGAGATTTGAATATTTGGGGATGTAGAGATTGGAAGATGAGGAGATTTGGAAATTTAGGAATTTGGGGATTTTGGAATTGGGGAATATAGAGATTTGGGAATTTGAGAATTTGGAGATTTGAAGGTTTGGACCTTTGAATATTTGGGGATGTAGAGATTGGAAGATGAGGTTTGGAAATTTTCAAATTTGGAAATTTAAGAATTTGTGGGTTTGGAGTTTGGGAGATGTGGAGATTTGGAAGTTTAAGAATTTGGAAATTTAGGAATTTGAAGATTTTGGGATCGGGGAATGTAGAGATTTGGGAGATTAAGAATTTGAAAATATAGAAATTTAGACCTTTGAAATTAGAATCTTTAAAAATCTCACAAATTCCAAAATTTAAAAACAAAATTTTCGAAACTTCGAACCGTGAAAATTGTTCGATCACTCGATACATAAAGTACATTTAAATTTTTCTGGACTTTAATCTTTTCCAACATGTATATCTCGCGCTGGAAGCATGCCATAATAAAAAGTAAATAACTTTCGTATGCTTTTATTTTAACACGATAGCTTTTTATTTGACTTGATTTAGGTTTCCATGAGAACAACTATCATTTATCAATATTTGTACGATGGGAAATCGCGATTTCAGTGTATACATATTTCCTTTAGATTGGGGGAGTAATTTTCCACGAAAAATGGTATAAATTGTATCGATAACAGATGTTATAACCCTTGTATAACCTCTATGTTCCGTACAGAAATTGTAAGAATTAAATTTGTTTATGTGTCCAAAAGAACATACGATTTTCTCCTTATTCTCGTAACGATGTGTCTAACAATAAGTCCACAGAATAAGCACCTGACTGCGGTCATAAAACAAAACGGAGATCAGTGTTGCATAACCTCTCAGATAAGATGAACTCATTTAAGCATGGATCAGTATCCTACAGTAAACTGAATTATAATACCCACATAAAATAAACAAATATTTTCGAATTAGTCGGAAAGATGACGCTATTGTGCAAGTTTTTAATATTAGGGTTTTCTTTTTATTATCAGTAATCCAAGTTAAACAGTGTTATCGTCGTTATTTTGATAGGCGAAATCCACCCTCTTGATGGCACGGTTTTAGAGAATCGAACTTGTGATAAAATGGTGGACATACGCGTACATGGTATGCCACTTTATCATGTAAGTTTTTTAAATAATGGCTACTATTGTGAATTACAACTTTGCTATCTGGTTGATAGAATTTTTTATTTTATTCATTAGATTTTCTTTTGAACCATCTCTTTCGATACTTGTCAAATTTATAAAGTTTGTAAAATTTATTCTGTAGGAATCCTGTAGCTGCGAAATTTATGAAACTAAAATGGCGGATGTTGAAGTGACATACACATAGTTTGTACAATGTTGATTGTACAGTGTACAGTGTTGAGTTTGCTTTCTCATTGATAGAATAATATTTTATACTGTATATATTTTATTCTTTACACGATTTCTTTCTAATGAATTACCTAACCTCATTCATCACTCGTCAAGTTTATAAAATTCTTAAAATTTCAAATTGTCAGATTCGTACATTGTTTTGATAGAATTAAAGTACCTACATAAAGAAGTTTAGTCTGTATAGCAAATCATGTAGCTGCACAAAATTTATTAAACTAAAAATGGCCGACATTTAAGTGACACATTGTATAGTTTGTACAAGTAGTATTAATTACTATTTTGCTTCTTCATTGATATGTGTCATATATATTTTATTTTTCACACGATTCCCTTCGGATGAAGCATCTAACCTCATTCATCATTCAAGTTTATAAAATTTGTTAAAGTTTAAATGTCCAGATTTTCAGATTGCCTCGACAGAAATAAAATATCTGAATGAAGATGCTTAGGTTGGTCCTTAAGAGCCAGTTAGGGTACTTCCCTGAACTATCGATTCGGCTAACGCCCCTTTTTCGGTGCCTCCGGAAAATTGAAGGCTACGACTCCTGCGATCTCTAATACCTCTTTCCGTTGGCTCGGTTTTCATCTTAAACGTTCATAAAACTGACGGATCAGCTGTTTTTATCTGAACGATGCTTTTGGTAGAGATCGATGTCGCTTTCTAGCACAACGTATCGTGTTTAACGAAATTATGACACTATCAATAAATAAATAAAAATATCACCTTGCGATGTTATAAAATTGTTTCTGTTTTCAATATTACATTTCATATGTGACAATGAAAGATTGAGTGTGTGAGTCACGTAGAATAATTCTTAGAATCTTATATTGTTAAAAACATATTATGCATCTGATAAGTAGACGGTCGAAAACAATGAATCTTATTGATTGTATATCAACTTATCAGACAATCACATAATAATCATATAAAGTCCGCTGTAATTAGTATCTACATATAAATATCTACAAATTTAATGTATTGATTGAATTTAAGATATTTCAAATAAATATTATTCCATACAGTGAGAGATACATATCTCAGAAAATTATGAATGGAAAGTAGAGAATAAGATATTTAGAAATAATTCTAATGAAAGAACGATATTGAATTAGTCTAACTATTAGCTCATAGTCAGCTGACCTCCACGGTGACGTTGCTCTCGGATCGATACTAGAAATTGTTTCACAGTTTCCAGAAGCACATTACGTCGTGACGCAATGATGTATCACAGATACTTGGGTGGACATTCAATCTTAGAGAAGACCAGTTTAATTTAGTGAAGACTTACACGACAGCAAATGGGAGTGATTTAATTAGAAGCTTTTATCACTTTGCGACACTAGTCTTTTGTTAAAAGAATCGATTCATGTTGGATTTGTTAGCATACATGTTATTCATGGTCAAATATTCCTAATTGCCAAAAATTCCGAAGTTTTCTAGTTCCTACATACCCAAATTCCTAAATACCCAAGTTCCGAATTCCCAAATTCCTGGGCCCCCAAATTTTTAAATCCCAAATTCTAAAATTTCTCAGTCTCTACGTGCCCTAAACCTCTACACTTTCCAAATCTCAAAATCCCTTAATTTCCAAATTTTCAAGCTTCCAAATCCCAACATTCGTAAATTCCTAAATTCCTAAATCCCAAAATTCCCTTATCCCACAATTCTCAAATTTCACGATTCCCAAATCCCACAATTCCCAAATTCCACGATTCCCAAATCCCAAAATTCCCAAATTCCACGATTCCCAAATCCCACGATTCCCAAATCCCACGATTCCCAAATTCCACAATTCCCAAATTCCACGATTCCCAAATCCCAAGATTCCCAAATCCCAAATCTCAAGTTCCCTATTCCCCAAATCCTAAAATCCCAAAATTCCCAAGTTCCCAAATACCCAAATCCCAAAATTCCCAAATCCCAAAATTCCCTAGTCTCAAAATTCCCAAGTTCCCAAATACCCAAATCCCAAAATTCCCCAAATCTCCAAATCTCCAAATCTCCAAATCTCCAAATCTCCAAATCCCCAAAATTCCCAAAATTCCCAAAATTCCCAAAATTCCCAAATCCCCAAATAGTCAGATCTAAAAATACATTGAAATGACACTACACAAAAAAAGATAAAAAATTTGGAATCAGCAGATCGAAATACGCAAAGAGGGAATGAAGATAAATTTATTCCGACTTTTTTACGGAACACGCCACTACACTGTAGATTGGCGAGAGTAAGAGCATATGAAAAAGGCCGCATATCGTTAAGTGACGTATGCACACGCGACGGATACACGTGCTTTCGACGCCGCATTGACACGTTAACTTAATGCGTTCTTGCTTATTTATTGCACGAATTGCGGTTGCATCACAGACCGACTAACGATGTCTCGTGACTATTTAATCAACTCGATTAAACATCCGTGACTATTCTTAACAACTTTTCCTTATCAAACTTGAATACAACTTTACTTCAATACGTCGACTGATATGCATTATCAGTTTCATCGATAAATTCTGGTATCATTTTATATTTCATTAACGATCTCTGGGTTTATTTAGACCCTCTATATAATTTATACAATATATCATATAATGTACACAATGTACACATGTACATATGTAATGTAATATGTGCAAGATATGATATAATAAACATAGTATGTAATATATGCAACATATGATATAATGTATACAATACATAATATAATATACATACGCAATATATAACGTAAAGTATACGATATAATATATAATAAAATGTATAAAATATGCAATGTAACAAATACAACGTATAATGTACAAAATTACTATACAAGGTTATACACTATTGAATTAACCAATAGGTTCAACTATAAAATATAATGCATAACAGTATTATAAAAACTACTCATGTTTAGAACATTAAGATTAGATAATTTTTAAAGCGATGATGTTGTTCCATATTTGAAAATACAATTGTACATTATATATATCTGCCTTCGTATAATTGAACAGTTTCAAAATGGTAAAAGATAGATAACAATTGTAATTTTCAGGTAAACATCGTGGTTAAATAATGTAGCATACACATGTACTTTTTGAAAAACATATGTTTCCAAAATGTATAATAAAATTTGATTTTTAAGTGAAACTTTTCATCCCTTGAGAAAGTCATGGCTTTTGAACGAAATTGTAGATGAAGATGTATAAAACGTTCCTACATAATTTATGCATTGTACCGAGATATATGCTTATTATGCTATAAGTAACGAGGAATTAGATTTTTTTTAATTGATATGTTATTTAAGATTGATGGGTTTATTTATAAAATTTGTGAGTATTTTGATCTTTGTACGTTTGATTTTAAGATAGGAAAACAGGAAATGAAAGAACAAAATAAGGAGAGAGGGGGAACGCGATAGAAAGTGGGAGTTGAATTAACCAATCGATAGAATTCCAATCGATGTGAAATACTGTTTACATTTTAAGGTGTAGTCATCCGAAATTCCCTTCCTGCTCGCACATCTCACCGCTTAATTATGCGTTGTTTATTATTTCATCCGTTATCTGCTGAGACAAGATACGTTACGTAAAATCCATTACGAATTGTTATAACGCTACTTCAAAATTTAAACAACAACAATAAAACAATTATTAAACGTCGCTTTATGAAAGTCATAGTTTTTAGGTAAACATTTACGCGTCCGCGCACTGTCAAATTAGATTAAATGTTTACGCTTTTTTTCTACGTGAATTATAACGCAAGAGCAAAGGTTATCCAGAAATAGGGGAATAATAAAATTACTGATATCGGCTTCTTTTTAATTTTATGGAAAATATGGATATGCAAAGTGTACACGTATGTCGGTGAACAATGACATCATTGCGCAATCAATTACGCAATTGACGATTCAATAAAGACGAGTTATAATTCTTAATATGATTCTACAACTTCGACGACAGTTTAAACAAAAGTTCTGTGAAACGATGTATTACTATGCAAGACACGATATTTTACTTTTGATATTGTAGATGGGATAGATTATGGGAGGTTCCCATAGGGAAAAAAGACTAATACTTGTAGAAATATTTAGGAGTTATTGGTAGTTTGTTTTAATTATGATTCGAAAAGGGGAATTAGAGGTTTGGGGGTTTGGGGATATGGGGAAATGTTGATTTGGGGATTTGGAGATATAAGAACGTGGGGATATGGGGATTTGAAGGTTTGGAAATTTAGAGATATGCAGATTTTCAGATTTCAGAATTTAGGGATATAGGGATGTGGGGATATGTAGATTTTGAGATATGGGGATTTCCGGATTTGCAGATTTGGTGATGTGAAAATTTGCAGAATTAGTAATTTCGAGATTTAGGAATATAGCAATTTAGAAATTTGGAAATATGGAAATTTGACAATTTGGAAGTTTGGAAACTTGAAAATTTTCAAAGGTGCAAATTTGGAAAATTGAAAATTTAGAAACTTGAAGATTTATAAGTTTATAAATATGTAAAGTTAAAAACTAAGAAATTTGTCAAGTTAAAAATTTGCAAAAACTCGTTACAAAAAAGATTATTTCCTCCCAAAAACCTCCAACTTTTCCGATTTCATACTTCATCAAATAGTCAAAGGCAATTATCGCAATAAAGTCATCTAGCAAATGATGAAACAGATTAATAAATATCTGTAATTGGAAAACGAAAACTGTGCCGGGATTAGTCGAGTAACAGGTTATGTAAATAACGTGTATTACATCAACACAACAAATCCACACAATACGAAGCTCCATTGCTTCAAAAATAATCTAATCCTAATCTCCCGAAATATTAATATTCTTTATAATGCCTTTATACATGTATTTATATTTCTAATCATATCTTTGTATATTAATTATGTATTAACCAACAGTATAAGTTTTATTATCAAGTATCAATAATAATTAACAAAAATTAAGTTTCACAAATTCGTAAGCATAAATGATTACGAACAATGACAAACACATATCAATAACATCTACCAAATATAAAAACAACAATAATGTTATTAAAAATGTCATTTTCTTCACAGCTCCCTTTAATGATTACATCAACAACATTATATTGACAGTATTTCAATATTGTAAATAAATATCGAACCCTCGAATATTGACAACATAATTCGATAACACATAAATCACAAGACCTTCGGTTACAACCAGGAAAAAGTACGATTAAAGAATAAACAATACAAAAGTTCTAGTTATTTTCAAGCTAAAATCGGCATCAAGGATCACGATCTTCGACCCTACATCGAGACCCAGCGATCAGCGACTAAAGCGATGCGGCTGATTATTACATAAACGTCCTAAACGTCATTCGGGGTAGATCATTTGGCCAGTGTTCATAAACGATCGTCACTATCGAACTCGTACGATATCCAACCTCCTCTTACAGAAACCATTCTTCAAAGATCCATTTGTTACAAAACGCAGTCACTCTTCGAAACATTCAATTTCTTTTTGCCAAAAAATCTATTTTGAAAGTTATTATTTTAGAAGCACGGTGGCGATTGAAAGGTGCGTAAAGATATTGGCACGGAAACGAAGTGGTTGAAATTGGTCCGAGGCGAAAAGGTGTCGGTAATAGGCCGAAAAATCCAGTCCGCGCGCGAGCAATTGGCGCGTTCCGACGAGCGTCGAATTAAGTAGCGAATCGAGGGCCGCTGGGTCAATTCTGTGCGACCACTTGCCCGAGGAATCGCGAGAGAAACGAAAAAAGGACGGACAGTTTCGAGCTGGACCAGTTTCGTGGCTTTAACGCGGTCACCGTGTCGGTGATTAATCGACGCGCTGAAAAATAGCGCTCGAAACGGGCTCGGCGTGCGCGTACGGGACGAAACGAAGGTAAAATACGACTAACTTCAGTCAGTAATTTGAGTACTTACGGTGTCGCACGCCGGGGACAAGGCAGACCAGACCCCGTGCGGCTCGAGTCTAAGCCGCTGTAATATCTTCGAGCGTCGAACTGCTCTCACTGGCACACGCATTCGACCTCTACGGAAATAGAGACAGGCGCGATTGGTGTACCAACCTGCGCCTGCTCATATCCCGATGTCCCAGAATGAACGACGCTGTTGCCATCTACCGACCGACCAACTGCGTAACTTATCACAACTTGCTCGTGTAATCAACGCTCTTGTATCGTGCGAGTCTACTCGGAAATTCAAATACGTTGGGTTCTTATTTTCAAAGATCACTTTCATAGGAGATTGTGGAGGATGATCTATGGTCAACAGCAAGTTTGACTTGTTTTGATTCTCATTCTGACTCTAACTCACCTTGTAACTCTGACTCTGACTCTAATCGTGATGATACTGAATAAGGTTAATCCAGTTTAGCAGTATTAACAAGTTCCTATGTTGCTTCTTTAACTGCCACGACAGGAGTTAGGATTATTGTTATAGGTAGTCCGTCTCCAAAAACATAATCAAGATGGTTCACATTAAGTTTCACTCGTTTTGGTTCTCATTCTGACTTTAACTCACCTTGTAACTCTGACTCCAATCGTGATGATACTGAATAAGGTTAATCCAGTTTAGCAGTATTAACATGTTCCTATGTTGCTTCTTTAACTGCCACGACAGGAGTTACGATTATTGTTATAGGTAGTCCATCTCCAAAAACATAATCAAGATGGTTCACATTAAGTTTCACTCGTTTTGGTTCTCATTCTGACTTTAACTCACCTTGTAACTCTGACTCCAATCGTAATGATACTGAATAAGGTTAATCCAGTTTAGCAGTATTAACAAGTTTCTATGTTGCTTCTTTAACTACCGCGACAGGAGTTAGGATTATTGTTATAGGTAGTCCGTCTCCAAACACATAATCAAGTTGGTCCACATTTGACTCGATTTGATTCTCATTCTGACTCTAACTCACCTTGTAACTCTGACTCTGACTCTAATCGTGATGGTACTGAATAAGGTTAATCTAGTTTAGCAGTATTAACATGTTCCTATGTTGCTTCTTTAACTGCCACGACAGGAGTTAGGATTATTGTTATAGGTAGTCCGTCTCCAAACACATAATCAAGTTGGTCCACATTAAGTTTCACTCGTGTTAATTCTCATTCTGACTCTGACTCCAATCGTAATGATACTGAATAAGGTTAATCTAGTTTAGCAGTATTAACATGTTCTTATGTTGCTTCTTTAACTACCACGACAGGAGTTAGGATTACTGTTATAGGTAGTCCGTCTCCAAAAACATAATCAAGTTGGTCCACATCAAGTTTCACTCGTTTTGATTCTCATTCTGACTCTAACTCACCTTGTAACTCTGACTCTGACTCTAATCGTGATGATCAAGTTGGTCCGCATTAAGTTAGGCTCATTTTTATTCTGATTGATGGTCCTAGATGTGGTCAATCCAATTAGAAGATACTCAAATTGCTTTCAACACTACTTCATGCTACTACTATCATTCTAAAAGTTAGGACTATTAATGTAGATACTAGTCCATCTCCAAGCTAGGTGCACAGCAAGTTCGAGTCGTTTTGATCCTGACTCTGACTCTGACTCTGATCTAGATGAGATTAATCCAATCCCAATTTCATTATTAACATGTTCCTTCCAGTGTTGCTTCTTTAACTATCAAAGTAAGAGTTACTATTGATGTAAGTACCAATGAGTCTATCTTCAAAAGAGTAATCAAGTTGGTCCACAAGTTTGACTCGTTTATATTCTAATCTTGATGGTCCTAGATGTGGTTAATGCAATTACAAGATACTCTGTTCCTTCCAACGCTACTTCGTTAGCTATCATGCTAAGAGTTAGGACTACTCATGTGGACACTAATGAACTTGGTCCACAAGCTTGACTCCTATTCTGATCTTGAAGGTTCAACATGTGGTTAACATGTACTTCGTCAGCTATCACGCTAAGAATTAGGGTTACTGATGTGGGTATCAGTGAGTCCATCTCTAAAAATGTAATCAAGTTGGTCCACAAGTTTAGTAATTCTTGATACTCCTAGCTGTGGTTGCACTATGATTTATTTGACAGAAGTGAGTCAGAAATAACTAATCATAGCTACGATATTAAAACAAAGAAAGTTGAAGTGTTATGTCAATTTGGTTTTACGAAATATTTAAATGTTCCTTCCAACGCTACTTCTTTACCATGATAAGGATTAGGGTTATTGATCTGGTATCAGTGAGACCATCTGTTCCAAAATTGTTGGTAACGAAGAAAGTGACATGATACAAGTGTTTGACTATCTGATGGCATTGGTAAGTTAGCATAATGTCACACTTTATCACTTTTTATTTGCTTAAACTTTATGCATTGTAATAAAGGTTTATATGACGTTATGTTTGAATTTTGTCAAGTATAATAGTCACTCTTTTGCTGCTGGACCTCTTATATGCTTATGGCAATACAAGTTATATGCTTATTAGCATATTGATTGTGATAACATATCTCGCATTGACTGTATGCAAGGTGACATATAAATGCATCATTCAACAAACGCATCTCCAAACACTATGACGCCCGTTTATTAATCTATATAACAATGATTGATTCGACGTCATGCATAAATTCTGACACACCAGCATAAATCAGCATAATTTTTTATATATTAATATCCCTGACTGAGACGAATATCTATTGTATTTCTGTACAATAATTCACGTCGAATTAATTAATTTGTCTACCTGCGATTTGCAGAAAAAATTCACATGAATTATCTGCACTAAGACATGAAGATTATCTTCCGATAGAACATGTATCTCGAACAGCGTCAATTGCATAATTGATCATTTTATTATCTCTCTTGTAGCAGTTATGTCAGGTCTGACATAATTTTTATCTTCCAATATAAACTTCGGTCGCCTGACTGTATTATACAATTTCAGTCCGCTATATTGCAATGTTTCCACGTAACAGTCGTTAATTTAGCGCAATTTAGAAATCTAGGTATTCAAGCTATGCTTATTCTTGTCTTGCAATTATGACCAGTTATTTGGATGATGTGAATGAACCTTTAGGGTTATGGTGATTGCGCAGGGATGTGTTTAGATCTTTAGAGGCCTCGGACATTTTCGAATTTTGAAGTTTAGGATTTTGGGACTTTAGGATTTCGGGATTTTAGGCCTTGAGGATTTCGGGATTTTTGGACCTTGGAACCTTAGAATTTTTGGACTTTAGAATTTCGGGATTTTTGGATCTTGGAACCTTAGAATTTTTGGACTTTGAGATTTTGGGACTTTAGAATTTCGGGATTTTAAGACCTTGGAACTTTACAATTTCGAGATTTTGAGACTTTGGAACTTTACAATTTCGGGACTTTGGATTTTGGGACCTTGGGACTTTGAGACTTTCGGTCCTTAGAATTTCGGGACTTTTGAAATTGGAGCTTTGGGTCTTTGAAACTTCAGGATTTCAGGACTTTAAGCCTTCAGGACTTTTGAACTTTCAAACTTTAGGATTTCGGGTCTTTGGGACTCTAGACCCTTAGAATTTCGGGACTTTTAGTCTTTAAAACTTTAGGATTTTGGTACTACAGAATTTAGTCCAAAGAATTTGTTCTTTTGAAGTTTGGAATTTTAGGATTTTGGAAGGTTTGAACTTTGGGACATTACCGTTTTGCAACTATCATACTTTGGGACTTCGACATGGAACTTTAGTACTTCGACATATTGTAATTTTAAGACTTCTGAACATCGAAATGTCAGAATTTAATAATTCCAGAAATCTTTTGAATCAAGTTGAAATGTCTTTAGAATCATTTGAACTTGAGTCTTTAGAATTACAAAATTTGTCAATTTGAAATCTTTGAATTCTCAGAATGTTAAAACTAAAAGACTTCAAACTCTTGAAGTTCAATTTTTAAATTAAAAACTATAGTCTCCGTGATACTAAATACTAGCTTGCTTCGTTGAAAAATCAATTGAAGCCTGCATCACAGTCACCGACCGTAATGCTGTTTTGAAAAGACCGCCACGGATAATCGATTATGTGCCACCTAGCGATAAATGAATGCAGCAATCTTGTCAGCTTAGGGACTTAACTACTCCGCTACCGTTGCTATCAGTAGTCTTTTGCGCGAATTTAACGAAATGTGAGTTGACAGTAACGCTGCATTTAACTTAATCGTCTCAGTATAAAACTTTCAAGTTTCTTTTTCCTATCACGAATATTATACTTCACAAAAACTATTTTCCTTCGCTGAACTACAGCATTCGGCTACTTTTTATTAGACTTTACTTTTATAGTGTAAAGATAAAGAAAATCGTTTGAAAAATGTCGTAACAAGAATATTCATCGATAACTGTTTGTACCATAAGGTTAAGTATTTTGATTACATGAGTTCGTTCACGCGCAAAACGCTGATAAAAAGTTATTTTGTTTATTAAATCATATGATGTACTTGTTCTTAGATATTTTTAGACTATTTTTTGCGAAACTGCCGTATCTATAACGTATCTATGAAAGATGTATCTGGAAAATATGTTTTTTCGAATGTGCTCTCTTAATTGCGGCTGTTAACAAATTCGTGGCTTTCGAATAATTTCACGGTGTAGAAAATTAATTATTGGATCAGCAACTTTCTTATGAATTTTTAAATATGAAGTTTGTGAACAATTTTTTATAAAGAGTGTATACTGAGATCGAGACATGAATTATAGTACATTTTTTATAATATGGCAATATTTATTTATGTTTGCAAATGGTCATTTTACCGCCATTTTTGCTATATGATTGAACTAAGTTTCCATAGTTTTCTGTAGGATTGCTAAGTAAAATAAAGAACTTTAGTAAAATACAAGTTGGTATAAATTATTCTAAAATGGACTACTTCAAAATAAAAAAATTAACTACTTCAAAATTGATTGTGGTTTTATTATAATTGAAAATAGTGTTCTGTGATATTAAAATTATCCAGCTTCGAGTCTCGGTTCAAGCAATTCGGTTAATCTAATGTGTACTCTTTTTCTACATTTTAATGGTACGATAATTAGTAGATTGAGACGTTGGTGGTATTTATTAAATAGAAAAAAAGTTTACCGATAAACCTATGAGATATAGCATCTTGATCTAAATAAAAAATAATCAATTGTGGTAGCTTGAATTTGGTGATTAGGAAATTTTGCAATTTGTGGATTTGGGAATTTGGGAATCGGGGAATGTAGAGATTTGGGAATTTGAGAATTTGGAGATTTGGAGGTTTGGACCTTTGAATATTTGGGGATGTAGAGATTGGAAGATGAGGAGATTTGGAAATTTAGGAATTTGGGGATTTTGGGATCGGGGAATGTAGAGATTTGGGAAATTGAGAATTTGGAGATTTGAACATTTGGAGATGTAGAGATTGGAAGATGAGGAGATTTGGAAATTTAGGAATTTGGGGATTTTGGAATTGGGGAATATAGAGATTTGGGAATTTGAGAATTTGGAGATTTGAAGGTTTGGACCTTTGAATATTTGGGGATGTAGAGATTGGAAGATGAGGAGATTTGGAAATTTAGGAATTTGGGGATTTTGGAATTGGGGAATGTAGAGATTTGGGAATTTGAGAATTTGGAGATTTGGAAAGTTGAACCTTTGAATATTTGGGGATGTAGAGGTCGGAAGAAAAGATTTGGAAATTTTTGAATTTGGGGATTTAGAGTTTGGGAGATGTGGTGATTTGGAAATTTGAGAACTTGGAAGTTTAAGAATTTGGGAATTTCGGAATCGAGGAATGTAGAGATTTGGGAGATTGAGAATTTGGAAATTTGGAAATTTGAACCTTTGAATATTTGGGGATGTAGAAATTGGAAAATGAGATTTGGAAATTTAGAAATTTGGGGGTTTAGAATCTGGGAGATGTAGAGATTTGGAAATTTGAGAATTTGAGAATTTTGGGATTGGGGAATAGATTTGGGTATTTGAGTATTCGAATATTTTTTACCACGACGGTAAAAATGTAATGGGGTGAGGTTGTATTTCAACCACAGATAAAAGTGAACTAGAGTTTGCAGATATAACGTAAATATTTATGTATTTTAAAACAAAATTTCATAAAAACTAGTTGATATGAATATTCACATATGATAATACTAAGTTTTATCAGGACTGTGATTCCAAACATACATCGAGAATCATACGAGATTATTTCTTATGTAATGGCCTTACATTGAGTCCACCATCTTGATCGTCGGATTTAAATTCCATGGCGGACTTCTGAGATCCGCAAGCCTCTCTTAATTTATTAAAACTGCTGGAATTTTTTGTGGTCAATTCTTTTTTTAAGCGAAGCTGAAATTCTCAAATTTGCATATCCTTCAAATCCCTAGCCTCCCGTAGATTATTATTTTATTAGCAGTCCCTGTATCTGTACTTAAAAAGGTAAAGCAAATCTTCAATAACAGGAGAAGAAAGAATAATCCAGACATTTATTCCCAACGTTTTATTTGTTTGTGTACACTTATCATAGGCCCTAATTAGGCGTGAGCTATTTCAGATTCAACTCGAATTAACAAGTCAATTCTCCATAGTGAACATACCACGATCAGCAGACTCCGTGTTGTAATTCTCCAGACAAACATTACAATGTTAATAATATATGTACACAGAATTGTTTCGCCTACCTAAGCTTTAATGCGATGAAGCCGTGTAACGAAGATCAATCACACATTTTCAATAAAAAAATGTCATCTTTATCATAAATTTTAGTCATTGCACACACACGCGCAATTGCGTATACAACCAACAGTTAAATGTCATAAGACTCTTGCTATATTGCCACTTTTTTTACGACTACGCTCATTAGATTACGCGTTATAATGCGTTAGATTTTTTCACGTTAGATCTCCACCCGTTAGATTTCTACGCGTTAGATTTCTACCTGTTACATTTTTGCATGATAGATTTCTACGCGTTAGATTTCTGCGCGTTAGATTTCCACCCGTTAGATTTCTACGCGTTAGATTTCCACGCGTTAGATTTCTACCCGTTAGATTTCTACGCGTTAGATTTATACCTGTTACATTTTTGCATGTTAGATTTCTGCGCATCAAATTTCTTCACGTTAGATTTCCACCCGTTAGATTTCTACGTGTTAGATTTCTACGCGTTAGATTTCCACGTGTTAGATTTCCACCCGTTAGATTTCTACGTGTTAGATTTCTACGCGTTAGATTTCCACGTGTTAGATTTCCACCCGTTAGATTTCTACGTGTTAGATTTCTACGCGTTAGATTTCCACGTGTTAGATTTCCACGCGTTAGATTTCCACGCGTTAGATTTCTACCTGTTACATTTTTTCACGTCAGATTTCTACGCGTTAGATTTCTGCACGTCAGATATCCACGCGTTAGATCATTACACACGTTACATTCCTACATGTTAGATTTCCACGCGTTAGATTTCTGCGCATTAGATTGCTACGCATTATTTCACTTCACACTTCAGATTACCATGTGTTAAACCACTATCGCACGTTATGTTACCATGCGCAGACCTTCACGCGTTACGTCGCTACGCGTAATATCACCACGCCTTCGGCAATATAAAAGAAGGAAATCCTTCGACCAACTTAATATTTCTCCAAACTCAAAAATGTCCTGCTCCTAAAATCCCATCAGTGGCAACATAGCAAGTTCATTACATTCTTCTCACGCTTAAGATATAAATTAAATTGATAGGTGGATTTTCCGGTTCGCAAGCATCGAACCAGACGCTTTGAATTCACAAAGTAGCGCGATCGATGTTTCCTGAATCGCTAAGAATACTGCTGGCAAGAAATGCTTTCCCAAAGGAAATAATATCAGTCGCGGTGGAAGGAAGACTTCCTTTTTTTCCTTGCTTTCGACTAGTTTCCTGCTGGGCGAACTCGCGGAAAAGAGACGACTGTAGAATTATTTCTACTACAAGGGTTATGAAACTGAACAAGAGTAATGTACAAAGCAACAACGTTATTTTATTCGCTGATTTATTATGACGTAATCGAGAATCTGTTTTCTTTGCTACAATGTTCTTGGTAACTTATATACATTAAAATATTGCGATTAATATTCTTCCGTGCCATTTTCGAAATAATTGATTTATCATGAAATTTGCAGAAGACTTGAATATCAAAATTATTGTAATTATTTATTCTGAAATTTGTCTGTTTTGTACACATGGAATTGTTGCGTTTCGGATTATAAATGCCTTTTATGATCTTGAAAAATATCTCAGTTGTACCATGTGTGTCATTTCACGTTTGGTATTTTCGTGTATCTTTCAATTTTTATTTTAGTATGCGGTTACATTCTCGGAACGTGATACAGGTAAAATTTTTTAATGTATTTTTTGCTATGATTTATTATCGCGAAAGAGTATTCGTGAGTTCGTTACACGGCTTCGTTTTCAAGTATATACGCGTGGATATACACCACCGGTCAAAAATATAGGACCATTCTCTCCAGAGTTACTGCTTTTCCAGTCGCTATAATTTCGATAGATTTGTTTATCTGCAGTTGGAAAATACCTTGTTGCTACGTTCTTTTTTCATTAAAAATTCATATTTAATTAGCAGTTAATTCAGTTTGCCAATTTATGTGTTAATGTAGCATGTGGACTTTTATACTATCTCTTTATTCACTGTATACGTGAATAATAATGTACTATTATATATAAAATAGCAATGTGCTATTATATATAAAATAATAATTATAATATAATGAATATATAAAAAATCTGGCAATATACAATAAGAAATTAGCTTCGTCCCTAAATAGCAAAAGAATAGAATTATAAAAACCGTAGATCCTATAAAATACATTTGTCGTGACATTAAAAAATCATTATCATATTTTATTGATTCAATATTAACAAAGATCATTAGTTATCTTACGTTCACATCACTGCAAGGACTACAATAAATTCATCTCTTCCTGCATTTTCAAATAGATTTTTTACAAGATCAAATTTAATGTGTATTTTTGATAAAACTTGTTCATAAAATTCCTGAAATCCAACCACGAATAAATTGCTACTGTTATGTACAAAAATGTTATTGAATATTAAATAAAACGTACGGTAGCACCTTTCGCGAGATACTCTAAAACTTGTACTTTACATTTTCATGAAAAGGTAGTCCTATACTTTCGGTTGGCAGTGTATGTACATGAATATACAGAATGTACTGCAACCATGTAATAAACGAAAAGAAGATTCCTTATACAAAAATAACTCACGTAAAATTATTTAAGACTCTTGGAGACAATTATTTGTAGCAACTTTTCTTGAAGAAAATGGCGGCGTTCACCGCTGTAAATGACATTCACCATTTTCCTAAGTTTCTACAGAAAAAATATTTTACGTTTCTCGTTTACTTTTGCAGAAAGAATCTTCGATTTCTGATACACTCTGTACACTCTTATACGGCATGTATCCACATAATAACATTTATAATTTATGTATATATATTTATACGTGTATAATAAGTATGCGAATACATATATACAATGATATGTATATATAAATATATGTATGTGGAAGTCAAAAATTAATAAAGTTAAAAAAATATAATCTTCAAAATAGAAACTATAACCGTTTTTCTTCTCCCAGCTACAGCACTATTGTGTCACTTATGAGTCCTTTATTCTCGTGTTTGTTTTCCTTGGAAAAACATCGAACATCATTCTTTCGCTTTCTTTTTGTCTCCTTTGTACGGAATTGCGTATTGTGTACCTACTGTTTTCTGTGTTCGTTGGTTCGTGAACCAACGAACAGTCGTCGAAATAAAAATTTCCCTCTCTCGTCGTCGTTTTAGAGCATCCTCGATCCATTTAGGACACGCGTTCCTAAAATACGTAATTTCCCGTTCACGGAATTTCGAACAAACTCTTCGTTAATTGCGTTGACGAACGTAATAAAAGGATACGGAAATTCGTGTCTTGTAAAATGTTCCGGAAACATCGTTCTCGGAAACGTTACTTAACTGTTATTTTAAATACTTCGTTATGTCGGCATATAATTTACTCTTCTTCTCACAACACTTATATTTCATTCACTGGGTTATTTTGTAGCTTCTCAAGCGGGGCAAATGTTCGTCTAAAAATCTTAAACGTTAAAACAACTGCTGTAAACTCGAAGAAAAAGGCTCCAAGCTAAACACTTCTTATTTAAACATTCATCGCTTAACAAACCTTCCAAAATTTATATCCTCGTGAAGGACAATTACAGTGTCCTTAAATAAGTTCCCATTAACGTACTGATTATTTTACTGGTATTAACAATATATCTACTTTACAAATATAAACAATCTTTGTTAACTGTATACTCATTGAAACGAACTATGACGTAACGATTAAACTGTTTGTAATTATCAACTCGTTAAAATATCCGTTTACAAAAGATCAGGTGATCGTACATTTGTTATTTAAATAATAATAAACTTCTTCTCTATGTATTGCTCTTAAAAATACTGAACGCTATTATACATATAAAATATACAACGTGAAAAATGTATAAATAAAACGTATGTTCGATTGTCCTCTAAATTTTGTGGAGGATGTCGCTTAGCGACCGTCGCCATTTTGGTTAAAGATGCGCCATCTTGGAGTTACGGCGTTCCGGTAAAAATACGGTAACCATCAAAATATCTTTTTGTATCTGCTGTTAATACACAGCACTAAACAATCAACTAATTAGTTCAGGTTTCTGAAGAAAATGACAATCGTCACAGTGTTTAAAATACGAATGATTCGCAAACATGTGCTCGAAACAAGAGTCTCTCAATTGAATTTTATTTACTTTTTAGACGAATTATAAAAAAAATTTTATCGCATATTTACACTTTTCCACGATTCAATTCAACAAACCTGTACAATTATTTAACATTTTCCTGCGGAGTAAAATATTGAACTGATTTTAAAATTTAATTTATTATTATACGAGAGAATGGATTTTGTAGAAACATCAAAAAATTCAACGCCATCTGTTCAACAGCGAACGTTAATTACAACTTCATAACCGCGAGATCATTTATAACTTATTCAAAAGATATTGTTCGAGTTTCATTTAATATTTAATAGGAGATTTATATTCATACTGCTTTGTATAAAATTACAGGAATTTTCTCAATATGTACTTCTCCGATTCACCAGGTCAACGATAATTAGTTGCAGCTTTCATCGAATCGAATAAAATTAACCTTCGGAGCTCGGGCAGAACTTTATTATAAATTCCAGCTTTTCAAATTACAATTTTTACGTAGCCATTAACGTGCAAATATCTCCTTTTAAATAGTTCAAATTTTACGCACTACGGTTTTAAACGGTTATGCAGCCAATTATATACGTCAGTGGTTGTCAACCTTCTCAAAAATAAATATTAAATCCAAAATTCAACATTAAATATCACATTCAAAATTCAACAATAAATATCACATCCAAAATTCAAAAATTGTACTGTAACCAAGGCAAACATGTCTTTTACATGTTTAAATGATCATAGAAGAAAATTAACGAATTCACACACACGTATAACAGACAATATAACTATCAATAAGAGAACTATACATATATTAAAATCGTTTTACTGTACATTGCAGTTATCAATGTACTCAACTGTTCTCTGTGTATTTTTAATAATACAAATTGAGAACCATTGCACACCAGGGGTGATCAATTGGAAGCCATTTCAGAAGCCATTTCATATTTTGTGCTATAATCAACATTAAAGGATTTTGCTAGAAAAATGAAAAACTTAGAGTTGCAGTATAACAATACATCATATTTTGTACTATAATGAACATTAAAGGATTCTGTTATAAAAAAAGTCTTCATACATGTTAAATTGAGATTAATTCGAAATGTAAAAACTGCCCGTTCTCTAAAGGTTGAAGCTAATTAGTGAAACATAGAAGAACTTTTCGAATTCATTTGTCGATTTGTAGTTAATACGATAAAAGGTTGGGTCAAATCGTTATCGTTCTTTCGCAATCCGCGTGTACGTGACGTTTTCGCTAAAATGACGTTCCACTTGGTTACATAAGCGCAATTGCTTATCGATGGAAATATAATTTTAGCTTTATCAATATCGAGGGTCCTTTTAATTCCACTTTACTCGATATCTCGAAAGGCAAGAAACGAAACGAAATTAGCATAGGAAACCGGGTGACACGCTCCCATTTTAAATAATGGCACCATTTGTAAGAAAAATTTGAACTCTTGTGTCAAATTGTAATTATTTCGCCGCGTCTAATATTAAATTAGATCCTTCAATGGGCAGTAAATAGAAAAATACCGAAAACACGTTTGCGAAATGTGGATAAATACGAGTGCAATAAAAGAAATGAAGGTGAAACGATAAAATTCACTTTAAGTGAAATTATCCGAAGTGATTCTGAATGAACTGGAGACGGTAGTCAAAGTGTTAGTCACGTCACGTTTCAGTCGTGTTTGCGCGAAAAGAAAGCTCCTTTGTCGAAAATTTCTATCGAAAGGATCTCGAAAACATATCTCCGAACAATCTTCTGTCGATTCAGTAGATCTATCGATTCTTCCCGTGGAACTTCGGAATCTAGATTAAATCAGGTCCAGAATAACACTGGTAATATTCTTATTGAAAAGAGATCTTGGAATTCAGTTATCTTAATGACTGCCTCGTACGATAATTAACCTCTTAACCTTACGATTTTTTGATCCAGATAATATCACTTATCTTTTGTGTTTATAATGAAGAATTAATTAACCCTTTGTTGCATGACTTTCTTAATTCCGACCAGAAATAAACACTGTGAAAATCTCTTGCGACATCAACGAAAAAGTCAGGAGAAATGCTTTTTAATTAGAAAAATTTATTCAAAGAAAAATGATACAAAATTTGCAAGGTTCGATAATACAATTGGGTATAAGATTGTAATTTTGAGGAACAAGAATATCTTCAATAATTTGTTATTTATTTATGTTTGACGAAATACAAGAATATATTATAATATATTTGCAACGAAGGATTAAAATGAAATCAGTTCTGTTTCCGACATTTTCTCTTCAATAAGTACACCGAGACAAGTGGAAAACTTCTCCGGTAAATATTCTACGATTAGCTAAAATGGCCGACGAGGTTAAGAGGTTAAACTCCTTAAGATTCCGATGAATCGCGATAAAGAAATTGTCAACTTCAGCTTCAATTATCAACAACGTTTTGTATCAAAAGTAATAATCGTGTTACTTGTTACGCGTTAAGTTAAAGGCTAAGAGAAATATAATTACTTCGAGTTGACGTTCACCAAGGTGTTTCTATCTCGTTCGTGATAAACAATAAGTGTGTAAGCAAATGGATGATAAACAATATCGATCACTTGTCAATTCCATAACCGATGTCTCTAGTACTTGATCAAACAAACCCGGTTAATGTTATTCGGTGTTTCCAACGTCTCCACGATCGTCCGTTCGTTCTTTGACGCGAGGTACCTAACCCTAACTGATGCGCGTGTTGTAAAAATATGCGAGTCTTACGAGCTACGTGGTTTCCCTGTTACATGTAGAATCACGATTACTCCTTCTCCTCGGTTTCCTGGCTCTCGCCGCCCAACAAGGTCGATTTGTCTTCCTCGTGACCCTCTACTTCCGGTTCCTCGACGCTCTGACGCTGGCGTCTTATGGCCTTTCGTTGCACGTAGAACATCAGCACGATACTGATGCTTGCCAACGCTGCCAATCCTGCCAGGACTATGTAAATCATTACTGGCATCTGGTTCGATCCCTGCAACCAAACAAATATTCTATTATAGCCGTGTTTGGACATATGGTTGCAGACCTCATCGGTTATGTGACCTTGCTATCTGATTTTGTAACTGTTGTTTCGAGCTAGCTTGAATTAAACAAGAAAATATATTTTGAGACTTGTACAGATATATGACCGCCAGCTATTTAATTCTTGCAGCTGCTAATTGGAGCAAACATGAGTTCGGAAACAAGAAAGTAGTTGAAGATTTTTGATACAGCCATGTATAGGTATATGACCGCTAGGTATCTGGTTCTTACAACTGCTCATTCGAACAGACTTAAATTACGGGAATAAGAAAATATATTTGGAGACTTTTGATATTAACTATGTACAGATATATGACCACTAGCTATCTGATGCTTGCAACTGCTAATTGGAGCAAACATGAGTTCGGGAACAAAAAAGTTGTTAGATATTTTTGATACAGCGATGTATAGATATATGACCGCTAGGTATCTGGTTCTTGCAACTACTCATTCGAACAGACTTGAATTACGGGAATAAGAAAATATATTTGAAGACTTTTGTATTAACTATGTACAGATATATGACCACTAGCTATCTGATTCTTGCAACTGCTAATTGAAGCAAACATGAGTTCGGGAACAAAAAAGTTGTTAGACATTTTTGATACAGCGATGTATAGATATATGACCGCTAGGTATCTGGTTCTTGCAACTACTCATTCGAACAGGCTCGAATTACGGGAACATTGACATATATTTGGAGACTTTTGGTATTAACGATGTACAGATATATGACCACTAGCTATCTGATGCTTGCAACTGCTAATTGGAGCAAACTTCAATTGCGGGAACAAAAAAATATATTTGGAAATTTTTGGTATTAACGATGTACAGATATATGACCGCCAGCTATCTGATTCTTGCAACCATTCGAGCAAATTTGAATTACGGGATTAGAAAAGATATAGCTGGAGATTTCCGATACAGCAATGTACTGATATATGACCGCTAGCTATCTGGTTCTTGCAAATGCTGATTCGAGCAAACTGGAATTACGGGAACAAAAAAGATATATTTTTAAAGATTTTTGATACAGCGTTGTGCAGATATATGATAGCTAGCTATCTGGTTCTTGTACCTAGTGATATGGACAGACTTCAATTATTGGAAAAAGAAAGATATATTTAGAAATTTTTGGTACGTCGTCATGAATATGAACGGTTATATGAACCTCTCTAACTCTTGCAACTACTCATTCGATTAAACTCTTCGATTATTGGAACAAGAGATTTTTAGAACAGTGATGTACTGTTATGTGAATGTGAAACTGTCCAATTCTTGCGACTACAGATTTCAGCAGACCTGAATTACCAAAACACAAAAGACTTGATGATCTTTTATTTCATTTTATTGATATATGATTTACGCGAATTATTTGATTCGTAATTATAGGAATTTAATTGTTCGTTCGAAAGCCATCTTATGAAATCGCACATGTGATTGCAATTAATTTCAGCGGCAAATATTCGTTATATTTGATATTTGTCGCATTAATTTTAATTTGAATATTTTCCAACAATTCTTAAATGAAAGTTGGATGTTAAAAATGAAGATGTTTTCTATGATCAATAAAATGGACGTTCAAAAGATTGAAGTACAGAAAAGGTGGACTTAAAGTGTTCTCTTCTCTGTGAATTTCCCTCTACTTTAACTTTCAAAATCCCAAAAATCCTACAAAGGATGTATTCCACAGCAGGCAAAGAGATTGATATTAATAATGCTAGTAAATATACATGCAGAGGAGGATTGGACAAAACGGGTAATCGAAGAGAACGGAATACTTGATGCACCTTTAGAAGTAGTTTACTTCTCGTGGAGCAAATACTTTACGTGAAAACATATTGTGAAATATTAAAAATAACGTAACCGACCAAATATAAAATAGGTACATTCCATTGTGCGTGATCAAAAGAAGTATTAAACTTCAGCCATGAATGTGACCCAGAGCAAATCGTTAAATCATAAGTACCTCGTTTTGTCCGACTTTCTCATATATTTCAATTCTCTTCTAACTTTTGTAAGAGTTAAACTGTTATCCAGAACTTTTGCAAGAATTCAATATTATCCTCTTAATTAAATACGATAAAAGAACATCTTAAGTGGAGACAGGGAATTACTCGATGTTTCATAGAACTGAAACTTTGATCTACTTACAACGTTGCTGAAACTTTTGTAACTCTATCTTGATTTCATACTGTGTTGTACCGTCTTGATTTAATTCTGTTATACCAAAACATTTTATTGAACAATAATGAACCTTGTCATACCTAATTTTATGAATTCACAATATATCATGGTCAAATATTTTGCTGGCAATATTAAAATTTACAGGAACATTAAAAATTTGGTAATTTATGGTACTTCTTTTAAGCATGACAAAAATAATATTATTAAACGATTAAATGTCGATATTGAAGGTTTTCATAAAAATACAAAAGTCGAAGAAGCTATCTTGTTTCTTTTGGTAACAGAAATTCAGGTCATGTCTCTAATTAACAATTAATAATCCTTGAAGTAAAAGGGTATTCAGAGATATCTAGAATGAATCGCATAAATCTGAAAACGAATGTAAAAATTTGCAAGATATCCGGTGAAAACATCCCCCTGTCTCCATTACCGCAACAATTTGCAGCTTTCGCGATAAACATCTCTTTTCGAAGCAGTCCACACGACACCCGGTCTGGGAATAAATAGTGGGATAAGAATAGTACGAATTCAGAATAATCTCGAAAGTAACATGCATCTTTGTCCGTACTTGGAGGACTCGGAGATAAAAGATAAAAGATAACGACGGGCTGGTGAGAAACGCGAAGTAAAAATAAAGAGACTAGGAGTTTCTCGTTTGCTTTTAGATTCACCAACGTACTCTGTGCCTATCGATCGGTACGAGTGCTTCGGTTTAAATGTCTTTGCTGCAACACGATCAATATTTATGTGGAATACGAATTAACCTTTGGGATCCGTGAAGATCCTCCTGAAATTTTCAGACGGCCTCAAGGCCGGCCATCGCATTCTCCGAAGCAACGCGCACGAGATATTGAAACAAACAAGTTTTGCAAGGAACATTCGTCCTGGATCCTCGTATTTTTCTGGGCAGATGGTCCCTCGTTACGAATACTCAAACATGTCGACGTTGTTCTGAAATTTTCTACCTTAGGGGTAAATCTACCTTTTCGAACATAATTTTGTTGACATTAGTGTCCATGTTAATGGACAATTTTATGTTATACATTAAAGTGACTATGTTAATGGACATAATTTTATCTCATACATTAATTCATGTTCATGTTAATGATCATGATCAAACATGGTAACCATTTTGTTCCTCGAATGTCATTTTTACTGAATCAATCAGGGGTTTGAGATTTTTATGTGTATTTTTATTGCATATGTATTTATGTTTAATTTCATAACAATCTACTTTTGTTATTATAAACAATTTTTAATAATGAATTTATACTTGTAAAATGTGCAATGTGTAGAACAGATTCAGTATGCAATATGCATGTAAAGAAGCACACACGAATGCACACATCATGAAGCATACGTGATGTTTGCACGTAAAAAGAACAAATTAGAGTCATTGAATCTAACCTAACCTTAGTCGAATTCAATCTTAGCTGATGTAATCTAGTATAATTAAATCTAACCTCACTGAACCTCATCTAACCTCATCTGACCTGATCTAGTCTCATCTAATCTGATCTAATTTAATCTAATTTAATGTGATCTAACCTGAATTTAATCCAACCTGATCTAATATAATACAACATATCCTACTATTAGATTAATATAATCTAACCTAACCTAAATTACCCCAATTTAAACTAGCATATTTATGCACATCACAAACCTGTCAATAACAGCAATAAAACAAACAAAAGTGAAAAATTACAATATATATATTTAACAATTTATCTCAATAAAATCTGTAATTATACTTAATGAACGCCTCAATAAAAAATGTGTAAAACGGCAGTGTTACTTTTAGCTCCAACGCTTTAAAATTCTGGTTAATCGATTGTCATTCTTAATTAAGTGAAATAAACAGTAAATCACCGTCGAGTACCTTCGTACAAATCTTTGACCCAAAAATGCACAAACATGGCTACCTGTTCAGCTATCAGGTGTTCAAAATTCCCGCGTTCGAATGCGTTTGCAACTTTCTCTCATATCTCTAAAGCGATTGCAAAATGGTAAACGAGTTCTCTATCCAACTTCGCGAGTAGAATGCACCGTTTTATGGAGACTCTAAATAATGCACTTTTATGGGAAGTGCATTATTTTTGAAACAAACTGTATGCGTCGCTTGATTCTCATAAGATATTGAAGCGTGTTGCACTCGTACGAACATATAAAATGCACCTACCTTCCACTGGAAGTCGGAAGAGGGGTCGGTAAAGAACCACTTCTGAGGCCACGGCTTTATCGTTCCCTCAGGTGTCTTGAAGATTAACCCCTCGAGACTTAGGCCGTGCGCCAGAACGCTGGTCGTAATGTTTCCTTTTTTGTACGAAGCTATCCCCGCCTTCATGTACATCTGAGGTATTGTTTCGTTCTCTCGTAGCTTCAAGGTTATCCTCGGCATTTTCGCCTTTCTCGGCGAGCTCGCTGACGTCTTGGTCACTTCGTTCGGGGTACTGATCACGGGCTTGAACGTCGTCGAGAACGTTGGGGAAATTGTCGACGGGGACGAGGTTGACGTGGATGTCTGTCGGACACTTGTTGTTGATTCCGTCGAGGTGCGGAGACGTTGCGTGCTGCTGATTACGGCCTCTGCAAACGGGAAACAAAATATCGATAGTTGTGATTAGGTTATGGTAGTTGATTGGGGTAGTGCACGATGAATTCGGGAATTTTAGAAGCTGGGAATTTGGGACTTTGAGAATTTAGGGATTTGTAATTTTAGAAATTTGGGAATTGTGAGAATTCGGAAATTTGGGAATTGGGAAAATTGGGAGTTAGGGAATTTGGGAATTGGGACAATTTGGGAGTTGGGGGAATTTGGGAATTGGGAGATTTGGGAATTGGGAAATTTGGGAATTAGAAAAATTTGGGAGTTGGGGAATTTAGGAATTGGGAAATTTGGGAATTGGGGAAATTTGGGAGTTGGGGAATTTGGGAATTGGGAGATTTGAAAATTGGGAAATTTGGGAGTTGGGGAATTTGGGAACTGGGAGATTTGGGAATTGGGAAATTTGGGAATTGGGGAATTTAGGAATTGGGAAATTTGGGAATTGGGGAATTTAGGAATTGGGAAATTTGGGAATTGGGAGATTTGGAAATTGGGAAATTTGGGAATAGGAAAATTTAGGAATTGGGAAATTTGGGAATTGGGGAAATTTGGGAGTTGGGAAATTTGGGAATTGGGAAATGTGGGAATTGGGAAATTTGGGAGTTGGGGAATTTGGGAATTGGGGAATAGGAATTGGGAAATTTGGGAGTTGGGAAATTTGGGAATAGGAAAATTTAGGAATTGGGAAATTTGGGAATTGGGGAAATTTGGGAGTTGGGAAATTTGGGAATTGGGGAAATTTGGGAGTTGGGAAATTTGGGAGTTGGGAAATTTGGGAATTGGGAAATTTGGGAATCGGGGAATTTAGGAGTTGGGAAATTTGGGAATTGGGAAATTTGGGAGTTGGGGAATTTGGGAATTGGGAAATTTGGGAATTGGGAAAATTTGGGAATTTGGAAATTTGAGAATATAGGAATATCAGAATTTGAGAATTTGGAACTATAGAAATTTGGTAAATTTGAAATTTAAAGCTGTGAAAATTTGAACACGTGAAAGTTGGGATATGTGGAAATTTATACATGTAATCATTTCCCAAAGTGCGCCATGACGCACAATAACCTACATCGCAACGCGTCTCAATTTTGCAACATCATCGATTCAAAATTGCTATCGAAAACCTCCATCATATCTATTTGAAGAAACTCATAAACGTAATCCATAGATAATACCAAAGAAGAAGAATTCTAACCTGTGGTTGTAAAATCCCCGGTCTGTTGAATCTCCGCCTTCAGCACCCCTGGCATCGTACTCATTTCGTTCTCGACATCCGATTTTCTGTACATCTCCGCGGACGATGCGGTCGTCACCGTGAATTTGCTTTTGCTTTTATGCACGATATCTTTTCCTTGACTCCTCGACGAATTTCTGGCTATTGTGTTGTGACTGACGCGACTCATCGCTAGAACGGTGTTGGCGAACAGACTCTGGTCGTTTTGATTCATCAGGAACGGCGTCGCCACGCAGGACAAAATAATGAGGATCATCAGCATCCCCATGGTATATTTGATGATCCTCGGCCTCGGTTTGCTCGAGGTCTGAGGGAACCCAGACGATGAGAACTGGTCCGTTTGCGGCAGAATTGTGTATTGCAGGCTGGCATCGCCCTTTCGTACCGTTTTGTACATAATTAACAAACCTGTTGAAGGAATTCGCGTTTTCGTTGTGAATCATACGCAAACGTATCGTTATGGGATTCTTGACATTCCATAACTTCGTTTCTGAAGGTTACTTTAAGCTTTTGTGTGTTGACTTTAGATGTGTGAAAGCTGTAGATGTGTTCAGGGGAGGTTATGGTGTGTAGACTAAGACAAGTAACTAACAGAGGATAGTTGCTGATATGAGAAAGGCAAGATGTAATCATTGATTGTTTAATTCTAAATTCATCAGCTAGTACTACTAATAATGTTCACTTGATGTGTTAAATCTTTAGATATGTTCAGGAAGGTTAGGTTATGGTGCATAGACTAAGACAGGTAACTAATAAAGGTTAGGTGTTGATATAAGAGAGACTAGCTACTGTAATTGTCAATTGTTTAACTCTAAATTGTTCAGCTAACTAATGTTACTAACGATGTATTATGCAGACTGATCAGCCAATAACTCTGTCAATTAATCGTTGATGATGAATTTGTCACTGATGAGCAATTGTAATTTGAATATGATTAGTCAATAAATGCATACTTTATAAATGTGTGACTACCATAATCACTATACATATGTACACTTACTATGTACGTAAATACTGTAGCTACATTTTATATGTACATATGTGTTCTTCAAGCATATGTGATTTCACAATAACGCACCGTATACGAAGGATGGATGATTAAAAGTGATAAATGTAAAATGTGAAATATGGTGTAGTATAAAATAGTACTTTGCATGCAATCTTAACCAAGATTAAAAAAAATACGGATAAAATTTCCGAGGGTGTTAAAGCATGAAAAACGTGTTATACGACTTGCCGAAAGGCATTTGCATGGTTAAATTTGCTGGCTGATGAAGTAAAGCTGGGATTAGCCGAAACTATCTTCTTAAAGTCAAGCGTAGTAAGCCAACGTAAAAGAAGAACTATAACGCGAGCATAACAGGGACTTTATTCGTACAAAAGTTATAAAATGCAATTTTACGTGTGAAGAATATGTGTTCCTTAAACTGATACAATTTCTCATCTGTCGATGAGATTGGAATTTTTTAAATAAATCTCTTCGGTAATTTTTATTTTAATCTTTACGTTTACATATGTATGTGCATTTCAATCAATATTAGTAAAATTTTTAGGACACATTCAAATATGTTTTCAAATGAAAAATATATTAATATTTGTTTCTCAATTTTGCACAAATAAAAATGCAAATAAGGTATGAATATTTATTTCTTAATCTTCGTATGAATTTTTATGATAAATACAAAAGTATATACATATGCACTTTCTAATTTTAATTCTTTCCTAATTTATATTTTTGTAATTCCTTTTTGTACGTGAATGGAACAAATTAGATAAATAATATATTATAATTTATAATTTGAGAAAAAGGTCTACATAAATAAATGAATGAAAAGTTATTACAATACTATGTAAATTTTTGCTCGAATGAGTTACATTTTCATCTCGTGTCTTCGATTACAATAAAAAATCCTAAAAATCACAACTTAGAAATACAGATGATTAAAAATGAGAAATGCATGCAATTAAATGCAGCAGAAAATTATAAGCAGATTGTAGACAGATGTAACGAGGAGTAGTGTAAATGAAAAGTGACCGAAACAGAAAGTTGGGAAATTAGAAATAATTGCGCCGGATCGAAGTGTATCCTCAGGGAAATAATTAAAATCGAAAATTGTATGATCCTTCGACTGCGTGTAATACCTAACAGCAACGAAGCCCCATTTTTCAAATTCCCAAAGGATTATCGAGCATGGTCGAGCTAAAGAAAGGACAACAGACACGTTCCTCCGGGAGGAATCGATTCCCGATTTTCCTCGGCAAATATTAAATCACGATTCCCCTAAACCAGCCATAAGGTTAACAGTTCCCCGAAAATGCAACAAAACATGAGACAAAAGCAAATCGCACGTTAAAATAATTCCTACAAAATTATTCCCTGGGAAAGTTTTTTAATTTACCGACAATCGTCGTTCGAAAACGAGGGGATGAAAACAATAACGCGAATGAAAACAAATATAGCAACGAAGCATACTCCTTTGCAAACAAATGGCCAGGCACGAGCAACATTTGGCAATTGATGAATTGTCGAGAAACAAGGAGGCGAGTGACAATCGGTAATAAATAATCGTTCAGAGATAAACAAGTAGTACTCACAATATGTGTGCAACAGAAGGGGTTGGTATTCTCCGTTTCCACTTCCGGCAGGCTTCTCTGTCGGAGCGAACACGACAATCCAGGACAGGCAGAACCTCGCCTGTGAGAGAAATTCTCCTGGAAAATGCGCAGATGCGTCTCACCAGGGGGTGGTGAAACGATTGCGCAGACGCCGTCAACAATTTCCGGAAGTCCGTCACCGTTTGAATGTCTTCGATACGGATACGAGGAACCATCTTGGGTTCAAGGACGTTCGAATACTCCTCGACCTTGAACTTCTATCATTATGCTTCCTGTTATGATTAGCCGAATTCACCCCCTATGGAACACTCTTTGGCGATGGGGTTGACTGCCGTCTTTGGTTTTTATTTATTTTTTATTTTGGAGAACGAGGAGGGATGTAAGATTCATATTCTTAGAATTTTTTATATGTATTGGTGGAAAGGTTTGGGAAATTTTAAAACATTAATAAATTTGGAGATGTAAGTATTTGAAAACTTGAGAATTGCGTAATTTGTAAATTTGACAATTTGTGAACTTGTAAACACAGAAATTTGAAAATTTACAAATAAAAAAACTTATCTACATAAAAATTAAAGAAAGTAACACTAATAAAAATAATAAAATAACAAAAGCTCTGCATGAAAGATTTTATTTATATTTTATTACAAAATATAGATACATTAAACGCTAAGAAAATTTCTCCACTTCAGTTCTACTGAAATTGGATCAATGGAAGACGTTTTTCTGTAACATATGGCTATAGAAATTTGTACACTATACTTCATAAAGAGGAAGTATAACCTTTAAAGACGTTGAACGTAAAATAAGTGCAAAAATTAGGAACTAGTATTTCAATGAATCTTCACATATTCAACGTGAAAGTTGAATTCAAGTTCTTTTATTGCATAGTCGGCATAGCTGTTGAGGATGCGATGTCGCTAGAATCTCCAGATCTCCACAACTGGGTTATGGTTTTAACTTGTGTATGGAAGTTGACGCCCTAGAAACATGTTACATTTTTAATAAATATGTTAAACTAAATTTTGGAATAATTATGTATATGGTGCAGGTTAAATATCAAATTATTTGACAAATCTAAAAATTATTCCTAAAAGTTATTTAATTTTGTAAACAATTACAAAAGTATAAAGTTCACAGTTTAATTATATGTACTATATTATCAAATATATAAATTAGGGGTTGAAATATATTGTATGTTACACTTACATGTTTTCCATAAAAGTGATTATCACCCAAAAACGATCCCTTATTTCCTGTAAAACTGAACATTGGCAATGGGACAGGAATAGGGACATTTACACCAACTTGACCAGCCTCGATTCTATTTATAAATGCTCTTGCTGTTGCGCCATTTGTCGTGAACACGGCAGTTCCATTTCCATAAACATTCTTGTTAATAATGTCGATAGCCTCGTTTAGTGTGTTGGTGAAAATACAAGAAAGCACGGGACCAAAAATTTCTTCTGTGTAACATTGCATCGTGGGCTGAAACATAATATAACATTTGGGTTAAATTAAATTGAATTATATAGCAAAGTGGATGTAGTAATAACATTAAGTATTTTAAATTCCTAAATTTCCAAATTCCTGGATTCCTAAATTGCCAAACTCCCAAATTCCCTAATTCCCAAATTTTCAAAATTCTATATTTCCAAATTCCCAATCTCTCAAATAGCCAACTTCTCAAATTTCTAAGTTCTCAAGTTCCCAAGTTTCCAAATTTCCAAATCTCTAATTCCACAGTTCTCAAATTCCCAAATCTCCACTCCTAAAATTCTCAAATTTCCAAATCTCCAATGTAAAAATTCTCAAAATCTATAATACCTCCACATTAGTGAGAACAGTTGGTCCAACAAAGTTTCCATTTTCATAACCACTGACAACGAGTCCTCTACCATCAAGAGCCAACGTTGCACCCTCTTTCACCCCCGACTCGACCAAATCGCATATCCTCTTCTTCGACTGCGGCGATATAACTGGTCCAAGGTCGGTTCCAGGTACGTGGCCAGCATTGACCTTCAATTTTTTCGCAGCTTCCACCAGATCCGGTATCCAGTCCTTCGATTGGCCGACAAATATGGCTACCGAGAGAGCCATGCATCTTTGTCCAGCAGCCCCGAACGCGGCACCGACGATCTGAGAAAGGGTCTTGTTTTTGTTTGCATCTGGCAATACAACGCAATGGTTCTTCGCTCCCATGTTGCACTGCACTCGTTTGCCGTGAGCGCTGCTCTGTTTGTATATATATTTTCCCTAGAAAATGAAGAATTCGTTACTTGGATGATTCAGAAGAAATTAGTACATATTGATAAAATAGAGGATATTAGGAATTTTGTTTTATTGTCACTGTCATTTACTGAGGACTTTGATTTAGTTTACATATGGTGTAAAAGAAAGATAGTACTGTGTCTATAGAAAAGTTCTGGGACACCGAGGTACATGATGAGGTGTGAAATGTAGAGTGACTGAAAGTTTTCAGGTTTGGAAATTTAGAAATTTAGGAATTTGTTAACATGGGACTTTGAGAGCTGGGAATTCAGAAATCCTCATATTTAAAATAGTAGAGATCATATACAAAATTTGGAGATCTGATGATTTGTCAAGTTCAACTTGGAAAGTTTGGGAATCTTAAAAATTGGAAATCTAGTAATTTGAAATTTTGAAGTGTAGGGACGTAACAACGCCCAAAGGAAAAAATGTTTAATTCACAAAGTCGAAAGTATATAACTAGAAATATAGAAGAAGAATAAGTTAATACAGTCAGAAATGAATAAATACAGAAAGAACTACACGTGTACAAACTATCAAAGCTCATCGTAAACTCAATACACGAGTCCGTTCCATAAAGCAGTAACCAAATAAAACTAGCTTCATCATTCAGCTCGATATCTTGCGTACAAAATGTAACTGACAATAAAACGAACACAAAGGAATACCAATCGATAGTAGAACGTACCGCCTGATCGGAACCGACGAAAGAAACCGCCTTGATATCCGGATGTTCGCAGATAAAATCAACAGCGGCATGTTGGCCATGTATAACGTTCAATAATCCTGGTGGAGCACCGGCCTTGGTGAACAAATCGGCCAGGATCATGGATGCCCCTGGCACACGCTCGGACGGTTTCAAAATGGTCGCGTTTCCACACGCGACCGAAACCGGAAACGACCACAGCGGTATCATCGCTGGGAAATTGAACGGACAGATGGAGGCAGTTACACCAAGGGGAACTCTGTAGGAAATTATGTCCATATCTGTGGCGATGTTTGGTGTACTCTCGCCCATTTGCAGGGAAGGAATTGCGGTGCATGCGTCCACCACCTCTGTAACATAAATCAACATCGTTTGTAATGTATCGTTTACCTGTTTGTGATTAACGCTTACTGGATACCCTAGACGGTCGAAAACAGATTGTCGTACGCAACAAACAATTTGACATTGCAGATCGTTGTATTCGATCGAAATTGTTCAGTATTAACCTCTTTAAATTATGGTACGAACTCTAAACTTTATTGTATATTATTTATTTAATGGACTCAAGGCATTTTCACTGATGTAAGTTCAACACTGATATTATGATCTGGAGATAGTAAGAAGTTTTGATCTTTGTTAGATAATGAAGTGATCTGTCGCCCTGTGTAATATATGTATACCTATATCTATGATATATTTTATTCAAGGATCATGTGATCTATTAACAATATTCAATTACAACAAATGTAAAAACTGTATAATCTATTAATGACCTTGACAGTGACCTTGCGCATTGGACATATGCGCAGTAGATAACCGAAAGTAATAATCATGCGCAGGAAGTTCATAGAATATATACACTTCAATAAACCTCACTGCGCATAGTTATTCTATACGGTTAACAATTGCGCACATAAAATCCAAACTGATTACAGAAACACTTGTTCAAAAGATATTGCAATGATACTGTAAAATGTAATCGCTGTTTGAAACACCCGATGAGAAATTACTCCTTCATTGTTACATATTAAGTGAACTTAATAAATTTGAACTAACAATATAACTTGAGCCTTGATTTAAGTTGTATGCTTCGGAAGTTTTGAGGACACTTACGAAGACCACGAAGAACATCCCCTTCCGCGTCTGCCATTGTCTTTCCATTCTCCTGTACTAAATTTGCTGCAATTTCTTTCTGAAACAAGGATTCGTTCGTATTAAAATCTACGAAAATTCTTTAAACTAGAATTTCAAAATGGTCGCTTAGACAGTAAATGGCTCACAGCTAAGTTTTGCGTTTATATTCGTATTTTTTTAAATGCAACTTAGGAGGCTAAATTAAAATTATTAAGAACGTACCGAGTGTTCACGAATGAGTGCTTGGTATTTGAGCATCAACGTTTGTCTAGTAAGAACGCTAGTATTTTTCCATTTCTCGTACGCAGATTTTGCACTTTCCACGGCCGTCTGCATCTCTTGTTTCGTGCACTTTGGCGTACGACATAATAATTTATTCGTAGCTGGATCGTGAACCTCCGTGAATTCCGTGGCCTTCGATTCTGAAACAGATTCAAATCCTTCCATGACTAAAAATAAGTAATTAATTTATAAATAGTACAGATACAAAGAAAAGTAAATTAGAACAAAATTTTTACAAAATGTTCTAATATTTTCCTCTGGTTGAGGTCTTGAACCCTTCTCTGGTTACGTCACTGATCTTCAGTCGCATAAATTCTACATAGAATATCCACTTTTCAAGGAATAAGTTTTGATATTTAAAAATTTATGACTATTTGTAAAACTGTTGAAACTTTACGTCGCCATTTTTTCGAGAGGACACTACAGTGCTCGCTACCGTATACTGAAATTATTTTAACACAACTTTCACGCGAGAAATAGTATGTATAATTATTCCATTTAACTTTGAAGCTTTTTACGTAACCAGTGCTTATTCATCCGATGGTTAAGCGTTTCCTTTTTAAAGCAATGCTTAAAATTGAATTCGCCTCGAAATATAACGCCTTTTCTATGCAGTTTCAATGGACGCTTCAGCAGCACTCGTCGTCCGCGGGCTTGAATCGAAATGCCTTCAGAAGTGTACTTTTAAATGTTCGTCATAAAAAAATGGGTTGTAGAATGCTTGAGAAACCGAGTATATATTCGATCAAAATTGTAGACCTTTTTACTCGATCTTCGATGAAACAATTTATATTTGAGACTATATTAAAGTTTTAAACATCGATTTTCAACTTAAAGCGTCGTTTCATCGTATGCTATGATATTTTGTTTCATCACATGATACATAAATAATTACACATTTTTCGTATTTTCATATTGTACGATCGATGATTATTAAATTCGACATTCAATAACATTTTCTATGCAATTTTTAATACAGAAAAATAATTACCTACGAATTGGCCATCAATGTACATCTTAACCGCTGGTACGCTACTGCTGTACGTCCTTGCGGCTAATCGCGCCTAAAATATTCAATTAATATTAAACAAATTTTACTTTGTAATGTATTTAAGTTGAAGAATTTTATTTACCGTCATTTACATTTGTAATCAGTTAGTTTTTAAACGCTATCGTTTACCTCTTTAACAAATTCCATTGTCATGATTTATCGCGCAATGTAAAACGAAAATGAATGAATAAAAATTGTCTACCATATATTTATCACAACTTTGGAATAATTGTTTAGATACAATACAAGCACCTCGTCATTCATTCATAATTCAATAAACTGAACCTAACTTCGTGTGAATCAGAGTTTTATTTAAATTTCAAACAAGAGTAAAAAGATTTGATTATTATTTGAAATAACGAATACTACAATTACTTAACATTTCTATATTGAATACTACTCAATCATCAATAAGTTATACCAAACAAGAAAAGAATTTTATTTTTATTTAAAATATGTTGCAGTACAATTAGGTCGTTACAAATGTATCACCCTGTACTGTAGGCTTTAAAATAAATCTATCTGTCTGTTGCGGTTTATCGGTGGGCAACATCAAAGATAAGAAGCCCATTGGGAACAACTGTTTGCCCCTTGCACGATATACGTCGCTTTGACACGATACACTTGTTGGCAAACCGATTCAATTCGCGTTACGTAAAGTATGCGATCTCCATTACACCAGATTGGTAATGACATTCCCCTTTACGAGCGCCATTGCTCTGTAATTTTGTATCGGAGTCAATTGGAACGAAGATTCGCAAGTAGTCTCCCTTGAAAAACAACACGGATGTCGTGGCTCTTGAATGAATTTAGACCAGAGGTATAATTCAAACTTCCGGTGCACCGCTTCAGAAAGCAATAAGAGCTTTTACGTTTCAATTCGAACGTTACTGATCGTAATTACCGATATTAAAACGCCAAATTGGGGTATTATATCACTTTATAATTTCTTTAAGTCTCAATTAGTGAAAATTTCACTGACTTACTGGGTGAACCAGTTTTACGCTGGTTTTCAGTGTCTTCGCCATGAAATATGTTAGTAGTAGCCTTAATATTCTATCAGATAGTAGAAAGAGTTGTATTTTTACTAAAACTTGACGAAATTGTTTCTATAAATGTGGAATGTAGTTAGAGTGAATTTATGTTTCAGTAATTGACATATTTTCTACATTTTGTGTACTAATTATGTGTTTAAGCGTTCGGCATAGTCGGTTTGGGAGATTGTACTGCAATACTCGCGAGTTTGGAAAGATTAGGGATCGATTAGGCTAGTTTTGGATTAATTTTGTAACTATTATCCAAAAGTTACTCAGTATAATCTCTTTGCAGTTAAATCCTCTTCAAGAGTGAATGCAATAAATTATTTTAATGGTGAAAATTATTCAAATATGATCATTTTACCGGTGAAAATTATTCAAATATGATCATTTTAACGGTGAAAATTATTAAAATATAATCATTTTAATGGTGAAAATTATTTAAATGTGATCATTATTTTAATCGTGTGAATTATTTAAACGTCACGATTACTTTAATGCTGTAAATTATTGAAATATGATGACTGAGCTACAGATGTTTACAGATATTTGCTACATCGTGAAAACGTGTTTTGATATGTTAGAAATGTGGAACATCGCTAGTCTAACGACCATGTTTGCATGCAGTTTCCGTTTTATGGATACCGATAATTCGATTAAAGTCTAATTACAAAATGAAGGGTGTAAAACGTTGATATTTCTTGTTTTACTAGGTTGTTAACGCTTGTATTATCGTTAAATGAGAGGTGTAGATAACGTTGACCCCCCGGTGAGCACGCAGCTCCAAACGACCAGTAATGAGGATAACTCCATGACTGTTAAACAAGCATTACCGCATTCTGAAAATACATGTAAAAGAAAGTACTCGGAAATTAGGGATATTAAGCTCGTTTATGACTTAAGATGATGATCCAAAGCGTACATCGAGCATTGCACAAGAATGATTATTATATAATTGTCCAAACGTTATCCAAACACTTTAAGCGCCCGTGCAGTCTTATACCTCTATATCTCTAAACCCAGGGTACACATAATCAAAAATTTTTACATTCCAAAATTATAACGTCTTGAACACATCATATCAGGTATAAAATAAAAAATACTCCATTACAAGGAGAATCCTTGGAGGAATATCCCCCATTACAAAAATTAGAATGACATTTCATAAAGTATACATTTGAACATTTATTATACTGCTTCATTTGTTATCAATTTTTCGACTGGAATTTTATTTAGGTATTTTTCAAGTTACTGGAATGGCGATAACTATGAACACCCTATACTTTCGATGATACAATATCGAGAGTAATTTTAGTTATGTTAGAACTATCATCCCTTATCTGTGATGGAACATCTGCTGTGTATGAAAAATATTATCGAAATAAGAGATAATTAAATTTGAGTAAAAATCTGTGTAAAGAATTTATGAAGATGTGCACTGTACATCACTGTGGCTAAATTTAATTATCATCGAACGATAACGTAATTCATAAATATTTGCCTTGGATACAATGACTTCACATTGATTTCTCGCGGCTGATCAAGTGCACATCTACTGATGACAGCGAAGCCTGTTCATCTGGAATACATTGGACGCGACTCAAACGACGTTCTAGAATAAAAGCAACGAATTTTGGTAAAATTATGGGAAATTTCTGACGTACCTCGCACTTGGAAATTCTCGCGAGGAGCGCCATGCTTTCAGAGCACGTTCACGGCTGTCTGTAATGGAACTGGCCTTATTCACTGAAAAAATGGCCTTACGTAGTGTCGGATACGCGTGGCAATGTTTTCATCGAGGTTAATTATGTCTGTTTACAACGTTTCCAGTAGTTGATGTTTGCTGAAATGTTCTCGACGGAGTTCCGACAATAGCCGAAGAATGGACGACGATTGTCGAACAGAACGCGAGGACAGCTTTATCGATTCGGAGCGCTTCTTGGCATAAATTACTGATAAAATTATGTACGATGTACTCGAGTTCTAATATTTGCTTTAGATGAAGTAATTCGAGTTTAATTTTCAGTTTTATAGGATGAACAATGGTTTTATTTAGGTATTTTCGTTGATTTGAATTTTGGTACGAGTGCGGTAAGTGAGCTGTCGGTAAGGAGGGAAATTTGAATTATGGTGACTGCTGTTGGAAATGTTCGACTACGTGTTGCTTGACAAGTCGAGGTGGAGCCACTTTCCAGCAATATACGTGACGCATTTACTATATAGCATAATACTATGATAAATAAGACACATATTGATAAGACACAATATGTATATCATCAGATTAAATGTTCTAACATCTCAAATTTGTATAAATTGCCACATTAACTAATTAAAACTTTCATTCACATAAAGCAGAAGTTTAGATGTAATAAAAGAAAATTGTATGTGTACTATATCGTCAATTTGGGTCGGTAAGGCTAGGTCAAAAAGTTAGGTTGCAGGTTGAGGTACAGTTATGTTATAACGTTTACTATTAAAGAATGATCAAACATTAAAAATATTGCACGAGCCTTGAAAATTTTTGCTGAAAATAAAAACTTGTTTCTAGAAACTGAACACGAATTTCGTTTAATTTATAAACAATTAAAATTCTTAATTCTTTATCAGATAGTTCTAACTCATAGAAACCTCCCTTTCAAATTTTTGCCGCAAATAAAAACTTTTTTCTAGGAACTGAGCACTTTCATTTAATATACGAACAAGTAAAACTATTAGAATTTATAATTTTTCAAGTGGATACAGTCTCTTATCATTATAACTGTAAATTATTATCATTAAACGGCAATAATTACGCCGTTCTTTAACCGTGGTGTTTCCTCGTCCATCGAAATACCGGTTTTCTTAAATTACCATCGATACAAAGAATGTAACATCGCGTTATAAATAATTGATAAAGCACCAACGTCCGATATTGTTCAGAATTGATTGCTGCAACCGTAAAAAAACGTCCGGTTTAGAAAAAAAATGGTATGAGGAAGAGGGGAAAGCAAGAATGTTGGTAATCGTTAGTGGCCCCGAGGCATGCGTAACAACTAACCGCGCGATTACACGGAAGTTGATTGGCAAACAATCGTTAGAACCGATCGACAGGTTCTGACTCTGTATTAAAGTCTCGTGCGTTTGTTCGTTTTATATGTGCAGCCTTTAACTGCCTCCGAAAGCCGTTTATCGATACACCGGCGATTATGTATGGCGAAGAAAGTGAAACGCGATGGAAATTCACCCTAAAAAGGTGAACAAAACACGTGATCCATTACTCATTAGCGACTAATGTCAACACCGGCTTAGAAAACGATATTAAATACTATCTCGATTATTTATATGAAAAGAAATAAAATTTAACAAAACTGCGGTTTTCATTTTTTACATAACTTCTACCATATTAAATACTAGTATAATCATTTATATGGAAGGGATTGAATTTAACAAAACTGTGTTTTTAATTTTTTAAATAATTTTTACATTACAATAAACTCTATCTGAAATAACATTTGCTTCCTTGGTTGTGTGAACATGCAAAATTTTATTAACAATTATTCTTCTTTGTATTACAGTTCATACTCCATATGAGCAATTACATACGAATATCCTTCTAATATTTTGTTGAAGGTTATAACATGTTTTTTTATAGGTTAACGTTAACATTGGGTTGTTAATATTATCTTAAAGTAATGTCAGACTCATAAAGTAGATTATACTTTGTAATCATATTAGGAAGTACAGAACAGAAGGACAAATTTTTATACGAACAGTAATTTGTTGATGTAACAGAGTATCGTGTTCGCTGTAATTCGATTCGTACAGTTGAATGTTTATACATTCGTAGTAATCGATCAATTGAAATAATGAGAATATAAATAGAAACAACCAGAACGATGAATAATTCATGATGTTCGACAAATGAAGGTGAGACAGTAAATAGGCGATCAAGAATTGCATTTCGCTTGTAATAAAAATAAGCATGCTGTGAGAAAACGATATTAGAAAACGAGTTCAAGTCGGTGAAAGCAATCCTGAGCGAAACAAGTATCGTTAGTAAAAATTTCATTCAGATATTTTCATGATATTACCAATTCATTGCTCCTACCACACGCTTTCAGGAATGAAATATTTCAAATTCTAAATAATTATTTAATCTATTGTTCCGGTGCATTTACTTTATGATTACGTTTACTGTTTTGTTCATATGGTCTTCATTGTCGATTAAAAAATTTTCTAAATTATAGAATAATTCTTTTAGAATTGAATAAATATCATTTTTAATTTTACTTAAAATTTAAATTTTGCGTGAATTAGAAATCTTATTTTTAAATAAAAATGTCTGACACCCAACAGTGTTCAATAGCAAAAATTTCTCGTACACGAAGACTAATATCTTCTCAATAATATTGACTTTTGCCCCGGGCTCTGTAAACTCTAACGACAGCTCTGCAGAGCATGTGATCTTTCATATAAAGATTAATCACTTTAGAATGACACATTCATACCACTTGATCACGATGAACACAGTGCTTTAAAATGATTGTAATACGAAAGTTACGATCGGTCACCTCCTAACAAATTATTTAACCCCCTCGTTGCAGCGTCTGCTGTGCAATACTCGCAAATCAATTGCTACAAATTAAACAACTTGTTTATTAATTATTCAGATGCTTTGAAATACTCTTTCCATCCTTAATTCTCAAGTTTCGTTCCTTTTCTATTTTCAAAATATAAATTGTCATATTTCAAAGAAATTTCTAATGTTCAAATAAATCTACATACATTGTGTACATACTTTATTATTATTTTGTTATAATTCTGTTGAAAGGTTGCGTATAATTTAACCGAATATGTATGTACATTAAAACGATATTATAAAACGACAATACGTTATTTATCTGATATATTATGTATCACATGTACATATGTAATTATTTATCTGATACATTACATATCATGTATACGTACATTACTTATATGATATATTTCATGTCACATATGCATATATTAATTACCTGGTATATTACATGTCATATATGCTTATATTAATTACCTGGTATCTTACGTCATATATGCATATATTATTTATGTGATATACTACATATCATGTAGACACATATTACTTGTATGATATATGTCACATATGCATATATTAATTACCTGGTACATTACACGTCATATACGCATATATTACTTACACAAATAAATTTCATGTCACATATGCATATGTTAATCATTTGATATATTACATGTCATATATGCATATATTATTTACGCGATATATTACATATACATTAATTAAGTCTGTCGATAATACATGTAAAGAAGCAGAGGCTAAATAAAGAAATGCAAAGAAGGTGATCGTTCGAAATTTGTTGACCGGTGTTCCGGAGGAGAGTAATTTTCGAGCGGAGCGAAAACAGAAGCAAAACGTCGAAAGTAGTCAGCCTGGTACCGTCAGCAGCGGAATAAAAGTGAAAAGGAAATGAAATACGCTTCTTGTAAACAGGACTCGTCGTATTAAGCCGCGTGTGACATAACGGTGACATGAATGTCTTCAACACTAATCTCTCCGAGTAAAATGAAACGCGTACTTACGGCCATTAAGCTCCTTTCAACGTGTCCCGGTGTTCACGTGTTCGCGATTGCTCTCCCGTTTCAGGAAAATCCGTCTGGCAAGCGCCGGGAACAGGTTTCCTCGCTGTTTCTGCGATCGCGTCATTTTCCCGGTGGATGACGATTGCATGCGAATTTGAAAGTCGAACGTAATGAACCTGAAACGACTCTGTAAAGTCGACAACCGTTTTGGCTGACCGGGGTTCGATAAATAACCGAAATGTTGCTGCCTTGCCGACTCCTTTCGTGCATCGCGAGTTTAAAGTTCAAGACGAGTTTATGTTAGCACTTTCACAATGTAGTTTCGTTTTGTATATTTACTTTCATAAAGTTGACATTCGTATAGGTACTTTCTGAAAGTTGAGATACAAGTAACGTTTGATGTGTACAGTCGGTTACAAAAATATTTATAAGTGATATGTAAAATACAACTTGTTTATGATGTCCAGTGATCTTCCAGTTATATTCAATGTATAGTACTTTTATAAAACACAGTTTTGATTTGTGTCGTGTTTAATGTTTACAGTCAGTCAAGATATGATAAATATAGCAAATATAAAGTGAACGAGAATTTTTGATCATGGAACATGTTTGATCTGTACAGTCGGTAAGAAAAATATTTATAAAATGATAAATGTAAGAAATGTTATAAAATGAACGATAAGTTGTTTACGATAATGTCTAATAATCTTCCAATAATAATGTTCAACAGCCTTCGTTCGTTTTTATATATGAATTTTGTGTGCTTTTGTGTATAAACTTTATCGGTGTTCCACTTCGATTGCTATCAGCACGCAGCAGTAAGCGGTTTCTCTAATATGACTAATCAGTTGCAGGTCTAGCCAAATTTTTATGCACGGGGACCCACTTTCGAAAACGGTAACTTTTCATGACTCACTAATTACTATGATCATGATTCATTCCGTAATCAAGATATGCTTCGACTCCTAAGTCCTAAAGTTCAAGAAACCTTCAATTCCGAAAGTCCTCAGGACCCGAAATTTCAACGTTGAAAAGTTCAGACAGAAGTCTCAATATTCAAAAATTCCAAAATCGTAAAATTTTTAAGTCAGCAAGTGCTAAAATTGTAAAATTCCAAAGCTCCAAAATGTGGAACTAGTAGAGGTCCTCAAATTCAAAAATTCCAGAACGTCAGAAGCTTAAAACCTGAAATTCTAATAGTCCTGGAATTCCAAAATTTCAAGATCTGAAATTTCGAAAATTCGAAAGTTTCAGTCCCAAAAATACAAAACCCTAAAGTTCAAAAATTCCAAAACCTTAGAACCTGAAATTCCCAAAGTCCCAAAATTTCAAAAATGAAAAACTCTAAAATTAAAAATTCCAACGTCCCAAAATTCCAAAATCTCCAATTTCGAAATAAACAAAAACTCCACCACTAATTTAATATCAAAAACAAATGATTATCAAAGGTAGATTTCGGCCAAAGATAAAACGTAAAGTCCGTACGTCGCTATTTTCTCGAATTACTATATTGTCGAAAGAAATCAACGAATGGTAATTGTACAACGTTTACATGCACAAGGAGAGTTTCTTGAACGTTGTGTAAAGATTATGTTATCGACTTGGCAGGGGATATCGTAACGTGTTTTGTAACTTGCTGCTCGGTGTGCTGAATATTAAGTCTGTTCTACGATACACACCGAGAAATCAGTTTGCAAAAGTTAAATAACGCTTTTAACGTTTTCAAATATTCCTCTGCGAAAACAACGCTGTAACTGATTTTTAAACACGTTATTTTCCAGGGAAAATTGTAGATCTACCGAAACGTTTTATTTGTTATTCATTGTACTCTACTGAGCATATTTATTATTGTTACTTATTATGTTCATGTTTATTTGATCATAAAATTATGTGACCAAAAAATATATGTATATCATGTATATATGAAGATCATTATAAAAGGATGTTGTTGTTAAATGTTTATGTATATACATTATAAAATAACGTAATTACAAAATGAGCACGAATGTTGTTATACAATGATGTTTTTATTAAATGTTTATGTATATACATCATAAAATAACGTAATTACAAAATGAGTATGAATGTTGTTATACAATGATGTTTTTATTAAATGTTTATGTATATACATTATAAAATAACGTAATTACAAAATGAGTATGAATGTTGTTATACGATGATGTTTTTATTAAATGTTTATGTATATACATTATAAAATAACGTAATTACAAAATGAGTATGAATGTTGTTATACAATGATGTTTTTATTAAACGTTTATGTATATAGTTAAAAAATAATGTAATTATAAAACGCTTGTGAATATTATTATAAAATGATGTTTTTATTAAATGCTTATGTATGGTATATTTGCAATAAAAAAAAATTGAAGACCACTCGAAGTGCGACAATATATCAGAATCTATTTCCAGGACAATTCAGTGAAGAGATATTTGTGAAAGTTCGTCACTTAGACACGGTAGAAAGTCTTTTTCTTCTTTTCATCGGGTCAATTAAAAGGTATCATGTATAAATTACCGAACAAACCTGTTCGATCACATGACACGTTCGCATGAAAATGAATTTGACAAGAAATTTCGCAGACGCGTGTTTTGCCATATTATCAAGGTCTCCATTTTTTTTGTATTTTTTCTGATAACAATAAATATTCAATTCGCATATATCATCCACTTGTATTTATATAATTCTTAACCTTCGGAGTCTGTCGAATCGACAGAACAAGGATATTGAGTAACAAACGGGAATTAGCATAATTTTGTAATCGATTTATATTCGAACGGGACTCAACACGAGACAGTTAACGTAACAATGCGATTTCACTAGCTCGAGAAAACTGAATGAACGAAGCGATGACTTGAACTAAAACTGAAGAGGATATGCAAATCGATAATTGCATGAATAGGTACATAGATATGTAAATGATTAACGAAAAAAACTGAAGTGGATAAATGAATGAATATTAATAACAATGTGACCGAATGTTGCGATAAAGAAACAAAGCAAAGTAAATGTGTGTATAAGTAAGACAGGGTAACAAGGAATAATTTAATAAATATTTTGAAACAAAGTGCAGAGTCGTGTTTTTTCACATTTTTATGCTTATTTTTAAATAAAATTTTGTTTAACTGTTTGTGCGATCATTTTAAAGCAACTTTGTTTTAGGATACTAATTAGTGCTAATGGTTTTGTTCTGACTGCTTATTTTTGTATTTTAGGGTGCTAAGGATGTAAAAAAGGAAATTTTAATGATGTGAACAGGTTGAAAATTATTGAGTTACGTCATTTATATGGTGTAATGTAAATGTATTAAAATAAATATGTGGTATAAATTATCAAGTAGAAATAATTGTGGTATATGTGTTTTATATATGATTATACTATGTAGCGAGGTCATCGTCAATAGGTTAAGAACCACTGATTGAAACATTAATATACAATCAAGTATTGAATAGACAAGTCACCACCTTTTTACTTGCTGAAAGTAGATTAGACAATGTAAAAAAACAATGTTCCCATTTTTAATCCTGAAAAATTACAGGAAATTTCACAAATTAATTGCATAAATTAAAATTGATAAATTTTGGTCTAATCATTTGTGGTCCTACAAAATTAGAAAAAATTGAATAAATCATAGATGATGGTCTAATCGGTAAATTACGACAGACTGTAAAAACAAAAATTGTTGTCTGTAAATGAATTGAATCAATGTAACTTCCAACGTTACATCACAGATTTGCTTTTAACTAATGTTACTAATTTTCGAACAAATATTCTAACTTTCCAGCTTGTTTTTCTTCGCTTACGTAAATGGATTAGCAAACATCATAGCACCTCCTATTATAGAATTCTTTTTTCAAGTAGAAGTATTTACAGATATACTTCTACGAGTATAATATGATATACTCTCGTTATATTGCCGTATTCATTCCTTTTTACACTTGTTCTCCCTTTTTGGTCAGTGAAGTATCAATGACAATTATTTTGATTATTTCATTCTCAATTTCTTATTAAAAGAGAATAAATAAGATCACATTTTATTTAAATAACCACCGAAAAATAATCAGATCACATTGACGTATAACCAGTGTTCTTATCAAACCAAAATTTATGCTAATTTACGATCCGGAATAAGCTCGTTCCAAACTCGAACTATATTGTCTAAAATCATCATCACGTTCACAAAAGTGTGTCACAAGGACTCGTTACTTAACCGTCGATTTCCTAATCGTTCGCTAATTTTCATCATTTCACACGTCCATGTCCACGACACATTCCTTTCGTACTATCAAAGCTTCATTTCACGCAAAAACTCACTAATTAGCTACACGTGCCGAATCGTCAAGGAACTCATGTGACAGTCGAAGAATTAAACGTTGGATATCTCCGAAAATACTGACTATTCACAAAAACGGACAAACATGGGTTCATTTACTTTTTATTCTATGATTTTTAGAAATGGTTTTATCAAAATCGATGATTCAAAGATTGTGACCTATGTTTGTAAGTGTGAATAATGGAGACATATTAAAAATAGTGCTTTGAAAAGAGGAATATTTGCATTTTGGAGTTCCTATATCTTCAAATTTCTATGTCTTCGGGTACCTATATTTCCGAGTCCCTACATTCTCGAATCCCTACATTCCCGAATCTCTAAATTTCCAAATCCCTACATTCCCGAATCTCTACACTTCCAAATCCCTACATTTCCGAATCCCTCCATTTCCAAATTCCTATATTCCGAAATTCTCACATACCCAAATCGCTACAACCCCAAATCGCTACAACCCCAAATCGCTATATTCCCAAATTCCTACATTCCCGAATCCCTACATTTCCAAATCCCCACATTCCCAAATCCCTCCTTTTCCAAATTCCTATATTCCGAAATTCTCACATACCCAAATCGCTACAACCCCAAATCGCTGCAACCCCAAATCGCTATATTCCCAAATTCCTACATTCCCCAATCCCGACATTTCCAAATCCCTACATTCCCAAATCCCTCCACTCCCAAATTTCCATATTCCCAAATTCTCACATACCTAAATCGCTACACCCCCAAATCGCTACATCCCCAAATTCCTACATTCCCGAATCCCTACATTTCCAAATCCTTCCACTCCCAAATTCCTATATTCCCAAATTCTCACATACCTAAATCGCTACACCCCCAAATCGCTACATCCCCAAATTCCTACACCCCCAAATCCCTATATCCCCAAATTTCCTACACCCCCAAATCGCTACATTCCCGAATCCCTCCACTCCCAAATCCCTACATTCCCAAATCCCTCCACTCCCAAATTCCCATATTCCAAAATTCTCACATACCCAAATCGCTACAGCCCCAAATCGCTATATTCCCAAATTCCTACATCTCCAAATCGGTACATCCCCAAGTACGGCACACTTGGTCAGAATAGAAAAATGGCCTCACACATATTTCCGGCGGTATATTGGCTCTCGCGGTCGCACAATTAGGCGAAAAACGACAGTAAACGTCTCTCAAGTGAGATACTTGCGCGAAAGCAGTTGTTATTATTCTTATTTGCCTGTAACTGGAAGTGTTCACGGAGAGCTTCTTTTACTTTGGATCACGAGCCAACTCGTAGGTTGACATCTGTAACTATCTTTTTAGAGAAATGATATTCGATAGAATAAAAGAAAGGTACTTTAAAATGACAAACTTAACTTGAACGATACACTATGTCTTATTTCAGAGAATTAACGTATGGTTTCGTCCACAATGAGTTAATATTCAGTACGATCGAATGGCCCGATTACGAAACGACGTCGCAAAACACCTGGTAATACGATAATGATGTACGTGACTGGGTGCAACGCTACGGGACGAAAACGTCAAACAATTTCGAAATTGAAACCGTAGCCTACAGCTTAATCATGTAAGGTGTTCTTATACAGCCACGAACTTGATTACCTTTCTTTGGTAAACATATTTTAATTGCTCCAGTAACTGGACAATAGCCCGTTCAAGCAGGTCCGGAGTGAATTGAGGAGGCGAGGGATTATTACACACATGAGAATTGGTTATACGTGACATTGCAATACTGGGAAACGGAGTTTGATGGATATTTTGATTTCCATGTTTATACATTTGCAAGTTTACAAATTTGAGAATCTCTACGTTTTTGTACCTATTTCTACATTCCTAAATTTCCAAATTTTTAAGTTTCCAAATTCCTACGTCCCCAAATTCCTAAATTTCCAAATTTCTGCGTCCCCAAATTCCTAAATTTCCAAATTCCCGAATTTCTAAATTTCCAAATTCCTACGTCCCCAATTTCCTAAATTTCCAAATTCTTAAGTCCCCAAATTTCTAAATTTCCAAATTCCTACGTCCCCAAATTCCCAAGTCCCCAAATTTCTAAATTTCCAAATTCCTAGTCCCCAAATTTCTAAATTTCCAAATTCCTACGTCCCCAAATTTCTAAATTTCCAAATTCTTAAGTCCCCAAATTTCTAAATTTCCAAATTCCTACGTCCCCAAATTCCCAAGTCCCCAAATTTCTAAATTTCCAAATTCCTAAGTCCCCAAATTCCTAAATTTCCAAATTCCTACGTCCCCAAATTCCCAAGTCCCCAAATTCCTAAATTCCCAAATACCCAAATCACCAAATTTTCAAATTTCTGAATAACGAAATCCCCAAATTTCCATCTCCCGAAAATGAAAAAATTTCCAAATCAACCCACACAAAATTGTTTCCATTATTTCATTAATAAACGTTGTGAAAATTATTGTTGTTATTGTATCAATAAACCAAGTTACACAAAGTCATATAATTCGTTTAAAATTGTAGTTTGCCCATTCTCCATAAACGAACAATAAAAATAGTAAAATTTGATGTCAGAAACAAAGTAAACAAATTAAAATTTTCTTCTTCGCGCAATAGAGGGAAGAACACATTACAGCCACTCGTGTCTACAAGGTACACAATTTCTAGCATAATTTTGTCCACAAAGTAAGGACCCCTGGAGATCACAAGATGGCGTGTTTAGTGGAATGTTTACTTTTTTCGAATACATGCAATTTGTCATTTTCTTGTGCACTTTCTTGCAAAACATGCAGTGGACAGTTATGTAAATCATCGTACAGGCAGGCAAATATGCGAATAAGTAGATAAATGAATACACGGGTAGATAATGTTAGAAATGTAGGTAGATAGTCAGGTAATGAACAGTGTACACAATTGAGTTGGTAAATAAATAAATAAAGGAGAATACGTGGAATGAATGGAATGGAATTTTTGAATACATAAATAATCTGGAAAGAACAATTTGTTATTTGAAAATTGTCTTTCAATGTTCGATTTAAAAATTTTAATTTAGTTGATTGGTAAAGTTTGATATCAAGACTTACATTTAGTAGATTATTAAATTTAGTTAAATATATTGTAGACTGTTTATTAAATATTCAATGAAAATTTGTTCATTTTTAAAATGATTTTATATTATGTATTCAATAATCGATACGTCACGCTTGTTCTCAATTCACAACGCTGCGACTTGTGTATAGTTACTATGTTTTGCTTCCAGTTCCTTGACGAGTCATTAGTACGTTTCCCGTGTGTCCATTTGATTTATCGACGACGTATCAATACGATTCTTGTCTCGTACGACTGATGTGCTAATCACGTATTACTACGTTTTTCATATTCTATGCTCGATAACTCGCCTTAAGCAACAACATCCTTTACCTTGTCTTTTACTCAATACATTTAATCATTTCTAATGTTCACAAATTATTCAATACAATTGCTCTATTAACAAAAATGCTATAGCCTCAAGGTTTGAAACTTCCAAATTGTCAAACGTTTTAGAACATCCATAATTTTCAATCCCAATATTTCAGACACAAAATCACCAAATTCTAAATTGTCAAAAGTTCTCACGGACCTCACAGAAGCATCTCAACATCGTACCAGAACACCCTGATTGCATTCTGCAAGACCATCGAAATCCTCAATAGGATATAAATCTATAGAACTCGTAGTTTTCTCCTCAATCAATTAGTGAACAAGTATTTAAACTAGTAGACAGGCGCTAATAACCCCTGATGTTGATGCGACTATAAACTCTAAACAAACAAACAAAAATATATCAAATAATAAATAATAATCTCAATATATCAAAGTCCCAAGATCGTGAAATTCCAAATTGTGAAAGTCTCAATGTTCCAAAATCCCAAAATTACAAAATTTTAATCTCTGAAAGTTCCAAAATCCCAAAATCTGAATAGTTCAAAGTCCCAAGATCGCAAAATTCCAAATTGTCAAGGTTTAATACACTAAATCCCAATATTTCAAAGTCCCAAATCGTGAAATTCCAAATTGTCTAAGTCCCAATATTCCAAAATCCCAAAACCAGAAAATCTTAATCTCTAAAAGTTCAAAAATTCCAAAGATCCCAATATTTCAAAGTCCCAAGATCGCGAGATTCCAAATTGTCGAAGTCCTAATACCCAAAAATTCCAATATTTCAAAGTTCCAAGATCGTGAAATTCCAAATCGTCAAAGTCCTAATACCCCAAAATCCCAATATTTCAAAGTCTCAAATCGCAAAATTCCAAATTATCAAAGTCCCAATATCCCAAAATCCCAAAACCAGAAAATCTTAATCTCTGAAAGTTCCAAAATCCCAAAATCCCAATATTTCAAAGTCCCAAAATCACAAAATTCCAAATCGTCAAAGTCCTAATACCCCAAATCCCAATATTTCAAGGTCCCAAAATCGCAAAATTCCAAACTGTCAAAGTCCTCATGTCCCAAAATCCCAATATCTTAAGCTCCAAAAGTCCTAGAACTCCAACACCCCACAAAAGTCGAAACTCCCTTTCCACAGTTCAAAACCTCCAACTACCCTCAAACAGCTACTCGTAATGCTGCGTTCATCCACCGCGATCAAACCTAACCTAACTCAAACGTGCAATAAGCAAAATTCTCCCTGTAACAAAATTTCACTCGTCCCACGCTAAAAGTACAGAATACAATGATCAAAACTGAAGAAAATACCCGTCAAGTAAGTTTATTCACAATTACGTGGATGGAAAAGGCGGGATTCTTCTGTGACGTATAAAATGTATTCGTAGCGCTGGTTAGACACGTTTACACGAACCACAGAAGATTCCCCAGATAGTTGGCGATCGGCCAAAGGCAACGAGAGGTAAAAGTCAGTGTTTTTTCTTGGTCGGATCATCGCAGAAACAGAGAATTCGTAAATCGGAATCCAGGATTGTTCCTTTTGTCTTGTCTATGTTTAGACATCGCTGCGTATCGCCCGCCATAATTCTGTACACGATAGTTTTCATTAAAATAATCCCTACGGAAAGAGTAAACGTTCCCATCTAAATGTCCACACAATTTGCATTCTTCTCGGCGAAGATTTGCACGGGAAAATTGCATCTCCGAAGTGAGTCGTTCTCTTTCCCCCTGCGTCATTTGCATCGCGAATGTTTGTTTGATCTTATTACCCGGCTAATTCGAGCGTTTCACTTCGTTAGCCTTCTGCAGTGATTACAAATAGCTACGGTTCTGGAAATCGCGTATATTAAATTAGACGATGTTTGGTTTTATACCGCAACAGCTGTTGATCCGATTCATCCTCTGGACACGATATGCTAGATTTAAAAGGGAGATTTATGTTGCTCTAAATAAGATCATTATTCCGTGGACGTGTACGAAGTATACCACCTAACTTTGTCACCATCAATTACTTTATCACGCTGTTGTATCTTCTGCGGACACGAAGAGCAATGTCTCGGGGAAAAGATTGTGGCGGGAAATTCAAACACGGATGATTATTTTGAGGTTATCTCTTCGGTGGTTTTATTTATATATTTACTCGCGTGGATTTCTATCTTGTTTTGTTGTGAAAAACTAGATTTGGAAATCTTTACTTTATACATGGTGTTTGGCCACTGGTTAATTTCAAGGGATGGCAGTGGATAATTTTTTATCTATAAGTTTCTTATATTTCTAGAATTATTCAACTTCGAAATTTTCCAGAGTGCCTTGAGAAACGAAATATTTAATATTTCTGTATTTTTCGAAACTTCCTCACATTGAAATTAGCAAATTTCCATGTTGACCAAATTTGTAAATTTGTGAGACAGAACATTTTAAATTCCTTAAATGCCTAAACCTAAGAATTTGTAACTATCTAAATTTGAAATGTCCTGAATTTGAATTCGGGAGACAACTCATACAATATTCAGAATGTATGAATAAAAAACTGATCGATGGAGCTGAAAGTGTCGTTTCATTTGCAAATCTAAAATACCGTGTGCGTAGTAAGAAACTCGATAAAAAACTATGAAAATATTCACCACTGGAACGAGATAATTAATCAAGAATGCAGAAAACGGATTAAACGTATTAAATCCTCCTGTTCTTTTTTTATTAACTCATTGATACAGCATTGTGCAACGTGTAATCATTTTTCTATTAGATCGTTCTTGAAGGAAGCTTAGGGATTTATAACGAAATGTCATTCGAGATTATGCAAAGTCGCGAATTAATGGCTTCGGTGTTACAAAAGATACTGGAAACGATTATTTTCCCTTTCGATGCAGTTACCTGTGTTTAATATGCAGATAAGTTATGTAATTGAATGTATATACTAATGTATTTACTGCACCGACTGCTTTGAGCTGTTAATCAATATTTCCGAATACGATTTGAATACGTACTTGATTACCGATACTCGTTATATCAGTTAATAAATATTGCTGTTGACTTCTTGTTATGTAGTTGTTATTTAGCTTCTGTGAAACGGAATACCATTCTCAAGTTAGGTTATGATCAATTAGATCAGGTTCAGTTAGGTCAGTTCAATAATGCTCAATTTAGTTAGGTTAGGTTCAATTAGACTCAATTCAGTTAGGTTAGGTTCGATTAGACAAAATTTACATAAATTAGGTTCAATTAGACTTACTTCTGTTAGGTTAGGTTAGATTAGACTCACTTTAGTTAGGTTAGGTTCAATTAGGCTCACTTTAGTTAGGTTAGGTTCAATTAGACTCAGTTTAGTTAGGTTAGGTTCAATTAGACTCAGTTTAGTTAGGTTAGGTTCAATTAGACTCACTTTAGTTAGGTTAGATTCAATTAGACTACATTCAGTTGGGTTAGGTTCAATTAGGCTACTTCTAGTTAGGTTAGGTTTAGTTACTCATTGATGTCACAACTCTTTATTGATTTATTAATGTTTTATCAGTCAAATACAGATAATATAAATTGAAACTTTTTGTGAACATAAAAAAATAAGTCTACAAATAAAATTATTACAAAGATTTGTCTAACATAAAATAACCAAATGTACAACTTTGAAATCGATACTTTTACACTCTTTTTGTCTGAATTCGTGAACTTGTCGAACAAGCAGGGTCAACCGGGCTTCCGGAAGAGCACGTAAACTGCGGGCATAAAGGCGAGTCCGTGACAAGCGACACAGTGAACATAATAAAAGTTAGTCCACACATTCAACGTGACGTTTGTTAATCGTTCTCCAAAAGGCGCCAGTCAACCGAGGTTACGTACCGTGAGTCAAGATCTCCTGCTTCCGACCTTGGCCAGCTGGTTTCTCTGTTCCGCATTCTAAAAATATTTACCGCGCGAGGATAGTTAATCGTGATAGACCCTGATTCACCGATCCTATTTCATCCTCTTCCGCTACTGTAACCCCGAAGTCCCTACACGTCCGATCGTTCCGACAAAACCTTACACGTTTCACAATTTCACGCTTTAGTCATCCGATTTTCTTCCGATCGCTGGAGGACTATTCGTTAGGCAAATCCTTTCTTTGAAATAACAACGCTGTTTATTTTTTAACTACTTATTTTTAGTAGTTGTAACAGGTGCCTTTTCTATTTAAATTTTGACAAATTCATTTGTACGTAATGTTTTGATAAATGTTACGAATGTGGACATCTTGTGTTTTGACAAATGTTACAGGTGTGGACTATTCTGACAGATATTAATGTGAACATCTAATGTTTTAAATACGAGGAAATTATAATATTTTGATAAATATGAAGAATTTGTACACCTAATATTTTAATAAATATTACAAATGTAGGCAACCAATGTTACAAATGTGTACAGAACATTTTATAGCTCACTATCAGGACTTAGCTTCCGCGTCGATAAAACGTGAACGAATCACGTGTCGTTTACGGTCTAGCGAGATTTACGACCGCGCTATATCCCCGCGGCTACTCTACGCTATATTTACTGCTCCTCGAATCCGAAGTTTATTTGGAGTTTCGAGCATCTCGTTTCCGCCAGAGTGGCCGTTTTTGCGTCAAGGTTCGCAAATTGTGCACGAATGTTTACTCTCCGAAGAATTACAACCGAATGAAATGATAAAAGGTGCCAAGTGAGGATTACGGCGATGTACAACAATTTCTTAAAATTCAATGACTCACACTCGCCTTGATTCCTCGCTAACATGCAATTTCAATGTAACGCGCAGGAAGTGTAATTATAGTCCTTCTACGGAGTTTGCGATTTTTTTTCCTGATTTCAAACCGAAATCGTTTCTCGCATACGTACACAGAGGCGTGCATAATAACATGATGACTACTTTCGTAACTCGGGACGCGTGAATTATTAATTACTGGGTTACCGACGATGCGTATAAAAGTGTAACATGTGGGGTTTCTTTTTTAAAAAATCGAGAATAAAGTCGCAAGGGATTCGGTAATCGAGTTGCGATTCAATTTTAGCCGTATTGCCGAACGTTCAGAGGTACATGTACTAGTGAAGAGGTCTACTAGCCTGACTCGGTCGGTACCGGAAATATTCTGTGCTATACGTGGTCCGGTTCAAAAGTTTATTTATTTTTTTTATTTAAATGATTATTACATTTATTTAGTTTATTTAGTTCATTTAGTTTATTCAGTTGATTCAGTTTGTCCAGTTTGTTCAGTTCGTTCAGATTGCACAATTTTTCCAGTTTGCCTACTTTGTCCAGTTTATTCAATCTGATCAATTTGTCCAGTTTGTTCAATTCGTTCAGTTTGTACAATTTTCCACTCTGTCCACTTTGTTCAGTTTAATCAGTCTGATCAATTTGTCCAGTTTGTTCAGTTTGTCCAATTTGTTAAGTGTGATCAGTTTGCTCAATTTGTCCAGTTTGTCCAGTTTGTTTAGTATGATCAGTGTACTCAATTTGTCCAAGTTGTCCAATTTGTCCAAGTTGTCCAATTTTTCCAAGTTGTCCTATTTGACTAGTTTGTTCAATTTAATCAATTTATCCAGTTTGTTCAGTTTATCCAACTTGTCCAGTTTGTTTAGTTTCTTGACTTTGATCAGTTTGCTCAATTTGTCCAGTCTGTCCAATTTGTCCAGTTTTTCCAGTTTGTTCAGTTTGTTCAATTCTTTCAAATTCTTCAGCTTCTTGAAATTCTTCAGTTTCTTCAGTACAGTTTATTTATTTGAAGACGTATACTTTTTTATACAATGATGATGTTATCGTGATTTCACAATTGATGTGAAAATAATGTTGGAAGAGAAGGTTAAATGTTATCCGATTATCGAGTACGCCAACATATTGCACATTCATGCATGAATGTTGCTAAATGAAACACTATACACGATAGTTCCTTTCTTCTCGTGACGAGGGAAGAGAAAATTTGGAAAGTTGAGAGTTCCCAAGAATTAGTATCTTTACTGACTCACGAGCATTTTTGTACTTTCTAAATATAAAATATGCGTCGTCTAAAACAAAATATACCACATTCAAAGTGGAAAATTTTAGAAGAAATGCTAACATCTTTTATTCACGAGTCACTGTTTCACTTTCGATTCGTTCTTTTATTAAATCATTTCTGTGTACGCTGTATTCGTTATTATAAATCAATATTTATAACTATTTTATACTATTGAGTCAATTATAACTAATAATAATATTTATTTATTCTATGACAGTTATTCTGCATTATCAGTTATTAATCTTGCAATTAATAATTATTAGATATAAATGTTTGTCTTATTATTTTGTAAATCAAAGTTATTCTATATTAATTACTTTATAAATCAATGCTCATCTTATTCTACAAATCAAAGTTACACCAAAAATTAATCATGCAATAATAACATTTTCCATATTAATCATATACATAAATTTATCCTATCTTAATACAAATAAATATTTAATCACATCCTCGTCCAATATTCTTCATCTTCCGCAGAAAAATAAGTCACTTCACAATGTTGCAATCCAACTCAACAAGTGTCGATTCATTTAAATAAGCACAGATGCTTTCTTATTTTGTCTCTATCGTTCAAACGAATGTTCATGGAATATTTTTTTCATCCACAATTTACGATCTCAGTTTTCAGTGGAACACAATCAGTAACGACTCGTTTTCTGCCACAACTAAGTAAACACAAGTAGCAGTCCTGTTGTCGACATAAACGTCGCTCGACTTTCGCGAACTGCAAACGTGTCTTCTGCTGCACTGGCGAGATTACATTGAAAGTAGCTCCGTAAGCGGTAAGTGGCCACTTTCAATTGTAACGGCAGAAATCTCGCACAACTTTCCATTTCAATCCGGGATATTGTTCGGTAGGAGCTTCTTGCGCGCCTCCATCTTGCCCTCAAATAACGACAGTGGTTCCCAACAATTTGAAATACTACAATTTTATTGTGACCTCGATTAGGTCATCTAACTTTAATTGCGTTGGTCTATAGTAGACACGAATGAAGTCTTCATATTTTGACAACTTGTTTTTCAAATTCGCAGATTCTCAAATCTTTAAATTGTCTGGTATCCAACTTTGCAAAGTGGATTGTCGAATGCCAGATCTCATATTCCAAACTTTCTATATTTACAAATTCTCAAATTCTATAACTACGCTTCCCTAAATCCTGTGATTCCCAACTTTCTAAATCTATAAATTGTCAAATTCCTAACGTTCTAGATTTTTATATTCCGATATTTACAAATTCCTGAATCTCCAAATTCACAGAGTCCGTAACTTCCATTTCCCCAAATTCTGCGATTCCCGAATTCTTAAATCTCCGGATTATTAAGTCCCCAAATTCTCAAATTCCCAACTTGCCAAGTTCCCAAATTCTCAAATTTACAAATGTCTGAATCCCCAACTGCCCAAACCCCATAACTTCCATCTCCCCAAATTCTGCGATTACCGAATTCTCAAATCTCCGGATTGTTAAGTCCCCGAATTCTAAAATTCCCAAATTTCTGAATCTCCAACTTCTCAAATTCCATAACTTCCATCTCCTCAAATTCTTCGATTCCCAAATTCTCCAATCCCCCGATTCTCACTTCCCAAATTCCCCACTTCCCACCTCCCCAAATCCTCAGATTTGAAAATTTCCAAATTCCCAACCTGCTATATCCCAAAAACCCCAAACTCTAAAATTACCAAATTCCCAACATCCATCACACAAATGTCCATTCCATATAAATAAAAGAAGTATCAATGGTACCTCGCCTAAGTCCGATCCATATACCAACCCAATGTCCTACAATATCTCCATGGCAATATAACGAGTCTTAAACTATTCCCTTCAAAAGTAGATCCCTCGCACAAACAGATAATTACAACGATTGAAAATAATTTCTAGTTCCCGATATTACAACAAAATAATTACAACGCTGTTATTAGCCATAAAAATACAAGGGAACAAAGGGAACCTAGAGAAGTAGTGAATTTTCCAAGGAACGCGGTAATAAAGTGTAGTATTTAGAAGAAATAGTAGCTGTTGCGACGATAATTGCTTAATTACCGTCTCGTTACCGCGCTTCGGCTTCTCTCGACTGTCCAATTAAACTCTATGCCGAACTTTAATCGGCCTGATGGCCAGCCCGACTCACAAAGGCTCACAAACGCGTTCTCTAAAAACTGGTAACCGTCCAGTTAAGCTTGTAAACGTCAACGACGATAGTTCAACTGAACAGCGTACGAAACACCAGTTTCCGCTCCGATACCCGACCTTAATTATTCCTTATAATTGCCTGGTAAATTTAATGGTTTAATTAATTCGCTGTGACGTCACCGAGTGCTCAAACGCTTGTTAACGTTCCTTTGCTCCACCGTTTTCGAAACGTATTCGTGTTTTTATCGAACAGGGTGAAAAAACTCATCGTCGAATTAAAGATCGAAGATAGAACTAACGTGATCCGTTTATTATGACAGTTTTACATTCTTCTGCTTATGCGTCGGGACATGTAGGCACATTTATGGTTGATCGCTGTAGTTACTTTCCTTTACGGATTTTAGTAGGTAGGGAGGTTTTAGGGAATTCAGAAATTTTTCAGAATCCGGGGATTTTGGGATATAGGGTTGGGAATTTGGTAGTTTGGGAAGTTTGGGGATTCAGAAAGGGGCTTTGAGAATTTGGAGTTTTGGGATGTTTGGGGATTGAAAAATTTGGGGGTTTGAGAATTTAGAGTCTTGAGAAGTTTGGGAATTCAGATATTTGGGGATTTGAGGATTTGGAGCCTTGGAAAGTTTGGGAATTCAGAAATTGGGGGGTTTGAAAATTTAGAGTCTTGAGAAGTTTGGGAATTCAGATATTTCGGGGTTTGAGAATTTGGAGCCTTGGGAAGTTTGGTCACTCAGAAATGTGGGAATTTTAGAATTCAGAGTCTCCGAAGTTGGGAATTTGAAGATTTGGAGATTTGGAGATTTAGAAATTTGGAAATTTCACAAGTTAGAAGTGTGTATAGTTGGTAATTCAGGGTTTTGCAAATATAGAAAGCTGCAAAGTTGGATATTAGAAAATTTAAAAATTTGAGAACCTGTGGATTGAAAAGTTGTAAATTGAGCAGTTTGAGAATTTTCCTATATAAAAATTTGAGAACCTGAAAATCTAAAACAATTTTGCAACCTAACAAACTTTCAAAACTTTGAAAGGAATCTCCCCCATTTCAAATCTTGTAACAGAACACTTATGAGAACACTTGTTAGATGTTCGAACCCATCACTATTTACGTTCAGTGACAACAGCATGTGCTCCAAGAGTTAACGCGAACAATGACCGTCAAACTAGCCGCCAATTTGTGCTGGAACAGATGTCACAGCCCTTGTGACGTCAAACGTTCGTTGTTCAAGTATCACGAAAGGGGACAGGATTTAGAGTAGAGCAATTTGCTACATGACGAAGAAAAAAATGCGTTCTCGTTCGAACGTAGGATTCGTCCGTGGCTCGGCAGCGGGCACACTTGAAAATAGAACCGCGTACTCGAAACTCTTCAAGGCCTTGGGCAGGAAGCCGAGAAGAGGCCAATGGATTTTCGTGGCCAGGGCTACGGCATCCGGTTGCCCAATGTTTTTATCGCACACACCAACGGGCTTGTATGTCCGTAGTTGTGGAACCAACGAGGACTTTCGCTTTCGAAAGCTGCGCCACTTATCGATTGACTTTCTTCTCTTCCGACGTTCGTTTTCTGCCCAGAATCTTCGCTGCGTTTTACTTTTTATTCGTTTCTTTTATCGTGGTTCGATATCCATTTTGCAAAGGTACGCGCTCTTTGCGAGAACGAAAGGTAAACTTATATTTTGCTATCTACTTTTTCGAATATTCCATAATAAATAGGGACTTTTGTGCGAATAATGTTTTGTAATTTATACAGGGTGAGTCATCTAACGTTTGCACCTCATTCTTTGTTGTTTTTAAAAGATACGTCTCAAGGACATCGTTGAATGATTCAGTGTGACTCATGATACCGATAAAATTTTTGTCTTTGTCATTTTTTTTAGAGATATCAGGGTCACTTTCATATTCTTATGAAACCCTCTCTTAAGCACGTACAAACCCTGTTACACCTGCAACCCCTGTCATTAGAAATACAGTGATTATTATTATTGAAGGTCATTGAAGGTCACAGATAGAAAAAGGTATATATAAATCTGCAACATACGTACGATTTTTGTATGAAAATATCGATTTCGAATGAAAATAGACATACTTTTTATAGTGTTGCTAAATGTTTATGGATCATATTCTGTATCAATGCACGTATAATAATTACATTTTCGCAGTCCATGAAAACAGACATACATTATAGTATATTTGTAGATCATTATATTCTGTATCGATGTATATATAATTAAATTTTCTGGTGGCTCCAAATGAAAGACAAAAATCAATGTTCACTTCTGTCCAAAGAACTTGAAGTTGTTTAGAAAGAATGTTATTAATATTAGCAACAGATTTTGAGAATATGACATTCACGTAGTGAACTAGTTCAAAAAAGGTGAATGTCGCCAAGAAATGTTTTTCTTCAGAAACGTCCCAGGGAATGCGGATAGATGTGCGCAATTATAGAGAACGATGCGAGTACACGCTAAACGTTACAAGGAACGCTAAACGCACCACTTACGATGTCAACAGACTTTTCTTGTTCGATGAAATAAAAGTATAAACTACTTTATTGATCTCTAGCTGTAAAATTTTCCACATTATTTTTAACCAGTTTGACTCGTGACGCACTCTTCGTGATCGTGACGCACTATTTATGATCGTGACGCACTCTTCATGATCGTGACGCACTCTTCATGATAGTGACGCACTATTTATAACCGTGACGCACTCTTCGTGATCGTGACGCACTCATACTTCCTGATTAATTTTACTAGAATTTTTAAAACGCAATTTCGAATTCAAGTCCAATAATTTACATGGTCAACGATTGCGTAATAACAAATTGACATGACATTTCAACGTCCTTTGTTTTAATATTCTAGCTGTGGTCAGTTCTTACTGACGCACCTGACGAGTAAATCATAGGGCAAGGTGTTAAATTGTACTTAATAATGAAATACATAATACTTACATGTTAAATAAATTATTAAGCTATATTGAATTGTATGTCCGTTTTATTATTGTAGTTGTGGTTAATTCTGACTGACGCACCATAAGGGATTAACACGTTACTGTATTGAATGTAGCAAATAATTTGTTCTTTCTCATTTTTTACCATTTGACATATTGCTCCAGATGAACTTGCAATAAAAGTAAAAGTAAAAACATGTCCTAACCTACAAAAACTGTTGATCTCCCAAAAAACTAACCCATCCCAAAAAAATTCTCATCCTCGTGCAATATTACTATCAGTAGGAGTTGTCAAACGTTAATTTTGATTAGTGAATTGACAACGTAGATCGCATCGCCTTCGTACAAGTCTATTATCAGAAAGAAAGTTAACGTTCAAAGAAATACGGTAAAGGGGTTAACCGAGGTGGTCTAACCCCGCAAATTGCTAATCAATCAATGTGGCAGTTTCGCGAAACATCCGAGCATCGTCTGAACTGTAGCAACGTAACGCAACGGTTAATTAAGGCAATCGTCGATTACGAGGAGCTCCGTGACGGGAAGGTTAAACGATGAAAAACCGAGCGATCCACAGGGTCGTAGCCATAAACTTGAATACCATCATGAATTCATTTTCTTAATTGCGTACTCTACACACGGGTAAGTTTCTTGCCGCGTACCCTTCGGCCCGCCATCTTGACCATTTTGTTTCGCGGAGAAGTTTCTAGCGCCACATGATCCTTCTTTCCCGAAGAAAATGTATGCCTCGAGATAAATCACGAACGGCGTGGCTGGCTCGTAATAATGAAATGTTATAGAGAGACCGGCTACAAATGGCAGAGGAGCCAAAGAAGTAAGAAGAGTAGATAAAATATGGCCGAACGTCTGCCACTCAGGACTCGTACGCGACTCCGGCTACCAGCGAACAACGCGTACTATGTGTGCTTGTGTTTTAAACGTTCGAATAGATTGCACTGTAATTTTCCTTCTATTTTCAATCACCTTTTTACGCACCAGCTGAGTTACAACAAAGAAAATTATCGTATTTGCCGCGGCGGAATTTTATACCATCGAGATTTAGCGGCGGTGCTTCTCGCCTCGATATGGAGCTTCGGAAATTTATAGACGAGTTTTATATCTCGTGATGATACGCTGTGGGAACGGGAAATTTGTTTGTTAAATGTTCTCCGAGGATATTAATCATTTGTTCGGGCTTTAGAGGTCTTCAATTTTTATTGTTGTTACGTAATCATTTATTTTAAGTGGTGAACTTTTATATTTGCAACTATCATTTATTTTATTTTTTTAATTTTTGTATTTATAATGTAACGATCATTGGATATTTGTAAATTTAAACCTTCGAATTTAAAAATTTCTACATTCATAAACTTCTTTTTTAGATCTCCTTTAATGTCTTAATTTATAGATAACTGTTGACTTTCAAAATATCTTTTAAATTTAAAATCGACTAAAGATCAGATATTTTTTGTCTGACATAAATGTATGTCGGAGAAACTACTTTTGTTGCCACGTTTTCTACCATCTCTTCGTTTTTTTCAGTATTTTTAACGCACGATAATTATGTTATTCAGTGCCAGTCATAAGTTGCAGATATTACTCACAGCAGGAGGGCTATCGTTCAAAATAATGGAGTGAATCAGTACAACCTATTTGAATAATTGTTCTTATTACCGTCATTTGTTGGTTAAGTATAATTACTAATATTTATTAACAGTTATTAATAATTATTAATTTTAAGATTTTTACATTTATATGTTTGTAAATTTCTGTGGTTGAAAAGGGGTTGGAACATTTATTACTGCCTTTTCTATTTGTAAGTTTCAGAGCTACTGAATTCCTAGATTACTAAATTTCTAAAATTCAATCTTTTTAAATTACTAAATTCCTGAATTTCTAGATTCCTAGATTACTAGATTCCTAAATTGCTAAATTTCCAATTTCCAATTTTGCAATTTTCCAATTTCCCAACTTCCCAATTTTCCAATTTCTCAATTTTCCAATTTTCCAATTTTCCAATATCTCAATTTCCCAATTTCCCAATTCCCAAACTCCCAAATTCCTAAATTTCCAAATTTCTAAATCCCCCAATTCCAAAATTTCCAAATTCCTAAGTTCCTAAATTCCTAAATTTCCAAATTCCTAAATTTCCAATTTCCTATGTCCCCAAATTCCTAAGATTGCAAATTCCTAAGCCCCCAAATTGCAAAATTTTCAAATTCCTATGTCCCCAAAATCCTAAATTTCAAAATTCCTACGTCCCTAAATTCAAAAATTCAAAAATCCTAAATTTCAAAAATTCCTAAGTCCCCAAATTCCAAAATTCAAAAATTCCTAAATTCCCAAATTTTTTATTTTTCTCTCCTACATTTCTAAACCCCTATATTCCCAAATTTCCACCAACCCTTAATCTCTTTTAAACATCTATTCCTTTAAAAACTCAAAACAATGCAGCAACAAAACAATAGAAATGAAAAAAATTGAAATTAACAAGACTCGAACACGAACCAAACAATATATAGATTGAGATAATGCTCCCATTGCAATTTGAATGCGACCATTTGAAATAAAGTTGTCGCGATTAGAATGTACGATCAAAATCTGGCATTTGCCACAGAACAACCTAATATCGTATAACGCAGTAACATGCAATTGTCAATGGTGGATGTGCGAGATTGTGGAGTGGAACAATGGCGTAATGTCGATGGAGAATACAAAGATAGCTTCATGAAACAAATAGAAATCTCCGCGAATGCAATTACATGGGTTGCACGCTGACAGGCTATTCAATCACGTTCACTGATACAATGTTTTGTATACTTTATCTCGCACATATGTACTTCGAGCACACTATCACTATCTCGATAAACGGCGTTTCTTAAATTCCAACGTTTGCGTGCAAGATTTAGTAAGAAATTAACAATGCAACACTTTATTCGTTAAATTTACTTTGTGACAATTTATGTCGGACATTCTGAAAATAGAACATTTGATCAATTTCGTATTTCTCTTTACAAACAAGGTTCATCTGTAATTAACGATGAGCAGTAAATTAATTTAAGTATTCAACAGAAAGTTCTACTTAAATCACTTTATTGCTTATTATCAGTACAGTATATCATTTAAGCACAGTAAGTCTGTTTATTACCACGTGTTTTATAACACACCTCAAAAATCATTTAATCGTCTGTAAATAGTCTAAAAAACATACGAGATATCTTGGATCTTTTATGTAACAGGCGAAAATATCATACAATTTTCAGGAAGTTTCATTATTTTTAGAAATGGTAGAATTAATAATGTTCAGAAACATTACAAGTTTGACGAAACTTTCGTATGACATAGTTCTTGAAGGAACAAATATAGTCCTCTATTTTTTTAGTTAATTAATGATATTTAAGTAAGAGGGTGAAAATTGCTTTCGAAGTGTAGGGGTATTAAGATGCATTTAGCTAATTATCCCGAAAATTAGTACAGTAATTCCAAGGTCTCAAAGTATCAGGTTCTCAAAATCTCGTAGGCACATAACTTCAAAGCTGTAAGTCCGTACAGCCCCTAAGTTTCAAAATTGCAAAGGTTTCAGGGTCCAATATTCTTAGAGTACCAAACTTGCAAAGTTTGAAAGTCTCAGAGTACCAAACTTGCAAAGTTCGAAAATCTCAAAGTATCAAACTTGCAATGTCCTAAAATCTCAAAGTGCCAAACTTGCAAAGTTCCAAAGTCTCAGAGTATCAAACTTGCAATGTCCTAAAATCTCGAAGTAGCCAAACTTGCAAAGTTCCAAAGTCTCAGAGTATCAATCTTGCAAAATTCGAAAGTCCCAAAGTACCAAACTTGCAAAGTCCTAAAATCTCAAAGTCCCAAACTTGCAAAGTTTTAAAATCTCAAAGTCCCAAACTTGCAAAGTTCCAAAATCTCAAAGTCCCAAACTTGCAAAGTTGCAAAGTCTCAGAGTATCAAACTTGCAAAGTCCCAAAATCTCAAAGTCCAAAACTTTCAAAATCCTAAAACCTTGACTATCTCCAAACCTCAAAATTCCAAATTGCTCGAATTAAAAAATATCAAGCTGCCAAAACTTCCAATATCCCAAAACGTTTCAAAAACTCCCAAACATCAAACTACAAAATACCCAATAAAATATACTCTAAAATTTATAATACACATCATAATAATTACCCTGACAACTCAATCCTTCCTCAGAAATTCTGATCCACACAACACTTACATAAAAACACAAATCAGCAAAGTACCCCATTAAAAAAATTGACAGAAACATTAAAAATTTATCGTGACTAAATTGCAGACACAATATCGTATCCTTATGTCCTAGCTACGGGATCACGTCGCAGCCTGTCGGACGCTCCTTTTATTGCCGGTTTTAAAGCTCCGTTACGCCGAACGAGCGTTTCTGTTCGTCACAGGACGTCGTTGCGGCTGCCACAACATCAAATCACTCGTAAAAAAGGTTCCACGTGTCGCGTTTGTTGGGGCTGGTGCAATTTTTAAACCAACGTGCCCGGCAGCTGCGGCTACTCGCTCGGCGAACTATAGTTCATCGTCGGTTGTTAAATCGCTGCTTTATAGGACCGCTGTTAGGTGCGGCTGCTTTCAGAACCGTTCGAAAACGCAAAGTGGAGAGGTTCGAGGGATTTCGTATTACCTTTTGTCGGAGGTCAGGTGCGTGAATCTTCACTTTGCGTTTTCACGATATTCCATCTGTATTTTCTACGCAGGTCCACGGAAATGTCACATCGGTGCACGTTCCGGGCATCAATTATTTTTCTGAGGTTCGTATCTCAGTTCTGTTAGTTTTTAATCAATTCTTCGTCAAGTAGAACTCTCTGACCAATTTCCAAGAAGGATTCTTTTCAGGTATTTCACCGAATCTCGGCGAAGAACTTTTTTCAGTTAGTATTTGATCAATTCTCAAAAATTATATAAGAAACAATCTGCAGACTTTTCCCTGTATGAAAGTCTAGAATATCATTAGTGGATCATTACAGAATATCTATAAAATATTATTAACAATTCCAACTTTCCTAAAACTTCTCCGAGTGTAGAAAATGTTGCTTCGTCTAAATAGCCTCTTTTAATATAAACAAAAGATTGCGGAGCAAAGTGTCCTCTTACCGGAAACGACAGTTATCGCCAGATAGATTAAAAAACACCATAAATTTGAGGTTTAATTACTGTTCCAAGAGACTCTGCAATTTAATCAGCGGATCATTCAAGTCCTTGGAGCAAGATTACAGGAATTCTCATGGTGGTAGAGGTAGGTAAATTAAAAGAAGGAAGAAATGGCGGAACCTTGTTCGCGTCAAGTTTTTTTTTCGTCGGATTCAGAGGTCGAGCTCGAATTTTGCGTTTCTCAGACCCATAGAACGACCTCGACCATGTTTCAAAGTTACACGCGGTGCCGATGGCATCGTAATTACCAGTTGCAACGGTAACGAGCGTCAACGTTGTGAAAGCAACTAATCGAAATTGCGGTTAATGGCCAAACCAGTTGATCAATTAACTACGTAGCTACTATATCATTCTTGAGCGTACATAGGACATTTTTATTCGCCCCTTTCTGCAACATTTAAATCGTATTTGCTCAAAGTATGAAACTTTTTCAATTGTTTTCTTTTCTGATTTCTGAAAGAGAGGTTAAGTTCTAAATCGTATAGTAATCAGGTTCGTGCTTTTGTACTTGCATAAATCAGTACTTAAATTATACTTAACAATTTAATATATTAGAAATAATTTCTAAGGTGTATGTATGTATACTTAAAAGATGCAATTCAGGAAGATTTATACAGGATCCAAAATGGTTGTTACATTTGCTGTTTCATTTTGTATTATTCGAACGTATCATAATGACGACATCGCTTCAAGGTGTTATTCGTGTTTCGTCTTAAACGAAACGGCACGTGTGACGATCATAAAACTTTGTGATATCAACAGCAAAGGTTGCTGCCTTGTAATATTTGGATTTAAAAGTCTAATTCTGTGCTGGTAGTATAGTCTTCGAGGAAATAGTTCTATGTGACTATTAAGGAAAGATGCTTTGGTATTCGAGAAGTTGGAAATCTAGCAACTTAGAAATTTCATAATTTGTGATTTGAGAATTTAACAATTTAAATGCAAAATGTTCAAAGTTCCATATCTTCAAATTATAGAAGCACCAAAGTTCAAAAGTCCAGAAGTTCTAAAATTCCCAACTTCCAAAGTACCGAAAGTACCAAAACTCCCGAAATCCCTAAAATCGCAAAATTAAAAAATTGCAAAGACACGAAATACATCGACATCCCGAGAAGCAGCTAATTGCATTAGCGGGTTCCGGTGTGGTCAAAATGGCGGACAACCTCGTGCGAGATATTTCGCATAAATTTGCGAAGCGCCTTGTATTTCGTTTAAAACCGGTGGATGTTGACGATGAGGCTCGTTCGGCAAATTTCGAATAAAAATATTGCTCGCTGACCTTTAGCGTTCAGTGCACCGTGACACGTTCGTCCTAGCGAAGGTGAAACGCAAAAAACTGCGAGATCCGAGATGAGAAGAGAGTGGCAGCAACGTATTCGTACGTTGTACCCGGATTACATATGCGACACCTTGTTTACTAGAAACACGCGTACCGATGCCAACCCACGTGTTGGCGCGTGAAGAGACCCAGGTGTTTACAAGAGATTTGCTATTCCGAGATATTTATTGGATATTTACTATAAATTCCTATATTTCGTGGGTTCTCATATCTCCAAATTTCTATATCCTCGAATACCTATATTCTTGAGTCCCTACATTCTCGAATCTCTACACTTCCGAATCCCTACATTCCAAATACCTCCATTCCCCAATTCCTACATTCCCCATTTTCTACATTCCCCACTTCCTACATTCCCCAATTCCCATATTTCAAAATTCTCACATACCTAAATCGCTACAACCCCAAATTGCTATATTCCCAAATTCCTACATTCCCGAATCCCTACATTTCCAAATTCCTATATTCCCAAATTCTCACATACCTAAATCGCTACACCCCCAAATCGCTACATCCCCAAATTCCTACACCCCCAAATCCCTATATCCCCAAATTTCCTACACCCCCAAATCGCTACATTCCCAAATTCCTACACTCCCGAATCCCTACATTTCCGAATCCCTACATTCCCAAATCCCTCCATTTCCAAATTCCTATATTCCGAAATTCTCACATACCCAAATCGCTACAACCCCAAATCGCTGCAACCCCAAATCGCTACATCCCCAAATTCCTACATTCCCGAATCCCTCCACTCCCAAATCCCTACATTCCCAAATCCCTCCACTCCCAAATTCCTATATTCCAAAATTCTCACATACCCAAATCGCTACAGCCCCAAATCGCTATATTCCCAAATTCCTACATCTCCAAATCGGTACATCCCCAAGTACGGCACAATTGGTCAGAATAGAAAAATGGCCTCACGCGTATTTTCGGCGGTATATTGGCTCTCGCGGTCGTACAATTAGGCGAAAAACGACAGTAAACGTCTCTCAAGCGAGATACTTGCGCGAAAGCAGTTGTCATTATTATTCTTATTTGCCTGTAACTGGAAGTGTTCACGGAGAGTTTCTTTTACTTTGGATCACGCGCCAGCTCGTGGGTTGACATCTGTAGACTCACACGCGATTTATGCGTAGCTCCGGCAGAATGGAGGCCTTGGCATGTTGATTCGAGAGCTGCAATGAACTCCTACGAGAGACGCTGCCATTCTTCGCTGCTTGACTCATCCGTAACCCTTTTTCATTTCATTCAAGCGATTTTTCGACCTGAAAACGTAAGCCGAGTTAATTGATGGCGAGAATCTATCGTCCTGAGAAGCTGGACGATCGGCTAATGGTATACGGTGCGACGACCTACGGTAACAGAGGTACTTTCAATGTCAGATATGCGCGTGCCTCTATGACTGTGGGAATCTAACTTTATTTCTCTAACTTCATTGTCCTCGTTTCTTTCAACGGCGTATATTTATTTGTGTATACGCCATTTTACGACTTCGGATCTTTGGAGTTTTTCAATTCTGCGATTTTGGGTGCTTTGATGATTGGGGTACTGCTGCTTTGGAACTTTGGGACTTTGCAATTATGGAAGTTTGAAATTTGGGAAATTTAGGGACTCCGTATTTTGAAATTTCAGGTGGTAGGAATTTTAGGTCTTTGGAACTTTATGAATTTGTGGATTTGGAGATTTGGAAATTTGGGACTCTGGATTTTTGAAGTTATGATAATTTGATACGTTGAAACTTTGCAATTTTGGAAACTTGCAATTTGGGAAATTTTGGGAGTTTTGGAATTGTGAAGTTATAAGAGGAAGAAATTTTTTAGAATGAAAGGAAAACTTAGTACTTTATGACTGTGGAAATGTGGGGATTTGAAAATGTATTTAATCTAGCTGACATAAAAGTTTAACATAATTAACTTAAACATTGAATATATTTAAAACCTATACAACTTCACCTTCTCCAATTTTTGAAACTCCCTTACATATTTTTAAAAGATTCTATATAGAATCTAGGAACATTTAACATTAATATACCACTGTCGCTTGCATTATCGACCAAAATTCGCCGTGATGATGCATAGTGTGCCTTTGTCAGAAATAATCGTACGACTTATGAAACGTTAACTTGTTTGTATGTGGTAACGCAAATATTTATTATTAGTGACCGCATGACGTGTCGTAAATTTCCCGTCTCTTTTTCTCTCTTGCAATTAGCCAGTATTGACTTATGCAAAAGCAATCGATGTCTTTTGTTAAAACGAGAATACCGTATAATTAGATAATATTGGAAATGTAAATTCTGATAGAGTTGCTTGAAGGACGTGTGAAGAACGCGCAGCGTAAGATAGGCAAAATTATATCTTTTTCAAATTACACTATGAATATATTTATAAATATGAATCATTGTCTATTTGCTGTTCTAAAAACACTTCAGGGACTTTTTTAATTATACTACCTCGTTATTTTTCACTGTGCAACACAGATCTGTGGCAAAGATTACTGATTAATTGTATTTCTTTTGTTCACTTTATTGTTTCTAAAATGAACAGAATAAAAATTGTAGAGGAACAGGTGTTTTTCATGAAATTAGGATAAAAGACAGTATTATTAATATATTACTAATATATTAATATTGTATACTATTATGTATTATAGAAGCGTGTGAAATGAGATAAAACAAATATATACTTTTATTAAAATAATTTTCAAAAATTATTAAAATTTTCGTTTCAACATTGGACTCATAAAATTTCACCAATTTAACTATGTAAAATAAAATTATCAACAAACTATAAATTCGACGTGAATTATTTACTTTACATAAACTAAATAAAATAAAATTATCAATAATATTAGAATGTATATATTAAAATAAACTATCGTGAATTTTGTGCAAACTATTTGAACAAATGTATCAGAATTAAAATTGAATAATAAAATAAAAATAAAATATTATCCAAAATTGCGATATAAAAAAAAATTGAAATTCGCGGTAAGAAAAATTTCATTTCATTTTCGTTGAAACTAATTTACGACTGCAGCTCTCCGTTATCAATGCCGTTATCATCTTTCTGTGTGTCTTATCGCGCATTTTTTAATACGGCAAGCCTCATTATCTCGTTATTATGTCGCGAACAAAGCAAGCGAAATAAAGACGACATCGGTCGTAATTTTTTTTCTTTACCGCCACACTTCTACTCCTGTTAGCTTACTATTGTGATTGTAATTAAAGGGAACACGATCTTAGAGCCGGATGATAAGACACCTTTTATCGCAAACGGAAACGTATCCGTTTGCTTTCCTCGTACTAAATCATTATCGAAGATACGCTCGTACGAAACAGATTGATGTAACGCAATAATTTAACTGAATGACATTAAGAAAATTACGTGATCTCGTGGAGACGTAAAGAGTTAAGTAATTGTTTACGATATTTCGTTCACTAATACAAACATGTGGAACAAGTTTGCTTTTCTTCGGTAGATTAGATCATCATTTTGTACAGGGTGATTCCAAAATGGTGGTATAATTGAATTTACATGAAAAAATGAGATAAAAATATACAATATAATACAATTATACAATTTGTTCATATGTCTCATAAAAAAAAACTTATTCACAGTACATAAAATAAATGCTATTTTTTGTTTTGAGAATTAACGAACGTTATTAAACAAACAAATCTAATCACTAATACTACTAAAGTTTGTTATCAGTCATTCTTCGTAACATTGTTGATGTAGATACTAATTAATGCGATGAGTTTAGTCGATGATAAGACCACTCAAGTAACAAACATAATAAAGCAATAAAAACTAATAAACCTATTCTAACAATGTCAATATCTGTTGATTCGTAATATTTATTTACTCAACAATTTCATCATTTTGTACATTGTGATCAAACTTTTCTACAAATGTCCAAATATTCTTGAAAATAAAGCCATAACAAATTTCATTTCACTGTTACTTATTTTTTCGTGTTGACCACGCATTTTGTACCACAATTTCAAAACACCCTGTATTTTGACCTGTATCTTGACTGAGTTCGAAATGAAAACAGTCCGTTTTTAACCTAACCTCAAAAACAGCATCAAATGAAGATATAACGCGAAGATTATTCGATCGTCGAGCATAATTTTCAAATATCCGTTCACGCGAGTCGTTTCTTCCCGTCTAAAAGAAACGAGCATCAAAGAAGTTGGAAAATATTTTACTCGCATGTGTTTCATTAACAGAGTTTATGAAAACACGCCTTGTCCTTGTCGAGTGCATCGCACCCGCTTCTGGCTACGTCCTCGTTCAGCGCGCTGCGTGAGCTTTGTTCTTTTTTTTCATGAAAGAACGTACACTCGGCTGCAACATGGCCAACACACGTAAACTTGGATACTTTTTAATACGCAAATTTATGGCTGTTTATGTTTTCGAATTATGTAGTTTTCACAGTTTCAAGTTTTTTGAATTTATACATTTTTAAGTTAAGGAATTGTTAATTATCTCGATTTCGCTGTTTTTGTATCTGTAGATCCCCGAATGCGTAGATCATTAAATCCATAGATTGATAGATTGATTTTCCAAATTTCTACAGCGTCAAATCTTTGGGTTTTAGAAGTTTATCGTTCCCAAACTTCTAGGTTCTGAAATTCCTAGAAACACAAATTACTAGTTTCCCAAATTTCTAGTTTTGCAAATTTCTAAATTTCCAAATTCCTACGTGTGTAAATTTCTAAATCCCAAATTCCTAATTTCCCATATCACTAGATCAAGAAATTTCTACATTTCCGAATACCTATATACCCAAATTCCTAGGTCTTCTAATCTCTATATACCCAAATTTCTACTCCCCCAGATTTCTAGATTCCAAATCCCTAGATTCCCATATTTCTAGATCCCCAAACTTATGGACCCTGAAATTTCTAGATCTCCAAATACCTACATCCCCAAATTCCTAAATTTCCGAATCCCAAAATTTGCAAATTCCTACATTTTCAAATTCCTAAGCCCCCCATTTCCTAAATTTCGAAATTTCTAAGCCCCCAAAATCCTAAATTACCAAATTCCTAAATTTCCAAATTCCTAAGCCCCCAAAATCCTAAATTACCAAATTCCTAAATTTCCAAATTCCTAAATTTCCAAATTCCTAAATTTCCAAATTCCTAAATTTCCAAATTCCTAGATCCCCAAATCTCTACATCCCCATATTCCTAAGCCCCTAAATCCCTATATTTCTAAATTCCTGAGCTACCAAATTTCTACACCATCAAATCCCTAGACTCCCATATCTCTAACTCCATAAACTTCTATATCCCAAAATTTCTAAATCCCCAAATACCTACATCCTCAAATTCTTAACTCCCCAAACCCCAAAATTTTCAAACCCATCGAGGACTGCGTCCACGAATTTCTAAAATTAAATTCTTATAAAATTCGTAACCGGTTCCTAAATTCGTAAATATGAAAAAGTGGCTAAGAATTAACCCGCAGCCTTGATTACCATATTTTTCGTGCGCATTCAAGATTTGCTGCTGACTGTACGCGTTTCAAAGTTGCACAAAGACGTGAATTATGATAAGCCGCAAAAAGGTGCTGCTTGTCCAACAGATAATACTGATAAATTGACATGCTTAAATTTTTCTCGTTCAAAAGGAGAACATTTCGCGTTTATTTGAACCATTGTCAGGTGAATTCAGCCATCGCGTAATAAAATGCAATCTACAGGGTGGGGTATTTAGCATAACGATTTGAAAATTTTTATTTCTATCAAAACTTGCGGTGTTAAAAAATAGTTTAAAGAAGTGCATGTTGAGCAGAAGAGAATATAATATAATAAATATTGATCTTTTGTTTATTTACTTATTGTATTTTTTACGTTATTTATTTAGTTACTTTATTTGTTTTATGTATTTCATTTTGTATGGAGATAAAGGGTTTGTTAAGTTTGGTAGATTTTTTAGGAATAGTGTTTTATATCGACAATAACAGACCATAGTTCCATACTTCATTTTTTATCAGGCTCACTCTGTAGAGTTCTTTGAACCCTTATCTTGTTATCACAGTGGTACAATTTAGTAACTGCAGATATGTACATTCGTAATCAGAAAGGCTTGAAATAATATAAAATGATTGTGAAACACGTACACTTTCGAACTGTGTTATTCTTCATTTTCAAAAATACAGGTATCGATACGTTTCTAAAATTAATTTCCCAGAAAGCAAAACTTCTTTAAATATATCATTGTTTATAAATATACAACTATTTTTAAATATTCGAATATTATACATAAAAACATTATTTTATTTATCTACAATTTTATTTCCATCTTCAGAGTTGTCCTCCTTCGATCATTTTATTATTAAAAAAATTATAAAGAAATTTTAAAAATTTGCAAACTTACCAAATTTACAAATTTGAAGATCACTCTGCTTGCAAAATCAAAATTATGAAATTTGAAAAGTTTCAAGCCAAAATATAATGACAGCCAAGATTAATTAAAATAATGAATTGTACTGATCAGTTTTAAAATTGCTGCACTTTTTCTTGTACGGTATACAAACTTCGAGGAGCAAAGAATTTACAAATTAAACTTTCTCTTCTTACTGATACTTTATCTTTCCGTGTGTACAGAAGATGTTGAATCTGCTTTCGCCAGAAAATATTATCTTTGTTAACATATTCTCAAAAGAGACGCAATTTAATCATCCGTTAGTATAATACTTTATTGATACACTGCTTCTCGAAATTGCGACATTCAAATTATTTTTAGAGACGTATTTATTCATTACATTGCAGCACCATCTTTAAATCGTAAATGTTTCCTAACCTCTTTTACTTTATCCACACAAATTTTATTTCTTAACCTCTTTTCAAATCTCTACATTTCTAAATTCCTAAATTTCCAAATTTCTAAGTTTCCAAGTTACTAAATTCCCCAATTCCTAAATTTCCAAGGTCCTAAATTCCCAAATTCCTACATTTCCAAATTCCTAAGATTGCAAATTTCGAAATTTACAAATTCCTATGTCCCTAAATTCCTAAGATGGAAAATTCCTATGTCCCCAAATTCCTACATTTCCAAATTCGTACGTCCCCAAGTTCTACGTCCCAAAATTCTCTACGTCCCCAAGTCCCTACGTCCCCAAATTTCTACGTCCCAAAATTCTCTACGTCCCCAAGTCCCTACGTCCCCAAATTCTCTACGTCCCCAAATTCCCACGTCCCCAAATTCCCCAGTCCCCAAATTCCTAAGTCCCCAAATTTCTACATTTCCAAATTCATACGACCCCAAATTTCTACGTCCCAAAATTCTCTACGTCCCCAAGTCCCTACGTCCCCAAATTTCTACGTCCCCAAGTCCCTACGTCCCCAAATTCTCTACGTCCCCAAGTCCCTACGTCCCCAAATTCTCTACGTCCCTAAATTCCCCAGTCCCCAAATTCCTAAATCCCCAAATTCCTACATTTCCAAATTCATACGTCCCCAAGTTCCTACGTCCCCAAATTTCTACGTCCCAAAATTATCTACGTCCCCAAATTCCTAAATTCCCAAATTCCTAAGTCCCCAAATCCCTAAATGTCTAAATTGCGAAATTATCAATTCACCAAATTTCCATACCTCCAAATTAAAAAATTTCATTTCTTAACCTCATGTATTTTATGCACACAAATAGAAGTTTCATTTTTCTACCCAATATTTAATTCATTAAAGAATGTAATGTAACAGGCAGCTCTCGGTAAACAAGCAATTCTCAGAACCTAGATAACAATTATGTAACAATACGAAATCACAGAACAGGAACAAGAAACGAAAAACAGTTCCAAAAATAGCACTTACCGATTAACTTTTGACATTAACAAAAAAAGGCAGTAGAAGAGTGTTGATCAAAATTGTCACGATAAAAACAGTTAAACGTACTTTGGTACCTAAATAGATAATCGCGGTGAATCGTGTATCAAGATGGCCGAAGACAGCAAACAGAATATACATAGAATTGGTCATATAAAGGAAATCTACTCAAACGATAAGTGGTTGTTACGCAACTATTTATCGGCCGCAAAATGTTTTCGAAATGTTTAATTTTCATTAAATTTCTCTTAAAATTCATTTTCAATAATAATTTGATAATTTGAATGATAAGTTTATGCTGATTCGTATTGCGACCATTACAGAGTTCTTCTAAGAACATTAACGAGTAGTTTTACTTTGAATAAATTTGAAAAACCTCATTGCGGACATCACTTCGCTTTTACGGTAAACCGCGCAGAAAAGTTTAACGATGTTGAATCGAACGCCGGAGAAGGCTGTTGAATATCTGTACCTCATCAAAATCAGTGTCGGGTAAACTGTCTGTACAACACTTCGCAGACTATTAACGTGTCATGTTAGTATCAAATTCTCTAACTTTCTAAACAGCAGCAATCTTAGCCAGCCAATTTAAATTCTCTTCGTTACGTATATTTTTAAAGAGAAGAAACGATTTCATCTATGAAGTGTGTTACTGGGTTTCAAGTAACATTATTGCTACTGCCGGAGTAATGTTATATAATATATTATTGTTGTGAAATGTTAACTTTTTATTTGAGGCATTTTTTTATCGTGAATCATTGATTTGAAGTTTGTGATGTTTGTAGACTTTTGTGGTTGCAATTTTGGAAATTTGGAAATTGTGATATTTGACAATTTTTATTCTAACAAATCACCGAAATTCTAAATTTCTACGTTATTAAATTTTTATATTTCCAAATTTCTACATTTACAAATTCTGTATTTCTAAATTTCTACAGTTCGAAATTTCTACATTTCCAAATTCTGTATTTCTAAATTTCTACAGTTCGTAATTTCTACATTTCCAAGTTTCTACATTTCCAAATTTCTATATTTCTCAATTTTTACATTTCCAAATTTCTATATTTCTAAATCCTACATTTCCAAATTTCTACATTTCCAAATTTCTACAGTTCCAAATTTCTGCATTTCCAAATTTCTACAGTTCCAAGTTTCTACATTTCCAAATTTCTACATATCTAAATTTCTACATTTAGAAATTTTCAAGCTACTAAACTATCAAACTTCCAAATATCTGAATTTGTATATTCTCATACTAATATATCTCTAAGTTCCCAAATTTCCAAATTACGAAGCTTCCAAATGTCTACATTTCTACTTTGAAAAATATTCAAACTACCAACCATTGAAATTTTCAAATTTCTACAAACGCACGAGAATCTACCATTTTGCTATAGAAGCAATACAACATGGCCGCTCAATCAGCTGTTCAAAACTGGCGCGAAATTTGACGTGACAACTTTCAATTAAAAAACGAATATATTAAAAACCTTGTTGAACGTTGAGCAGTTGTAAACAAGGGAAAATAGTTGTTAATTTTAATAAATTAACTAGTATAATTACTTGTTAATATTTATTAAAAAATTTGTAAGAAATTTCAATCCAATGGAAAGAAATCCTTTAACCCTTTCGAACGTGAATACCTACTTAATTAGCCGAACAAATGGAAGGCGCAAATCGCCGGTTTCTCAGCTGACATTTCACGCTGATAAAGAATTGTTAAGTTTTCAACGACGCGGCTGACGTGCAGCGAGGTATTCAAGAGACGCGACTGCACCTTCCTGGAATACACGATCAAAACAATTGATGTAACGGAGCTCGCTTAAACTAGACGATAAATCCAGCTAAAAGTCATTAAAATTCCAATACAAACGAACTTCGAAGATACGACCACGGCTAGGAAAAATCTAGCGTAGCGTATGTGGCTTGGTAACGACGATGGTTAAACGACTGGTTTATGCGTATGTATGAGCCAACCTCGTACCGAGTAGCGTTTACCATACGACTCTGATAACCTACGAGCACTGATAATGAGCTTTGTCGAAGAGTATCGATTGGAAAATCACCGCTTGTCTTTTATTCCTGCACGATTCGAATCAAAATTCTAACGTCGATGAATTCACGCGATTCTGTGTGCTTCAGTTACAATTTTCAAGGTTTCATTTAATTTACTTTTAGAAAATTGGCAAGTTTTAGAAAATTAGCAAATTTTAAAATTCGCATGTTTTACAGCAGTATCAAGATTTTCTAAAATTAGCAATTTTTATTAAATTGTCAAGGATTTTCAAAATTAGCATGTTTTTAAATATGTAAGTATTCAAGATTTGAAATTCTGACCATCCCCAATTTTCAATATTCCCCAAATTTCTAAGTCCCTAAATTACTAGTTTGTCAAGTTTTCAAATTTCCAAATCTCAAATTGTGAAAATTCTAAATTTCCAAATTCCAAATTGTCAAAATTCCAAATTTTCACGGTTCCCAAATTTCCAAGTCCCTAAATTCCTAGACTATCAAGTTCCCAAATTCCTAAGTCCCCAAATTCCTACATTTCCAAATTCCTAAGTCCCCAAATTTCCCAGTCCCCAAATTCCTAAATCCCCAAATTCCTACATTTCCAAATTCATACGTCCCCAAGTTCCTACGTCCCCAAATTTCTACGTCCCAAAATTATCTACGTCCCCAAATTCTCTACGTCCCCAAATTCCTACGTCCCCAAATTCCCCAGTCCCCAAATTCCTAAGTCCCCAAATTTCTACATTTCCAAATTCATACGACCCCAAATTTCTACGTCCCAAAATTCTCTACGTCCCCAAGTCCCTACGTCCCCAAATTCTCTACGTCCCCAAATTCCTACGTCCCCAAATTCCCCAGTCCCCAAATTCCTAAGTCCCCAAATTTCTACATTTCCAAATTCATACGACCCCAAATTTCTACGTCCCAAAATTCTCTACGTCCCCAAGTCCCTACGTCCCCAAATTCTCTACGTCCCCAAATTCCTACGTCCCCAAATTTCCCAGTCCCCAAATTCCTAAATCCCCAAATTCCTACATTTCCAAATTCATACGTCCCCAAGTTCCTACGTCCCCAAATTTCTACGTCCCAAAATTATCTACGTCCCCAAATTCTCTACGTCCCCAAATTCCTACGTCCCCAAATTCCCCAGTCCCCAAATTCCTAAGTCCCCAAATTTCTACATTTCCAAATTCATACGACCCCAAATTTCTACGTCCCAAAATTCTCTACGTCCCCAAGTCCCTACGTCCCCAAATTCTCTACGTCCCCAAATTCCTACGTCCCCAAATTCCCCAGTCCCCAAATTCCTACATTTCCAAATTCCAAAATCCCCAAACTTCTACATTACCAAATTCCAAAGTCCCCAAATTCTTACACTTCCAAATTCCTATATTTCCAAATTTCTACATTTCCAAATTCCTATATTTCCAAATTCCTAAATCCCCAAATTCCTAAATTTCCAAATTCCTAAGTCCCCAAATCCCTACGTCACCAAATTCCTATGTCCCCAAATTTCTATGTCCCCAAATCCCTACGTCCCCAAATTCCTACATTTGCAAATTCCTATATTTCCAAATTCCTAAATCCCCAAATTCCTAAGTCCCCAAATTCTCACGTTCCCCAAATTCCCAATTCCCTAAATTACCTATTCCCCAAATTCTCACTTTCCCCAAATTCCCGATTCCCCAAATTCCTATGTCCCCAAATTGCAAAATTTTCAAATACCTAAGTCCCCAAATTCCTATGTCCCCAAATTCCTAAATCTCTAGATTCCAAAACTTCCAATCTTCCAAATCCCTAAATCCCTAGATTGCAAAGGTCCCAAATTTCAAATTATCAAAATTTCCAAAATTTATCCTCTCTACACTAAAAAACACATATACTAATTATCCCTATGAACATCCTCCTTTCATAAAAAATTTGTATTCACAAATTATTTAGAAATCATTTAAGAGCTCATAATAGAAATTAGTCAAGAGTGAAATAATTTGAATAACATTTCAGTAAAACATTCGATTTCCTAGGTAAAAGTGATTATTAAAGAGTGTTTATAAGAATATTATTTAAAGGAAGAGACTCGCGTAACTCGAGGATTTTATAGTATTTGCAAACTGTAAATTGAGTAATAAAACGACACAATGTACGATAATGAAAATTATACAGGAAAGGTGAAGGCTATTGTCATTAACTTGAAGAGCTTACGTTTTATGCCCGCTGCAAATTATTGATTTAATGGTCACTCATCTTGTATGGAAGCAAAATTCTACTAACCACGAGAGTTATTTAATATCTCGAAATAGCTGTTATTTTACTTAAAAGGATATTTCGAAGTATCTTATAGAAATGTTAACGAAACCTCTAATAATTTTCTGTTTTATCAACTTTTTATGTTAGAACATCACTTTAGTACTTTATATGAAACAGGTAGAGTATATTACATATCTTATAAATAATAACATCTATAGGTTATTGCTGTATTTATTCGTTACATTCTTATTATCTTATATTATGTATTATAATGTATTACTATTATTACAATACATGTATTATTATGACGCAATTATATAAATTAATATACAAATTAGTACAAATAATGTATGATTATTGACGATGGACAAATTTCACCGCAAATGAAACGTGTAAATATTTTGACAATATAAATTCACCGAAAGATTTTAAACGGTTATTACAAGTTACGAATAAAAGCGTCGAGTTTCGTTTAAAAAAAAAAGTGCTATGAATAAACTGTTATGGTTCACTGAAACTACAAGTGTTCTCTTATTACTAAACTCGATACCAAACATCGCTTATATTGCCGATGAGTCACGGTAAGTAATGTCATTCTAAGATTATCATCAGCTATACAACTGAACCAACACGCACCACTACTTTCTTCAAAAACACGCTCGTAATTGTTATAAAAGTTGAATTTAACAAGTTTCTATATTTTGCCAAATAGCTATCCTAAGATAGATCATAAATTAGTGTCGGACGCGTAATTCTAAATATAAATCACACCAACAAATACAGACGTATCGTGTCTAAAAATATTTATACAGACACCGATGCACGTAAGCGCTATTGAACTCGACGAAATTAGTCTATGTCACTCACCGTTGAAGAGTTGAAGTTTTAACCTGTCAACCATACCACGATACTGTTTTTAAACCTGTAGAACGTAGAATATAGAATGTAGAAGCGGTCATTCGCGAGAGAAAATGCCATTTTTCTTCTCGTTTACTTGTTCGTTATACATAACCTAGAAATATGTACATATTCATGGGGTACACCTTTAAAAGTCGATATATGTTAATTATTCTTAATACTTGTTATTTTTATTCGCAATTTTAACGTAATAACTATTCTTTTCTATCTTCTGTACCTACATTTTGTTATTATTATTCTTGTTAGTGAGATGCATTGCAGTCTGAAATATTTTAAATATACTATTATTGAATGAGTTAACTGTTTTCAACCTATATTTTATTAATATGTATTTTATTAACTTCTTTGTTTACAACATGTACTTATTAACATGAATTTTACTGACTGTATTAACATGTATCCATCAGCACGTATTTTATCGACTGTCGTATTGATTACTATGTATTCATTGACATGTATTTTATTAACTATTTTGTTTATATACATGTACTTGTTAACATGTATTTCACTGACTTCTTTATTTATTAACATGTAGCCATTAGCATATATTGACATGTATTTTATTTATTAACATAAATGTTCATCAACACGTATGAAACACACACATGTACATATTAATCTACAACAATAAAGATCTATTTTCAAATACGTAATTGTTAAACATTCTCCAATGTCTATATTCTCAAATTTCTATCACCCTCATCGCCAAAAAACGTGTAATTGAAATTTAACAGCGTACATTAAGCTGAATTTAATTGCTCCATCTACAGAGATCATAAATATAAACATATTCGGTACAGTTAACAAAAGCCATTTACCATCGTATCCCTCTTTTTTCTGTTTTCATCTCGTCCTTTTTCCACCGGCCGTCCGTCTCTTTCTCTTAGTTTCTTTGTATTCTTCCATTAACCTTTCCTCTCCCTTCTGGCTCATTTACCCTTTGACTTGTTCTTTTTACCCTCCCTCTTCTCATTCTTTTTACCGGAGTCCTCCATTATTTCTCCTTCCCCTTTCTCATCCTCCGTGCGTGGAACCAGCTCTCTTTATTCGGCACTTCTTCCCTTCCCACAGCATATCAACTCATCCTCCGGCCATCTATCCGTCTCGTTCTATTTCCCCGCAACCTTTATTCTTCCTCGTCCGTATTCTTCTTTTATTCTTCCCTCTCATCCTCTCTTCTCCTTCGAACCCCGTTCAAGTTGTTCTTTTTACAACTCGAGTTCGTTCTCTCTCTCTTGATTCTCCTCTGAACCTCTTTTTGTCTCGCTCTCTCTATATGGCACCCTGTTCTCCTCCTCTTTCGCGCGTCGCACCCGGTTTAAATGTTCTTTGTGCGGTGGCAGAGTATGCGCGGACAAAATACACGTGGGTGTAACTCGATGTGCAGCTCTACACGTGTACCGCCAACTTTATGGGTATATTTTCCATACAGGAGATAGAGTCCGCCTACCGTAACCTTGCACCGGGGAGTCAAGTGTTGCCAACCACGGTAACTTACCCCGTAACCTAGAGCGATGAAAAATATCGCCAACGGATCAGCCCTTGTACCTGCTATATCGCCGCGGTATGGGGGTCATACGCGATATCTTGTCATTCGCTTCTTATTAGAGACGGTATAAAATCTTAATACTATTTTAATTAAGTTTTACAAATTTCCACATTCCCAACTTTCCGAATTCCTAATATCCAAATTCCGAATTCTCGAAATCCCTAAATTTTCAAATTCCTACATTTCTAAATTCCAAAATTTCCTTCTAAGTTCCCAACTTCCTAAATTTCCCAAATCCTAAGTTTCCAAATTTCTAAGTCCCCAAATTCCTAAGTCCAGAAATCCCTAAATTTCGCATTTCCTGTTTCCAAATTTCTAAGTCCCCAAATTCCTAAATTTCCAAATTTCTAAGTCCCCAAATTCCTAAGTCCCCAAATCCCTAAATTTCCAAATTCCTAAGTCCCCAAATCCCTAAATTTCCAAATTTCTAAGTCCCCAAATTCCTAAATTTCCAAATTCCTAAGTCCCCAATTTCCAAATCCCTAATTTTGCAAATTCCTAAGTCCCCAATTCCCAAATCCCTAATTTTGCAAATTCCTAACTTTAAAAACCTTCAATCTCCAAATCCCCAAATCACCAAATTGCCCTAACACCAAATTAAAAAACTTTCAACGTATTAATAAATGAAACCAATTTACCAAGTTACCAAGTAACGGTAAAAAATCCAACAATAAAATCAGTTGGATGTTTCTTTTGTTCGTGCTACAGTTTATACAATTTCAATGTATTAAACGCGTTGAATCGAAATCAAGATAATCGAGAAGGGATACGTGTGTACACAGGTGTGCAGGAGATCATAAATTTTGATTGTCGAAATTTATTTCAGCATCGTCGACAGGTAATTTTTCAAATAATCAGTGATGCTCGACGGAAATGCACGTTGAATTCGTGTGGAGATCAGTTAACTGGTGAGAACGGTAACGACCAAGTTAGGATAAGAGAGATAAAGATATTGAGAAGGGTGAATGAACGCGTGACATAATAAAACGTGTCTTGACGTTTGCATCATTCGATCGCACTTGTGCTACACACATTTTCCGAGCTACGATTCTCACAGATTATCACTTTCGTTAACCTTTCAAATTTCTTGTAGTTAACATTTCCCATTTTTATATTTACATGTTTCAACTTTGCAAATTCAAATTTTATCAAGTTTTGGAACATTCGAAACTCTAAATTCATGAACTTCTATATTTATAAATTTTTATATCTCCGAAGACCTAGATCAACGAAGCTTTTTATTATCATTCTGTAGATTTCTTTGACATCTACAAATCCCTAGGTCTTCGAATTTCTATGTCTCCGAATATCTGGATACCTAGACCACAAGATTTCCAAATACATACATTGATAAATTCCCATGTCCACAAATTTGTGTATTCTCGTACCTGTAAGTTCCAAATCACTTTCGCAAATCCCTAGATTCCTAAACTACTGTTCGAGTTCTTAGGCACACAGATCCCAAGTAGCTACATTTCCAAATTTCTACGACCCCAAATTCCTAAGCTGTCAAATCTCTAAATTCACAAATTTCCACGTCGACAAATATCTAAATGCACAAATTTCAATGTCCCCAAATTCCTATATTCTTACAGTCATTGATCCCTAAACTTCCACGTCCCTAAATCCCTAGATTCCCAAAGTACTAAATTTCCAAATACCTAGATTCCCAAATCAATAAGTATCCAAATCCCAAGATTTCCGAATACCTACATTTCCAAATTTCTACGTCCCCAAATTCCTAACCTCTCAAATCTCTAAATCCACAAATTTCTGCATCCCCAAATTCCTAGATAACCCAATCCCTACATTCTGAAATCCTTAGATCTCCAAATTTCTACGTCCCCAAATTTCTGGGCTCTTAAATCCCTAAATCCATAATATTTCTACGTCCCCAAATTTCTAGGCTCTTAAATCCCTAAATCCATAATATTTCTACGTCCCCAAATTCCTAACCTCTAAAATCTCTAAATGGATAAATTTCTATGTCCCCAAATTCCTAAGTCCCCAAAACCCTACATTCTGAAACTTGTACCATCTTGATATTTCTACGTCCCCAAATTCCTAACCTCTAAAATCTCTAAATCGATAAATTTCTATGTCCCCAAATTCCCAAGTCCCCAAAACCCTACATTCTGAAACTTGTACCATGTTGAAATTTCTACGTCCCCAAATGCCTAACCAGTAAAATCTCTAAATCGGTAAATTTCTACGTCCCCAAATTCCCAAGTCCCCAAAACCCTACATTCTGAAACTTGTACCATCTTGAAATTTCTACGTCCCCAAATTCCTAACCTCCAAAATCTCTAAATCGGCAAATTTCTACATCCCCAAATTCCCAAGTCCCCAAAACCCTACATTCTGAAACTCGTACACCTTGAAATTTCTACGTCCCCAAATTCTCAGGCCCTCAAATCCCTAAATCCACAAATTTCTACGTCCCCAAATTCCTAGATCACCAAATCTCTGCATCTCTCATAGACGATGAAATCTCAAAACCTTCCAATTCCAAGCTCGCCTTCTCCCTACGTCCCCGAATTCCAAATCATAGATAAAATCTGGTGTTCAATATCCAGTCTATCTATCATTTTCACTATTACTCTATTTGAAATAAATATTCACTGTTTCTCAACGCAATTTATTTTTGTATTAAGCGTTATGTTATGTTAGTTTGAAATAAATGAACATTCTTTAAATAGTTTTCTATGAAACGTAATATAGCAACGAAATGGCGGGCAAGTTATTTAGTATGATTTTTGGTTCGTGGCTGTCAACGGTAATACAAAAGTTTGAACCGCTTTGTAAAGCATACTGTGAATGGAATTTATTGAACGTAGCATGCAACGTGCTACACACTGCGAAACACGCTCGCAGGATAGAGAAACCATAAACTTTTTAATATCCGTTTTAACGAGCGTTGCAGTTTGTCTAAAACGAATTTACGACGCACAATGTGAAAACTTGAAAAAGCAGACCAAACTTTCTTCGACCGGTTCTAAAATTATCGCTTTTAATACGCTTTGTGGACAGGGGGTCAGATATGCTTCATAGTATTCGTTTCGGTATACATAGTTTGCGAGTTAAATGAAATAATTGATGAAATGTAGTTTCATCAAAAGTTGGGAAATTTTCAAATTTTCAGTTTTCCAAATTTGCTAATCACCAATTTCCGAAATTCCCAAATTCTCAAGCTTTGAATTCACTAAATTTGTAAATCCCAAAATTCCCAAATTCAGAAACTTGCAAGTTCTCAAGTTTTCCAAGTTTCCTAAGTTCCCAAATTCTCAAGCTTTCAAATCCCTAAACTCCTCAATTTTTAAATCCCCAAATTCAGAAACTAACGAAATTCGAATTTCCCAAGTTCTCAAATCTCCAAATTACCAAATCCCCAACTTCTGAACTTTTCAAATTTTTACATCCCCAAATTCCCAAGTTTCCAAATTCTCAAATCTCCAAACTACCAAATCCCCAAATTCTGAACTTTCCAAACCTTTATATCCCCAAATTTCCAAGTCCCCAAATTCTCAAATCTCCAAATTACCAAATCCCCAAATTCTGAACTTTCCAAATCTCTACATCCCCAATTTCCCAAGACCCCAAATTCTGAAATTTCCAAATCTCTACATCCCCAAATTTCCAAGTCCCCGAATTCTGAAATCTCCAAATTCTCATATCTCCAAATCTCCAAATTCCCAACTTCAAAAATTGTCATTACCTAAAATACTAAATAACTAAATTACCAAATGTCCATATTTCTAAATTGCAGAAACCTTAATCCACAATTTTTTCAATTTACTTTATCGCACACAAGAAATTTGAGACCAGGATTAGGTTGGGTTTTAATCTAAAGTGATTTACAGTCTAAAAAGGAGTGAAGATAATGGAGAAAGAATTTATTTACGATCCGTATTGGGAGTAGATTAAAGAAGGAAAGGGGAAAGGAAAGTTTTTATGTACTCTGACGATAAAGCGAAACAAAGAGTGTTTTGTATTCTTTAACAGATAACGAAAAGAAGAAACAGAAAAAATGAAATCGTTCGTTTGCATAACTTCTGATAAACGATCGAGAAATACAGTACTGTATTTTTTCAAGATTTTTTATATTTAACATTAATATTCTACAATAATTCTACTGTATATTAATTCTATTTTTCTGTTCTACACTAATTTTCTAATTGTTATTAATTTTGTTGGTACTTGTTCTGTTACATAAGCGCAAAATAAAATTCTAAAAATACATATTTATAAAAATGTATTATAAAAATATGTATTGTAGTATTATACTATACAATATGCAGTATAATATACAGAATAGTATAATAAAATAGTATACTTTAATAAAACAATATAATATACTAGAGTACAATATTAATATATTATATTAATTATTGTATAATAATAAATAACATATACTATCCAATATATGTAGTCCCTATTGCTTTCACCTGCCAACTCATCAAACGCACACAAATATTCAGTAATTACTCATTTTTCTAAATCATACAAAATCAAATAAAAATTGATACTTCAATTCTTTCGAAGCGAGATCCAGAAAAAATAAAGAAAATGTAGTAAATACAACTACGATGAAACAATAAATAAATTACAATATTATGACTCACGTTTTTGCTCTACAAAATATCAGGTAGAAAAAACAGTTCCGCGGTATAAAGATAACAGAGCAACCGCAAAAAAAGAATTCATCCAAAAAGAAAACGAAGAGGAGAAAAAAATGTTATCCGCTGCACCGGTTGACGTCAGCGAAGAGAAACAACACGAGCAGGTTATTCTCTGCATATTTCAACAATAAGAGCACAACAAAGAATCTGTGACAAAAAATACGAAATCTGCGAGTCTTCACTGTACTAATCATCGACATAATCAATTTTTGAATAAATTCATAGTAATTATGCGTGGTATTTTCTCAAATGTGAATTTATTTTCAGTTCATTTTTATGAACTTTATAAAATATATGAAAAATATGAAGAGACATTGTAACAACATTTTCATTTGTATTCACTGACATTTTGAATATGGACCTAAATACATGTACATATATGGATACTTATGTGAACACAGTATTTTGAATACATCACCCTATTCCTTCATCAACACACTTGTTATAACATTTTGTTAAATATTCTTCATAAAACGTACAAATATGTACATACGAGTATGAGAAAATCACAAAATCTCTCGATCCCTAAAGTTCTCTTAAAATACTAACCTTGTTACTGCAACGAAATGAAAAAATTTCCAAGACAAATAATAAGAAAATGGATTTTCGAATTTAACCGAGAATAGCCCTTACAGAGTTGTAAAGAAGGAAAGAGAAAGCGGGAAAGCGAGAGAGGATCAGAGGCAAGAAGAAGAAGTGGTCGAAAGAGAAAATGGAGGGAGAAGAGAAGACGCGAAGGCAAGTCAAATGTTAGCGAGCGTACGGCGATGGAACGTCTTTAAGACCAAGGAGGAACTTATATAAGAAAGCAAGATGGCAACCGGTTGTCCCTGAGCCACGACCGGCGTTTATTTGCACATTTTTATCTATTTTTGAGCGGACCAAAAAACTTCGCGCAACCAGTTCGCCCCGATGGCGCACATGGGTCGTGCCTCGCACCGTCCAGATTTTTCTTTCCCATGGACGAATGCGTTTTTATTGTCACCGAAGGTGTCACACCATACTCCGTGTAACATTCTTCGGTTACATTGTCTTCTATACTACTCGATCAACGATAGCTTCTTTTCATACCTTGCCATATAGATCGTTTGCATAACTTCCCTAAAACGGACATTGACTTTTAAATCTAAGTGATAAAAATAAATAATTATATTTTTACTGTTTAAATAATAAGTATACTAGTTTAGAATAATAGTATTAGTAACTGGTTTTACATCCATGAAGGTTAATATTTGAGAAACGCTTCGTAATTGAAAATATCTAAAATCCGTCATTTTGGAGGGTTTTGTAAATCTCCTTTAATTGTATGATTGTGTATTATCAAGGATGTTTATGGTTTTTTACTGTTACAGACTGTGTCGAGTATACTTTTGGATGGAATTGTTTTCTCGGACATCTATCTTTTCATTAATAAGTATTAAAAAGAGTACTAACTAAAAATTTGAAAACTAAAAGGCATAAAAATGTAGAAACTTGAAAATGTAGAAATTTGTAACTGCAGTTAACCTTCTAAAATTCACTTTCACCAATAATCCACTCTATTTTTCCTAATTTTCTCACCGTTTTCCTAATTAATAATCAACATCGTTAACCTCGACCATCAATTCTTCCCATGATCGCCATTTTCCCTGCAAATGAGGTTATATGGAATATCGTCTACTACAGAGCTCGTATTTTTACAAAAACTCACCTACGTTAGAAGTTACAGTCATAAAATGGCCGTTGCAATATAAATCGAAATATCACGTTCAGAGTCCCCGATCGTTAACGCAGAAAAATCGTAAGATACCTGTCATTGGAAACTTAATATGCCTAGGTGTCACGTAATCACGAAAACCATAAACTTCAAGAGCAACAAGTGTTCAGGCGAGCCGATTAAATGAGTCAACTTATCGTCCATTAAAATCTCTCTATCAAATGCGATGAAAATAACATTCAGTTAATAGAATAGCGATATGGGTTTGGTTGCAATTGCGATCACATGTTGCAGCTCTTCGACAGTGGATAATCTTTTTCGAAAACCTTTTCCAATACTCCTGAGTCCCAAAATTCCCAAATTTCAATATTTCCAAGTCCCAATAGTCCCAAATCACAATATTCACAAATTCCAATATTCTCAAGTCCCAATACTCCCAAATTCCAATAATCTCAAGTCCCAATACTCCCAAATCCCAATATTCTCAAGTCCCAATACTGCCAAATTCCAATACTCTCAAGTCCCAATACTCCCAAATCCAAATATTCCCAAATTCCAATATTCTCAAGTCCCAATACTCTCAAATTCCAATACTCCCAAATTCCAATATTCTCAAATTCCAATATTCTCAAGTCCCAATACTCCCAAATTCCAATATTCTCAAGTCCCAATACTCCCAAATCCCAATATTCCCAAGTTCCAATATTCTCAAGTCCCAATACTCCCAAATCCCAATATTCCCAAGTTCCAATATTCTCAAGTTCCAATATTCTCAAGTCCCAATACTCCCAAATTCCAATATTCCCAAATTTCAATATTCTCAAGCCCCAATACTCCCAAACCCCAATATTCTCAAATTCCAATATTCTCAAGTCCCAATACTCCCAAATCCCAATGTTCCCAAGTTCCAATATTCTCAAGTTCCAATATTCTCAAGTTCCAATATTCTCAAGTCCCAATACTCCCAAATCCCAATATTCCCAAGTTCCAATATTCTCAAGTTCCAATATTCTCAAGTCCCAATACTCCCAAATCCTAATATTCCCAAATTCCAATATTCTCATGTCCCAATACTCCCAAATCCCAATATTCTCAAGTCCCAATGCTCCCAAATCCCAATATTCTCAAGTCCCAATACTCCCAAATCCCAATATTCTCAAATTCCAATATTCTCAAGTCCCAATACTCCCAAATTCCAATATTCTCAAGTCCCAATACTCCCAAATCCCAATATTCTCAAGTCCCAATACTCCCAAATCCCAATATTCCCAAATTTCAATATTCTCAAGTCCCAATACTCCCAAATCCTAATATTCTCAAGTCCCTATACTCCCAAATCCCAATATTCCCCAATTTCTTTTCTGATCACCTTCGCAATGTCTAAGCTACGAATTTTCCATCTTCATACAGAGGTCCACGAAAGGAACTACGATCTCCATTAAACTAGTACTGGCAGATGTCCATCCGTATCATTTGCATGGGCATCTGTGGAAGTATCGAATGTCATGATGTAATTTTCATTCAAACACAAATCACTCGTTGCTCGCATGACGCGTTATTGAAACAAGCAATTCGTCCCTCCCCGTTCCTTTTTACCATTTATACACCGAGAACCGTACGCCCAATCATTTGCTTCTGCTGTTTGCTCACATGTCACTGTATCGTCGAAAGATGTGTTTGTCTGGCTGTGCAACGAGCCTCTACACGCGCCTCTACGGCCTAATAAAAAGAGAGCAGCTGAAACGACTCGAACAGTCGATTGCCGACCTAATAAGCACACGGCCTCTCCTTCTTTTCGTTAATTACTTTCTTAAAAACTGCCTGACCTTTTTATTAACTTATTTTCGTCGTTCGTACACAAATTGCTTATTGATCTTTACGGTGACTGGCTTGTTTTCTCGATATGGTAGGCTTGTTATATTGCCGGGCAGCGTAAGGGGTGGTTAACTGGTTATTGGGAGATGCAGAGCTAGATTCGAATTAATACAATTCTGAAGTCGCAATATTTCTAAGTCATAATATTCCCAAATTTTAGAATTGCCAAATCTAATACTGACAAGTCCCAAAATTCCCAAATTCCAGTATTCTCGAGTCCCAATATTCACAAATTCCAACATTTCTAAATTCCGGAATTGCCAAATCTAATATTCCCAAGTCCCAAAATTCCCAAATTCCAATATTCTCAAGTCCCAATACTCCCAAGTTCCAAAATTCCCAAATTCCAATACTTTCAAGTCCCAAAATTCCCAAATCCCAAAATTCCCAAATTCCAATACTCCCAAATCCCAATACTCCCAAGTCCCAAAATTCCCAAATTCCAATACTCTCAAGTCCCAAAATTTCCAAATTCCAATATTGTCAAGTCCCAATATTCCCAAATCCCTACATTCCCAAATTCCAAAATTTTTAAATTCCAAAATTCCCAAATCCCAATACTCCCAAGTCCCAAAATTCCCAAATTCCGATATTCTCAAATCACAAAATTCCCCAATCCCAAAATTTCCAAATCCCAAACTGCACAAATCTTAAATTTCCCAAATCTGAAAATTCCCAACTCCTAAAATCCACAAATCCCAAAATTCCCAAAATTCCCAAAATTCCCAAAACTCCCAAAGTCCCCAAATTCCCCACGCGTCACCAAATGTCCAAATCCTAAAAAATCTCTAAAACGACCGAACAGAAAATCTCTCCCCTACATTACCATATTTTCCCTAGTTAAAGCATCTTTGTTGTCGACTGTACCGCGTAAGCACATCAAAGTTGCGAGCACTCGTCTCGATGTCCCGACCGGTTCATAAATTCGTCCTCATACGTAATTCTTTCCCTCTCGTCTCTCCTTTCCTCCGGAACCATTGAAACTTTGCAACATCATTGCGTTTAATATGAAACCGCGAGCACGTAAATCTCACGAATCGGGACTAGCTCTCCGCGAACGTGATACGCGTATATGTATTCTTCAACGTATCGTTCGTTCTTCGGCCATCTTGCTGACAAAACTGTTGAAAGCTCGTAATAAGCTCGTAACGGGTTTCAACTTTTATATCTCACGCGTGATCGATGTACATTGTGGGTAAAGAGTACGGGAATACTTTTTACAAAATTACGTCTTGTGACGCAAGTCGTAAAAAAATCATTTTTAATGGACATAATAGCCTACCGTCAGTTCCGAGAAGAATATTAGGGATTATTTTATGACGACACCACGCTGCGATCTTTGCTTCTTGAAGAATTTTCTGTGGAGTCTAGCATGAGTTAGGGGATAAATTTCACTTGGGTCACTGGTAATTTGAAACTTTTGTGGTACCGAGATTCTCTGTTTCGAGGGTCAGAGCGTTTCAGATGCATTTGGAGATATTTGAAGTTTGAAATACTGCAATTCTGTATTCGGATTGAACAATTTTTATGTTGACTACTTTAATGTTTTATGAATAGAATAATTTGTGGATTTCATAAAGTTCCAAATTCTTAAATGTCTAAATCTTCAAACCCCCAAATTGCCATATCTCCAAATTTCGCAATTACCAAATTCCTAATTCTCCAAATTCTCACTTTCCCCAAATTCCCAATTCCCTAAATTACCTATTCCCCAAATTCTCTATTTCCCGAATTCCCAATTCACTAAATTACCTATTCCCCAAATTCTCACTTTCCCCAAATTCCCTATTTCCCGAATTCCAAATTCCCCAAATTCTCACTTTCCCCAAATTCCCAATTATCCAAATTCCCTATTTCCCGAATTCCAAATTCCCCAAATTCTCACTTTCCCCAAATTCCCAATTATCCAAATTCCCTATTTCACGAATTCCCAATTCCCCAAATTTCCAATTCCCCGAATTCCCTATTTCCCGAATTCCCAATTCCCCAAATTCCCAATTCCCCAAATTTCCAATTCCCCGAATTCCCTATTTCCCGAATTCCAAATTCCCCAAATTCCCAATTCCCCAAATTTCCAATTCCCCGAATTCCCTATTTCCCGAATTCCAAATTCCCCAAATTCCCAATTCCCCAAATTTCCAATTCCCCGAATTCCCTATTTCCCGAATTCCAAATTCCCCAAATTCCCAATTCCCCAAATTTCCAATTCCCCGAATTCCCTATTTCCCGAATTCCCAATTCCCCAAATTCCCAATTCCCCAAATTTCCAATTCCCCGAATTCCCTATTTCCCGAATTCCCAATTCCCCAAATTCCCAATTCCCCAAATTTCCAATTCCCCGAATTCCCAATTCCCCCAATTCTCAATTCCCCAAATTCCCACATTTCCCAAATCACACAATTTTCAAATTCCCAAATTTCTAAATCTTCAAACCCCAAAATTTCTAAATCACCTAATTCCCAAATCCCCGAATTCTCTTCCCATGTCCCCAAACTACCAAATCCCTAAATTCGCAAGCTTGACACCCAAACTAAACGACAGACACAAGAATCCATAAAATTTGACCCCAAAAGTGCGAAAAGTATCTCAATCCTATATTTCACTTGTCACTTATAATCCCGTTTATTACTTGAATACGCTTTCGTATTTACACAGCTATCAAACAAGAATTATAACTCGAAAGATACACAGTAGCACGAACGTTTTGTCGTAAACTCGGTATACCGTTCGCGCGGAACGGTTCTCTCGAATATTCTCCGAGGCAACAGCCTACACGTTAAATCGCCTATAAATGGGAATCACCTGCGTGAAACGCAATCAATTCAATTGGAGCACGCAAAATCTCGATATTATCGACTTGTTCTCTTACATCGACATTGTTAACGTTACCACTTCCGTTCCTACCTCGCGAGTTACTTCACTCCTCATATTCTCCCTCGAAACTTTACGACCGACCGCTTTCTTTTCCATTTAATTAAGCTCGATGAAATCCGATCAGGACTTATGCCACTTCGATCGTAAACGCGCTTTTATTTCAATGTGATCGTTTCTTTTAAATCGGTGACCGAGAAAAACTCAGTTCTTTATCGATACACCAATAATTTCTCTCTATGACGATTCTGAAAATGTCTAATTGTACTGAAAGATGGATTTATATGTATATACAATTGACAATATAACAATTGTGCTTGCTTACTCTTAAATAAATATTTTACCTGTAATTATAAATTTAGTATACTCTATGTGTGCTTTTAAACATTCAAACGTTGTTTCTTAATATTAAAAACTGACAAGAAAATGTTGCTTACACAAACCTTAATATACATTACTTATAATATACACACACACGTGTATCACAATAACTGAGAACCACTGCAACAAAGTAATGTAAGTTCATGAAAAATTGTACATTATATTTGTTTCACAAGATTAACAGAATGGTACAATTGCTCAGTTCCATGATAAACAGCAGTCATAACTCGAAAGTAAGGTTAGGTACTGTATTTATGTGTCATTGAATTGAATCCTGTATTCAACACCCGTGTATTTATTAAATATACTACTGAACAGTTATTAAGTATACCATACCCGAACGGAAATGTTCTAATAATATACCTTCAACTTTTTCCCTCGATAAAATCACTTTCTTTCAGATCGCAATATTCAAATCGATAAAAATAACACAAACCGAACGCTCGAAATTCCCCTATTATCAGCAATCGTTTCTCCGTTGAATTGTTAAATGCTTTCACTACCGAACGCATAAAATTATAATTCCAGCGGAATAGCTCGCTATCGAGCTTGCAATTTCCGTCGATGCGTATCGTCGTTCGCAATGCTGCGATACGTTTTGCGTAATCATGCCGGAAAATCCTGTTAACTCTCCAATTTAACATAATAAATCGTACTGATGCAACGCATTGATTAGCAAATCAATGGAATCTTTGATCGTTCTTTTTCGAACAAATTGGTTGAGCGTATTGAAACGTTATCGACCGTTCGATTCGATACATGTGCATTTCATTCGCGGTAATCTGTTGCGAGATATAACGAGATGCTAACTTCTCGCAATCTTTTGCTATCCTACTTTTCTACTTATTCATACATTTATTTATTCGAATATTTATTTATTCAAATGTCAAGACAGTGTAATGGCTGTTGGAAAGAAAATTGTTATATTTTGAGGTTAGAGAGCGACGTTGACACTGGGGGACCGCGTAGAACAAAATGGAGGACAGCGTAGACCAAAATGAAAGGAAATACGGACATAAACGGACACAAATATCTTTATTTCAAATACATTTCAAGGTAAGGAAGAAAAGGTATTTTTCACAAAAGGAAATTGTTTAACAATGGATGTTCAAATATGATAAATATTTGAATTTTGTTGTAATCGCAAGTTTAACTTCAATTGCAATCATAGCTGAGGATCATACACTATAAAATTGGTTTAACCCCTTGCATTATTTTGACGAGTCTGACTCGTGACGCACTGGTACTTCAGTTGGGATCAATTTTACTCGAATTTTGAATATGCTTCAATTTGGAGTTCAAGTCCAATTATAATTTGCATAGTCAACGACTGCATAGTACCATGGTGTCATAACATTTCAACATTCTTTGTCTGTTTCAATATTGTAGCTGTGTTTAGTTAGTTCTGACTGACGCACCTGACAAATAGGTCATAGTGCAAGGGGTTAACATCTTCATTTTCCTTATTCCTTTTAATATTGCAGCTATGAACTAGTACTAATTGATGCACCAAGCAAGGATTACGACCGTAAAGGGTAAATTAATATGTGACTGGAAAAAATGACTCCGGTAGTTAGTTCTACGAATTACAGGTATTGTTTAGTATTTCATTCTTCATTTTGTTCGTCTTTATTGTGAATTGAGGAGTAGCGGAGGCGACAAAAGCGAGCGGAGCGAAGAGGATAGTTTCGCAGAAATCCGGGCTCCTTTTTCCTCGGCACCTCGGTAACCGAGTAACCAAGTAACCAAGCGACCAAGTAACACCACCACGCACCGCGAGCAGGAATCGCGAGGTGTTACACGAGGGGAAGAACGTCAGATAAGTGGCATAGTGGCGATCTCCCGGGAAAGAAAGAGGAGTCGGCTCGTGGAACGAGGAGAGGCAAAACAGGCGGAGGAGGCAGAAGCAGCGTCTAAAGAAGACGAAGAAGAAGAAGAAGAAACGGAGTGGAAGAGGTTAACGGCCTCTGGCACAGTGGTGATAAAGAGCCAAAGCAGCGGAGGCGAAACCGCAGAGAATTCGAACCGACTCTGTAGGAACACGAGATGAGTGGAACCTTGGAAAGAGGAAGAGGACGCGTGTGTGGAACACACGCCGAACACGCACACGCCGATGGATATTTTCTGATTCGTTCGGAAACAAACGGTCACGCTTTTCTGCCAGCAACGTTTCCCCGTTTTATGCTCGCAGAATTTTAGCTCGATGGGAATTTAGATAGGGCTGAGAGGAAAGATTATAGAGAGGTAGCGATAAATATTGGTAATGTTGGAATGTTATCGGGAATTCGATATGTTGATGGTATCGTTTAGATATCGTAAGGAGGGTGTAATAGAGATAGGGGATTGAAATATGAAGGAGGAAGTTTGTACATTTTTCAATCTTTACAGTCGTAGATTTTCAGTATTGTGAAAGGTTTTTTCAATGTTAATTTTCTATTTCTGTGGTTGTCAAATGTGGAACTACACGTTCCTCGAGTTTAAATTTCTAAAATCATCAAATGTTTAATGTATCGAACTGAAGGTTGCGAACCTCCAAATCCAATATTCAATTGCAAACAAAAATTGCTTCTTCGAGTCAAAAGTAAAAGCAGTACTCTATACATAAACCTCCTCACCTCTAACCTAAAAAATGTACCTATCTGTGACTAAAATATAATAAACTATCTAAAAACTCGTGTAATTCACTTGGTTAGCTCCCGAAGCGAAAAGAAAAGAAGTTGTGCTTAAGAGATGTACCTATAAAGAGACATGACTAAAATATAATGAGCTATCTGAAAATTCATGTAATTTCACCTAGTTAGCTCTTGAAATCTAAAGAAGAGAGGATGTGCTCAATACATATGCCTATAAAGAGACATGACTAAAATATAATGAACTATCTGAAAATTCGTGTAACTTCACCTAGGTAGCTCCTAAAATCTAAAAAGATGTGCTCAAGAAATGTGCCTAGATACGACTAAAATATGAGCTATCTAAAAATTAGTATAATATCACATGTTCCTAAAATCTAAAAGCTAAAGAAAAGTAGAAAGAGTAGAAGAGTTGTAAGAACCGATCCCATCGAGCCGATCGTCGTTGCCAAATTTCTTTACGCCATATACTCCCTCGCTAATTTTAGTGTGCCTCCCTGAATGATGGTCCAAGGTACGGTACGCAGTCGACAAGGTGGAACGAGACGACTAACGAAGGTTGAAAGAAGAGAGAGAAAGAGAAAGAGAAAGAATAGAGGAAGAGAGAGAGAGGAGAGAGAAAAGCTCGCTCGTTCGTCTTTGCCGTTGGCTCTCGCCCTCGCCAATCTTGCCTGCTGCCTTTTCGAATGTCCACAATCGGCCTCTGCCGTTAGGTCGACGACCTCGAAGCGATGCACGCGAGAGAAGGACACATGGGAAATGATAGGAAAACTAAACGTGGCCTACCGTTCGACGCCGAAGTCTTCAAAACCGGCGATGGCCAGCTGTGCCCGCCAGGGCAAGGTGCAACGACGTCCATCTTGCGCCGCGAGCGGGCATTCGTCGCTGCCTTATTTCGCGATTCTATGTATAACTCTGTACTTGTATACTTCTTGTACAATTCTTATTTGTACAGTTGGAAATTTAGGAATTTTCGAGATTTTGCTTTGGAAGGATTTAAAACTCATATAATTTCAAATTTTTATCTGATAACTTCTTGATTGTCCAAATTGTTAAATTAATGGATTCTTAAATACTGAAATTGTCAATCCCCAAATCTGCATATACCTAAACTCTCAAATCTCGAAATTCTGAAATGTCCAAATCACCTAAATCTCAAATTCCAAAATTTCCAACTCTCCAATTTCTAAAATTATCAAATCCTCATATCCTGAAAATCCCAAACCCCCCAAAATTCCCAAATCTCCAAGTTTTAGGATTCCCGAATTCTTCAATCCCCAAAATCTGGAACCCCTAAAGTTTCAAATCTCCAACTTCTCAAATCCCCAAAATGTGAAACCCCCAAATTCTAAACTCCCTAACTCCTCAAATCACCAAATTTCCATTTAACTTTCCCGCCATTATCGAAAGCTAACCTCTCAACAAATAAAAGTTAACAAGTTTGTGTGCGGACATCGAAGAATAAAAAATGCAACAAGAAGCAAGAATGCAACAAGTTGCTAGGTGTTTTTTCAAGTCTGATGGAAGTTTTTGACCTTTGCCCGTTGCTGACCGCATTCATCGCGATAAAACGATTAAAAAATCAGCGTTCCAGGAAAAATTTCAAGATAATCTGATGAGCTCACAGTTAGAGCGTTAATAAATTTTCTACATCGTCGCTGCTCGTGACAATGTGTTAGCAACATTTTTCTGGCCTTTGTGCAGATGTTACGATGAAAGTAAATGCTCGAGGCTCGATGGTGAAACAGTCTTCGTTACATGCTGAACTTTATTCTTGAGTAATTCGAACTTTGTATGTACACTCGGCTGCAACGGAGACTTTCTTTCGATCGGGGGAAATAATTTATCACTTTTATTCGGGTCAGCAGAAATATTTCCCAAAATTCACAACTTTGTAATCACCAGATGTTCCAAATTCTCAAATCCCCAAATTCCTGTATTTTCAAGTTTTTACATCGATATGTCTCGCGTGAAGAAACGTATCGTGCGTGTAACAATTTTTTAGCCAGACATTTACGAGGCAAGACACGTTCAAAATTCATCCAGGTTGGTTTGTTGTTAGGTTGTCTATTTATAGGACTTGAAAAATGGCCAGAGGATATCGACGACAAGGGTACAGGAACGGGGAGTGTTAATAACGAGGCACGCGACACAACTCGAAATACTGTTGCGGTTTGTTGCAAAGCGATTAATCAAGCGGATCCAGTGTCCGACGTGTGACGTACTCGAATATTTTTCCAGAGATACCGGTAGAAATCTTCGCTCGTCTCCTTCGCGTGTAATAAATTCACTCGGACTTTATTGATGTTCTTGAAACCCGTGCACGCGACTTCCGGCAGAAAAAGTGTGCGGAAGAAAGTAGGGCATAAATAAAGAGATTCTTTTTAACCCGGAAATATACATCTATATATTCCTGTATATGCATGCATGTATATACCTTTACAATCTTTTTATTGTAAAAAAATTTGAAATATTAAAAAATGTGAACAACTAAGAATTTCGAAACGTAGGAACTTTGAAATACTTGCAGACTTTGAAATTTGAATAATTAACTTCATAAGATGAAAAATTTAAGAACCTAAAAATCTAACGTGAATAATTATAAACTCGATAATTTGAAAAATGAAGGATCTAAAAATATTCCAACAAAAAAATATGAAGTTCGCGTACTTCTCTTAATTGAAAGGAATCGTGGGTCACAGTCGAGCGATAGGAAGATACGAGAGCGAAAGAATGCAGGATGACACAATAATCGTAGGGAATTGATCGATTCGATGGTCGTTAGGGCGACGCAATCGATGGGTGATCGGTAATGAGACGATGCTGCGGCGTTTAGAGGCGGCCCGTTAATAGAAATCAACCACGTATCTACCACACTCTAATTCGTCGAACAGTGCTGCACGAGCCGTCCTGTCGGTTACTGCGCCCACGTTCGCTGCAACCGGATGTGTTGCAGCGCACCGGGCAGCCGCGGAAAACGTGACTTGTTCGCGACATGTCAGAAACTCCGTGAGCCTCGATCTAAAGTACCCTTTCCTTTGCGTTGCCATCGCAATCCTCGTCCCGTGAACCAACCAAACGAATAATTACGGATACGTGGCTTTCAACGAGTCTGCTTCTTTTACCACCGCATTCTTTTAACACTCTCAAACCTTTAATCTGCGGGGACTGAAAGGGTCATTTTAGTATCGTTATCTGCAAATGATATTGCAAGATAGACGATGATTTGATGTATTGATAATAGCGAAATTTTGATAGTATTGAAATGTCATCGATGGATCTGGATTATTAGATTTTTAAATTTTCGTATCCCAAAATTTGGGAATTCCTATATTTCTCAATCTTCACATTGCTAAAATTTTAGAATCTTTAAATTCTTAAAATTTCCAAATTTCCCAAATTTGTCAAACCCAAATTCCCAAATCCCCAAATGCCCAAATCTCTAAATTTCGAAATCTCCAAATTCCCAAATTTTCCAAATTTCCCAAAGAAATCCGCAAACTTTTGTTCGATACGGTACATAATTATATTTCACACAACGTATACAGTCATGTGCGTATAAGTTGAAATATCACCTAGTCAAAGTTTTCCTACCACCGCATTTTGCATTTTATCCCCATCATATTTTGCACAATCATCGTTTCCATATTTCACGTTTTACGATTAGAAATATTGCATTTGGACAAAGATTTATGTTTTACAGCTTGTCTAAATGTCACGCAGTCAACGCTTCGATATTTTATATCTTTTATATTTCAAGAGTTCAACTAACCAATGTTGGCGATTCATAGTTTGCCTGGCTCGTTTATTTTGTATCTTATATCGTCCAATTTTACATTGTCTTATATTCTCCTTTATGTTTCATTATTTACATGCACATATATTGCAGAAGATTAAATTTTTGCAAAATTTTGCCTATATTTCTTCAGTTCCTATATCTCCAAATTTCTATATTCAAAAATTCTCACATACTTAAATCGTTACAACCTCAAATCGCTATACTCTCAAATCCCTACTTTCCCAATTCCTATATTCTACAATTCTTACATTCCCCAATTTCTAAATTCCCGAATCTTTACATTCCCCAATTCCTAAATTCCCGAATTTCTACATTCCCCAATTCCTACATTTCCCAATTCCTAAATTCCAGAATCTCGACATTCCCCAATTCCAGCATTCCCCAATTCCAACATTCCCCAATTCCTACATCCCCAAATTCCTGCATTCCCCAATTTCTCAATTTTCCAATTCCTACAATCCCCGATACCAGCATTCCCCGATTCCAACATTCCCCAATTCCAACATTCCCCAATTCCAACATTCCCCAATTCCAACATTCCCCAATTCTAATATTCCCCAATTCTAATATTCCCCAATTCCAATATTCCCCAATTCCAACATTTCCCCATTCCTACAATCCCCAATTCCTACATTCCCCAATTCCTACTTTCCCAAATTCCCATATTCCAAAATTCTCACATACCCAAATCGCTACACCCCCAAATCGCTACATCCCCAAATTCCTACATTCCCGAATCCCTACATTTCCAAATCCCTACATTCCCAAATCCCTCCACTCCCAAATTCCCATATTCCAAAATTCTCACATACCCAAATCGCTACAGCCCCAAATCGCTATATTCCCAAATTCCTACATCTCCAAATCGGTACATCCCCAAGTACGGCACAATTGGTCAGAATAGAAAAATGGCCTCGCACGTATTTTCGGCGGTATATTGTCTCTCGCGGTCGCGCAATTAGGCGAAAAACGACAGTAAACGTCTCTCAAGTGAGATACTTGCGCGAAAGCAGTTGTCATTATTATTCTTATTTGCCTGTAACTAGAAGTGTTCACGGTGGGGAGCTTTTACTATGGATCACGCGCCAACTCGTGGGTTGACATCTGTAGATATAGAAAGCGAAAGTTTTCTCGGTTAACAAGGAAACACCAATGCAGTAGATATTTGAAATACAAAACGTTTGTTTATACGTCGCGAAACTGTGCAGCTTGAATATTTATAAGTAATGGATTATTGATGGCTATATAAAGAAATCTGTAAGATGGCGTGATAAGGTCCGCGAATTAAATTGTTCCAGCATAATCGTCACTAGTAGGGACAACGAGACCGGAACGGTCAGGGACGGTGAACAAGAACTTGATACGATCGAGGATAACCCGTTGCTACTGCTTCCAATCATTGACATAATAACTCTTCAAAAATGCATTGTAGCATGTGCAAGCATGAGAAAATAGTCGACACTGTCAATTCGAAATGATAGATCGCGTTTCACTCCGTAATAATTTACTTACATTGTGCAGTTGTACGGTGATCAAAATGTGTCTCGTTATACTTCACTCTTGCAGATAAGTATCTACGCAAAATATTCGAACATATTCAAAAATTTATTATTATATTACAAATTCATATTTACAGATATAGCTTTAATTTTCATGTTTAGTTAAAGTAAAAGCTACAAAACCTTCAGACCAATAACACACTAATACAATATTACATAATATAACCTAACCTATCTCTTCATTTTAACCCTTGCATGACAACAGTCACATATACACAAATCAATCTACCAAATCATCTCTATCTTAAAAATCGTTCCTATATATACAGAGCATTTCAAAAATCCAAAAGTCATCATTTATAGAAATGAAATAAATAGTAAAATAATATGGTGTAAGAAGAAAATGATGAAGAGAAATAAATGAGAAAATTTCAACAAAAATAGTGCACATATAAAAAACATCTATACAGTCAGACAACTTTCTCTTCTTTCATTGAAAAAAATTTTCCAACCAGTAAAAGAAAAATGGTCGCTGCCGCAAGCACCCTGTGTAGAACGATATCGTTTAGCAATTGTGTATCGAGATAAAATTGACGTGGACGAAAATGTGTACGGTGGAGAGGAGAGGGTGAGAACGAGGCGTGGAATGCAGTTGGTGATAGAGTTTATTACAAAGGTGTACGATATCGTATGAAACGGAGCCATTGCTCTCGTTCGAGTTCCGTTTCGCTGGCAATCTTATCGCGCAACGTTGGCCCAATCGGTTGATGAATAGGCTGCCTTCAATGACCACGCACGACATCGTTAACTGTTAATTGCCGTTCGCGTTTTTTGCCACCGACCATTTCTGTTCCTCCCGACCGTTTCTCAATCGATTAACGACGTTTGCTTCGACAATACCATGACGGAGCTTTCTTTTACATTCTATAGACGTAAACAAGGATATATTAATCGAGCTGCGATTAATCACTTGATTTATTTGCATATTTTACTTTTAAATTTATTCGAAATGTTTGCAAAGTTTGTTTGAGTTACAAACGGAAGTTTGACTCGACTACTTTTCTTTGAGAGTTACAAATTTGACGTTTGCAAATTATCTTTGTCGAGTTACAACTTTGAGTTGACTTATTTATAAATTTTCAAGCTACAAAATTTATTTGACTCATTTGCAAATTTTGTTCAAGTTGGAACTTCTATTTGACCTGTTTGCAAATTTTATCTTTTCAGCTACAAAATTTGTCCTATTGTGTTCAAGTTAGAACTTTTATTTGACCTCTTTGCAAATTTTCTTGTTCGAGTCGCAACTTTTGACTTCGAATAAATAAAGGAAGGTAATGAGACGAAGATTGACACCAAAAAAGAACTAAATGCACCTAAAATTTATTATCAAGAATAAATAATAATGTATCTCACCCAGATGAAATCCAAGGAAAGATATCCCTCCACTTAAAAGCTGTTCTATCTAATCTTTGCTTCTGCCAAGCAACAGGTACATGTGTTTCTTGGAGTAAACATCCTAAATAATAACGAAGAAAATAACTTCCTCGTTCGTACGATAACATCTGGTATATTTTTAATATCGTGTCCAGACAAAATATCAATAACGAAGTGACAAAAATGATATTGTTCTTGTTGCGTGAAAAATTTTCGCGATCGACGCACGTAATCTTGTGAAAAAAAATTTGTCTAGATAACAATTGGATCGTTGATTGGAAGTGATTTATTGGAATGTTGTATAATATGCGACAAGTTTGATTACATTGCGGTAGGTCGAAACTTGTGAAACTGTCGTGCACGTGGCCTTGTGGCAACTTCCTACTTTGTGACGCAAGACAGAAATTGCAATAACGCGTGTATTGTTGCATTCGGAGATATAGTGCGATTGTTCGATTGCACTGTGATACGAGAAAATTACGTGTTCGAGATTTGTTCGGAGACGTAACAATTAGAGTGTACACTCACGAATTTGTCAGATGACAAATATTTAAGGACATTTTCACATTCTTTAGGTTATGATCGTAAAATGTACATGACTCTTCCATTCTTTAATAATAGTGTAATTTATATATTTTCTTAGAGAGACACCTCGTGCAGGAGTAAAAATATATAGTTAATTTAATTATTAATATTATTGACTTAATTTTTTTCATTTCATTAATTCTGTGAATTTTATCGATTTTATGAATCTTGTAAATTTTATCAATTTTATTAATTCGATGAATTTAATAAACTCAACATTTTATGAATCATATCAATTTTATCATATTTATCGATTTGATCAATCTAATTAATTTTGTGAATTGGATAAATTTATAATACTACAGTAAATTTTCACTAAAATTATTATATATGTATAAATATCTGTCTTCCAAGCTCCTGTGACAATTCCAAAAGAATTATTGAAGATTTCCTGTATTTATATATTTAATAAGTTATTTTATTATAAATTATTATCAGATATATTAATGTATTCTAACTATGTGAGAAGTACATCTGCAGCACACATCGGCTAGGTCAGTTGATCATTCGTTTAATTTGTTGTTCTCACATTTATTTCATTATTTAACGCTGGACATGTGCAAACACATGTTGCGAAAACGTGATCTACCGTTATATTTACGACTAAAGTGCACGTACAATTACACTGTCGGCAGTAAAATATATCTGATTGAGTGTAATAACGTTTTATTAACCAGAGTTGGTTCAATAAACTACATCATGTTTGTGCAATTGACTGCAGCATGAAAAAACTGAGTTTGAAGCTATTTCTCTTGAGGATATAGCAGAACGTTTTTCTTCGGTAAATTCTGTACAACTTCGCGATCAAAATTAATAACTTTACGTACACTTATACTTTCATACAAAAATATTAATCAAAATCTATAAAAGAAAACTTCTATCATATATAACAACATTCTTAGTAAAAAATATTTATGAAAATCCATAAAAAAAATTGCTGTTTTATATGAAATTATTTTTTTAATACAAAATATCGATCAGAAGATGAAACTTTTTTTTAACAAAAAATATGAATCAGGACAAATAAAAAAATGTTACATATAAAACTATAAAATACTTTTTAGCTCGTTTCTAATATTAATTTTATTTTGTCGCGTCAAATTACTAATTTCAGAATAGAAAGAAACAAAAATCTCTTTCTAACCTAGAAATGTCTAGTTCTAAAATGTTCCACCAAATTATTGTTCGCTGTATACGTGACAGTTTTCAAGTATTTCTTTAAATAAAACTTGACTAATTTTTATCTCGAAACCTTTAATCTTGAAACTTGCATGACTGCAATTTTTATATCAGTCACTATTTAAAATGGAAAGCCATTAAGTTAAATATAGTTTTATAACTACAATTAAGATAGCAGTTATTTCGAATTCTATTAGTTTCGACTGTAACACAAATACACAAAAATGATTCTGTAGTAAAGGAAGCAATTGCAGAGAAAAATCAGTGTTGCAACCGGTACTCGAGTTCAAAGTATCTAAGTCGGTTCACTTAAGGGGTACAGGAAATTTACACTTCCCCGGTTAGGAAATTTTTTAGCATAATGGCATCCTGCCATGTACACTGCGAAAGCAACACATCCTGTACCATTTTATTACTTTTACCAACTCGATTTTACGTAATAAAGATTTAATGGAGCAATTAGTTCGACTGTCGAGAGAACGTGTGGTTGAAGGCAGAACTTCAAATGCATTTCCCATTGAAACGTTTTTTGTTACACATTTTGGAAATAATTCATCGACGAGCCATTACACTGTTTTATTGTCGTAATGGGTTATTAAATCACTTTGGACATATGAACAGTACACTCATCTTTATTATTTTGATAAAATGAATGTAATATTAAAATAGTTGACGTTTTTGACTGTATTAAGACTATTATTGTAATGAATTATCGAATCAAATAATTTTTGAAGATGTACAGAATGATCATGTGACTCCACTATTTTCATTTCAAATTAGTAATTTGGTTACAATAAAATGATATTAAAAATACAAGTTATTTTTAGCTATTAGTTCACACTTTCTTCTTAGCAAAATTGATAAATCTAATTTTCAATGAGAACTTCATACTTCCCTTGCGTCCGCCATGTTTCGTGCAGCAGTGCATCCAGTTTTCTTCTTCAATATATCGGTTAAGAATAATCTCTCGAGAAAAGATAAAAAATTTCTATAACTACTGAAACTACTTTTCATTTTATATGAAAATTGACTAATTTAAAAATGTAAAGTTGTAAGTTCGTCCATTTTGTTTAAATGTTCATACCTGCCATCGAAGACTATATTTCAATTCGTTGATTAAATCGATACCGTCACTGATTTATTAGATGAATCTTAATACTAATTTTGTAACGATTAGAAAAGGATCGTAGAGAAGGGGATGAAATCACTCGAACAAACTCCATTATTTTGTAATAATGAAATGTATTAAATAGATAGTGTATTGTTGGCAATACTTATCAAACTACAATTTTTTTCGTTCGTGGTACATGAGACTTGCGTGTATATGTATGTTCTTTCGGTAAATGAAACAAAAGAAAGATGTCGTCGCACAGGGGTGAGAAGTTCGCTCGACGAGCGCTCGCCGCGAACAGCAAAACAAAAACAGAAGGTGCGTAACAAAAATCAGTCGCATTTTCGAACGAATATTCATCGAATTGAAATTCCATTAAAATTTCTCGCTCGCGATCGAACGACACCCTTCGCGCGACGCACATTTTATTTTTCTTTAAAAAGGTTCGCCATTCTTCTAATTTAACGAAACTCTATATGCATTTATCACCTTTGTGGTCCCATTATGGATTAGACCGAAGTCGTTCGAACCTCGATATATCTCGAATTCACCGTTCGTTCCGAATGATCTATGCAAGAGAAAAAATAAAGTAACTGAAATTGTTGGTCGCAAAATTGGATGTTAAAGAATCTAACGATGTTTACGATTATTTTAGGCGACGAACAAAATTTTTCGATTTCCGGTTCGAACGACTTCCGTCAGCCTATCAATTGGCTCCCAAATCGCTATTTTTTGTATCTCGTTCTTAGATTTAGTACGTATCGCGTTATTTCTCTCTCGCTCACGCACTCATTCGCCATGGGCGTAGTAAGACCCACCAAAAATTTACTTTAAAATTAATTCCATTACATTTAAAGGGATTCGAAATTTTTACACATAAAATATTAATTAATTCGATTACATTCGGAGGTCTATTAATGGCTACGCCCATGCTCTTCCCTTCTCCTCTCCCATTCTTGACAAACAATAAAACATCTCCCGCGCAAATATTTCTCGGGCGACTGCCGACAACGACGGTCGCGTATCACAAGGAGAAATTAAGTATACACACTTTCGTCCTGTTGGGAACATACACGATAGCCGGATGGACCGGTTTTCCATGGGACAGGAAAAGGGAGAGAGAAGTACACTCCGGTGCAACGCAGCCTTCCTTTCGGCAAAAATCATTGGGGGAGATTTCATTTACAATCTAAATATTTCTGGATGTACAAATTCTCAAATCTGCATTTGAAAATTTTCAGTTTCAATTCTCAAATTTTATATTTCAATCTTGAACTTCTAAGATTTCCTATTTTCTTAGCTTTCAAGTTACCGAATTAGATCTTCATTTTTCTTAATTTTCGAATTCACAGATTTTTTATTTTAAATTGGTGAATTTCGAATTTTTGGTTCTTCATGTTCTTAGATTTCCAAGTTTTTGTGCTTCTAAATTTTTATTGTAAAAATTCATTGTAAATTTTGAACTATTGATTTTTAAAATATAGATTTTCCAAATTTCTGCGTGTTTGATTTGAAAATTGGCCATCCTGACAATTTGTTATTCTGAAAATGATTCTTGAAATCACTAGAACCTCCACAAGTCTAAATTCGAAAATTATCTCCTATATCGCCGTTTCCCCGAGAGAAAGCCTACGATGGCCCGCAGTGTACGTTAAACCGTATTTTCATAGAAATGTAAGAATACCAAAGACGAAAAAGGAAAGGAAAGAAACAAAAAAAAGTTATATATGTGTAAGGATACGTAATAGGTAAAGTGTAATCGTTTTCCTCTGAGAGCCAAGAGATCGACCTGTCGCGTTACATCGTCGTAACGCGTGTGTGTGTGTTATACATTTATATAGCGTGTGTATCGGTGAAGAACGTTGTATAAAATATTGTATAAATATATAAATACTTGATTGAAAAAATAAATATATTAAATTAAAAAAGAGACGTAACGTAAAGTATATTATTTATTATTAATATTATATTAATATGTATAAGTTGTCAAGTCTATAACAGGAGGGTACGAAATTTGCGTCGTTCGATGCTGCGACCGAGGTCACCCCTGTTGTTTCAGGGGGGAGTTTGCTCGCCATCTTTTCGGACGCGAACCGGCCGTACCAGTCGCGGAAGAGAAAAACACTGAGACTCGAAGGTTTATCCCGAAAGATTTCTTGACTTTCAATGAAACTGTTTCACGGTAAAAGTGCAATAAGGGGGGAAGAACCGCACACGCTTCTTTGATAGACGAGAGAAAAAGAAACGGGGGGGCGGGGGGTTAGAACTAAGAAACGTACATGCTTTTGGCGTTATAAAAAATCTGTCCTCTTAAAATGATTCGAATAAATACGTAATAACATTAATTGCACTAATCAACTAAAACACACTCTCTCTCGTTCGCTCTCACTCGCTCGCTTCGACTCAATATAAATTATGGTTCCTCATACATATATAAAAAAAAAAAGAAATGTAAATACTCCAGAGAAGCCAAAGAAGCGTGTGCAGACAAATAAAACACCGAGCTCAAACTGTGACACCGAACGGATAAATCTACGAGAAAGAAAACAAAGATACCGAAAAGCAAAGTGGCCATGCTATAAACGAAAGTAAAATCTTGTTCAATAATAAATAAATTAAATATGCCATCCTAGGATCTCTAGTTCGGGGTTGTACGCCTCCGAAACCGTCACGATTCTACGTTAAAAAAAAAAAAAGGAAAAGAGATACCGAACGTGTAAACCAATGAAAGCCAAGAAACCTTCCTGAAACTCCGGCAGCCCTGAACGACCGCGGGAAAAAGGGATATCCCGCGGGACTCGAGGACGCGGAAAGATAACACGTTAAGAGCAGCAAGCCGTAACGAGGGGACCTCGTTGTAGCATCGCAGGACGCTTTCGAAAAGGCGTGCCATCGCTACTTCTTCATCGTTGTGCAAGTATAGTCGCGACTCTCTGACGAGTATATAGGTCACGAGGTGGTACCCTCAAATTTCGATGAGCTTCTGCACGATGATAAACCTTGAAACCCCGAATCTGACGGTATCGATTTTGTTCGCGATTATTACTTTACAAGATATCTAATATCAAAGATTTTATACACCTTTTGTCATTTTGTCTTTTCAAGTAATTTTGAATCACTGATGGTAACACAGTCTATGGATGATTCATTGCAAAAATTGCTCATACTTAATTTTATGATTTTTGCTCCGAAAACCCATATAAGATTCGGTTTCGCAAGTTTTAACGTTGTACAGAGATTCGTGAGATTAGGGTACCACCTCGGGACCTCTTGCGAGAAACGTTTCTTTCAAGTTTCACTCTGGCCACGAGAGACGGCAACGCGTCGTGTTGGCTTCGTTTTGGAGAACGCGTTTTTTCGAACGAACCCTCCTCCCTCCGCTCGACCACCGTGCCTACGCATCTTTTTGTTTCTCTCGAGCGAATGACGAAGAACGATCAACTTTCACTCTCTGCGCTGTGTAAACACCAGTTCTTTACTTGTTCTGTAGGTGGCTACATGTCTCGCTCCGATTGGCCCTTTCGTGCGTTATGCCATTTTCTACCCAGCATGTTTGACGAACTATGTCGGGTTAGGTTAGAAACCATCGAGAGCGGAGTAAATTTTCAAATCCTAATATTCCCGTATATTTTTAAATTTGTACATTCAATTCATTAATCCCCAAATTTTCAAGTTTGCAGATATTCAAATTTTGAAACTCTGGCTAGAGAAAGATCCTCCGCCTGAATAAAACCGAACCTGATCCCAAGCTAACAGCCATAATGGCTAGATATCTAAAACTCGTTTAAAAAAAACCTCTCTAAATATTCTCCGCGTTAAAACCATAAGATGCGATCTTTTAATACGATTTTGTACTTTACATAGATACAATCCGTATCTACGTTCAATTGATAAAGAACTGATGGTTTCAAATTATCCAGTGGAGAAAATGGCCGCGGTTCGACTGCGCGGGAATTTTGAATATACATTGAGAGAAATGTAAAGTTACGTAAAGAGAAATTAAATAACGAGTGTTAAATAATTGAACATGGTCGTACGTAATATTTGAACCCGAGCTCGAGGAAGGAGAGTAACTTTTGATTCTTCGACACGAAATCGCGATAATAAACGGTGATATGATCGATGACAACGATGGTGAGATATGACAATCTGTGAAATGCTAAGGACAGCATTAGTGTGGTAGTAAACAGCAGTAGCAGTAGTGGTAATGGTAGTGGTACAAAGTAATGTAGTAGATAGTATTAGCAGTGATAGTAGTAGGGGTAGTAGTAATAGCAGCAACAGCATCAGTAATAGTAAAAAGTAGTAAATAGCAATAGTGATAATATTAATAATAATAGCGATAATATAATTGTCTATAAGTATACGGCCACCAAAGATGGCGGCGATATACATATTATAGATAAGACACAGGATTAATTGACTTTAGCTCGGAGTTTTGAACGATAATCGTCGAAGTAACATGGACACTGACAATTGATTGCATCGTTACGAGCGGAAAGAGGAAACCAACTAAAAAAAAAAAGAAACAAAAAGAAAAAAAAGAAACGATTAGCCAGATAAATAATAATGAAGATAATATTAAATGAATGTGCCGTGCTGTTCGTCGAAGTAGCGGAGGATCTACTTCCGTTCGCAATGGAGGCGTGTAGTGTTGAGAATATAATAATAATAATTATAATAATAATAATAATAATAATAATTGATAATAAAAATAATTATATTAATAATATAATAATAATAATAATAATAATATTAATATTAATAAACTAAATCTATAATAACATTTGCTTTCAAGTATAAATTAAACGAAAACATTTTTGTTTAGCATAAGAAGTGTGTGGTGTGCATATATACAAAATGTATTCGATTTTCGAAAACACGTCATTTAGGCACTTTCTTTTTTCTGTTTTGCTTTTTTCTCTCTTCAAAAAAAAAAAAAAAATATCTTCACGCAGAGGCGGCGCGCGGTGGAAGTATACAAATTTTCGAAAAATCGATTTTTTTTTTTCGTGCACCAAATATTTGGCGCGTTTTCGCGAAACGTCGCGTATCACGAGCGTCGTTAAATAGAAAAAATAATTTGTGTCGACGAGACGGAAGCACTTGCGTATTTTCATTTTACCGCGCCGCCTCATTTATTCTTGTTCACTCTTACTTTCGCTCGATATGATTCTCTTTCTCTCCCTCACTCGCTCTCTATAATAGAATATTTTTTTCTTTTAATAATAGTTAATATTTCTATTGCAATAGTTACATATCACATTTTTTTATGGGAAAGAACAATGTATATATATATATATATATATTTATATATAATATATATTTACCACGAAATAGATGATATTCCTTTCATGCTCACTTTCTCTTTTCTCCCAGTCTCTCGTTTCGCCAACCACTCCGTTATTCGTCATTCACGCCATATAAATCGAGGCACGCTTTTAAGGCATCGCGAGGAGGCCACATTATACAGTGTTATCCTTTAATGTAAAATTATTCCGGTCTCCGTTTTAAACCGCAGATGATCGACTTATCAAGATTTCTTTTTGGTAGAAGTTCACGTGGGAAATATCGGCTTTACTCGTGTGACGATCTTAAACCTACTCGATTTCAAAACTATGTAATAAAAACAACATGTCCTCTCTGTCTGCCGATTCCTTTCTTTTATTTAGGTCAATCGAGGGATAAAAGAAAGGAAAGTCATAAAAAATATGTCGAAAAACCAAGATTTCCTAAAAAGCTACGTCATCCGCCGATAAACATCGCTCTAAAGATTTCTTTGTGTACACAGGGTGTCTCGCGAACAAGCGTCATTCGATAATTGCCAGAAAAATATAAACAGACTCTTGCTATTCTTTACGTACAAATTTTTAGTAAACGTATGTTCTGAAATAATAAACTGTCATTCCTTGTTAAGAGATTAAAACGACTTTCACCAGGACAACATAAAAAATCTAAGGATATTTTCTAAATTTTGTGTAACACTGATATACTATTACCCCATAAATTAATCTCTTTTCATGGTATTTTTCTTCATGAACACCTTGTTCGCCATCTTAAGATCTTTTAATTAAATTTTCATAAAAACTATGTTACCATAAAAAGCTTTTGATACAGAAAAAAGTAAAAGGATCTGTCGAAATGAATTTAAGAAATATAAAAAATGATGAGTCGCCATAAGTTTCTGTCCAATCAGCAATTCCCTATCAGGCCTCGCTCGTGTCGAGACACCCTGTACCTTTCTCAAAAATCGAGGAAACTCAGTGTTCGCGAAACAGTGTGTTCGAAACGCGTGTATCATTGTTTAAAAAAAAAACCCCCATGGCGATTCCTCGCCCGTAAAATATCTAACATCGAGTAACCTAACGCTTAAACGAGCACGCACACTTTCATTTACTCGGAGGCACGTTTCCCATGCGCGATACAACACACACGCACAGACGTACACGCATACACACACATTGTCAAACGCACCACTTTCTCTCATTATCTCCCTTTTGCTCATTGCCACACCGGCTGCTCTCACCGGTGGCTCTCTCTTTTTCTCATCTCGACGCACTCACGCAGACACATACGCTTACTAACATTGGAAGACAATCGGAGTTCTTAAGCAACGTAATTTGCATAGCATGATCTTTGATTGTTGATCCGTTTCGCGCGCTTCGTCACCACGCGTGTGTCCCTCTACATTCACCTCTCGCTCTGACACTAGCGTGTTTGCTATCCTATCTTTAACCACTTTCAATATCCACCCTCTTGCTTTAACAGACACTATGCGCGTCTATCGATATCCTCTATATCCACCCTCTCGCTCTAACGGACACTTACCTCTCTATATCCACCCTTTTAACGCGTGTCTCCCTCTATGTTCGACCTCTCGCTTCAACCGACACTGCGCGTGTCTCCCTCTATATTCGACCTCTCGCTCTATCGAACTGCTATTTATGTCCATCTGTGCCCGTCTCTTTCTTCAACGCGCGCGCACACGTGTTGCTCTCGCCTCCCTTTCACTCTCAAGACAACTTTCCCCTCCCTTCTTTGCCGAAGAAGAAACGTAACGTACGTAACGTACAAATGTTTTAGAATATTGCAACGTTTCACCTGCCCCGGATAAAACAACGTCTCGTCGTCGCGAGCCGCCGATGGCGTAGGAGAACGAACGAGAGGCAGCGGAGGCTGAAGACGCGAGACGAAGAGGAGGATCCGGTCCGAGTCCAAGAGAGATCAAAGAACAACTCGCTCGAGGAAAGTTACAATTCGGAAGAGACTTGGACTCGTCCCCCTCTCGATCCGACGACTTCCAGCACACGCTGGCTCTTTGTTCTTCAGGATCGCTTTTACAATTATACTTGCTCCCTCGTTTTCGTTTTGCTCTCCTTCTCCATCCGGGGACTCTCGCGAGCAGGTCGGGACATCCGGGATGATACGATCTCGACCTTACCGTTAAACGAGCGTAAATCTAGAGTGAAGAAAAAGAAAGAAGAAAAGGGTAGTCGAAAGTCCGAGACCGACTGACGACACTCGATGCGGTTTTAAGAGTAACGACGATATCCGATAATGATATTACTGATAATGTCAATAATAATATTAATTATAGCAATAATATAATATAATAATCTAATAATAATATATAATATAATAATATAATATATAATCATGACGATTATAATAAAAAAAGAAAGAAGGAAGAGACGATCGTTTAAAGAACGAAAGTAAGGTGTGTGTCTGTGTCTCTGTCTAAAGTGCACTACGAACAGAAAAGAAATGCTTAAATAAGAAGCCGAGTACGACGGAAGAGGAAAGAATCCGTCCCGCGCGGAGAAATGCAGCTCAAGTGTTTAAAAAGAAAAGAAACCTTTTTCTTCAAGTCGGTGGGAGAGTCCGTCCACCTCTCCCTAACGTTCTCTTGTCTTTTCGGAAGATAAAAAAAATCCCAAAATGGTTTGGGGGGGGGGATTGCGACGTCTGTTCAGCCTGCGTGTCCTTCGAGAGTCTTTGTGTCTGACCCGAAGAGAACCGATACGATACCAAAAACGTCGAAGGAGCACAGTAGGCACGCGAGCTTAGATCTTCAGGTTGTCGAAGTCGCAGAGGGTGCTGCTGATCCTGTTGAAGACAGGCAATCTGGACTCGGCGTTCGGCGACAAAGGGGACGGTGTCCTCGGGGCGAGTTCGTCGGAGCCTAATGGGCTGCACACGTTGTTTGTCCGTGGGCTCGGGCTCTGCCTCGTCGCGAGGAGGCCGAAATCCTGGCCGAAGCTGAACGGCGTTGTAGGTAGACTAGTCACGGACGGTTGTTGGCTGCAATCGTCGCTGAAGAAGCTGGCCATCGAGTTGGTCGGCGATTGACTGAGACTCGAGGACGGCGAGATAGAGTCTCCGGTGCTGCCGAGAGAGAAGGTCGGGCTGAGATTCAACGGCTTCGGTCTGGTCGCGCCGATCACCGAGCTGACGGTCGTGGAACCAGTCTGGTGATGATGATGGTGGTGATGGTGGTGGTGATGGTGTTGGCTCGTGGTCAGACTCAGAGAGTTCGTTCGTAGCAATGGCGGCGGATTGTACGCGTTGCTGCTGCTGCACAGACTCAACGAGTTCGTTCTCATCAGGTTCGGTGTGGCTGCGGCTGCTGCTGCCGCTACTTGCGGAAATGCCGCGATCTGCTCGAGCAGAGTGACGCTGTTCGCCGTGGAATTGTTCACGGTGGAGCCGTTGCACGCGTTTCCGCCCGCGGCTGCGGCTGCGGCCGCTGCCGCCGCGGCGCTCAACAACGGGTTCAGACCCATAATGTTCGGCTGCGTGGAGCCCAGCTGAGCGCTGACTTTCTGATTGTGGATCCTTGCCTCCTCGAAATTGTGGATGAAGTGGCAACGAGGACCGTACGGACAGAATCCGATCGTGTGGAAGGTGCGGCACAACTCGGTCTTGTATTTCGGATGACGGGCGAGATTGCGTAGCTCGCTGTAGCCGTGAGCGAACTGACACTTATCGCCATATTTGCAGGTACCGCTTTCCTCGAATGGCCTGCACAGCTCGGTTTTGTAGCGAGACGTTGGCTCGCTCGCGCTGCGATCTAGTTTACGATGCTGCTCGATCAGGCTGGTCACCAGGGACGTGTAGCTGCGACGTAGGGGCGCGTGCCCGCCATTGTTCCCGCTCGAATTGCTCCCCGAGCTGTTCGTCGATGACGTCGAGCTGGGCTCCTTCGCTTTCGCGGAGGCTGCGTTCTGAAACAGAAAGGAACAACGCTATATAGATACTACCATCGTGTCACATATCAGATGCGTTATCAATCATATATTCAACGAATTCAGCTAAAGATAACCGGTTAACCCCTTGTGACAACTACTGCCTGCTATACTGAAAACATTTGTTCTTTAATATTTTATGGTATTTGACTAACAGAATCTAAAAATATCAGTTTTAAGTTTAGAGATTCTTTGGTTCAATAGTTATACGTATATAAAGCTGAGTTTTATATACACTTGTCCAAATATATTTAAGTGTTTTTAACACTTTACGCTGATGTCACCATGATGTGAGACTGATTGTATTCCGAGTGCTGGTAACGCGCCTGGCGCGTGAGCGTTATTGCAACTTCGCACCGCAATAACTTATCAAATAATAGAAAAAAGTGTAGAATAATTTTCTACGAACAGCAAAGAACAAAGTTGCATCTAGTTATACTTTATTGCCCGAGGTCAAACAAAAAGACTTGAAAATTAGTAATAAACAATCACATAATTATTCTAATAACAAAAAACCATTTCGTACATTATTATTTATCATAAATTACATAGTAAAAAAGTGCATACATAATCTACAGCCTAATGCATTAGTAACGAGTAATGTAAAGGCTGAATCATCCGGCAAATGATATTCCGAAGAATCAGACATGTACTTGGAAATGAGTATTATTGGAATAAATAATAAGCAACGGGAAGATAATTCTTGTAGTTTGGTGTTCAACGAAACGGAGAATATATCTAGTGAATATTCGAAGATTCGAGGTCTGAGTATGTGTCACCATTCGTCGGGACAAGCCGAAGCCGATTGCAAATTATAGTTGATCGTCGTAGGTAATTCCAGTGAATGTACAGTCGAGTGCAACGTAAACTTCCTTTGGCTAAGAACAGGTAGATTTAAGGTTGGACATCTTTATATTTTATAGTCTTCAAGCTTGCATATGCTTTAGAAATTTCTAAATTTCTGATGTTTTGAGGTAGTAAATTTACAAATTAAGTTCGCAAAAATCTAAATTTATGAATTCTCAAGTTTTCAGAGGTACAAATTTCGGAATTCTAAAATTTGGAGTTTCACATTTTAAAATTCCAAAATTCTCACATCCCCAATTTCTCAGATCTCCAATTTCTCACATCCCAAATTTTCAGATCCCCAATTTCTCACATCCCAAATTCTCAAATCCCCAAATTCTCAGATCCCCAATTTCTCACATCCCAAATTTCTCACATCACAAATTCTCAGATCCACAATTTCTCACATCCCAAATTCTCAAATCCCCAAATTCTCACATCGCAAATTCTCACATCCCAAATTCTCAGATCCACAATTTCTCACATCCCAAATTCTCAGATCCCAAATTCTCAAATCCCCAATTTCTCACATCCCAAATTCTCAGATCCACAATTTCTCACATCCCAAATTCTCAGATCCACAATTTCTCAAATCCCAAATTCTCAAATCCCCAATTTCTCAGACCCCAAATTCTCAAATCCCTAAATTTCTAACTGTTCAAACTCTCAAACCCCCAAATTTCCAAGTGTCCCAAATTCTCAAATTCCCAAATTTCCAGTTTTTAAAATGGGAAGGCCTGAAATTGAAAGAAGCTTAGATTGCACCGAGTGTACAGGAATAATACATCATTTACCCGAGGACTCGAGGCTTCACGGATATTATAGTGTTAGCACTCTTATGCAATCGGATGCATGCAAACCCTTGACCGATAACGATGATTTATTTCTATTAGACTCTAATCAGAGATACAGGAAACATGTACAATTGCTTTATTCAAACGGAGTCCTAATTGAACATTGTAGCACAGGAATTCCCTTCCGTTTCATCCATCAAAGCAATTTACAATTTTTTAATTTTTCAAACGTTTTTGTAATAAAAAAAAACCTGTATTTTATACTATAATATTTCACTATTATACAAGAGAGGAATTTATTATGTGGACTTAATTTTTTCAATTATTTTGTTTAAAGACATTTCATGAATTATTTCATAAATTTTCATAAATTAGTATCATTGTTGTATAAAATAATATTATAGATAAAAAAATGTTTATATAGAAATTATATATAGGTACACATTATAAATAAATATACAAGATTTAATGCAAGATATAAAATATATTATATACAATTTATATACATTCCATAACATTTTTTTTTTTTTAAATGAAATCTGTAATCAACATAACACAAAGTACAAGTTTGCTAATAATTCCAATCGATCAAAATTAATATCATTCCATCCTTCATTATAAAAGTACACATAATTGCTCGCCTCGGGGCTCCGCATAACACCATCGTCGACTCGATTAATTGCTTTCGAATCGACAGAGATTGAAATCGATGATGGTGAGTCTAAAATTATCCTGCATGCGAACAGAGACCAAAAGCAGTTCTCTACGGATTTCGTCGAATGGAAAGGCGAAAATTCGTGGAACGAGAAATTACCTGAGAGCTCGGGTAGATCGGACCGAAGATCTCGAATCCTTTTGAAACAATCGAACCGGGACCTTGAACAGGTCAAAAAATCCTATATTATAGTCCTTCGGGACAACTAGCCTTTCTAAAATCGTAAAACCTTCCATTTTCCAAATTGAGTTTCTGGGAAAAACCTTGCTTCTTTTATTCCGTTAAATCCTCTCTTTGTTCTATGGTTTTATTGCTTTCAGATGAAATTGAATTAACTGTTTTTCATAATTGAACAGTACAAATAAATACATTTTATTATTATTTAAATACGGAATTTGCGAAGAAAATATAATGCGTTTAGTAAAATAATATTTCAGAACTTGCTTGTAAGAACTATGAATAATTGTGATAACACTTTTATCGATATTTCCTGATAAGAGCGTCGATAAACACACCTTTTATAAACAAAATGAAGTTCTTTATGAGTACAGTTTGTGGCTATCAGAGTTTGAAATCCAACATATTATTTGTAATGTATATTTGGTTCAGTGTATTGTTAGATAGAACTAAGGGGTCACTTGGGAAATTTGGGAAATTGGGGTTAGAAAATCTTAAGAATTTGGGGAGGCTGGAAATTATGGAAATTTGAAGAATTCTGATGTTGCGAAGTTTGGAGATTTGTCTATTTTGGAATTTGGAAATTTTAGAATTTGGGGGTGTGAGAATTTGGGGTGTGAAAATTTGGGGTTGTGAGAAATTGGGGGTGTGAGAATTTGGGGGTGTGAGAATTTGGGGGTGTGAAAATTTGGGGGTGTGAGAATTTGGAGGTTTGAGAATTTGGGGGTGGAAGAATTTGGGGGGTTTGAGAATTTGGGGGTGTGAGAATTTGAAAGTTTCAGAATTTGGGGGTGTGAGAATTTGGGGATTTGATAATTTGGGAGGGTTGAGAATTTGGGGGTGTGAGAATTTGGAAGTTTGAGAATTTAGGGGTGTGAGAATTTGGGGATTTGAGAATTTGGGAGGGTTGAGAATTTGAGAGTGTGAGAATTTGGGGGTGTGAGAATTTGGAAGTTTAAGAATTTGGGGGTCTAAGAATTTGAAAATTTGAGAATTTGGGGGTTTGGGAATTTGGGGGATTTGAGAATTTGGGAGTTTGAGATGTTGGAACTTCCAGAATTTGAGGGTTTGAGAACTTGGGTGTTTGAGAATTTGGGAATTGCAGAATTTGGAAATTTCATAATTTGAAAGTTTGAGAAATTGGAAATTTAAGAGTTTGGAAGTTTGAGAACTTGGAGGTTTGAGAACTTGAAGGTCCTAGAACTTGCAGGTTTAAAAATTTGTAAATTTGTAAATCTAAAAACGAAATAACCTGGTAATTTACTTCTAAAAACTTCAACCTTCATCATCTGAATTGTTACTCATCTTCCACAAATTCGGTCGAAAGTTGAAGTTCCCACATCACGATCCCATCTATGTAAATTAGAAATGACGTATTTACACGAGTATCCGCTTCGATCTCCCCGAAAACTACCTAGCGATTATACATCGATCAAATAACGTCGATCAAAACCTCGATCATCCTTATTTCCACAGATTGCCTCTTGTTTCACACGAGACTGGAAATTTCCACGAACACGTGTATTTGCCACACGTGTACTCGTCTGCGAGGGAATCAACTTCGCATACGTACACTCTCTCGTTCGTGTAATTAATCTGCTGACTCTTGGTATTAATGCAAAGAGACACACACACGCACGCACATGGTCACGAGCGTGTTCGTTATCCGGCAGTCATCAACGTGCAATGGCTGTTTATCACACTCCTACGTGAACGGTGCTTGCAATGACTATACAGTAGCGTATCGTATCTTTTGTTAGATTATACAGTGGTATTATGTCTGTTTTGTATGTTAGGTTATATAGTAGTCTGTCATATTTTAATTAAATTGTACTGTGCAGTAGTATACTGTTATCTTGCTATGACTATACACTTGTATGTCTCATGCTGAGACTATACCATGTCTGTGTACTATTACCTTCCTGTGACTATACACTTGTATGTCGTATCATGTTGAGACTATACCATGTCTGTATATTATTATCTTGCTGAGACTATACACTTGTATGTCGTATCATGCTGAGACTATACCATGTCTGTATACTATTATCTTGCTGAGACTATACACTTGTATGTCGTATCATGCTGAGACTATACCATGTCTGTATACTATTATCTTGCTGAGACTATACACTTGTATGTCGTGTCATGTTGAGACTATACCATGTCTGTGTACTATTACCTTCCTGTGACTATACACTTGTATGTCGTATCATGCTGAGACTATACCATGTCTGTATACTATTATCTTGCTGAGACTATACACTTGTATGTTGTATGAGGCTGAGGGTATACCATGTCTGTATACTATTGTTTTGCTGTGACTATACACTTGTAAGTCGTATCATGCTGAGACTATACTATGTCTGTATACATTGTCTATACTGAGTACTATGTGGTTAACTTGCTAAGACTATACATAGAGTGCTATGTCGTTATCTTGTTGAGACTGTACACATAGTATACAGTACCTTTCTGAGGTTACACAGTAGTATTCTGTTATCTTGCTATGACTATACAGTACCATATCTTATCTTGCTATGACTATACAGTACTATATCGCTATTTTGCCGAGACTATACCGTACTACGTAATTATCTTGCTAAGACTATACAGTACCATATCTTATCTTGCTGTGACTATACAGTAATATATTTATATCTTGCTATGACTATACAGTGTTTCTATAAATAGAAGACAAGTATTGAAATCGCTACTTACACTACATGTGGATCATACTACCAGTATAATATAACAAAATTTCTTCAGAATGAACCTTCCTTTTTGAAACACCTCAAGTCCTAAAATGCTAAAATTGTACAAAATGTGAGAGCTAATGCTCTCAGACGACTAAATGGGAATTAACGGATCTATGCTACCTTCCCAAAATTTCACGGTATCCGAACTCAGGGTGAAAAGGTTCGCTACAGAGAAAGTTTCAGTCTAGTTATAACTCTTGGCGACCGTAACGTGATTCGGTGGAATAACGTTCACAGGAAACATGCTTAACCACGAGAGAATGTATTCAGCGAAAGTCCCGATTAGGAAGCGCTATACTATCTCGTTCGTGAACACGTACACGAAGAAACGACAGTTTTGGCTATCCGAGAAATGAGTCAAACAGGATACCTCCACACCGTGAGCAAGGCTTTTACGTCGAAATGTTATGTGAGAAATGTTCACGGTATTGTCTCTCGAAATGGTACCAGAGATTGATATGTGGCCTTCAGAAGAGGACGACTTTGTAGCATTTTATTATTTGCCATTCTTTATTTAAAATTTTCAAGTTTGGGTTTAGACATCTGGGATTCGGAGCTATGTATTGTCCTCTGCAATTCATTAGTTAGTTTCAACTTGTATTTGGATTTGATCATTTGAGGTTTCGGACCACAGTTTGAATCATCTGGGATATGAAGCTATATATTGCTATTTAGAATTCTTTATCTGGGATTATGAACCTAGGTGTTGTCAAATGGATTTGATCATTTGAGATTTGGAACAAAATATCATTTAGACTTAATCATTAGGGGATTTGAAACGATGTATTATCATTTAAATGTCGTCATTTAGAATTTTGAACCTATATATTATCATTACAATTTTATCATTTAAGATTTAAAGCTGTATGTTATCGTTTGAAATTCATCAGTTAAGATTTCGAATTATATCTTATCATTAAGAATTTATCATTTGGTATTTAAAATTATATATCATTTTTCGGAATTTATGATTTGGGATTTAAAATTGTATATTATCACTCTGGCTGTCATGTTTTGCACCTTTGTCAAATGAATTCCTAGTTGTAAAAGTTACTTACGACAACACCGTTTAAAATAAAAATTTATATTTTAATCTTTAGATACATTTTACATATTTTACGTACTTTGACACGTGCAATTAATGTAGTTATTACAACTGCTGTAATTATGATTAATACGGCAAAATATGACAAATATGAAAAACCCTCTTTGCAATTCTTAAGTCACCATTTTTTTCACCTCGAGTACATTATCGTTTGAGTCACATATGCTTCATATTACGAGTCATAATTAATGCATATGATTATGCAAACCAGGGAACTCAATCCATTCCAAGAAACTCATTATTTTCCATCTTATTACTATCAGAATGAATTTAGAAAAAAAATTACTATGCAACTGGATATAGAACGATCCACATTAAATAAAGTTTCATTAAAAATGTCGTTCTCCAAATATTATTCGTTAACCGCAATGTATTACAATCTTTATACAATGCGATTCAACGAAGTCCAATTATCTGTTTCCACGTAGGGAAAAAAGTTCATTAATACGTAACGATAGCTGACATATGTTTATTGAAAAAATGTAACGGTCATCAATGATCCCTGTACTCTCGCTGACTCGCATGCACCGTTGCTTTTATCTACGTAAAAATATATCTTGTGTGAATGCGCGACGAAAGTTCACTACGCTCAAACCGGATAAGATAACTAGTTCATTAAAAGTCATCATGACTCTGCAGTGGTCCATCTTTGGTAATTATGTACAGATGTCAACCCACGAGTTGGCGCGTGATCTAAAGTAGAAACTCCCCACCGTGAACACTTCCAGTTACATACAAGCAAATAAGAATAATGACAACTGCATTCGCGCAAGTATCTCACATGAGAGACGTTTACTGTCGTTTTTCGCCTAATTGCGCGACCGCGAGAGTCAATATACCGCCGAATATACGTGTGAGGCCATTTTTCTATTCTGACCAATTGTGCCGTACTTGGGGATGTACCGATTTGGAGATGTAGGAATTTGGGAATATAGCGATTTGGGGCTGTAGCGATTTGGGTATGTGAGAATTTTGGAATATGGGAATTTGGGAAGGAAGGGATTTGGGAATGTAGGGTTTGGAAATGTAGGTATTCGGGATTGTAGGAATTTGGGGTAATAGCGATTTGGGGTTGTAGCGTTTTGGGTATGTGAGAATTTTGGAATATGGGAATTTGGGAATGTAGAAATTGGGGAATGTGGGAATTGGGGAATGTGGGAATTGGGGAATGGGGGAATGTGGGAATTGGGGAATGTGGGAATTGGGGAATGTAGGAATTGGGGAATGTGGGAATTGGGGAATGTAGAAATTGGGGAATGTTGGAATTGGGGAATGCTGGAATTGGGGAATGCTGGAATTGGGGAATGCTGGAATTGGGGAATGTTGGAATTGGGGAATGCTGGAATTGGGGAATGCTGGAATTGGGGAATGTAGAAATTGGGGAATGTTGGAATTGGGGAATGCTGGAATTGGGGAATGCTGGAATTGGGGAATGTAGAAATTGGGGAATGTTGGAATTGGGGAATGCTGGAATTGGGGAATGCTGGAATTGGGGAATGTTGGAATTGGGGAATGTTGGAATCGGGGATTGTAGGAATTGGGAAATATACCAATTTGGGACTGTAGCAATTTAGGTATGTGAGAATTTGGAAATATAGGAATTCGGAAATGTAGGGATTTAGAAATAGTATAATGATTTCGATATGTGCTCTTCTAAACACCTGGGTCAACCTCTTCACGCCGCCAACTCGTAGGTTGACATCGGTTCAGTCTAAACCATGTCAAATAATATATAAACAGGATAAATTTTATCATTTCTGACTAAATTACAATTTGAAATACTCATTATGTTGGAAAAATTTTGCAGAATATACTGAACTACTTCGTATTTTCATACTCAAATGTAAAATACGAGTTGTATTATCAAATCTAACATGACCCAGTTTGTATTCTAGCAATGAAGTTTCTACGCAAGAAAAGTTGAAACGTTGGAGCAGAGATACGGCTTAAAGTAACGCGTAAAACATGTCGTGCAAGCCGATAAAAGGAAAATATTATACAATATGTGGTATCATTAGTATGTATGTATAATGTAGCTTATAAATTACGTAACACCCTTTTATCTACCTAATCAGATATTCTGCCATCGCATGACATTAGAAAATTGTATTGCGTCAGAAAAGAACGGGATAATATTGTGCGGATACCTCGATAGATTGTAAACATGTATCGAGATTAATATTTATCAGTATGGATGTGAGTGTTGATATTAACAATGTCCTATTTCTTTTGATAGACGTAAAAATTTCGAAGTTCTCAAACTTGACACCTTGAAAATTTCGAAATTCGACAACTTTATTGAAAATTTCAAAGTTTACAAACTTTAAAATTCAGAAACAGAAATATAGTAGTTTAGGAATTTTGGAGTTTGAAAATTTCCTCTTACACAAAATTGAAATTTAAGAATTAAACAATTTGAAAGCTTAAAACTTTGAAAATTAAAAAATATTAAAACTTGAAAACTCAATAAGTTAACAATTGAAAGATGCCAGAAACGAAGTATTTATAGAGGTATAAATCCAAATGAGTGAATCGCACAAGCACAAAGACTCGATAAGGATCTCGTTCTCGATTCAGCGAACCGAAAGGTTCGATTATGGCTCCGATTCGTTGGACACGTTGAAGGATCCCGAAGGTCAAAGGTGAAAGTGAGGCAGGAGAGGAAAAACAGCTGGTTGGTATACGAAGTCAAGAGCGAAGAAGCAACTCGGCGCCAGTTGAATGGAAATTGGCGCTTCACGCACTGATTCTTATGTAACCGAGGCATAGCTCAGACTCTTAACTATCCTAATTACCCGGTTGTCCAGCATGGAAACGATTCAAACGATACTTGCCGACGTCGCTTCATTGTCAGCTGCCTTCTCCTTACTTCGAACGAATTAACCCTTTAGTTATCATACACATGCGGTACCTTTATCAATTTCTTATATTTCACCTTCTTTAGACTTGAAACTGATTATAGTGAATCTGAGTCGTGTAGAAATTGGGGAATGTAGAAATTGGGGGATATGGAAATTGGGGTATGTAGAAATTAGGGGATGTAGAAATTGGGATATGTGGAAATTGGAATATGTGGAAATTGGGATATGTGGAAATTGGGGTATGTAGAAATTGGGAGATGTAGAAATTGGGATATGTGGAAATTGGGGTATGTAGAAATTAGGATATGTGGAAATTGGAGTATGTGGAAATTGGGGGATGTGGAAATTGGGGTATGTAGGAATTGGGGTATGTAGAAATTGGGGTATGTAGAAATTGGGATATGTGGAAATTGGGGTATGTAGAAATTGGGGTATGTAGGAATTGGGGTATGTAGGAATTGGGGTATGTAGAAATTGGGGTATGTAGAAATTGGGATATGTGGAAATTGGGGTATGTAGAAATTAGGATATGTGGAAATTGGAGTATGTGGAAATTGGGGGATGTGGAAATTGGGGTATGTAGGAATTGGGGTATGTAGGAATTGGGGTATGTAGAAATTGGGGTATGTGGAAATTGGGATATGTGGAAATTGGGGTATGTAGAAATTAGGATATGTGGAAATTGGAGTATGTGGAAACTGGGGGATGTAGAAATTGGGGCATGGAGAAATTGGGAAATATAGAAATTGGGGAATGTGAGAATTGGGAAATATAGCAATTGGGGAATGTGGAAGTTGGAAAAAATGGAAATTGACAAATGTGAAAATTGCGAAGTGAGGAAATTGGGAAATGTGAAAATTAGAAACATGCAACACTATTAAATTTTAGCACCTAACTCGTGAATTTGGAAAAGTTAAAAGACTAACGAGTTTCTCACAAAAACTTCAGGTACAATAAATCGATCTCTGCTCATGCAAGAAACAAATCCCAAGATTTGAGTTAAGTCATTTGAGCAAAAATAAATAGCACGTGATCTCTTGTTAACCTTATTGTTTGAATTTGCAGTATGCTACTTTTCATAACGATAAATTGACCTCTACGACAAGACTTAACACACATAATGCCTGATCTCCTCCAATTGCTCATGTACTGACATGCCATCATATCGTGACACGATATCACGTGAACGCGATACGAAAAATATAACAGCAGTTACGCTCTTTTAAACAAATTGAGTGTCATTTCATCCACGCAAACTTTCTTATTACTTGTAATTATACTTCAAAATTTTAATGAATGTACAGAATTTACCAAATTAACCATGCCAAAATAAAAAATGCATTAATGAAAGAATTCTGACAAACTCCGTTAACAGCAAAACTACCAAACGGTTCACAAGTTTCTTAATTAAAATAAAAAAATTTCTACCAGTTTCTTGAAAGATGTAATGATTTTTATCGCGGCGAAGAATTAACGTGTACACTCTCCGTTTTACCTTCCGTTTATTTATCCTTCTCGTTCACTCTTAATTTCGAGCGAAGTATACGACGTTTCGCGTGGAGGCACCTTAAGACTCGGTCGAACGGACAAAAGAAGCAGGCACAAGGAAAGGCAAACGAACGTTTCGCTTTCCGGCGCAGAAGAGCGTGTCACCCCTTTCGAGACTTGGCGCTGGTTTTTCCCTTTGTTGACGTGACCACCGTGCGTGCGTGTGCACGGGACGAGAGTGATTGTAAAACGCGATGACTAAGTGCAACGTATGATTCAGTGTCTTGATAGCGAATGGCAAAGATGGCGACACGACCTGCAAAAACCGGAGCTCCAACTTTCAGATTCGATTCACTGCACTTGCTCGTTTACCTGCTACTCTTTCTTTGCTTCCTGGAACCGTGTCCAATGACACTTTTTACCGTGCCCGACTTCTCGCCATTTTGGTTTCATCCGCACGATATCCCCACAAATTTATTTATTTATACGCCTACTTACATTCTGATAGGTATTCAAGTGTAGAGTATAGGTATTCATACACAGACATTCATATACATGTGATATGTACATCATTTAGTATGTCATATGTTTGTATGCATAAATGTTCATATAATACGCACATAATTATGTTTGTTCCATGTGTTGTATATACACATGTGCATATACATATGCATAATATATGTATGTGTTGTACGTATACATACACGTACACTGCGTGTATCGTATGTTTACATACATGCTCATACAACACGTATGTGTATAATTATGTGTCATATGTACTGTATGCACACATGTGTCACATGAACTGTATGTACACGTACGTCGTATGCACTGTATGCACAAATGTGTCACAGGTACTGTATGTGCACATACGTCATATACACTGTATGCACAAATGTGTCATATGTCCTGTACACACACATGTGTCATACGTATTGTATGTACACATGTGTTATATGTATTATACGCAAACATATGTGATATGTATTGTTCGTGAACATAAGTGATCTGTATTGTACGTAAACATAAGTGATGTGTATTGTACGTACACATATGCGACACGTATTGAATGTACACACATGTTATACATATAAACATAAGTGTACAAGAAGAACATACACTGTCACATGGTAATTAAGTGATTAAAAACGTGCAATGTCGAATGCATTTTAAAAATGATTATATAGTAAAATATACATAAACATATACAGTAGAGTTAAATGCAATTTAGGGACAAGTAATGTAATTAACAGAGAGAAGCAGAATGGCAGAGCAAGTTTTATATGCAAATAACAGAATATGGCATTCGAGAATCCAAGGTTCTTATTGGAAAACAGCGAAACCAGCATTAATGACTGAATAAATATGAAACATGACACGGCGTTTATTCATTCTCTACCAGTCCCGCGTTTTATTCAATTTATTTTCTCAGCTGATCTAGTTAACGCGTACACCTACGCTTCGATCCTATACGATATCATCGACACATTTTGCAAGATCGTACTGCTCAAAGAAATGAAAGTATCGATGTACAAGGTGTTTCAGTATATTCGAAATTGTTCATTTCTTCCCAGATTCGAATTTTCAGTTTTTCTCATTTTTAATTTCTGTTATTACCAATTTTCCCAATTTTCAATCATACCAATTTACCATTCACAATTTTTAAACTCGGAAAATTGACAAATTTCTGAATCTTTAATTTATCAATTTTCCAATTTAGAAATTTGATCATTTGGAAAACTGAAAACTAGAAAATTTAGAAACATCGTAAGCTCCAAATCTGAAATAATTTACGGAAAACGAGTCAACGAAAAACAAAAAGTTATCAAGTTTTCGTAACGCGTAGGAAATCTGTGTACACTGAATTACTTAATTGTACGAATCATCCGCAACATCTGGATTTCTCATTTTCCGCCGGAGATGAAATAATATTTCTAACAGAATGGAATACAATAGAAGTAGATCGTTAATCGCTGACTGTGAACCTCGTTACCGTGATTTCATTATTAAATTGAAAGCAGGTTATCCGCGGCAATGTAATCCTTTGGCGGATAAATTCGTCTGACGTTATTTTTATTCGCGTGTGTGCGTATGCACGATTCGGTACGTTCCCATGAACAACCTGATATACGATCAGATTCGATTAGTATGGAAAAGCAGGGGAAACGAGAAGGAAAAGTTTCAAACAATACGTTCGTGGAACCGTGAGTGGGCAACGCGTAGGTTGTGAAAACTGTTTAACTTTCTACCAGCAGTGAAACGTTACAGGAGGTTGATTCTGATAAAGCAAACAATGGTATTCGTCTGTATGCGTAAAACAAATACTGAATACGGCACGTTGTTTCTTCTTCTACACGTGTACGTTTCAACTTTTTCCTTCCATTTTCTTTTTTCCGATGTTTCCCATTTCGAATTTGACTTTTTGTGCAATTTCAAAATATGAGCAAGTTTGAACAATTTCAAAATTTCGACAGGTTTAAACAATTAGAAAATTTGAGTAACTTTGAGCAGTTTCAAAATTTGAGCAACTTTGAGCAATTTCAAAATTTGAGCAAATTTGAGCATATTCAAAATCTGAGCAAGTTTAAGTGATTTAAGAGTTTGAGAATGTTTGAGGAAACCGAAGAATTGAGCAAGTTTGAGCAGTTTGAAAATTTGAGCAACTTAGAGCAGTTTGAAAATTTGAGCAAGTTTAAGCAACTTGGAAATTGGTGCAAGTTTGAGTAATTCCACGATTTCAGCAGGTTTTAGACATTTAAAAGGTGAAGCCAGTTTGAGCAATCTGAAAATCTGAGCCAGTTTGTGCAACTTGAAAATATGAGCCAGTTTGAGCAACTTGAAAATATGAGCCAGTTTGAGCAACTTGAAAATATGAGCCAGTCTGAGTAACTTGAAAATATGAGCCAGTTTGTGCAACTTGAAAATATGAGCCAGTTTGTGCAACTTGAAAATATGAGCCAGTTTGAGCAACTTGAAAATTTCAGGCATTTTGAGCAGAAGCTTGAAAATTTTAGCAATTTTGAGGAATTTGGAAAATTGTGCAATTTTGAGGAATTTGAAAACTTGATCAATTTCGAGCAATTTGTAACCTTGAGAATTGGTTAGAGAACTCCAAAAGTTAAAGTTCCAAAAATACATAAATATGAAAATTGTAAAAATTTCGAATAATGGTAGTGTCACCAAAAATTCATTCCTGCTCCCACGCTACGTTTATTCTATCAGAAGAACTGACACAAAGACCAACAACGCGTAGAAAACCCGCTGCAACATGCTGCGAGCAAGTATGTATACTTGTCTTGGTCGTTTATTATTCATTTACGTGTAAAAAAAAAAAGAAAAAAATAATGAAATCTCATGGACGTTAAACGCTACAAAGATTGCTATGTTTACGAGTAACCGAAGAAATAAAAAAAAGGAGGGGGAAAAGGCTCGCCTTAGGCAATGCGAAAAATGATATTTTTCTTATTGTTGAGAAAATTGTAGTACACATTATTCATCGTGTATCGAGGGCAAGTCACGGTTCAGTCGTTTGTTCGTTGCGTACAGACACGATTTACATGGCTACATGCGAGTCGAGCTTAAACCGCTCGGGAAACACGTTAGCCCACAATCAATGTACCATTCAGGCTGCTAACTATAATTCATCAACGGGACAATGCAAAAAGTTCGTCTGTTGCAACGCGTTGTTACGCTGGTTCGTTAGTTGGAGCGGAAACAGAACAGGGATATCGAAAATAACGTATTAATTAAATGAATCAAATATCTCGAGTATACAGGGTGCTTCAAAAATGGTACCAGAACGTGAACATATAGAACATGCACAAAATGAAAGCACATGTGCAACAAAATCAAAATGTTGAAGAAAATTTGTTCATACAGAACCTGAATTTCTGTGTGCAACTTTATTCAAGTATTATACGTGCTTCAAAAATGGTACCAGAACGTGCAAATATACAACATGTACAAAATGAAAGCACATGTGCAACAAAATCAAAATGTTGAAGAAAATTTGTTCATACAGAACCTGAATTTCTGTGTGCAACTTTATTCAAGTATTATACAGGTTGCTTCTAAAATGGTACCAGAACGTGAACATATAGAACATGTACAAAATGAAAGCACATGTGCAACAAAATCAAAATGTTGAAGAAAATTTGTTGATACAGAACCTGAATTTCTGTGTGCAACTTTATTCAAGTATTATACAGGTTGCTTCAAAAATGATGCTGCCGAAACACACAGAATATATGTACAAATCAAATGAAAAGATGAAAAAACTCAGATTTATATAGGACCAGAATTTTTGCATGGAACTGTATTCAAGTGTATATACAGGATGCTTCAAAAATGGTGCAACAAGAAGCTACAAAATATACCAAATAAAATGAAATTAAAATTAATGTCCAATTAGAACTTCTTTAACACAGAATTTAATAAGAAATTTCATTAAAATATACAGGGTGTTCCTAAAATGATGTTACAAGAAGATATACAATATCTGTACATAAAATAAAGTTTTTATATGGATCTTTGTATGAAACTTCCCACGAAGTTGAAAAAGTTTCCACGCCTGCTTTGGCAGATAAATTTCGATCTAGCAGCATTATCATATATAACATCTGTATTTCCCAATTGATAACCAGACGATACTTCAACTAGATAATCCGCGAGCCATTCAACTCCAGTACAGTTTTTTATACATCATCAGCGACTGCAATTTCGTTTTATAATTTACATCTCATTAAAGTCAATTTTGCAATAATTAACCGATAGTAGGCAGTTTGAAAGAATGAAAGGTCAGTTGTTTATGATCTTTGCCATATAAAGGCATTGTATTTCACATAAATGTGAATAAATGTAAAATTCATGAGGAAGTGAATGGTGTTCATTACAGTATACCTTTCTATACAATGCACATTTTAATTTTAATTGAGAGTTCGAACTTTAAAAAAGAGGCTGGAATTAATTTGTGATATGGAAATTGTAAGTATCTAAATTTGAGAATTTATGTTCGCAATAAAAAGGACTGTATATAAATTATCGAAGATGATATAATTGAAGCGAGAAAAAGTGGAGTTATTAAATAGTATGGGTAGGTAAGTACATATGTACTCCAGAAAGTTTCTTCGAATCTCCCGCAGTTATTTTATGGTTTGAGGTGCAGCTGTTTTATTACTGTGCCTGCATTTATGTTTGCAAGGATGGGAAAGTAGTAAATGCATTCGTACAGAAAATAATTCACAAGTTTATATGTATTTGAGAATTTTCAGAACTTGTTATATAGAAAATTCGAATCTTTTAGTTTCCAAATTTTATAATGTAGTAGTCTGATGATGGACATTTGTTCATAAACAATTGGAAATTTGGAACTATAGAAATTCGACAATTAAGAAATTTAAAAATGTAGAAATTGGACAAGATAGAAATTTGATAATGTAGAAACTTGAAATCGTAGAAATTCGATAGTTTAAAAAAATAAAAATTTAAAAAATGGAGAATATAAAAAGCGAACACTTACAAAGTAAAACCAAATACTAACATACGGAAGGAACATTCTGTAATTCACTGAATCACGTTTCTTTGTTTAAATGAAAAAGAGAAAAAAAGCTTATTTAATAGGAAATACGAGGACTATATCGTACAAAGCTGACTCGGCGAAGCGAGCGTTATTTCCTCTCTGCTGGAAATTATGTATGCTGTTCTAATTGTCTATACCATTGTATTACGTTTTCTCCCCGCTATCAAATGTAATTTTATGTAATGGACTCGTGTTGTGCCGGAAACTTATGCAATTCTCTAAATAATTGTACATTCATATTGTACAGAAATCATAGTGTGCTATTTTGCATCTGATGTTACAGAATAATTCATGTGATATAAGCGGTACTGCTATTCTCCTTGCAATTAGATTAGCAGATGAATTAGAGTTTATACAAATTCGAAAACAAAAGCAATGATTTTACATATTCATATTATATGATTTTACTATTCTAATTTTACTACTTCGTTATTCTACTATTTTTATATTCCACTATTTTGCTATATCACTACACTGTTAATGTGCTATTACACTGTACAATTTCTTAAAAATCTAAGTTCCAGATTTTTAAAGTCCCTAGATCTCAAATTCCCTGGTTCCCAAATTCCCCGGTTCCTAAATTCCCCGGTTCCCAAATTCCCCGGTTCCCAAATTCCCCGGTTCCCAAATTCCCCGGTTCCCAAATTCCCCGGTTCCCAAATTCCCCGGTTCCCAAATTCCCCGGTTCCCAAATTCCCCGGTTCCCAAATTCCCCGGTTCCCAAATTCCCCGGTTCCCAAATTCCCCAATTCCAAAATCTCCCAGTTCCCAAATCCCCCAGTTCCCAAATCCCCCAATTCCCAAATTCCCCAGTACCCAAATTCCCCAGTTCCAAAATTCCCCAACTCCAAAATTCGCTAGTTCCAAAATTCCCCAATTACACAATTCCCTAGTTTCCAAATTCACTATTTCCTACATTCCTAGTTCCCAAATCTCCGAATTTCTAAATATATTAATTCGTAAATCACCAATCCCTCAACTATCTCCAATTTAACATTTTGAATTTAACTTAAAAATTGTCAAATACAAAATAAATCAATTAGTGATAATATATCTTATCTCTCTATAAATTCCTAAATGATTTGATAAAAATGGCGAAATAATTCCGCAACCGAAATAAAAGTACCAGAACGAGGATCGTACAGCCGTGCATAGTCGCGAACAATGCGATTAAAAGACACCTGCGAACGAAAACGTGGTATAGAAACAAAAGCAAAGAAGAGATGAGTCGAATGTCGCGCATAAACCATACGAGTTATCCCGATGGAACAAAGAGGCGCACCATATGCGTTCGTGGTACACGAAAATACCAAGTTGCGCAGAAGTCGTAGCGGACTGCTCGTGAAATACGGTGCAACGAATGCTGAACAGCATGATTCAGGAGTCGTTGCACGAGCACCAAGACTTTCCTGCGTGCATAAAGAAACCGAAATGCACGTGTGCGAGCGTGTATGCGCGCGTATGCACACGTGATATATACACACACACATACGCGAACGTTGTTTTCACGCTCCCTTCGGGTTTTTATTCTTCTCCTCGTTCGTTCTCACCGTCAACGCTTTCGCTCAACTTTATTGGCTAATGAGAATGAGAGACGTTACGGTACGTTTGAAAAATTGCCCACACCATTTCGAGTTACTTTATACCGCACACCTCAGACGAGTTACGATATTTGGATCCATTGTACCCGCTAATCGAGTTCATCTTCGAAACGATCGCAGATACGTATGTTGATGAGGCTCGTTATTAGAGCACCCGCGATCAGATTATTGTATTCCGATCAAGATACACGTACGCGCGGTTAACTATCTGCACTTGAGGCGTACTTTCAACTGCCTGACCTTCACGGTTTTTAGAGTGCGCTGTTCGGAGCGCGATTTTGTCTACTGATCACGTCGGACAAGTATCGGACTCTCAAATTATCGATGTTGAAATTTGGGATTTTGGGAGCTTAACTTTCGGAAATTAGGGTTGGGAATCTAGGGAATTTTAGATTTGGGATTTTAAAAATTGAGATTTGAAAATTTGGAAATTTTGCAATTTGGAGATTTGAGAATTTGGGAATTTGAAAATTTGGAAATGTGAGAATTTTGGAAATTTAGGAACTTCACACATCCCAGTTACTATATTCCCTAGATCTCTATATCCCCAAATCTCTACGTTCCCAAATTCCTATGTCCCCAAATTGCTATGGCCCCTAATCCCTACGTCTCCGAGTCCATATGTCCCCAAATTCCTATGACCCCGAGACCCTATGTCCCAAAATTACTATGTCCCCAAATTCCTATGTCCCCGAATCCCTATGTCCCCAAATTCCTACGTCCCCAAATTTCTATGTCCCCAAATTCCTATATCCCCAAATTCCTATGTCCCCAAGTCCCTATGTCCCCAAATTCCTATGTCCTCGAATCCCTATGTCCCCAAATTCCTACGTCCCCAAATTTCTATGTCCCCAAATTCCTATGTCCTCGAATCCCTATGTCCCCAAATTCCTATATCCCAAAACCCCTATATCCCCAGATCCGTACATCCTTAGACCCCTACATCCTCAGATCCCTCCTCAAATTGCTACATTCCCAAATCCCTGTACTCCCCACTCCCTATATCCCCAAACTCCTAAACTTCCCGATACCCCAAAAATCCCTATATCTCCAATTACGTGTAACACAAAGAAGTAATGACGCATAAGTGAAAGAATTTAGAAAACAAACTCCGTGCACCGAAAAGTGTAGAATCACGTAGAGCCATAATTAAATATTTGAACATAAGAATAGCTGCAGCTTCCAGTAGCTGAAAAATACTCGTGTTCGACGGTGATGTTATCCGTCTAAAATTTCCACTTCACGGAACAAGTGCTCGAAACGCATTTAAAGGGGCTACTATGGGAGCCTAAGAAAATCCATCTGTGCAAAGGAACCACATGTGCGCGTCCTGCGTGTGTTTGTAAAAACCGCGCGCGGTTCTGTACACATGGTTGAACAAAAAGGGTGCCTCCTCCTCCTCCTCTCTCGCCATGTTTCCATCCTGCCTCGCCTGCATTTTCTTTCTTTCTTTTCATTTCCACGGACTTTTTGTTTCTTCGCCACGTCCGTTTTTTCCTGGTTACCCTTCCTGCCATTTTTCATGGAAACATGCCCGAGAGAGAGAGAGAGACACGGTAAGAAAGAGATAGTCCTCCAGATGTCTTGATTCTATTTTCAGTCACCAAACCGTTTTCTTTTCGTTCCTCGGCATCATTAACCCTCACTTTCGAATTATCGCGTAACTGCTCGTTTAGCGCTGGAATTACGGATTCTTCGATCACCATTCATCTTCCGATTGATAATAAACTGCCAACGCGAATAAACATCGGGATATAACGACGCGTAGAACGAATGGATGGGACTAATGACGCGTTTATATCGAAATTAATTCTTCCTCGTCGTCGACAGGGTAAACGGCTGTTCATCCAGTGTGAACGCGCTTTAATTTATACAATTAGTTTCTTATCTCGATAAAGGTCAAAGCATTAATAACTTAAAAGGTCAAAACACTGCGTATGGATACGCAGTGATGAATAACTTCTGGTATTTTATGGAAATGTCCGCCATTTTGGCGGGTGCCGTAAATACAGTGTTGACAACCGCTCCAAATGACGTATAGGAACGTCACTGAAGACTTGTTCAAGTTTGAAGCATTATTGACACAAGTTTTATAAAATATATTTTTAAGAACATTCGTGCACTTGAAATATTGTATTTTTTAATTACTGTGTATATAATAATATGTTCTAACTGTCCGTACACAGTAATCTGTTTCTACGGTCTGTATACAGGGTGTTCGGCTACTGGTGGGCATAATTTTAAGGGGTTGTAACTGGGGTGATTCTGAACAACTTTTTCCTTTACCAAAATGCTGGTTAAAGGTTAGTTTTTGAATTATTAAGGAAAAACACTGACCAATCAGAGCGCGAGAATAGCGCGCGCCCAGACGCGAGAGCGACAGCTTCGAGGTTGACGGCCGAGCGTGATCGTAAACAAGCATGTTTGTACCATGACAATGTAATTGCTAACAGAAAACCACTACGTGAAAGTTAAATCAAATAAAGAATAAAGCAATTAAAAATAAGATCCAATTATGCATTATTTACAGATAGGGGATAAACTAATTATTTGTTATTAACTTAAACCAAGTAAATCGAATTTGTTTGATATTTGTATTCGTTATTCGAAAAGAATAAGAAATAACATGTCGAAAATTGTTCTTGTCTTTCGTTATAAAAATACAAAACAACAAATTCGCACATTTTAAAGGACAAATAACTTTTCTATTTATCAGAAAAGATTTTAAATCTAATAACTAACAAATGTATTAATATCTGCTTACTTTAAATTTACAAAACATGTAAAAATAATTTAAATCAGACTCACCTATTGTTTAAAAATAATCCTGCTTCGGTGAAAATGTGTTGTCGTGACTGGGTCATTTCATCGGGCCTGACCTTCCGTAAAGGAAGATGCAGATCGCATAACATCTGTTGTCACAAACAGGTCAGTGAACTTTACTTCGTTGATATTTTTCATTATCACTTTTCACTGCAATATTTTGTTGTCACTGTTAAATAACTTCCTAATGTAATAACGGCGGATAAACACGCGAGAACGTGGACACGAATATCCAAAAATAACTTCAGCGATTACTTTTTTCCCGGTAATGTTGCGTTTCGAACGTTTTGTCCTAAACTGGCGATCGTAACATGATCGGCGTGACCCCCTCAATTCGTCTTTCTCTCTCTTCCCAGTGTCAAACATTGTTTTTCAAGGAATTGTTGCGTCGCGGCGTAGAAGCTCGCACGTGTTTTTTTTTCCGTCGAGGATGTTCCTCGTGTTGCGATCGGCAGTTCAGGACACAGCGTCCAGTATTCAACATCGAAAAGAAAATGAGAAATCGGTCAAGTTATTTATGAATAATTGTTCTCGCGTTTCATTTGCGTTCTTGCTTTGTGGTTTTTACATTAAACAATTAGTGAAAAGTGACAGTAAAATGTTGCAGTGAAACGTGAAATAAAGTGAGTTCATTGACCTAGCCGCGACATCAGCTGTTTTGCGGTGTATTATCTTTTTTTGCGGAAGGTCAGTTTCGGTGAAATGATCCAGTCACGACAACACATTTTCACCGAAGCAGGATTATTTTTAAACAATAGGTGAGTCTGATTTAAATTATTTTTACATGTTTTGCAAATTTAAAGTAAGCAGGTATTAATACATTTGTTAGTTATTAGATTTTAAATCTTTTTTGATAAATAGAAAAGTTATTTGTCCTTTAAAATGTGCGAATTTGCTGTTTTGTATTTTTATAACGCGAGATAAAAACAATTTTCGATATTTTATTCCTCATTCCTTTCATAACAAATAATTAGTTTATCCCCTATCTGTAAATAATGCATAATCGGGTCTTATTTTTAATTGTTTTATTCATTATTTGATTTAACTTTGACGTAGTGGTTTACTGTTAACAATTACATTGTCATGGTACAAACGTGCTTGTTCACGATCACGCTCAGCCGTCAAGCTCGAAGCTGTCGCTCTCGCGTCTAGGCGCGCGCAATTCTCGCGCTCTGATTGGTCAGTGCTTTTCCTTAATAATTCAAAAACTAAGCTTTAACCAACATTTTGGTAAAGGAAAAAGTTGTTCAGAATCACCCCAGGAACAACCCCTTAAAATTATGCCCACCAGTAGCCGAACACCCTGTATAATAATCTGTTTTTATTATCTGTATACAATAATCTGTTTTTAATGTCTATGTATAATAATCTGCTCTTACTGTCTCTAGACAATAATCTCCTTTTAATATCCGCATATAACAATCTACTTTTACCGTCTCTACAATAATCTATATTTAATGTATGTAATACAATAATCTAGTCTTAATGTTTCCATTCAATAACCTATCATTACTGTGTACAACAATGCCTTTTTAATAAGAGTAATAAATGAATCGAGATTCTTCACTGAAATTTTGAAAGCGTCGTCTCGCGTCAGCAAAAGGAAACGAGCCTAGGTCGGCAAAATATTTTCTATAAACGTTAGTAACAGGAACTGCAATGCTTTAAGCGGTTTCAATTCGTTCCCAAGGTCCTCCTTGAATTAACGTACGATGTTATTCAAGCGTGTGCATTGCAGTTGCAAAAAAAAAATTTAATGACAATTAACTTCCGGTCGCAATTGTGTTACAGTGTGGATAGTACCTTGACGGTACTTGATTTAATGAAGTATATACAGGATGTATTGATGGCATGGACGGGAAGGGGATGATTTTATGTGCAAAAACAAATTAATTTGTTCGTATGCAACTTTGTTTTTGGGAGAATTGAATTGAAATATTTTTGAAGAGAAAAGTAACTATACATTATTTTAATAGTTAGTAGGTAATAATGAAAATTATTAAGTTAGTAATCAACTAATGAATAGTTACAGTTTTTATTTTATATATGTACTGTAAATATTAATATAACGAATGAATAATTATGTGGTTATGTAATATTTATTTTACTCTGTGTAATCGTTAATTAGTAAATTTCTTTCTTATCATCGCATGTATTAATCAATGTGTGCGTTGTTAATCATGCGTCTACTTGTTTCGACTAAATTTGACACGTTACATGTCACAAATTAAACTGTTATACGTGTACTTGTATCCGCTACACCAGTAGATGTTCAAAAGAGCTTATATAATTAAACGAATGATGAACGAGAGAAGAAGGAATTGCTTATCCAAATGGAAGCAAACAGCAGGGTTTGCGTGTTGAATGTCTTATCGATTGCTCGTTAACAAGGTTGCATATCCTCGCAACCCATTTTCGTCGAATTTACCCGGCGCTTAATGAATTCCATAATGGGCATATAACGCGCGTATCTCTCTATTGTATCATAAATGCCATAATTGCAGATCTACGTCAACGAGGAGAAAGCAACGTTTTGCCTCGACCTAACGAACACTAGGCAAACACTATTGCTTCTACAATGGCAGAGCAAATTACTGAATTCCTAAAACACCTAATGACGATCTTTTGACGTTTCGAATCGCCACTATTATCTTAAATGAATTAATCAAAAATAATATGGCATTTATATAATATATGTAACGATAGTATGGGTCACCACCGATGATTTCATACTTCGTGCTTCCCGTGTTTGCCAAAGTTCAAATAATTTATAAATGGTAATGCAGCCAAGAGCGAAAGAGAAAGAAGGAAGATAAAGCTACATCCGGTACGTGATCTGTCTTCCTTAGCATTCGAAGAAGCGTATTTTCCTTTTTTACCAAGAAAGACACACCGCGAGAAATAACTAATGAAACATTACGGTGCACACGAACGGTAATGAAAATGCACACACACTGGCAATTACTTTCGATGTCATTTTACCTAACTGCACAACGGGTACTGAATGTGATTTATTACGAAAGTAAAAACACGCTTAACGACCTGAATAACCATAATATGATAAAGTAACTCGGGTAACAATCAGTCTATAGGGAGAGATAAATTGTGCCCAGAAGCCTGTAACGTTTTGTCGAGAAGATTAAGGAAGAAGCTTTACTTAAAATGCTATTTAACGAGCTCGCTCGGCCGGAAAGTATCGCTGTGTAACGTATTTTATTCCAATTTAAAGAGACACGGGTATTATACGCGTTTCTGGGTGGATCTACACTGAACCAAAATAGAATTAATACGCATTGTATCGCCATCTGATTAGTACACGCGTTATATTGCCACGCGCTGAATTACTACGCATTATATCGTCACACGAAGGATTTCCACGCATAATATCGCCACGCGTAGGAGTTCCACGCGTTATATCGCCACGCGTAGGAGTTCCACGCGTTATATCGCCACGCGTAGGAGATCCACGCGTAGAATTTCCATGCATGATATCGCCACGCGTAGGAGTTCCACGCGTTATATTGCCACACGTAGGAGTTCCACGCGTTATATCGCCACGCGTAGGAGTTCCACGCGTTATATCGCCACGCGTAGGAGATCCACGCGTTTTATCGCCACGCGTAGAATTTCCTCGCGTTATATCGCCACGCGTAGAATTTCCTCGCGTTATATCGCCACGCGTAGAATTTCCACGCATGATATCGCCACGCGTAGAATTTCCACGCGTTATATCGCCATGCGCAGAATTTCCTCGCGTTATATCGCCACGCGTAGAATTTCCTCGCGTTATATCATCATGAGCTGAATTACTATGTGTTACATCACCACACACTCAATTACTACGCATTTGGTCAGTAGATTACCACGTGTTAAATCGCCACGCATCGTATTACCATGCATTTTATCGCCGCACATCAATACTAGATCTACGAGCGTTCGACGATTAATGATCATGATATTTAGAAAAAGGATGCGATTATTGCGAATTCCATAAATCTACTACTAAATTGCGTCGCGTTGTATGATCACACCTTATCTCCATATTTAGAGAAACAATCATCCTAATTAGTGGTCAATTATGGCAATTGTCAAGTTCATAGTACACATTAATTCTATTCATCAGGATTTTTCTTTCAATGACCTATTTCACCCGATCATTACGTCCAGCCAACTTTCACACGTATTTTCGTTCCTTTTATTTTTTATTTATTTCTTTACTCTTGAAATCACGGTCACTCCAGCGTGCCAGTTTTCCTTTCGTCGTTAACGATTATAATTAATCGTTGGTTGGGAAGAAGAGAGAAAGAGAAGAATAAGTCGTTAACGATGAATTCATTATTCCGGTCAGGCAGCGGAACACAACACAATATCTCATTCGAAATAACTATCCGATGCACGCGGAATACTTATGCACTCGCGCCTAATCACTATTCTTGCCTTTCTTAAGAAGGCTTGTGTTTTAGTAATGCAACGCCTGCACGCTCGACCGACACGCCTTTCTTCGAGACTCTCGATTCGATTGCACCTAAGTATACGAAAGAAACGACTATCGATACTCGGCCGATATTCTATTACTATTGAGTATACCCTTGTAAAGACTAACTCGTATAACCTTCGGGATATGTTTTGTACGATGTATAATCGGTTATTAAGTTGTTAACTGTTTTTCAACTTTTCATGGAACATTAATTGGAAATGTGAATTAATGTATCCGATGAATGATCGATAAAAGTCCGTACTTTCCACTATTTTATTATTGTAACACTTCACTGTTATACTACTACACTTTTCGACTCTACTTCACTATTTTATTATTTCACTTTTTAACTATACTATTATACTCTTTAACTGTACTGTTATCTCACTACCAAAATCACTGTTTGCATTAGAATCTTTTAATACTTGCTGATTTTATTATACTATAGTACTACACTTTTATTCTGTTATTATATTACTGTACACCATACTACACTAATAAACGGTACAGTATAGTAACAGTCTATATATATAGATACAGAAGTTCACTAATTTCACTATATTATATTATTATTACACTGCTTCACTATACTCGTAATTATTACAACTTCACTATACTATTTTACTATTCTATAATCTACCAAATATTCATTACAATTTGTTCATTATAAGCGATATAACTGAGTATACAAATAATTTGAACGGTCAAAAACACATTATCCGTATAACGTAATTAGAATTCGTATCATAAAAACATTATTACATTTGCACTGCTTTCTAAAACGATAAAACATCTCACCGAATAGTTTTCGTACCCTAAATTGATTCGCGACACTTCTTACGGTGTTCATTAATAGTGTTCTTTCTAAAGATCAACGAACAGCCGTGAAACGAAAAAAAATGAGTATACTTGGCCTAAATCTTCCGGTGGACCGACGGCGTGGAAAATTGAGCATTTTTAATTGGAAAGGTGGATCATCAGGTACATGAAGCGTGAAAGTGAAACCGGGTAGCGTCAAAAGTAAGAAGGCAACAAACGAGTGAAAGAACAAGAGAGAGAGACAGAGAACCAGAAGGAAAAACATTTCAACGCACTCTCGCTTTTCCACGTGTGAAATGTATTCACGTTTAATTCTACGTTATCTTCAATTATTTTCATAGTTCTGTTCCAGCAGACCTGGAACATGTTGCAAGAAATTCTAGGGAGATTACAGTGTTACGCATGCACTGCAATTAGAATGTTGTAAAGTTATAAATATGGATGTAATAAATAACTAAATAAATCATTCCATTAATACGTAAATAAGTATAAATGAGTCAATATTTAAATAAGTATAATAAATGAATCAACTGAATAGAAATACGTGAATAATATGTGAATTTTTTAATTTTATAAATTAATGAATTTGAAAATGTGTAACCTTGAAAATTTAGAAATTCGAAAACTTGACCATTTAGAAAATTAAAAATGAAACCCGATGATTGGAAAATGTAAAAATATAAAAACTTGATAATTTTAGTAAAAACAAAATTGGAAAAATAGGAAAACGACATAGATTGTCCAGTTGAACTGAATATAGGACCACAAAGGATTAGGTTAGCTTGGGAACAGAGACGAATTGCAAACTCTATCGCATAAAGAGCAAGGTGTACGGTGGTGCACCCTCCTCCTTCTCCGCCTTCCGAGGCTTTTGTGTATCCAGTTTCTTTTCAGAAATATGGGAACATTTTTCGAACGACTCGTCCAAGACTTTTTACGTGGAACAACCCCAATAGGGGTGGTGAGCCAATCTTCTGATAAAAGAATAAAAAGAGGATTCCATCTGCTTCGAAAACATGCAAAACCAGCTTCCTAACGGATTTTTCGTACATGTGCTTCAAAATGTTCTATGTTACACTTTAAATAAATTTCAATTTTAACTTATTACATCAAAAAATAAAATATCATCTACGTTTGATTTACTAATTTTTGAAAATAACTGTATAATAATGCAGAATATGACACCGAAGTTATAAAAAAATCACAGGAATGTGATTCGAAAGTTTTTTACGTGCGAGCACGTTAAATGAAACCATAATTTATCCTTTTTTTTCATTTTCAGAAATATGGGAACACCTCGAAGGAGGAAAAGAATAGCAGGTCTGAAGACCTGGAAGTGTAATTGGTGAATCCTTTCTGATAAACGAGCAAAAAAATATATGTGCACCTGGTAAATAGATGGCTAAGAAGCCAATCAGTGTAAGTCAGTTACGCGTATAAAAGGTAGCAGCGTGAAATTTCAAGTGGTCGTACTCGTGTGAACGAATTGCTGGCAACGTTTCAACACTGTCCATGGTTCCTGACTAGTAAAGCAACCAGCTAGCAGGCTAATGTATAAAAACAGATGAAAAAATTATACCTACGTTTTCATAAACGAAATTGGAGGTTAAGAATTTGGGGAATAACAATTTGGGGAAATGAGAATTTGGGGGAATGAGAATTCAGAAAGATGAGAATGTGGGGAAATAGAAATTTGGGGTATGAGAATTTGGAGAATGAGAATTTGGAGAAATGAGTATTTGGGAAAATGAGAACATGAAGAAATGAAAATATGAAGAAATGAGAATTTAAGGAAATGAGAATCTAGATTTTAAAAAATTTGACATTTAAGAATTTGGGCAATTGAAAATTTAGAAATTTGTCAATTTGCCTATATACCAATTTAAAAATTAGCAAATACAAAAATTAAAAAATTTGTAACTGAAGCACTTCTAAATATTTAACATAAGACCAGCCATCAAACCAAGTAAGTATACATTTCAGTGATGTGGTTTTAAGATAAAAGTGAAGGTAGAAATTAATGGAGTTAAGATAGCCTTACTGCCCTAAGGAACATCTGAAAATGTATAAAGCTGGTTAATATACAGAAAAGGAAGTAAGGTGCAAGAACCTAATAGTTGAGGGGAGCTCGTCGAAGCAGATACCTGCAAAGAGGTGCAAGACCACTTCGCCATGCCTGGATGCTTTGATATCACCCTGAGGTAATCCCCGGAAAATTCTATTTTAAAAACTTCTTCAACCATAGAAATTCTATGTATTAAGTTGTTGCATGCAAACTGTCTGATTTCATCACAAGTCAAATGTACTTTCATGCAATTATAATGAAGTACCCTTTTATAAAACTTATGATGTATCAATTGGAAACAGAATCTACTATTAATAACTAGATAGTGTAGTCACTTGGAAGTTTATATATCTAATGTATTATTCATTTGTACATTTGTAACGTATTGTAGATTTATACATTTGCAATGTATTGTAGATTTGTACATTTGTAATGTATTATAAATTTGTACATTTACAATGTATTGAAAATTTATACATTCAATTCATATGTTGTAAATTTATAATGTGAATCAAAAACTTGAAAGTATGTGAATTAAAAGATTGTTGACGCATTGTTAAGCACATAAACCTAAAAATTTAAGAACTTGAAGGTTTATAAATGTAAAAATTCCTGAATCCCTATAATTACACGTTGTCGATCCAAAGTAAACTCGTGGAGCCAGTTCCCCGTATAAGTGTAGCATGCTACCGTCCACCACGAATTACACAAAGAACGAAGTTTGCACGCAATTTCGCATGAAAATGAAAGCAAAGTGCAGAGAACAAAGCTGAAGTCTGTTCCGGTCTACACAGGACCAGTTTCTTTTCAGAAATATGGGAAATTCGGAACGACGTAAAATAGGCATCGCACACAAGCAACGCCACAATGACCACATTACAGCACTGACTTGGTACTCGAGTCTACATAGAAACCGGGCACAAAGAATGGTTTCTCTCCTTCCTTCTTTCATCTTCTACCCGTGTATCTCTCCCTTTCGTTTCTCCTTTCTCGTTCACTCGCACGTTTCAATTTCTATTTACCATTATACACACGCACACACTTGCATTCCCACTCTTCGTCCAATTTCTATTTTTCCATTTTTAACCATCCATATCCAGCACTGCCTTCTTGCCTCGCTAGATTCACTCGATCGTTTATTTTCGTCTTTCCTTCTAAACGCCTCTCTCTGTTCAACTCATTCTTCCACTTCCCTGGCCTGGTGTATCCGTCTCTCTTTTTCTCTCGATCCCAGTATATAATAGCCTCTCTTTCTCTCTCTTTCCATCGTAAATCCGAAGCAACAGGTTCCGACACGCTGCTTGCGGCTTGCATTTACCGAGCCGCTTTTTGTTGCTGCTGCCGTCGGTGTGTGTTCGACACGTTGCTCGCTCAGGGCGAGGTTTCCACTTTCAGAAAAATCCAGACCGAACGATCCTACAGGATGGGAGAGAACCGATGCTTCCTTCGACGTGTCCTGATCACTAACGTTCTATAACAACCTGTCTTCCTTGCTGTCCTCTCGCGTTAAATAATTTACGTCGCCGCGACGAGCGCTGTCGTCGCACACGCACCGTATTTACCTTCTGGACGTCTTCACATTTTATATTTTATGCATTCTATTTACTTACTCGTTGCACACTGTATTATCATGCTCGAATAAATTTCGTTGGAACTGTCAGAAAGAATGGCAGGGAATTGAGAAAATTTGAATTGTATTTTCTGCTATTTTATCGATATGATTATGTAAGAATATTGGTTGGTTTATATTGTAAATTCTTGTGAAGTAACTTGGGGTTGGAAGTAAAATAACGAATTCTGTATTTTTAAAATATGGAACATTAGTATTGTGTTATTATATGAAATAACTGAAAATATACTAATCCATTGCAAGATAAGAAATTGTAAACATTGTCAAAATCTGTTCACAGTATATAGGCAGTTTTGAAATTATATTTCTGAGACTTGAAAATAATGACAGGCCACGCGAGAGGCCAAAATTTACAACCACGAGAAAAAAGTGGTCGGAGATAATTTTCTTGGAAGTAGATAAAGTAAAATGGTCGGGACGAAAAGAACGTAATGTATACGTCGTACTCACGTTTACAACAAATAGAAGCTATTCGAGACGAAAGGAAATATTATCTAAATACCAAAGTCCAAATTTCGAGTGATGGCCATCGAGCACGAAAGTTCGAAAGGCTCTCTCGATCGAACGAGTTTCGAAATCGTCGAAGAGAAATTGCCGAGGAAAGTTACGAGCTGGTGTAGCTGAAAAGGAAAGAAAGGAGAAAAAAAAGTCACAATAAAACTCGAACGTCGCACACCATTTGCTCGAGCAGGCCTGTAAACAATGACGTTGACTTCGGTGCCGCGCTTCTTTTTCGTTGCCACCGGAATAAATTCGCGTGACTCCTCTCGGAGACACGTTGCCATTTTTAAATTCAGCTTCGCAGTTTACCGCCTCTTTCTGCGTACAATTCGAGACAATATGGCGCCCGATCTTGTGTTTCTACACTCGTTTGTGCTTCTAATCTTGAAATAACGGTATCGATTTGTCAGTGCCGCCATTTTTCGGCAACGTCCATACCGCGAAATTTAAATTGTAAATAACGATGTACTTTAATTAAGAGATATTAGATACATAAATAACAAATTTAAATAATAATATATAAGAATGTTTATGTATAATGTAATGTTATTTTATAAACACGTATATTCTTACAGTATGAAAAACAGATATCACTAATTAAATAAATCTAATTAATTAAAATTTATTATTTATGTAGCTTGTATTTTTGAATTAAAGTATTCCATCTATAACAGTTTAAATTTCGCTGAAAAATGGTGCTATTGACCTAACCTTGTCGACTATTTCGGGTCTCTACTCTCAGCCAATCGCGATCAAAGTCAATTACGTAAAGACTTGTCTATCGAATAAATGAATGGACGTTTGATTCACTGAGAACAAAATTTATGGAACTATTTTTACTCGCAAACACACGCGTGTGTGCACGCCCACGTGTTTCGTGCTCTTTTTGTTTGATGAATTGCTCACGTTTTCGGTTCGTTTTATTCTGGTATAGTGAATTATCAATATTAAAGTTAAATTCGCTTATTCATACGGTGAAAGATTCAGTAAACTGAAATATTTTATGTAACTTTTCTTTGGAAATTATACATCTGGAGTTTCGATCGAAATTTTATTCGAGGAATACGAATCATATGGGTTAGGTGTAATATTTGAGTTACATGCAATCTGTGAGATAATCTTAACTTTTGTAACTTTGGTTATAGCATGATTTGTAAACTCACAAATTTCTGAATTATCAGATTACCAGATTTATACATTTCCAATACCTCAATTGTCACGTTTAAAAATTTTCAAATTTCTAATTTAAAATCTAACATAAGAACGCAGTATAATCTATTCTATTCCATTAAATAAAATTCAAAGCAATCGCATTCTTATCGCACTACAAGAGTTAATTTATTATGCAAGAAATGTTTCATAACAGCTAGACGTTATTGCACTCAAAATCGTATTTTACAAATAAAAAGAAGATGAATAATTATACACTGTAAAGATAACTACGGTTCTGCTCCGAACATTCTGATTGGAAGTCACGCCATACATGTATTTACGTATCTTTATGGAATAATTATTATTCGAGAGGGAAACGCAATACAGTTACTCATAACTACACGAATTCTTATCGTTAAAACAGCATAATATTAATGCATTCGAAGGAAGTCGGTAAACGAAATTATTTTCCTGTTTTCCCGGAACGTGTAACAAAGGTATTTGTATTCAAATCAGAAAATATCGCGAAATATGATACAATTTCACTCCAATATTACTTCACAGATATCGTTGATGTACAACACAATAATATCTGAACCATAAACGTATTCATGAACCTATTCTAAAAATAGTATTATTGTATTTACATTAGTAAATTTATGTACCATAACCTTTCGTCCCAAAATTTTCTCTTAGAATATGTAAATAATTAAATAAAATTCTACTGAACCCACTGTATTAACAGTATAAGTACTAATAATTTTTACTTGCAAAAATAAATAATAAATGTGAAACATTCTTTTATATTAGTACACAGTGTTTTTGTGACTATTTTCTTCATAACATTTTCAATTCAAAATAAACAACTACATAAAAAGATAACCTCATTAATTAGTATACATATAAGTAGAAATAAAGAATATACAGGAAACCTTGAAATATTTAATTGTTTAGTATCTGTGGCACAACATAAAAATTATATAATAGAATCGATATCGATGAAAGTTGAAAGAATGAAAGTTTTTATTAAAAGAACGTTTAATTAATTCAGACGCAAATTTTGATGAGCATGGTAATCGGAGATTCCAGAGGGCGAACATCTGAACGACGCAGAACGGAAAAACACGAAACGTCAGAGCGCGAATTCGGTTCCGTTTCGAACAGGTCATCGCAAGTTCGTGCGAGTCGTCAACGAGAACAGCCATGTTGTCCACAGAAATAACTGACAATCGATCAACCATACGCGAAATCGGATTGTATATATCACGCTTCGAAGACCGAATACAAATGCAAACATTTACAAAGTTTATCGAACGAGAAACGTTTACGGCGACAACAATGAGGACGACCTCTGAACGCGTGCAAAAAATAAAGTTCGAATTTGTTTTCATATGAATTCGACGCTCAGCCGTGAACTTTCACTCCTATCTGCTTTCAAATATGTGTAGTGTATATACACAGTCGGTCAAAAGTTTCGGATCACTTCTTTTTATCGGAAATTGATTTCCTGATCTATTTTTAGATTTACTGGTAACACTCATTGCATCATTGAAAAAGACAAGCATTTTCAGAATTGGAGTGATAATGAGAAAACAATGGATAAGCTTCATATTAACAATTTATTTCTTAAAATATAATATACTAATTTTCAATGTGATTATAATGAAAAGATAATGAATAAATTTGTTTCTTAATAACCCCTTAATTAAGTTTTGTCCAAACAGGTTTGTCAATAAAAATTCAGCAATTCTATAATTAAATATACAAGATATGCATATGTATGTAATACATGTACACACATGATCATTTGCATGATAAATTCAGTGCAAAAATACTGACCGGTTTAAAATGTTTGAATTTTAATTACGAGTATAAATGATGATTAATGAGTATAAACGATGATTAATAATCGATATGAATAATGATTTCAAACTTTTGAACAGTGTGTCTACAAAAAGAGAAAAAGAAAACGGAACAGGGCAACTTTGTGTAGAATAGATTTTTCACCGACTTATTCTTTGGAGTCTTATCTAACCTCTTCAATTTTGCGAAAACCTTTTGCCCCACTTTCGACCGGTCTCGAAATAAATTCGAAATCGTTACACAGAGCAGATGCAGAAACTCAAGCGATTTAAAGGAGAAATTTCTTAAGGAGTAAATAAACCTCGAAGAAAGCCAAGTACCACGCGATCAAAAATACCACTCGAGTCTTGAATCATTATCTCCCATAACTGTTGCGCGCCAAAATAAATCCACTAACCCGTGGTTTCTAGTCACGTTTACCGCGTCTCTGTTAATTCCATTCCAATTTCAAGACACTTTAAGTACAATTTATTTGTGAATTTCATGAATATGTATCCAGTACGAACGCCGCTTTTGTTACACCATTGCTACACCTTAACTGTACCAGTTTACACCAATGATGGTGTAATAGAACTCATGGTAGGCGTACCGCAAGTGACACGTACGAAAATTTTACTGTGTTCACTAATTTCCAAATCCTTAAGTCAGCGAAGCTTTGAATCCTCAAGTTATTAAATTAGCAAGCTAAGTTTTGAAATCTTGAAATTCATGAAGTATCGAATCCTCAAATTTCCAAATTCCTGAGTTACTAAATATTTAAATTCCCAAGTTACCAAATCCTCAAACCTCAAATTAAAAATTTCTAAACTCTTACATTCCAAATTCCTAAATTTCCAAATATCTAAATCCCTAAATTTTAAAACCGTAAAATTCAAAATTTCTGTCCCCACACTCCAAAATTTCCAAATCTCAAAATCCCCAAATTTCCAAATGAGGTTTTTAAATTGCCAAAGCTCCAAATCTCCAAATCCTTAAATTCCCAAAATTTTAATTCCTGCCCTCGACTGTCTGGTATCTCTATAATATATTATTAGTAAATTTTTGGCACGTGTAGACAAAAAGGTACGCCATCGTGGCTCTACAACGTGTTCAACCCGTTCCATTCCATATTTGTCCGGCGGTGCAATAGAGCGTGGCGATCTGAACAGAATAGGTACGGGTACCAACACCGTCACACGAATGTTTGCGCCACGGTACCACCGGGTACCAGCGAGAAAATTCACCGCGAACACGGCCAATACGGAATTTCTCGGTATTCACGATGCCACGTGCTGAACACAGCCATCTTTAACACCTAGCCTCTAACGTTTATCGACGAGATTCTAGATTCTTCGAAACGACGGAAAACACGCTCCTGATAACGTAATCTGTTAATAGAAAACGATCCCCTGCAGATAACGCTCAATTCGTCGACCAGGTACGTATCACGCATCACCTGATTCACAACAAAGTCCAAAACACTTGAAATGTTAAGGGTTCTTTAATTTATGAGTCTCCAAAGCATGACCAATCACTCTCTGTCTAATAAAAAAGAAATAACTCTTTGTCTAATAAAAACGAAATCACTCTTTGTCCGATAAAACAAAGAATTATTCTTTGTTAAAGTTTCTGACACTGAATTCATACGATATGTAAAAGATTGATTTACAATTTTGTAAACGATACTGAAACGCGTTCAGTTGTTAATATACAGGGCGTCCAAATTAATGGCGGCTAAATATCTGTCTTAGCACAGAATATCTTCAAAAATTCTGAGTGAAAAAATAGTGGGATACAATATTAACCGTTCAAGAGGTGTTTCATGTAAAAGTTCATATGAACTTATTTTGGTAGCGGTACTTCAAAACTATTTCAAAGTAAACTATTTTGAAATAAAATCGTTGAAGTTTAAGTTTGTTTTGAGAAGTGCTTTGTACCATGGTAAACAAGATGATCGCCTGTATTTGACACTGGTAACACAGTTTTATCCTATGAAACAGTTCTTTAGTTTACAATTTTCAAAATGGTTCCCGAACACGTTTGTTAACGCGTTTGTTACCGTACCCCATTAAACGTAGTATAGATTGATGTGTAATTCATGATTTCGTAAAGTTATTATAAAACTCATAAAATTGTATTAATATATTAGAAATTGTAAACAAGGAAATGTTTGAGACAATCCGAGAGGGTACATACCGTGGTAAGATAAGATTTTGTATAAAGGTCAGACATGATGGAAAACGGAATTATCGAGAGACGGAAAAAAACAATGAACAAATGAAAAAAAAGAACTTACCTTGAAGAGATGCTCGCTACACTCGAACATAGGGGTGCTCATGACGGCGGTCGACATGTTCCCTCAGTTTCGCACAAAACACACTGGAGCTAAATAGTAAACGTAGCGATCCGCCTTCCTCTCGTTCGAGACCAAGGCTGTGCGCGTACCGCACGGAAGACGTTGGAGGAATAAAAGAATAAAAAACCGCGATATATCAACTTCTCGAACACAGAAACTGCCACTCCGACGATATATACGCTCTCGTGGATTTACATTGGAAGCACACCCGTAATTGATTCTTCGAACGTACGAGATGAACAGAAACGCGAGCCAGATTCTCGAAATCAAGCGAGTAATTCAAATGAACAACGTAGTGTCTCTGGCCGTTCAACGAGCACGTTGCTCTCGACGTTCTTTGCTGTTCAAGCTGTGTCACGTGCGATCACCGTGCGAAACGGAAGACGATCTCGTACGATGTGTATATTTTGCGTGTACCGGTGATAAAGAGTACGTGGCGAGAGAAACTTGGCACTTTATTTTTCGAATCGAAGAATCTTCGTCGCGACTCCCGTGGAGAGGGAAACTTGAAAGCTCCCGTCGGCTGTTTACTTTCCGTCTCAAGGAGATCTAGCTCGCTGGGGCTCCGAATGCGAACTGAAGATGCGTGCGTCCGCATGACGGTTCGTGAGACTCGAAAGGCGGCACCGCCGGTTCGACCAATCAGACGTCGCGACGCTGCCGGCCATCCCCACCACTCGTTCGCCACTGTTCTACGACATTTGGCAACGTCGCACACTCCTCGGGCCAATCATACAAAACATATTTCGCTTGCTCTCTCGATACCAACAACCCCTTGGTCCATGGATTTTCGAATCATTTTCTCCCTTTTCTCTACGAGCTCTCCCATTGGTGGAAATTTCGGGGTGCCTAATAGCATGGCTGGCTCCCTTCGATCAACTAAATTGCGCAGTCTTTTTTGGAGTAATTTTTTTGGAGGACGATGTTCTTAACGCGTCAAATACGGAATAACCTACCGGCGCATGTACATTTACATTGAAATTAAAAGTGGAGCTGGAAAATAAACGAACGAAAAGATAAATTAATGTATACATTGCTTCTTTATCTTGATGAAAATCAACGCAGCTTGCAAGAAGACCACTTTAGCAAACTTTGTAACTTATACTAAGAAACTTGTTGCGCGGTCATTTTGACCGGTTCGGTAGGTTTGCTGTTAAATTAATTAGATCGATAAATCGAGGGATCTAGATTTCCAAGGTTGTAAGAGCTGTTCAGTTTTCGAAATGACAAATTTAGAAATTTAGCAACTTTTAAACTGATGATTTAGGAATGTAGAAAGAGATTAGAAGACAATTTTAGTAATCGCTTGGTCCATGCATTTTCTTTCTCTCTCTTTTCCCCATGAACTCTCTGATTGGCGGGAATTTAGGGGTGCGTAGTAGCATGGCTGACTCCCCTTCGATAGACTAAATTGCGCAGTCTTTTCTGGAGTAATTTTTATGGATGACGTTTTTAATGCGTCAAACGTTAACTAACGTAATTAGGTCTAAGAATTTGGTAATAGGAATACAGTGTTTAATTATCAAATTAATACATTGGAATACATTGGTATAGGAACACAGTGTTTAATTATCAAATTAATAAATTTGGAAATGTAAAAATGTTCAAACTGCGAATTTAGTAACTTAAAAAATTGAAGATATAAAAATATTCCTATAAAACTTGTTTACTTCGGCAGAAAACTGAACAAGTAACACTTGACGAAGTCAGAAAACAGATTTTATGTTCACGTGTAGAATTGTTTGTTCCTACAGATGGATTTATCGCATGAATGTAAGGTTTGTTATTTAAGACGCATTTGTAAAAGCGTAGTATTATATTTTTATCAGTATACATATATTTATATTTGCCACTTATCTCGTATTGAAGAGTATGGAAGATATCGGCGTTTTATTATATGCGTATTCCAGAATTGATAAAAACGAATCAGTTTATGGGAACTATGTACCGATAAAACTAATATCGTTCCGCAGTATACTTGAACCGTAATCGGTACAATCAAATTTTAAAACTTAGCGTAAACAATGCTTAACATAAATTAAACTTCTGGCGGAGATTTTATCGCGGGGCTGATACACTTCTAAAAATATCGTAAGAAATCAATGTGTAATCTTTTATGCGTATTCTCTTGTTCACTGAAAATAATACTTTCTGGTCGTTTACATCAATTTGAATATCATTTTTAATTAACATTTGATTTCTGTTGTAAATATGGGGACATCAAGGTTTAGGGATTTAGGGATTTACGGATATAGAGATCTAGGGATTTAGGGATTTAGGGATTTAGGAATTTAGGGATTTAGGGATTTAGGGATTTAGGGATTTAGGGATTTAGGGATTTAGGGATTTAGGGTTTAGGGATTTAGGGTTTAGGGATTTAGGGTTTAGGGATTTAGGGTTTAGGGATTTAGGGATTTAGAAATTTAGGGATTTAGGGATTTATTAATTTAGAGGTTTTGGGATTTGGTAACCTAGGAATTCAAGGATTTAGGGATCTAGGGATCTAGGAATTTAGGGATTTAGAATATGAACGATCTGGGGATATATGGACTTGGTGATTTAGAGATCTAGGAATCCAAAGATATAGGAATCTAGCAATCTAGGAATCTAGGGATGTAGGGATAAAAAAATCTGATGATCTAAGTATTTAGGGATTTTTATATTTGGATACTTACTGCTTCATATTCGTATATTACAATCTACCAATATTATGCAACGTTGCAACATAGGCAAAATTTATTTATTGTTACTTTCATATTATTATTACTTTAAAGTGTAAACAAGTTTGAGGAAAATTGGCTAAGTAATGGAACGACAAGTTAAGTATATAGGTTATATGGAATATAATAAATACATCAGTTTGTAAACCCGTTTAGTTACATAATTTAAGCATAGAATACAAAAGCAGTTATATTCGATGATGAAATGATTTAAGGACGTGTTAACTATTTCAGTTGCGGTATTCAGCGCATTGTGATCCGATAGCTCGAACGTAGCCGCGCGATAGAATACCGAGAAGAGTCGTATGAATGAAATTGAGCTTTTATTCATGCACGATGTAAGTCGCAGATTGTAAATAACCATCGTCCACGCATTGTTAGCGTTTGATTATGCGTCGATCTCGGTGTATCGTAACAATGCAACAAGCCGATTCATGGTAATGGAAAAAAAATTCCTTTTTTTTCTTACGGAATTTCAAGCAGTTCGCACTGTCCTTTTCATACGGTTGATATAGAAATTTTATGAAGCACGGAAAAAGAACACGGTACATGCTGATAAAAGCGAAACTGCAATTCATCGTTGTCACCAACGTTACGTGCTACGTTTCAACAGAATCTTTAGTAAACAATCTTGGCTCAATTGCAATGCGATATATCAATTACCGAGAAACATGCAATTATAGATCATGAGAATTATGATTGTTGATGTTGGGACAGTTGTAAGACTGTTGAGTGACGTGGCAAATTCATTAAATAAAGTACGATGAGTGATGAGGACTCTGGATATAGTTATTTTATTGCTTTCTTAAATTATGGAATTTTCAGAATTTGGGAGGGTTTTAATTTGGAAGCGAATTTTGGGATTTTGCAATTGGGGAAATTAGGGATTCGGAAATTTAGGAATTGGGGAATGTAGAGATTCGGAAATTTGGGAATTGGGGAATGTAGGAATTGGGGAATGCAGGGATGGGGGAATGTAGGAATTGGGGAATGCAGGAATTGGGGAATGTAGAAATTGGGGAATGCAGGAATTGGGGATTCTAGGAATTGGGGAATGCAGGAATTGGGGAATCTACAAATTGGGGAATGTAGAGATTCGGAAATTTAGAAATTGGGGAATATAGGAATTGGGGAATGTAGGAAGTGGGGAATGTAGGAATTGGGGAATGTAGGAATTGGGGAATGTAGAGATTCGGAAATTTAGGAATTGGGGAATATAGGAATTGGGGAATGTAGAGATTCGGAAATTTAGGAATTGGGGAATGCAGAAATTGGGGAATATAGGAATTGGGGAATGTAGGAAGTGGGGAATGTAGGAATTGGGGAATGTAGAGATTCGGAAATTTAGGAATTGGGGAATGCAGAAATTGGGGAATATAGGAATTGGGGAATGTAGGAAGTGGGGAATGTAGGAATTGGGGAATGCAGAAATTGGGGATTATAGGAATTGGGGAATGTAGAGATTCGGAAATTTAGGGATTCGGGAATGTAGAAATTGGGGAATGCATATTTAATTCACATTCACAAACGCAACTACTAACAAATGTCCGCCTTCCTACAAAGCAATTAAAATACAAATTAATATCTAAAAACCGGCAATACCGAGAACTATGAATGTCAATGCCCCGATTTCCATTCACAAATCGATACCGTGTAACAATTAAGATAGACAAACGGAGATCACGGTTCATGGTACACATATGTCCTACAAAGCACCCGCATATATCAGTCTGATAGTTATAGGTGTACGTAGCTCGGCCACCATAACGAAAACTGACTCCCATTAGTAGTTATACAGCCGGCATATAACTGCATGAGAATCTGTATGGGGTTGAAAACATTAACCCTCTTCCCTATTAGGGTTCTATCACGCAGGGGCCGTCATCGTCCCGTATGTTATGGGAAAAACCCTCGGCACCTCTAATTCTACAGGGCCTGATTTCTGAATTAGTATCACACGGTGCTTGATGTTACTCGATCACCGTAATCAGATAAATGAACATTGCCACTTTTATTGGCATCGATAAATCTTCAGGTATCTTGTATTTGTAACGCAATATAAATAATTGTGTCGGTCGAGACCTAATGAATTATTGAAAGAGATTATCAACATAATTGCTTTGTTCGATACGGTAGGCAGATTGGAAATTATAAATAACTTTTATCATCGGACAATATTCAATATATGTAAAATAACTGGTTGATATTCGACAAACAGAAATAATTTACTTAACATGTTTTTAATGATGAACAGTTTTAGTGATGCGTAGTTTTAATCATTAATGTTAACAGTTATGTTAATTGTTTTAATTTTATGTATAGATTCTTTTGATGCAGTTATGTATTACATTATTCTGCTGCAGCTGTTCATTTATTTTTTTGCAGCTGTGTATTAAATTATTAGAATTCACTTATATACTAAATTGTTTTAATGTAATGATATATCAAATTATTTTATTGCAGCTGTGTAGTAAATTATTATAATGCATCTATATATGTAAATGACTATTCTTAAATATAAACAGAAATGTATCATAAATTGTTTATTCAGTAAATGACAGAAAAAATATTTGTACAAATTTTTGTAAATGAATGTATTCGTATTGAGGAACTTTATACGTGCGACCATTGATAATTGTACTTTTAATTTCGCCGTACCTGAATAGGGTTAAATAATTCTCTCCACTTTATACCGGACCCGTAATTTACAACACGCTATTATAAAATTCTTGGGTAAACTATCTATAATCTTCCGAATGGAGTTTTCAGGTCAACATGGGTACAGAATTCAGGTATTCAACTGCTAATGGTCGTTTCATCCCTTAATTACTGGTATAAAGTATTCCTAGTATAACCTCGCCATAATTTCACATACCTCGAACATATTTTCCTGAACGTAAAAATAAAATAATTTAGTTTTCTTGCGTTCACAATATGGGAAGATATATAGACAATAAACAAACTGAAAAATAATATATGGTAAGTAATTTTCAAGTAATTCTATCGATTTATGACATGAAGTTACAAACTGTTCAATACAATTTATGATCGCAATAATTGTGATGCAAAAATCGACATCTTATACAACATACTTAAAATGTCAACTAAGAATAAACAAAGAAGTTAATAATATAATTCTTTCGTTCTCTAAAATAATGTACATGTTAAATGAATATTTATTTAAAAATAAACGAACGATTCAAACTTCTAGCAATTATGATGTAACAATATTATGTAATTTTATGCAAACAAAATTAGAATATAATGCATAAAGAATAAACTAAAAATTGTGTATCCACCTTTAGAGTATAACACGTACAAGAGAAAAGCGTACCCGATTGAAAACTAATTGAATTTCCAGGTAAAATCGAAGTTTCAAAGTAACTGCTTAACTCGAAAAGCATGAAAATTCATGAACGAGAACTAATTCTCTTCGAAAGGTTCACCGACCTGATGGTAGCCCTTGACATTGTATCTGTACAAAAGCAAGGTAGTCTCATTTCCTACTCGAACGACCTCCTGCCCGAACTTCCGACTTTCCCTTCGCGAAATGTCACTTCCTCTTTCGATTAATACGTCGTCGGCGTCACAGCTGCGAATAATTTCGCAAAAATCGGTTCCTGTTTGTCTGTAACGTATCCGACAGAGTAATGCAATGTTTTATAACCGTTGAGCAAGCGCTAACTAAACTTTCTCTGAAATTTATAGTGTACATAGAGCCAAGACATTTTGTTGGTTATGTACATATCTTTTGTGCAGGACACGTTTTACAGGAGACATGTGCATTTAGGAGTAATGTAGAGATTGTTTAATTATAGGGGAAAAGGGGCGGGAAATTTTTAATCTTTCAGATTATTGGGATTATACAATTTTTAGTTTTTAAATCTCTCATTTTACCAATTATTAAGTTTTTCAAGTCTCTACATCTTGAAATTTCCAAATTTGCAAATTCTCAAATCGACAAATGCCCAAATTCCCAAATTCTCAAGTCCCAAATTCTTAAACCTCCAACTTCTCATGTTTCGAAATTCCTAAACCCCTAATTCTAGAACTCCAAAATTCCCAAATCCCCAATTCCTAATTTCCCAGATTTCTAAAGCCCCAAATTCCCAAAGTTCTAAATTTTTAAGTCCCCAAATTTCTAAATCCCCAAATTCCCACATCTCCAATTCCTAATTCCCCAAATTTCCAAATCTCCAATTCCTAATTCCCCAAATTTCTAAAGCCCCAAATTCCCAAATCTTCAATTCCTAATTCCCCAAATTCCTAAAGCTCTAAATTTCCAAATCCCCAATTCCTAATTCCCCAAACTCCCAAAACCCCAAATTCCCAAATCTCCAAATTCTCAAAGCTCTAAATTTTTAATTCCCCAAATTCCTAAAGCCCCAAATTCCTAAAGCCCCAATTCCTAATTCCCCAAAACTCCCAAAGCCCCAAATTCCCAAATCCCTAATTCCTAATTCCCCAAATTCCTAAATGTCGAAATCTCGAAATTCCAAAGTCTCCAAAATAATACACGTATTAATAAAATTTGAGTGGAAGAAATACGCGAAATTATGGACACATTTAGTAATCAGTGGCATGGACAGAAATAATAACGTTGTGATTGCAGCGTAGGAATGAGAAAATTACAGGGTCATTAGTGAGAACGGTAAAAGTATGAATGTCAGAATGATGCTTGAAAGACTGTCAACTATTATTTCGTTCCGTTTGTAAAATACTCTCACAATTCGTGATTTCGCTCTATATTTACAGTAATTTCTGCAATAACACAATCTCTACCTACATCTTTTAATAAACAAACAATTCTTTTAACATTGTATACTATACTTTCCCTCGTCTGCCATATTTTCATTTTGATCATTTATTCTTCTTTTTCAATGAAAATATACTCGGTTTGTTCATTGAAAAATATTTATATTTGAGAATGATGGTATACTAATTTTCCAAATTTCCAAATTTCATATTTTCAAGTTACAAAATTTAAAATATCTAATGTTCTAAATATGAACATTTAAAATTTATAATTTCCCAAATGAAACTTAAAATTTCTATATTTCTGTATTCCTACATTTCAGAATATTTTAACATGAAAGTTTGCAAATTTCCAAAAACGTCAGAATCCCAACTGAAAAAATTGGAAATTCCAAATGGTGGATTTTATCCAGTATCCTTTCGGGGCTATTAGTGCTGGGTTCTCCGATGTTTAGATGACACAACAGAAGCGTAAAAACGACAGAAACGAGTTGTGGTGTGACGTCACTCTGCTCAGCGTGTGACATTTTCACCATGGCATTTTCTTATTAGCCGGCACATTCTCATCTCGAGGATTTAACTTCTCTCTACTCACAATCAACCGTTCTCGCTTGCGTGGATCGCAGATAAAACCGAACAATGCTCTTCGAACCTGCAATTATTTATTTAAATAATGAATGCGACTCTGATACTTGTCATTCATAAAAATCTATTTTAATTTTCTTTATCTTTCTCATTGTACACGATGTTTTTTATTATGATTATCTACTTGTTAACTATTTCTTTAACGTAGTCGCAAGTTAATAACAAATATTGTAGTAATAATACAGTTATAAATATGTAGTAAATATTATAGTAGTAATAGTGTAATTTATACTAAATATTGTAGTAGTCACAGTAATAAGTTTCAAATAAATATTATTATAATAGTACAATAATAAACTTAGAATAAATATTGTAGTAATAATAATGCAGTCGTACATGTATAGCAGATATCGTACTAATAATAATACAGTAAGAAAACCTGAAATGCTGTAACCAATACAATAATAAATTCATAACAAATATCCCATCAATTTGAACATTTACTAAAAACAAATATTTTCTATGATTTTCATCAACATTCCTTGTATTAAACCTAAATCCAAAGAACCACCAACATTTCTCTCCCTTCCTTCTACAGCGTACCTTTTGCAAATGGTTTTGCTTGGACGAGAAATCAATAGTTTATAGGCATGACTGCCATGTAATTTTGTCGTTGCTCTAACGCCTTTCGAGAGCAATGAAGAGAGGTTTGAACATAAAACATGTTCCATATTGTGCACACTCGACGTGTTCCATATTGAGTGCCCACGTGTTTCGATAGGGAAGTAATAACCGTACTAACAATACGAAGAATATAAATTTTACGATAAATTGCTCCGGGACAATCGAGAACAATCGTATTTATTAGCGAATCTCGCAAAATTTCGTAAATAAACATTTGTAAAAATTTCAATTACTCACTACTTCTTCGACAACCAACTTTCTTCTCGCATTAAATTTTTCATCTCATTTTATTACAAATATGCTACATGAAATAACCTTGTCGAACCTTCGTAACAAGTTTTAATTAACAAAATTATTATAGAAAATTTTCTTATCTTTTATAACTACAATTTTTCCTTTGAGTACTACAATTTCGTACAACTACAATACTTTCTCCAAATTGCAGTATAATATCTTGTATAAATACGTCTAAATATTTAATATAAATGTACTAATATATTCTCAAAACGTATTTCGTTCTTGAAAGAATCATGGAACGAGTTAAATTAAAGAATTAATGGAGCTACGGATTTTTGATACGAAAGTAATTTGCATCGCTGATAGAGTTATTTATTTATCGAAACGCAGTGGCACATATGACGTGCTGTTTCCATACTGCATACACTTAGCCACACAAACACGATTTGTTCCGCAGCGTAGAATGGTCAGAAGGGACTACTGCACAGGGTTCTGTTCAGCACGTGTACACCCATGTCTTTTCTTCTGCACTCCAATAATAATGCATATATACGAAACGTATATACATCTGCTGGACACTTGGCTAACTTTTCCTTTTCTTCCTGCCTCCCTTTGTTACCGTATCCTGCCTTTAATCGCGGTAACGAGACGTCTCCCTCTCTCTCTCTCTCTCTCTCTCTTTTTCTTTGTTTCTTTCTCTCTAGAGACGTCTTCCATGGACAGACACTTTCGAAACTTTCGACGATAGGTTTTGTTCCAGTTGCTCGTTTCTTGTTCTGCACGGTATCCAGATTCAATCGCTTTTATTTGCAACAGCTCGAAGAAAGTAGTCGCATGTAAATTTCACACCTAGTCGGCTCCTTGTACATTAGGGTGTAATGTTACCTTCGGTGACCCATAAAATATATACCCATTCATTGATTTTTAAATGATCAAGTTTTTGTATTTTAGGTTCTCAAATTCTTCAAAGTTTGAAATTAACAAATTCTCAAGTTTCTATATTTTTTGGCATATCCTTTATTTTCTAGTGTAGTATGCCAAAGATTTTACATTTGCAAATCCCTGTCTTCAAAATTCTAAATCACCAAATTTTTGAACTTGCAAAACTTTAAATTGTCATATTCCTTGATCCACATGATTCAATTTCTCCAAGTTCCTACGTCCTCAAACTCTAATATCCTTAAGTTTCTACGTCCTCAAATTCCTACGTCCCAGATTCCTATGTTCCCAAATTCTGAGGTGTCCAAATCCCTAAATTATCCCCAACTTCAATGTCCCAAAATTCATACGTTCACTAATTTCTAGATCCCCAAATTTCTAAATTCCCAAATCCCTAAATTACTGTATTCCTACATCCACAAGCTCCAATGTCCCAAAATTCCTACGTTCACTAATTCCTAGATCCCCAAATTTCTAAATTTTCAATTCCATAAATTACTGTATTCCTAGATCCCTAAACTCCAATGTCCCTAAATTCCTACATCCCCAAATTTCTAGCTCCCCAAATTCCTAAGTCTCCAAATCCCTAACTCCACAAATTCCTATGTTCCTCAAGTTTCTATGCCGCCCAATTCCCTACATTCCTACATCCCCTATTTCAAGGTTTCACATTCCAAGATCCCTAAACTAGATCTCCGAATTCCAAATCCCCAGGTCTCCACTTGATAAATTTCTAGTATCCCCCAATTCTGAAATCATCCCCAGATCATCAAATTTTCGAAAATCCCTAAAAATCCCCAAATGAGCAACCTCTTCCCTCTTGATTATCAAATTTTCTCTAGGAAAGCTTCGAATCTACGTTCGGTCATTTTTAAACAGATTTTCTAAAAGAGCTAGAAAATGTCCAAATAAAACTTTCAAAGAGTGTAGATATTGTCAATTTTTGATGGAGTGCATATTCAGGGAGTGCATATGCAAGGACCGAATATTTCGCTTTATCGGCAAGAGTTCATATTATTTATGGTATGATCTGATATTCAGAGCTATAGACAACGCTGCATCGAGATGAGGTAAAAAATGACAAGATAGTTCGCGACTCGCGATTTCCAGAGGTCAGTTTTCGCATTCGCGTAAACAAGCTCGCAGATAACGACAAGTTTTATCGCGCGAAAGGCTACCGTGCTGGCGGCGATGCGCGAGTTGCTCTTCTCCGCTCCATCCGGTTTGCCAGCGTGCATTTACCCGTATCGTTGTACACTCACGAGCAATGTGGCCTTCCTTTCGATAACGACACATGTGCAAACGTATAACTGTCTTTGAATTCACGAATTTTCGTACTTTCACGTTTTCAAGTACAATTCTGTAGCTAATCAATTTTAACACTTCTCTTATTTATCAAATTTGCAGATACTTAGATTTCTAAATATTCATATTCTCAAATTTTCCCATCCAGAAATTCCTGGATATCCAAAATGATCTGTAAATTTATAGTTTCCCAAATTTTAAGATCCTCAGTTATTTTAAATAATTGTTAGTTACTTCAATTTAATGTACATTAGCTCTGAAAATCTTGAAATTAGTAGGCCAAATTTCTTAGATCCAGATCTCTAGATTTCCAAATGCTGAGTTCTCCAAGTTCTTACGATCTCAACTTTGTAAGTCTCCGAATACATAGATTTTCAAATTAATAAGTTTTAGAATTCCTATACCTCCAAATCGCTGAAGACTTCAAATTCATAAACCCCCAAATTCCTATGTTATTTTTCTAGGTTCCTAAATCCTTAAATCCCCATACTTCCAAGTCCTCAAGTATCTAGTCCATTAACTCCTTATATGCCCATATTCCTAGAGTTCCAAATTCCAAAATCCCCAAAATTGCCCATATTTCAAGTTCTAATCTCCAAATTTCTAGATTCTGGACATCCAAATCCTTAAGTTCCAAAATCCTCAAATTTCTGCGTTTCTACATCCCCAAATTTTCAGCTCTCTTTTCTATACTTTCATAACCTAAAATCTTCAGATTCTCCCCATATTTGAAGTTCCTCAAAGTCTCGAATTTCTCTACGCACTAAATGTGTAAATCCCTAGAAAGTCTCTGTAGATCAACCGAGTCCTCTTTTCCCATGATTGTCATATTTTCCCTAGGGTAGCTAGATTTGCTCCTGACTGTACGCTACTGGCTGCTGCATGTCGTTGCCTTGGCCTTTAACGATTCCTGGAACGATCGCAGCTCTGATTTCGATCGATTCAATTCTGATTTCGTCGATACACGTCCGCCTATCTGCTCGAACAAACTCTCTCTTTTTCTGCTGTATCTTTCAACCCTTGTCTCCTACTAACTTGTTTTTGTTTGCAATAATTCGTTTCTGAACAATGCGATCTGGGTTGACGGAAATTGCCATCGGCGAATGAGATCTGGTGGATCTTTCGGTTAAGGGGGATTTATGTGGCATTATAACGCGAGGAAAGGATGGAAACGAGTCTGTAAATTGCATACGAAATGCTGAAGGTGACTGTTTGAGGTTAATTATTGTGCTGTGAACGTTTGCTTACGTGTGTGCTATGTACATGGCTGCATATCAGGTATTTATGTACATAATTATGTATATGTACATATGTATTATGTATATGAGAAGTGTATGTGTTCATATAAGATGTATTTTACTTGTATAATTATGTGATGTACATACGTACAAGATTATTTGTACAATTATATGATGTACATATATGTGTTACATCTATGTGTTACAAGCCGAGGGGTTAGGTTAAGCGGTGTTTAGTAGGATAAATATCCGGATGTTACGCCAGAGTTGCAGCTAGCTTCAGAAGTTTGAATATTCATATGTCCGTGTTCTGGATCATTGGCCAACCATATGCGTTTTAATTGGTCAGTTGACCAAGAGAAATTGTGTAAACTGAATTTCGTTACATTTTTTTTGTTTGTTAAATACATACTTATTTACTGTTTAATATAATCATAATTATTGTACATTATGTAGGACAATAACAGAAGTTATGACATTTTGTGTATATTTAAAATATCACAGCAATATGCAGACTTAAAAGGAAATAATCAAAGGCCACAGAATTTTCGATAAAAACACTGATTCAATTAATCTTTGCTTACATATTCATATCATACCATACTCACTTCATTCTTTTACGAAATGTTTCTTTAATTCTTCTTTACTAAATAATAAAGTAAGAATAGGTTTATATAGAAAAGTGTGTAACATAACCTAACTCAACTTCAAAACACTCCGTAAATAATACACAGTAGTAAGTAAATATAAGATAGAAGTATGTCGTGACTAATAAATGAAATATTTAGAAGTTTAATGGGTCACGATCGTAAATACCAGTGGAGCTGCATAATGAAACTAACTTCACGGTGCTCACGATTTTGTTGAGACGTTTCGACACGAATCAAGGATGCGATTCTTCGAGCGTGATGTAAATACGTGTTACTGTAGATGTACTGATTGCTTCTGATCCTTATCGAGACCGCGCAGTTTAAGAGATGAAGATAGAAAATGCAGATTTACGACGTTCTGTTAAACTTCGAGTTGCATACATTGAAATCTGTGGATCAGAACAACTGTTTAGATCCTTGAGCTAATTGCGTTTTAATCTCCTTGTTTTTTAAATGCCTGTTCGCGTGAATAATAACGAACAAACATACGATAAACGGCTTTAGCTTTGTTCCGGTATCGCTTGTGATATAGCGAGCTTTTCAAACGATATTCGATGCTTTTTATTTTTGTTAAAATGCTCTCTGAAAATTTGGGTTTACAACTATAAATTATTTTTATAATACTTCTTGGAAATAGTAATTTATATTGTGATTATTAAGAAATAATAATTAGTAAATGATTAATAGATATATTGCATAATAATATTAATAAATAATTGCGTTAAATTAGAATTTTAATTGCAAGTGTAAATTTATACCTCTACTAAATTATGATTGCGTTAAATTATTCGAAAGATTTTGTGAAATAAGATTACAGAACTAAAACCAGTTTATTCGCAGATCTTCACGTCACGTGATCCAAAGTGTTTTTTAATATCTCCAGCTCATTTAAGTGGTGCTTTCATTAGAACTATTGGAAAGTAAGATGGTTTATCAAATGTATCTAATAAATTTATAAGAAGTTTGTAGGACAATTAATGGTCGTCGTTTGTGTATAGGTAGACACGTGTGTGTATGCGTGTTCACATACTGTTGGAGATCGCTTTCTCATTCTGTCGCATTTTTAGCGCCTGGCGCCATGTCGATCACAACTTTCACGTGTCGCATTAAATTCAAACAAGCGATAAATTTATGTGTTACGCAAGACCTTACAATTTTTCTGTGTCAGGGATTACCTACAATTTTGTAAGAAAATATGTCAACCAAGCGATAACATTGTTCTCAGATATTTAAATAACACGTTATCGTTATATCCCTACATAACCTAAGCACAATGATAAACATTACCAACTAATCACAGAAAGAAATTATACACGAAATATAAAATACACGACGTATTATAACTAGAAAAAACTATACGCAACTTTCGAAATTATTATTAATTAAATGCTCATAGGATTATATCGTAATAAATGTTTCCGGATATTCGAAAATTGTGTTGTTTTCTTGACTCTGATTTCTACATGACAGAACCTGCTTCTGCTACTGCAAAATCAGTAAATTAATCACCGCAGTGGATTAACCATGTTGAAATTCTACCCGTTACAATTTATACATACAGATTCATTTTCCTCTTTTTATTTTATTTTTTATCTCAGAACGTACACGCATATGAAAACCTACGTGTTTATGTATAATCATATGCATTTACTTTCATTCGCTCTTTTATGTCCGCTACAAGTCAATAAATAAGAATTAATATCGTTAGATTTCAATACGCATTTGCATACTAATTGAGTAAAGTACATTTGCAATGTAGGATACCTTTGGATAAGTGTAGGCTTCGGATTCAGACATTTTCTCTTCTAAATTTCTAGGTCTTTCAATTTTGTGACGTCATATTCCCGAATTCTCAAACTCCAAAATTCTCAGTCTCCATTTCTTATACATCGAAGTACTCAAATTCCCCAATTCCCACATTCCCCAATTCCCACATTCCCCATTCCAACATTCCCCAATTCCTACATTATCTAATTACTACATTCCCCAATACCCACATTCCCCAATTCCTACATTCTCCAATTCCCACATTCCCCAATTCCCACATTCCCCAATTCCCATATTCCCCAATTCCTACATTTTCCAATTCCTACATTCCCCAATTCCCACATTCCCCAATTCCCACATTTCCCAATTCCTATATTCCCCAATTCCCATATTCCCCAATTCCCACATTCCCCAATTCCCACATGCCCCAATTCCCACATTCCCCAATTCCCACATTTCCCAATTCCCACATTCCCCAATTCCCACATTCCCCAATTCCTATATTCCCGAATTCCCACATTTCCCAATTCCTACATTCCCCAATTTCCACATTTCCCAATTCCCACATTCCCCAATTCCCACATATCCCAATTCCCACATTCCCCAATTCCCACATGCCCTAATTCCAACATGCCCCAATTCCCACATTCCGAAATTCCCAAATTCCCAAATTCTAATTCCCCAAATGCCTAATCCCCCAAATCCTAAAATCCCCAAATTCTCAAATTCCCAATTTCTCAACTTTCTAAAGTCTCAAATTGCCAAGTATCCGTACGTAAAAAGCAAGTCGTTCAACCGCAGATACAAATGCAAATACAAACACAGTTGTCGATCTGGCAAAATCCTCCACACCGTCATGCATGACATGTTCCCTCTTATTGCTATTCTTCGAACACAGTTTTGAACATTTACCTGAATGTGATCGAGGACCTGATTGAGGACAGGTCTACCAGTATCTGCAACTCTTTTCCGGCAAAAACTGGTCTCTCGTAGGCGTTTATGTATATCCTTTGAATTTTTTTTTGTTTCATTGACGTCATCTGGGAAAATGCTCCTCATACCAACGCCCTGCTTTGGCTTACAGGTATCTTTTGAATATGAATTAGTTAAATTGATTTTTACCTATTATCTATTCATATAATTGTAGCTTAATAATTATTCTGGTAATTATAGTATGTTACCCCTATTACATATAAATATGTGTTATACAGTTTAATTCTGTTAAAAAGTAGAGCTTGTAAAAAATGTCTATTTCTTAGAATTATTCATTTGTAAATTGTTTATGTTTATATGTTACTTTTATCAGAAATATTTATTTAATTGATTAGTAGAATGTGATGGGTTAGTAGAAATGCCGAAAGCTTGACAAAGTACGGTCGAGTACATTGACCACTTAATCTGATTGTTAGTAGAATTACGAGGGTCTGAAGTGATAAAGTGGTTATAATTAGTATAGAGAAGACAGAAGGGAAATGAAATCGAAAAGGAGCGAGAGTAACATAATAGGAGTCTTAAGATCGTGCTCTCACCGTGTTAAATAGTACGAGGGATAAGCACAAGTAGAATTACCCAGACGATTTGACTTTCACCCGATTGACTTTCCCTTTCTTCAGATACTCGCCTCCGTAATTCCACGTATGTCATCTTCGAAATCTAAATCCTCCTTTTGGGTTCGCCAACTTTCCTGACCTATTTCTTTTTTCTTCCACTGTTCAATTCCACTTTGTTTAATTTCTATAAAATTTATTTTGCGATGGGATAAAGTTCGAGGAATTTTGGGATGTAGAAACGGGACGTAGGAATTTCGGGATGTAGAAATTTGGGGACGTAGGAATTTCGGGTCGTAGGAATTTTGGGATGTAGGAATTTCGGGACGTAGGAATTTCGGGACGTAGGAATTTCGGGACGTAGGAATTTCGGGACGTAGGAATTTCGGGACGTAGGAATTTCGGGACGTAGGAATTTCGGGACGTAGGAATTTCGGGACGTAGGAATTTCGGGACGTAGGAATTTCGGGACGTAGGAATTGCGGGACGTAGGAATTTCGGGACGTAGGAATTTCGGGACGTAGGAATTTTGGGATGTAGGAACTTCGGGATGTAGATATTTCAGAACGTAGGAATTTCGGGACGTATGAATTTTGGAACGTAGGAATTTCGGGACGTGGAAATTTCGGGACGTAGGAATTTTGGAGAATTAGGTATTTGGTGATCTACGGATTATAAATTTAGAAACTTGAGGCCATAGAAATATCGGGGATTTTGAACTTTGAGAAACTGAAGAATTTGCCTAATCAGAAGAATGACATGTGTCCTACATTACACCTGAGTTGCGAACTAAAAGTGAAATATCCGATGATATTCGGAATAAACCGATACAGTGATCAGTCTAAGGCATTTTTCCGAGTTGCGTTAAAGAACGCGAAGTATCCAAGTATTTCGTAGTCGATAGGTGTTGCATGAAATATGTCGAGGATAGATCTTTCATGCAGAATTCGGTTTTCACCGAGTCACATCAACCGATGACGTTGCTCCACGATGATACCGAAGACGCATGCATGTATGTATTATGCTTCTACATCGTGGTGATACGTGACCGTAGGCTCATTCAAATTCTTCGTGGAAACTTATCTAATCCCTGTTTTGCGTCAGAACACCAGATTCTCCATTTTTTTCCTCTTAAATGTTTCATTTGTGCCATTACATTCGGCCGTTGAACGCTGCGATTAGCGAGAGATTCGAGCAACTTTCGAATATCAAATCAGTTCTGACGCACGGAATAATCTCAGAATAATTAACATTTTTCTTGAACAGTAGAAAAATATGGTTATTAAAATATGGATACTTTTGTTTAGGGAGTTTAGGGATTTGGGGATTTGAGAATTTGGAAATTTGGGGATTTGAGAATTTGAAGATTTGGAGATTTGGAGATTTGGGGATTTGGAGATATGGAGATGTGGAGATATGGAGATTTGGAGATATGGAGATTTGGAAATTTGCAGATTTGGAGATTTGAACATTTGGAGATTTGGAGATTTGAACATTTGAACATTTGAAGATTTGGAGATTCATAGATTTGGAGATTTGGACATTTGAGAATTTGAGAATTTGGAGATTTAGAGATATGGACATTTGAGGATTTGTAAATTTAGTAATTTATTAATTTGACAATTTGGTAATTTAGTCATTTATTAATTTAACAATTTCGTACTCTACTAACTCCATAATTCGATAATTCTCAGAATTCTAAAATCTAAAACTTTAAAAAACCCAGTAAACCAAGAAAGCTTGACAATCACCAATTTAATTTCGCATCGTCTAAAATATTTGTTACAACAAAAATATGAAGAATAAATGTAAATAGATAAAATGAACCATACTTTAATCAACATGCGTGACTATAAGAATACGTGCAAGAGATTGTTGCAATGTTCTACGTGTGAAAGCATTTTTGGTATTTTGACGAAAAGATTTTTGTTGGAAATCAGCATCCTCTTTGTTCGTTTTTTCAACGCTCTCTGGAATGCCTTCCGACTTTCACAATCATCACGAATCAGTACGGTCTTTCGTGGAATTTTCCACAGATATCGTTCACGGTGACGGCACTTATCACTGTAAGTCTATCTCTACGATGTTAAACTCCGTTTACAACGATATATACATAGCTTATGATAAATCATCCCACAGGACTTAATATAATAGCAATTTCAAACTGTAAAGTTTTCGTATTAGCACGACAAGAAAAATATTGAGTGCGTGCAGGTTTCAAAATAAATTTAAGATAAGAAACTATTGTTAATAATACACTGAGAATTATACATTATGAGTAACATACGTTAATACAATATAAATCTTTTTTATAATTAAACTGTAATAACATAATTAAAAAGCAGTTTACATTTAACGTTACCCTTTACCCGTGCAATTTTCTCATTGCAGAAATGAAGTATCGTTTTAATCCGATATTTCACGATCTTATGAAATAAATCTCTCGTATAGAAATAAATAAATCAGTTTCATAAATTCCGCGAACGCAACAAGAAACGTAAAGCGATTATAAATGATCTTCGATACTATCAGAATATATTGTACCTACATTTTGCACTTGACAATTTAATTCCATCAAGATGCATCAACTTTGAAACACGTTTCGGCCTCTCTTAATTACTTTGTGAAATGACTTTTCATTTAATAACTAGTTTTATACGTCATTTTTTAACGGTAATTAATGCGTGCGGCCCGATGATTCAGATCGAATAATAAGCTGTTATAACTCATCTTGTACTCCGTGTTCGGTGCAAAAGAACAAAGACTGCATGACTATTAATTTAATCGCGAAAGAAAAAGACGTTATGATGTCACTTATAGCATGGTACAACAGTTTCGCATTAAATATTCCTGAACTTCTGTTGAAGAACGAAGGAAAAATAAAAATGTTATTGGGGGTTGAAAACTTTTGAATTAAATAGCATTTTAATTATAGATTAGCAAACTTTCGAATTAGTTAACGTTCAGACTTTTTAAAAGTTCTAATTTTTAGGTTTTAAATTATTAATGCTCTAAATTAATAAATTTTCAAATTTCAAAATTATTTTCACATGCCACAATACCAACATTTCGCAATTCCGACATTCCCCAATTCCCACATTCCCCAATTCCCATATTCCCCAATTTCCACATTCCCCAATTCCCCAATTCCCACATTCCCCAATTCCCATATTCCCCAATTCCCATATTCCCCAATTCCCATATTCCCCCATTTCCACATTCCCCAATTCCCATATTCCCCAATTCCCATATTCCCCAATTCCGACATTCCCCAATTCCCACATTCCCCAATTCCCACATTCCACAATTTCCACATTCCCAAATTCCTACATTCCCCAATTCCCATATTCCCCAATTCCCATATTCTCCAATTCCCATATTCCCCCATTTCCACATTCCCCAATTCCCACATTCCCCAATTCCCATATTCCCCAATTCCGACATTCCCCAATTTCCACATCCTCCAATTCCTACATTGCCCTATTCCCACATTCCCCAATTTCCACATTCCCCAATTGCTACATTCCCCAATTCCCACATTCCCCAATTCCCACATTCCCCAATTCCCATATTCTCCAATTCCCATATTCCCCCATTTCCACATTCCCCAATTCCCACATTCCCCAATTCCGACATTCCCCAATTTCCACATCCTCCAATTCCTACATTGCCCTATTCCCACATTCCCCAATTTCCACATTCCCCAATTGCTACATTCCCCAATTCCCACATTCCCCAATTCCCACATTCCCCAATTCCCACATTCCCAAATTCCCAAATTTCCAAATTTCTAAACCCCCAAATGCTCAAACTCCCAAATTCCTAAACCCCAAATTCCCAAGCACCCTATAACGCTACAATATTATAAAAATATCCTAATATATTTTAAAATTGTAATGTAATATTTTAGAATTACTTTTACACGCACAAATGGTTTCGTACATGTACATCAGTTCCTGCAACAAGCACGTGAGAAAGTGCATATTAAGTCAGGTGAATATTTTTGCAATATCCGCTGCACTTACGATCCAATTTATTACTTCTCAATGCTATCAACCGATCTAAATTATTTTTGCGAAAGGTATCTATCATCGATTACGCGTATCTTTCTTAGCAAGCGCGATACTGCAATTGATCTTAAACATTGCGTGAGAATCTTACGCATGACGAATTTTTCTCGAGATTCTATTATTGAAATTAAACTGAGATAAATGCAACAAAGCATGACATTCAGACAATTTTAAATACAATTAACAATCGGATAATAGAACTATTGTGTTATAATAACAATTAAGAGGTAAACAATGAAGTGTAAGAGTCATCGTTTATCTGAACAATCTTTCAAATAATTCAAATAATACATAAATGAACTTATGTACATTTGTACATGTTACTATGTGTGTGTGCATGAGTGGAGCAATAAATTATTTCTTACATAAATTTTTAATTTTTAATAATATGCACATACTCTGCATGTTTCATAAGATTCATACTTTATAATAATGTATGAATTTTGTTATATATCTTACTTTATCTTATTATATGTCTTATTGTATATCTACTATTATATGTGTTATTATGTATGAATCTTACGTATGTATTTATAATGATACATGTGTACATCGAATTCTAATATAAAATCGAATAAAAAGAAATAGCAAGCTGCAGTTAAAAAATAAATCTATGTATTTGATTCTAGGTTACAGAATACAGGTTATGTTTTTGGGTTAAAGGTTAGGTTACGTATTAAACAGGTTGTATAATAAACCTCTGCATATGAATTACAAGTCACTTGGCACGTAAACGTTTCAATAATTACAACTATAATTGTCAGTGTCATGCTAAATTGAGAAATAGAAAATGCAATAATAATAAAATAAAGGAATCATTTTATGAACAGTCGAGGTATTTAACAACGGGAGCATGAAACAACAGCAAAAGGCTTTTATTACGACAATGAAATTTTCTTTCACGAGGTTCACTTACAATGGCGTGAATTAACGCGGTTTCGGTGAGAAAATATAAATGTGCGGTAGTTGCACGCATAAACTTCCGACGTCATAAATCACGATAGCTTCTTTGGGAAAATGTAAACGCTTAGGGAACACGAGAAACGTAAATTAACCATTCCTATCGTTCGAGTTATTGGGTATTTGTTTTACTTCGGTGCCACGAAGCAGGTAACGATAACAAATATACTCTACGTGGAAAATAACAGATGCATGGATTAAAAATGTTTATTATCGACTAATTCGATGTTGTACCTACTTCATCGACTGGTGTAACATTTTCAAGGTTATCGATACCCATGAACTGTGTCGTGAGTGTACAATTCAAAAGTTTATACTTAGTTTATTATTTTTAGTACCTATCTTAATAAGTATTTTTATGCACGTTATCGACAGACTTACTTCTTTGACCTTTTCTTGCATCGTGAAAATATTATTATAGAATATCTTGCAGTTGTGTTTTAAAGGTAAGTGAACTTCATATATTTCTCTCGTTGCAATTGTTATTAAGAACTTAGTCGGTTTCTGTCTCTCTTAATTACAATTTCTTTGTTTCGAGTTTGCGTTACAGGTAATATTGTATGTAACATTGGACGACTTCTTTTATTTTTTCGTATTACCGCTACTTTCTTATTGTTAACATCTGTGAGAGTTCAAAATTGTATTCTTTTAGAGAACTGTCACAGTTGGGACACATCTGAAAAATTGTAAATTTAAAAATTTGAAAAAGAGGATGCTCGTAATTTGTTTACATGAAATTTGGTATTTTGTGAACGTAAAAATTGAAGAATTTACAAAATCTGAATATTAAGAAATTTGAGAAGTTATAGTTTTGAATCTTTCCTAGAATAAGATGTAACAATAATACAGTAGTAAAATTAGCACACATATCTTATCCTGTAATGTATCTACTCCATGTTCATTTGCATAAAATAGAAGTTCCTAGCTTTACTTCTGAGTAGCAGCGTCGAGGTTATTGACCTACAGATAAATAATGGAAACAATAAATATCACTACGGTTGGAGTAATACCAGCGCCATAAAAATCGTGTTTTAAACGCTAGTAGTCCGATCTGGTAGGAGTTGAACATAAAGGATCCATTCATCCATAAAATCCGTTTAAACGCTGGGGCAGCGATATAGCCAATGGGTTACCGAGATCGATCAACTCTGTGAAATGTCAGAAATTAACGATACAACATCGTTATTACTATTATGTTAACATTGCGTTTTACCTAACCAAAGAAATGGAGTAAATTGGGTTTTTGGGGGGTTACAAGAATTTTTTTGGTAAGTTTGGAAAATTTGGAATATTGGAATGTGGGAATTTGGGAAACTAGAGAAGAGATTCAAGATTTGGGGATTTTGGGATTTTTGGACGTAGGGACTTAGGGATTTAGGGTAATAAAGATTTAGATATTTCAGTATTTGGGGATTTTAGAATTCAAAATTTTAGCAATTTGGGGACATAGGCGTGTTGGATATTAAAGAATTTGGGGATTTAGGGATTTGGGGATTTGAGAATTGGGGATTTTGTAATATAGGGTATTAGAGATTTAGGTATTTGAATATTTGGAGATTTTAGAATTTGAAATTTTAGAAATTTGAGGACATAGTGATATTGGATATTAAGGAATTTGGGGATTTAGGGATTTGGGGATTTCAAGATTGGGGATTTTGTAATTTAGGGTATTAGAAATTTAGGTATTTGAGTATTTGGAGATTTTAGAATTTGAAATTTTAGGAATTTGAGGACATAGAAATATTGGATATTAAGGAATTTAGGGATTTAGGGATTTGGGGATTTGAGGATTGGGGATTTTGTAATTTAGAGTATTAGAGATTTAGATATTTGAGTATTTGGGGATTTTAGAATTTGAAAATTTAGAAATGTGGGAATTTTGAAAAATGAAGCTTTATGGATTTGGGAATTTAGGAATTTAAGTATTTGGAGAATTGGGACTTTATGGGTTTGGAAATTTGGAAATTTGAGGAATTCGGAAGATGGGAGTGTAGCATGTATAATATTGCAAAATTTGGGGATCTAAATTTAGAAATTCAGAAACTCGAAATTAAAAACTTTCAATATTTAGAAATTTGGAAACTTAAGATCTGGAAATTTCGAACGTTGCAATTTGAAAATTCGGAAAGTCATTCATAGACGTGAAAAGTACTTTGAAGAATTCCTTTACATATTTCATATTCAGAGATCAATAAAACTAATAACATTGAAGCCTAAAAACCTCTATGTTTTCAAATCACAATTTATAAATTAAAAATTCAAAACTTTACTTAAAAATCTCAAAAAACACAGAAATCGCTCAACACAGAGGTCCATAAATCCACAAACCTTGAAAATACCTAAAATTTCGTCGAAGTAAAAAAAATTCCCGCAAAGAAGGAAAAGCTTAGAAGTGGTAAGTTAGAGGCGGAGGTGAGCGCAGGCTGCTAGCGGAACGTGTTAATTATTAATACAAAGCATTTAAGCCGAGCGTTATGGCGGTCTATTTTAACCCGGGAGGTCTGTTTTCACCGTTGCTTTCCGGCCACTTCCGGTCCTGAATTAGAAGCGCCAATAAACGGGGGCCTCCATAGAGGCCTCGTTGTTTGACCAAGTGCACGCCAGGCTCCCTGTGCGGCCAGTCGACTCCTTCCTAATACTGGGAACGACGCCATCAGAAACACGATAATTTCAGCTGCTATGTGTACGTAAGTATATATGTACTGAACTGTATGCCTGTTGTGTCAGTCGGTTGCGACTAAACGAGAATATTGCCGAATATAATTGAACCGTATTCAAAGAAACGCTATTATTTCATCTCTCTTAACGATGTTTGGGTTAACCCTTAACTCGCTGCATTGTCTTCAGAGTTTCTTTGGTATAATACGGTGAATAATAAACTAGGTTACTGTTGTACTTTTCTGGAACAATGGACTTGTTTGTAGCTGTTTAAATTGTTGAAGGTATTTGGTTGATTTTTGATTATGCACTATTTGGTTTATGGTTTGTTGCAGATTACTGCAAAGATTATTGCAGAGATTACTGCAATGCAGGTTACTTTTGTTGAACAGTGGACTTGTTTGTAGCTGTTGAAATTGTTGAGGATGTTTGGTTAATTTTCTGATGATGTATTTTTTGGTTACGTCTTTTTGGTTTATGGTTTGTTGCAGATTTGAGGTGCTGGTATTGTTGTTTATTGTCGTTTATGAAGGTTTGAAAGTGTATTGTTTTTGTACAGTTGAAAAAGTTTATTGGTAGGGGGATTAGGCTGAGTGAAATGGATAGGTGGTCAGGGTATTAAGGAAACAGTTGTTGAAATTTCTCATTATGGATTTATTATGGATTATGTCTTTTGAAATTTTAACTGTTAAAACGTCCTAGATTTGTAAAATCATAAAATTCCAAAATATCCTATTCCTAATTATATAAAATCCTAATTATATATACTTTATCATTTCTATGATATACTACTTTAACGATCAATTGGTTTATCATTTTCTCGAACGATATACGAGTATCACTTTTTCTTGAGCTATTCATTACTGGAACCAGATACGATACGCCTCGAACAAATCGAAATAAATATGACTCGTTTTTTGTAACTCAACCATACGTATTATAGATCAAACTAAACCCTATCTATCGTTTCAAAAAAAAAAGAAAATACGATCCGAGGAGAAATGGTCGAATGTTATCTTCACTTTTTTTCTAGATACTTGGAAACATATTACGTCATCGAGTCTTTTCATTCGTTATCGCTTTGGTGAAACATACAGCACTTTAGTTTCTCACTTTTATTAGTAATTTATGTTATATACTATATTCTATACGGTTTTGGTTGATACATATAACATTCAATATACATATAGTCTTTATATATTTCGTTTTAAATGTTTTAATAGAATGAACTAGTTCAATTCCTCAAATTTTCAAATTTTCACATTCCCCAATTACATTCCCAAATTCTCACCTTCCCCAATTCCCATATTACCAATTTCCCACATTTCCCAATTCCTATATTCCCCAACTCTCATATTCCCCAATTCCCACATTCCCCAATTCCCATATTCTCCAATTCTCACATTCCCCAATTTCTACATACCCCAATTCCTACATTCCCCAATTCCTATCTTCCCCAATTCTTACATTCCCCAATTCCCACATTCCCCAATTCCCAGATTCCCCAATTCTTACATTCCCCAATTCCCACATTCCCCAATTCCCACATTCCCCAATTCCCACATTCCCCAATTCCCACATTCCCCAATTCCCACATTCCCCAATTCCCACATTCCCCAATTCTTACATTCCCCAATTCCCACATTCCACAATTCCCCTATTCCCCAACTCCCACATTCCCCAATTTCCCTATTCCCCAATTCCCACATTCCCCAATTCCCCCATTTCCCAATTCCCACATTCCCCAATTCTCACATTCCCCAATTCCCACATTTCCCAATTCCTACATTCCCAAATTCCAAAATTCCCAAGTTTCTAAATTTCCAAATACCCAATTACCCCAATTCCCAAATTTCCTAAACCCCCAATCTCTCCAGTCTCTAAAGCCCCAGATTTCCAAATTTCCAAACTCTCAAATCCCTTTCCCCAATTTCCCAACTTTCCAGCACCCAATTCCCACCCATTCAAATTCCCCTATCCCCACCCATCTAAATCCCCCACTAAATATCTACACTCCCAAACTTACAACTACTTACACTCTAAAACTGACCATCCCAAAATACCAGACCACACAAAGGACCAATAATATCTTCTCCTCTTATATCGCCATTTTCCCCCAGCAAAGTGTAGCACACTCGACTGTACGTTCCAAGTGGGAGCACCATATGAAATCCTTGAGAAAGGTTAAGACTTAACGGTTAGGTCCTTTATGGCGGCAACTGTTGAATGTTATGGTTGCCGGCGTATGCCGGGACTATGGTTTCACCGACGTCCACTCACGCATTCCTAAGTACCTACACGTATGTATATTTAAGTATAGTCTACGAAGAAAGAAACCTGCAGAAGCCAGCCAGCGATTTTCTCGTACATGTCACATATACAGACATTTTACGAAACCAGAAGACCTTTCGAATCAATCGGCCCTTTTCTTTTCAGGCACCTCCTTTTTTTTTAGTGTCTCCTTCGGTCCCTTTTGCCCTGACAGATACCCTGCGTTCGCTTCTTCAACTTTACTTCTGCGATTCGTCGACAAATGAGCCTCACGTTGCTCTGTTCTTACTTATGGCTTCCTGTGCTTGATACGTTCGCGAATACTTCCGGTCCAACATTTGCTTCGCCCACTTTTAGCATACTGCTCTCGGTATCTGTTTCGGCGAAATTTGCGAGAGTAAGTTTCTAAATTATGAACTTGAACATTTGCAAGTTTAGCACTTTTTTAATTCATAGTTTTGTACGAGTTATTAATTATTTTTGTATTAATATTTATATTTAGATTACGTTCATATTTTCTGGTTTGCAGATTTACTGTGTTGCCAATTTACAGTTTCTTAAAGTTAGCGATCTAGAAATTTGAGAATTTACGAGATGGTTGAATATCATGTTTCTGAATTCATAAATTCAGCCATTTTTGAATTTACACGTTTATGGAGGTTGTACACAGTTATATTTATAGTTTAGAGATTTACTAGGTTACAAATTTATGGTTCATCAAATTTAGAGATCTAGAGACTTGAGAATTTAAGAGATGCTTAAATATCAAATTTCTGAATTCATAAATTTAGCCATTTTTAAATTTACACATTTATGGAAGTTTTATACATTTACATTTATAGTTTATAGACTTACCATGTTACAAATTTATGGTTCCTCAAATTTAGAGATCTAGAAATTTGATAATTTACGATGTACCGAAATTATAAATTTTTGAATTCATAAATTCAGCAATTTTTAAATCGACAAACATAAATTGTCGAATATTCGTGTTTACAGATTTAATAAGCTACAAATATCTCTAATTCACAAACGTAAACATTGAAAAATTTCTAAAATAAAATTACAAATCCTCCAACAAAAGATTCGCAAGACCAAAAGTTTACAAACTCTCTTTCTGTGTTTACAGATTTTCTCCAGACGTCTAAATTCCTGAAATTTCAAACTTTCACGCTCCCAAATATTCCACTGCTCTTCAAAAAATCTCACAAATCAACAAATATAATATTTTATTATTAACAATAATAATCTGCTTTATCGGTGATACGCTCCGTTTTAATCGAGACAATTATCTAAATTCGTGGAAGATTGTCTGGCAACGATTTTTGAAAGTTTCGAGGAAAGCCCCGATGAACGGAGTTACGCCATTGGTTGGCAGAATAAAATTATTCCTGGCGACTGTATCGTCGTGTCGACACACTATTTAAGAACACCTTTTCGATCGAGGGTCAGAGAGTCAGCAGCCGGACTTTCGCTGTTTAAAAAGTCAAATACACACGACGAATTTAGAGTAAGAAAACAGATCAATGGGTATATACGATGTTATGCACCTCGTATTTAGGTTAACTCGTTGATACATACGTATGGGGGAATGTGGAATCGAGTGAAACACCGTGACGTTCACGCGAAAACATCCTGTGTCCGCGAGGAGTCAGAAAATAAAATAGAGAATTTTTTATCCGAGCGTGTTCTCGTCAACGAACGTAAAAGTGGTTTTCGTTGTAAGTGTCGGAGAAGGTGGGCTTAATTTTATCGATGATCGGAAACAAACATAAGTCTTCGAGGATAGCTATTTTATGGATACTGTGTATTATAATTACTTTATTTGGGGACGTTCGACGGAGATTGTGTAACGTGGACTGTTCCGGAATTCCGTTTCTTTTTAGAGATTTCGGGATTTGGGAATTTTGGATTTTTGGGATTTGAGAGTTTTGGGGGTTTGAGAATTTATTTATGTGATATAAAAATGTATGATTTTACTGCTTTGAAACTTTCAAGATTAGAAATTTAAAACGTCCATCAAATTCCCAAATTTGAAACCACTCACACACAAGTTTTCCACATATAGTCCACATCCTATAAATCGTCAACCATCTTCCCTAATAAACTTCTAACCCAACTAAACAAATTTTATTTAAAAGTATCTCCATCTGAATTTTATTTAAAAATCTGAACAAAGCGAGAGTACAGTAAAAAAATGAAGTCAATTACATTTCTGTGAAACTGGAAGTGGTCATGGCTTATTTTGAGTTTGCAGCAGCATGTTCGAAGGAAGCCATTTTCGAATCTGAGGAAAAGCGTCGTCCAAGGACAAATATCGTATCTAATTGGAAGAACTAGAAGCGATGTTAAGCAAGTGTTCCATAAGTCATCCAGCACGTCGACCCGTGACCCCTTAACGGCCCTTTTCGAGGGCCTTTTTTTCGCGAGCCACATGTGAAAACCGACCTGCCCACCCCCGTAGACGTTGCAGGTCCTTCAACGGTCGCTCGGGGTTCGTTGTGGTCGTGGGAAAGACGACCCAGCCTTGAAATCTTTTCAAAGGCATTACATCAATCCACGTCTGCACGAAATCCTCAGCCTCCCTTCTCCTTTTTTATATCAAACTGCGTTTCTTCGATCAACGTATCAGGGTCTCGGTGAAAATCTACCTTAGGTTCCTCAAATTTTTAACATCCACATTCTCAAATTTTTACATCTTTTTAGTTTCAGGATTCTGAATTTCCAAATATTTACTATATCCTCTTTCAGATCTCTACGTTTCCATATCTCCATATTTCCAAATATCCAAATTTAAAAGTTCCTAACTCCATAAATTCTCGTGTCACCAAATTTACGAATAACCAAATCTTCACATTCCCGAATTTTCAAGTTCATGAATTTCTAAGTCTCCAAATTTGTATATCTCCGAATTTTCAAACCTAAATTCTGAAATTCCCAAATTCCGAAATCTCCAAATTCTGATATCCCCAAATCTCCAAAGTCTCAAATCCCAAAATTCCAAATACTAATATCCTCAAATTCTCAAATTTCCAAATTCTCAAACCCCAAATTCTCAAATCCCCAAATTCTCAAACCCCCAAATTCTGATATCCCCAAATTCTCAAATCTCCGGAGTCTCAAATCCCCAAATTCTCAAATTTCCAAATTCTCAAACCCCCAAATTCTGATATCCCCAAATTCTCAAATCTCCTAAGTCTCAAATCCTAAAATTCTCAAACCTCCAACTTCTGAAATCCCCAAAATCTCAAATTCTGAAATTGTCAAGTCCCCAATTTCGAAACTTTTCAGCCCCTAAATCTCCAAATATGTCCGCCTCCTCAAGTCCCGAAATAAAAAAAATACCCCCTCCCCGAATTCCCAAATTCGAAAAGTTCCAGATTTCTAAAGTTACCCCAAAGAAAGCCAGATTTGCTATCCAGTGTACACGTGCGTTGCATCCCTCAGGACATCAGAGGGAGAGAGACGCCTCATGGGCGTGGAACCATGACTGACGCACCATGGTAATTTTTCTTTCTCTGTCAGAGTCTTAGACACGGTATGTAAATTGGAGTGGCACTTTCGGTGCACACGAACTCCTAACAGCACTCGAACACGGTCGTTGTAGGTTTTTGAATAATGTAACAGGTTGCTGTAACTTTTAACCATTTATTGTTGCATACTTCAAGTAACATTTCTGAATTCTTTATTTTTTATGAGATTTCTGGTACTTTTTTGTTGCATATTATGTTAAGTTTATGTTTATAAACACACTTCTTTTACAATTGAAAATATTTACCGTTTTTTAATCATTTTTTTGAAGCAGTTTACGATAAACATCTTTCAGCTTCATGTAACATCATCAATAATCATTATTTAATATGAAATCCAAGATAAATTAATGTCCATAAATGAATAATTAACATGAATGCATTAAATTTCCAGATGGTAGCAAAGAACAACAATGATGATTGATATCTTAACAAATAATTTAAGTCAAAACCTACAAAGATGAATCATACATGCTACTAACAATGAACATCTGAATATTATTGACACCTTAACCTATGATCTTTCCGAGAGTTGCATCAGTCAGAGCTAACTAATTATTGCTGCAACTTTAAGATAAATAAAGAAAGTTGAAAGTTATGTATATTTTGCATTTAGCGATCTAAAATCAGCATTGAACTCAAAACTGACGGTGCACGATTTACATTTGTCACGTTCGAACCGTGATGTGCGACACGTCACTCGATGTCGTAAATCAAACAATTTACAAATATCAACGTGTACGTATTACTCAAATACACAAAATTCTTTATCGTACAGAAACAATAAAGAATTATATGGAATACATGAACACCCAAGTGTTAACCCTATTTTTGAGGAAATTTAATGACCACTTCTATTGAAACTAAATTATAAAACTAAATAAGTAATGGATAAAACTAGCTCGTACAATGATTCCTTATTGAATCATAACCTTAATGAAGGTTAACGTACATTTTGACAAAAGCTTCCAAATAATTTCCGCGATTAAAAGTAAGAAGTCTAAAGTCCGTCATTTTGAAGGGTTCCGTAAATCCAGTATTAAAAACTAGCATGAAAGCCCTCATATATTTTACGACACAGGTAGCTTCTACCCCCAAGATTAATAAACGCACACATATACATTGGTACGTTCAGACCAAGCACACAGGTGTTTCGTAGGGACAGAAAGATCACGAGATGCACGTTATATGCGTCATCGACATCCATGATGCGAGTGCGTCTTAAAAATGGGACTTCTGGAGTCTGACCCCCTACACGACCTTCCCTTTTCAGGACCCCGACAACCGTGAACAGGGGCTGGACGTACCATGTATCGCCCTATCTTCTTTCTCGTCGGAGCTTCCCCTTCTGTCTCCTCTTTCTTTTTTTTTTTTGCCGCACCCCCATCCATACGGCCTGAATCTGGGCACGAAAGCCGCAGGTGCTGCATTCTATAAAACCCTCATAAGATTGGGTCCCAATGGCGTCGGCATTTTCAACGGACACTCGTTCTCGAAACTGGGAACTTGGAGAAAATTAAATTGGGAGATTATTTATACAGTTGTCGGGTTTTTAGAAATTATTTTTCTTAGGTTATGGTTCGTGGTAGTTATAATTTTAGGTTAGGTTGTCGAATCTGGGAATTCGCAGAAAATTAAATTGTAAGATTATACAGTTGTTGGGTTTTTAGAAATTATTTTTGTTAGATTATCATTCGTGGTAGTTATAATTTTAGGTTAGGTTAAGTATAATTCATGGTACCATTAGTTATAATCTTAGGTTAAGTTGGTTATAATTCGTGGTAGTTACGATTAGTTGTAATTTTTGTTGACTAGTTATGATTTATAGTAATTAAAATTAGTTATAATTTTGTTAGGTTACTTATAATTTGTGGTAATTACATTTTGTAACTACAATTTTGTTGAACTAGTTATAACTCGTGGTAGTTTAAATGAGTTATAATTTTGTCAGGTTAGTTACAATTTATGATATTTGTTATTAATTTTAATTTTGTTAGGTTCCTTATAATTTGTCATAGTTATAATTTGTTCATGTTAGTTACAACTTATACTAGTTACAATTTATGGTAGTCATAATCAGTTACAACTTTATTAAGCTACATATAGTTTAGGTTAGAATACGTTATAACCTTGTATAAAAGGGTGAATAAATAAATGTAAAGTGTTAATATGTAGAAGTACAGGTCACACCGGTAAATAAATTCGAGAAATCCTTCATTTTTCGCTTCCAAAGGACACCTGTATACCTGAGCAACCTGCACCCTCACGCACGCACCTCCACACACTCGATATTTATACAGAGGGTGGAAATCGTGGTCGATCGGCATTACGAAACGTTTGTGAATGCAACCAGCAGGGGAAAATAGAGGCACATCGTGAAAGATTTTGGAATCGTAAGGGTGTAAGGAACCGTTTCGATGACCCATACCTGCACATGGCTCTATCCTCTCGTATTTCTTCTCGTGCTTTCACCGTTTTCGAAGTTTACCTTTCAAAAGCTGACATGTGCGAACATACGTTACCGTTGGAAATTCTTTCGACACTTTTTTCTATATTTAACCGAAGTCTGGAGTTTCTCATGGAGAATGCGTGTACGGAGTTTTATTACCCGTAGTAAATACATATACAATACAAACTTTTATTATGTGTAGTAAATGAGGAGCAAAAGCCCTTGGATTATAAATCAAATTTAAAAACGTGGAAAATATTTTTGAACGTTCTTGTGTAAAAATAAAATCACGTATCTCCTTCGCGTGTTTATTTCTTGTCCTTCGCGCTCCTCAAACTTTTTACACGTTCAATTTTTTTTATCTGTTTACAAAAATTATTTTCTAAATAACTTTTTTTGGCATAAGGTTGACTCGGCTATTTTAAATTACGCCGTATATTTAGGATATCACAAAATCGTAGTTGACGTCAAACTTTAACCTTGAGATAACCTTGCATTCAGACATTTTGATTCGATTAACAGAAACCTTAATACGGAGTGTTAATTGAAAATTTTTTTATAAGGATCTTTTTATATGTATTGCAAACGATGCATAAGTCTTGTGTATCATTCACATAAGATATTCAATTGGTTGTGACCTTCTTGAAAGAGAAAGTCACGTACAATTACCAAGCCTATCTATAGAACGTCTGCAGTTATGACAGATAGAAATATGTTTGATGTAAAATTCTTCGAGTTTGCACGTGCATTTAAAAACTTATCTGCAAATGTTGCTCTTTCATTAAAAGAAGCGAAGTAGAACATATATGTACATACGTATAATTTCAAGACATAATTGCATCTTATTTTTCTCTCAAAATTTTTTATTTCTTCAAGGATCATTCTTTTAAGGTCAGTGAGGACAGTGATTTAATTGTTTACAGAATGTACAAAATTATTTTGTCATCAATCATGTAATATGGAAAATATAATGTACAAGGGTATCTGCATATGTGACTTTAGGTTAACGAACTCAAAAACAAATTAAACGTTCACATATGTGTACGTATCCTTGAAGAGATTTTACCACATTACAACATTAATTTCGTTAATTAAAAGATCACATCTTCGTGTCCTCCATCTTCCTATCCTTTTATCACATGCTCCATATTAAGTTACCCTATATGGTAGTTGTAAAACATCGAAACAACAAAAATGTGAATCTGATGACAAATAAATGTGCTATAATACATCACATACGTTATATCGACTTGCATCTGAAAGTTTGTTAAAAACGAGTACACAATCTTGTCATAAACGTCTTCGGTGACAAATGGCGGAATATCAGAAACAGGTTTCATCGGTTGCCCGGTCGAACGTGCAATCTGCATTATCAATTAATAGGAAAAATCAGTCACGAATCAGGATAATAATTATGCCGACGATTGCATCGAACGATAACGGTGTAATAACTTGTAAGCTCGGTTTCCCGCCAACGCAAACGTCGCCGGAACGAACGAGTGCGCTTCGGAAAACGTCACCTTGGCTGGGTCGAATAAAAAATCACGGAAAAAATCTTCCATGCCTTTCCTTTCCTTCCCATTGATTCTTTTTATCTTGATCTTTTTATCAGGCATCGAGAATATTTATAAGTGGTTGGTCAACACGGTTAGCGAGTTTCACGCGAAGCTGGTCCCAGCTCGGCATGCGATCCACGCCATAAAACATTGCCGTTTTACTCTAATCCAGGGTTTCTCAACCATTTTTTATTTATCTGCTTCACCTCCCCTTTTCCGATCATTGAAACCAATCTATACAAGTATAGTACATTAGTAGGATGGTATTTTTATTTGTTTATTTGATCTCCGTTGAGAAACCCTGCTGTAGTCTACACCAAAGTAGCAGCAGCAGTAGCCTTATCAATCATCCTCAAACAGCCGGGAGAAATATTAGTCGGGATAAGATAAAAAAAAGCGTAAAAATAAACGACAGATAAGCGGCAGCCATTTGTGCTGATTTCAGCTCGGAATTGCATCTGCACTGCGCCGATTACATGGTTCGCGAGCTACGTTCAAATTAATCTGTTCATACTTTATTTGTGACAGGCGATCTGGCATAATTGGATGATTTTAAGCTTTCAGAGGTGATTATAGTGGTCGCGCACGAAAGTGTACGATTGGGAGAAATTTTAAAAGTCGGAATTCGGGAATTTGGGGACTTGGTTTTTAGGAAAATTCAGGATTTGGAGATTTGGGAATTTGAGGATTTGAAGTTGGGGAATGTGGGAATTGGGGAATGTGGAATTGGGGAATGTGGAATTGGGAAATGTGGGAATTTGGGGATTTGGAATTTGGAGACTTGGGAATTGGGGAATGTGGGAATTGGGGAATGCGGGAATTGGGGAATGTGGGAATTGGGGAATGTAGGAATTGGGGAAGGTGGGAATTAGGGAATGTGGGAATTGGAGAAGGTGGGAATTGGGGAATGTGGGAATTGGGGAATGTAGGAATTGGGGAAGGTGGGAATTGGGGAATGTGGGAATTGGGGAATGTGGGAATTGGGGAATGTGGGAATTGGGGAATGTAGGAATTGGGGAAGGTGGGAATTGGGGAATGTAGAAATTGGAGAATGTGGGAATTGGGGAAGGTGGGAATTGGGGAAGGTGGGAACTGGGGAATATGGGAGTTGAGAAATTAGGAAGTTGGGAATTTAGGAAGTTGGAAATTTCGAAATTTGGGAATTGGGGAATTGGGGAATTTAGTATCTTTGGAACTTGTAAACTTGTAAATTAGAAATACCCAAAATTTGGTAACTCTATGAATTCTTCGAGGACTCGAACCTCTAAAGACTTGAATCTGGTGATTCATAAAATAGAAAATGTACAAACTTAAATATCCGATATCTAGTGACTTTTACAATCTTCACATCGCAGATTTGAGAATTGCGTCGTATTTTATTAAATATTAAATCGATTGACCATCGAAACCTCTCTCTCGTTCTCTCTTAGAGTTCCCTCCTCCTGTTCATGTTCCGCAGCCCTTCTCGTATATCTTCGCGCGTGTACGCGGATTCTCGGTTTTCCATGGACGTCGCAGCAGCTCGCTTGAGGAAAAGAAATGACGACGATGGGTACTTGATAAAATTTCTCTTCCGGCAGAAGTACAAGCGTGTTAAGCCGAGGGGCCAGCCTGTTGTGTACGTATACCGTTGCGATCGCATTATACTGTCCCACGATTGAATTCGCCGCACGGCGAACGCCCCTTTAAAAAATATTCGCCGGCCTTTCGAGTATTGTTCGTACACGGTTCGCGAATTAACGGTATTTTATGTGGCTACCTGAATCCCGACAAAAACAGAGGGCTCCTTTCACACGTGAAATTTTACCGAAATGGAGCGACTTTCAGAAACACTACTCGTTAATTTGTTTGTCACATTGGCGTAACTAGATAAACCCAGGCACTCCCACTATTACTCATCTTCGCCATAAAAATTTATTGAACTTTTGTCGAATTAGAGAAATAAGCATGTGTGTACTGTGTTAATATACAATATATTGCATTGGATATATATTAAATATATATAATTTACTGTGTTATAATATATACAATATACTGAGAGTCCGAGACTTTATGAAATTTTATTAGAAGTTTGTAACTTTGAACGTTCACAGACTTAAGAATATAACAGTAGTTATATTGTCACTATAATTATTGTTATAATAGTTATAGTCTTAATATACTAGGAATCCCGATATATTAAGTATCTTTTCAACATAAAATTTCTTTAGCCTTCGAATCCCAGTATCCTCTTCCAACCCTCGTCACGCAACCCCGCTAAAAAATTTGACCGGCAGCAATCAAACCGATTACCTTCACGCTCGTAGCAGTCCCAATAGGAGTCAAGTGGCGAAAGTAAAATGGCCAAGCAGATAGTGCTTTATGATTTAACCCACTTCTCGAAGGTCAAGTCGAAATTAGAAACTCCTACGATCGTTTCCGACTTTCGTTCGTGCGCGATCACGAAGCGAGAATTCAAGGTGGAGAAAGTGCTCGGTCGACAAAGAAAGAAGCATAGTAGAATAAAGCAGAAAGGAAGGAATATAAAGGAGGAAGGATGGTAGGCGAGGGAGAGATGAATTTGTTCGTTCGATCATAAGAAAGAGAAGGGTTAGGGAGGGGACAACCATAATTTTCTGAGTGAACGATGCGGGATCAGAGATCGTAGAGACGGAGACATCGACAGCCGAAAAAGAAGACCGGTTCCTTACCTGATCTTCGACCATAATTTGCCCTCCGAGAAACGTAATTTCGAATTTTGTAACGGGCTTCTCTTACCTGATCGACTGTGATCCCCAACGTAGGATTTTCAAATAAGTATTAGGATATTTCGTTCGGGTGAATATTCGGAATTTCTTCTACTTTTCAATTACAGTTTTATTATTCAAATGAATCGTGTGTTTTCAATAGTGCAATGAAAAGGTTAGGTTGTAGGAGTGATTTTAATTTTATGTGCATTGTGTTGCTGTAGAAAAAGGAGTGGAGTGGTTAGTGTTGGGTTTTGATAGAAGAAGGGATTGGAGGATTAAAGATTTAATAATTTCAGGACTTGATAATGTAGAAATGTAGGAATCTGTGGATTTGTAAAGGACATAGGAAATTATTTACACAATTGTATATCTGTAAAAGGAACCAATTGATAAATATCAAATTTATAAATCAGCGATATCCACAAACTTGCACGGGTTCTTTCTATACCTTCTTAAACAATAAGTCTCTGAAACTTCATAATAATTTTAACCAACAAGTCTCTTCTGAACAAAAACCAAGACCTTCATCATTAAATGAAACGCTAATATAAAATAAATTTTCAACAAATACAGAAAATTATATTTCTATAAAATCATATTATCATATTACGATAAACAGTATACCAAAATTTCTTTCAGCATTCGAAGCATCCATCAGTATCCAATATACAATAAAAGATGTACAAGGAAAATATAATGCAATGAAATAATATAGAAAACCGTGGACGAAAAGTGTACGAGTCCGATCGAAAAATGTCGGGTAATTGTTGAGCGGCTACGATGTTTTCTCCGATCCCTGACACTCCTAACTCTCGTTACATCGACAAGCAGAGAGCTGTGGTCCACCAGCGGCCATACTGAAGGTCTGACCTTGAAGGGATAAAAAATCTTCCCCAAGATGTCTCGAGCCTTGAAGGCAGCTCTGCTCGTCTCTCTTCATCGAACGTTCCCCTGGACCTTCTTCTTGCACCGCCGGCTTTCCTCCACTCCTTCAATTAGTCACTTCCTTCTCTTTCGTTCTCGACGTTGCTCTTTCATTCTCCTTCTCTCTTACTCCTCCATTTTCTTTTCCACTCCATTACGCCATCTTGCTCTCTCCTCCTCGGTTTCACCCTAACCTTCTCACCCATTCTGTCATTTTCCTGCCGGTTCCCTTATCCGTTCACTCGTTCCCTCTTCAACGACCATCGCTCTGTCTTCCTCTCTCTTTACATCGCCGTGAACGTTTCCTCTCACCCTTGAACGCCTCTTTGTCCCGTCGACGTGACTTTCGTTTATCTTTCTCGTTTCGACTCGCTCACCGCAGCCTTCAGACTTCTCTCCTTTTTCTTCGCGTTCGTTGGCTCTCCTTCTTCAAAGATTTACAGCGTCCTCCATCTTGTACTGCCTTTCTAACCTCTCTCTCGCTCCTTGTCACATATGTGTATGTTTTTATTGTGCTCTTTCAGACCTGCCTGTCTATTTCTATTCAGCCTGTACCTCCAAACATTTCTCTCTCTCTCTGTTTCGCCCTTAAAATGTTTTCTTCTTTCTGTCCTCTTCTGAACAAAGTACGAGTGGCTGTCTTTCTTCTTGGGAGCTCTATCTCGCTTCGCCGAGTCAAACATCGGAGGAACTCGACTCGAATGTGCATTCACCCACAGACAACACGGACACGTACACACACGATGAGAAATCGTGAGCACAGAGTTATATCAATTTCTCTGCAATAACAGCACGATAGGAGTACAGCTGCCTTCAAAATTATGGGAGCTGGACTGATGTTGGAGGGATACTAACCTAACTCTTTTGGGGAAGCGTGTGGAGAGGTGGCGTATGGGAAATTGATCAGTTTAGAATTTGTGGAGTTGGGGATGTTGATCATTTTAGAATTTTGGGATGTTGGGGATTTGTAGGTTGGGAATTTGGAAATTTGAGAGTTGGTTGGAATTTAGGAATTGGGAATTTAGGAATTTGGAATTTAGGAATTGGGAATTTAGGAATTGGGAATTTAGGAATTGGGAATTTAGGAATTGGGAATTTAGGAATTGGGAATTTAGGAATTTGGAATTTAAGAATTGGGGAATTTAGGAATTGGGAATTTAGGATTTGGGGAATTTAGGAATTGGGGAATCTAGAAATTTGGGAATTTAGGAATTGGGGAATTTAGGAATTGGGGAATTTAGGAATTGGGAATTTAGGAATTGGGGAATTTAGGAATTGGGAATTTAGGATTTGGGGAATTTAGGAATTGGGAATTTAGGAATTAGAAATTTAGGATTTGGGGAATGTTGAAATTTGGTGACTTGAGAATTTGGAAATTTGGGAAATTGGAAATTTAGGAATCTGGTAATATGAGAATTTGAATACTTGATAATTTGGTAATATGTTAACTTGGTATCTAGAAATTTGTTAACCTGTCAATTTAAATAGTAGGTAACAAAGAAATTCAGAAATTTATAAATGGTCCCAAAATTTAGAAATGTATAAACTAAAAAATTCCAAGCTTCCTAGTTGTACTACTTCACCAGTAACATAACCCCGCAATGAATGCTAAAACATGAACCAGCTATTTGTCCTCATAACACTGTCAATGCCAATTAAGCATCATCATTCAAAACTTTTTACATAATACACATTTAATAGTAGCTTTACACCTTTACTTCCTGTGTTACCACACGCCATTACATAACCTAGAATACAAATTTCCAACACACAAATATTTACATAGAAAGTTTTTAACACTACTTGCAACAAAATGTTGAAAAAGTTGTGTACACCTGAAAAGGTGGCATAAATCTAATGAATTTCTGAATGCATATAACGTTGATAAAAACGAGGCGAGTACTAATAGTACCGCTTGTGCAGGTTTTTACGTACATTTTACGCGTCGTTGAGTCAACTGGTATCATTCTCTCTTTCATTGACCCAGCCTGCCTAGTATAGCTGTCGTTCTAGCCACGAAATGTTTTACTATTACATCAGGAATAGAGAGAGAGAGAGGGAGGGAGTATGAACGAAACATGATAACCAGGAACGAAGAGAGTGAAATAAACCTAGCTGCCTCCACTTATCGTTGACGATAATGGATTTCCCTAATCGACGTGTTGCATTTAATTGCAGCTGACATTTTGCAACACACCTACTAATTATTTCACTTAATCATTCTCTCTGGAGATCCATATGTTTGTGGAACTGCAATTTTTCACGTTCAAATTTGCAAATTACTAAATTTTTTATTTTTTACAACTTGAAACCTCAGAAATTTCACATTTATAAATTACTAAGTTTCCTTAATTTTCGAGTGCTGAAATTCATACATTTTCAAACTTTTTGAAATTTCTTAAATTATCAGATTTTCTAAATTGCAAAATTTCATAAACTTCCGAAGTTTCTAAATTCTCAAATTTCTTAAGATTCTAAATTTCTACATCCCCAATTTCTCAAGGATCCTAATCTCTACATCTCCCAAGTTCTCAAGGTTCCAAATTTCTACATCCCCAAGTTCTCAAGGTTCCATTTTCTACATCCCCAATTTCTCAAGGATCCAAATCTCTACATCCCCTAATTCCTCAAGGTTCAAATTTCTACATCCCCCAATTTCCCAAGGTTCCAAATTTCTACATCCCCAAATTTCTGAAGGTTCCAAATTTCTACATCCCCAAATTCTGAAGGATCCAAATTTCTACATCCCCAAATTCTGAAGGATCCAAATCTCTACATCCCCTAATTTCTCAAGGTTCCAAATTTCTACATCCCCAAATTCTCAAGGTTCCAAATCTCTACATCCCCTAATTTCTCAAGGTTCCAAATTTCTGCATCCCCCAATTTCCCAAGGTTCCAAATTTCTACATCCCCCAAATTCTCAAGGTTCCAAATTTCTACATCCCCCAATTTCTCAAGGTTCCAAATTTCTGCATCCCCCAAGTTCTCAAGGTTCCAAATTTCTACATCCCTAATTCCTCAAGGATCCTAATTTCTACATCCCCTAATTTCTCAAGGCTCCAAATTTCTACGTCTCCCAATTTCTCAAAGTTTCTAAATCCCCAAATATCCCAAATTTCCAAAGTTTCGAAATTCCCTTTCTCAAGTTCCAAATTCTATAAATCCCCAAATATCACAAATCTCCAAATTCCTAAATTTCTAATTTTCAACATCCCAAGATCTCAACTTTATAAATTAGCAAATTTCTTGAAATTTACTATCACAAACTCGTATCATAACTAATCAAATAACGAACTAATTAAAAGTACCTACAATTAATAGTAAATTCCTAAACACTAGTAAATACCTAAAATCCAATCGTAACGATTATAAGTTATGAACACTTTCATTAATCTCTCACTTCGCAATTAATGAAATAATGTTGTTTAACAGGTTGTTACGTGCGAAGTGTTAATTAAATACTAATTTGTCGTACAACATTTTCCACGTGAAAGAAGTCGAACGGGAATAATTGTTGATTGCTTTTTCACGAGGCAACGTTTGAAAGACGACCAAGTCGTCCGAGAAAATACGGCATGAATGGCGGATCGAGTGGTGAAATTCCAAAATTGGCTCGTAGCTTTACGGAATTGCTTCATCATTGCAATTGCGATGTTACATCACGCGCCGGTATGTGTGTCACGAAAAACTCGTTTCTTCGCTGTAATCCAGCATCTTCAAAACTGTGATAATGCCGAAAACGTTTCGACGGATAGCGCAGTTAAATTCGGCCATTACTCGATTAACTTCTTAAACATTTCTCATATTTACATTGTTAACTCGCCAAAAACACGATTATATTAGGGATTATAACATACTGTTTTCTTGGATTTTTACAAATGGTTAATAAATTTTGCCACAGTTCATTTATTTCAGTATTTACGCAAGAAAAGAATTTTATCATAAAAAACGTATTCATCGATGGAATTATTTGTGTTCACATTAATATGTTGTATGAATAATGAGGTTATATTTTTTGTTTTCTTAATTCTTCGTTAAAATCTGCTTGATGATTGAAAACAGGTTCAAGAAAAGGTGTCTGAGAATCTGACGGAAAAATTATTCTCTTCCATAAAAATTTCAGCGACTTTTAACATGATAAATATTTATAAGCAAACGTTGCTTACACACTTCGTCACATACAAACCTATAAACATTAATAATTTAGTAAACGCACCTGTGAATTTTATTCGTACAAAAGTAACATCGTTAAAGAACAACCCTATTTAATAAATAAAATACTTGAACACACTAAATAGTAAATAATAACGTATATAATAAAAGTAGAATTAGTTAGAAACATTAAAAACGACAGACACGCGAACAAAATGGCAGCCAGAGCCCGCGTAGCAATCTGACATTTAAAATTCGCGGGTGGAAATTTAAATACGCGAAATATTCTCGAATAAGGTAATTTTTCTTGGTAATTCGTTAGAAACTGTTATATAAATAGACCGTTGACACCGATAAGCAGACTTATGCAATTGATACTTGAAATTCATACGTGGATATTGAAGTATCGTAAACGCGAACGAAATGCTCGTATATTAAACGGTTTAACTATACTTTCTAGCTCTAATTGAAGCTAACCTCGAGGAATGGAGTTTACGATAGAGAGTAGAGGATTATGTACACGTTTTCGAGATAGTTAAAAGGGATACGTCATCCTTGTTAGATCGGTATCGGTCAAAGTATCCATTTACCAAACCAAAATTCGCCCCCATCGAGTTTTGACGCAGGTTAGGGATGGTTTTTGGTCGCCGGCCGGACCGAAATGGCCCTGAACCTGAGGGAGATTCATTTTTCAAGGGATCTAAGGACCTGCTCGTCCACTCTCTCCCTCTCTCTCTCTTACTCTCCTCCGTCAAAGGACAGAACCCACTCTCACAACAATCTCGTCCCGTCTTTCTTCTCATCTTTTCTTTCTCCGTTCTTTCCCCTCTTTCAGGGCTGTCCAAAACCCTCTTATTATTGTGTACACTCTCTTCTTTCTCAAACTAATTTTCTGGGTAAACAATCGAGTTCGTAGAAAATGTGCAATTTTTTATTAACACGACTTGGATTATTATTTAAATAAATGTTAGGTGATGTTTGTGTTTGAAGTTAGACAGCTGTAGTCTTTTTGTGATTTTGTATTCATTTGAACTCGTTTATTTTTTTTCAGGTTTTTCAATTTTTATGCTTTCGAACACTGATTCTCGTTAAAAACTTCAGTGACGTTGAAATTTCCAATCAAACTATACTTCTGCTATACATATGCTAGACACTGTGTTTACATACAATGTCGACGTACCACCTAATCGAATGATCATAATGAATAAGTCGGGGAACGTAATAGGTGTCTGAATATATTTGCGAGGTCAAATTTTGCAATTGTTTCGTTTCTTTCTATTTATGCAGAAAATGATCACATTAAGTTAATGAAGCTTGCATTCCTGTCGGTCGAAATTTTCATTCTAACTTTCTATTTGTTGCATTGTTTGAGTAAATAAATAAAACACAACAAAGAACATAAAAACACAAAGGTGCCATTTTTACAAAACCTTCAAGGACGTTCAGAAGTCAGAAACAGAAATGATTTAATCTTGTGTTTAATTATACTTGACTTATTATAAATCCATTACGATTTAATATACTACGAACATGTTAATAATACATAAATATTAATAATAGAAGAAATAATGATGATGTATGTACAAATGCGACCATTAAAACGTCCAATATAAAAAAGACTGAACATATACACACTTATGTCAGGATCCTTGAAGTTAAATAAATAAACATACTGAAAGATCAGCAAAGAAATTTGAAAATACTGTAAGTAAACAGGTCATGCAATTCAAAATGAAGCACAAACACAAGAGTAACATTTCTATAGACCTTAAATAAATAAATATCCTCAAAGATCAACCAAGAAATTTCAAAATAAATGCTGTAAGTAAAGGAGTCATGTAATCCAAAATAAAACACGAACATGAGAGTAACATTTCTATAAACTTTAAATAAATAAATATCCTGAAAGATCACGAAAGAAATTTGGAAATAAATGCAGTAACGAGTCATACGATTGAAAATAAAACACAACCGTAAAGTTTTTATAAACCTCAAGCACGTTTATAACGAATCGAAATTGATATAACGTTTCTGGGAGAACCATTCTCGTAATTCTTGACAGTCGAAAACCGTAAAGGTAAATTAGCATTTAATTTGCTCTACCTGGCAGTGTTACAGAAAGAAAAAGGAAGTAAACGATCGGTAAGATGATGAAGTATAAAATCTCAAGGACTAAGTCGTTTTGGAGTATCGTTCGCCGTGGAAGATTTAATTCGAGATACGGCCTGGCCGAAGGTTTTATGCTCGAATATATCGTGGTGAGGCAACCTTTAAACTTTTCTCCTCGACTGTACCACGCTGAGTTGTTTACATTTTAACGGATGGCGACGTTGCCAACTCTACGGACCTGTTGCCCCTTCCGCGCCGGGAACCTTCCATTAATTAAACACCTTAATGACATATATGTACATCGAATCAATTCGTGTCTCGAGATTCGCATCACCTTGGCCATCGTGAAAAATCATAGATCAATGTATTTCTAGGGAACTGGTGTACACTACCTAATCTTATTGTTGCAATTTGCTAGATTGTTTACGTAGGAAGTTGATTATTAAATTCTCAAATACCTAACTACCTAAATTTTCAAATCCTCATCCCCAAATTCTACATTTCTCAATTCCTAAATTCCCCAATTCCTAGACTCCCTAAATCCTAAATTCCCCAATTCCTAAATTCCCCAATTCCTAAATTCCCCAAATCCTAAATTCCCCAATTTCTAGATTCCCGAATTCTTTAATTTCCCAATTCCTAAATTCCCCGAATCTTAAATTCCCCAATTCCTGAATTCAAAAATTCCTAAATTCCCCAATTCCTAAATTCCCCAATTTCTAAATTCCCCAAATCCTAAATTCCCAATTCCCAAATTTCCCAGTTCCTACATTCCCCAATTCCTAAATTCCCAATTCCTAAATTCCCCAATTCCTAAATTCCCCAATTCCTAAATTCCCCAAATCCTAAATTCCCAATTCCCAAATTTCCCAGTTCCTACATTCCCCAATTCCTAAATTCCCAATTCCTAAATTCCCCAATTCCTAAATTCCCCAATTCCTAAATTCCCCAAATCCTAAATTCCCAATTCCCAAATTTCCCAGTTCCTACATTCCCCAATTCCTAAATTCCCAATTCCTAAATTCCCCAATTCCTAAATTCCCCAATTCCTAAATTCCCCAAATCCTAAATTCCCAATTCCCAAATTTCCCAGTTCCTAAATTCCCAATTTCTAAATTCCCAATTCCTAAATTCCCAATTCCGAAATTCCCCAATTCCTAAATTCCCCAATTCCCAAATTTCCCGAATCCTAAATTTCCAATTCCTAAATTTCCAATTCCTAAATTTCCAATTCCTAAATTCCCAATTCCTAAATTCCCCAAATCCTAAATTCCCCAATTCCTAAATTCCCCAATTCCGAAATTCCCCAATTCCAAAATTCCCCAATTCCAAAATTCCCAATTCCAAAATTTCCAATTCCTAAATTCCCCAATTCCAAAATTCCCAATTCCTAAATTCCCCAAATCCTAAATCCCCCAATTCCTAAATTCCCCAAATCCGAAATTCCCAATTCCTAAATTCCCCAAATCCTAAATGCCCAGATTCCCACATTCCCAAATTCCCAACAATTTTTGTGACATGCAATTATTTTGTAGTAATAGTGATTTTTCGTAGGTACAATTTTGATTGCAAGGAGTGTTTTAAGATGTAATTGTTCAAATATTGAAATTGTACAATTTCAAGCTTGTTATGAGTTAATCGAATTCGAAATTTGTATTCAAAGTTATTCGAATTGTTGATATTTTAAATGTGTGTTCAAGGTTGTTGGAATATATTAATATTCAAATTTGAATTCGAGGTTATTTGAATGAGTTACCCTAATTTCAAGCTGACTCCTTTTATTTCTTTTGTTAAATATGCATATATCTTCCTTTATTACAGTAATCGATTATTACAAATACATTTTGCTTTGCATAAAACAAATTTTGTAATGCATTATTATTATACATATATTATATACATTATATATTAGTATTCGACAAAAGAAATAAAGAATTCATGAGATATTTGGAATCTTTTTAAAGGAATATAATTATAAACTCGTTCATCATTAAATTTAAATTCTTTTATAAATTTATAATTATTCAGTATTATACCATATCTTTGTTGCAATAATATTTTCAATAATGGATACAGCTAACAAAAAGAATACGCAGTTCCATATAAAGAAATGGAGTTGTCCTTGAATCCTTCGAAGATCTTCCATTTACAATCTACAGGAAGATTGTTCCCGCCACTTTGTGCTCCCCTCAGTGTTATATAACTTCGGTGAATAAACTTTGTCATGTTTTTTCAAATAACAGAGATACATATGTAATTATGAAATTTATGTTTGCACTGTACACTGAAACATATGTCTTTATGTAATTACTCATTTTTGTGTTGAAGGTTCATATTTCGATGTGGGACTCTGAAGTTTTGTGACAATGGAAATTTTAAGTTTAAAAATTTGGAATTTTGGAATTTGAAGACTTCGGGATTTTTTTAATTACGATTTTGAGATTCTAAGATTTTAGAAGTTTAGGATATTTGGATTTTGGGCTTTAGGGATTTTGATGTTTTGAGATTTTGGGGTTTTGGAGTTTTGGACTTTTGGACTTTTCGAGTTTTGGAGTTTTGGAGTTTTGAAGTTTTGAAGTTTTGGAGGTTCGGAGTTCTGGAATTCTGGGATTTTGAGATTCTGAAATTTTAAGATTAGGGACTATAAGATTTTAAGATTTAAGAATTCGAGAATGTTAAGGTTTTCGGATTTTAGATTTTTGAAATTATGGAAACTCGTTTGGAATTTCGATTTCTTAAAACAAAGATTTGAAAACTTACAACCTTCCAAATTTTGACCCTTCAAGACTATTACCTCGCTACATCACAATTAAAAAAAAAAATATTTAAAAAAAAATTTCAAATGTTCCCAAAATGATGGATGATCCTTACACGAAACTTGACGGGAAACGAGGAGAAATATAAAAAGAAAGTAACATTTTATCGTGATCAGAAACACGAAACATCGTACATGCACGAATACTCAGTGTGGATATGCTCCAATTCCTCTGGAAATTTCTGTATCATCGTCAAACATTGAAGTCGTGATAATAGCACGTTTCTGATAAAGATCATCGCCCCTTGGAACGTTGCGAGTATGGGAGATGCATTATCTCTTGATGAATTATGAAAAGTCATCTTTCAGAACACGCGATACATGTTCGCTAAGAAAATTGTTTACGTCGCTGCGCATCTGTTTAAAATTTATCGAAGTTCTCTGATCGTTTCTTTTGTTCCTGACATTTATTTATGCACAACTTAATTTATGCGATTCTGGTGAAACAACACAGTGTAATTATAGCATTTCATGTTTTATTTATGGAGCTCTTATAATTGTTGCTGAATTATTTTCATTGCTTTGTGTAACTCTCTTCTGTTTTTGCAAATTCGATGGATTTGGTTTTTTAGGGTATGAATTTGGAATTTTACGAATTTTTAGGTTTTCAAGTTTTCAAATTCTGAAATTTTTTAATTGTCAAATATGGAAATTTTCGAATTGAAAATTCTCAAGTTTCTATATTTCCAAATTTCTCATGTTCCCAAATTTCTATTCACCCCAATTTCTCAAGGTTCCAAATTTCTACATCCCCAAGTTCTCAAGGTTCCGAATTTCTACACCCCCCAATTCCTCAAGGTTCCAAATTTCTACATCCCCCAAATTCTCAAGGTTCCAAATTTCTACATCCCAAATTCTCAAGGTTACAAATTTCTACGCCTCCAATTTTCAAGATTGCAAATTTCTACATCCCCCAATTTCTCAAGGTTCCAAGTTTCTACATCCCCAAATTCTCAAGGTTCCAAATTTCTACGCCCCTAATTTCTCAAGATTGCAAATTTCTACGCCCCCAATTTTCAAGATTGCAAATTTCTACATCCCCCAATTCCTCAAAGTTCCAAATTTCTACATTCCCCAATTTTTCAAGTTTCCTTTCTACATCCCCCACTTTCTCATATTTCCAAAATCCTCGATTTCTAAACCTCCACTTCCAAATCTCAAAATCTCCAAATTTGCAAATATCAAAGTAGAAATAAAAATAGAATATTTGCCCTCCTCAACGCTCACTGTTGTAGATATTTTCTCCGTCGATTACTCTTTCTACGAGTCTATTTCTATAACAAAATACAAAATGGCCCTCCTCCAAGAGGTTACACGCGTTTCATAGGTATCAAATAAAGTTTTACCGAGAAGCAGACTGATAGATCAGTGGTGGCAGCCGTGGGCATCGTTTTTGAGCGGGAAAGGTATTTTCGTTCTGGGATCCGCTTTGTTGGTCCGTGCGTTAAAATATCTTTGCACGTTAGAAAGTGTTTGCGGTCGGAAGATATTTTAGGACATGAAAACGTTTCCACGGTGAGGGGAGGTCGACGGGGTCGTGCCATAAAGGAGGGAACTACGAGCGATAAAAACCTCGTAATGCATCTTAAGTGCGAGAATTTTTGATACGATAATAAACATCCGACACGAAATTCGACGAAACTCCTGTTTGAGTTGTACGTGTGCGCACATTGATGGATGCAAAGTGAAAATAATTGCCAGTGAAAACTGTGATAAAATGTTAAATTGATGTCGAATGTGATTCGTTTTCGCGCGAAAGCTGGGGGGGGCAATAAAACGGGATTCGATTCCAACTGTCGTTGAACTTGACACTGTATTCTAAAATTGTTATTTATGTGAGATACTTCTTTGCACTCGTGATCGTGTGCTTTCAAATTTTTTATTTCAGAAATTTAGGTGATTGATTGTTTTAGAGTTGACTGATTCGCAAATATCAAAATTTTACCCTTCCAGATTTAGGAAGTTACAAATTCTTCATTTTTCATGTTTACAAATTTCTAAGTTCCTAAATTCCTAACTTGCTAAATTTCAAAGTTTCAAAATTCCCAAGTTTCCACATATCCACATTCCCCAATTCCCACATTCTCCAAATCCCACATTCTCCAATTCCCACATTCCCCAATTCCCACATTCCCCAATTCCCACATTCCACAATTCCCACATTCCCCAATTCCTACATTCCCCAATTCCACATTCCCCAATTCCACATTTCCCAACTCCAACATTTCCCAATTCCCACCTTCCCCAATTCTCTCACTCCCCAATTCCCACATTCCCCAATTCCCACATTCCCCAATTCCCACATTCCCCAATTCCAACATTCCCCAATTCCGACATTCCCCAATTCCAACATTTCCCAATTCCCACCTTCCCCAATTCTCTCACTCCCCAATTCCCACATTCCCCAATTCCCACATTCCCCAATTCCAACATTCCCCAATTCCCACATTCCCCAATTCCAGCATTCCCCAATTCCCACATTCCCCAATTCCAACATTCCCCAATTCCCACATTCCCCAATTCCAGCATTCCCCAATTCCAACATTCCCCAATTCCCACATTCCCCAATTCCCACATTCCCCAATTCCAACATTCCCCAATTCCCACATTCCCCAATTCCAGCATTCCCCAATTCCCACATTCCCCAATTCCAACATTCCCCAATTCCCACCTTCCTCAATTTCCACATTCCCCAATTCCCACCTTCCCCAATTGCCACATTCCCCAATTCCAACATCTCCAAATTCCTAAGCTCCAACAATCCCCAAACGCCATGTTTCGTTAATGGAAATAGTCGCTTAAAATGTTGATGAAATTGAAGACGAAATGGAAATGCCAATCTGGAAATTCAATCCTAATCGTGTAACACGGCGTGTTTACCACGTTCTCGCACACTCGAGTGTCAATTTACAAGAACATTAAGGAATACTGTGATTTCTGGAAAAATCGATGGAACCTGTATGTACCTATTTAAGTATGTACATACACACATCGGTTTGCTCGTTCAATTTTCAAAACATGGCAGATCATAACACCATTGAACATTCTCTTCCACTTCGAAGTTATTCGATATCTCTGCTTTTGAAGTAACGTGCACATGTGCGTGGAAAAAGATAAAGTTGAATAAATCAGTACGTGATGTATTTATCAAATTTATTTATGTTTGTAGTATCTTTTATCGAAGTTTTTAGAAGGTAGGTTAGGCTTAGTGAAAGTCTGATTTTTAAAATACAAGTATTCTGAGAAGATAAATCTTGTTGAACAATAATTTTCAGATAAATGATTTCTTGTTACAAAACTATTGTAATAAATTTGTGAAAAATTGAATAAAAGAAGTATCTTCTAAAATAAAATAAAATTGTTAACAAAAGTTTATGTAGATTTGTAGTCAGTAAATAAAATACGTATCGTTTATTTTTTGTGTAAATACCGTTGTTATTTTCTTGTGCATTAAAATTTTTCCAGATATATCGTGTGAGGCATATTGAGTCAAGGGGTGATAAAGAATCCTGAACAGTTGTGTGGGCTCGTCGTTCGTGCCCCCAAATGATAACTTCTTATCACATCCAGCTCCCTTTACTTATGTACGCGCATGTATACGTGTGTACATATGCGCATATGTATACATACTCTGTTGATTACAGGGATCTAAACTCTGCTGATGCAGTCTTCGAAGGCTACGTAAATACTACGTTAAACGTACGCTACTTTGAAGCTTGTTAGATACTTTTAGTTGGAATAACTAATTACTGAAGTTTAACATCATAATTTATCACTTCACATATTTTTCTTCTTAAATTTAATTTAATTTTTCTGTTTAAATTCACTAACATTTTAACCCTTAAATTTACTGATATTTTAAAACACACATACATTAAAAATTTTACTGTCACATATTTTTAAAAATTTAACACAACAAATTAACAATAAATTTCATAATAGACAAATTTTATAAATCTACATATTTATTTAAAATTTACGAAGTTCCACATTGACTGTACATCTGCCAAATTGTCAGTGGTAAAATAAAGAATAATTCAAATAAGATAGAATATAAAATAATTCATATGAAATTTGTCAGTGTAACTGCACAAAAATAAAATTCCCTATTTCTATCCATAACTTACAAAAATAAACGTAATTCAGAATAAAGTAACCTCGTTATTAAATCGCGTTAGCACTTCTCGTCTGCGTTTCGCCAGAACCGATCACTGTATCATAACAGTACAGTGTTTTATCAGAAGTTATCGGTATCCGTGCGAAGTAACTTAACATAACGCAGACCGTGCATATTAATCGGTGCGTAATATAGACGGGTCGCGTAACAATACAATTATGCGCTTATTTAGTGCAGTCATGTCGATGCACGAGTCAACACTACTCAAGGATTTCCGGTATTCGGTGTTCAACATCCGTGAATCCGTGCGTTTAAGTCTAGAATTCACTATAATATCACTGATAGAGTCCTCCGTGTCCTTGTAACAACTTTGTGCTTGAAACGGCATGATCACTATTTTACTCACTTTAATGTTGTATATGTGTGTCACAACACTTCTCAAACATATAATACATAATTATCAAATATTTTGCACAAGAAACACGTATTGATTAAGTACTATACATTTTGATGTTTTTTAATGTAACTGTGCATGTTTTCACACATATGTACAACGTATGAAGTTTGAAACATATGAACATCATATAAGATTAAAATACATGTTCAATATATGAAGCTTGAATTACATGTGCACTTATAAGATTAAGATGTATGTTCACTATATAAAGTTGGAAATATATGAACAATATATGTATAAAGTCTGAAATACATGTACAACATATGAAGTTTGAAACATATGAACATGATGTAAGATTAAAATACATTTCCAATATATGAAGCTTGAATTATATGTACACTATATAAGATTAAAATGTATGTTCAATATATAAAGTTTGAAATATATGAACAATATATAAAGTCTGAAATACATGTACAACATATGAAGTTTGAAACATATGAACATCATATAAGATTAAAATACATGTTCAATATATGAAGCTCGAATTATATGTGCACTTATAAGATTAAAATGTATGTTCACTATATGAAGTTTGAAATATATGAACATCATATATAATATATGAAGTGTGACATATGTGAACAACATATAAAGTTTAAAATGTACAACATATTAGTTTGTTATAAATGTAAGCTTGAAATATAAGAACAGCAGAGAAATTTTAAAAATATATGTACATTGAGATATGTGTACAATATACGAACTTCAAAAGGTGCATACATTAATGTAATAATGTATGTAATAATACATTAATGATAAAGTGTAAAAGTGTGTAAAGAACGTATGAAAGAAAAGGAGAGTAAAGGAGGAAAGAAGAACGTTCGTGTCAGCAAAGTCCGTGGAATAAAAGATAAGTATAGAAGGTGCTTCAGTCATGGTTGGTTAAGGTCCTTCGAAAATGGACGTACAGGACACGACTCGTAGCACCACTGAGTTACGTGGGAAAAATACAGGAGGATAAAAACACATAAGATCCTTCACGCCCCTTATTTCCTTTCGATGTTATCTCAATCGAACCGAGTAATTCTATCTAACTCGTAGGAAAAGAATCAATCCGTACCGATGGATATTGAATCTTTAACGTGGCTGATGTTTCTAGCTAACTGCGAAGATGTTTGATGGACGATAAGATTGATGATTTACGTTTTATTCCATCGGAACTTTAGATGGTTAAGATATCGCACTTCTAAACAGAAATAATTATGATCCTCAAACCGATAAGATATGTACAATGGTTTAGAGTTAATGTGCTGTGAGAAATAAAGTACTTGACTTAGCGTGAATCGTAATGGTCGGTGATTACAAACACGTGATCACGATGTTTCACGGTTAAGGAAAATAAAATTTAATTGTGTTAAATATGAGGGGAGAAAAGCGTTCCATTTAAAGCACGCAGAGTTTTCTTAATTATTTCAAGGAGATTCGAGTAGTTTCGAGGAAAATTATGAACTAAAAATTCAGCTAGCATTTTAATAAAAATATACAATAATACATAAATATTTATCCTTACTAAACAGCAATTATTAACCAAACTATTAACTTATTTTTAGGTTATGTTTCCCTGAGTATCTTTTTACCAATTTAAACAATCATCCAAAAATTTGTGCAAATTCTATAAATACATCTATCATAATAAAATAGTAGAATTGAGATAAATATTTAGATGAATTCGAATGGTAAAGATAATCGAGATAAATATTCAGATGAATGACAAATAAGACTTCCTCATATTTTCCGTCATCGAAACGTAACAAATGATATGGGATTAAGTGAATTGCATAAGCGCATAATTTCGAGAAGTTCAATTTACATAAACGTTCAATTATTTCAACCCCGTACTCTTTCGTGTTTTTGAATCGACGGAACTGGCGGCAGTTAATGTCAGCCTTTGCCATTTCGCTCGGTGATCGACCACGGCTCGTCAACATCCTTGGCTAACGTATCGAAAGATTTGATTGCGAAACATTTTTTTTTTCTTTTCTTCCGACGAAGTTAATTTATTCAAATATGAATGCCTATCGAGCTTTCTCCTTTGAACGGTGCCGTCGTATTTTTCCGTTCCATGCCTGTCCCCGAGATAATAAGGTTCGCAGGGTTATTTCAAATGAACATTTAAGGGTATCACTTGAGTGAAGATTCCCCAATTTCCACATTTCCCAATCCCCACATTTCCCAATTCCCATACTCCCCAATTTCCACATTCCCCAAGTCCCACATTCCCCAGTTCCCACATTTCCCAATTCCCACTTTCCCCAATTCTCACATTCCCCACTTCCCATACTCCCCAATTCCCACATTCCGCAATTCCCACATTCCCCAATTCCCACATTCCCCAATTTCCACATTCCCCAATTCCCATACTCCCCAATTTCCACATTCCCCAATTCCCACATTCCCCACTTCCCACATTCCCCAATTCCACATCCCCAATTCCACATCCCCCATTCCCACATTCCCCAATTCCCACATTCCCCAACTTCCACATTCCCCAATTTCTACATTCCCCAATTCCCACATTTCCCAATTCCCACATTCCCCACTTCCCACATTCCCCAATTCCCACATTCCCCACTTCCCACATTCCCCAATTCCCACATTCCCCAATTCCCACATTCCCCAATTCCCACATTCCCCAATTCCCACATTCCCCAATTCCCACATTCCCCAATTCCCACATTCCCCAATTCCCACATTCCCCAATTCCCACATTCCCCAATTCCCACATTCCCCAATTCCCACATTCCCCAATTCCCACATTCCCCAATTCCCACATTCCCCAATTCCCACATTCCCCAATTCCCACATTCCCCAATTCCCACATTCCCCAATTCCCACATTCCCCAATTCCCACATTCCCCAATTTCCACATTCCTCAATTCCCACATTCTCCAATTCCCACACTCCCCAATTCCCACACTCCCCAATTTCTACATTCCCCAATTCCCACATTTCCCACTTCCCACATTCCCCAATTCCCACATTCCCCACTTCCCACATTCCCCAATTCCCACATTCCCCAATTCCCACATTCCCCAATTCCCACATTCCCCAATTCCCACATTCCCCAATTCCCACATTCCCCAATTCCCACATTCCCCAATTCCCACATTCCCCAATTCCCACATTCCCCAATTCCCACATTCCCTTATTCCCACATTCCCCAATTCCACATTCCCCAATTCCACATCCCCCAATTCCACATCCCCCAATTCCTAAATTTCCAAATTCCCTAATTCCCAATTTTCCAAATTCTCAAATTCCAAATTTTGCACAACTAAAGAAATCAATCGAAGCAAAAATGCACCCCTAGAACATCCATACAATATTCCATTTCAATCGTATTTCGACGCACATTACATTTTACGTAAGCGTATCACGTAGTCTTTGTCTCGAATTATGCAAATAGTGATCCTGATCGATGAAAACGTTGAGATGGCGAAGGAGATCACAGATCCAACACGGGGCAGTTTGGATGAGGGATCGATCCGTCGGATCGTCATCGGTACTTGGAAGCATTGCACTGAAAGACGATCTGCAGGACATATAAGAACCCGTAGAGGCCCTTACATTTTTACTGACCCCATGCTGAGGAGCAAGTGCAGAGCACGTTGCACGCAGTCCAAAAAAAAAAAGAAGAAAGAAAAAAGAATGTCGAGTATATACGTTTTCTTCTTTTGGGGCGTGCCTGCTGCACGAGGAGCCGTTCACTTATCGCGTGGCTGCGTTAAAGGTGTACTTTAAACTTTAAAGAATACGAGGCGCACGGTAATAAGATGAGATTTTATACTTTTATGCGTACTCAGCTTTTCGTTGCAACAAACTTCAACAAAGCAACGTAGCAACAATATTCTGCTGTTTTCCTTTAGGTTAGGTTACACTTAGGATGATTATAGGTTATGTTTAGATTTAGATTGCAAATTTCTGTGTTAGTAACAGAAACATTTTCTTATATATACAACAAACATATACAGAAACATATTTATAGATAAATATACATATACATAAATGCACATATATGTAGCTAAATATATGTATAGACGAATGTACATATAGACGAATGTACATATACATAACTATAGAATCAGATGAATGTACATGTAAAAAGTAAAATATCTCACTGAATATAAATACATTAAAATTAATATTTACGTATAATGCACACATTAGTGGCCCCGGTTAACGCTAGGGGTAGAAAACAGGGTGCAAGAGGGAGAATAGAAGAATAGATAAATTCTAGTCGATTGTTCGTGAAGAATAGCGCACCTTGCTCGTTCTCAGCAGGCTCTTTTTTCCTTGACTGCAGGTGAGCTCGAAATTTCGACGACAATAAGCCGGAATAACGATTTTCCAAAGAGGCTGCACAATGCGTTGAATGGGGAACGCCGTCTAAACGGTCCCGTAAATTTTTCTATAAGGACAATCGAACCTGACCGTCAAAAGATAATCCGATGATCCACCACCGATCTCGCAAATGTCATGTTTTCAACGAGTGACATCTGACCTACGAATTTCCTTTTGTCAGTTGTTCAACCCCCTGAGGGAACCCATTTTTTTTTTCATCGTGAAACGTGACGCTTACGGGGACAGGTGAATATTTTGTTTCTCGACATTCGTATCTGACCATCTTCTCTGTCGATATATGCATTTTTCATTTAGTCCATCGATTACTGGATGATTAATGATGCTTGCTTTCTTTATTGCGTCGATGAGAGGTCAATTTATTAAGTGCCTTTTAATTGATTTTATTTTTTATCAAGTTCCTATTAAGTGTACGTACTTTGTTGGTGATTTGATGTGGGGAATTTAGTACTGGGAAGGGTGGGATTTGGGTATTTCAGAGTTGGGAATTGGTGGGTTGGAAAATTTGGGGATTTGGGAAATTTAGAAATTTAGGAACTTAGGAATTTGGGAATGTTGGAATTGGGGAATGTGGGAATTGGGGAATGTGGGAATTGGGGAATGTGGGAATTGGGGAATGTGGGAATTGGGGAATGTGGGAATTGGGAAATAAGGGAATTGGGGAATGTGGGAATTGGGAAATAAGGGAATTGGGGAATGTGGGAATTGGGAAATGTGGGAATTGGGAAATGAGGGAATTGGGGAATGTGGGAATTGGGGAATGTGGGAATTGGAAAATGTGAGAATTGGGAAATGTGGGAATTGGGGAATGTGGCAATTGGGGAATATAGGAATTGGGGAATGAGGGAATTGGGGAATGTGGGAATTGGCGTATGTGGGAATTGGGGAATGTGGGAATTGGGGAGTGTGGGAATTGGGGAATGTGGGAATTGGGAAATGTAGAAATTGGGGAATGTGGGAGTTGGGGAATGTGAGAATTGAGAAATAAGGGAATTGGGGAATAAGGGAATTGGGAAATGTGGGAATTGGGGAAAGTGGGAATTGGGGGATATAGGAATTGGGGAATGTGGGAATTGGATAATTTGGTAATTTTGTAATTTGAAAATTTATGGACTCAAATATTTGAAAATTAGTGAATTTGGTAATTTGTAAGCTTGAACGTTTCCTGAAATTCAAAAGCACATGCAAGGACAAGTTTTCTCTTTCATTCGAGCGTACGTATATAGCTTTCACCGGGTATTAATTATGCATTAGAGATACATGAATTGATCGAGAGACCGAGGAAATTGATAAATGAATAGCCGTGTGATGTAAGCTGCTTCACCACAAACTTCCCCTCCGAATAAACGATCACAGTTTCATCATAAGAACCGATCATGATCGAGAAACAAGTTATTGGAAATATTTTTCAAAGCTAATGAAATATTTATTTGTGTACGAGTATCGTATAATTACACGTCGCTGTAAAACATTTTATACGTACTATCAATTTGAACATCTATGTTTCTTTCAATTTGTGCATCGGTGTATATTTTTATTATTGTCTGATTTATTTATTTTATGAACTTTGTAAATATTTTGAATGCCATGAAAAATGTCTGCCTACTCAGAAGACTAATTTACAACTCTCCAACCACGTAATCTGAGTTAAAAATAATTACAGATATTTGAGAAAATAATGAAGATGTAAATCATATAATCAATGTAAACATGATACAATCTGTAACCAAAGCGATGGGTGGAAATACAAGCTATTAACGTGTGTTAATAATGTTACGTACAGTAGTTGTGTATCATGGTAATTAATAAACGACATAATTACAATTTGAACAGGCCTTTTAATTTAAACGTGTGAAACACTAAAAATAGTGGTCCTGATTACCGTAAATGCCTACATTATATAACTTATTTTATTGAAATGCAAAATACAAAGTTTAAGTGCGTTAAATCGTTACGTGCTCGTACGGCGTGGCCTGCATATGCAGTTACTCAATGAATAATATTTATAAGTTCGTTCATACGTGACAGGAGTGGCGAAACAGCGGAACGATTGGCTCACAATAATCAGTTCACTCGAGCACCGTTGGCTATCAATGAAACGGCAGAACAGAAAAGGTCGAGATAATCCTATCGGTATGTTAGTCGCGACGGCGTAACCGTAATCGTGACACGTAATCAACTTTTGGTAATCGATTCGGGTTAAAAATGAAGTAATAGTTGCAGAAGAAGAAGAAAGTAATAATCATGTGTTTAATATATTGATTTATGCAGCTCACTGTATCATTACTGATTGCGTGGCTTCGTATCCGATGAAGATCACTATGCTTTACTTATACATATGTGCATATATTAGAAGGTCCTACAGTAGCTTTTCGTTTCTTTTTCATCGTTTAATTTGATCGAAGAGAATTCCTTTTTAATTATTGTTTACGGTTTCTTACCGTTGTTTACGGATGCAATTAACGATCAAAATTTATCAGAGCTATTTTATATCTTCCAGTGCTTTTTCAAGTTTCTTTCACACATTTTGCTGTTTTGTATGTGTTAAATATTACTTGTATTCAGATTTAGTTCATTGTTGGTATTGTTGTGATATAGTTGTTGCTGCTGCTGTTATTGATACTGTTGCTGATATTGCTGTTGCTGCTGTTATTGCTATTGTTACTGCTGCTGTTAATACTGTTGCTGATATTGCTATTGCTGCTGTTATTGCTATTGTTACTGCTGCTGTTATTGATATTGCTATTGCTGTTTGTTATTGCTATTGCTACTGTTGCTGTTATTGATATTGCTATTGCTGTTGTTATTGCTATTGCTGCTGTTATTGATATAGTTATTGCTGTTGTTATTGCTATTGCTGCTGTTATTGATATTGTTATTGCTGTTGTTATTGCTATTGCTGCTGTTATTGATATTGTTATTGCTGATAATATTGATATTGTTATTGCTGTTACTACTGCTTATTGACATTAATAATATTATTGCAATCGTTACTTCTATTGTTGTTGCTACTATTATTGCTGTTTTTATTGCTATTGTTATTGCAATTTTTGTTGCTATTGTTATTGCTGTTGCTATTGTCATTGCTATTGTTATTGTTATTCTTGCTGCTACTGTTATTGCTGTTGTTATTGCTGTTGTTATTGCTTTTGTTATTGCTATTGGTATTTGCTACTGTTATTGCTATTGTTGCTACTATTATTGTTGATTTTGTTGTTGCTATTGCTGTTACTATTCTTGTTGCTGTTGTCGTTGCTAATGTTGCTGCTATCATTGCTCCTATTCTTGTTGCTATTGGTGCTACTGTTGTTGTTGCTATTGTCATTACTATAATTGCTGCTACTTTTACTGTTTTTGTGGTTGCTATTGTTGATGGTGTTGTTACTATCGTTGATACTCCTGTTGCTGGTTTTATTATTACTATTGTTATTGCTATTGTTGTTGTTGCTGCTGTCGCTACTGCTATTGCACTTGCTGATGTGCTGTTTGATCACTGCTATGGATTATTATTACCCATTATCATCATTGATTATCAACTACCGTTATCCATTATCGTTGTCGTTATCGTCGCCACTGCCATTCTTAATAAAATGTTAATAAGATCTAAAAAGACCAAGTGTGAAATTTGAAATTGTTCCAGCGTCCCTACTAACAATGTCATAGAGCAATAGCTATAAAAGATTCTGGCTCAAACCAGAAAACGAAGAACACTGCAACAAGCAACGTTGTTAGCAACGACACACGCAACGGCTAAACAGGCTGACAATACGTTTCTCTTTGTACACTTGGGACCTCCAGGGTTCCCTTTGGTCATTCGCCTGCAGCGACGTCGATGTCAAGGAACTTTCATAAATATGCTCGACTGGTAATGCACACATTTCCACCAGCTCCTCCATCGCCCTCCGCCTCCGTGAACCTTCCTTCTTCTTCTTCTTCTTCAACGGGGGATATTGCCGGAGAACTCGTCACTTTTTCCGACGACTGTACGCTTCTTGGAACTGCACCGGGTACCATACGAGAGTCGGACGTGTACATGTGTCGTCTCGTGCGTGCACCAGCACGCGTGTCTGTCTACCACTCTGGACCATTGGTTATCTTCGACAGTGGTTCCCAATTTGATCTCTTTGCCCTTTTCTGGGATATCATCCGTCGTCTTTTTCTTTCCCTTCCGCGATTACGATCCTTGCTACGGTGAACTATTGGTGAACGCACTTGAAATTGGGCTGCTACGAGAATAATTGCATAGGTCGTTTGTTCTACAACTTATGGTGCTCGAGGGGAGTTTATAAACGGTGTATTCCGATACCTCTTGTATCACCAGATAGCCAGCGATTCCTGAAATTGCTAGCTTTAGATGTATAGGTAGATGTATACATTCCTCGTTACATACATGTATACAAATATACTAATAGTCCTCACAGATTCCAGTGTGTATAGTGTTCTAGGTACTCCCCGATTTCTGTATTTCAAAATTGTGTACTCAGAAATAAAATTCTTGTATTTCTCACTACCCAAATTTCAAACAACACCACTGTATCCATATATAAAGAATGTAGGTGAATATATATCCAAATAAATTATCATTCGTTGACTCGAATTTACACAAAGAAGAGATATATTTTAGCAACCTCCCTAAACTGCTTACATAATATCCTCTTCTTGAAAGTAATTGCAATAAAGGTCCAGCGACCGATAAAATCCTAGACAGATTCAGCGACATAATTCGAGATAAAGTGAAAAACAGAAATATTCTGGTGGATAGCAGCTTTTTTGACAATAACTTGTTTGCTTATCTCGTATACATGGTCGCAGAGCGTGGTCACCTCGAAGGTACGAACATGTTGATCCTTCCTCTCCATCGAGGCAGCTTCGTGTTCGAACGGTTCTCACTTTTTACTTTATTTTCGTATCCATTAGCATGAAAGAAGGATATTCATGAGTGTTTTTTATGCGGACCAGCCTGTATATCAGTAAAGGGATGGCGAGTGGAGAGACAAGGAACCGTTTGTGCATTTGCAGTGAGGATCTCTAACCGGTCGACTCCTTGAAGGGCGTCACGTCATCCTGCAAACGCGACTATTTGCCCTTTGATAAGACTACTCTTGGATCGGGGATAAGTTATCGGAGATCGCTATTGCGATCCTGAATTATGGGGTCGATGGTTGAAGTAGTGTGAGAGAGATGCTTTCATGGGGTATATCCAAATTTTTAATCGAGATTGATTTTTTAATTTACTCAATTGCTGAATTTCCTAGTTTCTTAATTTCTTAACACTGAATTCTCAGTTTTTCTAACTCTCTAATTTGTAAGTTCTAAAGTTTCCTAAATACCCAACTCTCAAACTTGTAAATTTCCAAATTATCTAACTCATACATTTCTAAATTACTGAACCTCCAAATTTCTATATTCTTAAATTCCTCAAGGTTCAAATTGGTAAATTCCCAAATTCCCTAACTCGCAAATTCGTGAATTATCAAGTTCCCAATTTCTCTAATTCTCCAACTCTCACACTACCAAATCCTAAACTTGCAACTCTTAAAGTTCCAAGTCCTCAAATTTCCAAATCTCCAAATCTCCAAATCTCTAAATCTCTAAATCTCCAAATCTCCAAATCTCCAAATCTCAAAATCTCAAAATCCCCAAATCCTCGAATCCCCAAATCTCCAAATTTCAAAATTTCCAAATTCGCAAATCTCCAAATCACCAAATTCCCAAATTTCCTAATTCTCCAATTTTGTAATTCCCAAATTTTCAAATTCTCCAGCTCCCAAATTTCTATATCTCCAAATTCCCCAACTCCGAAACTTCTAACGCTCCAAAATCATGAAGTCCCCAACTCCCTAAAATTCCTAAATCTCCAAATTCCCCAACTCCCAAACTTCTAACTCCCCAAAATTCCTAAATCTCTAAATTGCCCAACTCCTAAATTTCTAAATCCCCAAATTGCCAACTCTGAAATTCCAAAATTACCAGCAGCAGTTGTTATACGGTACTTTCAACTCGATCACGAACCCACTTATCACACTTTGCTTACTTAACAAATGAAAAATTCTTATCATCGTGTTTACGACCTATCCTATTTTATTAGCAGTATCCTCCGCTTCTGACGTATCTTGTTGACAGCTTCACGTGTTCTACTTATTCTTAACATTTTTAAGAAATACTAACCAGATTATAATTTCAGGTAAATATTAATATACTCACAATTTATAATACTACTAGTATTATTACTATAGTATTAGTATTAGTATTACTACTGCTATTATTATTACTAGAAATAGTTACTAGAAAACATTACAGTGTTATACAATTGAGAACCACTGTTCTACACGTGTATATACTTTCAAACAAGGTATATACGATTTCAAAACAGCACATGAAACAGTATTTATTTACTACACTGCAATATATCTAGATGAATGTACTTCACTTCCTTGAAAGGAGAAATAAACAGAATGAGAATCATAAAAGACTTGACTAAAGAATTATAATATTTGTTCTTCGTAAATATTCTCGAAAAAGGAGAAATTATGGCAGTGGAATGCGATATTGTCGAATTTCTTCAACGATCACTCGAATTGCAAACTGCACTTTCACACGATACAATTTACGTCGCCATAGCAATTGCATTCGCGTAAACAAGATTTGTTTGATGCAATCGAAAACCGCAGTCAGCAGAAACGAAAGTGACAACTGACTGATCCCTCAGAATGCAAATATTTCAATTACGAGAAATGGGTATTGCATTTCGACATTGTTGTCGATCATTTCAATCGCGCAGCGAATTAACGCTTACGAAATATTAATAACAAGATTGTATTTAGTTCAACGTCGGTTAGGTGCAATTATACTACAAAAAAAATATGTAAAACTGCAACAGTCGCATTCCACGAAACACGAGGCCATCTAAGTGTTATGATAATTTGAGATTGGTTAGGTTAACCTGTGAGAAAGATATGTATAACTGCAATAATAAATTACTACGAAACATACTGGTACCAAAGTGTTAAAATTACTTAGGTTACGTTGGATTATTCTATAAAAAGAAGAGGAAAAATTGAAATACTCAAATTCTATAATATATGTAGTTATCAAAGAGTAAAACTTATGTAGGTTAGGTTAGGTTAGCTCATAAAAACAACAAGGGAAATTGCAATAATCAAATTCTATGATACATGTAGCCATTAAAGAGTAAATCTTATGTAGGTTAGATTAGGTTAACCTATTAAAACAACAAGAGAAATTGCAATAAACAAATTCTTTGATACATGTAGTCATCAAAGAGTACAAATGATATAGGTTAGGTTAGGTTAATCTCTAAAACGAACGCGAAAAATTGCAATAATCAAATTCTATGATACATGTAGCCATCAAAGAGTAAATCCTATGTAGGTTAGGTTAGGTTAACCTATTAAAACAACAAGAGAAATTGCAATAAACAAATTCTTTGATACATGTAGCCATTAAAGAGTAAATCTTATGTAGGGTAGGTTAGGTTAACTTATAAAAACAGCAAGGGAAATTGCAATAATCAAATTCTATGATACATGTAGCCATCAAAGAATACATCTTATGTAGGTTAGGTTAGGTTAACCTATAAAAAGAACATATAAAATTGCAATAATAAAATGCTACAATGCATACAGCCACCAAATAATAAAACCTACTTAAATCAAATTAAGTTACCCTATAAACCCGTACATATAAAACTCAGTTACAGTTAGATTTAATGAAACATGCGTTTATCAAGGTATCAAGCTAATTTAGGTTAGGCTATTAATTACATAAAACTTACTTCTACCTCCAAATACTTATTTATCAAGCCCAAAATAACCACAAAAAGACTTCAATTCTTTCCTAATCTTTTTTAAATTTCCCCTAAACTTCCCCTAAATTGTCATCTAATTTAACCTTTCTAACGCGTAAGTCTCTCCAGGGTGACCATTTCTATGTTAATACATCTATTAAAAACTAATAAAAGACAAGGTTCGGAAAGTGCCCGGTCATTATACGCTTAATCATCGGATAATGAAGCGATTTTCGTCGGAAAATTTCAGCAGCTAACGCCTTTTGTCCTGTCACTGTGACGATCTGATTCTGCTTGATTTCTCTGGTTAACCGTTCGTGTGGCAATCATCGCGTTATTTTCCCTTCACGCTCCTTTCTCCGTTTCCCGCGTGCTTTTTGCCCAGGTCACTCGACAAATCGTTACCGTTAAAATTACACGGACCACGCCGGGGTGCGACTGCGACGCAACTTGAAGCCCCGGTGCCGGAATACTCCGGCCAACGGATCGATTCTGGATATGTAACTCCTCGAGATTCGCCGTAAATAACGTCATAACGTCGTTACGGGGAAGTATAAACCCTGCGTCATGTTTTACGTCTGATTGAAACGTTATATGTGGAGAATCCTATATGGAGAAGATTGGGGAAAATAATGGGGTTCTTGACATCTTGGGTGATCAATGGGTGTTGTTGATGTTTCAGGGATTTTGGTATTTGTTGGTGATATTGGGACTTTGAGGATATTTTATTGATGGGGAATTTGAGGATGTGGGATTTGGGGGTGTGAGATTTGGGGATGTGGATTTTGGGGATGTGGGATTTGGGGATGTGGGATTTGGGATTTAGGGATTTGGGGACTTAGAAATTTGGAAATTTAGGGATTTGGGGATTTAGGAATTTGGGAATTTAGGAACTTGGGGACTTAGGAATTGTGGGACTTAGGAATTTGGAAATTTAGGAATTCGGGAACTTAGGAATTTGGAAATTTAGGAATTTGGGGATTTAGTAATTTGGGAATTTAGGAACTTGGGGACTTAGGAATTGTGGGACTTAGAAATTTGGAAATCTAGGAATTTGGGGATTTAGGAATTCGGGGACTTAGGAATTTGGGGACTTAGGAATTTCGGCACATAGGAATTTCGGGACATAGGAATTTGGGAACTTAGGAATTTGGAAATTTAGGAATTCGGAAACTTAGGAATTTGGAAATTTAGGAATTTGCGGATTTAGGAATTTGGGAATTTAGGAATTTGGGGACATAGGAATTTGGAAATGTAGAAATTTGGAAATTTAGAAACTTGCAAATTTCCGAATCCGAAAATTTCGAAATCTAAAAATATAGAAACTTCCAAAAGTTAGAAAATCCCAAAAATTCATAAATGGAAATCTAATTTTGGCATCCTTCATTTTGCAAACTATATTATATGCTACCATAAATTCATGTAACTTTCTTATAAATTACGAAACGCCGCCTGCATTTAACTTAATTTCTGATTTCATGTTATCAAATTGTCCAACGCATGTAATTACTTCTCCTGTCGAATATTTTATACGTTACATTGAGAATGTCTTTAAATTATTCTTGTTTTGTAATAACTTTCACTCCTTAATTTCATGAGAGATCGTGAAAGATTCGTTTCCTTCCTTCATTATTTATTATTTTTTTTCTTTTTTGTAATTATTACCTTGCACTTATTATTACTGTAGTCTTCATATATTCACTCGAGAGCTGCTTTCTACGTGTGTACTGGAACTTTCCCTTTCCACAGAGGAATATTATTATTCTTTCGTTCCGTGACCTATAGTAACCTCTAGTAATTTATTCAATCATTTTTTTTATACTTATACAGTGACATTCAAATTGGTACCGAAGGTATTTTATACGTATTTTACATGAATTATGAATTCTTAAGTTCGTAAGACCATCAAGTTTCTAAATTCAAAATTTTGAAATTCTAGTTATCTTCAACTATAAAATTTTCCAAACTGAGATTCCCAAATTCTAATTATACCCAAATCTACAAATTTTATAATTCAAAGAATCCTCAGATTCTCAAATTCCAAATTCTTTGATCCTCAAATTCCATATTCCAAAATTCGAATTATCCCCAAGTATAAAATTTGACGAATTTCCAAAATTCCCAGATCATCAAAGGCCAAATTCCAAATTCCCCAATTCCAATTATTCCCAATATAAAATCTAGCAAATTTCCAAAATTCCAAGATCATCAAAGGCCAAATTCTCAGATCCCCAAATTCCAAATTCCCCAATTCCAATTATCCCCAAATATAAAATCTGACAAATTTCCAAAATTCCCATATCCACAAATTCCAAATTCTCAGATCCCCAAATTCCAAATTCTCCAATTCCAATTATCCCCAAATATAAAATCTGACTTCCAAAATTCTCAAATCCCCAAATTCCCAAATTCTCAAATACCAACTATCCCCAAATATCAAAACATCAAAATTTCCATAATCCCCTAATTCCCAGATCCCAACCCTCAAATCCACCCCTCACAATCCCTAAAAACACCACCCCTAAAATTCAACAACTGCCCCAAAATGATTAAAAAAAAACAACAAAGATCACTGTCCAAAAACACACTCCTAAAGAACAGAGTCCTTAATGACTAGATAGACAATATCCGAAAAACTCTCGTGAAGGACCCTGCCGTTTCAAAAAGAGAAAGCGAGAACACCAAGAAACTTTTGTAAGGTAAATGAAGAAATCCGACGAAGCGTGACGAAGGAAAATCCGGTCCTTGATCATGGTCGATCGTTATTTTTGCCACTCCATTTTCCTGGTAGTCCCCCTGTCAGGTCTGGATGATTTTTGACCTGCTAAAACAAATCCCGGACCTATCTCGGGTCGCTTCTTATCCTACGGTGCTAGACCTATCTTTGTCGAGGAGCAGAAGATACCCCACGATGTTGTCTTAGTCCCTCGCTAAGCCATCGTTCGAATACACTCTGCAGGGCTGTTTCGTATTTAAAAATATCGTGATGTTGGTCTGGGATCGGAGAAAAAAGCGCACGGGGAGATATATGTATCTGGAAATTCAGATATGCAAATTTGTACTGGGTGGTCGAACGAGAGATTGTGTTTTGTTGCGGAATTATGAAAACGTTTTTATTCGAGACAATTTTTCTTGCAAATTTGATGTACGTAACTTCTTCTTGCTTATATTTAGTGTGCTGTGTTATAACATTTAGTAGAATTGTAGTACTATATGAAATATATGAAATGTACATGGTGGTCGAACAAGAGGATGATGGATTTGGATGTCCACTGCTGAAGAATTATGTAAAAATGCTTATTCAAGACAATTTTTCTTGCAAATTTGATGTACGTAGCTTTTTCTTGGTTGTATTTAGTGTATTATGTTATAACATTTAGTAGAATTGCAGTACTATATGAAATATATGAAATGTACACGGTGGTCGAACAAGAGGATGATGGATTTGAACGTCCACTGCTGAAGAATTATGTAAAAATGCTTATTCAAGACAATTTTTCTTGCAAATTTGATGTACGTAGCTTTTTCTTGCTTTCATTTACTGTGTTATGTTATAACACTTAGTAGAATTGCAGTACTATATGAAATATATGAAATGTACTTGGTGGTCGAACAATAGGATGATGGATTTGGATGTCCACTGCTGAAGAATTATGTAAAAATGCTTATTCAAGACAATTTTTCTTGCAAATTAGATGTACGTAGCTTTTTCTTGGTTGTATTTAGTGTATTATGTTATAACATTTAGTAGAATTGCAGTACTATATGAAATATATGAAATGTACATGGTGGTCGAACAAGAGAATGATGGATTTGAACGAGCACTGCTGAGGAATAGTATAAAAACATCAATTTAATACAATTTTCTTTACAAAATATATGTGAGTATCTTCTACCTCTCTTATATTTAGTGTACAACATTATGACACTTAATAAAATTACAGAATTATATGAAATATTTGAAATGTATAGGGTGGTTCAATAAAGGTGTGATGGACTTGAGTGTCCACTGCTGAAGAATAATTACAAACATGTCTCTCTAATACAATTATTGTTACAAATTGAATGTGAATAACTTCTTTCACTCTTACATTTAGTGCCCTACACTATAACACCTAATAAAATTACAAAATTATACGAACCATATGAAATATACAGGGTGATTCAATAATACATTGCTGAGGTACATGTTTAAAATATTTGCTACAAATTAAATATGAAAATTTTCTTTCTCGTATCCAGCATACTATTACATTTTTATACTACAATATAAAATGTAGAGACTGGTAGATAAAATTTAGAGACTGCTTGATAAAATATATAGACTAATATAAATTTCAAGACTAATATAAGATATAGCATAAAGACTAATATAAAATATAAACTAGATAGATACGAGTGTGCATCCCAGAAGAGTTCCACAAAAATGTCCACCTAATTAACATAAACAATAACACTTAATCAAGTACGCACGTCCAGTTTGACGAACACGAGGTGTTCATTAACCCGTTATTAAGAACGTAGATAACGAAGAAGTCTGGTTAAATTAAATCACGGTGCGCATTACGGGACGAAATATGTACTTCGGGCAAAGGTTCCGGCGTTTCCTGTTGGAGAAGATAAGATTATCTGGACTCGTTCAGCCTCGCGTCACCAGCAGTCTCCGGGAGTCGATGATAAGAATCCATCATTTGAATTTCCAAGTCGTCGTTATAATACTTTCGACCCTTTCTCGAGCACTTGTTAGAAAGTGCACGGGAATCTTGATTTATGGAGATGTCATAAAGCGAGGGTATCAGCTTTTGTATTTGATATTTCGACAGACGATGCTACACAATCCGGAATCCATTACAATATATACATAAGTATTAATATCTGATTTTGATAAATTGCTGATGTGATTTGGTTATGATTTATTGTTTCCATTCCGAGATTTCAACCCTCCTTTCACGTACACGTGCTTGTAGGTATATTTGCATATATTTACATGTACTTAACGTATAGGTTATAACATAAACACCTTATACTACAATACAATTATACTGTAACTAAATATCCTATACAAAGTATGATATTACTCAAAAATTAATATATGTTCTTATACAAAATACAATATTACAGAAAAATTAACAGATGTTCTTGTACAAAGTATGATACTGCACAAAAATTAATAAATGTTCCTGTACAAAGTATGACACTACAAAAAAATTAACAGATGTTCCTATACAAAATATACTACACAAAAATAATAAATACGAAGCCCTACACATAATATCATACAAACTTAACAAAATACAAAATATAAATGCAAATATTTTGTAAATATGGTTTATCTCTAAAATCGCTGGTACAGAAATATTATGTATTGTATTATATTAATAATTAAACGAATAAGAATCCAGTATCACCTCCCCTAACCTCGCAAAGGTTAATAATCAGAATACGTCATAAAACTTGTATAAATTAGAGTAACGAACGAAGGTAACGGCGAAGTAATAGAGTGTGCTGGATGGGTAAAAGGTATCTAAAAAGGAAAGGTTAACGGTACCGTGTCAAATTGTTTTCTTTTATCGCGTTATTTCGATGCGAGCACATTTGAAATTCAAACTTCCGGCGGGCGATCGGCGATGCCAATTAAATCGGGGCGGCAAGAGGACGTTGAACCCCTTACGAAAGAAATTGTAGGAACGTGTGTATGCGGAATAGCTTTGCATTTTGAACGGGCCGCATACGGTTGACTCAATTTTCTCGGGGCTTTAACTGAATTTCGTACGGCCGTATATCTATTCAGGTGAATTCATTGGATCTTGATAAGCATCGTTGCCCTCCGCGATATATCGCCGGGGATAAAATGGCTGCTTTGTTTCTCATTCGATCGGTAACGTGATCCAGGGTTAATTCGAGGTATCTGAATGGATCTCCTGATGCAGATATTCAAAAGTTCTTGAAACTTTCGATTTGTTTCGTCCGTGATCTTTTGTTCAAATTTTAATCGATGGATGTTTTTTATATTTTGTTACAAAGTTGTAAATTATAGTTAGGGGTTCAGTAGTCACAGCAATCGAAACCCTAACAAAATCAATCAGTTAATTGTAAATGAGTTTGTTTTTATACAGAGTTGATGTAAAATTTACAATGTATTTACCGAGTTAATATCATGAAATTAATATTATTATAAATGAGTTAATGAAAATGTATAAACTATATTTATGTAATGTTTCATTATTGGAACTGATATAGACCTTGCAATTTAAACAAATAATTAAAATTATTTATTGAGTTAAATTTATATAATGACTCTTAACTGAGGCTGATACGAAACATAATATTGATTTATATAAACAATTTAATACAATATTGAGTTGATTTTTCAAAATGTTCCATAACTGAAGATGATGTGAAAGTTGAAATTTGTTTGTACAAAGTGAACATAAAATTAAATTGAATTTATACCTTTCATAATGGAGGTCAATACAAAACTTGAAATTTATTTGTACAAAGAAGTGAACACAAAATTAAATTGAATTTATACCTTTCATAATGGAGGTCGATACAAAACTTGAAATTTATTTGTACAAAGAAGTGAACATAAAATTAAATTGAATTTATACGTTCCATAATGGAGGTCAATACAAAACTTGAAATTTATTTGCACAAACAAGTGAACATAAAATTAAATTGAATTTATACGTTCCATAATGGAGGTCAATACAAAACTTGAAATTTATTTGTACAAAGAAGTGAACACAAAATTAAATTGAATTTATACCTTTCATAATGGAGGTCGATACAAAACTTGAAATTTATTTGTACAAAGAAGTGAACATAAAATTAAATTGAATTTATACCTTTCATAATGGAGGTCAATACAAAACTTGAAATTTATTTGTACAAAGAAGTGAACATAAAATTAATTTGAATTTATACCTTCCATAATGGAGGTCGACAGGAAACTTGAAATTTATTTACCCAAACGAGTGAACATAAAATTAAATTGAATTTATACAATATTTACTAACGAAACTAGAAATGTATGTACATAAATAAGTTAATATAAAATTAAATGGAATTAATACATTTCAAACCAGAACATGATACGAAACTAGAAATTTATGCACATAAATAAGTTATTACAATTTCAAATTCAATTTGTGTAATGTTCCATAAAATTAGCATCTCGTTCTAAAACAATCGGCATATTTCAGCGAATAAAATAGTAAATACTAATACATGAAACATGCTGTACACGTTCTCATAGTATTCTCCGAAAGCATAACCTAAAACATAACCTCTCGTGTTTGCAATATGTTATTCTCGATTACGAAACAATACAATTATTGTCTAATAAGGCTGGTGATTAAAAGTATTTTCCCTTTGCTAATTAGCCTGATCGGAGTGATTCGAGGATAGTTCATTGCATTAACAAAAGCTCGATACAGCGTGCGATCCGTAAAAGGTGGCATTGTCATTCTTTCTCTCTTCGGTTCGCCATCTCATTGGGAATGGGTTATCTTTGTTTCTTCGGGTTATCGCGGAATTAATTTAAATAACATGAACGTAACTGGCCGATAATACGGTAAATAATGCCGATATCTGCGTAAGTAGTTTATAATTATATGCGCTCAATAAATACTGCCCTCGCGCATCGATCGAATCTGAACGAAGTAATTATGAAAGATAATCGTTTTTACGAGCAAAATCTCGTAACGAGGATCGTTGATTGTGCAATTAGACGTTAAGAAATATTATACATACTTCACATCGATGAATAAAATTATTTTTCTACGCTGGTTAATTAGTTGAAACTATAATTTTTTACGAGTATATAAATTATTATAATTTGCACTATTAGATTGTCATTGACCCTTATAGCTACTGAGAAAATTATATTATTATTCCCTAAAAAATAATTTCTTTTATGGACAAAATGAAATAAAAAATGAAAATTAAATGAAAAGTATTTCTTTTTAAGAATACCTCATATGGCACTCGAACTTCTTTCTATCTCTTTATTTTCCTCCTTATTTTTAAACGAAACTCAATATTAAACGTCATAGATCACACGTGTTCTATAAACATTCGAACACAATAAAAATCATTTATCTGTACCTCTGAACTGTTACCCAACACGAACGAGGAAAAAACATTATTTTATTCCCGATAGATTTTCACTGACATGCTTTTCTAATACAAAAGTTGTTGAATCCAAAAGAAAAGATCTGGGTTACCAAAAAAAGGTATCACTGTTTGAACAGAGATAAGTACAACAATCTACGGATGAAGACATACGAGATAAAATGAGAATAAAAAAAGGAAAAAAGGAACGAGTTACAAATGGTATCATGACTCCCGGAGGCTGACCGATAACTTTTAACCGACTCGATGAAAAAGTTGCTCGCTGTTATCGTCCCTCGTTCACGTCAATTCTACTTATCAATGCCTAAAGATACACATTATGGTCTATATTATAGACTCTATATGGATCTAGGAACCACAAGTGTGAATGTTATTATCGGCTCTTTACGTTTGTATAAGTAATTCGATTCAGAGACTTGTTATTATCGAAATGTGAACGACAGAAATAGAGCTCGTACAATAATCGAGTGCTGTTATGGCTGATGGCGTGGAAATGTCTTTTTAAAATACTTTATCTCGACTGTGTTGTTGTTTAGTTCGCTTGCAGTTTCTGTATTTCTGAAGATTTTCACTAAATTATTGAGTTATCGAATTAACGTATTAATAAATTTCTAAGTTACCGATTACCATAGAATTTTTCAAATTTCCAAGGTTTTCGAATTCATAAATTTTCAAATTTCGAAAGTTATCGAATACACAAATTTTTAAGTTTGCTTAAAAATTCTCAAATGAAGTTAAATGGTTGTTAAGTTAAGTTACCAAATTTCACAATAAATAAATTCTCACATTTCCAAATTTCTACATTCCCAAACTCCTAAATCCATAGATTCTTGAATCCTTGGATCCCTAAACTCCAGGATTTCTGAATGCTCGACTTCCTAAATCCCGTATCACTAAATCCCCGTATTCCTAAATCCCTGGATCCCTAAATTCCCGGATACCTAAATTTCCAAATCCCTAAATCTCCAGATTTCTAACTCTCCGGATCCCTAAATCCCCAGATTCCTAAATTCTCGAATCCCTAAATCCCCAGATCCTTGAGTCCAATATCTCTAAATCACCAGATTCGGAAATCCCCGATTCCTAAATCCCCGTATTCCTAAATCGCCGTATCGCTAAGTCCCCGTATCGGTAAATTCCCGTATCCCTAAATCCTTGTATTCTTAAATTCCCAAATTCCAAAATCCCCAGATCCTTGAGCCCTATATCCCTAAATCCCCAGATCCTTGAGCCCTATATCCCTAAATCCCCAGATCCCTAAATCCCCAAATCCCTAAATCTCCAGATCCCTAAATCCCTAGATCCCTAAATCCCCAGATCCCTAAATCCCCAAATTCTCAAATCCTAATGTCCAAATCTTCAATTTCCTAAATTTCTAATTTTTGCAATCAAAAAATCCCCAACCCCCCAAATTTCTAATTTTAAATCTACAAATTTGCAATATTTAAAATAAAATTAACAACACTTTCCGTCTACAACTATATTAATAACAAAAATATTTTGCAGATTTTCATTAAAAATTGCAATCGTACAAAAAATGATTATATACCGGATAACGAGTATTTTCATTTGCATATTCATATCTCGGCAGCATACAGAAGCACAGTAAGTCGTTCATTAATGAAACAGAACGCAAATACGATTAAATTCGCCATCAACCGTGTCGTTATCGTTTATATAAAATTTATTATCACGAATGAAAAAGGAACACCGGAGAGGTACTATTGTCATGATTGATTAGTTGTTTTCGTTTCACTCGGTGAACTCGGTAAACGAAAAAGTGGCGTGACTACGTGAGCACATTAATGACTGTTATTATCCGCCATATCCACTTTCGATTTCAATTGATGCGATAAAGAAAAACAAATTTTGAAACGGTGGTTTATATTACGATTTACGATAACGTCACTGAAGTATTTGTACTTATACGTACACGAATTTTCCTTATCATCGAAGATAACTAACAAATATGAATCTGTAACAAAGACTCTTCTGTACGTAAAATATAAAGCTACAATTTAGAATTGTTATAATATATTACAAATCGAAAGTACAGAATCATCTTTTGATTTATTGAACACATAAATCCTTTATATGGTCGTGGATAGATAAAGATAACACAGATAATTTCACTTTCTTATTTCTTTCAATAATTTATAAAAATATTTATTTGTCTTCACAAGTTTCTTCACTCTAAATTACTAAATTTGCGTTGATTTTTAGATAAGGTATTAATGTGTATATTCGATTATTGGAACGTTTATTTATTTTTCTAGCTTATTTTCAATTTCAAATGATTTGAGCAGTATAAGGTGCGGTTAATAATTCATATAATAGTGTTAATAATTCATATAACGTGATTTCGTAACGTATTTATGATTGCAAAACTTGAATTCAAATCACAATATAACTTTGCAACGATGAATGTATTAATACGTTTTCACTGAATAAATTAATTTATGTACATAACATTTCGTTCAATTTATGTGTATAAGTTTCTAGAAATGCAGGTGCTTTTCCAAAGTTTTAACTATTTTCAAAATAGTTATTTTTCAAGAATTATCTATTATGTACGAACAGTAGATAACACTACTATTTTGTATAATTATGCTACGATAAATTATAGATAATTATAGTATAAATTATAGTATAATTATACCTTATGAAATAGTATAATTATCTGGTCAACTAAATACAGAGAATATTAGAATTATCTTCTATAGTTCCATATAGTATAATTATCTACTATATTTTATCTAACAGCTGTTTGTATAAATACATTTAACAATAAATAAAATTTTCAACTTTATGCAGTTTCATTGCAGCTATTATTGCAATATGAATTTACTATGTTTCGTTATGTAACCGTAACATATTTCGTTAAATTGTAGATAATTAATTTGCATATTTCTGCATATAATTGCAACAATTAACCTAAAAAAAATGATCAATGACAAGTCGGTTGAAAAGCAAATGGACGGCTGATAATTTTGGTTACACGAGTGACGTCATAACAGACGCCAACGAGGGTTGGTACATTATGACAAGAAGGGACCATTTGACCCCACTCATTGTTTCTAATGCCACAATAAATTGAAGCAGCTGTACCGGCAATTGATACAAATTTACGTACAGTCTGGCGCATAAGGCGGCCATCTTACGACGTATCGCGACGACTTCGTCTTTTCTTTACAAGATTGCGTTCTTTCACTATTTTCTGTTCCATTTTTACTCCCGAATTTAGGTATTTGAAGATCTAGGAAGATTTAGGAAGGTGTAGGAAGTTTAAGAACTTTGGGATTTGGATATTTGAGAACTGTGGAAATTCTGAAATTTCGGAATTTGACAATTTGGGGATTTGGACATTTGGGAGCTTCGAAATTTGAAGTTTTAGAAATTTGGAAATTTGGGAATTTGGAGACTTAGGTATTTGGCGATTTGAGAATTTGGAAATTTAGGAATTTGGGGGTTTTGGAATTTGAAGTCTTAGGAATTTGGAGATTTGGAAATTTTGGGATTTAGGAATTTGGGGATTTGTGAATTTAGGGATATAGGGATTTGGAAATTTGAGAATTTCGGAATGTAGAAAATTGGGGGACTTAAGAATTTGGGGATTTGAGAATTTTGAAATTTAGGAATTTAGAGACCTGGGAATCTGGAGATTTGAGAATTTTGAAATTTAAGAATTTGGGAGTTTGGGAATTTGGGGACTTGGGAATCTGGAGGTTTGAGAATTTTGAAATTTAGGAATTTGGAGGTTTGGGAATTCGGGGACTTGGGAATCTGGAGGTTTGAGAATTTTGAAATTTAGGAATTTAGGAATGTAGAAATTTGGAAATTTGAGAATTTCGGTATGTAGGAATTTGGGGATATGGGGATTTGGAGACTTGAGAATCTGGAGATTTGAGAATTTCAGAATTTAGAAATTTGGGCATCTAAAGATTTGAAGATTTAAGATATTGGAGATATAGGAGTTTGGGGTTTGAAGATTAGAGAATTTGGGAATTTAGGACTCTGAGGGTTGGAAGATTACTTAACAATCGAAATTTAACAATTTGCAGACTCAGGAATTCTAAGACTCGACAATTTCCGAATTTAGAAATTGAAAAAACATAAAAAATTTGATAAGTTCGAAAACCTACTAATTCAAAAGTTTGAAAGTCAGAAATGTTCACCTTTTGTACGTCCTTGAAACATTTAAAACTTAAGAACCGAAAAGTTCCGAAATATCACCTACTAAATCCTTTTATTACACGAATGACTCAGAACTGTCGTTCCGCGTTAAGAATAATAGCGTTATTTAGAAAAGGGTGAGAAATTCTTGTAATTTTTGAACGGTTAATCATCCCCTGTTACCCATTCAATATCTATCAAAAGAAAGGAAAAATCTTACCACGTAAAATACACCATGAACACGTGTAACGACAATGGGCATTACATATGCAGGAGACGGAATGCCGGTACATTCATGGCTACATTTTCTTGTCCCTTTTCGTCTTCCTTTCTGTCGTGCAAGCTATATAGCTTTTTACACATCCTTCACGTTTGATTTATATTCCGCGTGTGGAGACATTGTTCACGCGTTTGCGTACATCACGAATCTTCGTGCCGCCACATTTGTCCCCTCTGTCTGGGAATATTTTCTAATTACCATCGAGGAAATTAAGTATGGCGTTTATGGCCATCTGTTATCATCCCCTCTGCCTATTTGCGGTCATTTTGTCTTTTTTTCTCGGAAACTCACTTAAGATGTTACGCATAATTTTCTGTGACAATTTTTTATTATGAGAGTACTTTGTTTACATTGAAACTGTGAATTGAATTTATCTTGTTAGGAAAATGTAGATTGGACTTGTTAATGGTTTAATTTGTATTTATGTATCTGGTTGTTCCATGAATAATATCGTACTTACATAAATGAACAATTTGATAACAAAATAAATTTTAAGGTTCTTTAATTTGCAGTTCAAAATTCATAGAAAATATCTGAATAAACATTTGATCTATATTTTGAATATAAAAGCAGGTTGGTGTCGAAGATGTTTATGAAAAGCTTACGTAAAAGTTGCGTGATTTTCAGAGAAGCAATCCGCCATTTTGATTGCATGTAGGACTTAAATGTACTCCATTTGTAGAATCAGTGAAGAACTTTAAAAAAACACAAGTTATATTTCCTTGATTAACGATAGAAATAAATAGAAGACGAATAGAAGTCCATATGGAACAACGTAATAATACTATGATACGCCATTTTGTTTACGTATAGAACTTGAATGTACTCCATTTTCTTCATTCGTAGAATCAGCGAAGATCTTTTAGAGAACACAAGAAGTTATATTTCTTTGACTAACGATAGAAATAAATAGAAGAATATAATTCCATATGGAACGAGCCTATAGTCCGCCATTTTGTTTACGTATAGACCTTGAACGTACTCCATTTTCTTCATTCGTAGAATCAGCGAAGATCTTTTAGAGAACACAAGAAGTTATATTTCTTTGACTAACGATAGAAATAAATAGAAGAATATAATTCCATGTGGAACAAGCCTATAGTCCGCCATTTTGTTTACGTATAGACCTTGAACGTACTCCATTTTCTTCATTCGTAGAATCAGTGAAGAACTTCAAAAGCACAGGAAGTAACATACCTTTGGCTAAAAATAGAAGTAAATAGAAGAAAAGTGCTACTAGAATATTGAAGAACATCGGCAATATATGCAAGTGCAAGAGCCCCAACGTCTGCCAAAGACAGAAAAGTTTTCAGAACGTTCATTTATGCGCCCTGTTCATTGTTTCCTATTGCACTCTAGCCTTCTCTACCTTTCTATTATCGTTTTTCGTTTCTTTGTTCGAACTTGACATCGTCGTCACGTAGCAGACTTCCTACGAGACTGGCTGCTTTCCTGAATACCTAACATCCCTTTTGTAAATCCCTCCTAATCTTGAATATCTGGGCTTCTCTCATCGAGATCAGGGATTTTGATCTTCCACTCCTGGTACCGATGCAATGGAGTTTCTGATGCGATACGCACGATTTTCAGTGCTATAGAAAGATCTTTCGAATAAATTCTGTGGAGTTTGAATTAATTTGTGGCTGCGGTGGAGATGCGTGATGTTATCGAGCGTGAGTTTGGGGTTTTGAGAAGTGGAACAACTAAGAAATTGAAAAATTCAGAGCGGAAAATTGAGAAGTTAGAATAATTGCCAAATGAAAAAATTGAAAGATTGGAAATTTGAGAAATTCAAAAATTAAAGAATTAGCTATCTATCTAAATGATATTCACACATCTAATTGCAAGGCTAAAATAGAACACTTTTCTTGCAGTGACATTTGAATAATTGCAAAACCTGTCACCGGTTATTTCTTAATTAGCTGTATGCATTTGATTATAGTCAATTGCTTTGGGTAACAGAGTATCCTGTTTATCATGTCTGCAATTAATCCACGGTAAATCTATTGAATTTCGCTATTGAAATCAAAGATAGACATTTTCTTTATCGCATTATATAATTAAACCGAACAACGACTTATGTAAATCATTTCCTGTATACAAACTCAAAATAATTTTATCTTAGAAACAGCTATTATAATTATTACTGTCAAGTACAAAATGTCTCCATACTTGGTACACAAAAAGTGTTTAAAAAGAGCCTAATCTAACCTATAAAGATATTAGAATTTCGTTTTATAATAATGTGATTGCATGAACAAATCGGAAATGATATCGCACCAAGCGTCCATTTTGCAAACACTCGTGTCAGCAGACACATAAATCGTTTCTGCATCGAATTCCAGCAACTATTGCGTCTGGAATTATTAGCTAGACGAAATTGTAAAACGTCCGGCCGAAAGCGAAATTCGAGAACTTGAACAGAAGGCTGTAACTTTATATCATTCTATCTGGTAGAATTTGTCTGAAACCTATTACTATTTCGCGCGTTTATACGATGACGATAGAAAATGGCCGCTGCCCAACCTTTCAATCTACAACATTGCAAATCGAATAAAAAATTGATCCATCGCTGAATAACGAAATTTTATTTAAAACAAATTAAAAATGAAATTCTTTAAAAGATGGAGGGAAAATTACAGGTCCATAATTAGCGCTGTAAGAAACGTTTGAAGAATATCGGAACACAAATTGGTTGACTGTTCCCGAAGATATCATCAATAAGCGTTATTAAACGCATCACATCTTGCATGAATAGAAATTCAGAATTGCATGTTTGTGCTTCTCCTAGATAAGTGTACACACATAAATAAGCATTAACGATTCGACGATACGCACATTCACGGATACGTGACCTCGTGTGCACACGAATGTATCCATTATTTGCGCTCGTTACGCAATTGTCCTCTATTACGAAATAGTAAGCACGATGAGAAATTGTTATCCCCGTGTAAATATTTAATCAGGATTACCAACGACCTGAATACCACAAATCAAAGATGTTCTCGCCGCTTCACTTTTTTTTCGGAGTTACGTAAGAAATGCATGAAAGCACGTATTGTGTTGGTAATGAGCTATCACTATGTTCTTGTACTGTTTTTAGAGGAAGGCATTGGGGGAGAAAGAAGTAAATTGTGAGGAAATAGGTGAGTGCACTTACAATGTGAGTTATGTGCATTATCAAGATAAAACGTGTGTGCGTTGTGTGTTATATTTCTGGACTCTTAGATAATAGATTCCTACTTCTAAGTTTCAAAGATTATTTCAAAATTTTGAAGTACAAGAATGTGTGAGTTCTAAAATTCCATAGTTTCAAACTTAACAAGGAGAAATTTCAAGGTTTTAGTAAACTTTCTTGATTCCATGAAATTGTTTTTTCAGTATTTTTGAAATTTTCTAAATTCTGAAGTTTCAAGGTTCTTTGGTCAATACATCCCGAAGTTTCAAAGTTGCAAAGTTCTGAAATTTCTAAGTTCCTAAGTCATGAAGTCCCAAAGTACCCAACTTCACAAATTCAAAAATTCAGAAATCCCTATGTCCTGAGGTTACAAAGTTCCAAAGACCCTATGTCCCAAAGTTACAAAAGGACAAAATCCCTGAATTTTACATTCCCTAAACTGCAACATCTGAAAGTTCCAAAGTTCAAAAGTTCCTAAATCTTGAAATTCCCAAAATCCAAAGTCCCAAAGTTAAAAAATTCTAAAGTTCCAACGTCCCTAAGTCCCAAAGTTACAATAGGACAAAATCCCTGAATCCCACAGTCCCTAAATTCCAAAATCCCAAAGTTCCAAAGTTCCTAAACCTGAAATCCCCAAAATCCAAAGTCCCAAAGTTAAAAAATTCTAAAGTTCCAAAGACCCTAAGTCCCAAAGTTGCAAAATGCCAAAATTCCAAAATCTCGTAATACCAAAATCCCAAATTTCTAAATCCCCAAACTTCCAAAGAGCGCAATAAAGGAAAAGGAACTCAGTGCATTAAAATTCGGCATTGAAAATGATAAATGACTACACTAATGCACACGGAAGGTGGAATAAATAGTTTAGACTAGTTGGTTGCAACATATGTTGTTGACGGATAAATCGTTCAACTATGAAATTACATATTTCATAATGTGCTTGATTTTTCTGCCCTCCATGCATTTATTATATAGAAATTAGAACAACGTGAAAAGGTAAACAACGCAACTTCTGTGAAAAGTAGGGGATTAAACTCCAGTAGATGTCTTGCTCAATTTTAACCCCTAACTGACATCACAGCCATTTTGTTACACCGAAAGTAAAATGGTTCTCACAGAAATGTAAGGAAAGTAGCCCAAATAAAACAATAACAAAACTATTGCGTGTAGTAAACTATTACAGTCATTATTAATTTTGTTTATAGTTAATTACTAAATACTAGTCGAATCCTAGTTGAATTTTCTTTTAAATTACTAGAGAGTCCTCCATTATACTACTCGGCGATTAATTTCAATTCCGATGGATCTCAATGGTTCTCAACGGTTCTCAATGATTATCGTAACAATTTACCCTAAAGAAATGATACTACATATTTTTTCACGTATCAGTTATTTATGCAAACGAGTTACAAATTGACACGAACGCCACCTATTCGTGCACTCGTCATATGTACTTAAGTATCCATTACATACACACAATGTCGCAGATAAGACGTTCTTTCGACACTTACTCTTTTTCAAGGTGACGCTTCGTCCATTCACACGTACGTCCCTTATCTTCTCGGATCCATGCACATTCATGCGTGTCTATACACATCGTCTAACCACACTTACGTTTCACGCGTGAGTGCGTTACTCACACGTCACCGTGTGTATATATGGCCTTTCAGAGACGAGCCTCGAGGTACAGTCCCTATAGAAACAAATTCGTTGTTAGAACGACTCGGAGGAAATCAAAGTCGATTTTTTATTTTATCTAATTTGTAGTGTAGGTGCGTTTGGATGAGGGATGGCTTTGGAAGAAAGTGTAGACTTGAAATTTTTAAGCTTACAAGTTTTCTGCTTGTCAAATTTCTACATTCTGAAGTTTCGAAGTCTCTCCAATATACCTAAAGTTTGGAACTAACTGAAAAATTTGGAAATTTCCAAATTTGTCCACATTCCCTTTCCTTGATTATCTCCAAATTTGTTCGTTTCCAAATTGTCAAGCTTTCAAATCCTCAAATCTCCAACCCCCAAATCAATCCTCCAACTCCCCAAATCCTTTAATTTCCAAATTTGCTAAATTCTTAAATCTCCAAATCCCAACCCTCCAGATTCCTCCACTCCTAAATTTCAGAATCCCTAAGTCCCAAACTCCACAAATTCCTAAATTTCACAATCTATCTTCTAAATCCCCCAAATCTCCTATATTTCCAAGTCTAACTCCCCAAATCTTCAAAGTCCAAAATTTGTTAAAACTCCAAGTTCTCCAAATCCCAAATTTCCAAAATTCCAGTTCCAAATTTCCAAAATTTCCAAACTTGAATACTAGTCAATCGAAGATCACCGATTAGTGGTGCGTTTTTCCGCTACACCGCCATTTTGTGCAACAGTACCAAAGAAAATGGCGCTTGTAATGCTTCTAAAGCATGATCGTTGAACTATAGTGTGAATCAACCTTAACCGAGCATGACCTACGTGAACGTGAACCAAGGGGGAGAAAGGTGACCGTTGCGGTATTGTAAGTTAACGTTTTAAGCTAATTACTTTTAAATATTTAATGCATTATACGACTAACGAAAGAAATATTAGAAATACTTCATTATATCATCGACTATAAATCAATCATATTTCCTATTTAAAAATGAAATCTCAGAACTGTCTGTAAATAACAGCACAGCGTTCTTCCATTTTGTTTAAGATTGTCTACCACTCGACTGATGTAAGAATGTAATATATGTAGCAAGTTTAAATTATCTAAGAATAGGTATACGCAATTATATTAGAAATAAGAACATTTGGCAAAACAACTTTATCAAAAATCTATTTAATACTTATATTAATGGATTCTCTTTATCTCTGATCAATAAAGATATCTTTGTTTTTATAGGTTATGATATTTCGAAATATTTCATTTACGATAAGCTTGTTTATTTACTTGTTTATTAGCAAACGAGGGCAGCCTTCGGATGATATGATATAAATACGAAAGGAGGAAACAGCGTTCCTCTTTTTTCCTATAAATCTCAGATATTTACTTCTTCCTCTTCTGTTTTATGAACTGTTAAAAAATGAGGCTGAGTATATATGAATGTTAGTACTTGTGAAATGAAGAGATGATCAGATATTCTTTACAAACGACTTCTTTCTAGCTGTACACTGTAATACGTATACATACATAGTATTATGTACTTGTTTATACTTGTACTTGAACACTTATTTTAAATGTATTCAATATTTTATTAGAGATATCGAATACAATGATTGAAGATAGAATTATTACATACAAACATATTTTATTTTTAAAATACATTTAATTTTAATAATTTAAAAGAATTTTTTTAATGTACATTTTTAATCTGTTATATTGTTAAACATTTACGCGTAATAATTTCTTTATGAAACACTATTATTAACTTATCACGTATTAAGACCTGTTATAAATCATTAAAACCATTTCTACGGAATAATTTAAAAAAGTTACACAATAATAATTACTATAAGATGAATATTTTTGTCTACCAAATTATTAACTTATTTTATATCATCAGATCGAGACATCTGTACAAGAAACACAAATACTTATAGCATCAGTCGAAGTGTAACGGTGAACGTCCCGGATACACGCATCAGTAAAATTATCGAATTACTGTATTGTCGGGTAGGGTTAATACATATATTTGTATTCATAATGAAGTTCTACAACCGTTGTCATAAAACTTTTTAAACACGCGTGAAAGCGAACAGGGAGAGACGTATTCACATTTTTAGTCATTTCATTACATACTTTTGTGGAACTTAATTCGTCTAATTTTAATTGCAAACATTTTCGTATCCATACATTCGAGATGCACAGGCAGACATAGAAAAATCAGTCTTTAAAATTAAATACAAAAATGAATTTCAACAGATTTCAATTGTTGACTGTATGAATTCGAAAAAATGATTTTAAGTATAAAATTTATGAAGTAAATATAAGAACAAAGATGACTAGAATATAACGCGTACGGCACTGTTCTTTCAGCGTAGCAGTGTAAAAGAAAAACGAGACGTGACATGACGTCGTATACAGCACGAAATGGCAAGGATCCTTTTTTTTCGTAAAAGGTAGGATACTCATATTTATATTCTCAAACGAGACATCCTGTGTGTTCAGTGGCGGATACAAACGGTTGTCGTCGATGCCATGCAAAGGCGAGAGACGAGATGGAAAGGAACCCATTCAGTACAGTTTACATCGTGAATACGACTTGCAGCGACTACAAATGACAGGACACACTGACAGCGAAAGTTTTGCTCTTTTTCTTTTTCGACTCGCATGAAGACACGTCATAAATGGTAATTGATATTTTTTCTTTGTGCATCGCTACGGTAAAAATTACCGAGAAGAAAGCCTCGATATCTCTGTCAGAAGGTGGGTCTCAGTTCGCTTCATTCATTTCTTCTACTTCGTTCTTCGGTTTCGAAAGTGATACACATCGTTTCGTTTCGAAATTAAATCGATATATCTTGTTAGATACGAAATTTTTCCTTTTTAAATTAGTTTATTTTATTTACGACTTTCAGTGGTCCGCCATTTTGTTTAATTTTCTTCTCAAGTTTACTTCTTTCATTTGTACAGTTTTTAATATTTTTATTGGTAAGTTTCAAGCTAGTGGATTATCGAGTTTGTAGTTTGCAGATTTTTAGTTTACTTTTCAAATTACAGAATCATCGAGTTTTCAAATTTTGTTATTCTTTCAAGCTTTCACGCTTACAAGTTTTGCAATTTCTAAATTGTTAGATTACCAAATTTCTAAATGTTCAATTCTTACTTAAGGTTACCAATTTTCTAAAATTCTAAAGTTTTCAAATTACCAAACATCCAACTACTTGATTTTGAAATAAACTTCCAAATTGCGAAGCGAGCAAATTACCAGTCATTTCTATAAATCAAAAAGAGATTAAAGAACATCGCGTGAATTTGAGAGAGGCGCGCGGCATAATTTTACAAAATAATTCCGAATAATTATCATCCAGCATCTGTGACAAGTGATGAATCTTTAATACTTCATAAACTCATTTGTCACGTGCTCAACCAGTGAAACTCCATTAGTTTTAAGTTGCACCGCCAGAATAGCAGCACTTGACGAATGTCTGTGAAGGATTGATGAAGAGGTAATATCACTCACTGTTGCACCGACAGAGTAATGAAGACAGTTTACAATATGCACCTACGGTTTCTTTATATACCTTCGAATTCAAAAATTACCGTACCCTGTCACTGTCAGAATTTCATACGAACTTCAATTTTAAAACCTTATACACGCTTTATGCTTTTATGAAACAGATAATAGTGTGGGATATCGAAGTGCAACATTTGTATTTTTTATTATATCAACAGGGGGTGTAATTTTCTTAAGTGCTACATGAAGCTATATTGCTGTTTGTAATTTTTGACTTCAACCGATAGTTTTATTTGGGAGAGTGTATTTGATGTTGAGTTTTGATTGTAGAAAATAAATTAGTCGAAAACACTAGTCGACAGAAATTAATAGTGAGGACTGAGGGTGATTGTTTTCACATACATGCAATTTATTGGTAGAGTGATTCAATTATTAAATGCTATTATGTAAGTTCAAATACAAATTTTATTTGATGTAAGTCCAAATAAAATTCTGATTTTGTGTATGTAAGTTGAAATGCAATTCTGATTTGATGTAAGTCCAAATAAAATTCTGATTTTATGTATGTAAGTTCAAATGCAATTCTGACTTGATATATGCAAGTCCAAATGAAATTTTGATTTTATTTATGTAAGTTCAAATGCAATTCTGTCTTGATGTAAGTCCAAATAAAATTCTGATTTTATGTATGTAAGTTCAAATGCAATTCTGACTTAATATATGTAAGTCCAAGTAAAATCGAATTTATATCGTATGTATATAAATTCAAATGAGTTCTAACCCTATATATAATTTCAAATAAATATTAACCCTATGCTCATAAGTTCTAATAAATGTCAAACATATATAAGTCCGAATTAATTTTTAATTCCATGTGTGTAACTAAGCCCGTACGTATGAATTTGATCTAACAAGTGCAATAAAACGCCGATATCGCGGAAGAACGAGAAGAATAACGAAGTCTGTTGCATTCGTGATTTCAATGATGCACAGACGACACGACTGAAATACCATAGCGTATGCTTTCCACCATCGTGCATTGTAAAAAGGTCTTCCACGGAAAAGAAGGGGACCGTCATGATGGCTTTTCCAGGATAAGGTTGCAGAGGTCAAATAGATATTTATTTACAATTCGTAACACAGGTTTATTCCGTTTTCGTGACAACGTTGATAAAATAAAGATTCCAGAAAATATATTTAACTGTTTATTCTTGCGACGATCTGTAAGATTAATATCTTAAGAATTGAAGAAGAGAAGTAAAAGAGATGAAATAATATTTTGATGATAATTAAACACTGTACTAGTAGGAAATATTTGTTCAATTTTGTAGAAGATATTAAGGAATATATATGGTAGTTTGTTTCTTGTTTTATTAATATTGTGAACGTTAAAGTTGCGATGTGGAAGGCCGCCATAACTGTAGAATCACTGCATTATAAGAGGGAAGTATGCATTATTATTACAGATACCAACTTACTACTGTATAAAATATTACTCACTTTTACAGCAATAGTTTTAATTCTTTATAACTGATCTTTCACCTTCGTCCATAAAGCACATAATTATAGAAGATGGCGTCCACTTTGAAAACTTAATACAGTGCTCAAGCTTTGTTACTTTACTAGAAGTGAAAATTGATTTAATAACTTTTATTACTATAATACTTGTATCAACTATATATGTGTACAATCATCTCCATTTTGCTTAAACACAAACACTGCCTCTTTCTCTTACGTAAAATACTTGCATTTGTCAAAGAAATTATTACGTCCACAAATAATGTGTGAATTCTAATATCAATTGAGTGCCATAATTAAACAAACTTTGTAATTAAAAATGTTACGAAGTGTACATCGTTAGTAAAGTATTATATTTTATGGTACATTTTCAACGAAACGTGGCAAAGTTGCAATATATTTAAACGTCGTGCGAGTTCCCTTAAAGGGAACGGCGAATGGTGTCCGTTGATTGGCTTGCGTAAAGGTCGTAGCCATAGCCGATAATTCGAAACCGGAAACTGTTGCAGATTTTTGAGCGGTAAAGTTGTCGTTGTGGTTCGTTAAAACGTTGGAGCGTTTAACGCGAAAGATCGAAGGCACGGTTAAAAAGAGGAAGGGAAGAGTTCCTGGGGGCCAGGAGAACCCGTTTTACGACTCTTACTTCTTCTTTTATCGTGGCCCTCGACATCGACGACCACCTTCTCTTTTTCCCTTTTTTTTCTTTATTTCACCTTTCCTCCTGCCGGACATTTTCGACGAAGAACCAACCAAGAATTCGCTACCGCAGAATTTCACCGATCAACGTAAGTGTATTTTTCTTTATCTTTCTTTCATTTCTGATACTTCCCTCTCTGCTCTTTTTATTCGCATAGATTTTATTCATTTTTATGGAAAAATCATTTCTGGGATGTACGAAACTTTAGTATATACGTGGTTGATTTTAATATATTATATTATTCAGATTTAGTATATTATAGATTAACATATTGCTACGTATAATATATCGAGATCTTTGATACCTGAACCATTTTGTTTACTCATATTTTTATCCTCCAAACAGATTGAATATTTTCTACAATGTATTTTAACCTCTACATGAAAAATCCACATCAAACATACAAAATATAGCTAAATGAAATTATAGCTTATAAAAATGTTATATTATTGCTCATAAAAATCGTGGTTAATTTATGAAATACTATTTGGTTAACATCGTCGCAATTTTCGTGGGAAAAAGTAACAAATCCACGTGAATCTACGATGATTGTCCCGCCATATGTGACACGTGACCGAAAACACTCTAGAAAGAAGAATTCACGTTTCTCAGTTTCCCCTTGATGAGAACCCGCATGTTGTCAGCCCACTCGAATTGATTTGTACATTGCTCATCCACCCCCTTGATCATTACATCATAGCATTCGAGTCGTGTGCTGCAGAAATACGGGCTCTTAAATTGTCATAGATTTCCTCCCTCTGTTCGTCAAGTAGCTTAACTATGCGGCTCCATTTTAGTAAACGGAGAGAATCTGCGTGACCGGATACTTTTCTCATGAAACAGAAACTTACTCAATTAACGATGAAATTTACTGAATTAATGACGAAAATTATCGTAAATGCGACAGATATTTGCCGGTGAATGTGAATTGTTTTGTTATCATCTAACGAAACGAAAATTGGGATTTTGGGATTTTGGGATTTTGGGATTTTGGAATATAGAAATATAGGAATTTAGGAATATGGTGGTCTAGGAATTTGGGGACGTAGCAAATTTCGGATCTAGGAATTCGGAGACCTTGGAATTTGAAAAGGTAGATGTTTGGGAAGTTAGAAAATTGGGGACGTAGCAAATTTTGGATGTAGGAATTCGGAGACCTTAGAATTTGAGAAGGTAAAAATTTGGGATGATAGAAAATTGAGGACGTAGCAAATTTCGGATCTAGGAATTTCGAGACCTTGGAATTTGAGAAGGTAGAAATTTGGGAAGTTAGCAAATTGGGGACGTAGGAAATTTCGGACCTAGGAATTCGGAGACCTTGGAATTTGAGAAGGTAGAAATTTGGGAAGTTAGCAAATTGGGGACGTAGGAAATTTCGGATCTAGGAATTCGGAGACCTTGGAATTTGAGAAGGTAGAAATTTGGGGTCGTCAGAATTTGGAGACGTAGAAATTTGGAGATGTAGAGATTTGGGGGCATAGAAATGTGGGGAAGTAAAAATTTAGGGACGTAGCAAATTTTGGATCTAGGAATTTGGAGATCTTGGAATTTGAGAAGGTAGAAATTTGGGGATGTAGAGATTTAGGGACGTAGGAATTTGGGGGTGTAGAGATTTGGGGGCGTAGAAGTTTGGAGAAGTAGAAATTTAGGGACGTAGCAAATTTTGGATCTAGGAATTTGGAGACCTTGGAATTTGAGAAGGTAGAAATTTGGGGATGTAGAGATTTGGTGTCGTCAGAATTTGGGGACGTAGGAATTTGGGGATGTAGAGATTTGGGGGAGTAGAATTTTGGGGAAGTAGAAATTTAGAGACGTAGCAATTTTTGGATCTAGGAATTTGGAGACCTTGGAATTTGACAATGTAGGAATTTGGGGAAATAGGTATTTGGGGATGTAGGAAGTTGGGGGTGTAGGAATTTGGGGAAATAGGTATTTGGGGATGTACGAAGTTGGGGACGTAGGTATTTAGAAATTTAGAAATTTAGATACTTAGGAATTTGAAAATATAGAGATTTGGGAATATAGGAATTTGAAGATTCAACTATTTGGAGATTGATAGACTTGGAGATTTAGGTATTTAGGAATATAGAAGTGAATCTAACAGTTTAGAAATTTGAGAATTCGAGAATTTGAGAAATCTTGGGAATTCGAGTATTTAAAAATGTAAAACTTAAAAGTTCAAAAATTCACTTGACTATTTAATAATGAACAAATTATCAATTACACAACTGCACATTTTAAATAAACATGTATTCATAGCATACTAAATGCAACCAAAGATATCTCCTTCCATCAAGTACTAAAATTATTACCAACACACCATTAGATCACCCCAAATAATCTGTTCGTTATTAATTAGAAATGTTAATGAAATAATATCGTGCTACGCATAATTGCGGTTAACGTTATAATTCTAAGTTATATGAACACCATTTGTTCAGTTACCATGCAAGCGAGATTTTCATTTCAGATAAAATAAAGAAGGCTAAAAAGAAGAGAAAAGTCGGCAATATTAGAAGAGCTACTACTGTTTCGCGTGCCTGGAAGTAATTGATCGTTCGAGATGATTTTCACTCGCGCCGAGTAAAATTATTCATCGGTCATTCGCATGTAAATTATCTTTGGGAATGGTGTGATGTTCCTCTCGTTACGCTTTTGCTCAGTCATTCGTTCACGTTCAAAAAGACCACAACCGTTCGAAGGAATCCAATTTATCATGGTGTTCTCTTGTGATATATCTCTGTCCTAAGGTGTTCAATAAATTTTTCTATAATTCAGAGCGTGTTTCCTGCCCTGTGAATCTGTTGTCTATGTAACAATACAGTTCTTTTACTCACAAAAATCTTTTACTAAAATCTCTTTTATGTTACTTTTAAAGTGTGTATTTCAACCATCAAGTTTGTAACATTCATATTTTGTTAATGTTAATTGAAAATTTGGAGTAGCATTTTTTAAATTGCAACTTGTGATCACTTTTGCTGAGTGAAAATTCCTCTTGCTGTGCTTTTAAAGTATACAATTCAACCACTAAATTTACAAGATTAACAAATTATTACTAAGAAAATAGTAATTTAATAGCTGTTCAACAGTTCTCAAATGCTGCAGAACTACTATTTCAAAAATTCAAAACCGTTTGCGATTCAAGTCAATTGGGTATTGTTACAACAAAGAAGAAAGAAAGAGGAGCTCAGATGCAGGACAATATCTAGGAAGGAATAAACAGGATCGTGGCAGCCATCTAACGGAGAAAAGAGGAGTCAATGGAAGAAAAATAAAGCTCTTACGTCGGTAAAGTAGAAATACACTTGTTTGAAGTAAAAGAAACGAAGAAACTGATGGAAAACTCGAATGAGATGAAATGAGAAAGCTTGAAGACTCCGAAGAGGAAAGGATTGAAAAGTTAAAAGTAATGCAAAAAAGACAAGTAAACAATGTGAAAAAATTGAAGAGTATACTAAAGTACTTGCCAGAGAGGTTTAGATGTAATTTGCAACCAGAAACCTTGTAAATAAATTCATCCCCTTAATCCTAGCTGCCAAAAAACAAATAATTAAGCCAAAAAATAAATGCTTAAGTGAAAGAGTAAATGCTGAGAAGTCAAAGAATAAATAATGAAGCGAAAGAAGAAATAAAATCGTCTGAACCGATCAACTGATTAGCTAGTTAAGGATCGATCTGCATTTAAAGAAGGTACACGACGACATCAAAGAAGAACGACGAACCGGGACAGGTGATTTGAGGAATGCTGCGAAATTGAAATCCTGCGTAGGGAAAATGTAAAGAAGCCTTTGCTGCGCCTTTTACGATCCGTCTTTGCATTCGAATCGAGGAACCGTGCAGCAATGCAACTGTTTATGTATTCTTCTCGTATTCTCAATACAACCGTGTGATTTCCTCCTGTCGAACGTTTTCTAAACGAATCCCGAACGAGTCTCAGGGTCGGCGATCCTGGATAACATTTCGTCGCCTTGAACTTTCTTCTTCTATACGGCGCTATATTTTCGAACTGATTTATGGTTGTTCAAGATGGTGGACCAAGGACTTCTTTAATCACATATCTTCGTTCTTTCTTCTTCTTTACTTCTTTCTAATTTTTACTTGTTTGACTGCTTTTCTTCTCTTTAGGTTATTTTATTAAGGTTGATACAAGGTTCATAAAGTTTCTTCTTCTTCTTCTCACATGTTCTTATCGTTTTTCCTATGATTTCTTCTTCTTCTCACACGTTCTTCTCGCTTCTTCTTCTTTTTCTTCTGATACGTTATTATAATTTCTTCTTCTTCTTACACGTTGTTATCATTTCTTCTCTGATTTCTTCTTCTTCTTACACGTTGTTATCATTTCTTCTCTGATTTCTTCTTCTTCGTCTCACACGTTCTTCGCGTTTCTTCTTCTTTTTCTTCTGACACGTTGTTATAATTTCTTCTTCTTCTTCTCACACGTTCTTCTCGTTTCTTCTTCTTTTTCTTCTAACACGTTGTTATAATTCCTTCTTCTTCTTACGCGTTCTTATCATTTCTTCTCTGATTTCTTCTTCTTCTTCTCACACGTTCTTCTCGTTTCTTCTTCTTTTTCTTCTGACACGTTGTTATAATTTCTTCTTCTTCTTACACGTTGTTATCATTTCTTCTCTGATTTCTCCTTCTTCTTCTCACACGTTCTTATTGTTTCTTCTATGATTTCGTCTTTTTCTTCTTCTTCTACGCTGTTCTTTAGGTGACCATCTTGTTAAAGTTATTGATACTTAACACAAAGAAGTGCATTCGATAAAAACACATTCTTATTGTTTCTTCTATGATTTCGTCTTCTTCTTCTTCTTCTACGCTGTTCTTTAGGTGACCATCTTGTTAAAGTTATTGATACTTAACACAAAGAAGTGCATTCGATAAAAACATATTCTTATTGTTTCTTCTATGATTTCGTCTTCTTCTTCTTCTTCTACGCTGTTCTTTAGGTGACCATCTTGTTAAAGTTATCGATACCTAACACAAAGAAGTTCATTCGACAAAAACGCATTTGTATCGTTTCTTCTGCAACTACTTCTGCCTCTTCTTCCTTGTTCTTCAGTTGACCACCTGGTTAAAGTTATTGATACTTAACCCAAAGAACTTCATTCGACAAAAACACATTCTTATAATTTCTTCTACAATTACTTCTCTTCAGGTGCCCACCCTGTTAAAGTTATTGATACTTAACCCAAAGAATTTTCCTTGCTAAGAGTCTTCTCCTTTCTTCTATTCTGCTTCTCTTCTCTTCAAGTAATCACCTCGTTGAAGTTATTTATACTTATTCCAAAGTAGCCGATAAAAACACATTCCTATCCTTTCTTCTACGATTCTTCTTTTTTTGCTTCTCTTCAGATAATCACCTTGTTACCGAGACTTGTCCCAAAGGACTTCGTTGGATAAAAACGCATACCTTTCTTCCACAATTCATCTTCTTCTTTTGCTCCTCTTCGGGTGATCACGCTCTTGAAATTATTAACACTTAACGCAGAGAACTTCATTCGGTAATCATACATTCTTATACTTCACTATACAATTTATCTTCTTCCTCTGCCGCGCCACATTTTAGATTGCAATCTTATCAGGGTTACCGATACTTAATGCAAAGTTATTCTTCTCGGTTAACACCTCCTTCGCTTTCGGTTGATTGAGAGGAGCTCGTGTTAATCTCTAAAGGTCCACCGCCATATTCGAACACGGATACAAGAATCAGAAATGGGGCCGACAAGATTTTTAGCCGGTACATTGTACAGTCGAGAGCAAAGTTCCTTTGAGGAAAATAGAACGACTCAGGGAGAACGGTTTTATACAAATTTTGGGATGGGTTAAATATTGGAGAAATGAGAATTTGAGGATCTTCGATTTGGTGATTTATGGATATGGGAATATAGGAATTTCTGGGAGGTGTAGAAATTTGGGGACGTCAATATTTGGTGATTAACAATGGTGATCTAGGAATTTGGTAATTTAGGAATTTGATGAGTTAGGAACTTGGTAATCTAAGAATTTGGTGACTTAGACAGTTTGTGATCTAGGAACTTGGTAACCTAACAATTTAGTGAGTTAGGCACTTTGTGACCTAAGAACTTAGTAATCTAGTAATTTGCTGATCTAGAAATTTGGTAATTTAGGAACTTGATTCAGATTTTTGATAACCTAAAAATTAGGCGACTTAGGTACTTCGTGATCTAGGAACTTGGTAATCTCGGAATTTGTTAACCTATTAATTTAGTGTCTTAGAAAATGAAAATTAAAAAATTTGAGAACTTGCAAAATTGAAAAACTGTGAATTTCAAACTTTGTAACCCAAAATACTTGAAAATATAAAAATGTATTAATCTACTAATACAGAAATTTGGAACAAGTCTAAAAATCTGTAAACTCCAGAAATCTAAAATCTTAAAATCTAAAATTACAAAATTTGAATTATGATACTTGAACCCATAGAGCTTGAGCAACTTAAAAATTGTCCAATTTGCATACATATCCTGATCGAACGGAAGCGTGCGTTGCATCCGAGTGTACACCTGCAAGTATTTAGATAGAATGAAAGGTAGATCCTGTGTATCCGTGGAGGGCGGGAGAAAGAAAGGCCCCGGACAAACGTAGAGTGGAAAAAAACCAGAAAGGAGTGGGCAAAAAAATTAGACGCACCTCACAGAGGGGTAGACCGGTTCGTCTGGTCCTTGATTTGAAGCCAACAGTGTGTCCCTTTTCTTTTTCTTCGACTTTGATCCTCCTCGGTTCATCCACACTGCGATCCCTTCGTCGTTGTCGTCTGATTGTGGCATAACCTCTTCTACCGGCATTCTTTCCGCGTGCGTTGCCTACCGTTTCTATCTCTCGTTTAATCAAAATTTCACTTCTCTATGGAAAATATGTCAAGATGGAGATACTACTTATGGAGTTTTAAGGATTTTGGGATATTTCATGATTTGGGGATGGATTAAGAATTTGGGGATGTAGGTATTTTAGGATATTGGGACTTAGGGGTATAGGGATTTAGAGATGTAGATATTTGTGGAGACAGCATTTTGGGATAGTAGGGATTTGGGGATTTAGGAATTTGGGGGTGTAGAGATTTGGGGACGTAGAAATTTGGGGGTGTAGAGATTTGGGGGCGTAGAAATTTGGGGACGTAGAAATTTGGGGATGTAGAGATTTGGGGACGTAGGAATTTGGGGATGTAGAGTATTGGGGGCGTAGAAATTTCGGGATGTAGGGATTTGGGGACGTAGGGATTTGGGAACGTAGAAATTTGGGGATGTAGAGATTTGGGGACGTAGGAATTTGAGGACGCAGGAATTTGGGGACATAGAGAATTTTGGGACGTAGGAATTTGGGGATGTAGAGTATTCGGGGCGTAGAAATTTGGGGACGTAGGGATTTGGGGACGTAGGGATTTAGGGACGTAGGGATTTGGGGACGTAGGAATTTGGGAACGTAGAAATTTGGGTATGTAGAGATTTGGGAACGTAGGAATTTGGGGACGTAGGAATTTGGGGACATAGAGAATTTTGGGACGTAGGAATTTGGGGATGTAGAGTATTGGGGGCGTAGAAATTTGGGGACGTAGGGATTTGGGGACGTAGGAATTTGGGGATATAGAGATTTGGGGGTGTAGGAATTTGGGGATGTAGAAATTTGGAGACATAGAGAATTTTGGGACGTAGGAATTTGGGGACGTAGGAACTTGTGGACGTAGGGATTTGAAGACATAGGAATTTGAGGACGTAGGAACTTGAGAACATAGGAATTTGGAGTCGTAGGAATTTGGGGACATAGAGAATTTTGAATAGTCATTTATTTTATCCATCCACTGTACATCTCATATATCACATGATCTATTCAGATTTTGCAGTCTTTGATCATAAACAAACACCACAGTCCAGCTATTACAGTATTGATAATCATTGCAAATGTTCGTTAAAAACACGCAGCATCGCAGTCAATTGACAGAAGATTCCCTAATGCAATCTGAATCCAGAAGAGTGACATTAATTGCACCCGACAGCACCCAACCGAGACAAGTCTGCTGCGCGATGGGTGCACCCACATCTCCACGCCGAAGACCTTCCCGAATGATCTGCGAGTACACGTGAGCCCCCAGGATAATATCAATCTTATCTGGCTTCGCAAAATCAGGATCAGCGAGGTGCAGTCCTTCCAGATGCGACCACTGCGTGTGAACGATGCGAGCAGCTGGCAAACACGTTGTCAGTTCCGGCAACATGAGAGCGTCCACGTGGCACGTGAAAGATTCGTCGATTCGTGAGATCAGTTGAAATGTCGTGGCTCTGTGGGCCACGTTCGATCGCTGAGCTCCTATACCGATTATGGGAACAGCGGAAAACCGACACGTGAGTTCCAGCTTTTCTGCTAGCGACTCGGTTATGAACGAAACCTCCGAGCCTTGGTCCAACAGCGCACGAGCTCGGAAACGTTCGCCATTTTGGGAAACGACGAGTATGGACGCGGTTGCGAGGAGCACTGGTGTGCGTCTTGTAATATTTGGATGAGTTGATGTGCAGAAGGCTTGCACAAGGTTTGAGCAACTGTGTTTTGTAATATTTGGATGAGTTGATGTGCAGAAGGCTTGCACAAGGTTTGAGCAACTGCGTTTTGTACTATTTGGATGAGTTGACGTGCAGAAGGCTTGCACAAGGTTTGAGCAACTGCGTTTTGTACTATTTGGATGAGTTGACGTGCAGAAGGCTTGCACATGGTTTGAGCAACTGTGTCTTGTAATATTTGGGTAAGATGATGCACATAAGGCTTGTACAGGGTTCCAAGTTTGAGTAACTTCATTATGTGATCTGACAGTACACGAAGATGCGTTTGACATGTGCTGCTTCTGACATATTCGACCTTGCTGAATTGTATTTTGTAGAACATATGGTACGACACAGGAGAAACTTTTTAACACCATAAATCCTTGAAGAAGGGAAGAAGACTGTGAACACGTATCATATGTAGAAGTACATAGCACACGTAAAAACTCCATTGATGAATAAGCTCCTAAGCCGAACTGTTTGCTGAACTGTTTCTTAGAAAAAGACCACTTAGGTGAACGCATCACATGTAGCATTTTCTTCTCTTCCATATATTTTTCTTTGTGCACGAATATTTTTGGAGAAGTATGGTCTTGAATGTTTATAAGGAATTGATGTTTATTTAAGGATATATATTCGTAGAGGTTCATTCGAGGTTTTGTCCAGGTTTTGTCTAGGTTTTGAATTTTGTTTGTGAGCCATACTTTGACCGGTTTGTGTAAGCTTTTAGTCGTGCGACCAAAAGGGTGATGGGCAGTGACCAAGGTGATTGACATAACGAGAGTTTGCACTGATCACATCAGGATGCACTGATAACTTGTCGCAGAACAGAGTTGAATTTACATCAATTTGATCAATTCACTGGAGCACTGAAATTGTCACTGCAAGATACGAGAGTTCAAAGTCAGAAGTAGATGTAAGAGATTTGAACGTCTGATCAAGACAATTTAAAAGACTCGATTAAGTATTCACAAATTGGTAAAGTATTTACAATTAAATTAGTTAAAAATTTACTTAATAAATTAAGTTTATAGAAATAAATGTGTGATGCTTTACGAGTGAATTATTGCCATTCGAACGACTATCGTTTATTTGTTTGTTCCCGACAAGTGTTGCAGAAAGACTGACCATAGCGATAACATATCTGACGTGAATGTGCAAAAGTAATCGTTAGATTTATGGATAACACGTCACGAGACAAATAATGAAATGCATCTGATCCTCGGTAAATAACAGCTGATCGCATCAGCAAAAGGAAGATCATCAAACAGAAATTTAAATCAATACAATACACGATTGGACATAAATAAATATTGATCACGAAATTAATCCGAACGCCTATGGCAACAATACGGATGATGTATCAGTATAATTTGAATAAACAGATACTGTAGAGGGAAAGGATTACCATACATTATAAACCGTATAAACAGATTTATGTTGCAAGTACAATGTACCTAATTGGAGAACGATTTTCTCTTCAACATTTTATTCGAGTGAAATCTTAGTGATATGAATAATTATGAAGCGGCATCGTCTAATTTCTATTAATGTTAGTTCAATACCTTTATTATATTAAGTTGCTTCATTCTATAATAATAGCGAGCAATAGTTAGCGATAGTATATTATGAACTAAATAATTTAAAAATTATATCTGTGAGAATGGTTTTTGGCGACTCGAAAGAAAATTATTTGTCATTCTTATATCATCGACGTGATACAGTATAGTGTGTGAATTGTTTTGAACACATAATTCGCATATACAGACCCACGGAATATATTGCAAACAGCATAAAATCAATTTTAATAAATATATAATAAATATGTAGCATATTAATCAATAAAATCAATATTAATTAAATTTTTAGGAAAATTTAATTTTTGGACTAGTGGCGCCATCTCTCCTGCGAACAGGGTGAACTACACAGTTTTGAAACTCTACTTTAATTAGTTCCCATCTTCTACCGCTAGATGGCAGCACATAATACAGAAACCCATAGGCTAATTATGATTAGGCTCAGAATGGTTAAAAATTGATAACAGTTCGGTCAAAACATTTCGAAGTTAATTGATCTTTCACTCTGATGTAATTCATTTCATATTATACTCAATTAAGCAAATAAAATCAAGTACTCATTAAATTGAACCGAAGACAATATACGTAGCTCCATCTACTGGTAGAATGTGGGAACTAATTAAAGTAGAGCTTCAAAAGTGTGTAGTTCACCCTGTTCGCCGGAGAGATGGCGCCACTCGTTCCAAAAATTTAATTTTCCTAAAAATTCAATTAATATTTAAAAATTTTGAAGGAATATAAAGTGGTACATATACAGATATTTAATAAAGTTAGTTTTTATTTATTCAACGTATTTCTTACAATTAAAATTTCGTGCTTTCTACTTACATCTTCGAACATGATGCTCTTATTGCAAATGTACAGTTTTAAAAATAATCCTTTGAGAACTTAAAATCGTATAAAATTACTGTGGTGGAAGATATTCTACAAAAATTAATTGATTGATCAATCATTTATGAAAAATAACGTTCCTCTATTTCTTTATGCTTAGCAATTTTAACGATCGATTAACGCGTTACGACGCGGTATTTGCGCGTCATCTGGACAAAAACGAAGAAGTCGCTTCTGACTTTGTACTTATACCGGATTGCAAGCTCATCATAGATCCTCTGGAAAAGATAATGGTGGTCGTAGATAATTACGATCGCGCACAAAGATTAATTTATTGAACACAATATACCTGTAATGGATTGAAGGTAACGTTTCGTAGTAGTACATGAGTTGTGCTTTGTGACTACCGATGGATGGAAGGAATTCTACCTGATCATCTTGATTATGCCACTGCAATACATATGTACCTGCTTGTTGCATTATATGAGAACCCTGTATCGATGGAATGCAAGATTAGAACGTTACACGCAATCATATTGCGAATTTTCAATCGATAAAGTATGTATACGTTGGAAATAAGATCAATCTTTCACCTGAATACTTTCACCATCATGACAAGTAATAGTTGGTTCAACTTTAACAAAAGGTCCTTTTATTTCTTCCGTTTCCGTTAACTCTGGTTCTTTATCTGTAAGATAGAGTAACATTATTTTCTTTACTTATTCTTTAATAAGTAGACAATATTTAATAATGCTTAATAATACTAAACCTGAGGATGGAGTTTTAGTATCTGGACTGGCTTGATACAGAACGGTGAACGTAATATTATGACGTATTACGTCAAAATCCCACGTTAAAACTGCTCCTGGATCATTGGAATGTATTATCACGCGATGGATTTGTCCACGGCTCAAGGTGATGGTGTGATATAAACTGTGACCTTCTTCGTTGGACGTAATTTCCAAGTCCAAATTGTACAGTTGCTTTGGAACGATTCCCCCATCAGCAGTGCAAGTCTACCATTAATAAAGAATAACTTCTGTCAGTTGAGTAGAATTAAATATTTAAATGACCGGATCAAATGATTTGCATTTGGGGAGGTCCCCCAACCTTCAAATCTGCTAAATTTCAAGCTACTGGCTTTAGAAACATTTTAATTTACAAATCTTAAAAGTTACAAAGTTTCAAAATGATAGATTTTCAAATTACAAATTGCTATTGCAAACCCTAGCGGCGGCTCTATCGCTGTGAATAATTGTCAAGCATGCATTATATGTATATCTTAGATTTGCTATGCGTACATATTTCATGTGGTTGGCATCTTACAAGAAAATATATATTCTACTGCTGTCAACACCAAAATACAGGATACCTCAAAATGGTTTTACAAGTTGGTAAGTCCTTTACCATTTTGCAATCTGTGATTTCATCTTTTGGATACAAGAAATTGAATTGTGTGCGTATTTTGGACGCCACAACGAATAATTTATTAGCATCTAATTATCTCACTCGTGTTCGTACTTACTTGAAACATCACCAAATACATAAACGCGAGGACGTGACACACATTGCGAATTACGGAAGATTGAATCTTTTTGAAACTTGTGTGTTTTAGTCTATGTTATAACATCCAGATATTGTGCGTTATTTTGTATGTTCGTGTTCTTTCTTTGCTTTTAATTTAAACAATTATCAAATTGTAAAATGCTAAATGACAATGACAAATAAAATGTTATTAAAGGTATACAGAAACACCTAAGTCTGAATTAATCTTGGATGTCACAAAAATCGATTCAGATTAGTGGTTGCATACCCTTAAAAGAAAAAAAAAGCAAAATGGAAACAGAAAACAACATAAGGTATCACTACACCTTTCAACGTACAAAATAAAGATATAAAAGTTCTTACGTTATTAGTAGTTGCGTCGAAAATATAAAATCTTCGAGGTACCATACCATAAATCTCGCACATACTGTCCTATTAGTTAAAATATATTATTTCGAAGAATAAGGTTAGGTAATTTTACGAGATTACGTACTATAAAATATTAACTTAAATAATTAACGTTGCAAGGATTATTCTTCGCGGCATGAGACTACAAAAGAAGTTATTAACTTAGAAGTACGCGCGTCTTTCGATGGTACCACAAATCACATTATCATAGAGTAAAGTATTATTATTTTTTACCTCGGATGATCCTCCAAGGAAGTCCGGAATAAATTCAGGATCGATGTATTCGTCGATACCTCCAGCGCTTTGTTCTTGATAACTGGTGCCACAGTAAAACATGAATTTCTTCCTCGTGTTTTCATCTGTGAAGGAAAATTTGATCGCTTTCATAGTACGAACTGATCATCACGGCTATGTGAACGTGAAATTTGTTCAACAATATCATTATTATCGCACTGGTTAAGAACTAATATACTTACTTATGAAAGTGCTAATAAGTGTCCATAAAATAGGAAAACATCTGGGTGCTCGTGTAACAAGTACTCTACCCATTGTTTCCGGGTAATTAATTTCGACGATTTCAATGATTCTTAATAAAGCCTGCAATAGAAAAATTCATTTATCATAATTATAAAGGAAAGAGGGAATGTAGGTTTACGGAAGATTAACAGATTCGTTACGGCTTGCACCCCTAGCGCATGAGGTGTTAATCGGTATAATCGATGTAAGCGTAGAAAACACTAAGTTGTACCTTTATACCGGGTCTCCACAAGTGACGCATGTTCAGACCCTCCAAATCTATTAACAAAGTCCATTGTGATACCGGATGACCAGAAACGGTAGTTGCTTCTTCCATTAAGAGAAGGCCTTCCTCGCATATGTGTAACGCCTGTGCCAGTGACAATGGTGAATTTCATATATACTTTCAAATTATTTATTAAAGATGTTACTTTCATATGATTTTATAAGACTAAACTTTACCAACAACAATAAATCATCTTCTCCGATGGATTTTAATAAACCTTTCACGTCCATTTGACCCATTTTCAAAATATATAAAGGTCGACCATCTAGAAATTAATTGTCTACTACAATACAGAGGCTACGGCGGGGTTGTATTTTAATGTATACAGCTTCTTATGTATACAGTTATAATATTTTTGAAGAACATAAAAAGACATCTATACCTTTATCAAAGTGATGCCAGCCACCAGGAAAATAATCTTTTACCACTTGCGGAACTTGGTATTCTTCCAGCAATCTATCGATTTGGTGTTTCTTCCGCCAATGTAACGCCTGCGTTAACATTTCTTTCGCTTTATCAACAGAAAATTCTGTAGCTCTGAGAAATCGTAAGAGAGTCGCGTCACTAGGTACCGAACTTCCCCTTAATTCTTTCATACTTTGACGCAGTTGTATAAGTTTACTCTCTTGTATCATGTTTAACTTTCCCAAGTATCTCTCTATGTAATCCGACGACAACTGCATTTCTAAAGTATAAAACACAGTCTCAAGTTTAAGAAAAGAAATAAAAGTTGTTTGTTCAGCTACTAATTTGTTAAACGGGCTATGTCATACCTTTATTTTGCAAATCTGAATATGTGTAAGGCTCTTTTAGACTCAGATTTTCCTGACTTTCTACATCAGCATTTCTAAGTAATAATTGAAAAATGTATAATATACGGTTAATATACAATCGCTATATGCTACGGCTAGTATGTTCTTGTTAAGAAAACATCTACGTACCCGATGATTAAACGATCGTTTACATTAATTTTTCAACTTTATAATTTTAAACTTACCCTGTGTCCTTCGAAAACGATGTCTCGTTTGGATCTTTCCACGGAGATACATAAACGATACCTTCTTCTTTTAACTTATTTATGAAATATTCAATTATTTCTTTACCCTGTGTGTTTCATCGAAAATATTACCTTTATGATTTAAAAATAAGATAACAGATAAAGAAAATACAGCACTCTTCGAAATGTACCTTTGCTATGTTTTGAGCATATTGTTTCATCGCTAATTTTTCCATTGAATTTTCAAAGCCGAAAAAGTTTCTGATATCTAAACTTGCAGTTTGTTCAAAACAGGTCCAGTCTGGATTCTGTGGATGAACCTATAAGTATCACATATTTATTACTTTATGTGTATACTATTTTTATTTAGTACTTCTGTATGATGCATGAACTAAATGATCTTGCACAGACAATAATCTCTTCTTGCAGTTATTAAATATGAATGCATGGTTATGTAAGTATGATTACTGAATATGTGTTTCCTTATATGATTAATATCTGCAGAATACATATGTACAGATAAGGCCATGTTGAAAAAAGTGTACAGATACAAACTAAATCAGATACTTACAAAATATCTACATTTTTCAATCACTGTTACTCTGGATGAAAAGCTTTCATTGTACGCTTCAATTTCTAGCACACTGTTCCGTCTATCTAAAACGTTCCTCTGAATAAAATATACATAATCCACCCCAATTATCTGTAAGAAAGAAGAAAAATGATACGGGTTCGTTGATATATATATGTTATGTAAATTTGCATATTGATATAAAAGGATAAGGAGAACATAAGAAGATGACCAAATTTATAGCCATTTGAACAAACAGAAGTTTAACAGAAGATAAGTATAAATTTGAAATAACTTGGAATCGTATAACTATTTTTTGGTACTGTACGTGTAATATTTTCTGGCAAATTCTCAAAATAGTAATCAATTAAATGTGTACACGCCTTTTTTAAAATATATGGAGCATCGACGTTTAATTTACATCGTCGTTCCGTTATTCTAAATGTACCATTTTTACATTCCTCGTCCGAAACTATCTCGCAACCAACTAAAACAGGGATTTGTGAGCACGTTGGAAATCTACGCTCGTATGCCTGTAAAATAATATGAGAAATAAAATTTTTAAAAACTATATCGGTCAACACGAATGTTCGAATAAAATTAAACAAAGTAAAACCAGGTACGATAAATAATTTGATTCGAGGAAGACAAACCTACCATCATCACGAGCGGGAAAGGATGTTTGTATACCCTGACGGGTGATTGATATTGTTGAACCATATCCTGATATTTTCTTAGTTGCTACTTTAGGCTGTAACGCAAATAGAAACACCATGATAATTTAACGAGTTCGATCGAATAAAATTAATTGGTTGCATCAATGACTGACCTAAGAGTAAACTTTGAAGGATAGGTATTCTCCTTTAATTTCAGCGTGGCCACTGTAAAGCGTTAAACTATATATTCCTGACGATATTCTCCAAGCATTTGTATGAATATGTTGACCTCAAAATAGCAGAAATCAGCGAAGGAAACATTACGCTGACAGCAACTATGTCCGACCTAACCTTTCTGCTCCTTGAACGTCAAACGACGGAGGCCATGCCATAGGCGTAGATTTACTTACACGACTCCTTATTCAGAAATAGGCAAAGAAACTTACTGAAGTTAGCTGCATTGCACAAATTTTAAATGTACAACTTAGCTCTGTAAGAACAAATATCAAAATAACAGTTGTTATAAAGAGAAAATGTTTCAATGAAATGTTTACTAACAAATACTGAAAACTTCTATGTGTGAAGTTCTTTTTATTAAATGATTTCTTTGATGAGTAATTTACCTTTCAATCTTTTAAGCGTTTGACAAGTGGTATAGTCAACTTCGTCGAGTGATTGTAATTTTATAATTATATACTTATATAATTGAAACAATTAAATACAGCAATTATTTAAAAGGTTCTTTGGAATAATATGGCTAAACCGGACAGTGAAAACGATATCTTTCCACGGATACAATATGCATTTCCCATTTTGTACGAACAGGTTAGATTACATGTATTTGTTGATATTTTATTTTTTTATTCAATACTCTTACATGCATATACGTATGTTTTTCTGTTGCCTTCAAAGTGTAGCTTTAATAATTAAATTTATCAGATACACGAGATACTTCTATTTTATTCTACTCTTATAGCCTAATATAACCTAATACTATTTCTCCACAGATTCAAAATGAATGTACAGATGAAGAATTTAATAAAATAATCAATGAAATAAAGTCCCTTGGATTAACAGACTTTGTCAAGGATGTAGTTATTTATCATATACAACGATACATACGACAGAATGTGGCTCCTGCATTTTGGAAACACTTTGTAAACACCTTAGATGGGCAACAAGGTTTTGAACACTTTAAAAATGCAGTGGATGGATTATATGTTAGCTTAACAGAATTTCTGCCATTATTACAAAAACTGGAATATCTGATACAAAGTGAAGGTATTCGAAACCTAAATGGGACTGATATATTAAATCAGTTTAAGGCAATAGTCAGATCTACATTACTGAGTCAATTGCCTTTGCGCTATGAGCATGTTGTAGAACAATTTTATAAAATTTCATTCAATGTGTTCTGTAGTGCAGATAACTCAACACATGGTAACAATATTATTTTATGGTACACAATGTCTTCTTTATTATAATCATTATTATTAACATCATATATTTTATAGTAGCCAATCCTGATGCTGATTCTCTTCGATGCATGGGTTGTTTACAAAAACTAGAAAAATGCCAATGTCAAATGATAGTATTCATGTTTCATGAAACTAACAGAAAGTTAATAGAGTTAGAATTATTGGAGAGGATAGTTGGTAACGTCCTCACGTCGTTGATACACATACGTATAAAAAATCACGTATATCGATCATGCGATAAAACGTTTGACGTATCGCAAATAGCATCATTGGAAAATGTAATATCTTATTTCACGACGTAACATAAATTTGAACAACGAAAGTTGTTTATTGAATACAAAATAACTGATGAGAAAACGTGAACTTTCCAGTGGCTTGAAACGGTTGTTATGAATTGGTTGATCAGGATATACTCTGGTGGTTCGTCAAAAATTGTATCATTGAATGATCAAACTCGTAACGCTATAAATAAGTTCAAACAGAAATTGTCTCACTTTTTATACGAGACGTATACGAGATTCAGAATCGAACAACTCTTCGATATCATAATAGGTATTTCTTTATTAACGTTTCTAATATTTATACTCTTATCATCATGGTGCATAATTTTTTGTATGGTCAGAGTATCCCGATTCTCAACCTGCGGTGGATGATTTACGCGTTTGCCTGCAACGAACTGATTTACGAAAATTCCTAATAGAAAATTTACAAGAAGCTCTGAAATCAAGATTGCTGCATCCAGGTGTAAATACACCGGATATCATAACGGCTTACATCGCCGCTATAAGGGCGTTGAGGCAATTAGATCCAACGGGAGTTCTTCTTGAGACGATTACGGAACCTATTAAGTAATCGTAACGTTACAATCATAATATTTCAACCACTTTGTAATAGAAATAAGTAACAACATGTGCATTTGCATCGATTTAATCAGTATTAAGATTACACAGAAGCGTCGGAACCTATGAAATATATAGAAAATTTATTTGTCTTTATCTTCTTTTACGCAGAATTTATTTAAGAAGCAGAGAAGATACCGTACGTTGCGTGGTAAGCGACTTACTCGATGATTCTCCTAGTGATCTAGCAGATGAATTAGTTAAAGGAGAGTCTATACAACTAGACGACGGTTCCGGTGATGAGGAGAACGAAGATTGGGATAAATGGATGCCGGATCCTGTTGACGCTGATCCTGGTACGTTTAAGTGTAGAGAAAATATAATCTCATTAATCGTATTAAACGATTTAGTAACGCATGATACGTTGGATTTTATAGCAAAATCAGCTCAACGCAGAATGTCAGATATAATCTCGATGTTGGTAAACATATATGGCAGCCAAGATCTGTTCGTAAACGAGTATCGTACATTGTTGGCGGATAGATTATTATCCCAATTAAATTATCACACTGAGCGAGAAATCCGCCACTTGGAATTACTGAAAAGACGTTTCGGAGAAAATCAACTTCATTATTGTGAGGTTATGTTGAAGGATGTCTACGATTCGAAAAGAATAGACGGTCATATACAGTCCGACACGAATTACATATTAGAGAAAGAACGGTTTCCTACATCCGCGTTAATATTATCGGCACAATTTTGGCCACCGTTCAAAGAGAACTGGAAACTAGAACTACCAAAAATTGTACAGAATCAATTGAATAAATATGTGAAGGCATTTGAAACTTTGAAAGGGAACAGAACGCTCTGTTGGAAACCCCATCTTGGAAATGTCACATTAGAAATCGAGTTAAAGGATCGAAAATTAAATATAAACGTAACGCCGATACACGCTACGATCATCTTACACTTTCAAGATAAGAGTAAGGAACATTTCCATAAATCTTGTTATAATTTATATTTACGTGAGTAAACATTATTCTAAAATTTTGCAGAGGAATGGTCTTTGGAAGAACTGGCGGAAGTGATGCATGCTCCGGCAACCGTGCTAAGAAGAAAAATAACCTTTTGGGTTTCGCAAGGTCTTCTGAAAGAAGTATCTAACGACGTTTACGCGTTGCAAGAAGAAAGCTCGACGAAAAACCGATCTTTAGCGGATATCGTGGAAGAGGAAGAAATCGAGAGTGCAATGGCGTCCGCGAGCGATCAGAGGGAAGAAGAGTTACAAGTGTTTTGGTCTTACATCGTTGGCATGTTAACCAATTTAGATTCGATGCCCTTGGAAAGGATTCATCAAATGTTGAAAATGTTTGCTTCTCAAGGTCCAGGAGCAATGGAATGTGGACTACCTGAATTGAGACAGTTCCTCGATAGAAAAGTTCGAGAACATCAGTTATTGTTCTCCGGTGGTTTATATCGTTTACCAAAATCGTAATACGCTTATTTCGAGCTACATGGTTAACATTGTTGCATAACTCGGACACTTTACAAATATTTATAATATAATTTGTATACATATTTATAAATTGTATTTTTTTAATCTCGCTTGTGTACATAGTTAATAGATGTAGATTTCAAGGATATCCTTAACGTTTTTTGTTACGCTTGTCCATACCAGATTTGGGCATATTTTATTTGGAATAAAATAAAACAATTTGAAATAATAAATTATTACAACTTGTTTATTATTTTTATTTTAGAAATAATACATAGAATAGGTACCTATTTTACGTAGAATTCTGAATTAAGTCACTCAAATAAAATAACAAATAATTTGACATGAAAGTTTGTGATAATTATCTATTATTTTATTTAAATGAACTTTCTGTGAGTCAATAAATTCGTACGCATTTATACAAATTCGTTCCAGTTTTCTGATATCGAAACCTGGCATTTTACATAAATAGAATTAAAAAATTACCTGTAAGATGGCAACTAGTTGTTGATAATCGAGGGAAATTATCATTGCTGAAATATTCTGCTAAAAAATCATTTTCACTTTCAAATAATCTAACAATTATTTCAAATAACATCTAAACAAATAAGATAATATATATTATTTCTCAAGTATATTATCTGAATAATGTTTGAGAATGGTCCGTATATTATACACCGTTATGTATTATGTATTAAATTGCCAGTACCACGATAGTAAATCGAAAAGGTTAAAAAAGGAAAAGAAAGGATTATTTTTGGTCCCTGGTTTTAAGGTACGAAGACAACGAGCCCGAACAAACACGTGGGTTAAAGAAATTAATATCGTCGAATCTCCAGACGATCATTCGTTTTATTAAAGCAATTGACATGCTCCCTTTCAATTAAATTCTCGTTAATATCCTTGACAATGGCATCGCGAAAATGATTCACGCAACTATGATTAAAGTAACGCGTACGTTGTTAATGAATGGTGATTAATACTAAAAGAACACGTTTTAGAGACTTTTTTTTTATTATAAAAAAAAGAGAATTATTTAACGTTAAAATATAATATGTTCGGTATCGTGTAACGTTAAAGAGTATCCTTTTGTTATTTTTAAGATCGAAACATTTACATATAATTTAACACGATGTACAATTTAATTATAATTAATTCATGCATGCGAATACATATATGCGTATGCCGTTACTTATACGTGTAGGTAAGTATGTACTAACCAGGAATTGAAACCTGATCGATTCTAGAAATAACCGTTCGAAACTACATGCGCTGTTCGAAAAAAATGGCGGAAAACCGATGAATCTTCTAATCGTTAAAAACGAAAACGATCATACTTGCCCATATCGGTTTCAAAACGATTCCAATATGGAGCAGCAAATTCGAACGAACGTTTTTGAACAGCCATAAAAAAATCCTGCATGATACATGAAAACTAAAAGACGATGTTCGAGACTAGGCTACGCGAAATTGATTCTGTTTTGAATTTCTAAATGAAATCGCTTTTCGCCATAAATAAGTTCGAGGAGAAAAGAATGGACGAATGGCGTGTAAGTAAATATATAGGACGGTATATCTTGTTCGAAATTGATCGCTCACGGGTTTAACGGAAAACCGGTGGAGAACCGTTATCTACAGAGCCGCCATTATTATCCGCGATAATAAATTCAAAACTATTTTAAGAACCGTTATTGTGCCAGCTTTCAATCCCTGGTGTGAATTACATCTAAATACGCTATTGCACTAAATACGCGACAAAAGTACCTTCGATTTTCAACTTTTCCTATTCCTACATATTTCTACAAAATATATTTCTTTGAGTTATATATACTATATATATATATATATAATGTCAAAATATAACGAATGCTACTTTAAACTAAAAACTCGAGTAGATTTCAGATCACTCTTGGTACAATTATATCGTGAAACGTAATTATCTATTTACGCAAAGTATCGGTCACTTCGCGTTCAGATAATCGAAAGGATCGTTAGTGCCTGTTGAAAATACAAGCACGTCGCACGGACCGCTAAACATACGCGACGAACGCGAAAATAGTTGGCGTTACGTTGCGCGTACATCGTATGGCAAATTTCAAGAATCACGCGAAATATAACATATTGAACGTATATGAACCGAGACGGATCCATATCCGGGCATAACTTTCGCGTATAAACGGTAAACGATAGACGACGTTGCATAATCAAGAATATAATTTCAAAGTGGGGATGTGCGGGTATCAAATATTTCGGAATTCCAATCGGGTAAAGTTGGAGTGAAGTCTAAGAAAATGAAAAATTGGAAATTTGTAAAGTGAAGAATTTCAAATTTAACATGAATATTTGTAAATTCAAGTTTGAAAGTGAGAATTAGAAAAACTTGTAATTTTGAACATTGAAAATTTGTATATCTATAAGTGTGAATATGTGTGAAATATCTGAATTTCCCTAGCTAATCCGACTTATTCCGACTCGACCCAATAGATTCGGATATAATTATCCGATACGTTCGATTACCCGCACATTCTTGTTTCCGACGTGATTGGCCGTCGTTTGCAAAGGTACGATATCGGTTTCAGAATCTGGTTACTATCGAGCACTTTCAGTCTCTATCTTCTAAAAACTTAATTTTATCAAATTGAAAATATGTAATCGATAAACAATTAGTCTATTATTTTACAAATAAATTGCACCACGACGTTATATAACAGAATTTTTAAATTATAGAACATTAAAATATAATAATAATATAATATATATGTATATATATATATAGATATATCTTTGTTAAAAACTGGAGATTCTTTCTATCTACGTAACAAACTAACGTTGTTCGAACGTTAGGAGAAACTACTTGGTCTTAACGCCTAATCGGTAGATTCATGTATTTTGATTTTCTTATATTCCTTCTTAGGTGATTTCTTCGTTAAACCAACGAGAATTCTAAGTCTCGAGTGAAGGTTTGTTAGAAGTTACGCGTTTCCCTGTAACTTATGATTTTATATTATATTACATTAATCGTCGTTACGTTACGTTTATATCAACGGGTAAGATCGGACGGTGTTCGATCGTTGATAAAAAAAAAATCTTTAACCGCGTAAATATTTCTTTCGCTTAATGTTAACGAGATTGTTAAATCGTAACAAAAATATTTTTTTTTTTTTTATTCTTTTCAAACCGTACTTTTTCCTGAGTCGAACTAGACTTAATAGTAATTTCGTTTCTACTCGCGAAAATCAAAATGGAAATAAGTTTTGATTTTATTATATATTGCACCTATTACACGCGAACGTATTCGTTCTTTAATTAAACAAAGTACATGATATTAAAATCTTTTTTCTTTGTCCCTTTCTACTCGCTTCCATTTATTTTATTTTAATGTTTCATTAAAAACGTAAGTACTTTAAAATCGATATGATCATTATGCGAAACAGCGTAGTTTGCAAAGAACGAATTTATATAAAAAATGTTATCTCTCTCTATTCTCTCCCTCTCCTCATATATGTATGTACATATATATATTTTTTGTATAATATAAAAATCTTTGTGGAAACCTCGGATTTATATAATATATTGTCAACATCTCAAGGTCATCAACATTATTGCATATGTCAATAGACTTTTAGATCAATGTACATATATTGTTAATACAGCATATTTAAATACCCACAATACATTTACATTAAGGTGACCAACTTTTACAACAAATTTAGCACAAAAATAAACTTATATGCACATTGATGTTTTACAGAAAATGAATAATTTTAATTACAGACTTATTTTTAGCATATAGAACAATTCAAAAGTATAAATCGGTACAAATAATTTGCAATTTTCTAATTAGCACAATGTTCAGAAATTAGTACAAACTCACACAACAATATCGAGAACCCTGAAGGATTGTCAATACAGAAATGTCGGTCCGAGGTTTCCGTTAGATTTCACAGAGAGAAAAGAAAGAAAACAGACAGAAAATCGATGATAAACTACATAGCAAAGCGGAACGAACAATTTTGACGGGTTAAACATAGAACGGTTACTTACTCGTTTATCATCGAGAAAATGGTGGTTACCTTCGACCGTGCGCGATAGTCTGACTCGACAGTAAAAATTGTTGTTTCCCGTACAAAATACGAGAGGCAAAATTCGAGCCGGCTAATACGAGAAGGTAAAAAGGTAGAATAATTATTGGATTACCTGGTCAGGCATACGCGCAAGATGCCGGGAGAAAAGATGGTATTTCGGTTAAACGAACGAAGCGACTTATTCGAGACTGTACATGCAGGAGCAACGTAGGCTTCCTTTGGATAAAAACTAGGCTAGGGAGAAAATTCTCCTTCTATTTACCTCTAATATTGTGGGGGTTCAAATATTTTCACATTCACAAATTGATGATTTACACATTCTTTAAAGGACTTTGTAATTTGCAAATTTTCACATTTCTAAATTTTCAGCTCAAATTTGCTAATTTTTTACACTAATTTCCTAATTATCAAATTTCTAGATTCTTAGATCCCTAGATTTTTAGATTTCTAGGTCTCTAGATTTCTAAATTCTTAGATTCCTAGATCCCTTGATTTCTGAACTTTTAGATTCCTAGGTTCCTAGATCCCTAGATTTCTAAATTCTTAGATCCCTAGCTTCCTAAATTCCTAGATTCACAAGTTCGCAGATTCTCTAGAGTTCTAAATTTCCTAGATTCCTACATACCTAGAGTTCTAGGTTTAGATCTCAATGTTCCTAGGTTCCTAGATTTACTAGATTCTCGAGATTCCTAGATTTTCAAATTCCCAAATTCCTAAAATCCTAAATTAACTTTTCGAAGATCAAAATTTCCAACGCCTTAATTCCCAAATTTCCAAACTCCTGAGTCCCCAAATTCCCAAAGCCTTAAATTCCCTTCAAGTCCCCAAACGTCTAAAAACAAATATTTCCAAATCTCGAAACCGTCAAATTTCCAAATTTCGAAAAGTCCAACCTTCCAGATAAAGTTTGCAAATTGGAAAATTTACCAGGGGAAAGTAAATCGGGCGGCGAATCTTCGTTCCCCCAAATATCGTGATTTTCCCTAGGGAAGCCTACAGTGCTCGCTACTGTACACACGGCGATACGGTATAAAATGACCAAGAGGATACAGGATGGATATATAAACGCGTTGACGAACAGGGCTGGTGATGCGAACGTGGCGAAGGTGGTCTGTCTCGTCTGGTTACTGGTTGGCGAACCGATCGCAGATCGTAGATCGAAGATCGAAGATCGTAGATCAAACACGCGGATGTTGTGTTCCAGAGTCCAGGTGTTAGCACGGGGCGGGTGGATTCCATTGTTAGCACTCCAAGCCTATAGGCCATGGTCAACCAATGTTAAAAAGAAAGAAAAGAAAAACAGTTTGTTAGTTATTTAATTATGATCGATTCGTGTTACCGTTAAGTATTCGAACAGTTTTAACAGTTAAAAAGAGATAATGGTTAGCGAGAAGCATTTGCCTTTCGTTAGAAAATCTCGTTTCTCTTCCCCTTTTAATTTTTTTTTTTTTCTAATCAACGAGATTCATTTTCATCCGCGTTCTTCAAAGCGTTTCGCGCGAAATTCGAATGGGATAAAAAGCGTCGAGCAATTGCTTCGCGCTCTCCGTCGATCGACGTTAGCGTTGAAAAGCGTGTACAATTCTTTCGAAAACCTGACAGAAACGCGAAGCTCGGTTGATCGCGTACGCCGTACGGTTAACAAGTTGTCAACTTTTCGAAATTGCCGCTTCTCCTCGTTACGTTGCCGCGTTACGGTTACTGCTCTCGTACCGTTAGCGCGCCACAAGATGAGTTATGATACCAACTGTAGGAACAACGTGACGTCACATAAAACTATATACACTATTCAGGTAGATCTTTATAGTACTTGATAACTATATGTGTATCAAATTTAATTACGTTTTGAAAATGTACAGTTTTTTAATAAAAAGAACCTGAACGTAACACTGATTAAATGTATGCATTTCACTAAATTCAAACAATGCATATGATCTGATATAATATATCTTATTTATTCATTGACTTCTTTTTATATATTCATATGATTAGTTGGACACTGTATATTGAATAGAAACATGAACATGATACATATATGTACAAGATATATGTGTATATATCTAAGACAATGATTATACATAGATATCTTTGCATGTTGGTATCCATGAATATATTTATAAAAAAAGATGCTAAATAACAAAGATACATATTATAATACTAAATTGTTTGAATTTGTCGAAATAATTTTTCTATTATTATTGTCACCTGACTTTTACATTTAATCAATATTATACACATCTCCATTAATTTGATTAAAAGCAATGAATTTTATTTACATTTCCAAAACGTGGCTTAATATCATTATTATCAAAGAACCGATTAGTGTACATAGTGACATCACCTCGTCCCTAAATCTGGCAATATAGCACGATTATTAGTAGACATTCAGCAAATGAGTCGTATCTCTACAATAGCGTTATGGTTGTACCTCCGCGTATACAACCGACATGATTCGCATTTTATGCGCGACTCATCTTGTGTGACGCGAACGGTGCTCGATCAAACGTAGCCGTAAACGCGTCGAATTGACGCTAACGAAAAATTGAATAAATTTTCGCGAGTACCCTCCCCGCGCTTAGGACAACTCGAGAAGAGAAAGTTTGAGAATTTGAAATGGCACGGTCGCGGTACCGTTTTACGCGCGAAAGAGCGTAACGAAGGCGGACAATGTTGTTTCGAACGCGAGGAATTTTGATTATTTTTGAAAAAGTTGTATTTTGTGGGCAGGTTTTGGGTGTGCACCTGCCACCGCGTAGCTACGTTAAACGACGTTTTGTAACGCGCGTACGACGTTAAAGATATATGTATACGAGTAGATGCGACCACGAACCGTATTAATTATAACGATTAATATCCTGTCAGCAAGCAGTCGGTTAACGGGCCAATGAATTGCGAGTGTGCCGTATTAATAAGATACAGGTCTATTATACAAACTTTTAGATAAGCGTACCTACTTTGTTAAACGGTGTTAACGACTATACGGATTACGTGAACACAGTGTTAATGCGATCGCTCCGAGAGAATATATACAGGGTGTACTTCTGGTAATATGTCGCAAAAGTGTTGGGAATAAAAGTTAATCAGTTCCAGTTGGTTATAGATTGTGACAAGTTTACAAGATAAATTTTTTAATTGACAGTCAAGGATTGTTTAGTATTTGTAAGTCTATAGTGTATAACAAATTTTTTTATTTAGAACTCTGATGATTACTTGAACATTTGGAAATTATCGACCAGCTTCGTAAAGTTGGAAATTTACAAACATAAAAATTCAGAAATTTTCGAATTTATAAAAGGATTTGGTTATTTGTTAATGTAGAAGTTAGAAATGTATTCTGAAGGTCATCTGAGGATGAAATTAAAGAATTTGCTAATACAGATATTTGGAAATGTTTAAATATAGTCTGTTAATTTGAAAGTTTGGGAAATTCAGAAATGTACTTCTATTAAAATGTAGAAATTTAGTAATTTGAAGATTCGATCTTAAAAATATATAGTACTATTAAATTCTTTAACTTTGCATAACAAATTTTTGAAGACATCACAATATATCTCTAACTCGAAACTGATTAACCTGTTCGTAACATTTTTGTTTCAGATTACCGGATGTGGCTAAAGAATCATGGCGACAGTCACGTGGTACACCCTGCATGTACAGAAATACGCGAAACGAAAAAAACAAATTAAAAATTTGATCGGTTTGACGATATTTACGACAAAATATATGCGTAACATTTTAATTTTTGTTCAGTGACGATTATCGTTACGTTTACGGGCGTACCATGTTATTATACGAATAATGTAATATTATACTATATACATACGTATACGAGTACGCGTTTTTTCACGTACACCTATACGTATGCATACGAAACATCGAGTTAGCGTCAACTTGGCCATGTGGAGCATTTTTGTTAGTTTTTTTATAAATAATATGTATAGTTATACGATTCGTGTAACGAATGAAATTGCATTTTATAATATAGGTGCCACGTTATAGATCTTATATGCGTAGTAATTGTTAGTGACGGTACATAAAAAGGATAGGATGCAATTTTAGGATTAAACCTTTTTAAATTCACTAAAAAAAAAAAAAAAATAATAAGTACAATTACCGAGAAAAGATACTTTGCGATGCATGGAAAAATAAGAATTTTTTAATCGATTATAAAAATTAGGACGGATTATTTTCTAAAGTACTTGGAAAAAAGAAACGAAATGAAAATTTTGTACGGTTCTGAATTTTCGAGCGACGTGAATGTGAAATGCGATAAATCCTGGAATTGCGTGGAACAAACAAAAGAAAAATTTGTCGATTCTCGCGAAATTGTTTACCAGTAATGTAACAAAAAAAAAAAATACTTTATCCGTACACGTTTTAACGAGCCTTCGCATCATATATCATAGCACCACCCCTGTTATCGTTGTATGAAATAAAAAAACTGCTTTTTCTGTACTTTGTATCAATTTTTATTTGAAACATGTGTACAACGCACGCTCGCAATGTATACACGTATAAAAAGGTTGGCTAAATGGAAAATCGATAAGCGTTCCACAGGCACAAGCTGCCAAAAAAAATGTCTCAATTCTAAACTGATCGTTCTCTTTTTTTTTTTCTTTTTCAACACTTACGTACGCGCATATATATGCGTGTATGTATGTATGTATGTGTGTGTGCATGTCATTGGTATGCGCGCGCGTAAATATCGGGTCAGAACGAATTGGATCGCATTACGGTACGACACGACCGTAAGTATCGTTCACATTCTTTCTTTTTACTTTTAGTCTTCGTTTATTATCTTACGAGTATCCTATCTCAGTGATGGGCAGGTTTGCGCCCGCTGAAGAGGTTGCGGGCAGTCGTGGGCTCGGTGCGACATAGAACTTAACTTACGTTTCTTAATTTTACGGTTTTCAAATTTTTTAATTTTCAAATTCTCAAATTCTCAAATTTGATAACTGAAAATTTGGGAACATAGAAAATTAAGAAATTTAGTTACAAATTTCCAAATATAGAAATTTCGAATCTAAATTATCACAGTTGCTAATTTTCAAATTTCCAAATCTCCAAATTTCCAAATTTCTAAAATCTAAATTAAATTTTGGAATCTGATAATTTGGAAATTTTCAAATATAGAAATTTGCTAATTTTCGAATCTAACTTAACAAATTCTGGAATCTGATTAGGAAATTTGAAAATAGAGAAATTTGCTAATTTTCGAATAAATTTGTAGAAATGCACCGTGCCCTTGCGCAGTTGCCCATCACTGTACCTATATCACGAGACTTCGAACCTCTTAATAATTAAAACGTATCGATAACGACGATATTCGACCGTAATAAGTAGTACTCCGTGTGTCTGTATAAAAATCGAAAAGATTGCGTAGAAAGAAAGAGAAAAAAAGATGGGTAGGTGCGCACCCGTACCACCGTTCAACTCGCGTTGTTTCTTCTACTCGTAACGTTGCCAAAAGAACATAAAAAATGATCTTACCTAATTGCGGGGAGTCGATTTAGATTCTAAACAATATTTATAATCGAATGGATAACAGATAGGTGAACGGAAACGAGAAGGGCAAAAGAACTTTTGCGATCGAGTTTACAAAATTCACGAGATCGTAGAAATTTCGAATTTGTACGCGCATCGTACTTTTGTAACGGATCATTCGTTACATCGATCGAAATCTGTCTTATAGAAATAGTAAAACATACATCGTATACGTGCTTAATGCCCGTTCTTCGTTCGCGTATTCTGAACGGCATAAAAAAAGAGAGATCTTCGGAGTCTAGGAACATGTGAATTCCTAGAATATTTGAGAAGGGAAAATCACGTGGATGTACAATGTCACTTAAAATTGTGCAGCATTTTGGAAGAAACATTTTTGTACGTAAAATATTGTAAATTTTTGTGTATAAATTTCTATCATTTCTATGATTATAATGTAATGATTTCTTCTTATATCATTTTTTATTTTTAATCCATCGTTTCTCTCATATATTTACCTTATCAGTTCTGATTTTTATTTTGTATAGGATCTTTACTGTATTTTTTAATTATGTAATTTGTGGTTCTCCCATTTTTCTTAATTTCATTATTACTTATCATGGTGGAAGATCATGTTTTTTGGTAAATTTCACTTGTACAGTTCATAATTTGTTGTCGAAATAGAACATTAAAAAATAGACAACTGTTAAATAATAAATCACCTTGTATTTCTCATTTTATTGCAGTCGTATCAAGGTATATGATTTTCATTGACTTAATGTGAAATCTAATGTATTTAACTTCTTAGAAATAATATTATTTTATAGTTAGCTAGATTTGCAAAGTATATGTATATTATACTGTACTGTATTCTTCTTTCATACAATAACAATATACATCAATATATCAACTTCTGACCCTTGTAATATAATAATGATTGTTCTTATAGGTCTCACATATTTACAACACTTCTACACAAATGTTCCTCGCGTTACATTGCACAATTTCCCGTGACACTATACGAAAATAACGCGAATACGCGTGTGTGACGATTAAAGGAAAAGAAAAGAGTAGAAAAATAGAAAAAGATAGAAAAATAGTAGGAAGAAAAGGAAGAAAGAATAAAAAGAAGTATATAATCGATCCTGATGCTACGCATAAAATAATGAGACGGTATTAAAAAAACTAACCTTTTCGCGGAGGCGCGAACAGTATCGCGATATCGGTCTCCGGATTCACGATAAAGCACCAGCCCTTTGATAAGGGTGCTCGCGAATCTGACCCAAGTGTCTACGTTGTTTCGCAGCGGCCGCTGCACCTGTCCCCAACATACAAACGTGTATAATTCATCTGCTTCCACGTGTAATATATTATTTTACTCCTCTCCTCGGCAGCTCGCTCGACTGCCGCTAGAAAAAATAATATTATCAATTAAACTTATCGATTAAGATCACGGTCGAAACGCAAACTGATACATTTGCAACGCTTTCCGCGCCATTTTCTTCTTCCTCGCGCGCCATTTTGTCGTCCCGACGCGTTCCCGTTTATCAGTTTGCGACCGAACATATCCTTCGAACCGTGAAACGTACAAATAAGGAGTAAACCTTGTATTTTTACCTGAAAGAAGAACGCTCGTGTAACCGTTGAAACATGGATCTTTAATCGACTCTTTTACGCGATCTGTTCGTTCTTACTTACTTTTGCGCGTTGATCGTTGCTTTTCAACGTTCGCAGATTATATTTTCAAATCGTTCTTTAATTATATAATATAACATGAGATAACATAATATAATATAGTATAATATAATGTAATATAATATAATTTGGACGCGTGGCTAAAGTTGAAGAACGTTTTTAATCTCGATTCACTGTGTATACGGGAAATTACGGATCGTAAACAACTCCTGATCATCTTAATATCTACGAAGTACAATAAATATTGTTTACTAAGAAGAACAAGTATACACAGTGAATTCGATACAAATTGAAATTCGTGACGTTTTTAAGAGACGAAATTATCGGAATATCGGTTGCGCTTATGACTAAGAAGATAACGACAAACGTTCACTTATACTCCTGGCGTTTTCATGCAAATATTCACGATATCACCGATTTCACTGATGTACAATAATTTACGCGATCCTTCGCTATGTCATTGATGGGCGTATAACGTGCTCTCGTGGGCACTGATGGTTCTGAATTTTAAAATTCTAAAATTTTTGAAATTTCCAATTTCCTCATTTTCTGGCAACCTATATTTTCCAACTCACAAATTATAACTCAACGATTACTAAATTTTCAACAACCAAATTCTGAAATTCTGCAAAACCTAAATTTACAATATTCCTGAATTTTTATATTTCCGAATGTCTATATTTCTAATTTTCTAGTTTTCCAAATTTACAACCATGTAAATTCCTAAATTTCCAAATATGATTATTCCTAAATCCTCAGACTTGAAAATCTGAAATCTCCTGAATCTCGGAACCTCATCACTGCCCGCCCGCGTTCACCAGTGCCCTTGCGGGCACCAGATCTGCCCATCACTCTTCTACCATACATTCTATGCAATATGCTATTCTCGACTTTCAACCTTCGAACGACGTCAAATAATAATTGTCTCCCCTAGAAATCGTTATTTTGTACACCTTCGTTACTCGATACACACACTGACAATTGTGAATGTTCAATATTTACGACAACGTGCACTCTGCAATATTTGACACTTTTTTGACAGGACAAAATAACGTTTCAAGGGACGTCTGGTAAGTTGGCAGTTACAACGCAACGGTTCGCTAGTCAACTTATCAGACGCGTATAGTACTCCTTTATTTAATACGATCGAATGTCGAACACGTTTACACGTACGTTCAAACTCTGTTCGTTAGTTTAACCTCTTCACGGTCAGTTTTCAATTTTCTCAAAATTAAAAACAGAAACGATCTAATCGTTATATTTTACTTTACAAGATTGAAGTATTTAAATTGGTAACAATTAGAAAGAATTGTAAAAATTCAATAGTATACAAGAAAAATAGAATATGTATAATCAGTGAAATTATAGAAAAGTAACATTAAATTAAATTGAAGAAAATACAGGCTGATAAGTTGGTAATGTGGACCACATCGGTTTACGTGACAACTGGATGTACGCAAGTGTTATTGACCTTGAAAAGGTTATGTTACTCGCTAACGAACAAAGTACATACTCGAAACGACAATACACGCGTATATTTAAGCATAATTATAAACGTATCATAACGTTATAATGATAGTCAGTCCTGAAAAAACGGTATCGTATTTGGTCCCTGTTTTTCCTATTATTTCTTGGCCATCGTTCGATTTCGTGTCTTGATTTACATCATATTATGCCGCTTGATCATCGAAACGAACAATTTTCGTTTATTCGTCATTGAAAATATTACAATTGCAAATAACCTCCTTATCGCCGAACTTCGGAACACCGAGATTCTTCGTTCCACGTGATTAATATAAATTCACCCTTAAAATTACGCTAACTACAATGATTATAATTACGATAACATAATTATCGATTAGGCAAATATAGTTTTCATAATTATTTTACTTCGAATATACGCGTGTGGTTGTACGTCATTTTCCGACGCGCGTTGTGTAAAAAAAAAAAGAGAGAAACGTTGAAAACTTTAGCGAACGCGCGATGATTTTATATTATTAACGATCAGATCGTTATTTGATACGTAATACTGGAAAACAAACGTTGCGCTCTATTTTAATAAATTATCAAAAAACATAAAAAATAAAATATGTACAATTACGAATAAAATGCAGATATAAAATAATATAATATAATATCATATAATATATAATATATATATAATATAATATAATAATAATAATTTGAAAAATAATAAAATAGAAATATAATATATAGCTACTTTTTCTTTTAGGTAATTATATCGATGAGGTAGCGTTTCTTTTCTCTGCCCTTTAGGCAGATTTTCAATCTGCCGATTTGATATAATTCGTGAATGAAATCGAAATCGAAATCATCTTCATCAACTACGGATCGTATAAAACATATTCGCATCGAGTATAAATATCTCCTAACAGGCGATTTAAGCGATATTACGCGTGATAAGAAAAATAAAAGGTGGACGGTAATGAACGAAATAAAACCAGATTCTTAGACAGAATTTTAATCCTTCGTTGCATTTAGTGACGTACTCAAAGGGAGGCCAAGGAGCCCTGACATCCCTCTCAAAAAATAAGAAAAAGAAACGTTAGACAATCTTCTAAAAATCTTCGACTAGCTTCACAGAATATTGATTGATTTTAATTATAGGAATGTTAAATTATATCGAACAGTGTTAAACAGCAGTGCTGAATACCAGAGTGAAGTGAATTATATTAAAATTGAACATATCTATTACATATTTTACTATAGTCGAAATTATCGAATATAGTTTGTCATTTTTAATAAAAATTGCTTGATTAAAATTTTATATATTATTACAAATTAGCAATGTGCAACTTCTCTCTAAATTTTGTACTATAAAAGTACATCATATGTTCATTATGATTTTCCTGTTATTACTGAAAGTTGAATAATTAAGTTAAACAAAATAATGCAACGAAGAATTAACCTTTCTATCGAAATCGTCGATAAAACTTATTCGAAACGAAGTTGCGCGGCTCGACAAATAAACTTCTGTTAAACTTCAAACAGAATTAAACGATTATAAATCGTCTTCAAATTCATGCAATCGCGTTCGATTAAATTGTCGCGTGACAAAATCACATTTTCTACCGCCCTTCTTTCTTTCTTTCTTCTTGTAAGTACGTTCGAACGCGATTACGAATGATGCGCGATTTAACGATTACGATATGTGAATCTCGAATAAAACTATTGCGTACGTATGCAGATATACGTGGTACGCGTAAATACAATTTGTTTGATAAACATTTCAAGCGCCATTGTTAATCGACTAACACGTTTCTAAATCTTTGGGAAAACTGACTCGAAATAAGTCGATGGTTTCACGAAATAAAGTGAGTTCAACGATACGAATAAAGTATAGAACGATATTCAATTATGAACACTTTTTAATATCTTTATGTATCGTATCGAATAAAAATTTATGTAACGCGCCGAATCGTCTCGCATCCAATGACGTAACTAGGTGGAGCCCTAGGGAGGGTGGAAGGCTAGTAAGGGAATCAAAATAGGGATTGGCTCTTAAATTTTTTAGATTTCCAAATTTCCAAATTTCCAAATTTCCAAATTTCCAAATTTCCAAATATCCAAATGTCCAAATTTCTAAATTTCTAAATATCCAAATGTCCAAATTTCTAAATTTCCAAATTCCCAAATTCCTAAATTTCCAAATTTCTAAATTTTTGATCTTCTGAATTTTTGAATTTGCAAACCCCCAAAACTATAAAATCCCAAATCTGCAAACTCCCCTATTTCCAAAGGTCATTCCTGACATGAAACTGCCGAAAAAATCTAGGGACCCTAGCAAACCTAGTTACGTCAATGGCGTGTCATATATCGTATCGTACATCTACGTATCGTCGCGTCAACAAAATTATGTCTAGCAAGTTAATCGAATTCTGTTGAAATGTTAAACGGAAATATATGTAATAATAATAACAATAAATATATTGCACCATAAATATATCGGCTCTTGTATAAATGCTTCATCTTTTCCACGGAAACAAACGGTTTACGCACTTTTTTCGCGTAATCGTTAAATCGTTGACGAGAAGCAAAAATCGGAACCACGACTAACTTATACTAATCTCTGTTTTTGTACACTGAACTTCAACGAGAATTAAACGAGCACGCGTTTTCTTTTATTCGTTTATACGTACAAATTGAATAAATAGCAAGGTATTTTATATTATGCATTCCCAATGGACGGTCAACTATGTGGTATTGTTTTCGCGCCATTTTTAATCGCCTTTCATGTTGATTTCAACTATCGCGAGAAATTGGATAATTTTTCTATGTACTATATATATATATAAATTAAAAAGTATACGAATAAATAATATAATATTTGATCGTTTGATTATATGTATATATACATATTATATATGTATGTACGTATCTATATGGCAATGCACCAGAAAATATCGGACATAGAGTTACGGTTATACACGTTCGCTTTTTTGTCCTTTTATACGACGAAAGCGAAATATAAGGACTACGTGAACATGATACGTTTGAAAAATGAAACCATACATATGTACATATTTTAGTTTGTTAAGGTTTGAATTCGATGTAAAACGATGTTGATAATATATACGTATATTAACAATATTTTGAGAACAAAAACGCTTTTCACATTATATTGTGCAAATTTAAGTGATATTTGATTTGTTGTTACAAATGTCAGTGGTATAAATAAAGCCATGTACCTTGTAACATATACGAATAAAAGTGTGATTAATATGATAATCCCCGAAAAACAGGAAACAAGAAAACGAGAAGGTTAACGTACTAAAAACAATTGGAACTTGATCTTATACAGGTGATATTTCATTTTTCAAACGTACCATAGTCACTGAACACATTAATGATCTTTACTATGCATAGTAAATGGTAACGAATGTATAAGTGTAAGATTCATGGTACGATAACCGAGTATTTTTTCGTTGATCAACGAGAGGTTCGTCTCCCTTTCTTATCGATAACGCGTATGTAATATGTATACGCGATAATGTATATACAACGTTTGCATTACTTGGCTCAATAATTTACGTTTATCCCGCGGTCGTTAAAATACCGCGCGTGTTAAAATCTGGAGGGTTATAAAACGACTAATAAAATTTAAATACGCGTAACAATGGTACTAAATTATTAAAGAAAATCTCAAATAAAAAGAAAATGGAATCAAATATATTCAAAGTATATATCGCGATAAACTCTGTACGAAACAAATACCTATAATAAATAATATCATCGTTTAACGTGACGCTCTTCGATGAGTTCCCGATTATGCTCGTTTTTCTTCTTCTCTTCTAAATCTATTTCATAAAATCAAACGTGACATTTTCCCGCGCAATCTACGGAACTGCTCTTGCACGGATCTTCGTTGTCCGTGTGATTCTTCTTTTGTTTCTCGAATTTCGTTATTTGTTATGATCCGTTGTTCGAAAAATGCGCGTTACGAGCGATATCGAACGCATCCGTTATCAAACGATTACCGGAATCGATGCGACTAGTGAACGACTGATTCTCGTAGCGTAAAATGTTCGATACCGTTATTAAATTAATAATACCGTTTACTTAACTCTTAATTACTATAGACGTTAAAACTGCGTGCTTGGGTTGTTAGTGACAACTCAATCTCCATTGCATCGTTACATCAAATTTACAAATTTTCATCTTTTTACATTTACAAGCTTTCGAATCAATCTTTCAAGTTCTTAAATTTCTAATTTTACAAATTTCTAACTGTACAAATCCTTATGTTCATAAATTTCTGAACTCCCAAGTGCGTATACCCCAATATAAAAATCTGCAAATTTCCAAATTACTTAATTAGGAAATGTACAAACCTCAAAAGGGCATCTATAGTAATTAAGGGTTAATACACCTACCTAACGAACCTTTCAACCTCCCTATACCTTCTTAACGACTCTTAATAAATAACGAAACGACTATCGGTTCCCTTTCGACCATTATTATGCCTTTAACGTTGCTAATGATAGACTAAATGACGATAACGATGTAAACGACAAGGATAACGAATATTCTAATGCTATTGGTACTAACACTAGTACTAATAATAATTATAATTATAATAATAACAGCAATGGTAATACTATTAATATCGTTGAATAATAGATGATGATGACGACGACAATGTTGACGATGATGGTAATGATAATAATAATTATTGCATAACGCTTATGATAATAATCATAATAATAATATCAATAAAAATAACGGTAATAATTACTTACAAGCGCGACGGTAACGAAATGATATTACTGCCATAGCAAACACGTAAATAAAAAAAAAATAAGTACAGTACGTACAAATCTACGTACGCGTACGCTTCTTTTCCTTTAACGCGGAATATTCTTCTCGTTACTTTAACCCTTCATTGCATTATTTTGCGTATATGTTAAATACATAAAATAATGTCCTCTCAAATTTATTCATTTCAATAAATGTAACTGCATATTTCGTTATTAATGTATCAAGATAATTTTTATTCTTTCTTATTGTAATCTCTAAAGAGTTTACAAGTGTACCTTTTTCTAAACTTGATAAAATCCGTGCAATGAAGGGTTGATTGATAAAAACGTATTTCAGAGAAAAATATATGGGCTTCTTAAAAATATGAAGTTGATATAAGTTTATAGTATCTAACTTAACATGATATACTGTATTCTACTTTCTTTCTTTTCAGACATTCTTGGTATAAAAAGGCATTTGTATTTGAACATTTTCAATAAAAAATTTCAACAATTTAACCATTAGTGTAATATGAATTTCAAGTGTTTCGAGTTAGGTTAAACCTCAATCACATTTTTAAGAAAATTCCTCAAAAACTGTACTGTGCAAAACGTATAAGATTTCAACAACGTATCAAACTCGAAAGAAGAATTCTTCGAGATGAAACCGAAAGAAGAATGGAGTACGAGAAGAAATATTCCGTCGCGATTCGAGTTCCGTGGAATAGGCGAATAATATTATTACGTCTTACTTTTCGTTCGTTTTACTCGATTCGTTTTCTTTCTCCCTTATTCTCTCGCTTTTCCACTGCACCGCGTCGAGTTTCAACCGAAACGCGTCGAGAGGAGATCAAACGACAAGTAGAAGGAAACGCGGGAGTAGCGGAAGAAGAAAAAGAAAAACGAACGAAAGAGAGAAAGAAAGAGAGAAAGAAGGATCTCGCGACGAAGATCAGCGAGCAAACAACCCACCAGAATGATCAGCAGTGGTGTATTCCGTGAGAAGAGGCGAGGCTGCCAGGGCGGCGTAGTTGGCGTAATCGGCGTACGGCGTGTAAATTAATCCGTGAGGATCACCGGCGGAAAGAAGGGATCCTGGGGGACCCGAACCGTTCAGCAAGGACGCGGCGGTCGTCGGGACAGATATCCGGGGCGAGAGTATTAATGGTGCCCCGAGAGGGGCGCTGGGCGTCCTCATCGGTGTTGCCAAGCCCGGAAGAAGCCGCTGCGTTTCCGCCGCAGCCGCGGCAACGCGTCTCCATTCTTCGTCGCAAGCTAAAACACAAATAATATTAAATTAATACATTAATAAATAATTAAGACAAATAATTGCTTAACTCCTTCAAACGCTGTGACACTATTTGTTATAATAGACGTTTTGTTTCGGATTTGAAAACACAAACTAAAACTTATTTTTGTGATACATTGCAGGTTGATGAATTTGCAAAATTGAGGAATGGTGGTATACTACAAGTGTTTTCATTTCAAAATTCATTTGTATCAATCTGCAAATAATTGCAATTCTTGAGATGAGTAATTTAAGGTGTTCATATTGTGGAATAAATCAGGTCTGAAAGAGTTAAGTAACTTCACTCAGCTATCTCCTAAACCAAGCATGTCAAGCATGCAGTCCAACAAGTTGCCGCCCCATTATAATGGCATCCAACGTAGTTATTTAACACTAGAACTAGCCAGTCAAAATAACTGGTTCCAGGTTTTACAATACATATTACAAAACTTTGTTGCTGTACTTTTGTTTAAATGTCTGTCATGTTTTATTGAGATACAGAATGGTTATATATTTTAGTTGATGCTTCAGTATCTATTCGATATTTCTCCTCTTGATTTTCAATTTAAAAGTGAATATTTAACGGCGGTAGTGTTAACCTTTGACAAAACTGTATATTTTTTTTAAATAAAATTATAAATCCATGAATTAAGTATATAACGGAGTTCGAGGTTTTATAGTACTTAATGTCACCCTCGATGGTAAATGACATGCCTGTTCTATACAGTAAATTACTCCGTGTAATTTGAGTTCTAAAGTGAAACTAATGGGCAAATCTCCAAATTCTCAAAATCCCTGCATGCTACGCATAATACGAAGTTCAGATGCGTACCCGAAGCCGCAGCAACTTTAGTGTTGGAATCCCGGTAGGTACCGTTTATGATAGCGAGTTCCATTAGCTGTCGTTTTTTCAGTTCGTCCTCTCCATCGGCCTGCAAATAATCAGCTTCATCAATTTTATATCGACTAATTACCAGTCTAGGTATCTATTAGAATAGATTTAAATCTTCGATGTAACTGGAACTCTCTCACCACGGGAACGAGAAGCTTCTTCACTTCTTCGACGGCTCTGGCAAGCTTCAAAGTGGCACGATTTTCGGTATCTTCAACCGTTAGTAAAACGTGCAGTTCATCCGTCAGATGTTCCCAGTTTGGTTTCCCCCGATTTTGCTCCTCCTGTGGAATCATGAAAATGAGTCTGGATTCTCCATTTAAAGCTCGTAACGCGATCTTACGAAATGAACACGTTACGCGTTGCAATTATGCGAACGTTGACATTAACGTATACGTTATACTCTCTTGTAATTACACTTAATGTCTCAGCAATTACACTTAATGCCTGGACATCTATTTGCTATATAAATGAACCATTCCATACTGTGATATTTCGCTTATAACTATATCTTTATATTCATTTGACTTATTACGTATCGACCGTTACATATAATTTCTGGTGAATGTGCTATATTTATTTTTAAAGTGAAAGCACTTATTAATTCGTTTCGTAAAAACAGCCTTACATCGAGAAATCGTACATGTTTCAATTATCATAAACCAACAGTATCATTTTTTAATTACGAGTTGAATTATGTACATAGGTGTTTTACATTTTAAGTAAATAATTATTGTCTATGTGTGTATAATTTGTACTAATAATACCTTTACGTTTATTTATCCTATTTTCTAGAATTTAAATAAATAATTCTAACTATTTAGACAATTATAAATAGTTCTGATTCTAAATATTTTAATAGGCAATTCTGGTATAATTTATGTCTACTACTATAACTCTCATTCGTAACCGTTAGTTCTTCTCTCGCACTTCCGTCATTTCTAGCACATGTGACAAATTTTCCTCCTTTTTCTACGAAAGTTACGAAACGTCCAAGTGATAGATGTATGTAAAATTATTTCGAGAGGTGGCTGCCGTCATAAAAGAAATTTCGGAGACAAGCAACAATTTATTTTTATACTCGTACTTACGATAAGATTTTCTCCCGTTCGCCGAACGCAGCTTGAAAACAGGAATACGTTACTTGGCGAATAAGTGTGCGTTATCGTTCGATGTTTTGTAAATGGTATTAATAATAATAACGGTAATAATAATGAGAATTACAACGATATTCACGTAAATAATTAGCAACATATTAGAACGCGAGAATAAAGAAAACAAACGAGAAGACGAAACGTGGTAAATGCTTCTAAAACAGATCTTTTGTGACGGAATTCGCGGTCATCGTTGAGATATGGCGCGACGCAAAATAAAACATCTCAAATGTTGTTCGATACGTAAAGAAAATTGCGCGGAGGGGAAAAACGAACGAAACATAATTAATCGCGAATCACGGAAAACAATTTACCTTCTTTTTGTCCCTCATAGAACCTTTCCCCCTAACCATTATTTTGCATCCAGTTTCTTGTTCAAGTTGTTTGGCCGTCATTCCTCGTGGCCCGAGAATTCGTCCGACGAAATTAAACTGCAACATAAACGTTTCAAAATATCAGTCGTGTCTCTCTCGTAAAACCTGTGATCGTAAATGTATCTGGTCGTCAGGTTTATTTAATTGTTTTGTATTTTGTATAAAAAGAACTATGTGGAAATTGATTTAGAGATGTGGGAGGGAAGGATGAAACATAAAAGTTAATTTATTCGTGTGGCAGAATAAAATAAAACATGAAACTTAATTTATTCATATGGTTGAATAAAATGAAACACGAAAGTTAATTTATAGATACAGTAGAATAAGATGAAACACAAAAGATAATTTATTCATGTGGTACAATAAGATAAAACATGAAAGTTAATTCATTCATATGGTAGAATAAAATGAACATTTTGATTATAAAATATAGATGAAATTAAATTATCTGATATATATGAAGATCTTTAAATACCGCAATACACAACATGCTCTTATGAATCTTTAACACTGTGTATACGTATGATTGGTACAGTGCCAAAAGAGCAATTTAGTGCAAAAAGTATAGTTTACTCTTTCACTATACGTATGAGTGTTACTTAAAGTACAATATAAGAAACGTGTTTGTGTATAAAATATTCTAAATCTATAATATAAAATGAAGTTGGGAATAATTTGTCTGTAATATACAGTCTCCCTAAGGACATGTACACATATTATTATATAATTAAATAAACGAAATAAACAGAAGTTAAATTGATATGTTAACACTTCTTTAATGTACAAGCTGTCCCAATAAAATGTAAACATACTTGATTATCACGTATGTAAACACACTCCGTACACCATTATCATTATCTTTGTTTAATATAAGTAAAATAAACAGAAGCTAAGTTCATATTACGTTGCCTATTTTGAAGTTACAAGTGTTTAAACATCGATGGCTTGTAACATTTTCGTTCACGTTTCTATTACCCGTACAATGCTAACTTTATAATAAATAATTTGCGAAATTAAAACAGAAATTGTGTCAACATGCGGTGTACCTCTGGCAAAAAAATATGTTACTTTAATCCTTAACAGAATAAATTTATTATCTTGTGAAAGTCATGCAACAGGTTCAATTAAATTTGCATAAAGTTTCGAACACTATTTAACCACTCTTGAAATGCCTTTCTTAAACCTTTCTTATTGCAAACATTACGTAATCCCTTTTTCTAATTCACACCGAACACGTTTAATAAGATTAATATCTGGTATTTGAGTTTTCCATTCGGAAAATTACGTAATAACCAGTTTTCAGCTGTGTATGGTGTATCCTCGTGTATTGTGAGTGTGAAACTTCGAATTACTCGAAATGACCTCTGTACGTTACTCAACATTGTTTTTTAATATATTTCGATACTTTTATCTCTTCATTTTATTATCGGTAAATGAGACATTCTTAGTACATCGAGACATTGCTGAATAAAGATCCCTATACAATTGCTTTGTCACTTTTCTTGAGCTTGTGGAAAACTTTGATACGCATCTGATCAGGTTTTCTCTGAATCATGACTACTTTTTCGCATGGAAATTAAGCTCCGACTCATTCATGAAAATAACATTTTTCCTGCATACAAGTCTCACTACTCCTCTCTTATATTCATCTTCTTGTCACGTCTGACTTCGATTCTATGTCACATAAATCTTCCTTCTTGTATCGTTTACAGATGCATTCTTCCTCCATTTTTATTAACAATTTCTTGTACTATTGGCAGTATATGTATACCGAAAAAGATACTAACAACTATTTATTCATAACTTCATTTTATCTTATAGAAATTTTAAACTTTGATAGTATACGTAACAGAATAAGTATTATTTTATGGTTCTTCTTTGTAATTAAATCAACTCAAAGTATTGTTTCAAATACAGATAATATTAAATTGTTACAGTTTTGTACATTTACAGTTTGCACATTATATGTACAGAAAAATATGTTTCTCTCTCTGTGCTGCGCCATTTTTGAACAACCCTCACTGTACTCCGATTCCCGCGCAAATTGATGATATTAAAAATTTACAAAAAGAAATAAAATGAATCGATAAATTAAAGCTAAAACTTACGTCAGGATGTTCTTTAACGGGCACATAAACTTTCTCTGTCAACGTTATGATTTTTCCATCTGGTTCCGGTAAAATCAGCGGTTCTTTCTTGACGCCGCTGATTTGAAAAAGACTCGCCCGCACTTTTGCGATTTCTGAAACATAGGAACAAAAAGAAAATAGTTAGATAAACGTGAAAAATTGTAAGTCATTTCTTTTTTACAATCGACATACGCATATAGGATAAGTGTCTATAATAGTAAACGAAAACGGTGGTCCCTAATTTTCCCTAGGGTGGCGATGTAGAAGAAAGTGGATCCACTCATTGGCTTACATTTATTAATTTAACAATTTTGGAAATTTTTGAATTTTCTTATTTTTAGATCTGAAGATTGAAAAACATAAGTTTTTGTAAAAGATGAGGTCTTGAGAATTTGGGGAAGTGGGAATTGGGGGAAATGGGAATTTGGGGAAGTGGGAATTTGGGGAATTGGGAATTTGGGGAAGTGGGAATTGGGGGAAGTGGGAATTGGAGGAATTGGGAATTTGGGGAAGTGCCAAATTGGGGAATTGGGAATTTGGGAAAGTGGAAATTTGGGGAATTGGAATTTGAGAAATTGGGAATTTGGGGAGGTGGAAATTTGGGGAATTGGGAATTTAGGGAATTGGGAATTTGGGGAAGTGGGAATTTGGGGAATTGGGAATTTGGGAAAGTGGGAATTTGGGGAAGTGGAAATTTGGGGAATTGGGAATTTGGGGAAGAGCCAAATTGGGGAATTGGGAATTTAGGAAAGTGGAAATTTGGAGAATTGGAATTTGGGGAATTGGGAATTTGAGAAAGTAGAAATTTGGGGAATTGGGAATTGGGCAAATTGAGAATTTGGCGAAGTAGAAATTTGGGGAATTGGGAATTTGGGGAAGTGGAAATTTGGGGAATTGGGAATTGGGCAAATTGAGAATTTGGCGAAGTAGAAATTTGGGGAACTGGGAATTTGATGAAGTAGGAATTTGGGGAATTGAGAATTGGGGAAATTGAGAATTTGGCGAAGTAGAAATTTGGGAATTTGGAATTTGGGGAACTTGGAATTTAGGGAATTGTGAATTTGGGAAATTAGAAATTGGGGAACTTGAAACTTGAGAAAGTGGGAATTTGGGAAATTGAGAATTTGAGATCTGTATGGGAACTTGCAGAGTTTAAGAATCTAAAAATTTGAGAATCTTAAAATTCGAACATTGTGCACATTTAATATCCAAAATGGAAGCCAGGTGATAAACTCCTCCCTCTACATAAGGCGTGAGCAATAAGAACAGAGCATCGCGTCTACTTTTAGTATCGTTGCTCATTACGGATGACATCAGACGCGTTATATATCGTTAGTTTCTCTCTACCTTCCTCTTTTCCTGAGAAATTTATTCATCGCATTTGGATTGTTCATAGGATTCAAAAGGTTTGCAACACTGTACAACTTTTCTTTAAATTCTGCTAACAAGAGAAAACCTTGCAACATGTTTTCATTGTGTAAGAATACCACGTTTAATCTTCTCAAGGACGCTGGCACATACGTGGATGTTTAATTTTTTGTAAATTCAACAACCAATGGCCTCACGTACGAACATTATTCATTTTATTGTTATCAATTCTTTAAGAATTGGTTTAATTATTTTCCAGTTAAAAGTAGTTAAAATGTCATTACATAAAAAGTGGGTCATCGTCATCAATCTTACAGGAAATCATTATTATCAAATTTGTTTCAATATGTACATTTTATTATGTTCCGTAAAATAAAGAATGATTTAAATGCTTTTCGCACAATTTATGTGCTTATACATCACTGTGCTAAGCCATTGCTTGCTTTAGCAAGATAATTAAAAATTCATCATTTTTCATCGCAAATGAGTCATAAACGATAAAGTTTCGGTTCATACTTAAAAGGTCAGATTACATCGAAGGTCTGAGAGTACAATACTGGGTGAGTCAATAACAACTAATATCTAAAATAACTCGTTTGTATCATAAACCGATTTAAGACATGCCTCATTAAGAAACCCATTGAATGCATACAATTTATTTAGATATTTTCATACTAATTGTTTTGTCCCATTTTCAGTTTGTCGTTCAAGGTCAACTGAAGGCCAATTTACAGGTCCTAACCTTGAAATAACTCCAGGTTTTAATATCTCGGTAAAAACTTTACAGTCATTTCGTTAATATTTTCAGTTTCGTCCCAAGAAATTCCAACGAGAGTGGATACAATACATGCGAGAACGTAGGAATTCGTCGAGTATCGCACGCGGTCCATTTTTAAATTAAAAGCGTAATCGTAAATATCGTGTATCTACGCGTTTCGCGCGAAACGATTTATCGAGAAATATTTTGGGAAGAGAAAAAAGAAGGGGAAAATGGAATGAAACTCGAAGCCAGCGACGAACTCGAGACATAAAATCGTTAGGAGAGATAATAAAAATCTACGTAAGCGTAGGATACAATGATGGTGGATCGATGTTGGTAGCGGCATAGGTGCAGCGTCCATGACATCATCGATGTCGTAATCACCTAGCTACGATCCATGACACGGATCAAATGCTTCGAGAAGAAGAAGATGATGATCGCGTTGCGCGGACACGATTCAGCTTACGAAACGTATTTGTTCTTCGTTAGTTTATCGAACGAAAACGAGACTGTGAACAAGTGCGCGTTCGAGGGCAGAGGCGCCAATCTACAGAGACCCGCTAATGATCTTTGTAAATTAAATAATGAACGGATAATGGCCATTTCAAACTTCTCGAGGTGCTTAAACGTTACTTTAAGTCTGATTCTAATGGCCGAAGCTTCAAATGCTGCTGAAGTATTCGTCGAGAAAAGTAAAAGAATGTTTTCTTGAACAGAGATACATGCGCATGCGCTGTGTACTCCGCGCGCATGCGCGCTGCGTATCTCCACTTTATTCAAGGAGACATTTGTTTATTTCTTTTCTCTAATCGTGTTTTAATATTTACACGTGTATTATGCACGGTACTTGTTTCTCGTGTGTCACAATTTGTACTTCATTTGCAAAAATACATTAAATCTTTCTTTACTGACACAAAATATTGTTTATATAACTCATATCTTTTAGAATACAATTAAAATTAAACTTCGCGCAATTTTCTGTAAAAAGATAGCGATCAAAATAGATATCGCGACTCTGATTGAAGGCTCTCTAAGATACTACAATGAGTGTGTACCGTTCGATGATAAAGAGATACATAGGGTAAACAACGTAGAACTGAATACACGTAATAATGATCCAGTCTCAAATTCCAATTGGAAACTTAGTATCGCGCGTATCAGAGTCGCGTTTCGGTGGCCAAGTCTCTTGAGCAATTTACAACTTATTTTCACGCGGTGAGTCAGAAAGATATATTTATAAATTCGTAGCCAAGAAATTTTCTACCAACGGTGCGCGAAGCGTGATTCTTAACGTAACGTGTGAAACCTCGAATAAAATACCGAAATAGCGCGATCGTCTTTTATCGCGTTTTCGTGCGAACGGGACAATATTGCTTTGCGTAGGTCGCGAGTGATGGGACATCGAGTGCCCGCTGAAGTGCTCATGGGCAATTGTGTACTCTGTGTACACGTGTAAAGTATCCTTAAAGCGAGAGTACTTTGGGCATTTTCAAACTTTCAAACATTCAAGTTTAGAAATTCAAAAATTTCAAAATATTGAAATATTAAAGGTTTTTAAACTGGCAAACCTTTGAATTGAACAGATTAGAGGATAATTGATCATTTGAATTTATACATGTACACATTTATGCATTTGCAGATATGAAAGATTATAAATGTAGACATTTGATAATTTACAAATATGAAGCATTATAAATGTACAAGCTTGCTAATTTGTAAATTTGAATATGTACATTTAACACTTGGTAACTTGATAATTTATAAATTAGTAAAATGACCATGTTTCACACAGAAAGTGAAAATCGTAAATTTTCAAATTCCTAAAATGGGAAACTGTTCAGTTGAGAAATCAGTATGTAACACTACACGATGCAATATAGCAAAACGAACTAGATCAACACGTCCACCTTGTTCCGACTATGTCGATGGAAAAATGTGCGTCACGCGTCTACGGAAAATGAAGGAAAACGCGTAAAAAAGAATGAAATAATGGATAAGAAGGTAGTAAAATTCCATCGGTATTCCAAAGTTACGACCATAAACGCCGAACCTGTTTCATCTGGAGGCAAAGCTGACCGACTAAGGCCGGGTACACGGTACCAGATACGAGATACGAGTTCCGAGTTACATGCGAGCACGGTTCGGTATAACGACCCGAGCGCGCGCGCGCACGAGTGCACGGTCGACTCGAGGCAACAAGAAAGAGCGACGACGAGAGACATAAAGACGAGAGAAGAGCGCGGGTTGGAAACGGAGATGGCAGAGAATTCCTTTCACCCTACCTACTTTTCGAAGCTCAATGTAAAAGACTCGAATTCGACGGAGGCGGGAAAACGTGTACCTACAGAGACGCGGGAACACGGAGAGAGACGAAGAGGGGAAATACGAAAAACAGAGAGGAATATCTCGGTAGTAGGCGGTAGTAGGAAGAAAATCGGAGTTCTTCAGGGAGATTGAGGACGGTCAGAGAAGTTAGGAGCAGCGTTGGAGGTATATTTGGGTGCAACGTACATTTCTTTGCGTAATGCACCATGGTGAGGTAAACTTAAAATTTTCAAATTTACAAAATACTGGAAGTTACATATTTTTGACCCCAGAACACAAATTACAAGTAAATTTTGAAAACCTCAAATACTTCAACTCCTAATATCCTAAATTTCAGAACCCTCTTTCTAAATTCCCAGGTTGCAAATACCCGAATTTCCAAATTGAAATATACACGAATCAGTATTTTTAGAAATACCCGTAGATTTGTGAAAACAAAAGTTGTCAACTGAAACTCAGAGTTCTCTTGCACCGCCATTTTTCCTAGTAAACCTACATGTACAGAAACAGAGAGGGTCGAAGTGTAAATTTCCGCGAGTGAACGAACGACGAGCAAAGACGCATTCGAGTAAAAAGATCGTAGACGGAAAGAGGGAAAGAGATCGAGAACAAGAACAGAACAGAACGGTACGGAATGGAATGGAATGGAACGGAACGGAACGAAGCAGAAGTGGCACGAGCCCGTTGCTGGATGCCACGCGGCGCGAAGCTAACCGCGGGTCAATCCGGTCATCGGCCCCTGCCACTTCTCAAGGGCCGTTCCAAGGGTTTCCAATTTTCCTTCTCTTTTGCAAATTTTCATCCGATGTTTCCTCAGAAATGAAAGTCCATTTACGTTCGTAGAACTGGTAGAAAGTGACGTGCCTCATATGGCATAAGTTCATCAAACTTGTTTCGGACAGTAGTTTCATTTTTACATTTGCCGCCTTTCAAGTTATAATTGAACTTTTATATACTCGAGGAAACCCGAATATCCAGATCACCCATTTCCATTACCGAAGCACTCTCGTATCTTTAGATCCTTCAAAGTCCCCAAATTCCTCGGTCCTTAGGTCTCTAAGTCCCTCGATGCCGAAATCCCTCAATCCTCAAATCCCTTGCTCCCAAATCTCTAAACTCTGAAGATTTCCATATCCATAAACCCTGAATTCTCAAAATCCCCAAATTTTCAACTCATTGCAAATTTTGTAGTACTGAAAAATCGCAAAAAATTAACAAATGGAGTTCCACCCGGTTACCATATTTTCCCTAAGGAAGGCAGGTTTGCTGTTAACCGTACGGTAAAGTTACGGGACACCTTTTATTATATGTAAGTATGCGTGCACGCGTATGCGCTCTATATATGCAGGCGTACGCGCGAAAACTATACGATAGGACGACCACGACCCGACGACCCACGTCCACGAAGAGCGCGTAGACGTTTCCTTATTTGGGAAGAGAGAAACGGCTTGGCCGGCGCTCGAGCTGCTCCAAAGAATTCGGATAAGTTTCGAAGGCATATCCGTTACAGGTGCTCCGGTGATTCAGGATACCGGTCGTGATTTCACGTCGAACGTGAGACTTATCACGATAAGAAAAAATCGTTATCCAGATCTCACGCGCCGTTGACGTACAGCGCGTGCCGACACTTCAGATTACGACGTGACCATCGATAGTGTTAAATCCGATAGAATTGGATACGATGAAATCGACTTCGAATTACCGTTGCTCCACTCGAAACGTTTCGAGTGGATGGGAAATTTCGAGATATCGGTGAAGATTGCGTTCATCGGATTTTCTTCCGACACTTCAATGTAATGCATTTGTTCCAACTCTTTCATTATTTAATCGATACGTTGGCTTTATAGTCATTGCAGAGTACATCATTTTAGTGGGAGTTCCAGACTGCTGGCTATTTATTAAATATATTCCTACATGCTTAGAAAAAATATAAATCTTCAACTTCAGAAATTCTGGAAGTTATCTAATTTCATATTTAATCAGACTGACGTCAATTTACAGAAATGTGTCCATATGCAATATGTACAAAAGGGTTCATTTCTTGCGGTGTACATTTCTTTCAAATCCCACTATATCAATACATCATAAAATAATTGCAAATCATCGAATCATAGATTCATAATAGTCGAGTCCACAGATCAGGACAAAGAACACGAAACACGTGGATGAATATCTTAAATACTTGATAGTGTAATGAACGCTATATTCGATCGAAAATATGATTTTGCGTATCAACATGTCTCAAAAGAGTTAACAAGTACTTCCGTAAACCGAAGAGCTCGCGTTACTGGCCGATTGTTAACGGATACGGATAACGTCTTCGATCGTCCGGTAAAAGGAACAGAAACGAAGAGGAACAAAGAGGAAAGAAGGAATGCGGCCGCTACCGCCTTCGTCGCCACTGCTGCAACTATTGCCACCGTCGCCCTGCTCAACGTTTACTCAAACACCGCTAAGCCGAAGAAACATAACAGAGTCCGTCGTTGCGCGCCGATTCTTCCTACGTAGTTACGATCGCTACGAACGTGACCGATCGTTCGACCTATTCGAGATATCGGAGTGAAACGAGCAATATAATGTATAAACCGATTGTTCGCTCCTCGAGCCGCATATCTACATCAGAATATAAAAGCTAAATAATTGTGTGCTTTATATGAAGAAGGATATTTCTAAATTCTTAGATCAATATATACTTATATTTTTATCTTTATGTTCTATATCCCTACATCGTTAAATTTGTACAAATTAGCAACCAAATCGTTGGGTCTCTATATTTATGGAACTCTATATTCTGATATCCCAACATTTTAAAAACCGATTATTCTCGGACTCCAAAATAAATCCCTATCTTCTGAAGTTTTAATATCCATAGTACTCAACATTTTTGAAACCCAATATCTCTAGGCCCAAATATCACTATACCGCAATGTCCCAAGATCCAAATATCCCTAGAACTCAATATCCCTAGATCCCAAAATCCCTAGACCCCAATAATCCTAGATCCAAATATCCCTAGATCGAAATGTCCCTAGATCCCAATATCCCTAGACCTTAATATCCCTAGACACCTATATCCCTAGATTCCAATATCTCCTAATTCCAACGTGCCTTGATCCCAATATCTCAATAAATCCCTAGATCCTGATATCCCCATATCCAAATACATTTAGAACCCAATGTTCCTAGTTCCAAGTACCCCCAATCCTCTTGACCACAATATTCCTAGATTTTTATACGTGTATTTAGAACCTGTTATAAGCTTATTCATAGATTTGTATATCCTTAAATTCCTACATACCTATATTCCTATATTTTTATTTTTCCAGTTTTTAATCAATGTGCGTTCTCGAGTTTATCTCTCTTTTTTCTTTCAACGACGAGCATAGCTAGGGAAACCGCGCAGAATTTAAAAACAACACTGGTAAACGAGATATTTTTAATTCGCGAATGTATCGTCGCGATCCAAGTTTGGAAACCGACCAACGAACCGTAACGCGTCGCGATGTTTACGCGTCCAATTCGCGCTTCGTTCCACGTATTTCTGTTAAGCTCGCGCCTTTCAAACGACCAACACGGCGATTCATAATCACCGAAACAAATCCCGACCCAAATCTTCGCGATATCAAAATATTCTTGTTTACGATCGAATATATCAACGTCTCCCGCCAACAGAAATCAGAGCATTCTTGTTGCATTTTGATCTCGTTACGAGAATACTACAGTTGCACATATTAAATAGAATTTGTCGAATGGGGTTGATCATTGATAACTTTCACGATATAATATACACTTATAGTTTATATTGATTTCTATAAATAGTCTTGTATTTACTCTGTCATTTCTATTTGTTATATCAAAGAATAATAAATAATACTCTACATCATCTTCAACGAATAACATTTTATCTAGCTTTCAGTATTATCTAGTTTTCAAAGAAAATATAGATCAAACTCTGACAGGACTAAAACTAACTCCGCTTAAGAGTTAATAGCGACCGAAGAAGACTTCGCGGCTTATAAATAAACAAATAAATTTCGTTCGATGCTAAAAATACGTATCGAATGGCGAAATACGAATACGCGTTACGCGCCGCGGTATCGTACTCGAAAGAGTCGATACGCTGCGCGGCGAGTACGATTTCGTAGGTTTCCGCCCGAAACGATTAAGCGCACCGACCTAGTAGCAGAAGAAAACTAGAGCTCGCGCGCGTCCAAGTTTTCGCTAGACGGTTTCGAAAGGACGCGCTTGACAACGAGTTCTATTCGCGCCACTAGGTCACCGAGAAAACTTGCTACGTCGCGTTCGAAATAGATCTTTCGGACGCGATCGCGATACGCTCGAGCCAACGTAAACGATGCGCCACGATCAACCCTATCCTCTGCGAGATCTAGCTCTGGGTCATACCGTTTACCCTTTATTACTTTCCGTTCATTTCTCTTTCCGTTTACTTCGATGCTCGTCCAATTTTCTTATTCCTACTCGTACGAACTGTAATTGTCGAAACGGCTGATTACGAATGGAACGGGTCCAAAGATACGCGATAAACAATCGCTCTTGCAATTCCTCGTTACCAGACTTTCCGTTGTAAAAAATCTGCTCGTTTCGCTAACGAACACCGGTTTATTCCGACAACGCTACCATGTCCACTTTTATGGAGAATTCAGTACACAAGTACAAATTGGTAACCAACTTTTTTACACTTTGAGTACCCAAGTCATGAAAATCTTGTTGGTCAATAATTTTATTTTCGTTAACACTAATAAACAATTTTTATAATGTTAAACTTCTTTCTGTTCAAACTTTCTCTTATTTGCAATTTGCTATGTAAAGAAATTTCCATTAAAATAAATGATAGATTCATGTAAAAATTCGTATGTCACTACATGTAACGTGGCATTCAAAGTGTCGATACACATGTATAATTTTTTAGTTCAGTTAAAAAAAGAAATTACTTTGAACCTCGCTTAACAATGATTAAAAACTGAACAATAAATTCAACAATAATTTTCTAAACTTTGGTGCACTCAGTAAATTATTTAAAAAATCAATATAAACAATTTGAAATGTTTTAGTTAAAATATGTATCTGAAAACTTGTTGCGAATAATGAGTGTAGGTAACACGTGTCCACTTTTCAACGAGTGCAACGTTCGCCTTTAAATATTTCTGTACCGAAATCATCGCGTTCGATTAACACGGCGAGAAAAAAAATATCGAAAATGATCGAATAAGTTTTTTTGCATCGACGAGACCACGTTCGAAGGAATGCAACGAGTCCGAGAGCTTTCGTGAAACCGGTTCTCCTCGTAAACGCCATTTGACACATTTCCCGTGAAACGGTATACGCATAGACGACTCGAACGCGCCTACATATATTTCCAACGATCTCGCAAAAACCTTTCGAAACGCGTTAAAAATATGTGTGTATCGTAAAAATGTTATCCTTACTGCCATTTAAGCGCGAAAATGTTCGAAAAGAATGGCACGCCCGTAAGTAGGAAAACGAACCTAACCTCTCAGAAGGTAAAGGCGGTTTCACCGCTCCTCTTTCGATTACGAGTCGAAGACGAATAGAACGCGCGAACAGCGCATGAACTCCAATTGTAAACAATTACGACTCTTTAATCGACCAAAACTATTCGAGTAAAAAATGTGCCATTAAATGTTCACGATAAATACATACGAAGATCAATTTATTTTCGCGCGATGACGACGCACCGTTTCTATGGTATTTGTCCTTCCAAGCTCTATACATAGGCGCGCGTATTGAGCGTAACCTTAAGCAGCGATTCGCGATGGAAAAACGGTTTCGCGATTTCTTGCGTGTTACGCGTTGCGCGTTCGATTCGAAAATAAGTTACATCGCATAACTTTTAAGATCAACGATCTAGAAAACCTACAGAAATAGACGAATTTTTGTTTCTCGAATTGCGATCGCTCTTCTCAAGTTCAATCCCCTCGACCTATTTATCGGGAACAACGAATTATTACATCTACGAATTATGAAAAATTTATAATTCGTGCGGGTAGATCATGAAATTACGTCACCGAACGAATCACGATACGTAACGAAGGAAATATCGATCGAAAGATGCAATAACTTCGCGATTCATTCGTGATTCGATAACTTTCGTATTTCGCTGCAAACGATGTACGTAAGTAGGTACATACCACGAGACTTTCTCTAACTTTTGAATCGTCGACTCCAGTTTCCTCGTTCTCCGATAACCAAATATAGATGATACGCGAATGCATCACTGTGATTTTCGACCAACTTTCGAACGATCTGATTGTCGATCCTTACATATGTCAGTTATCGATTATCGATCGTAATCGTAAATCGCGTCGCGTCGTTCGCGACGCGAATCGACGTCCATGGACACGAAATCCAACAGTATCGAAACATATTTTTCACAATTTCCTAAATGAGTGATATTGGTCACAAAAAAATGAGAAAAAATTGCATGCGTGGTCGGCACGTGTGTTAGAAGTGAAACTTCTGTATTATGGGTACAAATTTGAGGATAAGGAAATTTAGAGATTTCGGATTTAGAAATTTGGGGATACAGAAATTTGGAAATTAGAGAATTTAGGAATTTAAGATTTGAAAGTTTGAGAACGTAAAAGCTAAAAGATTTGAACTGTTAGAGATTCGAAAGTTTGAAAATTGTGAAACTTAAAAATTTGGGAATTTGGAAATTTGAAAACTTGCTTGCACTTTTCGTGACGCATGGATGAGACGATCGGCTGTAACGCTCCGGCGCCGAATCGCGCCCATAGAAGTTTCACTTCAAAACATCCAAATAATAAAACATACGCGATTAACCACGAGTTCACGACGCGTATCACGAATCACGAGCTTTACGGTTTTCTCGGTCACTGTTCTCGAACACTTGGTTCACTTCGTTTTCACTGACAATCCCCCCTCCCCACCCTTTCTTTCATATCTTGTTTCCTCTCTGGTATGCGATGATTCTGAGTCGAACTGGGTTGGCCCCTTTCGATGGGCCAAATCGACTTTTCTCAAGATCGATCGATCGCTCGAGTCGCGAGTCGTGTGTCCCACGAGATTCTTACATATTTATTCTGTTCGACTTACGTTGATCAACTTAATTTCCTTCTCTTCTGGGTCCGGCGTGGAAAATTGGAAAAAATAAAGCGAACGAGGCAGGCTCGAACGAGACACCGGGACGCGTAACACGTGACACACGATCCAGATACGATGTTTGCGAGCAGTTCGTTGCCGATTATGGCAAACGGAGCAACGAGAACCGGTCTCTCGTGACGCGAGCAGCGTTTTTAGCATTAGCCGAACGTACATGTTTCTCTGTTTTCTACCTTTCCACTCGAAATTCCGTTTTCCGTTTTTCGTTTTTCCTTTTTCCATTTTTAGTCGACGCGAGGCACCGCGACACGACGCGTCGAAAACTGCGTGGCAAAAGTTTGACGGGCGGGCGCGTGTAACGTGCTTGGATCAAACTCGAAGTATGTATAAATCGCAGTGGGCGTTAATCATGCGAACCAAAGTAAGGCGTGTCGCGAATGAGAACGATGCGTTACCGAACAAGGTATACAAGATATTAGTGGATTAATGGTTGCTTACCTTCGTCTAGTAGGCGCTCTACGTGTATGAAGACATTAGGGAAAGCAGCTAACTGCTTTCTATCTTTTAGTAACTGTGACAGATAGTCCGCTATACTTTGCGTCGTTGTGTTAGTATTATCACACATCGCAATTACTTGATTACTCCTATGGCGGTCACGCGAAAATACTAATTAAACGTACGACAGAGAAGAAGAAGAAAGAAGAAGAGAAAAAAAAACGAAAAAAGATATCTGCCACAAGAGAGGGAGACGGAAGAAAGAGTGAACGTTAAACGTTAAACGTGAACGAGTAAGAGACGGACGATGTTGCGATCAAGATCTAAAATAACAGCAGTCTTTTCACGTTCGGTTTCGCGCGACGTTAACATAGATTTATCCCTTGTATTTATCACTCTGGTAACACTTCTCGACTTTTCTCGCACGATTTACTCGATCGCGATCGATACAACTCGCGGTTCGTAGGTCGCGCCTCCTCGCTCGTGGTTTCTCTGGCGCGCTCCTCGCATACGTCGCCACGATTGCGTTACGTTTTTAGAAATAGCGAAGTCGGTATACTATGCTATGCGAGGAGAAGGTGGAGGTGGCGGAGAAGGAGAAGGGGAAGCTGAGAAATAAGAGCGAGGGAAACGGAAAGACCGAAAGGATCGAGAAAGAGTGAGGCAGAGAAGAGAGGAGAGAGAGAGGTGAAAGGGAAATAAGAAGGCGGCGGAGAGTCGTTGTGGCGAAGGAGAAGAAGAGGGGAGAGAGGAAAAGAAAGAAAAAGGAGGGTAGGAGAAAAAGGGAAAACGGACGCGAGAGAAGGGAAAGAGATGGAAAAATTCGGACGAGCGTGTGGCACGGAAAAACGATAACAGAGAGAAAAAGATATCGTAGGTTCTTTTCTCGTCGCTTGTACTCTGTTAAGGTTAAAGAATTAAATCGTCGATCGCGATATTAAAAACAAACACGCACTACGGAATTCTCGGTTCTACTGCTCCATCCGTGGCACGGATTCCGTGCATGTGCCGCGTCAGGATACCTATAGATTCCGGAGTTCGCGCGCATGCGCATTGCTCGATTTGCGCACCAGTCTGCCGCGCATCGGTTCTTGCGTTCCGTGGATCGGCGCGCCGCTACCGCCCACTACCATATACGGCCTCTCCGTACGCGCGGGTATTGAGGTACCATCGCCGCGCATACGAGTTGAATAATTCAGGGACGCGATCGTATGCCATGGTGCCCCGAGATTCGACGCGATTCACAAATCGATCGGTCGATCATTTCTATCGCGCGACTCTTATCATTCACCGCAACTGTACCCACATGAATTTTGTCTTATGCACACCTCTGACGAGCAATATACACAGTATCGCGATTCTCAATATGTACCAACAATTTCGAAATATTGGCAGTACGTATTAATCGTGAAATTGGGCATTTTATATTTGAAATTAGGAATTCGGAAAATTGGAAAGTTCAGACTTTTATGTATTAGAGCATAAGAAATGATTACTAAATCGACACTTGATATGAACAACAATGTAATTAGATCATGTTTACGTTAAACTTGCCATGCGGTTCATATCAATTGCCAAAATAAATTAGTTGCATAATAAATGCGATGTGTACATTTATCATACGTGTATTCATAGTTAATTAATTTGTTACATAACAGCTTTTATTTGATATGAAAAACAAATATAAATTTTCTCTATAAATCTAATAAAGTTAAAAATTTTTATAGTAAATGGAGAAAAATATCAATACTTTGTTCCCAAATTTGAATGCACTCACGATTACAATCAGGTTGAGAATCCCTTTGAAACATCTACAACTTGAACGCCCATTATCATCTATTTCTTAACTCAATCGAGATTTTTTAAAATCCGATTATTAGTCATGCATCGTAGCATCCATGAATAAAATACGATTTACGTCCAATTGATTTTGAAATAAGATGAATTAGTTTTGAAAGTTGAGTGACAGTGAGCGCCCGGGTTTTGGAAGTCGCCCTAAGTTTTCGTGTGTCCACACGTACGATTCGTACGTAATCTTTTGAAATTTAATCAAATAACTAATCGTCCATGGAAACTCACGCGATGCTTCAAATAAACCAGAAACTAAATTTAGGTTTCAACGTTAACTCGATATTTTAAAGTCGGCCGTACGTACATTTTGTAAACAAAGAGATTAAACGCGATGTATATGAGATACATATTAAAGATTCAGTATACACGTGTGTATCCCGATGACGTGAAGCAATGCACGTAAAACAATGATTCTTTAATTATGTACATTATTAAAATAAAGATGTATGTCCTGATTTTACAGCGTATACTATGTCGTATACTAGTTCTTTTTCTTCCTATCAATTATTTGTGAGATCTTATAAATATTGTAAGACATTTCCTATAAATATGTATACGTATTGGATGCAATAGTGTAGACTATCCGTAGCCCACGCGACATGAATGGAAAGTCACGTGAAACTGGCGCGGCATTCAATATGTTACAAAGATCTCGGAAGATCAGTATACAATATATCATCATTATTGCGGGATATTCACGAACAGTATATATTGTCAATACACTATTGTCAATAAACATTTATCTTAAATTAAGTTTTCAAATTTCCTAATTTAAAAGTACTCAAGTTACCAAATGCATAGGTCCTCTAGTATTCAAATCACTTCTAAACTTCCAAATTTTCCAAATTTCTAAATTCCTTGAACGTCATAATACAAACGACCTTACTTCGGCCTTGCTCGCGAACGGGGGCGACACCCGCTATGTAACACCAAATGAGGGCCATGTATCGAGATCCGTCATTGAAAATGAACACGTGCACGTGGTAAAACATTTCCGACGGATCTCATGTTCGGTTACGTGAGACTGAGCAGCCGCGAGAGGACTTCACCCCCGGGAGCTGCCACATCCACGGAAAATACGTCGGGGGTGGCGCACTCCTGCTGCGTTTTTATCATAATAAGCGCTCGAAACTCCAAAAGCGTTTTGAAGCAAATTCCCTAATCTCATATTTCCAAATTCTCAAATATAAAAATTTCCAAATTCACAAATCTCATATTTTAAAATACCCAAATTCTTAAACCCCACATTTCTCAAGTTTCCACACTTACAAATTTCTGAATCTAACTTGAAAAATTAAATTCTCTGCAACCCTCAGTCCTCAAGCCGCATTATATCAGTTCCTAATTTTCCTTATAGGAAATCAGATATGCTGTTCAGTGTACTTTGTACATAATCTATAAAGGATCATTGGAAGACGAACGATCGATTATCGAAGGTTGTCGCCTTAACGTTCTCCCACGAGTGTTACCTTTTGCGCCACATCCAACGCGCCTACACGCGTATATCGGTTGATGTAAAGTAGCACTGACGTCATACGACATCTACCGTACATGGTCCTGCCGAGAAATTGCGTGGGTGTCACATATTATTAAGTATTTCTCTTGTGTCGTTTCAAACCGCGATCAACGGATACTTTCTAGTTTCTCTTTTCGCGTACAGAAATCAAAGGTACTTGAAAATATCCAAGTACGCGCGATTAACGCCGCGTAACATCCCACGGAACGACTGATTGCGCCTGATTTCAATACCAACTATCTGATTCTATTTTCGCAAGAAGAAAACAAACGGCGATATTTTAAATCATACGTGCATTTTGTACAATACACCGGTTACGCTGGAATTAAAATTAATTTTCGATCTTGTGATAGATGTTATTACACAACAATGAGGTAACATATTCAAAAAACGAATTTATTAAGTTTTAAAACATGGTTATCTGGAAAACTGTCGACCGTCTTTCTCGTGTCTGTTTACTTGCCGGAAGGTTTTGCTACGTTGTATTTGCTTCCCTGAATTTGGATTGTTCCCGCTCTTCAAGTATCCGTAACCGCCTCCACCTATTCTTTTTCGTGGCCGCGAATTCTTGCTTATTCCTACTTCTGTTGTACGATATCGTATTAAGGAACATACTAATTTTCAACAATATCGAGTAAAATGGTGTAAATAATAAATAAGATAAGATGCTATACCTAAAAATGAATGTATCAAGATAGCAATATTATTGACTTAAAATATAAGTAACGAGGAAAGTTTTGTTTTCATACTATGATTAAATATAACAATATTATTTTCTTAAAGTGTAAGTGACAAGGAAAATTTTGCCTTTATGCTATGAATAACTTTGTAACAATAATATATAGTCAGCTGTGACTGCAAGTGGCTGCCCAGTTGATGTTATGAGTGTTTTTCTATTTTCAATGCTTGCAAGCAAATGCTTTTGCTCACTTTTATAAAAAAGATTATACATTTTATCAAAGTTACTGTAATTTTGAAGATGTAGTAATAATATGTTATAATAATGCAATTATTAAGTAACTCTAAGGAATATTCAATGCACCTGTATCAATTGACTTCATTTACTGTCTAAATATCCGAATCGAAATATATTTTAAAAAAGGATACTCAAATCTACAGCTGGTGGTACCAAAAATCCAAAGGATTTCGCCACTTTTACCAGATCTAGCGTTTCGATATCGAAAATCTGTTTCAAGTGGTGAGAATCGTACGCCCTTACGTACGCTTTAAATGCTTCTTTCGCTGACACGTTTAAAAAGTAGTTCTTTGAAATTAACTTTTCAAGCTGAAACAAACGGTTAATCAATCACTCGAACCACAAAGCATATTCGTTAGAAAGTATCATACGCGTATTTTGCGAGCAAGAATTATTTGTTTGGACTTTCAACTTCCTTAGACTTTTTGATTTACTTTTTCTCTTCAAATCATCCGAAACGAATAAAGGAACCAATTACATTTCGACCATAAAATTTGTATATTTTTAAAATCTCAAGGTCTGGTGTTTTGACTCATTCGATTCCGTAGAAAGTTAAGCGGCTAAAAATAGATCATACACGGAGCGTCCCAAGTCACGTGATCAGGATATGGAAATAACGTTGCAGTTTTGTGTGGACTACATCGAAGATATACCATCGACAAAAAGTTGTCATTGAGAGGAGGGGGAGGGAGAATTATTGTTTGGAGAAACTACACGACATTAATGGCTTTGTCATTGTCTAGGACAACTCCCAATTAAACACTGAAAATTTGAAACTTTCGAATATTCGACATTTTTACGAGCTTGTACAATATTTAAAGAACTTAACTTATTATCAAATTTTAAAATATTCATATATTCTTATTCGATTAACGAAAAAATAAAAGTAAATTACTCACCTGCAATTGAATGTCAGCGATCTTATTCCATGAAAAATCAAATTCATTTACCGGCACCCTAGCTTGCTTAAGATATCGAAGAAATCCAAGTTCTTCTGGTCGTAAAATTAATAATGCATGACCGCTACTACCTTCTCCACGAGCTGTTCTACCAACGCGATGAATATATTCCTGTAATCGAGTTGATTATACAATATAATTAAACTGAATCAAATTAAATTAAATTTCGTAACCTTTAACAATGTTAGCGTATAACAATCGATGTGAAACCTCAGAACTCGCTATATTTAGCTATATTTTATAATAATTCAAGTGAAAAGTTAGTTACACCGTTTAAATAGGTTGTATTTAATTTAGACCACACGTCGGTAATTAAAGGTTAAAAATATCTCTTCGGATTAATCAATGACAATTTACCTTTGGATCATCCGGTGGATCGTATTGTACGATCCAGTCAACAGCTGGTATATCGAGACCACGCGCAGCTACATCAGTACACAAAAGTATTCCGGAAGAAGCGTTACAAAATTGGAAAAACGTCGTTGTTCTTTTTGTCTGCTTTTGCTTTCCCTACGATTTAATTAAAACGAATCATATATTTTGAACGTTAACAAATATGTAAATATTTCCTATATGTAAACACACTGGCGTAACTAGATAAGGACCAACATGACCCTAACCTCCCAAAAATACTGATCATCTCAAACAGAAATCCTAAGTACGCCAGTGTGTATACCTGTATGTATTTATGCAGATATCATATGATCGTACGTGTATACTTAATACCGGTAGGTCAATGTAATTTAAAAGTTCATGATGATATTTGACCGACATACAAGAACTGAAAAAAACCATGACTTTTTTCTTTCTATTCTTTTTTAAGAAGGTAAACAGAAGCAGGAATCTTTTCTCACTGGGACAAACTACGTAACCCTGTTCTAAGCCTTCTACTGTTGCCTTCTCATGATGGTCGTCAACACCGACGTAAATCGGTTCCTTTTTCAAAGCTAAAGCCGTCAGCGTTTCTGTTTTCTTAGTCTGCGTTGCACTGAACAACATCGTTTGTCTTTTTTCTGCAATGCATTATCGTTACATCGTCACGTTGTAAATTTACCTTACCTTCATCCGTTGATTTGGAAGAAACATTGTACTAACTTGGTAAAATATGAATAATTTGCTTGAGTTCCTCTTCGAAACCAATGTCTAAGATACGATCAGCTTCGTCGATGACGAGACACTGAAGATTTTTATATAAGAAATCTGCGGTGTTTTGCAAATGATCCAGTAATCTACCGGGCGTAGCTACAACAATATTAATTCCCTTTGAAAGTTTCTGAGCTTCTGTCTGCCTGCTAGCACCACCCATCAATAAACCATATGTGTGGTGATGATATTTCATCAATTCTTTTAACACTCCAAACGTTTGCATGGACAATTCGCGCGTTGGAGATATAATGATGCAGCCAGTACCTACCAATTAAGAGTTTCAATTGATTAAAATTTTTGCAAGATTTATCACTTCAAATCGGTAACATCTCAATTATACAATCGACATACCGTTACGAGGCATGAACTTCAACTTGTAAATTAATTCCACAGCCGGTATTAAAAATGCCAGAGTTTTTCCAGAGCCAGTTTTTGCAGCACCAACCAAGTCTCTGCCTTCTAATAGCGGTGGAATAGATTTTGCTTGTATTTCAGTCATGTTTTTAAAACCCATATCTTCAATCGCTTTCAAGGTATTTTCACATACTGATTCTTTTAGAGTTTCAAAACTTGTATCTTTTGTTACTTCTAAACCTATTGTGGAGCCAGGTACTGCAAAATAATAATATCCATGAAATAGATGTACTTGCTCAATTACTGAGGATATTCAATAAAAGTTTGATATCATACTTACAATTCTCAACTACACTATCATCGTCCTGTTCTTTAGTTTCAGAACTTTCACTTGTACCTGTGTTATTGGATTCAATACCAGTATTAGCATCTTCATCTTCTGATTCTGGTACCTTTTCACTCTTTAGTTTCTTTTTCTTTTCTGTAATATAATATAATGTAATTATATTATAAACATATTATATCATAAGTCTAAACTGTGCTTTTTGTTATTTTGAACTGTAATTACACCTTTTACTAAGAAATCCATTGTTATAACTTACTTTTTACCGCATCATTTCCATCTTCAATTGTATGTCTTTTTAATCCATTTGCACTTCCTACACCACTTTCCACAACATATTCTGAATCATCAGTTTCACCTGTCATTAACATATGAAATGAATTATAAATTAAAGTTACACTACTCATAAAAACAAAAATAAGATATGATACAAATAATCATAATATAAGTTTGTATTTACCATTCTGCATTTGTTGTTCCCGTTCTTGTAATATTTGGAGCTTCTTCTTTTCTCTCTTCTTGATCTTTCGCATTAAAACTTTATCGGGCACTGACATTTTGCTACGACGAATGTAACAGTCCACAAAAACGAATAAAAACTAGTACATTCTGTTAAACACGTGGTGAACGACGAAACATGAACACAATACAAATGCTCGAAAAATGTCCGCTGACTAGGTTAACTTAACCTCACGCAGCTCCCCAAACGTGGCAGTACGCCTTGACTGGGAAAACCCTAGATCTAGGAATAAAAGGTGGTCAAGCTTGCTTCTTATATTTATTATTTTTATTGTTTGTTGTTTGCTAATTTGTTTATTCTCATTGACTTTTTATTAATTTTGTGACATGTAAAGCTGCCCTACACAACAAAACTCGCCTTTAAAATTATTGCTGTACGCTCATCGCCTTACCACCTTTTGTAAATATCATTTTTTTTTACAATAATAATAAAAATTTTTAAGAAATAAATGAAGATGTTCGTAAATAAATATTGTTAAGTTATTTTTGTATTTGTATAACTATTACCATCGATAGAGGAACGATAATTATTATTCAAAACATTTAATTTGTATTTGGCGCCATGTGATTTGAATCTGTCGCCATGTGATTTAAATTTGGGCGCCAAGTGGCTTGTATATTTACCCTTTTTCGCTTCTAAGTATGTGCTATAGAATTCTACATAAAATCTGGCTACATTATACGTTGAAACAATACATTATACGTTGAAGTTTATTTATATAAATTTCTATGTGTCTATGGAACCTCTTTCCTGTTAAAATAATTTCAAGAATTAAGTTTAACGTAAAATATTTTTTTACGTAATAAAAGTCCAAATACTTTGATAACTAATCATTTATAAAGGAGTTGAAAAAAGTAGAATAAGATAATGTTACGTAGTAGTTTCTATCGATATATTGTTTCTACAAAACAAATTTTATGATAACGGTAATCAAGATGCGATAGAATGCATAAAAACCTTGAGACACCAGCAAAGCGAAAGGGAGTTCAGTTAGTGTGGTTGACGAAGAGTCAGTGTCGACTTGAACTCGTTACCGAGTAGTACACAGTCTCGTTGCTTATCGCGTAAGTATCACTTTGACTAAATTCATGTTACGGTACCGTTCAGAATTATTGTAACAAAGCGATTAAAAAAAAATTTGTTCGTTTCAGGCTCGAATATGAAGCTCTACAGTATTTTAGACGGTCCACCGTCTGTCGCATGTCGTCAGGCACTGAAAGCTTTGAATATTGAATACGAATTGATCGAAGTGGATTTTGCCAAGGGTGATCACATGACGGAGGAATATGCAAAAGTATGTTTGTTCTAACACAATAATTAAAGTACAAAGAAAATGTTAAAACGATTGATAATAATTTACAGATGAATCCGCAAAAGGAGGTACCGGTGTTAGTAGATGGTGATCTTACTATAGGAGAAAGGTAACTGTTTGAAAAAAACAATTTTGTACAATTATAAAATTATAGAAAGTAGTGTAGTATATATGTGCAAGAAAAAAGTTTTGAAATATTTAAAAAAATTATCCTCGAAAAATTTAAATTTGACAATAATAGTTTCAACTATGTTAATTGATGTATGAATCACTGTTTATTCTTTTGTTTGTATCAGTACTGCAATTATCCAGTATCTGTGCGATAAGTACGACACAACGGGTAAATTGTATCCGAAGGACCCGAAGGCCCGTGCAATAGTCAATCACCGCCTGTGTTTCAACCTGACGACGTATTATCGTGATATATTAGAATATGCGGTACGTATCACAACGACTGCAAACAGCATACATTATGCAAATAAAATGCTTTATCTGACTAACTCCTCTGTTGTATTCGATTCGAAATGCGATTTGCAACAACTTGTTTTACAAGGTGATTCACTGAACCTATTACAATCGAGGAGGTGTTAAAAAGCCTCTGTCAATATTTTTTTACACTGCACGTAAATACTTTTTCACATAGAATTCCCCAAAGAATTGAAATAAAACGTGTTTTATTTAAAAAGGAGCGAAGAATCATCTTTGACCTAAAATAAATTACATACCAACAATCAATCCGTTCAATTTGAAAAAAGAATGAAATCAGTATCTGCTGTGGTCTCGGAGAAAAGAATTTGTAACAGGTTTTGAGAAACCAAAACATGTGCATATACATACACGCGTACGTGTGTACGGTTTCATTTTACATTGCCTTTCACCGCATGCTTTTCGCTTCGCTGTTCGTTTCGTTTGTTTCAATCACAGGAAATTTCAATCGATGAAACGAAAATATTTACAAATGCTAAAAGAGAACATAACGATGAACATACTTGAAAACTTATGTACAGGTTGCTCCGATATATTTTGATTATCCGAGGACTCCTTTGGGATTGAAGAAACTGAAAACAGCGCTGGATGTTTTCAACACGTACTTACAACGTGGAAATACGGAATACGCTGCAGGGAGTAAGTATAAATTAACTATTGTGTAGAATTAAATAATAACAGAAACATTGTCGAATTTACTTTAAATTAAGTTGGTATGTAATGTTTAAATCTGTATACTTGATTTAACAGATACAGTGACGATCGCTGACATGGCATTGATAGCTTCAACTTTTGGTCTAGAAGCGATAGATTTCAAATTGACCGATTGGCCGTACGTAGAGAAATGGTATAACAATTACAAACAGAATCAACCGGAATTATGGAAGATTGTTAAGGAAGCTGTGGATGCGATGAAAGATTGCGTAAAAAATCCACCAGATTTGTCTGGCATAAATCATCCGATTCACCCGATTCGTCAAGTAAAGAAGGCATAAGCACATCAAGTATATTGCGACCGATGATGCATTAATCTGTATCTTATTATACTTGTTTACTGTGCTGTAAAATCGAACGTTGTATAATAATTTGATAAAATAAATGTATTCCATTAATCGTGATTTTGCTACCAAATGTGTCCTTTATTTGTTTAGATTTCACGAATAGATTTTTGATATAATAATAAACCTTACTGCATCTTTCAGTTCAGATATAATGAAAAAATTCTCTGTAATGATACACTTTTAGGAGTAGTGATTCTGTAAACGCGTAAAATTCGCTATGGATTTTATTAAATACATCGGTACAGTATATACATTCGTGTAATCCCTCATTTCTAACGGATACGTGTCTTTAACGCGTAATCTCTAATTTTCTATTTATTTACATGTTCAGAGATTCAATCCTGCAAAGTCATTACACGTTTTAATTTCGCTTATCGTCAGTAATGATAACTTTTTACGAGGTTGTAATGTTGAAACGTATCTACATTTTACGAGTCGATGATATTAGTAAGTTGTACGCGTGCCACCGCGTATAATTTAATTGAGCGAATTTACCAATTATTTCATAACGTAACTTAAAAGTCGGCGATACTTTCCGTTGATAAGAACACTTTGACGAGCAATATTGTTCCTTCGTTTTTTAGTCAATTAATACGTTGAAATATCGTATTTGAAATATAATAAAGTAGCATCGCGATTGCGTAAATAAACGTTTAAAAGCGACGCAACGAAGTATAATAGTTTTATGCTGCACAGATATACTATTCGAAGAAAGATTCTGCCTATTTCATCTATTACTATTACATACATACGTATTTAGATTATTGCATCTGAAATGTCGGATTTTGAAGCATCCAAAATTTGATATAGTACCATAAAATAGTACTTATGATATATCAATTTGAAGCTGAAAGTTTACTGAAAATAACTGCGTAAACTTCCTTGACTAGCTATCATAAAATCATCTCATTACTCTTTACAGTACACAGCATTTTATATCAACAACATTGAAGAAAAATTTGTACAGTCATTTTCAACAAGAGTTAAGTTTCAAATTGACGTAACATAAGCGTTATTTTATGGTACTTTTATGTCATCAAATTGTATTGTTGGCTATCTTTGAAATGTAAAATTTCACATGCATCAACCCAATAGATACATACATATATACATACATACATACACACATGCACGCAAACATAGGTACATATCTGATTGTCTTAACGGGTTACAGGTCACATATTCGAAAATTATTCTTATTGACCTATCGTATACCAATACCGAGACTAGAAAACCTTGAACCGAAAACAAAGTATCGTTTCTTTGCAGAAGATAAAACGTCGAAAACGATGGTCTTGTTTTTCGACGAAATAAAGGTAGGTGCGAGGACCTTTACAAATATCGAAGCAAACGTAATGAGAAATAATGAGGTGCTGCATAATCGCCAAAGTGAAAAAAACACTAGAACAGCGCTTACGTAAACAGTTGACTCGAGTAATTGACTCAAATTTCCAAATATACGTAACGCTTATCTAATTGCCACAACTTTCTTCTATTTATAATTGACGCCGAATCATCTCGCGTGTTATCCCCGACTGTTCGCCTTCGATTTGTCCCCACGTTATTTATTGTCCGCGATCGAAGACTAATGAATGAATTAACAGGTGAGATTGATTTTCGAATTAGATGATCGAGTCGTTGAAATTCATACGGCGCAAAAGAAATTTGAAATTTCGCGCCAATCCAACGACACTACTCTACCGGTGAAATTTTACTTGAAGAGGAAACGCGACGTTTAGAAAATGTTAATTTACTACGGAATATTTGTTGGAAACGTTTAAAGTTTGTCTCGAACTGTTTTTTGTACTTTTCTCTCTTTCTCTCTCTGTCCATTTTTTCCACAAATTTCCCCGCGAAAATTAGACTGTTTTTAATATAAATTAACCGACACCGTTGGACGATAATCGCTGATTCGTTTCGTTTCATGAAATCATTTTAGGTAGTTTAAAAACTGACAAGTTATGAACTTGACAAATATAAGTTGTTAAAAAGATTCGACCATCATTGCAATATGTCGTCATGCATGAGAGGGTTCTACAAGACTTTTAGTAAGGGTAATAATGTAATAAAATGCAAAGATGGCCGTTTTTTAACATCCTTTTACACTTCGCTTTTGGGACATATTCGTGAAAAAAATCGACTTGATCATCGGATTAATGGCGTCCCGATCGATACCCTAACCTCGTAAACGAAACAATTATCGCGCGATCACGCGACTGTAGTCGTGGAACGATTTTGACCAGCTTTTCGGTGGAAATAACCAAGTGTGCGAAGGTGCATATAGTCACCGAACTCTTCCGGAAGGTGAACGAAGATGAGATTTTATGTAACCGGTGCGATAATCGATCACATCTCGTTGCGTACCTCCTGGTACACCGTGTCCGTGTCTTCTGCTCCATCTGCAATTAGATCTTTGCTTAATCGAAACGTTCTTAAACTGTTCTCAAGCGATATTTAAACTCGCATGCAACGTCTTCTTCGAGTATCTAACGGGTCGTAGAAATTTTCTAACAATAAAGGGACAAAAACATTTGATACTACTTCTCGATCCACGAAGACTGGCGAAAATTTCTACGATGATGATTTCAGCTGAATCTCTCAACTATTCCCATACGCGTCGATGCGTTTTATGGAACAGTTCAGAAATCGCACGAACGCTCAAAAGGAACAGATCAATAACTCAGTGCACAATTATTATATGTTCACTTGTTATAACCTATTATTCTTGTTATCTTGATTAGATATTTATAAATGATTATAAAAAGTACAAGTGCAAAAATATTTGATATAATATAAACTACTGTTGGATTTTTAAACCCGTTTTTTCCAGAAAACACTAAAGATGAACATACAATATTTGGTGCAGTGGGGCATCGAAATCGAATCGGAAAAGGGAAAACTATCGCGTGGAATTAAAACGTTGAGCAGCATGACACTGGTCACGATGCTACATTCCATAATCATGTATATAAAAAATGTTTGCTATATCGAGGAACATGACAAAGGAATAAGAATAAGAAGAATGTTATCTAACTAGCTACGGTAAAATATTTCCAGTCATTCGTTAACGCAGGCACATCGCATCGACTAACGAAACCTACCGTAAACTAGCAATTCGGAATTAGCGTACCTACGCGTATCGCAAAAGCCCATTTTAATTCGTTCTCCTACTTACGGGATTCTAAACGGCGAGTTTCGATTCGACGCGTGAATCAGCGTCGCGTGAAATAACGTAACATTATTTAATAACTTAACGATCACTCGCGACGTTTCATACACCGTTTATTTTAATTATACGTGTTTACCGATTTTTCATTTATCGAATGAAATATTAGTTTAATGTCCAAGTTGACTATCCGTCAATGGATAATGCAAGTGCAGTGCAATACCTTCCAACATGAATTCGTATTTTCCAAAATCTTAATGGCTGAATACGAAATAACGAAGGGATGAATCTTTGCTTTTTATGATTAATATTTCGCGAAAAAGTGTGTGAAGAGTGTGCGTGTTAAGTGCGTGGACGCGTAGATGGTTTCCCGCCGTTTATTGAGTGTTTGATGCTGCTATCGATTATCGATATGTTATCAATTTTTGACGATATATCGATAATACACAATGCGCAATTTTTCCATTTTAAATCTGTCTGTTAGATCAGGTTTTATCATCCAAATTGTCCTACAGGTTAACCTATTAAATTAGAATAGATTATGAAATCGGGTTAGGTTAGGTAAGCAGTTCTTCTGTCAGGTTAGATTGGCTGGTTAAGATAAACTCGTGATAGGTTAGATAAGTTACATTAGTATACATTAGATTGATAAATTAGACTAGGTTATTAGGTTAGGTTAGATTAGGTAAGGTTTTATCATTCAAATCAATTTATTCTTGTTTATGTTTCAAACATAACCTGATGTCAAATACGAATAATCAGATTTGAATGATAAAATTGCGCACAACATCGATATTATCGATATATCGCGTTACTGATGACATTTCGATATTACTGATATCGATAACATTAGCAGCATTGATCGATGATATAATCGATAATATAGTCGGCATTTATCGATAACAGCAGCTGAATGGTAGAACCGTGATTCGCGGGTGGTTTAACATTCGGTCGTACCTTGTTATTGGTTTTGAAGGCCAGGAAGGTGGGAACGTTGACGAGCGTTTGTCGCGGTCGAGGTCGAGGTCGAGTTTGAGATCGGGGTCGAGGTCGAGGTCGAGGAAGTAGGAACGCGACGAGGTTGGGATTCGGAAGTCGCGTTGTTCCGTTGCGACGAGTTAATGTGGCGATGCGTGAGATTTGCGGCCGTCATCATCGATGAGTCGTTGGTCGATTGGTTGTTGTTAGTCTGGTTGCTGTTATTGTTGTTGATCGGTAGTAGCATTTGGCCGTCACCGTGAGCCGTCGACACGCCGTAACTTCGTAGCCGATATTGGCGTTGTTGCATCGACGAGCAACGGCTTCTAACAACGGTGCTCCTGCGTTGTTGGGTGTCCGTGGTACTGCGTATATTAATTCCATACCTCTCATCAGTATTTTCGTGATATCTCGCCACGACCCGTTTATGGCTTCCCTCGATTTTTTAACCGTCGTCGTTCGAAGGAATTGCGAAGGAGTAATGACGAACCGAAACGCGCGAACATCTCGCGGTTCGAAAAACCGGAAGTTACTTCGCTCACACTGTAACCTCGCGAAGTTGGCTGCGGAACGTCGACGCGACGTATCGAAATCGAAACTACGCGCCAATTGTAAGCAAAACAATTCGTCTACCGTTTCTAACGGTTACTGTTGATGAAACTACGAAACGTGCGTCTACGTTGTTACTAAAATCGCGTAACTACGATCACGAGGGTTATTCTACGAAAGGGAACGTTACCAAAGATCCGGTGAACGATGATGGAATATCATCGCAACTCGAATCCATGAAAAATCGAACAAACGATATCAAGTACACAACTGTCCGTTATCGAAAAGCTATGCTTTTCAGGACTAGTATAGTGCCGACTAACGGGCAACTTTTTTTTATTGGTTGAAAGCAATAGTTTTATCGAATATGCTACGTGTTCAAATTTGAACAGAAAGTAACATCGTAATACGACAAAAGCAAAAACATCATGCTTCTTGATCTATGAAAGAAAGCGAATGCATCGAATTAAGAAGAAAAGTAAAAATGAATCAAGTAGGACATTTATCGTACATCCACGCACATATAAAACTGACACGGCAAAATATAAATCGTGCGTCTTTTGAAATCTTTTATTTGTTACTTACAGAAAATTCATCTTAAATATCGGGTCGGGTGACGTACTTAACGTGAATTTTCAAATTTACTTGAAAATTAAACGATGATTCGTTTCGACGATATGTTTAATTAGTAAATTATTACGATTTACCATCGAACACACGGCTGGCCAATGTCGCGCGCACTCATTTTCAACAAGTGAAAGCCGTTCAAATAAATGAATGAATTTTTAATATTAACAGAGGAAACGAAGACTACGTACGGTGAGTGCCACTAAAAATCGTACAGTACAACGCAGAGAACAATTTTTATGCATAAAATATTGTACATACACGTATAAAGTGAAATAAATTTTGTTAATATATACAACACCTTACACATGTATTTACAATATTTTACATACAAAAATGTTTTTCCTGTACGATTCTAATTGACAATCACTGCACTTTTTTCCTTGAATCGCGAAAAGTATATTTCTGTATCGTCCTGATTGTTGGGAAGCGAAAGACTCCGCGAAAAGTCAAAGAAATTATATTTCACCAATTATCGTAGCTTCGTTGAGACCGATCGACCACTCGAATAGTCCCGTTTAAAAACGCAACGATGACCTTCGAATCTATGTAAAAGAGCACGCGTACGCGTTTCAATGAAATCCTTATTGGCTACTCGGACGTATAAAATCGGCATAAAAAAATACTTTCGTAACGTGGAAATACGTTCCCGCGCTTAACGAACAATTAGCAAGTTGAACGTAACTGGTACACAGGTACATTGATCCTCAAATTGTACGTCTATCTAGAAGCTGCACGAATAAGACTGGATAAATGACTTCAAACCTGGTTACGCGTGAGTTCATCGTTTCGTTTAAACGTGGAGCCAAATTGTATATCGTTTCTTATGCGACGATCGTGTTCTTAGCTACGAAAAGTATTCAAGTATTTACTTATACTTTAAACCTGTTGCATATTCCAGGCATCCTGTAAAATAACATCAATGCCACTTTTTATTTTGATTGACTCACGAAACACGCATATACCTCTAAACGGCAAAGAAAATCTCTACGGTTTGCTTCCAACGTTTTCTACGCAACGAAATGATTCAACGAACTATCGCGCCCTTCGTTCGTCTTTGGATTACTAAGTTTTTATAGAAAACTTAAAGTAAAAGGATTTTCGTTAACGAATTGATCGATCTCGTATTTTATCGATTTTACCTACGCACACACACGCACGCACACGCACACGCGCATGCACGTGTAAGGTTATGACACACATGGTGCGTCGAAAGTGTCGGTAACCTAGAAACCGCGGATTCTCCGTGCCAAAACGAATCGAAAGCTTACTTTCGTTTTCTTTTACCATCGAGATTTTATAACTTCTTTCTGGAACAATACGTACTCGCAAGAAACGAGTAATCGGTCTTCTCACGGATAATGTAACACAATTTCCAACATGAAACTCAGAACCGATTTTAAAATCGTTGACAAAGTAGCCGTGACATAAAAAAGCGTTATCGCTGTGAACGGTATACGATGTACGGCGATAATATAATTATATACGCCGTTACACCGATCCTTCTTATTTTTAAATATTTTCTTTTTTATACAATTGAAATGCTTTAACGGAATCTAAGCAGAAAAGTAAGAGATACGAAGATGTTTATAGAAAAGTTTAAAAAGTCAAGCATATCCTACGTCGGTGAAACTACGCGCTGCCTCTATTATATCGGTGCAAAACGAGAGAAACAACGATCGAATAATCTTGCAAAAGTGAAAAGAAGCGTGTGTGTGAGTGTGTATGTACAAGGTGTCTTAATAATTATGTACACCGTAAAAAATTGCAAACTTTCCGTACCAAAAGTAATCAAAAATTCCCTCACGATTTCGCGATCAAACGCTTTTCCTTTCGAGTTACGAACGATTAAGTCTTTGGCTTAGGAATTTAGAAATGTAGTTCTAAAATTAATAAAATTTCAAACTTAACAGTGAAAACGCTTAGGAATTTTAAAACTTGTAAATTTCGAAATTTTTAAATTTCCAAAAGCAAACATAAGTAGCTAAGGCTCTATCTTGTACACGCGTTCTTAGCCAAAGCAAGTGTACATTGCCCTCAACTGTACGTTCGATGATCTTGAATTAAAACCCGTCTCTGGAATTCGGTCATCCAACTTTCGATCGTTCGTATCTTTCCACAGAAAGTCGTAGATCGCAATATCGCATGTAAAGTTTTGATTTCTTTTTGCGCGAGAAATGCGCGGGATGTGTTATCGTGTATAAAAAGGTAGCAAACGTGGGACGCTTGGAATAGCTACGGAACTAAAGACTAAGAGAAAAATTAAGTTGGAATCGATGAACGTACCATCAAATTATGTACACGAAATACGTATAAAATGCATACCGGAGTAGTCTGGTTATGTAATCTGGCCAATTATCCGGAAACATGACGAGAAAGAAGCCGACCGCTATAAAGATCATTCCTGCCAGTTTCATTCCCATGAAATGGGCTCCGTACAGAAGAACGTCCAAAGCTAAAAACAACAAGCAGAAGAAAGGAAAAAAGAACAAGAAATGTATGACATCGATCAAGTACCGTTTCGCGATAATTATGAATTCATTCGAATTTATTCCGATACGTGTTTAGCATACCAGCGGATACGGGTACAGCCGTGATCAACCCCAACGTGATGAATAGATCATACGTTAGAGCGATGCTGAAGTTACCGAGCATGTTTGCAACTGTCAAACAACGATAAAAAAGTATAACTTTAACCGTTGTCCAGCTATTTCGCGTTTGACACAAATCATGAGATGAGCCAATATATGGTAAATTCGCAGATCGAGGCTTATTTCATGATTTTCAAATATATGATCTTCCAATGATATTTGTGTTAACCGTGAAGGATACTGACCTAAATGCAGAATACTTGCTGAGAGCAATGTCGTCCATGGTAACCGTCCCCAGTGTACGCTTTCCGCTCCCGAAAAATAAAGGGCCAAACAAATTGGCCATAACAGTGCTGCGTTGCATAATCCGATAAGAGAAAAAAATAATGACATTTGGCCGAACGTTGTCTCTCCTATAACTTTTTTAAACAGCACCTATTTTAAGATTGTATCGGTTACTTTTATATCGATCGTTCGCTTTTCCTTAATGGTTTAAGTGGAGATTTACATGTAAAACGCTGAAAATAAACGTGATTTTTGCGAATTTATAATGAAGGAACTATTATAAACACGAAGTACTGAAACTTCCATAGTAATTTATTTAATAGTTTCTTTGTAATACATTCACAAAAGTCACCTATATTTTTAGTGTTCTACATGTAATTTTCCTCTTAAAATTTGAAGTTTAACGAAAAGGACTACATAAAAGTTGCATTACATTCCTAATATAACATGGCTAATTGCCAGTTGAAATGAACTGTATATTTGTTCACGTGTGATTAGGAAATGCGTGACGGTAAAGATAGAAAAAAAATCGTTTCAAATTTTTTGCGAAGATTAATTACAACCTCACCTTGTACACCGCTGAACCGGCTGCCGCGGATGTTGCTAAAACTACTCCTCCTAAAGTTGGACTTCCGGTTATGCCATCCATGTATGCTAACAGTGCAATTCCAGTATTACATAAAATCACCGCCACTATCTGTAATGTATTTTTTATTTTTCTTATCAGCCTTGCCTCGTGTAAATTTGTTTGTCGTACTATTACATAAAAATGTATCACTGACCCTTACGCCGACGAATTGTTCGTGGAGAATAACCCAGGATAATAAATAGACGCAAGAGACATTAGTCGCAAACAATGCCATTACGTCGGTAGCTAGTAATATCCTCAGTGAATAAATATACATGTAATTAGTAACTACCCAGAGTCCACAAAAAAGACTACATCTGATCAAAAAACGACCACCAGTAAATCCTTTATCGCGGAAACCGCGCAAACTCTCCGCGATTATTTCTGATGGAGCGTTACATTTTATCCTTACGGATTGACAAACGAAATAAACTGGGAAGTAAAGGATCTCCCAATTTGTACAAAACCAGGTTGTAAAAAATGGCGCGTTATATGGAACCGTCTAAAAACATTTTTGAAAGGATAAATATAGATATTTGTTACGAACAAATTTACTGAATTAAACGTCAAATGAACTTACATGTTGATGACGTCCTGTAATCGATGAATTAGAAAACGACGAATAATTAGGAGTTTCGTGTTTGTGAAAATATAAATATTTGATACAGTGTGTTGCACCGACCCAACTTGCCGTCACGCATATCGTAACGCATACTCCGAAATATATCTGCAATTATTGGAAGATAACTTTCACTTTTATCTCTACACCCCGTGTCCTGATAACTCATAATCACTATTATTTAAAATTAATCAACCTTTTTGGCAGATTCCGCACAACAGGATGCATAACATGCTGATAATGAATTAGGCCTTTGATGATAAGTAACTGGTGGTACTGTTACATGGGATTGAACTTGAATTTGACCTATACCGTGTCCTTGGTTGTCTCCTGTTCCTCCACCTCCAGTTCCACTTCCACTTGTTTCTAATGGACGACAACTTGGCATGGAATCACGGCTACCACTGACACTACATCCTTGTTGCTGTTCGCAGCCTAAATATTTAAAAAAGAAAGATTATAATGTGAGTAGTATTAATTATTATCAGAACTGAATAATGAATAAAACAAGGATGACTAGAGAAGAATTGAATTAGTAATCAAATTTTTTACCATATGCATTTTATAGCATTTGTTTTAAAAGTGAAATTTTAATTACCCCTTTTGTATTCATATTGCAATATATATTTGTCCCAAATTGAATTGAATAAAACAATGATATACCTTTGACCTACTAATCCATCATGTGTGTGAATGACCAATACATCATTTATTGCAAATGAATTAAAACGTGTTGAGTGTATACTTACCAGAATTGTCACGTGTACCTTGACCACTTGTGGTTTGAGGACCATGGTTCTGTTGACCATCGCCAAGAATTATATTTGGAGCATGAATTTGTTGGGGATGAAATATTGTTGGAATATCCCCGACTCCTTGGCTACCCATATTTAAGTTTGTTCTTTGAAACACATTATAAGATTTGTTTTCAGCGTACTAGGAAAAAGATACAAAATTTTCATATGTTCAAACAAGTTAAACATCTTAGATAGAAAGCCAATACGATTAGTTTGACCATTGACAAATTACTCTGTTAACATAGCAAGCATTTCGAATGCCAAAATAGAAAATAAGTGAGTAACTTACCTTCTTTACATTTTTCATCGGAAGTTACGATGCGCCCTAAATTTAACGTGTCCATCGTTTGTGATGCACAAAAACGCTCACTCCAAGCTACATAGACTGTCATTTTAATTTTACTACAATTATATCACAAGGTCATTTCACCCATCGCTGCTACGCTAGTCCTTTAGATTGACATGTTTTATGGCTGCCCTATTAACAGAATCTAATAATGCAACAGCCACCAAATGAATTTGTATCTTGCAGCTACTCGACATGAGTTGCTTCTTCGATTAAATTAAATATATGGTTGTCATTATTACCCATTAAAGAATTAAAACAGTTGGAATTATTCGATTATTCGGTTCGATCGAGTACGACATTATTTTCTTCGCGCAAATTCAACGCGTTTCACGGTAATGGTCTTCAAGTAGTTTCAAGTATACTATGTCGCGTCATTGATTACTAGTAAACTTCGCACTACTACCCCTTTAGAGCACCCTACTTGCGTCTGCGCTCATGTCTTAGACTTTTAAATCGTTCGATGTATTAAATTTCCGTCTTTCTTTTGTAATTTCTTAATATTGTAACGTAAATAAACCAGTAGTTCATATTATAAGTCGCATTTTTCATTGTAACTATTACAGTCTTCTTTTTTGATAAGTAATTTTGTAGATGCGGACAACTTGACTCGTCGGCTGTTTTTAAATGAATTGTATTTATTAGGATTAATAAATAATTCTATAACACAGCTTTATTTAAAAAAAAGCGATACAAGTAGTTGACACGTAAAATTTCTTCAAAATTTATAATTGATTAAAACTTAGATCCTTCGATTTGAACCGCGCGGGTCTGACTCGAAATTTTGATCGCTCAAATTTGAAATTAAGGTTTCAATAAAAGATAAATACTACATTTTACTACTTTAAAGGTATTTTGGATTTAAGTTAGGGTAGTGAAAGACAAAACAGTTAAGATAAAAATACTTTATTTTCTATTTTTCTGAAATAAGAGTCTTAGTTTATTTCAAATGTTCAGTGATTTAATTATCACTGAACTTGCTTCGTATTTAATACTTGGTGTTTGTATTTTATTATATCTGAACAATCTAAATCCTGTGTGTTATTTTGTAAAAAAATGTAAGTACAAGTACACGATCATACAAATAGTACAGTCATACGCAATAATAAGAATAACGTGCATAGCAAATCTCAGATGGATGAAAATCTTTTGTACCAAATATTCAAACAGTTATACTCTTTGTGTTACAAACTTCCTATCTTGATATTAAATACAAATGCAATTATACAAAGGAACACTAGATATTATGATGTACGTGGCTTTTACTTTTGTTATTTGATTTTGTTTGTCATATTTATTATGTGATTCCATCTGTATTTACTACAATGACAAAAATTAGGCAAATAAACCAAACATCATAATAGCGATAATTAAAATTACAGATTAATCACAGTCTTATCATAGAATAACACCGAAAAGTGAAATTCATGAAATAATTATAATACTCCTTATGAGAAAATCATACTTCTATTGTAATAATAATTTTATTTGTTATATTAAAAATGCCTATAAATTACACATATAAAGCTGAGAATAAACTTAGAAATGTGAACAGAAAAAAAAATATCAAAAAAGTTTTAGTTACTATAAAATGTGTGGCATATTTCATGATGACATACGTTGTATAGAAATGAAATTTTAACAACTATTTGTGTTATTCTACAATAACTGATGTACTTATTATTAACAAGACCATTCAAGCCTTGATATATATCACATTTTGTACAATAGATAAATTCAACGGTTTCAAGTCTTTCGAGTTATTTTATAATAATTATGTGTCTGCTACTCGACTCTTGGAGTTGACGTCTGAATACCCGTGTAACGGCATGTAAGGAAACAGTTTGACACGATGCAAAATATTATGCTGCTTCTTTAACGCATACTTAATTGTGTATCGTTACGATATGATCAAACTAAATATAAATCATAATACTCGTGTAAAACATCAAGTATTGCTTTTTCTACATTTATCAAAATGATATACTTTAACTACACTTATCAAAATGATATACTTTAAACTTTCCTTAAGATTTCTCAATGTTTTTGATATTAAATCTTTTATCAAAAGCAGTTGATATAAATTTATTGTTTTTTTTTATTTGATTAAGAATAATAATTACACCTTCATAGATACTATGAAGTATGTTATTTTATTTTATGCATGAAATATAAAGTATGAAATAATTTATTTTTGTATTTGCAAACATAGTAATTACTGCACAGTGGTAACGCATGGGAGTGATTTACTTTCAATGCATGGTTTATCTATTACTCGTGATAATAGAAAATAAACGCAGAAATGGTGATAATTAACTATTCACCAAAAACATAAATGAATATTTTATAAAATACAAGGATAAAATTCTCTCGTTTGAAATTATATAATAAAAGAGTAGAATAAAACGTTCTCGCAATTTACTGATTAAATTTAATTTCGTGAACACGTATAATTCTAGTAATTGTATTACTAATAATAATACTATTTTCGTTATACATATAAAATTTAAATATGTGCACAGATACATTTTCTTTACATTTGCTAAAACATAACTTGCATTATATGTTTTAAATTGAAACATAAAATAATAAGTAGATGGAGGGAAGCTACTTTATACTACACTGCATCTTTCAATAATCAGATTCGTATTTGCTACCTTCAAATTACATAAAGTAAAAAATATATATGTATATATATATATATACATATCAATAAAAATCACTCTTCTGTCAATATAGATCACTTTATATACTATATTCAATATTTGAATAATGTCAACTCAATTTACATGATACGGCAACTTATTCTTCACTTTTCACACTCTTATTAACATTATTATATTTACAATTTGTCAATTTATTTATACAGAATCTTTTCATAGTACCGAATATACTTAGGCTTACAAAAGGTGGCTTTGGGATTATCAATGATGCTTATTTATTAAATGAGCGACCGATGTAAGTTATTTACAAATACTTCAACACAACAACTGATTTAATATAATCACATGTAATTTACTATCTACTATAACTGTAGCTTAACAATAAATAATTAGCTCGTACAATCATACATAAAGTATTTTGAAATATTGATATTGTCTTCTAGAAGAATGTTATCTTTTTTTTTCTTTTATGTTAGGTCACACTCCAAATGAAAACGAATACCTTTTCTACGCGAGTGCAATCTTTAATACGATTAACTATTAATGAATCTTATTTTCTTATGCTGACAATAAAATAGGAGGTAAGATGAACAGCTATGCACTCTTCGTATAAATATGCAATCAGGAGAACACACGTTTACTCTATTCCTAAACAAAAAAAAAAAAGACCAGATCACATTTATCGCCCCCTAACGAAAATTATACTCGGTTTAATTTATGCAACAAAACTGAAACCGTTTAAATTTGATTAAGCTTACGGATCGCTACAAGGACGAAAAAATAATGAAATAATCTTTCATTAAACTCAAACCATTTTCTAATGTACATATACATATAAATAAAAAATTTAGACTAATGTTTTAATAATTTTAGATGAAAAGTTTGGAAGATTTTCACTCGATTATCTTTCAATAATAGGAAAGAAACACGATAAACATCGAACGTGTTACTTATCATAATGTTATGATAATGATTGTAACATAATTGGAGTCATTGAGTAGATTTCAAAATCAACCTTCTTTTTAAATACAAATTAACTTTTGTATTATTCATTTTTGTAATTCATATTACAAATAAAAAGACACATTTCAAAACCAAAACTGTTAGAAAGGCTTTGTTTTTAAAAATTATCTTATAAATGCTATTCAAAGCTATTATTTGTGCGTATCCACATCATAAATCTAACAAAAATATCTTAAATATTCTAGTAATCGGTCAAATTAACAAGTTGCGTTTCAACTTTAGTAAGAATTTATAATAAATTAAAAAATTAAACAAAAATTGATATATTTGAAATGTTACATAATATTCTTAGTAAACATTAGTTAGTTCCTTTAAAATATTATGTGATGTTATTGGTAGATAATAATTATATTCTTAATTGGTATACCCAAACGATAAAGCGTTGATATTATAAATTTTATATTGATTCATTTCTAATTTCTACTAAAAAATTGTATACTGAAAAAGCGTTAAACATAAAATTTATTTATATCACTACTTCTTCTAAATATCTTTAATTCTTGAAGATACCAATGGTTGATTTTAACATTTAAACCGGCATAGATATATGTAATCGTCAAAACAAATATTGGTAAATTACAGTCCCAAGCAATTAAAACGTTATAATATCAAATTATGCGTGAACATTATGTTTCTAAAAAAAACTGAATATATGAATTATATACACTCGATAAAGTATTATTTTTACGCTATAAAATATGTTCACTATTTATTAGAGTCAAATTGACTTTGTGTTTTACCTTGCGACCCTGTCTCTTAGATGCTTTTCGGGAAACTTTAGACTCCCTGGTATCATGCACTTGTTTATTCAAACCCAGTCTAAATCGCACAGGCATCTTTGAATCCAGAGTACTTTCATCTGTAAAAAATAAAACGAATTAAATGATGTTATAAATAATTTCGTATTTTGGAAAAATACAAAATAAGATATGTTAAAAGAAAACCATTGTAATATAAAGTTTCAAAATAAACATTCAAATCGAAACCTAAATGTCTAAAAGAAAGATCTTCAATTTATGATTGAATTTAATTTGCTATTAAAAACAAATGTTTTTTCTTGATTGCAACATTATAAGTTGTAATGTTCTTTAACCTGTTAACTGTGTCACTGTTCAACCAGAACACAATCATTTTTCTTTTAGATATATAATAAAAAAGAAACAAACAGAAAAGTATTTATTACTTCAGTAAACAACAAAAAATAATAAAAAGTATTCTTTTAATTACAAGCAGGACAATTAAAGGCAAAAATCTTTCAGTAAATGCACTGTAAAACTTTATATACCTTTTACTTGAGTAATGAATTAATTCGTCATCCACAGTTAACAGATTAATACCGTTACCAATACCTTGTTATCGTTTAACGACAAGTTTCGCTACAAAATAATTTCATTAAAACGTATATAGCAAAATATTGCGATTACTGTATTGATCAAATACAAATGTACAAACCTTCGGAATCGTGTAAGTCAGATATTGGCCGGTGAAGAACAGTAACCCTTCTGACTTCTTTTTGATTACCTGCTAAATAAAAATACAAATACAAATACAAAATCATTAATATAATAAGTCTGAAATATAAATGCTTAATATGTATATTTATATTACTTACTTTTATCGTCTGCTTTAACTAAGTGTCTCTGATTTGCTTTTGCATTATTCTTGACAACTCTGAAAATAAAACAAATTATGATTGTATTTGAAAGTATAAACGTAAATATATTATATATTAAGAATCTCCTCATCTTTCTTAATATGTATTAAGTTTAATTTTTTAGGTCTTAACTGTTCTATGTTCACTAGTTTGTACAGTTAGAAAACTATGTATAATATGAATACAATAAATACAATTTTTGTCTAATTGATATAACATGATGATAATTCGTTGGCATATTATGTACATCATAGATAGTTGTTTCTGAGAATTCTGCAGGACTTTTTCCCTAATAAATGTAATATTATACATACTTACTCATTGACAACTCCTTTAAAAGCAGACTGCACTAATCTTGCAGACTGAATTGGCACTGTTCTATTTAGTCTTTCTGCTCTTCTTCTACTCAATTCAGTTCGCAAATCACTTTCTTCTTCTACGGCTATATCTTCGAAAATAGCATCCATATCGTCGCTAGGTCCATCCGAGACAACGTCCTTTCGTTTTTTACACTTTTTATCTTTTCCAATTCGTTCAGAAAGAGGAAGTTCGTTTTTTAATTTTCCTACTTGATAAAGTTCCTTGTCACGTTTCTTCTTCTTTTTTGAAGATTTTTCTTTCTCTGATTTCTGCGATTCCACATCTACATTCGAATTAACTGAACTCGTAATAGTAACGGGTGAAGTATTTTCCATACTCTCTTCAAATTCTTCAAATTCATACTGATCATCTAAACACAAATCAGTTTCTTGAACCTCGTAATCCTCCGCAACTTTTCTAACATTACTCGACTGAAAATCCGCCCCTTCTAGAAATTCCACCTTTTTACTTGTATTCTCCTTTTTACTTAATTTAATTTTTTTATTTGCATTTATAGGATCTATAGGCCTCGTACATTCAAACTTTCTTCGTCTAGCTTCCAGTATAGGATCACTGATCACATCCGTAGTTTCTTTTTCTGCCAATGTAACTTTCTCGAAATTATCTTCCTTCTGTTTCGATTTGATACGAGTTACTTCTGGAGATATTCTGCCTTTAGGTAGTGGTGAAGATTCTTTTGCGTATGATGGACTGTTCGTTGCGTCCGGAGTAACCGATCGTGGCCCATGTTTTCGACACGATTCTTTGGGCGACCACCTTGGAGATCTTTTTCGTCTGGGAGAAAGACGAGGCGAATTTCTGGGTGATGACCACGGTGATCTACGTGGTGATAATCTCGGTGACCTTGTTCGCGGTGAAATTCTTCGAGGCGATATTTTCGGCGATGGTAATTGCAATGATCCCCTTCGGGGGGATAGTCCAGGTGATTTCGATTTAGGCGATAACCTACGAAGAGGCGACGCTCGTTTTGGAGATAATTTAGGAGATCTTGTCCTTAAAGGTGATCTCGATTGAGGGGATAACCTGAGTGGTGAAAATTTTGGAGAACGTGATCGCGTCAATCTCGGGGACTTAGCTAACGATGCTTTCGGTGAACGTATTGGTCTTGGAGATCTGGAATGCGGTGAAAGTCTTGGAGATCTTCCTCTTGGCGACAACTTCTTAATCGGTGATCTTCTTATCGGGGATTTATTTGGAGATCGACGTGGAGATAATCGTGGTGATCTCGATCGCGAGGAAAGTTTAGGTGATCGTGAACGTGGGGAATATCGTACCGGTGATTTTCGAGGTGATCTGTATCTCAATATTTCTCGCTGTGACTTTTTTAACTGTCTAGCTGGTGATCTTCTAGGGGATCTTCTAGGTGATTTTTTCCTTGATCGTGATCTGGGCGACAACGACCTACGTTTCTGTGGAATTCGATTACTTATATGAGGCGATATAGACCGCCTTTCACTCTTCAAAACTGATACTGTTGAAGCTGAAGCATAACTCTCCTTTCGAATATTGCTGTCTTCTGTTCTATTCTTCTGACTCGTATTTCTCCCTACGTCATCCTTTTTTATCGATTCTTTACCGTCTTTCTTGCTACTTTTCTTTTCTCTTTTTTCGGACGGTTTATCAACGTTCATCTCTCTTTCCATTTCATCCATCAAACGTTCTAAACTGTCCTCCTCTTCGAGATCAGCCATTAAAAGAATATCATCGTCGTCATCGTTAACGACGTCTTGATCTTCTTCAACTTTTTTCTGACTTTCTGCAATTTCTACTTGATTTTCAGTCATCGCGAATGATGTTTCATTTTTAATACCATCATTTTCAATTGTTTCTTCTTTTATGTTTGTATTTTTTTGCTCTTTATTATCTTCTTCGTCCGAACCGCTTCCATTATCTTTGAAACGGTGAAATTTCGATACTTCTAAAAATATTATTCTTATGTAATACTTCAAACCAATATCATAAACATTACATTTCTAAAATATTTATATATTATACATACCTGTGGAGTAAGAGTCAACACTTGTATCTGTCTTTTCTACTGGACAAGTTATATCAGCTTGTTGAAGTACCACATGTTCATCCATAGGAACTATTGCTATTAAATTTGGATTACGTGGACTCTGATAATATAAATTCTATAAATAAGAAAAGAAGAATTGTAGACAATTAAGGCAATATGAAAAACAAATACCTCTGCTACAAATATGTGGCATTGAGCTTAAAGTAGCCCTTAGAGCATCACATATGTGTACTGAACGTGTTAAAGAAATAATCTTACTCCATTTTGTCGCTGTTGCATTCGATTATGAAAATATCCTCTCCTTAAAGGTCGTTGACCTTTATACAAAGGATGAAATGATTGTGTTACATCAATCTTCTGTACTTGTGGTAAGGACTGTTTTTTATTATGTACAGCATCTTTTGTTCTCAATGATTGAAGAGCTGCTAATCTAAGCGCTTCCAAGTCTTCATCATCTTCGTCATCATTTTTTGCATTTTGCTGTGAAGGTATAATCATCTGAAATAAATGGTACTCGAATTGATTATAATTCATTAAAAAATGTATTTAATATCTTCAATTACTACATATACTTGTATCATAGTAAACGACTGTTAAACATAACACATTTAAATATAAAAATTATTATATATACCACTATAACATTAATGTTCTATGAAAATTATAGCATACGGTAATTATATACATCCTATTTGCATTTTCCTTAATAATCTTTTGCTAATAAATAAGATATGTATACAACAAGATTCTATGTACGATTCAATGGCATAAGAAAAGTGATTGTAAATAAACTTGTTCATCATCAATTTTGAAATTATATTAGAATAAATTTTCGATTTGGTGACTGATTCCTGCATATGATTAACATTCAAATCGGTAATATGTATCAAATTAATAACGATACAATAAATATATTGATTTATTAATTACTATAATATGTTTACGCTTACTTTTTGACGATAATCCATTTTATTCGAGTTACAATTGGAGCAAAACTTGTAGTTATTACCACCAACACGAAGGTCCAACGCTTGCATTAATAACTCTATACCAATTTTGGTATACGATTTACCTTACGAGTAATTATAATTTACATTATAACTACATCGCAAAAACAAAACTGTCCTTTTGATCAATTTTTCGATAATTATGAATCCTACAGGCAATGTTGCACACTTTGTTACCCCCCACCACATATAAATAAAATGGCGTGAGCGCTCATAAAATCAGACGTCTTCGAACCAGAATGTAACATAAGATGTGCGATCAGTTACTAGTTTCATATAGTATTACTCAAATGCATAAACCATGAACATCTGTTTTATACATGTATTTTATATAAGCAAACCGAAGTGTACAATGTTTTTATACCATTTTTTTTTTATATGTAGTATTTTACATATTTATATTGTCAAATGAACAGGTATATGATGAACGCATGAACTTTGAAATATACAGACAGAGCAAGACAGAGCATATTCTTGATGGGGGCAGCCATTGCGAGACAAGGCGAGACAAATTAATGCCCAATTTTGATTGGTTATTATTTGATACTACTCTAAATTAAAATTTTATAATTTTTAAACTTGAAAATGTATTACTATATTATTTTTAACTTTTCAAGTTAAAATATTTCTAAAATGATATACGATCATAAAAAGTAATCATTTATTTGATATTAACCTATATTACTCAGTACTTTTTAGCTTTTTATAATTGCTGATACAGAACATGCGCAAAAAAATGACCAATTAAATTTAAACATCAGCTGTTGAAGTTCTTCTTTCATACTGACATCACTCTCTTCGTCCGTAATCCAAATTTACTTCATTCCTATATTCCCAGATTCATGATGGATAGATATATAAGGACTTGCGAGAAAGCAGACGTATATAGATATTCAGTATGATCCCTCTGGTGGCGAGTATGGGAATTACAGCCATATTATTTTCTTCTTCATTGATATGTTAAAAATAGATACACAATTCTATAAATACAGTTGTAACATATTTAAATCTGTTATTTTATTATATGATCTCTTTCATACGTAACATTCTAGATACAAAATTTTATTTTAACCTAATATTAAAATGTCATATTTGGAGAAAGAAAATGAATGAAACTTTTAAGATATTTACAACACTAAAAGTACACGTTACATTTAACAGAGATACTTTGTCGTCTGAATCTTTTTTACACAAAACGTTTCATTTTTACACAGGTTTTGAAATTGAAAACTTTGTTCAATACAGCTTAAAGGACCTATAAACTAGTTGGCCGGTGATATAACAATATGCAATTTGAGCATATCTTTATTTGAACCTACTAAAAATGGAGATGTATATTCTTGTACAGAACCCTGTTGTGGATTTAGTTCTTCAAATGGTAAAAGATCATCCAAGTTGAGGACACGTTCTTTTTTACTAAATCTATGAATAATTTCAGTCACTCTTGTAATATGTTCAACACCATCTTGCAATCCATAAATTAACACACCTATTTTCACTCGCATATCAGCATCACTATTTACTGGAGGTTCTTTACAAGTAAGCGATAATCTTACCGATCGCTTCACGTGTTCAGGCATTTCTACTGTTCCTTGCCATACTATTAAAAAAAACTTCTTAAACCATACACCCTTTGGGTATATATCAACGACCCATTCACACGCACGATCACCAGCATACTCTGCTAAACACGAATGACTCGAAAATACAAGAGTTCTGGTGTGATAAGAAGGCAGACCATGAAAATTTTCGATTGTAAGCAATGAACTACAAGTGTCCACTGTGTATAGTCTTGGTTCAAAAAGTAATGCGCCATCCTCTTCATTTAAACTTACTTCTCTAACTTTATCTAACTGGCCTGAATGAAATGACATTCCTATCGACATACGTTCTACGAAAAATTCTTTATATTTTTTTGTCAAAGGAGATAAAAGTAATTCTGCTAACTGTCGAGGAGACATCATTGGAAATCTTACAGGAGACATTACAGCTATCACCAATTGTTTTAGAGTCGCTTCTAATTCATCTGGTGACAACTGAGTTCTTAAACGATTTGCCTGATGATCCAACCAAGATTCTAGGCACTTGTATAATGTCATTTCATCCTTTATTACTAAACTACTTTGATGTAATAATGATACCAGAATATCCAAATCAAAATTTCCAAAATCTGCAGTCTTAGCTACCAATTCCAAATTCCATTTGATAAAATTTTGACATGCCTGAGTAATATTATGATGACCACAGTTTGAAGTATACTGTAACCATGATACTAGAGTGCCATGTATGGCAGCTAATGCGATATGATTTTGCATATAATCAAGACACAGTGATATTAAATCTTTAACATTATACTTATCCGCCAAAGATAATATTGGTAGAACAACTCCATAATTAATTCTTATTTGACCAGTATAAAAGTAACGCAAAAATTCACTAAATATAGGTACACATTGTGGTGTTTCTTGAAGTGTTACTCTACTTTCTTGTGATTCACTCCACTGAGGACTCATTAACATTACCTATATTAAAATATTGATATTAAATGTATATGGATTTATATTGAATATAACTTTAATAGAAAATAATTATTTATATAATATAATTCTAATCAGGTTTTGAAACACATACTTAACAAACACATTAATTTATGGATGTATTTGCTTACTTGGAAAACATCACTTGAAGCACACAGTATAAGGCGATGTGCAGGATATTCTATACCATCAACAACGAGACAAATATCATTCATAAGGCGTTCGGCATACAGTGTTGCTATTTTTAATAGAACTGTACGTGAATTGTCAACCTGAGTGAAAAATTAATGCATTTACTTTTTCTTTCGCAATAAATATAATTTATAAGATTTTATAGTAACCTCTATTGAATCAGAATTCTCATGTTCCTCGATATCATTTGAAACACTACTCGATTCCTGCTTTATTTTATTCGCCTCCATTTTTTAAGAATTTGTCATTCACTTAAAGGGAACTTATAAAACCACACATGGTTTCCTTATGTACTTCAGCACTTATTTCCTATATTATATTATAGGATATATTATGTCAATGAAAGACACAACTGTTTAAGTAAATCTTCCATAACCTTTCACGTATTATGAAAATATTCTCCAAATCACAGTAACTGTAAAGAAAAAAATAGATATATAATAAAAGCAGCTACTTTATTTATATTAAAATAAACATTGCTATATAGATTCATGAAACAATAAATAAAAAACATTCGTAAATTATCATAAATGTTAACTATCTGTTGATTTATTCAACAATTAATTATATTTTTATAAAAAGTAGTATACTGAATTTAATAGTATAATTTTACCTGATACGATATTATTTACTAAAAGAAGTTGACAATAAATTTTGCTCCATCCTTTTTATTAGAATGATTTGTAGAAGTTTCACAATCTTATTTAAGTGGGCAAAACAAAGTGAATAATAAACTATTATTGGTTTATATATTATATTATTTATGAAATAGAAACCCTTTTAATCGAATTGTATTAAAATCACATTATTTTAAGACTTTTATATCTATTAGTTTAAAATGTTCGAGAGTGCCCGTTACACGGATTGAAATATGAACTGATCTGATTTGAAAGTCAACTGTGCAACGTGAAACCAAAATAAATGAATAAAACACTCACTGCGAATTATTGCCTTATCTACATATTTTACAACGATTCAAACAGCTTTTTTACTAATTATCAATTATAAAATTCTATTTATATCTGTAATAAATTTGTTTTGTAACAAATTTTGTCGTACGCATGTTACAAAGTTAAGTCATATTTCCCTCGAGTTGCGCGAATTGAGTATGGTTTTTCATTGAACTGAGTACAGATGGTGCTTTCTAATCATTCATACGCAGCAACCCAACATTACAATAAATGTTTATGTTTTCGTTATTAAATTTGTAACGAAGTGGGTTAATAAATTTATGAAAAAATAATTTATTACATATTTATTCTTGTTCAACATAACGTGACAAATAGAATAATTACAAGAATAAAAAATTTGTTAATAATCTGTTACTGTAAAGAAAAGGTAATTTGTAACTGTAAACAAACTTTATAGTTGATCAGTTGTAATCAACTATGAATGTAAATTTTGATTTTGGTATCATTTGTTATAATAATCCATGCTTAGTATTCTGTAACAGTCAAAGTTTTATATAAGTTATCTAATTGAATATTGTTACTGTTATATTGATCAAACGTTTTATTTTCTTATGAATCAATTTTCTTGATTTATATTTTAATTGTTACAGGTAACATCAAGAAAACATATGTAATGTATCCTGTTTATATTTTTATATTCATTTGTTCTATAATTGTTGCAAGAGTATGTTTCATGATATTTTTTACGCATAAAACAAAACAGAAAAATGTAGCTCGTGCTAATCCCGCTAAAACAATGATAATATTAGGGTCTGGTGGACATACAGCTGAAATGATAAGAATTCTTCAGTATTTAAATTTTAAAAATTATTCCCCAAGAATATATGTACATGCTGATACAGATATAATGAGCATGGAAAAAATTAAGGACTTAGAAAAGAATAATACAGATTATAAAGTATTTAAGATCCGTAGAAGTAGAGAAGTTCATCAGTCATATTATACATCTGTTTATACTACTATCTGTGCGATAATGGAATCAATTCCACTTCTTTGGAAAGAACAACCAGAATTACTTCTGTGTAATGGTCCAAGCACTTGTGTACCTTTATGTATTACAGCATTTCTGTTTAAAGTATTTTATATCATGCAAACTAATATAATATATGTTGAGAGCTTTTGTAGAGTCAAAACATTATCATTAACAGGGAAAATTTTGTATTATATAGTCGATTATCAAATCGTACAATGGCCATATTTAACTGAACCAGATAACAAAAATGATAGAATATTTTATTTGTGAATAAAATCATTTTAATTTTTATTTCAATTATTTTGTTTTACTTATACACCTGTAACATTTTTAGAAAATGTGTAATCATGTATTCATCGCAAAATTAATTCCATGGGATTTATTAATGGAGAATATACAGAATTCTTTACCCATTGAAATGAAAATACATTTATCAACAGTCACAGTCAAGTTAAAAAACTTTACTGAAAGTAAAATGTAAATATAAAGTATTTTATACAGACTGAATTATTTAATACATTAATATTATGTAAGAAATATGTATTATTTATAAGAAAAAGGTTGAGAAAGATTGATGATATAATAATTTTGTATGTAAATTTATTTGTTAATACAATTTAATACTGTTTTTTTTTTTTACCAAAGAAATCCACCCATAAAATGGATAGAAAATTCATTAATTTTAATCGAAGCTTGTTTGGACAGAACATGGGAAATATTAAATTCAGGTTATTGGCAATCTGTCCCAATAGAATATCGATACTGTTATTCATTATGTGTTATTTTGAAGGTAATAAACTGATATCGTATATTATTCTATCATTTTGAAGAAATATTGACCACTATCTATCTTGATTATCACATAGGCAGTAGTATTGGAATTCCAATATGAGAGTAATCCCAGAGAAGCCAGAAAAAACATAATGCTATTGAAAAACATTGTTCAACAAGTTGACAAAGGTATTTTATTAGGAGCTCCATTTCCAAATGCTCCCAGTTTATTACCAAACATTGCTTCAAAATTAAATGAAACTAGTAAGTAGTATAAATCAGAAATAATATATAAATTTGTTTTTGCATTACAATTTTGATATTTTTACAGTAGAATCATTCGAAACATTGAATCATCAAGAATTAATTATAAATTCTAAAGATTTACATAATGCTGAATTATCAGGATTTACTGAAATTACACGATACAATGAACCCTCTATGGAATTATTCTATAAAACTATGTTTATGCCTCAAGTTCCAGCAATATTAACAGGTAGCACATACTTTATAAAACATATCAGTAAGATATGCAGAGTGTATCTGCTATGTAATTTTAGGCTGTATCAAACATTGGAAAGCTTTAGATCGGTGGAAAGATTTAAGTTATTTATCTAAAATTGCTGGAAATCGTATAGTACCTATCGAAATTGGATCACGTTACACGGACGAAGATTGGTCACAACAGTTATTTACTTTCTCAGAATTTTTACAAAATCATATATTAAAAAAAAATGATAAAGTTGGTTATTTAGCTCAACATCAACTTTTTGATCAGGTTTGATAAGTTTTTACATGTTTTGTTACGTCTATTGAAGTTATTAACAAAAGTTTACAAGATTAACTAATAATTCTAGATTCCCGAATTAAAAGAAGATTTTATGGTACCAGAATATTGCAGTTTTACAGATAATGATTCCATGGAACCACCAGACATAAATGCTTGGTTTGGACCTGCAGGGACTGTTTCACCTTTACATTTTGATCCAAAACATAATCTGTTATGTCAAGTATGGAAATTAATACTTGCTTTAAGCGTAACATCACGTAATACGCATGATATGAATTAAATATTGACATTCATGATATATTTTAGGTATTTGGGTATAAAAGAGTCATTTTGTACCACCCAAATGATTCGTCTAATTTGTATCCTTATGATACAAAATTGCTTAATAACACCGCGCAAGTTGATCCTTTGAGTCCAAATTATGAAAAATGGCCCGAGTTTAGTAAAGCTAAGGGTTTGATAGGTTATTTGAAACCTGGAGAAATGCTTTACATCCCTCCAAAATGGTGGCATCATGTAACCAGTTTGACCCCAAGCTTTTCAATCAGCTTTTGGTGGAATTAAACAGTACAAGAATACTTGCAAGCATGTAAAAGAATTGTAAAAAAAGGAAAAAGGCTGTGATAAAACCTGTAATATTTATTGATGATATTTAAGAAATTGTAATAGGATTAAAGCTATGAAAGAGAATCATAATGGTAAATGAATTGAGTTCCTTAATCCTTATAATAATATATTTCATTCCATTGACGACATACACTTAAAATAATAAGTCAGGTTTCGATGTTATAAGCATAGAAAGTTCATAATTTATTTTATATTTTCACGAGTTATTTCTGAAAAATTAGTTGAAAATAGAATGGGTAACGAATTAATTTGTCAAATTAAGATAATACGATTTTATTATTATATTTGCATGTAGATACAAATCATTGAAGCGGATGCACCACAAAGGCGTTCAGGAGAATAAAACAGAATGCTATAAATATCTTCCGACCTACGTTTTTAGTATGGGGTGTAGAAAACATACGTACACGTAGTCTGTCAAACGAAATACACAGTTTATTATTTGGAAATGACGACAGAGGAAGTGTTTCTGCCGATCATTGGTTTTCAGGTAAAAACGTGTGCAAATAACATCTAGCAGAGAACGCGTTGCATATTTGCGTTTAAGTTTACGTGCTGCGATATAATCGAAATATTTAAAAATTTGTTTCCTGTTTACAGTGCAGATCGGGCTAAAAAAATATATTCTACTTTTAAAACAAATAACATAGAAATTACGACGATAAATGAGAGTGAGGGTGTATTGTTCTTAAATAAAATTTTGCCAATTATGTTATTTATAAAAAAGTATTAAATAACCAATATTATTCTCGTTAATATTTATATTGTAATATTGGCGGTGCTCCAATGCTTAAGAAGTTGAAAATTATTTTTAGAAAATTCGTGTGACCAGCGTATTATGAAGCAGATTTGTCAAGTAAAATTTATAAATAATAACGAATTTACAAAATTTCAATGGATACAAATATTTTATATAAGCAGTGAGGAAAATAGAATTCAGACAATTTTTTAAAACAATGTAAAAGATAAATGTAAGATTTTTTCAAGATTTTTATAGAATACAACCTGATCAGATATCAATTTTCTTTTCTATAAAAAAAACATAAAATAGTTAGCGATTATACCATTTTTAATTTCTGGCCTATTACATTGACATTTTTTCAAAGCTTTTCTCATTTTATCGCAATAACATTATTTCATATAATGTAGTAACATTAATAAATAATGATTTATCGACTGAATTTTACAATTCTCTTTAACCCATCAAGTAGAATTTCCTCGTAGCATACAATACCATTTGAAAAGAAAAAGAATAAATCATTCGTGGGATATTTTCGTACGTGTTTGAACTTTGCGCATGCGTGATAAAAATTCAAATTTTACCGCGTCTTCATGATAAGGACGTATGATACTCTTTTAGGATACGTAATTTGGAACAATGTAAAACTATCATTTTTTTATTCGCGCACGTGCATAGCAACAAATGTTCGGCTGGTACTTTGTGTATGATAATTTTCTTAATAAAATATGATATTGCGGTGATATAGAAACATAGGGGTAGAATATATTTTTGTGGAGAGAAGCCGAGGTCGAAAGTCTTTAAAATGTTTGAATCTTTAAACTCTTAAAACAGTGTGTGTGTAACAACTTGAATTGTAATTTTTCATAATTAGCGGCGCAGAACATGCTCAGTAAAGCAACGAATCAAGTTTAGGCATCGACTATAAAACCCTCCCTCTTATATTAGCTTCGTTCTCCTCGTCCATAACCCAAGCTTACATTTCATCCCTATATTCCTAGATCCAGAACATATATATATTGCGTTAGAGAAAGAGAAATGATATGGTCGGAAAAGAAAGAACATATTCTCGCGTTTAAGGAGCGCGTGCGCAGAACAATGACGGGGGACGATATATCGGTACAGATAGGTGTAAGAAAAACAAGGATAGAGATAAGAAGGGGGTCGAGAAAGGCAGCAACGCAACCCCTGTTTTTCCCGTAATCGTTGCTGTTCGATTCTGCGCGTTGGTTTGGCATATGGGGCGGCTCCTATATTCCTGTATACGTCTTTAGCGTTACCTCAGGAGCGTCTGAATGGTAATTTAACGTGTGCCGAGGAAAACACCTTTGCGTCCGGCAATTGCTGGACGAGTGGAAAAGATTAGGAAAACGGTGACTAGCCTCTAAATAAGCACGATGGTTATGGATAATGCCAGCCAGGTACGGTTCTACCTATATTACGCGAAAGGCAGTGTCAGAACGTTGCCGGTATTTTTTTATTCTCTCCTATCTCTATTAATCGAAGGGTGTGAACTCGTAGGCGGCGCATTTTGATTAACGGAGTAGACGGTATTGCATTTTCAAACGATATTTCGCTATTATAGCGAGTATTCTAAGCCGACCGGAACTTTTTACGATTATCGGAACGGTAAAAAGAAATCATGGAAGGGGGGGATTGTAAGAAACATATACGTAAACTAAAAGCAGACGGTTCGTGAACCAGCTGCTTCTTCCGCGTATACGACTTTACCCTTGGTAACGAAACGCGTTCATAATTTGATAATAAGGCAGAACAAGAAACATACTACTCTGCAGAGTAGGGTTTGAGAACGATTAATAGGGTGAAGGTCGCGGATAAATTATAAGGTGTTAAACGGATTTTACCCTATGACGCTGTAATTGTTATACAATTACTTCAATAATTATTCCATCACAAACCAATTGTAGTAATTGCACTGTTACAAATTTAATAGTTTTTGACACGAGTGTATACCTTTTTAAAATAATATGCATCGATATCATCGGCGGTACAAAATGTTTTTAAAATTAGGAACACATTAAGTTAAATTAATACATTAAGTCAATTAATTGTTTCCTCTGATGATAAAATAAAAGATATGTAATTAATTATTGGATATTTGTATTTTATTCAGGTCGACGATACGACGGCATTTCTTCGCGCTGCTCGATCTGGAAATCTCGAAAAAGTGATCGAATTCCTCGATACCGATCTAGACATCAACACAGCTAATTCGGTAAGCGTCGAAACAATTGATAATGTTGCCGGCTCGTTAATTAATGTTATATTAATTTTGTGTGTAGAACGGTTTAAACGCTTTGCATTTAGCGTCCAAAGATGGTCACGTCGAAATAGTAACAGAGCTATTAAAAAGGGGTGCTAAAGTCGATGCGGCCACGAAGAAAGGAAACACCGCGTTGCACATAGCTTCGTTGGGTGCGTAATTACGTATAGTACAGTGGCGTGCATATAAATAGGTACAAGTGGTTTTGAAGATTCGACTGAAATTTTGTTTACAAATTTTATGTAACGTGATGAGTCAAATTCCTCGAACACGTATTACAATTCTGAAAATATTTTTCGCACAATCAATTTAGAAATATTTTTAGTATATATTTCACGAAGTTAAATAAATAGAAACACGATTTAATATTAATATAATTTATTATGGTAACAGAGACTATTATATTTTATAGATATTTACTACAAAATTAAATTATAAATTACTTAAACTATAGTTGAAATTATCTTTTGAACGTTATATTTCAGGTGAATTTAAATTCGGCGATAGAGTAACATCGTTTCAAAATGTTTCTATTTATGTGCTCGTTGTACATCAAATGTGTACGAACATAATGAGTAAGATTTTTCATCTTTTTTAGCTGGCCAATCAGAAATAGTTAGCATTCTTATACAATATGGAGCAGCGGTTAATATTCAATCGCAAAATGGTTTCACGCCCTTGTACATGGCTGCTCAAGAGAATCACGATCAAGTCGTTAAATTATTGCTCAGCAACGGGGCTAATCAGAGTCTCGCGACAGAGGTGAACGTCTCAAATTGATCGATATGCGTATATCCTTTGATACCACCTATGTACAATTTATTGAATATTTTATGTTTATTGCGACTCGTGGGTAAACTTGTTGATGTGCTACTTTGTGGATTTCGATGAAACTTCCAAATTTATAGATTTACAAATTCTTAAATTTTCAAATTTGTACATTTGTAATTTGGAAACTTGTAAATGTGGAGATTTGGAAATCTATATTTGTACAATTAATCCAAGTTCTATAACTTTGAGTATTTGGAAATTAGGTAATTTAAGAATGTAAAGATTTGGAAACCCGAGAATTTGGATACTGAAAAATTTGTATATTTAGAAATTTGGAAATTGGAAAATACCTTCCGTAAATTTGAAAATTTACTTGTGCGTTTGATATAATGACTGAATCGTCAAGTTATCGTGACAGAAAATAAGAAGGTAATATTTTAGGACGGTTTTACCCCGCTCGCCGTGGCGATGCAACAAGGACACGATAAAGTAGTCAGCGTTCTTTTAGAAAATGATTCTAAAGGAAAAGTTCGACTGCCGGCGCTTCACATAGCGGCTAAGAAGGACGACTGTAAAGCTGCAGATCTACTTTTACAGGTAAACGGCAGTCGAATCGACCAGCTGTTTTTGTTTGTTTCGATGAAGCGTTTTAACAAAGGTTTACTTATTTTAGAATGATCACAAACCCGATGTAACCTCAAAGAGCGGCTTCACACCTTTGCACATCGCTGCTCACTACGGGAACGAAGAAATAGCACGTTTATTGATAAAACGCGGTGCCGATGTCAATTATTTAGCAAAGGTATGAACGAACTATCGTTAACGTACTCAACCCGTCAAATGTTAAAAATAAATGTTACCATTGATCGTTTCTTTTGTCAGCATAATATAAGCCCGTTACACGTAGCTGCAAAATGGGGCAAAAACAATATGGTTAAAGTATTATTAGAAAATTCTGCTCAAATCGACGCGAAAACCAAGGACGGTTTAACGCCTCTTCATTGCGCGGCAAGGTCTGGCCACGAACAAGTAATTACCACGCTTCTTGAACATTCTGCGCCTATAAGCGCGCGAACAAAAGTACGTAAGCAACTTTATATTAATTATACCTAATTATTCTAGCGTGTGATTTTGATTGGTGTAAATTGTTGATTGTACAGAATTCAACGTTCATTATTTGTCAGTCTAATTAAATGGATTCATTTTACTAACGAAGAAGTATGATTTTTCAGAATGGACTCGCGCCACTGCACATGGCATCGCAAGGAGATTATGTAGACGCGGCAAGAGTACTTTTATATCATCGAGCCCCTGTAGATGAAGTTACAGTCGATTATTTAACTTCTCTTCACGTAGCCGCTCACTGTGGCCACGTCAGAGTAGCGAAATTGCTTCTCGATCGAAAAGCTGACCCTAACGCTCGCGCTTTAAACGGCTTCACGCCTTTGCACATCGCTTGTAAAAAGAATCGAATAAAGGTTGTCGAACTGTTATTAAAACATGGAGCATCCATCAAATCTACTACCGAGGTAAGTTGATAAAATAGATCATTTTTTTATATATGTATTGATTATCCTTTTGTTTATCGTGTAATTAAACGGGTCGAGTTAGCAGAAACGACTTGTGTTCAAAATGATTCTTTGGTCATCGATGAAAAACGCGCAAAATATAATTCATTTTCTTAGAAAAAATACACAGTTTCTGCCTTTTGTTTTCGGTTACCAAAAAGCTATTATGTTTTGCAGTCTGGACTGACTCCGTTACATGTTGCTAGTTTTATGGGATGCATGAACATCGTGATATTTCTGTTGCAACACGAAGCCAATCCTGATGTGACAACTGTTAGAGGCGAAACACCTCTGCATTTGGCAGCTAGAGCTAATCAGACAGATATTATTCGAATTTTATTACGAAACGGAGCTAAAGTTGATGCTCGTGCAAGGGTAAATAATCATGCTTGAAAAATAATGAATCTTTTTTTAAAAGTACTATTTTTTTTTTATCTTTTTTTTTAATCAAACGGACACGAACGACATTGTTATGTTTGTTTCTGTTTTCGTTGATGTACAATAGGGAGCACGGTAGGCTTCTTCCTAGGGAAAATGGCGATATAGGGGAAAAAGGTTCTATTAGTTTGTACTGGTGAAGCCTTTTTCCCTTATACTTTGGAAATTTGAGTGTTTGACAATTTAGAAATTTAAATTAAGGGATTGGAAAATTTAATTTTGAAATATGGTAATTTGGGGATTTGGAAATTAATGTGCAAATTTCGGTAAATTGGAAGTTTGGAGATTTTTATGTTGGAGACTGAGAATTTTGGAATTAATAGATCTAAGAATTTGAGAGTTTGGCGATTGGATAATTTGGATAATTTGGGAATCTTTCATTTAAAAAGTATGGGAATTTGAGAATTGGAATATTTGAAGAGAAGAAGAGAATTGGAAAATGTTTTTAAATTATTTATATCTGGCAATCTGCACGAGTAGGTGCTCTTCTTATATCGCCATTTTCCCTAGGTGAAGCCTAAAATGCTCTTTACTGTACACGGGTATCATACCACACTGTTATTTATTATTTTCACCATTTCATAACTTGCAGACCGTGTAATGTTATAGCTTTATTGTTTTAGGAGCAACAAACACCGCTGCATATTGCATCAAGATTAGGAAATATCGACATCGTTATGTTACTTTTGCAACACGGTGCAGCCGTCGATACCACCACAAAAGACATGTATACCGCGTTGCATATCGCGGCCAAGGAAGGTCAGGAGGAGGTAATGTACAAAGAAATTGCAAAGATAGCGGAGTATATCAGCACGCAAAGTAGATTACAGTTATTTTGGGCAAGTTATCGCGAATACCTTATTTAGATGCTATATTTGTAAAACTTGTTATTTTTCGTTGTTACGTATATTTAGTATTATCCTTTATCACCTACGTTTCTTTTCTTGTTTCGCCTCTTGTTATATCGATCTTTTGTTTTATACTTCATATTTTACGTTAAGTTATTTACGTGTAACTTATTTTAATAAAATTTTTTATCATAGCGATTTATTTTGTATGCAACCTTTTCTCAACGTCGTCTCACGTATGCTTCTCATTATTTCTATTTTATATTTATATTTTAACGTATGCACTGATTAATATGTTTCTACACAGCGAAGAAGAGATTTCAGCGACTTTTTTTATCTCGAAAATGTATAATTGTATAAAATAGAGCATGTTTAAACATATTTTCTTTACAGAGTAGTCTTAAAACCTGATCCTTATGTTATTATTTTTATAAATATTTATTCTGCAAATTTTATTTTACAGTGTAATGTTACTTGCATTATCCGTAGCTTTGTACTGTGCTCGCATTATCCACGTATGTTTCAAATATTTTATACACGTTCGATCGTTTTTAATATCTACCACAGGTAAGATGATTATTTTTTAATTAAACAAAATCAATACATTGTTGCGTTGGGGTTAAACATGGCTTACGCTCAGTGCTGCATTAACCATTAAACAAAATAACCATTGAACTCATGATTAATGTAGCAAATTTATTGTCAAACTTATCATGAGCTATCTTACAAAAACTTGGAAGGTCCAGTTCTAAAATTTCAAGGTTTCCTAAACTTTCAATCTTTAAAAATTCAATAATATTATAATTTAAAGTCTCAACGTTACAAAATTCTAAAATCTGAAAGTTGAAAAATTTCAAATCTTAAAAGTTCCAAAACTTTAACTCCCAAGATCCCAAATCCTATTCATAAAATATTCCAAAGTATCATAAATTTCCAAGTGTTCAGGGACTAAAGGTCTTGATCCGCCCCTGTTCATGTTTTTATTCGCTATTCAAGGCACACAGCTACCGAAACCGTAAATACACGAGACATTTGAAAGTCTATTTCGTTTTTCAAATTACCCCAATTCCGACGACAAGAAGTAACCTGAAACTTGTCATACTCGGTCATCGAACTGCCATGACCCGAACAGAAATAATGTATTTCATTATATAGAAACGAAAAATTGAAGAATGTTAAGAACATAAATTTTGATTTGCGTTTAATTTGTTCACATACAGGTAGCAACTATTCTCGTGGATAATAATGCGTCTCTTAAGGCCACCACCAAAAATGGTTTTACCCCTTTACATATCGCGGCTAAGTATGGCAATATGAGCGTGGCAAAGATACTTTTACAAAGAGATAGCAAATTAGATGCTCAGGGAAAGGTTTGTATAATTTACGATATACATTACGCATTTCTTATATTTATTTCTTATATCTAAGTTTCGTACATATTTTAATTCGTAACTGGACGATATATTTTTCGACAAAACTGATTTCATAAAGAAAATATCTTCGTCAAGAAGGAATTCAGATTTAAATCTTTTTCTGAAGCTAATAAGCATTCATTTTTTATACGAGACTTTATTTGTTGTATTGATACATGATATCGTGTTCATTTGCATATTGTAATATAGTACGAATTTTCAGAATGACATCACACCATTGCATTTGGCGTGTCACTATGACCACCCGAACGTGGCAAATCTTTTATTAGAGAAAGGGGCATCACCCCACGTCGCTTCTCAAAATGGACATACTCCGCTACACATTGCTGCTCGCAAAAACCAGGTGAAATATTCATAGTCCATAAAAATAGTACGACTGAAAAATTCAAGTTTAATGATTAATTGTCTCATACATTTCTAGATGGATATCGCTTCCACGCTTTTGGAAAATGGAGCAGACGCAAATGCCGAATCTAAGGCTGGCTTTACGCCATTACATTTGAGCGCTCAGAAGGGACATTATGACATGACGAATTTGTTAATTGAACACGGTGCTAATCCGAATCATAGGTCGAAGGTAACGCTATTTGTAATTAAACACTGAAGTACCAATTCTTTGTTATAAAAAGTGGGGATATAGGGGCTTTGAAAATATAAGGATTTTTATGATATTGGAGGTGGAGATTTTAAGGAGATAGGACATGTTTGGGGATAAGGTTTAGAAATTTTGGGGGTGTAGGGATAGGTCTAGAGATTTAGGGAACCAAGGATTTATAGATTGGATATGGGAATATAAGAATATAGGTACATAGACATCTAGGGATCATACAGAGATTTTGGGAAATTGAAATCTTAGTATATAGGTATGGTATATAGGGATCTTGGAGTACATCTTGGAATATAGGAATTTTGAGGTAGAGATCTTGGAGCATCTTAGAATAAATTTGGAATATAGTAATTTAGGAGCATAGGAATTCATATGTAAAAATTTGAATATATGAAGCTCTAAACATGTAGAAATCTGAAGATTAGACATTGTAGATATGGGAACCTTGAGATAGAAATATCTTATAATATAGAGATATACCTAGAGATCCAAGGATGTGGCTATATAGAGAAATATCTAGACATATTGATAAGAGGATGTAAAAATATAAGTATCAAGGGATCTAGGCTTTTGGGACTGTAGGGATCTAGGTATCTAGGAATTTAGGCATATAAGTGTCGATATAACACACACATGTTTCGCTTTTATAATATAGATTGGGTGTCTTCAAGATTAGTGGTTTCTTCCTTGTTTAGAATGGTCTGTCCGCGTTGCATCTGTGCGCCCAAGAGGATTTTATTAAAGTGGCATCCATTCTCGTGAAAAACGGCGCAAACGTGGAGAGCGAAACCGAAACTGGTTACCGACCGATACACATCGCGGCGCACTTTGGAAATCTTTCGATGATCCGATTTCTTTTAAAACACAACGCTAATATCGACGTTACGACTAATCAGAACTATACTCCGCTTCATCAGGCTGCACAGCAAGGCCACGCTCACGTAGTTACCGCTTTATTAGAAGGAAATGCTTCGCATAAAGCTAAGACTAAGGTAAATCTTATAATGTACTTCAATCATTTAACTAATCAATATAAATGTTAATAATCGGTATCGTTTCAGGACGGTTTGACCGCGTTAAACATAGCTCAAAAATTGGGATACATATCCGTTACGGAAGTGCTGAAAGGATTATCTTACGACACGTTAACGCCCGATAATAAAAATTGGGATGAGAAGTACAAAGTTATCGCCCCCGAAAGTTTGCAGGAAACTAGTTTTATGTCCGATTCAGACGACGAAGGAGGTATAACTCGTTCAAATTATGGCAGGGTGTCCAAAAGGAGTACTTTTTGTGAAACACCCTGTATCAATCAGATTAAAAGATTTCAGAATGTTTATTTGAGATCATTCACTTGCAGGTTCAGATACGTTAATTAACGAGCAACCGTATCGTTATCTCACGGCGGATTTAATGAAAAGTTTGAGGGATGATTCGTTGCCTATCGACGTCACCCGAGACGATCCTATACACAGACAAGGTAAGTTGTTTATCCGCTTTCAAGCGTTACGGTTGTCTTTACACGAATCTTTAACTCCTTTTTAATCAGTTTCAAAAGAAGAAAAGAAAGAATTTACACAAAGCAATAATTATTGCCTAGCAGAAAACTTTGATACCGACGGAATTAATTTGGGGTACGTAATCATTCATTTACGATACGAGATAGATAAATATCTCCGTGAGATATTCCTTCATTTCGTATCAGTACTATTTACTGTTACACGATGATTACTATTAATCGAAAAATTTCTGTTTCTAGCCGATTGCATTTCAGATCGTAAGTAAATTTCATTATCGCAATTCGACAAATTTCACTATACGGATTAACTGTTCGATTATGTATTTGTTCGTGCGAATGTAAAGTATAGTTGAAAATTGTACGTTTCGTTGTGACTAAAAATAGGACACGTTGAATTTTTAGATTTTTGGTAAGCTTTCTGGTGGATGCACGCGGAGGTGCTATGAAGGGATGTAGACACAGCGGTGTACGTATTATTGTCCCGCCACGTAGAGCTACTATGCCGATTCGAGTTACCTGTAGATTAATGAAACCTAGTAAAGTTGCAAATCCTCCTCCTTTAATGGAGGGGGAGGCTCTGGCGACTCGTATCATAGAGATGGGACCAATTGGTGCAACATTCCTAGGGTGATTAAACATTTTTGTAATCTACCATAATTTTTAAATTAATTTCATCGCAACGAATTAACTTCTTAAATTACACCTTATTTGTTCGTTAAACGATCACTAATAAGATAAATTTAATTCTAGGCCTGTTTTGATCGATATACCACATTTTGCGTCCATTCGAGGCAAAGAAAGGGAGATTATTATTCTTAGGAGCGAGAACGGAGAAACGTGGAAAGAACATGACAACTCGGTCGACAATGACGATACACTGTTGAACACACCATATGGTATTCGAGCAATTTTTATGATAATTTTCTCCATTAATATTACTAAACGGATTTGTAATTGTATCCAATGTGAGACTCCATTGAATATCAGGGACTCGACAGAAATATTGACATCATTATTATTTATTATAAAAATAGAGTATCAAGTAGTCTCAACTAAACAATGCCATTTTAATAGCAATTGCTGTAAATATTTGTAGAAATGGGGTATCATATTTGGTAACGTTACTCCACTTTTGAATGACAAATTTAATATTATTTCAATATTTTAAGAAAGCTCAATTTTACAGATCCTCAAATGAGTGCCACTCATTCCGGTAGGATTACACGCATAATAACCACGGACTTTCCCCAGTACTTTGCAATAGTAACAAGAATAAAGCAAGAAGTCCACGTAATCGGTTCCGAAGGTGGAATTTTAATATCCAGCGTAGCTAATCATGTTCAAGCAGTTTTCCCACCGGGAGCACTAACGAAGAAGATTAAAGTTGGATTACAGGCAAGTATCTGTTAAATCGCATACGGCCTTTCAACAAAAATGTAACTGTTTCGTTTACCGTAGGCACATGTAATTCCCGCTGAACTTACGGCAAAATTGCTGGGCAATTGCGTGGCCGTTTCTCCAGTGATAACGATCGAACCCAGAAGACGAAAATTCCATAAACCGATCACGTTGACGATACCGGTACCGCAAGCTGCGAATAAAGGAATGATTAATCAATATGGCGGCGAAACGCCAACGTTACGTCTCTTGTGCAGCATCGCAGGTGAATTACATCGACGAATTTTATTTACGATAATCGTTTTTATAATTTATTAACTATGTTTTACTATGTTTATGCTCTCAATACAGGTGGAACCAGTGAATTTTTATAATTTATTAACTATGTTTTACTATGTTTATGCTCTCAATACAGGTGGAACCAGTGAATCGCAATGGGAGGACGTTACTGGATCAACCCCGTTAACATTCATGAACGATAGAGTATCTTTTACCACGACCGTCTCTGCTCGATTTTGGTTAATGGACTGCCAAAATATAAGCGCAGTTCCAAAAATGGCTACAGAATTATATGAAGAATCGTTATTTGTACCATACGTTACGAAGTACGTAATGTTTTTATAATATTGCTAGTTTTTGACAGATAAAAAGAATTGATTTTGTTACACAGCTTCGTGATCTATTCAAAACGAATGGACATCCTTGAAGCTACGTTAAGAATATTATGCATGACCGACGGAAAGGAAGGAATTCACACGTTGGAGAAACAAGAGGAGTTTGTTGAGATCGTAAAAAGCCGTGATGTTGAAGTAAATATTGTTCAAGTTTTCGAAATTAAGCGATACGGTGATGCTTGAATTGGAATTTTTGGAATATGTGAACGTATTATTCATAGGTACTCGATGGGAAGGATCTTTACATCGAGTTCAGCGGAAATTTGGTACCCGTAACCAAATCGGGCGTGCAGTTAAAGTTTACCTTCAAAGCCTTCCGCCAGAATCGTTTATCTTTTCACGTAAAAGTGAAGGATCCGTTGTCGGATCCTGTCGCAAGGATGCTGTTCATGAAAGAGCCAAAAGTTGCCAAAGGGGAACCGCCCCAGCAACCAATTTGCGTCCTAAACATCGTTCTTCCAGAAATTACGACTAAGCTTGAAATTCAGAAAACCACGAAAGGTAAAATTCGGTTATTCTTAAAATACGTAACACGTACTTTACGCGTTCTAATTCATTTTTACTCGTTACAGATTACGAAGATTCGAACATCATTAGCCAGAAATGGGATTCTTACGAATCGAAATACAAGAAGGAACAAAAAGAGAAAAGCGACGAGCCGAAGAAAACCTCCCCTTCGGAAAAGAAATTTATTACCGACACTTTGGAAAAAGAACGAACAGGTATGACGTTCGTTTTCACTCATTTTCATCCGTCGAATAGATGCTAACTTTAAAGTAGCGAAGTAACGATTTTTGTAACGCGATGATTTTTTTAATCTTCTAGAATATACGTGTAAACTTTGACGATTTAATCGTAATTTTATACGAAGACAATCGCGATAATGCTTGTTTCTGTGGCTATCAGGCGAAACAGCCATGTGCTTTCATTTTAAAGATATTGCCATTCAATGTCTGAAATTTTAAGTATTGCTGTTGTGCAAAGTATATAGCAAATAATTGAAATCACGTATTACACTCATACTGTATATTAAGTAAAATGTACAGCGTTACTTCCATTGCAACTAAATTATTCCTAATCAGTTAATAACAATATCATGAACATTTTGGTATTTAAAAAATTGCTTCAACATGCTTCCAAAAATACAAATGCTGTGTTCTACATTTCAGTTAAGATAGAAATACAAATTTTTTGATAAATATGACATATTGTTGCGCTTTATAGCCACAGATTCGACTACGTTTAAATTGCGACACGAGGTGCAGAAAAGGTTTGAATGTACAGGTATTAAGTGGTAAAATGCTTGTTATTTTAGTAAACGTAATCGTATGATGGCACAATATAATGGACGATTATGGAAATAACTCGACGACGATTGATGCGTTTAAAAAAAAGTGATCTCCGAAATAGTTGAATTTTGTACCTGGTAGTATGGTTCTGTTTTCATTTAAGAAGAGAAAAAAAAAGTTAATCCGCTTACGGCCGAGACGTTCAGTAAGACTTCTTTAATTCGATTACGCATAATGGTATCAACAAACGTTGGAAGTAACGGTGACGGCCTCGTTTAGTTTGATCGTAACCGCCGTCAGCGACGTCGCTTTCGAAAGCTATCTTCTTTTGAGTTGGTCTTACCATGATTTCGTAAACGTGAGTTTATTTCATTTCGATCGAGTTACTATTATTTTCTTTCCATTTCATTTACACATTTTTCTTCCGTTTTAAACGTTAATTTCCATTTTTCTTTACCATTTTCAGTTGCAGGTTTTTTTATGTTGTTTAGTAATTTATGGTTAAAATCGACACGCTAAATCATAAACGAGGAAGGAAGGGCCGTCAACGAAACAAAGCATCATTATGGAAGAATCGAGTGACAAGCGAGAAGAGAACGAATCTTTAGACGATCGCGTATCGGATGCAGAGAAAGATAACAGAGAAGTAGAGGAGTCGCAAAAAGGGAGAACATCAACGTCAAATCAAGACGAGAATTTAAGTCCATCGAAAACGAAGGAAACCGTGAAAGTGAAGCGTAAATTGAGGTCCACCCGCAGGAGGTTGAATGCCATGATCAATAACGCGTCCTTGCATTTCTCCGACACCGATTCCGAGGGAGAATTAACGACGATCACTTATCAACCTCGGCCAACGAATCATGCGACGGAGGATCAACAAGGACCCACGATATCGGTGACCTTGGACAGCGAAGAAGCGGAAGAAAGCGGAAACCATTTATCGACCGAAGGTAAAGAACGTTCACGCCGGAACAGTTTCATCGATAATCTGACGGATATCGATGAAATTTATCCGAGCGAACCGGAAAACGAGCAGAAGGAGAGTCAAAACGATTTAAAGGTTCCGGAAAGCCCGTGTCAGGGCGAAACCGACTTGGAAGAAGTCGAGGCCGACGAAGAAGTTGCCTCGACGATCTACGTGAAACCGAGACTCGACATATTTTACGAATACAGTGAGACTATAACGACCAAAGAAGGCGACGGGCCATTTTCTGTGGAAGTTCGAAATAAAATGTACAGAGACGACGTATCGCGAAACGAAGCTCGTTGCGCCATGCCGGATATCGTTATCGCGTACAACACCGACGAAGAAGACATGGAGGTATCCGACGATGAAGACACCCAGGAAGCTTGTTGTAGTCGCAGAGAAGTATTCGAGGACTTAGACGTGCTCGCAGGCTCTCAAGTTGTCATGAAAAACGTTGATAAAATGAGCAACTTGTTAAATGTCAAAGATACTAGCGACGACGCGATTAGCGATTGTCATACCGATATCGAAGACGTTGATCCGATCGAATAAAATTTATTCGATCGTGTACAACGTTTCAATGGTAAGAAATATTTTAGAAGTACAGTTTTTAATGGAACGTACAAATCTGTTAGGTACATTAGGTATAAGGTGATCGTTAACTTTTCATTCAAGTGTATACTGGATAGTGGATAATTGTTACGTTGTATTGTTGATAGGATGACGGAGTTACAGATATATCTCATATCATCTTCAGGATTAATTATGTTCGAGTTTATGTCCAGGGCTGGATTAAAAATTGAGGAAAATACTTAGGGAATTAATGGGAGATCATAAAAATATAACTTTTAAGGGTGCAAAGTTGTAGAATTCAAAAGTCTCTTAAGCTTTTGAAAATACAGAGCTTAGAAGTACCAAAGCTTCCTGTCCTTTTCTCCAAGTTTCCAAAGAGTTCCTAGAATCCATAGTCCCAACGTTCATAAATCTCAAAATTTAGAAGTTTCAAAGTTACAAAATTGTAAAACCTTTCAAGACTTCAAATTCTTAAAATTATAAAGACTCAGGTTTATAATATTTATAAATTGCAAAAAATTTGTAAAACATAAAATGTTTTAATCCTGCCCTGTTTAAATGTTTATCAAAAGTTTCACAATATCGAAATAATCGATATTTGAGCGTAAATCGTTCCAGCATGATTGACGCTTGGTATTAACTCAATTGTCTATACTTATACTTGCAGACAGAACTGCCGTCCTCAACCTAATCATACGCAACCGTATTGGATATTAATTTTAAGTCTCGAGGAATATCGGATATTAATAAAGAGATAGAGGAGAGACAAAGAAAGAAGTGAAAATTATAATTTTACCAAAGATTCAAAGTTACTTATATATATATGTATACACACACAATATCTATATACATATATCATATATACGCATGTTACACGTTAGAAATCTATATTTAAACGTTATTTTTTGAGAGCGTTTTTAGTCAAAAGTTACGTGTTGTATCAAAGTTTATCTTACCGTTAATATCTCGGCAAGTGAAAAAGAATCTATAAATTGCGTTCCACGCGGTGTTGCTCGCAAAAGTTTGATCGTTGAAATCTTATGAAGTTACCAGTTATATAACAATTATAAATACACATATAAGATATATACACGTACATAGAGAGAGAGAATGTATTTTACCTATAACGTGTAATAGTTGAATAAAAAGTAATGCGATCATGATTCTTGGTTGTTCTAGATGCTGTCACTATCCACGAATCCCTTGCGCAAAAAGCGGCTTGTTTCCTAGAATCCGTAGATGCTAGTTATCCCAGTAAAGTAGTCGGCCAAGAGCAGGATTTGTCGCCGAGTGTCGAGAGGCAAACGTATTTCGAGAAGAGGAAGTTCTGGGAGGACATATCGAGAAAGCGGGAAAGTTACCAGCGATCGGAATCGGAAGTGTCGAGATCGTCGCAGTTGACGATCAACGAAAGCGAAACCGAGTACGCGCACAGTGGCGTCACGGAAGACATGGCGGAAATGGAGCAACGGGTCGAAACCTCCGAAACGATGGAGGATTTAAACGTGCCGGACATCTCCGAATGTTCGGTCGCTGAAAAGGCGCAATATTTCGAGGAACAGATACAGAAAGAAACGACGAAACTCCCTGCCAAGACGCAAGACACGGTGAAGTCTGAAAAAGAAAAACTGGCGAAGCCTAAAGTGAGCGATAAGGAGAAGATGGACAAAGAGAAGTATACGATCGAATCGAAACGGGTGGAGAAGACGGAAGAGGTTTCTAAAGAAGAAGAGATAAGAACGGAGTTTGAAGCGGCGACGGAGAAAATGGACGAACCGGAAATATCGAAGAAAGATCGATCACCGGATAAACGGAAAGAGCAGAAACCTGTTACGGAAATAAGTGTAAGGGAAGAACGTGTTGAAAAGAGTGAAGAGTTTGTGAAAGAGAAAATAGAGGTGAGGGAAGCAACGAAAGAAAGTGTGAAAGCAAGGGAATTAGAGCAGCGAAAAGAAGAAAAGATTGAAGAATCTCGAGTGACGGATGAAGAAACAAGAAAAGGTGTTATAGAAGAAAAACCGAAAGAGGTGGAAGATTTGAGTAAAGTAGTAAAAGAAGTAAGAACTGTTGTAGTGGAAGAAAAACCGAAGGTAGAAGAATTGAGTAAAGTAGTAACAGAAGTAAAGACTGTAGTAGTGGAAGAAAAGCCGAAAGTGGTAGAAGAATTGAGTAAGGTAGTAACAGAAGTGAGAACTGTAATAGTGGAAGAAAAACCGAAGGTAGAAGATTTGAGTAAAGTAGTAACAGAAGTAAGAACTGTTGTAGCGGAAGAAAAACCGAAGGTAGAAGATTCAAGTAGAATAGTAAAAGAAGTAACAACTGTAGTCGTGGAAGAAAAACCGAAAGAAGTAGAAGATTTGAGTAAAATGGTAAAAGACGTAAAAACTGAAGTTGTAGAAGAAAAAGCAAAAGTGATAGATGTGAGTAAAATTGTGAAAGAAGAAAAGGTGGAAGTATCCGAAGAAAAAGGGAAAGTGATAGAAGATTCGAGTAAAATAGTACAAAAAGTAGAAGCGCTGGAAGAAAAGCCGAAAGAAATACAAGACTTGAGTAAAACGGCACAAGAAGTAGAAGTATTGGAAGTAAAAACAAAAGAGATGCCAGATTCAAGTAAAATAGTGAAAGAAACAAAAATTGAAGTATCAGAAGAAAAAGTAAAGGTGATAGAAGATTTGAGCAAAATCAAAAAGGAAGAAAAGATTGAAGTACCAGAAGAGAAAGCAAAAGTGATAGTAGATACGAGTAGAATTGTAAAAGAAGAAAAAGCCGAGGTGATAGAAGAAACACCAAAGGCCGTAGAAGATGTTAGTAAAATCGTAAAAGAAGAAAAGATTGAAGTGATAGAAGAACAACCGAAAGTAATAAAAGATTCAATTAAAATACAAGAAATAAAAACCGAAGTGACGAAAGAAGAACCAAAAGTAACAGAAGAAACTATTAAGGTAGCAGAAGAAGTAAAAGCTGTAATTTCGGAAGAAAAACCAAAGGTGACTGCAGAACACGTTAAAGTAGTAGAAGAAGTAAAAGCTGTGGTCACGGAAGAAAAACCAAAAGTAACAGAAGAATCCATTAAGGTAGTAGAAGAAGTAAAAGCTGTGGTCACGGAAGAAAAACCAAAAGTAACAGAAGAATCCATTAAGGTAGTAGAAGAAGTAAAAGCTGTGGTCACGGAAGAAAAACCAAAAGTGACAGAAGAACCCATTAAAACAATAGAAGAAGTGAAAGCTGTAGTCTCGGAAGAAAAACCAAAAGTCATAGAAGAAACCGTCAAAGTAGTAGAAGAAGTAAAAGCTGTAGTTCCGGAAGAAAAACAAAAAGTAACAGAAGAAGTTATTAAAACTGTCGAAGAAGTAAAAACCGTAATCCTGGAAGAAAAACCAAAAGAGATACAAGATACAACAAAAACGGTACAAGAAATAGAAACCAAGATACTAGAAGAAAAACCGAAAGAGATACAGGATTCCATTAAAATAGTAGAAGAAGTGAAAGCCAAAATATCGGAAGAGAAGCCCAAAGAGATACAAGATTCCGTTAAAGTGGTAGTAGAAGCAGAAGTGGAAATACCGGAAGAGAAGTCAAAAGAGATACGCGATTCGATTAAAATAGTACAATCAGTAAGACCTGAAGTGCCGGAAGAGATGAAGAAGAGGGAAGTAATTAAAGAAAAATCGAGTGGAAGGACAGTGATAACTGAACAAACTACTATTATTTATAAAGTACAAAAAGACGGTACGTTGCTGGAAGAAAAGGTAGTAAAATCGGTTCAAGTAGAAGGGGAAGGAAAATTGCCAGAAATTCGAGAGGACACTATGAAAGGATCGCGAGAAGCTCGATCGATAGGGGACATGGAACACGAGGCTGTCTCTCTGGCTGACGTTAAGAAGGAACTAGAGAAGTTCCTCGAAAGAAAGGAAAGAATCGAAGCGGAGCTCAAAGAAGAAACAGCGGAAGAGGAAGAACTTAAAGAAGAAAAAACCGAAAAGTTGGAAGAGATGCCTCCACCAGAGCGCTTCGTTTCAACAAAACCCAAAGAAGATATTTCAACGATGGCAAAAACACCGACAGAGGGCGAAACAAAGCAAATTAAAAAAGAATTTGAGTCTCGCATTCCCGTGTCGATGGCAAAAATGGACAAAGATAAAATTGCAAGAGACACGAAACAAAAAGCGGACAAGCAGCCTCCGAGTAGATCTCCCAGCGACAAGGATTCAAATGGCGAAAAGGAAGAAGTGACATCACCGAGTACCAAAAAAGAATTTGAGTCCCGAATCCCGAAACGTATCACGGATACAAAATCGACGACCGATAAGGCCGGGAAGAAAGACACTCGCGTGAAGAAAGAGAGCGAAACGTACACGATAACGGAGAAGAAATCGAGCGAAGAGGTGACTTCAAAACTGGAGGAGCGTTCGACGAAGACCGAGACGTTTGCCAAAGCCTTCGGGGATCCTCGAGAGGCGTTCGAGGATAAAGGTGCAAAGAGCGAGTTCGCGACGGTAACATCCAAAGTGGACCACAAGGTCTCCAGCACACTGGAAGAAAAGGAGGTGGTGTCTTCCGAGATCTCCAGCGGCACCGACCGAGTCATCACCTTGAAAGAAAAGGAGCGAGTGGAAAAGAAGAAATCCACGGAGTCGCGATCGAAGAAAGAGTCCCCCACGGAAACGTTGGAGGAGAAAACGAGCAAACGCGAGGAGCTGGACAAAACCGCGATTCAAAAGACTTCGATGAATCTGACGGATACGGAGCGAGTGATAGACGCGGCTGCCTCCGAGTCGAGGGTCGAAGTGAAGAACGAAGAAACGTTCAAGAAATTGTCGGACCAAGAAGGAGTTACGACGCACGAGGTGGGCAGTGCAATATCGAGAGAAAGCGACGCGGACGTGGCCATTCGGATAAAGAAGGACGTCTCCGAAAAGGTGGACCTGGATGAAGCGAAGACGATGGTGGAGAAACCGGAAGCGGAGAGGCGGTCGACTCCCGTGGATCTAGGTCAGGTGGAGACACTCGTCCAAGGTGAATCGTACAGAGAAACGAAGGAGAGTTTCGACGTAGCTCGGTTCGTGCCCAGCGAGAAGCCGAAGGACAAAGAAAGTCCAAAGGTGGACGAGAAGAGCGAGAAGGGTTTGGAGCAAGCAGAGAGCTTGGAGGAGCAGCAAAAGAGAAAATTCAAAGAAATCGAGGCTCGTACCATAGCGGAGACCTTGATTCAGTCGATAGAGAGCGAGATCGAAGCTAGATCGGCGGAGGAGTTGAAGGCGGAGTTGCTGGAGAAAGGGTACTTAGAACAGATCATGAGCGACGAGAAATTGGCGGACGATCTGACTCGGAAGTTCGAAAGCATGATGAAGAAGGGTGAGGGGCAGTATACAAGGTCTTCCATACCTGAAGAATCTCGCTCGTTGGAGTCCGCCAGGGAGAGCACGAGCGTCAGCGAGGACGTCACCAGAGACGAAGAGTCATCTTCGAACGAGAAAGAAGAGAGCTTTCCGTTATCGTCGTCGAGGGTTAGGCTGCAGGACCGGGACATCACCGTGAGTCCCAGCAGCATATCCGAGCAGATCGACTTCGAGGAGACCATCGACGTGGACGTGAACGAGTCGGAGATGATCTCGAAACCGACCTCGAGTCCGCAGTTCGAGAAGGATCTGTCGGAATCACGAACTCGCAGTGACGATGTTAGTTTTCCTCGAGATAAAATCGTGTGCGAGCTTTCGGGCGCCAGAGTGTTGGAGATTCTCGAGCCGGGAGCGGATGTACGGTCCAGAGAGGACTCGGTGGACGTGCCGTCGTTGGAGATGGACGAACAGAAGATCTCCGAGCAGACGAGCAGGGGCATACCGTCCTTAAGGGAGAGTGCGGAGACGGATTCGTTTGAGAGATTGGTCCAAGAACGGGACATTACGATCAGTCCCAGCACCGTGTCCGAGGACGCGAATGCAGACTACTCTTTAGTCCAGGAGCTGTCCACGTCGCGGAAGGACCAGGAACCACTGAGCATAAGAAGGACGGATAGTTTTGAGATCGAGAGTCCTCCGATGGTCTCTCCGAAGCCGAAGGTACGCGGGTTAGAGATCAAACCTGTCGATTGGATGATCGGCGACGAGAAGATCGAGATATCCGAGACGCTGCAACCGTCCCAGATCTTCGACCAGGAGTTGGAGGCGTACGAATCGACCAAGAAGAAGGAGCGACTGTCGTCTCAAGATGGATCCACCGACCGCGAACAGGAGTCTGGCACGAAATCCTCGGAGGACGTCAGCGTAATCGAGTCGGCAAGAGAGACCGTGTCCGAGGGCGAACGCAAAAGCAAGTTTACAGTCGTCTCCGTCGCCGAGCCGGACTTGGACAACGAGCTGGTGGAGAATAAGCTGGACGTCAGTTGCCAAGAACTTGTGGATGCGTTGCAGCGCGAGTACGACGCGAAAACACCGATCAAGGAATATGTGGAAAGCATGGAGCAGGAGACAAAGGTCAGCGAAGAGGTTGTGCAATCGGAGAAGAGTGAAAAGACAGTTTCGAAAGAGGAAAAGCGCGTTCCAGAAGAGCGAGGGGGTATAGCTGTGCCTACCGAGCTGCATATCGAGAAAGCCGTCGATCAACCGAGCGCAAAGATAGTTAAAGACGAAGTGATGGTGGTTGTGTCCACCGAGAGCGCTGAAGATATTCAAACTGAAACACAGAAAGAGATGAAATCGTCAAAAGAGGAGGAAAAATTGAAAGAAGAAAAGGTGAGCGAGACAACAGTGCGAGAAACAGTGGAGGTTGAAAGAACGGTGAAAGTAGGTGACGCCTTGAAGGAATGGACAGAAGCTTATCTATCCAAGATGAAACCTCTGGGTGACGATTACAAGAGACACGTGGAGAAGTCCACGGACAAACACGACAAACCTGGAAGATCCACGACGACGATTCCTTCCGACGCTTGTGCCTTTAAGATAAAGAAAGACGACCTGAACGTCGATCTGAGCGCGCGTTACGCCATAACTGTTCTGGATCAGGTGGTCAGGAAGGAGATCGACGAGGTGAAGGAGTCCCTGGAAGCGGCTAAGCAGGACCTGATAGAGGAGCTGAGCGAGAACAGTGAAACCGTGATTCAGATCAAGGATTCCCCTTCGGAGTTTCGGTTCAAGTTGCAACCGGAGTCTATCCCGAACGATCTACCCTTTTTGTACGAGTCGTCGTTTCCAGAACAGGCGCTAGAACCCGAGGCGGAGCCGGTGAAAGCGGAGTCTCCTATCACTGCAGCGATGTCCGAACAACCGTCCACGTTCGAGACCAAGGACGTCTCCGAGAGCAAAGGAGATGCGGAAGAATCCGCCTCCAGCAGCGTCGAAGAACCCGTAATCGCGACGAAAGAAGAGACCCTCGTCACGAAAGTCGAGAAGCCTGATATAGAGGCGATAACCGTCCACGAGGACGCGAAAGACGAAGAGGACGAGCACCCTAGTCCAATAGCCGCCAGTAGGTCCGGTTCGGACGTGGACAACAAGGACGAAAGTTCCTCTTTGGCTCTGCCGCGTCCGGTACTCATGAGACGAAAGAAACCCGGCCGGGGTTCGAAGAGAGTCACCTCCGAAAGCGAAGCGGACCTCGGATCCAGCTCCGGGGAGAGCAGCAATTATCAGTCCTGCGATTACGAGATCGGTAGCGGGAGTAGACCTAGCTCCTCCGATGTAGAAGCTTTCCAGTCGTGCGGAGTGCCTTCGGCGACGGCTTCTGAATATGAAACGGCCGCCATGTCGATCGAGCACTCCACCGGCTCGAGACCCACTTCCCAGGAATACCACACGGCCGCCACGACCATGAGCTCCCGCGAGTCCATGAAGTCGTTGGCGTCCTTCAGCTCTGGTCATTTAGGCAGCATCGACAGCACCAGTGAGTTGTCGGAGACTCTGGTGGCTTCCGAGACGGACGCGGAGAAGGAGGAAGCTGAAGAGAATCTAAAGGGGGACCTTGACGAAGAACACACCGATCGGTCGGACTCCTCGGGCAGCGACATACCGATCGACGAGCCGATAGGCGCGATCGAGGGCAATGTACCCTGTCGCATGAAACGATCGTCGGAGATGATCTTCCCGCAGGCGATTGAAGACGCTGACCTCGACACCGGCTCCGAGAAGACATCGCCGGTCAAGGACGCCAAGGGGATAGACTTCGCGGCGTCCACCGTGACTGTTTCACCCGGTGCACTTCGGTCCGTGGACATAATGACCTCTCGAGTGTCCGAGGACGGTGTGCAGAGCGTGTGCACCCAGGTAATCTCAGTCCAAGTTACCATGGAGTCCGCGTCGACGGTTACGAGGGTGGCCAGCGAGGTTTTCGACGCGGAGGCGATCGAGAAGGACGTGGAAGCGGAATTCCTGAACCAGCGGTCAGTTACGGAGGGCATATCCAGCGAGAGTCCCGAAATGTCCGCGCAGACGGCCACCATCTCCATGACGCAGCAAGCGAGCATGTCCACGTCCTCGGCGTCGGGCGTGTCCGTCGACACGGTATTGGGTAAAGAAAAGTCGGACCGTCATTCGCCGGACAGCGATTCGTTCGAGATGATCGACAAGCCAGACATCACCGATGACTTCGTAGTCGTGGAAGAAGTGGGCCGTGAGGCTGAGGAGTATGACTCCGAGGGCAAGAGTATACGCATCAGCGCCGTTCCACAGACTAGTAGCAAACTTTACGACCGAGACCTTGAGAACCTCGTGTCCAAGGACAAGGAAGACCCCCAGGCGTCGACGTTGGTTAAAGTATCGAAGAACAACGAGCTGTTCGACTTCGAGTCTGAGGAGAGTCCTCCACAAGTCTCCAACGACGATCAGTACTCCCAGTCGTACTCGGACGAGGAGCAGTACGAGGGTGGGAAGAAATGGATGGAGATGCAGTTCCATGCGGACGCCCGGGTCTACGACATCGAGTACGACCGTGGCCCTCTCGAGGATATTAAGGAGGAAGAGATCACCGACTTCGAGGCCGGGAGCAGTAGGTTCGGGAGTCTGGGTAGCCACAAGGAGTCCATAGGTAGCGTGGGTAGCATGCGAGGTAGTCTAGGCAGCACTCCCGATTACGACGTCCTGGCGGGCAAGAAGTACTTCTCGAGGCCGTCCGATCACGACAACGTGTCCTTGAGTTCGTTGCAGGAGTTCGAGCACTTGGAGAGCACGGTTGCTGCAGAAAACTCGAGGAAGTTCCAGTGTGGATCGCACGACTCCGTGAACAACGGTAGCCTTCCGCGAAGATACGCGGCGAGCAGGTCCGGCCACGGGGACGATGTATCTCTGTCTTCGCTGAAGGACTTCGAGGGGTTGGAGAAGGCTTGCAGAGAAGCGCACCTGATCGAGCTGCGCGCCAGGGAGGAGGAGGACTTGCTGGAGCACGAGAGTCCGGAGAACAAGTACAAACTGGAGAGCCTGGTGCGAACGAGGGTGGACGCGAGCGCCGCTGGTTCGTTCAACGCGAGCGCGTCCGGGTCGGACGACTACGAGAAGAGGATCAAGGAGATCGACGAGATCATACGTATAGCACAATCGAACGTGGAGAAATTCGATCGCCAGGACGACACGACGGAGGACATCTCGCAGATAGAGATCATGGATGTGGAAAAGACGGAGGTGCAGACGATGACGCAGGTCGTTCCGAAACAGGAGACACCAGAGGCTGGGCCGCTCCAGAGGGACACCAACATTATGGAGACCAGCACAGACTCCCTCGAACTGGAGGACAACGCGGATAAGAAACGTCATCCTCTCTGTCGAAGCTCCGATTCCCTAGAAATGAAGACCACCTTGGATTATCCTTCGCTGAGCTCCGATTCCCTGAACAACGTGCGGGATGCGAAGGAGACCCAGTCGGACCTCACCGGTCAGGCCAGCAGCGTCAGGCGCATCTCCTCGGACTCGCTGGATGTGCCTTTACTCGATCAACCGGAAGCCGAGAGCCGCGGAAGAAGCAACGACGATGATCCTTCGGACAACTCTCTGGAGCAGAAGTCCGAGAGGGAAACCGACGCCAGAAGCGACGAGAAGAGGGCGGCATCGAGCACCGACACGTAGGAATACTCGCGCGGGCGTTGAAACGATTGAACGCCGAACGATCCGTTGCTTCGAAGCGTCCAACTAAACTTTCCGTTCTCTCTTCTTCAATATGTTTTATTTCGGTTAGGTCGGGGCGAATTTGTTACGGACAAACGTAAGAAAGAGATCAATGTAGCCGTGCTCGGGCGTCGTTGTGCGGTGTACGGGGCATTCGAACGTTTGTTTTTGGTAATTATTGAGGATAAGCCCGATTTTATCGATTTCTGTGACCTTAGAGTGTATTGTTAAGGTCAACGTTCCAAGTATTTTTTTTCTGTATAAACGTTTATAGCTTAAGATACACACTCGAGTCTGTTCAGTACTAGAATAATTAATTATAAGACACGCTTCATCGAATTTGATAATCTTTAGATGTGATGTCAAGGTAACATGTTGAGTTGTTTGTTTCATCTATTAGATTATGTGTACAGTAAGTATTACTTTCTTGGTACATCCTATATAATAATGTACGTATACAATAACTATTGTTTTATTGTTAGTTTTTGAAATATTCATAATACATAGTTCATTAATATTCGAAAATATTTTTATGGATAATCTAAGAACCAAAACCGAAGGGCGGTTCTGTGGACACGAAAAATAATTCTTAGAATATTGATTTTTACAATATACTTCAAAGTCATTGAAATTGGTAAGATTGTCCCAATTCTCAATAATTATCTTGTCTTTCTTTCTTTTCTTTCAACGATATTTACTTTTGTTACGCTCGAGTAAAACGATTGTCTTTTAAATACAGTGTTGGATTGAAGTATTAATACAGATGTTTTAGTATGAAATCGTGTGTAATTTGGAAGAAAATATTACAGTTTACTTAATCTCTTTTTAAATTAATCAGAACAAAAGTATTAGGTCACAGATTGTATGTAATATGTTTTTTATTATATCTTTCGAACAATTAACTTTTAAGTTATGATTTTTGGATCCAATCTTTGTTAATTGTGTAAATGATTTAAAAATTTCCAAACAACTAAATTTAAAGATTTTTAAATACTTGATTTTCAAGATATATTTAACGAAAAGACTAAATAATACGCTATTCTATACCAAAATATTCATGCTAATACTTTTGTCCAGTACTGTACAATATCGTTACCGATAATATCGCGTTAAATAACGCGAATTACGCTTAATTATTTCGCGCTCGATTCGTATCGAATATTCGTCGACTGCTCGGATATTCGAATGTTCGCGGTAATTCGCGACGCGGCGATTCGTTTAGGATTGTAAAATTGTACTTCGAATGTTTATACGTCCTATATATTATATGATACTATTGTATAATGTCATGTTTTGTAAAGTTTTCGATTGTAAAGCGTCTTTTTGACTACGTTCTTTTTTAACGCGTCGATCATTACACGAACGCTTCACGTTGCGCGACTAATTTTGTGGAACGTTTACGAGTTCCGACAACTGGTTATTCTTAATCGCGAGTGTTCATGCGAGAACAAATAATATGTATCTATCGATTAAATAGGAGAATTTTATATACGAACCGTAACGTTTCGAATATTAGCAGGATACTAACGAAATGATGCGTTCTCTAATCTATATTATGCAACGCGTGCGCGCTAATGTCGTAGGCAATTTTGTACGCGACACTTTAAATCGATGTAAGCGATTGCTTTGATCTTTTTTGCTAACGATAAATTCGATGTATTCGATCCACTGTACGAGTTCTGTGTTCTGTCAACGATTTAACGATGTCTTTCGTTTATCTTGAACATGTTTTCTTTTTGTCCATGAAAATATAAAACTTTAAGAATTAAATACTGGTCTGTTTAACGGAACCTTTATCCTTCGTATTCTATTTTTCCTTCAACAAATGGTCGTTCATGTTTTGAATTAGTTGTTTAACATGGTCGTAAACAGTTCAATTACCCGACGAACAGCTTTTAGTTTTTCAAATGGAATAACTGTCTATTTATGAGTACAGTTATCCATTACTGACTTAATCGAATCGAAAATATGACATTACGTGAGGTGACCACACGTGGTTTTCGATATCATTTCACGGAAAGTAATTCAATGACAGTTTAGTAAAAAGAGAAATTGTATCGAGTAACCGAAGAAACTGCGGTTCTTAACTTCCTCATTCTATATCCCATGTACAAAAAGTCATTTGCTACTGGTTTTTAAACGTGTATTTATTAAACACGAACGCTTCGATAATGTAAACATCATTTCTACGATATTTATTAATTACAACAAACGTATTATGCTATATCGAATTTACGCGTTATCCGTTACATTTAAGAGAAAATGGTAAGAATACGGTAACGCATAAATTAGACAGTTGTATCTTGTAGTTGTACAAAATTACGTATCAGTTTCTATAATATGCTCTTATTATACAAAATCAGTTCTTCTACCGTGTTCTTATTTTACAAAGAAAATGTAACGTCCAAATGCAGCAAGACACTACGTACACATAATATACGTATACGTTGATTAAATGATGCACCCTCAAGAAGTATAAGTAAATCAGGCAGCGTAGAAATTCTACAATGTCACCATAAGGTGATTCGTCGAATAACAGACCGATCGCGGTCACAGTGAGCAAATTATTGATTGCTATAAATGCTGAAGATGCGGTTGTTAAATCCTGTGGAAGAGAAGTTTCCATTTATTGTTTCGTTTATTGGTAAGTATACGTCTGCTGATTTTAAATGCATCATTGACATAACTAGACAGTGTCCAGTTACGTGTCAAACAAAATCTTACCCGAGTTTCGTCATACAGCTGCAAATGCTGATAAAGAACTACACAAAAATGCACGATAATGTACAAGCTTTGCCAGCTGGGTATACGACGGTCGTATTTAATTCTAGATGTTACCTACGAGAAACAATAATTATTTCTTACGCTGCTTAGACTTCATGAAGAGACGTAATAGAAACTTACGTTTATTTTGAATTCATCAAGACCCAACCGTGGACCACCTGGAAACCAACTAGGACCTTTCCAAATTACAGCCAACTTGTTTGTCAAAGTCGACATCCGTAAACTCTTTTCGATTAATTGCACCACATAAAATATCTAGATCGTTAAAAAAATATTGTTCCGTCAACAACTCATTCGTTTCAAAAATAATGTTACACGTTTCAACTATCGGGGATATCAAACAAATCACATACAGTACATATTGTATTTGTGTACATGTTTATATATGAAAATAAATTGCATAGAACGAAGTATTTCCTACACTGACCTTAGATCAAGGTGATCTAACCCCTTAGCGTAAGTTACGTTGCGTGCATACACAATTAAGAGATCAATTATCTACGCGTACGCACATCGATCAATTTCAAAATCGTATCAATCATGTATTTACATAACTAATTGAGATTTTACATAACGGAATGATCGAGCGTTTACCGGTTATTAGAGATATAAGTGGTTTACGAACAAGTACAGGTAGAGCAATACGGATGTTCGAGGATCCGCGGTTTCTCACCTGCAGGTACAGTGGATTAAATGACTGTGGACTAACAACTAAACCATAAATTATCTCGTCTTTGTTTCTCTCTTTCATATATGTGCCGAACAATTTATCCCATATGATGAGAACGCCACCGTAATTTTTGTCCAGACAGTATAAATTGCAACCTGAGAAAAATTAATTGGAGTTATTATAGAAAATATTGTTGCATCGAGTAGCAACGATAACTCGTTTATTAGAGTCTCTTACCGTGATGTACCCGATGATGCTTTGGTGTATTGAATATTAGTTCCAGTGGTCCAAGATCGTCGATCACGGTCGTGTGGATCCATAGTTGATAAATTAAATTGAATTGGTTGTGGGCGATGAAATGCGATGGAGGTATAAATAATGCGAGGGGTAAGTAAAACATCTGTAAACAAATTAAAGTTCATTTTTAATTCATTACATTACCAAAATGTTGAAATTGTAAAAGTGGAAAACCCTTAGAAAAAATACTCACGAAATTACACCAGTGTTGAAAGATGGATTGTCGTAGACCAACCGCGAGGTTGAACTCCTCACTGCTATGATGTACTTGATGGTGAGCCCATAAAAAGTGTACCTCTGTAAACGGGCGAGAAACGTATAAATTGGTCAGGTAGAGGGTTCGCAATGACACGCATGGATGGTTGGATAGGAATTTAACCGTGGTTACTGCGGTGAACCCAATAGTAACAGAAATCCACCCCCACGGCAGTGATACACCAAGTCCATGCCGAGTTCCAAGGCAGATTCCACCAGTGATATCTCTCGTAAATTACGATGTATGTGTAATATTCGGCACCACGGAAGAGAATGCTGGAAAATACAACGACGTGGTTAAAAATTATTTCAATCAATAGTTAATTCAGGAAATAACTAACTGAAATAAGTATATTTCAATTGCGAACTCCAGGTCTAAAGTAAGAGGTATTGGGAAATGGTGATCGTTGTTATTATTGCAAAATGAAATATCTAAGACCTGCTGGTCATGTTAACATTATTGTTTTTTGATGGCTCAGATAAATATTATAGTTTTATATCAACAGTAGCTATTTCTGTACTAAATTCATCGTGATAACCACCCTTATTACTCGCTGCATCTGGGATCCAGAATTGTCGAACACAAATCCGATTAGGTACATCTTAACGGGGCCACGGATTAACGTTACGGTAAAAATACGTTTTAAGAACGGCTCACAAAAATAGATTTGGTGTCGTGAAACATTGAACGTTCGTATCGATCGATACTCCACTTGTATATTTTATAAAACGTAGAATTAATAATATTAAAGCGTTACCTATGCTTACCGTCCAGTTTCATGGAACAACCAGTGGGATAAAGATGTCACTTGATCGTTCAAACGAAACTTCTTTTTCTTGAATACCAATATCATTTGCTCCAATACGATTAAGACGAAAAATGGGAACCATACCTGTATACACATTTATTTTATTTTAATCAGTGTGTTCATCAACAATTAAATTATAAAATTATAATCGATAATTAAATATTTCTTAGTTCATTTAACGATTGAAATTTAATAGGAAGAGACTTCAATTGAAATTAACTTTTCTTTCAGTAAACTTGAATTTTCAATTAAAAGATCAATAATTGAATTAAACGTTAATTATTAATTGACGATGAATTGAAAATTAAGTTAACAGTCACTTTGCGTATAAATAATAGAATATGTGATATTACCTGCTGCTGATAATCGGGCACATGTTGCGGGAATTCAAAAGTCGTTTCGTAAGGGTTAACAATGTACCAAAGTTTTCCCGCGTGTTTCAATTGCGCGAACAAATCGTCGCGCGAAACGTTCATTTTGCGTGTTTCCTCGCGTTACGTCGTAGATTCCGAACAGCTCCTGCGAATCAAGAAAAACAATACGTAAACGCGCTGTTACCATACGATTCCGTTTTAACGCGAAATCGCGTGCACGTATCGTTTATATCGTATCCTAGTTGAAAGGTGGCTCCATCCTATCAAGAAAATCCCCTCGCTCCGTAGCCATTTCCCTTGTACAGCTTGCGGTCTGCGCAATGCGCAGTGCGCACCACCTTGTCGGTAAGTACGATTTGTCAAAAAACCGCCTTTTGATCATAATTTAATAAATTACGAATATTTACACATCTATAATACATCAAGATCTGCAATAAATCATATCACAATTGGGCGAATTTAAAAACTTAATTTGTAAAAATAGAAATTTTAAACTTCCAAAGTTTCAAATTTTCAAACTTTCCAACTTTTCAACATTCAGATTAGTAAGTTTAGAAATTACGTGATTTGACGTCTTAGAAATTTGAAAATGTAGAAATTTTTAAGTTGAAATTTCGAAATTGGCTGCCCATTACTGCCCGGGGGTGCACACCATTTGCCCCGGGGTGCTCGCGGGCGCAGTTGCCCCCTGTTATACTTACCGACCTACTCGCAGCCGCGTCGCACGTTGCACGTAACCACAAGCTTCGTGAGGGGAATGGATGCGGAATGGGAGATCTTCTCGGCAGACCGGAGCCAGCTTTAAACCACACTGGTTTGCATACAATACGTATGCAATACAATACAGTAGCTACATGCGTGTATGTTGGATTTGTAACCGAGGACACGCGAGTACGCAGACACGATGCTTCTTCCACGGCCGTACCTACTTTGTAAATACGCGACGACACTTAATTCCGACCGCGGTAAATATTTTGTCACTGATAAAAGTAAGTTAACATTGATATACTCGCAAACAGTGATTTTTCAAATAAGATAATTTATGCGATAAAAAGAAAACGAAACTTGCATTATGTAGAACAAATTCTGTTTTTTTACATAACGGAATGATAAGAAGTAATTACGGATTGTGTTATCTGGCATATGACAATTCAATCATTTCTAAATATACTCTGCTTAATCATTAAAAAAGTTCTTCAAGAATTATTCGATGTTTAGAAAAGTATCGCATAAAAATTTCAAGGATTTAATAAATAGTGTAAGATTAGCAAATCGCATGATACGTCACTGTACACAAACCTTCGATATGCATTGTACTGGAGACAAACAGGGTGTTTCGTAACGTACATTAATTATTCGCCCAAGAGCGGACAATAAGAAGACGAATTATTCCATTATTGCGCAACTCTCGTTGTTTTTGAATCTGTATGTAGTATAATTCGAACCGAAAGAATTTGTTATACGTTACTCATATCGGTAGCACCCCATGGTCGTTCCGAGTAATCGAGAACGTGACCCCTTTAACACGAGATAAAAGAAAACACGGTATACGGTTATCGTACGTTTTTGATTACTGCATTTACGCGCGCTTTTATAATGATACTGCCATCTAACCACGAATGACGAAACTATGAAAACAAAAAGAAGTTTCCTATTTTATCCGCGTACAGTGTTTGTATTGCCTTCAGCTACGCACGTGGAAATTTGAAAGGTTGTATATTTAAGAAACGGTCTAGAATAATAAGAGCAAAAGTTAGGAAAGAAACATTATCAGAGTGTAAATAAAATCTTCTTTCCTTATTTTTTAACTGGTAAGTATTACATATTCTATAAATAGACAGCGTTAAAAAGCTTGTAATTAAGTTTTGTATAGGTTATCCGCTTCGTACGTGTACTATTTTTCCAAATTCATCTTTAGGACTGTCTGTTATTTCAGCTAAATAATGAAGGACAAACGTGTTAGAAGCGTATCGAAAAAGATTAAGAAGCCTGCTACAAAGAAACGTAAACCATTAAGTAAAGTAACAGTTGATGAATTTTTTAATCAAAGTTTTGAGGATGATAGCAGTAATGATGATGATGAATATAAAGATAAAGGTAAGAATGTAGTGAACTCGTTGATGGAAGAAAAACGTAGATTTCTATGTCTAACCAATTTATCAAAATAATTTTTTATTGAACTTGTATGATAGATGAAAATGCAGATGAAGACGAAGCAAACAGCAGTGAAAGTGACATGGATCCAGTGGAACATAAGAAATCCTTAATGAAATTGAAACAAACGGATCCTGAGTTTTACACATATTTAAAAGAAAATGATAAGAATCTTTTAGAATTCAATATATCGGATGATGATGGTATGGATGATGATGATGAAGCTTCATCAAATGAATTGGACACGAAACATATACCAAATGATCGTTTAGAGGTACAAAATCATATAAAAAGTAAAAATTTGAAATTCGAAAATCAAGTGTATCTTCTTAATTGTAGGTTGCTAGTGATGAAAGCGATTATGAAGGAGATGATGGTGCTACAAAGGATAAACGTAAAATTACGTTACAATTATTAAAAACCTGGCAAACTGAAATTCAGAAAGACAAGTAATATTTTGTTTCATTCATAAAACTTAAGCTATGATTAAAAAGTTCAAAAAAATAATGTAATGGTATACTTTAATCAGATATTCATGTTGCTTATTAATTTTATAGATCACTGAAAACTATTAAATGTGCTATAGAAGCTTTTCACGCCGCGTTACAAACCGTAGTAGATGTACCCGATGCGGACTATGTGGGGTATAAAGTAGAGGGTGGTGCAGGTTGGTTTTAACATATATGTTTAGTATTATTTCATTAAATGATTCCTATTTCATAAATGATCATTTTCTAGTTTTTAATGGAGTTGTTCAATTATGTGTAATGTACTTGCCTGACGCGTTAAAACAATACTTAAAGCTGAACTCGGAATCCCAGGTCCCAGTTCATAAATCCAAAAGATTTGTAAAGATAAAAAGTATTTTAAAGTCTTACTTGACGGATTTGATTAAGGTACTTACCATCGATGTTACCACTGAAAATCGATGCATCTAAATTACATTTAACACGGGTCCTTTTTTCATAGATTTTACAAAACGTAACTTCGTCTAATATTATCACGGTGCTTTTAAAGCATTTACATCAAATGTTACCTTATACGCAATCGTTCTCATCGTTAAATAAAATATTACTGAGGATATTGTTAAAATTTTGGACGAGCGGAGAAGAAACTGTACGCGTTGTTTCGTTTTTGTGTATATTACGTCTTGCGACGAGTAATCGAGAATCAGTTCTAGAAATGCTGTACAAGGTAAGAATACAATTTTTACGCTTGCATGATATGTTAAAAGCTTTTTATAATCAATTACTTTTGTACTGAATTCACCGCGGAAATAAAAGGTCAACCTATTCTCTAGGCTTGTGCTCTATGCTCTTGCTCTAAGTTTTATTCTCTAAATTTCTGCATTTGTACATTTCAGGCAATGTATGTAAAATACGTTGAAAATTCCAAATTTGTATCCGTAACAACTTTACCCGGAATTAACTTTATGAGACATTCTTTGGTTGAAATATACTCGCTCGACCATAATCTAGCTTATAATCATGCGTTTTTGTACATCAGGCAATTGGCCATCCATTTAAGAAATGCTGTGACTTTAAAGAAGAAGGTAATATCATGGAATATTGATAACGTGTATCGACTGTGGTGTCCGTCAGTTTTTACTAATGTAGAGTATATTTTTCTAGGAGCATTTCCAAGCTGTATACAATTGGCAGTATATAAATTCATTACGCTTTTGGTCAGAGTTAATAAATGTATCTAAAAGCAATTCTATGTTACATTCGCTTTTATATCCCCTTGTACAGGTATGTGTCAGTAGTACAAAGTACTTATAAATGTTAACATTGAAATCGTTTGATAACACTTTATTTATTTATTGGCAGATTATTATAGGAACAATAAAGGTGATACCAACTCCACAGTATTATCCACTGAGATTTCACTGTGTACAAATATTAATAGATATTTCTAGAGAAACCGATACGTTCATACCCATGTTACCATTTTTATTAGAGGTATCGTATTTGCATCTCTTTGTAATCCCATTTATCGGGATTTTAGTTTATAATCATTTTTATTTTATAGATATTAGATTCGTATGATTTTAATAAAAGACATAAGGCAGTATCGATGAAACCGATACCTTTCATTTGCGTATTAAGAATGTCTAAGTCCCAGTTACAGGAAAATGGTTTTAAAGATAACGTTATCGAGTCTATATACAAACTTATTTTAGAAAGTGCCGCAAAGGATAGTTATAAAATATATTTTCCCGACTTGTACATACCATGTATAATACAGGTACGTGAATGCCATTTCATAAACAAAAAATAATCTTTTGAAAAATACTACTTACAACCTTTCTTTTTTGCACTTTTTAATCCATTTATTCGCTGTTGTTTCTAGTTGAAGGCATTTTTAAAGAAATGCCATATAGCAAATTACTGCAGAAAAATGAAACAATTACTGGAAAAGATCGAGGAAAACCGAAAATACATCGAAACAGAACGAAATAAAACCGTGATTGATTTGAAAAACATGTCAGCGATAAAGAACTGGGAGAACAAAATAAAAACAGAAGGGACGTCATTGTCGAAATTTTACGAGTCGTGGATAAAGATTCATCAGTCTCAGAAACTCAAATTACTTACAAAGAACGAGGAGATGGCCGAATATAATATACCGACAATCAGAAAATTAAAGAAAGGAAAATCAAAAGAAGACAGCGCGGGAGAGAGCGACGAAAGCAGTGATTTTGAATTGAGGATAAAGTCTAACGAAGAAAAATCTGAAACACGTACCAAACGAAAGAAGAAGAAACTAAAAACTAGCCGGAACATCGAAGACGTTGAGTTACCTACGGAAAATACTGATATCGTGCACGATATAAAGTCCGAGGATTGGAACTAAATTATTCATTCAATTTGCGTACAAGAAGTACGCTAGTATAACAGACTATTAAAATATGATTGAATACGAAACGACTATGTTTATTACATTGTATCTTTAAGGCTAAGGTAACAGATATATTTGTCAAGTATGATTTCACCGCGTTACAAAAGTAAATAAACGTGTAAAACTGAATGCGCAATCGCTTTAATTAGGTCATCTCATTCAAACGTGCGCGGCAAAGACGCATAAGATATTGGTATGAGTAGTAGCATGAGTCCTCTACATTATAATAAGCTGTACATATTATTTTAGTATCGTGAAACATGAATCAACAAGAGCTGCAAAACCCAATGAGTGACACGAATCAAGTAGTCTTATGACATTAGTATGCTACTTGGTAAGAGTGCGTCCGATATTTGCAGAGATTTGGCGAAAGTGTTTACTTCCCTAAAACAGTGCAACTTTGTTCAAAGGAATTCTGTAAACACAAGACCGGCTCTAGCAAATGTCGAGATGATGCAATGTAACGGTTGAATATAACAAACGTAGTTATAGTGAAAGAGCTTCTAGAAGAACGAAGATAGTTGACAGTCGGTGAAGTTTCCCGCCAACTGTACTTGTTATGTGTAAGTTTCGTCGATACTACGCGGCTACTTTTCCCAACGAATCATTATTTTGGCGCGCAAGTTCGAACGAGGTGACCTACAATCTAAAAGGAAGTTGTCGATTATGTATCTGATCTAATTTTGACATTTATTATTTCGATAAAAAAAGAAGTTTCTCCAAGAATAGTCGCGATAAGGGACAGCATTAAACGGACGCTATAATTTATGTCTGGTATGGCTGAAGCCGCCGATTTCTAAGGTGTCGCTTTCTGATAGTCTATTTTTATCGAAGACGAGTCAAAGCAGTCGGGAAGTTGGTATAGCAACGGTTGGGCGCTATTATAAAGCACCGTGTGCTTGCCGTACCGTAATTCATCCAAGCGTGATCGTTTCATGTAAGAAAAAGGATTTCGCGGTTAGAGGAATAGCCGTGTTTTATTTACTGATCGTGCAAGTGACGAAGAGAAGCCTGAACACGCGACACCTTTATCATTTGGACAACTGCTAACTCGAGAAAAGGATTCAGTTACGTATGTACGGGAAACATTGAAAGAAAATGAAACGTTGAATCTAAGCGTGGAACGTATATCGTTCTGATCGCGAGAAATTGATGGCATTTCGTTTTGGTACAAAAATACATAAATTTTCGTGCATCTTCGCGAGACTCGGCAACGAATGGACCAGTATCAGCCGATACTGGTGCCTGCTGGCTCCTAAGTGCCGCTGTGACGGAGTTGCCGTGGATCGTACGTGCTTAGTCGGCCACCTCTTGTGCCAGGGAACATTTTATAAGATGCGATTTTGTCTCTCATGGCGAAGGAGCTTCCGTCGTGAGATTCGTCCGTTTTTCGTATCGAACGCTTCGTTCAAAGTATAACACGCTCGCGGATTACGTAAATTCGTAGAAAAAAAAGCGACATAAAATAGGCAGAGAGCGAACTGTGTAAAACGTCGAAATGAGGAGAACACCTTTCGATAAGTAAACTTTCATTTTCTTCTTACGCTTTAGAAGAAAACTGAGGAGAAAGAGAGAGAAAAAGAAAACACTGGCTTTCCTGTTACTCTTTGCAACGACCATCTAATCCCGATTAATTTTATGATTAAAATTCATTCGCATTATTAACACCAGCTTTTTATGACAGCGTTAACATGGGTCTCTGATAACCCGAAATTTGAACATTTTCTTCAAAGATCAGGGTACTTTTACCGAATAGGTCTATTTAAAGTAACGTATCGGTGATACGCTGCACACGATACAAGCTCGATACAACGAATTTTCATTTACGAGAAATAGATGTTACGCTTAATGTACAAAATGCAACGAATTCGAACATGTAAAGTAAAATTTGATGTTAATGCGATCGATTAACAAATTTCTACCGAGACTTACCCTGTAAGTTGCGTCGATTAATTTTAACGATCTTGTGAGAGATGCTAATCGACTCGCTTTTTTTTCTTGCTCGCAATTAATCGAATATTTTCGTTCTAAACGAGTACAGCACTGGATAGTACACCCCAAACGTAACCGCTCGAACTGTTACCGCGTATTACGTTACAACGGATAAATTTAGCATTTCTTTTGCACGAGAGGACGTTATTGTGCCGCTGCCAATACCGAAACGCGAAATTAATTGACTGCTTGGACAGGGCCCAATTTCTTTCGTTAAAGAATCCGATCAGACAACGTCTCGTATATGAGATTTACGACGTGTTTCTCGTTTCGTTTGTACCCGCTAATCGTAATCTTTACTTTCATTTTTGCTTCTGCGAACGATAACTGCATACATTATGGAAACTTCGGACAATCGACGTATGTTTCAATGTACGTCAATATTTCAAGGCTTACAATACGTTCATTTAATATTGCAACTTTTTATAAAATTTGATTTTTTATATGAATAAATATTATGTAAAAGAAATTTGATGTAATAAATTCTCAACTGTTTGTGCTGTATAGAAATTACATTTATATGTATTTTTGAAAGTTAAACATAATTGTTCAATTTTCTGTTTTCTAATTAAATACTTTAACATATGGACTCACAGTGAAAACTGATGCAGTGAGACATATCTACAATGTTATTAAGTATTAAAAACGCGGAAATATTGACAGTAAATGTTAATCATCTGAGGTCATAGAGTCAACAAATGAAATAGGAAGCTCTCTTTCTTCTTTCCACGGATTCGCTCTTCGCTCTAATTATATTAGACTTGGGACATCATTAACTATACTTATCATTAATGAAAAGCAAACATGAAGTTTACGCGTAACTCTTCATATAACTCGATACGAGAAACCTTGTTATTCATAAAATATTGTAAATACATGTATAAGGTAAAATGAAGACAGATATAAGTACTGTAATATATTCTTCTTTGACATAAAGGATGTACATACATCAAGTATAAAAATGATGATAAAAATATTAGATATCTCTAGTGTTCATGGTGATCATTTTAAACATTTGTAATTTTTAAATTGTCAACATAATATTAACACAACATACAGTAGTATATATAAATATGTAAAGAAGAAGTATCTTATAAATATTACTATATAATATTTTATTACATATTACATATTTTATTATTGTATGATAATGTATGTACATGAAAGAAGAATATACCACAACATTTTAATGTCATTTATATACGTATTAACAATATTTTATAGATACAACAGTTCTTCACACTATGCCATATAATTTTAATGTGAGGGATATTTTAGGGTAGCATAAATGTTTCTTTTTTTCGATTAAGCATTAAAAGTTAAGCGATCGAAAGATAGAAAATCATATTCACAAAAAGCGTATACTAAACGATCTCCGTTTCGACAGCCACTTTTTAAGCAACACATACAATTCGTATAGTGTTGCGTCGAAAAATTCGAAGGATGCCGAATGCAAGTACAGCGTGAATTATAGCAGTAGACAGGAGAATCAGTATCTGCAGCGAAGTTATTCCGCGGACAATGTTGTAATACGTTCCCGTGGTTTTAAGCCCTCCGATAGGCACGACCCTGTCAAAAGGAATTTCCTTGAACATTTGACCTCGAAAATACTACATTTTGATATGGTAAGATCGTGGAATCGTCGGGCGCAAAACGAATCGATGTACAACCATAATGGTTTTTCCTTTGTAGGAGAGCAATGAGGTTGGACCGGTCAATTTGCAGAAATTACTCACCCCTGCGTCTGACTCGCAGGGGATTTTGCAATCGAAAAATAGTAAGCTTTAGATAGGGTAGATGTACCATGTGTGGTCATGTTCATATAATTTCTGAATCTAGATTTGAGGATTTACAAATTGGGAGATTTGGGATTTTCAAATTTGGGGAGTTTAGGGATTTGGAAATTTGCGGGGTAGAAAGTTTAGAGATGTAGAAATTTGCAAGGTGGAAAATTTGTGAGATGGAAAATGTCAGGATTGGGGAATTTACGGAGCAGGAAATTTGAGGGGTGGGAAATTTGAGGGATGGGAAATTTGCGGAGTAGGAAGTTTCAGGATTTAGAAATTTGCGGAGTGGGAAGTTTAGGGATTTAGAAATTTTTAATTTTGCAATTTCAAGATTAGATCATTTTGAAATTTGGGAAGTTAGAGATTTGTAAATTCGAAAGCTTGAATTTTTCAATATTTTTTCCTCAGTCTACACAGGGTATCAATTCGTATTTAAAAGGGGCTATATCGACCCCAACCCTTATTCCAGTACTTATAACATGCGGCAATAAAACAGTGATTACTATGCACTGAACACAGATAGTACATCTCTCTTTTCTGAATATAAAAAGCTTGATCAGTAAACACCTCATCTGTGGTAAACGATCAAATCGAAATGAAAAAACTGGAAAACTTGTTTATAGGAAAAATGTTTGCGTCGTCGTATTTTTACGCGCCAACGCATCCGACCGTCGAGGATCAAGTTGAACTCGCTCGACGAATTTCGCATTCGTTGAGCGACGTGAAAAACATGAAAAGTAAAGGTCAATCTATGTACGTGAATAGAAAAAAGCGGTCCGTTAAATGGATACACGATGGCAATGGTTCGTATATTTAATAATCTCTTAAATTGAGATTCAATAACGCCGCAGCGATAATACATAACAGTTTAACACGATCGTTACCAGCACTCTATTGGAAATTTGCCCATCATGAATCACTATTGTGTTAGACAACATGAGGTAAAATAACGTAATTGTGGGCCATTTTTAATTGACCTCTATTACATACCTGTTTTTAAAATCGTATAATGTAAATGTTAAAATATAGAAAAGATGTATAAAATACATCAAGCAAATATTTGCTTCGTAACATAAAACATTCTGTATTAAAATGTTTGTATAACAAATATTTATGAAGAACAAATAATTATGTTCTCATTGAGAATTGTTACATATATGTGAGTCTGATAACGAACGTGTTAATTGCGATCACTGTAACTTTTTTGTGATATGTATTTAATGATTTGACATTATATGAAATATTCTACCAGGTGTAGAAGACGAGGAAGAACCTTCAACCGCAATTCACAGAGTAAGTGATGACATTTAATATCCTGAGTTTGAACAACCCAAGTTCTTTCATTTTTATTTTTTCGGTTTTATCATCTCTTATACTGCTTCTTTACCCTGCGGTGATCCAAAACTCGTATTTGATCCACGATTTTCTACCCGACAGGACAAGGTTCCTTTAAAATGCATGATGAACCCCCACGGAAAAGTGTTAGATATACACGGTATTCAAGCTTTGGGCGAAGAAGTAAACATTGAACCGATGCCAAAGAATCCTGAGAAACTCTTTGATATCGTGCGTGACCTGAATAACCAAAAAGGCCGCGGTAATCAGACCTTTACTCGTATCGATCGATTAGTCCAAACATCAAGAAAACTTCAAGGAATGTTAAACGAAAGAATTTTGCTTGCAGGTGCGGAGATATTCGCGAAACGCAGGAAAAGGTCGGAAAAATGGGTCGTGGACAGGGATCAACCGCAAACACCCAACACACCGGGAACACCTAAGGTCTTAGGGTACTCGGGAAAACCGGTAAAGTCTATTTTTTAAGAAACAAACATTGATTTATATCATTCGTTCAGACGTAAGACGATTTCGGAACATTTTAAAACAAAAATCATTGCAGAATAAATTATTGCTAAGGGTGTTTCAGAAGTAATAGTAGTTTAATGGTAGTTTAATAAAATTTTTGTCATATAACCAGTCATTGATCACCTTTCAGATAAGAATTTCTGAAATTTTTGTCTATACATAAGAAGTGAAATTTATATGCCTATTGTCAATAATAATCTTTTTCTGGAATCTTGTTGAGTCTGAACGGATAATATAAGATGTTAGTAAGACCTGGAGAATATTAAAATAACTGGTATATGTACACGTCCAGGAAATGAATGGTTCTTCGAAATTTTCGACGTTGCCTCCGCTTACACCGATCGCACCCGAGCCAACCATCCAGAAACCATTTTACAATCCCTTCACCGTGGATTTGTCTTTAGACGATGCGAATACACCCACGACAGGTACGTAAATTATCGGAGCTGTGTGTTTCACGAGAAGTTGACGTGTTTATTTGGCAATGCTTCGCAAACATTGGCATTCAATGGCGTAACTGAGATTGGGAGTTGGGGTGGGTTAGGTCGCTTATCTTTATTGAAGGGACTTTTGGAAATTAGATAGTTTGCAATTCGAGAATTTAGAAATTTGGAAATTTAATAATTTGAGGATTTAGGAATTTAGGGATTTGAGGAATTTGAAGATTTAGGAATTTAAGAACTTGGAAATTTAGGATTATGAGAATTTGAACAATGTACTTAAAAATTTAACTTCCAAAAAGTTATAAATTCAAACTGACCCTACTCCCAATCTGGTTGCGCCAATGGTTTCATAGTGTATGCAAATCGCAAACAATAACTTCCAAGGTCCATGGCTTCAAGCTATTTCCACTGCTGCCAAATTCTTTTGTGTTACCTTGTAACAGTCTTCAGCTTTGTTACTGAAGCGTATGGAACAAAACGAGACGTTAATGCATTTCGACGTTAAAGTTAATCCGTTGAAGCTTCGTCCATAGGTTCAATGACCTAAGACACTTCAATTGGCAAACGACGTCGATGTTATTCGCTCGATGCCAGATCACCGCCGCATTCTTTTTCACCGCATAGCTAAAATAAACAACGATCCGTGCCCGGTTGCCAATTGATTCCTTTACGTTGATTAAACTCTGCGACCTGACGTTGACGTTTAACATTTTGAGTGCCATTTCAACCATATCTGGGTGACACATGAACTTCTACATAGCTTTATCGTTTATTTTAATCCAAATCATTTTACATTACTGTAAACAATTTTATTTTATCATTCGTGTAAGTTTGTACAATGAGAAAGAGCTGAATATTGTAAGAATTGTTTACTAGGTTTATTTGAAATAAACTAGTCAGAAGTTTGGAGTGTAATTCTCCTTTTATATTAGCAAAAGTAATAACAGTTTTGTTTATATGAGTAATAAATTTGTTATACTGTACAATTTTTACAGACTTGTGATCTGTAATAATGTTATAAAACTGTGCAAGTTTGCATAACTTACTATAAATAGAATTGTTATTTTATTGGTCAGTGAGCCGGTCACCATTATTATTGTTATAAAACGAAACGTCCAGACATACGGTTGTCATTATTCATGTCTCGCAACAATTTTTGTCGCATCCCTGAACTGATTTAGTTAAATTGCTATGCATTCGAAAATGAAGTAATAACGGTCTAAAATTGTATTATTTTATGCTATGTTGTACAACAGATATTCGTGAAACTATCACAGAATCACAATTGAGTAGTCGTTAATCATTTCTTTGGAAGTATTTACATGATTATAATTTGTTCTAAATATTCCAGGAAGAAATCAGTTTCGTTGCAACGGTCAAGAGTGTAATCACTCGAGCACCGAAGTGAAAAAGATATATCTGAGAGAAGTGGCTGTCGGCACCGACAATGATTTTGCCGTGGATGAATCTCGATCGTCGATCATCGAAAAATCACGTCGAACCGCTTTCGAACCTGATAACGAGCAGCGCAATAATTATCACGCCAGATATAACGGCAACGAAAATACTAACAAACGCAATCACTATCACAACAAGGCTTCGCTCAACAAATTTAACTACTCTAACGGCCGCCATGCTACTAACAAAGAAACAAAGCATCATCATGTGAAGGAGCAGCGCATCACGGAGCGTATAAAAATTAGCGAAGAACGCGAGTTTGTAAATAATCAACGAGAAATCGACACGATTCGCGTAGACAGCGATAAAAGCGAATACACACCCATACCGGTCAAACAGTTGATACAAGAATTCGAAAAAACTTGTAGGCCAGTTCTGCAGTATAAACAAATCAGTCCAAAGGTTATTCCGATTGTACAGCATTCTCCTATAGACAGCGACATTGCACGGTTCTTTGAAACGCGAAATTCTGTCAAATCCAACAATGTGGAAGATCATAGGAGGTGAGATATCAGGTTATGGTCCTCCATGAATTGTTACATGATTTATGGAAGATAGAGCTGGATTAATGCACATGTGATCAACTAATCAAATAATAAACTAATTCAATAGGGATACTGAAGACGTTTTCTGTTGTCGAATTTATTATGGACTATATTTTATAAAGTACCACAGTTTCAAATTCAGAAAATTCCAAAGTTAGAAAGTTATATAATTCCAAAATTGCAAGTTCCAAACTTACAAAGTTCTGAATTTCCACAATGACAAAAAATGAGGTCCCAAAAGAACACACGTCCCATTCTGAAAACTATAATTTAAATATAGTTACATTTCAGTCTAGATACATATGCTGTAAAATTTTTTAGTATCTTTTAGTGACACTGAAGTTCTTAATCCAGCTCTGAATGGAATTTTATGCTCCGTTATATTTCTGATCGCAATCTCTGTCACATGAACTGATTAAGATTATTATTTCTTCCTAAAGGATTGCTTTAATCTCTAACGCGAAGTTAATCAGAAATTTGCGAACGATAAGAAGCATAGAATTCTATTTGCTTAATCCAAATTGATCGATCAAAAATCTCACGGAATCAAAACTTTCCATTGGTTTGATCACGATACAGAATAGCTAGTCAACGAGTGTACGAGGAACCCGTAAGGTTTCGAGATAATTGCGACAACGTTTACCTGTCTACCGATGACACGGAATACACAACGGACGAAACCGATTCCCAGACGAACGATTATGCCAGCGAGGAAATGATCTATCGCGAAAAATCGGAGACCTCGAGCGTGATGAACGGAGATCACGAATATTCGTCGATCTATCGAGAAGAATGTTCGAGCCGTCGCCGATCGGTCACTTCCGAGGAAGTGGAAAACTTTTGCAACATCGGGGACGGAAAATTCCGGAACTCAGAGTCGGAAGTGCCCGTAGAAGCAAAGTCGTTGCTGCTTTCGATGATCGCTTCGCAGGAGGATATTTTAGAAACCATCAAACATTTGCGAAGCACACCGGTTTTGGATAATCTTTTGCACGGCGTTTCGCCCGATTGCAAATTTGATATCTGTCCGGATGATGGCAAGTTAACCCGCATGCGCTTTTGATGCATTAAATCAGCTTAGCTTTAACGCTATTACGGTTTAACTGAACTATATTCATTGACATAATTAGATAGGGACTAAACCCTAATTACAAATTTTCCCAGATTAAGAGCACTTCAGAATATACTTCAGTTACGTCAATGATTATTTTACAGATATACCATCCGATCTTATTCCTAAACATAAGAATAGTAGATAATCAATCAAAATCACAGTTTAATATCAACTTAAATACTTATAGACTTTTCTTTATCTGCAGGTAAAAAGCTTTACGAGAGTAACACCTATTCAGGACCGAAGTTAGCCAGCGTTCACAACTTGACGAATTACAACACGGCACCACGTGGCTGGGATCAGTCTCTAACCTTTTATCGGCCAATAAAATTCGAGAAACCGCAGGAAATCGTGTATTCAGACTTTTAGATGCACGAACATGATTATACGACGCTCTTTCGAGCACGAAATTAGAGCAAATATGTATTCCTTCTGGGAGAACGAAGCCGTATGATTAATATCTCCCGAACATGGCCCCGCAGATTATATTAATTTGTTTCTTTATTAATTAATGAATTTACCTTTGCCCTGATCTAGTCAGATAACGATAACGATATCTTGAAAAATAAATTCAACGAGAAAACGACGCTGCACGCGTTGTAATGTTTCGTTGTGCTTGAGTATACCTACCTCTCCCACTTGTTAAGACCTGGTCTTTATTTATGCTTCTCGGTGTTATGTTGCATTTTTCTTTATAAAATTATTTAAATAAATGTTGTTTTCGTAATACAAGGTGTATGTACTTTCAAGTACATATCGAGTTTGTTGCACTTGGGAGAAGAGAATATACATCGTTTTTCAGAATTACCAAAAAATCTTTCGAGCTGTACCAAAGCTAATAATTAACTATGATAATTTACTACTTAAAAATGTAATCTGATACTTCAACACCCGGAACGTTTTTCACAAAATTCCCCTCTCAGCGTAACTCTTTATTTGTTCTTGTAATTTTAATCAATAATTTATGTCAACTAAAGCAAATAAAGATGTTCTATTCTGTGTATATAAGTACAGGAATAAATAACGAATGTAATTATGAAAAGTGCTTATGAAAATAATCAACTAGAATTTTAATTAGCATTTGAACGGTACAACGGGTGCATAGAATTCATTGTTTCAAAAGTCATTAATTTTGCTCATAAACATTTGCACATCAATACTACTCATTTATGCCTTTTACTATTCAAAATAGCTGCTACATTTTTTAAACGTTCTCTTTGTTAATAACTTTTTGATAAAAGATGTGCAACAGTTAAAACCTTCTGGCCATTCAGGAGAGTTTGACAACGTATGTCAAGGTCATGCCATCAAGGTTGCCTAAACGTAACTTTTGCCCTCTTATTTGCAAAATCCTTTTATTGGACTGCGTTTTCACACGTAAACGATATAACAGCTTATTATATAAGAGTTATAGTCACAATTTCCGGGTGCTAATTTATAAAAGCTTTAAATTTGAAATTTATCTAAATCCTTACTCCAGGAGTAAGTGGACGGTAAACATGTACTCTACAACAACAACAGACTATCTCTTTGATCTTGTACGCAGTCGCAGTAACATCGCCACGGAGAAGTGGTATAAGTAATAGTACCCTCGACGATTATTTCATTAGTTGTGACTGGAAGCGTACTGTGATAGATTATGTCACGGTTATCCGGCATCGCGTTTCCATTGTTTTTACTGGTGGCGTTGTTCGGCCATGGAGAAACGGCGAGCATACCAAGGAGGTCGCCGGTGCAAACCTGTGGCTATCAGGTACTCCTTCCTTCTTTAAGTAATCGAACGTTACTCTTATCAGTCTATGTTATATTTAAAAACTGCATAAATACAATTATCTCGTTCGCGCGTTTATGTACGCGTTCTGGTATGCGATATTCGATTGATGATTCTATAGCATCAGCAGAAGTTGAAGATTGCACAAAATTTAATCTTGAAAGAAATAAAAGTGACTATAAGTGTCACTGATTAAAAAGATGCTGTTCGTTTATGAACAGGGTGTTTATACGAAGATAAATATACATAGTTATTACAATTATTTTCCTGAAGTAGAGAATTATTTTTCTGAGAAACTGTTGATACTTTTAGCCGTATTTGTTTCCAGTCTTTTGTCATTCATAATATTTGCAAATTTATAGGCATGCCCTGCGGTAGATCCCAATAAGCTAAATATTCATCTGGTGGCTCACACTCACGACGATGTTGGCTGGTTGAAAACTGTTGATCAGTATTATTTCGGAAGTAAGCGTTTATGAATATCGATGTTAAATTTAATTTTATAAAATTGAAGTATCTCACGCTACGTAAAAATTGTTTGCTTTCTCTTTTTTGAATAAAGGTCGGACATCGATTCAGAAAGCAGGAGTGCAGTATATTTTGGACAGCGTGATACAAGCGCTGTTAGCTGATCCACAGAGAAAGTAATCTCAAAATATAATATTGATCATAATTTCGTACATAAAAATAATCGAAATAACGTTGTAAATTGATATTTAACGCGCGTTAGGTTCATTTATGTGGAGACCTTTTTCTTATGGAAATGGTGGCTGCGCCAAAGCGATGAAATGAAAGAAACCGTGCGAAATCTGATAAATGAAGGCAGATTGGAAATCATCGGCGGTGGATGGAGCATGAACGACGAAGCGGTTACTCACTATCATTCTCTCGTGGATCAGTACACCTGGGGTTTCAGGTGAAAAGATTTTTTACCAACGATTAAACGATAATATCAACGATGCAGTTTGCGTTCTTAAGATGAAAATACCAATTTCAATTTCTATACAATTTAATTTTACAGTAGAATAAGAAAGGAGAATCATAGTAAATTTAAATTAAATAATATTTTTAAATATAATTCGTAAATATTCGATAAAACTTGGTTTTATCAGCTAGTTCGATCAATGGTGGTCATTAAACCGCCATTTCCTGTAACGCGGTCTTCGTGAAAATAATTCATCATATATTCAGCTAAACAACTTGTCAGAACGTGTAATTATGTATTCTAGGCGTCTAAACGATACTTTTGGTAGCTGTGCAAGGCCACGTATCGGATGGCAAATAGATCCTTTCGGCCATTCTCGAGAACAGGCGTCCTTGTTTGCTCAACTTGGATTTGATGGCATGTTCTTTGGACGTCTCGATTATCAAGATAAGAGTAAACGACTGGAAGACAAAACCATGGAGTTTCTATGGAAGGGAAGCCCGAGTTTAGGTAAAAATTAGCAGCGGATCTGAACGACAATTAAGTTCTTTAAAATTCATAGATAGGTCTTAAACTTCTCTGTGTGTTTTATAATTGTTTGAACAATTTTTCATTTCGATATCGTTCAAACAAAGAGTATGCCTTTGTAACGTTTTCAAGTTTTAAAGAAGAAACCAGAAATAATTACTAATAATCTTTTCAGGATCTCGTGCTGATCTCTTCACGGTTGCACTGTACAACACTTACAGTCCACCCCCTGGTTTCTGTTTCGATGTTTTGTGCCAGGACGATCCCATAATCGACGATCGTAACAGTCCTGACTATAACGTGAAAGACAAGGTATTCAAAGTTTGAAGAACCCTTTCCCTTCCTTCTGATCGATTCCATTAAAAATTTATATCGTGCAAAACAGATCGCTAAATTTTTACAATACGCGGAGCAACAAGCACAGACACTACGTACGAATAACATTATACTAACGATGGGTGGAGATTTCACTTACCAACAAGCGGAAATGTACTTCTTCAACTTGGATAAATTGATAAGGTACATTAATCGTTAAAGTACATCGTTTATTGCGTCGAAAATAGTGGAGATGAAAGGAAGGGAAAGATCTTGCAACTGTTATCGATTTCTTACGTTTTGAATCGGTGAGTAAAATTGTGGTACTATCGACAGGTTGAAAAGTTTGTCTCGTACGCACATGAGCAAGCAAAGTCTTATAACACCAATAACGTTATTTTTACGATGGGTGAAGACTTTAATTACCAACACGCCGAAATGTGGTTCACTAACTTGGATAGGTTGATGAGGTAAAATTTTAAGTTTTATGGTGATTTGTTTAGTAGCTTCTTTGCAAAAGGTTTGCAGGTTTCTGTATGTACATTATTCTCCCCTTAAGATGAACAACAGCTTTGTTCCTGTGGAAGGAGAATTTTAAACATCTTATTTCGTGTTTGTTGGGTTCAGATACGTGAGGGAGGAGAAAGGTACCGAGGTGAATATATTCTATTCGACGCCATCTTGTTATTTGAAAGCGGTTCACGACGCTAATCTTCAATGGACCACGAAAGAAGATGATTTCTTCCCTTACGCGAGCGACCCTCATTCGTATTGGACCGGTTATTTCTCTTCAAGACCTACAGTCAAGTTTTTCGAAAGAATGGGAAACAATCTTTTACAAGTAAGAGAAGTTACAGACTATTTGAAAAAAGTTCTTGCAGAGCACCCTTGACGTACTTGCATAGATACACTGTTACGTATTTTTTATATCATTCAGTAACTGATATTTTATCACTTTTCATAAGTATAGATCTACAAAAGTAGTTCTTAAAATATTGACACAATTTTATGATATACTTCAGGTGAGCAAGCAGCTATCTGTATTGACCAATTTAGAGGGATACGAAAATCAATTAGTGAATTTCCGCGAAGCGATGGGTATAATGCAACATCATGACGCTGTAACTGGAACAGAAAAGCAACTGGTTGCAGACGATTATTCGCGTTTGCTATACGAGGGCATGCAACATGGAGCAGATATTGCTTCTAAAGCTATAAGGTATCATAACTATTAACTCTCGAACCATTTTGTATGCCGCAACAGTGGTGTCCAAATTTATGAATGTGTAAATGTTAAAATTTGAAATTTAAGTATATTGTAATTTATGAATTAGATATTCTTCTGGTAGAATGTGTGTTCTATTTTGAATTAAATATGGTTCACAGAAAATGGAAATCAAAAGGCGCTACGGAGCACGTACAAGAAGAAGCATACTCTTGTATGCAATTTAATATAAGCACGTGTTCGTATACCGAAGACGAAAACTTCTTACTGACAATTTACAACCCTCTGAGTCGAAGAATCTCAACTCCTATTCGTGTGCCCGTAAAATACGACGCATACAAAGCCGTGGAACTTGGAGGTTTGTACTTCGCAAAAATTTGTGAATAGTTGCTCATTTTTATTTAAGGATTCTAATTTATTTAATTTTGCTCATTTCTTCAAGGTGACGTTGAAATCGTTTCTCAAACAGTCCCAATTCCTAAGTCCGTTCGTGAAGTACCGGGAAGGGTAAGCGCAGCGACTCACGAACTCGTGTTCCCGGCATCGATACCGCCCTTAGGTTTCAAGTCTTATAAAATTACACGAAAATTGGAAAACAAGAATCAGAAATCCGATGATCTTTTTATTAGTAACGAGGTAATATATCGACGAGGACGAATTATCATAAGATTAATATACGTAGTTTAATTGTAAAGTGAAAAATTTCGTGCATTGAATATTTACAATTTACATCGTGCGATTAAATTTAAGCGATATGATTTTTGTTTCAGTTTTACAATGTGTCGATCAACAATGACGAAATAGTCGTTGATTGGAAGAGACAGGATAATATGAGTTTAACTCAATCCTTCCATTACTACGAAGGAATGGAGGGTAACAATGAGGTATTCGAAAACAGATCGTCCGGTGCATATATCTTCAGGCCCAAAAGCGTATCCGGGAAAAATTTCGCGAAAGCGGCAACTTACGAAATTTACAAAGGTAAAGGTTCTGCACGGACAAAAATTTGGAAAAGAAATTTGGAAATGTGTCAAGTTTCATACTAACCAAACTAATCTAGTATGAAGACTTAAGGAATCTGGTTAAGTTAAATTTGGTTTTTACAGGTCCGGTGGTAGAGGAAATCCATCAGGTGGTCAATGATTGGGTAAGTCAGGTAGTTCGAGTTTACAAGAGGCAGGACTACGTTGAATTCGATTGGCTCGTCGGACCAATACCCGTTAAGTAAGTATGTTAACATAATAAGTTCATAGTACAATCCTTGATTTCAGTAAAATTTTGTCAAGAGTCTATACTTGATTAAAAGAACAACAATAAATCTTTCAATTTATATCTCGTAGCAGAAGGATTATTTCGTTCGTTTTCAATTGCAGAGACAACATTGGAAAAGAAGTAATAACGAAGTACTCTAGTAACTTAAATTCTACCGAAGAATTTTATACGGACACAAACGGCCGTGAGATGTTAAAACGAAAGAGAAACTACCGTCCAACGTGGGACTTGAAATTAGAAGAAGAAGTATCCGGCAACTATTATCCGATCACTTCGAAGATCTCCTTAATGGATAAAGAAAGATTATTGAAACTCAGTGTATTGACTGATCGCGCTCAAGGTGGATCCAGTATGAAAGACGGAGAAATCGAAATGATGGTAAAACCTTGCACGATTGTAAACTAAAATCCAATGCAATTTACTTCGCGTATATTTTTATACGATGATTATGTCACAGGTTCACAGAAGGCTTCTGAAGGACGATGCGTTTGGAGTAGGCGAAGCTCTCAATGAAACTGCATATGGTAAAGGTTTGGTAGCCAGAGGATCACATTATGTGATCGGAGGTAGCGTCAAGAATTCGGACGAACTCGTATTGAAAGAAAAAGATTTGGCTCTTCAACTTCTTCTTCGTCCGTGGCCTCTTATTACACCTGTACCAACGAATTCTGTAAACGAGGACTTCACGACTGTCACACAAGTAGGCATTTACGCAATTTGGGTCTTACACATAGAAATTGGGGGACAAAATCCCCAAATTTCTAAGATTTTAAACTAAAGTTGATATTTCCGTTAGGCTTCTGGTCTAGCTAAGGCTCTACCATCAAACGTTCACATTCTAACTTTGGAGCCATGGAAGGACAACAAAGTTTTACTGCGACTGGAACACATTTTCGAAGTGGGTGAAACGGAGACCTTATCGAAACCCGCAGAAGTTAATATACAGGTACATTTAACGATACTCGATTTGTGTTTGAAAAGAAAATCCTTAACGCTATTATTATTTCTGTTATCACAGGATTTGTTCACAACTTTCACGATAACATCGATCGAGGAAACTTCCTTGGGTGGCAATCAGTGGTTGAAGGACATGGATCGTTTGAATTGGAAAGCTAATAGCGAAGATGTTCTTCAAAACGAAAATCATTTGGATGTTCCCGTTGAAATTAAGGACGGCGCTATAAACGTTGTTTTGAATCCAATGCAAATTCGAACGTTCATCGTTGGAGTAGAACCAAAAAGCACTTAAACGCGTTAGAGTAAAAAGTCGAATATTTTTGTACCTTTAATACCTCGTACAATAAAGTATAAGTCTTTAATATTCTCAAATGTTTATAATCCCAAGTTCCCAAATTTCGAAATGAAGATACTCGATTCGTACTGCTTTGATTTGTAACTACATAATCGAATGTCAACCTTTTTGACGCTTGCACCTTATAACCTATTAAAATGTAAATCCTCCGTCCCAAAATTTTAGGATAGTTCTTTAAATGTTTAAAGAAGTTTGAGATGCCATTTCAGGATAATAAAGGTAGGACTTTATGAAACTCATAAGAAGAAATTCACGAACTAACACGGTCGTAATACTTCGACCACCTCTCCTTTTAACCTTCTTGTAAAATTTTGTCTTTACATTTTACGCTAAAAAGTCCAAAATTTAATTCTGCATATGGTTAACATTTAAATATTTATAATTTGTACAGAAGAAGAAAGTTGAATGCAGAATATTTACATCTATAAATGCATTTATATCACAGAAATATTAATTATTAACGAATGGTTGAATTGTACCATGTGCTGTTTCGACCCAGAAGTAATTTAATGTAATTAGTGTATTTATAGACTGACGTGTAAAGATTGTATGAAGGTCAATTTTCCAGTTTGTGAATGTGTATTATGCTCAGATGACATCGGAGGATGATACCTGGGCCCAAACTCTGGTAACTGTGACCCCTGAAGACGATGCAACCCTTAGAGAAATTGCGGACACCGTTACATTATCTTCGCCATCGGACACCCCTTTGATCCTCGATCCAGATAAAATTGTATACCGACGATCGATCACTGACAGACAGTTCGTAGACGCTAATGAAGAAGATGCACAATTGGAAGCAGACGTAATACTAGAGGAAGATACGGAAGATGTAATACGAGTGGAAGAAACAGAAGATGAAATACTAGTTGAAGAAGTGGAGCAAGTAGAACAGCAAGATGCGGAGCCGAAGCAGCAAGATGCGGAAAATCAAACGTATCTGCAAGGAATTCCAACGGTTGACATCCCCAAGGAATATAAAGACCAATCTGCGCAAACGATGTACATGGCCACACCATGTCCTCCTTTGACATACTTTAAAGATATCATGAGTACGTATATACAAGAAAACCTGGGTGGTGAAAGTGTTTTTATTTTGAATACAATTTTGAACACTGGTTTCCTTGTTACAGTGCTTTAATTAAAAACATAAAAGTAATATGTAAAGACTAAAGTATTATGTAATTATTTGATAAAATATTTTCTTGCGTGTTCAGCAAAGATGGCCGACGGAGCTCTTCCAGAAATGAAGAAAACCAACGCAGCTGCAACCGTTATTACCTTTGATCCCGAAACACCGCAAAGTTTAGTAACAGAAGAATTGTCTGCCATCGTTCCAGAAGAAGAACTCGAGGAATTCGAGACTGAACTCAGCGCCGAGGAAGAAGCAGAAATCGAAATTGACGACGTTTTGAATTTTTTAATAACGCGCGCGTTTTGGATAATTGATCCAGAACAACCTCAATCAGAAATGATCGATAAAGAAACGCAAACGTTCATCAGGTATAATCATCACATGCACACTCTTTTTGTGGATAATCAGACGCAGACAGATTTAACTTGCGAACCGAAGAAATCCAACACGATGCTTCTGTCCGAATACAAAGAAACGAAGAGTATGATTTTAAATTACTTGGAAGATCATATCTCCAAAGGACTCGAGGGTATTTCGATAACGGAGGATACAATCGACGAACTTATCGACAAGTGCGTTGAAGAGATTAAGTATCCCCCGAAAGAACAAGATATACAGACTATAGCCACGTATAAATTGGACGAAGGGAAAGACGATGTGATAAGAAAATTGAAAATGGGTGTAGTTGTGGATCCTTCGGAAGCGTCGATTATTGTTGATCCTTTGTTGGACGATTTATTGCAAACGGTTTGCGAGACTGTGTCGAAAGATGCTGTTGCGGAAGTTCAAAACGTTTTACGGCAGATACTACAACGCACGGAGATGGTCATTACAAAGCTTATACAGATTAAAATGGAAGCGCAAAGTTAGTACTATTATACTTTATTAGTAGCTTTTAAATGTATAAGTTTCCTAATCGTCGAATTCTCAAATTTATAAATTTCCAAATTCCCAAACTTCTACATTCCCAAATTCCTAAATTTCTAAACTCCTATATTCTCAAATTCCCACATATGCCAATTCCCATATTCCCCAATTCCCACATTCCCCAATTCCCACATTTCCCCAATTCCAATATTCCCCAATTTCCACATTCCCCAATTCCCATATACCCCAATTCCCACATTCCCCAATTCTCACATTCCCCAATTCCCATATTCGCAAATTCCCACATTCCCCAATTCCTATATTCCCCAATTCCCACATTCCCCAATTCCCACATTCCCCAATTTCTACATTCCCCAATTCCCACATTCCCCAATTCCCATATTCGCAAATTCCTATATTCCCCAATTCCCACATTCCCCAATTCCCACATTCCCCAATTTCTACATTCCCCAATTCCCACATTCCCCAATTCCCTCATTCCCCAATTCTCACATTCCCCAATTCCCACATTCCCCAATTCCCATACTCTCCCAATTCTCACATTCTCCAATTGCCACATTCCCCAATTCCCACATTCCCCAATCCCATCATTCCCCAATTCCCACATTCCCCAATCCCCTCATTCCCCAATCCCCTCATTCTCCAATTCCCACATTCCCCAATTCCCACATTCTCCAATTTCCACATTCCCCAATTCCCACATTCCCCAATTCCCAACTTCCCAAAACCCGAAACCATCAAATGCCAAAACATAAATTCTCTAACCCACCTCTTATAATTTAGGAAACCGAACAGGTGAAGTACTGGAGAAAAGAAAGAAGAAAATCATGGCATCGATGTTGAAGAAAGAAACCGAAACGCTTGGCACGCAAACGAGCGTAACCGGGATCTCGGAAGTGAAGAGAATCGAGGAACCCAAAGATGTATTATGTTCCGTGTGCAGAAGACAATCGATGTGTCAGTGGTGTGTAGCTGGGGAAGAAAATGAAGATGTTCCGCGTGAAGAAGTTAAAATACTTCGTACGCAAGATATATTATTAGCGTATAAACCTTGTTACGTTATCAAGAAAGCTCCTATAAAAGAAGAAAATCTACAACCTGTTTGTCGTCCGGAAATTAAAGTCAAACTGCCTCCAAAACCTCGACTATTTAGATCAAAGGAGTCCTCGGATATATCTGGAGACACGATCGATGTATTTCTTTGTGCTGACAAAAGGCTTGAATCACGAGGTAAAACATTTGTTCAAAAGAAATTTGGAAAAGATTACATGTTTTACATATTTACTAAAAATGTTATAACACGTATTTAATAATTATTTTCTAGAGTCCTATAATGAATGGTCATATGTTACCGATGCAACCTTGATGAAACCGTGTTCGATAGAAGGTAAGACGCTAATTCATTCTGTGTTTATAAAACAGAATTAATTCTGTTCATCACTCGTCATCAATCTAATGTTCGTTTTTACTGCACGTTATCTTACAGAATCTACGAGTAAAACGAGTCAAACAAGTTCGTCGATAGACAAATCAATTTCAAAAGTATGTGAGAATTCATCCGGTCGCACTGCTTTAAGTACGGGAGCGTTTAACGCTTTACAAATACTGAAGGATACGTTTTGTAATCAAGAAAGCTGCTTTGCTTCGCCTCGAACTTCGAAACAAAATTATACATTCAAAGATGATGGAAGAGTACGAGAGAAATCGATATGTACCGTGTGTTCAAGTAGAAATGATATAGAAAATAAAATATGTGGGGAAGAACCATTTTGTATACGAGAAACTTGTGAAACTTTTTCAAATTTGCATGTAGCTAAAACGAGTGTTTACGATGTAAATGAGGCTTGTTCTGCTTGTTCTGTTCGCACAAAGTCTCATGGTGATGGCTTTAAAATTATTCCAATATGTCTTTCCCAAGATTCTAATATGTAAGTATTACAGAGAAGCTCACCAAAGTTCTTTCGTAATCTTTAATAATTGACAAATAAATGCAAATACATTCTTTTTATACGCGTTTAATATAAATATAACATTCAACGACAACGTTCATTACATCTTTCGACATTACAAACGTATTTACATTTGAGTTTCTTGTAGTTCGCGACACATTTTGATGATATGAATAAAATATCGTAAAAATAATATTATTATCGTTACTATTTCTCGTTGTTTTCAGAAGTAACGCGTAACAGCTTTGTATTAATATCGGTAAGGTGTAGGCAACATTGGCGTAATTAGATGGGGACTACAATTGATCTGATCCCACTTGAGTGCATAGATTATTAAATCTCAAAATCCTCAAATTCGAAATTTCCCAAATCACTATTACTAAAACTGAGAGATTCGATCTACTCCATATACAAATTCTAGCTACGCCAATAGTAGATAGGACATACTGAGCACAAATTACTTTTAATAGAATCTCACTGTTGGCAGTTGAACATGTTTAAGCATCACGAACAAAATGAGTGTCGACGTATAATTAAAATTTCGCAAACTCAAGAATTGTACTATCACGACTTAGATCAAATTTAAATAATTGTGCGTTGTACGATTTCATACGAATTCAGTCGAAAATACTTTTGTACTGCGTTTTAGCTTTTTAAGCGTACGCATTTGTAAAATCGAATTACAAATTAAAACGTTATACATAAATATAAAGATTTTTATATTAAAAAGACTATGGTATTTAGTAATAGTATCATACTTCACTCGTATAGATTATAAAAGGTAAAAATGTTCTTCCAAAAATATGCGTACGAATAATTAATGTATCCAGGTGTTTTACTACAATACTGTAGAGTGATTAAACGAATTAGTTTCTTTGGTCAATGACGATGCAAATCGCGAAAGACTCTTATTAAGATATCGTATTATCGCTCTGCGAACAAAAGAATCTTATTCGTAGTACCACCGTTCGTGTAAGATCATAAAATATCGTTCATTAATTATCATGACCTTTACATAAGCGCGATTATAGGCGCTATTAACATTTATTGGCGAGGTTATATTTTTTATGTAGGACAGCGCGAATTGTGAGATTAAAGACGTTCGTTTTCTTCCGCCTCTTCTTCTTCCTGTTCTGATTTTCGGTCAGTTAATTCGGTTATTTGTTTCTCTTCGTCAGAAAGAGGGATTCCTTTGCTTTCATTTAGATCATTCCACGGTTGTATTTCCGTTGAACCGAACAACCAGAACAATACTGTTGCAGATGTGAATACCACTGCCGAGATCCAGAACATAATACGCCATTCATCTACCGTGTTCTGTGCAAAAAGATGAAATATTAATTCAAAATTGTCATCTTCATAAAAGTGAAAAATTTAAGAAAGTATAAGTATAGCTTCCAAGAAATTAAGTCAATCTTTCCCCATACCCTTTCATTGGTTAAAGCACCGATTATAGGTGGAATAATGAATCCAGGAAAGCTGCCAAAGGTGTTCATTATTCCATACAAAGAACCAGCATAGTTCGGTGCAAGATCTTGATGATTCTGTAGACTTGTTTGACACGCAGCACCATTAAAGGTTAACGCTAATATTAACATCACCATTGCAGTTATGGCATCACAACCAGCATACGTCATTATTATTAAACAGACTGCCGGGCCCACGTGTGCTATTGAAAACAAAAAATTGGTATTACTCATCTATCATTACAACGAAACTTATTTTCCGTTAAATTTTTCTTACAGAAGATCATAAATATTCTTCGAATCCATCCCAAAGACAAAAATTTCTTCCTTCGTACATAATCACCAGCCGCAGCGAACAATACTCCAGCGCCGAGTCTGGCGATATAAGGTAAACCCGTAATCGGACCTCCCTAAAATATAATTGCATTATTTTACGACCCAACTAAACGAGAAGAAATATTGTAAAGAACGTGCTGATAAAACATTACCGATTTCATATTGAAACCAAGAACTTCTAAAGTGTATTTTGGCCCATTGGTAGCGATGAAGTAAATACCCCACATGTTTGCAAAGTGCGCCCATAGTAGAACTATAAATGGTAGGGAAGTGGCCACAGCTTTCAGAGGCAGTTTAACCTGCAATTTGATATTAATGTTCTTAAGCTTAAAACTGATATAATTTATGTGTCATTTGGCGATACTTTTATGTCATCAAATCGTGACTGACATTTTATATGCACTAACATAATATATACTAGCCTTTTGTTTAGAGACGGTGGTACCTATTTGCTCTTTGATATAAACCTTTTCTTTTTCTGTAATTCCGGGATGGATATCAGGAGTATCGTAAATAAGGTAAACCCATAACGCGTAGAAGATTAGTATCAGTGCACTAGTAAAGTAATACGCAGCCTTCCAACCAAAAGCACTAATTATTTGCCCACATATAGCGAACGTTACTACTGTTCCAAAAGGACCACCTTAAAAACAATTATTCGTAATTAGAATTCGAGCTGTCACGGTATTGGTGTAATCGAATACCTTGCATCGTCCATACGAACATGCCTTTCTCGCTGGGAGGAACCCATCTAGCGATCATCGCGTGAAGAGCGGGATAAACGGCTCCCTAAATATATATTTCATTCTGATAAAACTTCAATTATATGAAATTCTATATAAAATAAAAGATTTAAAGAAATTTTGATCTAATAGCAATGGCGAAACTAGGTAGTTCTAGGGTACATTTGGCTTTCTTCCAAAATGTGGATTAATCTTCCCTCCATCAGAAATTGTTAGGATAAATAGAGTTTTAAACACGGTAAATTTTTACAGAAAAAATGATGTAGAAGACTTCATTTGTACAGAGAATTTCAAAATTTGAGATTTTTAATCCTCCCTAGATAAAACTCCTAATTACTCCAATGCCTAATAAAGAACTTACTCCAAAGAAGCCCATCAAGAAACGAAGAAGAAACACGAAACCGTAATGAACGCTAGCGGCCCATGGCATAAAAAGATTTAATACGGCGGGTATCAGAGTTGCGAATCTGTCAGAAAACAGAAAAGTATATAATATTTAATTGATATACGTTTATACGCGTTAACGGTTATATAACACACTTACGCTACCACTTTAGAACCTCCATATTTTTCAGCTAAAAGGCCGGCAGGTACACTGGCTGGTAGTACTCCATAAAAATAGCCGGACAGTAAAAGACCTTGTATATGTTGATTCCATTCGTATCGTTCCCCATACTAAAAAATGCACGTGCGATAAAATTATAATGCGAGTAGATTCCTGGAACTGGAATATATTGCAACATTGCTATTATTTTCCTTAAGGAAGATAGCTCATAATTGTTTTTCAACTCGGTAGTTGACGCCTAGGGCAATATTCTCTAACGTGATTATACGCTGACGCTATTGAGCGAAGTTATAAATTCACTACATTTTTAGGTAATTTAATATAAGGACTGAGGACCATATTGTATGATGAGAATAGTATTTAGTAATAATAAGCAAAAAGAAGTATGTGCGTATAGATACATATGAACCGATGTGCATCACTTCTATTTGTTTATTATTGTTAAATACTGTTCTGTATATATACAATACATATGTGTAATATGTATGTATAATATATAGCTTACATCTTTGAGCACAGCAGCTTGTTGATTACTAATATTGCCGCCTTCGTAATTACAAGCCGGACCGACATTTCCGCCTTCTTTGGTTGTATTTACCATAGCAACAATAGTAATAGATAAATTTGTACGGATCATATAAGAGAACATACAGGCTAAAAACATCATTGCTCCCAGGATTCCTCGTCGAGGTATCCTCTCTGAAACAAATATAACATAACTTTATTCCCAGGAAACAAATCTTCCAGTATTTACAAACAGGACGTTTTATACAATTTTCTGATACCAAATTCATGTTATTCTTAAAACTACACACGTACGCCGCATTCAAAGGTCACATTGATCCTGTATGTATTGTATGTTTGTATTTCTACTCTCCTCTGTGTACATTGACAGTTTGTTATACACACACATATCGACACACGAATGTACGTGTAAATTTAATATATCATTTGATACTGTTGCAGGTCAAAAGAAACTGGTATCCGATTACCGGGTCATTTACTAAGGATACATCATTCAAAGGTTAAATTTCATGATAAAAATTTTAACTATCACGAATGTGGAACCAAGCTATGTATAAAATTCTATTGAGATATATTTCCCCAAGCCGGCACACCACAAATAACTTTTCAAGGTAGAATACCGTAAAGAAGATGTGTTCACATTTACGTTATATTCAGGATACGTAAACGATTAAATTCTCTAAATTCTAAAGTCAAAAATGTTGTGTAAATTTTTGTAAGTGATATTTGACTGTTCAATGTATGAAGAGCGAAGCAGCAGGGCCGCAGCTAGTGTTTTCGGAAATTTTAAAATATACGCATACGAAAATTTGAGAATATAAGCATTCCAAAGTTTAAACATTTGAAACTTTGAATATTTAGAAATTTTTTAAATTTGAAAATTAGGAAATTTCTAAACTTCAAAGTACTTAAATTTTAAAGCAGGTCGCAAAATTGGCGCGCAACAGGCGTCCGGTTTAACTTTATCGATCGTTCGCAACCGTACGAATTTAAAATTCTTAGCATATAAGAATTCTTAAAATATATCTATCAAATATTGCGAGTCCGAGAAGAAATAAAAATCTTCTGCGCATCTTGTTCGATGCTTATTATCTATGTACCTACTTCACTATACGTTCACTAAAATAGCAATTATTGCATAACATATTTATGTTGATTTGTGTCAGACTTTATGAGCTAACAAAGAAGTTTAATGAATGAGCGTATACGTGACGTAAAATTCTTCATAAAAGGAGTCCGCAATTAAGTACAAGCGTACTTCTAGTAATTTAAAGAAATCAGTTTGCTTAATAGTGACATTACTCGCAAAATCAGTATGAACAGTCATTCTACGTACACAAAAAGCATGGATACAGAATTGTAAATAAATACTTACCATTAAGCTTCTTAAAGACAGCCATGTCTTATACCACGGTGTGTAATCGATGAACAATACGCCAACTTAAATCCTTCAAATCTTTCAAATAAACTTTGTCTTAAAAAGGAATTACAGTTAATAACCGGTAATCGTTAATAACATCCAACCGGGAGCATTTAAAAGAGGTTAGCCTGTGATTATATTTATTCAGGATTTGGTCAAACTCCGTGAAATATTAGTTCAATTATATTACGTCATACTTTCGCAATTGCCGATACACTTATCGTGATACAATTTTACTCTATCTCCGATAAATGACGTGTTCGTGACTGAAGTCACGTGCTTCTGCAGAGATGCTGGAAAAGATACATTAATCCCGCTATTTACAAAATCTATATTTAATATATCGTGAAATATGAATTGCCAAACATTACGCAATATTATGTTTTATGTATGGTGCGAAGAACGTTTTCGTTTCCTTAATTTATTAAATTAAGTCGTTAAGGAACCTTTACTTCCAATGAATTGAAAAACAGATATACATATATACAAATTTAATTAACTGAAATGGACTTGATTGAGATCATGATGCGTCTGGGGCCTTCAAAAGTATAAATGCAGCCCTGTTACGCAGAATGCGTACAAATTTTTACGACGCTAAATAATACGGTAATGACCTAAAAATGTAACTTTCGAAGTAATTTACGATATGCGGTTTGTACAAAGTAATTCATAATTTGGTTTATCACATACACCGATAACATCGGTATCGTACAGTTGATTCACCGAACAACCAACATTTTTACGTTTTCACGTAATCCTTATCGATTTGATGCATTTTCGTCGATTATTCGATTCGATTTGTACATTTGATTTGAAAGTGACTAAAGGTATGAAGATCAAAATGATTCTTAGAAATTTGTTAAAAGTTCCGCTAATTTAAAATTCAGATATCCAGATATGTAAATATCATTGGCATAAATTAGTATTATCTTCCTACAAGTATGAATTATTCAATTAAAATCTAGCGTAAACTCATAGATTCTTTGTATGTTTTATTAATGAATGGAGCAAGTTATATTCCATAAACGAATTATTATTTATAAATGATGTAACGGAAAGCACAAATACGAAAAAAGAATGGAAGTGAAATAACGTAGAAAAAAGAAATCAATATACCAAGGATATATTGTCAGTTATCCTCTGGATTAATTAATTCTATTTTACTGAAATATTTAGTGCGCATGTTGATCGCATGCGTTAATCAAACATTTTTTTAAATTGCTAACATAACATTGCGAACGTTCCACAAATACAAATAATATTTGCATCATATGTTTCATTTTTTATATGATTCATCGTCAGACTAACCTCTATCAAATGTTGTTTTCCTTGTATAAAATTGCAAATAAAACGACGTATCTGTTATTTATGACTCAATATTTAAAAGAATCGATTCGTGTTATTGTGCTTATAAACTTAGCGCTCCTCTTCTGTCTAATTATACGTGCACGTTGTATATTTGAGATGATGAAACAAAAGTAAATTCCTATTTTACCAACTTCATTAATTCACATGATAAAATATAATAACACTTTACACGAGGCACTAGTCACATTGTACTCACGTTATGCACGAACGCGACTGAATTTCTGTCATTGTGCGTCGCTAACTTTTTTTAGTTTCCAACTCACGCTTCGTCTTCCCCTACCTAAAATCACTTGTTGGATGTGTGTATACGTATATGTATATATGTGCTAAATTGTGTGGTGTAACGAACTAGGATAAGTAAACCGGGTGTAACGTAGGCTTCCTTTGGCTAAAGATGAGCGTAGGGGAGAACCTCCCTCTACTTATATTTAAATCATGAAAATTAAATATATAGACTTGAACGTTTTTTAATTCCCAAATTTCTAAATTCTCAAATTCTCGGAATCCCAAATTTTTCAAATTCTCAAAATTTCAAATCTCTAAATTTCCAAATCCATAACTCTACAAATTTCCAAATTTCTAGGTTCCAGAATTCCAAAGTTCCTAAATTCATAAACTTTCCAAATTTTCAAATTTCCAAATTCGAGAATTTCTAAGCTTTACCATTCATAACGTTGAAATTTTTAAATTTAAAAATTCGTAAAGTTAACGATATATCAACTACAAACAGATGAATGGTGGATTCTCTTCCCCTATATCGCCATTTTCCCTAGTAAAACTCAACGTGTCGCCAGATGCTTACACATGTCGAATATTATTTCTTCAAATATGTGCTTTTCGACATTTGTTGAGGATTTCATTCTTTGTTTGTTGAACTAACATAAATTTAGCTCATAAGGCATGGTGCCTTTGATGTGATAGATTAATCAAGTGACATAAATTTAATTAAACGCATAACCTTTTAGAAAGGGGAATTCAATAATGTAAAAAATAAGATGTTACACATATTACAATTTTATGTTAAAATATTTATTTAAATATTTAATTTTACAATTAGAATCTAACTGTAATATGTAAAATATGAAGTAATTGGAAGACTTTATTATATTTATTGAGAGTTTGTTTTTGTGAACAGCCAAAATATTGTAAATATATTTGTTGAATTACACTTTATTATTCGTAACAAGCAGCACCAATTTCGATGTAAAAACTTTGACGAGATTTTCCAATGTCTTGTAAAGCTATATCTATTATAGGCAACCTTATAGGTTTATCGGTTTCATATAAGATTACTGTTTTGCCTGATTCTACCTTACGAGACTATAAAAAAATGATAAAACATTAGTTTTGTAAATATTTCAATGCATTCAGTTCTTTAATTTTGTTTACTTTTAAACTATCATTTAATACATACCTTACATTCATCTACCATAACTTTATATCTGAGACGTTGATTTCCATACTGTGTTAATTCAACATCGTTCCATGTTAAAAGTTTCATGCTTTTCCTGTGTGGTTCTTTATCCGAATCAAAATATGCTATGCTATTTTTACAGTAGTATGTTATATTTTGATATGCATGTTTTGATAGTAATTGTAAGAATCCAATTTGATTACTATCTGCTTTATATGTAATCTATATGATGTAAAAATTATCTTCAGTTATTTATTTCATGTTGATAATATAAACAGAATAATGGATATTACCTTCATTCCATTCTTTATCTCACTTAACCAATTTTCTGGTTGTTCAATAGCATGCCTAATTTCTGGTGAATGTGTGGGACTTGGTAACAAACACGTTGCTCGTTTTTTGGCATCACAGTGTACTAAAATTGCATCTCTTGTATCGCCTTCATTTGGATCAATCCAGTATTCTCCTAAAATAATAGTATTTCCAGTAATATTATAGTTAATATTAAATTTCAATATTTCGTTTGCAAACTAACCAGAAGGTTTATTTGGGTAGGCAACATAAAGGTCTCTGCAAGTTTTAGCTGGTGAATTCTTTTCGCCATCTGGTTTTATAAATTTCTGGAACGATGTCTTCAAGTGCTTATATGCTTTGAGAATAAGTTTTTGTTTTTCTTCTTCTGTCATATCTTGACTAAACATTCTAGGTGGTTCATCTCCAATCAGTGGATCTGGCCCTTTAGTTTGTCCTTGTCCTATTGAACATTAATTTCAAAGCATTTAACAATAAAAATATCACACATAAATGTAGTAATGAAAAATTAATTACCTAACAGAGCAGCTAAAGAAGCTGCATCATATCCCAATCCAAGTTCACCAGGTGGACCTGGAGGACCTGGAGGACCAGGTGGACCTGGTGGTCCGTGACGACCTTCATCTCCAGAAGGACCTTTTGGTCCTGGGTTGCCAGTTAACCCTATTGGGCCAGGACTACCATCTCGCCCAGGACTACCTCTAGGTCCAGGATCTCCATCCTTACCAGGTGGTCCAGGAAATCCTATCATGCCTTTCTCCCCTGGTAGACCGGCTGGCCCAGGTAGACCTTGTAAGCCGGTAAATCCTCGGTGACCTTTAGCCCCTTTCATTCCTTCCTCTCCGCGATCACCTTTTGCACCTTCCAGTCCTATAGGTCCTGGCTTCCCTCTAGGTCCCTAAGTAAAAGTTATAATAACAAATTCATATTGTTGTTTACCAGATTAACACCACTGCTTGTAGATGTTAGTCGTAACCGGCACAACGGATATTACGGATATAAATAAAATGTACGTGAACTATAAAACTAACTTGTTGGCCTTCCACACCTTGTGGTCCCGTTTCCCCTTTTGGACCTCTTTCTCCAGTTGGTCCTGGAGGCCCTGCCTGACCTGGTGGTCCCTAATCACAAAAGTGTATGTGTTCATGATTACAATAATATCACTGTTATTTTCCATTACTGTATATTTCCATATCTTACGGTTGGACCCGGTGGACCATGTAATCCTGTTTGCCCAACTGGCCCAGGTGGTCCTTTATCTCCTGGACGTCCAGATATTCCAGGAGGTCCTGGTTTACCAGTGGGTCCTTCTGCCCCAACTTCTCCAGGAGGTCCAGAAGGCCCAATTGGTCCAATTAGACCAGGACTTCCTGGTGGACCTTCTGGACCTGGTTTACCAGGTGTTCCAGATTCACCCTGTCGTATCATACTCGTTAGGTTAAACATAATAACGCAACACGCGCTTAAGTGGTATTATACTTACAGGAGCTCCTCGCATTCCTCTGGCACCTACAGGTCCAGGAGAGCCTGGTAATCCAGGTAAACCTCTTTCACCAGGGGCACCCTGAGAACCTTGAGGCCCGGGTGGACCTGTTGGTCCTGGAGAACCACTTTCCCCTTTGTTTCCGTCTGCACCAGGTAGACCTGGATTTCCAGGCGGTCCAGGATTTCCAGGTCGTCCTGCTTCACCAGTAGTACCCTTAATTCCCGGTAATCCGGATATTCCTGGTGGTCCTCCTGGACCTGGTAAACCCTATTAACATTACCAGTTTTTAAGTTACTTCAAGACTGAATTGATTCATTTTACACAGTGCAGGAAGGAGTATAAATTTGAACCAAAAACATACTGATGGTCCTACTGGGCCCGGTGATCCAGGAGGTCCCATTATGCCGGGTTCTCCTCTAGCACCTGGTTCACCTCTTACTCCTTTAGCTCCTGTTAATCCAGTCAGGCCTTGTGGCCCAGTTTCACCAGGACTACCTACATATAAAATCTATGTTTGATACAGCACCCTAATTGGTTTCTTTCGTGTAATATTGTTTATACGTTCTTTTAAGTACACATATTTCTTATACTTTTAATAACATATTTAATAGTACCAGGTGGTCCAGGATTTCCTTGATCTCCTTTTAAACCCGGATAACCACGATCGCCTTTTAATCCTGGCAATCCAATGAGCCCTTGTGGACCTGAGAAGCCTTGTAGTCCTTGTAATCCTTGAGGTCCTCGCTCGCCAGGACTCCCGGGAGCTCCAACTTCTCCTGGAGGACCAGGCAACCCGGGATCTCCTCGTTCAGCTGGTTCACCAGGTGGTCCAGGTGGACCGATCTGACCTTGTGGCCCTCGTTCTCCGATGCGTCCTGGAGACCCTTCAGGACCAGGTGGACCAACAGACCCTCTGTCTCCTTTTGGACCTGCTTCACCTGGGAAACCTCGTGAACCTGGTAATCCTACCAATCCAGATGGACCTGGGATTCCTTTGTCTCCTTTAGGCCCAGGTGGTCCCTAGTATATATTTTCATAAATATAATTCATGTCGATTAATGGAAAGTGGATGATGAAACAAATACTAAGGAGTAGTAACTTACAGGAAAACCATCTGCTCCTTGTGAACCTGCTTCTCCTTTTGGTCCCGTTAATCCTGGCGCTCCCGGGGTACCCCTTTCACCAGGAAATCCTCGCTCGCCTCTATTTCCAGGTACACCTGGTGGTCCAGATGGTCCTTGAATACCTGGCTCTCCATCTTTTCCCGGAGATCCTGGATTACCAGTTGCGCCTGGAAAGCCCTAATTATAACAAATTATTTAACAAAATTGTATCTTTTTAATTATTTATCGTATTTATATAAACAAATACAATTTTACTAAAGTATAAAGAAACATACCTGGAAACCTCTAGGACCGGAAGGACCTGGAGGTCCTCGTTCACCATCTGCTCCTGATGGACCAGGTGGACCTTGCAAACCAGGTGGTCCTTCTTTTCCTGTGTCGCCTCTAGGACCAGGTGGCCCTGGATTTCCCGGTTCTCCAGCTTTACCGGCTTCGCCCTGACAATAAATATTCTCAGTAGTAAATTTTACCCAGGACTGTGTAGTTATAAAGAATAAATATTTTTAATACCGGATATCCTTTCTCTCCTGGAGGGCCTATTGCACCGGGTAAACCTTGTGAACCAGGCGGACCGTGTTCACCAGGTTTTCCATCAGCACCTTGAATTCCTCGCTCTCCTGGATTACCCGGTTTCCCAGGAGCACCTGGACGACCCATTAGACCTCGTGCACCCTAATAACATGACATTTTGTTTGGTGAAGCAATATAACTTTTAATTTATTAAGTAATTCACTAGGAATTATAATGATAGAAACCTGAAGACCAGGTGATCCTGACCGACCAGGATCTCCTGTTGCACCTTTTGGACCAGTTGGACCTATCGGACCACGTTCTCCAGGTTGACCTAAAGAGTACATGGTGAACTATTTATCATGTGTAATATAAACCTTGTACAGTTTCTTTTTTATCAATAAAACTTGTTGAACTTCTTATATTTTTTTAATTTCAAAGTTAGTTCCCAAGTCTCTAAGGGTTTACTAACAGAGTCTATAATGTTTCGCACCAGATTATAATTCAAGATTTGACCACTAGATGGTCCCAGTGGTATATATTTGAAATAAAACTTAAATTTCCAGCTTATTCGAATCCGAAATATCACAAATAGATTTAACAACGTTAATATCAATGTTAATTATAAACCTTTCGGTCCCATGGGCCCGTCTGCTCCTGGAACACCTGGCGCTCCTGGTCCTCCGCGTTCTCCAGTAGGACCGGGTGCACCAACTGCTCCGCGCATCCCTCTTTTGCCTCGTTTCCCTTCATTTCCAGGTGGACCAGGTAAACCGCGCGGTCCCGGACTACCCATGTCTCCTTTAGTTCCTGCGTCTCCTTTAAATCCTCTTTCGCCAGGGAAACCCTATGTTTCAATAATATATTATCTTCTTAAATGGAACTATCAATTAATTCCGTTAACATCGTTAAACATGAAGCAGATGTTTACAGGTGCTCCTTTTGATCCTGGGATACCAGGGTTGCCCGCTATTCCCGGTTGTCCACGAGCTCCTGGAAAGCCAGGTGGTCCAACCGAACCAGTCGCTCCCATGCTTCCTTTTTCTCCCGGTACTCCATCTCTTCCCGAAGGTCCCTGCGGTCCTGATTCACCGGGTTGTCCAGGGCGACCAGTTTCACCTGTGAAACAAACGAAGTTGCTATTAGAACATACTTTAACTGGGTACATAAAGTAACGTTAAAGAAATGATCTTACCTCGAGGTCCCTGTAAACCTTGACTCCCTTTCGGTCCTTGAGGCCCTTGATCACCTTTCGCGCCAGGATTTCCCGGGAAACCAGGAGGTCCTGGTTTACCCACCGCACCCTAGAAAGGATACAGTACAGGTAACATCGATCCGTTAGTTTTCTGCATTTCGAACTTACAGGTTGTCCAGAAGGTCCAGGAATCCCATCCACTCCTCTAATTCCTGGTGGTCCAGGTGGACCCTCTCTACCTCTTTCTCCACGAGGACCTGCAGGACCCTAGAACATCAACAAATATCCACAGTTCATCGCAAATTATTTGAAAAATGTTTTAACTAACGATACTTACTATAGGACCTAAGGGTCCCATTGGTCCAGGCGCACCCATGGATCCTTTGTCCCCGGATACACCTTGTTCTCCTTTTGCTCCGTCCAGTCCTGGAAAACCACGATGTCCTTTCATGCCGGGAAGACCAGGCATTCCTGGAAGTCCTCTTGGTCCAACCGGACCAACTGATCCTGGGGGACCAGGTTCTCCATCTTCGCCGATGTTGCCCTTTAAATCGAACAATTTATTACGAATAATTAAGAATGATGGATTCCGATATCATGTAACGATATATAGATGATTGAACAGATACGTACGTCTTTCCCGGGTAAACCAGGCAATCCTCGTGGGCCGGGTGCACCTGGAGGACCTGGGGATCCAGGCTCTCCCGATTCTCCTCGCACTCCTTGAAAACCCTGTGGTCCAGGTGGACCGGGTGGACCTGTTCACGCAAAAATTTGCAAGGTTTTCAATAAATGTTACGTATGATTGCAGTCACCACGTAAGAATAGAAGTAAAATCACCTGGTGGGCCACGTGGACCAGCGGGACCTACTTGAGTTTGTAAATAAGCATCTGGACCGTATAACGGTGCCGCTACCCCTGTTGGTCCTTTATCCTGGTTCGCTTGGGATAAGCCCAATTGTTGGTAGTACAGTGATACCTATTAATATCAGTATATTCGTATTGAATAATAAACGTGAATATAAACAAATACTCACGTCCGGTACAGGTCCGGGTGGTCCTGGAGGTCCTGGAATCCCCGGAGTACCTGGCTGCCCTGGGAATCCAGCATCACCCGGACGACCCATATCCCCTGGACGACCTGGTTCGCCCTAATTTGCATTGCGTTAAACAGAATTTACAACTTGTTACTATATTCTTGGTTGTTACACATCGGATGAAACATGATAGACACCTTACTGTTATATGATCAATGTATGTACGTATATCGTTAATATTTTATGATGTCATTGACGACATATATTGATCATCTCTACGAATATGAATTAGATTATAATAATTATTTTCATTGAAATATTTACCCTTGGCCCAGGTACAGCGACCGCGTTTATCAGATTACTTTCATCGGGTACAATTTCTGTTTGCGGCTAATGATAAATATTTACGTTTATTAATCTATTTGCAAAAATTTCGAATTTTCTGTTATACTTACCGGGTGATCGCGTTCGGGGGTAGTATACGATTCGTTTGGTAATTCTGTAAGGAAATAGGCGTATACAAGTAGGAATGTAAATATATGTTTCAATATAACAAGTACATGTTCTGCTTTTATAGTAAAAATTAATAACGAGTGATACCTTGATTGAAATATCGAGTAGGCGTTGGGGTTGGTAGATCCGTAGACAACGACGCCCTGTATAGGCTTTGCAATCCTTCCGCAGGTAATCCACCCCTGTCTTCGCATAATTTACAAAACAAATTGTATTTTATTTTTGTCTATTATAAAATGTTTTATTTCAGAAAATGTAAACTTACTCGCAATATTGGATTCAAACGAAGTGATGGGTGACGGTGTGGTCGTGGTTGCAGTTTCTGAACGTAAAACATTATTTAAACAATAATGTGTGTGCATAAAATGTAACATTTCATAAACTATGAGTAACAATTAGTTTATGATCAATCGTTGAACTTATTCGAATAAACCCTGGCGCCGTTAATAGCGTCGATAACCGGAAAATATTAGCCTGTAAGTATTCTTGAACCGCGTAACGCTTAATGGGCTATAATAAAAACTTTAATTGTTCCTTTCTATCAATTAACACAATTGATTGATTACATTAAGCAAAGCGCTAAAAGCAGCATCCGATTCTGTTCTTCCGGTGTTAATTACGTAATCGAGTAATGTAATATGCACTTCCTCTATGAAGATCGCTGTACTATCAATATTTAAGGGTTCTCAATATTTATTGATGATACTAAAACATTGATAATATTGTGTCGACAATGTATATTGTTCAGATATAATATATTATATTAATTGTTATCTAATGAAATGGAATACCCAACCTTTTACTTATTGTCATATAAATTTAATATAAAATCGTATAGAATAGTGAATTAAAATATAAATAGTGAGATTTAGGTAGTATAGGCATGAAAAGAACATGATTTTGTGCATCTTGTAAGTGAGCAGCTGCAAACAATTCGTATCCTACTGATTAACATGCCAACCAGACACGCATGAATTTTCCAATATCTAAATTTTGAAATTTTTCAGTCTTCAAGTTTCCAAAGGCTAAATCTGTAAAGTCCAGATTCTCAAATTTCTAAATTCCTAAATTTTCAAATTTAATAATCCAAATTTAAAAATTTTAATATTTGCAAATTCACAAATGTTCACAATCCCTATTCTTGCCTCAAACTATCCCTAATTTTCTCCAGATCAGTCATTCTTTAGCGTACATTTCAGAACATTCTTAATCTTAATTTTTACTAATTCAGTTACCATTTTATCGTATTTATAAATTGCATATAAATGCATACAAATGAAAATGCTTGAACACTTTGTAGTATGCGTTCATGGTCTTTTTATTTAACGTAATTCAATCGCATCAAGTTTCGATATTAAAAAAATTGTAAACGAAATACTCACCGTTTCTGTCCTCATAGTCATCGTAACTCTCGTAATAATCGTAATTGTAGTCGCCGTTCGCAGGTTCTTGAGCTTGCAGTGACTTCGAGCGCTGTTTCCTCAATTTCGCGCGTACGGAATCCACCCGCAGCAAAAGAAACTGAAACACGACGAACGCCGTGGCCAGTCGTAGGGCCTTCGGCCCCATGAAACGGCTGAACGATGGCGAACAACTAGCAAAGTGATCCTAGAGCCAACCCGTCTTCATCTGAAGCTGAGGGCAACTAGACTTATGACAACTAGCGTATCATTTATTTAGCAGATGCTTTGTAACTTAGGGGAGGTCATCATCCTCCGTTTTACGATGTACACGCAGTCCTCCCACTGCTTTCCTTCAACCTCATCCCTTCCCTATGATCCCTTCTTTTCCATATTAATTTTCTTTTACTCCGTTTCCTTCTGATTCCTTGTTATTAACTTTACCCTCTCCCTTCTGCGTTTCTACACCCGTTGGTATATAACCATGGATTTTTGTGAACAACTGGATCGAACAACAGTTTAAGCAACTGTTAAATTTCTACTTCTCTTTCATTTTTTTTTCATTCATTTTTTAATTACAACCGGGCTACGCAGACATATAAAAATATATTTTTAAATGTACGGTATATAAACATCTCAGAAAGATGTTTCTGTATATACAAATATGTAAAGAAATATATTTCTGAACATGCAAATACATAAATATCTAAAAAATATATTTCTGAATATATAAATACATAAATATTTAAAAGATATATTTTTGAATATACAATTATATAAATATATAAAATATATGATACTGAATAAACGAATAGAACAGATGATCGATATCAATAGAACAGAAACGATACTTTATTCCAATGATAGAACCTACGTAATACTTTATTCCAATGAAAATGTCCCCGTTTAATGGAGTAGTTGGAACTACGAAAGGAGATTAATAACGCCTATCTGATATTCAGCGTTTGTGCCTAGAATATTGCGAAAGCGTAAACTAGAACATAAATTAAATACTCTGCATCGCATGTTGTCGTGATACGCGTTCTCGAGCACATGTTCGATGTCCTAATACGCACGTACGATATACACGTTAGATCAGTGATGGGCAGATCAAGTACCCCGTGAAGAGCTAACAGGCATCGGCGTACACGATGCATGCAGATTTGCAAAAATTTCACATTTTATATTTACAAATACATGATAATTTGGAAATGTACAAATTAAAAAATATAGAAATATCAAATTTTCATATATTCCAACTTTTAAATTTTGTAATACAGTAATACCGTATTTTAAAATATTAAATTTTCGAATTAAGAAACTGAATACGCATCAATGCCCACTATCGAGTACATTTGCCCATCACTGCACTAGACCATCTGTAATATGCATTTCAGAGTATGAACAGTTGAATCCTCGCAAATCCTTGCTTTAAAATAATACGAATCAAGTACGGCAGGAACCTGATCCGTTCGAGGACTTATCTGGTCGTTCTTTCTAATTGTTATTATTTTTAGTTGCTACTTGTTCGTCGATACAAATATGCGTCATTTCCACTTAATCGGTTTATTAGACGACGATCATTATTTTGGCCGCATTCCCGGAGCGCGACTTACTTTACAAAGCGTTAACCGTAATAGACTACATTGACCCAAGTTTTAACATCGTTACGAGTGACTATAAATTAGAGTTGCCACTATTTGTAATAGTACAACAACTAGGCCAATATAATGTCGGTATATTTTTTATCTTTATCATGATCTGCAATACCATCTTTAAACATTTGTTCCTGGTTATTTGCTATACTCGCAGCATTTTCCAGTAGATACTTTTTTTCAGGAATTTGACTTAAAAAAAATAAGAGAAGATCAGATACGATAAATCTATACTGTAAAAGCAAAAAATATATCCGAGATCAATACATCCCTATTTCTCTAAACTCCTAAATCTCTATATTCCTAAGTTCCTACATCCTCACATTTTTAGATCCCTGTATCCCTAATTTTTAGTGAATGTAAAAGGAGGAAACATGGAAAAGTCGGCGCATAAGTAACGATGACGTATTTAAAGAAGAATAGTTTTTCATTATATTTTGTCCTCATATTTTAAATAAATATTTTAGATTTATACAATGTATGAATACATTATATTTCACTTATAAACCAGTAGATTGCACATCTTTTTTTTCAAACGGATATGCCGATAAAAATAAATAAAAACAATAAACGTTTCAAGAATTATTAAATTAAAACAACTTGACCACTGTATACATTTTTTTCCAGTTTTTCTTAGATTTGTACAACGAATATAAACCTTTAAACGCGATAGTTACAAAGAACTTGTTTTATTATTCCTTATCACATTGCCTTTGTTAGCTTTTTTCTTGTATACTTTGAAAGTAGCTCCTAAACAAAGATGATCACTACCAACCGCAAAATTAGGTATCGTAGGTAATGTGGAGCATTCTGTGGCTGTCGGTAACGTATATTTCTCGATAAGTTTTAAATCGCTATAAAAAATATAATCAACCGTGATCCATGTGTCCTGATTCGTTGTAGCTTCTCGCTTTCCATTGTGCTTTTGGTGCTTGTACACGCTATGGAAATGGAACGGGTGCGTTAAAGTACCAGAGCAGAACTTCGCCTGACAATCGCGAGCAATTTCTATCGTTTGAAGATCAGTTGAGTCTGTATTCACCTCGCGATAACTGGACGCAGCGTCTGAAGGATTTTCTTCTGAACCGGAATTTTCGCTATTTTCTAACTACAAAAAATAAAGAGCAATTGATTATAATAAACTTATGAATTTACGAATTTAAATGAATGATATTGTTCCGTTTGCAAGCGTTTGGAGAAATAAATTTATCCGTTATCTGAGAATCATACCATCACTCTACGCGGTCCGTCGCCACGCAATCGATGCCTTAAAACGTTAAAATGCTGACAATTATCAGTAATATAAAGACGAGGGGGAATTAATGAATTGGAAAGAGTTCTATATTCCGTTTGTTCAAGATTTCTTCCTTTTCCACGATACTCGAACGATCCCCTCATGATGAATTTGTATACTCCAGAATTCGGTTCTAAATTGAAGTCACCCGTCAAAATAACTGGAAGATATTTGCATCCCGCCCTATTTAATATTTGGAAAATGTATTAGGCATTATTTCAAACGGGACATTGCGATAACGTTTAAAATTGAAATTTACTTACGACGTGTTTTCCAAAAAAGCGATTCTTTCAATTTCAGCTAGAAGCAATTGCGTCTGTCCTAATCGAACGTCGTTTCTTTTTGGATTATAAAGTAAATGAGTTGTAGCAATTACTAATTGTGTTTGAGGACTTTCTTTAATTGCTAATTTTGCAACGATCCCCACGTTATCTCTACTTAAGAGTTCTATGCCCGACTGATAAAGTTCAACCTTTACGTGTTCCATTAAAATAAACTGATCGGAACGATACATGAAGAGTAAACCATCTTTTTTATCATTTGTTCGTTTTTTATATAAATAAGCATAACCCAATTCTTTGAACGGAACTAAGAATTCTTCTAGATGATCTTGTTGCATCTCTTGAAGACAAATTATCTGAAAAATTCCATGAACCTGAATAACACGGAAATTCGCGCTCAATTTTTTATCATTTCTCGGAAACGAAACCGCAGATTGCAAACGACGCGAGACTATATATCTAATTTGATATAAACTAGTATAAGGTTACATTTAAAAAACATATCAACAACGAAAATGAATAGAAAGTAAACAAACATTAGCTTGTGTTCCTAAAATCTCTTGCAAGAGAAGCTGCCTCCTAATATTCCAAGATAGTGCCCGTTTGTCATGTTCCTTGTATAGAAATGGATATGTTTCCAGCAGATACTGTGCCAATATGTTGAAGGATAGTACTCTCAGGACAAAATATTCTTCAGAATTAGAGGTCAGCTTCTCTGTAAAAATTGCACGATGAATATGAATTCTTTCATAATACAAATACTGTGTTTACCTTTCACTACTTGTTTCCAACGCCTCATTGTTTCATATCTTTGTTTATCTTCCAAATATTTATCTTTCAAAAGCATTGATGTATCAATACACGTATTTGACTCAACGTTACTTTCGTAGTCTAGATTTCCTTCTTGAAATGTGAATGGAATTTCATGATTGTTACTAGAATTATAATATGTTTCTACGAATGGTTCCAATGGTGCTTGACCAAATGGCTGCTTTGCTGCAGAATTTGCCATTGTTCCCATAAAATTACAAGACAACGTCAGTGCCTTAGGTCCTGATATGCTTTTGCAAAAGTTTCTTGAGAATACTTGATTTCTTGCTAATCCATACATATGAGAAGTTGAAAATGGAGCTTCATAGTAGCAATGCTATAAATATGACAAAGTTATTTATGCAAAATATAATTTTAAAAAATTTTTCTACACAAATATCAATAAACATTAAACTTTTATTTGACATTTAAATTGAAAAACAAGTAAAGAAAATCTAAAAGTTTAAATAGATTTGAAACCACATCTCAGCAAAATAAGTTACATAAGTTGCATTCAATCATAAACAGATCTATTATACATTAATTTTGGGTACTTTTTATAGCATAATGTCCAATATCTGTAAACTGTGTCTTCAGTATTTGCATTTAGGATACCATCATCATTAATGTAATAAAAGAATAGTGGAATGCCTATAAAATCAATGTTTATTTGTTTGTTTTGTGGTTTGTTTACAACAGTAGATGATGCAATATTCTCCCCAAAATATTACTATAATACTTATTTGTTAAAAGACAGTTGAGAAATTATATCAACATGAATTTATAAGTATAATGTTGTACGCACGTATAAATGCAAGAAGCGCGTAAACACGTAAAATGATGTAAAACGTAAAATCGGAAATGTATATAACGTTGTATTTATTTTAGCGATAAACACGAGACGTTAATATTTGTATAATGAATTTTTGTTACAGTTTTTTTATCAACAATTTTGCGTCATAAAAAGTAACCAAATAAAAATGACTGATTCGTTGATATCAGTGTGAAATTGCATAAAAAAAAATAAAAAACGAATAATTAATATTACCTTAAACTTGTAACGTAAAAATTTGAAGATGTCAAAACTTCTACTGTAAATTTTCCGCAGCAACTTGCTACCAGTATTCATTTATTTATGAAGTAGTGGGGATATTAATACACGAGTATACTGAAGTGCATAGGTTAGGTTATGTCATCCGTTGTCATAAAAGATGGATACTTTTCACACAGTCAGATGTAGATAATGTCGTCACAATGCAGAATAGGCAATTGATACAGTAATCCGTTTTCAAATTCCATAATTATTCGATTCTATTCAATGCTTATATTTTCAGAAAATCTCTTACCAAATAAAAGAGAATGATCTTGTAAATAACACATTCTACTTATAATGCAACAATTTAAGATTTTATTACAATTAGGTATTTATGGATTGACAGATCACAAAAAATTTGTAATAAACGTGTAATATTTTCCATTATAAATCAATATTTTGTACGTAGTAGATAAATTTTATTCGAAAGTTTCTGTATATCAAAAATTTTGACCAATATATTCTAAAAAATATGCATATTACAGACAAACATAGTTTCATATTAATATGGAAAAGTCATAGATGAGATATATTTTTTACAAGGTTAATAATGACGATGAAAATTAGAAACTTTACATTCTTATTGAAAAATCATAGAATTAAATTTAATATTCAACTTTTAAATAAATTTGAATCACAGCATTTTCGATTACAAAACTGACTGATATTTTTAATTTACCGCCGCTCGATAACAGAACATGCCAAACTTGAAGCGATGTGAACATACCCGACTAAACGATGTGAAGTGTCTTTAACAGAAATAAGTTCGACTAATGTGTGTTTGGGAACAACGTTTTTAAACCTAAAAAATTCTATTGAATTCTTTTACGTTGTATATTGTACTAAAGACGTTTGCACGTATTTTTTCAATTTACATTGAGATTTGGTTTTTATAATAATTCTAAACGTTTGAATTCTTCATCGAGTTTGTTCATTTCCAGTAATTTCTGATCCTTCATGATGAAGCTTTTATTGTTCCTTTGCTTCACTGCAGTCCACGTTTTAGGTATGAATTTTTCAATATTTATCATTTTATTTAATACCTCAAATGATAGTTTACGATTTTTTATGTAGGATAGTGGTATTTTTTACATTTATTTCTTATTTCATATTACACAAAAAATTATTTAAATATATATAGTTCTATACATTCTAAAGTAATTTTAAACGTTAATAATAAATAATTTAAGGTATTTGACAGCTTTCATAGAAAAACTTATTAAAAAAATGAAACTTCTAAATAATAGTGAAGAACGAGTATAGATACTTATGCGATCAGAGTTTTCAGAAATAAAAGCTCATTTTTGAGACAAAAATCTATAAAATTTTCAAAAAGTAGAAAAAATAATATTGCAATCAACAGTTTTGTATTTGAAAATTAATTTACGGGACTTCAACTCGTCAACATGGATGCGAAAGACAATCATAAAACATGGCCGATTTTAGTCTTCACTTTTAACCAAAAATTTTGTTTTTTTTTTACCTGTATATATATTATTGGAGTTGATTTTAAAAGTTGTCATTATTGTTAGATAAGAAATGAATGTATTATATTGAAATAATTAAATAACCTAATTTCTCTTGCTTTTTCAAAATAGGTGAAAATACAAAAGAGGTTTTAATTGACAACGGCAACAGTCCTAGTAGAATACTTGCACTAAATGATACTGAATTACATCCTGAAGGAAAAGCATCGTCTAAGAAGACGATAGATCTTACGGAATCTATATCAACTTCTTTAGATACAAATGAAAATAAAACAAAGGCAGATGAAACAAAAACTACTCCCATCATCAATGTTTCAAGTTCTATGGCCACTGAATCTCATTCAGAAGTTACAACAGCAGATTTTTCAACTATTCCCACTACCGTAACAGAAAGATTAACTGAACAAACATTAACCACAACAGTTAATCCACCAGTGATGGTCAATGCTGCAAATGTGGTAGCCTTATCTGCTGCTAAGCCTGGCAAATGGATAGTTAATGGAACAGATAATAAAATTTGTGTTGTGGTACAAATGTCTGTGGAGTTTAATATCTCTTATGTGAATAACAATCATACGGTTGGTATAGTAACATTTATATATGCTAAATAAAGATCAGGCATGATAAAAATAATGAGTAGTAGTATCATATAAAATTATTAAATTCGTGGAGAAATTTATGTATCTGTTAAAAATGAATCAATCAAACCATCAAATTCTTAAATACTTTGCAGGGTTGTAACATCAAATTAAGGTTAAAGCAATAATATAAGTAACTTTTCAGATTTCCTATAAAACATTTGACATGCCAGTGGATAATGCAACCACAACAGGAAATGGAACTTGTGGTGCACTTGAACAAAATTTGACACTAGCATGGTCTTCCAAAAACCAAACTAATAATGGTAGCATGACGATGCACTTTTTGAAAAATGTAAATGAAAGTTATTATTCATTCCACCATTTGGAGGTTATGCTTCCAGCAGCGGATTTCAAAAATTCGTCTCTAAGTAAGGATTTCATATTTGCTTTTAAGTAATTTAAAAATAATGAAAATTAATTTCCTTTTTGACAAATATATTTTTGTAACTAATATTTCGTATTTATTAAGTATGTAATTTCACATTTCATGTATTGTTTATAAATGTGCATTTATGTGATTATTAACAGATGAAACGATGATACTGGTGCACAATGCATCCCATATTACAGTTGGATTATCTAATTCCTACAGATGCTTGAAACAACAAACTCTCTATTTAAAGCGCAATGGTACTAATGAAACAGCTGGTTATTTAACAATAACAGATCTTCAATTCCAAGCATTCAGAACGGACAATTCTACCACCTTTAGCGTTGGTAAGTTCTAGGGTATCTTCTTTAACCTGTAGTATTTATGTCTTCTTACTTTTCTGTAATGAAAGATTAATATTATGCAAAATAGCATTATAGAATATCAATAAAATTAATGTTTTATTTATGAATTAATTTACAGCTAAAGACTGTGCATTTGACACACCGGATGCCGTTCCGATCGCGGTAGGTTGCGCACTAGCAGGGTTAGTAATTATAGTATTATTTGCATATTTGGTTGGTCGTCGACGAAGTCAAGCCCGTGGTTATCTTAGTATGTAACTCCTGCGTATATCATTCTTCAATTTTCGTTTTTTAAGTAAGTTGATATTATACTTTTGTGTATTCCGAATCAAAAATTATTTTTTTCTTTTTGTAAATCTGTAAAGTTGTAGTTTAAGGGAACTTTTGATCAAACATTCTTTTCTCTTTTACGCAACAAATTTTAAACAAAAAACAAACAAAAAAATTGATTACGTCTTTTTAAGAATTGCTTGTTTTCTGGTTTATTACTAGTAAGAAGGATTTCATAATTATACACTTTTAAATAGTATTTTATATTAATCTTTTGTGAAATTCTGAAAGGTTTATTAGACAGTGTATCATTGTTTTACTTTGTGATATATGTTACAAGATTAATTTTCAGTAGATAGCGTTATGTTAAATGTAAAATTTAACGAAATGTATTTCTAAAGAACAAAAATTATACGAAATAATATTCGAGAAACGAACGTACTGCAATAAAAAAATTAACTATGTAAAATTTATGATAAACGCAAATCATTTATGATACCTTCTTCTGATAGTAAATGTTAAAATTGAATTGCATAAAATATGAAATATATGTATAAAATGTACACGTTTTACTGTGATAATAATTTTAGAAAAATTCAATTATGTGAATAAGCATCGGATTATTTATGTATAGTAATATTAATTTTTAAGAAATCAATTTTTGTTGTGATGGTACGTTCGTTGTTTGCCAGGAAATATTCCCCTATATTCTTCATTTTTATTAATATTAATAATAACGATAATTCTAGTAAAAACCAGCGTATGCATTATATAATAGTATCAAGATTTCTATGTTTGCAAATTACAAAACTTGGTTGCTAATAAATAAATTACTATATATATTTAAAAGGTAGTCTATTTATTATTCTTTCCATTTCTTATCATTTTAGAATTCAAAAGACAATCGTTAAGCATCAATAGCAATTAATATCTAAAATTGATAACACCACGAAAAAAGAAAGAGAAAATCTTTCTATTTGTATGCATTCAAATATATATACAAAACTTTTTATCTTGATCACTGGATGTGCACGCTCGACGTTAGGACCGTTGTAAAGGCGCGTGCGCATTGTTCACAATCACATGCGCAGAATGAACAAACACTTCATTCTGCCGCTACTTTTGCTTCTGAATCGAAAATATGAGTTATTCTGTTTACAGAGTTAATTTATACAAATTAATGTTGTATGAATTATTTTCGTAAATTCAATTAAACAATTTTTGCTTAATTGTTATTACTGTTAACCTCCGTAATAAATTGTACATATGGAAATTAGAACCAATACGTACATGCTTATATTGAAGTAGTGAATTGAAGGTTAGAGCCGATAGCATTCCCATCAGATTTCACTACAAAATAAAATACAAAAGTTTAAAGAAATCATTCTTACAATATATCATGGCCCTTGCAAATATATCTGGAATTCCTGATAAACATTGGCAGCCACCATTTGTTGTATTTGAAACTACGTACGTACATAAAAAAATATGTATATGGTCTGCAGAGTCAGAATGTATTAAAGCATATCTTTTAACTTTTAAAGGAAGATCTATCATAAGAAGATATTTTTACATTATTGTATTAAATATGCAATGAATTATTACAAAATAATTGTTATTTTTAGGAAGAGTAAAGAATTTAATATGAAAAATGTGTAAAATGTCATTTGTTAAAAGAAGTGGATTTAATACACTCTATCTCTGAAGTTTAAATATATGTTGGTAAATAATTAATAATAAAAAGAAAGATCAAAATTTTATTAACAGTATTTTATTAAAATTTCAGAATGGGAGAAATTGTCATTGAGCTATATTGGAAACATGTACCAATTACATGCAGAAATTTTGCAGAACTTACACGTCGTGGATATTATAATGGGACTAAATTTCATAGAGTAATACGAGATTTTATGATACAAGGTATTGTATCATTGTTGTAGTATATCATGTCCTTATAATTATATTTCCTATATTAATTGCACATGTGGCCATATATTATATATTTCTTTGTTTAATATTTATAATTGTTTATCAAAAAAATCGTTTTGACTATTTTATTTATAGATTACAAGATACTGTTTATGCAAGATATTAAGAAGTCTTCTTGAATTAATATTTATTTTGTATTAAACATTATTATTGCTACTGCTCTAGGTGGGGATCCCACAGGAACCGGAAAAGGTGGTGTATCTATCTATGGGGAATGTTTTGATGATGAAATACATGATGATCTAAAGCATACAGGTTCATATTTTTCAGTGCTTGAGTATGCTAATATATTTAATAAATCTTCATTTTTTAAACTTAATATCTTAAATTTAGGTGCTGGAGTAGTATCTATGGCTAATTCTGGACCAGACACCAATGGATCACAGTTTTTTATAACATTAGCGCCTACGCAGTGGCTTGATGGAAAACATACAATTTTTGGTATGTGTAGTTTGGATTCTTATATGAAATAATGTTAATTGAAAGAATTTTTAATTTCACCCTACATAAAAATATGTTTCCATCGTTTTCGAGGATCGCATAGACCGTATATCCAAAACAAATCGTTTTTGTCATTTAAAATGAAAATAGCTTGCTACCAACATATTAATGCATTTCATCTTGCTGTCCGTACTTTTTAAGGAAGTTTTATCGGTATAAACGAAATTTTCATTAGGTCTTTTTCGTTAACAGGTAGAATTCACTCCGGCATGGCAATAGTCAAAAGAATTGGTTTAGTTGAGACTGACAAGAATGATAGACCTGTGGATGACATAAAAATTGTTAAAGGATCCATAAGAAATGCGTAATAAATAAATAAATTTTTAATTACCGTTCTTATTATGCTGATATTGAACGATATGAATAATGATATGTTTAATTATTTCATTCGACGCGATACGAACTTTCTAAACAAATTATCAAAAACTCATTAAATAATTTTTCAGTGAAAATTATTTTAAGTCTTCATTTAAAAAATATCAAAATAATTTGGCAGACATGCTATTTTCTTCTTAATAATACTATAACAATGGATTTATCCAATAATGTCGATATATATATATATATGTACAGTATAAAATATACATATTCAGTATAAAATTAATTATTCGCTTATTAACTAAAAGTAATATTCCTTTTCGGTAAGGAATACAATAGTTTCTTGAGCATTATTTATATTTCCATAATTGTTTTCCAAACCTACGAATTTATGTTACTTATTGTGTAACAAATGTTGAATTAGTTTCCGATGGTGTATTATCATTTTCTATTCTCGCCATACGTTCAACAAAACAAAATGTAATAGTACCAATAATGATACTTATCACTAATATAAGAAGTTGTATATAAAGGCCGATCACATTACTGTAGGCAAAGCTCACTGCAGCTGCAAGTGATTGGCAAAATTTAAATAATGCAAATGCTGATGCATTGTTTTGTGCAAAAAGTGTTCCTAATAACGAGTACACTTGTGTATTATAACAAGCATCTCCAAAGCCTAAAGCAAGACTTCCGGCCATGGCTAAAATCGGTGAAGGATTAATAAATCCTACGTTAGTAGTATCCCCGAAGGGGCAGTCATTTGGCAGATTCAGAAAAATGGTAATGAAGGCAAACAAATGTACACAAAATCCCGTAAGCACGACTGTCCACACGCCACAAACACGAGATACTTTAGGTGCAAAGATACCGAACAGAGCTCCGCCGATCACTTCGCCAATCCCGACGAAAATACCAGATAGACCAACTAAGCTAACGCGTAAATCACCGATTGCTTCAGTAAATCCAATGCTCGGTGAGTAAACCCCAGAATAAAACGTTAACACGATTCCAGTATACACAAATGTAAAAGATAATAAAAGCATTTTAGGAGTAATGAAAAGCGTAAATGCGTCTACCAATGCATGCCAAGCAGCTAACAAGGGTTCCTCTCGTCTCGGTTCTGGTATTTGAAGTTCTCTATTTGCACCCTCAATTTCACCCAAAATTAGTCCTCGCGATGACTTTCTTAAGGTGGTAAGTAAACATGTACCAATGATTGCTAACACAGTAAGAACACTAAATACAATTTGTCTCGTCGAAGCGTTAATTTCAGTTCCGATAAATAGAAAATAAACTAAGAGGTTGCCGGTGAACATTGAAGTTTGAAATATGGCCCAAAATATTCCTGCATTTCTGGACATTGTTTCAGAGTCACTGTTCTCTGTTAAATACTGTCCATGTCCTGTCCATATTAAAGCAGCTCCAAGACCTAGGACAGCTGACGCGCAATAAAGTAAAATATATTGTGGCCAGAAGAAGATTGCTATGAAAAAGACGTAGCAGCAAGCACCGGTAAGTATAGCAACTCTTGGCCCTGTCATGGAGATGTACGACGGCGCTAACCAGTTGCAAATGGCTAAGACCGCATAGATTATCGATAAGCTAGTGTAGGCTTCACCAGTGAAATTTGGAGTTTCCTTCTTAATACTGTCCAGCACGGTTTTCTGTACAGAAAATAAATCTAATATGATACAACGCGTTAACGTACATTCTGTTAAAACAAATAACAACTCTGAAATCTTATACATAAGTTATGTGTGTTGTGGATTAAAAAAAAATCTGTAATACTGAATGAAGATAAGTATACATGTACTGAAAATGTGATACATAAATCCGTTGTATTACATGATAAGATTATCTGAGAAAATAAGCTGGGTAATAATAAGTATACTGAACCATTTAATTATTATTTATTTATCAAGATAAGGATATAAATGTCGATGGATATCTTATAATAAATCTAATACTGATAACCCACAATCACTTACACGTGCAGAATGTACAAAATATACTAAAAAATACATTTTTCATTTTATTACAAAAGCAGTTTTGCATATCAGTAAATTAATTTTTATAAAACGAATACTATTGAAGCTAAGCTTATATATATAATAATCTACGTATATAATGAAATATAAAATTTGTATTTTTAAATCTTTTAAAATCTGTGTAAAAAAATTTGCATATACAACAATGTAATGATGCATCGAAAAATTTTGAGCTAAAATTCGGAAAATGAAAGAAGTCGTAGGTACTTTATGTGCCTATGTTCAGAGCGAACTGCAAGATTACTTGTTGCGCAGCCAGTCTGTACGTGCTACCCATTTTAAGCAAATAATACTCGTTTCTTTTAAGTCCCATCTTCAATTTTTATTTCGGAAATTGAAAAAATAATACATTAATCATATGGAAAAGTGAATGAAAACTATATTGTTAAATTTTAAAAGGTACATTAGATATTTATACGGGTGTAACCATTTTTTTTTTATATAAATAACTTACAAAAAGTTGCGACAAAAAAAAAGGACAGGTGCTGCGCGTGCAGAGTTAATCGTTAGTCATTTAAACTTTACCATATGTGATTTAAATAATCACGAAAATATTTTATGTACGTATCCGGAAAAGGTAGGAATGTTTTTCATATAAAATATGTGTTACTATAAATTTACAAAAACAACATATTGTTAAAGCTGTCATTGCGTTAATACCTAAATTTAAGATATAATATATACATACATTTGTATCAAACTGCATGCGAAAAAAAATGAATGTTAAAGAAAATTAAAAAAATATTAATTAATTACGGTGTGCATTGTTCTTGTACTCACCTCAATATTGCCCATTGTTTGAAATGCTGTAAACACCAGCATGAAACCCCAACTCAATATTATTACATTTAAAAAATTTCTGTTTAACGTCATGATGAGCAAGTTAAATTGTTTTAAATGAAAAACAGAAGAATAAAGAGTGTCATAAATTATTTACACGTCAAGTTCTAATATTCATCACAGTACTTGTAAAGCAACAAACTAAACGTGCATTTGCCAATAGTATGTATGTGGGCTAATAACCACAGCAGTCAACGCCTATAGTTTAAAACAATCAGTATAACTTGAATGAAATGATTTGAAGTTGTTTCAAATATCAACGATATGACACGTTGCGATAGTAAATTTGTTATCGATATATCGACAGGTTTAATACTGAATTCAGATTGTGGCCATATAAAGAGGATTTTATTTGTAACTTTGTTCCATACATAGGCAGAGAAATCAAGCATATAAAATGTGTAACTTAGTTTATCGTTTTTTTTTTTCAACCGAAAGATGGCGTCTGAGCGATATTACCACTCATTTTGCCCTGAATATAGTCTTATATAAAATGTTTTATAATAAAAATGTATCAGAATTCTGAACTTTTATTATTAATTGCATAAGATATTTTATTAATTGCAAGTACAATAAACATAGTTTACGTAACATAATTTTAATTTGCTTAATGTCGTTAACCAGTACTAGTTTTATCTAGATCTTATAAAACATGTCATTATTTTGAATTTTCCGCTGTTGAAACGATCTCTCGATGTAGACGGAATCATATTCGGAAATGAATATGGCCGACTGCGGCCAGTAAAAAGTTGTGGTTGTTCCGTTATCATATACTTCGACACAAGCCTAATAATTACTTAAATATATAAAATTGCTATCTAATTGAAGTTATAAAAAAGATTGCGTCACGTAGTAGCCTAAACTGAGTTTCTTGCAGATGTTCGATAGCCAATGGCTAATAACGACATAAAATGCCGTAATTATTATTTACAAAGTTTAGACACGTTTACAAACTTAAATATTGAGTCTGGAAAGGTTCTTTAAGAGTGGAAACTCATTGACATTACAGAACAATATACTATTCACAACGTACTATCCGTTCTCAGCAGTGTGAGATCATTGTACAACCACTATGACGAATTGCTGCATTTGGAATAAAACGAAGAACTTTTTTTTCTATCATTTGTATATTTTTAGTGCTGTATGATTATATTAAAAATGTATATTCATGAATATCATTAAATGAATCAGTGACAAGTGATTATATGAACAATTCATTAAATGAAAATATAATTTTATTTATATAATACAAGTTAAATGCTTATCAATCATGAAGAAACAATTCTTTAGAGTCAAACAGCTCGCTGATCAAACATTTTCTAGGTAATTATTTTGTATTTTGATTTAAATTTTTGCATAAGCTATTAGTATTCTTTCGTTAATGTGAATGCTTTGTAAACAACAGTGATTTAAAAGGAAGTGAAATATAAATAATACTCATAGAATATGTATCTATATGTCAAAAAATTAATTTCATATTTTAATATTTAATAATAATATTCTAAAGAGTGCAATTGTAATTTTTGTAGAGCTGGTAAAACAGAAGTTCTCACGGATGATTTACAAGCTGCGGACAAACATGTAGAACAAATTAGAATAGCTCTCATTGGTTTAAACAAAAGACTTGGTAATCTACCAAATCAAATTATAACACAAGATTCTGTGGTTAAAGAAAAACGATTGGTAATATCAGTATTCATACAACATTTTTAGCTTTCATGTATTTTCAATTTATTAATATACATTTTCCAGAAAAAATGTCCAGAATATATATTAGGGCAAACTATGTTGGAAAACGCTCCCGAAGATGGCCTCATGAGTTTTACACTTTTGGAATGTGGACGTGCACAGATGCATTTAGCTAATGAAACAATTGAACATGAAACAAAAGTTGAACAATACGTTGCAACACCTCTTCAACATATTTTAGATACAGATGTACCAAATATATTAAAACATAAGAAAAATTTAGCTAGGTTAATCTTAGACATGGACAGTATGAGAACAAGATATCAACAAGCCAGCAAGCATAGTGCTGGTAATAAAAATTTTCAGTTTGATATTTTCAGCTTATGTACTTCAAGAATTAGATACAGGTTTCTTAAGTAGAGTTCCTTAAGTAGAATTCTTATTTTGAAGGAACGGGTGCCACGAAAATAGATAATCTAAGAGAAGAATTGGAAGAAGCCGAAGCTAAAGTTGAACAGTGCAGGGATCAGTTGGCTGCAGAAATGTTTCAGCTCATGTCACGAGAAACTGAATTAGCAAATACTATCATCCAGTATGTAAAACTTCAAAGAGCTTATCACGAAAGTGCACTGCATTGTCTTGAAGATCTTATTCCTGGATTAGAAAGATACATTAGTAAGTATTTGACTACACATATTTAGTTGTATCTTATAATTTGAATACTCAATTATAGCAGCTCTTAAAAAATACCTTCTTCAAAAACTACAGATATTTAGTCATTCATTGTATTGGAAGTTTCTGTCGAAAGTAATTTCACTTTATAATTACAGATGATAATCAAATGAAACCAGTTTATGGTTATCCACTTGAAGAACATCTCAGAGTAACTAACAGAAAAATAGCATTGCCTATTCAATTATGTGTATCTGCATTATTGAGATTAGGTATGGAGGAAGAGGGTCTTTTTAGAATAGCTGGTGCTGCATCAAAATCGCGACGTATTAAATTAAGTTTAGACGCCTGTTGCCTTACACTCCCAACTGCACTGGAGTATAAGGATCCACACGTAATCGCTGGTGCACTGAAATCTTACTTACGAGAACTTCCTGAGCCTCTTTTAACTTACAAGTAAGTACAGAAACGATATTTTTTATTGCCATTTATTATTAGTAATGTAAAGAAGAAATATAAATTTTTCTCAATATATTATTTCAAAGATTATATTCCGAATGGATGGCAGCTGCAAAAATAACACATAATGAAGCAAGATTAAGAGCTCTTTGGGATGTACTGCATAAATTACCACCAGCAAATTTAGAAAATTTAAGGTTCCTAATCAAATTTTTGGCTGTACTTACTAAAAATCAAGATGTAAACAAAATGTCGCCTCAAAATATTGCAATTGTTATTGCACCTAATTTAATTTGGAGTCCACAAGAGGATGTAAATACAATGGTGTAAGAATTTATTTTTTTAAACGACAATTAAAAGAGAATGTAACTTATTGATACAAGCTAAATTTGTTTGTTATTTATAATCTATATATCTATTATCCCTGTTATATTTATTGTTTCAGGATGAATATGAGTACAGCTAATAATTCTAGTCTTATAGTTGATCAGTTGATTACATATGCAGATTGGTTTTTTCCTGGTGAAGTTGATTTTGACCGAGATTTAGAACTTGGTATTACAAATGGTTCAGAAAATCAAGCTACAAGTATGCGTCGTTGCATTTCTAACAGTAGTCTTAGCGATCATGGTGAAAGCCCTCCTCAAGGTAGTCCCAAACCAGCAGTTCGTAGGAAAAATAAACCAGCTCCAACACCACCAAATAATACTACACCAGATAAACATGATAAAAAACCTGACGATAAACCACCGCCTACACCTGATAAACCACCTAGACCTTTAACGTGTAAGCTTCAAAAACAAGAAGTGGCTAATACTGAATCGACGAATAAACATGAAACTAATGCAGAAAAACAAGATGGGAGTACAGAAACAGAAAACAAACAGCAGAGTACAGAAATAAATGTTGCTATCGACTCTCCATCATATACTTGTTTGACACATGTTAATGAAATACAAAATGAACCACATTCTCTGGACACAGAAACGGAAAATAATAGTCAAGAAATCGAAAAACATGAAAAAACTTTAAATGTTTCTGAAAAAATAGATAATGCACCATGTAACAAATCCATTACAGAACTTGAGAATTCGGAAGCTCCTACGCACGGGCTAAGAATAATCCCAACAGAAAAACCATACCCTTCTACTTTGGAAAGAAGAAGACCGGTAGCCGCTCCAAGAAGTATAAACAATATAGTACATAATACAGGTGAATATTATTATTAACGTATTTATTAACGTAGTATGAACTATTTAATATACTCTTGTATTTCTTAAAAGAAACCGTGGAGTTGCGTAAAAAACCAGATATCAGTAATTCCATGTGTGTAAGCACACCGGAGAGAAGTAGCAAGCCAGCCATACCGGAACGACCGGTTGGATTAATCCGGCCTTCAAGTCTTATCAAGCAACAACCACGCCACAGTAACGAAAACTTAGATGCTGAGACAGGGGTGAGTATTAAGAACTTCGAGGTGTTATATTTATTTTCAGTATTATATGTAAGATAATTCTTTAAAATAAATGTAGTTACTGCCAATGGATTCAACAAATATCTCTGCCTGGATATTACATTTTGAAATACAATAACGTAAGCTACAAATGAAGTGAAAAATAAATATGTTAACGATTTCTTGTGTTTTAAGATGTTAAAGATGTAGAGTAATTATTCAGAGATATTAATGTATTTTCCCCTTTTAATAACCTCTGTAGCCTTTAACTTTGGAAAGAGCTCATGTGTATTCAGTGGACAAACAGCAGGTCAGTATAATACAAGTGCGTGGAAATGGCAATGCGTTCTGCACCTCGGGGAACAACAATGGCAACGCGGCTTCGAACTTACAGAGAAGCCCCAGTGTAGGTAGTCGACCTTCGTCTATGTCCTTGTATGGTGAACGACCGGAGAAGCCTACGAAGTTGAATGCTCCAGAACAAACGAAAGCTCACGTGCGAACCAGATCAGAAGGAAACATTATCGATGTACAAACACAGACTGAGACGGTAGTAGTTCTTAAATCACCGCAACAACCAGTCCCGGCTTCTCCAAGATTTCATCAGAGGCCTCCACGGCCTCAACCTCCGCCACCGCCTCCACCCACAACACGAATTAAATCGGAGCAAGAAAGTACTAATCTTTAGGACTGATCGTACGATAAGTAATTATTACATTTATAAGAGAACTTTCAAAGAATCACTAATGTTTTTAATAATGACAGCTATATTTCTTACAAGACAATACGAAATTTAAGAAATTACTGTATAAAGTTTTTGATAGTGTAAGCCTTTTTATTTTAATGTTAAACGACTGTTGTTTCAAGTTCAGTAGTTTCGTTTTAACTGGTTTCTTAGACCAGCAATATTTCGATTAATTTTTCAAAAATTTTTTAATAACTGAAATTTTAAACTAAGAACAAGTATAAAATAACAAAGAAATTATTTTGCAATTTTGATTTAAAAAATTCGGAATTTTTTAACTTTATACCATAAACAGCTATTTTAATGTAACAAGAACCTGTGGAAGATATATATATTATCTATTTATAGATAAGATATATATATTCGGTTTTCGATATCAAATTGTTTACGGTTCTTTAAATTACAATTTAGAAAACTTGATTGCATTAAAAATATGGAAACGCTGATATATTACATTACTTAGAAAAAAGTATAAGAACAACAAATCGAAGTTTTATTTATGTTAAATAATTATCAGTATTCAACATAAATGTTTACTCTATAAACAAAAGTAGATCAAGCAATTTTATAGTATATTACTTACCATCCAAATAAATTTTATTTTGTTATTAAAGAAATTAACAATTTTAATACAATAAAGTTTTTAATTTCGTTTTATAATTTTATATATTTAAACACTTACAGTCATTTCTTTTAATTTGATAAAAACTAAAATTTCGTATAACATTAGATGGTAAGTAGTATATTGAAAGTGAATTATTAAACACGCTGACAATTATGTACAGAAAAATAATATCTGTGTTTTGGTTTTATAATGTACAGATACATAAATGGGCAATTTAAATAAATTATATTACTTAAGGGAAATAATCGAATCGTCCTATATGTATAGATACTTGTAACTGATTGCTTGATGATACAAATTTTTCCGCCTATTCATCTTAGTAAATGTAATTGCTTACAAAACAAAAGACTTGTTATTACTGTAACATATTAATATGTATGTTTCAAAATATTAAGATCATGCCATTTAATAAATGGATAAAAAATTTCTGAAATAGTTTGTTGCATATGCAGCTATATTTTGAATATATTTTTGTAACTAAAATGTTTATTAATCTATGTAGTAAGATTTCTAATCCCTGAGGGATATGTAATAACGTATTTGAAAAGCACAATTTTTTTTTCTTAGAGTTTAAAAGGTTGCAAATTGTTTGCATTATTTTTGTTCGTGTTAGTTTAATAAAATTCTAATTATACATTAAATAATACTTATATCATCAAGCATCTGAGTTAGTTATGTAAAAAGAATTAAAAAAAAGTTTCTTATGATTTCCTTTAATGTAGTATGGTTTAATTGAGTTATCTGAACATTTATACATTATTTCATACGTCTATTTTTTGAATAACTTATGTGCAATTGTTATTAGAAGGAAAGTGAAAAATTTTATATGTTTTTACATTTATTAATTTAAAATCATATTCGTAATAAAAATACACTGTTCTCTACGTATTGTTGTTAAAAACAAAAACATTATTTATGTTTTGCAATAAGCATCGTATTGTTATGTAAGATTAAAAAAAGAATGACTTTTTGATAAATCGTGCATTTACCTAAGGAATGCTTAGGCTGTGAATGTAATGAAAACTGTTAGAGGATTTTCTTGTATATAAATAAAAATTTGTAAAGTAAAATTATTGTATAAAATATGATTTCCATAAGAAAACCATTATTTCAATTTATTAATTTTCATTAATAAATTTAACTAGTACAATAGAAATACAGTCATATAATATTAAATGATTACACATACTAATATTTGAATATGTCTTTCAACTGTTCATCAGCAATGTCTTTGGGTGTCATACCATTATTATCTTCTATAAGTTGGGCACCTATAGAAAGTAAATATTTTACAACATCAAGATGTCCACAAGAAGTTGCATAATGCAAAGGTGATTGCCCATCTTCATCTTGAGAATTTATATTTGCTCCTTTCTTGATTAACTGTTCTATAATTCCCAGATGCCCCCTATCTGCAGCCCAATGTATTGGTAATAAACCTTCTGTATCCATTGAATTTACAAGTCTTGGTTCCTTATCTAATAGTTCTTGTACTTTTCCTTCATGCCCTTCTTTTACCCAATCCAAAAACGTTTTATCTATATCGTTAATTTCTTCTTCTGTATTTATTAAGCAGCTAACAGCAACCCAACTATTTGACTCAGATTTTATATTCTCTTCCCAATTAGGATCTAGCTTAGTTAATTCTTGAATATAACTATTCATAGCAGTATGATGACTCATATCATTAAGATTCTTCCATGCTTCCCATTTTTGTCTAGCTTCTATTTGATACCAATTAGGTTTTGAAGTATCACAAGGTCCAATTGTTGCTTGTTTATATAAAGCATAAAATTTTAAAAGTTCCGTGGAATTTAATTCTGATGCTAATGATTGTAAATGGTGAGCTGCTTTATCAAATATATCCTCAAGATTCATTTTAATGCTTTCTACTACATTTAATATACTTTATCAAATATTTCTGATTAATAGATTATACCTTTATGTATACTTTTTAATTATCTTTTTGATCGTAAATAGGCATCAGAATGCTATTAGTAAATGCTAACGCGTAATTATTCCTTTCAACATATAATTTCCTCTCATCTAGTATGTGGCTAGCATGAAGTGCACGCATCATACAACTTTTATCATAGAACTCTACGATTCCCTGTCCTGTGCTTAATCCCACGTTGTTAAATTTTACTCTTGCTAATTTCACATCACCAAATGTTGCAAAGTATTTTTCAAGATCACAATTAGAAATAGTCCAAGAAATATTACGCACAAAGAGAATATATCTACTACTATTCATGACAAAAGTCTCTTAAGTTGCACGTTGTATACTCAATAAGTGAATAGTATGGTCTTGCATCAAATCATGTATATTTATATCAGAATCATTACCAAGACCAGCCAATGATATATGAGTACATGTAAGATTCCATTTATTTAACAAATGTTCTATAGACCAGTCTGCACTTCTTTCTTGGTAGGTACAAAGAAATTTTGCATTTGGATTTCTTTCTAATAAAAATGCTACTGTAACAACTATGTCTTCAAACAATGCTGGTTCATAAAAACAATCAGATCCAAGAATTAAATCTAATGGTCCAATGGAAAACAAGCTAGACAGAAATAATCCCCATGTAATACCAATAATTTGAACTTGAGATAAAATACCATTTAATTCACAACTTCTTCTTATATGTTGTAAACTTCTGGGAAAACTAGCAGAGTCACTTAAAATAACGGTGGCACCACATTTACTAGCTAAAATTCCTGGTAGAGCTGTGCCTGATCCAAGCTCCAAAACTCTCTTTCCGATAAGTTCTTCTTTATGTTCCCAAAGAAACCAAGCTAACACTGGTGCAGAAGGCCATGTATAAAAACTATAGTTGGCTTGAAGTAACTATAACAAAAATTATGATATGAAAGAAAAACTACATTAAGAGAAATTATTGATAAAGATTAAGACCTTTATAGATTTTTGATGAAAATTTATAACTTTGAGACTGGAATTTTTAAACTCTATAACCTTGTTAATTTAAAATTTTGGAATTTTGGAATTCAAAAATCCTGTGACTGTGCTACTGTGGAATTTGAAATTTTGAAACTTTAGAATTATAAACTTTCAATACATTGAGACTTTGGGACTTTGGAAAACATGATCAATGGTAAATCTGGCAATGATAAATTTCTATACCCTTTTCCACATATGCTTATTTTACTTAATAATAGTTAATCCAACTCTGATTATTTATAACATACTTGATTTATTTGTTTATGTCATAAATGTGACGTTATCTGTAATAGTGCATTTAAAAAATCTAAAATATTTATTCGAAAAAACATTTAGGGTAACAAGAGTTTTAATTATACATTTAAAAGGTATTCATAAAAAAAGTACATAACCAAAAATAAACAATTATAACTTATCAATTCAGAAGTATACAACTTTATTACCTCTGGAATATAAATCTCTAAACTTTCGTTACACTGTATATTATCTTGAGTTTTCCTTGAAGTGAACAAAAACTTTTTTACTTGTTCAGAGGCGATTCCATCGGACATTAGGCTGTGCATGCGTGAACTAGTATCGCGTGATATACTTTCTTCTAAACCTGGCATGACTAATTATCAAACCGTTCACGCCAATATCTTTTCGTTAATACCTCATTTATTTCGACCGTAATTAACAAATTTTAAATAAGGATCATCAACTCATATTTTCTGCGTTAACAAATAAAATCTAAATCGAAAATATAATCACTATTTTGGCCAGAGTTGTCGATTTACACCAACAATAGAAAACGCAAATGTATAGATAAGATTTAAATTTTGGAATGGCGCGAACCGATACAAAGAGAATCATTATCATTCAACCAAAATCTTGATTATTAAAATTTCAATACATTTATTTAATGCATATATTATTATAATAACAATGTACAGTTAAATATATTATAATAGATATATATAGAATTCAATTGAGTATATCGTACAATGTTACAAACTGATAAAAGATAGACAAATTAGTATTCAATGATAATAGCTTTTGATATTGTTCTTAATTAAATACAATTAACTATAAAGAATTATACAATTTATTATTAATTTTTAAGAAGAGCATGTCAAGTTGAAAAGCAATTATACTATAAATTCATATACGTATTTATATATTTATAGGTATATGATACAAGAATAACGAAGTAGTCAATAATAATAATGCATATTACAGTATTATTGGTTTGAAAATGTTTATCCTAAATCGGTATGACATTTTTATTTATAATATGAATATATTTTAGTTGATACAGTACTGAGGTAGTCGTTTAGATTAAACATGGAGGAAGCTGCTAGTGAGAAGTTTCTGTCAAGAAGACGTTCTGCTGCTCTGAAGGCTTTTAAAGTCAAAGATGAACGTGTAGCAACTTTTAAAAAAGTACATATGTATATTTTCGATATACCCTATTCAATTACGATAATTTCATAGTAATTTTCTTGTAAAATTTATGTATATCTCCCGGCATCATTCTTAACATGGATGTGCTGTAAACAACTGCTAAGACCTTACATTTTTGCACCTTTCAGGTAGCAGCAATTTTACAAAAATCTGAAACAGATAGAACCGCAGAAGAAACGGGAATACTTGTATCTTGTAGTGATGTTGTAAAAGAGGTTAATTTAAGGTATAGCCATTTTGGAAATCATTGATTGCACATTTATGATCATATCAAATTATTTTGTTGTTAATGTTGTAACACAGAGTACGGACATTATACAGGGTGTCCCAGGTTTTTTTCTGAAAAATTTTACCAGCATATTCCGCGAATAAAGAATAAGTAAAAGATATTATATAAACATAAGCTGTTAAATACAGCATTAAAAGGTTGTAACAAAAGTACAAAATGACAATGGACTACTTTCTTTTTCGATATCACATAGAAATAATTTGTCATGTTATAATTTTATTTCAAAATGTACGTTATTATCAATTGACATTTATAGAAAATAGAATTTATTCCATTATCAATTTCTGGTTTATTTTTTTTAAGTGCAGACATTTGTCAAGAAATCTACGCGTATTAATTTATGTTTGATAAACTTCTTCTTTGCTGGTTTCTTAAGACGCAGTTCATTACTATTTCATATTTTTGTTATAACCTTTTGAAAGTATTTAAGGGCCTATATTTGTATAATATGTATAGTGGTTTCTTTGAAAATTTGTTAAGCTTATTTAATGTCAGGATCTGTTAGTAGACTTATCATTATTGCATTTTCAGCCGATATGTGTTTTAGGTGGATACTACAGTAACAAGAAATTTAAAAGTGATATATATATGGTAACATGTCTATGTGAGCATTAATGAGAAAGTAAATGTTCCTTTGTTCTTTAATTTCAAGGAAGTTATTGCTACATATGGAATATGTTGCTAAAATTATGCAAGAAAAACTGGAACTTCCCAAATATTAATTATAATAATCATTGCTGGTTTTGAATGTAAATTTTAATATTAAATTATGTAGCAAATAGTATTGTAAAAAGAATTCACTGTAAAATTATTTATTAGACAAGAGAAAAGACATAGAGTAAAAGCAAGATTAGAAGAAGTAGAAGATGCACCAGAAATATTAGAAGAAAAGTGCATAAGATTAGCTGCAGCAATTAGCAGGGCAACATCACTCGCTATTTATACCGGTGCAGGTATTAGCACTGCTGCTTCTATCCCAGACTATAGAGGAACTAATGGTGTTTGGACTCGTTTGCAACAGGGAAAAGATATCGGGTAATGTTAAAATATGTCTAATTATTAGACCATGGATATTTATGTATTTGATATATTATAAAGTCTGCAAAGTTTGTACAACTCATGAAATTCATAGACTATAGATCTAGGGTTATACAAATAAATGTATACTTTGCAAACTTTGATATATTATAAATGCATAAATAATTACACTGCCTAATAATTACAAACAACTTACTTTTTCCTATTAAGTAATATTTATATTAATTTGCTTTATACTTACAGAAATCATGATCTTAGTCAAGCAGAACCAACAGTCACCCATATGGCTCTTTATGCTTTGTACAAGGCAAGAGTTTTGAAACACATAGTTTCTCAAAATTGTGATGGACTCCATTTGCGCAGCGGGGTACCCCGTACACTTTTATCCGAAGTTCATGGCAATATGTACATAGAAGTTTGCAGAACGTGTAAACCTTACAGGGAATATTGGAGATTATTTGACGTTACTGAAAGAACAGCTCGATATTCTCACGGGACTGGAAGATTATGTCATAGGTGTAATTCCGTTTTGCAAGATTCTATTGTTCATTTTGGTGAAAGAGGCAATCTTCCTTGGCCAATTAATTGGAATGGTGCGACTAGAGCAGCGAAGCAAGCAGACGTTATATTATGTTTAGGTTCCAGTTTAAAGGTGTTAAAAAAGTATCCATGGTTATGGCAAATGGATAGACCAATTCATAAACGTCCATCGCTGTACATTGTAAATTTGCAATGGACTCCAAAAGATGAAAATGCAGTTTTAAAAATAAATGGCAAGTGTGATGAAGTCATGAAAAGAGTTATGGTTCATCTTGGATTAGAGATACCGCAATATGATCGTACCAAAGATCCAATTTTTTTCCACGCTGTACGACTCAGAAGCAATGAACAACACACAACGAGTCAACCCTGTCTGGAAGAACCAGCCAATATGACTATCAAGGAAATAGACGAAATTACTGACAATTTTCACGAAGATATTGCATCGGAAACCAAAGAGGAAGATTGTACTTCGCCCATAAAAGTAACTGAACCAATGTCTACGTATTCAGCGCCATTTTTTACTGCATTACCATTTTTGTCCATGGGTTTACCATTTCCACCAATGTACATGTGTCCTCAATTAACACCATTTTTTTATTATCCATTTGTACAAGTACCCAATATGACTTCAGATATCGCGAAACCCAAGCCAACTTGTACCTTCTGTATGGAGAACGAGGGATCGCTTACTTGTCTTTATTACCAACGAGATACCGATAATTCTCGTTTAATAGGAGCTGAGAGCAAGCAAATGAAAGATGCAAAAACATTGGTAATTCGTGCAGATCCTCCAATAGCGCCTAAAAATCCCGGGTGGTTTGGTAAAGGATACCGCAAAGGCATGAAGAAAAAACGGTAGCATTTACTCTTCTTGATATGGTATATGATTTTCCTTTTTTCTGTTATTCTATAAATATATGACATAATATAGTATATTATTATATACTATAAAACAATAATAATAATAATGTACGTGAATATATAATGTACGTAAATGTTTGATGCTTCCATATCATAATGGAATCTGTATACACAATTTAACGTGTGTAGCAATCTAATTCCAGTATTCAGAATTTTAATAATTAAACGAAGATTATGAAACTGAAAACAATGTTAAGCATAAGTCATTATTCCTATGTAGTAGTTACTTGAGTATTTAATTTCGAACATAAGTTACAAAGTGAGGTGACTGATAAATATTTAAATATTTATGTAAGTGTAATTTGAAAATTGTTAACTTATAAGTATTATCGTTATTTGTTTCTCGTGCAGTACACTTGATTCCAAGTTTTTTACATCATTAATGACGTTGTGATCATTTAATTATAAGATTTTATTTAAACAACATTGTATGAATTACGATAAACTCAGAGCGACCAAAGTGATAATTTTTAATTATATCTTTTTTTTACTATTTTGTACTTTGTATTTGTATAGTCAGCTGTATCATACGATTTTTTTAAAAGGAGTGTATGTATGAATATAACATGTGCAAAACTTTTGAATTGTTTATCATGTTGATTCACCATTCCAGTTTTGTGAATATTATCTAAATACAAAAAATTTAATTTTATAAATACAGAAATTGTAATCAATTTTGAATTACAATTAGCTATCATTTTGTATTGACCAATATACAAAATAAACAGAAAGTAAGCTAGTATAAGACTGCAATATGAATCAATTTACTTTTTCTGTTGTCTTTTTTTATTTCGTTGAAAGGTAAAAGAAAGGAAAAAAGGAAGAAGAAACGATTGATATAACGAGGAAGGGAATGTGGCTAGAAAGGGGAAGGTTGAAAAAGCCTATAGTCTGTTACCATAGTAACCCCGTAGAGCGTCACCCTATTACCAACTTCGACGGCGCTTATTCTAAAGCCTCGTAGTACTTCGCCAATACTACGAGTGTGGTACGTCGACAGCTCATTGACTTCTTTACAACGAAATCTCGTTGTAAAGCACGTGGTGATTCTATTTCTCTATCGTTTTAAAAACAACTTTATAATACTTTATTAGGGAATAAAAGACAAATGGAAATAAAACCAATCGAATACTTTATCTTTATCTTACATAATTATATTCGTAACCAATTACTTTTAAAAATTAGTAATTGTTACATTATTCTTCGCATTTTACATTAAGTACATACAATAAATAGATTGTAACATTAATTAAAAGTACTTATGTAAATTATTAGGATTGATAAATGTTAGATGTATTTTACAGGTTATATATAAATTTAATGGAAATAGGTTTAAATAAACAATGAATACGCGTATGTAACAATGAGTAAAAAATATTATTTTCTTACAATACATTTGATGCACTGTTTAACAGACTAAAACAAAGTTGATGTAAGCTTTAGCATGTAAGATAATTGAAGATAATTAAGTCTATCATTCTGTTGTCCCTACATCAGCTTTTATATTGAGCAACAAGATAATTGTTAGTTTTCAAACGTTGTGCTGTAAGTAACGTAATCTTTTAATAAGAAACTTAAAACAATGGATAATAAATATTAAAAATAAAAATTTTTAAGCAGTTCGTCGAAAATTATATTAAATGCAAAACTGTCTGTTCCTTAATAAAAACATTTCTTCTTTCCTTTCTTTTTAAATGGCTACTTTGAAATTTACAGCAAGCTTATTTTTATTTTAAATTGGAGCATTTGTCAATGCAGAGCAATGTACAACACAGAGCATAGTTGGCATTTCTAGGGGAAATGGCGATGTAGGGAAAGGAGAACCACCATGGTTAATTTCTAATTAGTAAATTTTCAAAATCATAAAGTTATAAATTTAGAACTTTTAGAAATTACAAATGATCAAATTCAGAAATTTAAGACGTTGAGGAATTTGAGAAATTTAGGGGTCTGTGATTTTGAAATATATGAGAAGTCAGAAATTTGAGAAATTTAGTTACTTGGAAATGTGAGTGATTTGCAAATTTAGTTACTTGAAAATTTAGTGATTCGTAAATTTGGAAATCTGAAAATTTGCTGGTTTACAAATTTGGTATTTGAGAATTTGAAAATTTAAAGATTTGTAACTTGAAAATATGGAAATTCGAACGTTTTAGAATTTTGAAATTTAAAAATGTGATTTTAAACATGAAAAATTTCAGGTTTACATGTTTAATTTTGAAAATTGAAGACAATTGGTGGGAGTCCTCTCTCCCACTGCTCAACCAAAGTAATCTTACATTACCTCGGTGTGTGCAGATCATAACAATAAGCTGAGTGAAAGAATAAGAGTAGCTTGAATGAATATACAATCAAGTAGGTAACAAACGAAGAAACCAAGACAATTGAATCCCGAGACCTAAATCCATACACGAAGTAGATTTATCATTACCGATCGGTTGAGCGCTCTAGCGGTGGCATTGGTTACTACGACACGAGAGTGCTACGTGAGAAGTCGTGATGGAGTAGTTTATACCCTGTTTGGTCGCCGTTTCTCATTCGCGTTTAAATACTTCTAAAACTATCACCTTTATCGAAGTGTACTAATCGTTCATAGAAAACGCAAGCCTGATCGCGGTCCTGTAAAACAGCATGTCAATTTTTCGCGGAACAACTTTTCGGGTGCTCGTGTTAACGTAATAGGAAAAGACAGTGCGGAAGGGTCAGGTTATCTTCTTTGTTCGAGAAAAGCCTCATCGGTAGGCAATGGCGCGGGAACCTTGCGTTCTGAAATCGGTGTGTGCATGGCGTAGGTGATGATCGGTGTTTGTACATACATATGGCATGGTGTTTACGGCGAGTCGGAAGATTTACGTGCCTCGCTGGATTGACCAGCCTCGTCGATTTTTGGACACGACCCGTGCCGTGAGTCGCCATGAGGCGCATTAGCGGTGAGTTAAATGCATTTTCTTCATGGTGTCAAAGAAAAATTCTGTAGAAAAAATTACACGAGGCAATTTATGAACAGCGGCGTTCATGTTTGATAGATGAACGGTGTTACAAAGAATGCTTTCAAGAGAAAAGATATATATTAGAACGTGATTCTAAACTTCCCCACAGGGCTGCGCACGCGTTCGTATCTCGAGCTGTTTTTGCAAATTTTTTAATATTTATAAACTATATTCCTTTTTGCACAGATTAAACTATATGTTCACTGTTTTGTACACTACGTTTGGTTTTTGTACTTTTTGCAGGCACACTTTATTACCGTTCAGTTTTAACCGAGAACGTTTTGCAAAAAGTAATCACAGAAATTTTAAAGTTTGATAACTGATTTCAATACGTATATGTAAATTACGCGAGTATCTGTTGGGAAAAACTGTTTACAGTAAAATATAAAAAGATGTTTGATGATTTTATACGACAGAATCGACGTAGCAAAGAGTAAAGCTAGAAAGTGGAGTTACTTGTAACTAGCAAACGTGTTTGAACCTTTCCCCTTCTACTGCAAGGAGGCTGCTTGAATATTTTCTCGTTCGTAGGGTCGAGTATAATATAAGATTCCTTTCTTGAAGTAAGAACTGTCATTAACCATCTCCTGATCGTTTAAATTTTTTCTTTATGGATACGGTACGAAAGCGGAATCGTACAGAAATTATTTGTTTAAAATATTATCACTACGTTTGATTGTTTGTTATTATGTTTTTAAAATCGATTTTAAAACCACTTTTTCGATCATTATTGTTCGCGTGTTAACAATTTGTATTGTTTGCGCTTACGTAATGGAGATCTTACATTTTAGGTGATCAGTATCGTGTGAATATTCCAGGATTTTTACGAATACATTATCAATAAATATTTCAAAATACTGATTATACAAATTGCTCCTCTGTCGTCTTCATAACATGCGATGCCGAATGAACGTATAATTTGTATGCGTGGACGTATCTGAATAAACATCGGTCGATTAACATATCTGAGGACGACTACGTATGTGTTCAGTTCTGCATATAATCTTATAATAAATAATAGACTATAATTATAACAGGCTATAATCATAAATTAACCGGGTTAATTGGTTTTAATTCGGCTCTAAATTTTGGCGAACAAAATGAAAGGAAATAAATTAAACTCGCTTCGACCTCCTCTTCTTCTTTTACACTTTCTCTTACGATAAGAATAAATGTTTTTTTTTTCGAAGTAAGCATCGCTTATGCATAATTACTGGAAAAAGTTCGTTTATCCGTAATGTTCTTTTCCAGATGTACAGCATTAACGGTGAGTTTGTTATATTTAAGTATCGGCTGTTTAACAAAAGGATTGAAGGAGAAGAATGATGAAGGATGAGTGAGAAGGTTGGACAGGTGGTGGAGGGAGAAGTGAAGCATAATACTATAGAAGGAATAAAAGTAGGAAGAAGTGGAAAAGAAGGAAGAGTATAAAGAAACGAAGAATTGTACGTGGAATTGCGTTGATCTTACTTCTTCGATTCATGTTGAACGATTCATTTTTTGAATATTAAAAAATGATTTCATTCCTTGTAGACATTTCTTCTTTACGAGATTAGGTTTCTTAGCACTGTTATACCTATGATGCTAACGAGTCATGGCCAGCAAATTTTTTATTCCATGAACAGTTACAAAGTACACTGACGAATACGGTAGACTTTCTTAGGGAAAATGGCGATGTAGGGGAAGAAGAATCCCCGCTCGATATAATTTTAAAAACATAAATATGTATCGAGCGAATGAAATAAACTTTTAAATTGTCAAATTTATGAATTTTTACATTATCAAGCTTTCAAATTAACCAATTTAGAAATCTTGAAATTGTCAAATTTAACCTTGGCGCGAAATGCGACACGATATGAATATGCGTTCTGACATTTATCAAATTGCATACTTAATGATGTAATGTTTTAACCAATGTATTGCAATAATGACATCTCTTATATCTCAATCTTCCCCAGAAGTCTACAGTGCACGTCCATCAAATAAAATCTACTTTAAGTCAATGCCAAATCGCAATGATAGCGTCACATTATCTTGATCATTTGATCGATTGCATATCTAATCAATCCTATTCAGTGGACTCGTAACTAGAACAGTTATTACTATACTGGTATTAATATATACTATGGGTAAGTGTAAATGTATAATGTCGCGATGAACTGGTACTATTTACGATAAATGTTGAAATATGCGTAGGAAGCAAAATGTGCAGAAGTATGAATGAACCACAAGAAGAATGAGTACGGAGCGTGCATCTAATTAACGAATAAGGGGAACGAAGTGGCTGCTAGTAAACGAAAGCAACGATGTCTGGTTAACGAGTTGTAACAAACATTAGGTGACCCAGAAACTTTGTACGGTTTTTTATACGTTGTTTAAATGGTGCGTCAGCTGTTCATTCGATCGCATCCCAGAATTTAAACCGTTAATAGTTTCGCGCCTTCGATAGGAAAGTTAAAACATCCGAATCGACGCGAATTTAATTAGCCGCTATAATACATGCAGCGAGTGTCACTTAAAATCGTGCAGCATTGTGCGAGAAACATTTTTACCTATAAACTATTGTATTGTACACGACTAGTAAGATTGTATACGAACCAATATCCGTGTAACTTCTAGCTGCCAACTTACTAGACGTACACAGTACATGTATAAAGTAAAAATGAAGTTAGGAATAAATACTGTAATGTATTCTGTTTTTATATATATCGTTCATTTGTCTAAGTGATTGCATAAAACAAAATTTGAGTTTGTTATGTATTTTTTCTGAGATACCTTGAGATTTTTCAAGGTTAGCAAGAAAGAACTTCAGTTGACCTTGAACTAGGACATAGTATTTAGTTTCAATATATTTCGTTGTTACATTTGATGTACATTTGATGAGTCTCTTAAAATGGTACATATTCATTTAAGACATTCCTTTTGATACAACCAATAGGTAATGAGATAGATATTAGTTTTTATTGACTCATTGCGTGTATACTAAAGGAAATTTTAACAAAACACTGCATATAATTTTATTCATATCTTCTACCTTTTATTTTGTACGGTTAATCACTGTAGCAAATGAAAACGTACTGCAGCATTTATTCCGGATTTCATTTCACTTTATACATGGGTTCACAATATTTTATGTATAAAACTGCTTCCTGCATCATGGCGTATTATTTTGGCCGGCACTCATTGTATAAATTCGCTTAGCGTTAATCACGAATAGGTGAAAGAACAATTTTTTCCACTATTTCAGGATAATAAGCTGTCGTCTGATCTGATCAGTCCATCCCCGCTTTGTGAATGTCGTAATCAAGAACGACGTCTGGTTTTGCTTTGTAACTGGCTCTTCTCGTGACCGCACAACAACGTAAGTTGTAGAGAAGCTGTGTGGCATGCTAACGGCATCGACGCATCATTCGCGTATCTCCATTTTAGGCAGCGCAGGTGCTTCCATCTTGCCGAAATTATTTTTCATTTTTTTTTTCTTTTTTTTTTCGAATCATCTTCCGTAACGACACTTGCTCGTGAAAGGTTTCGTCTGTTCGTTAGAGACAGCGGAGAAGTTCTTTGCCACCGGTGGTAATTATCCGAGCAGCCTCTGGACCGCCATAACGTCTAACTCTTCTGCTCCCTTTTCTCGATTACGTTGCCATTTCTCACGCATCATCGAGCGAAGTATCGCGCGATACTTGGACGCTATAATTATTTAGCTCGTTATTCGCAAGCGCGCGGAAAAGTTGGCGCGAAATTTGAAATTTTCTTATTACGATATCGATGAATTTCCAAATTTTCCAATCCTCAAATTTCTAAATTTCCAAATCTCAGGTTCCAAAATTACAAAATGGTAGATTCTTAAATTTCTGAATTTCCAAAGTATCGCGCGATGCTGGTACGCCATAATTATTTAGTTCGTTGTACGCGTGAGAAAAATTCGAGCGAAATGTGAAAAGAGAAGCGAATTCGAACGATCGGAACAAAGATGTAAAAAAATATGCACTTTTTATTCCCTTTAAGGTTAAGGTTTGATAGTACTGCTTTGAACGGACCACGCCTCATAATCGATGCAGACCAGAGTGTAAAGGAATATAGAATTTTTAGAGCGTAATCACCGGGTTTGCGTTTCTTTGTGAAGCACGCGCATATTATTACTGCGATCGATAAATAAGTACGCATTATTCTATATTTTTACGTTTCCAAGTACAGTTGTTCTCGGAAACGAGTTTAACGTTTGCACAATTTTTAAAATAAATGAATATGTTTTCGATTCATTTTATCGTTTTACAAGGGAACCTTAATATCACAGAGTATTTTAGTTAATTAATTACGCTTTTTATTTAATCGTGCATTGATTAACAATTAACAAAATAAACTTACTTTAATCACGCTTGAATTTTTTTCCACATAGAATTAATTTGTAACTGGTCATTGAATGATTTTATAAACTAAAATTTAATTTTTAATTCCAACTTGTCAAAATAAAAAGCTTGTTTAGTTGAAAGTGGTTTTGGTTAAGGATTAACTTTAATTGACAGATGTAGTTAGGAATAAAAATTTAATTTTTTGCCTTATTTTTTCATGCAGGAAAGCGTTATTACCAATTTTGGGACACTATATGATTGTAATGTTCAAGCCTTTGTTATAACTTACTCTTCAAGTATAGATCATAAGTTTTAAAGATGGTAATTTGTAATTCAAAATCATAAAGTTGGTTTTAGATTACCAAATCCTCAAATGTATAAATTTTTCAATGTGGATGTTTGAATCAGATTCTTCAAATCTTATAAATTTGAAAATCTTCTACATCTAGAATTCTTATATTACTAAATGTGAAAAGTTCCAAATTTCCGAATGGTAACGGAGAGGGACTCTTGCAAACCAGGTGTAATACCTGATATCCCTCGAGTATACGGTAGTTGACTGATTCGTCTTTCGTTATATCGGCATTTTATCGCGAACAAACCCTCTCGTACATCGTACTTACTAATAATTCGAATCTCCATGGAGATTTCTCCGATCGAGTCCTTTCATCGTTTCCACGTGGAAAGTTGTTTCACGTGTCGCGTTTTTGGAAACCTACGCGCGTGGAAGCATTACCCGGGGGACGGCCTATGCCGTTCTCCGGAAACTTGTCCACCCACCTTCGACCTCGCCTCTTTGCATTCGCCACACCAACGACTCTTTGGGTGTCGCCAACTCGAATCTCTATCCAACGCTCTACGTTTCTGACAGTCTTATCCGGTTATCTCAGCCGTTTCCTTCGTATTATTTCACTCGAAAGATCCATTCCGAAAATCAGTGCGTTTTACTTAAACCGTGAACCAAAAAGTGACCATTCTCGATAACAGACGGTTCACCACGTATCTCTCTAAACGCTTAACGGTGATAGAGTTCGTTTAACCGAGGCCGGATAACTCTGGTACCATAATTGAATAGGGAAACGTCAGTATTTCTTCTAACGTTACACTTTAGAATATTAAATCGGCTACGTCTCAGGAAGTTACAGGTCGTTTAAAGTAGCCTGGCGACACTCCCAGCGTTTTAATTACGGTTTTCATTTAATCACGTTTAATATAGGCGTGACGGGATTTGCACAGGTGATTAAAATGCAAATTCTAAAAAGGCATCGGTAATCGTTGCATAATTAGTGCCGTTATATAAATCTATGAATGGACGATCATTGGTTAAGATAATGGAACAGTTTGATGCCGGGTTAGAGGTATAAATCGAGAGTCTATTTTGAAACAAAGCGAGGACTACCATAAATGGCGATCACAGCCGTCACCAGTTGCTTGGGTCCTCCGCCCTTACCGCCTGGCAAACGTTTCCTGCAAAAGTCCTCGAAGAAGTTGTCCTCGACTTACAGAAGCTTCAGGGACCCGGCCGTCGAAGCTTGGATCTCGAACGGTGTTATCGAAATGTCGAAAACGAGACTCCAACGACGGGAACGTGGCCCCACGATTTGTACGATAGCCAATGGTAATTTGTTCAGAAGCTGTTCCGAAGGCAACCTGAGTGCACGTAAAACGACCGCGCTATTATCCGCTACTCCTCTCGATAAGTGCATCCAGGCGATTTATGGCAGCTGGAAGAATCTCGTGCACCGTAAGTGTAACGCTCCGAGAATGTTGCTTGACTAGTGCGGCTTGAAAATAGATTGAATAAATTATATGACAGGTTAATCGGTCGGAACGTTCTAACGCAACGAAGCATCGAAATTACATTGCACTTTTTTTTCTTCGCAAATATTTTGTGACCAAATATTGTATAGTGTGCACTCCTAATCTGCTGCCTTCATAACGTTGTAGGGGAAATTAAATCGTTAGGTACTTGCTTCTATGGACGAAGACTTTTGAATTCGATCATTTACTTCGTGATGCGTTTTGTAGGTATTGAGATATGGACAGATCCTTAATATTTCCTTCACCAACCGTTACTGTATTCTGAGACTAAGGATATTTCAAGACGAAGGTATATTCCAATAAAAGAATATTTTGCTACTTTTAAATACTTCCTGTTATAATCTTTATAGTACCAAACCTATAGTACCTGGTAGTTAACTCTACACTTTGGGAATTTCTAGGATAACATACTCAGATATGTACGTATCTGACTGAGTGTTCAATCAGCTGAACCGCGTCGATGCGTATGCGAAAGAATTTGCAAGATTTTATGGGACGCTTTTACAGCGGTATCTGGACAATTTCTGGTATCGGCATTCCCCAACCGATGTACAAATTGTTCTCGCGTTAATTCCAAGGATTCTTAAGGTACCGTTGCTAAATTATGAACATTTCGAATATCGATGTTCTCTTCCACCTTTGCGACTGATATTCTCTAGTTTTCTTTTGTTACCAATCGCGTGTGTATTTTAAGCTCAATTCGAAAAGAGCTCGGTTCGGGCCGCAAGGTTTTTCCTGCCGGTAAAGTGAGTGCAAAGAAACCATCTCGTTTAACGAGCATGGGTCCCGCGTGTATTATACCTAACTTTCAAGTCCACTCCACATGGCGACTAACGGTTGAACTTAACGAGCGGGATTAGAACAATAATCCCGTCCAATCGTTTGTGGGTCCATAAACCATTGCGAAGTACGTTGGATAATCGAACCTCGCACAAAAGTATCGTTGCAAACGACACGTTTTACGTTCGTTTAATTCGTTGAAAGTACGTTTTGAGGTGCAACTATAATGTATAGCGTGGTTCAGTGTAAATGTGACCTTGCTATCTATCTTCTATGATATCGTATCGCTGGTCGATAGTCCCCTTGTCTGGTGTAATCCTTGTATGATAGATTTCATTTTTCTCTGTTCTAGCTTCTGATAGTCTTTTATCGTACGTAACGGTTTAATTATTTGCTTTATTTTCTCTTTACTCGGAACCGCGTTAGAACTAGTAACTTCACTAAATTTAACCGACAAACATATCTTGTATTCAGATGTATATTTTAAAATTCTTAAGTCTCTTTATCTCCAGATCTCAAATTTTCTAGCTACAAAATGAGAACTAGGTATTTCTACATTTTGAAATGTAGACACAAAAGTTCGGTTCAACTTGTGAAATCTCTAGATCTCAAGATTCTAGATACCGATCACAAGATCTCCCTAGATCTCGAAGTTGCTGGATTACTATTATCTTGAAATTCTTGGACACTAATATAAAAAACCCTAGAACACGATATCCAAATCCGTGTAAATCCTAGACCGTTAGATCCTAGATCTCTGTATCCTTATACCTCTACAAACCTAGTATTACCCCTAAATATCTAGTTGTTGGTAACAGTAGTACTTTTTTAACGGAGTCTTCTATTTTTAACTGTAACGCGAAACGAGAACAGTTATTATGGAAGTGAACGATTCACATAAATGCATCGTTACGGTATATTCTTCGAGGTAAACGAAGTAAAAACGGCGAATGAATATTCTTTTTATGAATGGTTTCGTATAGTTCGCATTGTAAAGAGGAAAAATAATGCGATCGATGCTAGACTTTTGTGCAACGCTGTACGCAACGATCCAGTTACTAAACCACGAGTTAGAATGTTATGGCGAGTTGAGCCTAGTTTCACGGGTCTGTCGACAACGATTACCACCAGATAGGGTCATTTTTCTGCCGCGATTCCATCGGTCGTTTAACGCCACGACCAAGAATTGCCTCGTTCAAACGAGTTCTATTTGTATACGATCGATTATGGTACGTTTCTACTGCGACAATTTGTTGCTAAACATGCTTAACGCGTTCACACGCTGCACACGTGACCGTAAAAAAGGCGATCGAATAGAATTACGTGAAAATATTATACATTTTCTAGTACACTTTCCTTATATTCGATACTCCAAGTTGATAGTCGTCAAGTAATTGTACCCAGGATGTACATTTGAAAATCTCCATATTCATCACTTTGAAAGTGGTGAAATATCTTGTTAAATATGTTTTCAAGATGAAGTCCGCTGAGTAGTTCAAATCCTTTCACTTCAATAAAATCTGCGAAAAAGAATTTCTTTAAATGACCTTGAAACTGTCTGACAAAAAGTAAATAGGTAAAAATAGTTGTATTTGCTTCACCCGGAAACTTTTATGTTCTACAGAATAGGTGTTAGTAAGGGAAAGAGTTAACGTGGAATTTATCGCGGCGATAAATTTCGCGTTTGAACGATTTAAAATGATATACGGATTTTTTACTTTAGGAGCAACGTTCCGCGTTATTGTTTCGTTGGATGTTTTTGTCATCCGAGTTTAAATTACCGTCATGAATCATAAACAGAAATCGTAACGCGAGGCACGAAGCATAACGATTACGCATCGTAAGCCATGTGCAGCATACAAGACCTTGATAAAAATTATCTCGTGCTTACACATGCGTTTGGAGTTCTCGGTCCTGGATAACCGCCTCGAGATTCCACACGTTTATACAGATGTTCTTATATCGGTAGTGTTTGTGAATATTAAATAAAAAAAAAAAAAGAAAGAAATTTTCTCACTAAAAGGGAAGACGCGTTCTGGAAAGTAGATTCCTCGGTCTTTGTGGGTCTTCGGGTTTCCGTATTTACACGGCTAACGAATTTACACGGTTAGTTGACTTTGACCTTCTCTCCCTTTTTATTCGGCTTCTTATCTCCCTTCTTCTTGCCCTGTGTATTTCGTGCTAGGTACTTCTTTCACGCCTACGCCTACCTTTCCGTTTCTGTACACTTCAATTCCTAGAACGATTTAACGGAATGACATTAATTGCTTTACCAAACATTTTTTTTTCCGTTTAAGGCACGTCGCAAGTCGTGTTACCTCTTTTACCTGGAAAACGTGCCTCGCGTTCTCCGAGATTTAACAGTTTATCAAGTTATTCCGTTGAGAAGGATATTTTTCTCCGGCAATAACGTGCGCTTTTCTGCTAGTAGTTGATGACTTAAGATTCCATCTTCATTAAATCATGGGTATAATCATTTCATCGTATCATTAAGAGGATTATTTCATTTCTATCGATGTATTAACATGTTCAGCATCGTATGATCTGTATCTGGGTGACATGAGTTTATCAATTATTTTAGTGGACATTTTACATTCTAAATCATGTGTAAGTTGAATACATTAAAGCTTGTTGAGTAGACGAGGATTAAATATGAAGATTGTTTACTAGATTTATTAACAACTAAATTACTAACTATCTTTCAGGATTTTAGGATACCAAAGAAGACTGCTACTGTTGATATAGTTTAAATTAAATCCGACTTCGATCAATTTTTTTACACGAAACTATTTCTGAATTTATCGTTTACAAGTATATTTCTGAATCAGTTTACAGGATGTTATTTAAAAAATATAACATGGTACCTGCATCGTGCTGAAGGTCGTCTGGGTTCATGGGCGATCAGATTACTTGGATGCGGGCGATCTAAAATTAAAAGAATTACTTTCTTAAATTTAGATACCACTAAATAAAATGTAGCATACGAACTTTTGTATATCTTCATTCATTTGTTTGTAACAAATTTTTGAAGCAAGAAAATAAGATTGATACTATTATACAACCGTTGGGGGCTCTCTTAAGGATGTAAAGATGGTAGCGTGGTTAACCAAACACGAAACATTCAAAGATTCTGAAAATCTCTTAAAGAAGTCTAAATACAAATTCCTTTGACTACATCCTTTAAGCTACAAGGCACTTTATACCCAGGAGGTTGTGTAAAAGAAAAACAAATCCAGTCAGTCTTTTATGTTCGGTTAGGTATACTACCTTACATCTTTAAGGGCCTTTCAAAAGTTGTATACCCTTTTGCACAGTTTCCAGAAATTTCTAAAGAACATACCTTATATTTCAGCCATAGTAATTTTGTATAAAAAGGATCTTGCACGATCTTGATGCACCTTATCACCATTAATATTTGTACATATTAAAGTACAATGGATGCACAAAAAATAAATCGATTCTGAAAAGTAGTTTCGTGTGAACAAATTGTTGAATTTAATGTTTAACTGATAAAACAATATGAGATTATTTAAATTGTATTAAAAAAAAATAAAATTACCGGAGATGATAGACCCCCATCGTATCAGTTAAGGGTTAATTTAAACTATATCAAAGTGGCGTGCTCCCTTAAGCACGTCAATCTGAATTAAAACGATGAATAACGAAGGGACGTTATATTGTGTGCATAGTTGGCGGCATGAACCGGCCGTCCAAAGCTGTAACCCAGGCGAAGAAAGTGGCACCACCAGCTGTACCCGATGTATTTCGACATTCTGGCTCCTCTTTTGGATCCGCTGGATATGCGAGCAGCGAAGATAGCTGCTTCCTGCCCGGAAGTGGACCAGGAGGAACAACGGACGAGGGTTCTTACGGAGTGCCATCTGGAAAAAGTCCGGGACCTATTTTTACTCATCCTGGCTTTGCTTTTCCATCGGTTGTCGGCAAATATGCTCATGCCGAAGATCAAGGTGCGATGGTTATACCGTTACATTCGCATTAGCGCGATAATGGTACACATTTACAATCCGAACTAATGCCGATAATTAAAATAATCGAGAATATCTAATCTGTTGTAGGAATCGACATGACTCAAAGTCCTGGAAGAGATAGTCCAGGTAGTTCAGGATCAGGTTCTGGTTCCAGGCATTCTACCGCTTCGCTAGATTCAGGAAGAGCCTCGGGATATCATTTAGGTCCTAGAGGACCTGGTGCTCTCACTTCGTCTCCCAGGTGTTCTATTAGCTCGCTTGGCAGTCATCCTGACAGACCGGCGGATCTTGACGTCGTTCATGCTTGGTTGACCGAGCTCCAATTCGAGGAATATTTCCCATTGTTTGCTTCTGCCGGTTACGATCTTGCTACTATAACGCGTATGACGCCGGAGGATTTAACAGCAATAGGTAATGGAGAGGGCTCAGTGAAATGGATTCACAACAAGCAACGGTTTAATACGAATAATCTGTTCACTTGCAGGGATCAAGAAGCCTAATCACAGGAAACGTTTGAAAGCGGGAATAGACAATTTAAATATAGGAGACGGCTTACCAGAGCATATTCCTGGCTCGTTAGAAGAGTGGCTTAGACTTTTACGACTTGAAGAATATCTTGGTGCTCTTCATCAACAGGGTATGCGTTCGGTAGAGGACGTAACGACTCTCACTTGGGAAGATCTGGAAGATATTGGAATTGTGCGTTTGGGCCATCAGAAAAAATTGCTGCTAGCAATTAAAAGAGTTAAGGACATTCGTGCTGGTAAACGCATTCAGCCGCTGGATCTTGCACGACTACCGCCACATCCTGGGCAGACACAAGTAAATAATTTTTGTAACTTTCCGTTAAGTCATTATCATTTTGTGTTATGATTTGCCACAAAGAAAATTAGAATATAATTTATGTTTTGCATTAATTGATTTTAATCGTGTTTATAGGATGTAGTCATTCAACGAGGTGGTCCTGATCTACCATCTCCCGACGAGGATTGTTCCTCGCCCGTTTTAAGATCTTTTCAAAGAGGAGGAAGCGATACTACGTCCGGGTCTGCATGGAGAAGCATGTATGCCGCTTTGCCAACCGATTACAATATCATCGGACGAGCTGGTTCACGAGGAAAATCTTTAGAGAGTTTAGAGGATGCACCCCTTGGATACCCTCCGTCTCCAGCTCCTTCCACGCATCCACAACAAATTGAGTGGCGTCCACGTAGTTTCGAGGACGGAGATCTCACTCCTACTAATGATACTTCTGTGGTAGATGCAGGCGGTGGAACTCTTCCGCGCCCAAGGCATTGTCTTGTACGTCCACGACCTGTAGCCAAGGTAATACATGACTTAGTCAATGGAGTTGAATTTATTAATGAAGGTTATACTTACATTTGATTTCAGGTCGCCGCGACTCCAGGGCAGTTCAAGTCATTGCCAAGAGACTTTGATAACAAGTATCAATTAACTTATGGTCTTGAGAGTAGTCCACATCTTCCAAAACGTTGTCCACCGTCTCCTCCGAGGCGCCAAAGCTCCAGAGACACGAGTGGCACCGGTGTCGGCGTTGGAGGAACGGCAGTCGGGGATGTCGTGATAGATTGCAGCGGACCAGTACCAACTGCTTCTTGCGACGATCATCATATGCATCATCATCAACATCATCACTTGCTTCATCATCCTTCGCCTCCACCTCCTGCACCCGCAGCAGCGCCATGCACACCACCGCAAATGAATCGACCACCTTCTTCCATGTCTCGTTCTTGGGGTAGCGTCAGCGTTAATGTGAACGAAGAACATGAATTAATAGCTTCTCTTGCTTTACAACACCGTAATGGTTCTGACGCCAGTTTTAAGGTATCAAGTTTTACGTATTCGAATATTTAAAAAACCTAATTATTGTTTCGGTAATGTACAGCTGATGGGGGGACCTTTTAACAATGGAACTACCGAAGAGACTAAAATAACTTGCTATTCATTTTTTACAAAGTATAAGTTAAGACTGTTTGACTCAAAGCTACAAAGCACATTGTAGTAAACCGAGAAGCTAATTTAAGCAGATCTGAACCAGATGTTGGATTAGATGTATTATCAATCTCACGTTTGAGAAATCCCTAAAAGCTGGGCATTGCCGTTTTTTTTCCTAGCTACATCCTTATCTCAATTTTGATACAAGGAATAATATGTTTAGATGTTAATAGCATTCTTTCTTACTTACTGTATTTTTAGTCACAAAAAACATTCTTTGAATGGGAAGTGAGGTAAATGTAATATTAAAAAAATATTTTGTTATAGAATATTCATCTTAGTTTCAAAAAAAAAATATTGCTTAATCAAACTTTGTGTTATTTTTTACTATTCGTTATTACTTATCAATGCTATTTTTTTACAGTCAAGTTCCAGTACAGAATCAGATTCTCTGCCTTTCGCAAATGAAAATGCTGGTACGATAAAACAAAGAGCTGCTCGCGCACAAGAATATGCAAGTGGTAATTCTAATAACAATATTCAAAGCCATGGAATAACCCATCATTCTGGTGGTAGCGAACCGGCGGATGTGTTGAACGACATTGGGAATATGCTTGCAAATCTCACTGACGAACTTGACGCTATGCTCGAAGAGGAAAAGCGTCAAGGCTTGACTTCATAATTGCTGCCTTTGTTTGCACCGTCTTTTCAGTTATTAACGGTATAAAAAAGAGCATCTTTAGCGACACAACCGATAATAAAAATATAAACTTCCCACGCTGTAAGGTATGATATAGTAGAACACGAGCGCATATAGGTTACAGGATTAAATTCAAATTTCTTCAATTCAAATAGCTACTATTTCGAAATGAAAACGCTCGGAGTTGGATAACTACTAGACTACGTTTTGTTACGTTGATCTATACATAAGTTGTATTACGCAAAGTAATATCCTGTTATAATTGTATTGGTTAGTATGGTGGATCATATATTCATCCATGCCATAATCTTAATTTTATCAGGTTCTATTTCCTTTCTTCTCTCTTTCTATAGAGCAAAGCTTCTTATTTTTCTATCGAAATATTATGAACTCATGAAGTTTCCAGAGACACCTTGTTGCACAATTTTTCTAATCCTTATATTCCTCCAAAGTACTTATTACTATACATTATTATTACTTACGTTTATTACATTTGTACAAGATAATATTGAAATTATAAATATTTGACAGTTTGGACTTCGACATTTTTATGAGGAATATACTCGTACAAGAGAAAACGTTACAATGGAAATACACTTAATGAATAAGTATAATCGATACGTATGCCTTATGAAAAGAAGACTGTAAAAAACATCAGTGTAGTCTAGGTCCCTAAACTGAATGATTCCATCGCTTTATACAGCATAAAGACTGATCTTTTTTCTCTGGAAACTTCATTAGTGGCAGCATACATACATTCCAGGTAGTATATTTCCTTTTCCACTTCCGTCCTTTGCTAAAACGATAGCACGTTAGATTGGGACCTTCATAACTGTTGGAACTGTTAGACATTTTGAGATTAGTACAATACAAAGAGGTAAACTTCTGTATCCATTTTCCAGAATAAAATGATTCTTCCAATGATGACAAAGGAAAATATTGAGTCAAGTTGTTTTGATAACGAAGCATAATTATACCTTTGACTATATTGTGGTACAACATCTATAAGAGTTTATGATAGTTTATATGAAAAAAAAATTTACATCTTCCATTATTTGAACTTGAAAGAAGTTCTCATAAGACTGAGAACAAACCAACGTAGATATTTGACTGCCAATTAAATTTCAAGATTATACAGTTTAATACAGAATCATATGCACTATAAGCCAATTAACATTTTATATTTATTAGCCGTACTAATATAGTGATGTATGTAACTCACTATTGTTATATGGTGCACAAATCATGTGGAACGTACAGAGCATCCACGTGTATCAAATCAAAGTAACGATAGTAGTAGAATGTTGTTGATAAAGTGTTCAGGTTCCCCCCACATCCAGACATGATATTGATACGTATTGAAAACTTGGGCGTAAAACTTTATGGCGTAAACTTTATTAGAACAATTTATGTGTATGTGCGAATGCATGTATACATAGACATCTGTACGCGGTAACACTAAATGATTATTGAACATGAGTTTGTACTCAGTTTAGTTTGAGATTTCAAGTATTTTGAAGTCTGTGATCTTCATTAACTGCCTCCAATCTTTGTTAACAAACCAGTTTGTATGTACTACAATTGAAATGTTTCATTTTTTAATTCATATGTATAGCATTTAGAATTCTTATACATATAGTTTCAATGAAATGTTCATAAGGTATATAAAACTTGTTGTATCTGTGTAAATCAGTTTTACAACCGAATCGTGAAGAAATTGATTAAAATGAATTCATTTATATTATCATTGTTTTAATCAATTTTAGTTTTAATCTTGATACATGATTTGTTATATATCTTTAAATTCAGCTATGCCCTATTATTACGACACAAGAAAATGTGGTAGGACATATACAAGATTTTGAAATACACTTAAAACTTAGGTTAATCAACTAAACATTGGGGCTACGTTATTGTGGCCTGCAGACTTGTTAACTACTGTAGGTATACATATAATAGTATATACGTATATCATTTTAAGCAGTGTACTTAGGGAAACTGTTTTGCGGTGCTGCAAATTTATAAATTAATTATTAGTTACGTTTTAATTCTTATTGCAGTGTATTATTGCACCACTAGATTTGTGCTAATATCGGACAAAGCTTTTGCGCTAAGTTATTTCTAAAGAAAAACTTGAGCAATACAATTGAATGGTGACGATTTTTAATGTCGCGAAGAAGCGAATAAGATTTTTATATTTATAAACAGTTGTTTAGACATTTACTATCCAACGGATTGATAAATTGCTTTTTAAAGTTAAGATTAGAAATTGGATACAGATACATGAGTATTTTTAAGATCAACTATTTACGATAAGAAATATACAAGTAATTCGTTTCCTTTAAAAAAAATTATTGATATAACAATAATTAACATCAAAAAATGAAAACTATACAGTGATATTTCGATGCAGGTATTTAGACAGTATGAATGTTAATACGATGAGAAATTTTGCAAGTAATAAACGTTGGCAGGAAATAAAATATTTTATACTAACATTACATGGTCGAATAACCATATTTGTTTTTATAACATATAAATTGACAATTTTGATAAATGTAAATTGATAAGCACAATAGAATATAATCCACACTGTCGATTTTCGGACTGAAATTTCATATTTAATGCGATATGAAGAAATAAGTTCAATCAGAAATTCAAAACAACCTCTGTATAGAATTGTGAAACATCAAATGTGTATAATTATAATAGATTTATTTAATATTTATTTGACGATCAATTTTTAATTATTAAGCGTATCGAAAATGTTATAATTTTATTAGTATTTCGAAAGTATTATTTTAAGTAAAACATTTTATTATGAAAGATATAGGTCCGCGCAATAATGAAACTTATATACAGTAACATATACATATTAATATATGTAGTCTAATAGCGTCACTAGAAATGCTTAAGATGATATAATTATTGCTTTTAGATGAACAAAAGTTTGCGAAGAAAACATTTTTTGATAGTATTATTCACATTTTCATTTTAACGCGAATTAACTGTCATTATACATTAAATACACTATGTTTACTTAAAATAATGCATTCGTGGCGTTCATGGCAGTTTGTGGCATTCCTTCAATCGATGAAACATATGCTATTTACTATTTTTAAGTCCTTATAGTTTTGTTTAAGCAAATAGTTAATATTAAGCGATATCATTATACGAACAGAATTCAATTGATGGCTGATTTTTGGCAGCTAATTCAGAATTCCTGAAGACATTGCTTCTACATGGTATATACATATTATATATATATATACATATATATATATAAATATTATATAAATATAAATATAAATATAAGTATGCATATGTATTTATATTTATATTTGTATTCACTTAGTCATAGTTTTTGTACAAAACGTATGCGTCGCTGCAGTTTTGTTCAGCGAATTCAATATCCGCCTAACTGCATTTTACGAGTCCTCGAGGCCCTTCCTACTTTTTGTGTTTGTTTAAATGCACGTTAAATACATTATTTTATTTATCAATTATGATGAAAATCATTAAATAAAACTAATTGACAGACTCAATTTTTAATGTTTTTTAGTGCATACCCAAAATAAGCCATTATTAATTTTTATTATATTAATTTCACAATGTTTCTATTACACTAGATATCGGAAATTTTTAGATGGGATAAGCAAACAATTAAGTAAAACTTAAAATATTTAGTATATAGAAAGTGACATATGATTTTTCTATATTCTTATATAGAAAGTAAGTTGATTGATCTTCTTATCTGAAAAAGGCTGCTTCATCGTAATCCTATAACTAGAAGTAGTTCAATGTTTTCCACTATGAAATGTTTAATTTTAAACATTAACGATAATATAGTAATATTATTTTTATGTGAGAATAAAGAAATCCATAAAATACTGATATATTTACATTCCTCACTCTTAGTTGTTAAGTTTTCTTTAAATATTTAGATGCAGATTATATGCCATGTTATGTATGCCATGTTCGTGTAAATTATATATCAGTTTCAATATAAAATTATTAAGCGACAGTAACTGCATTTCCCAATGAACGAATTATCATCATCGATATATTGTTTTATAATTCATACCTGTCATACTTGTTTTACAACTTCAATATGAGATAAAGTTATTCTGAATAAGTATACCGATAAAAGGTCCATCTATTAAAGGAAAAATAAAAAAGTAAGACAATTATTTTCATCGCCTTTTCATTAACGAATACTCGTCTTTTTCTTACGTATTTGAATTTCTTTTTTCGGATATGTTCTAAATTCAAATATTCGTTCAACGAGAGATCGTACTCGATTTGCGCCACACGGCTAACTTCAGCAGGCTCTTCACTAATGTTTCTTATTTCGTTCGTCATATATATGGTGGCCAAATTATGTGAATAACCAGAAGAGGTAATAATGTCATACCGATGCAAAAGTATACATAAAATAAAAGATCACCGAGTATATACAAATTGTGTCAAATTCGGAAATGCGCATGTACATTGAACTTGGTTAACAAGTGTTTTTTAACCAATCAGAGCTAAGGTGCGCAAAACGAACGAAAATCCGTCGAATGGTAAATATGATCTCCCGTCGAAAACGGAGTATACGAGTAAAAGGTGATTGGTGTTTTTTCTCTCTCAAGTTCTATTCTCAGCTACAGGAGTGCGCTCGTGAGCATTCTTGTGCCCTGCACACGGCAAGTTGTGCGCTTTGTGTACCAGTGGAGCTGCTGTCGCGGTCCGGAATGAGTGGTTGTTCCAAGTGCATTTCTTTCGAATTTGTGGCATCGCGTCTCGACCTATTTTTCACAGACATTAGTGGATGTTTCGTGTAAAAGTGTGAAAAATGATAATAACTAAATGCAATAAGTGTGGCTTATTCGGATAAAAGGTAAATTAGCTCGTGCAAGAAGTGAAGGGCCGTGATTTTGAGATAGAGGATGGCTTCTTTCTACTCGAACGACTACCATACTAGCTGCTACTGGTTGCCACGAGATCGTTTCGTACGGATCTTTTTTTTTAAATAAATTACCCAGGCTTTCTCAGTGACTAGCAGTATTTTCGAAATCAGGTTAAAAAGTTAGAGATCTAGTTGTTGTTTCCGTTGTGAAAGTATTAGTTGTGCTCAAACGTAACATCTAAATTTCCAAATTTTCGAAATTCACGAATTTCAACATTTCTGACATTTCATACTTCTAAAATTATTATATTTTCAAAATATTCAAATCTCCCACTTTCCAAATTCTCAAATATCCAGATTTTTAAATCCCCAGATTCTCAAATTCCTTAATACCCAAATTCCCATTTTTCTAAGATTCCAAACGACCAGATTCTCTCATTTTCAAATTGACAAACACTCAGATTCTCAGATATTTCAATTTAAATTGTCAAATTTTTATATCTTCAAGTTTCTAAATTTCCAAATCATCGAAATTCAAAATTTCAAAATTGTCAAGGCACACAATCTGTACTTGAGAGTACACACATTTATATGTGTATCCGTGTTCATTATTAATTATCAAACATCTAAATATCGATTATTGTACACAATATTTGTATCAGGAAATGAATGATAATCGATAATCAACATACGTTACAAAATCGCGAAAAGAATGCTTCATAGAAACACTCCTTTTAAGTTCACTGTTTTCGATATCATAAAGGATATCTCAAATATCATTTTTCATAATAGAAAAGAATACAATTTTGTATCATTCGTAAATTAATATTCATGCTATTTTCCTTTCTTATTTGAAACGCTCTAAATACTTGAAATGGTTTGTTTACCACAATTATTTGCTATAAATAAATAAGAATATAGTCGAGAAAAGCGTGACACGCCTGCACGCGCCAGATTTAAAAGGCGTTTGAAATTTTTATCGATAGTGGCGACTTTCGACTCAAAGTTGTCATACCGCCGAATCATGTGAATCGATGTGTAGAGACGTAGAAACACACAAACACGAGAAGTACCGTTTCTCAAAACGGTCGGTCGCGAGAGCGACGATAATTTGCAACGTAAACGTTGGCATACAGTTAGTTTCAGGTCAGTTACGAGTTTCATCGTCGATGTCCATCGTGGAGAAAATACATATTAAATTGTATCGTGGAAAATTTACCAAAGCGTCAATGCTATCGAGGTCGATTCGATTCTCGCTCTGTTAACGCGGACGAGAAGAAAATGAGAACCGATCAGATTCGTTAGCTTTTGGTATACAAATTATATCGACCATTGCATTGTTATGTTTTCTGTTTACATAGGAATAGAAATCTGATAATGTACACTCGCGTGCAACGTAAGCTTCGTGTTGATAAGAACAGAAAACTCCCATCATGTTCAGTAAACCGAGAATGTAAACAACAGCTTCCTAAATTTTCTGAAGATCAAATTTCTAAATATTCAAATCTTCAAATTCCTAGTTTCTCACATTCTCAAATCCCAAATTAACAAATTTCCATGTTTCGAAGTTTGGAAGTTTATAAACTTGAAAATTTGATAACGACAGGAGTTATGTGATTTCTTTCCCCTACGTCGTCATTTTTCTTAGGAGAGTCTACTGTGCTCGCTATTGTACGCATGCGTTAACACAAAGTTAAATTTGCGCGGTAAAATTTTATCATTTAAATCGTTGAATGGTAACAAGTGTTTGTGTTTAATCGACAGTATTTTAGTCTTGTGCTAGGCAAAGTGAACATCGCAGGGAAAGAAGATATAGCGTGTGTTATCTATGTCAAAAAGCATACACGTAAATTTTCAAATTTAACAAATTTCCAAATGTCCAAACATTCAAGTTCCTAATATACAAAACCCTAAATTTGCAACTTTTCAAATTTACAGATTTTTGAGTTATTGGTACTTCTCGAGTGCCATAGAATGGTAGCAACCTTTTTCTCTACACCGCCATTTTCCCCTAGGGAAGCCTACCGTGCTCCGTACTATGGTACACAAGTGGTACACAAGTGGTACACAGCGAACAAAAATAAAACAGTCAGCGTTTACTTTTATTGCTTATGAATGACGGAACTGAAACGTTTCTTTTTAGAGAATAAAAGACCAGTAGCAAGAAAACTTTGGATTAAAAATGCACAACGGAAACGCATCGACATAAAATATATAAGAGCATCCTCGAGGGAGAAAAAGGAAAATCGCGTCTGACGCGTTGCAAAGAGATAAAAGCATAGCAGTCGCGCTTTGATATTCATGACGGGGATCAATAATGAAAGAGAATATATATTTCTGTTGTAGCGCAAATGAAGAACAAACGGGAAAAAAGGAACAGTGGTAACCGAAGCAAGAAGATAGAAAAGATGTCCATGAAACGAAAATAAGGACAGAAGCAGAGGCAAGAGGGGATTTTATATCCTTACTGCTGGATAAGGTCAGAGGGGGGCGGGAGGGAGGGAGGGAGGGACTGGAGAGATTAACAGATCACGATACAAAGGCGGTTTCGCGAAGAATAATGCGACGAACGAACTTGAAACCAGAAGAGATGAAAGAATCGCGTTAAACTGCAACCAGACAAAAAGCATTTCAACCAGAACGAATGAACAGAAAGATACGTAGTAAAAGAGTACTCGATCGAAACAGAGGAAAGAGAAAGCCGTACCGCGAAAAGGTAGAGCAGCAGCGGGAGGAGGGAAGCGGTTGGAAGAAAGGAAGAGGCGAAACCGAAGAAGACAAAGCGGGAAAGCAACGATTTTCGGATAAGCTAAACGGCAAGGAAGGAAAAAAAAAGAGGAGGCGCGTTACATCCTGGAGTCCGATGTTCAGAGTCGTACGATGGCCGGGGCTCTATCCGAGAATGCCCCGAGGCCTGTCAGCGTCGTCGCGGTAGATGGTGCAACCGTTGATACCACTAGGAGCAACCAACTCAACGGACCACAGGTATCGTTATACGCAGGGCTGGATTACCAATTAGGTTAAATAAGCAGGTGCTCAGGATATTAAAACGGACCGTCTTATAGAAACTTCTCCCTTCTATTACCGAAGTTATTATGGACTACATTTTTCTCAGTCCTACAGCTTAAAAATTCCATAGTTCAACAGCGCTAAAATTATGAAATTTTTAAGTAATAAGATCTTGAGATATTTTAATTAAAAAATTTCAGTCTTAAATCTAAAATATTACAAAGTCCTACACTTACAAAGAGAAGTCCTAAGTGCCCATTAAAGTCCACAATTTCTAGGTCTCAAAGTCTTTTAATTTTGAAAATCTTGAAACTTCAAAACTTGATGGTCCTAAACACATAAAGTACTGAAGAAATTCCAAACCTCAGAAATTGTAAATATCCAGACTTACAAATTAAAGTCCCAAAGTTCCAAATATGGAAAATCTCGAAGTTCCAAAATTCTTAGAATCAAATATTACAAAGTCCATTTTAAAGTTAAAGACTGAACTATTATTTTACTGTTCACACGTTCAGTTAGATGTACAATACATGGCATCAAAAATTTATCAAATGTATGGGGCCTCCATAGGTCTTAATCCGGCCCTGGTTACACCTTGCACCTCACAGAATGGTTAGATGATATTAAAAATGTTAAGTCTTTTTTTTGATGATGTAATCAGTCGCGGTAGATATTACTCGTTTGCAAGTTGGGTTACCACCGTGGTAACCCACACTTGTTAACCATTAACATATACACACATGTATGTGTACATAGATTTATTTGTTCTTTCGGAAACCGCTACCGTGCTTTCACGAGTAACTGTGGACAAATCCTTTTGGGCGGTAATGCATGCAAATGAAATTGTGCGGTTAAATGGGAATTATGTAAGGAGCACGATAACGCGGCGACGTGCGCTTATACATAGCGCATTACTCCTGAAACCTTCCAGTCCAGGAAATCGAAATCGAAAGAATAATTACAGTTAGGAGTACGGTTATAGTTGCGGCTACCTGTTACGGTTTTCAATATGACGTAAACATGCGGTTTCGTAAGCAATTGATTAATTCGCTTCATTGAACGCAATTCTTTGATTTGTTTATATTTCTAAATTTCTACGATCTACGTTCATTTCTCAAGGTTTCAACCGAAGTCTCAAGGTCCTTATTAACAAAATTTCACATTTCCAAAATTACAAGATCTCACAGCTCAAAATTGCAAAGTTCAAAAATTCTCAGTTAGATTTAAAAATTTCAAAGTCTCGAAACTCCGCCTGACTGCGATGCAGTGAGTCTGCAGATACATTTTGTAAATCTCTAGTTTTATATCTTGCGAGGATAAATAATTAGGGTATACCTTGATTAGCCGAAAGAACGGGTAAGGTTTTTAAACCGCGTTCCTGCACGTTCAGCGTGTGGCGTGGAATACTTAATGAGGATCTACCGTATAGTTTTGGGAGAAATTACGTTTTGGCCATCGCGTTTTTTTTTGCAATTCCTTGGGCAATGTCCGAAGGCTTATTTGTTCGACGTCGCTCGGAGTGACTTTCTTTTACTACTTCTTTGCATCCTTGATATTACAGTAAATCTACTAATAGGCGAATTTTAATGTCAATGGTCCCAAATTGAAAATCAGTTAAGACTGATATAGTTCAAATTAAACCTAAATATATATGATTATGTAGACATTATCATGTTTTTATTTGTACATTAAGAATACTTTGTGTACCACTGATTTAAAGTACGTAACATACAGGCACACAAGAAGTTGAATCATTCCTTTTTCCAGCTTGAAGTTTTCCTCGAAGAAGTTAACGAGACAGTTAACGAGATCGTTAATTTCCGTGAAATTTTTCAGGAAACACGAGAGAATGGCCGCTCTTTCACTTCGACGGAGGCGCAAACAGAGTTGCCGATTCAAAATGGTCCAGAGGCGGTCGAGGATATGGACGGTGTTCGAGGTGCACGTAGAAGGGAGAGACGGATGCGAAGACACCCTCGAGCCTTGAGATCATGTTCGATGCCACCAACTTATCCTGGAGCATCGCCAGGATGTCAGGCTAGCTCTACAGCACCCGGAGTACCGTTGGTTGCTCCCCCTAGGGGATTTTTACATCCTCCACCGCCTCATTTGGGTCTCAGGGGCCTTAGTCTCGGTCTACCGTTTCCGGTCTCTACCAGCGTCTCTGCTTTCGGCAGGTGAATACACGTCCGCTTCGATTAATCGGACAGTGAAAATAAATGAGGCTGTAAAACTAAACTTCTGAGAATTATTTCTTGTTTATCAAAATTTCATCGATATTTTTTACAAAATGAACACTTAATATTGGTAAAATGTATAAATACTAAAATATGCTTGTAAAAACTTGTTTCTTGCAGGACAGCTTCTCTGACTGAATATAATAAACTGCTGAAAGTAATAGTATGTTTTTAAATTACCGAGAGAAAGAAATACTTGGAGAAGATAAATAATAAATGAAAAGTTTCTCGCTGACTCATTCGGTCTAATCTAGAAAACTAGTTCATTGACATTGGCTTTCATATGAACATCTTTTTTATAAAAGCAAGTGATATTTTATAAAATAGCACTTACAGCCTTTCTTATTTTCACTCTTCGGTTGTACCAGTGATCATAAACGTGCTATAAAGGAGTTAATAACATTCATTACTACTTCGTCGCAACAGCTGGGATATTGAAAATGGTAGTTGTTCAAGTACATAAAGATTACTCAACAAATTTTATGGTAGATAAGAAGCATACTTTAGGAGTATATATATTGTAAAACATTGTCTGCTCTAAAAAAACATACTATCCTTTGTTACATACTGTTGCAAATATGCAACATAAGACTAGACACTACCATTCTTATATTTTATCAAACATAAATGAAGAATAAATTTCTTAACTGTAAAAGTTATTAATAACATATCTTTCATAATTACAATTTTTCATGATTATTTGTATTAGAAAGAATTCAAACAAAGGGTTAATATATTCAAACACAAAAGTGTAAGTACTCTAAAGTAAATATCTTAATCATGATCGCTGGTAGAGTTGATGACGCGGAGGAATAGTTTAGGTTCAGATAACGTGGCGTGAAACGAGCGACGAGATTTGGGAAAGAAAAGTGTTTCTGGTAATAACCGTGGCGTTAACTGTCTGTGTTCTGTGGCCATAGTTGACCGTAAGTCGAGCGTAATACTGGATAAGCGTGTTCGAGCGACGCCAACTTACCGGGAGTACGTGTCAGTGGGTCATTCCAACGGTTAGCCGTTGTGTTGCAGGGACGCAGTGCCGAAGCAGTGTTGCGGCCTTAGTTCCCCTCCTGTACGTTGGTCCATACTGGGTGTCGGCGTAGTGGGTCTTGTTTGTGCGGGTGCTGGTGCTCTGCTGGGGGCTCTCAGGGCGTCCGGTCGCGATCACATTGCTGTGGCGCTTCTTATGATCGGTGAGAACATTTTTCTCCTCATTTTATTGTTTCTTCATATTTCATCACATACAGGGTGTCTCAGTAACTTACAGGGGAACCTTACTATGAGGTAGAGAAGTGACATGAAAGATACACACTGAACATCATATTGTATTATTAGGAAGATGAAGTGCTTTATGGTACAAGTACCTTTTGTTGCAACATGAATGCTTAGAGGAGCTTAAGTTCAAGATGCAGCCATGTGAAAGGTCGCTGTAATACACTGCTGAATTTTATTGCAGCTGAAAGTAACATTTCTAGTACTTTACTGTGATGCAGTCTTCAATTTGTGTAACCCTTAACTTGTGATTCAGAGATGCAATATACATAATGTATTTTATGTTCTTTAACGTAGTATTGTTTGGTCATTTTTATATTAACATACATCATTATGCAATTCTGAGTAAAATATAGGTTAAATCTGATTCCATTGTATAGTATCTCAGGGTTAAGAAAGGCATATAAAATTAATTTACAAATTGCTCATAAATAACTTATAGTTCCAAGCTATACTTGAAAGATCAGATTATTAGAAAGCATTATAGTATGTATGAAAATGGAAGAAATTGGTGCCTCATAGTAAGGTCCTCTTAGGTAGAGAGACTGTAGATTCTCTGTACTGCAACAAATGGAAATATCCTTTCTTTTCGAGATGGTTAAAGACCTGGATGACAGAATCGAAAAGAAACGTTAAAGGGACGAGGGGTATTGATGCAAGAAAGAAGTTATGAAATAGGGAACAGCAGCAGCAATGAGAAACGGCAAGAAGTTCGTTGGACGGCCAGATTGGTCGATCATGGCACTACGAAAAGAGGGGGACTGTGTTTGCAACGGTTACTTTCTAAACGTGGGCATGTAACCTGCGACCCGCATAGAATGCCTCTCACAATAGGAGAATGCTCTAACCTACAGGTACTGACGTCGTACGCCTACGCGTGAAAAGATCGTAAGATCCGGAGAGCAGAAAATTTGGAATTTTAGAGGCATTGACCTAGGCCAGTAATTAGGTCTCTTCACATGTATACAGTTATGTATTTATGAAACTTTTTGCTGTTTCACATTGGATGCTGAATATTTTATATCAAGTTCCAATTTTAGTAATGCAAACACTGGACTGATTTCGAGTTCATTAGTCTCTTAGAGAACACATCTTTGTGGTCAGTTAATGAGACGATTCGAGAATAAATTGTACTTGTTAGTTATTTTTGTGTAAGACAAAAGGTCAGTTGTACCTATTGTAATTTGAACAGAAACTTGATATAAAATGTACATTGGAAATTGACATTTATATGATGGATTGACATCGAAAACGCGCATACCTAGATTTCTCACCGTGAAAGCGTTGAATCAATTTCACACGGTTCTGTCTAAACACGTTTCTGTCACATTATCGAGTTGTTCACTTTCTTTGATTCTGTCACAGAGAATGGATGTAGTCGATGAATTATATTTTGAAATGTAGAATTACGTCATTGTTTATATTATATATTATCATAAGTTTGATCGTACCGCAACAGTTAAATCGCGCACTAAAAACATAAACGATATGCAGGATTGAATTAATTAGACATGCAGAGTGAGTCAGTACTCGGTAGATTCAAGGACTATCGTCTATTATAACTTGATATATATTGATTGTGTCAAAGTACGTTTTAAAGAAAATGTGTATCTTAAGGAACTCGTTGGATCTTTTGTATTTTTTTCTGAAATGTCACGGTGGCCTTGAGATGTTCCAACATCACTTTATATTAATATCACATTGTAGCTGATGAAACAAGTTCAACGAGTATAAACTGACTTTCAGTTGACCATGAACCTCAAACTGTGACAAAAGATTTATAGTCTCCAAACATCACAGAGAAAATAAAATCTGACGAGCACTTTAAATATGACAAGAAATTATGCTTTACTTCCAAGAAATATGATTTACAACATAATTTATTTCTTTCTATAATTATCTTCGGTTACACTGCATCGTAATAAAATTTTTGAACAGTAATGTAATCAGTAAAAACAGAAACTCGTAATAACCATTTTTCGCTATTGAATATTCATTCATAAAATTAATCTGATCAGATAGATTAGTCTAGTATCGCGTGTATTACGCCATATTCTTCGACAAGCGTTTCAATCATTCCATACCGGATCTACGCAATTAAAGGAAATAACGATTTGTTGTTATTAATGTAATATATATTCTGTATAAAAAAGAGGTAAAAGAAAGGAAAGGGAAAAAGGAAATGAATAATTACGCAAATTGCTCCCTCGCGACACGCTCCGCATCATAGTGAAAAGTTCTAGTCCATTATAATGAAGTAATGAAAGTAAAATAAAATTTAAAATGCAAATAGAAGGATCGAGTACGAGGTAAAGAATAAGTCGAGCGAGGCAAAAGAAGATTGTCGGGTTCGGTTAAGAAATTACGAGGATTAAAGCGAAAAGAGTGGAAAGATGTGGGAAAAGGAGGGAGGAAGGCAGGGATGACGAGAGGGAAGCGAGGATGGGTGTGGTGTATCGCGAAAGCTAGTTCGTTTCCTTGAAGGATGTTTTCTTAGCTCTCACTATTCTCACATACTGGAGTTCGTGAGAACCAGCGACAATGCTTAATAACGATTCCGTCATCTGTGCTTTAGCCGCCTGCCGCTGCATTTCACTTGGCTTTTCACTCGTTTATGTCGTTTCCAGCGCGAGTAACTGGAACATTCGATTTTCATTGCCTTTTCTGTATAAGATTTATTCTTGGAATAATTTATGACCGATCGAATCGGTACTACAGGAACGAACGTTCATTTTTGTAATTATTACTCAATTACACTTTGTCTTGTATAAACTTTTTATTATTTTTTAAAAAGAAACACAATTGCATATTTCAAATTTATAAATTTCCAATTACAATTAAATAAAACAAGCTCTTATGTTTTTGTATTTTTAAGTTTGGTAATATTCTTCATTTCCAGATATTTCTTTTTTAATTATTATCCAACCTTAATTTTGATTATACTTAAAATTTTGTGATATTTTATAAGGTTACAGAAAAAGAGTTGGTTGATTTAATTTTTGAAAGGAGTTCACATTCTGACAAAACGTGTTGTGTTACAGGTATAGGAGTGGTTCTGGTAACTGTGAGCGCTGTAGCGTGGCGAGTGACCAGTCGAGAAAATTGCGGCAGTTTCTTTGGTTTCACAGGGATCTCGAGCAGGATTCCACCGGCGAGGCCAATTCATCCTTACGCTGCCATGATTTATCCGGAATTTCAATTTAGAACACCGCCACCTAGTTATCAGGTGACATTTCACAAATGCAGAGACCATTGTTGTCATAACCCGTTTGTTAAATTTATGCTATAAGAGTTAACAAATAAATTAAAAAGTTTTCAAGCTATGTACACTTTAAAACCAGTGTGAACCACTTTTTTGAAAGAATATTTGACTCTTTCCGATGATAAAAATAATTCTAAGTTGTTCAGTTTTCAATATAACAGTCTAAAAGTTACGTAAAGTTTATATAATATATCCTTGAATATTTGATTTGTTTTTTCTTTAGAATTTAAAGAGTGACTTAATATATTCTGGTATATTACGTCTTTTATAAATTGCGAAATTATTAATGTTATTCTTTCAACTTTTCCAGGCAAGCATGCAAGAGTACAGATTGCGACTGTTACTTTTGGACCGTTTGCAGCCGACATCATCGCCTCCGCCAACGTACAGATCCAATGCCGGAAGTATCGTCACTCCCGGCACAACCAGAGAAAGCAGACCACCAAGTTACTGTGGTAGATCGTATGCCACGACACATGCAAATGTTACACCTTCGAAGAAAGATGCAAATTTGGTCAGAATCGTTCAGACCGAATCGGAGCCGGTGATTTTGAACGGCGATCAAACACCGCCTGTTGCTGCCGTTGAAGTACTCGCGCATCTCTGATTTTTTCCAATCATTTTCTTTCTATCGATGCGGAGACGCTTATCAATCGATCGACAAGGTAATGTTTTATTTGATGATTTCGCGAGAAGAATCATCTGTCTGTAGTGCAATATAGTTGTATCGTTATGTTCACTGTCGTCGAACAATAGCTTCAGTTTACTTTTAACTCTGTAGATTTTCATGAATAATAACAATCGTTAGAAGTTATCTCCGAGAACGATGGTTCTTTGAACACGTTTGGAAACGATGAATAAAAGTGCTTTTACGGCTGATGTTGAAGTCGTGCCATTTGCAGTCGCTGGAAAGTTAGCGCTGTTTGCGATGGATGGAACTAAATATCATACAAAACCGTGATAACTGTGGTCATGGTTTAAATTAATGGATCCGTGATTGTATAATTGACAGGGGTATCGACTTAAGCGAATGTCTTGACCATTTGTTTCTTTTCTTCAACGGTCAGTATTGTCTGTCACCCTTTTATCTGCTTTCGTTTTATAGTCGTAGAAAAAGAGTGAAAGAACGACGCTAATGGGAAGAAACATGGTCGCGATTATAAACGTTTTATCGTAAAAAAAACTATTTTCGCAGTTAGTGATGAAATTAGACGATATTAAATATTGAAGGGTTTTAAAATTAATGAAAGTTTCATTACGTAGGTACATTCGAGAGCAAAGTTAGAATTCCTTTGGATAGGAATAAATGTAGAATGAAAAGCATCCCATCACAAATGTGTAAATTTAAAAATTTTTTAATATTCGAATTTGAAAATTTAAAAATTTATTCCATTTACTTGAAGAATATTCACATTGCTTATTCTGCTATGTATTTTCCTAAATTTTCCCTAGGGAAAGCTACATTTGCTTCCTGGTGTACCGTAGAAACTTCAAATTGCGAAACCATGTTACCTTATAACACGCGTATTTTGCATAAAGTTGTATCTAAAAAATAATATCGTTGTCACGTTCATCGGTTTAAGGATTAACTTATTCTGTACAAGAGAGGCCAACTTTTCGGGGCATCGCTTTGTAAATATCAATGTTGAAATTTTAAACTTGTAATTTGTATTATAAAATAGTATGTTACAAAAGGGTGCGCGATGTGGAACGTGTTGATTATGTGTACATCATGCTGGTAGAAACTTTTAAGGTCTTCCTGTTGTTACAATTACTCATACCTAACTTCGAGAAACAGACGAAAGGTTACAAAAGCCACAAATTACATCACTGTACAATGATTGTAATATTTTGGAAATTATTTTTTCGTACGAAGTAAAAAAATTGCAACGTGTTATAAAATGGTTTTGCAATAATTATAAATTTCATTATGATTTGTCGACGCTGGTACTAATAGCAACAAAACCATTTTGATTATTATATACTTTTTTTTTAATTAGACCGTGAGATTATTTTTTCGTTGAAAGCTGCATTAACTTGTTTTATTAAATCACCACAAGAGATGGTACTTTAGTGAATAAATAAATAATGCAGCTTTAGGAATAACGATGCTGCCGTAAGCTTTAACGCCATACAGTAATATTTACTGCTCGCTTTATTATTACGACTTGCGACGACGACAATTTTATCGTCAAGAGTCGATAAAAAAACGAGAATCTCGTGTGTTGCGTACAATATATACATATTTTTGTAACTATTATTTGATGGTTAAAAACCGGAGTTACGCGCATTATTGTACTGTCGGTTTTTATATACAGTAATAAAATTTCTGTTTTACAACTTTATAGTACTTTAAAGTACTACGGAAAATTGTTGTAAATTTTTATAAATTTAAAAAATTTCGTTCATCGATTAACATCGAAATATTTATTAACTACCTAATAGTTTTGTCATTTCTCTTTTCATTAGTATTAAGCAATCGTGATAAAAAATTTGAACTGCAAAATACTCAACGAATGACTTTAAACATATGCTTCAAGTTTATACCGATAAGTATAAACTTCATTTTGATATCTCTTTATACAGTAATTTTTATTCTAAAGTTTCTTGTATTTACTGTTTTTTTTTAATTATGATTTATCGAAAACACCTTGAAGGTAATTTGCATCACTTATCAGTGATTACTTCGTTATTGTTAAATTGGTGCAGGTAAATAACATTACAGTTACATATTTTATGCATTTTTAACACATTACCAAGGGTAATAGAAGTTTCTCCATTTTTTAAATTTAACAGTTACGCCAATATACTATTAAAAAAAATTAATAACATAGGATGAAAACAGAACCAACAATAATAATGTTCGCAAGAAGTAATTGCAACTATTGGTGAACGATAATAGTTACACACGCTACTGCCTAACGACAAAATATTAATTGATGCGTATTTTTAGGCATCGGTAAATTATTACATTCCATTCAGTACAAAGCAGACATTATAGAATTATTGTTTCTTTTAGTAATCGTACAATGTTAGATGCCTATATGTGTATTTAAATGATTGTATTTTGTCGAATGCTGTATATACAATACCGACAGAATTAACGATAGGTAGAGTTGTAAGAGTGGTAATTAATACAAGGGCGACAAATTTCGAAAGGCGGCCTTAACCAAACTCGCAATGATTCGTGATATGAGAATAGATCAACTATAAGTCATCGATCGAATGAGTATATTGTTCCTCCATATTATTGTAGAACAATTTGTATATATACGAGAACAAATATATTTATCTGACTTATTTGACCTTCCTCGTGATTCTATATTTCCATATTTTATGATTGCAACGATGAACATTATTTTCATTTCTCATTTAAAAATAAAAAATAAGGACTAGATACTTTTATATCTATTAACATGAAATTAGTACGATCTATAACAAGGTAAATAATGTCCGTTAAATATAATTAAATATTTGTTTAAATTTATATTATCGTTAGATTGTCTCCTTATAAAATATTATAAAACAATGTAAAAAATTGTTAATAACTGAAAAGCAATTTATTTTTATCACAATAATTTAAAACCGTATCATATTTAAAATAATATTCAATGATCGAAGTAGTAAACTCTATTACAACTGCAAATTGTTTAATAATTTAATAAAAACTCGATAATGAGTTCAAATATTGTTTTTATAATATGCACGGTTTATATTTCTAATACAAATGTCCGGATATTACTCAAAAACATCCTGGACAAATTCTTTTAGTGCATCCTGCGCATAAAGGTTTTTTACATATTTCACAGTATGTACCAGTTTTCCTATCACTTCCACGTGGACACGATTGACACCTTCTTCGTTTTCCTATCCAGTCAACAGGTTCATCTCGTGCTTCGTTACGCGGATTACAAACACCTGTTAATTTCACGATTGTATGTCTTAATTCGCGAGGTAGTTCCTTTTCTAAGCTTCTCCTTTTAAGTTCAGATTGGATTAATGATTTGCCTAAGGATATTATAAAATCGCGTCTAGTGATTGATTCCGAATTTTCTTTGTTGGATTGAAGTATATAAGCGTTGAACGCTGCAATGTCCATGATCGCGAAAAACATCACCATTGGCCACCACTTTGTACTTTGCACAGTGGAATATTTTGATATGTCCTGCTCCAATTTATCAACTGTATCTTTTGTCATGTTGTAAAAATGAAGTATTTCAGGTTTTCCACTTTCGTTATCGATGCTTTGTGTATGGTGCATGGTGGATAGTAAGATTACCGACTTATTTTTTCTAGGAGTATAGGAAACAAGAGTGGTTTGTTCATTGAATCCAAACACAGATGACCCAATAACTTTTTTCTTTTGTGGAAGAAACTGTGGGGGAATCTGTTTCTTATCTTTTTTCATTGTTCCCACATATGTAATACCCCTATTTTTCAGTTCATCTGCTAGCTCTATGGATGAAAACCAATTATTTCCTGTTATGTTTCTGTTTGTTTTTTCTACCGGATGTACAAGTTTTAGAGCATGTTGCATAGGCACAGAGAAATTTTTTTTTCTTTTTAAAACATCCTGCTTTCCTGTATATACATGGGCATTTATTAAATAATGTGTTTTTGCATCTGCTAAAACCATCATTCTAATACCATATTTGTTTAACTTGGATGGTAAGTACATTTTAAATGGGCATTTGCCTTCGAATGCAATCAACATTTCATCGATTGTTAGGTACTCACTAGAACTATAATTTGTTTGACAATTAAGAATAAATTGTTCAAATAGTTCAGATATTGCAGCAAACTTATTTGTCCTTTTTCGTTCCTCCCGCGTTTTCTTATCATCGAATCTAAGGCAAGAAAGTAGAAATAACAGCCGTTTTAAAGTCATTGTCGCTGGAAATATATCCCTTCCAGTACCATCGTTTGCATACAAATCTTCTAAACTTTCATGTATAGTTTTGAAAACACCTGCTAAGTATAAAAGACCCAGAACTGCCCTTATCTCTTGATAATTAGTTTCACTCAAGAAAGAGGCTTCGTTCGGGCATAAATATTTACCCTTTCTTCTGTTTATTTCTTGATTGGTATATTTCACAATAACATAAAGTATTTCATCCGTGAAGAGGCAACGCCAGGCAAGTTCTGGATTAAGAACAGTATGTTCTTTAGCGGGTCCACAAATTTCAGGCGAATAACTAATTGTATTATGTTTCAAAGTACATTCATCTTTAAGGGGTTTATTATTCCACTTGTGTTTATTTTTACTAGACAGAAATAGTGTGTCATTATCGTTATCAATACTTTCTTCGTCCGAACTAGCACTTTGTTCACTGTTAGTGTCATATTCACTTTCAATCGCAAATTCTTGGTCAACTTCGGTTTCATCTTCATCATCGCTTGATTCATACAAGATTTCAACAATTGGTTCTATGTTTAATTCTTCAAACATTTTACCTACAAACAAATTGAGACAATATTAGTGTAACGTGTTACCATAATGATAATAATTTAAACATATAGTTATTAATAATAGATCTAAACTTACTGAATATATGACAGTACTAAAACAAAAGGAAATATTAATATTATCTAAGAATACAATATATTGTATATTGTCAAAAGTCATAACATGCACAGCTCTTGTTTAATAGCTGATATTATTAACAAATTTTCTAACTTGTAAGATTAAGCTGGGTCATTTTGACCCCACCCTACCATTTGAGTTGAAGTAAATCATTGGTGACCATGTATTATTAAAAAATATCCCTAGAATAATTGATTTACAATAGAACTGCGGCACTTCAATACCGCACTCACGTCATGGAATAAAAATTGGCGATATAAAATAATATCACATATCACAAGTATATCGATGAGTTACATTTAAATCATAACAAAATGTAAGATTTCACTGTAGCAGGAATCAACGAAATAACATACGAGCAATGCAGTGATGATCAAATGATAATGTCATTATATTTAAATATGTACAAAAAATTACATTTAAAAGTGTTAACAAATTATAAAAAGCGATTAACAATGATTTCATATAAACTCTCGAATGGTAAAGTCACTAAATTGTATAACATGTGAAGAGACTCGAGGAACTAGCGCCACGTGTAGAGCTAATTCATAAACTTTTAGCATTTGTTTTTCTAACAAGAATTGTAATTAGAAACTTTAGCGTAATTAAGATTTCTCTTTGGTGCGGATCAGGTCTTTGACTCTTGGGAACTTAGGAATTAGAAAATTTGGGATTTTAGAAATTTATAAATTATGTATTTGAAAACTTACAAATTTGAGTTTGAAAATTTAAAAATTTGAGAATTTGGTTTTTTTGAAATTTGGAAATGTAGAAATTCGAGAATGAGAGCTAACTCTATTCTAACTCTATCTTTAATTATGCTAATAAGAAATATGCAAATACTGACTATTATTAGAATTAAATATTGAAAAACAATCACTTTGCGTCAGGACATAACGAATCCTTTAATATATTTTAAAATCGTAGAAAAATGAGACGATCGATCAGAAAAATGTCGGTAATTAAATACAGTTGATTAGAATCAATATCAAATACAAAATTTCAAGTAAAATGTTTAAAATTAAGCAATTTCGGCCACGGAAACTTTCTCCAAAATTATGAACAGGAGTTTCCTTAGATTTTGAATTGATCAGTATGATTACATAAACGTTACTGATATTTGAGGCTATAGTGATCGAAGTTGTTGGTTTTTCCAATTTGACATTTCACTACGATATGAACAGTTTTGCGGAAAATCCATTTTTCTTTTTCGTGGACAATATGCCACCTATTTCTTCTGTTAACGCGTCAAAGAATGCAAGAAGGATCGTCGAATTATCGGATACCGGTTGCGACGCTAGGTTATCGGTATCTACTCTTCTGCGGAATGCTACTCGTTATTATTCTTCAGAATCTGCTAAAATGAGATCAAAAGAATATTGGAAACCGCGTGGCGAGAAAAAATATACGAATGTACCACTCGAAGAGAGATTACGAAGACAGTATGAACAGGATGTGATAGATGCTGAAGAATTATACTTTGTACCTAAGGAGGATGAAAGTCAGGTAGTTGATGGTCACTTATAAGCTTTAAGAAATGGCGTAATTAGGAATCTGGTTCTAGGGTTATTTAGGATTATATTATTTCGTTTATCCTGTTTGAGAAATTTAGAAATTGTTGGTTGTTAATTTTCAAGTTCTATAATTCTCAAATATTCAAATTTGTAAATTCTCAAATTCCAAATACCCAAATTCTTAAGTTCTTAACTTCCCAAATACCCAAATTTCCAAATTTCCAAATTTCCAAATTTCCAAATTTCCAAGTTTCCAAGTTTTCAAGTTTCCAAATTCCCACATCCCCAAATTCTCACATCCCCAAATTCCCACAACCCCAAATTCTCACATCCCCAAATTCCCACATCCCCAAATTCTCACATCCCCAAATTCCTATATTCCCAATTTCCCACATTCCCAAATTCCCACATCCCCAAATTCTCACATCCCCAAATTCTCACATTCCCAACTTCTCACATTCCCAAATTCCTACATTCCCAAATTCCCACATCCTCAAATTCTCACATCCCCAAATTCCCACATTACCACATTTGCATATCCTCCAATTTTTGTTTCCAACCCCCATTTTGGTTCTACCTCATATCGACTATTAACATTATTAAACCTTGAAAATATACCCCACTTCAAAATAGTCCCAGTTACCACAATGCAATATTTTACAAACAATAATTAATCTTTAATTATCTTCACATGTCCAGAATTATTGGCAAGAATATTCCACGTACGACATCAACGAAAAGGTGGAACACGGAAGAAAACCAAGAATATCCGAAAGAATACCTCACAGGATCCCCGAGTACAATGGCCGCTACGACCACGCTATACCGCAACGTGTTCCAAATATACCCAGAAACAATTCCCCATTTCAACCTCCCTTCCCTAAATCAAAAATCACCGCAAGTCGTTCACAACCCCCCCGTTTCAGTTACCCAGCTTCAGAAATCTACGATCAAGAACTGTTCTGCGATCGAGGAAGAAGGAGATCCATGGACCAAGACTACTTCGAAGAGCTCAAAGAACTACGACATCCAAGAAGCCATAGAGAACATTGGCAGAGGAACAACGAAGATCTCTTCGAAGAGATTGCGCAGCAGAGTCACAATTTTTCGAGATATTCCAGAAGACCATCTTCCGCGAAATCGAGCGACGTAAACGAATCACATGACGAAAGGATTCGTTCCGCACCGAGTTCACCGACCACCGATCGTCGGAAGAGGACTCAATCCATCTCCAAAACGCTTTATCAAAACGCGGAGAGCCAGTACGACATTCAAGCTCCTCTCGACCCTGAAAATCTGAAGAACAACGAAGAAGTATTGAATTCTAGTTGCTCCACCGAGAAATTAAAGCGTTACGTGGATCGCGCGGTCGATAAAGACAGTCTGTCCGACATTTTGAAGTCCGAGCGTCTTCCCAAAATGGTGGCCGAGCGTCCGGTAGTCAAGGAAGAAGCGAGAAACAGTTTCTGGGAGTTTATCTCGCTGGAAGACGACGATGACAAGAAAAGTGGAAGGATGCAAGAGAAACAGAAACCTACATGGCCTATGAGAACGAAACGTCAGACGCAAAATGCAGGTGTCAACGCGAAAATTAAGAGAAGAAATGAACAAAAGAGTCCTGTTATCAGTACGATCGAGGAGGATGTGACAGAAACGAATAATAATAAGAGTTCTGATGATCAGACGAAATTGAGCACAGAAGATGCTGTACCTTCGAAAGAGGTTGATAACAAGACTGCGATGAATTTTGTGGAGAAAACGGTAGCGTGTTTGAAGAGAAAGATCGAGAAACCGAGGGTCGAGGAAGTTTCGAACGATGTGGGTCAAAGTTGTCCAGCAACGATAGAGAAGAAGATCAAGTCAGAAGGATTCACTTATTCTAGACTGCCGATAAGGATTGGTCGCCGTATGAAATTGAAAAATCCGATATCCACGAGGATGCGGAGTAATGTGGAGGGATGTGTGGGTTCGAAGGAAGATAGCAAGGATGTAGGGGTGGAACAGAATTCGGTTAGATCCAGGACTAAGCCGAAGGCGAAATCGAGTTTGTTGGATAATGTGGATGTGGAGGGTACGGAAGCTGCGGAGTATTCGAGATCTCTGGGAAATGTGCAGCGGATTGCTGAAGTTAACAGTTACGAGCATAATGGGTACCCGTTTAGTATATCTACTGGATATGTAGAGTAGTTTCTGTATTTTTCAAATTTTCTAATCTTTAAGGTTCAAAATTTTGCGATACGAAATTTCCATATTTCCAATTTTCTAATTTTCCCATTTTCCAATTTTCCAATTTTCCAATTTTCCAATTTTCCAATTTTCCAATTTTCCAATTTTCCAATTTTCCAAATTTCCAAATTTCCAATTTTCCAATTTTCCAATTTTCCAATTTTCCAATTTTCTAATTGTCTAATTTTCTAATTTCCTAATTTTCCAATTTCCCAGTTTCCAATTTTCCAATTTTCCAGTTTTCCAATTTTCCAATTTTCCAATTTTCCAATTTTCCAAAATCCTAAATTCCGAAATTCCTAAATTCCGAAATTCCTAAATTCCTAAATTTCTAAGCTCCTAAGTTACTAAATTCTCCTACACCCCCAAATTTCTATATTCCTAAATATTTTATTTCCCAAATCCCTAAATGTCTAAATCCCTTAATCCCTAAATTCCCAAATCCCCAAATTCCCAAATTCCCTAAATTTCTAAATTCCTGAATTCCTAAATCCCTAAATTCCCAAATTTCTAATCTTCCAAGTCCCCTATACTAAAGCAAATTAATTATTGATAGTAATTTAGGTGGGAACCAAAAAGGAGACGAGAATATAATGAACAATAACGTAATCGATAAACCAATGGACTCTGTTGAAAAATTGGGAGGTACCGTTAATAAAATGCGAATTGGAAGTCCAAAACCGTTGAGTATGACCGGAGATCATAGAAAAAATGCAACTCTTAGTCCTCGAGGAAGAAAGCTGACTCAAGAAAGTAGCCAGTCGAAGAGAATTGATATTTCAAAGAATTGTTTAAAAGATAATTGCTTTCTTCACTTGCACGACGAAGAAAATATCGTCTGTAACGGTTATTGTACTAAAGATTGCGGGAAATCACGTTGTTTGCAATCTAGGATACCTATAGCCATCAAATCTCGATTATAATTATATCGGTCAAAATGCTTAATTCAATTGTAAATTGTGTATGTAGAAAGGAAACGGGAAAAGAACGGAGAAATATAATTTTTATATAAAAATGAATGTTTTAACAACTGTGATGTATTATGTATTATAAATTATCGACATTTGATAAACCAGCAATTTGGTGTACAATTTTTTACTGTTAATGACTAAAGTAATTGAAGTACTCTACAAGTTATAAAAATAACCATGTGAGTCATCAGTAACAAATATTGTTTATAATTGTTATTGTAAAGTTGATAAAGTGAATAGGTAAAATAAAGATATTGTGCACTTTATGTTTTTGAATTTCTTTTGAATTACCGCGCTTTTACATTTTACTTCTATTAGTTCCTACTTTCACCGCTAGATGGACAACAAGTCTTGGTCCACGAATCGCTATTATTTTTATTTGCCAAATTATTGCTTTAAATTATTAATGTAGTTATTTCGGTTCTGGGGAAACTTCGAAATACAGTCATGTTCCAATTCTGGGCAAATTTTGCAAACGATTCCTTTCTTTTCGAACGAACAATTTTTACCATTCCCATGTTCTTCCCTATATTACCGACGAGATACAGTATAGTGTGCGAACTGTTCTGAATATATAATCCGCATTTTCAGACCCAAGGAATGTATTGCAAGCAGCATAAAATCAATATTAATAAATATATGATAAATATATAGCATATTAATCGATAAAATCAATATTAATTGAATTTTTACGAAAATTCAATTTTTGGAACACGTGGCGCCATCTCTCCGGCGAACAGGGTGAACTACACACTTTTGAAACTCTACTTTAATTAGTTCCCATCTTCTACCGCTATATGGCGCCACGTGTATCTTTCTCGGTTCAATTCCATTAATATAATTGATTTTATTAGCTTAATTAACTATAATATGAATCGAAATACATTGGAGTGCAAGATCAATTCGAATCGTTTTGACTTTACCAAACTATTATAAATTTTTAACCATTTTTAGGATAATCCTAATTACCCTAAGAGTTCCTGTCTTATGTGCGCCATCTAGCGGTAGAAGATGGGAACTAATTAAAGTAGAGTTTCAAAAGTGTGTAGTTCATCCTGTTCGCAGGAGAGATGGCGCCACTTGTTCCAAAAATTAAATTTTCCTAAAAATTCAATTAATATTGATTTTATTGATTAATATGCTATATATTTACTATATATTCATTAATATTGATTTTATTCTGTTTGCAATATATTCCATGGATCCAAAGATGCGGATTATGTGTACACTATACTGTATCTCGACGATGACATAGGGAATGTCATAAGAATGGCAACAAATTTTATAATAAACAACTAAATGTTATTAATAATATTAACGTGTATTATTTATAATAAATCTTGATAAACAGATATGACACAATAAAATCGCAACAATTGATAACTATTATAAAATTATAGATAATCAAAACATGCTTTTCGATTCAATGTCGCCTATATTGACATATCTCTCGAAAATCACGAGTGTACAGGAGCGTACAGATGGACGAGGCGTGTAGATCCGTGACCGTAAAGGGGCTGCACCATGGGTTACCTCAAAAGAAGATCCCGAATGATACCAATTATGTCATCAACGCACCATGTAGTCCCCCGACTAGGTTCATTCACTGTCACGTTACGGATTTCGCCCGCATGTCAACCCCTGCCTTTCCACCCTCCTGTTCTTTGCCCCATAATATACCGCGATCTCCATGGGGGATTTGTGCAGTCTCAGAATCTGAAGGAAAATATGTAATTGTCTTCGCTTACACTTTAACCGCTCAGCGGATACGCGAGGTCATCGGAAGATTTTTAGATCTGGAGATTTGAAGATTTTTAGATTTTTAGATTTGCAGATTTGGAGATTTGGAGATTCGGAGATGATTGACAGATTTCTGAATTCCCGAATTTCTATATTACCGAATTCTCAAATTTCCGAATTTCTCAATTTCCAAATTTCTAAATTCCCAAGTTCCTAAATTCCCGAATTTCAAATCCCCAAATCCCTAAATTTCCGAATTGCAAAATTCTAGAATTCTCAAATTCCCAAACCTTAAATCTCCAAATTCCTATATCCCCAATTCCTATATCCCCAATTCCTATATCCCCAATTCCTATATCCCCAATTCCTATATCCCCAATTCCTATATCCCCAATTCCTATATCCCAAATTTCAAATTTCCGATTTCTGCATTCCCAATTCCCAAAGTTGCGAATTCCAAATCCTCAAATCCCTTTTCCGAATTGCAAAATTCTAGAATTCTCAAATTCCCAAACCTCAAATCTCCAAATTCACATATCCCCAATTTCTATATCCCTAATTCCTATATCCCCAATTTCGATATCCCCAATTCCTATATCCCAAATTTCAAATTTCCGATTTCTGCATTCCCAATTTCCAAAGTTGCGAATTCCAAATCCCCAAATCCCTAAATTTCCGAATTGCAAAATTCTAGAATTCTCAAATTCCCAAACCTCAAATCTCCAAATTCACATATCCCCAATTTCTATATCCCTAATTCCTACATCCCCAATTCCTATATCCCAAATTTCAAATCTCCGATTTCTGCATTCCCCAAAACTGCGAATTCCAGATTCCCAAATCTGCAAATTCCTCCCAAGCTTCCAAACTCCTCTGAAAAATTCCCAAATACCAATTTACGAGGAAGCAAAATAGATAAGAAACGAAGAAAGACACAGAGAAGTTGTCGATGACGTAGAACAGAAGCGGAAAAGGAGGAAAGGAGAAGAGAGCGGACCAACTGGGGGACAGATAATCAAATAACCTGCACGCACCGTATAAATTATCAATCAGGGCGCGATTGTGCAACCCCAACAGAGAGAGAGAGAGAGAGAGGGGTTAGCCGTGTCGGTAAGGGTTGTTACACATCGCCGTTCCAACAGGGGTAGAGGAAAATTGTGCGAGAGCTCGTCCTGTCGAGTGACCTCGCAACGGTTATCTTCCCTTCGTGCGTGGGCGCCCGTGGACGTGAGTTCACGCCCTTAGTCTACGGGATGACACGTGCAAAGAGGGTTACATGTGTCTAACGTTAAAGGCGACCTCCACGCACCCTCTATCATCCCGTAATCGAATCTGCCCAAATATTGCCTCATTAAACTCGGCAAATAGTGCGTGATTTCTGCAAAAAATTATACATTCTTTAAACATATTTTACCTTCTCTCATTTTTTTTATCTTTGTTTAGGAGACTGTGAAGCTTTCTTACTTTTTAATTTTCGGTGAGACTGTAAAACTTTCTTATTTTTAATTTTTATTTGGGACTGTGAAGTTTTCTTGGTTGTAGTCTCTGGTGAGGCTGCAAAGGTTATTTTATTTTTAGTGACTCTTTTGTGATACTGTAAAGTTTTATTATTTTTAACTACTGTTTGGTGAGACTGTAAGACTTCCTTCTTTTTAATTTTTGTTTGGTGAGACTGTGAAGCTTTCTTGGTTTTAGTTTCTGTTTGGTGAGGCTGTAAAGGTTATTTTATTTTAAGCACCTCTTTTGTGAGATTGTGAAGTTTCATTATTTTCAACCCTTGTTTGGTGAGACTGTAAAACTTTCTTATTTTTAATTTTTGTTTGGTGAGATTGTGATGCTGTCTTGTTCTTAGTGTCTGTTTGGTGAAGCTGTAAAGGTTATTTTATTTTTAGTGTCCCTTTTGTGAGATTGTGAAGTTTCATTATTTTCAACCCTTGTTCGGTGAGACTGTAAGACTTCCTTATTTTTAATTTCTGTGTGGGACTGTGAAGCTTTCTTGTTCTTAGTCTCTGTTTGGTGAGGTTGTAAAGGTTATTTTATTTTAAGTACCTCTTTTATGAGATTGTGAAGTTTCATTATTTTCAACCCTTGTTTGGTGAGACTGTAAGACTTCCTTCTTTTTAATTTTTGTTTGGTGAGATTGTGTAGCTGTCTTGTTCTTAGTCTCTGTTTTGTGAGGCTGTAAAGGTTATTTTATTTTAAGTACCTCTTTTGTGAGACCGTCAAGTTATCTTATTTTTTGTGGAATATCAATTTGCTACAAAAATGCAAAGTACCAGAGTTAGTCTCAAGCGTATATTTACTGAAAGAGACCACAAAAAGTAAAAGCTGTTCTTGTAGAACTGAACTAAACGCAGTGGTAAAGATGGACAGGTGCAATAAAACAGTGTTCCCAGGTAGTTTTGACCTTTGAAGGGAGGGGCAGCAGCAACAGACATGATTGATCATACCATTAAAAATATTTAAGAGTATCCTCAAAATCTTTAATTTTTGTACAGTGAGATCAAGTTTTCTTACTTTCAATCTCTGTTTACTGAAACAGAGTTCCACCCCTCCGAAAGGTGCCTAATAATACAGTTTGAAATGAACTCACGACCAACCTTGAAATGTGATTTTAATTTTAATGTTAATCTAATTGAACGTATTTGTTTCTTCCTTGTAAAGAATTACGAGTCAAAACACGGGGGAGCGTTGTGCAGGGTACGTGTGCAGTGTACACAAGGATGTTAACTAAGAGGGTGATGCCATTATACCCTGAGCGTGGGTGTACGTACACGTAAATTCACGCCCTACATTCCGGTTTGACACGTGCATCGGGATAGACGCAACTTGCCCCGAAATATCCGACGCGAGCAAGGTAGATGAGCTACGATGCACGTGCGCCTCGCACAATAAGCTGGAATCGCATTAATTTACGGTTAAAGTGACGTTCAATTTTTATCGCCACTCTCAATTACATGGGACGAACTATTAACAGAGCGAAATACAATTATTTCAATGTAATTAAGTTTATTAGAGTTGTGGATAAAGTTAGTAGACATCTTCGAATCGACTTTGAGGGCCTCGTGCGGCGAAGTCGACAACTATTTTTAAACAAAGAAATATTTTTTACTTTCATTTTCAAAATATTCCTTGTATATTTATCTATTGTATGTTATAATATTCTTTGGACATTTATTACGTGTATTATTTTATTTTTTGCAGTGAACATTACATTTATGCTGGAAGGGTGCAGAGCGTGATTTTGCAGTTCGGCTGTTAAAACATTATAAAATGTGAAAGTTGTAATAATACATATAATAAAGAACAAAGCTTCACATTGTACATTATAAATCTTCGTTTCGTGTACACTTGCTGATCAATTGATGCAATTCCAGTGAAACGCTATTATTTTATACCTCAAGTTATGCTTCCAATCCTAAACCTTTAAAAATCTTTTAAGAGGCAAATTAAGTATGCAGTGTACAGAGGTTGAAATAGTTAAATGATACATATAAGTATTTCATATCGATGATTTATCGTGATATTGTACATCAAACATGTACATCAAAAGTTACATACAGTTTTGAGTTCCTATACGAATTTCGAAGCGATCGCACGGAATGAAACGAAAAAGAACAAAACGGTAGAAATCGCAGGGCGTGCCTTCGTCCGCTTCGCGAAGCGAGATGCACCCATTAAAAGATGTAGCCACGCGCCAAGATAAAGAATCCTGAGGGAGATTAAATAGTTTCCCATAGCCGCAGGCAGTGCACGATTGTGCACCGTAGCGACAACGGGATTCGGAACGTTCTCACGTTCGCAACATGGTGTTTTCGGATCGTCGCTTCCGATACGCGTGCCGTTTCCCTAACCTAACCCCTTAAATCGATAAAAAAACTCACCTTTGATTTCACTTAATATCGTACTTAAAATAATAGCAATCTGTAGAGATGGGGTAGAAATGTATCAGTATATCAAAAACTAAAAACATCGTTTATTGAATCACCTATCTTTTTGGTCAGTTGACACTGTATACAGTAAAGGAAGAATGCAAATTATGCAAATAAAGAATGAGTGTGAAAAATGAGAAATGAAAACGAGTGTGAACGATTAAAGTAATTTAAACTTCATGCGTTTGAAACTAACCTAACCTACTTGGACTAGTAGGTCTACCTACCTAACCTAACTTTGAGTTTGGCGCCAAATTCGAAACACATAAGTACCAAAGAGTGCTTTTAGATATTCATCAAGTATTTTAACCAGTTAACTGCGGAAGCTATAGTACATACACATTGATCTCAAGGTAAATACACCTATTACAAAGAAAACTAAACAATTCGTTAAATTCGTGAAACTCGTCAAAATAGTTTTGGATCGAGTAAACACTTCGAACGCAGTTAACCTAAAAATTCGGTGATAAACCGAAATCTCGAAATTACGTTTTCGATCAGTAGCTAATATAAGAGGCCATAAAAATAAACTAGATATATTCTCAACCGATACGAGGTGGTTGTTTATATCGCGATGGATCGACTACGCGAGTGGTTGCACGGCTCACGAGTAAACGCCTCGGGTCTTTATTTAATAAGTTGTTATAAATTACACGGCTACCGCATATTAAACCACCTTCGACATATTTATAGTGATTCTTAAAGAAAGTACGTCGAACGTACGAATATGTAAATCACTTGGCCCGGGTCTGGATACTCATTCGCATCGGCGTACACGCGTATGATCTTCTCGATATCTTTTGCCCTCCTGCTCGATACATTGCCCGTTCATCTTCCCCGGCTACCGGGGACCGTGTGCTAGTGGTACGGCCCTACAACACCCGCGGACACGTTTACGAATTTATCTTCGGCGATGAAACGACAAACGGTTTTAATTGCCGCCTCGAGCTACGCGATGGTACCTCCGTTTCTTTTCTGCCTCGTTATTCCCGTTCGGTTTGAGCTTCTGAGAGTTTTAGGCCCCGCGCTTCTTCGTCCCAAACGGGAATAAAACTGGACGAAACAAATAAACGAAACGAAATTATGGACACTTCGGAGCGGTATTTATTGCTTGTAAAGTATTAAATAAATACGATTTAAAGAATAGAAACAAGTTGGTATCTTTGGTAAAATCAATATTTGGTTATTAGCCTGAAACATATGGCTATTTCGGTTGGTCACTCAGGGAGAGGTTTATGACACTTCATAAAAAATAACTGAAAATTGATTGTTGAATTTGTCGAGAAAGATCTGACGAAATATCGAGAGGAAAAGAGCAAATGGCAACGAAACGAACTTAACGGGGAGAATCGAAGGCACAGTTTGCGCTAACAGCGTTTGATCTCGCAGTTTGTCCCGTGGGAGGTTAACAATGCCTTATGTCGGTAGTCCTGGTTCGGCACGCAGAAGTTCGTGGATGTTCCCTGTCCAAGAAGTTTCCGGGATAATCCGATCACTGGGCCGCTCCCTGACGAACTAGGGCCTCATTGTCGCGCTTATAACGGCACGCGGTACCATTTGTCGGCGTTATCGTTACAAACGATACAAACGATCCAATTTCGGGCACGGGAGAGTCGGCAATTTTCCAAATGCAGCCAAACATCCCTGTGGAAATCGTTACTGATACGATTTACATTAATCGAGACAGTTCTATCCAGTTCATAAAAGAAAAAGTAAAGAACATTTAAACATAACAAATGTAAAAAGATGTAAAAATATGTGAAGGTATAAATACATTCCTAACTAAAAACACACACAAAAATTCAAAATATGTAGCAATTGAAAAAAAAATTTTTATTAATGACGAGGGGATTTGAACTTATGATAGTATGATTTTAAGAACATATCACTTAACCATCTTTGCTAATGCACCTATTTTAATATAACGAAGTAATTAAGTTATATGACGTCTGGAAATCAGAGAAAACTTAATATCTCTCTAAACAAGAACTATTCACAAAAAAGTTTTAATACAAATTAGTTTATTATTGCTCTACGTTCATCAGAAAAGGTTTCATAGAAATTTATGTTCCCACGGTTTTGTCTCGTTAGAGGTGCAAGATTAGTCCTAGATAAAAATCGTTACGCCAATGCGTGAACGTAGCAAATAAGAAGAGAAAAGAAACATCGAGTATCATTATAGTTACGTGGGTACTATAATCCCGTGATAGTCGCGCGGAGAGAAGAGCTAAAGCACGCCGCTGGGCCATAAGTCATTCGAGCCGGCAAAGAGAACGAAATAAACGAACGAGAAGTCCTGTGGACGAACAGAGAGCAAGATACGGGAAGAGGAGAAGTGTCCCCGAAAATCCTGAAACCCACGCGGCCCCGACCGAGTTAATATATTTTATCTAGTGGGATATATCCCCCGGAGGTGGTGGCTTTTATATACCGTGTACAGGTATTTATGTGTCGCCGCCTTTCCTAAGCGTTTGATATATGAACTTTCAGGGAACGATATTTTCGAGACGAGAGGATGCAGCCCCGTTCTTCGTTATTTCAGTAACTCTTAGTGTAACGTAACTATAATGCCATTTCTAGTAACTATCAAGATAGTTAATAGATAACTTATCAAGATAATTTTGTAGATTTTATTTAGGGAAGAGTGTGTGTCATTTTTTTAGGGTTAAGGACTGGACGCTTGTTATATTGCCATAAATTGTCGACAGTTTTGGGATTTGGTGATTTAGGGATTTCTGTGGTGTGTAGTTTAGATGCTCGGAGATATCGAGATTTAGGGAATTTAGGATTTTGGGAAGTTTGGGGAATTTGGGGAATTCGGGATTTGCGATTTGGGGAATTAGAGGGATTTAAGTTTTGGGAAATTTGGGATCTGGACAATTTGGGAATTGGACAATTTGCAATTTGGGGGATTTGAGATTTGGGGAATATAGAATTTGGGAACTTTAGGTTTTGGGAAATTTGTGATTTGGAAAATTTGTGATTTGGAAAATTTGCGATTTGGGGGATTTCAGATTTGGGGAATGTAGAATTGGGTGAATTTAGGATTTGGACAATTTGATATTTGCACAGTTTTCAACTTGGGACTTTTGCGATTTAGGGAATTTGAGATATGGGGGATTTAGGATTAGGGCAATTTGGGATTTGTACAATTTGAGATTTGAAAAATTTATACGAGAAAAGCACATTGTATAATATCTCACGTCTCGCCATTTTCTCCACAGCGAAAGGAAAACGTCTTAGAAGAAGATCCAAGGATCGTTCAGGAAGCTGTCACGTTGGAGTGACCGATCTTCGAAGGAGCTGCCTCGAGCAGAGTCCGGCATACAGTTTCGTAATCAGCTATGCAAACGATCTTTGGCGCAATAAAAATGGCAGTATCTATAATGGCGCCGCTAGAGCTTTTTGCTCGTAAACGTTGCCGATGAAATACGTCCGGTAACGTTGATAGATAAATATAACCTGACCCTGTACGAGCGGCTATGCGTATACACGGACCAGCGGACAGTGGCGTTTCACGAGCGACTTACGTTACAGATGCTAACCTTATGACCGTTAATGATAATTATAGTATTCCGAGTGTATTTACCTGAATATTACCCCTTTCAGTTGAGGAGAAATAATGATTTCCTTGTACGGAGAAATGGATAATGATCGGCAAGAAAAGGGTAAAAATGAAGCAACACGGTTAGGAAACTTTTCTGTTGATTTATGAAATATAGTATACTTCGGGTTAAGCTGTTTAGGTATTGACGGAAATATAATATATTGGATTTGATAATTTAACATAATGTGATATATAGGATTTTTTATGTTGGATTTGAAGGTTTTGATTTACGGAGATTTGAGAAAAGATACAGTTTCGTGGTAGAGGTCTTGTTTGGGGTGTCGTTGGTTGTGAATTAGTGTTTGGGGAGTTAGGAATTTAGGATTTAAGAGACTGGGGTTTTTGAGGTATAGGGATTTATATAGTTAGGGGGTTGGAAATTAGGGATTTGAGAGATTGGGGTTTTGGAGATATAGGGATTTATAAAGTTAGGGAGTAAGGAATTTAGGGATTTGAGAGATTGGGGTTTTGGAGATATAGGGATTTATAAAGTTAGGGGGTTGGGGAATTAGGGATTTAAGAGATTGGCGTTTTGGAGGTATAGGGATTTATAAAGTTAGGGGGTTGAGAAATTATGGATTTGAGAAATTTGGGTTTGGGGAGTATAGGGGTTCAAGAAAGGGGTTAGAAAATTATGGACTTGAGAAATTCGGGTTTGAGGAGTATAGGGGTTCAAGAAGTTACGGGGCTCGAAAATTAGGGATGTGATTACGGATTTGAAAAGTTAGGGAACTAGGAAATTACGGATTTGAGGAATTCAGGTTTGAGGAGGTTAGGGATTTAAGAAGTTAGGGACTTGCAAAATTAGGATGTGGATATTTAGACATGTAGGAATTAGAGTCTGTAATGTGAGCATTTAGGAATATAGGAATTTGGGGATTTGAGTATTTGTAGTTTAGAAATATCTAAGTCTCCAAATATCTCAATCGCGAAACCCTAAATCCGCAATTTGTCCATCTCCGTTTCCATTAATCAACAAATTCCATGAAAAGTCGTAAGAACATGACGCAACGTTCACATCGAATTTCAGGAAAGAGAGCTATAAAAATGAAACTACTATAAAACGTTCTCCAAGGTGGCCTTGTCTAAATGTTAGATTTACGCGTATTAAAAAGGAATTTACAATATTAATAAGGTTCACCTAATGGACCGGTGATCTCTATTTCGTAGCCCTCCGGCCTATTCTCTGACCTATCGTTTAAAAAATCATTGGACTGGTAGAAAAATCAAATCGTAAATATTGAAATATAACGCAAAACAGACGTTTCGTTCGCTCGTAAAATATCGAAGACAATCGTGACTTACGCGATGAAATCGAACTTGGAACAGCTATTACAGACACCGTGACGTGTCCCGATATCCCGACCACGGCAATTAAAATATATTAAAGACCACTTAATACATGGCCGAGTTACTATATGAACGAGATTGATCGGAGTGTGTGCGTGAATCGTCGGGACGCGGATAGCAGTATTTCATATTTAATGCGAAACCGTAACTCGCCGCGGTTGCCGCTTCTTGTTGCCGTAACTCGTTCTTTTTTCGATTTATAATTTATTACGGGCCGCCATTGTCGGCCCACCGCGACAAGAATGCCTTTCTCGGATACGAGAACGTGCCGATACGACCCCGTGCACCGTCATCATAAAATAGTGGACCGAGCGCTAATCTTTGCTACGCGTTCTCGGAACTTCGCAATAATTATCGCGATCTTCGCCAATTTTAATTAAACTTACTTTTTCATCCAACTTCGTCCTGGAATGCTGGACTTGAACAGTGTATATGCTTTTTCAAATTGTTATATTTTTCAATTTTTTAAATTCTCATGCATTTCATATATCACCAAATTCAAGCTCTCCTCAATCTTCTCATTTTCAAATACTTGTAATTTCTAAATAATAACATTCCATATTTCAAATCCTCACGTCCTCGAAGTTTTCCATTTACAACACCTTACATCCCTAAATTCAGAAATTTCCAAATCTCTACATCCCCAAAATCTCTGCGTTCCCATAGTCCCAAATCTCCACATTTGCAATACTCCAGATCCTCCCATATCCAATACCCTACATTCCTAAACTCAGAAACCTCCCTCCCTACTTTCCAGATCTCCACATTCTCTTCATACTCCCAAACTCTACTATCCTCAACATCTCATATTCCTAAACTCAGAAATTTCCAAATCTCTACATCTCCAAATCCCTGCGCTCCCATAGTCCCAAATCTCCACATTTGCAACACTCCACATCCTCCCATATCCAATACCCTACATTCCTAAACTCAGAGACCTCCCTCTCTACTTTCCAGATCTCCACATTCTCTCCATACTCTCAAACTCTACTATCCTCAACACCTCATATTCCAAAACTCAGAAATTTCCAAATCTCTACATCCCCAAATTTCCACATTTCCCCACATTCTCCCATACCCAATTCCTAAACCTCCAAACTCCCTACTTCCTAAATCCCCATATATCCACATTCCCACCCCGACCTCCCAAATCATCAAATAGCTAAACTCCCCTAAGTACCAAATTTCTCAACATTCTCAAAAGAAAGCAAAATTAGCTCTGGACCGTATTACAGGAGTATGCAGAGGGTCCAATAACGACGACCTAATGTTTGCATCTTTTTCACGAAGCCGTTCGACAGGTAGACGGTTAAACACACGCTCACGCGTTTAACAAACGAACACGGATATCTCGTATCATCGGATGAGTTAGACGGTCGGGTCCAGTCGTCGGTGCGAAGTCAGTCACTGATGGTGCTGGTATGACGTGGTAAATTATTTATTCACCGGCGACTGCGGGTGAATAATGGATGTTCCTTCACCGCGAATGGCACCGAGAAACGTTATTGATCACCGAAATATCAAAAGTAGGCGTATCCATCACCGATGGACCACCATACGCACCTGGGACGTGTGTTAAAAACGACCCGGTAGAAACGTGCGCGTACACCGACGGACGGACGGATGGACAAACGGACGGACGGATGGAATGCTCGGCCCTGCATCGGTACGGGCTTGTTCCAACAATAAAATCGATTTTTCATACCGGGCATTTATCATACACCCGCGATAATAGGCGTGTATGGAGATACGATATAAATATTTCGAGGTAAATAATCGTTAGCTTTCGAGTACCGGAGTGTGGAGAGAGCATTAATAACGTCGGGGCCGCCTTTTCGCGCGTTACAACGAATTGACAGCACCGTAGAATCCTTCGTTACCGATACGATAGTCCGTTAATTGTGGACTTGCGATTGTAATAACCTCCCACGTTTTTCTCCGAGAAAGAATCTCTTGCTTTCTCTACGGACCTCCAATGGCTGTGTACGTACACCGTTGTCGGTCCTTGGTTCATTTTCCTCTTAAACACTTTTCGTTTCTTAATTTCATTTTTAAACTGTTAGGTACTTTGGCTTACAAGTAGGTTTTCTGGGTAGGTCCTCTTTTAAGTACTTCTGGTTAGGTCCTCTGTTTTGTAAACACTTCTGGTTGGTCAATTTGGTTTCTTAGTACTTCTGGTCCAGTTTTTTGGTTTTTAAGTACTTCTGGTTAGGTCCTTTGGTTTTTAAGCACTTTTGCTTAGGTCCTCTGTTTTGTAAACACTTCTGGTTGGTCAATTTGGTTTTTTAGTACTTCTGGTCAGGTTTTTTGATTTTTAAGTACTTCTCGTTAGGTCCTTTGGCTTGTGAGCACTTCGTGTTAGGTCCTTCGATGTTTAAGCACTTCTGGTTGGTTAATTTGGTTTTTAAGCACTTGTTAGGTCCATAGATTGTTAAGCACTTCTGGCTGATTAATCTGGTTTTTGGTAATTTTCTGGTGACATGAAGTCACTCATACAAATCTTTGAGCGTTCTATAGGAATGATATAGGTACACATGGATGTTGAAATCTTATTCATTTCTTTATATCTTATTGATTGCAGTAATACAAACTGTATCCACATATTTTGAAATGAAAATATCAACGTGTCAGGTTACGAGACATTCTGTACAAACATCGTAACAAAATGATTAAAAACAAAGTTTCGAACCTGAATGAAACGAAGAACATAGCCGTTCAAGTTCACCAAGTTTTCTCGCGGTAATGACGCAATTAGTATCCCGCTGACTTTCAAAAGAGGGTTTGCTTTCGAAGTACGTACTCGTGGAGAGCCTCGAAGCGTTTAACGGTCCTTTGTTCGATCAATCGATACAATTTTTCGCGTGGTACGTCGAGATCGAGGGGCAAATTATCGGCGACGAGTGTCGCACGGTCGAATGACGTTCTTATCTCGGTGAAAAGCGTCTATTTGGGTGATCCAACTGTACCCACCCTCGTATATCTTCCCCAGAATCTACCCACTAGACGTCGATGAATACGTATTCTCTTCGTGGACGATTATGTGGTATTAGTAAATAACGCCTGACACTGTAAATAAATATCACTGGATAGAAATCATACGTAGATCAATAGATTAATCAGGGATGCGTCGAGATATCGGGAGGAACAAATTCTAAGTACATTGATGGGTGTTGGAATTTTTGGGATTTAGGAATTGGAGATTTTGGGAGTTGAGAATTGTGGGATTTGGGGGTTGAGGAAGTTGGGGCTTGTGGGACTTGGAGATTGTAGGAATTGGGGATTTCGGGATTTGGGAATTATGGGATTTGTGGATTGTGGGATTTGGAGGTTGTCAGAATTTGGGATTTTGGGATTTGGGAATTGTGGGATTTGGGGATTCTGAGATTTGGAGATTGTAGGAATTGGGGATTTCGGGATTTGGGAATTATGGGATTTGTGGATTGTGGGATTTGGAGGTTGTCAGAATTTGGGATTTTGGGATTTGGGAATTGTGAGATTTGGAGATTGTAGGAATTGGGGATTTCGGGATTTGGGAATTATGGGATTTGTGGATTGTGGGATTTGGAGGTTGTCAGAATTTGGGATTTTGGGATTTGGGAATTGTGGGATTTGGAGATTTTGAAATTTGGGGATTGTGAAGTTTAGTGACCTTGGGAATTGGGATTTGTGGGATTTGAAGATTGTAGGAATTGGGGATTTTAGGATTTAGAAATTGTGGGATTTGGAGGTTGTCGGAATTTGGGATTTTGGGATTTGGGAATTATGGGATTTTGGAATTCTGGGATTTGGGGATTCTGAGATTTGGAGATTGTGAAGTTTAGTGACCTTGGGAATTGGGATTTGTGGGATTTGAAGATTGTAGGAATTGGGGATTTTAGGATTTAGAAATTGTAGGATATGGGGATTGTGGGATTCTGGAATTTAGAACATGTAAAGTTTGGTAACATTGGGAATTGGAAATTGTGCGATTTGAGAGATTGCAGGAATTAGGGATTTTGGGATTTTGGAATTGTGAAACATTGGGATTATGAGATTTGAGGTTTGTTGAACTTGGGAATTGTGGGATTTGAGGTTTATGGTGATTTAGGAAATTAGGGATTGTGCGAATTGATTGTGGGATTAGAGGGATTGTGGGTTATTATAGTTGTATGGAATGATTTGGAGATTGAGAGACTTGGTAATTGTAGGGTAGTGGAATTATGGAATTTAATGACTGAGGGATATTGAGATTGCGACACAGTGAGCTTGTGGAATTGCAAGATGTTTATATTGTGAAATATTGGTATTGTGGAATGTTGGAACTGTGGTAATATACTGAAATTTTGAGATTGTGCAACATTAGAATTGTGATATAGTGTTATAAAATTTTAAGATTTTGCGAATTTCAGATTTAGGTATTTCAAAATTTTGGAATTACTTTGATCCTTAATAACCTTGCAACTTCCGATACCTCGAAATTGAACCTCGACACTTAAAGACCCTAGGAAACATGATCCACGATAAATCGATACAAAACTTCCATCAGCCCTTGATGTCCTAATCACGTGGTTAGTTTGCATAACGAGTACCCGATCCCTACGGCTAACAATATCGTTCGAACTGTAGGATTACCATAAGCGTGGACGTTCTACTAATCGCGCGTCATTGAAATTGTCGAGTAGCTACTTTGGCTGAAACAATCTACCGTTTATCAAAGTACGGTCGCTGTAAACGGTACGATAAATCAGCTCCAGCTGACGGAAACGATCGGTGTGTGCAGCGGTTTCCTGTCTGGACCTATTCTCGAAGCTTTGGAAACTGCTTTTGATAGGGACTCGTTGTCGTCGTGTTGAAATAGAACCGAGCGAACTCGTAACGACGTCCGTGACAAATCCGCGTCGATTAATCTCTGGCAAATACGCGAGCTGGACGCGGACCGTGTCCGTTTCTGTTTATTAGCATCGGTAGACACCGGTCATTTACAAGGTGTAACTATGCGGCCAGGTGGTCGATAGGGAAACTCGACCGACGAAAAAGCTTCACCCGGAATAATCCCCAGCTGAGCCACTCCACGGGATTTTTTTCTTTCTTCCTCGCTCTTAGTTCTTTTTTTCTCATTTCTCGCCTCCTACGGCGTTACCTCTTCATCTTCGGTCGTGCGCATGCCACGGCCCCTCCGACCCGTGCCCACGGATTCGGGAATAATTACGCGATCAATAGGCTAAATATCTGTTGCCTCAATCACGTGGATAAACGGAGGCGCCTGGTAAATTGGATTATCGACACGTTCAAGGGGCGACCCTGTTTGCTCTACTCGTGCCGCTGTGTTTTCCGTCAGATGGCGTCTTCTAAGTCTTGCAAGAGACTCAAATTAACTATAGTTTCTTACAATTCACCTTCAAAATATTGCATTCGACAAATTTTACTTTACTTCATTTTTACATTAGGATATCAGTATTGGAATTTTATTAGGACTTTGATCATTTTTTGCATTTCACTACCAAATTCTAAGATCCTTACATTTATCAAATACTTACATTTCTATATGTATAATTAAATCCCCAACTCCATATGTTCTATGTCCACAAATTCTTAACCATTATCCCAAAGTTAAAATCCCCCAAGAACTTAGATTTTCAGTTAACTATACATAGCTGAATTTGATGTAAACATACAAGAAAAATCTTTTCAATGAAATTTGAAGTGGACTAATTTGCCCTAACCTAAATATCCAAATAAACATTCACTTATAACACGTGAGCTCCTTTCACAAAATTCGAATGGAAAGTTAGATCATACATCATCCACCTGCTCGTTTCACGGTTGAAACATGGAAAAACTAGCCCGGCCTCGGGTAAGTATATTTGTTGATCGTAAACCTGCTCGCGCCACAAATCTAGCGATTTGGTACTCAGGTGTGCGCATACGTTACCGGCTAAACGCGTTCAAAACTTATGCAGTGAACATACGAGAAGCGTGAGTTTAATCTACTAACGGTAACTAACCCGTAAGCCCGGAGAGACGGCGTCGGGACTAAAGGGGATCGAGGATAAGAGATGCAGTGGACGATCAAGGGATATTTCCATGCGAACCTCCGAGAGCTGGACTTAAAGGCTTCGGATTCTTATTTCCCCATAAATAATTTTAATGACGCGCCGCGGCAGTTCAGGTATAGGGTGAAGTTATGCGAGACCCTGTACCTGTAGGCAGCCTCGTATTGTTATTTATTATATTCGTCGCACGTGAATAAGAGTTGCGCCCGTGGAAATGCGAAAACCACGTTGGTAAACGCGTCAGGAACTCAATGTCGTTCGTTCTCGGACGTTTTTTCACTGACCACTTTGTATACTGCCTCTCTACAACATTTGCATATTGTAGCTCTTATACTGCAACCTCGTTTCACGCCATTTTCGTTGGTACTTTGTGTTCACAACGGTTTTATTCGCGTGCGATCATACCACTAGGTACTTTTTGGGGAATATTTGGTTGTCAGAGAGGTGTAGGAATATGTAGGGTACTTGCAATTTTGGGGGAATCAATGTGGGGATAAAATGTATTTTCAGTTTTCAAATTTATGAAAGATTCAATTTTTGAATCATCAAATTTTCATATCTTCAGATTTCCAAATTCATCTATTTTTCAATACCAAACCTCTAGATTCTCACATTCCCAAATCTTCAAATTTTCGAATCCTTAAATCCCCAATTCCCTAAATCCTTAAATTTCCAAATCCGCAATTCCCGAAATATTCAAACTTCCAAATTCCTAAATCCCTAAATCTCCAAATTCTCAAATTCTCAAAACCCGAAATCCTCAAATCACGAAATACACAAATCTCAAAATTCTCAAATTTCCAAATCCCCAAATTTCCAAATCTCAAAATTCTCAAATTCCCAAATCCCCAAATCCCTAAATTTTAATATTCCTAAGTTTCCAAATCCCAAAATTGCCGAATCCTTAAGTTCCGAAATACCGAAATCCCCAAATTCCCAAAATCTTGAAATTCTCAAATATCCAAATTTCCAAATCACCAAAATTCCCATAACCCCCCAATTCCTAAATCCCCAAAATCCCCAAAATTCCCAAACCTCCGATCCTTAACTTTCAAATTCCAAATTTTGAAATAGTTAAAAACGTTTCCTCCGCATGATCTCTCTCAATTTTTGGCGCGTGCACGAAAAGAATGGTACATAACCGTGATCCGTATAAGGGCGAAGTCTATTAAGAATTAAACGGTGTATTTATCGTCGGCGAGTGGACGCGTATCACATCGCAATCTATCACAACAAGCCCGAGGATTGTGCTCGAGGATCCCTCGCAGCGTCTCGGGAGAAAGATTTTCGAGAATGATCCAGCGCGCGGAACGCGACCAATGAAAAAAGAGTCGCATTGCTCATAGAGCCGGGGAGCGCTGTGCGCGTGCGCGCGACGTTGCTCCTCGTGGCAGCGTTTAATTTCGCGATCTTGGGCGGATCGGGAGTGGGCCAATCGGAGACAGCGCAACGGTCACGCCCACCGGCCGCTCACGGCCACGCCCACCGTGGAACGAGACACGATAGAAACGGGTCTTCGCGGACCCGCAGTTCTGTGTGTGCCGTGTACCGTAGCCTCGCTCGGGAATTGCATTATATCGCCGAGCGCACCGGCCGTATTCGAGCTATGCTGCGCTCCTCGGGCGTAGCTATCGCTTGCTCGCGCCTCACGTGAACGCGTTTATTTTCCGCGCGGTTTCTACGATGCCTTTGAGATTGCCAATTAACCTGTGATCGATACCGGGAACACAGAGATCGTTTAACGCAACCGCACGGTGTACCAGTGTCTTGATCGCTGTTCGAGAGAATCATGAAGGTACGTGTATTTATAATACTGTGGTTACTTAATATGAAACGTTTTCTGACTTTCTTATTATTATCTTCGTTAAAGACTTCGTTAATGAACATGGAGCTCCTACTTAGCAGACCTGTGATTTGAAAATAATTTTTGGAAAATTTTTTGAAGACAGATTACATTTTACTGACTAAAAGTGGGTATCTTCATTTATATTTATGTATAAAATGTTTAAACATTGTTTTAAATGAACGTGGAGCTGTAGCTCTAGTTAACACCTGAGTCCCTTCAGTATGACAACAAACGAGATCTTTGAAATTCTCTTAAATAATGCAGTAAATGATATTGACTAATACTTCATGCATATAGCTCCCATTTACAAAGCAATAATCTTGAGGAATCTTAATCAATGAGTTTAAAGTATCTTCCTAATGTGATATAGAACTAAGACATTTGTTGAATTTTTTAAATAAAAGCACTAAATGATTTTAATTAAAGATTTAATATTTTAGAATATTCATGTGTAGAGAATATGTAAAGTGACTTTTGTCAATTACTGTTAATTAAATATAATACTCAGGACGTTCTCATATAAGGCCGAAATGAAATGTAGTTGGTAGTGTTTTCCGGGAAGACACAAATATTTAACAGTCAATTAGCAGCAGTATTCAGGAAGCTTACTAAAATTATGAGCGAATGTAAAAAATGTGAGGAGAGGTAACATGCATGAGACGGTTAGAAGCGCGTTAATTTCCTGATTTACATCGACCGTTTGCATCTTTAATTTGCTCATATCCACACAATGGAAATAATTGTTAAACATACGTTATAAATTTTTCCCTATCTAGCAACTTCCCGTACTCACTGAAAGGACGAATAAACAACTCTCGGCGCGAAATTAAAAACTTGCAACCGACGCAGTCTGTTTCCTCGCGCCATAAAGTCCCTAGATCCGTCGCGGTCGGGGCTTGATGAGGTTGATGAGCGTTGGTGGACAGGCAAGTCGTGACCCCCTGCAAAAACACACACGGTGCGAACGAATGTCGCGGAATCTCCCGACATGAGACGCATAAAGCAAACCGCGGTTGTTTATCGCGTGTCACTAAATATCGTCGTAGACTGCCGGGACTCCATTGTTAGCGGCGCACCGATGCGTGTCTCGGATCGAAAACCTTAAATGCTCGAGTAACCGAACTTCATTCACCTCTCTGAACTTTCATTCATCGAATGTTTCGAACCGCAGAGAGTAGCGACGCGGCGCTCGCAGCTGGAAAGAAGGCACGTGGATCTGATTGGTCGTAACGGATACGATTGGAACGACGTGTGGAACATACGATAAATTATATTATTTAGCAAAAAGGTATACAAATGATTATAATTAGTTGCATCTCTACAGTAGGAGGAACCACGTGCATTCTTTCTAGCTTTGAACATGGTTCTAGTAACTTATCAGATTCGGTTACGATTTATATGAAATGCATGAGGGAATGGAAAATGTACTTGTAAAATCACGTTCGAGACACGGCACATCCCACGCGAACGAGCTTTTCAAGATGGCACCCAGTGCGTGTGTGGTCCAGTAAATTGTCGGTGTAAGGCGCAAAATGGCGCATCAGCTTTATCTGGAGTTATGTGGCTCGGTTTTTAAAGGACTCGTATCCAAACGAAGTGTGTGAGTTGCGAGGATGACGAAAATCAGAGCGGAGGTGTTATATTGCCGTGTGCTTGGATTGTTACACGTTAGATTTCAACCCGCTAGATTATCACGTGTTGGATTTCCACCCGTTAGATTATCATGTGTTAGATTTTCACCCGTTAGATTATCACGTGTTAGATTTCTACGCATTCCATCGCTACAAATTAGTTTGCAACGCGTTAGATTCCTACACGTTAAATTTCTACACGTTACATTTTGCCTGTTACATTATCACATCTTAGATTTCTACCCGTTGGATTATCACGTGTTAGATTTCCACCCGTTAGATTATCACGTGTTAGATTTCTACGCGTTCGATCGCTACAAATCAGATTGCAACGCGTTAGATTACTACACGTTAGATTTCCACGCGTCAGCTTATTACCCGTCAGACTTCCACGCGTCACATTTCCACGCGCTAGATCTTCACATGTTAGATTTCAACATGTTAGTTTGTTACGTGTTACATCTCAATACATTAGATCGCTGCACATTAAATTTCCATACGATATTTTGCCAAGTGTTGCATTGCAATGTAATTGATAATTACACATTAGATTATCTCCCGTTACATTACTACAAACTTCCACGCGTTAAATTGCAACGCAAATTCGAATCATTGAAGCTCGCGTTCAAATTGTAAACTATTAGACCCACAAAGTAACCTTCTACGAAAAAATATTTGGCGCCTTAAGTCTTTGAGCGAAGATGGACAAGGATCATCGGAAGGTGTCGCTGATCCCATAGATCGTAATTCCGGATGATCCGTTTTACGTTGGACACCGGGTTAAATCCGCGTGCTTTTTTCACCGGCATTAATCTTCCCTGATCTTCTCTAAAATCCTTGCGTTAATTCTACTTTATCGATCGCGTTCAAGTAATACGCGTTGAACTATTAGCCATGAAATCGGTATTCGGGGATACGCTGTTTCTCTTCTTTAATTGATGCGATCAATCTTCAGAGTTAACTGTAGCGGACTGAGGATGAATCGCGAAGATTTTATCTCCGTTATTCGGGTCAGACAAAATGGCGTTGATGCGACGTACAGTGACTTTAATCATGTTCCTAAGTAGCACGTAATATAATCATTATAACTTCCTTCATGTAAAGAAATTCTTATTACTATCTGAAAATAATTTTCTTTAAAAACTTCATACGCAATCTTTACCTTTCATTATAGTTTACAGTTACTATATTTGATGATAGAACAGGAAGAATTTGGAGATTTAGAAATGCTTAGTCTTGTCATCTAGTAACGTAACATAATAACCTGATAACCTAGTAATCCAATTTAGCAACCTAATCTAGCCATCTAGCCATTTACTTATATCGTCATTGAGTAATCTAGTGTTCTAGTAATATAGTAATCTAATAACCTGCTAATCAAGCAATTTAATAAAGTAACTGTACCTGAATGACTGAACATCTAGTCATCTAATCTAGTTATCTAGTCATCAAGTAATCTAATAATCTAGTAATATAGTAATCTAATAACCTGCTAATCAAGCAATTTAATAAAGTAACCGTACCTGAATGACTGAATATCGAATCATGTAATCTAGTTATCTAGTCATCAAGTAATCTAATAATCTAGTAATATAGTAATCTAATAACCTGCTAATCAAGCAATTTAATAAAGTAACTGTACCTGAATGACCGAACATCGAGTCATCTAATCTAGTTATCTAGTCATCAAGTAATCTAATAATCTAGTAATATAGTAATCTAATAACCTGCTAATCAAGCAATTTAATAAAGTAACTGTACCTGAATGACTGAACATCTAGTCATCTAATCTAGTTATCTAGTCATCAAGTAATCTAATAATCTAGTAATATAGTAATCTAATAACCTGCTAATCAAGCAATTTAATAAAGTAACTGTACCTGAATGACTGAATATCGAATCATGTAATCTAGTTATCTAGTCATCGAGTAATCTAATAATCTAGTAATATAGTAATCTAATAACCTGCTAATCTAGCAATTTAATAAAGTAACCGTACCTGAATGACTGAATATCGAATCATGTAATCTAGTTATCTAGTCATCAAGTAATCTAATAATCTAGTAATATAGTAATCTAATAACCTGCTAATCAAGCAATTTAATAAAGTAACTGTACCTGAATGACCGAACATCGAGTCATCTAATCTAGTTATCTAGTCATCGAGTAATCTAATAATCCAGTAATTGAACAATCCAACCTGAAAAATTTAGAAATTCATAAATTTTAAATTCTGAGCTTGCAAACTTAAAAAGCAGCCCATTCACATTGCCCACCGGTAGAATATCCTTGGCCACGTATCACCGATTCGCGTGCCACTTGAAATTTCCCGGTTCGCTCGATCGTTTTCACCGCAGTTATTAGTAAGAAGTTTGCCGCTAATCGCGGGACGAATCGTTGTGCCCGGTCAGCGAGCCAGGCTCCATTCACGCTAACAAAACGGCGAAGAAGCCCCGGATGAAAAGCGGCCGGACATTGTGTGTCGGGCAAAAGCAAGAAATCGGATGGCGATCTAAATAGATTTCGAGTGGCCAAAGTCGACCTCTCGAACGGATTGTCCCATTGTACCTGCGGGAGATCGTTTCATCCTCCGGGGGGGTGTTAGGGGGTCGCGCAGAGACGAAGGCGTGAAGAGGCTCGTGCCCTTCGTGTCCCAGCCACTCGAAAAGCCACTGGAAACACAGAAAAACCGAGGCATTATTTTCGCGAGGCGTCCCATTTCTTGTCCCCCGGTGCCTTCTCGAGAATGGCCGATTCGTTGGTGAAAGAGCCGGCTAAAAGAAGGATACCCGTTGCGGGCCACTTTGTCAACTTGTCACCTGGGACCACGAGACGCGAAAGAAAACGAACGAAGGACCCCTCGGAAAGAAGGGAACGAGCCTCGTTCTTGTTCGCACCAGGAAGTCTTGACTCCTCTTCTTCCTCGATGCCGTTCTTTATTTCTTTCGTTCCTTTTTTTTTTCTTCGGGGATCCTTCCATCTCGCACCTCTCCCTTTGCCTCCCCGCGCGATATCGTGTTTAATATTTAGAAATTATTGCCGCGCACGCTCGATTAGTCGAGTGTTTATTTTTGTGATTAAAAAATTGATTGCATCCTGTGTTTTCGCAGTGTTACGGTGATTAATAGAGTTCGTTTAAACGCGGTTTAATAGGCGTATCTCGGCCGGAGGGAATGTAATGTAATAAATTTGTGGAATGGAACTTGTGGGGTCTTTGTTCTTCAGGTGTGGTAGACTTTAGATGTTTGGTTAGGGGCAAGTTGAGGTGGATTGGTTATATATTGTTTAAAGAATATTAAGCAATTTTTAAAGTTAGGTTCGTAGTTTCACTTATTTCTCAATTTTTTAATTTTCTGACTTGCTAATTCTACATTCTCCCAAGTCTTCAAACTCTCAATCTTCCAATTTTCCAATTTTTTAATTTCTCAGTTTCTCAATTTTTCAATATCCAAATTTCTCAACATCTCAGTATCTCAATTTCCACTCCACAATTCCCCGAATTCCCCAAAATCCAAATTCCTCACATATTAGCCCTAACTCCCTAAACTTCAAACAAAGTTCAACGACTCTCCATCTCCCCTCCAATATCTGACCAATATTATCAATAAACCGTTAAATATGAACGATAAACAAGCGATCTATAAGATACCGATAATCGATAGTCTCTAGTCACACCTCTAGTTACATATCGACCTTCTCGAACACATGGAGCCCACAACAAACTGTTTCTCTCTAATTGGTTCGCGTGTTTGTACTCGGTTCAAACGATTTAACACCTCGTGTTCATAAAACACGTCCAAGTAATTAAACGTCAAAATAAACTGCGACCAGATGGAACAACGTCTAATACGTTGATAGAACAATTCTTAATGGAATGTTAACACAACTACGTTTAACAGTGCATTAATGGAACACCGTTTAACAGAAGATTAATAGAACGAGGTTTAATAAAATGTTAGCAGAACAATGTTTAATAAATTGTTAATGAAGTGTCGTTTTAGAGGACGTTAATAGAATGGGAACAGAACAATGTTTAACAGAATGTTAACACAAAAATTTATAATAAAATGTTAATAGAATAATACTTAATAGAATGTGACCAATGTCTAACAGAATGTTAAGAGTCTACGTTTAATAGAAAGTTAACAAACGAATATTTTAATATCAATCGCGTCACTTGAAAAGTTGAAAATTGCCTGTTGGTAGAATACAAGAGAAGTAGAATGAAAAGATCGTGAAAAGTTAGGTTCTTTGTCGCCATTATCGTTATTACCTAGCCGAAGCGATGTTAGCACGACGGCAGGAGAGGCGTTGGAAGGGAACGAAGAAGTATCGGTTTCAATGGACACCGTGTCGTGGCCCGAAAGTGACACGAAGCCGCGAATACCGTAGGAAACCCCATAGAGAGACCCCCGTAGGACCTCCCGTCGACAGGCTTTCAAGTTTGAAAGTCATACCCCGGTGGTGCCTTTCCGTCGACAAGGGGATCGAAACCGAAACCACTCGAAAAGGCAGGAATGGGGCCTCATGGTCATTCTTGAATAGAGGCGTGTACAAACCCGGTGTACGACTACTCTCTGGATGTCTCTTTGCTGGGCATTCACCGATTTACCTTTGTGTAAATAAGGCAATAAGGCGATGGAAGCGGGATTACTCTTTCGCCAATTCTGTGGATCGGATTAGGTGTGTGGGAATGGGATATTGATACCATTTTCATTCAGCGATTCTGTACTCTGTTATTCTATTTGTACTTTTTGTGCTTTTCGAATTTATTTCGATTTAGGTAGGATTTTTTGGTTTATGAATTAGGGTTCTGGATTTTTAGATTTTTTGATGCTGCTATTATTCAGTTTTATAGTTTCTCAATTACTGCACTTCTAGATTTTTTATTATCAATTTTCAAACTTTTCAACTTCTACATTTTTATATTTCTAATTTTCCAATTTTCCAATTTTCCAATTTTTTAATTTCCCAATTTCCCACTTTCCCAATTTTCCAATTTTTTAATTTCCCAATTTTCCAATTTCCCAATTTCCCAATTTCCCAATTTCCCAATTTCCCAATTCCCCAATTCCTCAATTCTTCAATCCCTCAATTTCCCAAATTCCCAATCTCCTAATTTCCCAATTTCCCAATTTCCCAATTTTCCAATTTCCCAATCTCTCAATCTCCGAATTTCCCAATTCCCCAATTTCCCAATTTCCCAATTCCCCAATTCCCCTATTCCTCGATTCCCCAATTTCCCAATCTCCCAATCTCCCAATCTCCCAATCTCCGAATTTCCCAATTCCCCAATTTCCCTATTTCCCAATTCCCCAATTCCCCAATTCCTCAATTCCTCAATCCCTCAATTTCCTAATTTCCCAAATTCCCAATCTCCCAATTTTCCAATTTCCCAATTTCCGAATTTTCCAATTGCCCAATCTCTCGATCTCCAAATTTCCCAATTCCCCATTTCCCCAATTTCCCGATTTCCCAATTCCCCTATTCCCCTATTCCTAAATTCCCCAATTCCCCACTTCCCCAATTTCCCAATTTCCCAATCTCCCAATCTCCCAATCTCCCAATCTCCGAATTTCCCAATTCCCTAATTTCCCAATTTCCCAATTTCCCAATTTCCCAATTTCCCAATTTCCCAATTTCCCAATTTTCCAATTTTCCAATTTCCCAATCTCCCAATTTCCTAATCTCCCAATTTCCTAATCTCCCAATTTCCCAATCTTCCAATTTTCCAATTTCCCAATTTCCCAATTTCCCAATTTCCCAATTCCCCAATTCCTCAATTCCCCAATTTCCCAATTTCCCAAATTCCCAATCTCCCGAATATATTTAGAGAAAATATTACAATAATAAAACGTGAAATACGAAACAGGATTCTAAGGGATGAAATATAAACTTTTACACAATTATTCATCCCGACAAAAGTTAACATACGCTATTAAAAAGCGTTCCGTTGCCTCCAAAAAAAAAACCGCAGAAGTCCATGCTCCCCGGATATCATTCTCATAATAAACCCGAAAAATCACGCCCCTGTCAGGGTGTGCAAGTACAAAAAGGTTGTTCGGGGTGAGTATAAATGGGAGGGGATGTTGAACGTAATTCATGGGGCTGGTCCCGTGTGACGAGGACGCGTCTCGGTGATAGGCACAGCATGTCGGGATCTTACAACGCGTGCATTAGGTGTAGGTATACAGGCAGCACCTACGGGTCTGCAGGTATTACGTTACAATGCCTTTATGTAACTCCCGTGTGCCACCATTGTGGATCTCGTTGTGACGTATGGTTAACCACCAACCATAACCAACCAAATGTTCGCACGTCCTAAACCGTGTACGGACAGCTACTCCCTTATATGTGGATGTATTGTGTACAACTCTCCTGTGTGTTCCAAGGATCAAATACGGAGAGTATCGCTTTTGGAATACAATTAACGGCACGGTTGGTCGTGGGTCATTTTCAAATATTTTAATATTTTTCTAACCAGTTTGGACTGTTGGATTATTTTTATATATGGTGGACTGCTGGTATATGTAGTTTGGACTATTGGATTATTTTTAGAACTGGTGGATTATTTTTGTAGTTTGGACTTCTGTGGCAAGAAATTGGTAAATTTGAGTACTTGGGAAAATTGGAATTTAAGGGTTGAGAAATGGAAAATTTGTGGAAGTTGGGAGATGTGGAAATTAGAAAATTTGGAAATTTGGAAATAGGATAGTTAGAAATTTGGGAATTCGAGTGTTGGGAAAGGAGGTGTTGCAGAACTGGAAAATTGCAAAATTGGGAGGTTTGGAAATTTGGAAAGATGAATATTTGATGAGCTGAAAATTTGGGGAGTTGGAAACTTGGAGAGTTGAAAATTTGGGAAGCTGGAAATTTGGTGAGCTGGAAATTTGGAGAGCTGAAAATTTGGGAAATTGTAAACTTGGAGAGCTAAAACTACCAAATTTACAAATCTACAAAACACCCCTTAAATTGCTCCTCTTGCAACCCCATCGCCTCACAAGCCTTGAGTCGCCTATAAAATCGAATAACACTCTAATAACCCAGCATCAAAACAGCAAAATGAACCATTAAGATCTCTCCAAAAATTCCTCGAATTTCTCAAATTTCTCAATAAGAGTATTTCTGTATCCCCACCAACCAAACCCCGTCCTCCATAAAATCATAAACAGTAAACGCAGTATATCATGGCAGGGATTCGGTAGGCAGCTGGTCAAGCGAAAAAGGCAACCCCCAGAACGTTACACGCTTGCCGATGTAACCACGAATCCCCCTTCTCTTTTAAAATGGTGACGCGTTATATCTTGGTGACTCGGTTGTACAGATGGCTTTGTTGTACTGGCAAGCCCTTGCCCTTTAACCGCTTGGCCACCGGTGCAATATATGTAGCCTGACCGACCCACCCCTAACATCCCTTCTGTACGGGCTCCTCCACGAGCGTGTACGCCAATGGGGCGAGTAAATGGGCATCCAAGGCGTCCAGCCGCTTCCGAACATCTCTGTCATTATGTCGGCGGCCTTGTTACGGTGACTGGTGTTGAATCCACGGTTAGACCGACCATGCTTTGCCACGATGTGGATTAAATGATTTTCGAACGAGGGGGGCGTGTCGGGTAAATAAACTCCCGTCGCGAGAGAAGCTGGAGAGGGGTGCCTTGTTCTTTTATACTTCATCTTCGATCGGTTGATGTTTATGCTGGTTGAATTAGGTTATATGCAGCAGCGATTTCAGGGAATCGGGCCGAAATGTTAATTGTTTCATGAATTTGTATGGGGAGAATTTACGGGATGAATTTGTATGGGTATCGTAAGTTGGAAGAAGTTTTGGAAGGTGTTGGAACGTTTCGACAAACTTCTAAATTCTGTTTTTAAATTTCTACATTTCATATTCCTGAATTTCCTATTCTCAAATTCCCTACTCCCAAATTTCCTACTCCCAAATTTCTTGCTCTCAAATTTCCTACTCCCAAATTTCCTACTCCTAAATTTCGTACTCTCAAATTTCCTACTCCCAAATTTCCTATTCCCAAGTCTCCTATCTTCAAATTTCGTATATTCCCAATTTCCTAATAGCCAAATTTCCTATTCCCAAATTTCCAAATTCGCAAAACCCCAAATCCCTAAACCCTCAAATTCCTAAATCCTAAAATCCCAAAGTCCCCAGATCCTTAAAACCTCAACTCCCCAACTTCCCATGTCCCTAAAACCTTAAATCCCTAAGTCCCCAAATCCCTACATCCCCAAACTCCTAAATTCCAAAATCCCCAAATTTCCAAATTCTCAACTCCCCAAATGCTCAAACCCCCAAATCTCTAAAGTCCAAAATTTGCAAAAGTTCGAATTACAATGAAAGAAAACTGCACTCGTGTGAACAAGGTATCCCTGCACTTCGCCATTTTCCCTAGGGACGTCCACCATCCGGTATTGTATATTTTCTGACTGAATCGTTCACAAGTTTGAAAGCACAGGAAAGTAAGAGTGAATAGCAGCAAGCATAGCAAACTACTTTGAAACAGATTGATCGAAACAGACGCATCTATCAAACAAGCCACAGCTTTCGTGTCAAGAACATCCGACAGATTGGTGGTTGAATTCTATGTGGGATAGGGTGACAATAGGGTGGGAAACGTTCACTTCGTTAAATCATTACCGAATCCTTTTTCTCGCGTAACAAACGAGCGTGTGAAACGATCGATAAAACATTTTCTGTATCATAGCTTCCTTAACTAGTTTCATTGAAATTTTTGAGAGTCATTTATTTAAATTGTAATGCAATTATAGCACTAATTTCACAAGGTGTCATATATTATAATATTGTTATAATTAAACGTTACAGACGGAGGTGGAGGATATGACGAGCGAAGGCGTCTGCGAAGGTAGCGGTCCAAATCTGGCCGTTGCCGAGGGCACAGGTAGCCTAATTGGACCGGAAGTATCGCCGAGCGGAATGGAATGCGGCGGATGTGGAGAAAGAGTTCGCGAGCGTACTGTTTTATGCGTCGGTGGTCGAACTTGGCACTCGAGGTGCTTAAGGTGTTTCGCCTGTGCCAGACCTCTTCACGATCAACATTCTTGCTTCCTCAAGGGCATGAGACTCTATTGCAGGCATGACTACGCTCTGTAAGTGACATACCTTTCTATATCGCTCACATCATAATTAGCAAATTATTACAAGAATCAAGAATAAGTTCTTCGACTTATTTCTTTAAAAATACAGTTTATAAATAACACGGATACAAGGCAGGTAGAGTCATGATCAAGATGTGGACACATTCATGATCAAGATGTGAACACGTTCATGATCACTATGTGAAGACATTCATGATCAAGATGTGGACATGCTCACGATCACGATGTAGACACATTCGCTGCCATCATTTTAAAATGTGCTTCATTTGTCAAGTACCAAACCTTCATATACCATGTTCATATGTTACACATCAACATACGTATCGAATTTTATAAATATATAGAAATATACTACCTATCACAATGTGATTGTACGATCTAGATAACTTTTATGACATCACACAAGTGTAACACTCGATAGCGATCATGTTCATGCAATATAAAGTGTGTTTTTATAATGAAAGTCAAGAACCAGTTGCACTACATACATAACAACGAAATTTCTACTTTTGATGTAACATCAAAAAGTTAGATTAGAAAACTTGGTTAGGTTATATCATTTTCTAAAGCATTGTGTGGAGCATTCAGATATTTCGCAACGACATGATGGTTCTCAGCGATGATAGTGGTCGGACATTTTCGAGCCGAACGTCTCTCAAAGTCGTGTATATGCGGGAGGTCCGTAGGAATTCGCCGTGTAACATTTTTGACTGGTACTTTTCGCCTCGTAATGCTGCCTTACGATGACCTGGTCGACAGGATCCATGAACCGTAGACCCGTCGACAAGCGACTTGGAAAGAAACGGAGCCACTTTTTGGATCTACGCTTCGGACCGCGTGATAAATGATCAGAAAACTATACCGCGACTCCTTCGAAGCGGCGAGAATCGGGGACACCAATCCGAAACGATTCGTTCGATTGAAACGTTGATACAATGTGATCTAATTAATACCATTGATGGGCAGATTAATGCGCTTCGCGGTTCGAAATTGTTAAAGAGGTTGTTGGATTAGCTGAAGAAAAGTGAGAACAATTAGGTCCATGAGAAGCAAAATATTCAGCATTGGAAATATGAGCTTTATGAAGTTTAATATACTATACATAATACGGATTATAACATTATTTTTTTCTTATAATGAAATGTTTAATTAAACAAATGCGTTTGTGAGCAGTAAACGTCTGTGCGATCTTGTGCGCATGCGTGTGCGTAAGCAATATGGCGGAGACTACAGGACTACTTGCAATGAACATATTTATATTTTATATTAATAATTGCAAGCTTCATAAACGTTGTATTATTAACAAAATGTGCCAGTATACTTTAAAATATATTTTATAGCTTCTACTGCTTGTTCTTTCATTGCAAACATGATGTTTATTGCTTTTTTCTATGTAGATAAGACTTTCCTTCATATTATATCATTTGATACAACAGCTTCTTCGAATTCTTTAACTATGAATGAATTGTGTGTTTTAAGACTACTAGAAAACTGAAGTTGCGAGTAATCCTGTAAGAAGCTCTCAGCAGGGATTAGTTTCGGTTCTTTTTGATTTGGACACGTCTCCTATGGGATCTACATCGATTTTAATAAAAGAATCCCCTAGTCCGTCGTTCAACATTCAAATCCCTTTCTAGAGATCTGTGTGGGCGAGTGGACAAAACTCCTCTTGCAACCGTTGTGAATTAATAGTTTGCTAAGAGACAATAGGATTAAAACGCATTCCTTATCTACCTTTTATGAATTTATAACGAGTATCGGTTTCTGCAGGAAAAATGGAGATTCGTTGACTGTTGAATCTCCGAGCATTTATAAAACCGAGAATGTCAAATGACTTAGAAAATGTCAAGTTCACTTGTCTTCAATCAACTAACATTTGTTCTCACATTACCTGAGCGTGCATCGCAAATGTGTTCATTAAATCTTGAGGAATGAAAAATGAAGCAAAGTATGATACATATAATCTACATATCAATTTCCGAACAAAGTTGTACGCATCCAGCGAGTCACACGGGACAATCAGTTCCATTAGTCAGTTGAAAGTAGTTGGCGCGAATATCTGTTCCGAGCTAGGAATGCCCTCTTAATCGTCGCGGAACGCAAAGGAACAGCTAGTATTGCTAGTCGTGGATCTAGGCGTTTGTTAGTCGATACTTTCTCTGTTTCGTATGGGGTGGTGGGGCCACCGGGGTAGTCGCGTGGCCCCATAAGATATCTTGGCTATGGACGCAGAGGGACGAAGGGGTTTGCAAACACAGCCTGTATAAACAGCTAGGTGGATCGTTGCCGTAGGAACCGGACGAGGAATCGGGATGCACTTTCCGTGTTCATGAATATGATAATGGGCTAATGGCCACTAGTCGTTGTTTAATTACCGGTCGCAGCAGCGCACAACCGACCACACCGGACCCGGCCGTGAAGTCGCACACCGTCGCGTCGTGCTTCTGCTCGTCGTTTAGCAACGGACGCTCCTCTTGGTTTGCTCCTTGGGACCGTTGCTCTCTCCTTGCACCCATAACACCCACCGTTCCTCCAGCCATTCATCTGCTCGAGCGTGCATGCGTCGTGTAGCGTGCTCGTGTCTTGCCGTTACACGGCTACCGTTTACACCGGCCTAACTCCCAGCTTTTTCACAGAACTACCGAGACCGAGACTACCTACAGGCTCATTTCTTAGCATTCGATTAGATCTTGTACTAGAAGACTCGAAAAACAAGCGAGCATTTTATTTCTAGCTCTGCGATTTGAATTTACCGCCACTCTTTTGCCGCGACTTTTCAACATCGAACACTTTCTTCTTTTCATTTTTCACCTTCTCTTCTGTGAAACATTTTATTCGTATCAGTGCAGTTTGAATTTACCGCCACTTTCTGACGGAAATTTTGAACATTGAGAACATTTGCATTCTTGTCTTATTACGGCGTTAGTTTGTTTCTCTTTTTGATCGTGGTTTATTTGTCTTACAGTGATTTGAATTTACCGCCACTTTCTTGGCGCGGTTTTTGAAACTTGAGAATGTTCCTTGTATTTTTCTTGTCCTGTTAGTTTTTTTTTCTAGTTGATTGTTTAATATATTTTATATCTGTCACTTCGATTCGAATTTACCGCCACGTTACAGGCGGGATGTTTGAAAATCGAGAATGTTCTGTGCTCATTTTTCTTACACCCCGACATCAGACCGATGCTCCTTTTGCTTCTTTCGTCCTTGTGTCCCTTCCGCCAGGTTCACGTACACGCAAACGCGCTCCCCGACTCGCGCTTCGAGGTCCAGGACTCATTTATTTGTCACGGGAGGACCGGTACAGGCTGGCTGGTTCTAGGTAAACGCTCGTTCGTGCACGAGGCGTTATCTAAGAGCGTGGCGAAGCACTCTCTCACGAGAAGCACCGACACCGACTATTTCTTCGAGCACTCGCGTGGCCATTGCGACGATAATCGAGCATCCCGCATGAAATCGAAATGCAACACTCGGTAGCACTATACCGATCGATTTTCTTGTTTTACGGCCTGCCACGAACGAAAACTGGCGATCAAAATGTAATTCCGTATAAAACATCCGCGTCTTTCAACGCCGACTCGACGTGTTTCTTTACGATGAATCAACGCGACTTCGACGAATTAACGTCGCAGCTTGAAACGCTGTTGGCTCGTAAGTCGTTGATAATGGCCGCGTATTGATCGTCCAAGGATCAAGGGACTTACACGGTTTCGCTTGGAGAAACCGCCGCGTCCAGGGCGAGGCTTATCGACACCTAAATGCGCGTACGAGCGTCGAATGGGCTTTTTACTCGACCGCTGCGAACGCATTTGTTAGATGAGAGGATGCCGTGGAGACTAAATCCTTCTGCGGGCTTCCACCGTTGAATTTATTGGCGCCATTGCAGCAGGTGGTCACGCGTGTGTTGCGTGCCTGCGAATTCTTTACGATCGCCGCGGATTTCCCGGCATGCCAAGGCATCGTTAATCACGTAGATTATGGACGGAAAAACTGTGCAGTTTTATCGATACGCACGGCTTCTATTGATACGGTTATCCCTTTTGCCGTGAACAAGTTACGCGTACATGCGCGAGGATGCCGTATATATCGAGGGTCTACGTTATTTTCTTAAAATATAACAAAGGACATTTTTACTCGCGTTCTATGACTGGTAGCCTGGCTGCAATAACATCCAGCCGGCTGTAATTGCAAATGGTTACCTGTTCCATGTTGAATGTCTTTCAGTTTACTGTGCTTGCACGTGCAAATATTTTTGATGACAAAGAACATTGTGAACTTTTATGAAGCTACATTTTTAAGATATACATTACTAGGAGGTTATATGAACGTCTTTCAACGTGAAATTTATTTACTAAGGACTTGTATAGAAGTCGCAAACTTCTTTTAGTACAGGTTATATAGTCGTTAACAGGAATTTAAATCTTATTGTTAAACTGAAATAGTTCACTTTTGTCTTATACAAGTAGCAATTTAAACAAAATCTCGAAAAGTGTTCCTTGTTAGTGGAAGAATCAATTCTTTGGTAATATTTACGTTATCGTAATTGGACTTCAAATTTTTCGTTCTATCTAAGAAATTTCCATCATGTACAAGCTGACTTATATGTTAAATGCTACCTATTAGGTATTACACACTTGGTGAAAATAGTCAACTGCACTTCTTGAACTTGTTCGCAACTTCAGTACCAAAGAACTTGATTCTAAACAAAACATCAAAACGTCTAAACCAAATAGCATAACAAAATCTTCTATGTAACAAAATTAATCATTTGGCAAATGAACAGCTCGCACATAAATCACCAACGAGTACTAGCCCTCCGGAGTCCAACAGTACACGCAAGTCCCACTTCGAGTTAGAAAAATTCTGACGAGACCCACCACCCATTCAAAACCGCCATGACCATACAAAAATCACGTAGCTAATCGCCTGCAAATGGTCCATAAGGACTCTTTCGAACATAATCGAAGAACCGCATCAAGTTAGCTTGTTCTTACCCTTGCAGGACGTTCGGAGCAAAGTGTGCAAAGTGTGGACGTAGCGTCGGCGCGGGTGACTGGGTCAGAAGGGCCCGAGAAAGGGTTTATCATTTAGCCTGTTTCGCCTGCGACGCGTGTTCGCGACAATTGTCGACGGGGGAGCAATTCGCCCTTCTCGATGCCAGGTTGCTCTGCAAGGCTCATTATCTGGACGTCGTCGAAGGCAACAACACCTCCTCCGATGGTGAGGCTTTCAAGATGCTTTGTATTTGAAATATCTACTTTGTAATTATTTCCGAGTAGTTGGAACGTCGATACGATCACGAGTAATTTCCCGGGTCGTTTAAATTTAAGAGCAGTCTCCATTTACTATCCGATAACTGAATCGAATGGTAAGATGGAGGCGTAGCGGTGGATGGGGCACCCCTAATTGGTACTTTCGCAGAAGGCGGTGACTCCGAGAGCGGCCACAAAAGCGGTAACAAGGCGAAGAGAGTGAGAACCACGTTCACCGAGGAACAACTTTCGGTTCTTCAGGCTAACTTTCAACTAGACAGCAATCCGGATGGTCAAGATCTGGAGAGGATAGCGCATGTGACGGGACTCAGCAAAAGAGTTACGCAGGTTTGGTTCCAGAATTCTAGGGCGAGGCAGAAGAAGCATCTGCACACGGGCAAAACGAAAGGGCAACACGGTACTTCTTGTGTTTGTTTATTTCAATAATCTTTAGCGAGTTTTCATTTTATCGAGGACACGATAGATTTTATAATTGTGGATAAGATAGTCCTTAGTGCAAAGTAGTAACTCATGTACCTGGATATTACAATGTGACCCGTTTAATCCGATTCTTTCGTTGAACTACCAGGCAATTAATAGTAGTTATTAAATACTTATGTGGTTATATACAAAAGGCAACCTTTGTAGGTATACGCTTAGCTAACTCTTTACTTTTCCTGGGGTTTTCCCAATCGTTTTATTACACCTATGAATGCGATACCCTAATATTCTTGGATGGGGGGTTTCTATTGTAGATTTTATTGTAATAACTTTGTTATTCGTTGTCATAGAGACCAGGTGCATAGACGAACTTAAAGGTTATGTTTACATTAGGGATTTGGAAATTTGAAATTTAGTTAGGTTGTAGTATGTTGAGGAGTTTGGGGATTTGGGGTTACGGGGTTTGAGAGTTAGGGAATTTAGGTATTTAGAATTTAGGAATTTGGGGAGTTAGGAATTTGGAATTTAGGTATTTGGGGATTTACGGTTTTAGGGTTTAAGAGTTAGGGAATTCAGGAATTAAATAATTTGTAGATTTGGGATTTAGGAATTTGGGGAGTTAAAAATTGTGATATAGGAAATTAGAATTTAGGTATTTGGGGATTTAGAAGTTTAAGAATTTGTATATTTGGGAGTTAGGGAACTTGGAGATTTGTATATTAAAAAATTAGAGAATTTGGAAATTTAGAAACAGGGAAATATTAAATATGTTTTTACCTGTTACAGTCCATCAATCACCCCCGAACTCGACGACGTCCACAGGCGATTTCAGTCGGCACATCAACTTACATTTGACGTATTCGTTTCAACATCAGCAACAACACCACCACAACCAACAACAGCCTCAGCTAAGTCCAGCGTGCAAAAGTCCCACACCTTCGATTTATCATAATCACGGTAAGAATCAAACGTCTTTTGTAAATGTTTTTAAACAAGTGATGATTTTGAAACTTAATATTGAACAAATTCATAGAATACAGAATGTTAAATTTAGTTAGTTTCAATTTATAAAATGATTAAATTTTTGAAAAGAAAAGACAAAACAAAGTTTTGCTTTAAAAAGGTCTACTCTCTATCGCAACTCCGTCAACTCTGTCTTCAGGCTCGGAACAATCGATGGACGAACTATCGCAAGACTCGATGATGTTGTCGATGCCGAACGAGGTTTAATCGTCGTTACTGGATTAGCTGTATTGTAAATACTCGTCATCTTAGCGTTAAGGTTTTCTTCTTGGTTTCCGTATCATGAATCCTTCTCGGTGAACACATTTATTTTCTTCTCACGTTAGAACCGTCCCGTTTAATTGCATTCGTGATTAAGCTGCTTGTGTCACATTCCTTAACATCCGCATTTCAATAATAATGACGTACATAAAGTATTATGTGAACTGGTAACATTTCCAAAAAAAACTTTAGCGAAACAGAGATGATTAAAAATAATTTTTAAATTATGAAAAGATATAAAAAGGCAGGAACTTTGTAACAATTATACTTTTGTTAAAAGTGCACTTCTGTTAGAAGTACAATTTTACATTATAAAGAAATTATTTGAAATTTTATTTAAGATAAATGTTCAAGCATAAATAGAAAGACATTTGACAATAAGTTTCTGTTTGCCTCTATTATATCGAAAGTTACGTACTACAAAATCTTGTACTAAGACCTGCGATATACATCGAGGTCTAATAATTAGACCCGATGCAACCGGCTTAATCCGAAACGCATGGAGCATGTACAAAGAGATGAAGGATATTCCTTCCACGGTAAATTCTCGTAGGTCTAAGTTGTTTAAGTTAAACTAACGTTTGTGAAACGTTAATCGATCGGATTAACGCGCGACAAGTATTTATTTGATAGATCGATCCTTCGCGAGTTTGATCGGAGAAAAGACAAATCGAGGTCGTTAAAGCGAATACCGCAAGATTTTGAAATCCGCCCAACACGTTGTTAATTAAGATTTCCAGCAGGACATAGAGTCAGCAAATTTTAAGACTGGTTGACGGTACAGCTTTATCGCGCTCGATGTTAAGCTTATTATGAATGAGCGAGTACGTTTAACGTTCCATGTTACGCATGAACAAATCCGCGTGCACCGATATGCCAGTGAGTCGCCATTTTTTTCTTGTAATCGACGGAGATCGATTCGTTGTTTTGACTCGATTGACCCTTTCCTGCAGGGTTTTAAAATTCTTACCCGACGACAAAAACGCGTTCGAAACATTTTTAACCTCTTTGGACTTCTAATTTATTTCAAAAATATATAGATACGTTTCTTGTATAGTTCTTGCTGAACTTACATGATCAAATTTAAATTCAAGAAAATATTGTTATATATCCTTTTCTAACCTAAATTCTTGAAGAGGTTAAGTCTAGGTAGTCAATTTTTGAACAGCGTTTTAGTATGTATGATCTTGGTTCTGTATCTTCTAATCTTGTGTATTTTTGTCAACAAAAGATTTTACAGTCGCACGACCGCCATTTTGTTGTGAGGCGTCTTAAGACGCAGTCGGTACCAAACTTAACTCATTCACTACCTGTCAAAAGAGCCTTTTGCGTTGCAAATTTTATCCGAAGGAAAACATAGACTTTCACAAAATATAATATTTAGTTGCAGATATACTAACATGGATTACAGTAATAAAAATACTGAGATATCGTAGTTGGCAGTGAATGTGTTAAACCTTGTGTTAAACCTTGATACGAAAAGAATTGTATCTTTGAGTAGTTTAAATTAATACGGAAAGGGTCAATGGTAAGTCCTGAAGAGTTCAACGTTGTATAAAAAAGCAGAGGTCTTTCGCGTAAAGAAGAGATAAATGTAATTTACCTTCTTTGAACGGATACGAAGTGTTCTCGCTTTCGTTAATTTTTGCGAAACAGTCCGATGTGATCAGACCATACAGTTAAGATTAACGCGAACGAGAAATGAAAGCTTTTCGAGATCTCGAAGAACATCCGAAAGCAATGTTCCGAATGAAAGTATCTTTTACAGTATTTAGGTAACTGTGTATTCGTGAAAGACTCATTATTTAATATACGTGTACTGTGATGTAAATATTGTAAACTAAGTATATATACATATATACATATATATATATACAATATAAAAATGTTGCACATATCCAATGACAATTTTTTTTTTCCCACCTTTGTACGAGGCTGTTTGAGCGAAGGTTGAATGGAGGAAAAACGATACGAGTTTAACAGTAAAAGACATTTTTATTAATAACAGTACGGTTTACAGTATTGCGGAAGTGAGTGTACGATACAAGGGCGATATCAAATACTCATGCACGATTTCCTTACAATTTATATACAAAAACTACAAGATATGTCTATGTACAATTTCATTTATGGAAATTAAAACGGATGTATAAGAATTTGGAAATTATTAGTTATCCTTTTAGTGCGAGAGGGGAGTGCACGACTTTTGCGTCACGGATTCGGTTCAAACTTTACACAATTATAGAGGGACATGAAAGTAACAATTTTGCAAAATTATAGGGCGCAATTCTTAGAAACAGGAACGTTATTTGCGTTCAAAGTTCTTGGGTGGTATTTTTGTAAAGTGTAGGTGGGAAGTTACTGGCCTAGGAAAATTTAGAATTGCACAATTAGAAATTTGAGTATTCGGAGTTTAGAGGTTTGGGGATTTGGGGAATTGAGATATGGGGATTTGGAGATTTGACCAGTTGAGAGTTTAGGGAATTTGGAGATTTCAGAAGTTGAGAATTTGGGAATTTGAGAAATTCGGGGATTAGGACATTTGGATACTTGAGAATTTGGATATTTGGGGATTTGAGGATCTGTAGAAATTTAGAAACAAAGAATACAATAATTTAGAGACTCAGAAATTTATAAATTTGCAAATTTTGGACTTTGGAAATTTGGAAATATGATACGTAATTAAGGAAACTGAACATTCAGAAACGTAATGATAATGAAATTTAGGATCCGAGGATAAGAATTCTTTTTTAAATACGTAAACTATAATTTTGCAAAATTATTGCTTATCTCTCAAAGATCACGCACTCTCAACGCAATAAATATACCATCAATAGTAAGAAAAAAAGAATCCATCGATTGCACTTTCTTAAAACGCACAAAACATCTTGTTCCAAGGAATTTCGACCACAAACTAACTCTTACAATCGAAACGCAATAAATAATCACCGTCTTCATCTATTCATTAACTACAATCCTCACCAATCATTATCCTATTTATACATATATCACCATTGCTCCTTATTTTCCAAACAGTTCATTTTTGGTATGTACAAAAAAAGCGGGGAACCATATTCTCACGGTCCTCCGTACACTCTTGTCCTAGAATTCAAAGAGATTCTCCATATACAATGAAATAAACTAACATTGTAAATAAATGAAAAATTTGCTTCCTCCCTGAGAATCTAGGATCTTGCTTTTATCTTCGAGTGTTACAACATAGTCTGAAAAGATTGTTCAAAGACTGTGTCGTTAAAAAGTCTTTGCGAACTCGGAATAAATCACCGGTGTTCTTGGACGAGTTTCATGAAAATTACCCCGTTTGATGACAGAACTGGGGTTGAAGGTGGTTCGGTGTCGTGGGGGTTAAAGGTGTTAAAGGGGTGAGCGGCGTCAACGGACTTCCGGGACTTTCGCTTCCTCCGCTACCACCCTGATATCCACCCAAATAGGCGCCCACCATGTTCACCCCAGAAGGATAAAACTCGCCTGGATGATGCTGCATCGGTGGCGAATGGTGCACTGGGCATGGAATTAAATCTTCTTAAAGACATATCTACGGGGATATGCAACGTGTAAAATACTAAAACATTATCGGCTTGGTCGTTTACTTCGATTGTATCGAATTAAATATAAATTCATTGCAATATGATAAAAATTTTAGAAAGAAGATAATATAAAAATGATTCGATATAACTAAAATTTTACATGAAAAGTATCTAAATAATGCAATAATCTAATGAAAGACCAATAACCCGAAAATAGAACAGAGACAGAATTAAAGAACTATAGCGACGATATACGCCATTTTGTCCAACAACCTCCAAAAAGACCCAAGACTACTCACTTTGTGTTTTAATCTTGCCGCTATGTTTCTTTTGCCTGGCCCTCGAGTTCTGAAACCAGACTTGCGTGACCCTTTTGCTGAGACCCGTGACGTGTGCTATCCTTTCGAGGTCCTGCCCGTCGGGGTTGCTGTCCAACTGAAAGTTGGCTTGCAAAACGGAAAGTTGTTCCTCGGTGAAGGTCGTCCTGACCCTTTTCGTCTTGCTGCCCTTGCCGCCGTGTTCCGAATCGCAGTCCTCCGAGGACGAAGTGTTGTTGCCTTCGACGACGTCCAGATAATGAGCCTTACAGAGCAACCTGGCATCGAGAAGGGCGAATTGTTCCCCCGTCGACAATTGTCGCGAACACGCGTCGCAGGCGAAACAGGCTAAATGATAAACCCTCTCTCGGGCCCTTCTGACCCAGTCACCCGCGCCGACGCTACGTCCACACTTTGCACACTTTGCTCCGAACGTCCTGCAAGGGTAAGAACAAGCAAACTTGATGCGGTTCTTCGATTACGTTCGAAAGAGTCCTTATGGACCATTTGCAGGCGATTAGCTACGTGATTTTTGTATGGTCATGGCGGTTTTGAATGGGTGGTGGGTTTCGTCAGAATTTTTCAAACTCGAAGTGGGACTTGCGTGTACTGTTGGACTCCGGAGGGCTAGTACTCGTTGGTGATTTATGTGCGAGCTGTTCATTTGCCAAATGATTAATTTTGTTACATAGAAGATTTTGTTATGCTACTTGGTTTGGACGTTTTGATGTTTTGTTTAGAATCAAGTTCTTTGGTACTGAAGTTGCGAACAAATTCAAGAAGTGCAGTTGACTATTTTCACCAAGTGTGTAATACTTAATTGGTAACATAATATGTAGCATTTAATATGTAACATACTATGTAACATAATATGTAATATGTATATGTAATATGTGGTTTGGCATGTACGTAAATATAAATGTCCTAACCTATGCAGTGGTAACTCCTGAAAGCTGCAAGGTCCAAGTCAGAAGCCCCCGAGAGATATTCGTTATAAGAGTAACTAGAATACATTGAAGCTAATGGTTGACTAACGGATTAGTATCGGAATTCGAAAAGGAAGGAGACGAAAAAGAAGAAGAAACAAGAGGCTATTTTGGTGAGGGGCTGCAGGTTCATTGAGGACCTCCGTGGGTGCAAGAGAATCCAATGGTCCTGTCCTCATTAACATACTACTCTGGCAGCCGATGTCCTTTGGAGCGCATCAGGGGCGCGAACCACCGGAATCGGCTTCTCGCGATTCGCCCAACAGATTACGTCGAGATTATCTCGACGTCTCAGTCCTGTGCTTTCTCCCTTGGCCTACAAATGACTCGTGGCCTTTGATTTTCTACCGACCGACGGCAAACTGTACGCGTTTCGCGGTCAAATATTGAACCACCGCCTTAGACTACCTGTACGGTAGCTGACTGTGCTATCTGACGCTTTTATCTACATTTTCAATGAAATAAATTAGCTTCTTGATAGTAAAAACTCATTACACTGTGCGCTGATGTGCACTTGTGTGAAGATATATGATATCCACTCGTATGTGAACATTTCTGGTACCTCTTGTCTAGGGGTGCACAGGGTGTGTTCATAATCCTATACTTAGTATGAATATTATCTTTAATTTTTTCTAGTACGAATTAGCTCATAGATCTATTACAAATTTTTAAGATACTTAAGTCGACTATTTACAATATTAAGTACAATGGTATAGTACACTGACGTAGGGTCCAAAATTTACTTCAGCTCATATTCGATACTGCACCGAGTTCTATAATAATTGAATTACATCGTGTCATATAGTAATGATTTACATGGAGTCACATAATACTTGATTTACACCGAAACCTATAATTGATTCACATCAAATCTTTCAATAACTGATATTACGAGTCCTATAATGATTGATATAACATCGAGTCGTACAACAAGTGATTTACAGCGATTACAACAATTAATGTAATCCTAAATAACTGATTTACACGGAGTCTTGAATAACCGATGAAATTGAATTTCAATGTTGAATCATATTTAACAGACTATTCGTAACACGAAGTAAAAGGAGGGGACGCTCTAGAATAAGAGAAGCAGAAGAAAAAGAAGAAGCAGAACAAGGGTTTGGTTATTGTATGGAAAAATATGGTAAGCTACGGAAGGATTAGTTTGCCGACGAATTGCATCGTCATCGTCGTCGCATCGAAGATATTTTCGGGCATTATTGGTTATGGTGATCTTGTACGGGGCACGCCTAGAAGCACGTACACGAACGCCATAGGATTCTATAGGCAAAATGGAACAAGCTATTTATTTATTCTTAGGTGAATTTATTATGTTACAAGCTTTCATGCTGCAAATTATTAGGTTTATGTTGTTAATGATTTTGATATTTATAGAATTTGGGGATATAGGGGTTTTGAAATTTAACAATTTGGAGAATAACAAATTTAGAAATGTGAGAATTTAGGGGTTTGAAATCTTGAGAATTGTGAAATTGGAAATTTGGTAGTCTTCAGAGTTGATCCCACAATTTGGGGTTTAGTAGAATTTAGTAATTTCAGGAATTGGAATCTTGAGAATGTGAGAACTCTTATTTTGGGACTTCAGAAGTGACCTGAAAATTACAAAATGTCCTGCAAATGCTTCCTTATGCATCTCCATTTCGTAAGCAAACGGAAGCTGAAATCCCGCAGCATAAGAAATTTGGTAAAAATAAAGAAAAGCAGAGAAACGAGGAACCAACGGTGCCCGTTGATGTTCAGTGAGGTGTCATTAGCATAAATAGTAGCGCCACCCTTTCCTCTTCTGCGGCGTTTACATCGGATAACCGAAAAAGAGAAGGGTAGACTGCAGAAGGCCCCGTATAACAAGCACCGGAGAACTGGTTGGTATTGGGTGTCAATAAATCTTCAGGGCCGTACATCGGCTACCAATCGACCCCGCCCTAATTTATTCATTTGTTCTTCCACATAGGCGGGCCCTATAAGTCAACGGGGGATTAAGTTGGGCGCTATCCGACCTCAGCACGGTACAATTCACCATCCCTTTTACTCCCATAAAGACTCTTCGACGTCTCGAATCGCGGATCGAGATCGCGATCTTCGATATCGTTCGAGACACGCATAGATACAACCGGCGAAATAAATCATCTCGACGTATTTTATACTCCAGGAAACGACCCGATCTACATGATAACTATTTACAGAAATAATACAATTATTAATGCAACCGTAAAGGAAATGTGAACGATCTGGATCGTTCTAAATCGTCGTGTAAACGAAATGCGAATCGTCGGGTTCAAAGACATTTTTCGGCGGGTGTAGGTATTCGCATTTAAGTGCCATTAAGACAGAAACGATAAAGGTCGCGATTAAAGCGGCGACCGGATTCGAATGTCGCGAGCTACGGCCACACTGAATTAAGAGAACCGGAATTTCGATGCCGGGACGAGACTAATAGAGCGATTTCTGGTTCACTCGCTGCTGAACCCAGGGATCGTTTTATCATCCTCGTTCTTTTACCATCGAAGCACGAGGAAATGATCGTAGAAGCCGGTGGATATTTATTAATTTAAAAGCCATGCATGCCTGAAAACCGACACAAAGTACGAGGGTGGACGAACGAGAGAGATGCGTGATGGCCTTACGAAGCGAATTCCTTAGTCAGCTAGAACGGTGACGGGCACAGTTGCCCGGGAGATCGAGGGACGTGCAAGTGGCGCGCATTCGCGGCCATGGATGGATACGCAATTTCGGAGAATCCTAATTCTTCATTTGGGAATTTATCAAATTCGAAATTTCTTTGGTATTTTACAAATTTCTACATTTCAATATCTAGAAATACCTTGATTTTCTATTAGATTTTCAAACTGTCAATTTTTTACGGTTGGAGGGTGATCAAATCTGAAAGCTGTAGTAAAAAATTCTCAAGATTTAAGATGTTTAAATTCCTAAGTTATCAAGGTTTAAAAGAGATAAGATTTTCTATGTTTTCGAACTCATGTCTCCAAAATCTTAAAAACATGAAACTCTCAAGTTTGTAAGGTCAAAATGTCTAAATGACAATGAAACTTTCGAATGACCAAAGTTTCCGAACATCTAAGTATTCAAATTACCAATAGATACAAATTCCCAAATTTCCGAATTACCAAAGATGCATAAATTCCTAAATTACCAAACATCTCCAAATTACCAAAGATCTCGAAATTAAAAAATTTCCAAGTTACCAAAGATGCCCAAATTTCCAAATTTCTAAACTCCTAAGTATTCAAATTACCAAAAAATGCGAATTACCAAAGATTTCCAAATTACCAAATGCTGAATTACCATAAATTCCCTAATTCCCATATTTCCGAATTATCAAATATCCCCTAATTCCCAAATTCCCAAAGACCCTCAAATTTCCAAATTTCTGAATTACTAAATTTCCCCAAATTCCGAATTACCATAAATCCCCAAATTCCCGAATTTCTAAAGATCCCCAAATTCCAAAATTACCAAAGACTCCCAAATTCCCAAATTCCCAAAGATCCTCAAATTTCCCCAAATTACCAAATTCCGAATGACCATAAATCCCCAAATCCCTAAATTCCCGAATTTCTAAAGATCCCCAAATTCCAAAATAACCAAAGATCCCAAAATTCCCAAATTCCCAAAGATCCTCAAATTTCCAAACCCCTAAAATCACCAAAAACCCCCAAGTACCCGAATTCCGAATTTCCCCGAAGAGCCAACGAAAAAGTCCCATAAAAAGAAGGTATACGTTTCGAAAGCACGGTTTCGTTCGTACCGAAAGGCGGCGCCCGTCGATCGAAGAAGCATAAACGTTGGGTCGGATCGGTTATCCCTCTCTTTTTCTCGAAGAACCCGTAACCGCGAGAAAAAGTCAGTTGAGATGTCCTTTATTCGTGCATCGGTCCAGCTTCAACGTCGCAACGTGACTCGCAGCTCACGCGTGAGGATGCATGGTACACGTATGTCCGTTGACGTGAATAGCCGACTGTACGTGAGGTCCAAACAAGAAGAAGAAGACGAAGAAGAAGAAGAGGAGGGTATAGGGGACGCAGGGCAGAGGGGACAGAACCGAGAAGACTACATCGGAAGACATTAATCACCCACTGGCGAATCTCTAACACGAAGCCCATACGTCGATTACGCGTGTACGGATATCTGTTCATCTGCGGGCATATCTGTGCCCTCGTGACAGCCACGTGACTCCGATACGGAGTCCCCTTATAACCGCGATTGTTTTAAATATTGTACTTTTTGTGTGGTCATATGTGACCTGCAACTTCTGTTGCATTATTTATAGCTAAAGGGACGACACTTTTGAGGACTCTTAATGTTCGGACAATGATATGCACTGGTAGATTAAAAGATGACGTTGAAAGATTAAGTAATCTTGTTCTTAATAATTTGTAGTCGTGCGTTTGACTACAAGTCAGTTTTTACTGTGGTGCTCATATGTGAACGGTACTGCAAGTTCAGTTAAATTAATTATTTGCAGATAAGCAAATGATAGACACCTTTGAGGACTCTTAATATTGAGACAATGATATACATTAACAGATGAAATTGAAAGATTAAGTACTCCTGTTCTCAATAATGTATGTTATACTCTAACCACACACGGTACTTTTCACTATGGCGGTCAATGCGTTAACCTCTCCTGACACGTGATCATGCACTCTCTACTGACACTTTCTAGAAATTAAATCTAGTTATTTTCTGCGGAGCATAATGTTTCTAAACATAGTAAACTACGGATGAAAGATCATTTGATGAATATAAAAATATTTTTCCTGTCTTATACATATACTTTTTCCGAAAACTTTTAAGGATGTGTATAGGTAAATTCATATACCTACTCATACACCTAATTTTGGTCATGTCTGATACTCTGTTAAGTAATATAAACAGTAATAGAAAACTAGAAGCGACATTTCACTCGTGAGCAAGTAGCCGATTCGTCTAAAAGGAAAGAAAGGTAGCAGGAGCGGTTTAGCGAGTCACGAAGTTATAATCCAGATCGATACGTTTCAAAATCGATCCCGAGGGGGATGTCGGGTGGAATCTTTTGAAACCGACTGCTCGACAGGGTGTCCCAAGATATCGGTTATGCCAGTGTCAGCGTACTCCGCGAGAACTGTCCCGTAAGTCGAATAAATGATCGCTCTTTCCAGAAGCTCCCGAGTGGTAGTCGAGAAACGTCCTCTTAAGCTCGTCTCTACTCACCGGTTACGTACCAGTGGGGTGTCTCCGACAGAATATCATTGAACACATCGATAATCCCTCGTGTTGCTTTTAGATTATCGAGACAACTGTCGATTATGATCGACTAGTTCCTCGCTAAATGACTTAGGTACATGGGTACGTAGTGGTATGAGATAGGGTAGATATATGAACATCGAGGTTATGATTAGTAGACAGTTATGTACCTTGAGAATGAGGCGACGTTACATATCTTGAAATTTGAGAATTTTTAACTTTGGAGACTTGGGAAGTTCGCAGATTCTCAAGTCCTTTGTTCCTTTCCAAATTCCCAAATTCTTAAATCCCCAAATCCATGAACCTCCAGAATTTCCCAACTCTTCAAATTCCTAAACTTCTCAAGTCTCCAAATCCCCAAATTTCAGAAATCCCCAAATTCTCAAATTCCCAAATTTCCTAAATCCCCAAATTCTCAAGTCCCCAAGTTTTCAAGATCCCAAATCTCCAAATCCTCAAATTCTCAAATTCCCAACTTTCCTAAATCCCCAAATTCTCAGGTCCCCAAGCTCTCAAGATCCCAAATCTCCAAATCTTGAAATTCTCAAATTCCTAAATTCCCATATTTCCAAATCCCCAAACTTCCCAACTTTTCTAAAATCTCAAATGTCCAAATTCCTAAATTCTCAACTTCTAATTTCTCAAGTTCCTACACCCCCAAATCCTCAACTCCCAATTTCTCAAGATCCTACACCCCCAAAATCCCCGAATCCTCAACTGTCAAAAATTCCAACCGTGTCAATTCAAAGAGATCTAACTTTCCAAATTAAAAGATCCCCTAGTGGCGCTTGTTTCTGCTATATCGCCACATCTCTAGGGCGCCCACGGTGTTCCTCAATGACCAAGGTTAAACCCTGGCGCTATCGGTTTCGACCTTGTAAATAGAAATCTCTGGTACTATTATACTTACAGGGCGTAGTCGTGCCTGCAATAAAGTCTCATCCCTCGAAGGAAACACGAATGTTGATCGTGCAACGGTCTCGCACAGGCGCAACACTTGAGGCACCTGGAATGCCAGGTACGACCCCCTACACAGAGGACGGTGCGTTCGCGAACGCTTTCGCCGCAACCACCGCAATCCATTTCCATTCCATCGTGACCTTCGTTGTTTCCAATACCAGTACCGATCTTCTTGTTGTTAGTCACGTTGTTGTTGTTATTGGTAGTAGTGTTATTGTTGTTATTGTTGTTCGAACAGAGAATACTGTCCGTGCACTCTGGGTCTGTCTCCACTTCGGTCTGCAACAAGATTATCAATTTTGAACGTATTGAAATGATGGACATGATGACAAAGAAAGAGGAGATATTTGCAAGAATTTTTTATATTTCTGTTGTTAAAATTAGTGGATACTTGATTAATGATGGATGGTCATAAATTTCTTTTTGGGTAGGTGATGATATATGAATTTGGAAATTATATTTAAACGATTTTTATGATTTTTATGGTTGACTATTGGCAGTAGGGATATTAAACTAATTGGATGCACTGGTAGGGTAGGCTAGGTTAAATAACCTTTAGGAAAATGGATGTGGAACAAAAAAATATTGATTACAATTATTTAATAAAATATGCAAGTATTTTAATTTTTCTATAACTTGAAGAGGATCAAACGTTACCCAACCTTAAGATTAAACCAAAGTCGTAAACACAATGAAGAACGACAGGCCGAGTACTTATTACCGTATATTATAGTCAAAATAAACTTGTCCGTAATCGTGGACAATTAATTTCGATTAATTAATTGATAATCCAACGACACGATTTCTTTCCAGCCATGATCATGTTCGGAGGGGAAGAAAGACAACGAGGGGAGAGAAAGTCATTGTGAGTGCGTACAGATAAACTCGAGGATAACGTGTATCTGATCTGTATGCAACTTTTTCTTATCGCTGTCTCGGTACACGTGCTCTAACGCACACCTGTATACTCGCACACGCGAGTATGGCCAGTTTCGCTTCGATAATATTAATTGGTACACGAGTAACGCACAAAGGTTATTGTTCGACGCAACACGCGGTCATGAATTTGGGGCTAGGGACAAAATGGTTATCGTCATAACCTTCATTTTTCAAATTTAAATACAAAGAAAGACGCTGAATCTGTATTAGGGTACTCGCCGAACATTTTTAAATTGCCCGCCATTGTACCACGTGTCGAAAAAATGAGGTTAAACGTGGGATGTGCGAAAGAGGTTATGTTTGAAAGAGTTAGCAATTATTATTTTAAAGTACTTAAATTATTGTTCAATTTATACTGTTCATGTAATTAATATTTAATGGATGTTGTAGGTTTCTAGCTGAATATTTCCAATGGCAGTAGTACAATAGTACAACTAAAGGTGTATACGCTTATTTTTTAAATTTAGAAATCAATGACTATGTATGTGGACATTTTTTCTCTTGTATACTAATTCTTTTGCAATTTCTATAAAATAAGATAAACGAAGTATTATAGTAAATGGAAATATTCGTTTTCTAACTTCGTAGAAACCACCCTAAAAGTTAAATCAAAAATACAGTACAAATAATGAAGAATGAAGCATAAATTAATATACAAACTATTCTATATGTTGAAATATATGCGTTTCAAGAGAAGCTTCTCAACTTCTGTGATAAAATAAGAAAGTTGAAGATGAGGTTATGTGTTTTCTGACAATTCCAGCGATTAATTTGTAATAGTATTTTGTATCGAAACATTCATTAAAAATAAATATACATTGAACGTACTTTGAGCTTACAACTCTTTCAGCAAAATTAAACAAAATGGCTCCTGTCACAAGTACTATCTTAGCTATCTTTCTACGTGAAAAGATTGCAAGCTGCCTGAAATATTTTATAAAAATACGAAGTGAAGGGACACTTGCCCAATCTAAAACATAGTAAAAAAAGAGTATCGGTATGTTCGCAATCATAAATTTCACCCCCGAACGTCGAGTATCCACGATTCATCAGCGTCGCGGCTAGTTGTTCGCGGTGAAACCCGATGAATTTACATACGAATCGGCGAAAGAACGGGTCGTGAAAAGAAAGAAACGTCGAAAGAAAGATCCGTTGCACAACCGACGCATCAAGAAAGACAACATCGACGACAGCCAATTTCGAAGACGTGGTTCGTTCCGTCTTCATCGCGCCGTTCTTTCTCTCCTTATCGCGCCACCTTCCGTCGGCCGGTAATCATTTCACCTTTAACTGGACGGTCATTGATTTATGATCTGCCGAAGGCAAACTTAAACTTCCCACCTGTGATTTATACCTTCTGGCATTTCGATCTTCCCTCGGAAAGCGAGCCACTCGATTAATACCGTGTCTGGGCACATATTGTGGCCGTTCCGTTGCTCGATACCGCTGGAAGATCTCTGCTCAAGCGTGACCAATAATCTTGGATCGAAATTAATTCGAATATCATGTGATATATTCGTAGGTACTAATGAATTAAACTTTGAGGGAACGTGCTTAACCCTCTTTCTGCCAAGTTTTGGTATTTTAAGTCGATGGGTACAAATTAATTTGCAAACTTGATGGGTTAATCTTGCATCGAAATTTGACCATGTTCGTAGGAATTAAGCTTGAGGGAAAGGTGCATAACCCTCTTTATGGCTTACAAATTTCACTGGGTTTATTCTGTTATTTTATTTGCGTTAAATTTTCCTATATCTTCTATATTTCTCATATTTTTCGCATTTAAAGTTCCAATATCGTAAATCCACAAGTACCTAACAATTTAAATCTTAAACACCCACAAAATAATTAAAATTCCAAAACCTCGAAGCCACTCTAAATTGTCTCAATGGAACATTGACCCTAGAAATAAGTCTGACTTCCTAAGAAAGTCATAAGTACCTATTTAACCCTTAACCTCTAATTGAGGACCTCCGAACATTTACACCCCTATAACCTTCCCGTGAAATTTTAATCAAAACAGCGAACCTCGTATAATTTTCAAATTCCTAAAGCAGACAATCGAATTTCCGTCGAAAGAACGATGGAATTTTTCAAAGTGTCGACGTGTTCGTAGGTGGACTCTCGGCCGCGAAGAACGCAATCAACGCGTAGTTAAGAAAGAATAATAGGAGTCATTTTTTATTCGTCAACACTTCGGGGGCGACGGAGATGAGCTGACAAAGTAAGAAATGCACGGGTGAAGGGGTCAAACGGGCTTTACCAGCCGACTACCGGATACCGAAGTTCCTCGTATACATCCGATTCGTCACTTGGCTACACGGATGGACGTTTAATGGCACGAGCGACCACCATTCCGACTGATTTATCGCCCTTATACGTTTCACCGGCCATCGTAAATAATTTTCGTGATATTTCAAAATTATCCCGACCGTCCTTACACTTCGAACTCTTCATTCTTTTTTATTTCGACGGAAACATTTGCACCTTGCGATTAACCCTTCAAATTTTTGTCACGATTCAGACCTTTACATGACTATTGTCAAGGTTAATCTTTCAAGTTATTTTCATGATTAAAATCTTTGTCGCGATTTACCCTTTCAAGTATTCTGTTATAGTGTATGTTGTTTCACTAAAGCTTAAAATTATAGTTTCAAATGATTGAAAATAATAAAGTAAGATTTTTGTGATATAATGTACATGCAACTATATTTGGATCAGTAACTGAGATTGGTGTATTGTAACAACATGTTCATTTTGAGTTATTCTTGTTTTTCGTACTTCATTAACTGAGAATGTGACCTTCTACAAGAACATTTTTTAATATACATCAACAAAATACCAAGATAACCTAAAAATTCTCGTATATTTTCCATTTTTTTAAGATGCAAACAGATCACACCTGTTTACACACTTCGTGCGTAATTCGTGTATTTTCGCGAAAGCGCACTATCTTCGTCAGCAAATAATCGAACGCTTTATCGATCGATCGTTAATGAAGCGTGTAAAATTATAGACAAAAATAGCGCGTCATTTGTTTGATTTTTCACTGCAGATAAATAGTAAAGTATCGTGAATTATTTGTCTTGACATGATTCATTTATTAAAAATTATCTGATACGATTCGTTTGCCAAACGTCACTAAATATTTACTAAATATAACGTTACAAATGTTACTATACTAAATTTAGGATATTTACGAATTTAAATTTGGAGCTGCAGTAAGGGAGTTAGAAATTTGCGGGTTTGGGGATCTAGGGATTTTAGTATTTGGAGATGTAGGAATTTGGGGATTTAACAAATTGGGGATATAAGAATTTAGGGATACCAGAATTTGGGGAGATACAAATTTGGGAATTTAGGGATTTGGGGTTATACGAATTTGGAAATTTAGGGATTTGGAGATATAGGAATTCAGCGATATACAGATCTGAGAATTTAGAGATTTGGGGATATAGGTATTTGGGTACACAACAATTTTGGGATTTAGAGACTCAGAAACTTAGGGAATTGGAGATTTAAGAATTCGGAGTGCAAGGAAATCGAAGATTTGTTGATTTGGTCATTTGATAACTTGGAAACTTGAACACTTGAAAACTTGAAGATGTTATTGTGGAACTTGAAAACTCCAACTTGTAACTTTGTAAACTTAAAAATTAAGAGTTGCTTGTTAATTTGAGAATTCAAAATCTTAAATATTAAAAACTTGTTCGATCCAGAATAAAAATTCCTCTGTCAAGTTTCCAACAACGTGATCCACCCACAGACATCCGAAAAATCCACATAAACCAACTACCATCACACTCACCTTCATCTTTCCTCCTCGTAACCACCTAACCACGAGTGTTTGCCATAACGAACCAGCGGAAAGAAGAATCAGTCCTTCACACGTGTGCACGAGATGGTGCGGTAGCAACGTTCACAACACTGTATCGAGTAACATGGTTGAACGAGTTGTCTTGAAACAGCGTCCACGAGTAATTGGATCAGAAAGAAAATCGACCGAGTGAAAAAAGTTGTTGCGTAAGATCGAAAACGATCGGAAAACACCCTGTCCGGATCCGTGGCCCGGGGAAGACTGGCATCCTCGATTCTGCCCCTACCACGCGGCCGCGATCGTCGACTGGGATCACGCACACCTACTAAAACGTTTCTCTGTGGATCCGTACACACTCTGTCGTCGTGGTGTTCGTGCGTTAAAAGAGGAACACGGATTGTCGCGCTATAAGGCCAGCCAACGTTCTGGTGGGGAATCGTGTTGCGTGACTCGAGAGTTGTCTCGGGGTTGTTGGTGGCGCTAGTTGGCACAAGAAGGCTCTTCAGGACGAAGACCCTTTCGGAACAAGATCCAGGCTCCGCCCATTTCGGCCACGCCCATGTTCCGTGCTCGTATGCGCCGCCAGAACCAGGTTTCCGGGGGTTACATAGGTGGGAGCAAGTCTCTCCCTAGCCAAGAACGAATCACACTCGAACGGAATTTCTGCGGGGTGAGACGATGTTCTTCTTGCGGTCCGTTCTTCCTATTTTCTTGCGATGTATACCTTGTTTCGCCGATCCTTTTCTTATTCTATCATCCCCCACTCTCACTGTGCTCTTGAACGCGTTTCCGTGTAACTTTCGTCGATCTTTCTTTTTCGGCTACGCAGAGCTCCTCGTTTCGTTTGCTCGATGTTTCTGCGGGTTCCGTCCTTTCTTTTTCTCGCGTTTACCAGTGTCTCGTTGCTGTTGCTTTTTCGCAACCGTATGTGAAATTGTTCGGGCTCTTTCCTCATTTTTTCGAGTATTTATCTGGAACGAGGAATTTTGTTAATATCTACAGGTTTTACACAGGATGTATTTTATTATTAAAAATAAGAGATGTTACATAGTCGTGTTAATTCGGTGGTATAAGATTGAAACACCCTGTATAAAATATAATACAATTAGAAAATATAATGAAGTACAATAGATCGTCAAAGATGAAAATATAGGTGATGTATAATAGAAAAATTGCAAGTAAGAAAAGTTAAAAATGAAAAGTAGTATCGGCGTAGTAAGGTCAAGAAATGAGTCTCGGTTGTCCGTTTAGTTACGGGTTAGCAGCCCTTCACCCCCACATCCCCTCCCAGCATATTTACGCGTGGGTATATATTTTATATTCCGTCGTTTCCTTTTTATTTTCGATGAGTTTAGGTTCTCGAGGGGGTTCGAGCACCTGTTTGTATTTCTGCTGCGCCGACACATAAGTCATCCGAGAATGGACTAACGCCTTTTATCACCGCTATCCTTTTCTCGCGACTCTGTATCTTTCTCTATCGAGCCGAGCCACAACGAAAGGTGGCTTTGTGTGAGGCAAGCCCGAAAATACACGTTCACCGGTTTCTGTTCTCTAGTAGAGCGACCCGTATACGCCCACGCCCAAGATGAATATGAATTTTTCGTTTTGGGACCCCGAGAAAACTGTCAAACGGGTTTTCGGTCCCGATCCAACCACTTTTTATTGCTACCCCCGTGCGCGCGTGTGCACGCATCCGTGAAATCCACTGTTTCTTGAATTATGCTCTGACACCGAGAAAAGGGATCGACGAAAATGGGGGGAAGCTAGGGGAATTCTATGGCTATCACTGACGCCGGAGCAAATTTTCCACACTCGGAATTTTTCGAATTTTGGGACTTGAGGAATTGAGAACTTGGGAATTTCGAAATTTAGAATTACCCACAACTCTAATAGTCTCACTAACTGTCCAAGACCCAGCGAAGTGAGTCTTGCTCAGACTCTAGGATACCCCACATCCCTAAAGGACTCACATTATTAATTGTATGAGAATCAGCGAAGTGCTGTGCACTCGTAATACCCCACACCCCTAAGTGCTCCACATCCTTAAATGACTCACATATCATTAATTGTCTAAGACTTAGCGAAGTGTTATATGCACCTGAATACCCTACACTTCTGACTACCCCATGCCACCAAATGTCCAACACCACTAAATGACCTGCACTACTAATTATCTGAGATCTAGCGAAGTGCTCTGGACACCTGAATGTCCCACACTCCTAATATCCCATATCCCGAATGCCCAACATCCCTAAATGACCCACACCACTAATTGTCTGAGACCTAGCGAGGTGTCCCAGATTCCTGAATGTCCCACATTGCTAATATCCCATATCCCGAATGCCCAACATCCCTAAATGACCTACACTTCTAATTGTCCGAGGTTCAGCGAAATACTCCAGATCCGTGAATGTCCCACACTCATAATATCCCATATCGCGAATGCCCAACATCCCTAAATGACCTACACTTCTAATTGTCCGAGGTTCAGCGAAATACTCCAGATCCGTGAATGTCCCACAATCATAATATCCCATATCTCGAATGCCCAACATCCCTAAATGACCCACACCACTAATTGTCTGAGACCTAGCGAAGTGTCCCAGCGAAGTGTCCCATACTCCTGAATGTCCCACACTCATAATATCCCATATTCCGAATGTCCAACATCCCTGAATGACCTCCAAATGACTTCTAATTGTCCGTGGGCCAGCGAAGTGTCCCAGTCCCCTGAATGCCCCACACTCATGATATACTAACATAATTTAATATACTCGAAATCATACTAACACCTACTAATATTCCTACCCTAGTAACATTACTAATCTGATTCCGCCTCAAGAAACCTTTATCGAAAGGGTTAAATCGAGCGAGCAACAAAAAAGAAGAAATCCTCTCGATTTTTAAAGTTCCGAAGACAAATGCGCGATATACGTTCCCGATACAGGCGGTATGGTTTAATTTATTAAACTCGTAGACACGCGCGCAGCGGCTCGCGGGCACACGCGTGTATTGGAGGGCAGAAGCGTGTTTACGTGGCGAGGAACGAGCATCGGAGGAACAGGGTCGTTGCGATCGGCGGGGAACGAGCCATTAGTAACGCTTACCCGGCATAAAGCGAGAAAAATGGCAGTCGAATTATTCCGCTGGTGGGACCGAGGCTGGACAAAGGTCCTACCTCATGAGGACACGAGGAGAATCCTCGAAAAAGGAGCCACGGGGTTCCTATGGTGCCGATTCTGCCGAAGGGGACGTCCACGACACCGGCATTAATCGATACCATCGAGAATCGATGCTTCTTTCTCTTCCAAGTATAATCGACGTGCGAGTCGATTCTGACAGCAGTATCAACATTCTTCCTGTTTGTTTTCAGGTTCGACGAACTTTTGTCAGGGAATTTTGGAATTTAAGGAAGATTTAGGATTGTATATTATAGTGTAGTATTATATATTATAGTAGATTATCATGTTAGGGTATTGGGATTATAGCAGATTGTCTGTTGGAGTATTTGAAATATAGTAGATTGCATGTCAAAATATTTTTAATAGATTGTATATTAGAGTATTTACAATATAAAGAATAATCTGCACTCTCTGCACTATGATTTCGTATTAAACCTCGAAAGCATTTTTGCTCCAGATAGCAATCTCAAGACCTTTTCCTTGAAAAGTCTGATGAATTCTTTCGAAGTTATTTCTTCATTAATTTCTATTATTGTCTCTTTCACTATGTTATCATATACATCACACCACGGATTTAGTTAAAAAAATATTTATTTCAAATTATTGTACTAAACGTGTTGTACTAAATGTGGATCAATTAAGACTTGTAATATCTGCCGCATGAAACAATGTACTGGTTGAACCCACAATTCAGTTAGGTAAACATATACGATTGTCAGTATAACAAATAAAGAATAGTAAAATTTTGAGCAACATCAGGTATACTTTTCAACCGATATAGCATTTTGATTCGACTTGAATGTCCCGTTGAAAGGTCCAAGGTAAACTGAAACACAATGCACCGATTGTACGCTACGAGGTCACAGGAACGTCAAAATCAATGGTCCATCGAATGATTGATCTTCGAGAAAGAGAATCATGCTAGGTAGAATGAAGGAACCGTTTTGATAGCGGATGCCGGTGATCCTTACTCACCTGCAATAGCACAGGTCATTTCGTCATCGAGCGAGAATGTTATGACTTTCCTTAACGTGCTCGTACGAACGCGTCATGCTTAGAAATGGTTCTTGTAAGTGTCGGTAATGTTTTTATAAGTTCAGCAACTTTTATTCTATTGAAGTGGTCTAAATATGGGAGAATTTATAATGGGGAAATTAATAATGGGCAGAGTTTTAAGACACTTTGGAGGTGTGTGGTTGTATAGGAAATATTGTTATTTTGTGATAGGGATGTGTTTGAGAAGTTGAAAATTTGAGGATTTGACAATTTGATAACTTGACATTTTGCTAACTTCACAATCTTGTAATTTAATACTTTACAAAATGGATACTTACAAACTTAAATAACTTCAACCATATCAAACACAGAAATCAAAGAACGTGATACTCAAAGAGTAAAATCTAAAATTTCCCTAGTCCTTAATTCCACACAACCACCTCCCACCTACAATATTTTCCGTATATTCCACTTCATATCAATCCTTGAACCTCATTTCATAAAAAATCTCACTTTCCTACAACTCCAATAAATCCCCTAAACCCTGCAGTTCCAACCCTTACTAACCTTTAACCTTATCCTACAATCCTCAAGAAATACGACAATTTTCTTGAACAATTCGCAAGAAATATAACCAGTGTCCTCCACTGTTTACCATCTTTCTGCAAAAGTTCAGCAAATTACGATAGAAATTCTGTCGGACGAGGAGCAGAAGCTGGCGATTGAATTAGCAAACGTCGAGGAGGAAGTTTCGAAGAGTTCGGGGTCGGAGAAAAATGTCGCGAAAGCGTAGAATTTCTTTGGTGAGTGAAGTCGCGTTTGTCGCGTCAGAAGGATACAGCTGGCAAAGGCGAAACGAAGGTCGTCGAACGGTGGAGACGAAGGAAGGAAGGAGGGCTCGGTCGCGACGAGAGGGTGGGTTTCGTTAGGTTGGGCGCAGTTTTGATGATAACGAGCGGATTTGCAATCACGACTACATTGTGCAGGATCCTGCTGTTAGCTAACTTGAAGAGGGATGAAACTCAGACGGGCTGAGATCACAGAGCAGGAAGCCGGTAGTGCGACGTAGACGGAGAACGCGTTTGGGGAAGCTGTCGCGTGTTTTCTGTCCTCGTCGCACATTCTGCTCGGCTGTAAAGTGGAAATCTCGAAATTACAGGACTGTACACTCGGATGCAACACAGGTTCCCTTTGGACAAGTGTAATTGTGTATACTAGTCAATTTTTTAATTCGTCAGTTTTTAAATTTTTCGATTTGGAAGACTTACAATGTTGATATTTGTGAATATCTTTAAATTCTTCAGGTTTCTGAATTGTTACAGTAATAGATTTCTATATTTTTGTATTTACGCAGCTCTTAAACTGCCAATTTCTCTAGATTACAAAATCTTATAAATTTCCAAATCCTTATATCCATAAACTATGTCTCTAAATTGTTGATCCACATCCAAATGTGCATGTCCCCAGAATCTTAGCTCACACCCAAACTATGAGCCCAGAATCTTGATCCACACCCAAATTTCTATGTTCCTAGAATCTTGATCCACATCCAAGTTCCCAAGTCCTCAGAATTTGGACCTAGACTAATATTCCACCATCCCTAAATTCTTAATCCACACCTACGTTCACCAATTTCCAAAAATCTGTAAAAACTAACGAGTGAAGACCTTGTACCTCATCGACCCTAATTCCCTAGGAAATGCAGATTTGCTGTTGACTGTACACGAGCGTAGACCAGATGCAACTCCTCGTATATATCGCGTGCATAAATATCTCGCGAAATTTCCGGCGGTGAGGCAATTCCTTGAGTCCGCCCAGACAATCCGATTGCGACGTTAACGATACGCCTGGCTAACGAACCCGAAACGGTTTATTTGCATCGTGGAATTTATGTTCGGAGCGAAAAATCGATCGTCGGCATTGAAAGTTTAACACGGTTCGCGGGTTTTCACAGCGGGCGAGTGACATGTCAGCTCGCTTTCTCGAATTTCTATTCTTTTACGGTCGCGTCAGGGACTCGGCGACAATAGAGACCCGGGCTCCCACGGAACTTTCGGATGCCCGTCGATGGGAGTGGACTCCCTTGGAAACACTTTTATCATGATAATGCCGAAGGTGAGACCGGGAAATTGCTCGGGAAATGTTTGGAGAGAAACCGCGAGTCTGGAACATCCTCGAGCGTGTTAAATGCCTGGTGAATGGACGGGGTACGTCGGGTGGAAACTTTCTGGAATTCATTTGCATTTTTACATTTTCCACGATTTTCGTGTTCTTTGTTATGGTGGTCACTGTCTCCTTTTCGTGAGGAATGCTTCGCGATACGGGGTATCGTGTTAGGTTATTAGGAATAGGACTACGTTAAATGGGTGGCGCCAGTTTATACGCAGTGAGTTAGAAAATCTACGTTTCATAAATCTTCAATTTTAGTTAAAAATAATAGAAAGTATAGTCTAAGAGGAAAATATACGTCCATGTAAAAGAAAGATATTTTGACCAGACAATTTTCACCTGAATTCATATAAAGTCTAAAATATTTCTTGAATCTGATATTCTCTAAGGTATGAGCTAGGTGGATTTAAATAGGACAATGTGTAAAGGATCTACCTACCTGTATAAAATGCACATTTACTATGAAATTAAAAATGAAGTCAAAAATAAATATTCAAACGAAATCATAAATTAATATACACAGTTGTTCAATTCGATCAAAATCAACACCTTCAAATGAAACAAGAAATGTTAAACAAGAAATGTAAAATAAATTTGTTAAATGGTCATTTGCTTCTGTAAATCTAATGTGAATAACAAGTTCCTGTTAAATTGCCAAGGAAGCTGTTCAACAAGTTGAAATTTCATACTCTGTAACCCCGAAGAGATCCACCGAGTCGATTTGATCGAATTGAACATCGCTAGCGTCACACTCGAAGTGACCGCGTGGGATCGGCTCGAGTGAATCGCGAAGGAAAATCGTGGTCGCAAAACGCTGGGTCTGGAAGGTCCTAATAAGAGGATGCGAGGGGGTGTAGGTCTAATATTATGTAATAGGGGCCACGTGGCAGGCAGTCCCCCGGAATCAAATTCGATCGGACCTCGAACAGAGGCTCGGCGTCGATTGTTCGAGGAAAAAGGAAGCGAGAACCGCCCGTATTCTGCGTGGCTACGTGGGTTTCATCCCTCTCGAGTCAACCTTCACAATGAACTGAACCCCGTGCGCGCCAGTATTCAGCCTTTAATCCGATTATTTCTTTCGAATCAACGAGCACCGCGTTTCATTCCGGTCCGCGTGCCCACTTACAACCACGACCTACGCGTAACACGAGCTAGATAAAAAGTTGGTTATGTCTCGATCAGTCGATCTCTAGGTATCTATAGTGCATCCGTCGTAAGATGAACTCTGAGAGGTCATAGACACAACTTACGAGCATGATCCACGTGTAATATGGATTAGATAAAAATTTCGTTACTCTTGTGGTTACAGTGCACTCACAAGATGAGCTCTCAGAGTTCACAGAGACAAGTGCATTTAGCTCAATTGACTGTTCAAAAAATAACATCTCAATTTCACTGATGTGACGACTGCGAATGATTGATCAGTAGGAAATATGAATATGTTGTATGTGAATATGAATGTGTTCAATATTTAATAAAAACGTTGTGTCTCCTAGAATCAGCTACGTCACAAAAGTAATATAACAAAAGTTCATGTATATTTTGCAGTTTTGCAATTAATGCAGTAATTAAGCAGTATATTCTTTGTGTATACACGTACATCCAAAATAATCCTCCTTCGTTTTGCTTAACATTATAGAAAAAGAATGTGAATAATTTAATTGGTTGAAGATGTCGAAACTAGATCGGTAAGATAGAAGTAATTAAAAAATCGTAATGATTAAAGTCGAAATTCGCGAGAAAGTCGATATAAAATTGATTAGTGGCAAAGGTACGAATCTTAATTAATCTCTGTTAATTACGGTGTTATTCATCCAGTGATGGGGGACAACGATCAGCGATAATAATCGTTCGTGCGACTTTTACGAGGATTTTTGCGATCCTCGAGCGTGACTGGTCAGAGTCGACGTGGAAAAGTGTCAATCCGTCGACGACGAGAAAAAGAATAAACGTCGAAGCCGGTTGGATAACGGCACCGGGAGATCCTATCGGTTTCTCTTGACTAATTATCGCGAACATTATCACCGAGTCGCTCTCGATCAAGCTGAATCATCGACCACAAACGTCTCGACGCCTAAACTCCCCGCGGAAACGATCGGTTCCCATAGAATCGTGCGAATAGGAAATACCACGCATGTATATGCATGCGTTCCTAACCTCGAGACGTATAATCGTACGGATCCCACGAATTCGAAACGAGATACGTGTGCAGTATGAGGTACGTTGTAACGCGCTTAGGCTTGCGGTCGTATTCGAGCTCGCCTATGTTCCGGATTAGCGATGATCTCCTTTGTGCGTAGGACGATCCTCTACACGTTTATGTTTGCGCCAACGCATGTCTATGCGACGACATTTTCTGATGCATCGATTGGGAATATAAATAAATTTAAGATGAGTTATGCAGAAACTATTAGCGCTGATATTTATAAATTTTCTAGTTTATACATTTTCAAACTTATTTTCTAAAGTTTTCAAATTCACAGATTTATAAACTTTTGTATCTCCAAATCATCAAATTTTTTAATCTTCAGATTCCTAAATCCCTACCATGCATCTCCCAATACCTAGGCTACAAAATCCCTGGATTCAAAAATCTCTAGATATTCCAAATCTTTAAATTTCCAAATCCTTGAAGCCCCTAAATTTTCAAATCTCTAAATTCTCAAATCCCTATATTACCAAATTCTAAAGTTCTCAAATCTCCAAATTTACAATTCCCCAAATCTCCAAATTCCCTAAATTCCAAATTCCAAATTCCCAAATTCCCTAAATCCCAAATTCCAAATTCCCAAATTCTCTAAATCCCAAATTCCCAAATTCCCTAAATTCCAAATTCCAAATTCCCAAATTCCCTAAATCCCAAATTCCAAATTCCCAAATTCTCTAAATCCCAAATTCCCAAATTCCCTAAATTCCAAATTCCAAATTCCCAAATTCCCTAAATACCAAATTCCCTAAATCCCAAATTCCAAATTCCCAAATTCCCTAAATCCAAAATTCCCCCCAAATTCCCAAATTCCCAAATTCCCTAAATCCCAAATTTCCAAATTCCCAAATTCCCTAAATCCCAAATTCCAAATTCCCAAATTCTCTAAATCCCAAATTCCCAAATTCCCTAAATTCCAAATTCCAAATTCCAAATTCCCAAATTCCCTAAATCCCAAATTCCAAATTCCCAAATTCCCTAAATCCCAAATTCCAAATTCCCAAATTCCCTAAATCCAAAATTCCCCCCAAATTCCCAAATTCCCAAATTCCCTAAATTCCAAATTCCAAATTCCCAAATTCCCTAAATCCCAAATTTCCAAATTCCCAAATTCCCTAAATCCCAAATTTCCAAATTCCCAAATCTCCAATTTTCCAAATGTCCAAATTCCTCAAATCCCCAAATTCCCAAGTTTCCCCAAATCCCACAGTTCCCAAATTTCCACCTCTCAAATCTCGCAACAGCCCTCTCGCTGTTAAAGACCCTCGCCAAAAATCGACCCAGCCACCTCGTACAATTGTATCCAAACCTGAACGTCTGGCTAAAGCGAGGCCGTAAAAAGCACCTATCCATGTTCTCCCGCACGAATAGTACAGTCGTTAGATACATTACAGTGTTGCGCATGTACATACACAAACGCGCGAACACCAGCAGCCTAACTGGTAGCCTAACGATTGGCGAAGCTCGCGAAATAATCTCCGTCGCGACAATTAAATCAGCGGAGACAGGCCGATTACGGTGCATTGCCGATTGAGTCGTTCGCGGAGAGTCCCGGTCGCTGTTCCTTCTCTTTCCGTTGGTCGGATCGGGATGTGCACGCGGGAAAAATAAATAACGAAGCCGTTGCGTATCGGGGATCGGCACGGGATTCAAGAGGAGAAGCAATCGCGCTTCGTTGAATTGGTATTTAAAAATATGCGCGCCGATAGATGCGGTTTCCATGTCGCACGCTTCCAGCGACTCCCATAAATATGATAAGGCCCTATAAAGAGATATACGGGGCTATAAGCCGGTTTCGCGTACCTACCGGTTCGATCCTCCTCGTCGGCGACTCGCGCAAAACCAAAAGGGAAAAACGACGCCCGCACGAATCAATGGAACCAAGATTACGCTTTAACTTTCATTAATTAGAAGGTTAATCGATGCTTTCTGCGATTCACCGTGGGAAGTTTTGACGGAAGATGTGCACGTAATTGCTGAACACACATGCTACTGACATTCGCAATGTTTCTGATCAGAGATTAGGTCACTGATGACACAGAGTATCGTTCTTTAACCTGTTTTGATTAGGACTGTTTCTGATCAGAGGTCCATGACATAACACTTAGTGTTGTTTTATAACCTACTTTGATTGAGGCTGTTAACATGTCATCACATCTTACCGATTGTGCTTCATGTACAGCTGTGAATATTAGTATAGTTTCCATATGATCTTGTGTCCACCACAAGACTCATCTTTGTCGTCGTCTTTGCCATTCTGTGACATGAAAATTATTCTTTAGTCTACACTAATTTTCGACTCGAGTAACAATTGGTCACATCATCCACATCGATGAGATTGAAAAACAAGGAATACTTGCTTCTGTGAATTCCGATAACTCATCTTGTAGCGTGTGCACAGTACACCTTCGTGTAAAACTCTTTGTCAGCTCCACATCTGTATAACTCTCTATAGCTCCGTCACCTCCATATAGCTTTGAAGATTTTATCTGGCAGTTCTATATCTGACAGAGCAATAATCGGTACGGCGTTACTTCCGTCAGAAGCGTCTCGCTCGAGAGGAGAGTGTAAGCGTCGCGACGCGTTTTCACGAAACGGGAAATCCCTCCGGACAACGGCGGTAGGCCGGATGAGTTTTCGCGTATCCATCGGCGGAAAAGTAAAATGGCCGTTGGTGTGCGTACGGTCGTTGATCGATAAAAGCGTCGCGACGCTGGGCGTGTCCGCCGCTGCAAGCCGCCTCTGTAACGCCCCGCGAATCGCCGTGAAACTGCGGGAAAGTTTACCCCTGTCGTCGACAAACGGCGCACCTACAAAAAGGCGAGAGCTGCTAACAAACTCCGTTTCGCTCGGTTCTTCCCCGACCCAGTTGCGCCCTCCTCCTACTGCGTTCAGCTTCCGCCAAATAATCCTTGTTCTCTTCCGCGAAAAACTTGGAAAAAGCTTGTTAAAGGGAAACTTCGCGATTCCTGGTCAACGTGGGATTCGTTTGTATCCTTACGCTTTCGAAACCAGGAGCTTTTGTTTATTATTCGAGGAATAATTTCGTGGTGTAATTTCAATGGGGGTGTCGGACAATCGAGGTGAAAATGATGACCGAACTGGACTGGGAACAAATTGTATCGACTCTTGAAAAATATCGGTATTCATGTTTCGACTTCTTGTAAAGGTGTGCTAGTAATAGATAAACATTTTATGCACTAAATTTCAATGAATTTATTAATGTTATTATATAATTTCACATACTGAGTACATGTGAACCGACTGTACTACCGAACCAACTATGCGAAACGCTCCTGTATACATAGCTTGAAAAATATCAACATCCTATGTTGCAACTATGGTGTACTACGGTCATAAAAGCAACATACATTTTATGTACTAAAATGTAAAGAATCGTAACTTTATTGTACCATATAATTTTTACTAGTTTAGTGAACGAGCAATCGACCGACAATAAGGACAACTAGCCGTATCGACTAGATAGAGCCTTGTATGACTTGAAGAATATCATATTTGACCTACCTGTGGTGATCTACCATAGTCATTGACCGTAGATTTGGACCAGTACAGCAAATGAAATGCGAAGAATATATATCATGTTCTATCTCCCTATGGATCTGTTAGGGTCATAAGAGAGATATATTGACCTTGACCATTACCGGTATCGATAAACGAGGGGAATCGGCGCTCCACTTGTTGGTGCGTGTCCACGATATCCGCGGGGGTACTTTTTGAGACCTTAGCTCACCGTTCTGAAACGTCGTTTAATTCAGCGTGTAACCGTACGCGGGATCGAGTTAACGTTAAGATCAAATTGGATTTGGCGTCGACGCTGGCCCGACTAAAACTTAGTCATCCGGCAGGACCCTCCTAATCCGTTTATGTTCCTTCGTCCTGGTCGCTGCCATCTCCGTCGTCGTTGAAATAAAGAGAATGGTCCTTGACAAAAGGAAGAACGTCTCGTCGAAAGGAGCACCTTTTGTTTAACTTTTACGGACGAGAAACTAGAACGTTCCTCCGTTTCCACGCAGAATATCCGACGTCTACTCGACAACAAATATTTATTATCATCCACGGATGGAGTCAGCAACTTCAAAAGCCTTGGTGCAACATCAAAGCGTTTCCCGTCCGCGCGTCGTTGATCATCCTCAAAGGGACGTGTACAAGCACCGGCGGAGTAATCGTCGCGAATCCGATTAGGCGTTAAAGATCTCAACGCTGATTTCGCGATTTCGCGACGATAACGGCGTAAACTCGAAGACGTTCGCCGGTCTGACGACTTAAAAGGCTGAAATCCCTCACCGAACAGCGGGACAAAGTCTTGCAACGGAGGATGATTACGCCGCGAAGGGTGGACTGGTAAAATTGGGGAGAACAAGGTGAATTCGGCGAGCTCGGGTCCGGTTTATCGAGCTGGAACAACAAGCGGCAATCAGGCATAACTCGATCATTTCATTCTTCTACGTCCGTGCTCCTCGATCTTCCTGGCCCTTCCTGTATCGCGTTGTCTTCTGCTTGCGATACGCGCCTATACGGGTCCCTTCAAAAACTGTGTGCTGAAAATTTTCGGTACAAAATTTGTAATGGTACTATTAGATTGATATTGATGTTCAAAGTCTGAAATCAAGGACAAATTAAAAAATTTCAAAATTCGTAACCTTTTAAGTTCTCAAACGTATAAACTGTTAAGATGTTAAATTAAGAAATGTCAAAGTTCTTATGTTTTTAAGTTATCATATTCTGAGATCATCAAATGCACAAGTTTTTCAGTTTCTAAATTCCAAATTTTCGATTCTGTAAATGCTTAAATTTCCAAATTCTGTAGATGCTTACACAATTGATGCAACTTTGAAACGCCCCGTAGAGGCAGCACACGTCGGAATAACGTCGACTATGCGAGTTTCGCAGAATCTCTCCCCTGTTTTATCTCCGTGGAATCGCAAATCCTAAAATCCCAAACAATTTCTCAGGGACGCTATTCGGCGCGTGTTCGGAATGTACATCGTATCAAAACAAGCGTCGGGATTGTTAAAAGTATTTCATGGTGATTTCGTGGCACGAAGGTATCGCACGATAAGAAAGGAACGGTCGAACGTGTTAAATTGGCGAAACTCGAAGAGAAATGAGGGAAAATCCATATGCAGGTAGATATGGTGCACTCGCTAAATATTATGCACCCCCGGTTCGTCGTTGGTCGATTGGGTGGCTACATACCGCGCAGGCGGGTCATCGAGGGGAGAAGGCTGCAAACCCCTAATTTCTGGAACAATAATTTCAGTCATCGGCACGGCGGTCGATTTGCGAATCGCGTTACGCTGCGCTCAAAGGGCCAACGAGACTCGATTCCGTTAGCAAATTCTCCCGGTCGATGATTATAACTGGCGAGAGAAGGGCGCATGTGTGCTCAAAGGTCTGGGCGGTCTGTTTTCATTGAAAATGCTCACCTTTCTTTCCGAGCCACACTTTCGTCGGGTAATATCCATAATCGAGACGGTTGAAAGGGTTGATACTGTGAAAACGGGCCATTGTTTGCTCAGATGGGGTACGTTCGAGGGAATTTGGTACTTTTGTGGATACAATTGTTTCGGGTCTTCGTGGACGTGAACTTTTTTTCTAATATCAAGTACTTCGTTTTCTGTATTCTATTATGGTCTGAAGGATGTACTGGGGTAGTACTTTTAGTGATGTATTATCGTAGATACAAGAATATTTCGTAAACTGAGGGAACAGTGAGCAGGATGATCGAAGTGACAGAGCTGAGGAAACTGTACTGAAAATATTTTTATACAATTAGATTTTGGAGAACATTGTTAAGTTTCCTTGTACAAATTAAGATAGTAGAAGAACCATATCAAGCTTTCATTTATAAAAATTCAACAAATAGTGACCTTGTTGGAGAAGTTTATTGAGCCAAATGCAATGAGAAGAACGATCGAACTACCACATCCCCTTTGTTAAGGATTTAACAAAATCCTTAATTTTTCAATAATTTGTTAGATCCTGAATAGTTAAAGCACATATGTAAACCACATAGGTGACTCATGTCATTGCATGTATTAATTTTACCAGCTGGAAGATAACTATAAGTATGTACCTAAAACACTACATTAAAAAATACACATGTGTATAAGTAATACACAATGTGTCTAAATACACATGTGTATAAATTTTTATAAAATCTTACTAAAATTAGGAGTGACAATGAGTAGTATAGTTTCAAAGTAAGGCTACTCCATGAATAGTAGAACGTAAGCCATAGCGAATTAAAATTAGGTGAACAGTGAATAAGGACACGAGTTGTACAAATATCCTGCGATCTCGGATTTGTAGTGGGTCCTGGCTTTGCACCTCCCTGTACCGTGCAACATTATTCGGTCCACTTGTCGGCACCCTTCTGTGTAGCAACCCCTACACAGCCACCCTTCCTTAATCCTGTTACCGAACACGACGCTTCCACGCACCTACGCACTCGTCCACCTACCCCCTTTTATTCTTGCAGTCTCACAAAAAACAATGGACGACCCGTCTCTTGATTCGACTCTCCGAATGGGGAAAATACAAATTCGTTGCAGTACTCGCTTCTGTCTTTGTAGGAGACAGACAAATTCCTAAGTCCCCAAATACTCGAAACCACAAATTCCTAAATCCCCAAATTGTGAAAGTCACGAATTCCTAAAACCCAAAATTCTCAAAAGTGCAAATTTCTAAACCCTCAAGTACTCAGAACCACAAATTGCTAAATCCTCAAATACTCAACACCATAAATTCCTAAATCCCCAGACATTCAAAATTCTAAATTCCCAAAGCACCAGATACTTCAAACTACAAATTCCTAAATCCCCAAGTACTAAACACCCCAAATTTCCAAATTTTCAAACTCCTACATTTCAAATTCCCAAATCCCCAAGTACTAAACACCCCAAATTTCCAAATTTTCAAACTCCTACATTTCAAATTCCCAAATTCCCAAATTCTCAAATTCTCAAATTCCTAAATTCTCAAATTCTCAAATTCTCAAATTCCCAAATTCTCAAATTCCCAAATTCCGAAATTCCCAAATTCCCAAATTCTCAAATTCCCAAATTCCCAAATTCCCAAATTCCCAAATTCCGAAATTCCCAAATTTCCAAATTCCCAAATTCCCAAATTCCCAAATTCCGAAATTCCCAAATTTCCAAATTCCCAAATTTCCAAATTCCCAAATTCCCAAATTCCCAAATTCCCAAATTCCCAAATTCTCAAATTCCCAAATTCCCAAATTCCGAAATTCCCAAATCTCTAAATTCTCAATTTCCCCACATCCCACACATCAAATTCCAAAATTTCCACTTTCCCAAATTCCCCAATTTCCAAAATTACCTCACCGTTTCAAATCACAAATATCAAAACATCAAATAGTGCAAGTACTCGAACTACTCACCGTTCACCTGCGATCCACATTGACAAGTGTTGCTCAGGTACATTTTTTATAGAGAACCCCATAAAACGAAGGAGAAAGGGTACGTCGGACACACGGTAATGGAACGTTAATCAAGAAGCGATCGGTAGAGAACATCAAAGAGCATCGTCGACGGAATTGGAAATTGCATGCAAATCACAAGGAAAGAAGGAGTTTATTTCTTCCTTTATCTTCAGCAAACTCCCGTCATTCATGATCGTTTCCTTCCTTCCTTCCTGTCAAACCAACCTCGTAGCCGCAAATTAGCCGCGACGACTAAAAGAAAGCTAAAAAGAGGGTTGTTCGCTATGGCTATTTCCATTCGCAGCCCCTTGCTTCGTCTTTCGATCGACGATGCCCTTCCAACCCCCGTCTACTATTCAGATTCACTCTGGAAATTCATGATCGACCGACCGTATCGACTGGCATTTTTCCACCGCGATAATTATTGTCCCGCCACGATGATTTGCATTAATTTGCATCCAATTCGCTTTTCCATTTCAGCCTCCGCTTCGCTCGAAAATCACCGGCCAGACGTCCTTATTTCATTTATTTAGATAATCTTAATTAACGATGCTGCGGTCTTTGCGAAAATTTAATGGACCGCGGTTAATTGCAAGCTTTAATAAGTGCGCATCATTTTATATTTAAATCATGAAGTGGCAACTTTTTAGGGAAATTTTATTTCTTCTTTCACCTTCTTTTCTTACGAGTGTTTCTTGTCATTTTCTTATGACTTTCAAGTTTTTTTTATGAGTAAAATGTAGTAGTACGTAGTAGGGTTATTACATTTTTTGAGGACAATTTCTCGTTCAGATTTTTCAAATTTATTCACACGACTGAAAAATATAGCAATTGGTAGGTTAACTACAATTTTGTAAGAAAATAGCTTGTTTTACAAGTTTCTGCAATTCACACAAGTACAAAATATAATTGCTAGGGATACTATTTTAACAAAAAAAACTTGATCTTGTGTATTGATCAAGAAAACCTTAAGAATATGACATTAATCCCTAATTTTTCATTATTCTGTTCACATTGCATTAAAATTACGATTCTATCTAAAGTATTGCATCAAACAGTTGTACTGCTTCTTAGAACTGTTCCTAGGAATATTCTTAGGGGATGATCAACCCCTATGTACCACAGAATGCGACATGTGTTACCACCACGATACATCCAGTGTCTTACGTAACAAGTAACAAGAGAATGAGTGACTCTCAATCGTTTGACACCCCTTTGTCGAATTGTTCTGTGCGGTCGTATGAACTCGTACGAGTACTTCACTCGAGGATTAACTCTTAATCCTGTGAAACTTTAAAGGGGGTTCATATTAGTTCGTTAGCCATGAAACTTAATATCAAGCTTACTGGTAGTATTCAGAAACGATCAGAATGTAATAATTTTCTGAAAAACAGCCAATACGAATAAGTATACATATAGACACCCTTAGCAAGAACGAACTGAAAGATTTCTTCAGATAAAGATTTGTAGTTAATGCCCTAATTTATCATAATTAATAATTTCTAGAAATGATTAGAATCTACACTATGTATACATATGTATGTTCATTAGATGTTCCATATTACCCTAACCTCTACACACACTTAGCAGTGCTCTTCGCAATAAAATGTCTATCGATTCATCAGAAACATCCGCTGCAGTTGTTATTACAGTTGTAACGGTTAGACTTAATCCTCCCATAGGACCGGTCATGCTACCCCAATAGAGCATAATCCCGTAAAAATGTAAATTTCCAACCCCCAAAGTAGCAGCGAACAGAAATGATGTTTGCACCGTTCTGTTTCGGCTTCGATGTCGAATCGTAGACGTTGCAGAGGGCGTGCAACGCGCTACCCACGGGCAAATATTCACAGATGCGGAGCCAGGAAAATTCGGCTTTGCTCAGCTCTCGCGCCAGGCTAACAGGATTTATTTGTGTCCGTGTGTACGTACAGCTCCCGCGTTTCGAGAGCTCGAAACGTTCTCTGTGTGCCAATGGAACAAAGTACATATGTATGCACGTACGTACACGCACTCGGGCATGTATACGAAATCGTGGCGAGAGAAAGAGAGACGCGGCAAGTTAGACTAACTAACGGACTAGCAGTTCATTAGAGGTCGCTAAACTTTAGGGTGCACCGAAAAGGGTGAGGATTTCGTTATCGCGGCAACGTGTACGTTTTATGCCACTCTGTGTCCCGATGGTAATAAAAATCAGCCTGATTGCCACGCTGGACTTCTCGCGATAAACCGAAGAATTTTTTTAGAATTCAGCTTTCTGTTCGTTGTTATCGATATAGTTCCTTGGTAATTTGCTTTGGATATTTTTTGGCAAGTTATTTGTACATTCTGGTCATTTTTTATAGTTAGTAGGATGTTAACTATGAATCTTCGTGTGGAGACATCCTTCATTTTTATTTTGATAAATTAGGGTGTCTATGTCCTGGATTGCTGTGTGACAAATTTTTATATTCCCAATTCCTATTTTACTGAATTATTCTCGAAAATTCGTATATGCCTAATTCCTACTTTCCCGAATTCCTATATCTCGAGTCCCTATGACCCGAATTCCTACTCTCCTAAATTCGTATGTGCCAAATTCCTACTTTCCCGAATTCCTATGTCCCGAATTCCTACTCTCCCAAATTCGTATGTGCCAAATTCCTACTTTCCCGAATTCCTATATCTCGAGTCCCTATGACCCGAATTCCTACTCTCCTAAATTCGTATGTGCCAAATTCCTACTTTCCCGAATTCCTATGTCCCGAATTCCTACTCTCCCAAATTCGTATGTGCCAAATTCCTACTTTCCCGAATTCCTATATCTCGAGTCCCTATGACCCGAATTCCTACTCTCCTAAATTCGTATGTGCCAAATTCCTACTTTCCCGAATTCCTATGTCCCGAATTCCTACTCTCCCAAATTCGTATGTGCCAAATTCCTACTTTCCCGAATTCCTATATCTCGAGTCCCTATGACCCTAATTCCTACTCTCCTAAATTCGAATGTGCCAAATTTCTACTTTCCCGAATTCCTATGTCCCGAATCCCTACACGCCGAATCCCTATATCTCGAATCCCTACATCTCGAATTCCTATGTTCCGAATTCCTACTCTCCCAAATTCGTATGTGCCAAATTCCTATGTCCCGAATCTCTACATGCCGAAATCCTATATCCCGAATCCCTACATCTCGAATTCCTATGTCCTAATTCCTTATGTCCCAAATTCCTATGTCCCAATTCCCTATATCCTCAATCCCTATATCCCGAATCCCTATGTCCCGAATCCCTATGTCCCCAATTCCTATATCCCCAATTCCTATATCCCCAATTCCTATATCCCCAAATCCTATATCCCGAATCCCTATATCACCAATTCCTGGATCCCCCAATTCCTAAATTCCCAAATTCCTAGATTCCCCAATTCCTAGATTTGCCAATTCCTAGATTCCCTAATTCCTAGATTCCCCACTTCCTATGTTCCCCAATTCCTCGATCCCCCAATTCCTAGTTTTCCAAATTCCCAGATTCCCCAATTCCTAGATTCCCAAATTCCTATATTTCCAAATTTCTAGATCCCCCAATTCCTATATTCCCAATTCCAATTATTCCCAATTCCAATATCCCCAATTCCTACATCCCCAATTCCTATATCCTCAATTCCTACATCCCCAATTCCTATATCCGAATCCCTACATCCCAAATCCCTATATCCCCAATCTCTACATCCCTAATTCCTACATCCCCAATCCCTACGTCCCAAATCCCTACATCCCAAATCCCTATATCCCAAATCCCCATATCCCAAATCCCAAAAACCTGTAAATCCACAAAATCCCAAAATTGTCCCATCTCCAACCAAATTCCGAAATTTCAATGAATCCAAAATTTGCTGTTAGTTCCCCCTGTTCTCGACTGGTTCATAAACGTTTACAGCTGCCAAGGTTTTCCCTGTGTCACGGTTGTCGTAGCCGTGCACCTGACACCAACATGGAGGAAACGTTGCGTTCCGCAGAAGAGATCAATGGCGGTGAGACCAAACGATACCACTCGCGGCTCGATACGTCCCGAAGAAGAAGAAGAAGAAAGGCAACGGTTGTCGGTGTAGATGTCTATCGATCCGCGATAATCTACCATCGCGATAACCGATGGCAGCGCGTTATTATGTAATGGGACGACGAACAGGAAATAAAATCGACTTGTAACGTCGTGACGCGTCTTGCAGCGCCGCTCTTGGCTGAAGTCAAGTACAATGCACGAAACGACAGCTCGATACGGGCGTATATTCATCGACGTAAATAAACGATTAAGATCTTCGATGCGACGCCCGATGATATTGGACCACCAATGAGTCTATCCTTTAGTCCTTCCGGCCGAATTTTTCAAACTAGTCTTCTCCATAACTTACGTATTACGGGCAATAAGAATTTATTTATCTTCAAATCTTTAGTCCCGAGTTCGCGTCCGACTGTCACAAATTTTTTTTTTTAATACAAAATGTAGTAATTATGGAAGTTTGAATTATGTACCTTTGTATAAACTTATTTGTTATTTTTGATGTATCTATTTATTATTAAATAAAATGAACAAAATTTTTATTCGTAGAATTTGTTGTTTGATAGCAAATGTTTGGGAGCGTGCATAAGTTGCATACATTTTCTAAGAAAAAGGTACAATGAGACCCGAAGGGGTTAAAATACACCGTAAGGTACATACCCTCGTCGCAGGTCGAGGCTACGAGGCTACGAAGTTGATGAATGTGCTAAGATCACCGGAGGGTGACTGGCAGATTGTTCGCCAGTGTTCTCAGCGGTGGTCCACGCTCGCCACAGCTTCGATCGATAGATTCTGACCTTAAACGTGCTTCGACACGCCTCTCGAAAAAATGATAGATTTCCAGTTAACCCGATTCCGACCTAACATGCACACTGCTCACGATTAGTCAACCAAGGGACCAAAAATCGGTGTGGTACAATGTTACTATATATGGAACAGTTTGACGACATACCTATGAAATAGTACCACTCTCTAAAATGAACCAAACTAATAATCAAACTAACTGGGAGTTTGAAAGGTGCATAGTCTCAAAAGTTGACAAATTTTAATATCCCAAAATTTCAAAGTTCTTAAAGTTAAAAAATTGCAAGGTCTCGAAAGATTGCAAAATTTCTAAATATTACACATTACCTGTGGCTACATCAGAAGCTTCCTCGACGCTGATGAGCGGAATCTCCGCAAGATGGAGGCAGCCATTTCGGTGAACGTTTAACGATCTCATCGACGCTCGTAAAATCCACGATCTCTGATTAGCCGAAAGGGTCAGTCGTAGGGGTAAGAAGATCGTCGAAGAACGAAGAAGTAAATTTCAAGATCCTGCCTTAACGACGGAGGCGTGTTTACGGTAGTGTCCCCTAGTTTTTGTTCGCGATTCAGCATCATTCAACATGGCGGCGCTCCTTAATCAAACTTTGATCGCCGAGAGCATCCCAACCTAACCACGCAAAAATCCACGGATATTAGCGAGCAGAACGTCGCGACGACCCCTTGATGATTGCGGTCTACCTCCAAGAAGCCGGTCCGAGATTATAAATCAAGCAATCAACCACCATAAAAATCCGCCCACGAGCTCGCACCAGGCCTCCTTTTTCCGCAATCAGACCACGAATTTCCGTGGTTTCTCTTTTTTAAATGGAGATCACTGTGCTCTTCAATTAATTCCGCTCGCAATTATTCGTTCGTAAACTGCTTTTTATATCTTTTCGGATCGGCTTTCGTACAAGTACTTATGGACGATTACGGGTTTTTTGAATACGCGAATAACGACTGAGATTGTTTTATGGACGATTAAGATTCTGCGTTTTAATTTCTGTATAGCTTGTGAATATGGTTACATTTCTTGTGGTTAGATATTTACGGATTTAGAAATAAATTGGAATATTAACATTCTTCATGTGTTCGTGATTTAAATACTGATTCATGCGCACGCTGCTTTCACTAGTACTGCCGCCATATTGGTTTTTTTGGCGTCACTTGCAAACTTCTCTACATAAATTCAAGTGTTTAGGCTTAGTTATTGTACTTTTTCAATGTAAAAGATGATAATTGGGATGGGAACGAGCGTGCAGATGTATAATATTTATAATAGAAGCATTGTTATATAACATTTTACAATTGAACTTCATTTGACTAAATGAAGACATTACATGTAAGTGTCTGGGATATTATATATATAAGAAAAACGATTATATCTGACTAGAACTGTAAATTTAAAAATAATGTTGTCGAACTAAAATTATCATTGCGTCATTTTCTTCTAAAATTGCAACACAAGTTCTTCCTGTTTTACAATGAAACTTCTCTTGATTAATTTATGTGAATACCATATACTATCTCACTGTAAAAAGAAGACAATCTAACTGAAATAAAAATTCACTATTTTTCTCTAAAATCAAAGTAGTTTCAACAGAGTTCATGTGTCGATCGTTTTGTCGAAAGGGTAGAAGTTCGCGTACAAGTTGTACCGTGACATCTGATCAGTTTTTCGATAAGCGCGTTAAATCAGAATCTGGACAAGCCCTGAGGAACGGAAAATCGGCGATAAGGTATGCGATTCGGCGATTGGGGTCGCGCGTGCGGCAACGCGCCCACGCGTTCCGCGTGAATCGGCCTCGCGAGGATACGCGATGATCGCTGATTTATGGTGCATTGTACTGTTAAACTCGTCGGTTATATATATACGAGAGGTTTCTAGCCGTAACAATGCGCTCGAGGACCGGACTGGTCCTGATTTCTTTTCTCGTTCAGGCAGCGGGCTCGCGTATTTTGTTGGCGCAACAACCGCGTTCGCGAAGGGAGGCTCTGCCGTGGCGAATCGCAATCTCGCCACGAGATTTCGAGAGTAGGTGCCATACTGTTTGGCTGGAAAGAAGCTGGAGATAACTCGGAATGCGAGCTAACAAATTTCGAGATGAGCGTACGTTAAGGTGTCCGGGACCCGTGTCCCATTAGCGGACGTTTTGCACGGACGTTAAACCATTCTGTAAGAAAAACGGGAATCCTCCTGTGGAGAATGGCGATTTTTATTCCTGTCGATTTCTTTTTATTCTGGCGAAACTTTGGTACGATACGCGTTGCGATCAGATGTCTTGGGATCTTTTTGAGCTTCGAGTTTTAGAAATTTTTACATTTGTGGATTTTATGGATATTCATATTCTAAATTACTGATTTTTCTGGACCACAAATTGTCAAGTTCTGTAACACAGATTTTGTATTTGAAACAAATCTTCTAATTAAATTCTATAATTTAGATTTCTAAACGCAATTGCGTTTTGAAATTGATGTTGAGGTTAGAATCAGTACTTCGAGTAGATCCTCGGATATTCGATTAGTATAAGATCTGCAATATGAAGGGATAGACATGCATCTAGTTTGCAAATAATGGAAACGTATCCTGATTCGTATTCTCATCTCGTGCACACCCAATCATTCTATTTGCCAGTGGATGAGACGAAATGAAATCTAGAAATTCGGCTTATTCTACTCGCGAACGCGCGTCTGCTTTATTACTTTCATAATAATCATCCACTTCCTCTTTGAATAGAACGGCGAATGAATATTTGATTAATTTCTACGAACTATAAGTTCTACGGATGTCACTTTGTGAAATATTAAAATGCTTTGTGCGTTTAGGCTGTCTAACACTTTACTGCATTCTGTTGTAAATATGCAGCATAAAATAATATGTTGTGCTATTTTATTTTTATTCAATTTTACTTGAAACAAATTTGTGATGTATAAACAATTTGTTATTACTGTTACTTTCGTACTACTGTTATTTTATAATATTAATGTTATACTGCATTATTACTGTTATTGTTATATTGTATTATTTTTACTACTTGTACCAATTTTTATTATTGTTATTTTCAATTATTCTTGTTGCTTCTGGGGGTTTTAAAAATGAAGGTGCTTTTTAATAAAAGTAGTCATGCAACAAATGATTGATGTAAAGTACAATTATGTGTTCTACTTATTAGATTATTGCAATCAGTTACATGAGATATAATTTATAATTAATTGCATGACTTTTGAAAATAATTTTTGATGATTGACAATATTTTTCTTGATTTTATGGTGACACTAACGTTTGTGATGCAAGGGTTGATTACAATAACTACTATTACTTTCTTTAAAAAAATGTTACAGCTACTGAATATGAGAAAAAGTAGGAAAATCATATTTCATTCTAAATAACTAATTAAGTATGTTGCAAATTATGTGCAAGTGGCATTTCTGCATGATTTTTCATTTTATATCAATGCGAATACTTAAAATGGTGCTACTGTCGTCATCTAGCAACGAACATTGGAACTAGCCAAACAGAAAATTACATTTTTCACAAAAATAAATGACTTTAGTGCTTTACTATGACTTAAAAAGTGTCTTGAAGTCCATAAGGAATATTAGTAATAGTATCATTAATTGACTAAGCCTTTTAATTAACAAAATTAGGAATTATAATTATTATTAACTGGTGGTGCCATCTCTCCGGCGAACAAGGTGAACTACACACTTTTGAAACTGTAGTTTCATTAGTTCCAACATTCCACTACTAGATGGCGCCATTTATATTATTCTCGGTTCAATTCGAAAAATAGTCAATTGTATTAGCTTAATTGACTATAATATGAATCGAGTTACATCGGAATGCAAGATTAATTAACTTCGAATCATTGGCTTTACCAAACTATTACAAATTTTTAATCATTTTTATGATAATCCTAATTACCCTAAGGGTTCCTGTCCTATGTGCGCCATCTAGTAGTGGAGGATGGGAACTAATTAAAGTAGAGTTTCAAAAGTGTGTAGTTCACCCTGTTCGCCGGAGAGATGGCGTCACTAGTCCCAAAAATTGAATTTTCGCAAAAATTCAATTAATATTGATTTTATCGATTAATATGCTATATATTTACTATATATATCTATTAATATCGATTCTATGCTGTTTGCAATATATTCCGTGGGTATGTATATGCAGATTATGTGTTCAGAATAGTTTGCACATTATACTGTGTCTCGTCGGTAATATAGGGAATAAAATTTAAGCGTTCAAAATTTATCATTCGAGTCGCCAAAAATTTAGAACGAATCGAAGCATGATAGTTTTCCGAAGTTTCGCCTTTTATTATAAGATTTGTAAATCTTGTAGATTTGGATAAATGCAGAACTTATATACTTACTTGATCGATGCGCACACATGAGCACATATCTTCAGTCCAGAACATTTTCGTAAAAGAAAATGTGGAATAAATGCAATTATAATTTAACAGTAATTCGTAGCTCTTAGCTCGATATCGTTTTCTAAAGTTCATTTCATGAAAAGTATTTAGAAAACGATATCGATTACCAGGTCACACCACGTGGAGGTGGCTACGACAGTGACCCACCCTAACTCCAAGTCCCAACCACCCACCATTTGCAATTACCTCATTTATCAGAAGGATAAATGAGTTCTAACTCTACTTAGCCCGTTGGCTCGCAAAAATATACAAGTTCTTTACCATAAAATAGCAAAGAACTTGTATCGCACGCAAGTTTCTTAAAACTAACACACAGGCACACCATACAATTCCAAACTTAACGCTCGCATTCTAAGATTGCACCCGTGTTATCTAAAACGGTGTAAAAAGCAAAGGGAGAAGGGAAGAAAGTTAGAAGAACTTTCTACTAGAAGGAAAGAAAGTTAGAAGAACTTTCACAAAGAAGGAAAGAAAGTTAGAAGAACTTTCGCAAAAAGGTGGACCAGTATTCTCTATCAAGTGAACCTCGCCTTCATGGGTCAAATGGTAGTCGAATAGTGACTTACGTGAACCACGAGACCGAATTGAACCGAAAACACTGGTAAGAACGAGTGACACATCCGCGAAGGGTTTCCCATTTCTCCCCGCTCCCGTTGAAAGGGAGGCTAACAGCAGAGAGGATACCCATACACCAATGTGTCCCTGGCGCTACACCAGCATTCGCAGCTCAAAACTGCCGCGTGTTCACAGCACTACCAACCCCAAATGATCCACTTGGGTCTGGACCAATCGACAGAGAATTACCGATTAATACTACACTCTAACGCGCAAAAATTTCACTTATTGTGAAAATGGGTGCAAGTTAGAATTGTAAGCGTTCACGCAAACTCACTTATAAACTTAATACTAATTTCGTGGGATCCCACATGCACACTCTGTTCTAAAATTGCACTCGCATTATATAAAATGAAAAGCTAAATGAGAGAGGAAGGGAACTAATACTATAATCTAACGCGGAAAAAGTTTGACAATTAAAATGAGTGCAATTTAAAACTGCAATCGCATACACACACGCTTAACATACTTATTCTAAACGCCGCACGCGTACCTCTTATTCTAAGCTTGCACTCGAATAATCTATAACGAGATAAAAAAGCAAGGGGAAGGGAAGAAAGTTAGAAGAACTTTCTACTAGAAAGAAAGAAAGTTAGAAGAACTTTCGCAAAGAAAGAAAGAAAGTTAGAAGAACTTTCGCAAAGAAGGTGGGTCAGTATTTTCTGCCAAGTGAACCTCGCCCTCCTGGGTCAAAGGGTAGTCGCATCGTGGCTTACGTGAACCACGAGACCGAATTGAACCGAAAATACTGGTAAGAACGAGTGACACATCCGCGAAGGGTTTCCCATTTCTCCCCGCTCCCGTTGAAAGGGAGGCTAACAGCAGAGAGGATACCCACGCCGTGAGGCGGCAAATCGAGATGGACCATCAATCAAAATGCCTCGCAGAGATGTGTCCCTGGCGCTACACCAGCACTTGCAGCTCAAAACTGCCGCGTGTTCACTGCATTATGTACCCCCAATGATCCACTTGGGTTCGGACCAATTGACAAAAAATAACTGGTTATACTACAATCTAACGCGTAAAAAGTTCACCAATTGTGAAAATGAGTGTAAGTTAGAACAAGAGGCACTTACAATGGCCCACCCGCCCTCCCACGAGCATACATGTACAACTAACTTAAAACTAACGCACGCATCCCTCGATGATCCCTCGATGCTCCCTCGATGCTCCCTCGATGCTCCCTCGATGATCCCTCGATGATATCTTCAAGTTTCGTGTATACACGTTTCACACATGCACTCATCCATACTACAGTGTATTACAATATGTTGTACGCAACTTAAAATTAACATAAAATTAGCGGATCCATCGATGAAATCTCTCTGTGATAGTCCTAACTGATTACCTATGCTGTAACAATCAGAAACAATATGCGAAAGGTGAAAATAGATGAAAATTAGTAATATTATAATAAATATGATTAACATTTGCGGAAAAAGTAAAATGAAATTCGAGTCGACTCGAGAAAAATACACATATAAAATAACAATACATTTGTAAAATATTCAATTACTTACTTGAAATCAAATCCTGAATCAAATCAAATATACAAGTGTAATTAAGACAAATATGTATCATTGAATTACTTACATAAAATCAAAACCTGAAACATACAAGTGTAATTAGACAAATATGAATTATTGAATTACTTACTTAAAATCAAAATCTGAAACATACAAATGTAATTAAGACAAATATGAATTATTGAATTACTTACTTAAAATCAAAATCTGAAACATACAAATGTAATGAAGACAAATATGAATTATTGAATTACTTACTTAAAATCAAAATCTGAAACTTGCAAATGTAATCAAGACAAATATGAATAATTAATAACTTACTTAAATTTAAAACCTGAAACATACAAGTGTAATTAAGACAAATATGAATTAGTGAATTACTTACTTAAATTTAAAACCTGAAACATACAAATGTAATTGAGACAAATATGAATTATTGAATTACTTACTTAAAATCAAAATCTGAAACCTGCAAATGTAATCAAGACAAATATGAATAATTAATAACTTACTTAAATTTAAAACCTGAAACATACAAGTGTAATTAAGACAAATATGAATTAGTGAATTACTTACTTAAATTTAAAACATGAAACATACAAATGTAATTAAGACAAATATGAATTATTGAATTACTTACTTAAAATCAAAATCTGAAACCTGCAAATGTAATCAAGACAAATATGAATAATTAATAACTTACTTAAATTTAAAACCTGAAACATACAAGTGTAATTAAGACAAATATGAATTAGTGAATTACTTACTTAAATTTAAAACCTGAAACATACAAATGTAATTGAGACAAATATGAATTATTGAATAACTTACTTAAAATCAAAACCTGAAACATACAAATGTAATTGAGACAAATATGAATGATTGAATTACTTACTTAAAATCAAAACCTGAAACATACAAATGTAATTAAGACAAATATGAATTATTGAATTACTTACTTAAAATCAAAATCTGAAACATACAAATGTAATGAAGACAAATATGAATTATTGAATTACTTACTTAAAATCAAAATCTGAAACTTGCAAATGTAATCAAGACAAATATGAATAATTAATAACTTACTTAAATTTAAAACCTGAAACATACAAGTGTAATTAAGACAAATATGAATTAGTGAATTACTTACTTAAATTTAAAACCTGAAACATACAAATGTAATTGAGACAAATATGAATTATTGAATTACTTACTTAAAATCAAAATCTGAAACCTGCAAATGTAATCAAGACAAATATGAATAATTAATAACTTACTTAAATTTAAAACCTGAAACATACAAGTGTAATTAAGACAAATATGAATTAGTGAATTACTTACTTAAATTTAAAACATGAAACATACAAATGTAATTAAGACAAATATGAATTATTGAATTACTTACTTAAAATCAAAATCTGAAACCTGCAAATGTAATCAAGACAAATATGAATAATTAATAACTTACTTAAATTTAAAACCTGAAACATACAAGTGTAATTAAGACAAATATGAATTAGTGAATTACTTACTTAAATTTAAAACCTGAAACATACAAATGTAATTGAGACAAATATGAATTATTGAATAACTTACTTAAAATCAAAACCTGAAACATACAAATGTAATTGAGACAAATATGAATGATTGAATTACTTACTTAAAATCAAAACCTGAAACATACAAATGTAATTAAGACAAATATGAAACATTTAATTACTTACTTGAAATCAAAACCTGAAACATACAAATGTAATTAAGATAAGCATGAAACATTTCATTACTTGAAATAAAAACCTGAAACATAAAAATGTGATTAAGGTAGGAAATTGGAGAAGAATGAATGAAATCTTTCTCTATTCGAAACAAAATTTTTAGAAAAGCGAAATCACCGAGTTTGAAAGCCTCGAAACTCAAAGTGAGTTTACGATAAGGTTTTGAAAGCCTCGAAACTCAAAGTAAGATCACGATAAGGTATTGAAAACCTCAAATCCCAGATAAAATCACGACAAGATTCAGAAACTAAAACTCGAAATAAAATCACGGTAATGTTTTGAAAACTTCGAATCCGAAATAAAATCCTGAAGTGGTTGAAAACTTTAAAACCAGACTAAAATCAGGAAGAGATCCAAAAACCTGGAAACTCGAAATAAAATTCACACATGAAATGAAAGCACAACTCGTATTAAAAATCAATCAAATAATAAAATAATGTAGAGGAAAAAATAAAATAGCGAAGAGGCTTGAAAACTTTGAAGTTGGAAATAAAATCAAATAATGTTTTAGATACCTTATGATCCCGCGATGTGAATGTGAGTACAGCATACAGGATACGTACCATTCACACATTCACGCATACTACAACATATGTACACGTACCTTTTGTTCTAAAATTGCACTCGTATAATTTAAAACTTTGTAAAAAAAAAAAAAATTAGGGGACAGAGTAGAAAGTTGGAAGAACTTTCTCTTAAGTTTAGATCAATTGACAGAAAAATGACATGCTATTACTACAATCTAATATGTAAAAAGTTAAAAAATTGTCGCGAAAATGAGTGCAAGTTAGAACAAAAGGCACTTACAATTTGCGCAAGCTTTTCGCCACATATCGTGACGAAAAACTTGCGCCCGAGCCCACCCTTCCTCCCACAAGCTCGGAATAAATGTAAAACCAATGCATTAAATATAACTTACCAAAAATCAAATCCTGAAACATACAAAATCTTATTAACATAGGAAGTTGTAGGAAAAGGAGTAGAATTTTACTTTATTTGTAACAAAACTTTCGAAACACAGAAAACGCAATGAAAATTGCGGATTTGAGAAGAAAGAACAATATAAGAACTTACCAAAAATCAGATTCTAAAACATACAAAAGTTTATTAACATAGAAAATTGTGGGAGGAGGAGTAAAATTTTATTTTATTTCATACAAAATTTTCGAAAAGTACAAAACGCAATGAAAATTGCGGATTTGAGAAGAGAGAACAATGTAATATCTTCCCAAAAATCAGATTCTAAAACATAAAAAACTTTATTAACATAGAAAATTGTGGGAACAGGGGTGAAATTTTTCTTTATTTCATACAAAACGCAATGAATATTGCAATTTCGAGAAGAGAGAACAACATAATAACTTACCAAAAATGAAATGCTGAAACATACAAAACTTTGTTAACACAGAAAATTGTGAAAAGGAGAGTGAAACATTTAATTTCATACGAAACTTTCAAAAAATAGAAAATGCAATAAAAAGACCTGAAAATTCGAAATAAAATCGCGAACGTGTGCTCGTCAAAATTCGAGCAAAACGCGTTTGACGATACTTTACGTACCGTTTAAAAAAACACATATAAAATACAAAAAAAATAATAGCGAGCATAGTGACAAAATGACTCTCCATCCTAAGATGGACAGCCATTGATAGTTCCCCTCTTCTTTGGCAAATTTTGCCGGGGCTCTTCGGCATATAGCCTCTTCTTTCTTCGGCACAGCCTCACAAAAATCACTCGCGAAATTTTACGGTAACTCGGACATTCTTAGCACTTATATAAATTACATAAACTCTCAATTTCGCTATCAATCAATCTCTACAAACAGATAGCAGACAGTTTTATAAAAATAAAATTGTACTACTATCCATTTATTTCGATCGCTAACAACGAAATCGAAATTTTATGTAACATCACAAAAATTCTTTATTTAAAAAGGAAAAATAATTCTCGAAAGCAAAAGGTACGACCAGCGATTCTTAGAATGCGCTGTCCGTACAAGAATGTCCGAGCAGAATATTTTATTTCACTGCACTTCACTTCACTTCACTTCACTGTATACTTCATTTTTGCAATCGGGTCTAGAACCACGACTGCGACTTACAAATTAAAAGGCCTGGCCTTACGAACAATCGAGTTCAAGAGAATATTAAATAGAATAAATTCATATTTAGATTTTCTCTTCTCGATTTTTCGTATTTAACCCCCCAGATGCAAGCATCTCACGTGTGTTTTACCGGAGGACAGAGAAACATGAAAGCTTGCTCTGGCCCTACCTACTTAAAACTAACTCAATCACACCAGAAGTATGCTACCTGCCTGCCTAACGCTATATTTAAAAAATGCAAAGTCCATTCTCACAAAAACACACTCCACGATTCTCACACACTCCACCCGGGTGCAAAAAAGCCTACTCCTAGGGAGTACGTCCCGGGACGTCTCCGACACCCGAGTTCAATACAACATTCACACTCTAATTTCATACCTTTTTTGCTGAAATCGACTGACAATCGACAGTGAACATTGAACATTTACATATTTCATTTTCTAATTCTTTCGAATATTTAATGTAATATGTGCATGCCATTTTGTAACTGATTCTAACTCAACTTTTATAATTTTGTAATTCAATCTTATTCATTTTGTATCATTCAATAAAATTTTGCAAAATTGTTTTTATAAAAAATTGATGTGGTTTTTAATCGACACAAGGTCCACGACCTAACCACACACACACACGTGTAACTTGTGTCGATAATTCACTGCCGAATTGTCAGTCGCCAAAAAAAACTTAAAACTAAACCGTGTCCACCTGCCCTAACTCATGCGAGTAGCATCTAAGCACGCGTATGAGTTTAGAGCATAAAAATGAACACGGCCAACAATATTTTCACCTACCAGTTTTCTTCATGTGTGCTGAAAATCCTGAGCTAAGAAACATGATTAATAACATGCTAATAAAGTGTCTCTTCCAGAAAAATTTACTCTAAAGTTTCAAAAAAGAAAATGGAAGAACACTTTGCAAAAATCTAAGTATATCGTTCGTTTCATTTTTAACAGATTTCTAATATCAAAGTAAATTTACTAAATGACTAAGAACATTCATGATAATTAACTTTGATATCGAAATCTGTTTCTCGCGAAACTTTCTTGTACATATGTATATTTAAAAAGAGTTCACGCGTACGTAAAAATTGAAAGTGACTCGATAATTGAACTAGCACGAAATCGGAGGGTCATCCGACTTCTATGTATTAATTTCAATTCGTAAGAAAGTTAAAACGCGATGTACAAGAAAACCCTAACCTGATCTAATAAATAAAATAAACAGTTTGTACGAATATTGCACGATCGTACAGTCGTGGTCACTATGCTCGCTCAAAAATATAAAAATACAACCAGTTCCCGTGTCGCTTCGGACCATTCGTCCTACGACATGATGGGAACCGGAGGAACCGTAAACCATGCGACTCACCGATCGCCGATTCTCACCACTGCACTCATCTGACTGTCAGCACATCTCAGGAATTGACGCAGTATCGGCTGCTTTGGTACGATCAGGATCCAATGGTTTGTTCGTCAGTTTGTCCATTTGTCCATCAGTACATGGCCTTCTGTAAACAGAAGAGTAACACAACGGTAAATAAACTGTTGTTTCACATTTCGAGTATATTCTTTTTGAACGTATTCAAATTTCATGCAAACATGCAGTTAACAAGTTTTTCTGACTTTGCAAATGGGAGAAATGTAACAGAGATACAAAAATAAGCATGCAAAAGTACGTAGACATAACTACACCAGAAGTTGATAATTAATTTAACCACACTGTACCACACCGTAAAACAAGTTAAAATATTTGAAAAGGTATGTTACAATACTTGGGTAACTATTTTATAAAACACAGTAAACAGTTGCAAACTACACCATATACCACACTGAGACACTTGCAGTAATATGTCAAAACACATAGGTAACTACACCATACACCACACTAAGACACTTGTATAAATATGTCAAAGCACATAGGTAACTACACAATAAAACACACTAAAACACTTGCAGTAGTATGTCAAAACACGTAGGTAACCACACCATAAATCACACTAAAACACTTGCACTAATATGTCAAAACACATAGGTACCCCCACCATAAATCACACTAAAACACTTGTAGTAGTATGTCAAATCACATAGGTAACCATACCATAAATCGCACTAAAACACTTGCAGTAGTATGTCAAAACACATATGTACCCCCACCATAAATCACACTAAAACACTTGCACTAGTATGTCAAAACACACAGGCACCCCCACCATAAATCACACTAAAACACTTGCATTATGCCGAAAAACCATAAATAATCACACTATAAAACACACTAATATGTCCCAGTATGTATGCACAATCACATGTAGTAACACTTTAATAAACACTTTGACACATCGCGAACCACACCATAAATCGAGTTAATACACCCCCGTATTTATCCATAAAAAGTCGATAAAACACACTAAACACTTGCACTAGTACACTAGGTAACACTGAGATGGGCACACAATTCAATAACCGAATCGTTGACTCGTACCGGTATGTGTTGTCAAAGTCGATCCGAGCTCCTTGACACCTTCAGTAAGACTGAGCTCCTTTGACTTTGCAAGTACAAACAGATGATAGGCGATTCTTGATAACCAATCATGTAACAAATATTCGACCAATACCGTGCAAGTATGGTGAGCCGGTACTGTAATTATTTCATATTGATTCGCTTTATTATAATTTTGAATTTTTCAACTGTTTATAACAATTCTGTTTTTTGTTCGTGTTCTACAGTTTACTGTTTTTGTAAGTTTTTTCTGAGGAGTACGTTATATTATATTTGTACTGTGCTATTATAATTTATTTCATTATGGTTTTTAATTTTTCAATTGTTTATAACAAATTTGTTGTTTTTGTGTGCTAGAGTTTAATTTTTTTGTAATTTTTTCTAAAGAATATGTTATATTATACTTGTGTATTGTGATGTTATAATTTATTTTCTTGTGAATTTTTATTCTTTTAATTGTTTATTGCAAAATTGTTGTTATATTTATCAAAATTTGTCAGTTTTGTAACTTTTTCGTGTGGATATGTTACAAAATATTTGTTAATTACTACATGAAAATTTATTTTATTATAATTTTTAAATTTTGCAATTATTTGTTGACTAAATTGTTATAATTATTAACACTTATTTCTATTCTTTTTCCTCGTACAAATGTTGCAAAATACCTGATAATTGTTATCTAAAAGTTAAGTTATTACAATTGTTAATTCTGTAGTTAATTATTACTTCAATCATTGCTACATCTATTACAATTAATTAATTTTACAACTTTCAGACAAAGATATATGCAAAATATTTGTTAACTATTATTGTCAAACTCATTCCGATACAATTTTTATTTTTATAATTATTTACTACCTAATTTATTGTTGTGATTATTGAAATTGACTTTTAATAAATTTTACGTATGTATCGGTACTAAATTTTTGTTTAATTACATATTATTCCAAAGTAATTTTCTGCTTCGTTAGTTTTACCATTTAACGCTGGATGGCGCTGTTGGTATGTCCTTATCTCGTTATTACAAATGAAATTAGAGGAATGATTTATTTTTTCTGTATTATTTCATAATAAGAATACAAAGAATAGTGAGTGGTGTTAAATCGTTAATATTTTAATAGTGTATTTTAATGGGTTTAGAGAATCAGACCTAACGCTCATAAGTAACTTTTTTCCATTATGTAGCAGAACATAATTAACTATTCAAGATAAGTTTAAACTAGCCGATTTACCCGTCTTGCAAGAGTAAAAATAAATAATGCTTGCAAGATAAGATATTAATAGAAATTGCCTGTTACATTTTTCAAGAGATATTAATCACATTTACTTTTTGTAATGATTATTATATTAAAAATTATGTTACCATAATGCAGTGAATATGTAGTTAAGGCGACTTTTGTGGTACTCCTTCAGTTTTGATAATAATTTTGACAACCAAAAGGTTTGACAACCACCGTGATGACACGACGTATGTAAAATTGAACTCAAACTTATATATATAGATATATTCCTCATATTTCATTTCATTTAACTTCATATTATCCTAACTCATTAAATATTAATATGCAAGTAAATGAAACTAGTAACCACAGCAGTCGCCGTCCATAAATTCAAATAATCAACCGATCAATCTTCCTTGCAATTTTGCTACGATATTGCCCTTCTCCTTATCCCTTTACCCTGGAAAGCAGCCAGATGTATGATCATAGCAAAAATGGCAGGATAAAAATTGGTCTACACTGTGCCAATACTTGGTACTGTGATAAATCTAGTAGCCTTACCACTAGACAGTCGAATTTTTCTATTTCTACATTTGTTTGTACCAAGTTTGTCATTGAAAAAAGAAGGCAAGACAAGAAAGATTTTCTCTTTCCAACGACAGTTACTATGTTAGTAACTAAACTAGTAACTGGTGTTAGTAACCTTGCCACTAGGTAGCTGAATTTTTGCGTTTCTTTGCTTGTACCAGGTCTGTTGGAAAAAGAAGGCAAGAAATCATTTTCTCTTTCCAACAGACCTGGTTCAGGCAAAATAAGAAACGCAAAAATTTGACTACCTACTGATAAGACTACCAGCACTAGTTTAGTTGCTAACACAGCAACTGTACCAGGTCTGTCATTGGAAAAATGATATCTTTCCTTTACCTTCTTTTTCCAACGACAAACTTGATACAAACAAATGTAGAAACACAAGAATTCGACTACCTAGTTGCAAGACTACTAGCACCAATTACTAGTACAGTTGCTAACACAGCAACTGTACCAGGTCTGTCATTGGAAAAATGATATCTTTCCTTTGCCTTCTTTTTCCAACGACAAACTTGATACAAACAAATGTAGAGACACAAAAATTCGACTACCTAGTTGCAAGACTACCAGCACCAATTACTAGTTTAGTTGCTAACACAGCAACTGTACCAGGTCTGTCATTGGAAAGAGAAAATGATTTCTTTCCTTTGCCCTCTTTTTCCAACGACAAACTTGATACAAACAAATGTAGAAACACAAGAATTCGACTACCTAGTTGCAAGACTACCAGCAGCAATTACTAGTTTAGTTGCTAACACAGTAACTGTACCAGGTCAGTCATTGGAAAAATGATATCTTTCCTTTGCCTTCTTTTTGCAACAGACACGGTACAGGCAGAGAAACACAAAAATTCGACGATCTAACGTTAAAGCTACTAGTACCAGTAACTATTATAGTGTATACGGTCCCTCAGAGCTGACTCGTGCCGAGCGAAGCAGAGCGAAGCGGAGCGCAAGTTCGGAAGCGCGTGCTGTGGGTGGGAGTTGCAGCCCCCGTGACTCAAGAGAGCGAAGAGTAACCGAAAGAACGGACTTCAACTCAGTCTGTCCGCGACCGTCCGTCAAGCATACGTCTACGACTCTTTGCCTCCTCTTATTTTATTCCTGTCGTCTGTTGTGCATCGTCGTCCGTTTGTGTTTCTCTCGCGTACAGTGTCTCGAGAGTCTCGTGCTAGCCACATGTCGTCCGTGCTCGCATCGCTACCGGCACCCTAAAACCACCCTTCGATTCTCGATTTCGATCGCGCGTGAACAGTGGATCGGGACGATTGCACGAGTGTGTGAGAAATTATGGAAAGACGTGCGAATATGTGGATCACGAATTTTATACTGGGTATAATCGGCTTGATATTCCTCGTCGAATCGCCGAACAACTTCTCCGAGGCGTTCAATGTGGAGACCAAACATTACGCGGTTTATAGGGCCGAGAGCAAATCCATGTTCGGATTCGCGGTTTCGGTCTACAGGGACAGATTTGGACGGGGATGGTGAGTCTTTTTTATTTTTCACTGTTTTTGGGGGATTGTGAGCTGTAATTGAAGTGTCAAATTTTTAGATTTCATATTCTTTAAATCTTTACATCTGAAGTCCTCAGGTGTTCAGGTAAATCTAAATTTTAAAATTGATGACATTCAAGATTCTTAAATTTAAAAACTACAAATTCTCAGGTCTCCAAGTTTGTAAGTCTTTAAATAGCAAAATTTGTGAAACTCCAAATCCATAAATTATCGCAGTACTCCAGATCCTCGATACTATAAATTGCAAAATTCAGAAATACCTAAACTCTCAAATCTCCAAACTCACAAATCTCTCATCTGTCAAATCACTAATTCTCCAAGTTTCAAAATCTTCAAACTCCAAATCCGTACATACATACTTAAAATCATACCTCTATGACTATGAGTACTACGAATTTATCGACCTACTCGTAGATCTTGAATGAGTCAGTACACTATCGATTACTAGCTTTACACATCGATTTATTAAGAATACTGTGTCTTGGTGACATAACATTTCAAGGAAATAGACGGTGTAAACTACCATCTGCAATATAAATTTTTTATCAAACTTTGATTAAAATTGTGGAATAGTTATAAACATACTGTATATTCAATTTTTGTCAATTTTGTTAGATATTTTTAGTTATAAACAAATACAAGGATTTATAAGGAATTGATCAGATATCTGTACAACAAAAATGTGATATAATAGCAAATTTATTTTTCTTAAAGTGCATTACTGTGATGAATATTCAATTTATTTACACAAACAATTCTTATCTGTCTTATTTTATTTCATAACATTCATCTTTTTTTTCAATATCATCGATCTATTTTCATAGAAAATATACATATGATTTCAATAGTACTTATGAAAAATATATATAAAAATATTTATACATAAAATATTCTCTATTTAAATAACATCATAAATTACATAAATTATACGAAGTATATAACATTTAAATAACATCTATGTTTAAATTTGAGTAACATTTTTAAATATTTATTTGAAATAAATTTCGTCGATGTCTCATATAAAAAACAGGAAGGAAATGAAGAAATGAATGACGAATATCTGAAAATCGGTATCAAAGTAACTAAGCGTTCTTGGTATTCATTTTTTGGTCTGCGGTGACCCACATAATTCTAATAATACGTGTGATTACCAAACGATCGACAGGTCTGAATCATCCTTATTCAAAATCCACTATTTGAGTCATGCGTATCTTTCGTCCGTGAAAAATGCAATCCGCTGACGGAAGGAATTAACTACGTAAGCTTTATTTCCGTATGCGAACATTACTTACTTTATTCATCGCTAAAGGAAAAATGACTCCGAATTGCAACATGACATACCTTAACACATTTCTCATTCGAAAAATTCGTATAGTTCTTGCATTATTTAGGGAGACTTCAATCATTATAGGGAGAATTATTATTTATTTTGTTAAGGAATGTTGGAAATTTAGAATCATTTAAGATACGAATTTTTTAATATTTTGGTTTCTGAATTTTCCAAATTTTAATTCAGTTTTTTACTTTTCTGAGTTGAAATTTTCACACTACTACAGTCACAAATTTTCAAATTTGCAAATTTTTATTTCGCAAATTTCTAAACACCAAATTCTCAAGCTTCCAAATCCCTAATTTCCCAAATTTCTAATCCCCCAATTTCCAATTTCCCCAAATTTGGAAATTTCCAAGTCCCTAAACTCCCAAATTTCTAATCTCCGAATTCTCAAATCTCCAAATTTCCAAATTTTCAACTTCCTAAATTCCTAAATTTCCAAACCCCCAATTTCCAATTTCCCCAAATTTGGAAATTTCCAAGTCCCTAAACTCCCAAAACTACTAATCTCCAAATTCTCAAATCCCCAAATCCCTAAATCTCCAATTCTGAATCTCCAAATTTCCAAATTTTCAACTTCCTAAATTGCTAAATTTCCAAACCCCCAATTTCTAATTTCCCCAAATTTGGAAATTCCCAAGTCCCTAAACTCCCGAATTTCTAATCTCCGAATTCTCAAATCTCCAAATCCCTAAATCTCCAAATCTGAATCTCCAAATTTCCAAATTTTCAACTTCCTAAATTGCTAAATTTCCAAACCCCCAATTTCCAATTTCCCCAACTTTTGAAATTCCCAAGTCCCTAAATTCCCAAATTTCTAATCTCCGAATTCTCAAATCCCCAAATCCCTAATTCTCCAAATCTTCGATTCCCCAAATTTCCAATCCCCAAACACCCTAATTTCCAACCCCAAAATTCTCAAATCCCCAACATCCACCTCCCAAATTCTCAAATAACCAAATTTGCGAGTAAAATGTGTCAGAATATTCGGAATTAAGAGTCGAGTGTGTTTATGTCGATTCCTAAGTGTCAGGTACACCTACGATTTAGGACGACCACGCACTCCTTTTAAGTCCTCGTCCCAGAAAGTAAACGGCAAGTGGCTTCTACCGTTTCATCGCGTTGGTTGCCGCTTCGATAATGAAATATCGGCTTTCATTTGCCCACGACCACCGTGAAATGCCGTAATTTCTTCTTATTTTGCAAACGCGCACGACTAATTGGAGGTTACCTACAAATCTATGCGTTCGTGTTGAAATTACGATTTAAATTGAGTCGTGTTTGTTGAACGCGTGACACGAAATAATAGCGTCGTTGTGGTTAATTTGCTCTTGCAGCCTCGCTGCGTTTAGAGGCGTCGTTATATTAATTATGCGTTTAAGTAACAGGATAGTCAAGTCCGAGAGGCAATGGCGACAACTTTCGTCTCTTGGAATTTTATTTCCCTCTCGAAGTTATAATTTTAAATGTTACGCTAATAACTTTAAATACTAGCAGAAAGTTTTAACATTACTTTGTGGTAGGTCGTACATGGATACTTAAAATATTCTTTAAAATTATTTTGTATTTAACAAATGGAAGTTTATACAAATTTTGTACTCTAAAATAATTTTGTATTTAACCAATGGAAGTTTATAGAAATTATGTACTTTAAAATAATTTTAACAATTTTAAATAATTCTTCCAGAAATGTTAACGTGATGTAAATTTTTTAAATATGAAATATATGCAGTTCGAACACCTTTCGCGTTTTGACTTGCAAAATATGTATATTTTCGATCGACGGAAGTAAGAATTTAACGAAGAAGTATTCTTCAGAAGAAATGTTTTCTCAAATTGTATAGAACTGTTGTACAATTACGGAGATTGAAGCAATCAAGTTTTTTCTTAGTTGTTTTTGCCTGCTGTCTATCAGTGAACTGTAATTATGTAATTATTTGGGTTAACAATTCTTATCAGCATTATCTGACAGATAAATTAGACCGCCTACGATATTCGAACGACGGAAGCATTCGTCTCTTCCTCAGTTAAGCTTGGATTTTCATTAAGCTCTAGATCAGTGGTGATCGTGCGAGCTTCGGATGAAAATAGAAACGATTTCCGTTTTATTTTGTGGACGGATATATTCGGCGATACAATTATATCTTTCAGTGGATTTAAAAAGCGACGTGATATATTTGAATGAAATCTAAATTTAACAAAATTGCCAATAATTATGTAAATACCTGTAACGATTACGTAAGCATTTGAAGTTAACATTATAAAGGGTTAAAGGAGGAACATTTAACCGAAGGGTTTCGTATCCTCTTCATCGATTTCTTCTCGCATGACAGGACGTTCCAAGGCGGGTTCTAATGACAGGTGCTTCGACGAGCTTAGAACCGTTCTCCTTTTATGTCTCCCTACGGAATCAAGGCGAGTGGGTTCTCCCGTTTCATCGCAACTGTTCTCTGTGCGATGATAAACTTTCATCTGTCATCGATAAATATGATCGAACACCGTTTTTCCTCGGTTACCTTCCCGACCTGTCAATCAATTATTCACGTCTTTACTTTTTTTCACTCTTCACTTTGTTCGCACCTTATCTTACCGGCGACGTAGATAAACACTGTAATTTTATGAGTGAATGGACATTGGATTTATGGACGTTTGGAGCTTTGGGGTTTCAGGATTTGGGACCTTGGAATTTTGGGATTTTTAGATTTTGGGAATTTTTGGGATTTTGGGAATTTTGGGAATTGGTATTTTTGGAATTTTTGGGAATTTTTGACAATTTTGGGAATTTTGGGAACTTTGGGAATTTTGGGAGTTTCAGGAACTTTGGGAATTTTGGGAATTTTGGAATTTTGGAACTTTGCATTGTTGAAACTTTAGAAATTTGAGAGTATGGGGATTTGGGACTTTCGAAGTTTTGTGGATTGGGGATTTGGGATTTAGGGACTGTAGAAGTTTGGGACATTAAGGATTTGATATTTTGTGACGTTGGGATTTTAGAATTTTGGGATTCTGGGATTTGGGACTGTAGAAGTTTGGGACTTTAAGAGTTTGAGATTTTAGGACGTTGGAATTTTAGAATTTAGGGATTTTGGGATATTGGACTATTAAACTTTGGAAAGAGAGTTTTTGGGGTTTTGGGGTTTAGGATTTTAGGACTTTGAAAATTTGAAGGTTTGAGTTTTAGGAACGATAGAATTTTGAGACTTGAGTCTGAGACTTTGGCACTTTGGAATTTTGGAACTTCAGTATTGAGGACCGTGGAAGTTCGAGACTGGAAGTTTTATAACCAGAATAAAGTGTTTGCATAACTCATTGCATCACATCTAGTGTCATAATTTTCTGCAGCCTCTACCTTCCCAGTGTTCTAATATTCTGCAGTCCCTACACACCTTTTTAGCATTTCCATAATTTAAACCCCTAAACATAGTGTCCAATAACTTGCTACAATCACTTCCACTATTTCAACAAATTCAACTCCTGCACATCTTTCTGGTGTCCCCATAATTTACTGCAGTCTCCACACACTTTCCTAGTGTTTTCATAATTTACTACATCCCTCTACACCTTCTTAGTGTAATTATAATTTACTGCAACCCTATACACCTTAGTGTTATTATAATTTACTGCAACCCTGGACACCTTGCTAGTGTTTTCATCGAAGAAAGAAGGTGCTTCTCGTGAGTCACGCTGGCCACGAATAAACGTTTCTGCTCCAGCTCCTCCGGCAACGACGGATATAAATAATGCCGACAGAACTAGGAAACGCGGGTAATGGCATCGGTTACGTAGCCGTCGATCCGCGGAAAAGTTTGCGCGAAAGGTCGACAAGGTCTAACCACATAATTTATTCCAGCTAACGTATGTTGAGATGCTTGAATCGGTTCGATAGAGACGCCACCGACCGCTTTGACATTCAAATCGATCCCTTACAACTTTTCTGTATATACACACGTGGATCAGTCGTGATGGCTTGACTCTGTGTTGTTTGGATCGCTTTGTTGAATCTTAGAGCAGCCCTATTCTGAATAATTCGGAGGAGATACGTATCTAGCGATTGCTTTGATTAATCGATTAGGAGGACAAAGAGGTTTGGTTTGGATGAAGTTAGTTTGGTCGAAGTTAGGATGTTAGAGATAATTTCGTAGGATGTTAAAGTCGAAGTTAGGTTAGCAAGATATCATTTAGTTGGGATGATGTTAAAGTTAGGTTAGTTAAAGTCCAAGTTTTGTTAAGAGGATATTAGGCTAGTGGAATACAGTTTGTTTTGGATCATCTAGTTTGGATCATCCAAAGTTTGGAATGAGTATTTGAATATGATTTGGTATGTTTGGTTAGGACAATGTTGAAGTTAAGCTAGTAGGATGTTAAAGTTAATGTTAGGTTAGGAAGGTGTCGGAGTTTGCTTAAGAGGTTGATAAATCTGTGTTAGGACATCAGTGTTTGGTTAGGAGTATATTCAAATTAGATCAGTAGGATGTTAGTCAAAGTTAGGTAAGGAAGATGTCAACGTTTGGTTAGGACGATGTTAAAGTCAAGTAAGTATGTCAAAGTTAGGTTAAGAAGATTAGATTAGGATCTGAATGTCAAGTTTTAACTCTTTTAAAACGAAAGTCATGTTTAACTTTAACATAGGTTTTCCAGCTTGCATATTGAGATTTTTATGACTTATGTGTTATGGTTAATTAAAATTGGAAAATTGAGGTATTTAATAAATTGCTAAATGGTCAAAATAGTAAAGTATGTTTATTACAATTTATTGTAAGTTTCCAGTAAATCAATTTGCAATAATCTGCATAATATAATCTAATTGTCAAGTTATCTGTTGAGAATGAGGATTACGAGGGTAGTTTTCAGAATTCTTTGTGCTTCCACTTACGCTGCCGCCATTGTTTTCCCAAAAGACAATAGCTGACCACAACCTCGGGTAAAGTACAGGATAAACCTTACTCGTATCCGCGATACCTAAAGCCACAGGAAGTCCGGATTACATCGTTCGTTATGAGAAACTTCGTAGGCGCTTATATTTAGGCCAGCTTGTGGAAGCTTTACGAGCGTTCGTCCTCGTTAATCTAATGCGAGGCGAACGCACCCGATTGCCACTGTTACCAGTGCGCTCTCGCATTAATTTCTCGAAATAGAATCCAACAGTGATTTGTACGATTGCTCGTGTCTTTCAATTCACATTATTCCACCATGCAAATTCGTTTAATTTCAATGTTTATATCATGTGGAACAATTGTAAACTTACAAACAAGATTAAACGACATCATAGAAACTTAAATCTTACAAACAAGATTTACCAGAAGAGTTTTGTTAATTTTACCCTCGTTTATTACTATTCAACAAGTAAAACAAAGAAGTTTTAACCCCTTGCACTATTTTGACGAGTCTGACTCGTGACGCACTCGCACTTCAATTGTGACAAATCTTACTCGAATTTTGAATACACTTCAATCTGGTGTCCAAGTCCAGTTATAATTTGCATAGTCAAGAATTGCTGAATACAGGACTGACATAACATTTGAACTTTCTTTGTCTGTTTTAATATTGTAGCTGCGATTGGTTAGTTCTGACTGACGCACCTTACAAATAAATCATAGTGCAAGGGGTTAAAGAAGTTTTAAAGAATAAATAACTACGAACATGAAATTATCTAACCTCTGACAGTACGCCATTTTGCAAACATAGTAATAGCACGATCTGTTATATCTGCATAGTGTATCTCCATAGAATAATATCCTTATTACAGTAGCATCCTTAGAAAGATTACACCGTGATCGATATGCAAGTATTAGATCTCGGTATGCAGAAGAAAATGGCGGGAGGTCGCATAACAATTTCGAATTCCAGGAAGGATCGTCGTAGGTGGAAGGTTCATTGAAGAATTGTAGTAGTGTAAATAGTAGATCGAACGCGGTGATTAACGAGATATTAATCAGAGCAGAGCGAGAGAGAAGAGCCGCCCACGTAACGGAGCCGCGATGACCTAACATCCTGTATCACAGCATGCCTCGTGCTCTGAATCTGTCGAACGTGTTCGCTACAACGGTTTATACATAGACCTGTTCGTCCATGGAAGACGATCGTAACAAAACGAGAGCGAAAGTGACGATTCGTAGTCTTACACGTGTTTCGTGTGCGAAAGTTTCAGCCGCTCGCTGCACAAATATTGGAATTATGGTACTCACAGGTGAATGTGTGGAGTGTGGGGATAAATTGGGAGGTATGATTTGGAAATTTTATTTGGGGATTTAGGGATTTGGAGATTTAACAATTTGGGGATTTGGGGATTTGGAAGTTTGAGAATTTGGGAGCTTGGGAATTTGGTAACTTGAGAATTGGGAAGCTTGGGAATTTGGGAACTTGAGAATTTGGAAGATTAGGAGTTGGGGTGATTGGGAATTTGGAAGATTGGGAGTTGGGGTGATTGGGAATTGGAAAACTTGAGAATTTGGAAGTTTAGGAATTTGAGACCATGGGAATTTGGAAGATTGAGAATTGGGGAGATTGGGAATTTGGGAACTTGAGAATTTGGAAGATTAGGAGTTGGGGTGATTGGGAATTTGGAAGATTGGGAGTTGGAGTGATTGGGAATTGGAAAACTTGAGAATTTGGAAGTTTAGAAATTTGGGAGCTTGAGAATTTGGAAGATTGAGAATTGGGGAGATTGGGAATTTGGAAACTTCAGAATTTGGAAGATTAGGAGTTGGGGTGATTGGGAATTTGGAAGATTAGGAGTTGGGGTGATTGGGAATTTGGAAGATTAGGAGTTGGGGTGATTGGGAATTGGAAAACTTGAGAATTTGGAAGTTTAGAAATTTGGGGGCTTGGGAATTTGGAAGATTGAGATTTGGGGAGCTTGGGAATTTGGAAACTTGAGAACTTTGAAGATTAGGAATTGGGGTGTTTAGGAATTTAGGAACTTGGGAATTTGAGAGCTTGGAAATTGGAAAACTTCAGAATTTGGAAATTTAGAAATTTGGGGGCTTGGGAATTTGGTAGCCTAAAAATTTGAAAATTTAGAATTTGACAAATCTAAAAATTGTTGAGCAAATCAGAAAATTTCACTTCAAAAAAACACTACACACTCAAAATATCAAGAACATTGGACATAAAATAATTGCAGAATGATCCATAAATTATCAATATTCAACTATCAAGTCATAAATTTCCTCAACTGAGAAATAAACTACGACTTATGAAAAGTATAAAAGTCTTATCACCTAAAAGCAGTCTCCGATAAGAAACACATGTTTGCCGATAATTTTTAGCGAGAAGTCCATAGAAAGTAAACAGACAAAGAGAAACTAGTTTCACTTCTTAGAATCGTTCGTCAACAAACGTTCGTAATATCTCTTGAATAATTAATTTCGGTAGCAAACAAGACCGTGTTATCAGCAGACTGTCGTTCGTTTCGACGTTTGTAATCGGGGTTTTATCTTTGCGGACTGTCTTCGTCTCGTGAAATAATTTTTATATTTAGCGCGGGCTTCCAGTCGCCGGTTTCGGAGAGAGTAATCGAATCCGAGAAAAGAACGAGTCATCGAGGAGCAGCAATCAGACGTCATGCCTCGATTAGTACCTGAATGTTTCATCCTTTCTGAATGTCCATAAAATTTCCTTATTCACGAACATTCACGTTTAACACATTTTTGTATTTACTCATCTGTACGTTTTTTGTGAATTTCATTAGTCATAAATTATTGAATTTAAGAATTTGTATATTTGTATGTTGGACGGTGTGGATCCAAAAATTATTATATTTAATATTCAATTTTTACCCGAATTCTTAAATCCCCTAATTCTTACTACCTAAATTCCCACTCCCCAAATTCTCATTACCCAAATTTCCACTCCCCAAATTCCCACTCCTCAAATTTCTAAATCCCCAAATTCTCACTCCCCAAATTCCCACTCTCCAAATTCCTAAATCCCCAAATTCTCACTCCCCAAATTCCTAAATCCCCAAATTCTCACTCCCCAAATTCCTAAATCCCCAAATTCCCATTCCCCAAATTCTCACTCTCTAAATTCCCACTCCCCAAATTCCAAAATCCCCAAATTCCCATTCCCCAAATTCTCACTCTCTAAATTCCCACTCCCCAAATTCCAAAATCCCCAAATTCCCATTCCCCAAATTCTCACTCTCTAAATTCCCACTCTCCAAATTCCAAAATCCCCAAATTCTCACTCCCCAAATTCCTAAATCCCCAAATTCTTACTCCCCAAATTTCCAAATCCCCAAATTCTCACTCCCCAAATTCCCACTCTCCAAATTCCTAAATCCCCAAATTCTCACTCCCCAAATTCCTAAATCCCCAAATTCTCACTCCCCAAATTCCTAAATCCCCAAATTCTTACTCCCCAAATTTCCAAATCCCCAAATTCTCACTCCCCAAATTCCCACTCTCCAAATTCCTAAATCCCCAAATTCTCACTCCCCAAATTTCCAAATCCCCAAATTCTCACTCCCCAAATTCCCACTCTCCAAATTCCTAAATCCCCAAATTCTCACTCCCCAAATTCCTAAATCCCCAAATTCTCACTCCCCAAATTCCTAAATCCCCAAATTCTTACTCCCCAAATTTCCAAATCCCCAAATTCTCACTCCCCAAATTCCCACTCTCCAAATTCCTAAATCCCCAAATTCCTAAATCCCCAAATTCTCACTCCCCAAATTTCCAAATCCCCAAATTCTCACTCCCCAAATTCCCACTCTCCAAATTCCTAAATCCCCAAATTCTCACTCCCCAAATTCCTAAATCCCCAATTCCCGCTCCCCGAATTCCTAAATCCCCAAATTCCCAAATACCATTCCTCAACACCACCATACCACACCCGAATAAAATCGTGATCAACAACAATGCGTATGAGAAATGATCGAAAGAGCAGAGCAAACGAAGATTTAAACGGTAGCCAGGATCGTGAACACGGTGATCTTTTCAACGAAGCGAACACCGCGAGATCCTCCTAAGACAGCGCGTTATTCATCGCTTTTTATTCTCTCATCGGTCTTCCCGTGCTCGCCGCCCACCTTTGCGTGCCTGGCACACCTTCCGATCGATTATCGATTCGCGTCGAGACGCCGTTGATACTGATGGATCTTGACGATGCAGATTGCCGATTTCTTTTATTTTCATTCTACTTCGTAAGTGATCCCGCGACGGACATGGCGCGGACGCTTTTAATTACATCGCAAGGTTTTAGAGGGGAAGGGTTCACGGTTCTTCTTCTTTGTTTTAACGATGAAATTAACGAGTTGTGGCTGGTGCAAGAAGAGGAATGGAACGTTTGATCAGATTATATGTTTGGTTGTCAAGGTTTATCTCGTGTCTGCTAAAGACTATGTACCTTTACGACAATGTATCTACAATCAGTCTTTATTTATACCTCATTTAACATTTATATCATAGTGTATTTCTTTAGGAAATTATCACTAATATTTATACATAATATTCTTTGTTAAACATTTTAATTGAGGTGCATATGTTTTTTTAAGCAAGGTCACTTTTGTAGCTTACGTCTCTTAACCTCACTTTCGTCGTGTGATATTTAAGTACAGCCAACATTTTGTTGTGATGAACAATATATGGGACCATCATATACATGTATGTGTTGTCATGTATGTGACTTTCATACAACATATGGAACTATCATGTACAGTATGTACAATAATCATAGTGCTGTTATCATGTTATTGATGAACAATTTCACATGTAACTTATTACATGGACAACTGTTTTTGGCATTTGCCATATGAACAATTTGTTACATGATTTGTTATATGACCAATTCTTAAGGTGGTGCATCATGTATACAATTTGCTATGTGACTTATTACATGAACAATTATTAATAAAATTTGTCGTAACAATTTGCTATATGCTTTGTTATATGAACATTTTCTTCTGTGACTTGTTATATGAATAATTCTTAACAAGATTTCTTAATGTACAATTTGCTATATATCTCATTATGGCCAACTTTTTATAAGATTATTACATGAACAATTGCACATGACATCAAATGAAGACGCATTTGTACAATGTAATCCTTTTAACCACGATCCCAGACAGGTCCACATTCGATACGCAATTTCATAAATCCACGTTTGTTCTCGGCTAAAAGTGGTAGGTTAGGTTGGAAGCATTTAACCGGCATAAGAAGCGTAAATTTGTGAATATTCCAGCACATGGTCGTTCCTCAACGAGGAGGAAGAAGAAAAGGAGAAAAGGAGAGTGAAGATAATGAGGATCGCGTGAGGCACGTGCCCGAAGCTCTACCTGTGTCATTATCCAGAGGAGGACCGACTGCCTCGGGCCTATTACCTTTACCTGGACGCATGCAAACACGTGTGCAAATGCTCTTACACACGTGCAGAACACGTTTGTGCCCGGCTACGGGGCCAGGTGGTAGCAAGTTCGGTAGCCACAGAAAAGAAAAACAAGCTTTCGTAAATGAGTTACTGGCTCGCCTCTTCCGTGCTGTGTGGCGCGATTTTTTTGCTCTTACGATGTCGCTCGAAATGTGTAATTTTAATGATTCATTTTGGCGGCTGGTCATCTTGATTGCTACCTTCAGCGACTTTGTCGCTTCTGTGTCGATTATTGTTTTAATCAAGCTTGCAAGTAATCATTTTTACGGATTGGTGGTCATTTAGACCTTCTTCTGTTTAAAGGTTTGACTCGTTTTACAAATTCTAGATAATTTACTTCCTGTGCCACTTAATTTAATATTCATATCTATGTTTAATATTATTTAAATTTCATAATGTAATTTTTGTACAAGTCTTGGTTTCAAATACTTCCTCCTGTTGCACATTTTACTTCATCCTGCAAATTTTCAATAATTCATGCTCCTCGCATACTTCGTTATCAGAAACTTTCACAATTTACATAATATCAATACGTATATAGTTTCAGTACATAATGTCTGTACAAGTGCAATGAAAAATATTCGAATTTGTTCATTTCGCATATTAATTTTCTTATTTCTCAACAATTTTCTTACATAATTTCCTATCAGCAATTTTCCCAATTTACATAATGTTCCTGGCAGTTCATAAATATTTATGCAAACTTCCACTTGTTAGGTTTTAATATACATCTAGATACATTTCCTGTAATTTCCTGCGCCGTTCGACTAAATACCTCGTCCATTAATTCGAGAAGATATTTCTGTAATTAATCGACGCCTGCTCGTGCTCCATAATTACTTCTCAAGACACTGTACTAAGTTAAACGTGACTTAACAGATGATAGCCGATGTATGTTTACGTGATTTTTACGCGACGTGTGTAGCGTAGCTTGTTTCCTAGCTTCGTGAGTGACATAATGACTCGTATGCGAAAGTCATTAAGCATTGGCAACGTGAGAGTGCAATTGAAACGGCTCGTTAAGTAATTTAGAAGCGCGTTTGCCGACGCTGTACCTCAAAGGGTGCCATTACGCCGTGTTACTGCTCCTTTTTACTCCGCTTTCTTTTGGATAATTCTGTTTTAATGATTAGCTCGATCGCTGAACAGATCCAGTAAATCTACGATAATTTTGTGGGATTAGAAAATTCATATAATTTCGTTCAAAATGTGCATTATAAATTATGTAGAGGTAATATTGAACACATGATATAACTATTGATATACTGCACTGAGTTACATAATTAAATTATCTTGTTTTTCATTAAATTACATTATTGAACATTTATATGAAGTATTGTATCAAATCAGTATTTCGTCCTATTATATCTATTCTGTTATCCTCATTATTCTATTAACATCATTATTTAAAAAACAGCTTTGTGTATATAGCAAATTTCTTATCTAATAGCTTAATGTATTAAGCAAACTTGTTATTCAACAACACAGAATATGTTGCACAAATTTAGAAAATAATTCAAATGAAATAACAGTAGATATTCCCTTCCAAATTATTCTCATTTTTTAGCACATATTATTAGAGAATTGATTTCAATTACTTCAGGAAAATTTTAGTGACTTAGTGTATGAATTTTAAGAAGTTTCCTGAAACAAGATTTTCTGCGGACTCACATTGTGCAAGTTAATGACACTGAAACACCGAAAGACGCAGCGAGTTTCGAAGATAGAAACGGTGAGGTCACACCTACGCGACGATTACGTACGTCCACGGTGTTTATTGCACATGACACGTACGACCGTGATATTCCCGTGTCGACACACGTACTCGTAATTGTGATCTCGAGCATATCGTGAATCAGTCGGTAGCGGGACGTGACACCGACACGCGATACTCTCTGTCATTTCGTGTTACCAGCAGCCATGTCGATGTCCCTATCCTGTCATTGATCTACGAATTGATATAAAAATCGTGACGATGCATCCTCTTGGGTCACACGCGACCGGGAACACGTGGCTGCGTGTGAACCGTCCGACTATAATTGCAACGTCCGCAGCCCTTTCAGATAACGCGGCAATTTAATTAACTGACGGTATATTATTATGAAAAGTGGAGACGTAGGGAAATTGGAAATGAACTTCAAGGGTATGAGAATTGGGGAGTGACTTCAGGGATGTGGACTTCTTGTGGATGTTACGGAGTTTGAGGGATATGGAGATGTGGACAGGAATATGGGGAGCATAGGAATTTATGGGGAGAACGTAGGAATTCTGGGGATATTGGAATTTTTGGTGTATGGAGATTTGGGAGATATAAAGATTTGAGGGATGTAGAGATTTGGAAAATGTAGGGAATTGGGAAATGTAAAAAATTTGGGGGATGTAGAGATTTGGGGAATACAGAAATTTGGGGGATATAGGGATTAGGGGAGTGTAGAAATTTGGGAAATGTAGGGAATTGGGGAATGTAGAGATTTGGGAAATGTAGGGAATTGGGGAATGTAGAGATTTGGGGTATGTAGAAATTTGGGGGATGTAGAGTTTTGGGGAATACAGAAATTTGGGGGATATCGGGATTAGGGGAGTGTAGAAATTTGGGATATGTAGGGATTTGGGGTATGTAGAATTTTGGGAAATGTAGAGATTTAGGAAATGTAGGTAATTGGGGAATGTAGAAATTTGGGGGATGCAGAGATAAGGGGAATATAGAAATTTGGGAAATGTAGGGAATTGGGATATGTAGAAATTTGGGAAATGTAGATTTGGGGAAAGTAGAAATCTGGAACATATAAAGATTTTTAGAATGTGGAGATTTTGAACATATAGAGATTTGGGAACTGTAGGGTTTCGGAACATAAGACATGTCTCCGTATAAAAGAAAATATCATAAAACCCTGCAATAATACCCTTAAATAATATACATATGTCTGTACCCATTCGTGGAAATTCCCAAGGATCACAAATTTTTAAGGTTATGTTCCAGCCATAAACGGTTGTCGGAAATGTCGAAAGTCACTCTTTGTTTTCCCTCGAAATTTCCCGTTGCCTGAATTCATCGTACCGGTAGTTCTGTCCACCATATGGCAACAAAATGGCTTACCTACGAGCTTCACTTTGACAAAATTGCATTGTTAGGCTGTCAGAGCTCGTTCAACACATGTTTCCTTGGAGTTCGAGTGCAGCTGAGTACCATGAACGGGGATAACACGGTTCAAAAGCCGGGAAAAGCGTTTTATGGTCGTCCATGTTAAGATTTATAGTTCCTCTCGTGAACTCTGTTTCTTATTATTATTGATTAGGCGGTGCTGTTGGCTGGTTACTGCTTGCACAGTTGAATTCACTCTTGTAACCATTACTCTTGGTTGAAAACTCTGTGGTTTTAAACAAATTTAATGCATTCTTAGTTGGGCATAAAAGGAATACTTTTAGACACTTGTAGTAATTTCCTATGTACAAAAATAATGATAGTTACAAGAGACAATAACGAAAAATATACATAAGTGTTTTAATTAACAGTTTAAAATATGATTATTTTAGTAACAAGAACAAAAATAATGTATGAAATAATATTTTAAGACTGAAAAATGTTGAATTCCAGTTAAATTACAGACTTCAAAAAATTCTAAATAACATATCTATTAAATTATCTAGTAATTCCCATTACTATCATTTGTAAAATAAATTTGCGAAGTAATAATTGCAGCTAAAAATCGAAATAGCAACTTTTAACCAAGAAATCAATGTTGTCCAAAAATCCTAGCCAAACCATTTTTGTTTGTCTAAAAGAAGAATAACAAATTCTCAGTGGAGGTTAGATTACTTGATATGCCATTATAAAATTCGTCGAATTTTTCTTAATTATAAATTGCAACGTTCTCCTGCACCTTCCCAGTAATACTCGTTTAATAACGCGGAAAGGAATTACGTTCGCTAGACAGGATACGTGCAATCGTTTCTTTGAAATCAATAACAAAAGTACCGAGACAGTTTATTCGTTTAATTGGTCGAATGACTGATAAAGCAGATAAACAAGACCATAAAAGATGGCATACGTGTATGTATAACTATGGTTGTATTGTTCGTACCATAGATAGAAGTGGGTCATCGCATCCGTGTAACCCCAGATGAAACGATGCTGATTAATTTGCTCTTTCATTAATGTGATTAAAATCGACCAATTAATCTGCTCGTCAAGACCCAGTTACTTTCGTGATTGATCTCGAGACTGACGTTGTTGCTTGCTCATGTATATTGCGGTCATTTATTTATTGGATGACACAATGTTAATTTTATTCTTATACTCTTTTTATGTGCTTTGTTCTTGGGCCATGTAGCTTGATCGCGATTTATCCTTGTATGATTGAATACGACAATCTACATATTCAATTCTATGTAGGCGTTTATGTTGGCTGCAAGATAATATTTTAATTTTATTACAATTTTGATATTTCTGATTGATTGATTAAGTGATGTGGGGGAGGTTGGAATTGGGGGGTGGATGAGGATGTTGGTGGTGGATCTAGGGGTGGGTTCGGAAGAGTTACTTTTGGGGGAAGTGGGATTTGACAAATTGGGAATTGGGGGTTTAGGAATTTGGGGGCTTGGAAATTTGGGAGATTGGGAATTTGGGGGCTTGGGAATTTGGGAGATTGGGAATTGGGGTGTTTGGAATTTGGGAGATTGGGAATTGGGGTGATTGGGAATTGGGGCGCTTGGAATTTGGGAGATTGGGAATTGGGGTGCTTGGAATTTGGGAGATTGGGAATTGGGGTGCTTGGAATTTGGGAGATTGGGAATTGGGGTACTTGGAATTTGGGAGATTGGAAATTGGGGTGCTTGGAATTTGGGAGATTGGGAATTGGGGTGCTTGGGAATTGGGGCGCTTGAAATTTGGGAGATTGGGAATTGGGGTGCTTGGAATTGGGGTGCTTGGAATTGGGGTGCTTGAGAATTGGGGTGCTTGGAATTGGGGTGCTTGGAATTGGGGTGCTTGGAATTGGGGTGCTTGGAAATTGGGGTGCTTGGAATTTGGGAGATTGGGAATTGGTGTGCTTGGAATTTGAGACCTTGGGAATTAGAGAGCTTGAAAATTCAGAAATTTTGCAGCTTAAGAATACTAAAACTTGAGAATTATTAAGCTTGCAAACTTCGAAATGTCCAATTAAAAAATTCACAAATGTAATATATATCAACTATCAACACTTTCGAAAAGTTTGTTAAAAATCCACGACAATCAGCTTCAATATTACTACAACGAATTGGAAGTAATTTCAGACGCGTACGCAGAGATCTTTTATTAGCAGCAAGGTTGACGTAATCAAGTAAACGCGATTGTGTGATAAGGACAATGTCAGGGGAATAATACAAATTTGCGTGGTTTCAACTCGGACCAACGCGACGATCATTCGTTTCACAAGTTTCGCCGAGTCTGGCGCCCACATGGACGTCTTCTGTCCATTCATGGTTGTCTAGAAAAGTCGCTTATGCCTCAGGTTGGAAACGAAAGTTGTCCGGCGCCTACATGCTTTTTTTTTACTTCAGTTTCTACATTTCGTGCAATGCGTTTTTAAACTGTGTTTTTGTACGATGTAGATTTAATTCAAAGTATATAAAGTGTATAATTTGTTATTAAACTCAACTATATTGGTGACCTAACCTAACACGGAATGTTAAATTACTTTGTTTAATTCCAATGAACTTATATGAATTGTTCCATTAACAAATTACATTATATCAACAAATTTTTGCTTTACATTAACAAATTCTTAATTAGATCGTAGCAAAATGATTGCATGATGGAGTACAAGTTTTGGCGGGCTTTTCAAAAGCATGAGATTGACGATATATCTAATTTAATGTAAAATATTGAATTCTAAATTTTGGGGAAGTGTTAATTTCAAAGTTTTGTAGTTTGGGGTCGTAGAAATTTGAAATGGTGGAAATTAGATAAAAATTATTATTTATTACCTTTATTAAGATAAAAATTAAGACAAAAATACCTTAAGGAATATTTTTAAGTCAGTGAAAAATATCTTAATAATATAATGACAGCGCAAAGAGTTTATTTTTCCAAATTGCCCCAAGCCTCAAACCACGTGTGGCCACCAATCATTATCGATACTTCGCTCGAAATGTATCTCACGTACGATTGTTCCACGGTAACAAGACGTTTGTAGTTTCCAGGATCGTATATTCTTCGAGTCTATCTCGGTCAGTAGCAATTATAGACTCAATTGAATATTCCACGAGCGTAATTTACATGCGGCTGGTAGCGTAAGCACAGCCACGCGAGGCGGACCGTATGAGTGTCTCTTTGAATGAATTCAAGGCCATTCAGCGGCTTCGATTAGCCATCAAGATTAACTGTGTACCGTTCTTGTGTGAATTTACAATTCACTCGTGCCGCTCGCGCGGGCAAAAACATAGGCTCGTAGAAAATTTCCTTTCGTTCGCGTAGTAGCCGAGCATCGCGTGCGATTCATCGTAAATAACAATTCATTCGATGACATTGAAACTCTTCAGGCATTACTGCACGTGGCTGGTAAGTTGGCGCTTGAAACAGTAGCGTACGCGTTGCTTCCGGTTGCCAACTTTTGAGACGCGTGTAATACAAGGTCTACCTTAATACATAGATTATTTATATCAATATTAATTGTACGAAGTTTGCATCATTTCAGGTAACAAGTATGTTATGGAGGAATCTCAATCCTCAAATTTCTATATCCCCAAATTTCTATACCCCATATTTCTACGCCCCCAAATTTCCACTTTCCAAATTTCTACACCCCCAAATTTTCACTACCCCAAATTTCTATATCCCCAAATTTCTACTTTCCCAAATTTCCACTTCCCCAAATTTCTACGCCCCCAAATTTCCACTTCCCCAAATTTCCACTTCCCCAAATTTCCACTTCCCCAAATTTCTACGCCCCCAAATTTCTACTTCCCCAAATTCCTATATCCCCAAATTTCTACGCCCCCAAATTTCCACTTCCCCAAATTTCCACTTCCCCAAATTTCCACTTCCCCAAATTTCTACGCCCCCAAATTTCTACTTCCCCAAATTCCTATATCCCCAAATTTCTACGCCCCCAAATTTCCACTTCCCCAAATTTCTACGCCCCCAAATTTCCACTTCCCCAAATTTCCACTTCCCCAAATTTCCACTTCCCCAAATTTCCACTTCCCCAAATTTCTACGCCCCCAAATTTCTACTTCCCCAAATTCCTATATCCCCAAATTTCTACGCCCCCAAATTTCCACTTCCCCAAATTTCTACGCCCTCAAATTTCCACTTCCCCAAATTTCCACTTCCCCAAATTTCTACGCCCCCAAATTTCCACTTCCCCAAATTTCCACTTCCCCAAATTTCTACGCCCCCAAATTTCCACTTCCCCAAATTTCCACTTCCCCAAATTTCTACGCCCCCAAATTTTCACTTCCCCAAATCTCCACTTCCCCAAATTTCTACGCCCCCAAATTTCTACTTCCCCAAATTCCTATATCCCCAAATTTCTACGCCCCCAAATTTCCACTTCCTCAAATTCCTATATCCCCAAATTTCTACGCCCCCAAATTTCCACTTCCCCAAATTCCTATATCCCCAAGTTTCTATACCCCCATATTTCTGCGCCCCCAAATTTCCACTTCTACAAATTTCTATATCCCCATATTTCTACATCCTCAAATTTCTCTGAAATCATCAACGTTTCACCCCAAAAATGTACATTCCATTACACTCTGTAATAAACCGGACCATTACCTCGTTTCTCGCGAACAATAAAATTAATTGAATCAAAGAGATTTCCGAATTAAAACCGCCGTTCAACTTCTTTAATCCGGCTCGCTGTTGAATAAAACTCAAATCACAATTACCTTCTCGGGATTCTTGCCTGAAGTCCAATAATCATAAACTGTTCTAAACGATCTCTGTTTTCTCTTACAAGAGTTCCCTTGCAAACTTTCTCTTCCCTCCAGGAAAATATTTTTACTAATTAACCCTTTGCAATACTAATGTCTCGATTTAGAAATTGCAAAAAATTCCAAATATCAATCAAATTAAACGAACAGTAATACCACAAAGTCTGAGTCGAAGCACAAAACTCGTTCGTAATGTTAAAAATTCTTTTTTTGTCCCGAACGCCAAGGAGAATATTAAAATGCCGACTTGCCCGAAGATATTTCCTGTCGATACCGTCGAAAAATTACGGTGCACCCGGAAATCTTGCCTTTGTCGGCTGTTAATTAGAATACAATCCGCGCGTGGCGATGCGTTCCGATAATTTCAATATTACTTACACGTCCTCAACGCATGAATTCACAATCAGTCACCTGTCGGACTTTACTTTACAATATATCCCTTCTCGACTCTTCGATTAATTTGTGGCTTGCTTAAATCTCTTAAGTGATACATAAATCCTGATACGTGACGTTATTCAATCTTGTAATTACCTCTTTCGAAATGTTATACTTTCGGCGTGTCACTTTACATCATGTCAATCTGATAATGATACTTTTTCTTTTTCATTTTTCGTTCATTCGATATTTTAAGTAATATATGATGATCGGAGTGCTTGAGTATTTTTATAGTTACTAGTTGATTCAGTTCAATAAGTTGATTGAATTGAATCTTCCAAATCCAATTCGATTGAGTTTAACATTTTGATCAACCTAATTCTGGTCAATAGAAGCCTTCAAGTGGTTTGTGACAGACGTGCAAACAAACGAACAGAGAAGATCCTAAAATTTCCTTTATAGTAAGGATTTGTACAGGATTTGGGTCATAAACAATAGATAAATGACGAAAGAGAAAAATTCCACGAATGTAGCGAAGTGCTAACGGATTATTCGAATGTTTCGTTGTGCAAGAAGAATTTAAGGGACACGCAATGCGTGTGTCGACGCACGATCAGTCGATGACGCAAGGCGAACGAAGGCGTATCGACATCGAGGCTCTGCTACTTTATAAGGAGCACCTCCTCACAAATACCATTTGCTTTTCGCTCTATAGCAATGCTTCCAAGTGAAATGGAAGTATACATACGGTGCTGCGTGACAGGTAAACTTAGGCACAATTGTCCTGTTCAACGTGTCGATCCGTGGAATTTCAATGACACCGGAGGGGTGGTGTCCCTCGCCTGTCTACTTAACTAGTTTGCGGTTCTGTACTTGACTTATGAATAGACTCCGGATGCTCGTGCATTTATGATATATCTCCGGGGTAAACATAAATCGCGTAATCTACGGACTGTGGATCTCTTGGATTACCGTGATTTATGCACCTATACTTTGCTGATCTCGATGTATCATAAGTACATATATCTGCGGTCTACTTGAGAACTACCGCGGTATATCAGACATAGTTAACTCGGGTCTTATGAATGTGTGAGCTTAAAATGTTATGCTAACATTCAAATGTATGAGCCATGGCTGTGAATATTTCTCAAGTACTTTGACTATTATACACATTGGGATTAATGCTTTAAGTTATATAATTTAATTAAAAGAGATGTACTTAATTTACACACATGAGTATTTAAGTACATGATTGTATTCTTATGAAGTTCATAAGTTTATCAGTAAAAGTCGAGTTTTTATATTTAGTACTTGTGAAGTACGCATATGTATGAGTCCACGTATTAAATTATGTACTCACGAAGCATTTGAATGTATTAAAGAGTTAGGTGTTCATGGTGTGTCTAAGTACTTTCACAACTATGAAGATCATTTATGATCAAGGATTCGAATATAAAATAATTGAATAATTTAAAACAAGTTAACTTATGAACTATTTAAGTATGAGTCAGATACCTAAATTCATGAGTCAAGCAGTTAAACACTATGAGTCAAATTTCTAGGTACTTATGACTTCGGTACTTTAATTATCATGGAGATCACTTACAATAATTTCAAATAGCAAATGATCTAATAATTAATAATAGAAGTTTTATGAAGCACCTAAGTGTCAAGCTTCTAAATTCGTATAGATAATAAATAACGCAATAAATAATTTGGGAACATTATAAATAAATTATTTCTGTAATGCTGAACAAGAAAGGTATTTCACAGTTTTCACCTTGAAAGATTCGCGCATGAGCGAATTAACCGAGAAGGTAAATATGTATCGTTGAAAGCATTTTTATATAATCAACATGAACTAATGAGCATACTACGGATGTTCATGCATATTAATATACATATAACGAAAGTAACAAAGTGTGCATAAATCATGCAATCTATAGCTTGTGGATATAAATCATGTAGCTTATGAAATATACAGTATGGATCTGATAAATTATATACTTATACAGTCTGCAGACATTAATATATCATAAATACATAAATGTAAGTAATGAGATCAGCGCTGATAGGATTGTCGAAGCCAATTTTAAAATTGAAATGTAGTGGAGAAATAAATAACCATCGAATGTACTATTCATCTCGTTAAAATATATTTCGACAAAAATGCATAAAAATATTGTGATATAAAACGTGAAGCCTGAAACAAGTTATTTTGATTGGTTAGAGGTTCCAGTTTCAAAAGCACCATTTTCTTGTGAATTGAATTGCATGTAAACGAGTTAACCTAATCGATACTAACGTAGAATCTTACCGATCGTACGAGACGACGATTCGCACTGATTTTAAAGGAATTTCGTTATATCCGGTGATAATGCATCCGTGTTGCGCGTGCATATCGTGCGGAAGATGTGCTCTACCTGCTTTTAAATTTCTAGCACGCACGAGCTGATTACCATACGCGCGTTCCCCGAGAGGAACCCCAGGTTCGCTGAACTCTGTACCTTAATCGAGAATTTCACTCCAAAAATCTGTCGGACGGATGGCACCCAACTGCGTTTGATCTTTCCATTGATAAATATCGATGCATCGGGAATTAGAAACCGTCCCGAACGATTTCGTATTCCATCGCTTTGCCCCTTTCATATTCTCCTCCATTAGCATGTTCTCAGATTTGTCGATTGATTTCTTGGAGCTGAAGTAGACATATGTTTCGCTGGAACCACGAACATTCATTTTGCTTGATAATCTATCGAGATTTTTTTCTTAGTACGTCAAAGAGGATATAAAGATGTGGTTTTAGTGGCTTGGGTTTAGATTTTTGGCAGATTCGGTCTATACTTGGTGGTAACATTTTGTATTGGTGTACTATAGTGATGTTTTATTGTAAATATTATTATAATTGTAATTACTGTAGTATTTTATTACTGCAATAATACTGTGTACATCTTAATGTTGTTACTGTATAAAATAGTAATATAGCAAACAGTCGTTACATTATATTAATATTATAATATAAATGTAGATCATGTTATATTATACTATAACAATACTATATACTTCATAGTAATATTAATACTTTATCATTACAATAAACTTGATGACATGGAAAATAATTTTTAATTTCTAAATTTAAAACCTCTGCAAAGTCGGGATCAGCAAGACTTACACAAAGAAGTTTTTCTACATTCATATTTCTAAATGATTTACACATTAACATTTCTATAAGACACTTTATATTTGCTTATTCTCATTAAATAGCAAAATTGTCATCATAATGAATCACCAAGTACTTGTTACAATCTTAAAACAATCATTATAAACGCAACACGCGTATACAGTAACAGAAAAGAATCGAACAAGCACACAGGACGAATCATGCTTTCTTTCAATCTTATCACACGTTATGTTGCAACGAAAGTAAGGTTAGATTCGCCAACTTCCGCCACACAACCATCACACTCGAGCAGAAACTCGTGTACGTGCATAAAGAATGATTGTAATGCAGCTTCAGTATTTCAAGCCGGAAATCACGTAACACTTTAAGTCCCTACAAAGGGAAGTGCTTCTATGCGTCCGTGGAAAGTGTTACGTATAAACCGACACGTCACGTAAGTCGGTAAAATCTCATGATACTTTTTATGATGAATCTTGCAATCGCGCTGCGAGGGGGTCAATACCAGCGCCATAACTTAGACTCTTCTAAAAAATTTCTCTTCTGTGGATTTAATTAATTTTTTATTAGAAAAATACATTAGTTATTTTTCATAATATTGCTGGATGTTTTCATATTTTATCTGAATGATTTTGGGCAAATTTTTTACTTCAATCTCTTCGAAAACACTTGTATAACAAAATTCTCGACGTATCTTTTCCTGTATAGTCACCCTATTTCCGGTTATACCAGTTACACTTTGTATAATTTCTCCGAAATTTCTATGTGCTAGACATAGTCAGATGGTAGAATTTTTCAGTTCTGGTTCTAATGGTACATTTAAAAGAAGGTTGAGAACCACTAGTTTATAATACATATATGAAGGTCAATTTAATACATGAAGATGAAAATTTTCTTAGGTAGTATTATTTTTATTCACAATTCCAAGTAATGGTTAACAGTTATAACAATTAGGTAAATTGCTAACAATACAGATGAAAAATTCATACAGGTGATCGACTCAAATTTATAACACAAATGATAGATGCACATACACATGTCACCACATATGACGCTGCAGCGAAGGCGTTAAACTGACTGTCTAAAATCAAAGCACACTATTGGAATCTTATAAACTTCCACTACTTTCAATCTTTCTATAAACGACTTATTACTTCCTACGCACGTACAAATTCGTCGAATTTCAGTGAGCGAACGCAAAAGAATCCAGCAGCGAAGCCCGGTTTTCGCCGAACATTCTCACCGCGAATGGAGCCGTCCGATTTTGCCAAATACGGGCTTACAAATGCGCGTCTGTCCGGCGTCGCGTCGTGATATAAGTCAATACGACGTCCTCGCGTGCCGAGAATAAAGGGACGCCGATATTCGTCTGGCTATATGCCGAGAGAAGCTTGAATCGGCCGCTCTCTAATTCATTGCGCGCGATTTTCACCGCGCGATACGCGAAACTCTCCGCCTGTCCGTTCGCGCAAAAGGCCAGAGGCTGTCGCATAATCCGACGATGTTTCTTCGTCCGACGATACCACCATGGATTTATTTATTGGCCCATTGATGCGTTCGTCCATGCTGATTGCATGCTGAGCGTGAAAAAAAGTGATTTATTCGGAGACGACTGTTGCTTTCGATGACGGTGATTGAACAGCAAATGGTTTCTCAGAGAATTTTCTTGAGAAGTTCTGTTGCAATTGCGGTTTTAAGCTGGGTAGATTATTTTATCTTTTTTTCTGTATCTATTTTTGTCGAGTACATTTTTAGGATTTTGGGATTTTTTAGTTTTTTGAACTCTGAGAGTTTGGGACTATGTTTTTACAAAATTTTCTGACCCGTGGAAATTCGGGTTTGCAGAATTTTTGAACTTTGGGTTTGGCACTTCCGGTCCATAGATCTTTGCGATTTTAGAACCTTGGGACTCAGAATTTTGGTACTAAATTTAATTTAAAACAAATTTAAAATTTACAATGAAAAGTTTCATATAACTTTAACAAAATAGAATAACATTTACAACACTAAAAGTCCGCCATCTTTATTAGTTCTATCCGCCAGAGTCCCATTAACTATTCCCAAAAACAATTAAATATTCTTTAATCCTTCATCCATAATCAATGACATAAACTATAATATTAAATAGGAACCTATATTTCAGACATTAACATTACAATTTGTAGCAATATCTCTGCAACATACTGCACACTAATTTTTAAAATTCTTATTAGAATCCTTCAGATAAAAAGACTAGCACACATTTGATAGACCCCATAATAAATGCGAGAGACATAAAAGGATAGTCGGTTGTAATTTGTTGAATGTTTTTCTTCATGATCTCGACGAAGGCTCGTGATGAATTTATTTATCGATCCATTGATGCATTCACAGACACTGATTGCTGCAGGTAATCTAATGCGGTGTTTTCATAGCCTACACGTTCACTGTTGATTTATTCAACCACTCGCTTCTATCGAGGATATACGTGCACGGTTTTGTTGCTTTTTCCTGAACCGTAATTGAAATTCCGATCGAATTATGGCGTTATGGTGTTATTGAGTCGTTTGCGAGTTTATGATGGTTAAGTGTGAAACGTCGGACGCTGTTATTTCAGTAAACTATCAAGGAAATGATTCTATGTGCCTTCTTAATGGAGTTACATAGTATCTTTTTGAATCCCAAAGCGAAATTTCAAAGTTAAATACATTTACAATTTACATTAACTGAGTTACATAACTTGTATTGAAAAAGAAAAGAGTGTAACTGTATCGATATAAAATTTCTTTATAAATTTTTCTTTTTATAGTAGGAAGTAGCACTCTTGTTCAGAGTAACTGTTTTCAGTTGGTATAGCTAAAGATATAAAAACTTGAAATGTAGATGTAGAATTTTGCTATTGTAGGAAACACGGAATACAAATTTTGCAAGTAACGTAGTCGCAGATCGTTCGAGCTAATTTAGAACACGCTAAATCCCTGCACCTGCACGTGGAAGGTGCAGCTGCAAGCCTTCATTAGCACGTTCCAAGGATGCAACATCCTATAAATCTAAAGCACTCGAACGTAACTGACTAACTATTGTAAGCCATTTGCAAACAAGGAAAAATGGACTTCCGTTTCCGATGTAGTTTAAGTTTTCATTCATGATGTAATGTTAGGTTAAGTCAAATCGCAGTAAACTTCAAATTTTTGTTAGAATTTTACTTGACAAAGTCTTTTGATATTACAGCAATTTTTGTGAATCATGATCCACAAATTGCCACTAATGTGTACGTTAAAATGCATCATTTTGATAATAATTAATCAGTTAATTATTAAAAGGAGCAAGATTAGTTTGAATATTAAAGAGCAAGTTTAAATAATTTTGATCATGAGTATAGAATACAAATTATGTACAGGACGATATGTTATCCAATTAGTTAATGTAATTTTTATTGGCAACTTCCGTGTCATATACAACATATAAAAGTTTGAATATTAAGGAGCAAGTTTTTATATTTCCATGAGTACAGAATAAAAATTACATACAGAACGATATGTTATCCACTTAACTAATTAATGTAATTTTTATCGTTGCCCTTCCGTGTCACGCAACATGTCTCATGAAGTGACGTAAAGATACACGAAACATTAGCCTGTAATCTTGTTCTGCAATATTATTTTAAGAGGTTGACGATAAGACAAGATTATCGATGGAGTGGTTCGTTGTAACAACCGAGTACTTGTTACGCAAATTAAAGTAAATTAACGGTTATCGAAAGTTCAGTTACTCATTTGGGATATGTATTTTTTATTGCAAAAATTTCTACCTTGTCCACAATGCGATTAGCCGGACAAAAAAGGATTGAAATGGATCTGGAACTTCTATCAATGGTCACAAATAGCGATTCGTCAGAAACTTGTCATTTTTATAGTCAGTGGTACACGCAGTCTCGTGTAGCGAACAAATAAAAAAGGAATCTAAATTGTTCTCCAAACTGGACCGGCATTGTATAAATCAACAAGGTTTCAACTTTCCCTCGATGTCAGGTTGCTTGTCCTCGCACAACCTGTCTCTTGCGACGAACCATCTTTGCCGCCTACTGTCACTACTATTCACATCTATCTACGTGAACGATCTGTCACCGAATAGTGTGCATAGTTTATGACGGTATAGAGATGGAGAAAGGGAACATACAAACGAAGATATGCAATTTTTTGCAGTGGCAAAATTTAATGGATGTTATGACTATTATGGAAAGTCTTTGCAATACTTCATTTGCAATTAACCCATTTGTTCCTACGAGCACTTTTTTTTAGAAAAAGGGGCAATCTTCTACAGATATTCAATACAACTTTATTGAGGAAATAAAACCTTGTTATAATAAAAAGTACATCTCTTCATATTACAAACTTTAGTACCGTACTCATATGAGTACACTGGGAACATATGTGTATACTTTGTTTTATGAAAGTCGATGAATGCAGTGTACTAAAATGAGTACACTAAGGTTAAAATGGGTTAATATCGAAGGTGTATCTGAAAATCTGGGTGTCTTTACTATCTTATGTCCTATCTGTACCTGTTCTATACGTATAACGAAGAAGCTATAAAACGAATAACTATAAAATGAATATTTCGAAAAATTAAATGAAGGAAAAGGATAATGATAGTAAAAGAGAAAAAGACCTACGGGTGTTAGTGTTTGTGGGACCGGTTCGCCCCTGCATTCCCGTTCTGGCGTATGCGTCAGATATCGGTGATTGTTGTTCCGGACGATTCCAAAAAATCGCGAATAAAAAGTAGAGCGGCTGCCGATTTCGACCCACGTTTGTGAATCACTTGTTACAAAATTACTATCGTATGCAATTCATTAAAACTTAAATATATAATTTTTGATGACTAACCACTGATAAATAACCTTTTTCTTTTCTCAACTTGCTGTGATCAAATTTTGTAGCAAAGTGCTCAAAGTCACAAATTTAATTGTCAATTTAATAACATACATATAATTATACAAGAGAAAAATGTAACGATTTCATAAAACTAATTGACATTTCTTTAAATTAATGAAGACTTTATATATGTAAAAATGTATTATTAAAATATTATATTGATATAGTTAACAATGTTATAAATTTTTCTCTGTTAAAATTATCTTTAATATGTCCGCGATGCAATTTATGAATCAAGTTTATTCGTTCATAAACCTCAGTTTCCGTTGCATTCATAGCAGACGTTTGACAGGAAGTAGACCTTCAGACATCGCTGAACATACACGTGTGCATGGTTCGCGGTCACTGGGTTCCGTTTCCCATAATATGTACAACTTTTACTGCACACAGGGGTTACCAGTGCCCACGTCTTTAGGTTTCGTATCGTTTTGAAAGTTTAATATTACGAACAGATGTTGACTCAGACGCAACCTCAACATGACTGTCCATGACGATTACCAGAGATACTTAAAACAACAAGAAAAGAGTTTAATTATTACTACAATAATTTGTAATAATTTTAAATAATATTGAGCGTTGCATTGGAAAATTCGTACTATTAATATACTTTTTTCATTTACTGTACTAACGGAGAGTTTAAACTGAAAAATATCTAATCTAATCTGAACAAACCTGACCTTCCCGGAAATTGTATTTCCAGTAATTAATCTGATTTAATCTTGTAATCCCAGTAACTGTAATAACTAATATAACTGCAAGTGTAACTATAATTTTACTAACAGTAATCGTAACAGTAACAATTAATAACGAATTGATAACAATTATTCCGAATTTTTAATGATTTATAATTAAGAGTTTGCAAAAAACATTTCTTATTAAAACTTCCCATGATGAAAGTATCGTCAGAAATGTTGCCGAAGAAAATCTGAATACGAAAAACATTCAAGGTAGACCGGAATATAATAGCAAGGTCGATGACTAAAATATTATGCAACACTACGACCAGTTTATTTTCATAGCAACTATGTGTCAAGCAATGTTAATTGTTTGTAAGGGATTGAGATCGTGATCGATGTATCACGTCCGAAGGCGTATACTTAATCTGCATGCAGTCAATATTAATCACGCTATAGGTCAGGGTGATTTCAAGGCACAACCCCCGGTTAGGCACACCCTTTTAAGATAATTATACGATCTATTACCATGACTAACGATCTTTATATTGCCCGCACACGCCTACTTGCACCTGGAACGTTTTGATGAAACGTGCCGATTTTTCTTTATTTTAATACACCGAAAATTTTGTTAATAAGACCTTTAGTACAGTATCACGGTAAGTTATAATAAATTAAAAACCACAATAAAATTAAATTTTAAAAATTTAATAGGAAGGAAGCTTAATTTAATTGTACCATTGAATCAAATAAACGAAGTATAATTTCTGTAACACAATTTTTAATATGTTCAACATTTCTATATTGTTTCTATATCTTTCATAACATTCAATTTAACAAAAATATTCACGATAATTATAGTTAGAACATCTTTGTGAAAAGAGTTGTTAATTCTGTAATGTTAGATATTTTTATATTATACAGAAAGTCTTGTTCCGGGATAAGTATTAAAATTAAAAAGGCGTGTGCATGTCATTACACCTGATACACGTATGTAATCCTCGGTACTCTAAGTACGATATTGTGTTCCACAACGTTGTATTCCACCGAACCGATAAAAATTGCGGTAGCAAGTGTGTTACCTGGTTTAATAACTAGTCGGTTGGTCGGATCAGTTACTCTTGCGCCACTGTTCAAAATAGCTCGTGACCACTGACCTCAATCTCGGAAATACGTTCGCATCATCGTTTTTCCTTAAAGATGCGATAATGAATATCGACCGATGACCTGCTAACACCAATGAATTGATTAACGATGTACTTCGATCGAAGTTTCCTGTTACCTGTTACTCATTATCATTAATTACTGTATACCTATTATTAATTCATAGATGGTTTCATTATATTTTATGCATATGATGTTTTCTGTTGACAGGGCGATCGTGGGGGCACCGGAAGCCGAAACTCCACAGGCTGGAGTTTTCAGAGGAGGTGCAGTTTACAAATGCGACATCGCTGCAGACGATCGTTGCCAGATAATAAATTTCGATAGCAAAGGTAAACATCCATGTTATTTTTAACTAATAAGCTGACTGTCAGCTTACCAGTTAAATAAAATTTAAAAATGAATCCCTCTCACATAGTGGTTCATTACACAATTTGAAAGATTATTTCTTAATATGTACATACTATAACCATTCCTAATATGACACGTTCAAAGCTTCTCATTAATGCTTGTTCGAAAAAATTTCTTATTATTTTAATTAATCATGCGAAGTTAAGTAAAAAGAATATTTGAAGTTATATTTCAACTATTAACTTAGAATTTCCTTTTAATTAATTATACTAAATATGTTATGTCTTCTACCACTTCGTTCCCCTAAATTTAACGATGATCGTGAAATTTAATGATGAAGTGATTTCTTCAACACCGATCCGAAGCTTGCACCGAATCGCCACAAAAAAGACACCGTACACCGGAAATCGTGCAAGGATTAACTCTTCGGGTTTCTTCAGACTCAATCCGATATCAGTTTTCCGGTTCATTCTTTTTTCCACTTGCGCTCTCGCACTTGCCGTGGGCTTGAAAGGCAGCACGGTACACATAGTGTTGCTAACGAGAGCTTGTATCTCGTATTCCACTGGCTGTTCGCAGTTGTTGACCCACATTCTGCCTTTCCACCCGCTGTCATAGCCCTCGAGGAGCTTCGTAATCTCAGGAACCGTGAACCAAACGACTGACACGTTGTACAACGTTCTATTCTGGGCAACTTTTCCATACACCCTGTCGTTGACCCTTCTATCATCCCTGAACATTCTACGATTCTCCCATAAACAATATATCATAGACAATATACTGAAACAATATACTAGAAACCATATCTTATAGACAACATACTAAAACCAATGTATGATGGACAATATACTGGAAACAATGTACTTTAGACAACATACTAAAACAATATACTATAAACAGTATAATATAGACAATGTATTAAAAGCAATATATTATAGACAATATACTAGAAACAATATCTTGCAGACAATACGCTAGAAACAATATCTTATAGACAACATACTGGAAACAATGTATTATGGACAATATACTAGAAACAATATTTTATGGACAATATACTAGAAACAATGTATTATGGACAACATACTGGAAACAATGTATTATGGACAATATACTAGAAACAATATTTTATGGACAATATACTAGAAACAATGTATTATGGACAACATACTGGAAACAATATATTATAGACATCATGCTAGAAACATTATACTGGAAGCAATATATTGTAGACAATATGCTACAGACAATATGCTATGGACAATATGCTATAGATAATATATTACAGACAACATACTATAGACAACATGCAGTAGACAATATACTACAGACAATACATTATGGACAAAATACTGCAGACAGTATATTGTAGACAACAGACAATAGTCAAGATACTATAAGCGATATGTTATAAACAATATATTATAGAATATATGTTAGAGACAATATGTTATAGAGAGTGTACTATAAATAATGTCCTATAGAAAATATACTATAAAGTATATGCCATAGACAATATACCAATATGTTATAGACAATGTACTGTAGACTCTTCTGATAATATACTGTAAGTCAACCTAACCTAAGTAGGTATATACCATAGACAATATACTGTAAAGTATATACCATAAATAATACTGACAACATACTACAAACAGTATATAATGAGTGATATATTATAAACAATTCCCAATATGCAAATAGTATTGCCTATTATTACAAATAATATGCAATATAGAGTAATCATCAAAATTTGCAAAAAATCTGTTGAATGATGTGTCCACCATCATAGTACCAAGAAAAAGTATATTAAAGTGGAACGAAATGGTAACGACTCAATTCCATGCATTCCGGCAATAAAGCTGGAGAACAGTCGAGCATAACGAAGCCACGAGAGTATAAATTTCTAAGCAGACAGCCATTCGAATTAATAATCTCGCCATACGATACGATCTTCCGTTTCAGCGGAGAACCGACACTAATGTCCCGATGCAAATTAGTGGAATGATGCCGGCACGAATTAGACGCGCTTACACACCTCGTAACGATCGTATCTCGACGATCGAACACGATTCCGGACCCGTAATTTGCCGATGCGAGAGTAATTGACTGCTCGAAAGTAATCGGCAGAAAATCACCGGACCAAGTCGACGATCGATCGAGAGGTGCAAGATCAGAATGTACCGATTCTGACAAGCGGAGTTTTAATTTTCAAGTATCGGGTTATTACTTATTATCGGGAGGAGGGTTTATTTGAACAGAGTGGGTTACTTGTTTCAGGGTTGTTGGTGGGGTTTAGGGTTCTTTTTGGAAGATTTGTGAATTGTTTGAAGTAGTTTGAGGGATTTGATTTTTCAGTGCTAGTGTGAAATTGGGGAGAATTAGGATAAGAGAATAGGAGCAGTTCTATTTTCAATAGGTGTTGTAAACAATTTTGGGCGGTTTGGACCTTTTTTTTATTTTACAATCTTTCGTACATTAGATAGAAAAATTGTCAAATTTTCCCATTGACAAATTTACAAATCTACATATTTATAAGTGTACAAATTTACAAATTCGCACTTTGTAAAAATTTGAGAATCTGAAGATTTAGAAATTTTCAAATATTTCTGACACGAATAGCAATATTTTTGTTAACTTCCAAATTCTGAGCAAATGATTCAAGATAAATAATAAAATAGCAAAAGTACTCTATGCAGCGTGAGAATTAAAATTAATTAAAAAATAGCTACAAATGTCATCGTAACACCGAAAGTAGAAGATACTCTGAGCGAGTGGATTACTTCTCCCTTGTGGTGAACGCAGTGTCTGCATAAGTACTCTCGCTTGATAGAGAGACGTTTTCACAGACTACATACACAAGATCATGTCCCATGTTACGTCCAATTAGTCGGTCCTCTTCCTTAGTCAATGCTGCCCGCCCGGACACTTCGCTTTGATCGATAATTAGTGTGATAGTATGCTCGATCTTGCCTCGATCTTGTCCAATTAGAGTCGTACTCGATAGTCTTGGCCATCTATTACGTCTGCTGCTCGAGCACGCGTTGACAGTATACTATTTTCCATCGAATTTCTTATTCCTTTTAGGTGCAAAATTACTGCAATTATTTTATTTCATTCATTTGAGCAATTTAACGGTGATTTACAGTAAATTAAGTGCTGTCGGTCTTTTTTTGTGTACGTAGTTGTGCTTTAATCGATTCTGGGTGATTTAATTGGTTTATGGGAGGATTTTCGAATTTCCCGCTCTTTAATTTTCAAGTTGAAAATTTTTGTTTTCGAAAGTTCTTAAATTCCCTACTCTTTAAATTCTCCACAGTTCAAGTTTCATATTTCTTTAGTCCCTAATTTCCTAGATTTCCCAAATTTCTAGATTCTCTAAACATTCAGATTTCCGAATTTCCAAATTCCCAAGCTCCCAAATTTCCAATTTCCCCAATTCCCAATTTCCCCAATTACCAATTTCCGAATTCCCCATTTCCCCAATTCCTAATTTCCCCAATTCTCAATTTTCCTAATTCCCCATTTCCCCAATTCCCATTTTCCCCAATTCTCAATTTCCCCAATTCCCAATTTCCCCAATTCCCATTTTCCCCAATTCCCAATTTCCCCAATTCCCAATTTCCCCAATTCCCAATTTCCCCAATTCCCAATTTCCCCAATTCCCAATTTCCCCAATTCCCCATTTCCCCAATTCCTAATTTCCCCAATTCCCATTTTCCCCAATTCTCAATTTTCCCAATTCCCATTTTCCCCAATTCCCAATTTCCCCAATTCCCAATTTCCCCAATTCCCAATTTCCCCAATTCCCCATTTCTCCAATTCCTAATTTCCCCAATTCTCAATTTCCCCAATTCCCATTTTCCCTAATTCCCAATTTCCCCAATTCCTAATTTCTCAAATTCCCAATTCCCAATTTCCCCAATTCCAACTTCCTAAATTCCTAAATTTACACATTCAGATCGTCAAATTCCTAGACTTACCAAACATTCAGACACCTAATTTCCCAGATTGCCGAAATATTCATAATTCTCATATTCCTACATTTTCCAAGTATTCAAATTTCCCATAGTTCCAGATTCCCAAATTTCCAGGACATTCTCCAGGTCCTCAAATTTCCATTTTAGGTAAACAGATAGACTAAACTTCACCTTCTACCTTAAACTTGTGATGTGGTCAGTTAGTGGTCACAAGTACCCCAACAAGGTAAGAGGTATTTGTGATTGAATTACATAAGAATGTTTCTCGACAATATACGTCAAGGTCATCGTCAGATCAGTACAATAAAATACCCGTTGAAATTTTCCCACAAATCAGACGATCACGACCAAGGTCACGTAGTCCTAGATGCCCTCAGATCGATAGATCTCCGTATCTTCGATTCCGTGTGCGTACGAGGAAGCGAATCTCGGGTTTTAGAGGTCAGTCACTCGGGTACTCGACCGAGAGCTGTTCGTCGAGGAGGATACTCTTCAGGTACACCCTGCAGACTGTCAGAGCGGCGTGGCGGGCAGTCTCGGGATACCGGGAACCGTGCAACGCAAGAAGCCGACTCTACCTAATACAGAAAACCGTAAGGTCGTTCTACCTACGGCCCTGCCCCGCCGAAGGTTCGGCATTTCTTGCCAGATGCCACCTGAGGATCTTCAGGGAAGGTCGGACGCAGGTTTCGCTCGTTCCCGAACACGCGATTAATTGACGTCCCTTTAATGAGAGCCGTATTGCCCGGCAAATAATTGGGCCGTGATATACGCGAATCATAATTGAGCCCATTGCGGGATTGGCCTTTTCCGTTCGATTGGTCATCGATTTTAATTAGCCAGGTCGAGGATCACCGACGAACCTGAATTACTCAGCCGTTCGGTTTGCTGCATGGTTACGCTATATTTAGATAACCAATTGTGTAACTAGCCATTATAGTTCTACGTCTGATGTAATGTTTTTATATCAAATATAGATATTAATGAGTACAGAGCCTTTCATATTAAGATCTAGATGAACGTGATGCATTTTTTACTTTTCTTCAAACTTTGAATTTTTGATATTCATTTAAAGACATCGTAATTATCATTCAGTTATCTTTTTGTAATTGAGAAGATTTTGTGTTGCTTCATTTAATTGTATACAGTAAATTGTTTATTGTATAATGTTCTTATAGTTATACAACACTGTTATGTATAATACAAGTTCGATTATTATGATTATTTTTACTCTGTACAAGATGGAGACACTCGTGATGTACATTGCAGTTCAAATGTGACAAACTTTAATATTTGCACGAACAGTTTTGAGTTCAATACCGATCAGAATCTGAATAATTGAAGATGAATACAAAATATACCTAATACGTCAACTTTCTTCATTTACCTTAACATTGCAGTAATAATTAGCTAGTTCTGAGTGACGCAACTGTCTTTATAGGCTATGTAGTTAATGCATTGATGTACAAAAACCGTTGCTCGTGTTTAATTTATAAAAATATATTAATGTCTTTGCAATAATGTTTTCATTTATACAGTTCTATATGGTATTTATGAACAATATAAATTTTTATATATTTTGCTTAATATTTATGAAATAAAGGGAGTGGTTACCGTACGGTGTGTTGTGCAATTGCCTCTCGACGATGGATCATCGATTGAAGCATGGTTGAAGGTTTTCTCGATTTACTGGTATCGACATATCCATGTGCCCAGCAACGTTCACAAGCTAAGGGGGTAGGAAGCGAAGGACAACTTCCGTTTAAGGGTTAAGCGAGACCGATACGGCTAACGGGTTCATTCCATTCGTAAAATCGAGAAAGAAAAATGCAACCAGTACTCGATGAGAATTCTTTACAATGACACCTGCTCGAACCTTGCTTTTTAGTATAATATGGAACTGACACTTTGAAGAATTATTTTAGTTAGAAGACAATTTTTATTTTCTATTATATTCAACTACTTTTATTTAATTCGCTAAATTTTCAGTGCATTAAATCTCTCCTAGTATTGCAGTTAGACTTGTAAATTACTCTTGATAAATTTCAATAAATATTTCTACTTTTATTTTTCAATCTATCGTTCTCTGAAAAGATAAAAATTAAATAAACTTTATACACATACGATTTATACGAATATACAACTGTCCATATGTATTATGTTAATTATAATTATTATGATAATAATTGTTAATTATGATTGTATGTTTATTAATTACACAAATTAGTGTCATACGTAATTGTTCATAATTATACAATTATATATATTTAATTAAATAAAAATTGCTTTCACGATTGGAAAATAATATTTTGTAGTATGTTTATGAGACATTTTTAATTTCTTTATTACCGGTCATCTTTGGTATCGGAATTTAATTCTGATATTAAACGACCGACTCCAGAGGATGACGGCATGCGTTATTCCTTGAAATAGTTAGCCTCGTCCGTAGAAATCTGTGCATTCCTACACTAATCGAGCGTAACCGTATGTTGGGAATATTTAGATAGCCACTTGTCATAGTCTTTTTCTTCTCCAATGCGTGTTTCCCGGTTCGTATTAGACAGCTGATTTGTTACTACGTTCATGACCGCAGAATTGTAATTACTTTGCGAGTGTAGTAAAAAGATTATAATAAAACAAACATATGAAATTGATTTGAATGTACACTGGTACTCATTATGAGATAATAATATTATTAATTAATAATTACTTATTAATTATTACTAATAGATGTACAAATTTGATATTGCTACTTCATATATACACTAAAACAAGTAAGATTCATAATAGTAAAATAATTTTTGTATGCATATTAACATAATTTCATGAATTATCCAATTAAATTATCAATCATCAAACGCAATAGAAACGCAGGCATATATGTTCTAAAATATGTAGGTACTTAACTTCAGGGATGGTTTTAAGGTTGAGTTATCGATAACAATTAACTAAGCTTCAAAAGAATTAATAATGTACAAAGAGAAGGCAATATCCAATATATGGCGATTGTTGAATTATTAAATTTCAGATAAAAAATTCTAAGTGAATAACATTATGAATTTCTAATGAATGTTAAAATGAACGTACACACATGTTAGTGTTACTAAACTTAATACGATAAAATATATTAACCTTGATAGGAAAATTGCAACTTGAGAATTATTAAATGATTCTATTCAGTGCAGTGGACTCGCGTTATAATGAAAATCATAAATAAACGGAATGTATTGTACTTTTATCCGAACATTAATCATCGCCGGATAGAGTAATCGCTGATGTGACTATGAGTGATGGAGAATGGTTTTCATTTACAGGGAACAATCATGTCAGAAATCCAAATGTACCGAGTGGCTTGACTCAAATCGATAATAAAACCCTACAATGGTTTGGGGCTACGGTTTCGACGTCGCTGACGGATGGTGGACCGATACTGGTGAGTAAATTTACTATTTTTTTATTATTTCGTTGGAAAAGTACAAGCTATATTGATTAAACTTCAAATGGTACAGCTGTCTTGATAAACAATTAATTAGGTCGTGTTTAGTGATCACTTCTGAAATATACAGGTATATAGGACATTTATGAATTTTTAGACGAAAAAATGACTTTCATGGTAAAATAATTAGGTAGATGTCTAAAGAACTAGTGTATTGGTATCTGAAGAACTAGGTTTATATTGTAAAATTTAGAAAAGTAAAAATTTGAAATTAAATTTGGTTAAGTTAGGTTAACATATCTTCGTTGTTCAAAACTAACCTCTACAGTCTGGAATTTACAGACATAAATCATATTGACAACTTACAAAAATTATTTGATAATTTCCCACATTATGTGTTTACATAAAACAAAAGAAATACACGGTGCAATAAAAGAGGGTAGCAGAAGACTATACAGGCGATTCTTTCAAAGGCTCTGTTCTTGCGTTTCTGGGGATTTTACGAAGGCAGTAGTTACGAATAGATGAAGGGGTCATGTGAGAAATTACAGGCGTATGTTCCCAGAAGACGGCACCTTCTATTTCAGGAATCGAAAACAAACCAATTCTCGTTTCGTTCTATGTTTCCGTTGCGACGTCCAAACGTCTTGCCATTATATTAGACCGCGTGTAGTTACTCTTTCGGCTATTACTAACCTGTAACCTTGCTCTATAACAATTACATTAATATACCTTCATCCAACAATTAGTAACACGATTTTTATAAAGACAAATATTTGTATAAATTCTCTTCAACCCTCCACTTCTACGAAACTCGTCAAAATACTTCTTATTGTCAATCACTAAATTATTGCTTTTGACAAAATGTTAACCTTCGTTGAGATGAAGAATCATTCTGTAAGTCACGTACTATTCATCATTTAGCTACTTCTATAGTATAGCTTCAATTTAAATATAAGTCCGTAGGGGTAAATAATTTTTCCTATTTCGTAGAAAAATACATTTTTCAGCTTGTATTTTAATATCAGCACATTTAGTGTACTTTTACGAATAGAAATTTAAGAATGTCGGTATATGACAATTTAAAAGTTTATAAATTTGAAAGTAATAAATAAGTATCCTTAAAATTTAAGTATATTTAGTATATAAAATTCTAGTACATATCTTGAAGAGATACATACGTGTTCAACGTCTTGCTGAATAGATTTTCGAATTTTTCTTCCAATTTCGCACAAATTCCATTGAAGCTGTCCATCTGAAACGCCGCAATCACGCATCACGAGTGTGGTCCGTATATCAATCTAGTGCGAAGATCTTTGCTGTTTCCTAAGGGTCGGTCCCTCTTTTCCTTCAGGATGCGGCTTCTATGATGTACTGCCGCCCTTATCTTTCTGTGCGTTGCACTTGCTCGGATCTATCCTGCACGCACGTGCGGATGCACATCACGCACGGTTGCGGTGTGTCGGCTGGGAAAATTGAACAAACGAGAAAGGGACGAGCAGATAGCCGCACAGACCACTAACCGCCATTTTTCGTCCAACACTGACTTATTCAAAAAAACTTTTATCACCGTATAATTCGATTCGATACCATTATTTCATTTTATGGATAAAGGGGAACCTTATATTCTTTATTCGAATGTGAATTATAAAATTTCTACTTTGTAATTGTGTTAGCAAATTTTCAAAATGTCGAGTTTTATGTTCTAAATTTCTGAAGTTTATAATTTTCAAATGTTCACATTTTGTAATTTTGTAATTTTGTAATTCTTCAAGTTTCCAATTTTCAACCCCAAAAATTCTATAATTTCCAATTTTCTCAAGTTCCCTATTTTCAACACCCAAAATCCGGAATTTCCAAATTTCTAAATCCCCCAACTTTCAGTCTTCAAATTCCTAAATTTCCAAATCCCTAAATTCCCAAATTCCTAAAATTCCAATTCCCTTAATTTTCAAATTCTTAATTTCCAAATCCCAAAACCCCCAAGTTCTTCAATTTCAAATTCTCAAAATTTCCAAATTCCCATTTCCCAAATTTTCAACCCCCAAATTCTTGAATGTTAGAATCTAAAAATTTCCAAATTCCCATTTCCCAAATTTTCAACCCCAAATTCTTGAATGTCAGAATCTAAAAATTTCCAAATTCCCATTTCCCAAATTTTCAACCCCCAAATCCCTAAATTCCCAAATCTCTAAGTTCACAGATTCCTAAAATTTCAATTCCCTTAATTTTTAACCCCCAAATCCGCAAATTTCCAAATCTACAAATACTCAATTTTCAAAAATATCCAAATCATCATTAATAACTAATAAATTGAACAAAACTCCATAACTATTTTTCCTGAGAATACAAAATGTCCCATGACTCGACTTTCACCCAAGAATATAGTCGTTGCACCACAATGACATCGCGTTAATTGCGCGACAGTTGAACGCAGCGAATCGATTCCTCGAATTTGGAATCCGTGCGATTTCTATAAACGAGAGGCCGTTTTCCAAAGCTGAGAGAAGTATTAGCAACGATTATCATTCCCGTGTTGGCGTAATTTTCGCATAGCGAAATGTCGCCACGGCATTCTCATCCCCCATGGCTGCGACATTATGCGGGAATTATCTACTTACTCCAGAATGCGAGTACACGTTCCATGCTTTTTCCATTCTGGGTCTTTCTCGCTTTCTCTGCTGTTCACAGCTGTGATTTGGAAATTACAGATATGTTTCTAAATACGTAGGTTTCTATCGTGATGATAAAATTGCATGTGAGAAAATTAACTTAACTCTTTATTAAATGAAGTTATATGTAAATATAATTATCTGTGTCACGGGCAAAATTATTTGCCTTTTAAATAAAGTTGTGTGTTCATAAAATTATCTGTGCTGTACATGAAATTATTTGTTACAGATAAAATTATCTATGATGTACGTAAGATTATCTGTGTTATAAGTTCAGGAATTTTATATACGTACATGTGCATTTAGGTGAATTCACAATTACTTTCTGTTAGTTTCTATATTTATTTGTAAGATACAAAATAAAACAGATTTTTGTAAGAAACAGTGTCAATATTGAACTATTAAAATGCTATTTGTCTTACACAAACAAAAATTCCCTAAAATTCTCCAAAACATGAGACACATTTAAACAATCTCCATCAGAATATTCACAAAAGAAATACCTGAAATTAAAAATAAAATAACAGAAGTTAAAAGAATAACATTGAGAATAAAAGTACATATTGGCACAAATTTTCCGAAAGAAAGAAAGTAAGTAGAATTAATTGGAAAGGATCCAGTAATTTTGTCAGCGACATAAAGTTGCTACGGTTGTAATTTTGGTAACGTTATTTATACAAAGATTCAAGTTTTTGTTAATTAAAAGTGTGACCGAGTAGAAGCTTCGTTCTATCTCCTTTTACGAGCGTCGGTTGTTACGTGAGCGTCATGTGAAATCCTGCCGAATGCTTCGACACATCGTCTATGGTGCTAAAACGATATGGCGGAAAGAAGTTATTCCCGTCACGTACAGGTGACGTCTACGTGGAAGTTTGATGTGTGCCGAAAGACAAGGATCAACCCTCCGAGAAACCCGTGGACAGGATCATTAATTAAACCGAGCCTTGTGCGATTTAATTCTCGATCAATTTCTCTTTCGGCATTTCCGCCCAATTTCTTCATTAAATACATTATCTTGCTGTATGACATCAATTTTCAAACAGGAATTCTTACGGATTAAAATTATGTTGTACTACTCAACTTTTCGAAATTATATTTTGTACTTTCGGTGTAGGGATATTAGATTTTGGATATAGGGATATAGAGATTTGGGGATGTAGGGATTTAGGGTTATAAGAATTTAGAAATATAAGATTTTGGGGGTATAGTGATTTAGGGATAGAACTATTTCGGGATATAGGGATTTATGGATTTGGAAATTTGGAAATTTGGGAAATTGAAAATTTGGAAATTTCAGACTTATAGGGATCTAGAAATCTAGGAATGCAGGAAGGTAGGAATTTCAAAATCTGGGGATATAGAAATCTAGGGATATAGGAATCTAGGGATGTAAGAATCTGGGGATATAGGAATCGGGAGATATAGGAGTCTGGGGAGATAGGAATCTGGGGAGATAGGAATCTGGGGATATAGGAATTTGGGGAGATAGGAATCTGGGGAGATAGGAATCTGGGGAGATAGGAATCTGGGGATATAGGAATCTGGGGATATAGGAATCTGGGGAGATAGGAATCTGGGGAGATAGGAATTTGGGGAGATAGGAATCTGGGGAGATAGGAATCTGGGGATATAGGAATCTGGGGAGATAGGAATCTGGGGAGATAGGAATCTGGGGAGATAGGAATCTGGGGAGATAGGAATCTGGGGATATAGGAATCTGGGGAGATAGGAATCTGGGGATATAGGAATCCGGGGTGATAGGAATCTAGGGATATGGGAATCTAGAGATCTAGGAATCTGGGGTGATAGGAATCTAGGGATATGGGAATCTAGAGATCTTGGAATTTGGGGAGATAGGATTCTAGGGATATAGGAATCTAGGAATATAGGAAATCTTGGAATTTAGGAACTTAAGGGCTTAGGGACCTAGGAACCTAGACACCTAAGGACCTAGGGACCTAGTGACCTAGAAACCTAGTAATACAGAAATCTAATAATCTAAGGCTCCAGAGATATAAGAATCTAGAAATTGATAGATCTAGGGATATTGGAATCTATGAATCTAGTAAAAATTCAATTTGAAACGATATAAATAGACAAATGTTAATAATAAATGAAATAGAAAAGTAATGAAAGTTTCATTGCAGCGGAACAGCGTATGGTAAAATGGCGGTGAAGCGTAGTTTGAAAATGAAAGATTTGTCGGGTTGTCGCGTGATTTATCGCCACTTGTTTAGTTTCAATTCCGCAGAATTACACACAGACAGACAGAAAAACAGTTAAGTTAGTCGAATCGATTCCGGTATCCTTGTCTTTCTTTCCCGCGCAAAATAAATTGCTCTCATATTTCCATCCACTGTTGGACTGTCGCTGCATCGTTTTTTGTTACTGTCCAATTCACCGATGCTTCTTCATCTTCTTCTTCTGGCATCGTAGTACTACTCTCTTTCGAGATTCGCCGACATTTCGAAGATACAGCTACTTGATTGCTGCCAGATGTTTCAGACCTTTCTCCAAATAAGAGAGTCCTGCCTTTTTTCATGTCAAAATCATTTCGGTTAAACTGAGAGGATTGGAGGAATATTATAAAACATTGTTTATTCCAACGTTCTTGTTAATTATTTCTTCACTTGTCGTACCAAGGTTGGTTTAATATTCCAAGGATATTGAATTTGTTATTGTACAGATATATTTAGTTGTTGAATGTTGCATTTCAATTGTATTATAAATTGTTAAGGAGAAGTACTGTAATTTGATAATATGGAAGTATTGTATAGTTGTGATATATTGGTTCGATGTTCAACGCTTAATGAAAATGGCCGATCGTATCTTTCATTAATATTCTCAATATTAAATGGCGGATTGTCACTGCAGCAAACAATGGGTCATAACGAAAGTTTCTGTATTGTTCTTTTATGGATCTCAATAGAGATATCCTGCAATGGAGGCTACTTTGTTACAAGACTTAGAGAAAGTACGCCTAATGAACGTACAATACAGTATTTGTTTAATAAATTGCTATGGGAAAATAGGGACTTTTGGTTGATTGTAGAAGAATAAATAATGCTCGGAGTAAAATGTGTAGGGTGTTTCAAATTTTCTAATCACACATTTATAAATTTCCAAATCTAAAACTTCATAAATCAAAAAATCCACCAGCGAGCTTTTGTAGAAAAATAGTCAAAATTTATCAACAAAAAATTAACCTATATCTTTGCTATAACCTGTATCTACCATATCGCCATTTTCCTTGAGCTACACCATATTACTCGTAATTATACAATTTTTCCAAACGCGATCAAGAATTCCATGAATATGATAAGAACTTAATTACACACCTGTTAATTGCTCGAACTGTCGAAGTCTAAACTGTGTTATTAAAATGTAAAATGAAAGATACATCCGTGACTGTGTTTTGTGAAGTGGTCAGTCAACGTTTTAACTTTTAATCGATGCGTTTTTGCCGGAGGATTCTCCGGCAGGATTCGCGACGACGTGGCTTTATCGCGAGGACTCAGTCGTATTTTATTGTTGCTGATTGTTCCCTCGGTCCCATGGACCGTGTACGTGCATGGTTTTTGCCTTCTTCGGACTTTCTTTCCTGCGGCTTCGACTTTTTGCTCCGCTTTCATTGTCTCTCTGCCTGTGGCGTTTCCCTCCTCGCGCGGCGCCCTCTCAAAGTCGCTAAAATTTCGGAAACAAATCTTTTCCTTGAAAGCATTCTCATTAATATTAATTGCAACAGCTTAACAAACGTCGTTTTGCTTTCTAAAATTAAACCTTGAGGTTATCAATTCATACTGACACTCCTGCAAAATTAACAATTTTGTATTAATTTATATTTATATTCAATTCAACAAAATTGAAGTTTAAAATGCTGTTCCACCGGTTCCACCCGAGACCTCGAATCACATGTCCTACAAATTATTAACGCACGAAAAAGACCTGTCAAATTTAAACTCTTACGAGTTATAAACAAATATAAAAAAGATGTAAAACATGGTCACTCTGGACTTAAATAAAAGTGTCATACGCATGCACACATAAAGTTTATAATGTTGCAAATAATTTGAAGTGCCGAAAGAAACCGAGAAAAAAATGAAAAATTGCAATACAAATTGGACAACCGAAACTGAAGCCTCGACCCTGACGACCCGAGCTGAAAGCAGAGTCTTGTAAATACAAAATTCGCGTTCCCTTTCCATTTCGACCGCGACCTTTCCCGTCCGCGCTCATCCTTGAGCCTTTTTCGAGCCGGATCGCCCATTTTGGGAACCGTAGGTTGGCTCCTGGAGATGGCGGAACGGTTAGGATCGATGGGGCCAAGGGAGATCGAACGTTTGTCGGCTGGCAGAATGGAAATACCATTGTCAGAGGGAATCGACGGGACAATGTTTGAGAAATTCTCGTGCTCGTGTGAGAGATACTGTGAGAAACGGTTGATCATTCTGTCTCTCGGCTCCGAGGGTGTTTGCGAATTCCACGTTTTCCTTTTTTCTTGCTACTTTTTTGGGCGAACGTCGCTCGGACGATTGCAATTGAAGGATGTAGAGATTACGGGGTATTTTGGGGATACTGAACATGGGGAATGATTTAAGGATACAAGAATTTGATAATGTGGAGATTCGGTGTAGGGGTTTGGACGTGTAAGGATTTGGGGTGTATAGATTTAGGGATGTGAGAATTTGGAGGTGTAATTTGGGGTTATTGGGATTTGGAAATATAGGAATTTGGGGATATGAGTATTTGGGAATATAGAGAATTGGGGTACAGGAGTTTGATAATATAGGGATTTGGGGATGTGGGATTTGGAGATATAGGAATTTGGGGATATGGGTATTTGGGAACGTAGAGAATTGGGGTACAAGAATTTGATAATATAGGGATTTGGGGATATAGAGATTTGGTGACATAGGGATTTGGGGAAGTAGAAATTTGGGGATATAGGGATTTGAAAATATGAGAATTTGGAAGTGTAGGGATTTGGGGATATAGGTATTTGGGAATGTAGAGGTTTGGGGATACAAGAATTTGGTAAAATAGGGATTTGGAGATATAGAAATTTGGGAATGTAGGAATTTAGGAGCATAGATATTTGGGAATATTCTGATTTGGAAGTACAAGGATTTGGTAATACAGGGATTCGGGGCACTAGATATTTGGAGATATAGATATTTAGTAATATAGAGATTTGAAGATATAGATCTTTGGAAATAAAGAAGTATGTGAATATTAGGGATTTGGGGATGTAGGGGTCTGGGACATAAGAATTTCTAAATATAAATATTTTATTAATATCGCAATTTAGAAGTGTAGTTAATTGAAGATATAGGAATTTGAGATTACAGTGATTTGATAATATATGATTCAAAATTATTGGACGTGGAAATATAGGATATGGAAATATACGACGTGGAAATATAGGACTTGAAAATATAAGACTTGGAAAAGTTATTTTTTTTTCAAAATACGTCCTAAAAATCAATGAATTGACGTGATGAAAGAAGAAGACAATTTTACAGTCTTACTATATTTGTACGAATAATAGAATAATTAAGGACAACAGAGTTAAATGGAACACCCTGTATAATGATTCCTTTGTCCTCCTCGTGGCAAGTTTTTTTTTTTAAAGAAGAAGAAGCCAAAGTAGAAGGATAATCCAATGGGTAGACAATACGCATTCCGCTCGTGTGTTTTGTCGACGGGACAAATTGCAATGTCCGTTAAACGATCGCTTTTTGCCAGCGGCAGGGCTTTCAAGCTTTTAAGGCCGTTCACATGAACCGGCTACTCCACCTGATTCTAATTACAATTTGTGACACTGACGAAAATCTTTGCGTACAATTCGTGACACTGACGAATTCTGGACGTCATATTTATATTTTTAACCAATGGATATGTGTGGAATGTTGACAAAAATAGATTCGTGGAATATTAACAAAAATGAATGTATGTAATGTAACAAGAAGATAAGAAAAGTTTGATGAAAAATAATCTTTTTGCATCAAGATTAATTATATCATCAGCGATGATTGAAATAATTTTTGGTTCTTCTGAAAATACATAGATGCAAGCATACATAGAAATATATAAAACTCTACAAACCAACAAACACATAATTAAATTTATTATCTCTCGACCCTTAAATGCACATCTATAAAATTAGAAAGAAGCTAAAATCAATTTTTTCCCACAATAAAAAGATAACGAAACAATACAAATAAAATGGTTTTATCAATGTATCCAAAAGAGTTTGAAGTTATCACTTCACCCAAGAATAAAAATAAAACGATTTAAAATAATCAACTTACCCAAAAACGAAAATATTGTGTCAATTCGTGTATCAAGAAGAAACAAAAAAGTCAATGAATTGTCCACGAAATATAATAAGGAAGATTTGTTTAAAAATGCCATGAGCTCACGCATAGCTCCATAAAATCTCAGATTAGTCAAGTGGCCTAACATAGCAAGATTCGTAGCAGGTTTCACCCTCTCCTGAATGCGTTTCGATGTTAGTCGGTTGAGTAGAAATACTGGTGGTAATATTTCAGATTCGCGAGAAGAAAGGTGTGAGTTATCGCAACTTCTCCTGCTGCGGCGTGTACAGTTTGATGGTTGAGCAGTGGGCTACATTATGGGGAACCTTGTAAAAGCTGTTGGTCAATTCTGGCGACAAAGTGGCGCGTTTCAGTTCATGCTGTTTTGCTGCTCATTTCTTCTGCCAAGACGTTCCACCGTTTTGTTCTTGTACGCTGAAATTTACATACCTTGAACGATGTGGTTGCTACGAGGAAATTTGTAATCTGTACGAGGACTATGAGTTTAATTATCAAACCTTTCACTTCTTTCTGTTTGCTATTCTTCAGAGCTCTTGTTCATGTTTAATTTTGATCTGAGTTCAAGAATAACCCTCAAATTATTGTATCATTTTTTAAATTTTGCAAAAATATGTAGCAATTTTTAGAAGTGATGGAAGAGTGACAGTAAAGAAATATTATGTATATTTCAAACTTGCAATGCAATTAAGGCCTTACCATAATCTCTTTAATGTAAAAAATTCATCTTTCAAGTCTCAAAAGCGATAGAAATATATGATAAGAAAATAACAGTAAAGAAATATTATGGACACCACAATTTTATTCGAAAGTAAATTATATGATGTGTATCCTTGATGCTAATCTATAACATTACGCTAGAGCCCCAAACAAGAAATGTGTTTTGCAATTCTGTAAATATTTTATTGAATTTCCTTCAGTAAAGTATATGCATAGAACAGAATCTTTGAGCACAGTATTTACTGTTTAACGCGATCTAGCACCTTGAGTTCCAACTATGTCTTAAAACACGTTAACCTAACCTAAAAATACACGATAACGACGACATAGCTTGCCACCTAAAAATATCCTAAATTAGAAGTTGTACAGAGAGCTAATATATCAGATGATATAAAAATGTACATAAGTTTGATATTTCGTAAAAATATTCCACGTGTTTAATGGCGTTAACTGCACCTGGAGCTTCCATAACTCTCGTACGATTACAAATCGACTAAAATGCAAATTTTCAACTTGTTTCGTACGGTCTGACACCATATAAAGTATCATATTACTAGAGCATCACACCGTTGTTCGTATAACACGGTATAAATATAATGCAGTGACTCATTGTCAGTGTGCAAGAGGTGAGTCAACCACGAAACTGAAGCAAACGTGTCTTCCGTGCAAGAACTCTGTCTTTCGGTCTCCACCTTGGTGACGTAAATATCCGACCGTGGTGTCGTTTTGTTATCCTGTCACAGGAGAGAGCTCCTGGTTCGTGGGCAAAAGGGTGAAGCCAGGTGAAAAATATTGCCGGTGTACACCGACAAATTTAGCGGGGATATTTCATTCTTGTACAGCTCCATCCTTTCATTCTTTTTTTCTCTAGGCTTGTGTTCGAGACTTTCGTTTGTTGGTTGAAATGGACCGTGGGTGGCAAAATTGGTGAAATGTGGAGGAATAAAAATATAGGTTTCTGAGGGCTTTTGTTGTTACATGGGGTGGTACAGTTGGGGTGTAATAATGGGGTGTTGAACTTAAAATTAAAATTCAGATAAAATTTGACTCTATTCATGTTATCATACATTTGTATCATAATTTGGTTCATAACATAGCGTATATTTCCAATTATTAATAATATTCCAAAACTCAAATTTGACAGTTTTAAGTTTCTCAAACTATTAATTTTATCCATTTTTTAATTTTCAACCAAAAACATTCAACTAAAATTATGTATATAATCGAAATACGTGAAAATCTGCAGAGAAAGTATGACATGCCGATTACTACCTGTGACCTGACACATTTTCACGTGTCACATTGTCGATTCATGGGAATCTCTGCCACCTCATGGCCACGAGCAAGGATTACGCGTTAAATTACGCGTTACAGCAACTATGACAAATCGGATTAAGATCCAGCAAACGTTCATTTTGAAGCCGTAATTTGCCGTGAAATCGGAACGTCACGGACTCGAGAAATACTTGCTTACCCTTTCTGTATTAATATATTATAAAACAGTGGGGCTTTTTCATGACACCGTGGAACAGATTAAGCTGGGAAAATATTATCAGCTGTTCGAGAGATAAAGTCCCGAAAATGGACGCAGTCCATTCTTATCTGCTTGAGGTGACAATCTGAATGAGCAATAAATAAATTATTAAGAGATACTTTCTATAAAAGAGTTAACTGTATAAATTATATAAGATCATTTACTCGATCATTTTGCAATACATTATACAAAATCATTTATTAAATTTAAATTGTATAGGTGAAATAAGTAAATGTATTAACTATTTCTATGTGTGATCAACCCCCAAATTTATTTGGCAAATTTTGAGATACGGTAAAATGTAGTAAAAGAATATTACATAAAATCGTTTATTAAATTTAAATTATATAAGCGAAACAAGCAAATGTGTTAACTACTCATGTGTGAACAACCCCCTTTATTTGAAAAATTTTTAGACAGTAAAATATAATGAAAGAACAATATTATATAAAATAGTTTATCAAATGTAATTTATAAGAGACAATAAGCTTTCTGATAAATTACATAGAACCATTTATTAAATATAAATTATATAAGTGAAATAAGGAAATGTACGAATTACTTTTATCAACCCCCAAACTGTGATCAACCCCGAAATTTATTCTACAAATTTTGAGATACATTAAAAAATAGTAAAAGAGCATAAATATTCCTGCAGTCAAATATAATATAATAATAATTTAGTCCAAGTATAACATGATGTATAAATTCACGAACGAGCCAAAGCACAGATCCATTTATGTAAAATCGAGCGTTCCTAGTACTGATTCTCCATCAATGTCCCCGAAAAATGGGGCTACCGTTCCACGAAAAGCATGGTCAATTCCACGGAAGTCGTTCCCGTATCGACTGCTCGAAAATACGAGCGATTTATCCCTGTTGGTTAGGTCTGGGTGCAGCCGACCCAAGATGACCTCATTCGCGGCTCGAAAATAACTCACGCTTGCCCGGACGTTTTCTCGTGAAACGTTGAAGTTGCTCGTTTTTTCCCGAAAAAAATATTTATCGGCCGATACAAAAGAGCGCACAGAAAAAAGGATGCGTCCGCCAGAAGGAAAGAGGAACAAGATAAAGGAATTCATAATTTCCCGGCGATCTTCGACGAGCTTTCAACGGTCCCGTGTACTTCGTGCCGCTTTACAATGGAAACGCATTAAGTATCGCGAGGAATATTGCGACGGATAAAATAGTGGTACATTGTTCTAATTTACGGTGCCGTTTCCACGTGAAAGATACGATTCTCTTGTAATAGCGGCGCTTGTCAGCGAGAGCACGGGAATTTCCTGCGTGCACACGTGCGTTACACGTTTCGAACAATAAAGGTCAAACACGGAAAGGGTTTACGGTAGGCCACTTTTGTTGGCCTGCGTCCAATCCGCTCGTAAACTTCCTCGGAATATCGTAAAAGCTTGCTACCTCCCACGATAATGTACCGTTGTTTGCGAAATGTTTTCGACCAATTAGTTCTCTCTTTTTCGGGTGACACTGGGACGCAATATGGCGCCAGGAGAAGGACGGCGAAATGTTAGGCTCAGCGCGGCACAAAAACTTGAAGCAAATTATATTTCTCAATTTTTAGATTTTCGTAGGGATACATTTTGAGGATATTGAAAATCCTCTTACATATGAAGATTTTTTACATTTTCAAGTTCTCAAATGTTCAAAGCTACAGATATTTAAATTTCTTGATTGTTCTAAATATATAAGTCTTCGAATATTCAAATTTACGAAAAAAACGTAATGTGTTTCCGATGAAGATGAATGAAACAATCAAATCCCTGCTGCCAGTTAGGTTACTTTATGCTCTTTCAGATAAACCTTTTGAAATCCTTCGCCTTATTGAGATTATCTCTCCATGATAGGAATAGTTAGAATGATTTGTGGAAGGATATACAATGAAGTCTATAAAAAAACTCGTTCTTTAAATTTTACTACTGACCCTTGGACAGCTGGTAGTTTTATGCATGGATGCTGGGTTAAATATGACCCGATAGCTATTTCTTTCAATCGTACAATCAATCTTCAGCTTTTTAAGTTATACTAGTACATCTATTTACGAGTACATAATTAAAAAGGAAATATATTACTCATGTAATAGATATACAATAATTTGTATACATATAATTGAATGATTATAATTATATAATTATTCTCCGTTAATGTATGTGCACAGTTTCCTTTTAAACTATTATTATTATTATTTTAAACTATTATTGAGTTAAAGATTTTGAGATTGAACCCTAAATGCAGCATCCGCCATCAAAGCTAATACCCTATTAATTTATTATTCAGAAAAGTAATTCATAAAAATTATTTTCTAAACGAAACCCTGTATCAGAACAAAATGGAACATAGAAAGTCTCATAAAACAGTTTAGTAGGCATTTTACCCATCATTCATTCGACGATGGTCACATAAATGTCCTTAAATGTCGCAAGCATGCTACATAAGTATGAACGATGCGTTTCATTAAAAAGGGGTAAGCAGATTTTTCTAGGATTCAGTTTTCTTCGTTTCCATTCCTCTCAGTTTATCGTTCTTAAGTAGATCTTAACTCTCTTTAATCGCTTATAAAACGCCCGAGCGAAATACCTAACGTCTTCTGCAACCATCGTCGTCCTTATTCGAGTATTCCATGGTAGTATTTTCCCAGCATAAAATTACGGTTTTATTTCTTTTCTTGCGTCAGGGTATAATGTTTTTCAAAGATGAACGTAAAAATATGACTGTTTTATGGGATGTTCGTGCTTTGAAAGAGGTACAAAGTACAAAATGGTGTGTTTAAGATATGCTAATTCTGTGCTGACATATTTCTATCTGCTTGAATTTGTGAAACGATGAAATTGAATATATTTTTTTATAATAAACAGACATTACATGCAAGATTTTAGAAGTGATTAATGTAAGAGTAATTCACGTGTCTAATAAATGCAATTTGCAATTTAATGATACTTCAATTAAGGTATCTTAGGAAAATCAAACTTCAACCCCTAACGCTGAACCTCTAATGCACACAATTTAAAATGAAATAGAAAAATAGAGAAACAAGTGATGGAACATAAACTATCTGTATCTCGATAAATTCAACTATTTCAAGTCACATATCTTAAATATCATAATCTTTTGTGATCTAGAAAAGGAAACTCGTGAATGGGTGTTTGGTAGTTCAAGAGTAAAGAGAACCAGAGGTGCAGAAAAAAGGACATATAAAAATTGAAGGCCCGACACTCGATTTGTTTGAAAGATACCAGCTAATAACAGCAAATTAGCAAGTTTCGAGTGTCCCATAGATCTCTGTGGAATAATTATCAGCTGGCCAATCACCGGACACGTTTTGACCATAATAACAGTGTCCGAAAGTAGAATAAAAGTTCAATTACCGTACTCGTTACCGGTACCAAACGCGTCCGTGAATAAAAAGAAACGAAATTGTACCATACTCGCAGGCGTTGAAAGGCCACGAAGTGGCCGGCTGAAGACATTAAAGGAACCGTGCCATTAGTCTGCCTGGAACTTCTCTCGAGTGGTCCTTTTAATGAAGAGCGAACGCAGATACAGTCCGCGCAATCATGCCCGAAGAATCACGGGCATCGTTCGAATTATTATTCCTTTCTTTCGCTTTCCTTTTCTCTCTTAATTAAAGGGGACGACCTCGCTTTTGGTGGCTCGAGCGTACTGCGCTGATTCCATTGCTCGCGCTCGTGAAAACGCGTTGGGAACGTGTCATTAGCCGCCTTTAAAAGTGTACAACACTCTTCCGGGCTTTCTGATGACGAGCAAATTGCACTGATTGTTCACTACGCTTTGTTGCTTTTCATTTTTTTCTGTGGATGTGACGGAATCATTTTCAGCTTGAAATGACGGAATTTTTAAGTTAGTTGATGGTTAAGGTGTTGCAAGATAGGTGAAAGGCGATTTCTGCTTTGTAGGGATCAGAATATATTGGGATATGGACATTTAGAGATGTGGGCATGCAGGGATTTGGATATGTATGGTGCTTGGTATATAGGGATTTTTGGAGACAAATATGGGGTATATAGGGATTTGGGATAGGGAAATTGGGAATATTGGAATTGGGGACATTGGAGTTGGGGATATAGGAATTGCAGATGTAGGAATTGGGGATGTAGGAATTGGGGATATTGGAATTGGGAATAATTGGAATTGGGAATATAGAAATTTGGGATATAGGAATTGGGGGATCTAGAAATTTGGAAATCTAGGAACTTGGGAATCTAGGAATTGGGAAAACTAGGAATTTGGGAATTTAGGAATTTGAGAAACTAGGAATTGGGGGATCTAGGAATTGGGGGATCTAGGAATTGGGGGATCGAGGAATTGGGGAATCTAGGAATTGGGGAATCTAGGAATTGGTGATATAGGGATTCGGGATATAGGAATTGGGGATATTGGAATTGGGGATAATTGGAATTGGGAATTTAGGAATTTGGGGTGTAGGAATTGGCGAATCTAGAAATTGGTGATATAGGGATTCGGGATATAGGAATTGGGGATATTGGAATTGGGGATAATTGGAATTGGGAATTTAGGAATTTGGGGTGTAGGAATTGGCGAATCTAGAAATTTGGGAAACTAGGAATTGGGGGATCTAGGAATTGGGGAATATAGGAGTTGGGGAATCTAGGAGTTGGGGAATCTAGGAGTTGGGGAATCTAGGAATTGGGGAATATAGGAATTGGGGGATCCAGGAATTGGTGATATGGGGATTCGGGATATAGGATTTGGGGATATAGGAATTGGGGATATTGGAATTGGGGATATTGGAATTGGGGATATTGGAATTGGGGATATTGGAATTGGGGATATTGGAATTGGGGATATTGGAATTGGGGATATTGGAATTGGGGATATTGGAATTGAGGATATTGGAATTGGGGATATTGGAATTGGGGATAATTGGAATTGGGAATCTAGGAATTTGGGAAACTTGGAGTTGGGGAATCTAAGAATTTGGGGATGTAGGTATTTGGTAATTTAGAGATTCGAGTTATAGGAATTTAGGATATAGGAATTTGGAAATCCTGCAATTTTGAAACCTATGAATACAGTTATGTACTGATCTATAAACCCAATAATCTAGTAAGCTAGTAATCTAGCAACTTACTGATCTATCAATCTACGAATATACGACTCCACAAATTCAATAAAAATACAAAAAACGAAAGTAAAATACAGAAGAGCACAACATGTCTATCAAATTTCCATAATATCAGCAATATCAATAAACCCTGAAATTTCCATCTTATCACCCTCTTCCAACAATTTGTTTCAGTACCTCTTCGTGCCCCATCAACAGTCTTTTAACCACCCCCCAAACAGCTTCCTTTTACATTGTAGTTGTTAATCCCCGAAAAAAAGAAGCGAAACCTTCATCGAAATCTCTTCGCTGATCTGCTTTTTCATCGTGCGCGATCATCGTACACGCGTCGATCAGCTGTCGATTCTCGAACACGCGTATCGTGATCAAGATACGAACATCTGTAGCTCGTGTCAAGGTGCCGAAGATCGATATTCTTCTTCGTGGCGCTCTTCGAGCAGCTGTAACCGTGATAATCCAGACTTCCCTCTTGATTTGCGCCTCCTTCTCTTTTCCTCGACGAGTGGCACGATTGAACGAGCCACATTCAAAGGGGTTCGCTGAACACCGCTTTATTTCGAACGTCCGATGACCAAACTCATTCTTGTATTTCTTAACTGCTGTCCAGCTCTATTATACGTTATTCGCCCGGCTATTTTTTTATACCCCTACTCTCGATCGTTCTAGCAGCTGGTTTGTTTGGACGTCCATTTTCTTTGTTTGTTGCACTCCTGTAGCTTAGAAGTTCCTCCATTTTATTAATCTGCTTTCGGTGTTTTATGTATTTTAGAAGTTCAAAAGCGTTAGTGGAGGTTGGAATTTAAAAGTGTAGTAAGTAATAAAAATAATTGAAGCAACAATTTAACTGATAATTTAATATCGAAGCTATCAAAATGGCCACACCACAAGTTTTTAACTGCAAGTAAATTTGTCAGTAAATTTAACGGTGCAGTTAGGTTAAATTCGGTACTCGAGAACCCTTTTTGAAACAGTCACACGCGTAATTTGAGACAGTGATCCTTGAACGATTGAGCTAAACTGGCGCAATAGATAAATTGCGGTACAAATCAACCTAGCTCTTCTTTTTCATGTTTCTCATTCCTATTAACTTAAATCAACGAAATTACAAATAACATTAACAAAGTAGCATAAAATTGAAGACATAAAATAATAAATTTATAGTACGTTAATTTAAAATGACTTAAATCAATTTTTGCATCTAACATATCTGTCGTACATAAAATGTAAACAATTACAATCATTAATCACACAAGATATAAACATTTACATGATTCTCTAACTAAAGACATAACGTTAGAAAATAAATCATGCAAAAGAAAATAAATTTTTCCCAGTTAATTAAATCGTATAAGATATAATTAAAGAGTCGAATCGTTGTAGCGTTAAAAGAATAGAATACATTTATTGGTCGAAGTCGAACAACGTCTTAATCGACTTTCCTCGTTTAATTTTCGATTAACGTTCGGCTAGCATCCGATTCGTACGGTGGAGGCATGTAACGTTGTAACGCCGCTTAATTGGCTCGCAATTAATTAAAAACGTTGCGTGCACCGGTTGAGCTGTAACACAAGATCCTCCTGCATGGGGAATCAGCGTCCGGCTCGTTAGGGCTCGTTTACACGGAGCGAGCCTTGAAAACCGATTAAAATGTTACCTGGCCACGTCCACGACGTTACTCCGCGTTTGTTCTCTCTTAAATCTGCATGTACGCGCAGTTAAACTTGCCTCTTGTTCTCTTTTGCCTTTGATTTACAGCTGTGTTCAAATTGGAACCACCAGTTAGCGGTTGCTCAACTCTGTCACTGTTTTCAATGAAATTCTGCGGAACTTTGCCTTGTGGGTAACTGTACTCGAAGATAAATATTGGCTTCTATTTATTTTACACGATTATGTTTCAGATAATCTAATTTATATTCTGGGATGGGTGCTTAAATTACACATTTCAGGTTTTTTGATCAGATAAATTGGAGTTTCTATTGGGTTCATTGATGTAATTCTATATTTTTTATTTAAGTTATTGAATTTTGTTGTTTCTAAATTTTTGTATTTGGAGATTTCCGGATTTTCAAGTTTCTAAAGTTCCGAGTTGGAAGATTGAAGATTTGAAAATTTCTAAATTTTTATATATGCAAGTTCTAAATTTCTAAATTCCTACATCTCCAAATCCCTATATCTCCGAATACCTAAATCTCCAAATTCTTCTCTTTCCAATTTCCTAACGTTCAAAATTCTCAAATCCCCAGATTCTACAATTTCCAATTCCTTAAATTTCCGAATTCCTAAATCCCCAAATTCCTAAATCGCCAAATTCCAAATTTCCCAGATTCTACAATTTCCATTTCCCTAAATTTCCAAATTCCTAAATCTCCAAATTCCTAAATCCCCAAATTCCTAAACCCCAAATTCCAAATTCCCCAGATTCTACAATTTCCATTTCCCTAAATTTCCAAATTCCTAAATCTCCAAATTCCAAAATCCCCAAGTTCCTAAATCTCCAAATTCCTAAACCCCAAATTCCATATTCCCCAGATTCTACAATTTCCATTTCCCTAAATTTCCAAATCTCCAAATTCCTAAATCCCCAAATTCCAAAATCCCCAAATTCTACAATTTCCACTTCCCTAAATTTCCAAATGACCAAACTTGAAAATGCATAGTCCCTATGTCAGTCCAAAATTTAAAGCAAAAATTCCCCAAAAAATCGCCAAGTCCAATTATACCCAACACTTCCGACACAAATTACCTAAAACCCCGCGTGCCGGTCATAAAATTGACCATCATATTTCACTGGAAACGGCGTAGAAATCAAGATGATTAATGGAAAAATAACGATCACTGCCACCGTTGATTACCATACGTTTAATCTTAAGAAGATCGGCGAGCCGCTAATCTCGGCACCGCCGTCAAAATGTCCGTATATTCTGTAATTAATTTAATTTACAGCTCGAAACGTTCTACCACGCCCTATAACGAGCAACACGTAACGAGTTTCGAGGAAATTCTTTCAATGCAATTCTGCTCGATGAGCGACACGAAGTGCGTCGTTACATATGTATATTTATACGATGTGGCGTTATTAAGGTCATCAGCTGCTGTTGGTTCCCTGGTCAAGTACAGATGATTGACGTAATATGCCGATTATTGTGAGAGAACCTTGTCCCGGGTCCAGAGGCGACGAGTAACTCTTCTAAACGCGACACCATTGCCAAAAATACGAATTAACAAGACTGTTACGTGTTGCTCGAAGAAAAGATATGACACAATGTTTGCGTTACGGTGTTTCTTTATTTAAAGCTGAAATCACAGGGATGTCTGGTACATATTACAAAATTAGGCATTTTTCATTTTATGATTTTTGATTCAGAACGTAAAGTGTGTATTTTACGTATTATTTATTCATGATATGAAATACTTGAGATACATAAATAATTTTTGTTCAAATTTTTGAGATTGAGTGAATGATTTATAACTAGTTTGTGTAATATAATTTTAGGTAGAAGTTTGTATAAGTACTTTCTATTTTGTATATGTACAAATGTATAAGTTTTTGAACATTAATTTACGATTTTGGTAAAAATTAATTTAGTATATTGACAAAATATACGAAGGCAGAAAGTAGAATATTAAGTCTTTGATCAATTATTACTCAATACAGCCAGATCATGGAAAAAGTCAAGATTTAAGTTAAAAGTTACAAATATAAAAATGTAATTAATCTTGAAAAAATGACAAGAAGTTCGTAGAAGCGTATCCACGCAACCCCTCAAAGTTCTAAAAACATTTTCCAGAAGCTCTGCTAAGTGGCTCTTTTCTCTAAACATTCAAATGCAGCTAAAAGCATTGAAATCACCAGTATGTGTCTCGTTAAACCATCCATAAATCATGTTCAGGTTAAAAGATTGATTTTAAAAGAAACCTAAGTCTCCAATTGCTTGGAACTTAATATTCCGCCATGACACAAATGTTGGATCGCTCATGCGCTTTCAATCGGTAAAGAAGTCCGTCGGTCGAAGTAAAGTGCGTTTAACGAGTCGCCAAGTTGATCGTTAGGTTTAATTGCGAGGGAACGGTGATTAACAATACGAGTCCATTGATAATGAGAGGTGAACGACGTTAAACGTTCTCTGTTTTATGGTTGCAGTCGTGCGCGCCCAGGTACATCTGGTTCTCTGTATCCCAGTCAAAGCACGATACCGAAGACAATCGATGGGGCAAGGAACCGACCGTTGGAAATCGACGAGAACCCGTTGGTACCTGCTGGGTTGTTACCAACAATTTCAACGAATCACAAGAATATTCACCCTGCCGAACGAGTGAGTATCATGTATTCTATGTAGTGAGAGTATTTTATATATTCCTATGTCATCAGCAACTCTCATTTCAAGCACTGATGACAGAATGAATTATTTTACTTGAGAGTATTATTGAATGTATAAATTTGAAATTAACAAATTCTTAAAGATCTGAATGTCCAAGTATACAAACCTCCAAGTACGTAAACATGCAAGTTCTCAAATGTTCAAGTTTGTAAATAACCAAGTACCCAAAAGTCTAAGTATCAAAATATACAAGTACTTAAAAATCCAAGTGCTCAAATGATCAAGTACTGAAATGACCAAGTACCTAAATAACCAAGTATCTAAATATCCAAGTGGCAAGATATACAAGTACTTAAATATGCAAGTACTCAAATGACCAAGTACGTAAATAACCAAGTGCCCACGTATCAAAGTACCTAAACAACCAAATACCCAGTCCAAGCACTAAAACATACAAGTACTTAAATATCCGAGTACTCAAATGACTAAGTGCGTATCGAAGTACCTAACTATCCAAGTACCCAAATATCGAAGTCCTCGAATACAAAGCTTCCAAATCCCAAATTTTAACAGCAACAAATTTGCAAATTTACCAAATTTAACAATAGATAAACGAGTGCAAATTCTTCATATTCTCTACAGAAAGTACCCTACCACCCTTCCCACCCAGTCTACCACTTCCAGTTTTCCAATCCACCTAACCTAGAAACTAGACGTTGTTTAAATCAGCGTGAAACAAGCAACCGTACACTGGCAGCACGAAAATCGATACGTCTTTTGTCATTAAAACGCCAGAGCGGTGCTGCACGAACGACAGGAAATATCCTGTTACCAAGCGTATTTATGGTCACCATAGTCCGAGGACACGGCCACATGTCGCTTTGGATCCTTGTCCTCGTTGGAGGAAATTCGTCCCGTGGGATTTCTCAAAGGACGTACATACGATTTACCTCTCGAGGAAAGGAGCTCGCCACTCTTCGGGATACACGCAAGAGACACCGAGTTCTTGGATTCGAGACGCTGTTTATAACTGTTTATAGTGGCGGAGTGAGCACAGTCACAAAAGTGTTTCCCTCGACATCTTTTTTTTCTTATAAACTCGAGCTAAGTTGGGAACGAGCACGAGGCTCACTACATAAATTTCGAAAGCGCGGTTCGATTCGAGTGGCGAAGATACGGTAGCTTCTGGGCTTGAAAATTATGATGGCTTACTTCGGGGATGCTTTATTTGTTGTATGTTTTCTTTAGGGGATGTTATGTTTATTTTGAAACTGAGATGAAAGTTGGAGATTTTTTAGGATTTGAACGGTTTTGAGATTTGAGAAGTTTACGAATTTAGAATTTGGGCAATTTTTGAATTGGTATTTTGGGGATTCGAGAAGTTGGAGGGGTTGTAAGTTTAGGAAGTGTGGGATTTGATAATTTAGAAATTTGGGGATTTGGAAATTTGGGGATCTAGAAATTTGGGAATTTAGAAATTTGGGGGGTTTGAGAATTTGGGGATGTAGAAATTTGGGAATTTAGAAATTTAGGATCGTGGGAAATTGGAAGATTTGTGAATTCCGTGATTTGGAAATTTGGGAATTTGTGAATTCTGGAATTTAGAAATTTGGGGATGTAGAAATTTGGGAATTTGTGAATTCAGGAATTTAGAAATTTAGGGATTTGAAAATTTGGGGGTCTAGTAATTTGGGAATTTAGGAATTTAGGATCGTGGGAAATTGGAAGATTTGTGGATTCGGAAATTTAGAAATTTGATGATTTAGAGATTGTAAATTTAGAAATTTGAGAACTTGAGAATTTGGAGATCTACAAATTTGGGAATTTAGAAATTTGAAAATTTAGGGAACAAGAAATGTGGAAATTTGAGAATTCTACTTATCAATAATCAAAGTATCTGTATATTTTTTCCATAAAAAATATTTCATAATTTCATAGCAAATAATTCTAAAATTTTACTTTTAAACTCAAAATTCATATTAGATAATAAATCTGAAAAAGTGATTCTTCATCTATTCCTCAAGAGATTTTTTTTGTAAGAAATTATCTGAAACATGACTAGACAATGCTAGATGGTCCAAGTGCATCGTTAGGAATGCACTTTCCTCTGTTCCTTGCGATAATGTTGGTTTCAATGTTCGAAGATAATTTTCTTTGGAATGCCCTGCACTTTTCTGTTATCTGTTACTTATCACCGAACGCAGATTTCAGAAGTTATTTTTACTTACTTGGCACAGTATCGTGTCTCCCACGTTGTTTAGATGTTTCGGAAGTCTTTCCGGTCAATCATCTTTCGTGAACGAAAGGATGTGCTATGTACAGAATAATTCTGGCAACCGGGCCAGGCTACGACTCTCTTTCAAATCAAAATATAAAATTTTTAGAAGCAAATCATATATTTTACAAGCTTTATAATCTGACTACGTGATGTTTTTTCATTTATGGTGAACAAATTGCAAATATGTAATTTGTTCATTGATTTGTATATTTAGACAGATTATTCCAAAAATTAAGTGTAGACTAATATTATTAAAGTACAAAGTTAGTAATTTAGTTTGTAGGTTATGCTACATTCTAAGTGTTTGATATAGAAATATTTTTTGTCTTTACACTTAATATTTTAATTATTATAAAATTATTAATTGAAGAATCTTAATACTTTTTAACATCAAAAGTTTTAAGGCATAGAAATTTAGGATTTTATAAATTTATAAATTTAGAACTATGTAAAAATGAAGTTTGCAGTTGAACTAACATAGTTATAGTTCGGTCTAGTCACCATAACCACATTGTGAATCTATTTAGAACTGGTCGATTCTTATGTATTAGTATCGGATAATTCCAGTTTCAGTATTGTTCAAGAATAACGTCATCGCCTTGCAATCTCTTCTCCCAAACCAGATAACAGTATTTGTCAGCTTTTACAAAGAAACCGTATAAGGTATCTTGTACTTGCTTCCATGAAATTCTATAAATACGTTTTAAATTAAATGACACAGTCCTGTTATTTATGCCCAATAATCTTCATAGCATTCTTAATATCTCTATATTTGCGAAAGCGAACGAGGAAAGTACTTATCTTCGGAGATACTTTTATTTCTGTTTTATAACAAGGTCCAAAGATACGGTATTCGTTGGAGTACACAATATTTATACGATACTAGTTTGAAGCCAGGGTTAGAGGTTTCAAATGATATAGAAATATGCATATAAGGACATACAGATCCAGATATTAGAATTATAGAATTATAGGGATTTGAGGATTTAGTATAAGAGTAATATAGAAATATAAAACTGTGAAGATGTAGGGACTTTTAGGGTACAAGAGGACATAAGAGATGTGGACATATAGGGACTGGGAGATATAGGAATTAGGGATGTAGAGATTTTGAGACATAGGGAACTAGGGATATAAGGAATACGGGGATGTAAAGATTTTGGGACATAGGGAACTAGGGATACAAGGAATACGGGGATGTAGAGATTTTGGGACATAGGGAACTAGGGATGTAAGGAAGACGGGGATGTAGAGATCTCGGGACATAGGGAACCAGGGATGTAAGAAATACGGGGATGTAGAGATTTTGGGACATAGGAAACTAGGGATGTAAGGAAGACGGGGGTCTAGAGATCTCGGGACATAGGGAACTAGGGACCTAAGGAATACGGGGATGTAGAGATCTCGGGACATAGGGAACTAGGGATGTAAGGAAGACGAGGATTTAGAGATTTGATGACATAGAGATTTAGGGTTGCAGAGATTTGGGGATGTAGGGATCTGAGGACATAGAGATCTTAGAATACAGGTTCTGGTGACGTGTGGATATTAAACCATAGAGATCTGGAAATATAGAGATCTTAAAACACCGGAATCTGGAAATGTATGAACTTGGGGATGTAGACATCCGATTACATTAATATCTGATAGTATAGGGATCTATCCACGTAGAGATGTGGACATATCAGTCCATAGGACATAATAGGTGCATAGGACCTATAGATCCATATGACCTATATGATCTGACATATAGGTTAGGACCATAGGAATATTAGCAACATAGACATATAACAATCTAGGACTCCAGGAACCTAGAAGCATAAGGGTTTCAGGATACTTATAATATAGGTGTCTATGAGTGTAGAGATATAGGAGCATATATTACACACAGTAGACATAATTAAAAATAGTGTACAATAAAAGGAACGAGGAAAAAGTTTGCCTCCGATATCTTATCAGAGTCACGCAGAATCCCATGAAACGAAGGCAGCTTGTCAATAACGAATGTCAACACGATAATTCACGAAACGAGGAAAGAAGGAAAAAATGTTGACATCCACGCGAATACGTGAAGAATGATGGACGTGTGAGCTCATCGTCCAGAAATTCCGCGTCGAGAGCAAGCAATTAAACAATTTGTAAGAGCGAAGCGAACGGGGAGCACTTTGTTGTCGCTTTTCTCGAGAATCGTAGTGGCGCGTTTTTAGCGTTAGATCGCTTATGATCACGTCTTGGTGGTCGTGTGGTTACGTCGTTCCTCTTTGCTATCGCTCGTTGTTCCATCGCTGCCTTTTCTGGCCAAGAATCGCTCCGCTCGTTTCTCCTCTGTCCTCCCTTGTCCGTCTTCGTCTTCCATTTGTCGGCGTTCACAATGTCATAGGTATCGTTCTCCTTGTCCTCACTCGCAACTGCGTTATTTGCGGACATTCCATTAACCAATTCGAGGACAGGGTCGTCTTATTACCAGAACATCCTCGGAAACTGCAATTTTTTTTTTTATTCCTCTGTATATCATTGGACTCGTTTCTACTTCTTTCCATTGCCAATTTTAAGCGTTACGTACCTTGTTTGTTATTTTATTTACGTTTCATCTTATTTTTTTGCTAAATTTTTATCTTCACAGCTTGTATGTGGTGTTTCTTAGGGAGATAGGACGCATATGATGTGTCGTAAATGAATAGGACGCACAGGGTGCGTCATAGGTGAATAGGACGCATTCGGTGCGTCTCAGGTGATAATGACATAGAATAGGACACACAAGGTGCGTCATAGATAAGTAGGACGCATACGGTGCGTCTCAGATGATAATGACACACATGGTGCGTCACAGATAAGTAAGACATATACATTGTGTCTCAAGTGTATAGGACGCATACGGTGTGTCATAGGTAATGACGACACATACGGTGTGTCATAGGTGAATAAGACGCACATGGTGCGTCTTCTAATAGACTACTGTTAAAAAATCACTTGAAGTGTCTTTTTCTTGAGTAAATAGATTTTCAATCTATCCACGTCATTGCACATTTATTTTCAATTGCTTCTGTGAACAAAGGTAGCTCTGTTATGAATTCAAGGATGAGATCGGAAATCGGTATTTGATTTATCAAGATCTTGTGTAACTAGATACAATCCAGTTAATATCAAATCGACGTGTTCTAAATTCTTAATCTACTATGACGTTAAATTATACAACAAAATGTTTATACAAAATGTTCTTTGTATTAAAATCATGTTGATAAAAATTTCCAATTTTTTTCAGTCCTTAAAAATTTGTAAAATTAGAAATGATCAATGAAATAAATAAAAAATTTGTAGACAGAGTAATTATACAATTTGCAAATAGAAACATTTAGTAAGCAGATACGTCTATAATTATGTAACTAGTGCATAGTAACAATGCTACTAAAATAAAAATCTTGATATTCTGTGCCCCATTGTCCGTTCGTATTCCACTTGCACGACAGATATTCACAAACATCTGAGACTACGTAATTTTTATTTCTGTACATTTACTCACGTGTACGTTTCCGTTTGCCGCGAAGTACTGGCAGTAACACCTATGTCAGCATAAATATGCAATTACCACATTTTTACAGCGACAGGTTTGAATAAGTAACGTTTAAAAATGTACAAATTACAGTGCACATTTCAACGTTCGTTGTAGAAAACATGTCAATTGGAACAAAAAGATATTGTTCCACATGTCATACACTTCAATTTGCATTCAAATTAACAATCCTCTACTTTCAATATTAGAAAATTTTTTACGTTTCAAATTTAATATTATTAAAAATTACATTTTCTTAATATTTGAATATGTTACTCAATATATGCATAACATTTCAAATGAATATTCTTATTTATAAAAATTAACTTATTAACTCTTTTTCATAAAAATATCTTCCTCCGCAAATACAAGAATTGTAATACATTATGTATTTTAAATTAATATACAATTCAAGTATGAAATATTTTCTTTTCTCGTTCGATAGCAACGCTACCTGAACGCTTACATAAACCAATAAAACCGAACAAAGCGGAATTAACGTTCTGTTCGATAAATGTACATTCATGCTACATATCGTGTACAGAAAAATCGAACGATCGACTAATGGTCTGCAAAGTGTTAAGTATACTGCAAGGAGAAAAAAAACGAGGACGCTCGAGCGCTACTAAAAAGTGCTTTTAGAGCCACGATGGAGGTCTTCAAGAGGCATGCACGACATTTATGATTCATGCTCGTGTGTACGTTTCCTTCAGCGAGTTAAGGCAGTGATTACAGTGTAGAACGTGTTTGATCCATCCTTATTGAGATCGCGATTCCACGGAAATCGGTCTGTTATTACGGTGTCCAGTTCTCTAACGCTCCCTTTTAAATAAACGGGCTGTGATTTCATCCAAATTTGGTATCGAAAACCGTTTCCTCTTTTCTTAATTCCCTGCTGTATAATTGCCCGCTTGAAATTGTAGCAGAGCCGGTGCATTGTTATAACGTTTAGAAATTCAAGAAATTTTAGATTGTAGGGATTTAGAAATGTAGAAATTCGAAATTTAGTAGTGAGTTAATATTTGAGCCTGGTTTTACCCTTAGAGTTCCAAACATTTCTTAATTCTTTACTGTATAATTCCCCGTTTGAATTCGTAGCAGCGCCAGTGCACTAATATAACGTATTAATGTCTGCAATTTCAAGAAATTTTAGATTGTAGGGATTTAGAAATGTAGAAATTCGAAATTTAGTAGTGAGTAATATTTGAGCCCCACCTTGTTCTACCCTTAGAGCCCCAAGTGTTCCTTAATTCCCTACAATATAATTACCCAGTTGAAATTGTAACAACGCTAATGTACTGTTAAAACGTATTAACGTTTGCAATTTCAAGAAATTTTAGATTGACAGGATTTAGAAATGTAGAAATTCGAAATTTACTATTGAATTACTATTTGAATCCCGCCCTGTTCCGCCCATGAAGCCCCAAACGCAGGGAATTACCTATTACACAGTTGCATGTACCATAAACCGGAATAAAGTCTTATTTTCAAATCAATGAATACAATTAAACGGTAATTTGTCAGTCGTCGTCCTCGGGTTAAAATCTTTATCAAAGACGCGGTAAACGAGCATTGTTCGTTTCAAGTTCTCAGAATATATCCTCGGTTATGACGATGTCTGAATATCGCGAGTCATCAGCAGTTAGACAACATTCAGACAATAAACGTAGAGCATATTTGAGATGCGCGACAAGTGGCAGAAACATTGACGCTGGGTGAAAGTGGCAATGAATTGCAGCAACTGCATTCCTCGATGAAAGCCGCCCACTCGTCAAAGTAGTCGGTGAGACCGAGAAAAAATTGTAATTAGAAGGCGCCATTGCCTCGGGCTACTAACTCAGCACCGTTCTAACAAGGCCAATTAACACTTGATCCTGCTTGAATTACGATCGCGAACTGCTACTCTATCTCTTCTCACCACCGATTGTTTCGAAATTTCACGTTCGTTTTGTGTTCCTTTCGTGTAAAATGCGAGGTTAGTAAATTAGCAAAGCACAAGCTTCCAAATCTTCAAAACCCCAAGTTCCCACATCTTTTCTACTCTAATTTCTAAATTTCTCAGCTTTCCAAATTCTTATATTTCCAAATTTCTAATCTTCGAAATCCCAAATTTCCAAATTCTCAAATCTCCAAATTTTAAATTTAATTAATTTCCACATCTCCAAATTTCTACTTTCCCTAATTTCTAAATTTTCCAAATTTCTCAAGTTTCCGAATTCTTATATTTCCAAATTTCCAATCTTCGAAATCTCAAGTTTCCAAACTCTCAAATTTCCAAATTTCTACTCCCCCTAATTTCTAAATTTCCCAAATTTCACAACTTTCCGAATTCTTATATTTCCAAATTTCCAATTTTCAAAATCCCAAGTTTCCAAACTCTCAAATCTCCAAATTTTAAATTTAATTAATTTCCACATCTCCAAATTTCTACTCTCCCTAATTTCTAAATTTTCCAAATTTCTCAAGTTTCCAAATTCTTATATTTCCAAATTTCCAATCTTCGAAATCCCAAGTTTCCAAATTCTCAAATTTCCAAATTTCTACTCCCCCTAATTTCTAAATTTCCCAAATTTCACAACTTTCCGAATTCTTATATTTCCAAATTTCCAATTTTCAAAATCCCAAGTTTCCAAACTCTCAAATCTCCAAATTTTAAATTTCCTAAATTCCCACATCTCCAAATTTGTTAATTTCCAAATTCTTAAATTTACAAATTCCAAATTCCTAAATCCCAAATTCTGGAACTTTGAAATTCCCAGATCAGCAAATTTCTTTTCCAAAAAATCCCTAGATCCCCAATACATCTTTAAAAATCCCCAGATCACCAAGTTCCAATATATCTCCAAAAATCCCAACATCATCAATTTTCAACATATCCCAAAAAATCTCCCAAATCACTCTAGTTTCAATATATGTCGAAAAGTCCCTAGATTCAATATATCTCCAAAATTAGCCAGAGCAGTCCGTCGCCGATGCGCCCAAATATTCGGCAGGGTCAATAACAATTACCAACGTTTTGTTCGGGGACAAATTATTAGGGGCAAGAATGCTGGTGACAAGATCTTGAATTCCTTGTCGCAATCAGAACGATCCACGCTTATTGCAATTTTATTGCAGCGAACGCGTTCAACGGGCGCTTGGAATTGCTCGGGCAAGATAAACTTAATTTCTTTTGCGACGATCTCGTTCTTGCAAGGTACTTCAGGATCATCGAGACGTCATTTTCCTGATCCTGTGAACGTCCATTTTTTTTTAATTGTTTAACAATATGTACCTTACGACGGAAATTGTTTCGGTATGTGTCTGATTTTCTGCCTCAGGGAAAACTTTGGTGGTCAGAATTTTATTTGCATAAATATTTTACTGAAGTTATTGTTAATTTAGGAATCATATTCGATTCACTGTCATTTATAATTTAAAGTCGTACTGAAATTACAGGAACCATAAAAAGTTATAGTTCACTGTTCATTTTTTTCTGTTCTGTTCATTTATTGTTTACTATTAATTTTTTATCGTGTGACATTTTTAATAAAAATCCCTTAATATTACAAAAGATGAAGCTGCAGTTTCAAACATCAACACACTTAATGAATTTTACCTATAGATTTATTTCTACATATTACATAAATTGTATTTTATAAGAAAATATGGAGGGTTAGTTTTTTATGTTGAAAATATAGGTACAGGAATCTATAGATACAAGATATTTTTATTCAGTCTTTATTTAGAAACTTGAAACGCAGTTTCCTCGTTTTGGAGCACCTCTAAAATTATTTTCAGATTCGTTCGAATTTATCACCGAAAGTATAATTTCGATAGAGAGGATATCGCACGTCAACACTCCCACACGTTTACACGGAATCAGAATTACAGTGGCGCCATTCATTCCGTGTAACTCGATTAAGCATCACACGCACATCACGAGTGTTTTCACCGTACCATTCTAATTTCATTCTCCAAAATCAAATTGAGAATTACTTTCAATCTCATGCAACACTAATTGTCGTCAAACATGTACGGTACATTCAGTTTCAAATATTATAACATAAGTAAGTATTCTAATACATGATACATAATTTTGACTTATTAACTTTTATCATCAATTTATATTTTTTGTTATCAATTTATATTTTACAACACAGATGACATTGAGCTATTTTACATGTATTTTATTTTACAAATATCTTATCAATTTTACTAGAAGTTGTAAAGTCTTAACATCATTTTCATATAATACCAACGCTATTTAAAGTTCGTCTATCCTCCTATTTTAATAATGATTAAATACAACATAATAGTGTATTAAGATATTTTTAATCGAATCTATGTTTTGACAGACAATGTTTATGGTGCTCTAGAAGGTCTGCTTTTGCAAAGTCTCCAAGACATTTGCATAAATAAACCACAATTTGCAAGCAAGTGTGCGTCGAGAGAAGGATGTAATTGTATGGTCTGAAAGTAGTGTTCGTTTGCTTACTTTCAACAGCACTTTCTGTACGAAAACACTTTGGTGGCACTTGTCGCGGATCCAAGTTCGAGTGCAGAGCACTCTCTTACTGACAAGAATAGCACCCTTGCAAAGCATCGAGACACCAGGGAGTATAAATAGATCGACGAAGATATTATCTAATCGAACCTGCCCTTTGTCGTCTCACACGTTATGGTTTTTTCCTTTTGTTAAAAATAGAAGATGCGGAGGCAGAAATACGAACGCTTGAATCACAAACTCTGCTTGCGTTTCAGAAGTACATTTTTATTTGTAATAGGATGGATATTTATGCAGTTTTGAATTTGCAAGCTTAGAAATTTAGAAATTTAGGTAGTCATTCTTTTATATACTCTGTGAGTTAGAAATTTGAGCACTTTTGAATGTATAAAGAGATTAGGAGTTTCATTCACAGAGTTGTCAAAATACAATTCAAATTTAACAACCATACGATGAAAATTCATAACATATTATATCATTCATTCTACCCCTATAGGATCATATAGCAGGACTCAAACTTCCATAAAATTGTTAAAATAATATAATCAAGATATAGAACCCCATCTCGAACTCCTGTGTACAAATGTACATTCCAAACCTAACACAGAATAATTCTTAACCCCTTGCACTATGACCTATTTGTCAAGTGCGTCAGTCAGAACTAACTAAACACAGCTACAATATTAAAACAGACAAAGAATGTTGAAATATTATGACATGGTATTATGCAATCGTTGACTATGCAAATTATAATTGGACTTGAACTCCAAATTGAAGCATATTCAAAATTCGAGTAAAATTGATCCCAACTGAAGTACCAGTGCGTCACGAGTCAGACTCGTCAAAATAGTGCAAGGGGTTAATAAATCTTAATGCCAAAATCCCCCGAAAAAAGTGAAAACTACCAAGAGTATAGAGGGTCTGAGGAGGACCCACCCTCAAGTAGCGAGTTAAAATAGAACTATAATTGTCTATGTCTGAACTACCATTTCAAGGTGAACCATCCACGTACCCGCGATAAAATGACCAAAAAATTATCGAGTAATTTTAGCATACAACGTAACGTGAATGGAAAATCAGCCAGAATAGTCGACGTGTTAAAAAGTTTGTGTCGAGATCGCATTCGCATGCACGCGAAGAAAACGGCGGCGCCGATCGATGGCGGGCTTCGAGACTCCTTTTTTCCTTGCTCGACACGGCTGGATCGTCGTCAACGACCGATTGATGTAATTGCGTGACTGGCAGCTCGTCCAAAGTGACCGATCGGCCGTCAGGGCCCCTTCGTCGTGCTCATAACGTATGTACGTGGTACGTGGCCATGTAGAAGAAGGCATGGTCCTGCTGTATGGGGATCCCACCGGATATTCTCCCATACACATGTTGTTTTCTTACTGCCTTGCACACCACAGATCTCGCGGTTCACGAACTCCGTTCAAACGATGCTCGCTGAATCGCTATGCTACTTTGCCAGCGGTTTTAATAGTCTTTCAGAGTGCAACGGTGCTTCAGGTAACAAGAAACGGTCACATTGTCGGGCACAATTAATTTAAATATATACCTCCTCGCTGAAGTTGCGGAGAACGAAAAGAAATGATAATCATCAGAATGGTTGAAATAGTTGGTTGCATGAATACTTTTATCTTGTGCTGTAAGGTAGCAGATTCGCATGCCAACTTACGAGACACAGGGCCAGGAATGAAGTGCTAAATATTTGTAGAAATGTGGGAAATTTGAAATATGTGAATATGAAAATATGACTATATGTAGTTACCGAAATTACGTGATGCAGAGATAACCTTCTTTTGAATAAAGGACTTCAAACTACATTTTTTAATAAAAACGCAAAGCGTGTAAAATAGTATAGTAGTATATAATTTTATTTATCTAACAGTATCTATGTAGTATTTTACTTGAAAGGTATTAAGTTATAATGTTGAAATAATATTTTCATAAAACAATGAACCAAATCCTTAACCTCAAACTTTCGAATCATTGAACAATGGATTCACCGAAACTAAATTAATGGAACGAATTGAAATTCGCTGAGTGAACGAAGTCGTTTGAACTTATTTAATACGATTGCACAAGAATATTTTCAGTCAATTGAAAGATAAAATGTGCATACTGTGTTTCGCCATGGAAATCAGAGGCAACAAAACAAGGCGAAGGTTCACTGACTCCTGATTAATCTGTTGCTGTAACCAGACAACAATTAATATTTAATTCACTGATCGTTCATTCACAAACTGAACTAAATTTAGCTGAAAATACGGAGAACATTGCGTTGTTTCAATAAATTACTTGAATGTCAATGACCCACAAATGGAATTTTTGTAGTCGTAAATTATAGTCATGAAGGAGGAATAAAAAATTATTTATTGAACTGAAATTTTTATTCAGTAGGAATATTCTGCAATTTTTCGTTAACAATCTATTTAGATTTATTATATTACACTTTTTCTCTTTATCTTCAATTTCTTTTAATTCAGATTTCATTTTGATAACAAATTTTGATGTCCGTCGTTCGTCCCAATTTTTAATATTTTTAATGTTTAAATTTCTCAGGATTAGTGAAATGTTATATACTATATATTTCTTTAAAAATTTCATAAAAATTGTAGACGAATAATTAAATTTGAATTTACTACTGATCTGAATAACTCGACTCTTCATCACAGACTCGTACCTCTTTTTCGTTGATTCCTCATAAATTAGAATAAATGATGGGAAGTAATTATCAGGCGTAATCTTGATGAGCTAATGGCGAATTTACCGTGGAATAGCAAACGAAGGTTTTGTTATTCGTGCTCACTGATAATGGCTGATTGTCGGTTAATGGCAGCAACTCGTTGCGATGACGTTCGCACAGCTTTGACGGGTGTGCGCAGCTTATTGATGCTAATGTTAAGTGTCAGACCGAGATTAATCTTTCCGGCAGCAATCGTGTGATCCACCTTGCGTATCAGCCTTCATTTTTTTGCCTGCTTATTATTTATCACTTCATTAATATAAGCAAACGGAGATTCTTTATATGTGCAAACTTATTGATTGTACTCTTCATCAATTTTCTCTTCAAATAGTATAATCAGAATTTTAAATAAAAATAAAATGAATTGTGACTGAATATGAATAAGTCTAATAAGTGTAAATGAACAAGTGTAATAAATATGTGACAGTATACAAGTAATACTTTTGAAATGTTTTCCTCGTATATTTGAATTAAAATTAAATCTGCCATTTCACCAACGTGGCACGTTCGCCTCGTAATTTTACTATCGTGCTGTTCAAACGGTTTACGATCATATTATATCGTTTCCGCCTCATAAAACTAAATGCGATTCTCGTGTTTCTTATTTTTTCATTTTTCTTTGATACTTTATCACGGTGTACCCTGCGTTTAACACTTCAATAATGTCTCCGCAACCATTATCCATCATTTGCTATCGAGTTTCGAAGTTCTTGAATACTGAGGAAGCAAGGTGCACAAAAATCTTTGCTAAAATAAAATAGCGAAAATAAAATCATAAGTAGGTGTAACCTATGCGTACAAAATTCGTAGACAGATTGTCATAAAAGTATCCCGTTCTTGCTTCTCCCGTTCGCGTTAATCCGTAAAACAGTCACGGCAACCAAGTGCATTGTATTCCATCTCCGATCAATAAATAATTCATCGAAGACGATCGACTTTTTTCCGCGGTTATCAATTTCAGTCGTTTACGACCGTGCGTTTAGTTGTCCCGTGATGAGGATTTTTCTCGCGACCGCCAGCTTGAGATTTCCTATAATTTCCCGTTTTTCACTCAGCCGAACCAGTTCGAGCCTCTCGACGCCTTTGTACGCGAGTACGAGTTTGACAGAGACCGTTTTATCCGCGACTGATACGCTATTTCACGTGCTGCGGCGGCAATTACGTGTCATCGAGAAAAACGAGGGGTTATTATAGCCGTTCTTCAGCGCCGTGATCTGCTCTTTCCGCCTGCAGGAATGCCCTTTTGCAATCCTAGAAATATCCGCGTTTCTTAGCCGCCTTCGGGCTACCAACAATATTTCAGCGGCTGCCTCTGGCACGCAGAAAGAAACACGCTAGTGGAAAATGAAATTGTACTCTTCGATGCGAACTGTTTTTTTTTTACGTTAAACGCATAATTAGATCGTTCGTTCTTATCTGTACTCTGAAGTTGGCATCTTCGTTTATACAACTGTGGCAAAATTGAATTAGTGTTTCTTGTTAACATCAAGAGTTGTGGAGGGTCGGCGACGCATGAGATTTAGGCTTTTTTAGAATTAGATATTTATAATAATTATTTTGTCAAATTGACGACATGGGGACTTACAAATTATTCTACTTGCCAATGTCTTATATTATAGTTATTTACACATGTTAAAGATTTGTCCGGAGGGTCGGCGACGCACGAGATTTAGGCTCTTTTAGAACTGGATGTTTATAATAATTATTTTATCCAATTGACGACATGTGGTCTTACAAAATCAGTCTATTTGTCAATGTTGTATATCATACTTATTTACAAATGTTCAAAATTTGTCCAAAGGTACAACAATTCTTACAAATTACTACCACAAATGTCTTTGAAAACCCTGTACGTACCGAACTCTGGAAATTCCATTTCAGAAATTTAGCTATTCGAATCACGACCGCTAGAAACGTTCAGCGATCTGAAATAAAACATTCGCGATTGTATCGTCGAAAGAAAAGAAAGGTAGAATTCCAGAGGGAAACTGACGCCGATGTCAGCAAAGGTGAAACATTTAACGCGCGCATTTGTGAGACGTCTTGTACCCTGACACGGGAGGTCGTATGTCGAGTTATCGACTAGGAAGTCGAGTTAGGCATCGCTTTAAAGGCCTATTGCCACGCACTCCTGCACATGTTCGTAAGGTATACGTGTATGCATCATTAATCCTGGATCGATCTTGCACCGTGACGCATTCGCAATTCGTTTTCCACGATTCGAACTATCGATCCATCGGCTTACCGTTCGAGACTCTCGTACGAATTCCAGGAAATCGCCTCGAGCTTCTTGTTTCTCCAATATACTTAGATTTGATACGAATCGAACTTGCGTCCAGTTTCAGGCCTCTTTTAGAGTGGCAAGAACAGATACTGACACCAGTCAAGCGTTACGGAATACTGGTTTAAATGTCTGCTTTTATCTCCGTACCTGTTAAAATTGTGACAAAATATTTCATATGTATAGAAATTTACATAAATATCAATGTTGTTTTTTAAAATAGAATTGAGATAAACTACACAATCACCTTAACCTAAAACTCTAAAGCAAGTAAGTTGCTTTAAAACTTCAAAAGCAAGATAATTAAGATTACTTATACAGTGATTCAAATGAAACAATCATTTATACGATTAGAAATAAATAGTTAAATCTGTACGCAGTGACTGAACTTTTTAGACAATCAATCGAAGAATTAAAATAAACTAAACAGTAAAATAGTTCAAACAAATAGACCAAGTCCTAAAAATTAATTTTTTAATCACAAGTTATTTTTTGCTGGTAGATGGTAAAATGGATGTTGAACGCCTGGTTGAGCGATAAAAGAACGTGACATTCGGTCAACAGGTTAAATCGTCCCGAAATCATTTTTCATTTACCCAATGCAATTATGCGTGAATTGTTACGAAGGGTCGAGTCGAAGACCGTTCTCAATTATCGAGGGCACCCGTTACGTGGGCAAGGGTCCGTTCAGACGAAACGACCGAGATATGATGTCTCTGTTTGAAACAGCGAAGGACGATACGATATAATTGCGTGTTTCCGTTTCAGGGTACTGGGGATACCATAGGCAGGGTTCGTGTCAAGCTGGATTGGGTGCTTCTATGTCCAAGGTAAGCCCGAAGAAAAAATATTATACCTAAATATTTTGTTGGGAAACAGTTTAAATACTTGTACACATAGACGCCTTTCGATCTCTACGTTTCATGATAAATTTCGTTGCACTCTTTGCGATACTGAATTTGTCGAAAATTTGTGTAGTTAGCATATTCGCAAGGTGCTAGTATTTTGATGTTCTGCTATTTTTGTTGGGTTAATAGTTAAGTATTTGCAATTAGATGGGATGAACGCGTTCAAGTGAATCACCATCATTTTGTGAATTAAACCATCATCACTCCATACGAAAATTCGCATCAACATCATTTCGATTGAAGTCATCATCATCACTCCATATGAAAATCCATATCAGCATCATTCTGAATGAACTCATCACTCCATACGAAAATCCACATTAACATCATTCCGAATGAACCCATCATCATCACTCCATATAAAAATCACTCCATATGAAAATCCACATCAGCATCATCCTAAATGAACCTAACCCAACCGTACCCAAAAATCTGCATCGAGAAAATAAAATTTGTGGCCCACCACTTCACGCAGGAAACATTTTCATTGAGCCTGTAAGTCCACAAAGGGTCCGGTTGGAACGGCACACGCCAAGCGCACAAATCTTGCGATCGTAGCGATAAAGGTGTAGCTAGGTACGCTCGAGGGTCCGTGTTAGGGGATTAAAATTCAGCGTTCGAAACTATTGAAGTCAACGAGCGAGGCCAAATACGAGCTTTCCCTCGGTTTGTTCTAACTGTTTAAAGCTCGAGGAGTAAACAGAGGCCCCGGGTGGATATAAATACGGTAACCCCACGTGTCCTGTGGCGGTTGCCACGTCCTGAAAGAGTTAGGAGTCGACACGAGGGGTCGGCGAGAGCCGAATATGGCCAGGAATGTGAATTCCTACCTTACGCACCTCCGCATTCGTATTCGTGGTGCATAGGAGGGTATAAGAGGCAATCGGCGGCCTCTCGTATACGATTGTCTTGTCGAAAGCTCGATTTTCTGGCCGTCGGCAGATCCTGAGGCCCGATGGCCCACGGACCGTACGCCTTCTCTCCTTCTTTTTTTCCCCCAGCTCGATTCCCCCGCGCAAGATGCATCTCAACCAACGGCGAAACACCTAAAGGGCGCAAACACGTTCGATGCACCTGCGCGATCGAGTGATACCTTCTTCGTTGGCCTCTGTTTGGTCTCGGTCGCGATAAGTATCAGGGCCAATAGGACGAATTCGAAATTGGTACGTCCCTGTTTTATTTCCTCCTTGTTCCCGGGACGTGACATGGTCGTAAGCGAATCTTCCATAGGGAAAATATGGCAAGAGTGCAGACATTTTTCACTTCGAGATCTGACAATTTAGGGACGAATTAGGAATTCGGGAAATGGGGATTCTTCGGAAGTGGGATCTAGGACTTTAGGATGGGAAAATTTGGATCAAAGTTTCACCGTAAGATTCGGACTTCTTTGAGAAGTTAATCTGACTTTTGAAAGAACTGAAAAGGCAACCTCGAAAATTACAAGCTTATATTTTGAAATTTGTTCACTGTCAGAAAATCGGAAATTCTTCAAACTGAGAAATACTTAAATTTTCAAGGTTCTGCATGGAACCTCTTCCTATATTGCAACTTCTTACATCCTAGTCCTAAGTTTGAAGCTAACATGAAACTTTTCTGCGTTTCGTTTTTCCTGAACCGCGTGACCCAGAGACTTCGATCCGATCTGAAGGCGTGCAACTCCTTCACAAGGAACCGTTCACGGGGCACCAATCCGCGAGCAGGGGAGTAGCGTTATCGTGCAGCGGGACAGCTTCGATTGCCCGCAAAGAAATAGTGGGACAATTCCGCGGCCACTCAGCCGGCTATCTCTCCGGGGATGTATAATTCAGAATTGTCCGGCTATATGGCAGATGTTTAATGCATGTCGCGGTCCGTTCGCCGGTTCTAACTTCGCTTCAGCATTCAATGTTAATACCCCACCCCCGCGATCCAACGAACGGTCAATCGTTCGGCTGTGTACCCACGTTTCGGTCGCGGAACGACGTTGGCGCAATGATTTTAGGCAAATTCGATCCTTACCCGCCTTTTTCCATTTTTTTTGCTCGTTCAACAGCTGGCCACCGCTGGCGAATTTTAATGCGGCGTTTAATCCTGGATGAAGACGTACAACAATTTTTTCTGACGATAATGCTTCAATCTACGAACGTCTCTTGCTATTTTATTAGACGATTTTTTACCATTTGGCGATATATGTGGAGGGACTTCACGACAGTTGAAACGCAGATTGCTTTCAAAGTTTGTATGATTATAGAACACGTTAAAAGTAGTAGCTTTGCAAAATTATGGAGTGCAACTCCTTAACATAAGGGAGAAATTTACGTTTAAATCTTGAGTTCATCTTGTTCATTACTGTTGAGGTCGATTATGAAATTGTAATGATATATAAAGTTAGGTGTGTACATCAGGTTGATTGTACAAATCAGGTTAGGTATACAAATTAGATGTATAAATGTTAGATTAATTGGATACCTTTGTCAAGTTGTTTGTGATTATAATTAAACTTCATAAATCATGATTTAAATGTCAATTTTGTTTCCATCATTAAGATTTTGTTGAACATAACAGCAGCTTTATATCAGGAAGTAAAAGGAACAGTATTTTGCCGTGTTCTTTTCAGGAACATCATAGAAACCCGACGAAGGCGTTAATACGTTTGAAGATTCTTAAACAAAGACATTAGGGAAATTTCGTTTTCACTCGACACAAAGTATTTCATTTTCAATGCCCTCACGTGAAACCGATCGTCCCAGACAACAAACTGCAACTCCTCGAGTGAGTCTCGTGCACTAAATCTCGAGGCCGGTGATTTAGAAGCCTCCTCGACGCCATCGAGTATGCAATCGACCATCGATCTTCGCGTTAAACCGCCGCTTCTGGTATCTACCTCTGTTGTACCTGGTTCCGCGCGTTATCCCCCGATCTACAGAGGATCTAGTCAAGATCGATTGATATCCGACCGATACCGATCTATACGACTTCGAGTGCGCATCGATTCTGGTTCGACGAGCCTGTATCCCTCGTTCGTCGGATCGAAAATAACTCTGGGGAGGTCCTCTCGTGAAATCTCAATGCTGCTGCGGGATTTCCGGCTTCGAGAAATCATTTTAGATTCCCCTTCGATAGAGATTTATCTTTCACGGTTGATCGTACTCTCGAACGAATAGAAAGTCTACGAACAGTTTTAGTTACACTAAATAAATAATAGTAAACTAATTTTTGTAACCGAAGATAAAATATTGTTATATAAAAATATATTTTTTAATGAAAAAGTGTATGTTCCAATTGTAATCTAAATGTCTGAATATCCGAATATTCGAAGTGTAATAATCTGACCACCCTTTGTAGTATAATCTCACCCTGTATAAAATAATGTGACGAGTCTTTCCACAAAATTCTCGAGCCCAAAATTAAAAAAAAATCATTTCCTTCCAAGAGACTCGGAACAGCCAACAAAGAGAATGTTCCTTTATTTCAGCTTCATTATGCCGAATCATCATAAATGCTGGCCGATTTCTTTGAGAAGTCTCCAAAGTCGGAGAAACATATTGGCCGGGCGCGTATGCGTGCGCGTACATGCATACATACGTAAATACAGGGAACCGATGGCATAAATATCAGGGTGCTCCCATCCATATTTGAGCGACCGGTTATATTTCAATCTCGTATGGTCGTATCCTCCCCCTCTTAGCGATCGGCGCCAGAATACAACTCGTGCCGTTCGTGTTTCGTGTAGACCGGCCAGAATACGACCGCCATTGTCTCGGTTGCAAATTTTTCGCGTGTAGAAGCATCGAGGCAACGCTACTCCATAGGGGGTACATCGTGTCGGTTTCTCCTCCGGTATAAAGCCTGTTCCAGACCGCTTCTGTGTACAGCCGTGTCGTACGAGTCCGCTCGACAAATGCACGTATTTGCTTGGCTACCTGGTTCGCTAATGCCTTCGCTGTATCAGCTTCTCTCGGACATGCCCTTCTAGATTTAGACCTGGATGAATATTCCTGTACGTTCACCTAAGATTAACACACTCGTATACGTACCTAATCAAGATGGACATTCAAATAAGTCGTTCATTTTTTATTTTTACTTCTGGCTGAACTTTAGTTACTTTCAATAAAATTGCGTGTAAATATGTATCTAAATTTGACATGAAATTATTCGGGCAGCAATTTACAATATGTTCAAACAATCTGTAATATCGTTTATGTGCTATCGTGTCCTAAGTCTGGAAGTATAGGTTATGTTCATCGTAAAAGTAGAACAAATTAATCTACAGACACACAGCAGAAACATTGGTCACCATTTACTATTAGAAAACATTATTAACTTTCATAAACGAAACACAATCAAGTACTTTAAATCATGTTAAAAACATCTGCAGACATTTTCATCAAACCTTTGGTCCATCATAAAGCACATGACAGTCGAATATAAAATTAGCTTCCATTACAATTTCAAATTTTCCGTTAACAAAAGAAGTTTCCTTGAACTTACAAAAAATGAACCTTCAAAGTCAACCTTCAAAAAGGTTATCTTGTTTCATGACCATCGTCCAACCCTTTTTCCCGCCATGAAGAGTGGTCGTAAACGACGTTTCATTCGGCCGAATAGTTTTAATTTAGTCTACTTTGAACGGGAGCAGTTATAGCGTTCGAGTAAGTTGGAAAAGGGCTCGATGGGTCGTCGGATGGCGCCGGAATACAGAAGTCACGGTTATTGCACCCGTGGAAGCAGACTGCATCGGGACGCTGGGCGTACGCGTGACTTGGTCGCACGTTTGACATTGTTGGGCAACGAAGAGGGGCCCATTGTTCGCGTACCGTGCGAATCGCCGCATGGATCGGCATGCTTGCCCACAAATAATAACATTTCTGTGGGACAATAAATAAAAGCGGGCCCTAAAGTGGACCGGCCTGGCGCCACTACGATGCATATAAACAGACTGCATGTATACTCGCTGTGCTCTGACGTAACCGAGATGTTCCACCGATAGCCTCGAGGACTTGGATGTCATAGTCGCTTGGCGTTTTTGCTTGCCCTGGAAAATTAATGGGGTATGCAAGCCTAGTTTCGTTTGCATCTAGAGATTTGGTTCGATACGAAGGAAACTTCTCTGATCTATTTGTGGATATTACGGCCGTTTGCACCAGCTTGATAATAAAAGATACCGAAGAATAGAAAAATTTTGTGGTAATTTTTTAAAACTCTTAGGTTGCTTTGTACTTCCGATGTACTCATGTCCAATTATAGAAATGTGCATTGTAAGAGTCACATGAAGGAAGCACCCAATGCAAATGCAGTGACTCAACAACATAAACTCTAGGATCCGACAGAATTACAGTGCGAACACTGTCGTCTGTAACACAGCAGTGGTTACGAGGATCGTATGGATTCTAATGGAGCAAAGATTACTTATCTGAGGGCAGTGAAAATGCATTCCTATTATTCTTCCTAGAGTTTACGTTACATTCTCTACGTACCTGGCCAATGTACTTTACCGACTCCGTGGTTCTTGCGAATGATAATGCATAGGCTTACTGTTATAGGAGATTGTAATAATAAAAATAGTTCGGGGTTATTTATGCACTTGAAACGTTTACAAATATGCGGCAAATGTGGTGACCTAAGATCACGTATGTGCATACATCACTTGTTCTTCACTTTTATTTAATATTGTTTGTGTTATAGTACAGTAATATAGTCAATCATTTGATTTTTTTTATTTACTGTAATTTTTAGTGTGTATAGTATAAAGTACTTTAGTGTTCAGAAATGTTCAAAATTCAAAGTTTCAATGTTCAGAATATAGTCCCAGAATTGTAAGGTCGTTCCAGAGCTTGAAAGTTCCAATGTTCTAAAGTTACATTATTTTAAACTTCTAAAGTTCCCAGAGTTCTAGAACCCCTGTCAATGACCCAAAGTCCTCAAAATTCTGAAACCCCAAAGTCTCAATGTCCGAAAGTTCCCAAGGTTGCAACATTCCAACGTCTCAAAACCTCAAGGTTCCAAAGACCTAAGTCCACAAGACCCCAAACTATCAAAATACCTAGGATATCCTACCATAAAAAATTCCAAGCCTCCCCAAGATCAAAAGCTAAAGTTTAATTCGCCGATAATTCCAACTAAACATATACAAGAAAATCATCGCAGTATTTGTGCCCTCGATCCAAATGTGTTCCGGTGAAAATAGCTTCTACGAGCCGTTAATCGTAGCAATCTAAGGTTCGATTACGAGGCTTCCGGTCGATTAAGAACGGATCGATTCGCACCTGGCTCGACTGGGCGAAAATTCTCATGGGTCCTTTGTCACCCGGACGTCGCACGCATGTTCGGGCCGGTAACACGCGTGGAAAGAGCGGGGCAAAGGGGATGGGAAAAAGGGCACTCGCGACACGGCAGCGGCAAACAGCAATAGCAACGACAGGGGAGTCTCAGGTGGCCATTTAAGGCACGGACATTTCGTTCTGTCACCGTGTTCCGTGTTCAGCGTCGGCCAGCGTTGCGAGGAGGCCACCTACGCGCCGCTCCTCCTCCTCTTCCTCTTAGCGGCTGCATTGTTTTATAAACGGCCGCTGTTTCTCATGATAAGCAGAGTAAAACGAAACTAGACACGGCCCTTTCGCCGGAACGGAACCGGGAATCCGCTCGGGGCCGTCACATTTTCGCGTTTCACCCGCGGCCATATCTGAATCCTCGTAATGCTTCGCAGAAAATGTACCTACTTACCTTAAGCTGCTTTGTTTCCGGTTTTCTGGATACGATACTTGAATTTCAATGTGTATATACAGGGTGTGTTAATAAGTACCGTCCTTTTAAATACGCTCCCTTAATGCACGGTAACGGTCATGCATTAAACGAGCAGGGTGGTCTTCAGAGGAAAGTATTGTTTTTTATGGACCATCAAGTTTATATGATTTAGGGACAGAAATATAATTGGAGTATTGCAAATGTGTGGTAATGTCTGAAGCGAGTTGGGTGCGTGTTAATTCGGTCCGTGTGAAACTCGCATGTGTTGTGCAAGTATTACATGGGAACTTATATAGTCGTGCACATAAAACTTATAATGTCGTGTTATACGTGTGTTCTAAGAGTGCAGGTCGTGTTATAGGAGTGTCGTTACAAATTCTGTACCGTGTTACATCGGAACCATGTCAGAGTACCGTGCTATAAGTTCAACTCTTGAACATTTAAATTATACAAGTGCGGTTTTTACATGAATCTGACATAGTTTCTGAAAGATTATCAAAATCCCAGAAAGATTTCTGACAAACTCAGTTTCATACACAATCGTTTGTTTCAAAATTTATAAGATCTGCAACTTCTTCATTTCGTGCTTGTTATACTAAATTACACAACGTTGCCAAGTGTTGAAAGGATTAAAGTACGGGAAAAATTAACGAGCCAACGTAACTGCATCATATAGAATGAACGTCCAGCGACCTTTTACGACACTGTCCCTTAAATTGAACCCTGTGAGAAGTGTACGGCCAACGTGCCGCTTAAATATCACCGAGATCAAAGTGTTAATCGTGGTACAATGTTGGCATGCTTTCTCGCGATGCACCTAAGCGTCCAACGCCCACGCGTGTACGCGGTGCATAGGACGCTTTGCAATAAAAGACACGGATTCCATGGATTAAATAACCAACAAGAAACATGGAAACGCTGCTAGAGATTAGAGGAGGACGCGAGCGAAGGGGAAAGTTATTGCCTGGTTCCAGATGATCGCTGCTTCGATCCGACAGGGATATTTGTTGAGGAAGCAACAGATAAATTGCAAACCTGTTCAACGAAACGATACTTCAAGTTCAAATGGGACGTTTCGAGGATTTTGTGGATGAAGACATTAGTGTTTCGATTGTTTATGTGTTAATATGATTTAGTGGATCAGTTAGGCCGATGGAGAACTTGTACAGGTGAACATGTGGGCGCAGGGAGAGTTATTCTAGTTTTAAGATATTGAAGAGAATTTTTTAGTTTGAGTAATTGGGCGATTTGGAAATTTGGGTATTTCTGAATTTGGGATATTGGAATTTGGATATTTTCAAATTTGGGAGTGTGGAGGTTTGGGTACCGAGTTAGGAAATGTGGGAACGTGGGTATGTCAAAATTGGGGGACCTGGATTTGAGTAATTCCGAATTTGGTTATTTCCGAATTAGGGAATATAGAAATTTGGATAATTCCGAATTAGGGAATTTGGAAGCTTGAGAATGTCCAACTAGGAAAATTTGGAAGTTAGAATAATTCCAAACTAGGTTACTTCCGAATTAAGGAACTATTATTGCAAAAAAATAATATTCCAATGACAATCCTAAAAAATGCAAAATCCTTACCACACAAATCACACACTTTTCCAAAAAGGTGCTGATCTAATCGTTAACGCATGAATATAATTCAGCTGAAAATTACATCTTGCACTTCCTACTTCATCAATAATAGCGCTAGCAATAGTTGCAACTAATTTATGCCGTTTCATCAAAGTCCTCTTGGTTATTGAAACTTAGCATTCCATTACATGCCCGTTGATGAATGCAACTCTCATCAACAGCGTAGGAACATAAGAGCAATAGGCATCGTAAAGACAAGTTCCTTGCACACACGATGCGTTTACATTTTACAGGCTGTAACGGTGAACCTCCTACAGTCTTATCTAACGGCGATACAACAGTAGGTAGAGATTATGTCCTGCATACATATTAATCAACGGTCCGTGGTACGTGAATGATCGCAAGAAGCTGAATGCACGAGCACGATTCACGATAATATCATGCAATATGAATGAGACTAACGTTGAATCGAGCTGGTAAAACAGGCTTTTTTTCGAAATTACTATTTACAGAATGTAAGAAGCTTGATATTCTTCCTCCGTTCTTTATATTGCATCGTAATTCTGTACCTTATGTAATTGTTTGTTAGAATTTCATTCAGGAAACTTTACTTGTTTTATAAAACTTGAAATGAGACATTGTTTCTTTGATGAACTGTCTTATAACATTATGAATTATTTGAAATAAATACAGGGTGATTCATATAACTTGTATACTTTGTAGATGAACAACTTTTTAAATATGTTCAACCTTGAGATCTTTAGACATCATAACCTAGAAGTGTACATTTACTACATATGCCCCCTTAAACAAATTCCTATAAAAAAATGATCAAGGATATTTAGAATTTAAATAATAACAGACAACAATTTATTAGAAGTTTGTGTGGACCCAGTATATAGAAAATAATCATCAATGAACGAAATTTGTATTAGATCAGTGTATAATGTAGAAAATGAAGTTCATAAATGTTGCGCAACATTATGGTTTGCAACCATATACGAGTTACAGGGCTATTTCAGACCCTACAGAAAGTCGTATCAGGCGGACGTGCACGAGACGAACGGTCAATCAAAGGCCAATAAATTCCTCGGCTGTAACGTTGAATCGACTTCAAGAACCTGTCGCAAGGCAGCACCGTGATAAAGCAACACTCATCGACCATGTTCACACACGCTCGACCGTGCACTTAATCGGTGCATGAGTTGCTCGAGTGCCACTCGAAATCATCGACATACCTTTATTACAACCGAAAGTATGTTCCCATGCGGAGAATTTTTCACGAAATCCCGTCTGACGCGTACGGCCCTGCACTACTTGCAAAGATGGCGCGGACGTTGTGCAAAATCCTGCATCTAAAATGGCTGTTTTATTGCTTGCTGTTTAGATTTGTTTTTTAGGTTACCAGAGTGTAGTTTAGGTTGACTTTTTGTATAGATGGTATCAAAATAGATATTAAAAGATATAAGTTTGTTATGGAAATATCAAATATTTTGTCAATTACTATTTTTCATTGTGTTCTATTTAACTTTCGTATACTAAAATGTCTGCCCATAAGCCTCACTAAACCATAGGCTCAAGAATATATTTGTTCTACTTGAATTTACGTGTCATGTCATAAGTGTGACTAATGCTAACTCAATGTCTAATAGCACAGAAAAAGATCATAAATGTCTCATATAATACAAACTTAAGAATTTTTTCCACTTGAAATTTTTGTTCTGGTTCATTAATATCAGAGCTACAGAAAAAAATCGTACATGAGGTACCCATTTTCCATCGAGAGCACTAACTTAATAGTAATTTAGAGTGTACAGATAAATAAACAACCAAATAAAAGACCTAATAAATATTAAACTAGTTTAAACATTTAAGTTAGATGTAAAATATCATTTGATGCACTACGTGCAAATTATCAAGGATCGATTGAAAGTTCCTGTATTACCTGATTCTTTCAGTAAAGTTTTACGAGCGATTTAGGGTTTTTCCACAATAGGATCGTGGAATAGCAATAGAGGTGGATCGCAAAGGGCAAGATTCGCGAAGCGGTTTTAAAATGCTCGACGCATTTGCGAGCTGAACATAGACGCGCGACTAGAATACGTACGAGCAACTGATTTATCGCGTCTCGAACTCGCGCGAGTTCGCCGTCCCTTATCTACGCCATTATCTTGTGAATTAAAGAAAAATTGAACTTTCGTGGGTGCGTCCGTTTCCTCGTTGCACTGCCCGCGGCTGAGAAAAATTCTACTCGTTGTTCTGCTGCTTTGCTGCACGCGCGCCTGCTGCAAACACGTTCCTACTTTCGAATACGTGAGAACGGTCTAGGGACATTTCTGTCTTGGAAATTCTTTGAGCGTCTATCAGATCTGTACACACTCGGAAACCAGATTGGTAGATGTATTTACGTAATAATATGCGGTAATAAATTATAAAGGTAGTGGACTTCTTTTGTGCTTTGAACATAATTTATTTCTAAAGTAAAATATTTAGTGATGGAATAATGTTTGAAATATGATTATGAGACTTTTTAATTGTCGTGTACATGTATTTCTCTGATTATGAATGAACATGTTACAATTTGATTATAATTATTTATAATGACAAACAGAATTATAATTATGTCGTAACAAAAAATTATAGAGTTCTCTCGGAATAAAAATTACAACATCGAAGTCTTGAAATTATGAACAAGTTATTTAACTGTATCACAAAATTTCATAAAAAATTGTTACAACTTTCGTAAAATTATCAAATAGAATCTTTCGTTAAATTCATCAAGTTATTATCAAATATTTGACTCCAAAAAGATAAAAATCGTAGATGATTTAAGCGATTAAAATTTTGGTCGAACATGCTGGTCATTAAAATACAACATATGTATCTTTCAAAGAGTAGCTCATAAATATATTCAGTTTCTTCGCTTTTAAAACGATCGGACGGCAGGTGAAAGAAATGCGCATAAAGAAGCTTAACGGAGACGAAAGGAAAATCGAATAAATTTCACTGATAAAAACGAGTATGGTAAAGTGCTTCCCACCGTTAGTTATTTGACGTCGATTAATTTCTCTAATGGCGCACCTTTCTATTCGTTTCAGAACGGTGAGAGGCTCTTCATTGGGGCGCCAGGAAGTTGGTACTGGCAAGGTAAGGTTTCTTCTTGGTCCTAGCTTCCAGGTTCCATTTAGGTCGATTATTTCATAATCGATAATACCTTGAAACATGACACCGTGATAAAAAGATAATACACTTGTAAATACACATCTCTCTGTCTGATTTTTCAATGTTCGAAGAGGTTCAAGAATTTTAATTGGCTTCTTCGAGCGTTGAATTATCTTACGATAATTCGAGAATTCAAATATTCAATTATTTTATCTTTTTTGTATAATTCTAGCTAGTGACTGTGAGAAGAATATTAAATTGTTGTTCAATATGGAGGTTTTGTGTTGAGGAACGTTTCGTGAGTTGATCTTGGTATTTTTATTACTGTCTGTTTATATTATCAGTTTAGAGTTACAGTTTTTTCTTAAAATTTCTATTAAAGTTAAAGTTTTAAGCTGAGTATAAAAATTGAGAAGATAATTTTAAAGATAAAATCGTCTTTAAATAATCGTCCTTAAGTGTCGAATGAAATGGATCAAAACGATTAAATGAATACATTATAAATATTTACACGTTACATTGTATGGAATTAGATAATGTACAAAATACTCCATGTTCGAATATGAGTCCTAATTTTATAAATTGTCACTTTTAAAATTGAAAGTTGTCCAATGAAAATATTATTCTCGCAGTCTACTCTGGGTTCTAAATTTTCTCTTCAGCCACAAAAGGTAACAATCGCAAGCAACAATTTAAATCGCCAAGCTCTCCCCTAAAGCAAAATCAGGCTTATCAAAATTCTCCGCGAGAACTGCAATTCGATGAAATAAATCGGCACTAATTGGTGAGAAACTGGGTCGCTAATAAAAAAACGAACGGAATTCGAGCTTTCATAACGCCTGGGCGATGGAACAGCAACACGAGAGAACAATATCGCGACATACCCGAGCCCCGTTGGTCTTTTACAGAGAATTTAGAGACTTTCGTTGAACGATTGCAGGTCAGATATACTCGATCAGCACCGCTATGAGGTTGAAGTTCGTAGCGACGATGCTATTCACCCCCGAAGCAGAAATATCAGGTACCGCGTACTTGCAGGCGTCCTTAATCAAACAGACATCAAAAATAAAACGAAAAATAAGAAACGTCGTTTAACAAGTCCCATCGTACCTATCCGTATTTCAAACCTCTAATCAGCTGCCATTTTGTTAACGACGGCGGCCATTAACACGTGTTGCTTCACGCTCGAAGACTCCCTCATCAAAGCCTATGAAACTTGACGGGTCAAAGCGTCTAATAACGAATTCTTCTCGTGCTTCAAATATCTTCGTTGCTTTCATGAACTAATATACTCGAGAAATTCTACTCGATGTTATAGTTCGACAGATGAGATCGGTGGAAAAGGAGGCTGAAGGTTGACTTTAAAAGTAAACGGGATATTTCAGATGAATAAAGAATAAGATTCTTTTTACAATACTTTTTACAATACACTTTGAAACATTCCAAAAAATTTTTAATTTAACAAATATTTAAAAAAGCAGTTCCCAGCATCATTCATTTCGAGTCTTAATTTAAAAATTTCCGCAGCCTCAAAAAGCAACAAAGATATCAAAGCTTGTTTAGAAGCTTTTCGGACGCTTTATCCCATAAGAAAAGAACGATCCACCCGATGGTGTTTAAAATATATCCAAAGTAATTGGAGAGCAGTATCGCCATCGCATTTGACGTATACTTTCCTCACACTTGCTTGGCAGTGGCCCTTGATTAATTTCCAGTAATTACATGTTCATCCGGCTTCCACTCATACGGTCTCACCGCGATTAACAAAACGCCTGTGATTAATATCCGATTGACGATTAATTCTCCGTGTGCTATTGTTTATTAATTACTGCCAGGTGAGTCGAGGGTGGCAGTGTTTAACAGGTGCAGGCCTGCTTCTTGCAGCTTCGCTGTGCGGCCACAGAATAATTCCGAAGGCCTGTCTGAATAATATACCTAATAGTGCTAAAAAAAAAACAACTGTTGTTTGAGCCACGCTATTTAATTATGGTTGCCTGGCAGTAGCACTGAACGGAATAATACCAGCCACCTTATTACGAATAGAGATGCGCTTAGAAGCTAGATTAATTGAGAACGTGGCTTAACTTTTTTCACCAGCGTGTATCTAAGTATTTTAATCGTTATCTGACTGCGATTTTACCGTGGTGTTAATCGTGTGTTTAGTGTGGTTTGATTATTTCATTCGGGAGCAATGTAGACTTCCTTTGGGTAAGGAGTGGAGGAATGTGCAACTATTTGTTTTGAAATCTGGGAGAGCTGTGAATTTGGTCTTTTTTTAATTTCTGAATTTGCGGACCCTCAAATTTATGAAATTTCAAAGGGTTTTGTAAATAGACAAATGCAAAAATTGCTAAATTTCTAATTTATTAAATTCGAAAATAGCAAGCTTGTCAAATTTTTACATTTCCTAACCCCATATTCCTAAATTTCCATGTGTTTTAAATTTCTACATTCTCAATTTTCTAAATCTCTATAGGCCAAAATTCCACTTTTACAAATCCCTGTATAACCAAACTCTACATGCCAAAATCCCTATATGCCCAAATTCTACATTTCCAAATTTCTATATGACCAAATTCTGCATTCCCAAATCCCTATATGCCCAAATTCTACATTGCCAAATCTCCACTTGCCCAAATTCCACCTTTCCAAATCCCTATATCCCCAAAATCTACATTTCCAAATCTCCATTTGCCCAAATTCCACCTTTCTAAATCCCTATATCCCCAAAATCTCCACTTGCCCAAATTCCACCTTTCCAAATCCCTATATCCCCAAATTCTACATTCCCAAATCCCTATATCCCCAAATTCCACCTTTCCAAATCCCTATATCCCCAAAATCTCCACTTCCCCAAATTCCACTTTTCCAAATCCCTATATCCCCAAAATCTACATTTCCAAATCTCCATTTGCCCAAATTCCACCTTTCCAAATCCCTATATCCCCAAAATCTCCACTTGCCCAAATTCCACCTTTCCAAATCCCTATATCCCCAAATTCCACCTTTCCAAATCCCTATATCCCCAAATTCCACCTTTCCAAATCCCTATATCCCCAAAATCTCCACTTGCCCAAATTCCACCTTTCCAAATCCCTATATCCCCAAAATCTACATCCCCAAATCTCCACTTGCCCAAATTCCACCTTTCCAAATCCCTATATCCCCAAAATCTCCACTTGCCCAAATTCCACCTTTCCAAATCCCTATATCCCCAAATCCCTACTTGCCCAAATTCCACCTTTCCAAATCCCTATACGCCCAGATTCTACATTCCCAAATCCCCACAATCTCCAATTCCTAAATTCTGAAATTTCAAAATTCCCAAATTCCCGTATTCCTAAATCCATAAATCCTTAAACTTCCAATCCCCAAATTTACAACTCTAATTGCTAAACTGAATTTGAAAAACTCAAACATGTCCAACCATAAACATTACCCAAAGGAACCCATACTTGCTCCCGAGTTTGTTAACAAGTTTGCGAGTGATCCGACTCGGTTTGAATATCTGACATTTTCAGTGTGTTTTTGAACTAGTGTTTGAATTAGCGTATCTTCGAATTTCGCAGTCAGAAACGAAATTGTGTTTGGGAAAGTATGTGTCGTGAGTCTGTGGTCGATCAGACTGTATCAATTGCCGCTTATTTTACAGGCCAAGCATTTTCACAGCCGTTGAACAGTCGTTCGAGGCTTATGTTCACGAAGGAGGGACCAGCAACAGAAGACGATAGCTACATGGGTTATTCCGTCACGACCGGTGACTTTACTGGAAATGGTGACAGCGGCACCGCGGTTGGCGTACCTCGTGGCTCTGAACTTCTCGGCAAAGTATGCTCATGAAATATTAACACGTAATTCCGTAGAAAAAATAACAATGGAAAATGCCACCGTCGGAATTCATTCTTCCAGCGAATACGTTGTTTACTCTCCCTAAGAGAAACTTTGATAGCAATAGGCATTATCATTTTCCTTGTTCGATAAATTGAAACGTAAAGTCTTCAACAATTAAATTCATGATTATTACTATCAAATAGTCAAAACAGCTTCTTTATGATTTCACGTTCTTTATTACAAAATTTTATTGTCGCACTTCTGTCCAAATTTCTGGCATGATTTGTGAAGATAAAATTTTGCAAATGTTGGATGTTTTATTTATTTATTTTCCACTTCATTTTCAATTTAAGAGTATGTTTAATTCTGGTAGTTATAATGTTCATTTGAAGCTGGATATAAGTACACAGTTCACGTTGAGTATGAACATTCATATGTTCAGTGTGAATATTTGTTCACATGTTGAGTATGAATATTTATTCACATGTAGAGTTATGAATATTTATTTACATACTAAGTTATGAATATTTATCCACATGTTGAATTATGAGTATTTATTTACATATTGAGTTATGAATATTTATCCACATGTTGAGTACAAATATTTACTTATGTATAGAATATAAATATTGATTCATACGTTAAATAAATAGGAAGATTATTCAATAGAGAATTTAATTGTAGGTTATACTCTTTACCTCGAACATGACGAATCCCCGTAACATCACTGGTGAACAAATGGGAGCTTATTTCGGTTATGCTGTCGCTTCCGGTGATATCGATGGCGACCATTTGGACGATCTTATAGTTGGAGCGCCTATGTACACCATACCAGATAACCCGGAAATGACCATCGAGACCGGAAGGGTGTATGTTATCTATCAAGGCGCTGGACCTGAAAAATTCCGCAAAGTAGATACTAGGTATGTCGTTTCTATTTTTAAATTACATTATAATATTTATTACATGAGTTATTATGCAAAACGTTATTTATATATGGTGACTCTTTGAAAAATAGGACCAGAACTTTATGAAATATGATCATTTTCAAATTTTATGACCAATTTCCAGATTACTAAATTTTCAAATTTCTGAGTCTCCAATTTCATATGTTCCTAGATTCTCAAATTTTTAAACCTCCTACGTTACATCTCTAAATTCTCAAATTTCAGAATCTCCAACTCCCTATATTCTCAAATTTCTATATGTCCTTTCTATTTTTCTAAGAGCTCAAATTTCGGAATCTCTAACTTTCCATCTCCGTAAATTCTCAAATTTCTAAACCTTCTAACCCTCAACTTTCTGAATCTCCAACTTCTCATTCCCCATAAATTCTCAAATATCTGAATCCCCATCTTTCCACCTTCCTAAGTTCTCTAAACCTTCCCATCTTGATTTTTCAAACTTTCCTAGAGAAGTGAATCTTGCTCCTGTAGCATCGCTTCGCGAATTCCATTCCGAAATATTTGAGCGCTCAAACAGAAACGGACCACACAGATCGTTGAACTCTAGCGATAATTACTTATCGTTATCCAGGGACGGGGAGAGCAACCGCGGACGATTCGGTTTGTCATTGGCCTCTCTGGGGGACATCGACCGTGACGGCTACGGGGACTTCGTGGTAGGTGCTCCTTACGGTGGTCTTCGTGGTCATGGTGCCGTGTACATCTACCACGGTTCACCAACCGGCGTCCTGGAGAAATATTCCCAGGTGATCTACGCTGAGAACCTCGACGTGCCTGTGGACACCTTCGGATTCTCGGTATCCGGTGGCTTGGATCTCGACGGGAATCGGTATCCAGATCTGGTAGTCGGCGCCTACGAGTCTGCCACCGCGATGTTCTTCAGATCTCGTCCTGTCATCAAGATGGATTCCTTCGTGTCGTTCGGTTTGCAGTCCAAACTGATCTCGTTGGATGACAGGAACTGTACATTATCCAGTGGAACCAGGGTCACCTGTCTTCTCTTGAGAGCTTGCTTCAAATATAGTGGCGAGGGTGTCTTCCCCAGACACCGTTTCAACATTCAGTACGTACTGGACGTGAAGAAGATGAAGACTCCGAGGCTGTTCTTTTTGGAACTGGAAGACATGAACGTCATGAATCGTACTATCGAGGTGGAACAGGATCGAGAGTTCTGTAGCGTGATTCAGGTAAGGCCCTGCGATGTCTAGGGATTTTGCAGACGCTGTAAATGGGACCCCAGTATAAAGCGTGACAAATCGGTTCTTTGTTCATAGGTGTACGTAACACCGAACATACGCGACAAACTGACGTCCCTCGACGCAGAGATGCGTATGAGTCTAGCGGAGGAGCGTCTGGAGGACAATAGACCGAGGGAACCGAGACTCCCCTTGCGACCGATCCTCGGCTCGACGACGTCCAGGAAGGACTCTCTGTCCATCAGAAAGAACTGTGGCTCCGACAACGTGTGCATCCCCGATTTACAGATGTACGTGACGTCGAACGTGCACAAGTACCTGTTAGGCTCCGGCAAGAAGCTGGAGTTGGATGTCTTGGTGCAGAACATAGGCGAGGACGCGTTCGAATCGACGTACAACTTGAGGCTACCCTACGGTATCGATTACATCAATGTGGAGAAGATCGAGACTATGGGCATACCCGTGCAGTGCTCGGCCCCTAACAAACAATGGAACAATAATACTCTTCGTTGCGACATCGGTAATCCGTTGCCGAAGCAGGGAATAGTCAAGTTTAAGGTGCTTCTACAACCAGTCACTTCACACGGGATGAAGCCGATTTATGAATTCGAGATGGATGTTAATACCACTAATCCCGAGAACAATTCGACGACCGGGGATAATAAGTACATCATGAAGCTCCCGATTTGGATCGAGACCGATCTACAAGTGGACGGCGAGAGCAAACCCAAAGATTTGTACTATAACCCGGATAATTATACCAGCGAGACGAATGCTACTACGGAGGCGGAGTTTGGACCAGCCATGACACATAATTACACCATACGTAATCAGGGTCCATCGGAGGTGATCGAAGCGGAGGCTTTCCTTATTTGGCCAGCGCAGACGCTCGCTGGAAATGAATTATTGTACCTACTGGAACAGCCGGAAACGTCGGGGCACATCGATTGCGAACCTGCCAATGCAAATTATCTTAGTTTGAAGGTATGTGTTGCATTGTATGCGTTTTAGGGAGTAGAGATGGATCGAATCACTCAGTAGTGTTGAACAATATTCGGTGTATTGTAATTAATAGTTACACTCAAGTGCAATTTGGCATCAGGATACGAATTTGGACTCCCAAATTTTCATATTTGCAAACTTCTGAAGATTCGAACTATCAAAGTTTTAAACTTGTAAGTTTCCTTCAAGGTTCCATTCCTCAAATTCTTAAATTTATCAAATTACAGATGGTTGAACGCAAAAGGCTGTACTACCATCACTCGTACCCTGCAGGAGTGAGCATGTTCGAGTCGCAATCAGGCAAAGGGATAAACGTGCAAAGCGGTTTCGAACACGACAAAAACAAGTCGAACCAGCACGAAGAAACGGAGATCAACACCGGGGACAGTTCGGATATCCAAAAGATGCGTCAGTCGTCCTCAACGTCGAACGTCGTCACCAACGGGACTAAGGTGATACAGTTAACGTCTTCAGAAGGCCAATCAAACGTCCACGTAACTTACACGCAAAACAGCTCTGGAACCGGATCCATGAACACGGGAAGCCTGACTTCCGGTACCAACGGCGCGATTTTCTACACGCAGTCCGGTGGTGGGAGCACCGGAGCAGCTGTGGGCGGTGTTTTCCGCGAAAACGAGGACAACGTTTTAAATTCAAGACGTCCCGAAGAGCACTATGGTGGTCAAACGAGTCAGACCACGTACGAGAATCGGTATGGCGGCCATATTGGTTCCTCTTCAGGCGACGAGGAGTTGTGGAGGCAACAGGAACATCGTCAGGAAGATCGAACACAGTATGCGCGAAGGAAAGAGCAGCAATTCGGTCAACCACCGGAAGAGCAGGAACGTCCGAACTATACGAATAGACAGGAAGAGGGTTACCGACAGGAGAACCGTTTTAGAGCCACTTCCGAAAGTTACGGGGCTGTTGGGGGTGCGTTCGTCACGGGAGATCGGGAGGATACCATCAGAGGAGGAGAATTCGGGTTCCAGCTGCGCAACGTTAGCTCCAAACAAGAACTGGAACAGTTATTCGGCTCCCTATCGAGGTCGGCGGTATATGAACTGCAAAGCGGGCGGCGTAGGAATTACGTGCAGTTTATGGGCAGGTTCAGAAACTCAGGTGATAGGAGGGAGTACATAGAATTCGAGGACGGCTCCATATTTCCTCTTCAAGATCGGAATGGAAATGACAGCTACATGTCCAGCGAACCAAAGGACGGTCGATTCTTTATGATGGAGGGTGAACTGTTAATCGACTCTACTGGTAAGAAGAGGTACATCGTTCTTAAAGATGGCCGGAGGTTCGCTGTGGAAGGCACCTTCAGCTATACCGAGGAGCGGACGATCAGCGTGGACGACCCACGGTACCAATCAGGTTCGAACCAATACGAGTCTAAAGGCTACAGCACGTCCTGGAACGAGGAAGCTGAACGAGCTCGTGTCGCTGAATACGAAAAACAGTACGAAGAAGTATACCGCAGAACTCACGAAGAGAGGAAGACGGAGGACAGAACGGTGACCAGTAGAATTTATGGAAGAGAGAATCGTGGCACCGTGACTGATGCTCCAAATTCGGATGACGGGTCCAGGTCGAAGCGCGAGAGCGACATGGTGGAGTTGAAGGACTTCAAGAAATTCGAGAGCCTTCAAAGAAGTCCGCGAGACCTGGCGAAAGATCCTGCGATGGACGGCGCGTTCGGCGAGAAAACGGACTATGAAAATAATATGAAGACGCAGGAACCCACGGGTCCTTGCGACGCCGCGAAATGCGTGATGCTGAGGTGTGTGCTGGGTCCTTTGAAGAAGGACGAAGAAGTCTGGCTCGTGGCTAGATACAGGGTCGACGCGAGGACCTTGAAGAAGGCGGCTCCTCAGGAAAAAGTGAGGGTCTCCACTAAACTTGTTGCTCAAGTCACCAAGCAACAGTACATTGGCACACCTGCTGAACAGGTGGTCAAGAGCCACGAAATCAAAACGAACGTTGCACCAAGCAGCACGCCATCTGGACCGGATGTCATTCCGCTATGGGTTGTGGTTCTCTCCGCTTGCGCTGGAACGATCATTTTGTTGCTACTTATTTTCCTTCTTCACAAGGTTTGTTTCAGATGTTTATCGAGATCTCTATATTTCCTGATTTTATCAATTTCTTGTGAACTTATACCTTCGCATTTCCAGATCATTAGTGTCTTATGTTCCTATATCTCCTTTGAAATATTACTAATACTACGTATTATACTTACCAAATATCTATGTGAAAATGCATAAAGTACCTTTAATTTTCTTCCACAGTGTGGATTCTTCAAGAGAAATAGACCGTCCGACGCTCCAGAGAGGCAACCGCTCAACAGGAATGGCCACTTCCAGCAAGGAGACGACCACTGAAAGACCGATCAGTGGAACGCATATCGAATAAAGAAAATGTCGAACGACAGCAATCGAAACGAACGAGCAAGAGAGTGCCTTATTCTTTCACGAGGAAGCGGAACCATGCACTGGCTGTGCCTGTATGCACATCACGCTCGTCGAACTGTAATATAGTTTCCGTGGCGAGTAACGAAGCATAATTTCAATTAACAATTCGCGAGTGCCTTGATCTCCAGGCCAGAACGAAGAAACTGCTATATATAGGGTGAATTGTGGAAGCGATTCTGCGATCTTTTTATTTTTTATTTCGACTGCCACAGAATACTCTTTTCCAGCTCCTGCAGCTCGACCATGCAAGTTTCTAGTCAGGAGACGTCTTCTTTTTCCTTTAATTTTTTTTTAATTATCTGTAATATCTACTTAAGCCGCCCGTTCATCGACAGTGACGATGTTTTTCAAATTTGTACTTTGTTAATTCCAGCGTGAGATTTTAGGAAAATTAGGAGAAACAATTTTGTGGCCATATTTTAACTTTAGAGGAGCTTGAATTTTTGCTTTTTGATAAATTAATTTCTGTAAGAGGCTTTGATATAGAAATTAAAGATTATTGGGTGATAATTTTTAGCTTATGCAAATATTTAGCTCTTCTTCGAATTATGGAAATATAAATTAATCATGCTTTAATGTTGATTATTTGAAAATTGATGCAATTTTCTGTCATTTTATCAGGTGTCTATTTACCAGTTACCGTTTTGGTAAAATAGTACTTAAACAAAATGGCCGCAGGCATTGACGTAAGTAGAATTTTTTAGCGAAGTGAGCCAGATAGCGTGATTTTAGAAATTCGAAGAAGGGTTCGCTCTTAAAATGCTTCATTAGGGAACATTTCAAACTGCCATAAATAATATTTAAGAAACGATATTCTTGTCGCAATTTTTTTATGAAATATTTAAGTTTTGATCAATGTCAGATAAAGTTTAATCACTCGATTTATGTTGACAGATCTCAATCATCGTCGCCGACAGACGATTCATGTTTTCTCTTTAATTTCTGTAAAATATACAAACGGTCTCGAGAACGGGAATTTTCGATTATTTATTGAATTTTTACGTTATTATATGTATATGTAACGTATGATAGAGCGCCGTAACATGAACGGGGCTTGCCCCGTGTGTATGTGTGTACAATTTTGTAAATTATTAATTGTATTACTAAAACTGTTCAGAGAGGAACTAACTAACGCTGAATAATAATATTAATAATAATTGTGTAGAGAATAAAAAAATTTCCTGAGAAAACGGGAAGGTAGAACTGACTTGTATATACAGACTTAAGATGTAATATTAAAAAAATGAAATATATATATATAATATTATTAATACGAACATCATGTTTTGTTTCTGAACTGAACATAAATTTAAACGAATTGAAAATATCTTTTCAAAATTAAGATCATTTCAAGTAATTGATCATTTTTAATGGAGTCACTACAAAGTAAATGGAAGATTAATTTTTCTTGGTATCATTTATTTAAAAAAAATCACAATGACGCAACAGTAGTAGACATAAAACAAATGCATGGTTACTATTAACATGTGCCATTATTCATTTTTACGTCAGGTGTATAAATTGCGTTTTCCTTTCATTGTGTAGTCAACGTGATAAATTTTTATGCTACACACCAAACGATAAGAAAACTGTTTCACATATAAAAAAATATATGCTTCGATAATCTCCTTTCGTTCGATAGATTTTGACGGTATTTTTCCCCTCACACTTTCTCTCTTTTTTTTTTTCATTGATAAAATATATATAAAAATAATCTATGAATACAATCATTTTGTAAAATATACTACCGTATTTCATTAAATACTCTTCTGGGTTTCGAGAGTCTCGTAGAAAAGGACCGTTTAGAAAAATGTTTGGTTCTCTCAATGATTTTTTTTTTTTTTTTTTGTTCGTCGACAGATCAATGAATAAAACGGCCTCGCGAGCAGAACTGAAAATCCATCATTGGACGAAGTAAATCTTATTTAAAAAATGTTCCTTCCCCTTTTTTTGTTCTATTTTCTAAGTTTTCTGGCGAACGTGTTGCTCGACTAAAACGACGGTACAAAAGACGATACCCTATAGAAAAGATACACATATATAAAACGAAAAACCATGAAATGTGTGTGAACCTTTGACAAAGGTAATACCCCACCCAGAATTATTGCTAGAAACACTAACTATCAATTATATACATGTACTGTTAACGCGGTGTACCGATCAGGATGGATCACGCGTGTTATCTGCCGTTTGGAATACATGGTGAAATTAAAATAAATATGCGTAATCTTACGGGCAGTTTCGGGATCGACACTGCTCTTCAAAAAACGCTAATGTGCTATCGGACAATATGTACAAGGTTGCCATTGAAAACATGGCGAATTCATTTCTAAAAACAAAAAGAAGCACGATCAACGAGAATCTTCGTTTCCTATCAAGCTTCATCCGTATAATTTACAGTGATCGGTCGCACGGGGTCTAACTAAAACAATTATGATTTACGTTTATACGGTGAATGTTTTTTTTTGACGAACAAGTACACTAGAACCCCACGTATTTGTACATTTCAGAATTTATAAATAATTCGGACGTTCAGTAGTGACTGAATTTTACATTTAACAATAATTTCCAAAGTCGAGCATCTTTTACTATACTTTCTTTTGTATAATGTTAGAAAACACACACGACAACTGACACCGAGCTAAATGTGGACCCTCAGTACTGATATTTACGATGAGAATGAAATCATAGTCTTATACTTTAAGAGCAACGAACTGTGCTCATGTCCTTCATGGTTGAATTACTTTCCGCAAAGATTCATTTTATTCTCTGCCAAGTAGTAATATGCTTTAAAAATATCTATACATTGATGCTCGACAATAGTTTGATAATAAAAATTCGATAGTACGTTTTATAATTATTTAGATGTTCGCTTCCATTGATTTCAATGTCCTTGAAATATGTTGCGATGGTTAACATTCTGAGTCATTTTTTTCTATACACATAGCCGCTCAGTTTTAGTTCTCGCGATATTCATAAAAATATTTTTGATATTTTCACTTTGATGTAGGTTAGGTTTGATCGAGGTTGGGTTAGATAAAAACAAAAATAGCCTAACCTAAATTTAGCTCATCACGATAACATACGAAAGCATAATTCAAGAGCATCGAAATCGGTAAACAGGATAAACCTCTAAATAATTATCGTTTGTATTATCGAATATTTGGTAAAATTTCATTTTACTAGAATGGAGTTCTATTGTATCGTCGTAGTTAAGTGAATACTAAATGACAATGCAATTGTACCCGTAATCATTTCAACGCTCAAGACATTACCACACTTTACCCTCAGGATTTTCTTAGTTTCTACACACGAATAACCTTGCTCGAAAGGGAGGAACGCGTGATTCTGTCGCGAAACGAGGGAACGAATGTCAAAGTCACCGTCTAAGCTTCATTATCTTTGCACAGTACAATCGAATCGTGCACCTCCTCGTGAGAGTTATCCTTGTATCAGCTATCCGGAACCTGCAGAAAAACATTCTTGTTTTAAGTATTTTGTATTTCAAAATAACCGAGTCGTCCTTACCTTCCACTGCATCTGACTGCCGACATTGTAAAGTTCCTTCAACGATTCAGCCAACTTACCAGAGCTTTCTAGCTCTTTGTATTTGCGATATAATTCGAGCGCAGCACGAGCGTCTTCGGCTGAATCATGCGTTTCTGACTGAATCTTCTTTCCTAGAAAATGCCACGTCAGAAACCGCAGTGACACCATGCGATGATGAGGTAAATGAAACAGCAGTACTGTGTCTACGATCTGTTCAGGTGGTACGACTAAATTTATCACTCTGCAAAAGTCAATTATTTATATTAGAAGCAGCATATTAAAGATACAGTACTTTATGTTGGACTGAACCTCACCTAAAATCATTTTTTAGACCATGACCAACAAATATGATCCCATTATCGACCAGAAATCGCAATTTCTGGTACGTTGACTTCAAGGTGGTTAAGTGTTTGCTACTAAAGTTGGCGTCCAAATCGCCAGGCTGAATTCCACTGAATTTTGTGAGATAGTCGACCACTTGTTCTTGGGTGCTTATGTAGTCGTCTATGAAGGGAGTACCTTCCAAGGGACCTTGCCTATTTTAAAATACATTAAAAACATTCTGTGAGGATTGAAGAAAATGAGTTAATTAAGACTTGAATCAATCAGTACTACACACCCTCGTATACAAGTTATCCGAGCTACAGACATATGGCTCGGTTTTATGGTGGACATTTTTCCATCGCTCCGTAGCTCAGACTCTTCTTGATTTAATGTAACGAACTCCGCATCAATTCCTACCAGTTCCCCTGTAATAAAAGTTTCAGCAACTATCATATATATTTCACACTTCAATTAGCTTGTCGAGAACGTCTTTCAGTGACTGAGACCTTTTTTAGGCATTTCGTCGGACGTCAATGGTGTGAACGTGATACCCCTCGTCCCTCCGCTACGAGCTATACATTTATCTTCCCCAAATACGTCGTAAGTAAGGGGACTGACGAAAGGGGCTGGCTCGGGTGCTGGTACAGCGGTATAATGAAGAACACAAGGGACTTTCCAGTCCAAATTGAACCAAACTGCTTCTTGCGGCGTCACGGCTGATATACTGAATTAAAAACAGAGATGTATGCTTGATGTGTTAACATATTACTTTTGCAGCTAACATATATGTACATTCAATGTATTCATTTATATAGATGGCTACCACATGTATTAAATATGTGATGATTTATCAGCAGATAAAACAAATCCGTTTCACGTACCAGAAGTCGTTGAAAATATACCACTGCGATACTGCGCTGCCAGCAGATCGTTCGTGATAGCTTGGTCCAACTCTCAGCAGCGCAACAATGTTCCTTCTGTCCTCGTTGTTTTTGTCATCGATGTAACAAATAACTGCACTAAGACTATACTGAATTTTGCTACTCTTAACCGAATGGTCCTCGGTGATATCTGATCCTTCAGCGTCTCCGGTATCTGACCCCGCGATAACATGATTTTCAGCCTCGGAATTCTGTTGGGTCACCTCGAAATCTTGATCTTTACCATCACCTTGTCCATTTTCTACCACGACCTGCTCGGTATGCTTGCTACTACTTTCACTATAATCGTTTCTTGCACTGTTCATCTTTTCCACGCATAATTCACCGTTACTGTTCAGAGAAATTTCAATGTTATGAGGAATCCAGGAATGAGAGTAGTACAGGTGACTAGGTGGCGGTGTAGCCACAGGAGTCGAAGAGACCGTGGGTGGTGTGACCGGTGGTGTCGTTAAAGTTTCTGTTGGACAGAGAAATGAACAAGTTTTGGAACATTGTTGAATTGAAATATGACGGTGAATAGATCACAGTACCTGAATCTCTACCAACGTGTCTGAATCTGCATCCAATTCGGGTGCAGTTGTTACCATATCGACAAGGCTTTACGGTTACAGGTACAGGACTCGTAGATGGGCTACTTTCCTTCCCGCTTAAAACTTTTTGGACCACTATATCCATCTGCGTTTGCCAAAACACTTTATCCTAAAACGATGGTAATTTTAGGTGATTAGAGAACGTGATGTTATTTTATGTTCTTGCGGTTTACAAGGCGCAGTCGTGAATTGTTATTCTGTTGTAGACATAGCAATAAGTAAACAATATTTTGATCTCTTAAATATATTTCAAGCATTGAATGACCGCTTCATGTAACACCGCTTCTAACTCTACTTTGATGTATATTTGTGTTTGATGTACCTGCTGTGTGTCTAGGCCACAGTTCAGAGCCAGTATTTGAGGTAGTTTGGTTAATTGTCGAGATTGTAGAGTGGGTGTAAATTTCTGACAACTGTCACACCATGCAGGTGTAATTTTCTCGGGTCTTAAACTGCGGGCAAGAACACTCGTAAACGGAACCTCCTCTGCTATAAAGGGTAAAATTGATTCGTTTCAATCAGGAAAGATACATGTAACCAGTATGTATATGTACACGTATTGCTTGAAGAATGGCTTACAAGGGTGCGTTAATTCTGGATAAACTAAGTTACACAGCAACATGATGGAATGTTTCGTAGCTTCTTGCCCACATTTGAGACAGCGATGTATGTGCATTTGTTCGGATCCAAATAGACGACTGATCTCTGTCTCTTCGTCTCGTACTTCGTTTTCTTCTATAGACTTTTTGTTGTTCTTATCTATCCATGATAAATAGCTGTGTCAGTTTTTATCGAGTAAATATCATCTACGGTTTTATGTTCAATCGTATAAAATTATGCGATAAAAGAAAAATAATACTTTTTTACAGAGGTACACCATTGTTGCGGTAAGAAAAGGACTATGTTTCGGAGGATTTTTATTTGTATCGGCAATGCATTGGTCAACATTTTTTTAAATAATGTCATTACCAAAATATTCTTCATAAATAATGCTAAATGGATTTATAACAAAGCTATAGATATAGGCATCAACAAATATTTCCTTAAATTTATTTAAATGACTGATTTTTTTTTTTGAAAATTAAAACATTGCCGATGCTCACGGAATTTGAACATAATATGCCATGCATTCGCGAAAAGCAATACTCCTTTCCTATAAAAAAAAAACACACAAAAAAATCAGTTTACATGAAGAATACTTCAACAAGCAAACAACTCTATTAATGACCGCAAAATAATAATATACTTTTGTATATTAAAAAAGAATAAACAGCGAAACTGAACTATAAACTTCTCTCGATATTCATTGGATAAACAATCACATACAAAATGAAAAATAAACACAAAAAGTGCCCAATGAAAAGGTTACACATGAATTGTGTTTACCTTTCGATGTGATCCACATATATTTACCATCCCCTTCTTTCTTCCTCCTTTTTTTCCTTTCTTCGTCGTGACTCCTGTACCGAGAACCGATGTCCTGCAGGATACTCGGAAAGTCCTGTTCATTGTAGACGAACGGTGGACACTGAGAACCGCATTTAAGCCGAGCAGCTTCCTCCTCCTTTTGCTGTCTTTTCCGTGTCTCCAATATTTCGTAATGAATTTGATGTAGAATGAATCTATTCCAGCTCTGGAAGGAAATTTAGTATGTTGGGGAATTTCAATTTCTAACAACACTTCTACCACAAGGAATTTTTTTCAGCATTAGCAGATGGAAGATTTGACGGAAAATAGGATTATTACTTTTGTTTTTATTTAATATCAAGGATACAAAGGATTATATGAATTTGGAAGTATAAGGATTTGGAATGATAATATACGTCTCAATATAACACACATACATTTTTCATTTATAAAATACACATTATCCAACATAACATTTTACACATAATTATTAGCTGCATGTACACCTCACTCATTACTAACAATAAATACAATCTTAAAACCCACATAACCATTCAAGAATTAACAAGTTCACAAGTACAAATGCATTCAACTTGAGTTTGTTTATAAATCATTCTCGCTTATTTTTAAAACATTCACAATATTTGTTTTACCGAGAGAAGTACAACAAACTTTTCATAACATTTCTCCAAACAAACTTGAAACTTTTGAGCAACAACCTTGCACACAGCAGCAACTTTACACACTGTCTAGCACGCTATCACGCTTTTACCTGTATCAATCTGATCAAATTTGTCTTCCTCTTTGCTTCAGGATGCAGGTCGCTGAGTATCAGTCCCAACGCTGCTGCTTCCGGGACGGTTCTAAAGGCTCGAAGAAAATTAGCAGCCTGACAAGGCAATCCCCGAGATGTGTCCAACATGTGGAACAGGAATCCCAATTCGCAGGAGAGGCAGAATTCTCTTTGGCACGAATGAGACAGCAACGCTATCCTCACAGACTCGCAATAGTAAAGCAACTGCAAAACAGGAGACAAATGAGTACTTGATGATCTTGAAAGCGTACTTTGAAGATTGTGCTGTACTTACCTGCAACATGCCGTTGCAATAACTGTTGGGAAGTGTAGCTTCCAAGCCACAGAAGCTGGTGTGATTGTACTGATCAAAATCGAACTCATCGTAACCGAGACGTGAATATTTCACCTCGATTTTACGGTAACGTTTAGGTATGGCCACAAAGGTGCCGTCATCGGTTTTAGATCGTGGGTCCCCCGCGAAAAGCTTTGCGACTACACCACGTCGTTTTTCCAAATTGTAAGGTATCTGTAAAAAAGGTATTATTTATTTTTCTTCAAACTGCCGAACATTTGTCTTTTATTGGACGGTCTATACTCGGCACGAATGGACATTATTACAATTCGATGCATAGCGCGAATGTGTACCGTGAAAAAATAAATAATACCTATTGAAGACGCGTGGGACCGAGCCAATAAGTTAGGCTTACGTAGTATGTCTTACAACCTTTATTTCACTCAAATACAACTTCGATTATTACATTTTTAGAGAAATATATTCTATATAGGCATTAGGTGTACTAAAACTATCAATTAATTGAGCACAAATCATTAAACGAAATGCATCGATTACAAAAACGCATTATACTTTTAACACGAAATTAAAGGCAGTATGGTATGTTTCCTTTCACGCTGATTAAGATTCGACAATAATCTGTAATCAATTCTCGACGGATAAATCCACGACACTTTATTCGCAGTTTCATCACACGAACACGGTTTAAATGCATATTAAAAAAAAAAGTAAAAAAAAAAATAGACAAGAGAAAAAAAGATATGCATGCATATTTCTCTTATACTTTTAAATTCGAGACTTTTGATATTTGGAAGCCGAAGTCTCGAATTTAATAAAGATCTCAAAAATTTGCACCGCAATTATTTGTAACATATTTTCATTGTTCCTTGTACTTAAGGTAGATTTCAAATTATAGTAGAATCAGACTTATTTAACACGTTCACACATGTAACTAAACTATACTGAAGATTATGCAATGCAGTTATATGTACAACGTTGTTGGAGCACGTTTATTACTTCTGCTAGAGCACAGGCACATGGTTGATCTGTGTTCATGAAGAGATAGTTCAAAAATTATTGCTTTCTGAAAGTATTGAGGCAAATACAACCACTGCATACTTACACAGCCATCATATGAAATCTTAAAAATAAAAGTCAACTGTAGTTTAATTCTGTTGTGATAATGTATACTGGCGAGCACGCTAGGCTTCACCATGACAAACATGCTTGATTTATCAGAATAATCTTTAAAAACTTTAAACATTCAAAAATTAATAAATTTACAAACATCTGTATTGCGGCTACACACTCTTAAACCTTCAGTACTAACGAGATCAACCAAACGTATTCGTCTAAAATTTCCGATCACGTTTTTGGTGTAGTACTGTCACTTTTCTAAACACAGCACTAGTACAACAGTCACTGAAGATGTTCACTAAAGTTAAGAGAAAAACATTCAGTGTGTATTATAGATTTTCATACATCATCGTAAAAGAAATCATTAGAATACTGTGGACTAGTTTATGAAAATATATCACGATCTCTTAAGTTGTTTATGGACTACAATGTTTATCACGAAACGTTATCAGTCTTAATCACATCGTATTTTGGCTTCCCTATGAAATTAAAAGCTCCAACCATATTGAACTTTATTCGTTACAATACATTACTCTGATTGCATCAACTGGTATGAGTATACTTTATCGTGAAAGCTATAATGAAATTAATAATAAAAATATACCTCTTAGGCAAAAAAATATCTTCTGTATAGCTCACTCAATTGGTAACACACTATGTGTGCTAATACATATGAAATGTACAATTAAAATCGAACGTAACTGTACATTTCATACAAAATCGAAAAAAAATTCAAGTTTTTCAAGAATGATTTCAATAATTTAAAGATAAATGTTGAGATTCACAACGGTTGGCAGTGACAATTCGTTGTGTTCCAACTAGTAATAAGGAATTTAAACATCAAGAACGACATAACCTATTTTACATAACCATAAAATAGGGATTACGGGAGACGTTCGTACAAAGGAGAAACTGGAAGTTCGGACTTTAGGACAGTTTTAGGAGAGCTGGGGAAGTATATTGTAGAAGAGTGGGAGAATATTGTTTCCTCACTTGATTTCTGCGAAATGCCTGAGGATTTGGGGCATAACCTATTGTTCCTTGCATCTTCATTGTGCGCAGAATTTCAGGATCTATTGCTGGTGTTTTCCTGTGAAATCATCAGAATTTTTGTATCTTAGCATTAATAACTTAACATTAATCATGACGTTACGGTAGCGCCTGATTAAACATCTACATTTTATTTTAACACTAGTTCCATCTATTCTACAGAGATATAGAGATGGTAATTAGGCGCTACTGTATTCTATCTTTCTTATAAATTAAAAACCACAAATATTTACCTATACACTTTTCTCAGATACTCTTCTGGCCAATCACTTAATAATGGATGTCCAGTGTAAATAATTGGTATTGAACTGAATGGTGTAATATCATCATCAAATGGTATACATTGCAGTGATTCAACTGGATCTGCAAATTCTGTTGGCCTAGATAAATAAAGATAGGATTATATTTCTGTATTCTTTACATTAGATAGTTCTGATTCTCAAGTTTTATCTACTAACCGAGAAAATGTGTTGAACTGAGGCTCAGGTGTATTTGTAGACATAAGATGTATAGAACCTGCCGAATCTCCAAAACAAAGACACTGAGATGTAGAGGACACATCAAATGATAATATCATTGCACCACCAGTAGCAATCTATGACCACAAAAACATTTATGTACACAATGTAGAAGGAAATTTTTTAGAAATATATTTTGGATATAAGATTTACCTGATACAAGCATGTCATAGGTGGTTGGACATTAGCATAGATGGTATCAAGCAGTTGCATTTGTCCCAAAGGTGATACAACAGCTAAACGACTGGAATAACTGGGTAGGAACTTTAAAAGGAGAGGATATACTAGTGTTGTAACAGGACTTAATGCTCTCATTTGTCTCAAATCATATGCCATTAAGAACCGATCTACTGATAGACCCTGTCGGCTAAATCCATAAATGGAATTGGTTAGAAATAAAAATTCAAATGTAATGGTACTTAATGTTATGTAAAAAAGTAAAAATACTGAAACCTCACCTGTTACTAAAACCACAGGTAACAAGGTAATTTCCCTGAACATCAAAATCACTTAGGGAACCACTATGGGTATCAAAAGTATGTTCTATTGATAATGTATTTGGATCCCTGAGATCAATTCTTCCTGCAGGATTACCAGCACATATAAGCCTACTATGCTGCCTCAAAATTGCACAACCATTTTCTCCCACATGTACCTATAAGTACAGAAGAGGTACTGATATATGTACAAACGGGAATATTATTTTATCACTATACAAAGAAACTTACTAAACCAGTTTCTTTTCCTCTGGTAAGATTAAAATCAATTATTTTTTCCTGATGTCCCCCCATAAGTAATCTGGTTGGTGAAATTTGGAGCATGCATTGCATATCCACCATATTTGGTGACCTATAATATTATTTCTACTTATATACAATGTTCACTTATTTGATACAATCAACATAATATTAACATACATATGCGTAAATATTGGTATGCCTCGTCGCAATTGGCATCTTAACAAACTTTGAGTTAGAACTAAAATTCCCTCATCCAATGGGTGAATATGTCGAACTTCTTGCGTAGCGTGTACTTGAAAAGATGTATACTTCTGTAAGCCAGCTCCATAATAAGATGTTACGTGACCCTATAAAGCATCATTTTTCATCCATGCATTTTTCAATTTGATAATTCCAGATATGTACTTTATTAAAACATTTTCACAACATTATAAATTTGTTGGATATATAAAATTATATAAGCATTAACAAAGCGATCTAAAGTAAATGATAAACTGGATTAGACAAAGTCCTGTAATAATAAAAATCACAATACCCCTTGATTCCCCATCCACATAAGTTCCTCGACATTATCAAAAGTGGCAGTGGATACTCCGAACCTATCCCCCCCATCAGCAAGTAAAGTACGTGTCTCATGAAACTCAGCTCCCAGAAAATCTTCTCCGAATTGTTCAGCTGCAGGTAAATATTCATCGCCAAGAAAGACATAATCTGATTCTTCCCCTGTAATAAAAGATGCAGAAAATTGATATTGAAAAATCTTTCAGATATTGTTATCAATGAAATGTTTAAACGTAACTTGTGATAACATGTTGATACCAAATATAGGTTACTGATTATTGACGTCGGCAACCATTCTTATTGTTTACGAGAACTCTAGTACTTGCGCTCGAACAAAGGGGACGAAATTTCGCGTAGGAACGTCACAGCTGATTTAGATCCCGTATCTAACCCGTGAATTTTGCGTGGCCGTTCGTTGTTGGCGAACAGCTGATTGGAACTAAAACATCGGGCTTCGAAAACAACGGAAAGAGAGGGAGTAGCCAATAACAGTCGGTTGGATTGCCGAGCAAGAATTAATGAGACAAAAGATATCGTGATACTAACGGGTAGTAGGACACCAGATCGCGCACCATGATTCAGGCAACGAGTGTCACGAAACGGTTTTCGCGCCTTTCCATGCCTTCAAATCTTCAGTTGAAGAGATTGCAATTTAATGCGACGAGATACCTTATGCCTTCAGAAGAAAGAAGAAACGTTAAATAAAGATACGGGAAATACTTACAAAGCCGTTCTTGTTCGTCACCAACGCTCTCAGCCGTGGCCTCTACGGACGGGTCGTAGTGGCCCAAAACCGGGTAGTCCATAATCCCGTTTTCAGGCCGTTCGTTTCCCAAGCATCGAATCGCTTTTGAATCAAAGACGGTCGTGGAATCTCCGTTCGGATGATCGTTATTTTCTCATAGCACAATTTTTAACACGCACGCACACGCATACACGCACCTCAGTGTCGCCTTGGCAACTGTGCAACAAGCAAAACACTTCCCCACGAATATTCACCTTTTTCACGTTACCGTAAGATCTTCCGGATTAAAATTCGTGGACGATATAACACATACTACACTCTTTTAACGCGATATATGAAGTGAGACGTTTATCGAGATAGCTTTAATTCATGATTCCACTTTTCTGCGCGTTTCTCCCGTGTAAGGTTGTATGGCGGCCTTGAAGGTGGCGACACCTGTTACTTCGCGCGTTAAGCTGAAATGCTGCCAATAGCAAGGACGTGAAAATCGCTACGTCTAGTGTAATTATCGTTGGATATACAGGTTTGAAAACTCTCGTGGTGGGAGTAATCCCCTAGTGGTGTGGATTAATGACCTCATGCGGCAAAATTGAGAAACTCCGAACAAAACTGGCTATTCTTCTCTCTGCTGATTTCGAAAAGAAGAAGCAGTCATTTCTCGTGCTCTCTGTTTTAAAATATTCTTTATACATTGGTGCAGCGTGTTGCAGGGATCGATTTTACAATTTCATCTCTTTCTGTATGCTTTTTATTTTAAAGCACGATAATAAATTAAAAAGTTGCAGCCTTAGTCTATTCTTAAAATATTGAATATTATAGATCTTCTTTGCTTTAAATATCGAATCAGACAATATGGCAGATATATTTAAAAATTCTATTTTGTAAGTTACAGTATTTTGAATGTTTTTGTTGCACCTTTAAGAATATACATTCTAAGAATACTGTCGCGTGAAATAACTAGGTAGAGATTGAAAGAATTTATTTATTGGACATCGATATATGTACATATATATTTCGCAAGTTATAATTAACGTTGTACATATCACGTAATATACGATAATGATCACAGAAGTGTTAAAGTGTTCGCTGTTTAAAATGGTGTGTTAACTTTTATGAAAATACGCTCCAATGGATTTATAACTCTTCCGAAAATACACTCGTTTATCAATACTTTCGCACGATCGTTATGTTGCATTATATTTACGGTCTAGTATGGAAGAAACATGGAAAAGCAAGGGTGTGCAAGCGTTGTTGCGTTTGCTGTTGCAAATTTCACAGGTATCTAGTGACAAATAGTTTCTACGGACGTTTTACCTAAAACAGACAAAAATTAAACCGATCATAACAATCTTTGCAAATATGTAGAGTGCCTATACATCTCTTTTTGTGAAATAGAAGAGAATTTTAGTAATTGTTATATTAGAATATTTTACATTATTTTATAAAATATAAATATATTTATAATTTCTCAATTACCCCTCAATTATTTATTTCTTTTATATTCTACTTTATTTTCTTAGAGGATTTTTACTTTAAATATATAATATTCGTGTTATTACTTTCTCATAATAATTTTAATCATTATACTTTCAGGTATGTGGTTCGTCTCACGCGATATGCAAATTAATGTAAAAACATTAACAAATAAAAATTACCTTATACGGAGAATAGGAATCGGTAAAATCATGGATGCTGTTAAAACGTAGTACAGCCTCATTGCGTATGTTAGTAACAGGAAAACTTTTAGACGGTTCTTTGTTAAGGTTAAGTGTCTAGTAAGTTGTCAGAGTTGTAAAATACGAACTGGAAGAAACAATGATTGTATGGAAGTCCTGTTGGATGGTGGGCTCACGAAATAGTAAGATTGTTTGAGAAGATCGTGAACGTGATCGTTGTGCGATGCGTAAGACCTAATAAACAATTTCTAAAGTGTATTATCTTTTATAACAAGCTTTATAGCCAAAGCGGGTGATTTACAAATTTTAAATAGAGGTTACTTACCAGTTGGTCGAAGACGGTTACCCTGTTAGTGCTAATGCGAATTAATTTTCAAACAATTCGATTGATTGACCTTACTGAAACGAGTATAAATAGTATATAGTCTTCTGTGAGGATTTATTAGGCTATTATTTCAATTATAATTACGAGTTGTTAAAAAAATTGCTTCAAATTTGAGGTGTCAAATTTTAAATACTTCAAACATAATTTTTTGTACATGAAATGCATCAAATTTTGAACGTTTCAAACTTAACACGTTTAACAATGAACTTTTTAACATGTGAACGTTTTAAACTTCGTTTTAAATGTGGAATACATTAAACTTGAAGTATTGCAAATATAGAATGCTTCAAATTTGAAGCACTTCATACATAGAATGAATGTAATATTTTTAGCTTGAAATGCTTCAAACTTGAAACATTTCAGCCATGAAAACCTGGAATGCTTAAAACTTGAAGCGTCCTAAAATGCTGTAAGCTCTAAACCTCTAAAGCTTAAAACATACGGAGCTAAGAACAGAAGATTCGCATACTTCATGTTCCTCTACTTGATCCTCGTTGCAACCCCGTGATTCGTCGAGCCTGAAGACAACTAATGTTCTAGGACAATCAGCGTTCTCGTTACCTTAATGTCGACGAATCAGACGTGTGCGATGATGAAGTGCGCTAATAAGAAAACCGCTGTCCTCGTCGGATTCCGCCGATTGCCGACGTAATATCCGATTGTTCGGGGTGCCACTAATCGAGAGAGAGGTTTGCTTAGAGGGTTGCGTTGGGAACGATGATCGACGAATAAGTGGCGGTGGTTTCGCACCTACGGTTCGATTCATAGCTGTTTTACGTGCGTTGCTCGTACAAAACGATCATGCTGATCTAATTATATGCTACCTAATAGACGTAAAGCGGATCGATGCATGCCTTGTATTTCGAAAGACCTCTGACTCCTCATTGGTTGCCTTGGAATGAACCGCCTCTGAACGGGAAGCTCGACCGTGGACGTTTTCCTTGAGCTGGCACTACCTGCCTTAGACGAGTCCTTATGCGTTTTTTTAAAAATATATGCACATGTTCGTATACTCGTGTCGTTGTTTTGTGGCATAGAATGAAATCGTTTTTTTTTTTGTATTGTTTTTGTTTTGTTTTATTTTGCTAGTCAATCTGTGTAACGTTTTCGATATTACATATGTTCTGTTGTGATGATTATGTTTCTGGCTGATAATAGAGGGGTTGTTGTTGTACTGTTTAATGTAACATGTGGGCTCTACTTCTAGAAGTGTCTTTTTTGTGTGGTTTAGTTATATTGCGAAACGATAGTTTCGGTTTTCTTAACTGTAATTATGAAAATGTAAGCTGTTAAATTGTGCGTAGTTACTGTGGGCATCGTTGTGTGAACTTTTTGCTGATTTGTTGGTAGATGAGATTTTGTGTAATATACAGATTCGTTGGAGTAATTGCTAGGGAATGCTTGGAGCAAGTAGAATTTGGGGTTTTGGAGATAGGGTGATTTGGAAATTTAAGGATTCAGGGATTTACAGGTTTCTGAATTTATAGATGTGGTGATTTGGAGGTTTAAGATTTAGGGATTGGGGCATTAGGGGATTTAGGGATTTCCGAATTTATAGATATAGTGATTTGGAATTTTATGAATATGAGAATTGGAAATATAGGAATTTGGAAATTTCGGAACTTTCAGATTTGGAGACTTTTGAATTCACAGACAAAGGAATTTGAGGATTTAGAAATTTGTAAAACTTTTTTAAATTTAGAGATTTGTAGGGCTCGGGAAACTTAGTACCAACTTAACAATTTCACAATTTAAAACTGATAAAATTTCAGAATACAAGGATTAAAAAATAGGGAAATTCAGAAGTCCATTAAAAAATAAAAAACTCTCAAATCATACGAAGAACTTTTCGAACTAAAAAATGGCAATCCCCCACTGTCGCAACGAATATAAATCTCCATCACAAAAAATAATATATAAAAACAATATTTATTCGCAACAAACAAATAATATAAAAAATCACGTATCCAGCAAGTACAATAAAAAATGAATAGTTTCCGCTGAAATACCTTGTCTCTAGCGAAACGTATTCTCAACACTTCAACGAGAGCAGCGATCGCTGAAATGAGAAGCATCGTCACAAGAATGTGTCCAGCAACAGGGACCGATTTCATTCGATGATCTTTCACACTTTCCTCCGCGTTCTCCGACAAATTCTCATCGACAATTTCCTTCTCGATCTTCTGATTCAACGACTTCTCCAGCTCTTCTGTTTCCTCTTGTCCCTTATTATCCTTCGGATCATCGGCCATAAAAGCTGGAGTATAGGTACAGTTTCTGTCGCAGTCGCAATGGAAAACGGACATCAAACGATCTTCGTACTGCAACTTTGGGCAACGTTTCAGTCTTCTGTGATCGAACAGGTTCACTTTCGGCTGGATACTCGTAACATTCTGCGGTGCTTCGATCACTTCGTTTTCACCGATAGTCTGGTTTCGACCGTAATTCGTGTTCAACAGCAAACGCAACGGCAGAGACAGTAGCACACCGAAGATCGTTAGAATCACAAGGATACTGACATTGATGCCCAACGATATCCGTTTCTCTGACATTTTGAAGGGTTATCTCGATGAATTATCTCTCTGTTCACAGTACGTTTCTTCTGGATACGCGTTGCATCCCGTACCACTCAGTCCCTCGATTCTGGACGTTCATATTGAATCCCTCGATCGTGTTCGCGATATCCTTTGTTCCAGTTGTTTACATGATTATTGCTCGAGACGTGCACTGATAGTGTGAGAAGTTTTCAATTGTCGTCGGTTAAACAATGAGATTAGCCACGATATATCCCTCCCTCTCTTTCGCTCGGACGCAACTGTTGCGCATCCTGTTGTGACTGCAGATCCGAGTGAACCTGGATGTAGGCTGATATTGATTTCCAGGTAGGGCGACCACGTACGCGCAAGTCTCACCACTTCTGACGAGGAAACCACACTTGGCGGTAATTAGTCGCCGTTTAAATTGAGCTCGGCTTAAAACAATTAACGCCCACGATGGAACTACCCTTGTCTTCGATCCAAGGTAATTGCCTGTTCGAGGCAATCTTTTCATCCTTCGGAATCGATTTTCTTGAAAGGGATATTGGTTATTCAGTCTGGTTGCAATTTTACCAAAATTTGATTGCTTATTAAAATCTGAGGGTATTATTTATGGAAAGTTTAGACGTTGAACATTTAGACTGTTAATCGGGTTCCTGGTGCTACTTGATTACTTGATAATGTAAGATAGGTGGAAAATTGAATTGTTTTTAAAAAATGATATATTTGGGGTTTGGAAATTTAGGGATTTGGGAACTTGAAATTTTGGAAACATAAGGATTTAAATACTCGGAAATTGCAACTTTACAATTTACGGATCTGGGCATTTGGGGACTTGGAAAATTTGGAAATTTGAAAACTACTAAAACTTAGAGATTTGAAAATTTGTATATTTTAAAATATAGTTGGATTATCCTGTTACAATTTGAAGACCGTGTTAAAACGAGTTAGCATGCTACTACAAGAGAAACGAGTTCAAGTGCAAAGGGTTAAGGTTACAATCAGTTTCTATTCATGCTCTTGCACGGTATCTCGAATATTTGGTTGGTGTGTTGGTACCTTATCCTTGGCAGGGTTAAACAACGCATATATCTCCATAAAATACAGTCTTTAGACGAAACGTGCAGGCGTTCGTGCGCAAGTCCGAAAGCGGCTGAGCAGTCGATTCATCGTGATACAAACGGTTTCGCATGGCGGAGAGGAAGCGGTAGCTGGCGGCAAAAGGGTGCAAGAGAACGCTTTTGAAATGGGCAAGTTCTCTAGCGCGTGCATACATAAATAATATTAGACAATATCGAATTAAAATTCGCATCTTTCTGCGAGCAACAATGGGCCGTGGTGCCCCAACAAAGGAAATGCCCGCCGCAGTGGCGGCGGTGGCGGTGGCGGTCAGTGTGGCTGTGGTAGCCACATCGGCGGCGGCATTTATAAAAGTAATAAAACAGTCGAACAACAACCGTGTGTAGCGAGAGTAGCACCGGGAGAGAAGGAAAGGTAGAGGAAGGTGGAAAGGGTCCTGGCGAAGCGGGATACTCCGGGAAGGTGAAAAGAGGAGGGCGAAAGGAGCCAGAGAGAAAAAAGAAAACGGAGCAAAAGAGAGAGAGACGAAGCACCAAGAACAGCGACCCGACCCGATCGACCGGTAGCCCAGCCAGAGCACGTATATCTTGCTCTGCTACACCGCACGCTGATTCTTCGAGGTTCTCATTGATGAATTCGTTTGCTCTCCCGCTCGATTCACCCTCGACCTCCTCCCTTTTTAGCCCGCGATAATAAATGATTACGTTATTGATCGATCACCGTTCGTATCTAACGATCGCGCCAAAGATTCTCGGGAACGCGATCAGATAACGCTCGGTAATATCGAGTAGGTGGTTCGAAAGGATGCATTAGAGGGCTGGATTCCTTAATCGCCGCAATTATTAATTCATCGGCCGGCAAAAGTTTATTTCCCCGGTGAAACCAGTCCCGGCGATATCGAACTCCATGGAAATCCGTTTAGCGTATATCGCGAGCGTTAATTTAATCTTAATACCAGTTCCGTTCCGTGGTGGATGCGCGATGGATAGGGAAACCAGTTCTTCGAAAGGGGCATAATGAGATTAGCCGGCGGGCAAACATCGAAAAACGATGTCGAACAAGAGGATACGTATCGTTGAACGCAGGCGCAGGTGCATTCAGGTTGATCGTTTGAACGGGTTCTGCGCGAAACACGCGCTGAAGAGGTTGAGAGCCAGGGTATGTAGAGCAGATGCTGGGCAATGGTGGCGGGGTGCGTGATTTTTCACCGCCGACAGCTCCTCCTTCGAGAACCGCGCATTCCACCTCCTTCCTTCTGCTTCTCTCGCTTCTTCGCCAATCGGTCCCCTTCATCCTTCACTTTTCGTTCGCATCCAACTGCGACCCGTCTCTTCTTCTTCTTCTTCCTCCTCTTTGGTTCTCTTCGTTGCTTCCTCGGTGGCGAACATCGCCAACGTATGCCGCGGACACGCCACTGGACACCAGTTGCACGATCTTAGATTTGCTGATCTCGCATCCTGAGTACAGTCGCATGCAATGTAGGCTTCAGGGTAAGAGTAGAGGGAGGATTTCATCAGCTGCTTTTGGTTTTTTGGAGATTAGGGAGGTTGCGAGATTCGGGGAGATTGAGGAGATTAGAGAGAGATTGGGGAGGGGTTACGGAGTGCCTAAGGAGAAACTGGACCTTGAAAACGTTTTGGGGAGACCTAGGAGACTAGGAGATTATGGAATCATATCATCCCTAAACCCATCCCAAAATTCCTAAGTTCTCAAACTCTTAAATTCTGCAATTCCCATAAGTCTCTAATTCCTAAGCCCCTAAAAAACTAAATATCTAAATTCCGAAATTTCTACATTCCTAAATTCGTAAACCCTTAAATACCACCCCCTAAATCCCTAATTCCCAAATCCACAAACCCCAAATCTCCAAATTACCAAGTTCCTAAATATCCTGACCCTGTAATCTCCAAATCTCCGGGTTCTCCCCAATTCAAATCGCCAAGTTTCTAATTTAGAAAGAGCACAGTGATAACCATTCCCCGAACTGATTAAGGAAATCTACGTTGCCCTCGAGTGTACGCACGGGGATGCACTGGTTCAAGAAGGGCAGTGCTCGCGTGTGCAGCATTGCAGCCTGCACATGCACGCACGCGATACACAAAGGACCGGACGGTGCTCGTGACCGTTCCAAGAAATGATTTTCAATAATCGACCTGCAGTAGAAATGCAAAGGCGGAATGGTATTAGCGGAGAGGCTGAGGTTTCGTGTCGCCCTGTCTTGGTAATTCTGATTGATTCCGTGCCGGTGTATCTCGCGATTATCGCGTGCAACGCGCCGTGTTGCACCTTTTCGGGGAATGGGTGGATCGTTGTGTGGTTATGGTTACATCACCGGCTACGGAAATCGGTATCTTATCGATGGTTCTCGATTTTTTCGTTAGGTATGATCCTTGGTGTTTGCGTATTTATGTTTCTTATGTAAACCTTGGGATGTATTATTAGACTGGTACTTGATATTTAATTTTTACAATAATATTAACGTTATTTGTTTGATATTATTTCAAATTTATCTTTTGAAGTTTCGCAAGAATAATATTTATACACTTGTAATACAAATATTTATGTGATACTTGTAGTGTAAATGATTATGTTCATACATCTATAACATAAGTATTCATATTTTATATTTTATGTCTCATATTTTGTATCTTACATCTATACTATAAATATTTGTTATATGGTGTAACATTCTGGTGAATTACTTGGTTAAATCTTTATTATTTCATAATGTTTTCAAAATATAACGCAGGTATCTTACAGGTTAAATAAAGAAAAAGTGAACCAATACCCACAACGAATTTATGTGGTTTAATTACAATTGACCTGTAATGCAATACAAGTTAGGTTACAGAATCTGGTTTTAAGATTTCGTCATGTACTTCAATTTCGTCAAAGATTGAATGGCATAAGGTTTAAAACACTTCGTATTGAAGGATTAATAACCCGTTGACATAATAGTATCAGTAACGTGATCTGTGAAAGCCTAGTCACTTACGTATCCATAGTGTGCTTGTTACCGCTGGAAAATGTCAGGCAACTTTCTCAGAAAAGTGTTCCAGTTGTACCTCGGTTCCAGTCGATTTCCTCGAACAAGGAACTCTTTCTGCAACGTCCTGTAGGGCATGTTTATAAGATATTCATAGGTGTTGCATAACTAGGAAACTGTTCCAGATTTCTTATAATTCTTTCTTTATTTATCTGCCCTCACCTCTGTCGTTTTATATGTATTTCAGACTTACATAAAATCATGGGTTACTGAGACATTTTTTTATTTTTCAACTTGCTTTTAATAATAAGATATTATGTATCTGAAATATATATATTAGTTCAAAAACAGATTTAAACGTAGCATTTTATGTGTTGAAAGGAATCGTTTTCTGTAATGGGCAGCCATTTTGTGTTGTGGACATTAGTGAAGAATGTATACATTTTAATAAAACATTAAGTTATACATTCATACACTATGAGTGTTATTTTCTGCTCTTTTTATGTCGTTAAATTTTTGTAGACTTTATGTGTGTTGACAAAGATCTTTGTTTAGTATAATTGACCACCGGCCATTTTATGTTATGAACATTGGTGAAGAACGTGCGTAGCCATTTTGAGAAAGCTCGATACTTTAAACTGATGTGTCGTGAGTGTCATATTGCGTGTTCTTTATGTCGAATCCTGTTAAACTTTCTGTGTATCAATTTGGATCATCGTTTTCTGTAATTGACCGTCAGCCATTTTATGAAGATGAGTGCACAGTCATGAAACGTGAAACTTCAAATTAATAAACTACAAGTGTCGCTTTGTTTGCGTCAGTAAATCAGGCATTTTAGCAATCGAGCATTCGATATATAGTAGAAAATAAATCTACTACAGGTAAACCATGAGCATTCCTCTGAACACCATTCTTCTTGCCCGTCAGGCAGCCCTTCCGCGGCGAGCAAGAGCAAAGTAAGCAAGAACAGAGCGGCAATTTGCGTAATTGCATTGCCTACCCTTCTTCCGAACGAGATGTGACTCTTGCAACCCTCGCGGCACTTGTCCGGCCATCTTCCCTATTATAAACGGTTTGGATAGAAATTTCGCAGCTATGCGATTCCCTTGAGCTACCTGCACGCGGCTCGTGCTACGCCAATTAGCCGTATTCGCGCCTTCGATGCGTCTGACTGGTAATGCGTACCCTGGCCGGTGATTTCCGATCCCCGTCGACTGTAAATTCCGGGACTCGGAGGGGAAGCAACATCGGGGATCGAGTGCGTTTTTCTCGTCGTTCACTCGTGCATCTCGGTATCTGCATAATGACACGCCGTTTTACAAGTCGAGATCGCTTTCTATACGCCTGGAACGAATCCAGCCTCCAACGACGCGGTCGGACTTACGTAAATCACCCGGAGCTCGGTCTTTCGCGAGTGTCGATTCTATTCGACGACGGTGACTCAACTATGTTGTACGCCGGACAGGCAAATGTAAATTACAAGCCTAACGAGCGACCGCGTACAATGTAATGGCGACATGGCTGGATTTTGTTGAAAAAATGGCGACATTGCGGGTAGGGACACATCATTTGTTATATTTTAGCTTGTACACTATTTGGGGTTTAGAAGTTCGGGAATTTGCGAACTTGGGTTTTAGGGATTTGAGAATTTGGCGATTTGTGGAGTTGGAGACGTAGGATCGTGGGGATTTAGGGACTTGTGGACGTAGGAATTTGGGAACTTGTGGATTTGGGGATTTAGGGGTAGGAAGATTTGGAGATTTGGGGATTTGGGGACTTGGAAATTTTGGGACACAAGGACTTGGTAATTTGAGGATTTGAGAAGATGGGTATTTGGGGAGTTGGAGATTTGGGAACTTGGGTAGTTGGGGATTTGGGCACTTAGGAATTTGGGAACCTGGGTAGTTAGGGATTTGGGCACTTAAGAATTTGGGAACCTGGGTATTTGGAGATTTGGACACTTAGAAGTTTGGGAACATCAGCATTTGGGGATTTGTGGATTTGGGACTTAGGAACTTGAGAACCTGGGTATTTAGGGATTTGGGGATTTAGGAACGTGAGGATGTGAAGATTTTGGGACACAGGGACTTGGTAATTTGAGGATTTGAGAATTTAGAGATATAGATACAGAATTTGGGGTTTTGGAGATTAAGTAGTTTGTGAATTTGGAGATTTGAGGATTTAGGTATTTGGGAATTTAAGAACCCGAGGATTTGGGGACTTAGGCATTCAGAGATTTGGAATTTGGGGAATTGTACGTTTGTATATTTAGACACTATGTAATATGGGGACTTGGAGATTAGGTGATAGGAGGACTTAGGGACTTGTGAACTTAAAGATTTAAGCTTCCCTATCGTCACCTTCCCCTTATTCCACCATGAAACAAAAAATTTCACTAACTTTCTAACCATTTAAAAGTACCTATTGCTTCATTGCTACAAAAACCATACAAAAATTCCTGGAGTTCTCCGAACATTTAAGAGTACCTAACCATTCTCTCGATGTCCTAAGCTTATTTAGCATATTGATTAATCGAAGCAGCGATACCTAAGTCAGCAGCGCGTGCCTGTCGCGGTCTTATTAGCACCGATCAGCCTCCGCGATAAATTTATGTACTCCGAAGATGCATGTTTATGCCGTATGCATAGTGCTCGCGTAAAAAACAACTGGTCGGTTTCTGGATCCCAAGAATCTGCTTCCACTCGTGTACGGTGCGCGTTTTTGCGTCGCGTCGACAGTGTGCCTAACAGAGAACGACAGAAAATCTATCAAGCTTTCAATGAAACCGGCAGATACACCGTCGTCAGGAATTTCCAACATGGTCGCGCGACCAGCTATGTCGGCTACGACGATTGGCGAGAAATCGTTCCATACTTTGTACCTTCGTTTTTGTTCGGGACGAGTCTGTCTTGTCGATGTCGAGTCCCTTGGCTTTTTCTCTTATTTCCATCGTGGATGATATCGCGCCTGATGATTACGCGAGAAGACAGGCATGATCTTCTGAATGAGAGACGCACCGTTGTTTTTTCATCGTTCTCGGGGCTACGAACTCGATTGCCGCAATGTAGATGCTGCTTCGATAATTCTCGAGCTTCTGTTTTGCACCGCACCGTGAAACGTTGTAAATTATTAACTTTGTTGCACGATGAGGCAACCGTTTTTCGAAAGGTATTAATTTCTTACCGATGACTTGCTTTATTCGCACGATACATGTTACTGTTTAGAGATATTGCTCTTCAGCCTTCTTTATCGGTGGCAGGAAATGGGGGGAGAGGAGGATGTACGAGGTAGAATGATTTTAATGGATCTTTTAATATCCTTCTTTGCGATTCGTTGGTTTTTATAATTAATTTCGTGGTTTTAGAATCTGTGGGAATTTTTGAGTCTTCTGCGAGCGGTAGAATAGTATTCTATCAGATTGTAACGTGAACTTGTTCAGTTAAGGTTAGTTCATACTTCTGTTCATTTATTTGTTTAGCATTTTACAGTACTAGGTTTTAATTACATGTTTGTGAGTTCATCACACTTGGACGTCGGAAACATGAGGTAAATAATTGGTTCTTAAGAGAGAAAGATTGAGGTGATCGTCCTTTAGGTTATCACTCAATAAGTTAGTAACATTTGTAACATTATAGAAAATGTATGATCACTGTTGTTTGATTACAAGTCCAGAAATTGTAAAGTTCCCAAAACTCCAAGAACTCTTTCAACTCTACATCCTGAAACACCTATTAAAATCCGCAAAATTTCAAAGTTCTGACAGAAATAAAATGCAGAACTCTAAGTCCCCTAAATGTGAAAAATCTCAATTTCTTCCAAATATGGGAGGATGTGAAATAGCCGAAGATGTAAGATATGAAAGAGTTGGTAGATTGGAAGGTTTCAAGCGAAACACGGGTTTAGGGTCGCAAAGGAAACGACGCGAGCGTGAAGCCGTGTCTCACCAGGGGCGTATTTAAGTGCGGTACCATAACGTGGGCATTTATTTCTCTATCGGCGGTATCCGTTGGAAGCTGCGAGCCATGGCCGGCGAAGAGAACCATGGAAATTTATACGGAGTCGATAATTAGCGAGCCGAATCGGCTCCTGGGAGGAGTAGCTCAGCGGCCGCGGTAATCGCCGTAATTTATGCCTGCTGCTCAGGATATAAGCTCGTTGAGATAGGCCAGGAGCGTAAAAAGGTGCACGGCGAAAATGTCGCCCAATTAACGGCGAATTGGAGCGGTCGAGGTCGCATAAACGCACACACAAACACAGATATACACACGTTTCGCTATGTATGGTTATGTACACGTGTTTCCTGGATGTTTATGGGTATACAGGGTGACCTCGTGCAGTCCTATCTCTGTTAGAAGGGAACGGTATTTATTGCTTTTGCGGTTCTTTGTCGCGATACGTTTCTTGTTGGGGAATTTGGGACTTTTGGAGATTCGGAAGTTTGGGAATTTGGGAAATTAGGATTCAAGGATTTGGGGAGTTGCGGTTTTGGAATTTTGGGACTTGAGGAGTTAGAAAGGGGAGAATTTGGGGATTTGGGAATTTGGGAATTTGGGAATTTTGGGATTTGGAAATGTAGGAATGGGAGAATGGAGGGATTTGGAATTTTAGGGATTTGGGAATTTAGGGATTTGGGAATTTAGGGATTTGGGAATTTAGGGATTTGGGAATTAGGGATTTGGGAATTTAGGGATTTGGGAATTTAGGGATTTGGGAATTTAGGGATTTGGGAATTAGGGATTTGGGAATTAGGGATTTGGGAATTTAGGAATGGGAGAATGTAGGGATTTGGGAATGTACGAATGGGGGAATGTAGGGATTTGGAATTTTAGGGATTTGGGGATGTAGAAATGGGGGAATATAGGTATTTGGGAATGTAGGAATTGGAGAATTTAGGGATTTGGTAATTTAGGGAATAAGGAATGAAGGTTTTGGAAATTTAGGAGTTGGGAATTTTGGGATTTAGGAATGTAGGTATTTGGAAATATAGGGAATTGGAAATTTAGAGAGTCGGGGTTGTAGGTATTTGGAAATTTAGGGAATTGGGAATGTAGGAATTTAGGAATTTGAAGAAAGTTTGAAGGACACGAAATTTAGAAATTTGGGGATTCGCAAAGGTAATTTACGAAAGCTGAGAATTTGGAGATCATAGGTTTGTAGTTTAAGAAAATTGTAGATTCGAAAAATTAGAAATTAGTGAATTTGGTAACAAGGGGATTAGGAGATTTGAGAAGTAGGGGAATTGTAAACTACGGAACAACAAAGTTGTGGGTTTTGAGGACTATTGGACTATGGCTAGGTAACTAGGGAATTTTGGAACGAAAGAACTAGGGAATTTGAGGATTCAGAAAATTGTAGATTAAAAAATTACAGAATTTAATAATTTGAAAACTTGTATCTTTAGTAATTTATGCATCTAGTTTGTAAGGTTGTAATTTAGAAATGCAGGTACATTCGTAAAATAAATCTAGTACTTTGAAAACAATAATCGTAATTTAAGATTTCATAAATACAAATATGCAATTTGGATATAATTCTGAAATCTGTCGAAAGTTTATAAATTTGATATTATGCACTTGAAAATTATAATCAAAGAAAACTCGTAAATTAAAGAATATGCATAATCAGCTCTCCCAGTACAAATAGTATACTCTACTTCTTAACTCATTCCCATTAAAAAAAAAACGTGTTAAACGTACTCAAGTGTACATACACATCGAGATATCGTTACCGAGGTACAGAAGGTGGCCTCAGGTTGTAGTAGAAGCAAACTCTTAACGAGTCGCCGGTGTAAAAGTTGCCGCTGTGCCATTAGCGAGCGAGTACGAGCGAGCAAGTGAACCAGACTTAAATAGCGCGACCGTTCAACCGGCCTCGGCTCCGCCGCGCCTCCCTTTTGAACTTCCAGCCACTTTTACGATTTTATTATTGGCTCTTACGCTCGCGATATTTATGCGACGTCGCGCGATATTTTCCACGGGGCAACGCGTCGACTTTAATGGTGGCCGTCTTCCCCTGGTGCACCGTCCACCACCCTCTTTTAGCGGCGACTCATCGCGCGATCCACTAATAACGCTTCGACCGAGAGGAACTTAATTAGGAGACTACGGGCGAGCACGGTAAATGAGCCACTCTTGTGCACACGCACACCGGAATACTTACTGGAAATCTCCAATTCCACCAGATTCCATGAACGCATTCGTTCGATAAGTTTTCTCCGCGCTGATCTTCGTTGATTAAGCCTCTAACGGAGCGGAATTTTTCCTCGTCTTCCATTTTTCCAGTTAGAAAATTGCTGCCTGCTGTGCTAATGAAGAGATCTCGAATATTGTTGATTACCATCGCTTTTTATGCTAATTTATGGTAATCGCGAAATTTGTAATTTTCGATCGGTAATTGATTACTGGGTTATTGATTGGTAATTATTGAACGAGGGGAGAAGTTGATTTTGTGGAGAGATATTCGGATAAACGTTGAGGCTTATGGTTGATTATGTGTGCGATGTAAATTTAGTAATTAATTAGGACTTTAGGGTAATTTTATACATCTTTATATAATCGAGTCAGAATATAAGAATATAAGTTACAGAATATTCTTGTACTAATTGCTAGTCGGTTAATCTATAATAATTAAATGAAAATAAAAATAAAAATTTGACGGAAAGATATTCATTTATACACTGGAAGTTCTGAACCTGTTCTTGGACGAATTATGAATTCATTTAACATTATGCACAGCTATTTTTCATTAAATACCACTCGTGATATAAATGTGGTATTCCAGTACGAAAATTACTAAGATTTTGTAACAATACTAGAAATTAAGATACAATTTGTGACGTTGTTCAGATAAACCTTCAAAAAAGAGTATTCTTGTCTCCCACCTATGTACGCAATATTTACCTTTCATAAAACCACGCATGCGCTATAAAAATGACAAAATGGAAGCAAAACTAACTTAACTCGTCAAATCACCTGCAGTTTCTATTTTACTCGCGTTCAAACATCCCACAAAATGATTCGTAGGGATTAATTAAGACAATTACGTAAATTATAGCAATTTTGGCAATATCGATCACTGTTAAACGAGCATCAATTTCGATTTTATACACCGTAGAATGATATCGATTGATGAAGATACGCGCCCATGTCAGGGACTTATCCAACGCTGAGCTGACAGGTCGTACGAAGGGTCTGATAATCTTTCACGTCTATCAGATGTTAATGACCCTAATAAATGTAACCAGAGCAAGCAGAGGAGCATTGACATCGAGATAAATCGATATATCCACGCATATCCGTCGGCCATTCCGGTTAATATTTATTTATGCATCTCAACCGTCCAGTTTCAAACTCGTTTGGCGACGCAGGACCTTCTTTCTCGTCTTCGTTTATGAAAGCTTCGACGATATCTTCAGAATACGCCTTACAACCTTTGCAACCTAACCTGTTCCACGATTCTGATCGAAGGTCGAAGCTTTCGTTCTTTTTTCTCGCGGAGAAATTTATGTAAAAGGGGTGCAGGTGGTTTCGAGTTTCAGAAATTACTGGTTTTGGGAGCTTGGGACTTATGGGTTTTGCAATTTGGGGATTTTGGGATATTGGGATTTTGGGAGTTTCGGGACTTATGGAGTTCAGTTTAGAATTTTAGGAATCGGGATGTAGGGAGTTAGATATTTAGGAGTTGGGAATTTTGAGACTTTGCTATTTAGGGATTTGGAAATTTAGGAGTTGGGAATTTTGGGATTTGGGAATTTAGGGATTTGGCAATTTAGGGACTTGGGTACTTAGGGATTTGGGAATTTAGGGATTCGGAAATTTGGAGAATTGGGAATGTAGGTATTTGGAGACTTGGAAGTTGGTAATTTAGAGATTTAGAAACTTGGAAGTTGGTAATTTAGGGATTTTTAAATTTAGAGAATTGGGAATGTATGAATTTGGAAATTTAGGAATTCGGGTATTGAAGGAGTTTGGTATTTAGGGATTTGGGATTTTCGGAACCTGGAACTTGAGGATTTTTAAATTTGCAAAGTTCATGGACTTTGGGACTTCAAGAGTTCCGGACTCTAGAACATTGTGAACTTTGGTAGGTCAAACATTGTAACTTTGGGACCTTTAAAATGATTAATATCACAAATGCTAAAAATCTGTACTTCGCATCTTCATAATTTCAACACCGACAACTTTATTGATTTACTATATTGTAACTAGTTACCAAATTGAAAACTCAGAGAACTACCATCTCAAAGTGAACTCCATAAAACCACTTCCCAAATAATCAATTACCGCAAAGCGTCCCTGACCACTAGCGCCCTCTCGATCAATCTCCAGTCCATAAATTTCACCGAATCTAACCTGTACAAACTCACTGAAACCTCTACAAGGCACCTTTCGAATGCCCGCAGCACCTTCTCCTTTCCAACTTTCCCAAACGTCTTTCTCAAACGAGCAAGATAAAAAATGGACAAAAGGGTAGGTACCGTCCAGATTGAACACAAGGCACGCGTTGATGTAGCTGTTCCGATACTTTCGTCGTAGCGGAGATCTTATCGGTCCCGTGTTGCCTATGGTTTTCACAAGCGACGTCCATATATGCAAAAGAACGAATCGCACGTTCTATTTGTTCTCTCGTATACACACGTGTGCGTCCGATTCTCTCGTCCGCCGTTGTGGCTGTTCGAAAGCAGCTGCAGGAGGGACCGTTAGAAGTCGATAACGATATTCAAGCAGTTTTAAAGGAGGTCTAGCCTCGGTTACATGCCGATCGTGGCCATTTTACGAGGCGCGAACGACAGTCCTTTCTTGCGATCGGCCATCACACCTCGACTACGCCTAGCATGTACAGTCAATAGCAAATCTGCGTTTCCTAGGGGAACTATGGCAATATTTTCGGGGAAGTGGATTTCTGTTTGTAGAGTTTTGGGGATTTTTGAAGACTTGAGCAATGGGAAGTTGGTTAAGAATTTGGGGATCTTGGGAGTTGGGACTTTTTGAGTTGGGGTCTTGGAATTTTTGGAGTTATTGACTTGGGGATTTTGGGGTTGCAGAGGTTTTGGATTTGGGAGTCTTAGAATTTGAGGAATTTCGGATTTGGGAATCTTGGGATTTGGGACTTTTGGATTTGGGGATTTTGGGATTTGGGACTTTGGACATGGCGATCTAGGGATTTGGGAATTGTGGACTTGGGGATCTAGGAATTTGTGGACTTTTGGATTTGGGGATCTTGGAATTTGGGGGTTTTAGATTTGGGAATTTTAAGATTTGACGACTTTCGAACTTGGGACTTTTGGATATGGGGATTTTGGAATTTGGGAATTTTTGACTTGGGGATCTAGGAATTTGTGGATTTTTGGACTTGGGGATCTTGGAATTTGGGGGGTTTTGGATTTGGGAATTTTAGAATTTCAGGACTTTCGGATTTGGGACTTTTGAATTTAGAAATCGTGGGATTTGGAACTTTTGAATTTGGGGTTCTTGGGATTTGGGAATTTTGGATTTGGGAATCTTGGAATTTGTGGATTTTTGGACTTGGGGATCTTGGAATTTGGGGGGTTTTGGATTTGGGAATTTTAGAATTTCAGGACTTTCGGATTTGGGACTTTTGCATTTAGAAATCGTGGGATTTGGAACTTTTGAATTTGGGGTTCTTGGGATTTGGGAATTTTGGATTTGGGAATCTTGGAATTTGTGGATTTTTGGACTTGGGGATCTTGGAATTTGGGGGGTTTTGGATTTGGGAATTTTAGAATTTCAGGACTTTTGGATTTGGGACTTTTGAATTTAGAAATCGTGGGATTTGGAACTTTTGAATTTGGGGATTTTGGGATTTTGGAATTTTGGATTTACGAATCTTGGAATTTGAGAAGTTTTGGATTTAGGGACCTAAGAACTTGGAGGAATATAGGGGACGTAGGTATTTGGGGATTTAGGAATATGGAATTTAGGAATTTAGGGATTTGTGAACTAGTGAAAAGTTCATTAGTTGTGAACTTGTAAACTAGTGAAAATCCCTAGATCCTTGAATTTCTTGGCTATAAAATCCCTAGACCCCCAAATTTCTTGCCTCTAAGATCCCTAGAACCCCAAATCTCAAAATTCCCAAAATCTTAAAATTCTTAAAATCTCAATTCCCAAATCTTAATTCCCCCTAAATTCCTGAAACACCCTCAAATACTCAGGTTTCCAAAAAAACCCGAAATCTGACCAAGTAAAAGAGACCTTCACCCTCCGAGTTATAATATTTTCTCAGGGGAAGCCAGCATTTGTTCTTGACTGTACCTAACAACCTAACCGACAAGTGCTAAAGTACATGATTTTCAAATTCTACCGCTGTCTCTGTGTACACAGCAGGACACGGTGTGCAAAGTCGTCGAGAGGTCCATTCGCCACTCTGTAACGAGCTACAAGCTTGTTCAGCTCCTTACTTCACACAATATTTGACTAAATTGATGCATGAATCGTGTAATATTGTACTTGGGTTCTTCTTTGTGCTACGTGTCTGTTCCATCTTCGCGACTATTTGTTTATTTATAGTTGTAGCAGACTGGACTCGTGTTTGAAGTCCGAGGAAAATGGAGACATTAACGTTTAAATAACTGCACATTTCTGTACGCGTATGTTTGAACTACATGAAATATTCTGTTATTGTAGGTTTCTACTGCTGGTAAACTTCGGTCGAAATATTTGAATGTTCATTACTTATCCATTATCATTTATTTATTCATCTTTGTTTTGCAAGCTATATTGTCCTTAAATACGGCACTACAGTAGATTAAAATTAGCATGTTTCAGTTATTTTATAGACTTCTTTGAGATTGACACCTGCTCTTTATTTTCAGTAAAAATTCATTTTTGCTCTATGACACTTTTCGACGGAAATTTTCGAACAACCTTTACTTTACAAAATTTGTTAAGTAGCAAATGCAAAGTAAATGTCACAGATTTTTTAAAATAATTGTCATATCGTTACAGAGAATACAGTGTTCTAGGAGTGTAAATAAGATACGAAGATAAAGCATACATTTTCCTTGAACCAAAACACTATGCAAATATTACAGATCTAATGGATCTGTCTGGTTTGTAGAAAAGTTATCTGACAGAATCGATAGTTGTACCGTGATATTTTACGGGAATCGTCAAGTGGATCGACCTCCGGTATTCCTCCAATCCCATCAAAGTGTTCCCCGATTCCCCGAGGAATTTCCACGATGGATACGAATTGGTTCCAGTCGTCCGGTGTCTATCGCTAACCGCGAACGAAATGGTCGATCGGGTAATAGTAGTGGTGGCATAGCTATGGGCAGCCATGCGGAATGGTGGCAGAAACGACTTCCACGTTTTCACGTTCTGAACGATGGTAGCGATAGATTGAATCGTAACGCGCTACTATTGTATGCATTGCTGTGTTCCGTCCTTTTGCAATCGCGCGGTTCTATACGGCCGAAGGACGAGGAGATAATTTCTATCGAAAGTTCGTTTGGACACCGGGAAAGTCGTAAGATAACGATTTAACCGTGACTATTTGTAATAATCGTTGGAGGCGATCTCGAAATGCTTGTCGGACACCGACGAGTAATTGCTCGCTTTGTATGGCCACTTAATTGATACTGATGATTATAGATTAGGGATCGTCAAGCGTGAAATTTCGGTCTTTTCGCGAGATCTCAATTCAACTAAGCGTTGCTGTGATCAGATTACACACTTCTGTGCCATATCACAATTTTGCTTCTTGTACACTTTTGTCTTATTTTTCTACGGAATTTTTTTATGGAATATTACGAAATATGTAACCTGTCTTCCTGCATGACCAAACAATCATATAAAGTCTTACGTACCATTAAAGAATATATGGAATTTCGTTTAAAAATTCGTTTCTCAAAAAATAGTGCAAATATAAAAAGTAGATCGTATTGCTGGTAGAATGTAATCGAAATCTTTACCTCTTGAATTTATATTGTATTTGTCTGTACGGTTATTATGACCATGAGTTGCATTTCTACGCGGTCATGTAGTATCATGCTTACGTGTTGCAATAGGAGCAAAATTGTAGGACAAACATTATCAGCCTTCATTTTTATAAAAAGCTACGCTTATTTCCCAAATGAATATATGCATAGTTGATATACAAAAAAGTATACTCATACTCAGCCAATTACTTTTAATTGAGTATCAATTTAAGTATGAAAAAGCAGCAACGAAGTGTAAAAGAGATAATCTAATCCACTTACTACATCTAGCAGCAGGTATGCAGTTTGGGTAGAGTTTCTAGAGGCACCGATTGAATCGCGGCTAACCCTTGACACGGTTAGCAATCACCGTCATAAAATAACGTGGCGAAAAATGAAATTCAAGCAGCCTGAATCGCCATTGAGCCACGTAAAAATGTCGGAAGCCTAACGCTCTCGTAAAACTCGAGCCGCGAGGCTGCAACCGACGAGAATCCATAATAGCAGCAATAAATTACACGGCATTCAGGTATTTTTCACTCGTACTTTTCCTGCTATCCGCGTGCTCGTTACAAGAATGCCGGCCAGAATCAATTAATCATTGACACGACTGTTAGAAATCTTCATCGCAAGTAGACCAGGTGTGCGTGCCACCAGAAAACGCTCGTCAAGAGAGTTCATCAGCCGTTTTCACTCGGCGTCAAATGTTCGCCTCCTCGGTGGAACGCGAACGAAACGAGCCACGCGAATATTTTGGATTTCGATCCTGTGTTCGAGACATGCTCGCCGGTGAATTGCTGGCTGTTAATCGGGAATTGCTGGCAGAACATCGATTGTCGTGTCAGGAACGTGATACGGTAGTTGGTAGCTGCACCGAGTCACGACTGGTAATGGTCGTTCAATAGATTGCCGCTCGAATATTCAATCGAGTCATTCAGCACACCGCTCCGCTGGTATTGGCCGATGGAAACTTGAGAAATCGATCGAAAAAGGAAAACACCGGCGTTAATGGAGACAATTCATTTTTATTTACCTACGTTCCAGGGTTCCAATGCGTAATTTATCGTACTGCTTTATGCGTGCATACTTGGGGTGCGAATATAATATTTACCGGTGTTAGGGAAAATACTATTTCTTCTCATCAGAATGCAGTTTCTTTTATTATTACTGTTACTTATAACACGTATGGTTATTATTGGAGTGCATACATAATTGCTTATAATACATGCATACTAATATAGTAATATACCATCAAGGTTCGCTGCAATTATCTGGTACTTGATTAAGGGTATTGATCGTGAACTGTCCTGATGATGACTGAGCAATTCTTGTCTCACATTCATATTAGAATAATTAATCAAATCATTCAGTTATTACTGTTATTGGTCATTGGTATCTTCAACTTTTTTTTACTTCTGTCGTTCGTTTAGAACCGTGTTATAATTAAATTTGAATATTTGTAGTTTTTTCATTATGGACTTGACGTGTAACTGCTTTTATACATGTATATTAGTCATAACTACTTGCTGTGTCAGTTACTTTATGAAGAAAATTAACTGGGTGTCCTAGTGACTGAATAACTTCTTCACATACTGAAATTAATTAAATCGTTCAATGATCGTTACTGTATTTAATTATTAAAATCAGTGATTTTATCGATTCGTCTGCTTTTCCACCACCGAGAAGATTGTGCCATTTGTCATGGTCCATTTAGTTCAGACTTGTCACAGTTTTCGAAAGAAATTTCTCTTATTTACATATTATAATTGCTTGAAACAACATAGTAGATGCTATAACTATCATAAAGATATTTAAACAGATATAATCATCGGTTATGCTCTTAATTAAGAAAGTATTACGATTTAGATGTCCTAACGATGTTCGCTAAATAGTAATGGTTACGGTCGATCGATCGGATTCGTACATTATTTAGCATGTTCGAAAGAATTGAAGAATATGTACGTTTGCGTGGAGGTGCGTTACGTATCAGGAAATATCGAACCGAGCAGTATCTTTATTTGCGTAGATCCGATAAATCAATTACATGTTACGGTCGTGTCGATAATTTATAACTTCCCTCTCTACTTATTGCTCGAGCTTTACTCTAGTAAATTGCACATGCTCTACATTTTACCATTTGCACGCTATCAGCGACCGCGTCAAATGTGTTTTATGACTTTAATCAGTATCACGATATAGTCAACACATATATTTCATACTCGATCTACCATTGGACGATCTGCTTTCTTTTCGACCGTGTAAACTCTGTCTGTTTGCTTTTGAATTCCAATCTTTGAAATCGTATTCTTCTTTTACTCTCCTCGAACCATTAAGTCGTCCCTTTTTCTGTTATATCGCCGCGAGCCAACTTGTATTTCCTTCTGGGACTGTTAATTATCTATTTCTGAATTTTTCATACGACAAACGTAAACGTTTTACTCCCGTCTGTATTTCATAAATCATTCCACACTTTTCTAGTTTCTTGGTGTTATGGTACATGCTCGAAAAGAAATAAAACAACAGCCTGCTTCTTGTTAGAGGTGGAGTTATTACTTCTTCGAGGATGATTAATGATTTGAAACATATTAACCTTTTCTATAATTGCTGATCTGATACCGATATTAAGATTCGCTTATTAAACAGCAGTTTTGGCGAATCATGTATCCAATCACTTTTTTTTTTAATAACGAAGCGTTTCACCTTTTTACTCATTGTAGATTATTTGTTCGCTGAACAAGCGATTTAATAGAATATTATGCACTTTGAACAATTTAAACAGGTGTACGAAAATTGAAAAACACTTAACAAAACTTATCTGCATGTCATTATATTTTATCGGCATCTTAAGATTACGCTCTAATATTCATTTTATGGCCTCATTAACTTCTTCGCTTCTTTATCTTTCGCAACGATGAATGTGTTCATTGATTACAAGGTTTTAAAATAAAAGCAAACATCAGAAAGCTGCATAAATGACTGTTTCAACCATGCAAGAAATGATCAACTTCTAAATACAGATGACAATTGAAAACGGGACCTTTAAACTTCATACAACATTTCACACACGAATTGCTACATTTTTATACATACTATACATGTACTTAATCATTTTTATGAATTTATCTTAAAAAAGTTTAGAACAAAGTATTGAATTTCAATAATTTTATGGTTATAACATGTGAACGTTTAGTAGTTGAAAAAAAAGATGATTCGGATAAGATTCGTAAAAGAAATAAAAGAAAATACACGAGAAGCGAAGTACGCATTTTGTTTTAAAAAACCGCGCCGCCATTTTGTTCGCCGTCGGCGTCCATCTTGTGGCTGACGGACAGATTCGTTCCCGCCAATTTTTATTACGAAACACGAAGCTTCCCGTAACGCAACATAATCCAATAAATAATCCATGTAATAGTTCGGTGCCGTAACTCTAGAAAACGCGTCGGCGGCGCGGGGCGTCGCGACGTCGAGGAGTCATAACAAAGGTCGGCAGATTCATGAATCACCGTTATTTGGACAGTTCAAATAATCCTGGCGATGTGAAAATAATTTCGCCTCGGTTCGGTCGCATTCGTGCGGTTCCGCTTCCGCGAGCGTCGCCTCTAATCCTCGTCCGACGTTTCTTGGATCGACGCGCACACACGCGTCATATCGCGTTCGCGTTCTATAATTAAAGCACGATCAAACAAATAACCCCGTCTAAACGGTTCCCTCCGAACCGACAACTCGAAAGCCCGTTTCCCTCTCTCTGACTTGAATAATTCCATTAACTCGCCAAATCGAAGTGTAATTGCCGCGTGGCGCTGAACACCGGACCCTCCCATTGGCGTAACTTCACATTTCTAGGGAGGGATTCCCTAGATTTATAGGGTCTGGATGATGGTGTTTTAAAATTTCGGGATTTTGCAATTTGGGAGTTTGTATGGAAGGTGAAGCATTTAACGGATTAAAATTTGGGGATTTGGGAATTTATGAAATGAAAATTTGGTAATTTGGAATTTGGGATATAGGAAATTGGGGATTGGAAAATTTGGGATATAGGGAATTGGGGATTGAAAAATTGGGAGATAGGGAATTGAGGATTGAAAAATTTGGTAATTTGGAATTTGGGGTATAGGAAATTTGGGATTGGAAAATTTGGTAATTTGGAATTTGGGATATAGGAAATTGGGGATTGGAAAATTTGGGATATAGGGAATTGGGGATTGAAAAATTTAGGATATATGGAACTAGGGATTAGAATATTTGTTAATTTGGAATTTGGGATATAGGAAATTGAAGATATGAAAATTTGGTAATTTGAGGTTCGGTAAGTTAGGGAGTGGAGAACTGGGAATTTGAAAATTTCATAATTTGGTAATTTCGTAATCTGGGAAATGGGGAATTGGGGATTTGAAAATCCAGAAATTTTGAATTTGTAAATCCCGACACCCAGACATCAAAAAACCCCCAAATATAGACCTTCCTTGAAAATGAAAATTTATGAAAGCCTAAAAAGTTTTAAATGTCCCCAAAAATATTCCAATGTCCAACTGTGTCCCTAAAAGTTTTCAAATTTCTAACACGACTATACGTGCGTGACTACTTGCAGCATCTCCGATTTAACACAGACGTCATCCACATTCTGTAGTAACTAGATCGATCGTGATCCCTAGGTATTTACGCCAATGGTTCCTGGCTTCGCGCGAAATCAAATGGAGCGACGCTGCTCGTGTCCCGGTGTTCGGAAGAGTTCGTCAAGTTTCGTATGAGCGGTACATCGTGTGCCCGTTTGACCTGTAGCCGCACATCGAATACAACCGACGCGGCAGTCAGCGCGACAGAATCGCTTTGTTTATACCGACGGGACAGCCGCTCATTAATCGACCACGCTCTACCATCGCGATTCTGCTCGGCATTCTTTCGAAACGCGGATCGAATCGACCGTGAACGATCGACGCGTCTCGGTCCGGAACACGCGTTGCCGTTTATCATGCCCAGCTACTGAACCTCCAATCCCTTCTGTTCTACGCTCGTAGCATCATTGACGCAAGGTCAGGTGCGATACACGAGGTCTCGTATCAAAATTTTGATCTACAGATAGCCGCTATCGATGGTACAACTCAAATTTACTAAAATTTCACGAAGTTTAACAAGGTTCGATAAAGTTTGACAAAGTATTACCCATCGACCTCGCCGAATTAGAGACTTTCGGATTGGTCGAAAGGTAGACCGTCGAGTGTACCGGGCACCAGCTTTGAACCCGTTTGTGCACGCGCCTCCGTCGACCTTCGTGCTAACGCGATAATGGACGTTTGGTCAGAACCAGTGCGAACCGATCAGCAGGCAAGATAACGTTCGCTAGATAACCGGGAGGATATCAATTTCGAAGCAACGTGTCTCCATTCGCTTCATCACTGAAGCTTCGTGCAGTTAATGTGGCACCGGCTCAGAATGGGTGTAACAGATGACAGCGTTCGACAGATAACGGAGTCCAAGTTGTCGATTACCTTCATTTCTCAGAGCGTCGTGCGTGTTCCAGACCAGATTAGAATAGATACTCGCATTTTGATCAATTAGTCTAATCGCGTGGAGATGATACCAGATACAAAAGCAAGAAGCTGTCATCTCCGCATCAACACGTCCGCGCACGCTTCATTAGAGTCGAAGCTGTATCATCCGAATGGGTAATACGCCAAGTGACGTTGAGCAGATAATTCTAATCGATAGATCATCTTAGAACATCGGGTTTTCCGAGGAACTTGGAGGAAGCTTCGTGTATCTACAGTCGGAGTCGGTCCAACGCGTAGCCAGGCGATATTCTCGCGATAAGCGAGATAATATCGACGTGCCTCCATTTGCTTCATCATCATCGTCGGGACAGCGTTAGTCCCGGCAGCGTCCAGCAGATAAGCACACCGACAACAAAGTCAAACCCGATTCCCCGGAACATCGCGATGCTACCGTTGTTCAAAAATAACCTCCAAGAGGTAGCACCCTCGACACGTTGATCAGCGTTTGGTCATATCACGCCCACTCCGTCACCACGAAAGGAACAACCTCCGTGCAATTAAGCTGATAATCAGCGTGAGGAGGTGCGGTATGCGCAAACGGTCGAAAGAAACGTTGAACGTATTCGCGGCACGACGGTTCCGGCGTTCGGTTGTGTTCGTACGGCTTCGTTCGCGTAGAAGAGCGTGCGTAACCCGGCCTGGAGGTCGCGTCAGCTAGTGAGCACCAGAAGCTAGCTCGTTTTGTTTACGCTATCAGTCGGGACGGGCCCATGATCGGGTGAGCGCCCCCGCGTGCCATCTTTCCCGCCGCGTTGTCGTTCGCCACCTTCGAAATCGCGAGTCGCGTGGCCGTAACAGTAGAGTTTCGCGCGTGCAGCCGTAATCGTCGCCAGCCGACTGGCTTCCTGGCTTGCTCGCCCGACGGCAAACAACCGGAGCTGGCAAACACGTGTGTCTCGGTGTGTGTCGTGCCTGTGCGAGCCGCTCACGTGGTTCATTGTCGAGTTCGGACCCGCTGCGTGTGACAGCTCGCGTGTGTGACCTTACCTTCCCGAGGAAATGACAGGATCCGACGACGCTCACCGCGTCTAGGGACAACGCGAGTCCAGCCACCACCGGACTACCATCCGATCTGGTGAGTGGCTACTTTCTTCTTTCTTTGGATCAACGTTTTTGCGGAATCACGGCCGCCGCGATTGTTTTGGAGCGTGAAAGGTACGCGACGGCCTTCGGATCGTGGATATCTGTGTCAGGCGCGCGCGGAAATTCTTATTTGCTTTGCGCTAGGAATGTCGGATACACTCCAGTGCAGTGCCGACTTCCTTTGGCTATAGGACGTGGCAGAAGGATGTGACGTGACTTTTGGGAATCAGATGTGGACATTTGGAATTTTTCAATTTCGGGATATTTTATTTTAAATATAAAATATGTAAAAATTTGAGAATTTCTGAAAGGCGACATTACCTAATTTTCAGAAGCCTAACTTTCTAATTTATAGATAACGAACATTCTCATATTTTTAGAAGCCCACATTTCTATATTTAGACATTCTCAAATTCTCAATTACCAAATTTCTAAATTTGCAAACTCCCCAAATTTTCAATTACCGACTCACTAAATTCCCAATTGTCAAATTTCTAAATTTGCAAATTCCCCAAATTTTCAATGACCAGTTTACCAAATCCCAACTATTAAATTTATAAATTTACGAATTCCCCAAATGTCTAATTGCCAGTTTATCAAATTCCCCAAACTTCCAATTGCCAATTCTCAACTTCTTAAATTTACAAGCTCCCTAAATTTCCAATTATCAAATTTTCAAATTCCCAAAATTCTGCAAATTCTCGAACAAAATAAACTTCCCAAATTCCCCAAATTTCCAAGGAACCGAAGTTCTTCAAATTTCCCAAATCGTTTAACCTCAAAATTCCGTACGCCGCCATTTTTCCTATGAAAGTCAATCACAGACGGTTTGATTAAACGCGTGTTCTGTGACGCGAATCCGCGGTACACGTGTTCACGAGTACATAATTTTATTTTTATCGTAATTTTGATGAGACGCGTTATTGGCCGTTGAAAAGCATCGTTAGGCTGGCGTTTCGCGGAAAATCTGTGTGTTGTTACTTTATGTAATGTGTGCTGTAAGGATATACAGAGATAGAGGCAGCTGGCGGCGGAAGTACAGGCTGCTGATAGCGGAACTCGAGGTGAACATGTAGTCGCACACAGTTCGCGTACATTCTGGTGGAAAAGTTATTTCGGTGTTACGAGAGAGACGATATTATCTTTTTTTCCGTGCGACGCTAACGCTTTTTTTTTCGGCGATGGAAATTGGAACGCGTTAGTCACGCTTGTTTTAACCTTGTAATTGAGTTTCTCTTTGCCGGCTTCAAAATGGAGGGATTCGAAATCGAAATGCATTTAACATTATCTCTATTAACATAATATCATAAATAACGAATTGTTTGTACGTTTAACGAAAACTCATTTGTTCGAATATTTCTAGAATTGTATTTATTTGCATCTTTTTAACATGTATACATTTATAACATCCTCATGACAGTCTATATCAATGTCATTTTAGAGGTTTTCCTCTTTGTACTTCAATTAACATTTTTCTGCACTTTGATTCTGTGTTTGTAAGAAACTTTAGTGGTCAATAAATATTTTAAGAGGGACTGAACACAGGCTGAATCTTCACATATGATATAACATTAGCTTACGGCTTGCACACATAAACAGTACTTATGTTTATCAAACAGACACCAGTAGGTCATCAGAGATGACTATAAAAAATTTATAGCACAGTAACTCAGAAAAGTTCCATCAACATTTTATTAATTTTGTGAGAGAACAAATAGAAAATTTAATGATATTCTAAGTAATTATATTAATAATCTGCCATATCACAGCTATGTTCACATGTTAGATGCCAACGAAAGAAGAGTAAAGAAAAATCAGAAATTACTAGTGACAAAATAAAAGCTTAGATACAAGAATTAATTATTGGTATCCTTTACAAATTAGAATTTCAATAAGTCTTATTACACACGTCCATTTCCACTGCACCGGTGAACGCGTTAATATCCTGTATCGTATCAGACATGGCCGTATCTACTGTGCCAGTCAATCTGTTAAAATCGACGACAGAAAACAAGATTTCTTAAAGATTGTCGATCATTCTTCCAACAGTATAACAGGACTCGTTGATCGCCACTATTTGTTAAATCATATACGGTGTGTCGTGAAAGGAAGTAGACTTTTAAGGTTAGTTAGTGTGCTCAAACATGAACTTTCAGATATGAGATGGCGCTGCTAATTGTATTACAAAATGGCGTTGGCAATTTCTACAATACCCAAATTCTATAACTCAAACACCGAAATTCGGTGCTGAGTTAAATATCAAAATTTGTTGCTGGCTTAGGTAACTTTGGTACTGATTAAAATACCTAAATTTGGTGCTAACTTACCCAAATTCGGTGGTAATCTAAACGTGTAAATTCAGTGCTAAAAGTATAGCTTTGGTGCTAACCTAGTAAATTCAGTACTTAAATATCTAAATTTGAAGGTAGCTTATGTACCTAATTTAGGTGGTAACTTATACTCCTACATTCAATAACAATTCTTACATTCCCTGTTAACTTAAATTTGGTGGTAACTAAAGTCCCTAAATTTGATACTAATTTAACCAAATTTGCTGGTAACCAAAGTCAAACTTAAACGTCTTAACTTAAACGTCTAAATTCAATTTGTGTAACGACACATCATGAAAAGGTGATCATGCGAGTCCGCGTGTTCAGCAGGGTTTCACCGATGGTTGAAGTTTTCAACGATCGACGTTATAGCTCGACACGAGAGTCGAAGCATAGAATCTAGCCCCGTTGCTCTATCGTGCTAGCACGGTGTATCGCGTTGGAGCGAGGAGATAAGATAACGGCCGGTTATCGACTCGCTTACGCTCGGTTCACCTGCGTCCTAGGTGTTCTTATCTTGGCCTTTTATCGGTGACCTCTGCTCCGTACGCCGCGGCGTCGCGCGTCTGATATCGCGCAACACACGAAACGACGTCTGGCTGTATTCACGACGACACGGCTACGCCGTAATGTCTACATCGGAGAGGTGTACACTCCGGTGCAACGTGGGCTACCTTCGAACAAGGGCGAACGTTCGAACTTGACAACATTTCGAAATTCCTTGGTTACCAATTTCGATATTGGTCAATTTCGAAATATTTCATTTCTGAGCTTATGAACGAATTTTGGAATTTTTATACGTTGATATCGTCAAATTTTTAATTGTTCAAATTTCCAAATCCTCAAACTTTAAAATCCTTAAATTTCCAAAGCCTCGAATCTTCAGGTCCCCTAATTTCCAGGTCCTCAAATTTTCAAATCCCTAAATTTCCAAGTCAAATTTCTAAATTCCCAAATTTCCATACCCTCAAATTTGCAAATCCTCAAATATCCACACCCTCAAATTTCAATGACCTCAAATTATAAAATTGTCAAAGTTTCCCAATTTCCAAATTCTCAAATTTCTGAATATCTAAGTAGCCCAACTCACAGGTGCGCAATTCTCTAAAAATCCCTAGAAATGACCGAGTGAAAGGCCTCCTCCTAGTACTCAGATTTTCCGTAGAGAAAGCAGATTTGCTCTCGACTGTACACTGCGGTGCAACGTCGGCTTCTATCGGTTATGAGCAAGAACAGGGACGAGAAACTACTTATGATGGAAACCTAATTACATAGTAACTTCCTAACACCGGGGACCCTAATTTGGCTGAGATTGAATTATGGACATTTGCAGAAGTTCAACTAGGGTCATACTTAATTGGATGTAGTAGGTACAATCATGATAAGATCATAGGTATTGCGAAATGCAGCCTCACACTGCACGTATCTGCGAGTAAATTTAGAGGAACAGAAGTTTGGAGATTTTGGAAATTTGGGAATTTGGAATAGTTGGGAATTTGGAAATGTGAGGATTTGGGAAATATGAGAATTTGATACTTTAGCAATTTACGAAATTGAAAATATGAAATTTGTAGATAATTTGAAAAATTTCCGAATACAACAAAATTAAAAATTTGTAAATGTACAAATGTGAGGATACAGGGACTATGAGAAGTTGCCTGAACTTAGAAATTCAACAATTCATAAGCCTTGAATATAAAATTTACAAAAGTCAGCATTAAAATGCAGCAACTAGAACTAAAAAAATTCCCACAATACAAAACTCGAAATATGAATTGGTAAAATTGAAAACAGGTGGTGGGAGGCTCCTCCCCTTAGTTTGATCCTCATTCAAAGGAAGGCTACATTACACCGTAGTGTACACTGACGACCCACCTACCTTCAACATTCGCTCGTTCCAATTTCCAGGATTGGCTCTCTGTCCTCGTCCCTACCTCTTCCCTCATCTCGGCCTTATTCACATTCCCCGCCATGCAGATCTTACCTTTCCCCTGGTTTCTTATGAAGCCACCCTGCTCTCTCTCCCTCTCTCTCTTTCTCTCCTCGTTGCACGAAGATGCGATCTTGTCCACCGACCACGCCTTCGCCGCGTATACAGAGAGTTTGCGTTGATCTCGTTTCGAGACCGGCGTGTGTCGTGCTTTTCCTTGTTCCAGTAACCAACAGGAGCAACGCGAGATTCTGCAGGAAGGGGAAATTGCAATTTCGGTCGATTCTGGGATATTATAGGGAATTTTTGAATATCGGAGAATTTTGGGAAATTTGGGAAAATTGATGAATTTGGACGCTTTTGGGAAATTTAGGATTTGGGGAACTTAAGAGAATTGAAGGTTTCAGGAAATTTGGAAAACTTAAGAAAATTAAGAAAATTTATGGAACTTGAAAGGCTTGGATTATTTCGAGAATTTGAGAAATTTGAAAGAATTAGAAAATTGAAGAAATTTGGGAACTTAGGAAATTTGGAGCACTCAGGAATTGAGGAAATTCAAGATATTTGAAAAATTGAAGAAATCTGAGAACAGTGATTTGGAAAATTGAAAAGTTGAAATTTTCCCAACTGACTTTAATTACGAACCCAATAATATTGAAATATAATGTAAAAATTTGCAAATTCAACCCGAAGATTCGAAACTGTGCTGTCTCCGAAGATCTTGTCCGCGGACCACGCCTTCGACATATAGCCGCGTCGATCTCTCGAAGAGCATCGCGTGTCGCTTTCCAGCTCACCCCATCGAGAGACGAAGAGGCCATAAAGCCGAAGAAGGGGAAAAAAGGAGGAAGAGAAAAGTATTTGAATCGAGAGGGCGCGGTATAAGCACGAGGTCCGCGTGGCACGGTGGTTGCGTTCTTCATTGCGGAGGTCTTCTTCTTTCGCTACTTTTGCAAGGTGAATCTCGTTCGATCGCGAGCATCGTCCTCTTCTATTCAGTGGAAGGACTTCCGTCACCGTTCACGTTCCTCGTCGTGCTTGGACGCGTCGCAAAAAATCCTCTCTGCTCAGGTGGAACGTCATAACCGCGGTATCTTTTTATTTTCCTCTAGGATGCGTGGTACGTGTCGCTTCGGTGCCGCTGCGCGTCATGCACGCTTCTTACGGCCGAGTAAATTCTCGCCGCTCTGCTCGAGCAATCCGCGCGAATTTTCTTTCTTTTGCCGGAGTAACCGTATCGTACGTTATTTTCACGATAACGTGATATTTTGATTTCACCGAGGCGACAGGTCGGCGACAGGTGCACGTTGCAATTTCTTGTCCGCTTCAACGACGGCTCTGTAATTTTATTTCGAAAACGATATCAGCTTTTCAGGAAAATTTCTACTCGGATCAATGTGCCGGAGCTTGTATTTATTGTTATTGGATCGGGTCGAGATTGGCTGCCGCTGGAACAGCCACGCCTAGTACGACACGCGATAATATTAATCTGACGCTTCGATTTGCTATCTTGAACTGCTCGGCTGATTTCTACGCTGTCTCGAATTTATGTTTTAATTATTTGATTAGATTTCTCGTTAGTTGCTCAATGGCGTTATCTATGATTTCCGATGTGTTAATTCCTTTTGGTGCTCAGTTGTTTCGCGTTATTATGTAGAAACTTTATCATGTGCCGGTTATTTACTGCTATTGTAAATAACACTTTTTAATACTCAGTCGAAGTACATTTGCTTCTTAGTTTCAGTATTGATTTCTAAAGTAAAGGAACTTGGGGGACGAGATGTTTTATATAAAAATTTGAAACAACTCGTGAATTGTTGATTGTGTAATGTTTTAGTACTTCTTTGAGGTAATGTTTGTTGAGGTAATTATAAAAACTATATCTACGACAAAAAATTGCAGCAGGTCTTATTCAACTGAGACACCCTATAGCTTATTAATTATTGATTCTTAGAAGAAAATTACACAATTAAGGTATTTCATAAAACCACTTGTAAATCTCAAGAATTATGGACTTTGCAATAATGAAGATAAAAATGAGTGAGTTTATATAGAAAATAAACGAAAAATTTCAAGAACTGTATTGTAACATTGTTACTCTACCTTTAACATTAATTAACATTGTTATTCTTCTTCAGGATGTACTTAATTTTAGTAATTAATTTAACTAACTTAAGTAATTATTAATTATTAGGTAATTTAATTTGGGACAATATAATCTTGAAGAAGTTATTAATGAAATACCAAACAAGTTAGATGGTGATTGAAGTTGAGACACCCAGTATATGGCCATTTTCGCAGCGATATTGAAACCGTTAACAAGGTTTCAAAAAACGCGATATAAAACGGGGAGGACATGGAAATAATTCACAGTCCGAACGGAAAAACTTGGAAATCGTGGTCATGAGGCAGAAAAGCTTTTTATCGGTGACCGCGACGCTTATCCCGGTGCGTCATTACCACGATAGCATCGTACGTGTATCGAGAAGTAGAGCTTATCGAAGCCTTCCAGGAAATGCAACGAACGCGTGATACCAGTCGGGAAATCGAGAATGGTATCTTGATCCTGTCTCGAATGGCGCTAAGCTGCTCCTCTTTTCTTTTTTTTCCTGCTCCAGCTCGTTTGTCTCTCTTTTTTCCACGACTCTTCTGCTATCGTGTATCGCGAGCGTATTGACACGCGAGAAAGCTCGATCGAGGACGTACAGTCGAGAGCAAATCTGGTTTCCCCTAGGGAGAACGTAGAGGAGAGGGGACTTGCAAGTTTGGAAATTTGGGGAATGAGAGTTTGGAAATTTTTGAATTTTAACGATTTAGGGATTTGTGGGATTTGGGGCATTAAGGAAATTTAGAGATTTGGGAAATTTCTGAATTTAAGAAATTTTGGGATTTGGGAATTAGGGAGGGTAGGAAGTAGGGGATGAGGAAGTCAAGGGATCTAGGAGTTTGGAAATTTAGGAATTTGGGGATTCGAGAATTTCAGGATCTGTAGATTCGAGGATTTAGAAATTATGGCATTTAGGAATTTAGGGATCTAGAAATTTGGTGAATTCGGAATTTGGGAAATTGGGAACTAGGAGATGTAGAAATTAGGGGTGTAGGTGTTCTGAAACTTAAGAATTTGACGTCTTCATTTGGTGATTTAGGAATTCAGCTATTTAGGTATTTGGTAATTTAGAAATGTAGTAACTTGAGAATTTCAAAATTTTCTTCCAAAATACCCAAAACTGCAAAATTCAATAATCAAAACTGTCTCACAGACAATTACCACTAAAAAAATCCTTGCATGAAATCTTCCATATCTGCCCAAAAATCGCACAAATGATAAAATTCAATGAACATACCCTCGGTTCACGAATCGGCCATTACACGGTACGTAATAGAAGCGCTTAAAATTCCAGGCCAACATTAAGATATCCTTGTGGTCCCCCTATTATCCGTCATACGATGGCGCTTAATATCACGGTTAGTACACATACACTGACTGACTCGAGAAGTAGTCCTTTTTTCGTCGAACATGTCGAACACTTTTCGTACACCGTGCTACACATAGCAGATTCAGGTTGGTAGTCACCCAACCTTGTTCGGTACTGCTACAAAGAGTACAGTCACTGGCAAATCTCACTTCCCTAGGGAAAATATTGCTATCATGGTAGAAACACTTCAAGATCAAGGGGTGGATTTGGGGATTTAGAGATTTAGGGATATAGAGATATGTCAATCCAGGGATTTGGAAAATGAAGGAATATGGAGATCATAGAAATTTTGGGACTTCGAGATTTGGGGATCTACAAATATGGGAATCTAGTGATTTGATGGTTTAGGAATTTGGGGATCCAGAAATTTGAGGGTCTAGGAATTTTGGGACCTTAGTATTTGGGGACATATGGACTTGGGACACATTGGATTTGTGGACTTTAGGATTTGGAGGTTTAATGATATGGCAATCTAGAAAATTGAGGATATAGAAATGTCGTGATCTAAGAATGTAGAGACACGGGAACTTGGGGACATAGGTGTTTGGGAGCTTAAGAATTTAGGGACATAGGTGTTCGAGTGTCTAGGAATTTGGGGACATAGGTATTTGGTACTTTGAGGACGAAAGGGACTTTGAGATTTTTGGAATCTTGGGATTTGGATGTCTATGAATAACCCTACGAATTCAGGGAATTTAAAAATCTGACGATGAGAAGAGTCTAAGTATTTACAAGTCCAGTTTGGAAAATCAGAAGTGTTGAAATTTGGAAACTGAACATATCTGAAACTGTCAGAACAAAATAAAAAATATTGGTAACATAGAGACTCCATAACTTAGGAAGTGCGAATGTATGAACGAGGAAATTCCAAATAAAGGAAAACAGAACCCTATAAATGTCAAAGGTGGAGAATGAAAAAATTGTGCAATATGTGTACTTATTCAAAGTAAGCGTACGTTGCAGCTGAGTGTACGGTGTTGGATCTGGTATACGTATGGCGGCCAGTAAACAAGAGGGGCAGGTGGAAGGTTGTGCAACCTGTTGCTTCGTTGCTGGGACGAGAGAAACGAACGGTAGGATGAGAATCGTTCGGGTTTGGTTGCGGGTCGGCATGAGACGGCACACCGGAGAAACATTCTGCCCTTGGGTATAGCAATCACAATGGGCCGAGTCTCCTTCTCCCGGTGATGTACGCTCTCGTTGCTCCTTGGTCCGCTTCTTCTTGCTCTTCTTGTTGGTCCGATGCGCTTCTTCTTCGACCACCTCTCTCCACCTCCTTCTTCTTCTTCTTCTTCTTGGACGTCGCGCCCTCGGGACACGATCCCGATCTGACGCGATTTGCATAATTCCAGCATCCCCGCCCAACCGTTCAGCTGCTCAATTATTAGCTGGAATTTAAGACGTGTTTAAGAAAATAGCTCGACCGGGCTGCTTTTTGCTTCTGCCGATTCGACTGCCTCTTGGACTTGCTGCGCTTCAAACGAAAGTTTGTTGACGTTGAAAAGTGAATCTTCTTCTCTGGCTGTTCGTTAGTCCTTTAGGTTTGTTACCTTGTACTACGTGGATCTCTCTGTTAGCTGGCAATTCACTGTTTGGACGTGGATGCTGGACTGGTTGGATACGGCTGGAGAATGTTGGACTAGTTGGGTAATGTGGAAGGATTGTGGACTAGTTGGGTACTGTAGTAATTGGGTAATGTGGAAGGATGTTGGACTAGTTGGATAATTTTGAAGGATTGTGGTCTAGTTCAATAATGTTGAAGGATGTTGGATTACTTGAATAATTTTGAAGGATAGTGGACTAGTTCAATAATGTTGAAGAATACTGGACTAATTGGATAATGAAGGATATTGAACTAGTTGGATAATGGTGAAGGACTAGTTAGGTGATGTTGAAGGATACTGGACTAGTTGGGTGATGCTGAAGGATACTGGACTAGTTGGAGCTATACTGGAGCAATAGACATCAAGAGAGTTAGATATCTAGGAAAATAGGGATAGATAGGTAGACCTATGGCTACCTGCAGCAATAGGAATGTGGAGTCGTAGATTTGGAGATCTAGGAGTCCAAAGATTTAGAAATATGTGGATACAGGTATTTGGAGATTATGAGTATCTAGGGATCTAGAGATCTGGAGTAGTATGTGGAAATCTGAGGATCTGGAGATGTAGGTTTGCGGAAGTCTGGGGATCTGAAGGTATCTGAATATGTGGAAATCTGAAGATCTAGGGATTTGACAATCTAGAAATCTTGAGACCCATCCAGTAATGCAGAAATTTGAGGATGTAGTGATCTGAGATCATAGAAATCTTGAGACCCATGTACCTGTGTACCTAAAAAGAAGTCTAGAAATCTAAGATCCTGGAATCCAGAAATTTGAAACTCTTGAGAATTACCTGATCTGGAGCACCTAATCATAACACCTAATTCATGATTGAAATCTTTTCAACCTAACCATATACCTCTAACAAAAAATGACGTCACCGTAAAGAAACATATTTTATCAGGCAACATTAATAAAATCCTGTGACCCAAATTTCAAGTGGTCAATTCTGAACCTAGCCTAAACATTAGAAAACATAAATATGAAAATAAATGAATTTGTTTGAAATTTCAACGACAAACACGAACGGTCTGCGCGATCGTTCCAACATGTTATAAATCCGTTATTTGCCCGTGTTATGTCTCCGCTATTATATGATTTGTGGCACGATCATGATCGAAAGAATGCAACAGCCAGGAATTTAACGTTCCTCCGGTTTTACGACTATGCACGATCCAAAGATATTTGTCGAGCCGTCGAATGATTTTTAGGTTGGAGCAGCACTTGCTGTCAACGACAAAACGAACGATACTCGTGCAGAACGTTATCAAAGAACATGGTTTTATCAACGCCGCGATACGGTAACGAGGTCTGCACTTATGGATGCCTGTTGCGGTTTCCGCGCTCCACATCTGAGATTTGTTGGTCGCCTCTTGATTAGAATGTTTATGCTTCGTTGCTCCGGAGCTATTGTAGTTTCTGTGGCCAATTGACTATAACGAGGAGTGCGAACGTTTGGTACGTGGAAAAAGGGAAAAACGATGTGAAACCGGGTCTGAAATGGATATGGCTTTTCATTTCAGCAGCGTGACAGAGGTGCTGGCTTGATGGAGGGGAGTGTGAATATGAATTGCTGGAGATGTAGGATAATTGTGAAGTACTATTGAGGGAACTTTGCAATATCTGTATTTCATTTTGGGTGATACACGGGAGTAAATTCAAATTGAATTTTTTGAAATTTCCAGATTTCTTAGGAACTCGAGATTCTTCGATTTACAGATTTCTAGACTTCCATATTTCCATATTTTTAATTTTTCGACTTTCTAAACTCCTCCTGAATTTCTACACTTCAAAACTTTTCACTTTCTTAAAATTGCAAAACTTCTAAATTTCTAACTCCCAAAATTCCTGTACCCTCAGATTTCTGAATGCGATTCCTCAGATTTTTAATCAGATTCCCAAGAATCCCGAATACCTAACTCCCCAAATTTCTAAATCCCCAAATCCCCAAGTTTCCAAATTCCTAAATCCCCTAATTCTCTCGATTCCTAAATTTCCAAATTCCAAAACTCCAAGGTTTATAAATCTTTACATGTTTAATTCTTAAATCCACAATCCCCAAAGTCCCTAAATTCCTAAGTCCCCAAACTCTCCAATCCCCAAACTCCAATATTTCTGATTCTCTTCGATAAGGAAGAACGTGTCCACCAATTTCATTGATTAAATCGCGCAATCATCGATGATATCCCTCATGAATCTCTCACCAGGGCAGTGCACACCTGAAATCACATACGCTCATACAGGATGTGTGCGTCTTTAGCGACCGAGAAGAATTGGATGCAACATGTTAGGGCACATTCTCACTGGTCAGTCATCCACGACGTGTGGACGTGCGTTGATAATATCCTGATCCATCGTGTATCATTATAATTCATTTTATTATCGTCAACCTGGTAAGACTCGTCCTTTAAACGGTCACGCATCCTGTTTAGCTCTCGATTATCAACTTGCGATTCGACTCTACGACTTGTTTATGTTATATGTATATCGTACATTCATGCTATGTTATGTTATGACGTAATTGAAGTACTACATCAATTATTATGTGCATGACTGAACAGTGAATTCCATGCATTAAAATATTATGGAATTCAGGGTTTTTTTTGCACTTCTTAGACTTTTCCTAGGTTTGGTATGTCTTTGCAGTGGTTTTAGGTATTAATTTTTTCTCCTAAGTTTTTTTTGAGCTTTCTTCAGATTATTGATGTAAGTAGGATTTTTCTCTAGGAAATTTGGGGTTTTAGGGATTTGGAGATTTGGGAATTTGGGAATTTGGGAATTTGGGAATTTGGGAATATGGAGATTTGGGAATTTGGGTATTTGGAAACTTGGGAACATAGAAATTTGGGAACTAGGGAATTTAGAATAATGGAAATTTGGGAACTATGGAATTGGGGTTCTAGGGAATTTGGGGGTAGGGATTTTGGGGTCTAGGGAATTCGGGGGTAGGGATTTTGGGTCTAGGGAATTCGGGAGTAGAGATTTTGGGGTCTAGGGAATTTGGGATTTAGGGAATCGGGAAATTCGGGAACTTGAGATCTTGGGAATTCGGGGAAATGGGAACTAGGAAAATTGGTAACTAGGGTAATTGGTAACTAGGGAAATTGGGAACTGAGGGGAAAGGAAAATGGGAAATATAAAAAGTAGTAAATTTCAAAATCGAAAAATTCGAACGGATCGAAATTCAAAAATTCTATAAACCCAAATCTATAAAGAACTAATATTTTTGAAATATACGCCTCTATAATTTCCAAAACTCGCCAACAAAAAAAAATTCTCAAATTCTCGAACTTAAAGATATTCGAAAGCAATAATTCCTAAACTTTCAATACATATCCTACACCCAGCATGCATTGTACATTTGATACGTGTTTGAGCAACGTTAGATAAGCACATTATCCCATTGAAAACGCAGCCTTATGCCTTTGGCACTGTAAGAAGCAGGGCGAGGCGCATCGTATCGCATCTGCGTGCTCTCTTTAAAGGCGTTGGCCGTTCACCCCGACCTCGGCAGCTAGGTGCAACTGGTTCAAATGCATATATTCTAGCATAGAGGTGCACTACTGGTAGCCCTCCTCTTTCCACGTTTAACAGAGCTTGCGGCACGCTGGACCTCGTTTCGAACGACTCGAGTGTATTTTGACATTTACTACCCGCTGACCTGGAAAAGCGTCGGTTCAAGTCTCGCTGAACGCGATCGAGTCTTGATTCATTCCAACGACTCGATCCATCGACGTGTATCGAACGCTACCTTTTTACCGCGGAATTTTATTAACGCTCTCGCGGTCGATTCGCGGTCGATAACTGCACGACGATTAAGATGATTGAAAACAACGTCCACTTATCGTGATTCGGATCACCTGCTGCTATTAATTACGACAGGTGTCTGAATTAACATTTTTCAACTCGCTCGACGATTAGCTCGAAATGTTGGCACGCCTCTGAACATTATTGAAAGCTTGTCACTTTTCTTTTATATCTGCTCTACATGTTTATCAGCGAATTTATGAATAGGGTTGCTGTTCCGTATCGAAGTTAGTTACTAATAAAATTAAGCTTCCGCTCGATTAATGCACCGGACCACGGATAATTACAGAAATCGTGCAATGAACGAGAGTCAATTACACACATGCTTTTCTCATGATTCATGGGTGGAATCTGACACGCCAAACAATGTAGCTTAATCTTGAATGCGTAGGCAACGAATGTGACACGCTAAACAATGTAGCATAATCTTGAATGCATTGGCAACGCGTGTGAGCGACAGGAGGTTCATCGTGCAATAAAAGCGCGTGCATCAGTCGAGCCTGCATTAATCGAGCGTACGCTGGTATTTGTCTATTCTATTAAAACAAACGACACTTTTATCAAACTTCTTTTGCTTCGGACTCGATTATCATAAAAATTGTTGCAAAGGATTATTTGAAGAGAAACGAGCAAAGTAATTGTACGTTCATATCTTGCCTGATACGATTTCCTGCAGTTCCAGCAACGATTTTCGAACAAAGGGCTTTGTCCTGCCGCGATATAAATTTCCCTACGTAGCAGCGCCGAGCAAACATATGGTACTTTTCTGATTGCGATGCCGCTACAATTTCTTAGTTTACCCTTCTACCGCTAATGGATACAAAAGGATAATGTCGGGTTAGCGTCGCTCCCGTGGATTATCGCATAACAGAAGCAAGAATGGGACGAGTAACCATTAATGGGTACAGTGGGCTCGATAGGCTCGCTTTTGTTTTATCGATACAATTGCAAAGGGCCGGATAGACAAAACGACTACCATCTGTAATGGATACTTTGAAACACGCATGCTGATCGTCGATGAGGACGATAAAGTCGATACCGATTCTGGAACGGGCGTGGGCGGTGTATGAAACACGATTGCGCGCGTTGCTTAGTTTGAATACTGCCGGTAGTGAATATAATGAATGCCTGCGCTGGAAATGAATTATTCTTCGGACGGAGTATTGGTTACGATACTTAAAACCAGATCTGACGCGAGGAATTCGATGGGCTTTAATTGGAGAGATTCGAGTCAATGGGGTATAGATTACCGCCATTTTGTATTCTTTTTATATTTGCGGTTCTCGATTTTCTAAGTCTATATTTTTAAATTTCCCAAATTCCCTAGATTCCTCAAATTTCCATTCCCAAAGCACTAAGTTCTTAAATCCCCTAACTCTCAATTTTCTAAATCCGCGAATTATCGAATTTCCCAAATTCCCAAATTTTGCGAATCTTCGAGTCTCCCAAATTCCCCACTTTCCCCAAATTTCCTAAATTTCTAAATCTTCGAATCTCCTTAATTCCCCACGTCCCCCGAATTTCTAAATCTACAAATCTCCCAAATTCCCCACGTCTCCCAAATTTCCCCAATTTCCAAATCTTCAAATCTCCCAAACTCCCCTAAGTCACCAAGTTCCCTAACTCCCAAGTTCCCAAACACCCGAATTCCGAAATGTCCCCAAAGACCCATAGTTCACGAACGTTCCATAGGACCCACGTGTGTGTACTCTTCAAACGTGTTAATCAGCGAAATATCGGCTGTTGCGTTCCTTCAAACCTTGTTCGCAACACATCGGCTCGTGTGCCATTAACCTAACCTAACCGAATACAGGTAGGTACGTACCTGTTGCACGAGCACGTCGAAATATACGCGCGCGTGTAGCGGTGTACGCTTGGTACACGGGGGCATAAGTGGAGGCGCATGCCTGTAGCAACGTCGGCGGTTTTTCTGGTCCGAAAGGGCCGAAAGAAGTTCGCCGCAATTAACGGCTCCGTAAATTTACATACGTCGACGATCGGCGGGGATAAATGGCCAGAAGTCGTTCTACACCGTGAACGGGACGAAGCCGCAGATAAGTAATCGCGTAAATCTCCGGCGGCCAGAAAAAAAGACCTTCGGAAATAAAATAAAGAAGGGCGGAGATGTTCGTTTGCCAAAGTGATTTCGTTATTTCATGAATGAAATTCATTTTACGATCTATCTTCATCCGGCTACAAATTAAGGGCTCTGACGATTTTTCGGAAAGATTTTATAGCGCACGGATCATGGTGGATCTTTAATTTTGAAGGTTCACGAAAATTTTTCGCCAAGAAATTAAATAATCTTTCATCTTATGCATCTGAATACGGTTTTATCGAAGTTATTTCTATGTCCAAGTTGTCTGCTTTTCAAATTTGTCAACCTTTAGATGCCCAAATACCTCAGATATCAAAATCTTTCAATTTTTGAATTAAAAGATTTGGTAACACAAATTCTCAAATTTTCAAATCCCTGTATCCCTAAATTCCCAAACCTTCAAGTCCCTATATTCTTAAATCCCCAAACTAGGAAATCCATAAATTCCCACGTGCCCAAATTCATGAAATCCACAGATCTTCAAATCCGTATATCTCTAAATTCCCAAACCTAATTCTAATATCCCTAAATTTCCAAACTATGAAATCCATAAATACTTACATGCCTAACCTATGAAGTCCCCAAATTTCTACGTCTCCAAACTATGAAATCCGCAAATTCCTAAGTGGCCAACCTCTTAAAACTTGCAAATAACCTTGAAATTTCTCGCTGAAGAACAAAGGACAATGCCTCTTTCCGAACATCACCATTTTTCCTAGGAAAGTCCCCACTACATCCGAGCGTAGAGTGATCAGTTTGAGAGTCACGTCGATGGGTAGGACGAAGAGTGAGGATGGGACCACCTTGCCTCGGGGGTTGAGAAAGAGAAGTCAAGAAGTTCGCTTACGGAATGGTATAAGTCTACCTACCGCGGTCGAGCTGATTGCGAAAATAAACATTCATTATTGTAATTACTTTGTGCGACGTGGCCAAGCGGAGAGCCACGATCGCTGTAACTGGACGACGAGGGGCACAGGACGAGGAAGGAAACGAAGGAGAATGAGAATGAGATAGAAATGAAGCGATCGGGAGGGCAGGACACGCGAGGAAGACGAGGACAAGTATACCTACTCTGTATATCGGTAACGAGAGTTTCATTGACGTGGCCATGGCGGGTTAATTACAAAGTCGAACCGACGATTCCTTCATTAGCGAAAAGGAATCGGTGAATCCGATTGGCAAGGCGAGACGAATCCTCGTTTGCATTTGGTCAGCCGCTCTCCCGGAGCCCCCGTGTGTCTTCCACGCGAGAAGAAAGACCGACTCCAACTGTGATTGATCTGCTTTTCTTCGGCCTCCATGCAAGAAAGAACTTGGGGATTTAATTACGTCGGAGGATCTTATTTAAGGCACTTCGTAATGGCCGAGTCGAGCTTCAGATCGAGACATTTTGTGACGTTATGAGAGAAGCTTTTTTGGTACGATTTTTGTGCAACTCTGGACGATGGTAGTACTATTAAACATACATGTCATTTTGCTCGTAAATGCATAGTTAGCAAAAAAGTACATTTGAAGTTAGAGAAAAATATCATCGGATATACAATATTAGAATATGCAAGTTAATAATAATTATGGTGTACACTATCACATTGTTAAGTTTTCAAGGAAGACTAAAAACAAGTAAAAAATATAAGCATTCAAACGTCATATCTTCAAGTTTACCTTAAAGTACATATCGAGTAAGCAATACTTGTGCATTGAATGCACGCAGTTACAAATGAATGAAAAGCAAAGAAGGCACCCTACACAGAGGGTCACCAGTGAGGTACCATTAATCACCGCCCCCTGCTCTATGTCCCCGCCCCGCTTCCTGTACAATAAATAAATGCCAGGATATTGCGAACAAATTCGGTGCAAAGGTGAGTGGATGCGGTGCACCTGCAGCAAGAGAAGCAACACCGTGGAAGTACGGGGACAGGAGGGCCCTCGATCGCTGTCCACCTCGGCTGGCGTGGCGTAAGGGCACGCGTGGGCAGGCGTGAAATACTGCCGCACGACGAACATTTTATAGGTGGAAACGAGGCACAAGGTGGGCCGAGGTCGGGGCCCCGGCAGACCGATTAAAAGTACGAACACGAGGCCCACGGGTGATAATTAATTCACGGCACTGTGCACGCCAGACGGTTTATCCGTGCGATCCGGACGGCCCGCTCTTTTTCCTCCTCTCCGCACGGCACACGAGCTCCTGCTGATGCTGCTCCTCCTTCTCGTCGTGTCTCCCTGCTAGCCAGGATTTAAGAGTACGGTTCACCGAGCCGTCGATGGCTCTCTTTTTTAATTGCACGGACCGTCGATCTTGATTATGCTCGCGGGGAAGAATGTCGCTCCGCGGGTCGATGTACCGGCCAGACGTCTAGTGCTCCTCGCGGACATGGTATTGCGCGGAATGTTTAAAAACTGTATTACCACCTTTGTAACTAGTCTACATCTCTGAATTGGCGGAGAAACAACGCTTTTGGTATGTTGACCTTGACATGGAGATTCAAGGTCAAATGTTTTTATCGTCGTATCGTGTAGTACCCGGAGGATCGAAAGTCTTGAAGAAACTATGGGTTACAAGTCAATCGTTCTCTTGCAAAATGATGTTGCAGTTTCGTTCTAGATTTCATTAACAATACATTCACTTCCTTATTTATACATGTACATGCTTTATAAAAATTGAGTAACGAACTTCTTTTTCATTGATTGATTTTATTAGAGTCTTCATGGCTGTGATCATTGGCTCGCAAACTTCTTCTTGCAAATTAAGTATAAAAATATGATTTTGCACATTTCATTAATTTTGATGAAATCTTGCATTTAAGAGTCAGACGTGTAGCAAAGGATTAATATTCTTAGAGGTTGAATATCCAATAAAGATGTACAAATGAAAGAGTTAAATGTCCAAAAGGATGCATTTCACAGAAATCTTCAATAAGATTGTCGACGACATTCGTCCTCAAAGATGTTCATAAGTGGACATTTTGAGCATCCTCCATTTTCTCAACGTCCCTTAGAGCAGTTATCCTTCGAATTCGAATAAAGTAGCTTTCCTAATTGAAGTTCCTAACGACGTAAACATTGTACCAATGAAACAAGACAAACAGTCAGACAGAATTCGTTGTATCTAATTAACTATGGTCGTATAATGACGAGTGTAGCCCGTATACATGAACGTTTCATCAATTAAAGGATCGATCTTAAATGACAAATGGCTTCTATTTATCAACGATGTTTCCAAGCGACTCGAAGTGGTGACATGAAATATCGACGCGATTTTACTGTAATATGATCACACTGAAATCCGTACGCACGCGTAACAAACAGAAAACAACGCACGCAAAATTAATGATTCCTCGTCGCGGGGAATAAATATCCGTGCCGGAACTCGCATACCACCGATATCACTGAAACCACGTATTATAATGGATTTCTTATGGTAGCGAATCAGACAGGAAGCACGAAAACAAATCAATCTGCGGGATGTTTGTACGATCCTTTTTTCCCTTAACCCCAGTTTGTATCTTGGTATCGAATTCCGATGTAGTTTGATCAGTTGATCGATTCTATCGACGCGTGTAAAAAATTTGAAATATAGGGAACATAGCTCGAACGACTATTTTATGACGAATTTCATAGTCACGAGCTATTTCTAACGCCGTAACGAATGGCTATGGTAGATCCGTTGTCAGAGAAAAATGATTCGCGAGTTACCGCTAACTATTTATTAAAAGTAGAGTAGAAAAGACCCCCGGCATGCAAAAAAAAAAATTCTTTTATTGGCAGCCTCGCGTGTGTCTTCAAAGGGTGATTGTATAGTGATTCAAAATGGTGACTTGTTATCCTTCGATCGTGTTCATCTTTTATTTCCGTGATACGGATTTAGAGAACAAAGATTTATATTTATAGCGTTGCGGTTAGGCGATTGAACTTGCTATTTTACCTCGGGATCAAGTCGTTCCTGTGTATAACAGATTTCGTTTTAATAGCCAATTACTGCCACCATGGGATAAATGGGCAGACGGTAGGTCTGATCATCTGGACACGGCTTAGAAAATCGAGCACGATTGCGTGCAATCCACGGTGAAGCTAAATCGAAGCCGAATGCGGTAACAAATTGATAGGAAACTCCTTTTATGGATAATATTGGCACAAGGTAAAAAATCCGCTCTCGTTCTCTCAATCAGCGGTCACGATCGAGAATCATGTTTCCTTTTATCGATACATCGAGAAATAAAGAGATACAATTTGCTCTTTGATGAGCAACGAAATGAATTGTGCATCTGTGAGCAACATTTTTCCAAGAATTTTCTCAACGATTTGTTGCATCCTTTAATATATTCAGTTACATGGGATACTCAGGACATTTATTAAGACTATAATTGCAATTATAGAGAACATATAGTACATTTTATTTATACATTTATCTTACATTTTTTCTTTAATCTTTCAAGATTTGTCTTTGAAAGTTACAAAAAGGTGACATATAATTATTTTGTTAATAGTGTACGAGAAAAAAGTAATATCTATATAAATAGAAACTAACGGCACAGTGAGTCAGCATCCTTTAAGAGGTTAATCAAGTTGTACATATGTATCGGTATCCATCAGACATTGATTAAGCATTAATTAAAAACAAGATAGAGTTGCTCTATCCAGTTTGACATAAATACATGAAATCGTTTATCCATCGAAAACGGTTAAATGCGCAATTTGTCAGTTTTATTAATCGCCATGATATTTAAAAGTGATATCCATCGAGCTCTATTTTCCCTACAACGACAAAAATAAAATTCCGCAACGAACTTCTAACAAAACTACGTTAACTAGAAATCCTAGAAAAAAATACAATCAAGTTTCATAGACGTGTACCAAGATCGCAATCACTCTTACTCGAGCACGACCAGCACAATCCTCGCAATAACACTTGATATCGCACATAAAAAGGTCCAATGAAAGAAACTGCATCGCAAGTGTATAACATCGGTCGTATCGAGGAAACAGGATATTCGTAGCGGCGCGGTTATAGCTCTAGCCCCGTGATAATCTTATCACGGTATAAAAACTAATAGCGGAATACAAAGTACGGTAACCGGCCCGTAAATCGTGTAAACGATCTGGCCGTGACAAAAACGGAACGTTTATAGTCGGCCACGTCCGGACAGGCAAGAATATTATTAATAAAACTCGAGATTTTTCGATACGATCGACTCGTTCGATCTCACAATTACGCGGCTGTATGAGCAATGATATCGGTGCGAGTACTATAACGGGTTGAAACACTGAAATCACTAGTTTAGAGACTGGTACTACTGCATTCTCCGTACACCAGAAAAATGGCGGAGCACGGCGCGGGAGTCTCTGTTCCATTTTTCATTACGTTCGATATTTTTGCTAGCAGTATTAGCTGTTAAACTTAATACATAATAGGTTATATTAGGTATTTGTCAGATTACGTATTTGTCCATTAGGTATTTGTCAGATTACGTATTTGTCCATTAGGTATTTGTCAGATTAAAACAGCGCTAAATGGCGAAAGACATTAAGTGGCGGACCGTAAGTTGAAGACGACACAAAATGGCGGACAGTTCAAGACGTAAATGGAACAAATAATAATTTTATAAAACAGAACTGTGCTTAACAGCAGTGATGAATTGTCATATGTATTATTCGTACATGCAATTTGATTTCATACATCACATTTCTTGCCATATTTTTCGAAATATTTCCAAGTACCCCGATAAAAGCACGTGCAGTATTACTTATTAGCTTCCTAAGCGTTCGAGTCACTTGAAATTTGTACTTTGTTAAGATAGTCGCGTTTGAAGTTGAATTAATGGAAACGCCGAACGGGAAACAGGCTCTCGATATCGTTTAATTGGCAAAATATTGTCGGTTGGCCGTATTAGCTGAATATCTGATGCGGAGAGCGGCGGCACAATTTGTCTGCCGCGATATACACTCGCGGCCGGCATTAATTCACCTCGTATGCACTTCTCTCGTATGACCTTTGATTTTCAAGTCGCTCGATGCACATGCACGCTTTTAAATGATTCAGATCGCAGCTAGATACGCCGGTGGGTGGTCACGTTTGCTATCTAATTAATTGAAATGTTCAGTGGCGAGAGCCGTTACGCCGTGATAGAACGTACTCTTAACCGGGACAAAATGTTCCCTCTGGTATATTAATTAGGCAAGCTACCTGCAACCGCGGCCCCTCATGCGCTGGCAATTTGTCTTGGGACCGTTCGTAAAATACTACTAATTTCGTAGGCAAGATTTGTTCGTAGAAATCCCGCGGGTTTCTTGTTCCAGAACTTGCTGGCCGTGCATATCATGCGAGTCGATCAGCTGTCGTTGCTCGAACGATAGAAATACATACATCGATCCTAGAGAAGTGGATCTTGTTTAATTAATCGAATCGATGGCGAATAACACGCCGGGTCGATCTTTAATGTTTCATTCGTACGGTCGCGTGTTGCGAGCTCGTGGTGCTCGGTGTTGCTCAATACGAGGTGATATACCGTTTCAACGATGCTAATTGGGATCCTCATCTCTGTACGCAATGATACGATTCTTCTGGTGATTTATGCTCGCACGAGCGCTCTATGCTTATAGAGAAAACGATCAGAAGTATCGAGCAGTGTTGGATTTCATAAGGAATATGCTGGAGGAAAGGAATTGCAGGTGGAATACGGAGAGCATTTGAATCTTTGAGGGTTTCAAAATATTTTACAATTTGTAAGCTAACAATCTTTGAGTCTGAGAACTTAAGGGTAAATTTTTATGATCTCAACATTTCCAAATCACTGATTCTATCGTAACGTATGTAACTAAAATTTTAACTAATCTAAATAGTTATAAATATAATAAAGACATTTTCTCAGTTGAATCTTGCAAAAAAGTAAATTTCTAGCATTTCCCCGTTGAAGAGAATATAAGAACGTCGGAAAGTGTTTCCCGCCAAAAACTCTCCATCGTGCGTCAGACAAGCGCGTCATGCGTCGAGCGGCATATAAGCAAGCAAATTTTTTCCCCTCGGTTTTTCAACGAACGTATCGACTTTATCCGGTCGTACGTGGTCCAGATCACGCTCAGATATGCCGCGGGCCGGTAATGAAGGTACGTTTTAGTGACGTTCGCGATATACGTCGCAAACCGCCTCGTTAATTAACCGGCCGGAACTCGAGCGCCATCACCGCGTGCTAGTAAAGCAATTATTTATTGGCATGCATGGCCGGACCTTTTCTGCGAGCACTTTAGCTGACCGTGCTTCTTCTAACCGACGAGCGAACGACGTACGAACGTGTACAACCGTCGTTAACAATCTGCTTCGAGGCTTTTTCCGGAAATTACGCGTTGCACCGCTTTGCTCGCGTGCACTCGTCCCCCCCACCCTTCGGTTGTTCGCATAATTGCACCGGATTTTCTATGTCTCTATCGACGAAATGGAGCCGCTTTTTGCACGACCCCTTCCACTCGAACAAGCAATTTATTACTGAAACATTAACGCGAGAGCCGGCTTTTACGCGGTGCTCAACGACCCGTCCGGTCTGGCGGGAATCGGAAACGAGCTTGCAATCACTTTTGTTAACCCTTTTTTATACTGTTTCAGTAGCTTGCGATTTTTAGGATATCTCAAAGGATTATTGGAGACTTGTCTTTGAGGATGTAGGCGGTGAATTGTTTGAATGGAGAGGAAATGAATATTTTTGAGGATAGGCAATTTTGTGAATGTTTGTAAAATGGTCGTTCTTCAAAATGGTTGAATAAAATAGATAGTGTTAGGTTGGACTTTTGTGGATGTTTAAATAAATTTATGAAAGACTTTTTAGGTCTAAGAATAATTAACTAATGTAAACAGTACTTGAACTATTTTAATAAAATACAATGTGATGAATATCAATAAAATATATTATAAAATATATAGGGTCATTACCGAGTATCCAAGACAATTTCTATCGTGGCTATTCACATCGGCGATTCTTTTAACACTTTCAACGTTCCTCTTCCTCCTTTCTCCGACTTTCTGTGTTGCTCGATTCGCCGAGAGCGCCATCACGTATCTCGTGCCATCTTTCCCCCAGCAAATCGGTATCGATCGTGATCCTGGTCGTGTAGGAACATTACGTTGAAATTGCACTATCCGTTTGACCCCGCTACAGGATCGATCGTCGTGTCGATCTCGTTCCTCTCTCCTGCCTATAGATACATGTTCGCCTGTGTCGCCTCGATCCTCTTGTTCGTGTCCTATTTTCTCGCTGAAATTGTGCTGGCTCTCGCTTCCGGGACTTGTTCGGTTAACTTTGCTCAGTGACAACGGTTTTATGCTCGGAATAGCATTACTAGTTTCTTGGAAACTTTTCTGCGCGAGAAATTGGAACGTGTTTGAATCTGGGACGATATGGATACATTGGTTTAATGAATCTGAGAAATTTGGGATTTACGAGTTTAGGGTCTTGGGGTTTTAGGGATTTGGGGATTTAGGGATTTGGGGTTTTAAAGATTGGGGGATTTAGGGATTTGGAATTTTAGGGATTTAGGGATTTAGAGATATTGGGGATTTGGGATTTGGAGATTTGGGAATCTGGGGATCTAGGGATTTGGGGATGTAGGTATTTAGGGATGTAGGGAGTTAGGGATGTAGGGATTTAGGGATGTAAGGATTTGGGGATGTAGGTATTTAGGGATATAGGGATTTCTGGATGTAGGAATTTTGAGATTTAGAGATTTAGGGATTTGGGGATTTGGGGATTTAGGGATATGGGGATTTGGAGATTCAGGGATATGGGGATTTGGAGATTTGGAGCTGTAGGTATTTAGGGATGTAGGTATGTGGGGATGTAGGGATATGGGGATTTTGCGATATACAAATTTAGGAATTGGGGAATTTAGAGATTTAAAGATTTGGAGATACAGATACTTGAGAATTTATGAATTTGGGGTTTGGTGATTTGAAAATTAAAGAATTTATTATTTTATGGCCCTAGGAAATTGTAGACATAGGAACTTGAGAATCTAAAGATTTGAGGATTCATGGACTTAGGGACTTAAGAATTTGGAAACTACAGAAGAATTAAGGGTCTGCAAATTTTTGTATGCAAGGACAAATTTTAGAAATTTGAAATCACAATATAAATCTCTAAAGAACTGTGGATTTCAGAAATTTAGATTCTTGTGAGTTTAAAGGTTCCTATATTTAGAATCTTGAAGATGTAAAACCTCAAGATCATGAAAACTACAGTATAACAATAAACATCGACAACATACATTGCTCATCAACGTCCAGCTTCATAGACAAATACACAACACACTAAAGTTAGTGATTTACAACCCCTTGTTCGTCATCGTCCACTGAAATAAACGACAGCAACGTCCCCGAAATATTATCCTTGAAACGTTTGTCCGCACAAAAGAACGATCTCTCGAAAGTGTCCCCACAAATACCATTCCAAATGCAATTTTCGGGAAATCTCGAGGATGCACGGAGTTAATTGTGCTTTCATCACGTCGTGAAACCGACGAAGGGGCGGATGGTGGTTGATTTGGATCGTCGGTGACGTCAAACGAGGCAGCGAGGTTATTTTCAGAGAAGGTAGTTGGTGTGAAGAGAGGAGAGGAGCGAGGTCGAATCTCATGCGACGAGTTCGGGTCAGCTCGCTTTGCTCACGCGAGTCACCCACGCCACCCTTTTTTTCTTGGCGATATTCCAACGAATGGCGTCGTCTTCGTGCTCGAAACCCGGTAGAATCGCGTTCGATAATACCTTGCGGGAAAATCTCTCTCCGTTCGTTTACGTTCCCCTTTTCGACTTCGTCGTTTTCGACCATTTTACGCCTACATGTTCCTGAAATCGGATTTTAATTGACAGGTATTTACGAAATTGTATCAGGTATATTGACTTTTGTGGATTGTAACTTTTATGGGTTGGTCTTGTAATTATTTTGTATCGTGTAGTTTGGTGTTTAATTTTTATGATTTCAAATATTGTATCAATTTTAAATGGGTATTTTGTATTTTGCTGTATAATATTATTTGTGTTGAACTGCATTGTTTAATATTTTTTATTTAACTGCATTGTGTAATATTTTTATTTAACAGCACTGTATTATATTTTGTATTTAACTGCAATGTATAATATTTTTTGTTTGACTATATTCAATAATATTTTGTGCTTAACTGCATATTTTGGTTCAAATATTTACTTGTATTAAGATTCATGAATTGTTAAATGTTTCTTATATAGTTTAATAATTTACGGTCTATAAAAAGAGCAGTGTTCTGTATTTTTAAAGAGAAAGTAGTATAACTTTTATACCTAATTGCCACAACCCATGTGCTCCCAATTAACACACTGACCATTAAATTGGTTTAATGAAGATTTATAGTCATTTTAAGAATACTCGCAGTGTATCTGTTAGTAAAATCTAATCTAAAAACATTTCAATTTATTTACATACAAATAGTTACTAAAAAAGATTATTATTAAAGAGACTACAAATTCATTTTTAAATTGAAATAAAATCAATTGTGAAATAAATACACTTTATTTTAAACGAAGTTTAAAGTAAATAAAGTTTAGCATAACGGAAAGTAATTGCTGAGAAGTACATAAAAGAGAAAGTATTATAAACAAATTAGAACTTTCGTAACGTAACGACCGCATATTTACGATGGTAAATGAAAAACTGAAACGAGCATCGAGAAGTTTAAGTGTTGAAGAAAATGTCGATAGAAACATTGTAGTTGAAATGATTGCAGCGATGAATCCAAAGCAATCCTCCAGTCTAGTCTCAGCAATGGTAATATAAATACCATAGCGATTGATGCCGGGGCCATTTTCCCATGCTTACTCTGTCCAAACACTTTCCACGACCATTATCGCTGTCTTATTCTGGAGTATCCTCGAAATATCGACATCGTTCACGTCCTGTTGCCCAAAGAAGTCGATAGAAATTTCACTACGGCATCGACCGGTGGCGCAAGTGGTAATCGTTGCTAATATCTGCCGTGTTGTCGGCTATTACCATATTTCATCGAGACGTAGCAATAAATTGTTTGGTACCAGTGGGAGCGTTACAGGGCGTTTCAATCGGCTTTCAACTTTTCGTCGCGTTTCTAAGTGAAAAATTTCGGTCTGCATTTGGATACAGTGAAAACTACCCTTCTATATGGATACATATGTAAGTTAAATCATTCTTAAATTCATAACTTTTATATTTTCTACTTTGAAGTACAGTGCTAGATTTCCGAGTTTGTGAATTTGGATACAAATTTCTGGACCTTTAAATTTATAGATTTCTGATATACAGATCACTAAATGTAGATATCTATTCCTATGTCTCTATGTCCCCAAATTCCTACGTCTCCAAATACCTATAGCTCCGAATTACAAGAATCTTATATACTTAATGCCCCAAATTTCTATTTCCCAAAATACCTGTGTCCCCGAATTTCAAGAATCCCGCATCCTTAATCCCCCAAATTCCTATGTCCCCAAATTTCTACGTCCCCAAATACTTATGTCTCCAAATTGCAAGAATCCCACATACTTAATGCCCCAAATTCCTATGACCCCAAATACCTATGTCCCCTAATACTTATGTCTCCAAATTGCAAGAATCCCACATACTTAATGCCCCAAATTCCTATGTCCCCAAATACCTATGTCCCCAAATTCTTATGTCTCCAAATACCTACGACACCAAATTTCTACGTCCCCAAATACTTATGTCTCCAAATTGCAAAAATCCCACATGCTTAATGCCCCAATTTCCTATGCCCCCAAATTCCTATGTCCCCAAATACCTCTGTTCCCAAATTCCTACGTCCCCAAATACCTACGTTTCCAAATTGCAAGAATCCCACAACCTTGATCCCCCAAATTCCTATGTCCCTAAACCTTTACATCCCCAAATTCCAAAACTCTCCAAATTCCAAAAACCCCAAATTTATACATCCCTCAAACACCTATTCTCCAAAATTTCTACATCTCTAAATCCTAAAATCCCGAAATTCCTATGTACCTAAATTCTTGACCCATCTGCAAATGTTCAAAAATGTAAAAATCCCCAAAAATTGATAAAAGAAAGTTGTCTTTTTCCCTGTTTGCCATATTTTACCTAGGGATTCCACATTTGCTCTGGACTGTACATTACATTTTGCACTCTCCCACGTGGCTGTGGCGCGATAGACACGCGAGCGTTACCTGCTCGTGGACCCCTTGGTATTTCGTAGATCCTGATCTACTAAATACCTTGACTATCAATCGACTATATCTAACAAATTACTGGAATCCTTGTTCTTATTGATCGGCGCATATTGAGAAATCCGATAGGGCTTTATTCGCTGTATTTATCGCTTATTTCTTCATTAACGGAGTTATTAGGTTACTTTCATAATAGACGTAGCGTGTGGGTGTGTCAATTAAGGTATCATGTGTCGGAGGTACCTTAATAACATTTTAGTCTACTATATATCATATTTTCTAATTTTTTAGATACGTTTAGACTACTTTGAGATAAGTGTTGTCATGATAAATTATGTTTGGTCAATATTTTGTTAATAAATTTAGTTTGATGCAAGACTTGGAAGTAATTGTGAAAATTGAATAATTGCCTCTTGAAATGATTGTGTATGAATGAACAAATTTTCTATTAAGATATATAGGGACCTAAGTTGGAGATACATGAATCAGGAATATAGAAATTCGTGAACACAGCTAGATAAATAGACAAAATCTCAAAATTTTGATTCTAGAGCGAATCTAGAGATCTGCGAATCTGTTTATGAATCAGGATCTAGAAATCTAGTGATCTAATGACGTAAATATACAAGATACTCTAAATACATAATTCCGTAGGTATTCTACCGGGGTAAGAATCTACTAATGTCGAGATCTATAAATCGAGAAACGTATGTCTCAATACAACACGCACACACGTTCGCAGCACAGATATTTTCCATATAAAATCATAGTCTAATGAGTGCAAACATTTATATTGCCGTGACAGTTATCAATTTGCTAGCATGACACAATATATGGCGGCAGCGAGAGGGTTAAAATTAATGGTGGGCAGCACGCAACAAAAGGAAAACGGTAACGATTCAGCAGCGGGTGTCGAGTTTCAATTGCAACATGTTACGCTCAACTTTCCCCTGTAATTCGTAATCGTTAAGGGGAGAATACGGTGTTGTACGCGAGGGGACCAAAAGATTATTTTCTAATGAGATACACGCGCGTACGTGTGTGCACGGGATCGTGATTATTTATAGAATACCGGTGGACGTTCCGACAAATTGCATAGGTGAACACGGTAAGCAAAGCCTCGCGGCAAGATGAATTCTCGTTTCGCGGATCTCGTAGATCATGATCCACGAAACGCAGGCTGCTCGAGTTCCCGCAGGTTTCTGTTAGCTGTGCTCGTTGCGTGGGTGCCGTGCTTGGCAGGGTTCCAGGATCTCGTGGGAGGCTGACCAGGCCTTATAGACTGACCTCAGCCTCTGACCTCACCCGAAATAGTCTCTCGTTCCCTGGCTCGTCTCTTCTGCATTTCTATTTCGGAATTTTCCCTCCCCGTCCACCACGGGACACTCCGAAAGAACCGCGCCAGACTGGAATACGCGTTTCCTCGTTCTTCGAGACTATCTATGTATTTCACTCGAAAATAGGGAAACCTATTCGCCGGTCATCGTGATCGTTTTTATTCTCTCATCCTTTGTAGAAGAAAATTTTTCTATGCAACTTTATTTGTTAATGTGGAGCACTTTTTTGGTAATATACAGAACTTTATTTGATAAGATGGAGGACTTTATTTGATAATGTGGAGGATTTTATTTGGTAACATACAAATCTTTATTTGATAAGATGGAGGTCCGTAGAAGTATTTAAAGTAGTATTATACATGTGTATTATACATGTCCAATAGCTTAATTGATGATACATGTTTGATTAATGTGAGGTACTATAGAACTTGTATTCGAAGAGCAACATCAGTTAAAAATTTATAAATTTTTGATATGTGGATATTTTTGTGAAGTTGGGGATTTGCGGATACAATAAATACGGCAGTATTACACAAAACTTGTATTATACAATTGTACTATACAAAAATAATATTGCATTACACTTGCATTGTACTTATACGCATTTGTCTTATACTTGCATTATACGAAAAGTATATTACCATAACGCATTATAAGTATTATCATAAGATTTCTCGCGAAATAAGCGTCTAGCGTAGTATTTATTTCTGAGACTAGCAAAGATATTGCACAAATGCTAAAGAGAGTATTATTCCAAGTAACAGTATATGGGATTTATTTTTGAATGAGCCTGTATAGCCAAAAGATTTTCATAGGCGTCGTTTTCCTCTTGTTCGGCGTGTACGGTAGCGAGCAGCGTGGAGGAATTATGACGTGGGCCGCATGGTACGGGTTGGTAGGTAGGTAGTTCCATTAAGATGCAAATTCGCCAATAATTCCGCCGTCGCGGCCGCTTGTCGCCCTGCTCGCGTACCGGCTCGTAATCGTTCACGTGACGGCCCTGATCGAGCGAACGTAGAAGCGGAGAGGCCGTTTTCCAATTCCCCGTGCATCACGGGCGCCTACGACGCCGGGAGTTAATTATTGTCCAGGGGATTTAATTGCCCGCGTATCGCGATACCCCGTTCCTTTTACGGGGGGAGAGGCTCGGATACAGGAGGGGACACACCGTAAACACGGTGCGTGTGGCGTGGAAAGCTGGATCGACGCTGTTCTCTGGCATGTAGCACCGGTATCTGTTACAAGTTGATGTAGGAGATATTTGTCCGACCGATAGCTGGAGGTTGCTACGTTGGCTGCCTGTTCGCGATCGCCGAGTTTCGGGTCAGGTGTCGTTTATACGCGCTCTGTCTTCGCACCTTACATTCTGTTACTTGTGCTAACAAGCTATTTGCTTACGGCCGCGGACGTTTTAGGTACTCGATCGATTGTTTGTCGCGATTTTCGTAATTGCAGATTAGATATGAAACATGTAACGAGATAAGAGTAATGTATGCTTGATACATCTTAATTTTAATTATCCCCTTATCCGACAATTCTCTTGGCAATTGCGTTATTCGTGGTTAATTATTGCTACAATGTCGAGACAGAGGAAGTTCAAATATTAGGTACATTTTGTATGTTGCGATCCTTCGTTGTATAAATTATAATTAATTGCAAGTAGTGCGTCATGAGTGCGTCATGAGTGTGTCATGATATCGTAGGACATGGGGTTAAAATCTACGGCGTTCCTAATCATATAGGATTCAATATTAAACTTTAAAAACATAATACGAAGAGTGTATTATTACGAACAGTATTGTTAAATAATTCATTCAAACATTATTTGATGTCTATCATTTGGTATATGTTCATCTTCATATCACTATTTTAATACAAATCTAATTATCCATAAATATCTTCGATATAGGTTATTGATATTTACCAATAACATTATAGTTGGCAGCCACCCTGCTTCTCTCTTGAGTACAAGAAATCTATACTCTTCTAAAAAAAACCCGCTACAAACATCGCTGATGGAGTATAAAGAAGGTCACCTGAAGATATTTTTGTTAGTCTAGCCTCTCGTTTACTAGAAATTCAAAAAATATCGTGCAAAGTTCATTTAATGACAATAGACACCTTATTGTCTTGAAATTTATAGGTGTCTAAAATTTTGCAGCGCAATCATGCAATTTTTCTACAAAATTTTATGTGTCTTAATTTATTCTGAAATTTATGATAGCTCATTGCGTTACATTACAAATGCACTACACAAAATAATGTATTATACAACTCTTGTGTTTTATTGATCATAAATCAAGTGCACATTTCATGGTTATTGAAACTGTCACAGACATTCTTCATTTTACATTTTCATAATGTTACAAGTTTGCAGTGTTACAAAATCGTTCTTTAAATAAGTTGTTAATGTAGATGACAAACGATGACCTAACAAAATATAAATTTACAAAACCTTTTCCGTAATCATTTACAAAGTTCGTTTGCATCCCTCAAAAACGAAGGAACAAATAAAACCAAACTTTTTACTAAATTTCAGTAATTTACATACATCTCAGTGAATACGTTCCCTCGATTGAATAATAGAAAATTCATAAGCCTTCATAAAAATCCTGCATACATCGTACTTAACGCTATACACCATAGAGATATTAACGCAAAACGTGTCCTAATCCCCATATGAAAGCAACGTTATCTCCGTTTGACTAAACAATACACGTAAAATAGAAACAAGAGAGTCTCGACTCAATCCAAGGAAAGAAAACGGCACAGTTTCGTGTTATGAATTATGCGTGCGATTGTTGGCTCGCGACAACGAGTGGTACGTGTACGATCGCGCTTTGTGAACAACCACAAGGGAGTACGCCAGCAAGGCTATCACTTTCCCAATCTCGTAAGCCAATATCGCTTATTCCCTAACAGTACGAAACGCTTCCCGTGCTCTCGTATAAACACGCACAGGGATCCGGCTGGCTAGTCACTGCTTAACGTATTTCCAGGGATATCTAATTACTCGAACGATCTAAGGCTGAATGCCTTCACGCACACCACGGCGACATTGCTGTTTCCTATTTTCGCCGAACAACACCGATCGATGTACCGCAAGCGAAACATAAGCTACGCCTTTGTACCTACAGATGTTAGCGGCTGAAACTGCGCTGCATTTCACACTTTTAACGCCTATCTTGAGCTCTAACTTAGGTTTCAATAGCACTTTCAAATTTTCCGATTTCGGGATTCTAGCAATTTTTGAAGTTTGATAGATTTTGAAACTCTGAGTGATAGGAACTTTGAGGGATGTGGACTCTGGGATATAGGGACCTGGACCTATAGGAACTGTGGGGTATAGGAATTTTGGGGTATAAGAGTTTTGGGGTATAAGAACTTTGGGATATTAGGACTTTGGAATATAGGGACTTTGACTTATAGGAATTTTGGGGTATAAGAACTTTGGATATAGGGACTTTGACCTATAGGAATTTTGGGGTAGAAGAACTTTGGGATATAGGGACATTGGAATATTAAGACTTTGGGATATAGGGACTTTGACCTATATGCACCGTGGGGTATAGGAACTTTGGGGTATAAGAACTTTAGGATATAAGGACTGTGGGATATAGGGACTTTGACATATAGGAACCGTGGGGTATAGAAATTTTGGGATGTAAGTGTTTTGGGATACAAGAAGTTTGGGATATAGGAATATCGGGATGTGTGGACTTAGGGAGATAGCAACATTGGGTCATATAAACTTTGCAATATTTGAAATTTCGATTATTGGAAATTTAGGATATTAAGGATTTGGGTTATTGGGAATTTAGGTTATTGGTAATTTGAGAGATTGAGAATTTGGAATATTGGGTATTTAGGATATTGAGAATTTAGGATACAGAATCTGGGATATTGGCATTATGGTACATTATGAATTTAGGATATTGGAACTTTAGATTATTGGAACGTTGGGATATAGGAACTTTGAGATACATAAACTTTGATATATAACTTTGAAATGTTGGAGTATAGGGATGAGGGATGTTGGAATATAGAGATCGTAATTTAGGGATTCTGATTTGGAGACTTCAGGATCATGTACTCTGATATTAACCCTTTGCACTCGAAGTTAATTCATTCATATTACAAGCAGCTCGAAGAATTTTCAATAGAAAACTCATATTCACATATAAGTAAATGATATACGCATTAAAAGAAGTTGTCCTCAGATCCACCTGTCCTTATATTATGAACTGAAAATTATTTGCATTGTCTCCATAGCGAAACCCTCTTGAAGATAAATTTTAAATGGCTCCGGAGCCCTCAAGTGCAGTTAGGATTTTTAAACTATGAAATGTATGAATTTTATGACTATAAGAATCTTGCAACTTTTTTTAATTTACGATAGGATACAGTCAGATTTTTCAAACGAAATTTGAAAACACCTAGATATATTTGTACCTTCCTCATTAAACCTTTCAGACCTTTTTCGTGTATCGCCAAGTTCCCATGTTGAAAAGTGCGCCTCACTCCATGAAATTCTGATAATTCGCTGCAAACGTTTTCTCGTTGGCGAAGTCATAAATTATCCGGGAACGAGAACGAATTTAAAACGCGAGCTTGAATTCCTGCAACAGAAATCAGCAGGAAGGCCGAATTACGAGCGATCGGGTCTCCATCAGTCAAATAACAGATTCCCGTTGGCATACGTAGTCATCCCGTTTCTCCGATGCCTCTCTCCTCGGGTTGATCACCGACTTGAATGAGTTTGCCGGTGGTATGAAAAGTGGAGGACCAAGAAGCACATCCACTCTGCGATCCACGGAACGAATGTTAAGTCGCAGATGTTATCGTTCCAGATATTTACTGGCCTGCGAGCCATCAGACCGTTCCAGATTAATGGCGCGATCGGTAATGAACGTGGCAGCGAGGGCCACTGCAATCACGGCTTCTTGGTACCACAAATCCCGGACTTCCTTGTGCCCTCGGGCTGCCTTCGCTTTATCGCATGCACGTGTGCATATTCGCCGTCCGTACGCATTATTATCAATATGAGTTCGCGTGTATGAAACTTACACGAGCCGGCTATTCTTCTCCGTCGTTCTTTGATGTCGTCCGCGTTCAGAAAAGGAAAAAACGGAGGCTCTCGATAGAAAGCTTCCTCGAGCGACCGTATTATTAACGCGAAAGCAGGATGGTCGGTCGCTAGCATAAATATTGATTTAGTTATTAATATTCCTCGGTTAGTTATTGGTACTTGTTCGTCGAGGGTCGCGTGCGGAACGGTTTAACCGATGGAATTGCGAGAAAGCACCGAGATTCGGTATCGGATCGTGATAAATCGATGACGATGAACGGCTATCGAGATATTTCTTTTTGTGCAACGCGATGAATCGCCGGTTTATCGTGTCCAGCCTGGAGGGAAGTAGGCTTTACGCGCCATTTTTGTGCTGCACAGTTCTTATACCTAGAGTATATACTCTTCTGCAGGAAATTAAGTTTCTTGCATAAACTTTTTGCCCCCTAACTTCTTATGTAATAGCCGGGATAACTATAGATCACGCTTTTGATGTGTATTTTCTGCTGCCGTTCGGAAATCGTTCAAAGGATTATTTTTAGTTTAGTGGCAGTTCGCTTTACGATGTTTGATTAAATATGTGATAATAAATTTTCGTCTTGATTTTATGGGAGCAGTCTACGTTTTATGTGTCTCTCTATTATCTACCTTTTTATATATCTTTCTATTATCTGCGCATTTTTGTATCTTTCTAATATCTGTCATGAGAGGGGAAAGTTATATGTGTAATCAGGATTCCGTTTGAACAGTCATTTTCAAGATTTAAATTGATATGAATACTGTTTTGAGATATTTTTATATCAGCAAATTAGATCAGACTTTCTATGCCTGGGGAGGCATCACTGTTTACGGTAACTGATAGTCGGCCATTTTGTAGCGTGCACGTTAGTGAAGCGTTTAGGCAGCCATTTCAATGCAACTTCAAACTTTAAACTGATGTAAATTATGTCAAACTTCCTACGTCCAAAAATTCACTACTATTTAGTGTAATTGATAATCAGCCATTACATAGTATACATTAATGAAGTATTTAGGTAGACATTTTCTTTTAAACCAAGCAATTTAAAAATCTCAAACATCATTAAAAGCATACAAATTCACTTGGCAACGAAAGAGACGTCATTATACATGTTCCAGTATATCATTTCACATGTGTCATTCTCAAAGATCAAATCAATGATAATTCCAAAGTGTTCATAATAATTTCATTTCCTGCAGCAATGAATAAAATATCTTCACAAAAATAATATCCAGTAAATGAAATTGAATTACAATAAACCGACTCCAGTGCAGATTCCTGATAACGAAGTATTTGAAGTATTTCAAGCTTTTGAAAAGCGATATTAGCCATTGAACACGTGTGTCACGAAGATAGCAGCAAACGGTGCATCACAGTCAGAACAGAAAGGCCATGGAGATCGAATAATACAAAATTCAGCCGCTTATCTGTGTGCTCGCACGAATGGAACCGCCGCCACGCAGCATTTGTTCCAATCTAGGCGGCCTGGGGTAATAAATATGCCTCTCCGGCTGATATAATGCGAGCGTGGGTTGGTACCACTGGAATCAGTCGTCGCAGCTGCTTGATTTACGCCATATGCCGCGATGCATCACGGGACTATCGTTCTGCTTGCATTTTGCGAGGACCGAAAATAGGTTCGCCTCTCGTAACTCGACTCTGTCTCCTTCCGTTTCGCTCTTTTCTTTACTCTTTCTATCGTCTCTTTGTCTCCGTTCCTCTCGTCCACCTTCAAGGTATTTGTTTCGGGGCAATCCATTTCCACCTAAATCCTCTTCTTCTTCATTCTTATCCCATCCACGGGATTTCGCTATCGGACGCCGTTTGTTTCGAACGTTGTCTCGATTCGTTGTTTTCGCCAGACATTGTGCCAACACCTTCATCGTCGTAAATTATGAATATGTACTGCAAATTTCATTTGACGTTCGAGTTGTTTATGGTGAACCTATGTGGTCGTTGAAGATCACTAAGGCTGTCAGTTGATACGAGCACTTAACGCATTCAGAATTGCTGTGGGTATGGGACAAAATTGGAAATTATGAGCATTATTATTGTGTGTTGTGTCTGCACGATATAACGTATACGCATTGTGCTTTTCATGTGTTAATGGCGCTGTACGTGTGTTCTCCACGCTTGGTAATTTTCGACAGGTTGTGTTTAAGCTTCGTCTTCGACATGTTCTTCAAGCTTGGTAGTCACATCGTGCTATATGTGGTGCGTTGTGTTCACCACGCATTGTCTTCATGCTCGGTTTTATTGATGTGTTGCATTCTTCATGCTTGGTATTATACATTCTGTTCTTCACACTTGATGGATGTGTTCACGAATTGTCCTCTCACATTGTCCATCCACGTGTTTTATACACACTGTATCTAATTTAATCAAACTTGTAAATATTCTCCAAATTCATATGGAGTTAATCATCCATAATACCTATCCAAAAAATCGTCCACAAACCTAATGCAAACGCGAAAAAGGACAAAAGCAGACCTCGAACGCCGATTGTTTCAGCATAAATGGCTAAACATAACAGAACCAATCCCGGGCATTCGCAAACATTTTCCACGAACCAGTTCTGTGTTTCGCGAACCGTAAGTCGTGTTCAGGCTCGATTCAATCGACTTATCGACCAGTTTGGTCCCAACTGAAAAGAATCTCCTCCCGTGGAATATCGCGTGTCGTTCCACCCCGAGCATTTCAACATTTTATGGACGCGGTCAGGAGAGCCTTGGTCAGCACACGGGTTCTCGTAGTCGCCGTGCAACAAGGTAGCCCTTAGCCCTCTCTGTCATCTCTCCCTTCGTTCGTATTTCCTCTGTCGTTGCTTGGTGTTTGTGGTTCGACCTCCATGGACCGGTTTCGACCCGCGGCTACCGGCGTCAATGAAAAACTCGACTTATGATAACACCGTGGGCCTGAAAGCTTCACCGGGATTCGAATCCAGCGAAACTGGCCTCGCCTGGCCCTCTGATTGAAGCGGCCGGCGTCGATCGAGGCTACCGTAATTACTAATTGCCATCGTGGCTTAATTAGCGTTCACGTCGCAGCCTCATCAGCGCTCTCTGACCCTCGCTCGCCACTTTCTTCCTTCTTTTGGTTCAGAATACTTCTTCTCGTTTTTTTTAATTGGCAGTCGTGGAAGTTCTGCGTGATAACGTATGCTGGTTACGTTCTTCTGCTTGTTTTTGGAAGATTCGGGTAGCAGAGGATTTCTTATTTTATTGGTCTTCGCATGGTGAGGATTTTTAGCGAGTTTAAATTTCTTCTGAGCTTTAAATTTCTGTTCTTTCTATTTTAATCGAAGAGTTGAATGATATTGGTTTCAGGAGAGATGAATTTGAATGTTAAGTACGTTTTGTTCATTTCTTATTTACCGATGAAATATATCAGAACTTGATGTTCATAGAAACTTTAGAAACTGAGATTTAGGTTGATGTGCGGTGAGCGCCATTTTGTGGTGCAAACCTTGTCAAACCTTGCGTTGCAATGATTCATTGTTCACTATGGTTGACAGCTGATCATTTTACATTATAAACATCGATTAAGGTTTATAAAATCTCTGACACTCTTATATCATCAAACCTTGTCAGTCTTCTTCTATGTTGCAATGGATCATTACAACCTAACCCAACCAGTCTACATTATGAACATCAATCAAGTTTATAAAACCTCTGACACATTTATGTCATCAAATCTTGTCGAACTTCCTGTGTTGCAATGAATCCATTTTTACTGCAACCGACTGCTAACGACATCTCTGACACTTACACGTCATCAAGACTTGTCAAACTTTTTCCACGTCGAAAAGTATTGTTTGCTACAATAGAGTCAATATTATACAATGAACGTGAATGAAGATTATCCTGAGCCATTAAAATGAAATTACAGATGCACACAAGTGCCATTTTGTACATTCATGTTATCAAAATAAACTTCATACATTCAGTACATAATGGCAACTAACCTAATAAATTAATTACTGAAAATGTAGGAAGGAATAAAAAGGCTTCGTTCCTTGGGGAACGGAAAGGATGAAGAAATATTCATTTGACTGGGACATATATCACCGCAACACAATGTACATATGTAGATTACAGAAGTGGATCCAGAATCGATACACGTCTACACATACGCAGATGGAGCAAAGAGAAAGAGAGTGTACGGTAGAGATTGGATAATAGCCCTCTATGCAGCAGCAAGGGCAAGCCAGCCATCGACAAATGGCCATGGCCATGCAATAAACAAGCCGCGCAATTAAGAGAGCAGGTTAATTAATGTGGACCAACTAGGAGGAAGGATCTTCTCTGTTCCCTTCGATTCTCTCTCTGTCGAACTTCGTCTTTCTCTTACCAATACTTCTCGATTCTCTTTCCTTCTGCGTTTCCAGTAGGCTTCCTCTTCGTTTCGCGATTCTCTTTCTGACCCACGACTTCCCTTTCTGTCGGTGTAACCACCGGCGTGCACGGTAGTTATCGAGAGAGAACCGAACCCACGTTTTTTTGCAGTGCCGGGGCGCACACACGGCAGTCAGGGACGTCACGGGATTTTCTTCTGTCCCGGTTGACGTGCGGCCAAGAAGAAGAAGAGGAACAGAAAGGGTACGCATAGAATGCCTTGGATCCTGGCTATTCGTGAAATCGGTGAAATCGATTCGACACACGGCCCACGAGCCTCGTAAATCTTGCCATACGGGTTTCGGATCCTATGGGACACGTCCACGAGTTTTGCCGCTGAATGAAGTTACGGGGGGAGGAGTTATTGGAAGCCCGCGAAATTCGATTTATACTGAAAATGTAGTACGGACATTTTGATAATTTTGGTCAATTTGGTTAATTTGTGGAATTTGGTAAAAATGTTCACAAATTCCTATATTTTCTATATTTATCAAAACTCTATATTTCCACGTTTCGAAATTCCTAATCTCTCAAATTCCAAAAGATTCTTATATTTACAATTTATCATGGTCATAAGTTTCCATATTTTCAAGTTCTCAAAGTCCTATATTTCAAATTCCAAAATCCCTAAATTATATTTGTAAGTTATCAAAACCCCAAATATCCTCATTCCCAAATTGTTGAATCCCAAATCCCAAAATCTTCAAGTTTCTAAAATTGCGAATTCCTACATCCCCAACTTCTAACATTCCCAAATTCCTACATCTTCAAATTTCTAAATCTCCAAATTCCTATATCTTCAAACTTCTAAGTCTCCAAATTCCTAAATCCACAACTTCCAACATTCGCAAATTCCTATATCTCCAAATTCGTAAGTCTCCAAATTCCTATATCTCCAAATTTCTAAATCTCCAAATTCCTGTATCTCCAAATTTCTAATGTTCCAAATTCCTAAATCTGCCACTTCCAAGATTTGCAGATTCCTACATCTCTAAATGTCTAAATCCCCAAATACCTAAATTTCTAAATTCTTACATCTCCAAATTCCTAAATCTGTAAATTCCTATATCTCTAAATTTCTAAATCTCCAACTTCCTAAATCTCAACTTCAAAAATCTCCAAATTCCTACGTCTCCAAATTTCTAAATCTCCAAATTTCTAAATCTCCAACTGCCTAAATCCCCAAATTCGTAACCTCGATCCGAAAATTTCCACTTAGCGTACACATGATGTTTGACAGGTACGTGATCAGGGCATCACCGATCTGTCCATCAATCGAAAGTTAAACTCTATTACGATCACGAAGATTTCATTAACACCTGCTTCACGAAGCATAACCATATCGAACGGAGCGTGCCCGATTTCTGTTTTTCAATTCCCGTGTTAACGTCAAAATGTCAGTGAACACGGCTGAATGCTCACGGAAAATGTCCGATAATTACCATGATCGCCGACATACATCTATCCATGATACGTTCTCTTGTAATCGGGGTCTAATCCAGTCATGGGCACGTACGATCGGCAAGCTTCACGCGCAATTTCCTTCGCGTTTACAAATGATATCGTTGCAAAATATACCCTGGTTTACTGGCAGCGCGATACTGTGGAGAATTCTTTGTTGATGACATCCATCTTGCAACGTTATTAGCCCAGTTTAAATATTTTAACGATTTAATAGTGAAACGGTCATCAATCGTGTATAGACGAAACGACTGACGGGTATGATTATAAAATTATCGAGAATAATACGTTGCGTATGAGATTATAAATAAATACTGTCATTTTAAATGGTAACTGATTTACATAATCATTAATTCGAAGTACCGGTTATCGATTTAAGGAAAATTACAATGGATTAAATTTATACTTGATTTTATTAAGAAGAACTTCGATTGTTGGACTGAAATCTCGATTATAGAATAATTTATTTAATTTAAGAATTAATTGTTAATTTAGAAAGACTTTTAATATCAACTCTTCTATTAAAATTCATTATAATTAATTCCTATAAAAATTACAATTACCTCTTAACCAAAATATAAATTCACTTTGAATTAAATCTGTAATCAAGAATTTTACAAAGAATGTTTTTGATCATGTTTCAATTAAAAGATCGTGTTTGGATCTCTGATATAAATTACTTTCATTTAAAAATTGTTACACTCAACGTTAATGTAGGTAGTACTGAAAAATTTCTGAATAATATTGAATGCACAGTGAATGATCGACATTGAAAAAGAAGTAAACTGATGGTCTTGGTTACAATACAATATTTCAAGTTATTCTGGCTATTATCGGCACGAATGCAATTTCTGTATCCACGGAAAGGTTGGTGCTGGAGAAGCGACCGATTTGGTGTTCGCGGAAGAGAATAACGAGCTGCAATGAGGAAATGGCGGAGAACGTGTTGCAGAACGTACACGATGCTCTTCAAGGCCGTGTTAGACCTTCACCTCTTGACACGAGAGCGTATTCGAAGGCTCGGCTGAATGTAGCCTGGAATACCATGAAACTTATGAACCGTACACACCCGACTGCCCAAGACATACTTGACCCCGCAAAACACAATTGAATCGCTTGTACCAGAACGCTAACAATTCACCTCTATTTTACACTATCTCTTTTTCGCATCGATTCACGTGGAAATACTTTTTACCTAGTACAGAAAATTATTGCTATACGTTCGATGTATTGGTAATAGCAATCGATGGTTGGAGGTATCATTTTTTAAATTTTGGGATTTGGGGGTATGGGAATTTGGGGGTGTGGGTATTTGGGGATGTGGGAATTTGGGGATGTAGAAATTTGGGAACGTAGGAATTTGGATATATGAGAATTTGGGGATGTGGGAATTTGGGGACGTAGGAATTTGGGGACGTAGGAATTTGGGGACGTAGGAATTTGGGGACGTAGGAATTTGGATATCTGAGAATTTGCATATCTGAGAATTTGGATATCTGAGAATTTGGGGATGTGGGAATTTGGGGATGTAGGAATTCGGGGACGTAGGAATTCGGGGACGTAGGAATTCGGGGACGTAGGAATTTGGGGACGTAGGAATTTGGATATATGTGAATTTGGGGATGTGGGAATTTGGGGACATAGGAATTTGGGGACGTAGGAATTTGGGGACGTAGGAATTTGGGAATATGGGAATTTGGGGACGTAGGAATTTGGATATATGAGAATTTGGGGATGTGGGAATTTGGGGACGTAGGAATTTGGGAATATGGGAATTTGGGGACATAGGAATTTGGATATATGAGAATTTGGGAATATGGAAATTTAGGAATATAGGAATTTGGGAATATGGGAATTTGGGGATGTGGGAATTTGGAAATATAGTAATTTATGCAATTTTATAACATTGCAATTATATATTATAACCTCGTGTTATAAAACACAATTCAAATAATTTCTAAACTAATATCAAAAATTTTAATCTAATAACGTGACTAACCTTTCCAGCCCATAAAATGAGAACTATCTTGACACTTTGTCCCTTTCAATAATATAATTAAAATGTTTACAATATAATGTAACCACAATGTGTTCTGTTACGGTAATTTATCGCGCGTTATTGAAAAATTGATTAAAAGGTACCTTACGTATCGGTGTATCGATGGAATAGATTGATTAGGTAATATTGTGATATGAACAGGTTCGATGACGAGTTAATTATTGTAATAGATTAAGTAGAGGTGTCTGAGAAATCATGGAATCAAGTTGTTTCGATTACAGGTATCATAAATTATGCACGTACCTCTCAAGAAGTCATTTGAATCAGTAATCGATGACTTAACGTTTCAAAGAAAAGTATTATGATAATTCTGCCTTCGTTGGAATTTGATCTTGTATGTAATTCTATTGTTCCCCTTTGTTTGTATCATTAGTGATTCTGGGAAATGATTTTCGAGATGATAATCAACTTTGTTGATCTTCATGCATTGTTGAATACAATGCCGTATACGAACACTTGCTGCTAACATTTAGTATGTTATAATACTTGCAATTTTAGTTGCAATATATGTTTGTGCCTATATTAAATATTCACTATTCAATTTTTTGCTACTTATTTAATTTTTCATTTTTTATTCTGTTTTATTTTACCGAAGTACTATAGTAATGTATTGTTATACTACTGCATTACTATACTATTATGTTAGTATACTACTCTTCTGCTATAGTACTATATTACTGTATTACTATACTACTACACTACTGTACTACTATATCATTAGACTACTATACCAGTATACTACTATACTATTGCACTGCTATACTACAGTACTAGTACACCACTTTTCTCTTTCTCTGCAATATATCTTATTTTCCTTCAATACTATTCCTTATATACTAAAGAATAACATAAATATTTCACAGTAAACAAATAACAATCGCTGAGTATATAGTACACCAAAGTAACAATTCAAACAAGATATTTTTAAAAACAAACTTCCTTACCTACACCCAATAACTCTCCCAAGTCAACCTTGATGACATTATAAATACCCAGTATCCACAGCACTAATAAAATCCTCAGAAACCGCGAACCAGAACTTTCCGATCTCTAAGCACGCAATCACGAGCATATAATTATATCGAAATTTGATTACCGCGAACATTCTGTTTCTTAGCCAAGCATCGCACTAAAAGGTATCAGAGAAAAAGAGCATAATCATTTATCACGCTCGCTCGACCGATCCTCCATATTGCCGAGAGAACTTTCAGCTAGACCTTAATTCATCTTAACTCTTCAACGCTATTTTTACACGGCAAATTACCGGAGTATTCCTTTTTCCCGATATTCTCACACTTTTTTCCACATCAGGTTGCCGCAACTTCCACCGCGGGTCCATTTAATTCACGCTCGTGTTAAAGGGCACAGCTAAACTATGACCCCGCTCGTTAATATCGCGCGTTACGCCACTTTTTACCATTAGTCACAAGCTATTTTCTTCATCAATGCGAAAGGTTACGCGTATCGGTGAGAACCGAGATGCATAATGATGGTGATCGATTGCCTGGCCGCATAATCAGCTGGCATCAACGTGCAGCATACGCGTCGCTGGCTATTGAATGTCAAGAACTGATTCCTGGAATTCCAGTTTAATCACAGTCGGGAAAATCTGATCATTAACGCGGAGATAATCGACGTTGTTTGTCGACGGAGCTGTCGCTCGATCGAGATCGGAGAAATATCGATCACGTTATTGAAATTATCGAGATTATACGAGACACGAATCTTATTGTTTATCGTGTTAGAGGCTAAAATTTCTGAAGAACCAATTTCAACAATCTTCTATTCCGGTGGAGCACGTTATTGAAATTATCGAGATTGTACGAGACAGGAATCTTATTGTTTATCGTATTAGTGTCACGTGATAAAGGCTAAAACTTCTAATGTACCAATTTCAGAACTCTTCTGCTATTGTAAACTCTTGCAACATAAACCCATGTGAAATTTCAGAATTTTTTTCTCGCAACGAAAATGGAGGATGATTTGAAATTTTTTGTCTTGATGAATGTGATGAAAGATACGTTTCTAAATAGCAAATAATTAAATTCTTAAATTTGCTAGAACTCGAAACGTTACTCAATAAAATTATAGTCGACAATTACAATAAGATCATTAGAAAAAATCTTTTTTTACAATCAACTTCCATGCCTCGAGTCAGCAAGTGCGAATGATAAATTGAACACGAATATTCGATTATAAAATTGTTTAATAACAATCGTGATTCGATTACAAATTTTCTTATGGATAATTCAGTGATTATTTCATGGGCGATTATATGGTTAAAGGATAATTAATGATTATAATCAGCAGTTAATACTTGAATTATTTATGCGAGTGTAATTATGAATTAAACGTCAATCGTTAATTAGTGTCCAATTAAAGTTAGAGCTTAATTTGAAGGCAGTAATTACAGGCCGTTACCAAGCAACGATTACCCAATTTCTCAAGTAAAAATGTTGCAGCAGCTCAATTATTCTTAATTGCAGAATTTGTGAACAAATCCACAATTAAGAGGCTGGCCATAACAGCGTCGATCATTCTCCCATCTTTATGACCCAATCGTTCAGCTCGCACAATTTCCCATTCTTCCATCGTCGCATCCTTCATTGTTCTTTATTATCTGAAATCTCGTGATTACGATCGATTATTACACCCAGTGATTGCTCTATCAATCATATCGTTGATTGGCTACCGTTGTCTACCCTCTGTTGAACTTAAATCATGAAGCCAGCGAGCCACAGAAGATAATGGCAAGGTCGTCGATGGAGAATAAAAGGTAATTAGACTCTATTCACCGTCGAACCGATGGCGGTTAAATATAATGTACCTTAAAATACTCGTATTTCTTTATGGTGTTTACGTAATGATCACGTTTTTTCGCGTTTGACACCGCAAGATACGCTACGGGATTCGGTGAACCATGAAAACCACCATCTCTTTGCATGATACCACAAGGAAGTGGTGGTCGCAAAAAATGATGGTATTTCTTGCGGTAGTTAATGTTCCATTACCGTCTACTAAAAAAATCTTCGCATGGTTAATATAATTACCTGGAGCTTTAACATCGATTCGAATCAGTTCACCAGAAGGCGCAGGAGCGTTGAACATAAAGGTTGTACAAAGAGAGGGAAGCGGAAATCAGCTCGATTCTCTAGAGAAAGGGTAGAATTCCATTCGCTGGAACAGTCGACCATGACCTCAATCGAGCAGGTGCACTTCCTGACGATTGTTCCGGTCGATAACTGTCGATCATTCAACATTCACGTCTTCCGTTGCCATCAAGATAAAGCTGCAACATTCTAGAAAGTGGCGGTGAAAGCGTGGCAAAATTTGATACACCATTCTAGCTATCTACGCCAGCGATTTGTTAGAATACATTAAAGTTCAGCTGAAAAATCTCTTCCGCCTTTCTGATACGTTTGTCTGTGTTCGTGTCGGACATTTTACTGATACTTTCGGATACGAATTGTTTTGTGGACGGTATCGTTTCTGTTATTTGGTATAGGGTATTATTTTAGGATTTTGGGATATTGGGATATTGGAATATTGGGAATTTGGGACATTGGGAATTTGGGAGATTGAGAATTTGGGAGATTGGGAATTTGGGAGATTGGGAATTTGGGAGATTGGGAATTTGGGAGATTGGGAATTTGGGAGATTGGGAATTTGGGAGATTGAGAATTTGGGAGATTAGATATTTGGGGATTTAGAAATTTGGGGAGTGGGAATTTGGGGATTTAGAAATTTGGGGAGTGGGAATTTGGGGATTTAGAAATTTGAAGAGTGAGAATTTGGGTATTTTGGCATTTGGGGAGTGGGAATTTGGGCATTTAGGAATTTAGAAACTAGGAATTTGGGGATTTAGGCATTCGGGGAGTAGAAATTTGGGGATTTAGGAATTTGGGGAGTGGGAATTTGGGAGATTGGGAATTTGGGAGATTGGGAATTTGGGAGATTGAAAATTTGGGAGATTAGATATTTGGGGATTTAGAAATTTGGGAAGTGGGAAATTGGGGATTTAGAAATTTGGGGAGTGAGAATTTGGGGATTTAGAAATTTGGAGAGTGAGAACTTTGGGATTTTGGCATTTGGGGAGTGGAAATTTGAGCATTTAGGAATTTAGAAACTAGGAATTTCGGGATTTAGGCATTCGGGGAGTAGAAATTTGGGGAGTGGGAATTTGGAAATTTAGGAATTTGGAAGTTTAGAAATTTGGGGGCTTGGGAATTTGGGACATTGGTAATTTTGGGTATTAGTAATTCTAAGTATTGGTAATTCGAGATGTTGGTAATTAGAGATATCGGGAATTTTGGCAATTTTGGAGTTTGACTTGAGTATTTGAGAATTGAGGGCTACAGGATTTAGGGACTTGAAAATTAGGAAATTTGGGAATTTGATGTCGTTAAACTTCCTAAATTCTAGAAAAAACCCAGAGCAACCTCGAGATATTACAAATATCCAAGCGATATCTACATACCACTTGACATCCATCCATATACTATCAATAACATTCAACCTAAAACCCAGCATTCAAATTCAATATAGACATTCGAATACCCATAGTATTTAAAATATCCATCCACAAAATTGCATCCACTATAAAATATAAAGAAATAAAATAAATGAAAGGGTGAAGTTACTCAAAAACATGTTCATCCCTTTCCCTAGCAATAGAGACACTTCCCCAAAGACCATTATTTCAACCCTGCTCGTTCCTTCATATTACGTATCCTGCAAGAACTCCCATAAAGAAGTTCCAGAGAACGTATTACGTCGATTTTTTGTCAATTATTCAAGCCGACCGGATTCTGCGACCAGTCTTAGACAGACTGAATGTGGACTTGATCGATGTTACTGTTCCACGACGGTAGCCGCACGTTCTCACCCTTCCCCACGGGACGTCTGTCGAGCCTTTCCCTAATGTGTCCTTGATGAGAGCTAACCTTGCCAGAGGTCCTCCTCTCCCTTCTGGATTGCCCGGTTTATCGATGCGAACGATTATTTTGCTCATCACGTTCGTCATCGTCTCTGCGGGTCACCTGGTTGTTAACTTCCCCTGACAGCATTATAGAGGCCTGCGACGCCGGCAAACTAGCATAATCTTCGGAGAGAACGCGTAGGATTCTTTAACGGCTTAAATAGTCTCTTTCGGAGACATCGGACTAATCTCCCGATGAAAAATGATACGTTTTACACGCTGGTGGTCGCGCGTTTCGACATCGGATAAATGGATGTATCTGCGATTTGTCATTTTGTTCATGCACTTGCTGGTATTTTGGGATTGAGAGATGTAAGAGTTGGGAGATTTGGGGACTTTGGAGAGGTGGGAATTTGGAGATTTGGAAATTTGGAGATTTTGGGAATGTGGAGATTTGGAGATTTGGAGATTTAGAGATTTTGGAGATGTGGAGATTTGGAGATTTGGGGATTTAGGGATTTAGAAATGTGGAGGTTTGGAGATTTAAGGACTTGGAAATTTGAGAATTTGCAGATTTGGTGAATTGGGGGCTTGTGGAGTTGGGAGTTTGTGGACTTGGCGATTTGTGAATTTGGAGATTTGTGGATTTAGAGATTTATAGGTTTTGAGATTTGTGGATTTGGAGATTTATGGGTTTGGAGATTCGTGGATTTGTAGATTTATGGGTTAGAGATTCATACATTTGGAGATATGTGGATTTGGAAATTTGAGGACATAGAGATTTACGTATTTGGGGATATGGAGATTTGGACATTTGGTACGTGGAGATTTGTGAATTCTCAGAATTTGATACGTTAGGAATAGTACATCTATCATTACATATATCTTTATGTGTCCTCCCATTGTCCTTACATCTAGTACCTCCACTCAACTATTTATCACATATATTTCCACGTGACGTTTATCCCTGCATCTTATAACTCTATTTACATACATCTTAACATCACTTGTCCCTACATCCAACTTTGTCCCTTATCACTTAGTGCATATATTCCCAGATGACATCAGTCCCACCATCTGACAGGTCCCGCGTGACATCAAGTGTGGAAGGCGCAGTAGTAACGAATATGTATCGGGCAAGTTTCCATACGAAGCGGCGACGCACTAAGAAACAATCACCGGTACGGTTTCGCGGTGGATGGAGGCTGCCAGTAAATCGAACACCAGGAATCGAGCTGCCGTGTTAGCGGCTCTCGAGCGATTAGCTGGCTCGCGCAGCCACCGTGTAACCGATGAAACCTTTCCGCGAAACCGTGGACGACGGGGTACACCGATGTATCGGTATCGGGGACCCCCCGTGCACGTCGGGCCGCCATGTCGGTATGTCGACACGGCATTGTGCGGCCGATCCTCTGCAATCGGCATGTAATTAGCTGGCCCAGGCTACCAGCTGCTCGACGAGTGGCGCACGCTAATGTGCCTCTAATGTCCTCGGACTCCCCTACCTTCGCCCCCCTTACTGTTACGCTCGGGCTTTTAGAGTTTGCGCGACAGACACCGCCGATTCGAATGGAACTAGTAGCTGGGTACATACCTGTGCATGTACATGGGGCAGACACAAGTCTCCATCGACAATTTGTTCGAATACTTTATTGAATATTGACGGGGTTTTCAGAATGGAAATTGTTATAAGATTAATGATGTGTAATTTTATTCGATGCGATATAATGCGTGTGGTAGGCATTCTTTAGCATTTTACTGGAGAGTATTCATTTTAATCTAAGGGTTGAAATAGTAGTATGGTTAGGCTTAATAGGTATATTTGGTTGCATTGAGGTGTAGGGTCATCGATATTGATCAAATCTTTCGTGGTGAATTTAGGAGAAGACTTGTAGTTGGTCGTTTCTGTCGATACTTAAGGAAATAAACAATTCAAAAATATTTCAAAGGAGTTCCAAAATCAAGCACCGAAATATCGACGCGAATCGCCCAAAACAATGACCGAACCAAGTACCTCGAAAAGAGAATACATCCAAAAAAAAAAGGTGAGGTAAACGCAACATGATCGTCTTCAACAAATGGAAACTCATGAAGGGAACAAAGGGCGCGATTAATTCAAGCGCCAAGCAAGCAAACAAGCGAAGCAAGCAGTCTTTGATCTTTGCAGTGAAAAACATATCTGAACATTTGAATTTTCGTCGCAGTGGGAGCCAACCTGGCCTCAAATGAGCGGTCGTTCTTCAAATACGTGGCTGAAGAACACCCGCTGGTAACATCTGCGAACCACGAGTAGATCCAGCGTGTTCAACGGCTACGAAAAACTTCGTTGCGCGCATCTCCTCGCGGTACAAAGAATTATGAACACGCGTACCAACAGATAGATAGTTAAAGCGTACCCTCCGCACTTTTCCATGCAACGTTGCGGAGCACGACTTCGGAACGATCAATTTCTTACGACCGTTCGCTTCGTTTCGTTACCAGGGTTACGATGTTCGAGAAAAGTCGAATTATACTACTGGAAAAATTTGGTGCATCGACTTGGTAGCTGCTCAAGGTTCGCAAATTTTTGAAGTTTGGAAACTTAGGAATATTGATGAGTTGATAATTTTAGGAATTTTATGATGCATGGGTTCAGGAATTTTTGAATGTAGGAATTTGAGTGCGTAGGAGTTTAGGAACAAGGGTACTTGGAAATATAGGTATTTGAGGGTGTAGGTAATTGGGAATATAGGTATTTCGGAGCATAGGTGCTTAGGGACATAGGTACTTGGGGATATAGGTACTTGGGAGCATAAGTAGTTGGGGACATAGGTATTTGATACCGTAGATATTTGGGAACATAGGTATTAGAGGACATAGGTACTTGGGATCGTAGGTATTTGGGAGCATAAGTAGTTGGGGACGTAGGTACTTGATAACATAGATATTTGGGAGCGTAGGTATTGGGGGCATAGGTACTTGGGAACATAGGTTTTTGGGGACATAGGTATTTGATAACATAGATATTTGGGAGCGTAGGTATTTGGGGACATAGGTACTTAGTAACATAGGTACTTGGTAGCATAAGTATTTGGCGACATAGGTATTTGGTGATCTACTAGTATAGAAATCTAAGAATTTGAGTTTTTAAAAACTTGAAGATCGAGGGATATGTGGCTTAAAAAGGGGACTTGGGAAGTTGGCAATCTACGGACTTGAGGACGTAGAAATTTGTGGATCTTGTAATTTGAGGGTGGAGAAATTTGTGCACCTTGTTGGAGAAAATATGAAAACTAGGAAATTGTAAGTTAACAATTCATCAAGTCCACCCATAAACACATCCAAAGGAACCTAGATCCACAGATCACCATAGTATCGAGTGTACAGCCGAGCAAAGATCCATCAACAAAGCTAAGAAACCTTCAAACCGTAGCGATCTCACAAGTAGCACACAATACAGTAGCAGCGTATCACACCCACAGTCCACACGAACTAATTCCACAATACAAAATATACAACACTCTGTGAACCGGGTCCGTTGCCAACGATCTGTCAACCATGTTGGCCAAGAATGCGAGCGTCGGTCACAAAGCAGCTGTAGTCGGTGATTAGTCGTCGGTCGTTGAGGAACCGCGACGGATTTGACGAAGTCAGCGTGAAAAGACCGATTAACGCGTCGCGTCATATGAAGACATTAAAACCGGCTGTTATTATTCGTTGAGAACCAGGCGAAACCTTTCGCGCGGGGTTTATCGTTCCTGGAAAGCACTTTGGTGGCTCGTCCTGCGCGCGTCTTTATCATTTTCACGAGTGGCTACGCTCGACATACCTCCGTGGCGTTGGTTCCTCGCGGCTATTAACGGCAGGATGTCTCGAGAGGACGAGGAACAAGCTCGACAAACGTTCGTCGAGTGTGCCGGTTTGTAATGGCAAACACGGCATGTCCGCGTCGACCACGGACTCGACTTTAGCCTCTCGCGAAAACTGTCGGCCGTTGTCGTCGCCGTTGCAAACCGTTGATGACACTCTACGCCACTCGAACGAGCTGCTGATGCGGTGCTTAGGTTCCTCGAAAAAGGCTTGACCCTTGTCGTCCGCGACGGGGACGATTACGACGACTTCTCTTCGGCAATTACAGCTCGAGTGGCAACGCAAGAGACAGCTGCTAGGCTACGTCAGCTCGTACCATGAACGCGTCGCGTCGTCTTTCAACGTTTTTTCTCTTCGACGGTTCTTGTAGTTGTACGGAAATTTATGACAAGGTGTACATAATACTGTGCTCTTATGCGGTGGAAACCGTGGATTTTTAATAACGGTTTCGGTATTTTGGTAGCTTTGAGTATTGGTATTTAGGGACATGGACATGTGGAAGGATTATTGGTGAAGTTTGTGTGCTAGGGAAATTTGAAGATTTGGAGATTTGTGGATTTTAGGATTTTAGAGTCTTGAGAATTTGAGGCTTTGGAGATTTGTAGATTTGGAGATGTAGGACCTTGTAATTGTTGAACAGTTGGATTTGAGGATTTGGTGGCCCAGAAATGCAGGAACGAGGAGCAAAGAAATTTGGGTGTGTTGGAACCTGAGAAGAGATTAGGAATCTTCAAACATAAGAATCTAAATATGTGGAGATCTTGAAACTTTCGTATCAAGCGATTTATGTGTCTTTAATTTGGGAATCTAGTTGAGATTTAAGGATTTACAAATACAATAATGTGTAGACTTCCATGAACTTGTGGACCTAGAGAATTTATAAAGTGAAGAATACATTAATGTTTTGAATCGAATGATATCCGAAGACTTTGAAATTAGAGAATCCTGTACATACACGATAGAAATCAATTGCAAAAATGTCCTCGCATAAAAATGCTACTTCAGCAAAGAATCTGTGCAATCAGCAACAGCAATTTCTCGTGTCTATCAAGTAATATACAACGATCGGTACAATCTTTCCGCAATTGCGTGACGTTTAATAAATGTCGAATGATTTTTGAGCGTTCGTGTACCTGTTATTTTCGTTTGATTGTTAACAAGGAACGAGATCGCGAGCAACGAGCACCATGAATCATGCGGTACATCGTGTACGAGGTTCTCGCCGCTCGTCGTACGTTACCGATCGACAAATTCCCGATGCTCGGCCCCATAAATTCCCAGGTATGGCGAGGCGCGTACAGATTAACGCTCGCGTTCCGCCGCGACGGGACGCGTTTTATCGTAACACGATCGATAGAATTGGATCCGGGATAACGCTTTCCAGCCGTGACACGTAGCCAGTCGATAAACACGCTTGGGACCCTAGCAAGGAAACTCGATGCGAGGATCCTTGTCGTCGAGGGCTAAGGATAATCGACTTAACGACGAGGCTTAACGATTTCTCGGTAACGCTCTCGATCTGTTTCGTCCTCGCTGGAAATTACAATTCGCGGGAATTTTAACACTAAACCTCCCAAACTGGTCAAAATGGTCGTTTAACAAGTTTCTTATTTATGTCAGGTTCTTTAAGTAAGGTGCTTTTCTAAATAAGGTGGTTTTTTAAATAAGCTGGTTCTTCAACCAACCTGGTATTTTAAATAAGGTAGTTCTTCAAGTAAGGTGCTTTTCTAACGATCTTTCTTAGAATCTCTGTCGAGATAAAGAATTAATCTCTACGGTAATTTATTTTTGTTCGTTTCATTATTCCACATCCATGATAAACCTCGATAAAAAAGTGCCATTAATACTGAATTCAGAGAAAGAACGTAAGAGTTCAATTTGATTTCGTTGGAATATTGCGACTCAAAGCTTGCATTTCACTCTCATTATTTCGCTGAATGAGAATGCCATTGCAGGAATCGTACGCTCGACGAGCACGAGGAAGCGTGGGAAATTGTAGAAACAGTCTTTCCGTTGTCCTCGTCTAATTTTCTCTTTTTTTCTGCCTTCTAGGACTGTGACAACCTGGCGGACGGCTCGGAGCGTGACTCCCCTTGGAGTTGTGGGGGTGGCAGCGGTAGTGGCCGCAGACCCCTCACCTCCATTATCGAACACCTACGCACCTCCAAAAGCAGACTTCACAATGGTAAGTCTGATGCACACTATATGCCTTTCAAATGTATTCCATTTTCCGTGACAATGAAACATCGCCGTATCACTTTAAAAGTTTCTATTTATTTTTTCACTTTTCGGTGTAAGGATGTGGATGTACTTAAATGTACTCTTTTGTGGTTTATCACATGTGTATTTTTTGTGTCAAAGTTAATATGTTTCAATGACGATGATTATTTGGTCCACCTGATAGTCCACCATTTTATATTAAGGCCATTGATAAATGGTTAAGGTAGATGTTTCATAGAAGGTTAACTTTTGATAAGTGCTATTTGGTAACGTTTTCATGTCATCAAACCGTATGAAACTTGCCATGCTTCAGAGAAGATGATCAGGTAGTATTCCTCATAGTCAGCCATTTTATACTGAGAACATTAATAAATAGTTTGTGTAGTCACGTCCATAAAACGTTAATTTTTAAAGTGACAACGTATGTCACTTAACATATGAGTGTTATTTGACAATACTCTTATATAATCAAACCGTATGAAACTTAGTATGCTTCAAATAAGATGATCATTTAAATTGTCCACCAGTTTGGTTACACTAACAATAAGATTTTATACTAAGAGTTATACTAAGACAATTAATAAAACGTTAGATATAAAATTGACGTATAATAAGGATCATTTAAGGATACTCTTTTATCAAGATATGTCAGACTTGTGTTTGCATACGAGACGTTTTTTCCTAATCTGTCGTTTGATATGCAACAAGCTAATCCATTATAGTTAAACAGTTGAGCAGTTAATTACATAGAAGTGTACCCAGCAGAGAAATTCCCATCTGCATTGCATCAGTCAATATATATTCACGGAGTTCGGCCATCAATCCAATCTCCCCATCCTCCTTTCCATTTACAATCAAAGATCTCTTTATCGTATCTTCGTTCCCACCCTGTATCTCGGCTCGCTACCTCGAGGATACCTCGTCCACAACATGGAAAAGACTGGAGACATCCGTTTCGCTCGAGAATAACGTCCTGTTTGTGTGTATCCTTGCCTCTAATTACCTGGGATGAAGACATCACCAGAGTCTCGGTGATTCTCTGTCTCGAGAACCTCTTTGCTATCGGACGAACGAATCGTTTCGCGTTTCGTTGCTTGATATTTCACCGATTATTTATTATCGTTACGACCTGCGATCATTATTCTTAGGCTATATAGGCGTGCTCGTTACTTCTAATGATTCGTCAGTGAGTTCATTTCGATCGTCTCGCGAGACTGGATTTATCATTATAGGAAGAGGGGTGCAAAATGTCATCCAGCTACCGCGGTGTTGGGAGATCATTAACTTGGAATAACTGCTTTCAAGTAAATTAGGACACTTTGTTACAGAATTGATAGATTGTGTAGGTACCTAGTAACTCTAATAGAAGCTAGGATTATTGAAATTGTAATATTGAAACATATTTTGAAATTCGAAGATTGAAATAACGAATAACAGTAATTGAAAGTAATTCCAAAGCGATTGAAATTCATAGTTATGAACCGAATCACAAGTTACCATAAGAAATTGCATAACCTCATCAGATAACCAAATCCTTAAGCTAGGTAAAATCAGCTTCAATCTCCTATAATTTCACGCTACCACCCGTGTACTCGTATCACTTCAATGGCATCTAATCGCACTTCGGTCGGAAACCAATTACAAATTCCATTTATCGTCCACTCGTTAAACCCATAGCGAACAAATTTCTTTCAACACCTCGTCCAGCCGCGAAAAAAGGAAGAAAACTCGGCGGTGATTTATCGTCGCGGATCAGATAAGACCGCGAACAACCAAATTGCTCGAGCTGGATCGTCGAGATTGCTCGTCCACCTTTGCGAGTTGGTTTTACGAAAGGTCGACAAACCAATCAGCCAGAAACGAGCGGCGAACACCAAGCCGAATCTCGATGACCCGAGCGGAGCAGGAACAGAAGGGAACAGAAGAAAACAGAGAGACCGTTCTGCTGCATCGGTCCTTGAATGAATCCGATTGCCGAGGTAGGTTTGGTCCTTGTTGCACTTTCTAGGCTGCCTACTCAATGGGCAGATCGTTAGATAGGATCGGTGGCCGGACCAGCTCTATAAATCCTCCGCGGGCACAATTATGTGGGGGATATAAGGATTATTGTTACGGTCCGAGCGGCTACGCAGCGGCTTTCGTATGACCGCGGGGATTACCCTCATAAATATATTCAGAGGCCATTATGCGAGCCCGGGGACGTTGATAACGTAATAATGAGGGCGTGGGCTAATGAGACGCGCGCTGAAAACTCATCCCGTAATCGTGATTGACGTTCGAATCTCCACTCTTGCCTGTTTTCTGCTTTATCTGTCTATTTTGTGGCAGCCGCTTGCAACTTCCTCTCTTCGCAGAGTCTTCCTCTTCTTCTGCCTCTTACACTTTCAGGTTACGTAACGGAACGTACTATTCTTGCGAACAACTCTTACAGGTTCTACACAATTCGGTATAATTATCAACTATTAATTCAATATAATTAAGAGATTGAATATTTCATTATAATTCATGGTTAATTATCGGAGTTCCATTTTGTGAAACTTGTAACATGGCTTACATCTTTCACAAATGAAGCATCTTTAGTTTAGTTATTTGAAATGTATAAATTATATTAGTTTAATAGTGAATGTTATCAATGGATAGTTTCATAAGGAATCTTGTAAATAATGTACTTAAATTAATCAAAGCTTATTGCAGTTATTGCTGTTTCCACGATTACAGGTTAGACCTAACCTAAAAATTTGTGAACTCTGTCATTTAATTTTCCCTTTCAATATGCTTAATGATTCAGATATAGTTATTATTTAATGTAACTTATATTTAGTAATAGTGTAACTTTTTTTAAATTTCTAATTTGATACAAACATATGAACAAATTAGAACAAATTGCGGTACTAAATGATAAAATGTTTATTTCATAATGTACATAAATATGTAGTCATAACAAATGATTTATTCAAATACTTTGATGAACATAGTTATTGTAGCATGCAGGTGCTGTCAAGTCACATAATAAGTTTACTACACGAAGAGTTCATGTACTTCAACTTTAGACCTGGATTACCCTTTCCACACGCAATCGGTGCATCGCTGATGACATATCATTATATTGTAGTCATTTTGTACCGGATGACATCATAAACTTTCAGTTCACCTTTACACGATTCCATTCGTTGCTCTTCTTTTCTTCTTCAGGTGGAAAAGAACGGCTCGCAGTACAGCGTCTCCTAATAAGGAGTTGATGATGATCCACTGAGATAGATTCACGTGTCATTAGTGGCGATTTCAATCCGTATTGCTCTGTCAGCTGTAGGAGCGGTCTTGAGTTCTCGTTTCCACGCAAAACGAGCATACAGTGTCGTTAATATACATCACAGACGGAAAAAGGAGATTAGAAGTTCTCTTTTTAGCGTAACGATTATGGGGTGTGCACTTTCGAGATCGGACGGTTTCGATTTCGTTGAAAATATGAGGGTTTCGAACGACTACCGTTTGCGGTAGCGCTGATGGAGTTATGTGCGCGTTTGTTTTTATTCTGAGCTCGTTAAAACTCGCGAGAGAGATCGAATTTAAGGTTGTGGAGGGTGATGTTGGTTTAGGTGGTCTGGCTTTCAGATATGGACATTCGAATGATGGGTTAGGTTTATGTTAAGAATTAGTGTAGGAACAGTTGTCTTCAAGTTTAACATTTGATATGAACATGGAAATACATTAAGTTTAACATATAACTATAACCAAAATTTTATCAAATAACTCACCCCCATTCAAATTCTAACAAACATTTCTGCCTAGCCCCAATTTTAACAAATAACTTCGCTCACCCCCTCCAAATTTGTAGACACATCTCTACCCCGTCGAAATGCGAACAATTTCCCAGCTAAAAGTATGAAAGCCATAAATTCTCCACGAACCACAAAATTCTGCCGAATGAAAAATGACAGTTCACCGAGTTCTCGAATAAAAGCAAGCCGGGAACAGAAACGATAAAACAGCGTGTACCTCGACACCCTCGGCCATTAGCCACGGACTTTCTTCACCCGGAAGTGGTATAGCTTGATATTCCCCTAGCATCAATCAGACTGATGGGCCACCATTCAAGCTTAACACCCGGCGTAAATTTTCCCCGGCGAGCAACGTCGATATGCCAAGAAATTGAATCTCCAAGGCGGTGGAAACGTATTCCCGAGGTCGTAGAGGCCGTAGGCCACTTCTCGTTCCTGGTCGGTTCTCCAGGCAGCATCCTGGAAGCGGCGATTCGACACGGAGGCAAGGGTAGCCCGTTGCGCTCCTCGCTCGCCAGGATGTGCAGGCGCATGCACAATTTATAATGCAATTAGAGCCTCGGATGGTAGCGCTCGGATTTATGGCAGCTGGAGAATCTACCGTACGTGCCGTGGCGGAAGCGAGAGGCCAAGAAGAAGAAGAAGAAGAAACCCCCTCTGCTCTGTTCGTGGCCGGTCGAGGCAAAACGCGAGGGCTATATTCTCGCGGAATGAGTTATACGCCTCCCGCGGTTCCAATACATTATTTATCGCTCGGCTTTTCATTATTTCTGTGCGGTGCGCCTCGAATCGGCCTCGAAACTCGCCGGTTTCCGGCGGCCGACTCCGACACCACGGGCCGCCATTGTAATTGGCTTTATCGGCATTGTTGCATCGGAAATAGGCGCGAACCGGCAGCCACGACGACTCTTTCGCGGGCTAATTTACTGGCGATATATAGAGTGGAATGGATTTATTGCGAACGCTAACGAGATTATGCTGCGGGCTGTGAAACGAAAGTATGCGCCACGATCTCCTTTCAGTTTTCGGATTCCTTCTGGCTGCTGGATGGCTGAATTAATTCTGAGTTATGTTCGACTGATGTACCGCCTGATTTGCTAAGATGAATGGCTGAACTTTGATATTTTCAGGAAGCTCGAAATCAAACTTCGTGAAAGTTTCGAGTTTAGGAAATTATTCTGATTATTCTCTGACTGGGTGGAATTCGGTGAACCTCACCTGGCTTTAGCAATACAAATATGATATAAAAGTATAATAATATAGTATAACGATATAGTATAATAGTATAGTATAATAGTATGGTACTATAGCATAATAATATAGTACAGTATAATATAATATCGTTTCGTTCTCAGAATTCAAAAGTAAAGTATTATGGTGTATTTCCAATCTAGAGCACTTGTGTTAAATAATACCTCGACAAATATAAAAATTAACATCACAATTTTTGTACACCATAATATTATTAATAATTATTGTAACCAAGCAGGAAATCGTTTAGAACAAGCAGAAAATTGTATAGTGTCCACTACGATAAGAATAGCCAGTCATCAAATAATTAACAATAATAATGCAAAAGGAGTGATAAACTCGAGTTTGAATAGATTGAAACGATTACAGCGGAGTGTGTATTGAATATTCATACACGATATGATATTTTCCTCGCATTTATCACAACCTTTTTACTCACAATCGATCTTCCGGTTCTGTTGCCCTCAGCAAGGTTTCATTTTTTTTCTCCCGCTGTTCGCGATATTCAGACACCTCTATCATTAGGTGCAATAACTTATGTCGACGTTACGATGCTAATAAGGAGTCGTCGCAATGGTGACCGTCGTTATTTATAGCGATACGTAGACATTTTTACTATCGCCACAAGTGAATAGTTGCATCCCCTCTGGTTCGATCGGGTTTCCTGTTATCACGCCTTGAATATCGACCGGCTTTGGACGTCGATCTGACACCGGCTTACACGACGAGCATATACTAATTGCCACCGCGCGATATTAATTTGCATGTTACACGTGTTACGTTGTAGTGCGATTGCACAACAGCGGAATCTGCAGGGACCATTTGACCGCTTAATACCGGTTGGCTTCCTGGCTACATGACTGGGCAACAGTTTCAGGTCTGGTCTTGCAGTCATTCACTCAGAGAAATCTTATTCAACGGTGATTTAACGAAGAGCTTCTGATATCATTTGCGCGGGAAATCCGATACATTAATTGTTCAGGGAAAATATATTTTACTTGTATCGTACAGTCTTTCTGCTTTAAATTATAGTTCACTGACATTCTCTGTCGACTGATTATTTCATTTATTCCCAAAATTTAATGTTAAATCATTTTCATGCGATTATGTTTATTTTCATTATTTCTTTTTTACTATCGTATTTTTGTACTACTTTTCTCTTTTATTTTTAGTTTGCTATTTTTATTATATTATTCTTACTACTGCATTTTTATTGTGTTATTTTTACTGTTGTACTTTTATTATTCTATTTTTACAATCATGTATTTATACTTGTATTATTTTAGTATTGCAGCTTCATTCTTATTATCGCATTTTTCTACTGTTCAAATTATTTTACTATTTTCATATTTAGTGTATCTGAAGAATGTAGAGACAATTATTGTCTTTCGTTTGTTAGAATTGCCCCGGTTGATAGCATTAAGATGATCAAAGTATTAGAAAGTCTCGGTGTAAGGTGAACAGGAGACGAGCTGACGGTTGCGGGTGTGAAGGAGGCAAATCCGTGCTCGAACCGTTAATCGCGAGCGTAATTACGATAATCGCTCATTGATTGCCTCGTGAACGTGCCTTCTGCACTTTCCTACTGCTGCCAAAGGCACTGCACAAAACATAGTACATATTGCATCACCAGCACAGTAGGAAGTTTAACACGTGAATTATCACGGGTATGCAAAAATTTCATTCATTTGTTAAGCAATTTTACTAATTAACATTTTACGAATCGTGCAGTTGTTTGAATCTTACACAAAATATTTCATAAACATTTCACAAATCTTGTATTTTATTTCACTAATCTACTTTATAAATCATATATGAAATATCAAATATTATTTAACCAGAAGTATTGCGAGAAGTATGAGTTATGGATAAATTATTTTTATTGTAAAATCAATTCTAACACGTACATAAATATAATAATAAAACACTAGTTCACAAAGAGAGGTTATGATTGTGAAATTATTGGCGATACTCGAAGTATTTTTTACAATTCTAAGCAATATTTTAATGGTTGACGAGGTTTCAAGTCTAGTATCAGTTACATCTCGGAATTTTGAAAATTTTCAGTTTCCGCGCATACCAAGTTAAAAAACACGGTCTTTCATCATCACACTTGGCAAACGTGCCCATAAAGCTCTTCCACGTTTGCTTCTCAACTGTCTCGTGTTTCAAATCACCGTGAAAACGTCTCGCAGGATCCTCGACTCGTAGTGTCGGCTTGATTAATGTCGCCACCCACGCGAGCGATCCAATTTCCCGAATTCTTGCTTCTGCAATACCGTTCCCTCTTCCCGTTGGCCGACGATGAATGCAATTAGCTTGGTGAAAGCGAACACGCTGTGATTGACACAAGTGGACCTCATGCTCGTTTAGGAGCGACTCAACGCTTATAAAGTCCAAACCCACAAACCTTTGCATTTAGGAACTTTTGACATTTACAACTTTGAAATTTAGAAACTCAAGTTTTAAAATGTAAAGGTACATGAACATCAAACTTGGAGGTTAATTTTTCTAGGTTAGAGATATACAAACTTCAGATTTTCAAATTTATAGAAATTAAAAAATGTTAACACTTTTAAATCTAAAGGTTTAAGTGTCTAATAATTTGAACATATAAAAGTTTGCAAGCACAGAAATTTCAATGTTCCAAATCCCTAAATTCTCAAAATAAAAATTTACAAATACAGAAATTTATAAATTTAGTAAACTGTAAATTTGGAAATTTTAAATCTAACAAAAACTTTAGACCTAAAAATTGACAATTAAACATAACTTACAGATCATGAAAATAGAAAATACAGAAATTTTAAGGTCTGTATCTCTTTACGAGTGGTTCGAGAACCGCCAGCCTAAACAATCGAACAACAGTAGGCAACGATGCACCACGTGGCAATTGTTTAGCCGAACAAAAACACTAGTGTTCTTTTGTGTAACTCATAACGCTTCGTATGAAGACAACATCCCCCTGTCATCTCGAACACAGCTTCCGGGGTATACGAACGTTTTTGTTCGATCGTCGCGATTCTCTCGCCGATAGCGCGTATATCCGAGCAGCCATCAGTATCCCAAGATAGCACCACCATCTGGAGCACCATCCGTTACAACATCCAACGCGAGGCAGCATCCATTATCCAGCTCGTCTGACTGCGTATTGTATTCCACTGCTTTCTGGCTGCGTTTTACGTTCCTTCGTCTTCGCCTGGACCTTTATTAATGTCTTTATTCGCGGCTTTCACTTGCGAACACACTCGTTTCTCTTCGTGGAAATTTTCGTTTCAAATCATCCAAATCAGGTTCAAGCCAGTTAACTCTTTGTTAACTCGTAAACTTCTTTTCCTATATCACACTTGAGAAGAATTCATATTTTTCCCACAATTTAGACTTCAATTCGAATTACATATTGCAGGATCATTTAAACTTAATATTTTAACCTTCTTTTGTCTTGATATTGGTTAGCTGTGATAACGCAACTGCGTAGAAAATTGTAGGTTATGTGGTTACAAAATGGTGGCAGATAAAGCATCAGAGTAACCTGTTGACAGAAAGCAAGAATATTTGTTAACACAATAATTACAGACGATAGGAGCTAACAGATACAATTTTTATGAATATTCATAAATATTCTTCCTTGCCATATTCTTCAATATTATTGTCCGTCACACTGAATGCAGTCGATACACAATTTTAGTATGTACTATTATGTACTATTTTTATTGTCACAATAATATTTTTCATTTAGTAAATGTTACCAAATATTCTGACAGTACCTTGCTACATTTATTATCCATATTTTCAAGCAGTTAACACGAATATTTCCAGCTAGATAAATATAAAAATTCTTAATAATACAAATGACAAATTCCTGACTGAAGGCTGTCAGAGTATGAAAATAGTGTTCCTTTATACATTTTATTATAACAACCTTGAACTTTAAATACGATTGAAGAAACCTTAAACTATAAGTGTTAAGTACACAAGCAAACGAAATTTGTCGAATGCAAATACGACCCGTCGATGATGTTGAGTACGGTATCGAATGATTGTATTGTGCCAAGTAATAAATTCATCGCGTTAGTGTAGCAATCAATTGGCGACACAGAACGCCCTCGTGGGCCACGTGTAAACGAGAAAACGGAACGAGCTGGCTTACCCTTGTCCGTCCAGCTTTATCTGGTACCCTTCGTGAGCCTCAGCTCGACCATTAGTCGTTGTCAGTTACGTCCGGCCTCTCCTCTTCTGGATCAAGAACCAGGAACCGGGCGTACTCGCCGTTCGTGCTCTCTTCTGCCTCGTAACGTGACCCCTTCACCACCTTCGGGGAATTAAGATATCGAGTCTCGCCGGGGAACGGAATTATTTCACTCTGGATCGTTCTTTACGACTGTTGCCACAATGATCAATCGACGTTTTAACGTTCTAATAGCGCTCGGCTCTATGCTGCTTCTAATAGTTTCTTGGAACTTGATCGCTCTGCTCGCGAAAAACGCCTATTATTTCTTTTCTAATTTCCCGTATGCTTCGATAGTTCCCGTATGATTTTTCTTGGGTAATAACTAAACTTCTTGGAAGGGTATGTTAGTAATGAGTTTGAACTCGTGGTAGAATATTGGAACATTGAAGAATATTAAATCACATAGGAAAATTATATGTACACATATAACTTTGAAATTATTTACTCTACCAGTAGCGCTGACAATGAATATTGGGGTGCTGAAGAAATTAGGTTATTGTCTGATGTTGGTATAGAAGTAATTTCCTGTTCTCAAAAAAAGGAGTTCAACTTTTACTTGCTAATAAGTGTCACACCTAATGATTCAACATCTATCAATTTTCATTTAATCAGTCTCAAAGTTGTTCACATTAACAAACTCATTCATATTTATCCATCGTATAATTTCCTGTATTATAATCTTGTTCTAACATATTTTTGTCTAACGATATAATTAACAGTCAATTAAGACATCCAAGATTTATCTTAATCGTTAAAAGGTTGTAGGAGTATAAGTATTTGGCGGAGGATCGAATTGTCCGAGAATCGAGTTAGAACACCAACGAGTCTCGCAAACTCTTTCATTGTGTTTCGCTCGTTAACCCGGCTTATTAACTGTGGCATTTATGACCCGTTGAGCCCAGTCGCGAATCCTACGCTGCACGTTTTATCGGCCCCTTTATTACGCTTTACTACGCGGCTGAATGAAGACGACGCGAATAATGTCGTCGGCACTCTCACAATGGACACACCTATACAGGCCGTGGCCGGCTTCCCCAGGGGTTCGATAATTTATACGGAATCGTGAAAATTTTATTACCGGCTCGATCGACCAACGGACGTGCACGCCAGCTTCAATGAAACGATTGAGGATATCGGGTGAATGGAAATGATTAATATTCTGCATCCTGTTATCTGCCTTAAGTGGCCTACAGAAAATCCGGGATAGGGATTTGCGAGGAATTATCTGCTGATGGTAATCGCGAAAGATCATTCGAGACACAGGGTTTATAAATAGGGAAACATATGCGCTTTATATACGAGGGATTTGATGGATTTGCAAAATCATAAATTTCATTGTAAAAATTTAGAAATAATACTCTTTATATCTGAGAGGTTAGGTCAGAAAAATGGTGGATGAAAATTGTATTGCAAAAGTTGATTAATGGGAGAATGTACTTTGTATGTGATTAGATTGGTTCACAAAATATTGGATCATTGAGAGTTTCATTTTAAGTGATAAAAAATTGATGTGATTTATATGGGTATAGTGGATCAATATGGAAGTGTTACTGATTGGTGAATGTGAAAGTAAATTATTAAATTATTGTAAATTTTGAGTGTCAAATTGTTAAATGTACTAATAATGAATACCTAAGGTTTTGGATTTGGGGGAACCCAAATTTCTGAATTATCAAAATGTCACATTGTCACATAGTCACATTGTCATATAGTCACATTGTCATATACTCACATTGTCATATTGTTACATTGTCATATAGTCACATTGTCACATAGTCATATTGTCATACAGTCACATTGTCATATACTCACATTGTCATATACTCACATTGTTATATTGTCACATTGTCATATTGTCACATTGTCATATAGTCACATTGTCACATAGTCACATTGTCACATAGTCACATTGTCATATACTCACATTGTCATATACTCACATTGTCACATAGTCATATTGTCATACAGTCACATTGTCATATACTCACATTGTCACATTGTCGTACAGTCACATTGTCATATAGTCACATTGTCACATTGTCAAATTTCCAAATTCGTAAATTCTCTTCAACTGTCCAAACTGCACACTTGCTTACTGACTCCCCGCTATAATCCTGTACGCAGTGGTTTCGCCGCTGATAATTGTAGAAAGGAAAGCAAGAAAATAAAGAGACATGTAAGGGATAAGAATTATCTTATGGTTGCAAGAAGAGGGTTGGGACGAGGGAAGTTGTTTGGAGTGCTGGCAGGAAAAAAGTATGTCCGCAGATATAGTCTTCCCCGGAGCTATCAAATTCCGCGCGGATAAAGACGTGAGATACGTCGGACATCTCTTGAATGGAATTATTAATATTTCCCTTTCCTGTGGCTTCTCTCGCGGCCTTTCTCTCTGCCATCGCCACGTAGCTGCTCGCGCGAGATACCCTTCCCGATAATTTATGCGAAATCGTGAAATCAAGTTTTACTACTTCTCGCCCATCGAGCCTCTTTGGACACCAGTTCCTTTTCACCCGTTCCTGCATAGGTAATTAAGACATCTTCTACCCGCCGGATTTATTAATATTTCCTGCGTTTATTAACGAAAACCCACTTGCTTACTACAAAACGGTCATTTCATGGAAATTATGCCTTCAAGTTTTAATTAATTCGACGCTCGAACAGAATCTGAACGATGATCGATCTCGTCCGCTGAATAGTATAGTTCTGCGGGAATGATGGATAGTTTGCGTTGGATAACTTGGTACACGTCTAGTTCTAGGGAAAACGACGATTTGCAGGATGTGGATTTTGGTCGGTGATTTCTGATCGGTAATTGATCTGATGATTTATAAACTTTCTTGTTTCGAGATTTAGGAATTTGAGGGTTTGGGAATTTGAGGATGTGAGAATTCGGGGCTTTTAGGAATTTGAAAGTTTGGGAACTTGGAGAATTTAGGAATATGGAAGTTTGAGAGCTTGGGGCTTTTAGAGATTTTGAAGTTTGAGAATTTGGGGAATTTAAGGATTTGGAAATTTGAAAATTTGGGAAATTTAGAGATGTGGAAGTTTTAGAACTTGGGGAATTTAGGGACGTGCAAACTTCAGAATCTAGAGAATTTAGGGATGTGGAAATTTGAGAATCTAAGGTACTTAGGGTCCTTAGAGATTCCCCTATAGGGATATTTGAGGATTTGAAGGTTTTAGATTTGGAAAATTGCAAATTTGAGAAGTTGAAGATTTGGGGAATTTAGGGATATGGAAATTTGAACATTTGTAAAATTTAAAGACTAGGGAATTTTAGAATTTGGAATTCGAGAATTAGGCGATTTATGAATCTAGGAATTTGAGGATCTGGGAAACCTATGAATTTAGTGAACTATTTCGCTTTGAACCTTCAGAATTTTGGACTTTACAAAACTTGATACTTTCTATATCAAGTTGAATTTACAAACTTGAAAATTTTTAAATTTGCGATCCAATTATAACAATTTGAGAACTCCGAAAACCTAAAAATGTCACAATTAAAAGACCTTGTAAACCCAGTATCGTGGAGTAGGCTTATTAAAATAATTATTAAATTCCTTTATGACAGAAACTGGAGGAAATAAAAAGCGTCTGTCAACGAGATTTTTACCAACGACCACATCATTCCCAAAATTATACGTTTACGTGCATTGCTTGTGAAGAAACGTAACGTCACTTGGTATTTCGATCCGGTAGCCTGGTCGGTCGTGTTGTATTTTTGCTTTTCCATTACGACTGGCGGTAATGGCGTTCGTGAAGGAAGATAATCGAATGGCTGGCTTATTTTGGAAACACCAGACCGGAATTCTTTATTATTATACTTTCGTTATCTCCTCGAGATCGTCTGTCGAATCTTTGGATTAAGTTCACTCACCGTTTTCACAATATGAAATTTGATCGTTAATTTAATAGCTTAATTCTGCATTCCTTTTATTCGATCTTATAAATATTGGTTAATTTTGAAATAAGTACTGCTCTATATTACTGCAGATGAAGATCTGGTAAGTTGTCAATTGAAGTAAGGTTTGTTTGTGACTTCCAACTTGTCAGCAGTACAAGGTATAGTAGAAGTAACGTCTAAGGACTTAACCCCTATAAGTTTCATGACATACGACTTATTTGCAATTACTGTAAATATTAATCTTTATTTGGTAGAAATTTCTCTTACGATATACTGAGAGTGATTTTGTAATATAATAAAATGAAACAGTAGCAGACAAATAATAGTAGAGAAATCAGTCGAAATATTAAAATCAAAAACAACATGAAATAAAAGAAGAGAAAGTACAGCATGAATTTGACAAATGCTTGAAAGACGCCAAGATTAAATAAACCTGATACGACAGAAGGTAAGAAGAAGATGCAATAAATGACTGAAAATGAAAGAGGTAGAGGTGAGATCCAGTAAAGATCTCGAAAAGGAAGGAAAATTGCTAAGAACAGATATTACTTCGCATTGGAGGTGTACGCCAGCACGTTATTCGGGAATATTTCATTGAAGAGAAGCTGGGCTGGATCGATGTGGTTGTTCGAGGCTCTCTCGAGCCTGGTTATTCGCTGGTCGATGTCATCGGTGCCTTGGGCAACCATATCCTCCTCGTACAGCTGACCTCGGAGGACCTCTAAGAAGCCCAACCCAGTCTACCAACCCACCGACCCAGCAAGCCCACCATTAGTAACCTACTCCGTTACCACCGACGATCAACACGATTTCGATTCTCTCGTTTCTGCTTGCGAGCAGCAACGATGCATTAAAGTAATGATACGCCGTGTGTATAGAAAGAAAGGGGACGCGTAAAAATACATATTTTATTCTGCGGAAAAATCTATACTGTACCATCAAATTTAGATACGATTTCGGAAGATCAAATTAGGGTACAGGGATCTAGGCTTTGGGGCGTTCAAGGTTACAGAAATATAGCGAGATATGGAAATCTAGGGACGTGGCAATTTAGGGATACGGGGATCCAGAGAGATCCAGGTGTTTGAGGATTCAGAAATATGAAAGGATATGGGGATCCAAGTATGAGGATCTAGAGATTCGCAAGGATATAGGGATTTAGGAGTAGATAGAGAGATCTGGGGTATAGGGATCTAGGGACCGAGGAATATTTAGATACAGGGATATAGGGATAGAGGTGCATAGTGAAAGTGAAATGCAGGTATGGAGAAATATTGGGATGTGAAGATACAGGAACATCAAATAGGGATCTAGGGATTTGAGGATTTATAAATATAGGGGCACACATAAAGACAAGATTTAAAACATCTAAATAGCGATCTAAAAATACCAGTATGTAATATACTAATCTAGTAATATAGGATCTAACTATACATTTGGACATTCTACACACGAATGTCTTTAGACTAAGAACCAATACATTATACTGAGAACAAATGAAAAAAGTGTGTAAAATGTAAAGTCGAAAATTGTCGAAAGAGCAAAATCGTGAAAGCTAGGATCCCTAGAAACGATGGATGCCGAGATTGACCAAAGCGGTCGAGTCCTTAAGCGCGAGTATGGTACCACTTCGTGATATCGGATAATAAAGTCACGAAAAGCTTTTCTCTTAGGGCGAAAAGGACGAGCTTCCAGGAAACGCGGGTTAACGTCGTCCTGGCTCCCTCGTGGCTCGCTGAAATTATTATGAGAGCCGGTTACGTATGTAAGTGCCGTGGCAAGATGGTGTTCGCTCGCTTGTCGCCGCCCCGAGCAACTAACCTTCCTGTTGTTGCATGACCCGTGCCTTCTTCAGCATCTCTTCTGCCTCCTCCTCTCCCTCCTATACCTTTCGCCTGTCTTTTTATCCCGCTGCTTCTTCTTCTGCTCGGCAAAGACATACATACACCCAGAGCTCTGGTCGCTGCACGAAACGCCGCTGTTTTATATATTGCAACACGCACGCCGGCAGGACTGTCCTCCGAAAGAGGAGCACGCAGGATAATTATTTCGGGACAAAGGATGCAGTTTGTTTCGTTGTATTTATTGACTTCGCTACGGGAAACCGATGAATTTTGCTCTTCTTCTTTCTTGGTCAATGGGTGACGATTTAAATTGCGGCGATATTTAATACGAAGTAATGCATAGGTATACAATGCTAATTATTTAACGTTTTCTGACATAAAGCGTTGTAATTCAACGTATGGCTATATAACGCGAGGTGATATAACACATTGCTACGTCATACTTAGCGATCTAACGTGTAACTACAACCACGAGTGGCGATATAACGTGTAGCTATGTCATACGTGAAGATCGTGTAATTATACCACGTATGGCAATATAACACATAGTTATGTAATATGTGGCAATTTAGCATATAGCTATACAACGCGTGGTAATGCATCACGTGGTAATTTAATATGTAGAAATTTAATGCGTGGTAATCCAACATGTGGTGATATAATGCATGGATATTTAACACGTGGTAAGTGAACGTGTGGTAATTCAACGCGTTGTTAATATATAATGTGATAGATAATGTGTAATTCAACGTGTGCTAACCCAGCAAGTGGCGATATAACTCGAGGCCATTTAATGCGTGGTAATCTAGCGCATACCATATAACACTTGATGATTTCATACGTGGTGATTTAACTCGTGACTGTATATCTCGTCATAATATAACACATGGCGATTTAACGCGAGGATAAATTAAAAGTTCCGTCAAAACCAATGAAATATTAAAAGATTCGAAAGCGTATAAAACTTGAAGTGTCCAAAATTTGTTGCGAATGTTAAAAATATGTTATCGAAAGAACGTTCCGAAAATCCGTATCGAATTGGCGCGAGTACAATGCGAAAAAGGAAGAAGCAAAGTCGACGTCGACCCACGTTTTCACCGACAGGAAGCAGCGGTAGATCGAGGATTTATTGGCCGGCAGGCGCGGCAATTACAATTGAAAATCTAGATCTTAAAAATTAGTCGGGCCCCTCTTGGCCGGCCGAGATTTATTCGGTCCCCGTTGCAACAAGGTGGAGAGTACAGGTACTCCGTGACGATTTTGTTTCTCGTCGAAACGCGAACTCGCCGCGGAACAATGATATCTTAACTGGGATCTCAATGGGGTTAATTAACACGAGCTGGAACCGAGGTTTACGGAGGCGAGACATAGAACGAGGGAGGGGGCGAGGAGAGCTCGGCCTCTTTTTAACACACAAGCCGAGACGTGGCCTCTCGACGATGCAGCACGCTCGCCGTGGCGTTAACCAAATTGATTAATCTCCGCTTCACCCGCTCGATTAATTATTGACACGCTTTTGTTATCCGGACACCGGCAATTACCCGGCTACGCGCAACCACGCGGACGATCAGAGAGCTTTCGGGAATTCGAGATCGGGGACTACGCGTTTTCATTTGTCCGATCGGAAGATATGATCGCGGTTAAGAACCGTGGGGTAATTGTCTCCAATTATCGACCAATGAGTGAGCCCCTTATCTTCGTCGCGGGATGCATCTATTGTATGGTAGATCCTTGATTATCGCCGCTAATTAGTCTCGGATGATTAGAGGGCTTTTGGGTACGTGATTTAGACTGAGTATGTGGAGTAATCGTTGCTTTAATGGAGCAGATACGCAATTAACACGTATGATTGGAGAGTAACAGGTGCACGATTGCAGTAAATGAACAGCTGAAAAATATATTTAAGTCTGTTCACGAAATTTGTAGATTCCCATATATCTAAGTCTACAAATTTTTAGATCCTCAAATACCTGTGTCTCCAAATTTCTAGATCTTCAAATATGCACATATATCTCCAAATTGCTAGATCCACGATTCCTAGATTTCCATAACTCATAGGTTTTTGGAGGCGACGATTATGTCTCCAAATTTCTAAACCCCAGATCTTGAGATTCTCATATTTCGATACCTCGAAATACATACCTCCCCAAATTCCTAGACCCTCGATGCACAAATTGTATCCCTAAATCCCCGAATCAAATCCCTGAAAATCCTTAAAGATCAAATGAAGATCGGTGAATTAGTTAAACTTATTATTAAAAGCGACAAATTACAAAATTATCAGATGTACCAATTCGATGTTGAGTTAGAAAATACTTAGCATGGTATTAAAGTAAATTTTGAACGAGCCTGTAGTTGAAATCTGAAGCGTGCAATCGTAAAGAGCGTGCGAAATTGGCATCGCGAAATCGTTTTCTGCAAGTGACGCGTGTTAAGCGCATGTATTGGAGGGTCAGGCAAAGGCATCAGGAGGCAATAAGACAGTGGCGATTTCCTTGTTTGGCGACGGTCGCGATCGAGAGATCGCAATTAGGCTCGCCGCGTCAAACGTTCTGGCCGGTGGCCTCTTATCTCCTTGCGCCCGTCTTGTACACTTTCTCTTCTCGATCAGACCTTACCGATTTCGGGGCAAGGCGAGATCGTTGAACGACCCGTGACCAGATCTTTTTTCGTGGAACTACTCCAACCCGAATACTCTTTGTTCTTTCATACCACTATCTACTTTTTATCGACCACCACACTCTATAAAATTCTATTACACATTTAGAGTACTTAGAGATCGGTTTTGCGAATGTTTTTGTTCTCTGTGTCGTTGCTACTAAATTTAAAGATCTGTAGTTTTGTAACGTTTGAAGATTTGTAATTTTGTAGTTATTGAAGATTTATTGTTTTGCAGCAACTTTAATCGTAACACAATTTGTAATGTAACATTTCAAATGTTTGACCATGAAGTTCGTCAACAATTGCTAACGATCGGTAACTCTTCCTGCATCGTGTAAGATGCAAGTTTACGTATCTGCTTCGTAAAGAAAACGAGTCGGAAATTTTATAGCCTCGTACGCGTGTTCTAAATTGCAGAAAATCTCATGAATAAACGAGTGACGACGTCGAAACAGGATCCGCCGAAATTCTGAATTAAACCACGAAACAAAGTTTCACGTTGCTCCCATTATACGAGCATTTCATTTCCATAAGTCGTAAAGGGATTTTTTATAGCATTTAAATGTCACCATATTTTCGTGATGCAACGTTCTCTTAACTGAAGATTCATTCCCCCGAGCATGCTGATGTTAACGCACTCCACATTAGCGTCAATCATTTTGCATTCAATGTGCTCGTATCTTGCGGAGATAATTGAAAGGCGTTGTCATCGGATTTTTAACGAATACATATTGCATTATGCAAGGTATTCTCACAGTTTTCATATATTCGCTTGTGTTCAATTCCTTCGCATTTTTATTACTTCATTTGCATCTTTTTTATCAGATTCTTATTAGTAGCCGATGAAACTTGTTAATACTTATTTAACTTGGTAAAATTTATTTAACATCTGATAAAACTTGATAAGAGTTATTAGTATGTCATAAAATTTATTAAATCTTACTTGGTATCTCATGAAACTTGTTGGATCTTGCTTATTAATATTTGACAAAACTTGACAAAATTTATTTATTACTATCTGATTACTTTGCAAATTTGAAACTTGACTAAGAGTCACAAGGTTGAGACTAGAGTGTAGCAATATAACGAGTGGCTATTAAACGCACGATGATTGAACGCGTGATACACCGCATAAGTAAACAAGTAATGTAGAAGCGTGTGACAACTGGAGTCTAACGGGTGGTAATATAACGCGTATAAAGAACAAAAAATCAATAAGCAGAAACGTCTATCAATCTCCGAATAGTTTCTGGCGTGCATCGAAATCATTCTAGGAAACGTTTCATCAACGGTGATCGTGTCGCGGAAAAAGCATGATCAGAAGCCAGGAACGCGCGCGTTCCATCTTGGACCGTGAAGACCGTTATCACGAGGCAGGGAGATTCAGTAAACGAGCAACATTTTCTTAGCCGACCGCGTGGAATACACGACAGGCCGGCTTACAATCAACGGGAAGCATTTCAGGCATTAGCCCGAACACGTGGCACGTGGACCGTGTCGCTCGATCACCTGGCCAGAAAGTTAACTACCAGCACTCGCTAAAACGGCTGGAAAAACCAATATGGCAAAAAGTTGTCTTCCCGAACGACGATCAAACCGCTCCTCTGAAACTATTATACCGGAAATCTCGTGGCAACGATCGCTCGAGGAGCGCAAGTGGGATCCACGGGCTTTCTGTGGCACGCACGGTTACGCTGAAAATGATCTCGATAATTGCAGAAAAAGAACGTTGGGATCCTTGAAAATCCGGACCAATGCGTTCTACCTTTGCCAAACGATCCGGTATGTGCGTACAAACCGGTCTGGAAAACGCGCGATGGTATCTTTTATTTTTTTTTCAATCGAACAACACTTTTTTAATGACTTGTTTAGTGATTATATACGTGATGGGTCTTATCGGTTAATGGGAAGCGAACTGCGAGGAGTGCATCGCCGGCTATGTGCTATATCGCCATGTTATATATTGCCATATGGTGAAGAGATTTGTGGGTCAGTTAGATCACCGCGTGATAGAACATTACGTGCTGAATTATCACGCATTGGATCACCAGTCGTTAGATTGACACGCGTTAAATTGCCACTTGCTAGATTGCCACGCGTGACATTATCACGAATTAGATTATCAGGCATTAAGTCACTATGTTTTAGATCGTCACGCGTTAAATTATTGCGCGTTAGACAGCCTTGGATTGCATGGACGTTATATTACCGCGCGTTACATCGCCACGCGTTGTATCACCGCGTATTAGATTATCATGCGTTACGTCACCATGGGTTGGATTACTACGCGTTAGATTGGCACATAGTGCATTCATACTTGTTATATTGCCACGCGTTGTATCACCACGTATTAGATAACCACGTGTTACATCGCCATGGGTTGAATTACAACGCGTTATATGGTCAAATAATGCATTGCTACTTGTTATATTATCCCGCGTTATATCGCCACACGTTAGTTTTCTACGCTCTATATTTCCTCACACTACGTATCCACGCGTCAGGTCACGACGCGTGAAATTATCACGAGTTCGATTGCCACGCGTTAGTTCCCCACGCGTTAAATTACCACTCGTTAGATTACCACGCATTAGGTCACTATGTTTTAGACCATAACGCGTTTAGTTTGCTACGCGTTAAATAGCCATGTACTGCATGGGTATGGGTTATATCACCACGTGTTAGATTACCACACCTAGCATTACAGTGGAATTGTAATACCGTAATAATAACGAATACCATAACAATAGCATACTACCATAACAATACTATACTACTACTACTATTACTACTATCAATAATAGTATGATATTACTACTATAATAGTACAATAGTCATTAATCTATTAAATTAGAATCAATTTCTGACACCTATTCTTCCATTCCACCCTAGCACATTTCCCTAACAAATCCAAGAAAGTTCTATCATAGACTTCTAACCGTCTCTTTGTCGACGAAGAGTTGCACTCCAACTCTTTCCTTTTTCACTAGCCCTCTCTCTTGGCCGCATTTCTTCGAGCTTCTTCTTTTTGCCCACCTCTCGCCTCGTCAGCCTCTTCTTCAACGAGTTCCTCGCGACTATCAAGCCCCGACGTGATTACTTACATCCACGTAGGTGGAGGGAGGTGCCCACTTTAATTCCCCTCCCCGTGCACCCTTCTGATAGAAAGAGATTAGGGCCGTTATAAGGCGGACACCAGTTTGTCAAGGCTGATCGATCATGGAGGCGATGACGACCAAGAAGAGACTGCCACGTTGTTGCTCGTTCTTCACGAGGATTACTGTCAGACCGCAATTTCTTCGGCTACTTCGTTGCTTACCATAATTATTTAATAACTTTCTTAGCCTTCAACGGTCTACATTGACTGTTGATCCATCAAAGGTTCGATCTGTTGGTGAATGTCCGCCGCTTGAATGATGGATGGTGTACTTGTTGCGGAAAGTAGAATATATTGTGCTAGTTCATGCTCTCTTATTGGCCGATGTGTGGCCATTGTCGACCTCGCGTTTTTTTAATTGTCACGGTCTTGAAGGTTTCTGATAGCAGCTCGAAGATGAATTTCAAAATTCTATTCTGGAGTTCGGTTTGTAAGACCCTTTATTGAGATTGTGTCCTTTATTTTTGTTTATCGAGTATGGAGCATATGCTTCGAATTACCAATGTGATTCGAGGTATTCGAAATTGGATGCTGAATAAAATTTAAGAATACAGATCGACTACAATATTATATACAGTAAGATTGTAAATAGTTGTAATTTTTACATTTAAGGAAAGACTTAATTTACAGCATACAGAATTTAAAAAATTTAAAACCTTAATTAACTTGGATTAAATTATTTAAAGCCAAAAAAAAATTGTAACTACAAAAATGATGAATGATTAAAACAAAGTGATATTAGAATAGAAACGAATTTGTTTATTTAAATTCATCGAAAAGACGATTCTAAATTCATTCATCATACTACAACTCTGTTCCAAGCACAGTATAAATGTTTTCATCCCTGTTGACCCTGAAGCCACTTAATTTCATTGAGCGTGGTAATCTCGGGCCGCAGAATGATCGATAATTGCGATCAGCAATCGTACCAATAAAATCCATTCATTGAATACCATTGAAAATTTATTTCTGTCGTCGCCGGTCACTTAAAGAATCTATTCAAGATATTGTGTGTCGCTTGACAAGTTCGTACAAACGAATTTCAGGCCTGATCGAAGCTATCGAATACCTCGTACCTCGTGATCGAGAGATAACGGGTCAGCCAGTCGTTAATCAGCAATAATTACCGATGGTAGATACGTCATAGCGCTTACGCTGCATCCTCGTATCTCGCTGAGCGAAAAGAAAAATCGAACAGGGGGCCTTCTTCAAGGCCTCGTTGCGGCCAGATCGAAAACGAGATGATCCCTTGTCTTGATATTTCTCATCTCTGGGCTTCGACAGAACGGTGATTGCTTCCGCTCGGACTCTACGGTGTAATGGATTTAATTGCTAATTAAAGACGACTTGTAGTGTGGTGTTCTTCTGCGTCAAACTTGAACGATGCTTTGAGCGATGAGAATGAGTGAGGTATTTGTTAAACAGGTTAGGTTAATCCTATCGCTTCGGTGATGCTTAGAGAATGAAAGTACATCGCTAGTTAATTTCAGCATTATTCTTTGATTGATTCTACATTTTCAGATTTTTAAATTTTCAGATTTTTAGATTTCAGGTTTTCAAGCTTGCAGGCTTTCAGATTTTTAGATTTTTAGATTCTCAGATTTGTAGATTTTTAAATTTTTAGATTATTAGATTTGTAGATTTTTAAATTTTTAGATTCTCAGATTTACAGATTTTTTAGCTCCTACATTTCCATGTTTGCTACATCAAATTGACTATTTTACAAGTTTGCAAGTTTGCAACTTTGCAAGATGGTATGTTTGCAGGTTTACAAATTTGCAAGTCTAGTAACTTACAAGTACACATATTCGAAATTTACTACAGAAGATGTCTAAAAGTGCCACTTCAAAATTTCTTCATAAAAAAAATTGTTCAAACGAAGAAATTCATTGATGTTCTAAAAATGAACATGATTATGATTATGGCGATAATTTGAATTTGATCATAAAACTACAATGAAAATGCTTGAAAATACAACTTGATTGAGATTTTGTAAGAAGTATAGTAGACAGCAAATTAGTTAACTCTCGAATGTAACAGGGCAATAATCGTCGAATCATGTACCGGCTCCTAATACGTTTCAAAAGTGCGATTACAGGAAAGCGATTAAACTCATATTCAATCGAAGCGCAAAATTTATTATTCGCCTGCGCACAAAAGCCCAAATGAAATACGATCGTATAAATCTTGAACGATCGAGTTCGCATTGCGCAAAATGACTGAATCGCTCATTGTAAATAAAAAGCGACGAAAAGAAAAACAGTCAGGTACAGTGACTACATGAAAGATCATTTAAACCGGGGATTACAATTCTACTGACGTGGCTTACGCAATAATAAATATTACCCGGTAAATCATCGGCGGGCAAAGTGTAATGCACACCACTGTGCACACCGGCACGCATATTATTAATCACACGAAAAAGCGTTAAGTACATCATAAATAATGCTCGGGACTCGTGGTAACCCGAGTTACGTGAAAACTTCCCAGCTATTCAATTAGCCGTATCTAATACCGCAATCCGACTCGATATTTCAAACTTTCGAGCTATCCGACTACGTTACACGGTTGCTAAAAGTCCGGCAAGATGCCGACGAAACTATCGGCTCGTGGAACAAATATTACGAAATGCTGCGTGAATTTCTAATATCCGTTCGATAGCGGCTAATGACACGTGTCGGTGTTCTAGGGGGTTATCGACGACTATAATTCAGTGCTTGGGTCAGCATTTTTACTATGCTCGTAATCGACTGTTGACTGGACAATTTTTTTATCGTTCCTTCAATTTCTATCGTTATTCGGTAAGAATTTACCTACGGCTAGCTTACTGTTTATTCTATAATAATTATTTCCTGCTCCTACGATCGATTGCTCATTCGTACATGGGTGCTACTCGTCCATTGTTCATTCGTATATAATTCACTTCTCTTTCTAATTTGAAGAATCATATAATTTGTTTGCCTCGCTGTCTGATTGTTCATCACGAAGAAATTTCCATAGCTGTATATTTGGGAATCTTCCCCAAAAATAAGACTTGATGGGTTAGAAACGTCGGCCATTTTTATTAGTTCATGCGCTAACCGTTGGCGTCGCAAAATTCTCCTAATCCACCTCACATTTCTCAAAAACATTTCCAATATCATTATTTAACACAAGTCTTATTTGTCCAAGTACATAAAAATAAAAATGATGAAATATTATAAGTGATAAAACATTTCCTGAATATTTTCAAGTCGTCTCATAAAGAACACCTCAGAGATTAAAAAAATTACGTTTTCTTAAAACAGTACAGTGTAGTTGCATCATAGTAATTGTCACTTTGTCACAATTTTGCAACAAAACGCAGGTGTAAGCAGCTTAAGTGGTTGTGCGATCAATCAAGAAAGATGTAGATAGAATCAGTTGACCCAACTAATTTTCCGTTGCGTGTAGAATAATCACACGTCCCAGCTACTTTTTCCCATAAATCAGTGGCATTAGCATACTGATCTTAAGGTGTTAGAAAGGTTTATGTTAATAGAATTAGCTTGCTTCAATATTTTACAAGGTTTTAGTGACTTAATAACGATATATGATTGGCTGAGACGTTGTATTTACTCGCGTACATTTTCATGTTGGGTGTTCTTGACATAAGTTGTTCCAGATACCAGAAGTGTCAATCTTTCGCACCGTAAAATCTGATCTTTTAAAAATACAAGTTTACGAGTTACAACTTTTAAATTTGAAGGTATACTGTCCTTTCAGTGTTATTGATAACCTTGTTCCTGCCATTTTATTAACTCTACATTTACGCAACATTAAATGTATATCGGTTATAAAATTAAAATAGTATGAAAGAATGAATGAATAGTGCAAAATAAATTGGTACACTGTTATTTGTTTTCTGTAGGTAATATATGTTTCGATGTTATTTTGTTGATGAATGTATTTTACCTCTTTTCGATTATCTTTTCAATCATCTTTTTATTAAACACTTTCTGAAATCTCATATATAAAATAAATGGTATAGAAAATTATATTGAAATCATATCGAACACATTTAGAAGAAAATGTCCATGTAAAGTTATAGATTAACTTTAACCTAACTGCAATATAGGGATTTAAGAATTTAGGTATGGCTTTGAAATTTTACACACATGATTTCTTTTCATACATGCTTTTTTGCAACAATAATAGTAATTATTTGATCTGCCTACAGCAATTTCATAATTTACTTTTACCACATACCTTTTACACTGGAATGCACCTTTCACAAAGGCGATCCTCACGAATGAAAGTAGTCTTCATTAATTAACCTCTACCATTCGGTAGCAACAAACTGCAGCAACAGCAATCGAATCCAGTTCAATATCCCCGACGATTTTTCATTTCGTATCCCTCGAGACAATGTATCGGGCCAATAATAATTTATAATAATACCCGGGCTCGTAATTCATTATTGCGAACAGCCAGAATGTAGTCCGGTCGATTCTCAAAGGGCTGCACTCATAAATATCGGGTCCGGTATCGTCGACAAAATCGCGACCAATTGCAACCGTGCTTTCGACCTGGACGCCCAATTCCCTTTTATTTTTTTCACTGTGCCCGGTGTAATCGGTACATTCACGTGCAACGTTCATTTTCTACCTAAAAACATTCCTATGTAATTTTAGATTTCTAAATTATCAAATTTTTCGCGTTTCCAAATGACTAGATCTTCGTAGCACCCCAAATTCCTAGATCTCTGAAATCTAATGTCCACAAATCTATATCTATAAATTCCTAAGCTCTCAATTCCCTAGATCTCCAAATTCTACGTCTATGAATCCCTAGGCTCCCGAGATCCCTAAATTCGCATGTTCGAAACACCCTATGTCTATATATTTCTAGGATCCCAATTCTGTAGATTCCCAAATACCTATACCCCCAAATCCCTATGTTTATAAATTCCTAGGCTTCCAATTACCCAGATCCCCAAATTCCTAGACCGTAAAGTCCCAATATCCCCAAATCTGTAGATCCCCAAATCCCAAAATCTCCAAATACCTATGTAACTTTCTACACCCACAAATCTCCACATCTAAAAATTCCTATGTCCCTATATTCCCAGACCTTCAAATTTCTAGACACCCAAATTCCCATATCTTGAAATCCCGAATCCCCCAAATCTCCACATCTCCAAATTCCTACGTCCCCAAATGTATCCCCAATTCTTAATCCATCAGCAAATAAACTCCTAAAAGTTGTCAGAAAATCTTCCGAAAAGTTTTGGAAAATTTTCTTTCGGGAATTCGTATAGCAGACAGATTTGTTGTTGACTGTACGTGCACTCTGCATACGAATCGCGAACACGCTAGATGCTCACGAAAGGGACACCGGTGTCCCTAGTATCTGTGACTTAACGACCGGTGTGTGAGTTGCGTGCCACGAGACTGAAAGTGGTGTGGTGTGGTGTGGCGTGCGAATAACAGTCTCCCTATAAATCTTCATTTAGCGGCCACAGTTTGGGTAGTTACTGAATCTCTCGCAGGATTCGCGAGAATTTCGAGGAAGATTGATCTTGCTTTCTTTGGCCGGTGAATGTTGCTGGATGGGAAACAATTTGCGGACCCATTATGCAGCTGGTCGTACGCGCAAATGACACGAAATTCGAGAAACAAGGTGATAAGTGAAGATGTGATAGGATAATGTTCGCTGGTCACGTGAGCTGTACTCGTTTAACCATTTTTAACTCTTGCTGCTACTTGTCTTGCTTTGTTTTGGAGAAAGTGATAGATGAAATCTTTGGACTGCTGTAATCTCGGTGAAAGTGTTGCGGACACGGATTATCGTTGGATGAGCTTTATTTTGATATTTTATGTAGTTGGTGCAAGTAGGTAGATAGGTGTTTAATTTCATTTACAAGTTTTTAAAATTATAATTTTCAAGTTACCGAATTTTTAAATTTCTAAATTTCTAAGTTATCAAAGTTCCCACTTATCAAATTTATGGGTTATAAAGTTTCCAGCTTATCAAGCTTCCAACTTAGATTTCTAAATGATCAAATTTTAACTTTGTTAGAGTGAATTTCCAAATGTCTACTTAACCAAATTCCTAAATCCCCAAATGCCTAGCTCACTAAATACCTAAATCATCAAATATGGATCTCAGAAAGTTAAGCACCCAAATACCAACATTCACCGTAGAATCCTAATTATGATGTCCTAAGCGCAGACCAACGTATCCCAGAAAACCCATAGACGTCCATCAAAGCTACGGCGAGTCTGACACGTCCGCTAAAGCGATAAACCATTGCAAAGAGAGCAAAATGGCCGGCGAACGGCTAGGCTGTTTACGGCGTGTCGCGGATGAAATTTACCGTCATAAAGCGGCCTCGCGAGCGGATCGTAAATATTTGGACGATAGAGGCCCGATAGCGCGACCTCGGGGTTGCGTGCAGAATGGGAGACGCGTTGGGCACACCCAAGTCTCGATCTCGAATTAATCCAGCGAGAGGTTAGCTGCCGGTGCACCGGTAACTTGACCGGAGTTCGACCGCAAAACCCGTAGCAAAAGGCAGGGTAAAGGGGAGAGGGAGACCGAGAGAAAGAGAGGATCACGAACGAGGAGAGCCAATGGCGAACATTCTTACACGCATCCTGCTTGCGGTTGACGAAAACTTATCGAGGCACGAAATTTCTGGGAATCCTTGCTGCCATGCGGCGAGACTGCTCCCATTCGTGGACCCTTGGGCGCTCTAGCTGTGTCCATTGGGTGCCACTTTCTGATCGATGGACTCCGATGCTACAGCCTTTCACGTTTCTTGGTATTCTCGAGTAACAAATTGAATATGTATTACTTCTGATGTTGGTGAAGTAGTCTTGGATGATGTACGGTGTCCTTGATTTTTAAGACAGTTCGTCGGGTGGAATTGATTGATCACTAAATTACCTCTCACGTACACATTGGGACAATATTAGAACGATATGTAAATATTTGCTATGGCTTTGCTACGGAAATGTAGTTAACCTTGACGTTTAACCTTGACGTAGGGAGTATCTTGATAGATGCAACATACGTAGCTCATGTGTCCTGAAGATTTTAGAAGCTGATTTAAACAAATTTGAAACAGGCTTTGAACTACTTATTTTCCACACCCATCAATCACAAAGAAACTGATCAATTAATAACAGTAACAGAATATATGAGCACAAAGTTTGAAAGTATGCAATAAAAAGTGTGGGTGCATATATCTTAAACTTGGTACGACAGTAAAAGACGCGCAGAAGAGATCCAAAGAGGATTAATTCAATATGTATCACAGGGTAAAAAGAAGATGGAATGAAAATGGTTGGTTCATTTCGCTCCGTTCAAATTGGGAGCAGTTTACCCAGTGTTCCATTAATCCGCCTCCTTTTATTACACCGTCCACTCGCCTTTTCATTGCTTTTCCATCGCTCGGCCGGTTCTGTAAGGTCGTCAGGCGAAGAAGAACTCGTCCCTCCTCTTGTTTCTCTCGTTTTCCTTTCACGTTGCCTCTCGACAAAACGGTTCACCGTCAGATAAATCTTATCAGAGAGCAGCGTATCGGCTGGCAGCATCTCAGATGCATTCGATGGAAGAGGCCGGGGTCCAGCGAACCGCATAAAGAGGCCAGAACACCTTCTATTCACGGTCGTATCCGGAAAGGAAACTTTTCGAGACGGCAGGTGGTGGTTCGTTGCTCTGAAAGTGATCATCGGCTTCTATATATCTTATATATACACGGGTACATACCTCGAATATTCAACTGCTAATGGAGAGTTAACGAAGTGGCTGATAGAGCAACAACTAATGCTACTGTATTTTTATTAATGGAAACTTGTTACGTTTATATGATTGTGGAGCTATTGATAGTATTAGGACACTTGGCAAGTTTGGGTGAGCAAGTGGTAGGTTGTTCCTTTTAGGTTAATATTTTATGGCTCTTTTGAGGTTATAGATATAAGGATTTTGGGGTATTGGGAGTAGGGGACATGGGAGTCAGGATACAGAAATATAGGCATGTAGGAATTAGAAGTACATACATTTGGGGTTCTGGAAATACAGAGATGTGAAGATGTAGGAGCAGGAAGATATAGAAATAGGATGATATAGGCATTTGGGGATATAGAGATCTAGGGATATAGGGATCTGGAATGAAGAGGTCTAGGGACGTAGGGTTCGGAATGCGTCGAGATGGGGGATGTAGGAATCTGGAGATGTTAGATGCAAGGATCTCCAGATATGGATTTCGAAAACACAAAGATCAGATATTATAGTGATCTGGGGATTAGAGATATGGAAATCTAGGAATTGGAATATGACGGTGCAGAAACCTGAGGATATGGGATTCCAAAAATATAGAAATCAAGGTGTCTGTAGAAATTTAGAGATATCTAGGGATATAGAGATCTGTATTTGATCTACAGATCTAATAACCCAAGAATATACCCACTGTAACCCTCCAATTATTTCGAGCATTTCAAATTTTAATCAACGCAAGCAATCACACCGGCAATTATAAAAAAGTAAAAAGTACCTATATCGAGCAACCGAAAGATAAACGCGGGCCGAATGAAATTAAAGCGAAAAGATATATCATAGTCAACGATAACGAACAATATAACAGTATAATCGTTTTCATTTCGAGCAATTAATTATCCAGTTAAGTTAAATGCGCAACGACGATGAACATCGACCCGAATGGCAATCGAGGTGTTAACGAAGTTAGACTCCGGCCTTATCTTAATTCTCTTTCACCGCGATAATTATGAAAAAAATTGCTCCTTTCACGAGCGCGATCACAATCAGCGCCGCGTTTACCATCGCATCGGGACGAAATCGTGCATGCAACATATGTATATGCAGGTGTCCCGGGTGTACCAACCGGATGTGATAAATCGAACACGGTGAAAACGTTCGGCGAGCGCCTGCCGTGACTTGATGACAGCCTCGGAATATGCTGGCTGATCGTGACTTCGCTGATCCAGAAGTAAATACAGCATAATAGAGTTCATTTCGCCAGGAGTGCACGTCGCGTTTCGAGATCGAGCCACGGAACACTTTGCCACGGGAATAATGGCGACTGTGTTTCGTAATTAACCGGCGAGCCTCGTGCAACAATTTCATTCGATATCTTTTCATTCCAAGTAATTGTCGCTCTTTCATAAAATTCTGCGGATTTCGTAAATTATACTATGATCATTTTTAGGTTAGGAAGCTTTCGAATTTTGACGATTTGAAGTTTAGCAAGTTTTGGGAGAGATTGGAAATTGTGGAGATTTGGAAATTTTAGTACTTATGGAATAGGTAATTTTAGAATTTGGAGAATAGAACGTTTTAGAATTTGAGAATTTGGGGTTTTAGTAATGAGGGTTTAGGTAGCGGGGATTTAGGAAGTGGGGATATAGGTAACGGGGATTTAGGTAGTAGGGATTTAGGAAATGGGGATTTAGGTAACGGAAATTCAGGAATTATGGGATTCAAATTTTCGGAATTGAAAGATTTGAGAATTTGATAATTTGGGAATCTGAGAATTTAAGAATTTGGAAATTTGAAGACCTGCGAATTAACAAAATTGAGAATCAGGAAATTTGGAGATTAGGGGATTATCCGTTCCGTTACACAAGAGAAGTAACGAATAATTAACGCACATTCCACACGAGAGGACTCTTAAGTTACGCTCGATGGAATCTTAAAAGAACGATTACGAGGTGGTCGCAATCATAGAAGGATAGATAAAGAATCCACGGAGTGCGCGGGCTACCGATCACGAATTAATTAAATCCGTGTAGCAATATGCAGTGTACACGGTTCCGCGTGTTCATACACGAGATAGGGATTTGAATTGTTCACGATCACGCGCCGTTTCTCCTATAACCGCGGACAATATATCGTGATTATCCATTGCACGCTGTGCCCTTTGCCCTTTGCACTCCTTGCAACGAGTCCTCCATTAAGGAAATCCTAGCCCTCGAATTCGAAAATTTACTAACTCTACAAATTCTTTAATTCTCAATTATTCTCATCATTTCAATTTCTAAATTTCGAGAAGTTCTAATAGAAATTCTAAAATCCCAAAATGTCAAATTACATAACCTTAAAATCCGAGGCCCCAAGATGCCCACAGATTCAAATGATTTCTCAAGTTTCCAAAATTCCTATTGTCCAAACCTCAAAATACAAATTTGCAGAAACTGAAATTTCCAATCTCCTAAATCCGAACCCCACACATGAAAATCCTCCACATAACTTCAACATTAATCCACTTTAAGAACCAATCTCCGCAACCAATCTCGCAAAACAATCCCAGCACATCTTAACTTGCACATGTCATTTTATATATCAACATAATCTTCTGAGCCAGCCAATAAATAAATAAACGAATCGGTCCCCGCTGGTATCAGGGCGCAGGTTCGCGTCCAAACGGCGGAATAATTCTGTGCCGCGCAAATATCCCGAATGACCGTTTTAAATAATCCCGTTGGACGCTATCTCGGATAATCGAGCCTCTCGTTGCTTTTTCGATCGTCCTCTTCCCTCTTCGCGTGTTTTGTTGTCCGTTTCACTGGCAGAAGCCGGTGGCTGCCGTCGGCGCAGCGTTTCGTTTGGAGGCCTCCTCTGGACGCAAGACGATACCTTGCCACGACTGTTTTTCACCTGGCGTGATTCGAGCGGGGCTCGCTTCCTGGCCGGCAGTAAGGTAAATCGCAGCCGGATACCTGGACCTGGCTCGTTCGAGGAAGGTGATAACGATACGGTACATTAGCGGCCGCGTGAATTTCTCATTAGTCATCGACGGTGGCCGCCGTAATTTCCAGCACGCGCTACACCTTCCAACCGACTCCCCTTTCTGCCCCCCTTCACCACCTACCCCGACCGATCACCCCACACGCTTTACAGACCCGGTGTTTTAACCTCGTGATAATTGCCAAGAAACGCTACGTTCTTGCCATCCTTCTTCTCTTTTTTAACGCTTTATTGCATCATCGATTAACCTTCGTTACGGGGTTAGACCACCCTGCTCTCTTCACAAAACGCTACACTTTCACAAATCTAGTTCTACGTCGCTTCTTCTTCTGGATCAGAGTTATGTTGTAGGTCAGAATATATTCTTCTGGATCAAGATATACTTTTCTGCAGCAGAACAATATTGTAGGTCAGAATATATTCTTCTGGATTAAAATGTACTCTTCTGGAGCAGAACATCTTTTGGATTATAACATATTCTTCTGTATCAGAACACATTGCTCTAGATCAAAATCTTCAGTGTATGATGAGCACAATATATTTTCTTCAATTTGGTTTGTTCCTAAATTGTAATATCATGGTCTAACTTTGTACTTTAGCTACTCTACATTAAGACCCTAGCTTGGGAATCATCTTTTCGTTACATATGTTGACATAAAATTTATAAAGATTTTGTTAAAATATATAAAAATTTGACAAATAGCTCGACGTCCATTAGGATGCATTTATACTCACGTATGTTTTCCACACAATGTATTCATGGAAAGTTAGGATTCAATCCAATTAAGTGTCCAATCATCCTCCTGTTTATTAAACTTTCATGACAATGTTAATGTACGATCACATTATATCGCATTAGATATGTGTACAATGTATATACACATTAGAACAATTCTTATATAATTTCTATAAATTTATTCATTATATTAGTTGAATGTATACATAACAAAGAAGTTGTATTGTTAAGTCACAGTATTTCAGAAATAATTAAACAAGATTCGATCTGTGCATAATAAAAGAAAGAAACATAAGTTCTCCATTTTCTTCGCAAGAGCCAACTCGAAATAACTAGAGCAAAGTAATCAACACCCTACATCAACGTCATACCCGACACGTAGAAGTTCAATTAAAATTCGCCGTCATGATCGTGTTACAGTTTCGAACAAAGAAATTGTCATCGTAACAATGGCGTTAACGATTGCCTGTCACGAACCGGTGACCAGTTTTGTTTTACGCGTTAGTCGAGTAAGTTGAAATGTGACCGTAACCTAAAAAGATTGGCAAACCAGTGTATCGAGACAGTAATTCGAAGAAAGGTAACATTGTATTGTATCAAGTACCGATGCAAGGAATGCCTAAATCGTTTCCTGTTCGACGTCACAGCTACCGTGAACGTGTCCTATTAATATCAGCCGTTGGCCACCGTGCGTGCACGATCTCTCGAGAGCGGGTTAATGCACGCTTTTAATGTCCGCCGCCACGTTGAAGTATGAAGACAGCGGTGCGATACACGCTTTCACGAGTTTGCAACCGGATTGGACCAGTCAGCTGGCTCGGTGGTTTAACCCTTTCGTTATGAAGGGTGTATACATACGTGTAATCTGTTCCAGAAATAATAAGACTGTGTACACGGAAAGTTTACGTACGTCGAAAAGTTGGAAGGGTGGTCTTGGAGGTTATGATGAAGGTTGGTTATGGTGGACTCGTGTGGACCTTTCGGAATTTTAGGATTTACTGAACTTTGGACGTGGTAGTATTTTGGAATTTTGGAAATTTGGCACTTTGCAGATTTAGTACTTTGGAAATTTGGTACTTTGGGCCATAGGAGTTTCGGTAATTTTTTAATGTTGGGATTTGAGGATATTGGATCTCGGAGAATTTAGGGTTTTAGAACTTTAGAGTTTTGGAAAATTTGGAAGTTTGAAAGTTTGGAATTTTGGAAGTGTGAGACATTGGGACGTAGGGATTAACATTTTTTTTGTGACTTAAGAAGATTAAGACTTTGAAATATTAAAACCTTGAACTTTATAATTTGTATATAATGCAATATTCTGTACTTTGTACTTTTAATTTTAGATACCTTGACTTTTATAATACATACCCAAATAAGTTTGATACATAACAAAATAAAAATTCGTTTCCAAATAACCGTTAATTCATCCCTAAATCCTTCACATCGCCGAAAAATTGTACTTATCAATCGCACGTGCGTACAGTAAATATATACGATTTTGCTTGTCAATAACAAACAGAAGATTGATGGAACAAAGGAACAGTAGCCACAAAAAAGGATCCTCTCTCATGTTTCTCCGGATCCTCCTTTTCGCTTCGAAGGGAGGCTCGAGAATCGATGACTGCACGTTAGGTATATAACCCTTTCTGCAGTCATCGTGGATCGCCATGTCGCATCGTATTGCGTTCTCCCTATATGGAAATTCAACATAAAAAGCAGTTACCAGGATTTACCACGCTGCGGTCAGCGACTGTGATGAACGAAGGTGACACCGTGGTGGTTTCGACCGGGATTTCGTCGATAAAGAGCCTCGAAATACCAGTGTTGCTTGTTAGTGAGTTGCAGTGAAAGATTAGTATGTCGGGGATCACGCGAACTGAGCATTTGGTACTCGAAAAAAGTCCCTATTGCTGTCGGAGTTGCACTCAGCTGTAATATTGGTATCTTAGCTATGGAGTACATTTTTGTTGGGAAATTTTATTCGGTTCTTTTGATTGGTGTTATGCGAATTTTTTGTTTTGAATTTTGGGAGGTTGGGAATTTGGGGAATTTGGGGATTTGGAGGGGAGAGGAGAGGAGATATAGGGAAATTTCGAGATACATATGTCAATTTAGGGATATAGGGATTTGGTATTTTGCTAATTTGGAGGTCAAAGATGGGTCATCTGGGATTTTAAGAATGTAGAGATTCGGGGACTTGACGGTTTGGGGATTTAGGGATTTTGGAATTTTCGAATTTTGGAATTTTCGAATTTTCGAATTTTCGAATTTTAGAATTTTGGAATTTTGGAATTTTTGAATTTTGGAATTTAAAAATCCAGAAATCTAAAAATTCAGAAATACGAAAGTCTTCAGATTTGCGAACGTGGAAAATCAACTGATTCATAATTCCAAACTATAAAAATATAAATTGGAAATATTGAATCTCCAATCAGTAGAAATTCCCTATGACGAGTCGTTGAAGCGCCTCAAACACCTCGAATTCCCTCGATTCTGATTGCAGACTCGTGACCTCAACCTCGCCTGAGCGAGAGGCGCCCAGCCTTTTTCAAGGACGGGACGTACCTCTAGGATTACAAGAATTCTCATGGAATTCCGGGATTCCATGACTACGTAGCCTAGCATAACCGATAAAAGTTGCTTCTAATCGCTGATCCTCGTAGATAATGTTCTACAACGATCGCGACTTTAGGTCGCCGCTTTTAGCTACGCTTTCTACGCTCTATCGTTGTCATAATTTCTGCATGAACTCGGCGATACATTCTGCGAGAGGGAAATATTCCATGGGTATAAGATAAATCTTTATATTACTAAAAACACGATTTCAAATTGCTGAAAGGACAACTATAAACTGTTAGAAGAGGATAGAAAACAGAAATAAATTATAGCAAATTTAACAAGTAAAGCTAGACAAATTCTTAAGGTTCATTATTAAAATTATATCCCAATAATTATATTATCTAACAGTTTAAATTATTGAACCGTCTTCTAATTCAGATCTGACCTCTCTTATTTATTACAATGCAGCTGTTCAAAATATAAAATTGAATATTCAATAAAATGTTTAGATCAGAACTTCTTAGGTGTACAAGTACTTCAAGGTTCACCATCAGAATTGTGTCCCATTTCATTCGAATCAATAAACCACAAATTTAAATTCCATCTCTTTTAATATGACAGCATTCAGTATGTGAAATTGAATGTTGAGGAAGTTTAAATTTCAGATCATAGGTAGTAAAAAGTGATATTCACACGTGGTTATCGAATCTTGAAGCTTTCATACGTGGTCATTAAAACTTGAAGCTTTCACACGTGGTCATCAAATCTTTGCGTTCATTAAAATAATACCAGGAATTCTGGTCATCGAACTCTGTCAGTCTTCGGGTTTAAATTTCGACACCCAGAAGGGATGACTTTATGATGGAGTTAAACGGTCGCCATAAGACGACGTGATGAACACTCGAGATAGTAGTGCTATATTTTCCCGCGTGTTCCTTCGTTTACACCTTTACAATCCGCTATTATAAAAGTACCCGACGACACACGCGATGCTCGTTTATTAGCCCTTCGCAATTCGGGTTTCGGGGTATAAAACCACGGTGATTTTTTTCACGAGACCCCTGCCGCTACGAAATTGCTTTTACGAGTTCAAGGACCTCGACCTCGCGAATCCTTCGAATTGACCGATCTGATCAAAAATTTCTTCAATCTTCCAAGCATTACGATATTTGTTTTTTTTATTGATATGTGATTTGGGTCATTGTGATGACAACCTGAGAAATTATAAAAAATTATACACTTATAGTTCTAGAGAAAAAATAGGGTTTTTAACCTTTGAGAATTGGTGTCAATTTCGTGCATGACCACATATGACAATACTAATGAAAGTGTATATGAATGTTTAGTATGTATATGTATATATATGTGTATGCATATGTGTATGTGTATGCATATGTGTATGAATATGTCTATGTATATGTATATGTATGTACATGTATGTTTTATTTTACATTCTCCAACCAAAGATCACATATGTGGATATCACCATTTTTCATGTATTAATATTGCACATAACATTGTTATAGTCGTTACGTATTTAAAGTAAGTGAAATATAATTAAAAACAAAGTTAGATCACACCTTTTAATAAAATTATTTCTGCAGAGGTTAATAAGAACCGATTTTTCCCGAAGTACACTTTTTGTTCATAAACAGCGTTACGTAGAAACTCGTTCGAAAAGAGGTTAGGTTTTCTAAAGTTTTCTTTTAGGTTATTACTCGCGGATAACCTGAAGTGCTACAGACACATTAATGGTTACTTAAGGCTACCATACAATACGAAATACAAAGCAATTAAATTGCGGTGGTAATAGCTGAACCGATTGAGATATGAATTATAACAGTTTAATGTAACAGATTTTAAAAAGAATTTTTCCCATTACCCAGATAATTCAGTGCGCAAGAGCGCGTATTAAATAGCCTTATCTACACTTACCAATTTTCTTTTATTCCCTATCGCGTAACCATAGAGCTATCAAAAGAAAGAATAGGTAGACACGAAACTAGTCTGGTCGTGGACAATAATCGTTCAGAACATTAGATCCGATCCAGATAGCGCAATTCATCAAACCAGTTATTCGACACGCGAAAATCGATCGATCAACTCTTTCCCTGCGCGCTGAAGAGAATTCCTTTTAATCTTGTTCGTTTCGTAAAATGAAAGGGGAGCAGATAAAACGGTTGTTCGTTGACTCATTCCCTCAGAACGCTTCATTTTTCCCGAAACTGCCCATTTGCCCCGGTCGCGGTTGGTAGATTAACGCTCGCGAGCCGATAAATCAGAACGGCCCGAGACTTTTCTGGCAGAACGGGACGTGTTAATTCAAAATATATCGGCCAGTCTGTTCCGTGTCGCAGATAAACGATCTCAACTAAGAGATAACGTTCTCGAAAGCTTTCCACCATCATTTCCTTCTGAAAAGTATGAACAAACTCTCCGGAGATAGCTACGACAAATACTGCCATCGACTTATATATTAATTCATCCGGTTATATCAACGTGATAACTAATATCTTCGCAGATACAGGTTCCATCAATTTTTTTTACCGAGAAATTAGTTCTTGCGGAATCTTATTAACGTTTGACACGCATGTAACATCTCTGGATCTGATACGTGCATATGGATCTTATGAATAGAACATTTAGTCAGAAGATTAATTTACATACATGTATACACTCACACGAGTTAGATAGTACTGTTAAATTTCATGATGAAATTAGTGATATGTGAGGGACATGTGATATCAAAAATGGTGAACATATGTAGTTCTTCAAGATTTATACATGACTGAAATTATCATTCATGTAGTTTGGCAATTGAGTAAAGGTACCAAGTACGAATTATTTCGATCTGAGCTACTACTAGTGTAAATAATTTGTGCTATATAATATATAACATATGTTACTTATACAGGATGTTCACATGTCCCTAGGTCGAACACATGAGAAGTTAATGATGTAATTGCAACAGTATTAAAACGATCATCAACTCGAGATCACACCAAATCAACCTGTCAAAAATAGAAATTTACCAAAATACAGAAGTAATAATATTGAAACGATCTGATGTATGACCATATACGCAACATATGTGGTTCACGTGTGTATGGAGAGTATGTACGTGTAGAAGCAACACGGAGGCTGGTATCTCGCTCGAAACCGTTGCGGTGGGCAGGTATATCGAGGCGAGTGATCTACGCCAGGATCCGTAGATCAATGACTGACCGTGCCGACGGAACAGCTGCTGCCGGGTCATAGTATGACCCTGGCCCGAGGTTGATCGATGACTTCGACGATGACCCCGGCCAGAGAACGATCGCCGGCATTCTTCTGCTCTGATCCTCTCGTGCACACGAAGCAGGAACTCACTGACAACTATGCAAACTGGTATATACTTGCGACGATGTGTGTCAATGGACTTCGTTTATATCTTCTTGATCCAATTTTGTACTTCAAAATCACTTCCCGTTAGAACTTGATAGCTATTGAAACAATTTCGTGAACTTTATACTAGGAATAATTCCATGTTAGCCAATGTCTGAACTTTGTATTTGAAGTAACATCAGTATGCACAAATTTCATGCTCGAAGTAACCTCATGTTCGAACTTCATGCTCGACGCAACCTCATGTTCGAACTTCATGCTCGATGTGATTTAATGTTCGATTTTTATGCTTGGACGTCATGTTCGAACTTTATGTACGAAGTAACCTCATGTTTGAACTTTATGTTTGATGCAACCTCATGGTTGAACTTTATGTTCGAAGTAACCTCTGAAGTTTATTTTCGATCACCTAAATGATGTTCTTTAATAGAACTGATATTCTTCTATCTATGACATAGATACATACTTTGTTGAATATGTCTTTTAATAGGCACTCTGAAATAATTTTCTACTGTCTATGTGTGTTAGACTTCGTATTAGGTGTCCAAATTAACTCGATGCCTTTATCAATCAGATGTCTATTCAGTTAGTGAATCAGATTGAAATTTTCCTACAAAGTTTCAAATGTTTCTAACAAATTAAAATATTAAGAACGATGCAGTTACTATCTTTTATAAACCAATCTTCAATTGTACATCAAATGAGGCATTTTGAAATCATTTGAATTAATGCAACGTATGAAGATTGAAGTCCAGTACGAAATGACGAATAAGTATTTGCCGGTTAACGGGTCAGATAGAGCCACGTACTCGCTCGAAAACCCACACGAGAGCGTTACCGGTGAACCGAGGCCTATCATTTCGCACCTCCATTCTATTAAATCAATCTGACATTTACGGGTTAAAATAACGAGCGTCGAAGGTATCGGACAGGATTCCCGAAATTAAGTTCACGGAACAGTAACGGTAACGGTATAGTGTAGGACGTTCCGTGTCGGGGCTTTTACACGCGTGCCAGTTCGCGAAACGATCCCGCCTCCCCAATATCCGCTCGCTGTTAACGTGTAACGCCGATTCTAGCCGTTTACAACGAGCCCCCCGTGGCCGATTGTATCGCAATTACCGGTAAACAAATTGCCCCGTCAATTTCGCAAATTGCAGGTTCGCAGAATGAAATCTCACAATCTGGACTACACGTGTGCGCTGCCTCCGCTTCGGATCGCACGCACACGCGCCCCTCGCGCGTGCTCTCGTCCTCGCACTTTAGACGCGATAATGTATTTGCCTCGCTTAATCCGTTTCATACTTTCTTGCATTTGCTGCATAGAATGTACTATTACCTGCTGAAATATTCGACGATCACGTGCTGAAATGATTTGTTTATCTGGGTCAGAGATGTGGGGTCACGAGGATGTTTATTTACTGGATTTCCTGGTTTAGGAACATACTGTGTGCAAATGTCTAACCTATTCGACTGTTTAATGTCTAAATATTTAAAAATCTAAATGTCCAAATCGTATGTCTAAGATGCCCAAAAGTCCAGACATTCAAATCCATGTTCAAATGCAAAAATCATCTGTTCAACTGTCTGTGTAATTATCCAAATGTCTAGATGACTATGTGTTTAAAATGTCTATAAGTTCAAAGATCCAAACATGTTCTAATGCTCATATGACAAAAATGCTCACCTGTCCAACTGTACAATCGTCCAATTAGCCAAATGTTCAGATGACCACATGTACAAAATGTCTAAAAGTTCAAATATGCAGGTATACACATGTTCAAATGCTCATATGACCAAGCTGCTCACGTGTCCAACTGTACAATCGTCCAATTACCCAAACTTGTAGATGGACATATATCCAGAATGTCCAAAAGTCCAAATATCCAAATGTCCAGATAAACGCATATACAAATATATAAATGTCTACATGTCCAAATGTTCATATATAAAAAATGACCAAATGTCCCTAGTTCCGAAAGTGAAAATATCCAAATATCCACATATCCAAATGCTTGTATACTCAAAAATCCAAAAGTGCAACTGTCCAAAAGACTAAAAACCTCGATGAAACAAAGTAAAATAATAAATTTCAGTATTCTAGCATGCAGCAGCATTTCGCAACGCAAGTATTCGAGTGGCTCTCACAAAATCCATGAAAGAGGCAGGAGGATCGATGCACGTATTCGCAGTCCCATTCATAGCCGTATCCCTCCATTCGTTCCCCCCTTTTACGCTTCACCAGGACGTCGGCATCCTCTGTGACGGCGTCGGCCAATAAAACTACCCCCATTGGTCGCCACTGTTTACCCTTGAGCATGATCGTGTGCTTCGTAAGCTGGTGGTAGCGCATACGCAGGATGGTTTACCTGCGAACGGCTGCTTTGCATACAGTAACGTGGCCGCGTTCACAACGGAGCCGCCTCCTTGCCGTCGGCTTACTTTCGATTTTCTTCGCGAGTACGCGGACACCGAGACCGCCTTGTGCATACCGATGCAAACCGCCACTGTGTTGCCATTGCACCCGCCCTGACCGATGCACGTGGAGGCAATACTTGATGCTGCTTAGAACACATAAAGATAGCTACGTGTCTTCAAGAACATTTCAGAAACAACTAGTATATGTAATTGTAAATATGCACTGTTGCCGTACAAGAAGGCACTTTAACGCAGGTCTTTGTTGTCACAGGTGACTTCTTTCGTGGCACGATATATTGTAGCATATCATCATATTTTATTAGGTGTCATTGTATTTTATAGTCTAAGATGTTCAGATACTTTATTCCCATTTTATTTTTATGGACATGAATATTTTTATTTTAATGAACACATTTCTATATTAACATGTCAACCATGTTGAAGCACACATTTGTCTTGCAACTTGCTTGAGCATTTGATAGAGATATAAATGAGTAATTTATTAGGAAGTTCTTGTGTGACCACATAGTAGTTCTGCTAAATATCGTGGACATTTAAATTGAAAGATGTTCTGACAGAAAGGTGATTAATGTTTTTCAGCAGGAATGAGATTACCATCTCACCGTGACTTATAGTCATTATACGACATTAATAGTCGTACAGTTATAAATGTGGTTAAGATCGAACAATATCAGAATTTTTGTAAATACCAGTGAATATAAGGTGTGATATAACAATCCATTTACATGTATCGATTCTGTTCAAAGTGATAATTGCTGTCCAAATGCAACCAGCACTCAATTACGAACGATTGCGCAGAACATCCGAATACAGCGTTCCGCTGATAACAAAATTGATAAAAAGTGAATTTGCAACACGTTGCACAGCAGGTATCGCGTACGACCAGTCAGTAATTGAAAGGGTACGAATATTTTCTACGACACACTGTACGTGTTCGTTCCGCAACAATTTATTACATTTCATTTGATCGTTCGAACCATTAAAGTTTGAAATAAAATGCAGTCGTTTTTCCGTAGCTCCGCTACTTCGACTTCGTTCGAGATTTCCTTTTTTATCCGTACGTGAGTTGCCTGTCCGGTAGCCGCGTGGCTTGTTCTTCGCTTTAACTTTGCGACGTGATGCATTATTAAAATCAGCCGTAGATCAAAATATTCATGACTCTGTTCAACCCTAATCAACGATCCTTTAGCTCGTCCCTGCTCGAACCTTAACAAGAACCATAACGTTATCGTGTCTATCGGAACGTTTATAATACGCTTAGCCACGATAACGCATCGGGTGTACGTTAAATTATGTTTATTAAAAACGTGTTCGCGGTATTCTGTTCAGTATAAATCATGCATGTTCGCCGCGAACTTCGTTCGACGCGGAACAAGAACATCCCTTCGTATCTGCACGCGATTAATTACGGAAACACGGGAGGACTGTTGCGGACGCTACAGAACACGTGTGTGCCTGGTAGGGAGGCGTCGCTGAACAAAAGTAGGATACAGGAATATGGAAATGTAGGATTTGAGGATGTGGAGATCTTGAGATACAGAGATTTCCGGATGTAGGGATCGCAGAGTGTAGGAATTTCGGGATATGTGAATTTCGGTATATGAGGATCTTGGGATATGTGGACTATGGGACATAGGGGTCTCGGGATGTAGAGATTTCGGGATATAGAGATCTCGGGATGTAGGGATCTCGGGACATAGGGATCTCAGGATGTAGGGATCTCGGGATATAGAGATCTCGGGATATGTGGATTTCGGTATGTGAGGATCTCGGGATATGTGGACTTCGGGACATAGGGGTCTCGGTATGTAGAGATTTCGGGATATAGAGATCTCGGGATATAGGGATTTCGGAACATCGGGATCTCAGGATGTAGGGATTTCGGGATATAGAAATCTCGGGATATGTGGATTTCGGTATGTGAGGATCTCGGGACATGTGGACTTCGGGATATAGGGGTCTCGGGATGTAGGGATCTCAGGATATAGAGATCTCGGGATGTAGGGATTTCGGAATATAGGGATCTCGGGATATAAAGATCTCGGGATGTGAGAATCTCGGAATATAAGAAATTTTAGCATATAGGAGTCTTGGGATATACAAATCTCGGGGTATAGGAATTTCGAGATATGTGGATTTCGGGATATAGAGTGTTCGGAACACAACAATTTCAGAACATAATATTTCCAATATTTGTGATCTTTGAATATAGGAATTAGGAAATGGAGAAATCTGGACATATATTCTTGGAGTGTAAGGATTTGAAGGCGTAGAGATCCGACAGTCACAAATCTCCCATATAAAATAGAAAGCAAAAAGAGAAACAATAAATACACGATCCTGAGCGAAGCATCCTCAAAAAGCAGTGCTACCTGTTTGATACACGCGTTACGGTACCCGAGACAGAGATGAAGCGATTCGAATGTGCACTTCAGGTTCGCTCGTTTGACCTTCCTTCCTTTCGACCCTCCTTCTCCTCCTATATAAGCAACTCCTCCCTCTTCCTCGACGGTGCAGCCTCTCCCTCTGGCACGACGGGAATGAATAGCGTGCGTTCACGGTAAGGCGCTTCTCGTAATGGTGGCACACGCCGTTACCACTGCAAGAAAAGAGGAAAGGCTGACTCTGTAAGGCTGCGGCGGTGGCGCGCGGCTCTACTTACAATAATTAACATGATTGCCATTATACGTACGTGCGCCGGCCTGCGTCCTAATAGCAAGTCGACGAGCACCGTTGCGAAACCTTCAACTTGTTGCGGATGCAAGGGCCGACCCTTCGCAATCGAATCGAATATCACGGAACATTCTCTTTGCCGTTGTTGCTACAGGTTTATTAATCAATTAGCTGGTTGATGGAGAATCGTCGAGGTAATTTGGTCATTTGAATTTCATTTTGGATTCTAGTTGATTGACGTTTTTGATATTTGCTCTTGCGATAGGGTTCATTTGGGAATTTATGGATTTGGTGATGTGGGGATTTGAAGGTTTGAGGCATTTGGGGATTTGGACAATTGAAGGACATTGAAGGTTGCGGAATTTGGGAATTTTGAGATTTAGGTATTTGGGGAATTTGAGATTTGGGGACATGGAAGTTTGGGCACTTGGGGATTTGAGGAATTTAGGAATTTGGGTATTTGGGATTTGAGGATTTAAGGAGTACGGTTTGTGGTGCGCTTGAAGAATTGGGAATACTTCAGGAATTTGAGGATTTAGAGATTTGAGGACTTTGGCATTTTGGAACTTGGTGCACTTAAGGAGTTTCAAAATCTGAGACATTCTAGGGGTTTGTAAGTTTTGAGAATTTTATGATTTAGGGACTTGGAGCATTTGAGGCATCTGGATCATTTAAAAGACGTAGGGACTTAAAGGATTTAGATTTGGAATACTATGTGCAATGTTGCCTCTCCTTATATCCCCGTCATTCCTATACAGGACTATCCAAAATAGACACCTTCACAGTACATTGCTATATACTGCAGTGAACAATAGTACTGCAGAAAGTACATAATATGCCCTCTAATTACGAAACTTTTCCAGACAACTTCCTCCTGGAACGTCCACTTTACAACTCCATGTGCAAGTTGAACTAACTAGTACAATCAACTTTATCCATACCGGTCGATTAAAAATAAGATCACAGCATAGCAACGATATCTCATAGAGAATTTTTCTAATAGTTTATTAATATAAGTCGGAACGCTGTAGCAGCTGTCGCGTTCACGCTGTATTACAGGTGGTGCATTTAGCATGCTCTCAGGATTCCGGCAGCAGCGATCGTTCCCCGTATCCATCCTCCGCGGCTATCTAGAAACGTGGATTTTTCGCGTCTAAAATATGCCCACGCGATTCCATGAAGTTCAAGGCGAGTTTCAAGTTCCCGCGCCGGCGTGCACGCGCGTTAATCTCCGGCTGGCTTATCTGTCCCGATGCGGCGTCGACCAGGAAGAAGCGGGCTGTTACGGCGAGCGGAGGGCACCAGATAGCGGTTATCCGTCCCTGAAGCGAGGGGTATCGGCGAACACGCGGCCAACAGACACGAGCCATTACCGTGGTGGCCGAAGGTAGCGAAGTAGCGAGTCGGAGACGGTAATGGTCATTACGAGCACGCTTCGCTGATTGTGCGCCGCCACGAGACCGAGGAGAGGGCATCATCGTCGACCCGGAGACCCGCTCCTCTGTGCGCCGCCGCTCGTGCTCGAATATTCTTTTATTAAGCTAGGCGCTGCCCGCACGGACTCGTTCGTTAGCTAATTTAATGCCAGCCACTGAAACGCTGCTGCTGTTGCCGCCAAGTCGAGCCGAGCGGAGCCGACACCGACGCCGCCGGGGGCCTTATATCACTTTAATCGGCCACCGATGAACCTCGACCCTTCACCGTGTACGGTTAAATGGCCACGCTGAATGCCTGATGTTCCGACCAAAGTATGGGCTAGAATTATGCTTGGTATTTTGGCGAGAGAAGTTTATGCTGGGATACTGGACGAAGACGGAGTAGGATGGGCGCACTGGATGACAGATAGGGACGCCGTTTCTAGAGGGCGCAGTAGACGAATGGGCCTATTTGCGCCGATGTAGGAAAGCTGCGTTGGAGATTTATTTTTGGATTTATTGTGGGTGGGAGGTTGGGATGTTTGGTACTTTGGCGTTTGAAGGTTTGGAATTTTAGGAGATTTGGGTGTAGGAGCACTTGAGATTGGAATTTGGGGACTTTGAGGTTTGAGTATTTGGAGATTTGGAGACTTGGGATTTTGGGACTTAGGGATATGGAAATCTGGAAATTTGTAGATTTAGAGGTTTGTAGATTTGGTGATTTGAAGATTTAGGGATTTGGGGATTTTTAGATTTAGGAATGTGGAGATTTGGAGATGTAGAGATTAGGGAATTTAGGGAAACAAAATATGTTCACCTATGTGGTTCACAAGAATTATTCACAAAAGCTCGATTGTAGCAAGAGGGTTAAGATTAGTGCGTACAATAACGTTCTCAACACAAAGTTGTTCCGTATTCGTGACACACAATATTCAGTCAGATAATTAATTACGAAGGTAGAGCGGTGCTCGACCAAACTCGGTATATCTTCCGACATCCGAACCCGTTCTACATTATGACCAACGTTGCGTGGGCGTATCACCAGTGGCTGCCCACAGGGTGGACCACGGAATCATTAATTCACCTTCTCATGAACTTCGCGTGTGTTTTATTAACTCTTCCGGAGAGGAATGTTCTTTTTTATTGGTATTTTTGTGCGAAATCTCATCAAGTATGAATGAATGGATCATTTACGATGCAGTAATTAAATTATTCAAACTGTTTGGCCTTTTGATACTTTATGAGAGTGCTTGGTATTAGTTACCATGTCACAGTTGAAATTAAGTAAATACTACTTTTTAAATAGGGTATTCGTCAAGGTTTCAAATGATTTTAATAATTTTCTTCCAAATCCTCAAATTTACAAATTGCTAAATTTACAAATTATCGAATTATTTGTTAGTCATGTACAATGATCGAAATTTTGTACATATTCACATAACAATGCAATTATCAATAACCAAAATCAAAACTGTGTAACCAAATGCAAAACTGTTTATACTAACTATTCCTATATACAACTGTTCCTATAAAATACTATAACTAGCATAATTATTTCACCTCAGCAAAAACTCGTACAACAGATCGTACCTGAAGAATTTTGAAATTTCTCCTTCACCTCGGTAGCCGTTTGTGCAATATGATTTGAACGAAAAAAAAGGAATCGCATTCCTGGCCAGATTGACCCCAAGGTGGCCCGTAATTAGACACAGTCCAATTAGCAGACTTTTACAGGACCGTGTCTGAGCGGTCGCATTCATCTGGCTCGTGTGCACCGCGGCGTGTATCATTTTATCTAATTATCCGGGGCACGTTGCGGGGACTTTACTTGGGTACATGTTACTCTTACCGTAACGATATGTTTTCACGATTCTATCGTTTCGCCCATGCGTGCCTCTGATCGCGTGCAATTGCACGTTTAAATAATTAAAACGCGAACGGAAGATTTCGAGGCTCGCCGTATGATAAGAATCTCCTTACGCGGATGAAATTACTTCATTAATCCTGCTTTTCAATTGACCACTCTCGGCGAACTGCGGTTTTTCGTTCAATTCAGTGTGTAGTTTGACGACGCTATTTGGAATTTGTCTAATAGAATGTTTTTGACGTTTGAGCGGCATTTTGATGGTGGGATAAATCGGATGTGGCTTTTGAGTGGTAGAAATTTGGGAAGGTGAGTTGTGGAAGCTTAGGATTTTAGGAATTTACAAATTTGGATATGGGAAATTTGAGAAATGGGAGAATTTTGGTATTTAGAAATTTGGAGATTCGGGGGGTTGGAAATTTGGGGAATTAGCGATTTAGAGTGTTGGGAATTTTGGGGGGTGGAAATTTGGGGAGTTGGAAATTTGGGGAGCTGAGAATTTGGGGAATTAGTAATCTGGGAGTTGGATATTTGGGGAATTGAAAATTTGGTGAGTTGCAAATTTGGGAAAGTTGAAATTTGGGGCGCTGAGAATTTGGGGAATTAGTAATCTGGGGAGTTAGAAATTTGGAGAGCTGAAAATTTGGAGACTTTAAAATTTGGGGAGTTGAATATTTGGGGAATTGGAAATTGGGAGAGTTGGAAATTTGGGGAGCTGAAAATTTGGAAAATTGGGGATATGGGAAGGTGGAAATTTGGGGGGGTTGAAAATTTGGGGAATTGAGAATTGGGAAAGGTGGAAATTTGGGGAGCTAAGTATTTGGGGAATTAGTAATTTGGGGAGGTAGAAATTTGGGGAGCTGAAAATTTGGGGAATTGAAAATTTGGAAAGCTTGAAATTTGGGGAGTTGGAAATTTGCAGAGCTGAAAATTTGGGGAACTCGAAATTTGGGAAGGCGAATATGTGGAGAATTAGAAATTAGGGGAGTTGAAAATTTGGGGAATTGGAAATTCGGGAAGATGGAAACTTAGGATGTTGAAAATTTTTAAAATTGTAAATTTGAAAGTTTGAAAACTTGCAAAATTAAAAATTGCGAGCTTGAAAATTTGTATATTCGGAAAAAGAGAATCTGGAAATGACGATGTAATCGTTTAATCACGAATCAGTGTTAAACGCAAAATCCAAATCCCGACGTACTCTTGAAAATGAATTCATAATAGGCGCTAGAGCTCGCGAGAGCGTGCATTAAGGTCGTTCTTAATTAGAAGCAATTTAATTAGGATCAGCAGCGTGACGGTTAGCAATGGGCCAGGTCTAAGTCGGAGGTAAGAAAATGTCGGTGTACATTATTAAGACGAGCAGCCTTCCTCATCGTCACGGAAGTTGAACGTTCTGCATTTTCTTCAACATTATGGATGCAATGTTAGAAGGATGTCGAAGACGTTGTCGATCTTTACATCTTTCTAATTCCTCTTTCTTTCTTTTTATTAAGATACGCGGTTATATCTGTTCGGATGTACCGTTCCTTTATCTTATCTTAACGCACAATGGGTACTATACGGTAATATGCATAAGAAGAAGGGAATTATTTAAATTTCTATTCATTATGTGCTATGTACGCTTTATATTTCTTGTATAGATCTGTTGTTGGTTGTGGCATACTTGTGGTAATATAGTGAGAGTACTATTATTTTTTATGATGGATCAGGTATAATATGATTAATAAGTAATTTTGGATTTTACTTCATTTCTATTTTTCAGGTTTTTATTTCTTTAAATATTATTTGCATTATATGGATCTTTTTTTTGTGGCGGGTTAGGTACAATATAAATACAATTTTGAATTATATTTTATTTATATTTTTATTTCTACATTCTAGATTTTTATTTTTTTAAATATTAAATATTTCTTTAAATAATTTCTTGGGTCAAAATAGACCCAATATCGTCGTTGAAGGATACAAGGAATTTATAATATGTTGCATTATATGAAATTCTTTTTTAATCTGTAGCTTAACAGTAAATTATATAGAATGTAAGAAACATGAGTTAGATGAACATTCCACTCTAAATTAATATTGAAAATGGAAATCGATAATTATTAACAATTTTGACCAATGATGTTGCTAATCGAGAGTCTAAGTAATGATCTTCCTGCCATTAAAGCGCAAAATGCGAACAAATTGGTGATTAATGCTTTGAACATCTTGTTAAGTGTTAATGAACGCAGAAACGGACAGAATTGAAACGAGATAATTACTTTCCTTTTATCGGTGATCTTAATTGAACTGAAATGATTGTAGTCATTAACGGGTCTGGATTTGGACTGCTCTCGGACGAATTAAAAGATCCTCCTCTCCTTTTATGGATCCTAAAATTGAAATTTCGAAGGGAACTTAAACATCTTGATGCCTTATATAAAGTGAATGTTTACGTAACCCTTTGCAATTTGACACATAAATATTTGTCATTTGATACATAAACCTTTGCAATTTGATACATAAATGTTTGTCATCTGATACATAAGTCTTTGTAATTTGATACATGAATCTTTGTAATTTGATACATAAATGTTTGTCATTTGATACATAAACCTTTCTAATTTGATACATGAACCTTTGTAATTTGATACATGAACGTTTGTAATTTAATACACAAACTTCTGCAATTCGATTTAAAAATATTTGCAATATTAGCAATATCTTTAGAGTGATATTAAATATTGATAGTGATTATAATAACAGTAAAAAACAATATTTAAAAAAATAGTTTAAGTGGTACACGTACGATTTTGTTCGAACTGAAAAAAACGAGCGAAACAAAGCAAATGAATGAACACGTGTTCTTTTCAAACCAGTGAATGAACGAATATTTTACACGTTCGCGATTCACCGCTGCTTTCTCGGTTTCTTTTATTATTATTCCCTCAAACCAGATGCAACATCGTATTCATTTACGTTATCTGAGCCATTATAAAACAACTATGCCGTTCTAACGGCCGGGCAATAATCTAAATTCCAAATGCACCGCGCAGGATACCTTTAACGAACCGTGATCTCCCCGGTGAAACGAATTAATTGAGCGAACGGACAAAAATGCAACGCACTTAAACGAATATTCCGAATTAAAACAACGTTGTGCAAAGAAAGTTCAATGAAAGTTCAATGTTTCTATTTACCGTTTAACAAGTTGCTATGGATTTTGTGGTATTCGTGTGGCAGGTTTTATAGACGCGTTGCGAAATTTTCTTTTTATATTTCAGATTATTGGTAGAATTATTATTGTTTCTTTTTGTAAATTTTATTAATGTAAATATTTTAGTATTTTAGTTGGGGATGGTATTTTAATACAGTTGGTATTTTAATATTTTAAGTGGGATTTAGCTGTTTGGGGACTTAGAAATTTTGGAATTGAGAAATTGGAAATTTAGGAAATTGAGATTTGGAAATTTGGGAACTGGGGTGTTGGAAATTTGGAAATTTAGGAATATGAAATTTAGAAATTTGATAGTTCAGAGATTTGGATATTTAGGAGTAGGGATTTGCAAATTGGGGGAATTTAAGAATTGGGGGTTAGAAATTAGGAAATTTAGGAATTGGGAACTTGGTCATTTGGAAATTTACAAACTGATGATTCAGAAATTTGGAAATATATAAATAGACTTGTTAGAAATTTGGGAATTTGCAAATTAGTTACTTGGAAATATGGATTGAGGACTTGGAAATCTGAAATTATAAGAATTGAAATATTAAAAATCCACAAATTCAAGAATGAAAAACTTGGAAATTTTCAAACTTAAAAATTAAAAAATTCTCAAACAATAATTCATAACTTGTTAACTTGGCAATTCTAATATCTAAATGAACACCGCTACAAAAATAAAAACTAACTTCCAAAATTCCCCATTCCCACAAACAAGGCACACAACATACACATCACTCCACACTTCAATATCTTCATTTCCCCCCATCTAGCTACGTCATTGCGCAGGACCTCGTTTTAACCGACTGGCGATAATCTGACTTCCAAATGGCGTACGCAGTACCTCTAACGAGGCATGTTCTCCGCAGTGAAACAGATTAATTGAACGCTGCCGTAGAAAAGTCGAATATTCACAATGTATTCTATCATTGGCCAAAAGGGATACATCGAGTTCATTAGATCCGATCGAAAGCGCTCGTTGAAATTCGGTGGAGCGCGACCCGTGAGCCAATTAATTGGCTCGAAAGGAAGGAAGGAGCAGGATCATGGACGCGTTTGAATTTCCACGCGAATCTGCTCGCGATGTGCTTGAGCCACCGAGCGTGGCATTCGCATATAATCAGCGGCTTGAGGCTCGATTATGTTCTGCCTCTCCTCGCGTTCCTCCACCGATCGCCTCCGTAATCTCTCCCTCTCCTTCTCGTACTCTTGTTGTCCGGTATGGCTGTCTAGTTCTATCTTCTAGCCTTCTTTTATTTATTTAGCAGGCCAGGAAGCCGTTAATTTTGCTGGCAGCCCCGCGGTAACTAATTAAAGGTCAGAAACGTAGCTGGGTCTTATCCGGGGAACGAGTCGACTCGTAAGCGTTCACTTCCGGCCCTCCGGGTCGACTTTCATAGCGCAGCGATAAACCAGATGCCTAGCATCGAATCTTACTTCCCTGATGCCGTTCTTTGGTGGGCTAGTTCCACTTCGCCATCGAACACCGTAATCGTCAACGGATAATTCAGGCTCTGTTTCAAGTGTCAGTTGGTGAAGTTGCACTTCTCAATTATTGTCTATTTCTTATACATCTGGAATATCTGTTTTGAAGGATTTTCATCTTTGCTCTTCCTTTAGCTCTTGTTTTTATTTGAAACAGTACTTGGAAGTTACTATGTAATGTCACTGCTTTTGAATAATAAACTTCCAATTTATTTAGTTCTGTCTTTGATCTAGATCTTTTAGACACTCTGAACTTCTCTGAACTTTACTCCATACTATTCATATGTAGACAATTAACACCTTGTCCTACGATACATACTTGTGACGCACACCACAGTTCATACGTGACAAACCAGACTACTAGAGAACTTACTACTATAAAAATGTAAGAAACCTGAAAATATAAAAACGTAGAGAACTTGTATGAAAATGTAGGTAAGCTAGAAATATGAAAACGTAGAAGAAAAATGAAAATGTAGCACTGTAAGTACAGAGAACTTACGAGTATGAAAACGTCAAGGGTGAAAGCAGAAAAACTAGAAAATTCGAGGACCACAGCCTAACGAAAGCAATTCCCGATTAACCCACATCGGAGTGTTCTCGATCCAATTTGTCGATCGTTTCGCAACACGGTTAGCGTACATTTAACGACAATTCCCCGATGACGACCACGGATTACCGATGCCATACACGCGGTATAGTAAGCGATTGAAATGGATGAAACGTCGCAGGTAAGACTGGCTCGGATCCCCGGTGCTAGAGAGGTCGAAATGAAATCATTAGCCGTCGAACGAGCTGGCTACGCGGGCCGCTAATGGCCAGCAGGCGTATATGGCGGCTAAATAATGGTATTGTATCGTACGGATTTCTATCGTTAACAAGCCAGGGTGTCCGCGTAAAAAGATATCTCGGCTGACCGTAACTCAGCCGCTCCCACAATGAGCGGCCGCTCGCGGCATTAACGCGCTTCGTTACTCGCCGATCGACAGAAACTGGCCGCCTTCTATGGTATGCCAACGCATAACGCACGACTAATGAAACCGAAGCAACGATATCTACCAACGTGTCCTGTTGTTGTACTCTACCCTACAACGACACGCCGTAGAACGTGTGCTTCTGGGCATGTGAGTGGCGAACAACAAGTGAACGGGGCAAATGTACTCGGGCAACTACAGGATGTTACGAAGGACGGTGCTCATGCTTTACAATGGTGTTTCAAGATATTATGTAATACCCTCTTACCACAATTTCAAATTGTTGCCATTTTGTGATGCCGAGTCATGTTTTCACATTGGTAAACAATTTCGGACTTTTGTAGTTGAAATTCAGAGGGTGTTCATATATTTTGTAGTTTACCAAATTATTTCAGTTCTTTCCAAATTTTCAATTCTTTACAATTTGCGCATTTTATATTTGTAAAGGATCCCAATTTCGAACTCCTTAGATTACAATTCAAATTTCTAACTTGTCAAGTTTCTATTACTTCAAATTCAAACTTGACGAATTTCTAATACCTCAAATTCCAACTTTTCAAATTTCCAAATCTCCAAAATTCCAACTAACTAATCGTCAAGGTCTCAAATATCCATCTCTTGAAATTTCCAATTTCTCAAGTTTACAACCCTCTAAATGTCAATCTCCTCATATTTCTAACACCCTAAGTTGCAACTCCTCAAATTTCCAAACTCTGCAATATCCATCTCCTCAAATTCCCAATTTCTCAAGTTTGCAACCCTCTAAATTTCAATCTCCCAAATTTGTCATTCCCTAAAATTGCAATTCCTCAAATTTCCAAACCCTGCAATATCCATCTCCCCAAATTTCCAACCTCCCAAATCTCCAACCCTCCAAACATCCCTCTCATCATTTCACTTCTCGAAAATTTTCAAATCCCAAAACCCCAAGAATCTTCGACACCCAAAACCTCCAAACGCAGGATCCCTAAATTTCTAAAACCACATCCCACAAATTGATTAATAATGAAAATTGTCAACATAATCAATTTCGATAGCCCGCGGGCCGTCACCGCTGCCCACTAACAACTTCCTCGGTAAATAGGTGAGGAACTCTGTTAATTGCCGCGACGGTCGCACAACCGGTAGCTCGTTAATTACCACCGACACCGACGACATAGATATACACGCTGTCGTGTAATAACACGGCCTTTTCTTCGTGAACACATTCGCGAAACGTTGCCTCCCGCGCTGTATCCTCAGCTTGGCTAACATCGAACCATTCGATATACTCCGAGTCGATAATTATTGACGCGACAATTAAAAGCGATGATTAACATCCCATATCGAGACTGTAGTAACATTTAATTGCACGGTCCAACGTTTAACCAGGCAATTGTTAAATAATTAAGAGACAGGCACTGTGATCGATGGCCTCTAATTCGTCCTTGTCCTTTTTTCCTTCGTGACAGATGTTTGAAGAAGTTTAAATCTGGGTTGCCGAGATTTTACAGTTGCATCTTCTGTTTTAAATTAGTAGTTGAAATTGCTTTATTCAATGTATTCACTGTTACTGTGTTTAATATTAAATATTTTTTGTCTGCGATAATACTTTCATTGAATTTATAAAAAATTTGTTAAATGTCAAAAGTCTAGTTGGAGAATAATTTGTTGTCTCTTTTAAGTGGTTGAGAAATGGCTGATAATAAAAAATGAAAGTTGAATAGGATTTGAACCTCGAGCAATTCTTCGTTACATTTCTGAGGCATACCAGTACGAATATCTTGCGTTTAGTCACAAAATAATGTAGTCCAGTCTTACGTCAAAATTATTTGTTACTTTATTCAAGAGAGGAAGTTAGTCTATTTCAATTGAATCCAAAATAATATAATTTTCTTATACATACTCGTAGAAGTGCATGTTGATATAAATAACTATGGTACAAATGAATCATCCTGATACAGAATATCGAGAATAAAGTGTACGTCCAGATTAATTCGCAGAGTGCAACACGCGCAATCTCCATATTACCATCCCATTGAACGATCACTTCATTGAGGAGGCCACGGTGGCCACGCAGCGTCCCATTCAGGCGGCACGGTCAAATTGACCAGCGTCAATTAAGAATCGTAAATCGGCATCGGACAAATGTCGGGACGCGACAGATTCTTTAGCAAATAATATCGCGAGAGTGGACTCTCGGCCAAGGCGAATAGAAGTAACGACGTACAAACGGTGGAAACCAGTTAGCAGATACCACGGAGACCTTACATCCCGACAAGATCGACCTAATGGGAATTTATTGAATCGATGAAACTTTGTTCTCCTCTCTCGGCGGGTCCCACGAACGCTTAACCGTGTAAGAAACGATCCAGCTTCACAAACGAGCCGCTCCGTCGTGTCGTACGACGAGAAGCAACGCTCGAACGCGTACGTCCGCCATCGTGCTGCATCTCGTCCGGTGCGTTATGCGTTCCCCTAACATGCATCACTTGCGTTTCTTCGGTTTTTTTTTTCACCGTGCCCAACGTTGCTTGTCTATCCGTCGAACGTTTACATAATCCCTGGGAAATTTATACACCGCCTGAGATATTCCCTTTCGAAAGAACGGATCGAGGGCACGCTGCGATTTCTGGATGAACGGAATGGAAATGTTTCCTCGAACGAGATTGCGACACGTTTCGGGTTACTTCTGATGGAATTTTTATCAGATTGTTGCTTGCATGATCGCTTTGAGGTTGGGACTGTATAGGCGTGATGCCAGGAAATTCTACCTTGAAAATGTGGCGAAGCTGACTCATTATTTTATACACAGTATCTTATGAATTTTCACATTTTCCTTACGTTACTTCAGTTTTTAGAGTTTATTTTGTATGCTATGTTATTGGAATATTCGAGTTCTTGGAATTTTTATAGGGATGCTCTTTCTAGGTTAGGTTTGTGCAAGAGGTTGATACTAGTTTATTTGAATTTCATATATTTCTTCAATCGTATAAAACTAATGTACTTAATTTACTTAAGCAGCTACATTAATTACAAAGAAGTTTACAATGTCCTTTTTATTATTTTTACAAAGTTTATCCTAATATCTTAACATCTCTATGTGCACGTATTTAACAAGAATGTATACAATTACATAATCTAAAAGTTAAAAGTCACAACATTATAAATATTCTACTTTTGAGGAACAAATACAACGTGATTTATTGATATCAAGGATTAATATCAGACTTCAGTTACAATCTTATGTCCCTACTTTTGTATTACTTTGCATACTTTTTCTTTTTGTACCCTACGAATTTTAGAAATCCGAAAAGGGGTACCATTTCAGTACCTGCGACGCAGGAAGAGTTAAAATGGCGCTTGGACAGGATGTGCGAAGACTTCGAACAGCAAATAACGCATGGGAGACGTAGAATACGAGACGAAGAAATGAAGGCGGAGTGCACTAAAGCAATAACAGGGAAAGAATACATTGTAATAAAATTTCCTACGATCCACCGCGTTAAATCATACCGCATTGCTTTCTCTGCACGTGTTTCGAGCACTACAAAGACACAGAAGAAGCTGATCCGTTACAAGAAAGTATAAAGGACTCGGGGTGCCAATAAATCCAGCTCGAATCGCTTGTAAGCACGGTGTTATTGTGACCGGTGCTCGAGTCGCCAGTCAACATATCGTAAAATAAAATTTGTAGCTCGACGTGTCACCGTGTTGGACGTAATTGTGACGCGAGCGTGTCGTAAACGCGAACGCCACTCGCGCGAAATAGCTGTCGGCTCGAGTTGCCTTTCGAATCTGATTAGGGGTTGAAATACGACGGGAAGGTCCTTTGTTACGATATCGAGAGTTTAACGTCTTCACTGCCATCTTGTACACGTTCCCCTTCATTGAATTTACAATTTCGATTACACGTCCACGGTGGACTGCGAAATTATACTGCGCTGCTTTCCTAAGTGCCTCTCATTCTGCGAAGCTGATCAAACTTCAAACACACGAGATAAACCTATTGCAAAATATAGGCTTTCCTTATATATTTCTTTTAGAGATATGTGCATCGAAGCTTCAGTTTATTTATAAAACTATATAATTATTTTCTAACATAACCTCTAACCACCTACGAGTATATTTCACCCAGCAATAATTTCAAAACATCCTTCTTCGTATATTTCTTCTAAAAGAGTGAAAGAAAAGTTGAATCGAAAAGTAATGAAAGTTCAATGCACGCAAACGCGAGTTGCCGCGTGCAAACAAAGAAAAGGAATAAAAATGAGAGAAGAAGCAGCGTCTGTCCAGCAGACCTCGAAGGTTAATCGGTGCTTGCCTCCCCGGTTGAAATTCTTGCTCCTTCAGCAAGAAAAGTTAGAAGGAAGAGGAATAAGTAATTCATAGAGCACGATGCGAAGCAGCACGCATTTGAACGGCGTCCAGCTTCGTTGATGCAACCGTATATATATATCGTTTCAGGTTAATTAATTTTTTGAATCAAGACTCGCGGATGCTAGCGTCGGTCACTACTCGTAATGGGACTTAATGCAACGTGGAAAAGCCGGTGAATGAGTTGCGTGACACGTAGGAGGTTTGCAAGGCCTCCATGCGAAGATCCGCGTGACTCCGCGTCTTGGTATAGGAACCTGGACTTCCTGTCCGCGCTCACATGTCCGACTCCCAACCATTATAGCATCATCTACTACCGGTGCTCGTTGTGGGAGAGTAAGCATCGCTCACACGTCACGTTATGTGACCACTCGAATGATGCTACCAACTGTTCTTCTCCTTCTTATGATTCTCCTTCGTGCTCTTTCTTCTTCTTCCTCCTCCTCTTCTGCTTCTTCTTCCATTCAGCTCTGACTAACTTCATTCACCGCACGATTTACGTGCGCACGTATGCGCCTTTACATTTAACATTTCTTTCAGTTCGATTTTTTTACGATTTGAATTTAGCTGAACTTGAGCACAGGCTATAGTTAATGAACGATTTTTGATTTCATATAGAGAATGTAACGTATTTGGGAGTTTTTTAAGGTACCATTCGGGGATACAATGTAAGAAGTTAAAGGTGTGTTCGTTGGTCACAAAATGGTGGTACGATATCCAAACTCCTAGATTACCATATAAATCTCCAAATCCTAGGCCTCCATATTCTTGATGATAAGTTCTTAGAACACACGAGGTACTCGGAACATCCACATAAAATCCGAACTAAAATATAATAGTTACAATACTATAATAATTGTAGTACTAATTCTAGTACCATAACATCTTAAATGTTACAAACTGCTAAAGCTAGCCTTTCAAAGTCACGAATACAATAGTTCACAATGAACGACGTACGAGACAAAAATAGTTAAGACACGTTCATCAAATAGTACCAAGTACCGTACGATCAGAAAGTTCGACAAAAAGCGTAAATTAGGTGAAGTGACTTTTTACCGTACGAAATAGAAAAACATAGTAAGCGGTAAAGACGAGCGGAACAATGTCCAGTGTTCATAGCGTTGCCACTCACTGTGGAAGGCCTCGTGGGATGTCGTTGACCCACCGACAGGAAGATCATGACGCGTTGCGTAAGAGGACATTATCGTAGAGCCGCGCAGCAGGTTACAATTTCATTCATGAATCCCTCTCTGTCCCCCCTTTGCCGTTCCCTGCCCCCCTCGTACGCGCATTTACTTTCTCTGAACGCATCCTCGGCCTCCCCCCAACATCGCGAGCCGGTTTTCGTTTTTCGATTTCTTTTTTTCCCTTGGTTCCCATGGTTCCCATGCGTGGGCGGAGGACGTCCTACGTCCACGATTGTTGTCCTAGGAAAGCGGAAAACGATCGGACAACGTGCGTGCATAATTTCAATTGCGATTCCACGACTAAACAAACACTGCTTCCTTGCTTCCTGTACACTTTCTTTACTCCATTTTATATCGCCCCTTTTTTATTTCTTACTTTTAGACTTGTTACTCGTTTTTGTATTCTGCTGGATTCAGGTTTCAGACTATTACAGAAATATTTGATTGAACGCCGAGATGATTAAACTGGTCACATGATCGATCCACAACTTTTATATTTTAAATTAATAAGCACTTGTTGAGAATATAAGGATTTTGCGGTGAAAGTATTTCTTGAACTTTCTGTTCATTTTGGTTCAAATAAGAGATTGAGGTTCTATCGTTTGTTTATTCGTTTCTCTATTTTATTTTTGATTCCCGGATGAGTGCATTGTAAGAATTGAACAAACTACTTTGGGCTAATGTGACAAGGTTGATCACGTACATATTTGCTTCAGATTATCATGAAAGCTAAATCCATGCTGTCGACATCCCCAAATTTCTAAGTCCTCAAAAATCCCTAAAAGTAATCGTTCCGAGTGCTATTTCCCCAGGAGATCTAAATTCGCTCAATCGTGCAAAATCCGTAGAAAGTCGGCGGTAAGTTGGCGACGTCCCCTGGTCAGATTTGGTCGAAGGGCAGCTGAAAATCTCGCAGAAATCCCGTGGAATTCCAGCGAGCTGTCCAGCCGTGAATTATTGCAGTTAGCGTCGAACGCGTCCCCGCTTTTTCACTCGCCCTCGGAAGCCGCAGCAGGATCCGAGATCGGTGGACTCGCGGCAACCAAAGTTAGCAGCTCGGTCCGGCGCGGCGCGGCGCGGCTCTGCTCGGCGTCCACCAGGACCGGTAGCCTCCTGGGGACCTCGTTATCGGTACGATGTTGATATATGGCGTGCATTGCTCCTCCATCCACGCCCTGCACGCTCTCTTTGCTCTCCGCTCGCCTGTGCGCCGAGCGTGCCCTCCTTCTTACACAAACACACACGCTCGTTGCGCCGTGTTTGCCCGCCCGGTGTTCGCCTGCTCTCTCCGCTTGCCACCGCACGCTCGCGGATATTCAGTCCATTGTTCGGACCGCCCTCTGTGGCGGGCCCGATGCCGGCCCGTTCATGCGATACTGTCTTATTATAAGGCGGCAATATCCCGAGACCCTCTTGTCTCACACTTGTAGACACGGCGCAGCGTTCTTTATTCGTAGCGGGCCACGGGTCGTGAGGGAAAAAGCTCGACGAGATCTGTCCGACGACCCGGGAACAACGGCCTGGAGGAGGAGCACCGGACCAGCCGGATTTACTCGACGGCGCGATGTTATAAATTTCGCTTCGGACTGCGGACGCTGAATATGCCCGGCTTTTTTCATACTCACGGCCCCCGTGTATGATTCCTTTCGCAGTTAGACGGGACGCAATAATTTTTGCAGCCGGCACGGCCGAAAGGACCGCGACCTCGCCAGATGGATTTATGGCCCCTCGCGCGTTTACGCGCACGGCTTTCTTCTTGCACGCAGACGCTCAACGGCGACTTCGTGTGTCTGCAACGGACCTTCGTGATATTAATATTTGATACGCGCATTGTGTTTGCGGATCCACTTCAATTTATGGGGTGTTGATACATCTCTTACCAAAGATTGCTAATTTAAGACACCACACATTGCTAGACTAGTTTTGAAGTGGTGCAGACAAATGTAAGTAGATGAAGATGTTTAGAAAACCTACATCTAATGCAACCTTACGTTAAATCTCTACAACCAAGTAGGTGTCTTCTATATCAAACCGAACCATCTGTACAACTAACCATTGCACCCAATTGTACGGACAATAAGCAGCTACAAAAATATTCACGTCCCCACAAAACGTCCCGCAAAACTTCACAATTACACCTAAATAACATCAGCGTCAAATTACGAAAGGTCAATCCTCCACGTAAAATCTCAATAGTTCACCAAACTACCTTTCTCTGTTTCGTTTCCTTCGACCAAAGAGCATACATTCTCCCTAATTTACCGCAAGAATCGTACTTTCTATCGATGAAAAATATTATCAGTCGAAAGTTCCGCGATCTGAAGATACTAAGAACGAGCTGGCAACGTATTCCCGCCACGTCGGCTAGAAAAACAGACGAGAAGCAAGAAGGAGCGGGTAACGGCAGGCGAGCACCGTGGCAAATGAATAATGCAGCAGGCCGACAAATTTATTAATTGCACGATGCGAATCCGCTGATATTCCCGTGAACATGCAAATCGAGCGGCGAGCATTATTGTCCGGCATTGTTCACCGGCTTGTTCACGACCATACTGGACGCCAAGAGCGGCGTAGATCCGCCTCGGGAACCGAAAGAAAAGCTGAGCCTCTTAAATTAGTTAGATAAGAGTTTTAGCACTGATCCGTTGCGTGCTGGCCGACAATCGTTGCTGGCAGAACGCCACGAGATAACGCTTTTCAATGTTGCATTTGTTTTAAGGTATTTTCAACGGCGCTGTTTCACGCTGCTGCCACAATGCGCCACATTTTCGTTTGGCGAAAATTTATTCTCTACCGCTGGGAAACCCTTAACGCGATGATGGTTTATTGTCGCACTTAAGGGAACGAGGTATTGTCTTCGTCTTTATGATCTTACTGCTATTACTTAGCGCCTTTGTTTTAAGGGTGAATGTGGAAGGGGATTTGAATAGTAGCGAAATATTGAAGTGTACGCTTTACTGTCAGGACCGAAGTTGGACGCTTAAGTGCGAAAGCTTTTATATAGCTTTTTATAGGATTATAAAATTATTTTTATTATTTTATTATTTTTTATAGCAGCAAACATTTATAACTAAAGGTGCTGATAAGTTAGTAGAATGCTGGAGAAAATTAACCTTCATGTATCTTATCTTTAAGTAACCTTTAGGTGATCTTAGTGTTTCCACAATAAATTCGATAAAAACTAATGAATAAAATAAAACGTGACGTAAAAAACACTTGACATAACTATGTCATGACTGTAGATGATAAAGTTTTAGAATTGTTGCCAGTAGGAAAAATACGTTCTAGAGTTAAGAGAAAAGTTATAAAGGAAAATGACGGTATTCGATGATGAAAGTTTCGGTAGCGACGAATGTATTAAGAGAGTCGTTGTTCGAAAGTAGAATTGAGTCTAGAAATGTTGGAACAAACAGAATGGAATCAGCAGGTCCCCGAATCACCTGTGCAAAAAGTATAAAGAAGGAAAGAAAGAAACATCGAACAAGAATCTCGGCAAAAAGAGGAGTCACCCCTATAAGAGCAATCTCCCCATCTCAGTTGTGGCGGTCCGGTAGCAGAACAAGCGGTAGAGCCAAGAAGGACAGTAAAAAAAGAGGGAAGAAGATCGGGATGTGGGGAGGGAACCGAGAGACAGCCACTTTGATGCGCATCCGAAGAAGCCGGCGGCCAGAAGCGCGGTAATTGCTGCGCTGGCGCGGCTCCGCTCCAATAAGCCATGCCATATGCTTCTTGCAGGGGCTTGTGGCGCGGTACATGGGGCCACGGTGTGGCGTGGTGTGGCGTGGTGTGGCGTGGCGTGGCGTGGAAGGCCTAAACGTGGCTACACGCCGCGTACGAGCGACTCGCGCGTATGTAAATGCGTATTGTCTTACCCCGCCGATAAAAAGACCTCCGCTAAGGCGGCTGCATTACCGGGACCCGCAGTATATTAGCCCTTTGATTTATGCCGGATCGCCATATAAGCCCTACAATGTCCTGGCGACCGGCTCCTACACATTCGCCTCTTTTACTTCCCAGACTCCGGACTTCAACGTATACCCATCCTTGAAAATCGCGAAAACTTGCTCATTTTCGAATTTGCTTCTTATCGGTTTTCAAGGTTATGGATTTCATGGCGTTTCGTTTCGAGGATTCTATGTAATTGGACACTTCAGGGTTCTGGGGCTAACCATAGCAATCGACACTCATAAATTCAATGAATAATAATATGGATTCTACCTAAGGTCTGTACACATACTCTTTAGATTTTACTTAGGGTAACCTCTAAGGTACCAGGTTCTGTCTACCTCTTTCCAGGCACTATATGGATTCTACTCAGAATAATCGTTTATTTCTTGCTAAATCCTATTTAGAATGATTCCTACGTTCTTCCTAAGGTACAGTAATTTCCAAGTTCTTCCCGAGTTTAAGGTGATTGCTACGTTCCTGAGTAAAATTACATAAGATCCAATTTGGATGATTGAACAATTGTCCAGTAGGAAATTTATGAGTCAATAGACAGAAATTTAGAAAGAGCAAGAATATTAAATTGTTCGCTTGAAAAGCTACTTACTCATCACCACCTATGAACGCTTCCCGTATCACATATGTGAACTTCTACTGCTAATTGCTGTGAGAAATTCAATAGTTTCCTACACAACACGAATCTAACAGACTTCTCTAAAAATTCTGTCGATTCCACCTGCTCTACCAAAAGTCATCGATTCCACAGATGTCCCGTTCCTCAAATGGTTAATTACCGCGAGTACCTATCCTATCCAATTAAGCGTCACGCAGTGTAGGAGAATGAAGGGAAAAGATTGTCGCAGGGGAGGAGGAAGGAGGGTGCGTATTGCAAGAACGCGTCCCATCGAGGGTTAACGAACGTCCCTTCGGGCAGTATTCGTACATAATGCAGAGAGTAAGAAGAGGGAACAGCGAGGAGAGGGATTCGCGGTTACGGGGACCGTGTGGCTTGACGTAGAAGAATTTAGGAGCGACGGCGAGAGCAAAGGGCCCAGTTCGCGAGCGGCCAGGTCCCTTTGAAGTCTAAAAACAATGGCATTGTCTCTTCAGTCTAGCGAAAGGCTGCATCCTCCCTCTTTTTCTCTTCTGCCCTCTTCTTCCTCTCGGCTGTGGACCCGCGTAAAGCGTTTTAGATGTTTTTTCCGCTGGCGGACAGAGGTCCCTCGGGCCGAAAGGCCGCGATCGGTAAGGGCAATCGGACCAATTTACATTTTTCATTTACATCGGGCCACAGGACACCGTGGACCCGCTACGGACGCACCAACGAGACTCCCAGTCACCCTGGGCTTGATTGAAGATGCTGACAGCCTCGGAAATAATGCTTCCCGACGTCCGGGCATTTATTGGAATACGGAAAGGGGACTCGCGTTCACCACTCCCTTTCCTAGGGTGTTTGATTTATATTCTACCTCCACGTTTTTTCGACGGGGATTGGGCATTCTTGTCGGTGACGTTCCTGAGCAACTATGGAGACTCGGGGATCTTTAGAAACTTCTGATGGTGGAAGACGACCTTGCTACTCTTCAACTATGAAATATACCTTTTTTCGTAGGGTAACATTAGTTTTTTCTATGAGTAGCATGGTGTTCTATGTTCAGGAGGGTCATTTGAATGTCATCACGGTAGCTTGCTGGGACTCGTCCTTAAAAGAATAATTAGTTAATTCTCAAGATATGGATGTGTAAGACTAAATGGCAAGAAATGGGGGGAAATTTAATGATGTTTAGGGATGTTTAAAGGTCTAAGAATTTAATGACAGGTTGAGAGTTTATGGATATATGAATTTAGATACTTTGTATTTGGAAAACTATGGATGTGGACATCTAGGGATTTGATGATGAACTGGATCTACTTAGGACTATAGAAATTTGATGACAATCAGGTTTAGGAATCTAGGGACAGTGTAGAAATTCAACGATCTTGAAATATCGAGATCTAAGAATTTGTGAACCTTCAGAAACCTTTGAACAACATAGAAACCTTGAAATTCTAAAGATATGACAATCAACATGTCAGATTAGTAACTTGGATCCAAAAGTTTGTAAACACAAATATCTTTGTGTACCTTCTAGCATCGCACGCAATGTCACACCTTCGACACACAGTTCCAAAAGGGTTAAACAGCGATTTCGAATGCAAAATTTCAAGGTTTCGCGTGAACGAAACAGTTCTGTACGCGTGACATCGGTCATCCGAGAGTCAACAAGTCGCCTGCGTGCAGAGAATCGGGAATTTCAAATCGTCGGCGGATCTAGAGGCTAGAAAGACCGAAAGGTATCGTCTGGAACTCGGGAGCTGGGACAGGTCGGCTTCTTTTTTGACGAGAGGGGGAGCCGGCGAATCGAGACGAATAAATTCCGCTCGCGACAAAAGGAGAACGCTCTTATACGAACCTAATAGCCTCAGTTGGGCTACCGCAGGGGACACACACGCCGAATCTGTATTCCTCTCTCCTGGAACCCCGAACGAAATAACGACCCGACGTTTCAGCCGAGAGGAGCAACCTCGCTCTTCAATCTGGCCAAACGGCTGAAACGTGCGCAGCTGGTACGAACAGTCCAAAAGGCCAACCACGAAATTCCCTTTCCCATTATTTACTGGACGATGCAAATAGTCGTATACAAATTTCACCGAATGCTACTGTTCGCTTTACCCTGTTGGTCCCTGCAGAACAGAGTTGCTTGAAAAAGCTCGAGTGCGTGTACACTGTATATGTGGATTCGATAATAATTTGTAGGGTAGGTTTACGAACTTTTGATTTATCTAGTTGTCAAGATTTCGAAGTTCAAGATTTCTAAATATTGAGATTCCTAAGTCCACCCTGAAATTCATAGATTTATCCCCATTCCGAGATCTTCAAATACCTCCAAACTCGTAGGTCCTTAAATTTTTAGGTCCCCAAGTAGATTCCTAAATTTGTATAAAAGTTTGAATGATCCCAAATTCCTAAACTACTGAATTCCTAGAGCCTTACATCAGAAGACCTCCAAATCTCTAAGTACCGAAATTTCTATGTCCCCAAACTTCTATAGGGCAGCAAATTCCTAGAGTCTTACATCAGTAGATCTCCAAATCGCAAAATCTCGAAATTAACCCAAAATTGTTAATGAATTGACCCCCACTTGTAGTGTCGGTCACATGTGACCATCATGACATTCAACGTACTCCATTCCCAAATTTTGAAATCCTCTAAAGTCCCTGAAAGTCCCTAAAAATCAAGGACCAGAGAGTAGAATTTTCCTCCAAAAATGTAATCGATTGATGTTAAAAAATAATTGAATTGAAAAATAAATTAAAATAAAGGAAATGAAAGAGAGGTAGTCGATGTAAGGAAGAGGGAATAATTGGTATCCGTGAAACAATTTCAAGCGTGTTCGCGAACGTTGTTTAATCTCTGGCATTTGTGGGCCAATCTATCGCGATCCAATTAAGGATGGAAGGTCTTCGTTCTCGCCGTTTAAGGAACCGCAATTATCAGGCGTCTGAAACGGAAGTCAAATTGAGAAGTTCCACCGGCTATATACCAACACTCCTTTACCTTTGATTTACACGCGCTAAGGTCTCGCGTGTTTAATGAACGTGTGTTCCCTTACGATCGTTTATTTCTGTCATTATTTCGCGTTTGTATCGGCGCTGATTGCCTTACTTTCATACCGTGATTACCGATTTTTACGAAAAGCCCGCAACCGAGGGATGGATTTCAATTACCAGTAGTTGGGCTTTCATTATTTTCCTTGTAATTACGTATTCACGGTGGTGGACGGTTATAATCGATCGTCCATATCGGTGATTTATTGCGAGGCGCAGGGAAGATAATGTAGAATTAATTTGCAAGGGGGAGATTGAATATAATGTTAATCATTTTTAGCGATTCGTTCAAAGAGGTACTGAGAGTGTCGATGATTAAGGGACTTTAAAGGATTTATGGATTAAAATTGCAAGTAAGTTCCAATTTTCTGGATGAATAATGAGAAATATTAATCACTGATGTTATTCGGTTCTTAATTACATAGTTATAGCGGGTGATTTTTCTATGGTACGTTGTATATTACCTTTTAATATATTTTTTATTAATAATCTTCTGTTAAGTGTAATAAATTATACGAAGAATTTTCATATATTACTGATTTTGAATAAAATTATACTTATCGGTGATAATGGAGTATATTATTATGCATGATGTATGCTTCATTTCTTTTACCTTTTTAGCATTTTCAATAGTTTCATACATATGCAACACTCACATTAATTAGTACATTATTCAAATTTATACAGTATCTCCGTGCAAATTTGTCTTCAAATGAAAGATTTCCAAATCCTTATTTTATTAAATCTTCGAATCTTTAAAATTTCCAAATTTCTGAATTACTAAATTTCCAAAACCTTATATCCTCAAAAGGACTAAATTCCCAAATCTTTATATTCTTAAAGTTGCCAAATTTCCAAGTCCCTAAATCACTAAATCCCTACATTTCAAAAACCCCCGATCTGTAAAGCCTAAGTCTCAAAATCCCCAAATCTCTACATCTTCAAAAATTCTAAACCTCTAAATCCCTACATGTGCAAACTTGATATCCTCGTAATTTCTAAATTACCAAATCTCTAAATTCTCAAATCCCCACATCCTTAAATCCGTAAATCTCAAAATCTACAAATCTTCACATCCTGAAATCCCCAAATCCCCAAATCTCAAATGCACAAATCTCCACATCCTCAAATCCCTCAATCAGTAAATCTCAAATTCACAAATTTCCACATCCTCAAATATCCAAATCCCCAAATCTCAAATGCACAAATCTCCACATCCTTAAATCCCCAAATCTCCAAATCTTAAATGCACAAATCTCCAAATCCCCAAATCCCCAAATCTCTACATCCCGAAATCTCTAAATCCCCAAATCCCCAAATCCCTAAAACCCCACGCTAAATCACCAATAATTACAAAATCCCTACAGCCCAAAATTCCCAAATCCCTAAACCTCTAAACTTCGAATCCCCAAATCCCCAAAAGTCCCCAAGTGTCCCTAAATACCCAAACTTCCGTATCTACGAATCCTTTCCCCAAAACTCAGCTTCCAAAAGTTTCTCACAAACCTCGAGCTCGGAGCATGTACAGTAAAAAATAAAAAACCGATTCCCCGAAACTCCGCTTCGAATCCGAAGAAGTCGTTCGCTTATCGTGCTCCACGATCTCCGCGAGCGTCGGATTAAAAGTGCGGAGAGCGGGCATAATTAACGAGCGTCCCGGACGGAAGTCGATTTGAGAAATTCCGGTGGCCCGCGGCCCGAATGCTGGACCCGTTGCTTCAAATCGATCCACGCACACGCAGGCGCACACACGCGCACCCGCATGCACACGCGATTACACGGCAACGTGTACGCGCAAACAGATACGGTAGCACGAAAACATTTATCGAGTGACACCGTGGCCCGCGGCAGTCCCTTTATTGATTGCGGCAATTAAAAGTGCGCGTCTCATTAATCGCGCCGCCGGTCCTTAATTAGGAACCATCAATTCGTAGAGTTTTTACCACGGTGTACTATCCACCGGTGTATGATTAACGAGTTTGCCGTGCGTTTCAGCGGTACAAACCAGCCGCCCGGTGATAAATATCGATGTCGTACCTGTTTATCGAAATCCTTCATCCAGCTGTTCGAATACGATTTTTCAATCTTACCTCTCATAGTTTCTCGTTCTTTTATTCATTTTTATTTCTCTTCTTTCTTCGCTCGAAATCTCGTGCAGAGAAATCAAGGTGGATGCACGAGATCGTCAGCTCTGCGTGAGCCCGTGCGTGTTCTCCATCGACCAGGAAAATACTTATGGACGTCCATTGATTTTCTTCGGAACCGGGCTCCCGGGTTTCGATATTTATAGGAATTCGTGTGTTGGTGGGTTTCGTTCGATAATTACGGGACGGGGATTGTCGGATTTTTCTGTTTCCGTGCTCGACGATCGAACGGGGATGCTTAGGTGCACGCATATGGTATCGTTTTAATTATAGGGAATTAATTAAGTTCGAGAAGAGCATGCAAATTCGCGTCCCGATCGTTCCCTTGTCACCTGCTATTAATAATGCTACTTACGGGAAGCTGTTAAATTAATTTCTCCCACGGCTCGTTTATGCGTGGACTGCTTGACAATTTTTTAAGTAATTGCGATTTATGGTTTACTACCTTGACGCTTAAGTATCGCTACCACCTTTAAAGTAATCTTTGCTTGAAAAATTGCCAGCTGTTGCGGATCAACTTTTTGCTTTTATTCGATTTCTTAAACTATGTGCTCCTTTATGGCGAATCACGTTTGATGAAAGTAATTAATATCAAGGATACGTATAATTATTTTGCAAATTAATGAAGTTGTTTCTGGGGGTTATGGATACAAAATTGCTCAATTTCCAATTCAAATGTGATTCTGTTTAATAACTAAATGATTTATGATGTTTTATGCAAGAAAGTGGAAAAGGAAATATTAATTAATTTGCTATGTGGGTGCATATTTTATCTTTTATTTGTCTCTTGCATAATAAATGGTTTGTAAAATGTTTGATGACAGGCACTTTTAATATTATGGATCTGTATGGGAATTCATAGTATACATATAATGTATTAAGTTTTAAAGCAAAACTGTACTATAACATTCTCAGTATTTTACAGCAATAATTCTAATTTCTTACTTGAAACACAGTTTCAATGTTACAAACGTTACTCAATTTTCTTTGCGAACAGCTTTTTTTTAAATGACCAATTAATTAATTTCAAGAGTATACAGATAGAAGATGAAGATGTTAGATGATACAAAGTTTAGTGTTCTTCGGTCGACCAATATGTCTGACCACGAACGGACTCGAACTACTTTCTTATTTCCGCAGCGCAACATTCTCTCGTCACAATATACAACTATATTTCTACAAATTTAAACTAGTATCCTCATTATGCTCTACCCTCTTATTTACCAAAGAATGACGTTTCTTCTAATTTGTGATAACCTTGAAACAATATGTAAAACATTTTGAGGTTAGAATCCTTAAACTTACAATTAATATTATATTCTTCCTTACAATTTAAAATATAGTTTGAGTATCAATAGTTTCGTAATAATATAAGTGGTACTGTAAATGGTTTGATAATATATAAATAGTTTTGTAATAATGTGAACCTTGAACTCAACTGCAAGATTGAAAATTTTTACACAAAAAAGCCTCTGATAAACATTATAAAAGAGTAAAAATGATTTGAACAAATACACAAATAAATTGAAAAGATGAAGAATATAGAAATAAATTATAAACAAATTGAAACAACCCAGAAATAAATCGAAAACCACTAAGAAACATAAATCGATAGAAAAAACTAAATACATAGATTAACAAATATCGAAATAATGAAAGAATAATTACTTAAAAAAGAACAAGCAATAAATCAGTAAACTGAATATTGAACTAATATGTAGAACATTAAGGTAGCAAGTTGCGAGTTAGCAGAGTATCAAAAGGGTTATCAAGAAATATTGAACTCCGCATCAAAATTATCTTTCACCGCGTGCGTACAAGAAGACATTTCTCTTTCAAAGAAGATTTCTCCTCCCAAGATTAAGTCATTCGACCCGCAGGATTTTCTGAAGACCGCGACAACCGCGTAGGTAGCCAGCCACGATTAAGGCTTATTCAGAATTTAATCTTTGCAAGCAATCTACGCTTCTGTGTCGAGAGAGAGAAAGAGTCGCGCGAGTCGGCTCGAACGGGCTCGTAGAACGATCGAATCGGTCACGTCGCGAGTTCTCAGCGGCACGATGCGTGAGCTACGATGACCTCCGTCCAAAACCTTCGGCGAAATGCGGCCAGATTGTCGCTGCACGTGCATCAGGTACATTCTGTATGCACGTGTTCAGGTACACGAACACCTGCGCTCCTTCGATTTTGCATGAGGAATGTAAGGGATGCTTGTAAGGGATGGGTGACGAGTCAAGGTGAGGGTATGTGGAGTGCAGGTATGGATGGGTACAACGATAATTTTTTAGTTCTTACATTTTTAGATTTTTAAATTGGAAAATTCTTACGTTTCTAAATTTATAAATTAGAAAATTTCAAATACCCAAATTCGACATTTCCAAATCTTAAATCGTCAAATGTTACATACTCCAATTCCTAAATTGTCAAATTTTGAAATCCCCAAATCTTACGTGGTTCCTATATCTCCAAACGTTAGATCTCCAATTCTACATCCCACAATTTCCACATTTCCAAATCTCACATAAGTCAATTTCTAAATTTCCAAATCTCAAATCCCTAATTCCTAAATTACCAAATCTCACATACCCCATTTCTAAATTTCCAAATCTCAATTTCCCAATCCCTACATACCCCAATTCCTAAATTTCCAAATCTCACATACCCCATTTCTAAATTTCCAAATCTCAATTCCCCAAATTCTACATACCCCAATTTCTAAATTTCCAAATCTCAATTCCCAATTCCTAAATTTCCAAATCTCACATACCCCATTTCTAAATTTCCAAATCTCAATTCCCCAAATTCTACATACCCCAATTTCTAAATTTCCAAATCTCAAATTCCCAAATCCTGCATACCCCAATTCCTAAATTTCCAAATCTCAAACCCCTAAATATCCATGTCCCAAAATTCTCACATCCCCAAATTCCAAATTTTCCAAATCTCAAACCCCTAAATATCCATGTCCCAAAATTCTCACATCCCCAAATTCCAAATTTTCCAAATCTCCAAATCATAAAATTCCCAGATATCCAAACTCTCAAGTCCCTAATTTTCCAAATACTGAAACCCCCAAGTCCCAAAATTCCCAAAATTCTCAGATCCCAAAATTCCTAAATCGTAAATCGCTATAAATGCCGATATGTCAAGCAAAAATTTATTGCTCACCTCAAAAGTTGACAAAGATTCTTTTGTCCCTTCGAAAACATCAATATTTGTCGTTTTCTCAGTGTTCTTCTGTACACACGTCGTCTAACAAAAACAGTATTATCGTGCATGTATAAATTATGAACGATTAAGATAGAAGTTGTGAGAGTTGACACTGATTACATACGGTTAATGATAACATATCTGTATAGGTTAATTCGTTCAATTGCAAGATAAACGAACAAACTCACGAATTTATACTCCCGGAACCAATTCCTGAGACAAATCGGTTTACGAGTCGGTGCTTTATTGCTTCTGGCAGCAAGTAGTCTGCACGTGGCAAAGGTTCTGGTAAACTGTTTTTACGTAATCCGATCAATAATGGTGTTTCGTTATTGTTAAAAGCTTTGATCAATTTAAAACTATATAAAAATTTATTTTATAAAATGTTTATTTTCCAGTGAAGACCTAGCTTGTAAATCCTTACAATAATAAATTAATGTATATTTTTATATTCTCAATTTCTGTCATTTTGAAAATGTAACAAATACGTAAACATCAATTAATTTGAACTAATTTTATCGTGTACCCGAAGGCATCTTTTTCTTTGTGACAAATCGAAGTAGTATTAGGATCATGTTTTGCAGCAACAAAAAAAGTGAAACAACGTAAACACTTAGCTCAGCGATAAAAAGGAAGAGGCACGTTTTAAATTGCAGAGATCCGATAACTTATGCTGATTGCATACAAAAACTTGCGGCTTGTTCAGATAAGACGGAGAAAAATATTGCGTTCTATTGACGTAACGAAAAGGAAGAAGTGTTGCGTTATGATCGCAAATATCGAGCAGGAAAAAAGATAATTATGCGCGTGAGAGAACATTTTTTAATTAGATAAATCAGCAGAGGCGCATCATGCAAAGGTCACGGAATAGAATAAAAATTGTAATGGAGAATCGAAGAAACAATTTTCAATTATATTTTGCTTATATCATCACAGTATCACGTTGTTTAATTTTTTACAGATAATCTTCTATGAATTCGTGTAATTTAATTATACTCTATCAGTGTTAATTTGCTGGAAGTAGGGAAACTAAAATTACAGAGGTAAAAATTGAAGCTTGTTATAAAGATAAAGTAAATGATATACAATTAAATATTGCTTAGCAACGTGGTATCTGGTATTTAATATTTTCACAACAACCGTGTACTTTGAATTTATTTTCAACGATCTGCAAATAATTTCATGAGTGCAATAATTATGATCCTATCGTGTATCTTATTTTGTTATTAATATACGATTAATGTGTATTATACGTGTAATGTACAAATAACGTGTATTAATATGTTAATGTATTAATTGTAATTAACGTGTAAAGTGACAAAGAATCCGTGTCTGAAATTTTTTTGCCGAATAAATTGAAACGTAGTAATTATAATGGAATTATAATTCATGATAATTGGCAGAGATGTCGGCGTAAAAAATTGAAATTCGCATAATAAAATAATTTTTTCCATCGCGATACGTCCGAAGTGAAAACGATATTACTGGTGGAACGATCAGATATTTTTGCAGAGCGATCAAAGCGGGATCAGGGCCGTGTCGCGTGACGACAAGCGAGCACGCCTTTTGTACCCGTTCGTTTAAGAGCGTTTCAGTGTCCGCTCAATGCGGCGTACACGAAAGTGAGCCACTTAATATGGATGTGTGCGGAAGACCCGCATCAGACCTCTGAACCATGACCCACGGGCTGCATCGGGATCATCAGCAACGGTGGGCAGACACGAACGGTTGAAAAATTTCACGCTACATCGCCGAACCTGGCCAATTATGCATCGTCCACGCACACGCCGCGCAGCTCGTTTTCCCGGGGGCTGACGCGGCCTCCGGATCGATTACGAACCAATGAGTCAATCGATCGCGTGTATCTCGACGATCTTTAATTGAAACGATCGTCTTACGACCCGCTTCAATCACGTCGCTGACCATTTCAGCTTGATGGACATCGGCTAACATTGCAACAGCATTTATTTTTCCTCTTTGGTTAGGTTTTAGCTTCTTTATTTTTCACTGTGAAAATTAGAAATTATAATCGTTCTATTACTGCGGAGATAGTTTAGTATTATTTTTTGTTTGGAAATGTCAGTGGTGATCAAGTGGCGAGATGTGGTACGGTGAATATTAGGGAAAATGGCGGCGTATGGAAAGAAGGCGCCATCACTTGTTTGTTCTTAGCTCGTAAATTCATGTTTATTATAATTTGAGAATATTCGTTATTGTGCTACGAACTCTGAATGAATCTATTAATAATTAGCTCGTTTGTCGTGGCGGATTTCGCGAACCTGGGGTCATTCGCATTTAAACTTCCGATTAAATGAAGCAGTATTGTATATCGTTTGTAAAAAATAATTCTATATTTCTGTGATTTTAGATTTGTAATTTGGTAATTTGATTTTTTTATAAATTGGTGATTTGGGAATTTGGGTATTTGGGAACTTGGGCATTTGGAAATTTGGAAATTTCGGAATATGGGAGATTTGTGAAATGTGGGAAGTTTGAAAATTTAAAAATTTGGAAATCTAGTAATTTAGTAATGTCGAAATTCCCAAATTCTGAAATCCCCATATTTCTAAATCCCCAAATCTCCACATCCCTAAATCCCTAAATCTCTAAATTCCCAAATCTCCAAACCTACAAAACTCTACATTCTCGCATTCCGAAATTCCTAAATTTCTAAACCTCCAAATCTGAAAATCTGCAAACTAGCAAGCCCCAAATCTTCAGATCCACAAATCCCCAAATCCCCAAATCGACAAATCCCCAAATCCCTAAATCCCTAAATCCCTAATTCGCAATTACAAAGACGTAATAATTAAGTTGTTAGCGTATGTCGTCTTTAAATGAAAAGGTAGTCATATCAAAAGCGAATCTACAATAGAAATTAAACAGCCGCAATAATTATGCTTCGAAATCGCACACAATGGCTCATTGTTTTCTTTGTCTTTATTCGCGGAGGAAGGGACGCAAGGTAGCATCCAGGGACCATAACCTTTTCGCAGAGACGGCGAAGATCACGTTCTGCCATTTTTCCAGAAGCGAAGAATCTCACGGAGCATGGTCACATGGAAAAAAAGCAGTGCAGTCACGAACAGAGGAAGAAACTTGACTATATCTTTGCTCATCTTGCAATATTTATATCTTTCTCTGCATACAGATGCATATCACATTTCGTGAACTACTTCAGAGATTCGGAGTTAATTTCTTATACGAACATTAAAATCTTATGTAAAAAATATCGCGATGCACTCGATACAACCATTCAGATAGTAATCGCGACTGTTAGGTATATTACCGGTAATTATATCTGTGACGACGTGTACTTGCAATTTTTTCGTTTTATTTTGCAATCAGTATTAACCGAGGTAAGTTATCGTGTGTTAGCTACTTGTAAACACTGTTATCAATTTTTTTTCTGTATAAAATCATTTCCCTGCTTTAGAAAGATTGTTCATTAAATGATAAGGGAATACTTCATATACGAAGATTATGTTAAATTATTTTTTAACAAAGGTATTTATATTTTATTTAATTTATTATTATTTATTTTATTACTAACCAAGTATTTGCTATTTACGGTCTGTAAATTTTAGTATTATTTTGATATGCCAACAGTAATAATTATCGTTGATGTAATTCAATATCACTGAAGAAACAAAGTATCGTAAAAATTATTAAATATATCTGATGTATAACCTAACCCAACCTAATCTAATCTAACCAATAAACAGATAAGAAAGATTAACAACACCTGTACAGGAAAAACAAAATATCTCCATATATGGTCACTGATTAATCGTCGAGAGGTAACAGTAATCGTTACAAAATACACTTTGCATATAATCTAACCTAACCTACAAACAAATAGGTGGAATTAATACAGATATATCACAGTGTATCACATCCTCATATACATATACATGTACAGTCACCACTTGAATTTAGCGAAAGATACACATGTACATATGTGCTAATATAATTGTGTAGGTAAAATATAGAAATCGTTATATACACTCTGCATAGAACCTAACCTATACAAACAGATAGAATTAAAACTATAGAAGATATAGGGGTAATATCTCCATATGTGACCATATGATTTTACGAAGAGATACGTGTACACATGCATCGACTCGAAGGCGCGAAATAGCTTAGAACTCGTTACCTAATCCATACGATCTATAAATAAAGAATTATATAACGATCGAAAAAAGTCCAGATAGAAAATGGTGAGAAACGCATCGACTCGTCGACACGACGTCTGCGTCGTCGTCGCAACGAAGAAGAAGCCGCGAAGAGATGTGGACGCAGAAGAAAGAGTCGGCGGAGAAGGGAGGGTCGTCCGGGTCGGAGGGATCGAGAGGGTCATAGGTCACGGGTCGTACGGCATAGCCCTGACCCTCGACCTTATCCCCTTCCAGCTGTTCCCGAGACCCCGTGCAGACCCCTACCAGTCGTACCTAGAACTCGCTTCTACTTTGTGCTCGACTCCGCTTCGTGGCTCGCGGTGTCGTCTCGTGTACCGCGGAAAAACTCCTCGCGCGTTTTACGTCGCTGAAACGTCCGAATTAAAAGGGTTAACAGTGTGTGTGTGTGTGTTCGGATTCTCGAAACCTTGACACAGTTCGACGCTCGGTGAACACCGGCGTCGCTCGTGCGCGAGTGCTGGGCGCAGCAAAGTGCAGCCCTCGTGACAAGGTGTAACGACGCATCGATTTGATCTTTACAACACCTCGAGCCGATGTTCGAGTCATTCGCTTCTTCGTGTATGACATCTATGGTGAATTCGTTGGTCAATTTCAGCCAAATATGTAGGTTCCATATATTTTAATGGCTTTATCTTTTGCTGGCAAGTGCGTCAGAGGGATAGAATTATTGTTGTGATGGTAAGGCAGAATGAGAATGTTGAAATGTTAGGGATATTTAGGATATGGATCATTGGAGGGGTTAGAAGTGAAATTTATCTCAAAATTCAATTGTGATGAAAATATGAGCGAGATTTATTGGAATTGAATGGTTATGTGCGTCACGTGTGGACATGATATTATAAGGCAAGGGGTTAACAGCGTCACAGTGCGTGGTTGTTGTAATTGAGGATGACGATTCTCGTTTAAATTTTTACGCCTTTGCTCCGGTGACGAGGGGATGATATATGAGGTACATAGGTGTAATTTAGGCGGAGGTACTCAATTGTAGAGAAATTTTATTGCAACTGTATGTAGTTATTCGTGGTGTACAACAGTGAGCATTGTAGATTTTTTAGAGAAGTGGTGATGTTTGGAAAGCACTTGGAAATTTGTGAAGTTCCATCATTACCCAATTGTACATATTTCTAGATTTCCGAATGAATTTCAATCATTTATGAAATAAATTTCATTTCACAAACGCATAATAAAGCTCTTATATAATAAAAGAACGTACTAACAATTTGAATTTAATCATGGTTATTAAACAGATGAAACGTGCACAATTGTCAGTAAATTAGCGAACACCTTGCAATGTTCATAAAAATCGATCGGAATCGGCTACGCCGCAACAGGTTTTACCGGGATATTAAAATTGTCTCCTCGTAGATTCTCGAATCGCATCTCGTCCACGGAGAAACGTTAAATTGAAATCTACTCAAATATTTGCATATCTAGCTTTAGATTCGACGGATAAATTACCGTTGAAATTGTCGTCGGTGGTGTCCGTTAAACGCATGGACAAATGTCGCTCGTAAATCGGCGTTAGTACGTAGTAACATTACTCCAGATGCAGTGCTTTCTCTCTGAATGCGAGTGTCGCGCATTACAGTCAGCATGATGAATGTAATGACAATAAATTATTCCGGATATCGGCAGTAAAGTCGCTTTATCGCGGCACCAACGGAACGTAAGAGACTTCGATCGTGAAAGAAATCGACTTCGCCGCTCTGAAAATCGTTTCTTCGCGGACCTTTTATTCGGACAAATTACTCGAACGTATGGAGGAAACGTTCTCGGGATACGGCCACCATTTGTCACGTCCTTTTTCTTACATCGCCTGGAATTTCTACGATGTTTTGCGATTTTCTCGTTATTTTAATGGTTCGATCCTACACCTCGAAATTCCACCTAATTTAATGCGCACCTTCGTAAAATTTTCTTCTTCGTTACAACACTTTTTTGTCAGACATTCATATATTGTTAAAATATAATTAAATAACTTATATATTTTTATATCGAAAATCATACTTCAGTAATTAAAAAATCATTAAAAAGATAACATACAGATCTTCTACATTTATGTACTTTTTAAAAGTGAATAAATATATCAATATAAAAATTTTCAGTACAGATATTAAATATATATAATTAAATAAAGACATTTGATATTACATATGTGTCAATATATTTATAATACATTTATGCATTCATGTATAACAAATTATACAATTCATATGTAATATGACATGATTATTGTACATAATCAATATATAACTGACATATTATATACAATCAATATATAATCAGTAAAGTATGTGTTGTCAAATATGACGCATCATGCACAAATGTTGAAATGAATTAATTATTGAATTCCTATCAAAATGTATTACATCGAATGATTAAATTATGAATTACAGATTAGATGTAGAATTTGCTTGTTTCTCTAAGTTTCTATAAGGTGTTGGATATAAATATTACAACTACTAAAGTTAAAAAATACTGCCTCTATAAAAAATTGATAACAGAATTTACTGAAAATAATTACAATCCACTGCACTGCATCGAACAGCAATTTTGCTTATCTAAAATGATACACTAAATTATAAAATATTTAGTCCTGTAACCCAGTATCAACCTGTAAAGCTATCATATGTGATTTCACTGCATTTAACTTTCCTATCTCCAATCAAATAAATTTGTAACAGAGTAGCTCATGCTAAACATGTCCATTAATCTGCAGAAATAAGTATAATACTATCGTGCATCAGAAACAAGGAAGTCTCAATTCCGCATCGAATTAAGAAAATCCCGAGTCCCGTATCGAGTAAATCTCCGCTCGTTTCATATCAATTAAGCGAATCTCCGCAGCATATCACATAATTTCGCTAAATCGGCGTCAGCCATTGCGCCAAGATCGGGAATCTAATCACGGCACACAGGATCAGCATCAAGTGGTCAAGAAACACTGACCACGTAGAGTGAATCGTCACGTTGATTATCCGAGTGAAACGGCACACACGATGGCGGACGTGTGTGGGTGCGTAGGTGCGTGAGTGGCTCGTGAACGACCTTAGAGTACGGTTCGTTAGCGAGGATCATCCTCGTCTACCTCGAAGAGATTGACCTGACGTGGGCGAGGGCCACGCGTCGCTAATTACGAGCAATCAACCATGGCTTTATGCAAATCCAGCCTCGAAAGGGCAGGAGAAAGTGATCAGAGAGTTGCGTTACTTCTTCGACGTGATTTTCCCGGGAAAATGATAATTATCGAGCGGGGTAATCGCGTGGATACGTTGACAGGATGATTGAGGAGATAATTCTATTCTTTTTACGAAAAGTACATATGCAAGGATTTAGGAGCTGGAGATTCAAAGACTCTGCAATGTAATCCTTAAAATAACTTGGCAAGATAGTGGGTCACCTTTGAACCCGCATGAATCGTGATGTCTGACTTTTGCATAAGTTGCATTTTTTCGTGGGGATGTTGCAATTTGATGGTAGAAAGTTGCGAGTACACTTATGATAATTATTCTAACTACTAGAATATTGGCCTGTTTTTATGGTATTTGTTACTCGATCTTTTGATGTTTTAATAATGATGGAATACTAAATTGTTACCTACATAAATTGCAGCTATTAAATTTGTTTTACTTAGATTAATTGTTAGTCAACAAGTTAAACAACATAAATCTTCAGAAATATTCATGAAGTATAAAAATGACGAAATAGCACAAAATATAATTCAGATTGAATTTCAAATTTGATCCTAATAAAAATTCGAATGAAATTTGTATTTGAATTGCAATGTGCGTCACGAGTATCCACATGACAAGTCAATAGGTTAATCAACATAAATCTTCAGAAATATTCATGAAGTATAAAAATGACAAAATATCGCAAACTATAATACAGATCGAATTTAAAATTTGATCCTAATGAAAATTCGAGTGAAATTTGTATTTGAACTGCAACGTGCGTCACGAGTGTCCACATGACAAGTGAAGTGCTAAAGAAACATAAAAGTTCAGAAATAATTATAAAGTATGAAAATGGTGAAAGAAGGAAGTTTAGTACCGAACTAAAGAAAGTTTGAAGTTTGAATGATTGTATCTTGGTAGTTGAGATTATATCGAGGTAGCCCCTACCAATGCCGCCTCTTGAACCTCCACCACCTTCTCGAGATCCGCCCACAACGCGTGCTCCTTCGTTCTCTTCGCTCTATCTCGGCAAACACCCACGCCACGTGCTCGTTCTTCACGCTCCTCTGTTCTTTTGATGCACCAGGAAGCTTCGAATACTCCATCCATCACTTCAAACTATCGCGACTAACGAGTCGTTCTTCATTCACCATATTTTCGAACGGTTATTGTCTCGTTTGTCCGAACAATTCGCGCCGTGATTGCTTCACGGATTCTACTTCGTTCAGGGAATTATTACAATGATCTTTTGATAAGTCAGTGGCAAATGTTAGTGAAAACAGTAATAGGAAATTGGGTAATAACAGGAGGAAATTTTCTAAATTATAAATTTTTACAATTTTCAAGTTTCCACGAGTTTAAGTTTCGGGACATACGAATTTGGAGATGTAGAGATTTGGGATGTAGGAATTGGGAATCTAGGGATTTGGGGTTTAGGAATTTGAGGATCTGGGGATTTGGGGTTTAGGAATTTGGGGATCTAGAGATTTGGGGTGTAGGAAGTTGGGAATTTAGGGATTTCGGGTCTAGGAATTTGGAGATCTAGGAATTTGGGGTTTAGGAATTTGGGGATCTAGAGATTTGGGATGTAGGAAGTTGGAAATCTAGGGATTTGGGGTCTAAGAATTTGGAGATCTAGGAATTTGGAGTACTAGAAATTTAGAGATGTAGAGATTTGGGATCTGAGGATTTGGGGTTTTGGAATTTAGGGTTTAGGAATTTGGGGTGTAGGAAGTTGGGAATTTAGGGACTTGGGACTTAGGAATTTGGGGTCTAGAGATTTGGGGTATAGGAAGTTGGGAATCTAGGGATTTGGGGTTTAGGAATTTGGGGTGTAGGAAGTTAGGAATTTAGGGACTTGGGTCTTAGGAATTTGGGGTCTAGAGATTTGGGGTGTAGGAAGTTGGGAATCTAGGTATTTGGGGATCTAGAGATTTAGGGTGCAGGAATTTGGGGATCTAGGGATTTGGGGTTTAGGAATTTGGAGTACTAGAAATTTAGAGGTGTAGGGATTTGGGGTCTGAGGATTTTGGGTTTAGGAATTTGGGGATTTAGAAATTTGGGGACCTTCGAATCCCTACACTTTGGAATTTACGAACGTTTGACATGGAGATGAAGGAATTTCTATAATCTATCGATGACAGGGGAATCTACAAATTTTGGATCCTAGAAATTTCAGGGCAAAGGGATTTGGGGCTCCAGAGAGTTGGCAGTCTTCGAATTTCGGGACATAGGAATTTAAAGATCTACAAAGTGTTAAATCCTAGTAATTTTTTAGTAGCCAAAAATTTCAATTTCAATAGTAATTCATGGACCCAAAAATTTGAGATTTCAAAAATTTCCAAATGTAAAGATGTGGAGCCTAAGAATTCAGAAATTTTGCAATCGTAAAGGTACTTGAAAATTATGAGATAGTTATTGAAATCCTTGTAGGCAGGAATAGACAGGAAGCTGTTCGGTCACGTTAACGCGAAAAACAGTAGCCAGTTTGTGCATGCGGGCAACAACGACACGCCTGGTTTGCGAGCCGGGCCGGCCTCCGTACAAAGCGGACTATCTGAAAGATCGCGCGAAATAGTACGGTTACAACGTGTTTTATGATCCGCGGTGTAAGTGCGCGTTCCTTTCTAGCGGCAAAGTGGCAAAACCATCGTGATAAAGGCACGCAGCCGAGGGAAACCACCAATAGTGGCTGCAATCTGAAACCGCGCAAAAGGGAACGAGAAGGGAAATCTGCGGCCGTTTTTCTGTTCGTACGGGTCGTTTCGAGTGGCAGGCCGCGCCTAGTCCGCGGATAGTTTCATCGTGTTATAAAACAGTAATCTATGGCCTGCCATGTGCTGCTCCGCTGCGAGAATGACTGGCAGATGATTATTAGCTTTACTGAAAAATTAGCGGTCGAACGGTTATGGTCGTTTAAACGGGATGGGCAAATTGGCAATATACGGGAATGGGTAAAAAGGGGGTGCGTATGTGGAGGTCAAAGTTGATTTTCCGATTAATTTTTGTTAGCTTTGGTTGAGGTTGTGTGGTAGCATGTGTGGTGAAGTGTATAATCGTTAGAGGAAAATTGGATAAATAGCATGTTGCAACCCTTGTGTACTCGCTCAGGAGGAATAAATAAATTTTGCAGTTGTTATTTTCTGCCATTTTTGTTCAAGTTAATTTAGTAGGGAGTATGATAAAGTATATCTTCGACTCGTTAGCTGAAAATTAGATGAATACTTCATATATTTAATTTAGATTTGTGATGCAATTTCTACCCTTCTGTACTCACTCAAGAAGAATAAATATTTTACAGATGTTACTTTTTGTAATTTTTGTTTGAGCTAATTTAGGAGGAAGTATGATAGAGTACATATTCGATATATTTAATTTGAATTTGTAGTGCAATGTGAACAAATTTCAACCCTTCTTGTTGTAGTCATTCAAGAACCCCAAATTCGCAATTTTTCTAAACCTAAAGTTAACAATATAAGTTAACCTATTTAAGTTTGTAATACTACACTACACCCATTTTGTTTATAAATCGTAAATATTAAAAAATATATAATACACACGTCTATTTGTTGCAAAATATGTAAACTCAACCCCATATGAGTTTGAACTATTTTACATACTGGTATAAAATAAGATATCCACCTAGAAATTAATATATATTTTCAGCAAATCATTGAGACAACCCGATAGATGCGAAAATAGAAGAGTTTCATTTCTGATAAACGTAACTAATTTAATTTATACTTTGACCGCAAATTAATTTGTACTCTTCGACTTCAGAACGAGCGTCAACTTTAGGCAAGAAATGAAAGGGATAATTAGTTTGACACGTTCAATCATAATCGATGTTATTTTAGATATGTGCTGTTGATTTTCTCGAGGATGTGGTTTGAAGTTGAATTATAGTGCTTCTCACTTTTGACATTTAGAGTAATGCGATGCGAGGAGCGAATGATGTTAAGGCTGTGAGGATTTCTAGTCTTTTGATGGTTTCTGTTAACTATGTAATTAATACGTATGCTTCTTTACAAGAGTGATATATATTATTCTTGTTAGTTATCCGTTGAAACGTAATTATAATAATAATTGATCAACGTCACGCATTTTATTTTCAAATTAATTGACAGTCAATAAATAGACATTTAATGTTCAAAAACGAAATGGTACATTTCGGATAAAACGATTCTAAAACATTAATTAAAAATATTCAATTTGTTTCTTCGTTTGTATTATGATCGTGTAACAATTTTTATTCAAAGAGAATGAAAAAAATAATATAAACGATACGTAGTTAGCGAGAAATTTATTTATGTTTTAGTCATCAAATGCAATCTCGGATATGCCATTAAACCAGATTCTGATACGTATCTACACTGCTTCAGGAAACATTAATCGAAAGCTAATTTCGCGAGAAACGAGATCAAGGCTTTAATCAAACATGGTTATGAATTCAACAGATAAACAAATTAATTTGCTCACGAAATATGGCTCGTTTAATTTCATGTACTTAACACTCTGTTTAGAAATCTCATTTACTTGTAGATCCTATTACATCCGTTATGTCATTTAGTTGTAAATTTCCATATTCCCTAGATTTCCAAATTCCACACTTTTTGGATTCTTAGATTTCCGAATTCCACAATTTCAAATTTTTTAGATTTCCGAATTCTACAGTTTCAAATTCCCTAGATTTCCTAATTCCACATTTCCAAATTCCCTAGATTTCCGAATTCGATATTATCAAATTCCCTAGATTTCGGAAGTTCACATTTTCAAATTCTCAAGTTTTCGAATTTCTAAGCTTCCAAATTCCCTAGACTTCGGAACTCCATATTTCCGAATTCCCTAGATTGCCGAATTCCACATTTCCAAATTCCCTAGATTGCCGAATTCCACATTTCCAAATTTTTCAAGTTTCCAAATTTCTAAGCTTCCAAATTCCCTAGACTTCGGAACTCCATATTTCCGAATTCCCTAGATTGCCGAATTCCACATTTCCAAATTCCCTAGATTGCCGAATTCCACATTTCCAAATTTTTCAAGTTTCCAAATTTCTAAGCTTCCAAATTCCCTAGACTTCGGAACTCCACATTTCAGAATTCCCTAGATTGCCGAATTCCACCTACCCAAATTCCCAAGTTCCGAGATTTCTAAATTCCACATTCTTAAATTTCTATGTTCCGAAATTTCGGAACTCCACATCCCCAAATTTCCAACTTCCCAGATTGCCGAACTCTACATACCCAAATTCCCGTATTTCTAAACTTCCAAATTCCAAACTCCCGAATTCCCAAACAAAAGAACGTGAAATTTTCGCGTCTCTTTACAAGTCGATGCTCCATCCAGATGCACCTGACCATCATCAATAAAAACAACCAGCACGCAAACTGTATTTAAACAGGAATAAAATTACCAGTGGCAGCACCTTACCAGTATCATTCGATCAGATTTCATCGAATTACTCAGACTAGATGTAATTCAAGGTAGCAATTACTCGACAAGATATATCATTTCCGTCCATTTCAATCTTCTTTCCGTTGGTCGTCGAGCGAACGTTAAATGATTCGAACGTTCCTTAGAAAGATGATAGAAATCTGCAACCGGTGTTCCCCGGCGATGGAATCCCATTGGTCGTTAGAAACCCGAAAGGAGCAAAAAGCGGCGCAGGTTGTCATGGACTTGGAACATCAGCTTTTTCCTCGATTCCAATTATCGCAATTATGCCGTATCGAGTCACGGTTCGACAGACGCGAATCGATTTAGCCTGGAATTCATTGTTGCCCGACGATGTGGCAGGGTTCACGTTTCTTCGGGTGTTGCCGGCTATTTTGCATGGCTTCTCTAGGAATTCCTCGGTTTTTCTCGTTTCAGAAACTGTTACGTTACGCCTCTGTAACTGTACAGCACCAGCCTTTCTGTGAGTCATACTTTTAAAAAGGATGAAGAACGAACGATCGGCGAAGCGGTCGCGCGATTTATTTCTTCATGGTCAAACGGTATAGAGAAATGCGCGCGAATCGTTTGTTTCACGCTCCAGGCTGTTCATCTACGAGAGTCAGCGTGGAATGTTACTCGGACACGACATTTTTTACGGGAAAACACGATCGTGAACGTTCTAGCGCTTTCTACTTTCTAAAGCTTTGCTGGCTTTTAATTTCGTACGCTAATTCTGGGTTCACGTATCGAGTTACTGTTGTCGATTCAGATGATATGTTTGTGGAGTAATGGTACAAAATTTATTTCTTTCAAATTTTATCTAGAATTTTCAGATTTTGAGAAACGACTTGAATATTTGAAGAAACTAAACGAAAACGTTCAAATCAGACAATTCCATGTGACTTTACTTGGTTCATTAAATATACAACAAACAAATATAGTGACTATAAACAATTGACAGTGTAGCTAAAGGTATCAGTGTTACTCAAACTGTACACAAATGTGTGTTACCAAGCATTCAATGAAGAAGAATCATCGCGATGTTCAGCTTCGATTGTGCATTCCGTTTCATGCCACATACACATACAGGTAAGACAACTCTATTTCTCTTTTAGTAAATGATTAATTCTAGAGAAACATCACAATAGCAAGATGGAAGACAAATTTAGAACTTGTGACTTATTAATATATTACACATATGTACATATATTGTACGTATGTGATCGTGAAATTAAATGTGAACATATGTGATCATAGGTGACCATATTTATATTCTGGTATATGGTGCAAATAGAACTCTGAATTAGATTAGGTTAGGTTACAAAAATTGGGAGATATAAAAACTAGGACAACCTGAATTTTTGTCGGACTACAGGATTAATATCAGCAATAACACAGTCTATATAATCCGCAAATACCTAAATTTCAAGTCATAAAAGATCCGTTGTAAGAGCAAAAAATAAAGTGGATCGATTCTCCGTTAACGAGCCACCATTTTCCACGATCGTATTAATTTCAAGCAATAAAGAAGTCGCAGACAGGAAACCGGCAGCCTTTAATCTCGAATTTATGACTTAATACTCTTGTCTTCCGACGTTGGTGGACGTTGAAGCACCAAGAAAACGGGTAATCGCGCAATTCCATTGGCATGGTGCTCGCGAGGAGCAACCCCATGCTGGGAATCCGTTGAGGCAACGGCTTCCAATCCACCATAGCGCCGTGGACGAAGAAAAAGTCGCGGCAAAGCCAGGAAAGCTCGGTAGCAGGTGTCCCGCTGCGAACTTTTCTCGTTTTGAACGTTTTGACGTCGCTACGTCCTACCTGTCTACCGTCCCGCGGAATAATGCATGCTTTCCGACTGGAGACCAATTAAATCGATCCACCACGACAGCTCGCTTCTGTTGATTACATTTGATTTAATTAACTTACGCTACGATGCGTCGTACCATTAATAGGCTGAGCTAGATAACTAGTATGCTAATTTGTCAGTTTCAGAGCGTTCCAATTATATTTATTTATTTTTGCATTTGTGTATTTTTGTATTTTCCTATTTTCTATTTTTATATCTCTAGTTTACAAGTTTTCTAGTTTACAAGATTACAAGTTTACAACGCTTCAAATTTCCAAATTCTCAAACACTCAAATCTACAAATCTCAACCATCCCAACTTTCCAAACCTTAAATTTTCAAACTCCAAAATTCGAGTTTTTAAGTACCCGTACAACAATATGTAAATCTTAATATTGAAAGTGGTTGTTCATTTTATTTGCGAAGTAATAATCTCGTTTTGTTTATTAACATACTCGTAATCAGGTGACGAGCGCAACGAGAAGAAAAGTATTAGTTAACCTTGTCAGATAGGTAGGTAGCTGCCTTCTAGTTGGTCTTGCATGCTAAGTAGCCACTTCGTGGGTGGTGCTCCCGACTACCACCTACAGCTGCAGTTGCCGAGCACGTGGTATTCGTCGATCGATCGATCGATACGCGTTCCATCCCTGAGTGATTGGAATTGCTACCCCCTCTCGCGCGTTCCACATTGTCGGAACGGATGAACGCAACGAACCTCTAACTTTCATCTTTCACTCACGTACGATGTTCTGATTTACAATAACCTATTGTTTCTTCTGTGATTTTATCTTATTTATGCAAATTATTGGGTAACATATTTCTTTGGAGATTAGTTGATAAGGTTTTTGCTTTGTTGGTAAAGCGCTTGTGAGATTTAAAGATTGTGTTGAAGGTATTGATTTGACTGAATTTAAGAATTTCTAAATTACAGATATTCAAATATTTCAGTTAAGGAATTTTTAGTACATTTTTGAAATTTTAGATTTTTAAAGTTTTGGGAATTTAGGAATTTCCTTCATAATTTTTCTTGACTTTCCGAATCTTTAATTTCCCAACTTTCTACATCCCCAAATCTTCAAATACATATGTAAGTCCTCACATCCCAAATTTCTAGACCTCCAAAACTTTAAGTCTTCAAATGTCCAGATCCCCAAATCTCCTAATTCCGAAATCCTCAAATTTCCAAATCCCACAATTACTAAAAATGCGCCACATTCTCTTAACCCCAAATCTTCGCTTTCCCTCGCTTAAAAACCGTGCCACGCTATAAATAGAACAGCACAAAAACTTTAATCAAGAGGTAACAAATCCAACAGCGTTTACCTATTTCACCAAACTTGTATGAAGTTATATAAATCACGAAACTCGATAAAAATCGCAAAAGATGCCGGTTACGTAATCTGTTTCTCCAGCATTAGTCAGGCTCGCAATACGTAAATGTTGCTGTATTACAACATTTATTCGTTACATAATTGATCGATTCCATTATGCTTGATCAATCAACGTAGTTCAATACCCATACAATCTTTCAGAACACGCGTTTACTCATCGCATCGATGTTAGACAATGAAACGTAGATCTCGAGGGTTCGAATCCTCGATCGATTCGATTAACATCTTCCCGTTGAGATCATTCGAATCCTTCGATCCGACATCTAGGGCGGTCCCTTTAATGACAATACGTGGAAAGAGTTACGTCGTGGGTGGTGCTTGCATCTGCATTTCTTCCATTCTACTCTTTATCGGTTCACTATCGATTCCTCGATCTTACGATACCCTCGGTTTCTTTCAGGTTCGGAGAAGAACGGATTACCCGATGCTGGTGCTTCCTTCTGGTTTCAATTTGGTGAGTTTTTCTTATCATTTTCTTACTTCTATTTTCACCAGAATCTGTATCGAACTTCAAGCTTCAGGTTATTTAAAACACAGTACATTTTTGTTTGAAATTGTTTTACTTCGTTCTTAGATTTGAAGAAAAGTATTTTTTTGTAGGTACTGTTGTAAGTTTAATTTATGGAGATGTACTTTTATATTGGGAGTACATAACTTTTTGTAATATTCTTTGGAAAATGTAACATTTTTCTGAAACTGCTAATTGTTTTCATTTGTGAAAATCACGAATGTGACAGCTACTCTAATATTTAAATACAGTTTGGTTAAGAAATATATCTGGTCATGATACTGTTAAATAATATAGACCAATAGTAGCAACAATAGTACTTAATTATTTGCTTCCTTTTACACGTTGTTAATAGAAATTATATTTATCTACAAAAAAGGTCTCTTCACGTACATATAACTACGTGTCCAATATAAAAAGATATTAGAACTCTTGTTCGTCATTCTCTAAAAACCTGAATAACAGTACAAAGGTAGCAACATGTTAAGCGATCAAGTAATCATTACAAGACAATGAAACTGAATTGACAAGGGTAATTACGCGTAACCGATTCACGTATCCGAAATAAAGTGGCCAGGACAGTGTAGAATAATGGCGTATCGATCTCGAGGCGTAGCCCCGGTTGATGCGTAGCGAAACGATTAGGGTTGAACGATTATTCGCGGTCCTACGGCGAAGTTAACCGGTCGTAGAAGTAATAACGCTTGGCAATCTGGTCCCGGCAATCAATGAGTACGTGTTTATGTAAATTGAACGAGCCACGACACGAACCACGCGAGCAACTTTTCCTATACACTCGAGCCCCATGCCGACCGAGGGTTAGAATGCTTTGTTATCTCACGAGGAAGACGATATTCTTGCTGCACGCAAGCCTCATTGCCACTGCAGCCTTGATGCATCCTGTCGATCCTTTCGATACTCCAAATTCTCCTAATTGAATTGTTTCGTGTCTTTTTGCCATTTAATTTCGATTTTCAATCTATTCCTTCAGCTTCTTTAGGTACTTAATTTTAATTATTTTAAATTGTTTCACATTTTTGAGGTTAGGATTTTTTATTTAAAATATGGATCGGTGGCTTTATAAGTTGTTTCTTTGAAATGTTAGGAATATTATGGCTTGTTTTATAGGTTTCAGTAATTAGAGATATTTTGAATAGTTTCGAATTATTTTAATATTAATTATAAAAGTTGTACTTTCTATTACTTCATAGTTCCTGATGATTATCTGTTTCAACAAAAATATTGTGGCTTATACTATAGTATCCTCAATGTAAAATATTGTGGGTTATATTACAGCATCAAGTTTTTTAGTACACTTTTAATATTATACATCGCGCGGAAAATTGATATTTGTAGTATAACTGACTTTTTACTAAAATTATCGGTCTTCCGTAAATCTATAAAATGTATCTCTCCAAGTCGTATCACTTTTGAAATGCAAGTTATCCTCCTACTGTATTACCGCCATGAAAAGAACCTCTCGTTTGCGTAACTGTCTGTCGTAAAAACAGAGAAGTACCCGTTGATAGCGCCAATTTTCCGCGAACTTTTCATTTTATCAGAATCACAATTTCCTTCGAAAGGGAAAGAAAACAACGAGGTCACCGTCTCCAGAAAAAAATAGCAATCTTCATACAACTTCTGCCGCCATAATGTCTATCATTATATAGTCTCCAGAAAATGACCGTCTTTGCCGCGCGTTCAAATCCCCGGTTGGCTCCGGGCGACGCCGCACGAAAAGAAGATCGCAAGTTCTGCTTAATAAACCATTTGTTTATGCGATCTCCGTAGCAGCGGGGCTCAGCTCGGATATCGTTTCAATGTAAACGAGTAGCTGACAATATCCAGCGGTAGTAACTCCTGTTGATCGACGATTATCTCCGGTAAATTGCACCGTGGTGGCTTCGCTGAGGTATCCCGGTATCCGCGTGGCGGATGTAACGCAGAATAATTGTAGTCATTACTTTGTTAAACAGGGTCTCGCCACCGCTCTGTCCCCGCGGACGTCTATAAAATTTTTAGTACGCCCCGAGCCACGTTATTGGTGCGTTCACACACGCGCCTCTCAACCTCGACGCTTTCTGCTCGTTAACGACGCGAAATTGCAACCGTACCGTCGTTTGTTTGTCCTGCTCGACCGTACGTCCGTTTAACCAGAACGAATTGCACGACCGTTCGCCGGTAATGACAGGTATCGTCGAACCTCTTCGTGTCGCGCGACTTTTTTCCTGACTCTGCGTTTTCCCTCGGGCACCCCTGAAAAATCACAATGACCCTGCGACCGGCTATCGATAGCTGAAACCATAGCTGTACGTTTTTGGAGTCGAGCTGCAATTTCTGATGCTGATACCTTTAAGATTCACTTCGAATCTACAACTTACAGCGCTCGTTTAGAGGTAAGATCACAAATGTACTTCGGTTAAAGTTGCTTAGTTGTGCTACGTAATTAATTTTTATTAGAAAACTTGCAGTAGGACAAAGTAGGATTTGGTGTGGAGCACGGGAACGACAGGTCTCAAGGTTTATTTAGGACATCATCGTGAGATTTTTTTAATACATTTTGACTTTTCGCACCCATAAGTCTTGTCACAAGAAGTATCAAACAGACTCTTCAAAACTATCTAATCATATAACAGCTTAAAATTTTCGTTATTCTGATATTTCAAACAAACCCAAACATGAGAGATTTGAAAAGTCAGCGTTATAATCGCGGTGAAACAATTCTCGATGAAACCGATCGAATACATGGAGATCTGCAATATTCATGAAAGATGACGGACAGTTGATCCCCAACGAGGTTGCGTGGTATCCAATTCGCGAAGTCAACTCGGTCGCGTTCCATCATTTGGCGAGGTCGAACATAGACTCGGTCGTAACCGTACCAGACGCAATGGAATAGCATGGTCGTTCGTCGAATGGGAGCCGCAGAGGCCGATCAATTATGCCGGTCGATTCCAGGCCACGAAATGTCAAGGCTCCACCTCGATGGAATTCTAAGCTAGCCTCATCCTCCTCGACGACGTTCGACGTCCGAACCTGATACATGCGTAGTCGTGATACCAGCGTCATTGATAATGATGCACCGAGCGGTCTTCCATGAGAATATCGATTCGATCTGCTTCTCCTGGGACCAAGAACGTATCAATTTCTAGTAATTGAGACGGTAGGCATCTCGTGGGTAAAGGAACTTTTAACGTGCATTATTTTTCAAGTATTTGAAATCGAAATCTTTTTATCTATCTATTATCATCTAACTTTCGAGGCAAAATCCTCTGAAAGAACAAGCAAATTTTCCAACATCAATTTCATTGACCGTATTTGATGAGTTGGCAATTCTCGAATATCCTCTGTAAATTTTCTCTCGACTTGCATTCGAACTAAGAATCCTTTCTCCGAGAAGAACGAAGACTTTAACAAGAACCCAAGTTCTCATCAACCTCTGTAATTAATATCTAGACGTTCATCGAAAAGCCCCACTAGAAACCCCATTAAAATTTTAATCTATCCCAATCATCTTTCTTCACCATGATCCTGCGAATTATCAGACGTCGATATTGAACCCATAGTAACCCATAGAAACTTGAATATAATCGCCTGCATCATATAATGAGATTGTAACTTAAACCTTTAAGAAGCTATTTTGAGTGATACCACGGTGCCTACAATTATATATCACGTTTAGGACCATATCCTTAAGGTTCTATCGAAACTGCCCGCAGGATATAATGAGGTTGTAACTTAAACCTTAAGGAAGCTATTTTGAGTAATATCACGGTACTCGGGATCATGTACTGCGTTCAGGACCACATTCTCGGGGTTCCATTAAAATCGCTTCTATCACGTAACAAAAGTGTAGGTTAAATCTCCGAGAAGTAATTTTGAATGATGTGATACTTTGAAACGTGTGCTAGGATCATGTTTTCACGATTTTGTTAAAACGGTATTAATGAAATTGTAATTCTGATTTGCGATCATGATTTTGAGTGATGTTACAGCACTTGGGGCTGTGTACGATTAGAAACATATTCTCAAAATTGAACTGAAATCACCTTCATTACATAGTGAAATTTTACTTGAGATCTTGAAGAAGTGATCTTGAGTGCTATCAGCATCATGTATCATATATTGCGATTAGAACTAGATTCTCAAAATTGAACTGAAATCACCTTCATTACATAGTGAAATTTTACTTGAGATCTTGAAGAAGTGATCTTGAGTGCTATCAGCATCATGTATCATATATTGCGATTAGAACTATATTCTCAAAATTGAACTGAAATCACCTTCAGTGCACAGTGAAATTTTACTTGAGATCTTGAAGAACTGATCTTGAGTGCTATCAGCATCATGTATCATATATTGCGATTAGAACCACATTCTCAAAATTGAACTGAAATCACTTTTACTACATAATGAAATTGAACCTGAAACCTTGAAAAAGTGATGTGATCACTACCCATCCCAGTACCATACACATATTTCTTATTTCCTATATTCCATTAAAATGAAACTGCAGTGTGATTGAAACCAAACGCGGCCTAAACTGCAAGGTCCTAAATGCGATAAGTTTGAGGCTCTCCCCAAACTGCAATTCAGCTTTTGAAGTATTGATATCGCGAGGAGTATAGCAGCAGGTCGAGACATCACGTTCGTTGCATAGGCGAGGCCAGATGTAAGTACTCGCACGTACGCACACGCGTGTGCCAAAGTATAATAAACATAATCGCGGTAGCACGATGAGAGGAGGCCTTGGCCGTCTACCTTCGGTCGTGGCCGGCACGCCCACCGCTGCTACCCATCGTGCCGTGCAAAGAGAAAATACTGCCGTGGCAATCAACGGTTTTACACCTGAGCATCTACACGTAGGTCGGAGGCGGTTGAGGAAGCGAACCAGAGGTTAAGGAAAGGATGGAGAAAGAGACCGGATAACTTCTCGTTCCCCTCTTTCTTCTCCTCTGATCTTGCTGCCGTTGCTGCTGCTGCTGCTTCTGATCCTGAGCGAGCAGCTGCCTCGGCTGAACTTGTGCATCGGCTTGATAGGGCCGTGCACGATGCACGCCGACCTACCCTGAAGGATTATCGACGGCGCATCTTTCGATACGCTCCCGTTGCCTCAACGGCTCCCGTTGTACGTCCTGGATCGATCCTGCTCGAGTGTCCTGCTGTTGCCCGCTACTTCGAGCCAACTGCCTCGACTTATCTGCCACTTGGAAATCTCCAGATCTCCGCGAGAGAACACTGATTCCTCGGTCTTTTCGTGAACAATTTTCTTGATGGCTGCCGCTGTGATAGCACCAGGATGTTTTGTCAGAGATTTGTTCTTAAGATCTCATTTGTAGACCGAGAATTTTTGGTAGAAAATCTGACTTCATTGTACTGCATTTCTGATTCACTTCATATTTTACCAGCATTGCAAATTGCTTCTTCAGGATTCACATTTGGGTTTAATTTACTTCCTCAGGGCTCAGGTCTATAATAGGTCCAATTTATTTTAGACCGAAGTTACCCTTTCTTAATAGGTTATTTTGTTGGGGTTCTTTTAATGCTTGGTCACAATCTGATCATGTATAATACTATGATAACGATAAAATGTATGATAGAATGACAAATGTCATCAGCCACTTATGAGGATACCCTGAGGAACACTATACGACACTTGTAGACAAAGAAGGCGGTATCCTTCGAGATGTATCGAGATGTATCGATGATTATCGTCCGAGCGAAAGCGATCTCTCTTTTCGCGGTCACATCGACCGGGTTGACAAGTTCGCGATCAAATTTCTACGGCATTCCAAGGGCCAGTTTCTACGACGTACAACAATTTCCAGCCTCGTATTAGACTTTGAACATGTCAAAAACATTTGAATTAATAAATAATTCTCATATTCCTTTCTCATCTGTGTTATTCATAGCTATGTACATATTAATGTCTGTATTATGTACATAGTAATGGGTAATTATATTTAATCCACGTGTTATGTTATATCCAAGCCGAATGAAACTCTTACACATCACTTTAGAACAAAGTGCCGATCACTTCAATTTCAATTACCTTATCAGACCTTCATGAAGCGTTAATAATTGTTCCATGACTTTTACATGCTACACCACCGCGTAACAATTACAGATATCAATCAGCGCGATCAGCCCCAAAAATGTTCAATCATGACACAGCATTCTGTCAATCAGAAAAGGAGAACGTTATACCATCGGAAAAAGAATGAGTTCACGATGCAAATTGCTCGTTAAGAAAACCCACCGCAGGCATTACTCGCGCTTCATAAATCAGCGGCTGTCGATAATTAACAGCGGGTCTGTTCATTAACGAATCAAACGCGAAGCAAGTTCCAGCAAGTGGCTGAGCCTGGTGGCGTAATTACACGTCTAATGTCAGCCATCGTTAGGCGTCCGAGCTTCCGCGATCCACGGTTCCAATCTCTTCGAGAACGTGCCTTTTCGACACCGATGCAGATCCCCGAGAAAGTTGTTCGGGTCGTGGTTATTTGATCAGAGAGACTCGTACGAACGAGTCGTTAGCCGGTACGTGCCAAGATCGAGATTCGTCCGGTGTGTGGACACCAACACAATCGTGCAAGCTCCCGTATCCTGGACACACGTGATCCCATCTCTGTGTCAGGGTATATATTCCCTTCGATATATAGGGTGAGGTAATAACCGTTGCCACTTCAAATAACTCGGCCACATGTTCGACGGACGAATCGAGCCCGGGGTGTTCATTGATACCAATTTGCATGAGCCTTTTTTTCCTCCAGTGATTTACACCGCGACATAGTAATTGGAAACGGAGTTATGGCACGTAGACGTTCGCGAGGATTTTTCTCGTTTTCCAGATTTAACGCGAACCAATCTAGAGATTATTGAAGATAGGCGTGGTGCTCGTTTGTCCGTTTTATGGTGTTTACTGGTGACCGTCTTCTCGTGCCTTTTAATTAACTATTTGTGCGTGTAGCTATTTGTTGATTAATTGTGGTGTTACGGACACTTTGTGGAAGGCAGTTTTCCATGATGACGGTATAAATTTGTCGGACCTTGGAATTCTGTCACGGTGGTGAAAGTGTCGTGTAATGAAATTGAACGATGGAAAATTAAAACTATATTGACACAACTAAATGCAATATTAATATAATATTATAACGAAGCAGTAAAATTGTTGTACAGACAAAAAGTATAATAGTGAGGTAATAAAAGAAAACATCAAATATCACTCATGAAACCTAACTTAACAAAATATCAAACACGTCATTCAGCACATTCATTCAACACGTCTAACAGAAAATATAAAACCTAAGCTATCTAAAAGAAACGATCGTTCGCGAAAGTAAAAGCTAGTCATGAATCAAGGAAGAAACTGATGAGCAGTAAGATTTCAACTAGCCCAAAAGTGAAATGAAAATACAATATCCATCGATAGTGATCGAATTCATCAAAGCATGTATGGTATCGGTTTCACACCATCGAGCGTTTCGATCGTCCCGGGATAACGAAGCGGCAAGTAACATTCCGAGTGGCAATAGTTATTTCCCGAGCGTGTGTACGAGTGTGGCAATATAACCGAAGATTCCCCTCGTCGAGTTGGAAGATATACGCGCGTTCGGCGGAGGCGTATGGTGGGCTGTTAGGGGGCAGCCAGGAGCATAAGTCTATACTTATGGGCTAGGTGGTAGATATGGAGCGGTCGATAATGATCCAATATACTGGTACATCCTCGCGAAGTAATTACAATGATGAGCGAACCGCTACCATCGACTTGGCCGGCACTCCGCGTAGCTCCTTCGGAGGCTAGGCGTCGGATCGAGCATCCTCATCCTCCTTCTTTTCATGTTTTTTATCCTGCCTTCTCTCGGCTCGCTCCTTCCTCGTCTCCCTTTTATCGTTGCCCGTCTCTGTGCTCTCCGGTGCGCGCACCGCAACAAGAGCAAACATTTTCTCTTCGGGGTCGTCACGGGGCCACGGAGTCACGGTGGATGGATCTCGAGCTGTTTCTCGATCCCCCGGAATTATCACAGGGCCACCATGGGGGTTCACTCGGCCGGAAGTGCGTCATCAGCGGGATACGTGCTCGTCGCTAACGATCCTGACCATCCAGGACCCCTTTGTTTCGCAATCGGGGCTTCGACTCTCTCCTCTTTTCACCTTTTGCCCTTTTCCATTTATTTCTACCGAAACTATGCTGGACAACAATCGAACGAATTTTGAAAAGGATAATGAAAATTTCAACTGAAAAGCAAGGAGTTGTAAAATACTGGACATTCGTGTCTTTAATCTTCAAGAATTATCGCAGGAATTATCATTACACGAAGAATTATTTCATACGAGTTAGGCTGTTTTATTCGTATCAGATGAACTATCAGTTTCTATCTATCTGTATGATCATATCCGTGTAGTATAATTTAGATGTTACATGTGAATATGCGTGGATAAAATAGAGAAAAACAGGTACACATAAATAGTAACGATGACTAAGAACAGGGTTTTTCAAATGTCTTTCATAATCGTCTCAAAGAAAAGTCCACGTGGCACCTACCGTATCACCCATTCGTTTTTTATTATGAAGCAACTCTACTCATGATGACTTTCCTTTTAACAGCTCACGACATCCACGTTCTTCTAAATCTGACATTTACATAATGCACATCGTCCACAACGTGTTTCATATAAAATGGTTCACACAATTTCCCGTCGAATGTGAATTAAACGTACCGCAACATGAATTTCCGTATGAAACGTAGCAGAATTGATCGTCCATCCATTGAACCGAAAGGCAATCATCGTTTTATCTCGTACATAAAACCTTGTTCGAGTCACAAAGCGTAGGTATCCATTAATTGTTGGTCGATCTCTGACGAACGCAGTTAATCACGCGGAACAATTCGCGAATTCTTCGAGCATCGAAAGGAGAATTCGGTCGAGCAAGAAGAGAAACGCGAGCCTCCGCCCCAGGGAAGGTTCATTCATCGATTTTTTGCCCTGGAGAACCTGCTGCGAGCTAGATCACTACAGCTCGCCGGGAGCTGAATAGAGGCGATGCGAAGTGTCTGATTAACGTTGCTTTTTTACCGGTACCGAGCGTCCAACGGCTCGTCACGTGCCGACGACCTCGTCCACTTTGCTTCCTTTCCGGTCGGCTATATTATCAGCGAATATCGCTATTAGGCCGAACAACAACCTTCTCTTGCGTTCGAGAACTTTGCAATGTTATCTGAGTACATTATTTCGCGTAATCGGTGATATGGTGTTGTTTGTTCGTCACATGCTGGTGACATTTTTGTTGCTTGCGAATAGTTGGATAGCTTTGTTTTTTGGGATTTGAGGATTTAGAGATTTGGGGACTTGGAGATTTGGAGATTTGGGGATTTGGGGATTTGGGGATATAGGAATATAGGGACATAGGACTTGGGGACTTGGGGATTTGGGAATTTGGGGATTTGGGGATTTGCAGATTTGTGGATTTGGGGATTTGGGGATTTGGGGATTTGGGGATTTGCAGATTTGAGGATTTGGGGATTTGGGGATTTGGGGATTTGGAGAATTGAGGATTTGTGGAATTCGGAATTTGGGGATTTAGGGATTTGGGGATTTGGGGATTTGGGGATTTGCAGATTTGAGGATTTGGGGATTTGGGGATTTGGGGATTTGGAGAATTGAGGATTTGTGGAATTCGGAATTTGGGGATTTAGGGATTTGGGGATTTGGGGATTTGGGGATTTGCAGATTTGAGGATTTGGGGATTTGGGGATTTGGAGAATTGAGGATTTGTGGAATTCGGAACTTGGGGATTTATGGATTTGGGGATTTGGGGATTTGGGGATTTGGGGATTCGAGGGTTTGGGAATTTGGGGATTTGGGGATTTAGAGATTTAGAAATTTGGAAATTTGAGGATTTGGAGATCTGAGGATTTGATAGATTGGGATGTGATAATTTGGGGATTTGACAATGTAGGGACGTGAGAATTTGGGGACTTGACAATTTGGAAATATCAGAATTTGGCATTTGAGGATTGCAGAATTTGAAGATTTGAGAATGTGGGAACTTGGGACATTGAAATTTGAGGATTTGACAATTTTGACACTTGGAATCTTGGGTTTTGACAATTTGGGGACTGGGAAATCTGGGATTTGACAATTTGGGAACTTGAAAATTTGGAGATTTAATAATGTGATGATTCTGGAATTTGGGGATTTATAGATTTGATAACTGGACTATTTTGCAAATTTGTAGGTTTGACAACTCGAGTACTTGGGAACTTTACAATTTTCGAATATCAGGCAATTTGATGAATTTGGAATTTGAGTATTTGAAAAGTACTCTTACACCTGTCCACATCCAAAGTAACATTGTACCCAAATACCTCCAAACTAAATTACACCTCATCTCTCCTCCCAACCACAATGTCCCCCTGAAATTTTGCTCCCAAATTCGAGTAAATTTGGAATAAAACGAAAAAGCGAGAGTGCGACGCCACTGCGATCGTATTCGAGCCACAAAAGCACGCATATAACGTAGATGCAACGTTCTATAGCTCTGTATCGCCGAGGGCGCGCTTCTCCGCAAGAAGCGAGGTGAAGGGGGCACGTTAGAGACCACGAAGAGGGGTCTGAAGAGCGCTAGGGGAAGAGGTCGACCGGGATAAACATCTGAGCCCCGCCCGGCACCCGAGGCTGCGCCTTTTGTTGCTCTTCTTCATCGTTGCTCTTCTCCTACTTCTTCTTTCGCCTCTTCTTCCTCTACTGGAACCTTCTGGTTACTCTTCGGCTTCTTCTTCTTCTTCCTCTTCTTCTGGCCGTTGCTGCTTCGCTGCCATTATTGATCACCGATGAGGCTAGCGAGACTCGATATGTAACATTTCACACGTTTTATGGCGTTCCGCCTCTATCTCGTTTCCTTGATTGTATTTCGTTTGCTAACGCTTTATGCGAAGTTACTTAACTGCCCGACTGCCATGGGGGTCCCAGATAAATGAAGCTTCTGAACACCGGCAGAATTCTACTGGCAATTCTACGTAACAAATTGATGCATTACGCACAGAGATTAATCTCCTGCGTTGTTAACATGTTGATTTTCATGGGGTCACTGATGGCTGGTTACCGTGTTAATCTGGTTGGGTAAAGTAGGGAAATGTACGCTTTAAGTATTGCAATTATTATACTTTAATGGGTCTGCTAATAGGCCTAGACTTGAAATTAGTTGAATTAACGACACCGCAAAATTAAATCATTTTTCTAACCTTAAAAAGGTCATGAAGGGGTTATGTTCAAATGTGTCTCTTAGATCAACGATATTATTACCAGATATAATAGTTTAATCTTAAACTAATGTTACTTAATTCCAAATTAACATGTACTTCAACATCAAATTAAAATATGAATCCCAGTGATAATTCCTTGACGTTTGATTTCAATGACACGAATTTATTTTGTATCTAAAACATTTGCTCAGATCATCTCCTAAAAGTTCCAACTTAGGATTGCAATTTTTTTGTCTAACAATTTCTCTCCACCCAAATCTTGTTGAACAATTCTTGTAGCAATCTTCCGTGGTCTTTCGCGATCAAATCCCTTGGAAGATCCATGAAGCAAGTAAATCACCGAGAGAAACCCTTTTTCCCATGATCGGGTTTACCGGAGCAAGTAGAAGTCGGTCGTAAGAATAAGGGAAAGAAAGGGAAAAGGAGCAGAGGAGGGCACGCACGGTGCACAAAGTGCAATTTCGCCATTTTTGCCTCGTAAAATCCGACCAATGAACGGTGTAAAAATGAATAACTGAAGGATCGTTCACCCGTTGGAGAGCACACGATACACGCCTCTCGTCTTGTCTTTCTTCCACCAAACACCTCGTCCCGTTTCATCCAAAGTTGCACCATCAGACTTCTCGGCGAGGCGATTTTTATCTTCCGGGTAGAATAGATTATCTTTATTTACGAGCAATCCGTGGCCAGGGCAAATTGTTTGGGAACCGGAGGGTCACTTATTTAGCAGCCATAAACAATTCAATACTCGAATGAACCGTCCACTGTGAAAACGAGGGCGCAAGAAGTTAGCGAGGAGGAAGAAGTTTCACTGTCGAGGGGGTTGATGCGTCTCGGGAGACGAGACACGCTGGTCAAGGCAGCCTATAAAATCTTTATTCGAGGTCTAGGACGAGGGAACCGTTTCTTCTACGATACTTGCGTCATCTCCGACGAGAAACACGGAAGCTTTATCTGATACAGCGGGCTGGCAATAAACTTTAATCAGAAACGCTCGTTATTGAACAAGTGGTACGCTCGGGTGAAACGTGGACGAATTTAGGGAGAGGAAATTTGAACATTTTTACATTCTTCATTTTTACGTTTTCAATATTAAATTTGTGAATTTTTGAATCTTCAAAGTTTTGCATTTGGGAATTTGCAAATTTTATAATTTCTAAATTTCTAGATTTTTAGATCATTAGACTGTTAAATTTTTGGATTGTTAGATTGTTAGGTTGTTAGGTTGTTAGATTGTTAGGTTGTTAGATTGTTAGGTTGTTAGGTTGTTAGGTTGTTAGATTGCTAGATTGTTAGGCTGTTCGAACGTTAGATTGCTAGATTGTTGTAATATTAGGTTGTTAGACTGTTAGGTCGTTAGGTCGTTATGTCATTAGATTGTTAGATTGTTAGGGTGTTAGGGTGTTAGGTTGTTAGATTTCACCAAGATTTCTCCAAGTCCCCAAGTTTCTAAATTTTCACACAAACAACCCCAACAATTAAAATCAAATATTTTCGTGAATGTACTAAACTAAAATGTAGTGAATGTTCCACAACTGAATTCCCTGTAAATTATCAATAAGAAGTTAATTTATTTCGCCTACGAATCAGGACATCCACGTCACGCGAGCCCTCAGCCGTTCAAAACAGCGTACACCTCGCATCACCGCGGCAATTAAAGCTTCCTATCAGCAACAAATTAATCTATTCCCCCTAAGAATGCTGGAGCCGTACTCAAACAGGAACCCTCGGCTATTCGAGCCATTCCAATCAACGCATGCAATCAAGCAGCCATTATTCCTCTTCGAACATCATCCAACAGCGTGCCACTTGTCATCGATCCGGCGTCACTGTATAAAATCGACGCTTTACGAGCAATAATTTACAAAGGACCCAACCGCGCCACGCACCTCTTCCAGAACGAAACGGATCATCGACCAATTTATTACAGGCCGGCGTTGACGGTTTTACCAATAAACAAGGGGCTCTTAATTAACCGTGAATCGTTCGACATCTCGGAGGTGTCACCGAACGTCTCCATACTTAATTTATATAATTACGCTTTACAGTTTCAAACGAAATCCGTATGGCACGTTCGTTTATTATCTTTTCTACGAATTGGAGTCGTTATTTTCCTTGTATTCGTTTTCTAATTCGACGATTGAGAGACGTAAAAAAACAGAGAGCATAAATTTGAGATCGAGACGTTAAGTATTAACGTATCGCTAGAAGTGGCAATAATTAACAGAAACGACGGGTGGAATGGCGAATATTTTTATCGAACGTGGATCCACGTGCTACCGAGGGCTTCCGGATAGGGGACGTTCAACTGTTTATCGATTACTTCTCGAGTGTCGCAGCACGTGCCTGAAATATTTGTTAATGTAACAGATACTTGTTAGAAAAATAGAAATCAGTCGAAGCAGGCCATGTACCATTTCATCATATCTTCCTAGGAAGAAGGGGAAGTTTCTTAGAACCCAAGTGCCAAAAGTGTCGTACAAAATTATAATACAAGAATGACGTCTATTTCCAAATCATGAAATATCCAAGTAAATTACAAAGGCACAAAGTAATTTACTGTGCAAAGTAGGGGCATAAAATGTGATGGGGTCACAGGACATAAAAGCACAATAGAGGAGTTAATTTTATTATGCGTATAAATGGATCGCACGTCGGACGCGTGGCCTGTCCGTTTCAATTACACGTCGATTGCTCTAGCAGACACCGGTCAAGAGCGATATAATTAACGAGTTCCTGAAACGGGCACGTTGCGTAAGAGACGTGTAAGGCGAGCGAATGTTTCTTTTTAAAAGGGATCCACAGGAGAGAGGGGACAAAAAGGCTGGATAATTAAAACGCGAACCACGTATCTATTTTTACGTGGCTCCCATTGGACGTCTGACCGTTTCCTTGACCTTTCAAGTGCACGTTTATCCCTCTGACCTTTACCTCCGCTGATTCATCGGCATCTGACGCTGCTACCTCGGCTGTTATAATCGTGCGTGTTCGCATTTATCATCCTATTTATCGTTTCGCACGAGGCGCGATGTTAATCGGCGCGAACACGGCTCTGTCCGGATTTCGAACGGAAAGAAACTTCGACGATCGTTTCCTGTCTTCAGCTTCCGGTTCTTTGATTTTCTGTAGGTTACAAGTGACACCTGTTACATTTCCCGGATGGCCAACAATGTTACAGGACGTTCAAATCATCTTAACTCACATGTTAACCTCAAAATATTCTGCAATTTTAACCTTTCTTTCGTTCAACCATTTTGTGCTCCGGTCTCCATTTTGTGCGGTCGAAATAAAATATCTTCAATAGATGGACTGTTTTTTGATCACTTAGATACATTTAATATAACGTGAGTTTGTACCAGGAAGATAAAAACTAGTTATTATATGAACTTCTTGTGAACTGTTCAGCACATGTATGTATATCAGATGGCTTTGCACCATCAAGATAAAATATATTTAATACAACTGAGGTTATGCAAGCAAAATGGAATGCGATTAACCACCTCTTGTGAACTACTTATATATTTCTACTTATGTGAATTAACATTTCATATGACTGAGTTTGTGTAATCAAAGATATTAATACAACTGAATTTATGCAAGCAGACTAACATGCAATTAACATGAATTACTTCTGTGAACTATTTAATATGAATTTCATCTAACTTTGTGTAGTTGAAATGATATACAGAGTGACTCATAACTGGTGTGACTACCATAAAGGGGTTGTAGCTGACATTATTTATTAAACAGAGTCAAAATAAGGCACATATACGGATAATGCATAGACACGAATAATACAATGAGTTACATACAAAATTAGGTATAGATTAATACAAAATTGTAAAGAATCCCAGTGTTCAATCTCCCTAACTAGTCAAAAAAGAACAAAGATAGCTAAGCCTGATTGTTACCAAAGAAGCATAAAATAATCACGTAATAAACGTAACACAGATAATTGCAGTTTTATAGTGACAGAACACAGTGTTACAAGGGATCGAACATCGTCTTTAAGAAGCGTATTCAGCAATTTCAAGTGAAATTCATTAACAAGAAGGCAAGTGTCGAAGAGCGTTTCTCCGTTCAAGAGCATAAAGTTCCGATAAAAAAGTTTCATGGCCTTTAAACCAAACCTCGCAGAACCACGCGAGTGTTTTTTTTTTCAGTACCGAGAGAAACGAGGCTGCTTTCGTAACGTACGGCTAATTTCGATGCAATTTACGGGAATGTTCTGGTCGAGCGTTGAACGCGCAGGAAGAGATCGGGCCGAGTAATGTTTGCGAATTTTAGCTAATTGAATGCGTCGTTAGACGGTAGTGGGTATTAAACATAAACATTATTTTATTATTCAATCATTTCTGAAAGGTGGCCATTAAGGTAATCTGATAACATGTTCATTTCTGTTGATCAACGCGAACTTGTACTTTCTTTCAAATGTCTACGAACTGATCCTGGGAAGGTGTAAAGACCACATAATATTATGTGTAATTATTGGTATAAATACTGGAGATGTGAGGATTTAGATATGTAGAGATTTAGGGATACAAGGAGATAGGTGTTCAAGGATATAGGGATTCAAGGATATAGGGATTAAAGGCAGTAAAGACTTCGAGATACAAGGATTTAATGGTGCAAAGAGTTAGAAAATATAGGCCTATGGAAATTTAAGGAAATAAAAGTTCGGAAATATTGGGATTTGGGAATATAAGGACATAGGATAGTGAAAATTTAGGGACATTGAGAGTAGTGAAGGTTTAGGTCTATAAATATTTAATAATCCTAAATAAAATACCTGAGACGGTAAATAATCAGAAAACGAAGAAACCATATCTAATATTTAAGACCGAAAGCTTATCACGCTTCCTGAAGGAGTCGAATCCGCTATCACAAACGAGCGAATCAAACCTCTGGAGCCCTATCGGGTTCGTCGATATCCTGCTCTCTTCATGGTTCATTAAGGCTGCGGTGCGTCGCGTGTTTACCACGTATATCATAATAAAAAATCCGTAAAACAGCTGCCCCGTTATCGTTTTTACGCCTTGCGCACCTTCCAGAGTCCATTGGCCCTGTGTCCCCTTCCTGTCTCTTCCTTGCTTCGGCTTTTAAGGTAAATTAAATACGGCGCAACAAATTACGCGGTCTACGTGGCTCCTCGTAAATCAGACCGCCAATAAAACGTCCTTCGAAACGGTCTGAAAAATCCTCTCGATGGAACATCCTCTCGCCACGACGAGGATGATACTTCGGATGTTCCGTTGCGTAGTGTTTTTTAGTACCTGCTGAATGTCTCAATTAAATCTCCGAAATCATCAGCGAGAATTCTTTGACCGTCTCCAAGGTACTGTTCCTTACTCCCTCGGTTTCGCGAACCTCGGTTTACACTTCTCTTTACGTGGTTCAAAATTTTTATTTGCAAAGACGAAAGAATTTTACTATGTATTCAAAGGTGTTCAATGTGTAGCAATCAAGTTGAAGGGTGTTCATATGATGTTAAAGCGCAATTATGTTAATTTGCACTAGTCAATGGATGATTGTGCAGCTTTGCATGTTCTTCACAATCAGAAACTAAATCTTTTCAGAATTTGTTTCCTGAGTTTTCAATACCTCAACCTTGTATGATGATACCACTTCGAGGTTGCGTGGTAGCAGTAACAAGAAAGGACATGCAACCTTTTCGAAGCAGTTTGTTTAGACCACGGATGCTCAGATGGTACGTGGATTATAGTGTTTCAGCGTGCTGTAATCTTCGCAGGCAAATACGATGATTGAAGTCGAAAGCATGAATTAGGATTGATTTGAAAGAGAGTGGTCATTTATGAGGGATCTTTGTGGAAAAGAGGCGTTATTTGGAAACACAGGTGCTCTTTCAATATAGTCTTTCAGGATATTCTTTCGTTTGAACATGTGTTAGAAATCAGATGTGCTCTCATTTTTGTATATAATCATTGTTCAATCAAGTCACTAATAAAATGTACGCACGCCCAGACGATATACACCTCTAAAGGAAGAACAAACTTGTCGAAGTTGAAAACCGCTTAAAAATTAGTAATTGCTACAAGCTATGAAGCTGCAAGATGTTTAAGTAATGAACATATTTCGCATCTTCATTTTGGACCCACAGTTCAATACAAGTAAATCTTAGGTTCTCACTCAACAACCTTCAATTTGTAATCTTCTTATTATATTAATTACTAGACAGCGGATGTCTGTGTATTTATGATATACCGAACTCTGCAAACATGACTCGCGTAATTTATGGACTGAAGATTTTACAGGTTGCATGATTTGTGTACACTTTGAGACCTCGATGTATTATGAATGCATAAACATCCTCCGTCTATTAATTACACATCTGAAGTCCACGATGTACACCGAGCTACTCATTTCACTGTATGTAAAGGAATGAGCTGCGAAACTGTACCGCAATATCAGAGAAAATTTCAAATTGTTTCAAAAATGGACGCAACACGATTAATCGAGTACAGAAGAACTCTTCAGGTTTTGCCGAGTATCCACAATGACCAGACATATCGAAACATGTACCAAAAAATTTATAACACGCCGTCGAATCATGACACCAAGAGTTTAAACGAAGTCAGCATAAACAGGCCGTTGAACGTTGAAGAGTCGTTCAGTTAGGCGGCGGAGCTCGAATAACACGGGTCCCTGTCAGTGCAGGAGAAAAGAGAGGAGAGAGTCGAGTTCGATCACGGGTCTGGCCTCGATGTACAAAAGGCAGCTCGTTATCAGCTGATCCCATCTTATCAGGCCGAACCGGCACCGCCGATAAATCATCCGAGTCCTTGGCGGGGCACCTTTAATTACCGGGCGTGCATCAGGGGAAAAAATATGAAGACGTAATACGTTATCCGGTTGCCTCTCTTCGTGCCTACCGGTAGGATAGGGAGGCTGGTCCAGTTGATGCGGAGAGGCGTTGCTCATAAATAATGAACACGTATTCATGAACGCCACTGGTTACTTCAGCCTCAAAGATGAGCTATGGCTAGCCGTGGCTTCCACTTCACCGAGGACGCTTTAACGTGTCGATTCCGAGGCGATCCTCTCTTCCGTTTGCCAACCACTCGTCCTGGCTGGATGTTTCTTGAAATATAGAGCGGGTTCGGGCAGTTTGGTCGCTTCGAGCGTTTTTCTCGAACGCGGACTAACTGTTTCGGTAAATGTCGGCTTCCTCGGCGTGTATTCAAATGAAGCATAAGTGTTGGAACTATCCACGGTTGTTCCGATAACGAGAAGCGTATTTCAAGATACCCGTGAATCGAAGGTGTCGTATTTGTGTCATATTTCAAAGCGTAATCATAGAGATGGTTGCTCCGTTTCGAGGTATCGGCAGAGTATTCCGTGGCATTATACTATTAAGTTAACGGGTCGAGGAAATATAGCAAAAGTTGGCGTGTTCCCGATTCAGCCATATAAGTCGTGGGCTAACCATGGCTAATCAGGTATCGGGTTCCCCTGCGGCACAGGAGAATCCAAAGTCCGATTGACGCTAATCTGTCGTATAAGCGATCGGAGACAGAGAGGCGCAGGGTCGACGGACCGTTTAATCACGAGAGGCCGCGAAAGAAGATGGCCGAGGTGGTAATGGCTAGCTCCGGAAGCTAAGCGATCAGGCCAGATAGGATGCAACGCCCTGGACGTATCGAACAGGCGACTCGTCGTCGTTGTCTCGAATAATCTCGAAGCGAACGGATATCTAAACGAGGACCTTGAAGCCAGCCTCGAGGCGATGCACGCGTACATATGTACGCTCGAGCGGACGTATGGAAGCGGAGTGGCCGGCAAGTGATATATATCGGCCGCAATATATCGCCCTCGATGGTACGGGCACCGTCCGATCTTCGGCTCGTTTAGAGAAGATAGTCGAGGAAGAAGCTTTCCTCCACGCACTCGTTGCAAACAACACGCCACCACGCCCTCGTGAAACAATGTGATGGTTAACCTAACAAGCTCTCATCCGCTTCGGCGTGCCGGTACCCTACCGTGGTGCACGGTTGCAGCTCGTTCCACTCTCTCCGTCCTGGCCTGGTCGCCACGCTGAGACGCCTAGGGCAACACTTCCAGGACATTGCTGTATACCGATATTCTCTTGCGATAACGATGTTGCGACATACGCTAGCCAAGCCGTGGGACCGCGGGGTTACAACTGGTATTAACCCTTTGTGTCCGTAACAATTTCATGCCTGTGTATCGAACTGATTGGAACGGACTGCCTGATCTTGTTTTTCGTCTTTCTTTTGCCAGACATTTTTATGTGTCAGACTTCTAATCCACCGATTCTAACATTTTCTCCGGTATTCTGACTGCATTTGCACACTTTGTTTAGGTCGAACTATGTAGACTCCGTCTGGTGATGATTAACGGTAGAGAAAGGACCAATTTGTCTAAGGTTTATATAACAATTCGTGTATGTATCAATTTGTTTAAGGTTTCAAACGTAGGAAGAGTTTATAGGGTCTAGGATCCAGAAAAGGGTTAGTGCATAGATCTTTGGGAAAATGTTCAGATGCTAGGAAGAACTCGAACAGAGTATGAAGCTACATTCTCCTTTGCAAATTATCCTCTGTATTAAATCAGACTAACTCAAACATCCATAAGTTAACGTCAAATGTAACAAAAATTTAAAAAACACAGATGTGAAAACTTTCGACCATCTTCAACTGTTCCATCCACAGTCAAATGAAAAACTTCAATCGCGTTATGCTCCCACATTTACCTATCGGCTAACTATAATTTACGTGGAAATAAGTAGCGATATTTATGCCTCTTCCGATTAATAAAAAGTAGTAGAATCATTGACCCTTGTGTTTGGAGTTACAAGCAATTGTTCGTAAACCGTATCCATATCCACGGTTCTGCAAGAACAAGGCATTCTTGTCTTGTTTTATCGATATACTGTCCACCTAGACGAAACGTAACTCTGCTTGGCTAGAGACGTAAAGAAAGACGTAGTTAGACAGGATACGACGTTCTTGGACGACGAGTCAGGAGACAATCTGCCATCGGGTTGTAGCATGGATCGGTGGAAACGCCTGGAATTCAATACCCTTCTGTTCCTTGGGGGGATCCAAATATGGAACTCAGCAACGACCTTTGTAGGAAGCCATAGCCGGCACTGGAAACACGAAAGTACCGCGCGCGCCTTTTGTTCGAACACCAATGATACCTAAATGAACGACTCACTTTCCTCTTTCGGTTATCTAAACCATGATATAATTAAGTATGTTACTTCAGAAAATTTGTATAACATTATTATACATTAATATTCATATTTAATCTTTCCTTGTTAATACAGTACAAATACAAAATTAATATTTTGGACTTTTCGTTGAAGGATTTGTAAACTGCAATGAAATATGAGTGAATAGAGTGAAGGAAAGTTAAAAGCAATTTCATAAGTAATACTGCTTATTATCGAAGTAGGATTGAACATTGGTTAAAGGATTAAATATTATCTAAAGTGAAATATATGTCCGTTTTATCTATGATTCTGTTGAACGTATATCCATGTTATCTGTACAGATAGTTTCGTCAGGGTACTTCAGTCGAATATGTTGCCTTTCGAATATGTCCAGATTATAGTGTCGATGTCGGTAGCATCACTAATTTCAAAAGAAACTTCCATCTCGCACCTTTTGGCCATAAGTCGAATTCGTACCGGAGGCTAAGCGTAGCTCGGTTCCATAAAGAAAATATCATCACCGTGGGCCACGGAGGCAGTCAGAAAGAGGTCGGCGACAGGTTACTCCGACACCGTCTGCTCCGTTCTTGAGGTCCTGTTCGATTCCTACTCCTTTCTGTCGGCCACCACCACCGTCGTACAGTTGGCCACCACCACCATGGACCTTTATCCACCACCACTGCTTTCAGCTACCACCTCCTTGTTCGCAGGTAGTGCGGGGCACCTCGCCATGTGACTGATTCCCCTTCTCCTAAGGTTGACGAGCGGTGGGCCTGCCTACCTGCCGCCCGTTGCCCCGCTCCCATTACGACGCGGACTCTCGCGGCAGGTGCACCAACCTAAGTGCCACTCCGCTTACCTGTGTGTCGTGCCTACCAAGCCAAGTGTGTCCGGTGGTCAGGTTCTTCCCTCTCTCTCTTCCTCTTTCTTTCTCTTTCTTTTTTTCCTCTTCCTCCTCCTCCTGTCACACACACACACTCTATCTCTCTCTCTTTCTCTGTCTTTCTCTGTCTCTCATCTTTTTCACCCCCTACCCGGCTTCGTCCTTCTCCCTCTGTCTCCGTCTGTCTCCTTCGACGTCGCTTCACGCAGCAGTGCGGTGTTGTAGTGTCGTGTCATCCTGCGCTACGTCAACGATCCTCCCGAACGGTGGAGGCAACGATCGACCGCGTATACCGCAACGATTCCGTCGCTACCGGGTCCTCTGGTGACCCACGGGACAACGTTGGCCAGGTTCAGCCTACGCGTCCTTGCGGCACCCTCCTCTGACGGCCGCCGCGCGTAAACAGTCGCACGGATTCGATAACTGACCGCAGTGTTTACGCGAGCCCCGAGTAGCTCGGTCGTCCCGTTTTCGGGATCACCTAGGTGTATCGCGAGTGTCAGTGGGATCCTCGTCGAGGGGATCAGTGCACCGGTTCGAACAAGAGACTGGTCCCCGGGACGCAGTTACGGAAGAGGGGACAGTGAAGGTGTCAAACGATTCGCGACTTGCTCATTGACATTTCCGTGACATTTTGGTGTCCGCGATTTTCGTGTGACGCGACAGTGAGAGATTGTCCCCGTGGCCGACGACACGGTCGAGAAAGTCGCAAGGCCAGAGGTGTATCGGAGTCGATGACGGATACCCCGTGCCTTATCACCGCGGACGGTCCCTTATCTGTGCTTATCAGCCCGCTGGAATCGCCGCCGGACGTGCGACTCGACGAAACCGAACCAACGCGAAAACCCTCGATTCCTGGTGTCCTCGTTCATCGTACGTGTCCTTCGCGCGCTGCTATATGATTCTTGCTGGACTTGTGCGTTCGCGCGTGGATCAGATTTGACGTTCAACAGGTGGCTCGAGATCGAGGGTGCACCAGATCCCGCGCGAACGGAGTTCTGCACGAGACTGTGACAGTTGTTGCATCGGTTACTTCCTTCTGCGGCACGTCGATCGATGATTGATTCCCGAAGGACTATCTTGTGACAGAGGTCAAACTGGACATACTCACCGCCACGTCGGGACGTACGGAGTGGAGATGTCCGCGGGTCGCTGAGAGAATGAGGGAGCTGGACACCGAGAGCCCTGTTGTCTGGCCAGCCTGGTGTTATACTGGTGAGTTCATTATCTTCTATGGATATCGAACTAGTGAAATTTAACAGTCCCTTGAACGTACAGTTCCACGAACTATTTAAGCATCATTTAAGCGAAGCTTGTTGTATTGTGTGCTGTTGCGATTTATTTCCGTTGTCTTTCGTGTGAATGGGAAATTGTAAAACGATTGTTTAACAATAAGGTTGAGGCTATTAAGGTTCAGATTGTAAAGTTGCCATTTGACTTGTACGAGTTTAGGTGACATAAGTGAAGCACTGATAGATGTATCAATTTGTTATCATTTATTTCTGTTGATTTTATCTGAGAGATTATGTAAATGGAAAGGTGAAACATTGTTCATATTAAGGATATTGGAGGTGCCATAATTGAAACATGCTAGTACAGCTCTTGATTTTACATGAAACTATGATGTGGTTGGGAAATTGATGAAGTAATAATTATTTCAAAGTCATCCTATTTAATCGTGAAATTATTATTAAAATTCAATACGTATTCAAAGGTGACATAAATAGAGTACTGATTAAAGATCTACAGCCTATAATTGAAATTGATTAATGATTAATAATGAAGGATTACAAGAAGAAAATTAATGAAGTGAAGTGTTCCGAATATAATGTCTCTTTCCTTTGAAAAAGACGTACGATATTCTATAATAAAATAAAATCTTCCAAGTGCTGTTGACACGTCTGATAAGAGCGTTTGAAAAATAAAGAAGCGATTGATTCGCTTATCAAACCCAGTAGGAGTGAGTTGTGATGTACTGCTACTTCAGATTGAAAGGTTTTACGGTGTTACAGAGTGACATTGTACTTACATACTACTGTATATTTTTCTAGAAGCTATAGTGTAGAGAAGTGTACGGTGTACAAAAAGATTATTACAATCAAATGACAGTTTCTTGATTATTAAATGTATAGCGAGTCACAGTTATTGGAAACTTACGAAAAATATTTGACCATACACTTCCCAAAATTACCATAACTACCATTTCTAGAATTGCCATATTTAACTGTTGTTAAATATTTGTCCATAAAGGTGTGAATGACAGAAGTTCAAATAAAAACGTGGTTACAGTATTTGAACTATTCTTCAATAGTTCGATCGAGTGACAATACAGTTACCGTCAGAAACGTGACATTCAACGTGCCAAGCCGTTTCGCGGTTCGCCAATCGTCAGTATCGAAAGTAATCCGTTGATATTCCGCCAGGTCGTTAAAGTGTTAAGTTCGCGAATCGATTCTCATGAGTCGACAGCTGTATCGGCGGTACGTGTTGATAGTGGACAAAATGATATCAAGCACGTTGTAACAGGATGCCATTCGCGGTGACGAGTTGCGTAAAGCAACGAAACAACACATGTGCAAAAAGGTAGGCGTTGCTCGCTGCTCACCGCTGTTGGAATTCGCGCTCGATATACATACATATCCCGTCCACCGTTCACGGCTGACGTACGAGAAACAAACACGATCGTCGATAAGGGGATCTCGAATTATGTTTTAAGATCATTTGGAATTACATAACGCGGAACGGGAACAACGTTCGATTGCCGTTTGGTATCGAGGTCGTTTCTCCATTCGTTGCCCACAAAATCTCCGATCGAATTAACGCGTTTAGCTTCTTAACAGAAATGGACGCGTTAATATCTCGAGAGATCTTTGAACGTCCAAGATTCGTCGAAAAGACAGTTACTAACTGTTAATTACTCTTTGACAATATTTAGGGACTTTCAGTATACTTAGTGTATATTTTACATATACTTTCAAATATTTAATAATGTTGACAGGTAAAAATGTTGTCAGGTGTAGATTTATGTCATCCAAATGTGATACGATCAACGTGTTAATATGTTCACCTATCGGTCAAATATAGAGATCAGCGGATTCAGTAATCTAGAGATAAGGAAATACAGAGAAATAGCGACGTAGGAATAGAGGGATTTGGGGATAAGGGGACATAGAGATATGGAAATCCAATAATGTAGAAATCTAAGGATAGAACATTCTAAAAATGTAGACATCCAAGCATGTGCTGATCTAACAACGTCGAAATCTGAGGATATAGTGACTTAGTACTGTTGAGATCTAGAATGTGGTGGTCTAGGGCTATAGAAGTGTAAGAATATAGGAATACAGAAGTAGGTATCCAGAAGTAGGTATCTTAGAATACTTGTAGGGTTCTGGAGCTAATAGAAATCTGGAGGAATAAAAATCTGGGGCTAATAGGAATCTAGAGGTATAGAGATCTACAGATGTGAGAACCTGGGGATATAGGGAACTGGGGCTAATAGTAATATAGAAGGTGTAGAAATCTAAGGTTGTAGAGATCTGGAGGTGTGGGAATGTAGGACTAATAGTAATGGAGCAGTACAGGTGTCTAGGACCAATGACAATCTAAAGTATCTAGGGCTAATAGTAATCTAGAGGATGTAGAAATTTAAGAATGTAGGGATCTAGAAGTACAGAAGTCTCTATAATAATAGTATAGGGACCTATAGGCTAATACTAATTTTAAAATGTAGGGATATACTAATAGCAATCTAGTATATGGATCTAGAGCTAATAGTTATCTTAATGTGTAAAGTGGACGTAAGAATCTACGGATATGGAGATCTTGAAATGCAAGGCTATAAAGATCTAGAAATGTAGACATTTAGTGATATATGAATACGAAAACCTGAATCGAGTATTTCTTTGGCAAATAAAAGTATCGTTTAACATAGAATTAAAAGGCTATCGAACACATTTTCACGTGAAACAGTGTATACCATTCTGTCCGTTGGCCATTATTTCTTCATAAATGTCCCCTTTATCCGTGCTCATCGACGTTGTTCGGCGAAGTTCGATGAAAACGGAGGAGCGTGATGATATTTTCGGTGCCCCTCGCCATAAAAAAGATCCCCCAGAACCTTAAAAGGGTGCGTGGAGCGAGACAGAGGAACTAATGTCGAAGTGTGTAATTACGGTTCTCGATCTTGACAATTAGGAGCCGTTGGAAGCTGTCGGTAGCGAATAGGCTCCCACTTAGCTGCCGAAATTCCCAGCAGCCTTATCTCGGCGAATCGGGCTCGGTTATTCGTCGGGTTCTTCTAATTAAGAGGGCCTCCGCTGATTTTTTTGTTTGCTCTCTTTCTTTCGAAGGAATTATCCCCTCGACAACTATCCTACCGACAATTCGATCGCTTCTATCGCCAAATCGAACCTTTTCTCTTAGTAATTTTTGATTACCAGAGATTATCCAGAATTTCATAGCTGAATCTGCTGAGTTAATTTTCTCATAGGTTTCCGCAGCTTCTGTCTTTCGAATATTTATTTTGTAATATTGATAGTAATATAACAGTAATTATGATATGTTTATATATTGACATTTGAACGATATTAATTTTATTTTTATGTGTATTTGTCCTGACTTACCCCTAAATTTTTGCAAGGTATATTATTTTAACACTTGAAGCTACGTGTTGATTAATTTTTATCAAGGCTTTTAAGTGCGTAAATTCGTAGTTAAACAGATATATCCAAAATAACGAGAAAATGCAGCACATGTCCGTTCGTACACGTCCCCCATCAGTGTGTCCACATCAGCGCACAATGGACACAGTAATCAGTGGCTTTTTCACGGGAAACGCGTTAACTTTCGAACCGTTTCACGCGTCTTCGTTAACCCGTGCCCCGTGAGTTCGGTGACAGCTTGAATCTCGCGAAACGAATTTGTAATATAACGACGAGGTAATGGTTGTACCGTGTGCTGCAGGCGACAACTGATGGGATTAATTTGATCGTGGACACAATTTCTCGATTCTTGCCTCGTTGCTCGGCTCGATGATTAATCGAGACTCGCGTCTCGAACGTCCTTGACGAATGATGTTTCATAGAAATCGTGCGATTCGAAAATCATCGGCTGATCTTGAATTTATCAGAACTGGAATAATTCTCTGTTTTTTTCAAGGGATTATCTTATCGATAGATAGTGAAATTTTGATAATTTAAGGAAAATTTAGGAATATGTACATATGTTGACAGGGACACGATTTTGACTTGCAGCCTCTGCAGATACATACAATAGTTAGGTTATGGATGACTTGGAAATTAATATTTTACTTTAATATTATTATACACTAATATTTAGACATTAATATCATCATGGAGCACTTTTGATTTAAGTCAAGGTTTTAAGTATGTATACAAAAGTCCAGTTATAAGATTAATTTCGTTTAGTGTCCTTTTGCGAGGTTTAGGTTATGTGACGATCAGTTCTTCATTATTTATTTGTTATCAATTTTTGTTGCACACAGGTGCCTAATATTACAATATTAAACTTGTTGAGCAGATAAATACACTTCAAATATTAAATTTGACTTTGCTGAACTTGATCATTGAACTCCTCAACTATGGACCTTGCATTCAAAGTGTTAACCTAAATTTTTGCCCGCTAAATCATTCGCAGTCACAATTGAAACGAAGCGAAGAGCTTCCAAGAATCACGATCCATCCCCTGTGTATCCGTGTATCGTCGCACCATGTAGGGTCTTCGAGCGGAAATCTCGTATACGCAAGGCTGACGATCCTCGAGCTCAACGTCGTGAAACAAGACTCGGTTAAATATCGGCTGTCGTTCAAAATACGAACGGCTAACAATCGTCGATTGACTTGTTTATGGGCTACAAAGAAAATCTGATGCTCGTGGCGATGAATGAGCAAGCGTCGTCTCGTTTTCATTGTTTCTGACGGCACACGAGCTGAGTTACACGCACCGCCCACGCGTCACCGTTTAACGCTTACCTCTGTATAGAATCTGTGCTGCTTCGAGTTCGCGCGTTCTCTAATTTTATTATCGTATTTTACCCGTTTGGTCTAATTATTTAAAATCATTATGGGGTACAAAGATAAGTACTCTTATATATAAAGGAGACAATTATGTAGAACAATAAAGTTAAGGAAAGTAAAGATTTTATTTATTAGAAATTTTATTTCGTAGTTATAGTAGTACTAACAGTTAGTCTCTCAATTCCAAAATTTCTGGTCTAATTTCTAAATTGAAGTTTGCACCTAAACTAAATTAACTTTCTAGTGTTGTTATCAAGTCAAGTTTCTATCACCTCTTCGAGAGTTGTCCGGCAATCAATCACGCCGTCATCTTCGTCCCGTACCAAAGAGGTCTCGTACGGTTACACAATCTCCGCGAAGAAAAATGGTATTCTCGTGGACGAACCGGACGAGCGTTTCCAGAAATCGAGAAAAACGTAGTTGCCTTCGTCGAAAGAGTTGAGTTTCCAAAGTGGCCGCGAACGCGTCGACCGGCGGGACAAGTTTTCTCGGCCTTTCAGAGAGGAGCTCGCTGAATGGATCGGGCGTGTGGTCGAAGGAATCGTTTCGCCTCCATTGTGGCTGACAGTACATAAAGCGAGCCTCTAACTACGAGTGATCTCGCCCACGTATCGCCGCCACCTTGTCATGTTTAATTTGTCCACGGACCGACAACCGGCCGACGTATGATTCGATAGTTTGTCGCGGGACACGCGATCGTCGGCCACGATTAATGTCAACATCGACCGCGATTTTCTGCGATTACTTGCCTTTGACTATGAATCAGTTTCGTTCGAAATGGAGCAGAGCGTAGTAAACTTCGGACCGAAGGTGATACCGACGTCCATGGATCTACTCGCGAAGTTTTTCAAATCGAATTCAACTGGAATTTTTATATACTTTTTACTATAACAGTTTGTCGTAATTTTAGGGTTAGTTATGTTCAATACTAAGTTTACCTTTATTTAATACTGGATTATGTTTAATATTACAGAACGTTCTAATCGCAGTTAAAATTAATTTTGCGCCGCAAGTTATATGAAATATGAGATTTGGGAAATATACAGAGTTCTGTGAAATGGTGACCATTTCGTGTCAGATTAGGGTGTTAGAAACGATTCGGAGTCTAAAACACGCCAGGTTTCGTCGTTACGTTTCTTCTTCCAGCAATGGCGTCGAGTCATTATCGAGTTCTCGAAGCTTTCGTGGCCGTTAAAATCCACGCAATCTTTTCTACCGACCACGTTTTCTCGTCCAGCGACACAATAATGATACACGAACGTATCCACGACTGTCGATCAAACGAGAAACTGATTCAGTATCTTGGTAATGGGCAGACAGAGGGAGAGAGAAAAAGGAGAGACAGAAATAGCCGGATCAAAGGGACAAAGTAACTGAGAGAAGGGACGAAACGGGTCCAGGGTATTACGCGGTTTGGGCTTCGTGGAAAGGGAGACCCTTCGTGTTCGCAGCCGCGAAATAACGTTGGTGGTTTGTGGTTTTTCATACGTGCAAGAAGTCACAATGGTGAACGAGTGATCCATCTACGTGGCGAGCCAAAAGCCTTCTTGGACGTGGTAGAAGAAGAAGAAGAAGAAAAGGAGGTGGCTTTTGTTCCCACCTCGAAGCAACTTCGAGCTGTCTGCCACTTTTTCTCGTTTCACCCTCTTTCATCTTTTTCTCGCTTTTTAATCATTCTTTGGTGCTAAGTTAATTATCAACTGACATTTTACACTTTACTGCCAGATATATTTAACTCGGTTTGCCGTTTCTTCGCTTCTAATAAATTCATACATGTTTAATGTCAGAGATGTCTCTAATTTTCTAATTCAAATAATAGGACGGAGAAGATGCTTTCAGTACACATCTTGATATCTCATTCTTCTTCGTTCACTTTCTTTCAACGATCTTTTAGATTTAATCAAAATTTGCCACTTTTCATCAGAAGTGTTTAAGATGTAACAAATCTATAGTTAAAGATTGCGATTAGAATGTAGGCTACATTTTGTAAGAGTCATTTAACAATCTGCAGTAATGAAAGACTCGTTAATAACCATCAAATGTATACAAATACATTTCAGCGAGAATTGTACAGAAGACAGTATACAATTGTTACGTTTAATGTTACAACCCGATGAAAAAATGATCCATCAAACTGCAGGAAGTTCCAGCGCATTCAAGGTGTGAGATACAGTGAATCGAATAGCTTGGAGACTCGTCATCTTCCAAAGCAAACAATCTTTCACGGTCAGACGATCAGACACATTTGTGGTCATCTAAATCAAACGGTGGCCCCGGTATTCATCGGAACGAATCGGAGAGCAGTTAAATCGTTCCCAAAGGAATCGATAGAAGAAAGAACTAACTGATCCGGAGGAAACACGCGGGATGCAAACGGTTGCTGGCACCTTGTCCCGCCAGGTGACGAGGGAAGTCCTTAATCGCGTCATGACGTTTTCATACGGTGAATCGAGCGAAGTCACGTCACTTAATTGCCCCACGAATCATTGAATAGCTTCTGTGCGCATCGCCATAAGCATTTATCTTTCGGGAAACGCGTGGAAAGGAAACGTTTCGTCTACCTGGCGCCATTACCTACCTGCTGGCCAACAGGGACTGTCGATAACGAGCAATCAGAACCAGAGAACATTCAGCTCTCGATAAAACGAGACTCCGATCGAGAAAAATCGAAGCGGGTACCAGCTGGCGAGGCTTTCTCGCGCGAGTATAATTGCTACTGGATACTTGGAAACTTCTGCCGGTTTCTTGCAGGTAGATCGATGTTAATTGCCTGGGAAATGGCGATGCTGTGACGCTCCCTGAAATGTATCGTCTTGGAAAGTCCATTTTTCAATTGGGGCACTGGAAACTTTACAATCGTTACTGTTTGTTTTTGCTAATTGTTATTCCTCTCTTTGAATACTATCGTTATCATGGTATACACAAAATATTATGGTATGGACTATTCATACACATTTCTGTATTGTTCGAAAATGGACGGAAACGCTTGTATTATAAATATTTTATAAATGATTATATGAAATAATATAAAAATTATGTGAAATGTTTTGCACACAATATCTTTGTCTTACATTTGCACACAATCATTCAAAAGTTTCAGAGAAGTCCTCTACAGAATTTTAATGCTGTATCAATTTGCTGTTAACGTGTCAATGTTGAATCATTTAGTAGTTGACAAATGAGTCTGCTCATGTTGAACAGTAAATATTTCATAAGAGTTCGAGTAGTCTTGCCTTCTGAATGGGGAAGCCACAACTTTTTGCCACCCATGGCATCCGCCATGTTTCAAAAACGGTACCTAAATAAAACTAGCAAATCCTATAGCATTATAATGTCAACACAACAGCATTGATTTTGATTTCTAACATTTATCTAGAATTTTGTTTCATTATCCGTCAAAGAGAAATTGCATCAGAATCCCTGATTAGAATAAAGCATAACTAATGGCGGGTTCCATTGACATTTAATTTCGCAATCGGGCAGATAGGTGAAAAAAAAGAGGAATTGAAAGGCAATTGTCGAGGAAACAAAAGCACAGGTGCGTGCACAACTCGTCGAACGAGTGGATCGGTGGATCCGTGACTTTGAGCATATTTAGCCGTCGGGTTGGCACGTCTGCCTACCAACTACGTACGAAGACGTTGCTTCGTTGCTGGCGTGTCGGTATGACAACCCAGACGACACGCCGATGGAATACGAAAACGTTGTCCTTCTTGCGAACGGGTATAACAGAAGCCGCGTTGTCGTTGTCGTTCACCGTTTTTCTTTCACCGTGTGAATTGTATTTTTCGAACACCTCTGTCGGTCTTGCCTTCCCTCCTGAAATTCAATCGTGCGTTCACGTTCGATCTCTGCCTTCGACTTTTAATTCACCGCATTGTATGGAAACGCGAAAAGACATCTCCGATCTGCTGTTCAGATTTATACCCCTTTCGAAAATGGAACATTTTTCATTATTCACGTAGAATTTAAGTTTTAGTTTCTTAATCTGCTTATGACTGCTTGTAGTTTTAATTAAATTTTATTAAATATATAATATTGTAATATTATATCTATATTACTATCACCATCGCTATATTAAAAAGTAGTGGTTGAAATTTTTTCTCGAGTCTTATCGATAGCGATCTCGATCCGCGCTGAACTTACAAGTGGGTCGATAAAAATGCTGGTGGAACCCGTATCGATCTTTCGATCGTGACAATGATCTGACGATTAAAGATTGACTTCCGCCGGATCGACACAACGTGTGCTCGATCGAGATTCGTCGGCGGATTGCGAGCAAGCGTCGCTTGTAAAAATCGTTATCTGTCGGAGGGTCCGAGTCATTTGCATTTTCATAGGGCCTCGAGGTGTAGTTCACGGCTCGTTAGATCGGCACCGTGCACCGGGAGCTATCTGCACGCGCTTCGACACATTTCACGCATCTTATTCTACTCGTTAAAGTCGCCGCGATCTACTCGAACGCGCGCGAGAATTCGACCAACCGCGTGCCAGAACAGTGAAATCATTCCGAGGATGAAATATCGCGGTGTAAAGCCTTGTTAAATATGCAAACGACCCTATTATCGCGTATAAAAACCAGATCTAAAGTACTTATTTTTTTACCGATACGTTTTTGGGGCCCGGAGCTAAGACTTCTTCCTTGAATTTTACCTTTAATTTATTCAACGTTTAATTGAAGTTTTATGTTATGCCTTGATTGTTAGATATGTAATTAAAAGTTGCTGATAGAATTTGCCATTGAAAGGAATATTTTAAAATGTTTACACGTTGCAAGCAAATCACAATTTTTATCAAACATTCTAGAGGCAAAATGTTGAGTTAATCACTTGAAATGATCATTAAAGATAATTTGCATGAAGTAATAGATGTTTCTGTGTACATGATCTCCAATACTGTAATTCATCAATCAGAAACTTCCTTAACTTCAGTATCATGCAACTTTAGCAGAGATATACTCAGATATTCTATAACTGAAGTGTTCAATTTGTTGAAATAATTATTTATTATTGTACATATAACTTGTTGAATGGTACAAAATTCTTCTACTGTCGACAGATCTTCAATATTCATCAAAGGATATAAACACAAACTTCTTGACCAATATTTAGCAATCGAAGTCCAGCAATGAGCTATTTCTGAACGAAGCCACTCAGCCAACTCCTTAAAATTATCCACTCCTAGATTGTCAATAACTGGCAAGAAACATAACCTTGACAGATGAATTGATTAAAATTTATTCAACAGAACCAGAAACTTCATGACCAATATTTAGCAGCCTCCAGGTGTATTTAGCTATTTCTGAACAAAGACACTCAGTCAACTCCTTGAAATAATTATGTAATCTTCACTAGATAATTTGTCATCAACTAGCAAAAAATATAACTTTGATAGATCATCATTGACATTAAAATTTATTCGACAGAACTAGAAACTTCATGAGCAATGTTTAGTAGCCTCCAATTGCATTTAGCTATTTCTGAACAAAAACACTCATTCAATTTAAGATAATCGACAAAACTCCATACATCATGACCAATATTTAGCAACCTCCAGTTGCATTTAGCTATTTCTGAACAAAGACACTGAACTTAAAATAATCATTCACTCGTAACCAGGCAACTTGTCTACAAATAAATAATATAATTCTAACATAAGGTTATACGAAAAATCATATAACGACAAATCTAACGATTAATAATCCAGCATTCAATAGGATTACGGTGTCCTGTGCGAGTACGTTCCATAATTAGCCGGTCTATTAATTGATATCGAATCGGACAACTGCATCGATCAGGCTTCGGGGCCAGTTTGCTTGAAACGTGATCGTGGAGTTGGCAGAGGGGCAGACGAGCAAAAGGAGAAGTCCGATGGAAGCGTACACCAAAGACAAGGACATCCAGCGAAAGAAGGAAGGAGATTGCGGGGACCAAGATGAAAAACAAGAAGAAGAAAGAGGGAGGCACTTAAGTCTGGTCGTGTATCCCTGCTTGAATCACGGTATTGGTAGCCGTGCGGCGAAACCGGAAAAGGGCAGAAAAAGCCGATACTCGACGGCGCCACCTTACGCTTCCTTCGGTCTCTTAATTTAGACGCCGCCCCGTGAAAATATTCTCTGTCTCCCCTCCCTTCTGCACCCCTTTCCCTACCTGTCCCTCTTCTGGCCGCCGTGAACGAGGCGAGAGGGACGTTGGTTATTGCACCGTCGACTATAGAAACGCCGTAAACACGTCGCGGACGCCGGAGACGGGATAAAACGTCGGTTTTATGCGAAGGCGTTACCGGACGAGGGAGATTCCCCTTCGTGATAGAGACATGTTTTCAGGTATTACCCGCTCGTGGACAGGTACGGGCTTTTAGAGCAACGTTACGACCGCCTTGGAACGCAAGCTCGCTCTTAATCGGAGACACCGGGCTGCTGGGACCCTCCCTTCTCTTGCCTCTGCCTCTACCATCTTCTCTCCACGAGAGAAATCGTTGGACCACGATTTTACGTCGATATTTCGGATCGAGGAATTGCGGCACGTCGAGATAGCGATGCTACGAGCGGACCCGGAGACGTTTAATCGGATTAGGGTGTCGATTGTCAGCTAGGGATTTCGATTCCTCCTGTCCAGTCGCGGGTGTTCGGGGTTTTCGGCAATCTGATACCTTACAGCCGGAGGAAGTTCGGTATTTATTTAAGCGGATGAGGTTCTGCGGATTTTCAAGGGGTTGATTAGGAGGTTAATCTCTTCTGGGACGAGCTTTTGGTGGCGGGAAAAAATGTCGAATATTTTTCTACGTAATTACATATTACTTGATTCAAATCGGTGGTTAAGTTTGAATTCTGAAAGGATACATGTGATCAATTAGGAATAATATACATGATCCATGGTAATAATATTTATACATATATAATATTCATATGTGGATCGTTTAATTTGAGGAGACACTGAACTTAGGGCTACACATGTGGCTGTAAGAGCTACACATGTGAAGAAATGATCGCTTGAAAATTAAATATTAGCGAGGTCGATGGAATTAATGATTAACCTATCTCTTCGTAAGTGTAGAATTATGTAACCTTAAAAAAATATTATTCTCAAAATTTGTTCTTTCTGACTATGCAAAGAATTTAGTAAAATTAAAATTCGACGTGAAAGGAAATGATTACGAAAGATTTTCTAATTTTCGTGATTTCGTATGGAATAGCAAAATATAATAAAACTGCTCGGGAATTAGTCATTAATGGATTGAAGTAATTAAAAATCCGGATTACATCGTCGCGAGAAAGAGAAAATCGTAAAAAGTTATACGATATCGTTTCGAATCTGTTTATTAGACACTATAAAGTTTTGCATTTAATTTGCTCAAGTAAGATATCAGAAGTGAAGATTATCGAAATAAGGGGCTTTTAATCCGATTACGTTAATTAAGTCAGTGCTATCTGAACTCTTCCATTACAACTAAGAGTTAGAAAATTCTTAATATTATTACGGGGATCTCTATAAACGTTAAATATGATTTTACAGCGTTTTATAGTTCATGTTTATAAAATCTTCAAGTCTCCGACTACCGATTAATGTATAAAGCTTACGTTATTATATAGTTATTTCTGATTATACGCGAATGACTATAGGGAATATGGGACCTTGAATTTTTATTAGTTTTGGGATTTTAGGATTTTGGAATTTTAGGATTTTGAAAATTAAAAATTTTGGGTATTGAGTATTTTGGGACGTTAGGACTTTGGAAGTTTAGGATTTTGGGACGTTAGAACTCTGGGAGTTTAGGAATTTGGAAATTTAGTATTTTGGAAAATTAGAACTTTGAGAATTTAGAATTCCGGAGTTTTAGAATTTTGGAACGTTCGAACTTTGGGACTTTAGGATTTGGAACTTCAAGACCTCGGCACTCTGGGAATTTGGGATCATAGAATTTCTGAACGTCTCCAATTTCCTAATTTCTCCAAAATCTCCTCAAATTCCCCAAATATCCAAATTTTCCAAGTTCTCACATTTCCAAACCCTCAAACTCTGATACCTTACAAATACAAAAATCTACATATCTATAAATCCTAGCAAAATCTCGAAACGCATCCAAAGCAGTATTCACCTCGACAAAGAATTAAGCGGAATTAAAACGAGAGGTAATATTAAAAGGAGATAGTAAGGGTGGAGTTGGAATTAATGTCCAACGAAGTGCATCGGCGAAAAAACGAAGGCGAACGAGAGCAAGCGAAAAGGAACGAATCGCGGTCAGATTAAAGGACAGCTTGATAAAACAAGCAACAAAATGGAGCAAATGGAAAAGAGCTTTCAGCCGGCGAAAGAAGAAGTTGAGAAGGAAGCGGCGTTACGTTTACGCCCACCGAATCGTAGCAGGAACGACACCATCAGCAGAAAAGGTAGAAAGAGACATTTGAAATCCGTATGGGTATTATACCTTTACGATACCGTCCCCCGCCATAAACGTCACGTATCTTTGGCTAAAGAGTGGTGCCCCTTGCTCACTCACCGACCTTTTATTAACGACGTGACTCTCCTCGCTTCCGGGACGGAGACAAATGGAATAAAGGGTTGTTGCACTTGGTTCAACTTTTCAAACAATTATTGTGGATAGGAAAGATTTGGCACTTTATGTTGGTGTGGTTTAGGTTATATTCAGTTTGCTTTCTCAAACTTTTGAGATCTACTGGAAGGTTGGATTAGGTTAGATTAGATACTTGGATAGTACATTGTTGCTAAAGATTTTGAAATTTGAAAAAGTTTCAGTCTCAAGCTTTCAGAAACTCGAAATCTGGCAATGAGTTTTTCCAAGTCTACAGGTTTCCCCAAATTTCACTAAATGCATGTTCCCAAAATTCTGTTTTCCCCAATTCGTCAGATGCCCTATTCATGATTCCAATTCCTCAAATTCTCAATTCTCCAAATCCTTAATTTTCAAATCCCCATATCTCCAAATGCAGAATTCTCTAAATCCCCAAATCTCCAAGTTCATAATTCTCTAAATCCCCAAATCTCCAAATCCTTAATTCTCCAAATCCTTACTTCTCTAAATCCTTACTTCTCTAAATCCCCATATCTCCAAATCCATAATTCTTCAAATCCTTAATTCTCTAAATCCTCATATCTCCATATCCATAATTCTCCAAATCCCCATGTCTCCAAATCCATAATTTTCCAAATCCCCATATCTCCAAATCCATAATTTTCCAAATCCTTAATTCTCCAAATCCCCATATTTCCAAATCCATAATTCTCCAAATCCCCATATCTCCAAATCCATAATTCTCCAAATCCCCATATCTCCAAATCCTTAATTCTCCAAATCCCCATATCTCCAAATCCTTAATTCTCCAAATCCCCATATCTCCAAATCCATAATTCTCCAAATCCGCAAATCTCGAAATCCTTAATTTTCCAAACTTCCAAATCTCCCAACTCCATACTTGAAAGTTGACTACCCAAACCCCGACAATTTATCCCTGCTTCTTACCGGGGAATACCACACTGACCCCCGTGCATTTCCGAGAATATTCCATTGCGGAGGATCAGTAGGTTTCCGCTTTCATCGTTCGTTACACGACACCCAGTATACGCAGCGTCGACCGCAGCCGAGAATTTCCTCGTCCGACCGCGATCGGCCGTAATGATCCGTGCGGTTTTCATTGGCGTGAAATACGCGACGTTTACACGCTCGTTTCGTATCCTCTGCCCGCGAATAGCCGCGTACATGTACGCCCGCTGAGCGTTATTCCGCTCTCGATGGAAACGGGCTTGACCTTGCTCGCGCCGCGGAAATGGAGCGATTTTATGGAGAGGGCTGCATCCGCGGCTAGATAATCCTCGCGTACGGTTTACTGCCTCCAATGCTGATCCCGATCATCGAGAAACACGATGACAACGGCAAGGTGACAGCTTCGATTCATTCGACGCGATGATTTACAACCTGGTGTGCTGTTACACCATTGTGCTCGGCACTTTTCTGTTTCGATCGAACGCGAATAAATTATCCGCCATTTTATAGTTCTACGGTCAGTTGTGAGCACTGGGAACGCGGTTGTACCCACGGGTTGTGGGTACGTGTTCTCTGGGTAGTGGGGTACTGCGCTCTCGAAGTTGTGGACACACCTTTATTTTAGCAGACGGGGTCATCTTCGTACAATCATTTAGGTTCAGTTGTTCAATGATAGCTGATGTCATTATTAATAGCGCATTGGCGACACGTGACACTGCAAAGTTCTTTTACTTCACTCATTAGCATGCTTTTTGTTCCTTTACATCGCTAATGTGCGAGAAAAACGCTAACATTTCGTGAAATACATGTTTTTCTAGTTAGGTTATATAACTTGGTTACAATCTGCTGCTATCTGGATATTGGCGTATAATGTAGTAAATTGTCAGATTCGTGCACGTGAAATACTAGATTTTGGAATAGACACTTAAGTTTATCTTTGATGATATATAAGATCTATAGATTGATAGCATATAAGTGTAATGTGACACTTATGGCACAGTTTGGAGATAAGGTCTGATGAAAGAGTACATAAACTCATGATTAATATACGGATATCGCTTAGTGCCACTTGTTGAATGTTCTCACTTGTATTAAATAAAGGTGTATACTCTATAGAGTTTTCGAAACAACTACCTCCCTTCGTAACTGATCGCAATCGGTCACGTGTCGCGCTCAGTTTTCAAGGTACTGCATCGCAGATGATCAGTTTAATATATAACATTGGATAAACATGTGTGTTGACTGAAGTTATATTACAAACAATATTATTTCAAAATAAAAAGGAATAATGTTATATATCATTTATTCTATTATTTTAACATCATATTCCATCCCAAACAAACAAGTTCTGAAACTCACCTACATCTATTAAAACTCCACAAAATATTGACACTTTTTCTGGTATATTAACAAACAGGTAACAAGCAGATTAAACAGAATATTCTCGATTAGAGCATTTTCGGAATCGACTCACTTATATAAGTATCAATTATGAAATGCTTTTAGTATTCCCGATAAAATTAGCCATGATGAATGCCTACTTCGCTAATAAATTCGCAGTGTTACGTGTTCGTTGCAAGCCGCAAAACGTAACTGTTTGTGCATTCGCAAGTCTGGAGTGAAATTAAGCAAGATTTATGTTTGGTCAGCTCTTTTGATTGTGGACTCTTTTCATTTCGTGTTCCTATGGTCGATTCACGGTAACACTCGACGTTGGTCGAAATTTCGAACCGATCTCTCGACATTCTTTGTCAGTCGCATCAAATAATTTTACATCGTCACATATTAATTAATACAACAATCATCGCCGACAACTCTTCGTCAGATAATTGTATGTTTTTAATCGACAAAATGTGAAAACTTTTAATTTGCTCAAAAACATAAATCTTTTAATGGTCACATATTGAACCTAAATGTCAAAATAAATAATGGATAAAACTAGTTTATACAATGATTCTATATCTCGATGGAGACTAACAGACACTTAGATAAAATCTCTTAATAATTTCCCTGAATAATTGAAACTGAGAAATCCAAGATCCGACATGTTTACGGTTTCCATAAAACTATCGTTAATACCACTGAAAACAAGCTTGGATTTATAGCACCAGAACTCGAATGCAACCTATCAAAACAGATAAAAGTGTCCAGGCAAGTGTTATTTGCCGGCCGATCGAAAAGTTCAGGACGTTAAATGTCTCTGGAGGCTGAACATAACGTAAAGTATGTTGTGAATCAACCTTTAGCCTCCTACGAACCAGACAGGCCGGAGGTCAGTCGTTCGTAAAGCCGATGCGTAACCCGACCTGACCAAGTCCCGCAACTCGTAGCCTGCTGTTTTTATCTGACCGTATTTCAGGATGATTCCACGTTTAATGCCAAGCCTCGAGTTCAGCCTCTCTACCGACCGGCCACGGTGACAACTTAACCCGTGGATCCGGCTTTACGAGCGTGTCGAAGCGTCGAGCTGATCGGGCCAGGTTGAACAAGCGCGATAACCGTCCGGGAAAGACTGTTTTTAACCGTCCAATTCTCATAACTCAGATTGTAATTTCATATGGTTGACTTTTGTATTTTGTATTTTTTATGTGAATTAGTGGATCTAGGGCAGTGGGAAGATCAGGTGTGGATTGAGGAATGTGTGGGTACTTGGGAATTTAGGGATTTGGGGAATTTGAGGAATTTGGAGATTTGGAGTATTGGAGATTTAGGGATTTGAAGATCTGAGGATTTGGGGATTTAGGGATTTAGGGATTTGGAGATTTGGAGATTTGTGGATTGTGAGGAATTTAGGGATTTGGAGATTTAGGGATTTGGAGATCTGGGGATTCGGGGACTTGGGGATTTGGAGATTTGTGGATTTGTGAATTTGGGGATTTTGAGGAATTTGCGGATTTGGAAATCTAAGAATTTGGGGATTTGAGTATTTGGAGATTTAGGGATTTGAAGATCTGAGGATTTAGGGATTCGAGTATTTGGAGATTTAGGAATTTGAAGATTTGAGGATTTGGAGATTTGTGGATTTGTGAATTTGTGAATTTTGAGGAATTTGGGGATTTGGAAATCTAAGGATTTGGAGATTTAGGGATTTGGAGATCTGAGGATTCGGGGATTTGGAGATTTGTGGATTTGTGAATTTGGGGATTTTGAGGAATTTGGAGATTTGGAAATTTAAGGATTTAGGGATTTGAGTATTTGGAGATTTAGGGATTTAGAGATCTGAGGATTTGGAGATTTGGGGATTTAAGAATTTGGAAATTAAGAATTTGGGTGATTGGTAGTTTGGAAATTTAAAATTTGGATATTGAGAATGTGGAAATTCGTGGATTTGGGGAATAGAAATTTGGAATTTGTGAATTTGGAGATTTCGACATTTGACACTTTGTTAACTTGGTATTTTGGTAATTTGAAAATTTGACACTTAACGAACTTGTGGATTCGAATACTCGGAAATTTGATAATTTAGGGACTTGTGGATTTGGAGATTTGAAAAATTTGGAGGTTTGGAGAATTTGGAAAATTTGGATACTTGCAAACTTGTGAACTTAGGAAATTTGATTCCAACATTTAGTACTAGAAAAATGAAAATTTAAGAAACTTAAGAATTCAAAAATTCATAAACTCAAATTCATTCCTCCATACCTTAAAAAAAGAAGATTATTTTTACAACAAATCTCCGTAGTCTCATAAAGCAAAATAGAGGTATTAAGGGATTAAAATATACTTTCGCAAATCCCTTTTCCTTAAGAGCCAACCGTAAACAGATTTATGCGGGCGGCTTTTACAGGAAACGATCGATCTGCTTAAAATTCTTTTTGTAGGCCGAACGGTCGCAGTTTCGCGAACCGTGAAGGACAGACATTATGCGATACACGCGTATCGAAAGCAGAAGCAGATTGATCGTGGTTATTTCACGAATCTGAAACACTGACAAGTAAATACAGGAGGTTCGGGAACAACCTGTTCGTTTCGACTAAATGATAAAATTAGCCAAGCATGTCCAGCCATTAAAACGTCAACTTGTGTCATTAGGGAGGATTATTAGTTGTGCAATAAAACGAGCTGATTTATGAAAGTCGGTGAACTGTGTGCATGTTTAAGAAGGGAATTCAAGATTAATAGCACATTTACTTGATGTTTGATACTCGCACAATCGAGTTTATAATATTATTCAATTTTTACAGGTTACATATTGGTACTGATAAGCTCTTTTGTTTACAGCTGTTAAGTTTATCTTTTGTTTATGAAAACTAATGCAACTTGTAATGTTGTACAAGTAAATTACACAAATTATAAGAAAACTAATTATGTTATTTGACATACATTTCAAAAATGAATAACCAATACAAAATTGTTGCTTCGCACAAAAGATTTAATATACTCCATTATAAAATAATTCATCTTTTTCGCTGCTTCATTGTTAAAGTAATATGATTAGTCATGATTAAGATGTATCGTTAAAAACATCGCGTCATTTGATATAACCTTAATGGTACACAATTACGAGCGACAAACAATTTGTACCTGTCTACACGATTATTATATTCGAACAAACGAAATTTACACGTTTATGTCGTAGCAATATCGATATCTGCAGACTGTCTGAGAAACTGACAGATAACATCGAAATAATGTCTCGGTACAAATTGGTCATATTCAGTCCAATTATCGATGTTATCTTCATTCATAACTACAAGTTGAGGGAAGAGTTAATAATCTATGAACTCATAAATCACATAGAAACTTTTCAGATATTGGAAAGATTTCAATTATTCGGAAACAAAAGCGGACGGATTAAATTTTTTTAGTAATTGCTGAAGAATTCAACTTTTCCACCAATCTTCATTCGAGGATAAATTTACTAATTTGTAATTTACAATTTACTAATTTTATGTTTTAATATAATGTGTTAGACTTCACAGGAAGGTAACTGGAATCTATAAAATTAAATAGGAATTTTGAAAATGAATAAGGAAGCTTAAAACTTAAAGTGCTTACCTCAGAATAGTATCATTTATAAAATAATAGTCATACATTAATTATGCATATGTCAATCTGGGACTCTTGTGGACATCACATTTTTAACTCCTATTAAGTTAAAGTGACACAATGGACTCACATAATTTTTATTCGTTTAATTATGAATATAATCCAGTCAATTTCTCAAACAGTACTTATTGCAATTGATCTCCAAGTTACATTATACTTACTCTTTGTCATTACGTCTTAGTACTTCATATATTGCAATTGCATTCATATACTGATGCACCGAATTCATACGCACCTGATTGATACACCACCGCACCTAAATCCGAGTGTCCACATAAATTACATAAGTAGCCAATAAGGGTCAAGTATGAAAAGATCAGTCAGTCCAGATTGAACCGGTAACGTTTCTATTATTTGCAAGAGATTTCCTTGAACCCGAGATAAATAAAATGTGAAACGTGGACGGCGTCCACGTTCCAAGGTAAATCATTCGTAGTCCGGGTAATGGATTTCCGGGCAGCTGGCAGCCGATTATTACCGATCAGATTGATGCGCCGCCGCGAATCGTGTCGTTATCGCGGGCACGCGATTACCGGTCTCTTTGGTTGGCAGTGTAGAATCGCCGGATGATGAATTAGATCTCGCATGGCAGGATAGAGTACCAGACACGGTCCGCAAGTTGTGCGGTTTCCGACGATCGTTGAATTCCACGATCTGTCCATCGACCTTTGATCCCGTGGCCGACGACGCATGAATGGAAAAAATGCCGGTACACGGCTTCACCTCGGACACCAACCTCTGCACTTTTGCCAGCTGCGGTACCGCAAGCCAACGCGATAAAAAGGCTTCATTATATCACAGACGACGGATTAATAGCGTTCGCAACATCGCCACGGTCCGCTAAGCGTCACAAACAACCGATCGAGTGGTCAGCTTCGAATGCTCGGACTACGGGATATGGGGATTTTTGGATGTGGAAATTTTGGGATTTGAGGATTTTGGTGGGGATTTTGTAATGTGGGATATTGGGGATGTGGAGATTTTGGGATGTGGGGATTTTGACATGTGGGGATTTGAGATATGGGGATTTGGTGATGTGTCGATTTGGGGATGTAGGGATTTTAGGACTTTGGGACGTGGGGACTATGAGGCGTGGGGACTTTGGGACGTGGGGATTTGCAGATATGGAGATTTGGGGATTTTGGGATATTGGGATTTCTGAATTTTGGGATATGGAAATTTGGGGATTTGTGGATTTTGGGACATGTAGATATTTGTGAATTTTGCCATTTGTAGAACTTGGGATTTGACGAATTTTGGATTTGTGAAATTTTGGATTTATAGAATTTGGAATTCGTGGAATTTGATATATGTGAATTTTGAAATTTGTGGAATTTGGCACATGTGAATTTTGAAATTTGTAGAATTTGATATATGTGAATTTTGGAATTGGGGATTTGTGGAATTTGGTACTTGTGGAATTTGAGTTTTGTAGATTTTGTATTTATAGAATTTGGATCTTGTGCAATTTGGGATTTGTGAGTTTTAAAATTTGTAAAACTTGGGATTTGTGGTCTTTGACATTTGTGCATTTTGGTATTTGTGGATCTTGAATTTGTGGATGTCGGAATTTGTGGATTCTGGTACTTATAGATTATACAACTTGTGTGTTTTGGAATGTGTGGATTTTGAGATTTTGGGGATTTTGGGAAGTACAACAGTTTTGTACTCTCCAAATTTCTATACCTAGGATTTTGTGTACTCTCAGTTCTAGATATTCTGAACTTCCCCTAAACTCCACCACACCTAACTTCTATTAACCTAAACTCACTTCATTCTCAAACCTTATAATCCTAGTATCAAACTTGAATTACAGTGTTAAGTGTTAATTACCCTTACCTATAGACAATACCCATAATCAATATCCCTAAATCCTTCCCCACAAAGAAATATCTCTCGTTAACATAGTCCACAATCAAGGCAACGATTTCATACGAATTCAATAATAATGGCGATAGGTCGAGGCAGCACGACATTTTATTGTTAACTCCTAATGAGATCACTGATATCGATCGTAAAGGTTAGGCAGCAGATAGGCAAAGGGTAAAATATCGTTGTGACCTTTTGCGATCGGTTGTGTGATACGGGTATAATGTTCGCGGGGTGCAGTTCGCTCCGACATTTTTTGCGTATCCGATGCAAACCGAATTATCAGTCTGCATCGATCGTGAACCGCCTCGTCTTACGCAATCGTCTCGTTCCACGGCCTGAAATTCATTGTTTTCCGTGAGCTGGTTGAAAAAAAGACGCTTTCATTATCCGTGACTTTTCACAACGTTCGCATTTCACGACCGCTCTAGATTTCCACGAAGCGATTTCCTTTGGGTTCGTTCGAGTTTCTCGAGTCATCGAATGCATCATCTTGAAAGCATGCGGTGGATGTAGAAATTTGGATATGGATGTGGAGGCGGGGGAATTTGGGTACGTAGTGATTTAGGGATGTGAGGATTTGTGGATGTGAAGATTTAAGGATGTGAGGATTTGGGGATATAAGGATTTAGGGATGTGATGATTTGGGGATGTGACGATTTGGGAATATGTGGACTTAGACATCTGAGGATTGGAGGATGTACTGATTTGGGGATGTAAAGATTTAGGGATGTGAGGATTTGGGGATGTGAAGATTTAGGGATGTGACGATTTGGGGATGTAACGATTTGGCAATATAAGGATTTCGGCATTTGAAGATTTGGCGATAACGATATTTGGGAATTTAGGTTTGGAGGCGGGAAAATTTGGGTACGTAGTTATTTAGGGATGTACTGATTTTGGGATGTGAGGATTTGGCAAGATAGGGATTTGGAAATGTAAGAATTGGAGAAATGCAAACATACAAATTGAAATTTGCAAATATTAAATTACGACGCAAGTAAGTTGCAACGGCAGGTGCAAAGGGTGAAAAAGAAAGTTCAGAATTGATTACAGAAATGTGATATATTACTTCAAAGTTGCACGAGTTCATAGCAATTTAAAAATAGAAACCGCTCGTTTCGAGCAGCCACAGATAGAAAGTGACATCTGCGCGCGAGCGTTCAAATTGGACACGATTCAAAATGTCAGGCCATCGGTATGGGAACATAAATCAAAGAATATCGGGAAACAGATGTGACCCGTCTGTCCAGCAATTGAATAAACGCCGTGTCACTGTACATACGGTCGCGTGCAGAGAGTGTCTCGTACGAAAGTAGCACGTGAACGAGTATCTAATTCGTGCGGCTCATTCGGATCTAGACATTTTATGTTAAAAACAGCTGATTCACAAGCTATTTCATTTTATTTTATTCAGAAAGTACTTATTTTAAAGAGAAATCTTGACCATGCTCATTGCGTAATGTAAGAAAGGTTTGATTTTGAAATATGTTTGAGTATTACGCAATTTGATGTCAGAATATTATGTAGCAAAGTGGACATATCAAAATTTAATGTTTATTGGAAGTGAATATGTAAACTTTAATATTTTTAGTATGAATTGTTGACAAAAATCATGGTTAGTTAGCTTCACAGTTGATGTCACTTGGAAGGGATTTGTTTTGATTAATCGATGTTCCAATCTGTCACTATGAACCATGTGATATTAAAGGCTGACGAATACAACCTACTGTACAAATATAAATATAATAATAAGATCATTAGGAAGGTGAATAAACAGTAACATCAGAGATGAATAAATAGTTAATTTCAACAAAACTTAAGCTTCATGATATAAAATTGATGTAAAAGAAATGTCATATTCTGAAATGGTATTCAAGCTTGTGTCACCAAATCTTTTTAAAAATCCTTACTTGCTGCACCTGTCAGCCATTTTGTATCAAAAAAATTACTCAATAATTTATACAGTTGCATTCGCTACAGTGACACACTTACAGTTGCTTCAAACTGATATACATCATGCAGTAGTGATAATTTCACATCATTAATTCATGTCAGCTTCAAAATCACTTCATGAAGTGTCTTTCAAATTCACTACAGTCTATGAAATCTGAAACTACAAAACCGGTAATATGACTGGTTCACAGGATTATTTCGGACTACAAAATTTGATCAGATTTTCTTGAAACCAGTCTTTTTATCAAGATAAGGAATTAACATGTATATTCAATTATGTACGTCTATTTTTAATTTCAACTTATGTGCATCCTCGTACGGTTAGCGTTAAAAACTCCGCGTCAAAAAATGATGTTACTTTCTTGAAATTGGAACGGAATATTCTGTCGAGAAAATAGTAGAAAAGAGGATATCGAATGGCCGTCAGTAGTGACCACGAAGCCGGTGAACTCGACTCGAGAACGGAGCCTGGAGGTTGAGGCGAGGTGGTGGCCCCAGGGCGTCGGGTCACCCAGATTTCAATCTAGATACAGCATTCCTCGGTTAATTAGTACTGGCTGACTGGCCGTGAGCTCCATCATTGGGTCGAGCTCCTGCTACGCGTATGTTGCTCTGCACCCATCGTACCACCGATGATCTGACGTGTATCTTTCTCTGTACGATCCGTGTCCACGCGTGTCTCTCTTCGTGTACCGTGTCTCTAGTCCGTCCGTTACTCAAGACTCTTTAACCTTCGTACGGTAAATGGACCGTTCCAATTAAAACCACACGATAGTCTTCGCCCATTCGGGGATTTCAGGATTTGTAAATTTCGCAACTTTGGCGTTTCATAATTTTGGAATGTGGGGGATGTGAATTTTGGGGTTTGAGGATGAAGGGATTTGGTGGGCAGATTTGGGAATTGGGTATAGGGATTTTGGAAATGTGGAGATTTGGGGACGTGGAGAGTTGGGAAATGTGGGAATTTGGGGACGTGGAGAGTTGGGAATGTAGGTAGTTGAGATACTGCGAATTTGGGTAAGTGGTGAGTTAGGGATGTGACGATTTGGGGGTGTCAAGGTTTAGGGACATGGTAGTTTAAGAATATAGGTATTTGGGAATGTGAGGATTTGGGGACGTGGGGATTTAGGAATGTGAGAATTTGGGCATGTAGAGTTTTTGGGATGTAGAGATTTAGAGATATAGGTACAGGGGACGTAGCGAGTTGTGAATATGAGAATTTGGACATGTGGAGATTTGTGAACGCGGTGATTTAACTATTTTAGAACACAGAAAAATTCAGAAATTCATTTAGGGATTTGGAAATATTTGAAAATTTAGTAATATATCAATCTTAAACTCGTGCAATTGACCACCTATCAGTGTCCACATATCCTATCCTATACATCCACACAGTCCCACAGCTGCCCATCAGACTATTACTCCGCAAATATGAGTCTTAAATAATATATTCATAGAATCCCACAATTACCTTTGTACTTGCCCAATTACCACATTTGTTGCCATTTTTACATATATCTCCAAAATTATACGTCCCTATACAAAATTCCGTTTTCCATTGAGCGAGCTCAGATCTAAACAGCAATCAGCCACTTTGTTAGCAACAGCTTAATACTTTCTCAACAATATCTCGTTCCAAAGTGAACGAGATATGCCGCACGCCCACAGCTTTCTTTACCAAAAACCATTCTGGCTGCCCATGCAACGGCATGGTAGTGCACGTGTAAGTCCGGCGAAAAATACTCGTTTGATTTGTTTAGAAGAAATTCCGGTTTCACGTACGGAAAGCTTCGAAAGTGGTGGCTCGTATCACGCATCGTATACTTTCGTTAGATACGTATATACACACGTATGTAACATACGTGCAGCCGTCCTACGCGTTACCAACGAACACGAGCGTGTTTCGTGTTCTACACGCGATACTTCTCGTGTTCGTATCCGCGCTGTTCGGTAGCCGATCACGATTCAACGTTATCGTGCACGTGAAATAACCGGTGTAGACGTGGCGTTCTCCCTGTGCTCGACGTCGCTGATAATTGAAGAAGTTGGATTATTTCTAGAAGTTTATCGGACCTCGTTGCTCGTTATCAGACCATCGTTCTCGATTCTTTCGCTCGGATACTGTGTGGTCATTTTACAAATTATTTCGCGGTGCGATATGCATCTCATCTTCTTTTGACGTCTCGTTCATATTCCTCTTAGTTTTTTGTTATAATTACTGTTATAGTTTTGAACAATTTCTTGGGGACTTTCAAAAATTATTTTGTAAATTGTATAAATAAATATTGTTTCTTTGTTAACTTGTGGATATAACTTGTTGCTTTTGTGGAAGTTTTAAGGCACGTTTGTTGGTTATACATGTTACACAAGGTACATGTGTAACATGTTACACACGTTGAAAAGGTAGGATGTTATCTGTGACCATTATCAGTAATCGTTATCAATGATGAGGTAAACAATAGTATACATAAGTATGTATAGGGTGTTTCAATAAAATGTATATTATATATGTTTTCATTTATTGCTTATGTGTACATTACTGAGTACGTATAGGAGTATGTATATGTTCATATAAATGTATATTATCCACCTGAAAATTACTGATGGACAAAGTGATCAGTATTAACATCAATACAAAACAAATTTAATATTTTTCCTGTCAGATTTATGTTTTAAAATTAATTTAGTATAATTATTTCGCAAAAAATTCAAATATACACTGTTGCTCGTACATACACTCTTGCTGGTATTTTATAACTTTGCTGAATAAATACGTATATTAAAAATGACATCCTTATTATAGAAAATACAGTAACAGAATTTACTCTGAATTTGCTATAAATGACTAATATGTCCACCTAAATAATCACTCCTAATAATAAAAAAAAATTCCACAAGTACATCTAGTAAAGATTCTAGTTTGAAAATGTAAGAGTCATTGTAAAAAACAAACCCTCCCAACTCCGTTAAGTGTACAGTCCGTTGCAAAACGTTGGTAAAAGATCAAACAGTCGATTAGTAAATCACCGATGTTAGACTAGGACGAATAATCGGCGATATTTCCGGGTAAAGGCAAGAACGATCGCAAGAACGAGTGCACAACTAATACCAGCGATGCTGGGTCGACTAGAACGTCGTGTCATTCTGTAAAACAAGGAGAAACGTGCCGCAGCAAGAAATTTCTCTATATCGCTGGCAGCGTCGTGCGATCGATCGACGTCTTTCGATCTAGCTCACAACAGTTGCCTTCTTGGCGCATGATGCCATCTTTATCCCTCTTTTGCTTCATCTTCCTTTGTTTCTCTCCTCAAATGCACTGAATAACGTGTAGGGTACATTGTAAACTATTGATTTACGGCGGAATCTTGTTATATTGCCCTGGAGCGAGCCGCAGATATTGTGGAAGAGGTTACGTAAACTTTCGTAGCGTGAAGCTGACGCGGGAAATTTGAAATTTTTTATAGCGAAATGTTGAATTTGTAGATTTTTGGAATACTAGATTTGAAAGTTTGCAATTTATATCTTACACAATTGAAAATTTATAAGTTTAGGGATACTGTATCGTCAAATATTTGGAAGTTTCTATATCATCAAATTTATAAATGTGAAATTTCTATATGTATAAATTGTTGAAGTTGTGAATTTGGGAATGGGAAACTTCTGTATTTAAAAATTCCTAAATTTTCAAGTTCATAAGTGAGAAATATTTGCACTTAAATTTTCCTAAATTTCTGAATTGAAGAATTTCAGTTTATAAATTTAATTATTTGGAGAGATTTTCAATCTTTCCATGTCCTATACCTTACCAAAGAATACCTGTCAATATCTGAAACATCAAAAATCTTTTTAACTAATACCTCCATCTGAATCATTCTCCGTTTTCGTAGCATCTAATTGTTCCGCAAACCTAAAGACCGACTCCTTCATTTATACATTCAAACTGTAGCCAGGAATACACTAATTACCGTGCAAACTTAAGCAGCGGACCTTTAAACTTAGTTCAGTTTTAACAGCGATCAAAACGATTACCATCAGCCGTCATCATCGAGAGTCCGATTCTTTCAGTCTCTTCGACCTTTTCTCGTTGAAAACGAAGCTCTCGTGTCTCGGTTCTCCAGGGCGAGAAACATCGTGAGTTACCGCGTTTCGAAGATTTATCGTCGCTGCTACTTCGGCTAGTATGTACGTGCTACCATGCGCTGAATTACGTAACTTATGGCGGAGCTGAGCTCGCTACGGGCCGCATAAATTTCTTCGGGAATATTAACGGAGCCTTTAGGATCGTTCGCTTCTGTCCGACTTGCATGTACGTACGGCCAAAGGGAATACGTGTAGAATAATTAGCTTGTTGGTTACGGGCCGAAGATTCTTTCTCTTTCGATCTCCCTTTGTTCACCGCGATTTATAGCGGGCTGCAGCTTTTGGAGCAACGTCTGTGTTGCATCTAAGACCGGTATGTTCTGCAAGAAAGTGCGATTGTATCTCAATAATGCAACCTAGAGATCAACCGTTCGGCGAGCCACGTTCAGCTGCTGTTTCAGATTGTTCGCTCGTGTTTTCCTCCTCTGAGGTTAATTGAGAAATTTGGTTCGACTCTGTTAACTCGCTGCTGGAGTAACGTTGTTGCATTTCGAGTGGCTGTTGACGGAGAAAGTTAATGGAAAAGTTGCCGCTGCATTGTTACTCAACTGGTTTTTCTACTGACTTTTTACGTATTTTGCTTTGGATTGTTTGCCCATGCGGAAGATAATTGAGAAATGATGTTTGATCATTCTGAGCCGGCGATTGAGACAATGTTGCGTCGAGATTGATGTCGAAAGAGAAAATTTATGGACGAGAGAAAATTTATTGCCTCATTGTTTTATAAAAGATTCTTCGAGATATTTCGCAGGTTTTTGGTATAAATATGGATGTTGATTATGAAATGGAACATATCGATTCAATGTTTTACACGATCGAATTTTGTGACATACATCTTGTATGATGGTGAAGCTATTTGTAGTCACACGGCTGAACAAGCAGCAGGTTGTTCGTTTAAATAAAATAGAAGTACAATACAAAAGTGGAATAATGAACTACAATAAAGAAATAAGATGATAATATAACAGTATAATAGAAGAATGAACTAGGAAATAGTTCCTGAATAATGAAACACTAAAATATGGACGGTGGTATGATAAAGTATTAACGAGATAAAATTGATTAAAATGCTAGAACAGCAAGAATACAAACTAACAAACAAAACAGTAAATCAGAAGAACGATAAATCGAGATAGTGAAAGAATAAAATAAAAAAAGGCTAACAAAACTGGTAAAACGGTAGTGTAGCAAAATTATTAATAATCCAGGTAAGAATAAAAAAAAATGACAACATTCATACCCGAGGAAAAATTGCTGCTACCACATCGAGAGCAATAAATTTCGCGCAAGGCGCAAAGAAACGAGAACGAGCAAAATCACGGGTACACAAAAGTCGAAAGCACCCAAAGAAAGGCACGAGGAGAGAAACATACGAGCACCTCGAGTCGACTAATTTCTCAAAAGCAAGCAAGACACAGGGGGACGTAGCTAAGAGACGACAAAACAGCACGGAATCGCAAAGGGTAAAATAAAAAGGGTTCGAATAAGATGGAAACGGAACCAGGATACGCGGTGGTAGAGCGGTGCAAGAAAGAAATAATGCAGGGGAAGGGAATTGCGGTTGGCTCTAGCGCAGCGAGCGAGCGACGGTGTAGAAGAGGAAAGAAAGAAGAAGGAGAAAGCCGCATCCAAGAGAGGACCAAGAAGGAGGTGCCCGTCACGAACTGCGGGCTAATTGTCCGGGAGATTGCTCCTGCAGCCTGCTGTGCGCTGCTGTTGCTGCTGATGCTGCTGTCTGTCCTGCACGTTGTTTCCTCGACCTCGAGGCAACCTCCGGGCGTCCTTAAGATCTTGATCCTCTCGAAGATCCAATGGATCTCTGCTCGATTCGAGACGCGTGTTGTTTCCTCGTGGAACGTGCGCATTTTTCCGAAAATCTATCGAATTCAGGGAAATTGTGGTATTTGGAAGTGGAATGGGAAGGGGAATTTGGGTTTGGGAAGTTTCATTTCGGACATTTTGAAATTTGGGTACTTAGGGATTTGGATGTTTAGGCATTCTTAAATTTGGTTTGGGTATTTGGCAATTTGGGAATTTCAGGATTTGCAGGTTTGGGAATTTGGGCACGTGGGAATTTGGAAGCACAGGGATTTGGGTAGATGGGGATTTGGGAATGTAGAAAGGGGATATAGAGATTTGGATATCTAGCGATTTAGGAACGTAGGAATTTGGGGGTACTGGAATTTGGAAATGTGGGATTTGGGGATTCAGCAATTTCGAAACGCAGGTATTTGGAGACGTAGTAATTTGGGGATTTAAGAGTTTGAGAAGGTTGGTAATCGAGGAGTAGGGATTTGGGGACATAGGAATTGGAAAAATAGGGATTTGGGGATATAGGAATTCGGTGTGTAGGGATTGGGGACATTGAGAGTTGGGAGCGTTGAAATTTAGGGACGTAGGGATTTGAGAAGGTGGAAATTCGAAGGCTTAGGAATTTGGGGACATAGTGATTCGGGGAGTAGGGATTTCTGGACATAGAGAGTTGGGAACGTAGTTTAGGGACATAGGGATTTGAGAAAGTGGCGATTGGAAGACGTAAGAATTTGGGAACGTAGGAATCCGGGGAGTAGGAACTTGGAAACATAGAAATTAGAGAACGTAGTAATTTTAAAACGTGTTTTGGGAAGGTGGCGCTTCAGAAACATAGGGATTTGAAGCCAGGAATTTTAGAACATAGGAATTTAAGAACGTAGGAATTTGGAGATGTAAAGCTTGTAAGAATTCCAGAATTTGTGAACATAGGGGACAAAGGGGAATCAGCAATATTCTACAAAATCCATAAATTTGATTTAAATATACGTAAATCTATTAACAACCAATCATACAAAGTACAGCAACAATTTCTATAATGGCTGGATGGAATTATCCGAGTATTACGAAGAAATGTGGTCGATTCAAAGCGATGGTTACACGTTACGTGATCAGACAGGATCCAGCCATACAGGAAGACAACACGTGCAATTAACCACGAAGGCACGAAAACGAAGGCAACAATAAAATGATGTAATAAAACAGAGAAACTGAATCGTTAAAAGACACCAGACGTAATGAGTCTGGTAGGTGAGCGCGTCGACGAATAACTTTAAACTTGTCGATACACACCGCGACGAAGCTATGTGGTTTCAATTGGCTGCAATTTCATAACGAATTACGCAACGCGACCGCACAATTCTCAACATATCGACGTAATAAATTCGCGATAAAAATCGCGACAGGACTCGAGCGAAGCGAATCTTGAAACGAAGGTTCTTTTTTTCTAACGCCGTTCGTTAATTTCCTGGTACACGGTGTCACGTGTACGACGTTGATTTGGAATTTTTGATTCACTAAAAATGGAAGTAGTATTTTGCAGCAGTGTTAGTGGATTGTTATGTAACTGGTAGACATTTTATGCGATATATTGACTTCTGAATGAATGTTGTTGACATTGTCATTTCAAGGATGGAACATTTCACTTTATTTGATTAAATAATTATTAGGGAGTTACTCTATTTTATAATGGTAACACCTTTTAACTTATATTTTTTTTTTTATGTGTGACGATCACATATGACATGACCACTTATGAGATAATCACTTGTGGAGCGGTCACGTATAGAGTGATCACTTATGGAGCGGTCACATATGTAGCATCCTCATATCGAGTGATTACACATGGATAAATTGATAATTCTTACAACATCCATTGCTCCTACTGTTCTCATATAAGAACATAAACTATTTTTAAGGTGCTTCAGACACTTTATGATTCAGACAGCAACTGTGAAATGTTTATGATGTCTAATACTATTTCGAACCAGTTATAGTTAAAAAATTCATGCATGGCAGCTGGTTATAAAGAATGGTTAGTCTATTAATACAAGGTGCAAAGTAGTAATGTAACAGCTAATAATCCCCGTAATTAAAGTAACTCTTTCGCGAGACAACGAAGCAACAAATTCACCGTGAAACGCTCCCTTGCAGCATCCAGCTTCTTCCGATGCAACAACATCGTTCAATCTCGGGCCCCCTGTTGCACACCGTTTTTTCCACCCACTAGTTTTTGTTTCCCCTCTCGACGGTTGCCGAGAGGTCGGTCTGTCCCTTCTTCTTCAGCGTCCAAGTCGATCTCTACCTGGCGTTTGTACCCTAATGACCTGGCAGGTGCAGCGGCAGCCTGGCCTCTTGGCACAGGGCCACCCGGCTACGTGACGCCTCCGAAAACGTCCGTGAGATCGTGGCCGAGTCGAATCGTGTGTCTCGACCATCGATCTCGGGAAACGCATTCTTCGGAATAATCGAACGACACGGAGATCTCGCGGCAACCGACAGGTGCGAAAGCGCTGCTTCCTCGCGGACCAAATGAAAAGATTCGGAGGTGTTCGTTAATGAGCTCTGTAACGAGTTCCATGCATCGCTGCCACTTGGGTATTGGGTTTTGCCCCACGAGCTTCGGGAAGATAGGGATGTAGACCTCTTTCAATTACTTTTCAATTAAACCTGCAGTAGATTAATTAACTGGCTTGCAATTATCTGCACTTAGGCTGGCAAGAGTAATTTGAAACCGTTCTTTTTTCAAATTAAAATAACATACAATAGGCGTGACATATTTAAGGTATGGCACACTTGAAATAACATATAACAGGCATTAAATGACAATAGGCATGAATGTGACATACACAAATAATACTGTTCGTTTTATATAAAGCTAAGGAAAATTGTTACAGTTTTGATTACCAAATAACTATGAAGGAAGATGAAGAAAGTGTTCATATGACGTCTAGACTGAATTAATAAGACGAAGTGACTAATCCAGGTTTAAGTTGAGACTCAAGAGATTAGGGTATCTTTGAGGCATCAGAAAGTCGAAAGCGAGTAAAATGTCAAAAGTGAAGTCGTTTTCCTCGCCTCAAAATTAATATTTCTGAATATGATCACTGTTTCATAAATCAACATTTTGACACACCTATACATACTCTGTAATGTCATGTACGTAATGTCACATCTATACGTACTCTGTATATGTGCATCATAAATGGACATGAATGAAGGTGTCGATAAACCATTAAAAAATTGGAACTCCAAAATGGACCCTATGAAATTAGAACACTAAATTGTTGAAATTCGATGATCGACAACAACCACCGTGGTGAAAGAAGTGTCCTTGGGTTTCGAAGGAGCAATTTATCCTTGGTCCGTTAATCGTTGTCAAGAGGACAAGCGACGTCCACGGCGTGACAATAACGAAAGAGCATCATCGACGAGTCGCTGAAAGGCAAGAGCTCGCCGATGTTGTATAATGAATGGACCGTTCGCACCTCGCCCACGCCGTTTGTCTCTCTCTTTCGCGGACACCGAGGATCGGCACGATCTCCTAGGAGGCAGAGGCCGGCCCGATAATTAATTACTTTGAGCGATCGAGGGCCGTAGATCCCGCGGAGCGGAGCCTCCTCCATTGGGAGTAGTAGGCCAATTTGTCAGGGCAGTCACGCGCTTTTCTACGAAGCCACCGCTGACAATGAGTAAAAGCGTTGTCGTGGCTGATTACTATTCCGCGGGCGAGCATAAACGCGACTCGAATCGAACCGGCACCACCGACTTACCCCCTCTATGTCCCCCTTTCAGACAACCCCTCCCCAGATTTTACTCAGGCTTTATGCGCACCGCGAGTCGGTTAATTAACGTCTGCGGTGCACGGCAAGACGATAGTTTGGGATTTTTCTTGTGGTAGGATTTTGCGATTTGGACATTTTTCGGGTTTGCGAGTTTGAGGAGGTGGGAGTTTGGAACCTTGAGATCTTGAGGCATTTGGAGAGTTCGATTTGGGGTTATAGGTCTTGGGATTTTGGAGATTTGGAGTTTGGGACCTTGGGAGTTTGCCATTTTGAGATTTCGGAGATGTGGAAATTTGGAATTTTGAGGTTTTGGGGCATTTGGAGAGTTGGATTTGGGATTATGGGTCTTGCGATTTTGGAGATTTGGAGGTTGAGATCTTGGGAGTTTGCCCTTTTGAGATTTCGAAGATATGAAACTTTGGAATTTTCAGATCTCGGGCATTAGGAGACTTGATTTTAGGATTATGGGACTTTGGAGTTTTGGAAACTTGGATTTTTCGGGACTTTGGGTGTTTGGGATATTAAGATCTTGGGAATGTGGAACTTTGGGATTTTGAGAAGTCGAGTGTTTGAATTCCTGACGAATGCCAAGACTTTGAAGGAGTTGAGAATTTGGAATTTTTAGACTTTGGAAACTTTGATAGACTATGAGTCTTCGATTTATAACTCGGACTTTGAGATCTTTGGACTTTAAGGGATTATTTATTATCATCGACCTACAGGTTACTACAACCTAACCTAACCTAGACCTGTAGGTCTATGATAATAAATTTAGGTTTTCATTTCTTTCAATGTACAAGTTATGATATTTAGTAATTTCAGGAATATGAAAATGAGAATCGTAACAAGTCATAAAAAGATAATCAAAGTTTCTTTTCAACATGCAAATTCCAATAATTATAATTCCAAATGTACGTGAACTTCGATATGATAATTATCGTTTTATATAATATTTTAACAAAAACGTGAACAAATTCGAAATGATGTCAAATTACGAAGCATAATTAGTGCTATTGATCAGACGTTACCGCTCATCAATAATCAATAACGAAAGAAACTTAATCGGCAATGAATTGATTACGAGCTCGATATATCGGAATTTGTAAACACCTGTGCGTAACAAAATTCCAAGACTGACACTGAGATTAGCGATCAACGTCACGCGAGTAAAGGTTGAATGTTAAATATCGGCACAAATATTACATTAAACATTAAGAACCAAGGACGAAATTCCAACTTTATATGCCACCCACTAGACACTTTCATTTAACCTGTCGATCGAACTGCAATTTCCTAGCAAATGCTCATTTTTATTCCGCTGGAAATGTCACACGGTGATAATTATTTTAAACGTTTCCGTTCATTCGCATCTGTCATTTATATTGCTGCTGCTTTCAGCAATAATATTTCACCGTTCAATTTATGATCGAATATTTCACTGTTTCAATACCTCGCTAATGGATTTGTTAGCCAATCATGTATTTATTACTCTACATACGTGATCTTTTGAAAGTTGATCAATGTAACATTTTATGTATTGACGTTGCAAATACTTTAATTTACTGCACGTAGGGAAAACAAAACTTAAACAGGGAGAAATAGTGAATTTTAGTAATCCATCTGAAAAGTTCTATTGTACAAAGCAGTTCAAGGTTCTAACATTCTAAAATTTTTTATTCTTGACATCCCAAATTTTCAAATTTGTAAATGTCCACCCAATAATTCCCTGCGTTTGGGGCTCCATAAACAGATGTAAAAAACTACCAACCTTTTCCTGAACTTTCTCCAAATTGTCCACGAATTCTCTTTGAAAACTCTCCTAGAAAATAAGTAATGTTGCTCTTGAATGTAGAATAGTTCAGAATAATACCTCTAAAACAGAAAATCGATCGAAATCAATAACCCTCGAGGGTTCAACGGACAAATTTGCCGGGTAACATTGGTAGCAGAGTGACAGCTCGGAGAAAAGGGCAGACGTGTCTCGTTGCTATTCCGTTTCTGAATAGAGTCACGTTGCTGTTTCACGAACGACACACGCCACGATTTTCGCAATGTTAATCATTGCGCCAGCTTCCATTCTCGGACGAATATGCGCATGCATTATCGACCTGCTGCGATCGATTCTTTTTCCACGACACGTAAGACCCTGCAGATCGTGGAGAAAACGAAAAAATTCACGAGGACAATTAATTCGTCGCGCGATTTCCTGGGATCCACTCGACATGGTCGTGGCCGGTTCTTGCTGGGTGATCTATTAGCATCCTTGTCGATGAACCTTGGCTGTGTTTTCATGGTTGTCTTTGTGCTGGAAGCTTTGTTTCTTTCGACACGGTGCAAGAAGGTGATTTGGATACGTGGGAATTTCGGATGGTGCAAGTTTCAAATCTTGGACATTTAGGAATTCGGGGATTTGAAGGTTTGGAAGATTGTAGATATGGAGATTTGGAAGTTTGGAGTTTACGAAGGTGGAATTTTGGGATTTTGGGAGGTTCAGAATTTGAGATTTGAAGATTTAGGCATTTGACAATATGGGAATTTTGGAATTTGCAGATTTAGCAGTTTTGAAATGTAGAAATTTTGAAATTAGGGGATTTGGAAGATTGAGAATTTGGGGGTTTTAGAAATTTAAATATTTGAGAATTTGGAGATTTAGAGATTTGGGGATTTAGGAATTGGGGTACTTACAAATTTGGGGATTTAGGAATTTGGAGATTTAGAGATTTGGGGATTTAGGAATTGGGGTACTTACAAATTTGGGGATTTAGGAATTTGGAGATTTAGAGATTTTGGGATTTTGGAATTCAAGTACTTAGAAATTTGGGGATTTTGAAATTTGGGGATTTAGGAATTTTGAGATTTAGAAATTTGGGAATTTAGGGACTTGGGGATTTACAAATTTGGGAATTCAGGAATTTGAGTACTTAGAAATTTTTGAATTTGACAGTTTGGGGTTTTAGGAATTTTGGGACTTGAGGATTCGGGAAGATAGGAATTTGGGACTTTAAGGATTTAGAAATTTGAGAATTCGATGATTTGTGAATTTAAGGATTGCAGAATTCGAAAATTATGTATTTAGAAATTGACCAGTTTTGATCTTTAGAAACTTATACATTTGAGGATTTGGAAGCTTGAGAATTTCGGATTTCAAGAATTTACGTATTTCAGAATTCTTAGAGATTTGGAAAATTCTTGATTCAAAAATTCGTAGATCTGAAAATGTTGAAATTTAAAAACTCACGAATTTTCAAATCTTGCAACCCATAAACTGAAGAATTAAAAAATTTTCAAAACCTGTATAATAATTTGCAATTTTGAAAGTTACAAAGTTTGTGAACTTGAAAATATAAAATTGCATCCAACAAAAAACAATAAACAGTACAGATACCTTGAAGCGCATATAAAACAACATTGAATTTCCATTTCCGCTTGGAAATAGATCAAACTGTAGGTTGAATATGTAGATCAGTGGTGATTCAATGAATGTTCGATGTCTGGAAGAAGTGAAGCGCCGAACAGCAAGACTGTTCGTATAATAGGAAAGCGAAGACGATCGGTTCGTTAATGGACTCTGGCAGCCGGTGATCGCCACCGGGTGATTAATTATCGAACGATCCGTGCAAACTCTCCATGGAAGGATGAGCTGCTCGGAAAGAGAGGAACAGAGACAAATAGCGTGGGCGAGGTGCGAACAATCCATTAATTACAGCCAGGCTGCCTCGTGGCCCGCCACTGTATGCAGAAAATCAATCAATTTCTTGCGGGAACTGTACACGGCCCGTTTTTCTGCAATGAAAAAGACGAAACGATCGTTTTGTGAAGAGATCCAGGGTCGAATCGATGACAGAACACGAATTGATGACTGCGTTTCTTGATGATGTCGTTAAAATTCTGGTGTGATGACGGGACACGGTTTTTGAACCTTCTTGTAATTCATTTGTTATTCATGGTATCGAATTAAATATTGCATTGGTTAATGTGCATGAATTCTTATAGAATTCTTTAGCAATAATTGTAATATTGTCAATTTATTCACGAATAAATGAATAATTGTAAATGTAATTTTTGTCATAACGTTGTTATTAATAATTGTAAAAGTAACGTTTGTAAATTTCTTCATTATTATGTTACTTTCAATTTTGTAAACGTTACATTTACAATTATTTATGACATAAAAAAAAAATTACAATAAATATAAATAATTTGACCAACGTTTCAAGATTATTATGTTACCGTTCACAATCTAGCTTTAATGCAATGACATGACTATATATAATTTTGCACGGTAGTTATGGAAGTATCCTCATCCCAGGAATTATTAAAATACCACAGCTTAATAGCATGAAAGTTTAATTTACAGCATCATTATCGTTTGAAATGTTGAACGAAAAGCGTGAATAATATATTTGTTTTTTGAAACATTTTACGCTTTCACGTCGTGGAATGATATGTTTCGATTACGCTCCTAGATAGCCGTTTTCCGTTGAATATTCTCCTTAAAAATCATAATTTCCGTGACTCTGCATTAAAATTGAATAAACATGTCGGGACAGCGGTCCTTTTTTTATATCGCTCCGCGTGTATAATTTCACTGTGACATCCATTCAAATAACGTTTCTATGACACGTGAAATAATTTTGATGAAACACCGTATCCGAGTGGTCATTAACATAATTACATATCGAGAGAGTCTAAGGTCTGGGTTAACGTTACAAATTACTGAATATTAATGACAACCCAATCGAATATTGATACCGGTATAATTACACCGTCAGCGTTGGCTATTCACGACGCTCGACAGTTCGAAAGCAATTTTAGAAACACTGCTTATGACATTTATTATTTAATATCTCACCAGAGTAAAGCTTGATAATTTTCCTGCAGCTGTTCTGTAAATACGAAACATCCATTAGATTTCTTTATTGCTTGTTAGAGGTATACGTAACGTTGACTTCATAATTAATTGGTTTTGCGGTAGAGGAAACCGTAGACCACAAAAGTGTTTGGGTCGTAAAAGTTGTTTTGCTAATTGCATTCTTCATTATTGTACTTTTTATGTACGCTTTAATTTCCATTGTAATTAGAGAAGATGGAGGTTCTGAATTTTCAAGAGATTTGGAGATGTGAGGATTTGGGGATGTAGAAATTCGGAAACTTGAAAATTTGGTGACATAAAAATTTGGGGTACAAGGATGGGGATGTAGGGATTTGGGGACGTAGGGATTTGGGGACGTAGAAATTTGAAAATGTAGGGATTTGGGGGTGTAGTGATCTGGAGATGTAGGGATTTGGGGGTGTAGAGATTTGGGGATGTAAGGATTTGGGGAAGTAGGAATTTGAGAATGTAGGGATTGGGGGTGTAGAGATTTGGAGATGTAGGAATTTGGGGACATAGGGATTTGGGGACGTAGAAATTTGAAAATGTAGGGATTTGGGGGTGTAGTGATCTGGAGATGTAGGGATTTGGGGGTGTAGAGATTTGGGAATGTAAGGATTTGGGGAAGTAGAAATTTAAGAATGTAGGGATATGGGGACGTATGGATTTGGATATGTAGGAATTTGGGGACGTAGAAATTTGAAAATGTAGGGATTGGGGGTGTAGAGATTTGGAGATGTAGGAATTTGGGGACGTATAAATTTGAAAATGTAGGAATTTAGGGGTGTAGAGATCCGGGGATATAGGGATCAGGGGATGTAGAAATTTGGGACGTAGAAGTTTGAAAATGTAGAGATTTGGGTATATAGGAATTGAGGGATGTAAGAATTTGTATATGTAGGAATTGTAAGGATTTGGAAATATATGGACTTGTAAGAATTTGGAAATATATGGATTTAGGGATTTGAGAACATAGAAATCTGAGGATGTCAGGAATTAGAACTTGAGAATCAATGCACTTGTGAAATTTATCAATCTAAAAAATACGTCAACCTATCAATTTCAGAAATGTAGCCCAGAGAAATTTAGAAATTATCGCGAACAGTTAAAAAAGGAATGAGGAACTAGAGTTTCTTGCTACGTACCTGACTAGAGACATAAATGTCTCAAGTTTGTCCCAGCATCGCACGATCATAGGTCTGCTTTCATTGAAATTCTATGTGCTTCTGCTGCATATTCATGTCCGCGTATTTTGTCGTCGACTTTCTAACAGGCCATCGAAGATGAAACGATTGACCCAGGGTTAACGAGTCCCATGTGTTGCGTGAACGGCGCCACGAGATTTAAGGCATTTCGGCCAGAAGATTATTCAGTCGAACGAGCTTATGAATATTCAACCGCGACGTGATACGCGATAAATGTTTACTTGGATAGAATCATTACGAGCCCGATAGCATTCGTTATACTTTATTCGATACACTCGACGTTTTTATCTGCTTTGATTACTTAAGTCGGTCTGATCGCATGATTAACTAAGCCGACAAGTTAAACCACGATTCAATCGATGCAGTCTTGTGGAGAGAATCTACAGAGGTATCGTTGCAAATCTTATCATACATAAAACAACTTTTAATTAACTAAATCTAGACGTTAAATCACGATAGAGTCAATTAATACAGATGAGGTTGGTGAAGGGGACCCATAAAGGTGTTTTATCCTTGCAAATCTTCACATTGCACCATAAAACAAGCGCTAGTTAACTAAACCATAATGAACTCAATCAATACAGATGAGGTTGGTGCAGAGGACTCATAAAGGTATCCTATCGTTGCAAATCTTCACATTGCACCATAAAACAGCTGTTAGTTAACTAAACCAAAAAGTTAACCATGATGAATTCGACCAATAAAGATGAAGTTGAAGAGGACTCACAAAGGTGTCCTATCATTGCAGATCCTCGTACTGCACCATAGAACTCTTAGTTAACTAGGTTGATGAAGAGGGTTCATAAACACATTCGTGAACAGCTCCTACCATTACAGATCCTCACATCACACAAAGAACAACTCTTAGTTAATTAAATCAAGAACTTGAACCATGATGAACTCAATACAGATGAGTTTGTTGAAGATCCTTCACAAAGGTATCGTTACAAATCTTCACATCGTACATAGAACTCGTAAAGAATCTGTCGGATTTTAATAGAGTACATCAAAAAGTCGCGAAGAATTATACACGAAACGAAAAGTTACTAACACCTTACCGTAAATCTCCACATCATAAGTTAACTGAACTCCATCACCTTAGACCTGCAGCCTTAATAACCGACGCTGTTGAACCACAAAGAAAATCAGTCTCATCATCGCAAATCCCATGGTGCATGGAGGCAAGGTAGATGGCGAAGAATCCCGCAACAATATCTTCATCAACGAAACAACGAAGACAATCCCCGAAGAATTCGATTACGGTAGATTAGAGGAGAGAAAGGGTGGCGCAAAGGGTGTCCTGTCGATGCGGATCCTGCGGTCACCAGGATGAACAGGGCCGACGATGCGCACGTTTGCCAGTCGAGTGGCTTTCAGAGCGAGCCGTCAGATCACGAAGACAAAGCCATCCATCCGAGAAGAGCCGGGGACGGGCGCATTCCATCGCCTTACGAGGCGTCCACACGCATGTTCGAGACACGCACACACGTGCACCGGGTTTGAACCTGGAAGCCTGCGGTCGCGTCTACTCTTCGGGGTCACCCGACCTCGCTCGAAAAGAAAGAGAAACAGGCTGCCAGGATGCTCGAGGCTCTTCTACGTGGGCTCGAGACGCGAACCTGCCCGCCGGCCAACGATCTCCACGCTCTCGAAATCGGTTTAACGATCGGCCCTGAAGCGCCCCCGTGGGCTTTTTGATTGGCACGCCATGCCCGCTCCCTTCCAGCGCCGTTACGAAAGATGACCAGCCACCAGGAATCAATTGACCTGGCTTAGTTGGGTACCGATCTTGAGTAATCGTTATTTCGGGAAATCGAGACCGTTTTGTGGAGATTACCTCGCACGATATTCATACGTACACTTGCAATGTACATATACTCCAAAATATTGAGTAAGGACACGTATGCGAAAATGACTTTTAGAAATTTCAAATATCTATACATTCATGAATCTTCAAATTTTCCAACCTTCATAAGTCTTTTTAATTTGAACATTTCCAAATTCTCAAATATGGAAATTTTTATTTTCACAAATTTCGAAATTCCTAGATCTCCAAATATCAAGGTCTCCAAAGATGGATGTCTTCAAATTCCTAGGACCCTAAATTCCTAAATCCCCAAATTTCTTCCCAACTCCCTAGGTTACCATATACAAATCCCCAAATTCCAAGTCCCCAAATTTCTGGGTCCTCAAATCCCCAGATCTGCAAATTCCTATAATTCCAAATTTACAGGTCCCCAAATTCTTGTGTCTCTAAATTCCTAAATCCCCAAATTTCTACTCTCCCAACTCCCTATGTACCCATACACCTAGATCCCCAAATTCCAAGCCCCCAAATTTCTGGGTCCACAAATCCCCAGATCTGTAAGTTCCGATAATTCTAAATTTCTAGATCCTCATCCAAATTTTGGTTTCATATCTTTCACAGTTTCCGAGAACCGAATTTTTTACCTTTGGCCAGCTTAACTCTACACCGTGCAAAGTGATGTCACATCCTGTTCCCGTCTGAACAAAAAAGAGGGAATGACCACCAACTGGGTTAAAGAAATCGTGATGCAACAGAATAAAGTTCTGGGTGTGTCCACAATATTCCTGAATAATATACGAGGACGTACGGCGGACATCGAACGACGTTTTCTTCTCGTGCATTCACAGGATGGTGCAATATTTCGAGAGAAAAAGTTCCGTTCAAATTGCCAAAGTACCTGTTAGATCAATAGCGCGCTACTTGTGAATGTGTACAAGATCGTGCGTTAGGATCCGAAATAAAATAACCTCGAGGCTTTTAGTGTCTCTTCGCGGCAGAAGAGTAATAAATCACCGGTCGTTTTCTCTTCAGAAAAAAAGCTAACGTAATTGCTATTAACCGCTATCAACACTCGGATTAAAAATGATTTCAAAGGGATGATTAATCGTCAATTTGTGGACGCGAGATCGGTAACTTGGAGCATAGAGTTCGTCCACGAGAAAGAACGCATTTCACCCAGAAATTTAAATACAAATTACTTCAAATAATTCATCTTCTGAAATAATTTAATAACTTCGAAGATTCTTGATAAATAGCCAGTTTCTTGAAACTAGACATTATCTCCAAAACAGTAACGGCTATCGCGGTGATTTATTTTAACGATATATCACAGGTTATTTTTTTAACCGTTGTTCATTATCGGTTATTATTAGCCGGTGGAGACAAAAAATGAACCTTGTTTCGAGAAAGATTAATCGTCCACTTTCTTTCTTACAGGAGTATGAGATTAGCCGTTAATCATTAACAAAATTGCGTGTGAGAATATTCTTCACTTGTACTTAACTTAGTTTTGGATATGTGGAGGTATGAGGAGACATGTGGATACAGAGATGCAGGGATTTAGGGATCTTGGGATATCTAGGGAGATGTAGAGGACAAATAGGGATTTAAGAACGTCCAAATTAAAAAATGTACATAAATCGTATTATAACACACACACACACGCTTCTCTTTTATAGCACGTCCTAAATCCATCAGCATGTCCCATACATTACGGTGTACCCGTATACAATCCACGGGTCGTCACATTCAATCCCATCACTAGGTCCACCGAAAACGAGTTCAGAGTCTTCGGTCCCCAAAAATAAGCGACCATCGATCTTTCTCGGTGCGATCGAGCAATATCGCGAGCAGCCTGCCACGAACCGGTCGAAAGCTCTTCAAGGCTCTGCGAGCGAGACACTAATCCTTTAATATCGCTTTACAAGGCGTCCTCTCGCGATCTGGCCGCGTGTCAGTTTATGGGAGGCAGGACACGAGTCCGCCGCTATCGGCTCGTTGAAATCTCGCTGGGCTGACATCCAGGAGGACATCGATCGACGATATCGTTGTATCGCGGCTGCAACCTTCTCGTTCTCCTTTATTCCTTTTTTTCCACCAATGATGCACGCTCCTCTGGGAGTGTCGTCTCGTGTCGTTTTTTCAATCTTCGAGGAAGCCTGGGCGTCCAGAGGCGCACGCACGAACAGCGCGTGTCACGCGAACAGGGCTGAAGAGGGAGGTTCGTTCCAGGAGGACACGAGCAAGGATCGAAGGATCCTCCGTGACCCGAACCGGTCCGCCTTGCGTTCATTCTATGCGGGTCCTCAACGGGTTCTCAACCTTGGACTACGCCTATTTGTCGTTGCGACTCCACCTTTTATGTATTCAACCGATACGTTAACGTTTTAACATTTGTCCGCTTGTCTGCGATCGTGCACGGGGATTTACAATACAGGTTCTTTAATTATCTTGTTTGATGACAATGTGTATTGAGAAATGTATATCAGTACATTGGTACATCAGTACACTGGATCATTAGTACATTAGTACATAGTATAGTACGCACGCAACTAGATGAGCTCCCACAGTATAAAATGGACGTCGCTGTGACTACAGCAGAAAGCATATTCTTCACATATGTACACATATTCTCAATAACAGCAAACAATTGGTTACAACTGTCACATACAAACCGAAAGATCAGTTTATAAATGTACTACTATTAAGTTCGTACAGCAGAAACCAAGTAAAATCAAGTGTAGTTCATGTCACAATACCCATGAAATATTCCCATGAGAACAATACAAGCAAATAAGTACCAATACTAACTAATACTAACGTTGTCATGTATATACAGTTTAGAAAGGAAGTACATTTTAAATAACGCTTATTTTTAGAAAATCACTTTTCAAATGACCTTGAAGGTAAAACATATGCGCAGTTGTTATCCGTAAACAATGATTATGCGCAATAAAGTTGTTACAGTGTATTACAGCGTATTTATTATATTAACTCGACTGCGCACGTTTATTACTTCGAGTTATCTACTGCGCATGTGTTTAGTCTTCAAGGTCACGGTGAGGGCTATTCATTAACTTGTGCACTTATAGTAATTACACGATATTAGTGACCACAATGTAGCTAATTGCGGTGAAATCTTTGAATGAATTAGAATATTAATGAAATCTTTGCATAACTTAATACGCTTTATATTTAATTTATGTTCACATATATTTTATAATACTTATAATTTTTTATTTCGATTAAAGTTTATTGGATATTCATTGATTGATCGAAATGGAGTCGAACACGTTCATTAAGCATATGCGGAGCATTTGTTGGTTCGCGTGCAACGGCAGCCTTTATTTCGCTGTTGTTGCACAACAACGTCGTGTCGAGTCTTCGTCACCTTCGGTGACACGTTACCTCTGACTTTTGCGACGTGCAGCAACGTGCTCGCACGTCCGCGGTCACGTTCCCTGAAACGGCCTAATCTGCACCGTTGCATATCTACGACCAGGCACGTAACTTTGTCTGTCTGAAAACTCTCGGTTCTTGAGATTCTGTCCCCTTTGCCCTTTCGAATCTCTGCTCTTTCTCCGGTTCTTCGAGATTATTTGCGAAACTCTTGATATTGTCATTAACCCTTTAGGAACTGACTCATATGTGTTGCAATATAACGAGAGTCTACTGTTTTATCTGAACTGGAGGCTCTGGTTTAGACAGCTGACGTGTTCATTGCTTTTAAGGAACTCCATTTAGCTAATGAATATTACTTGGTAGAGCTGAAAATAGAGCAGTTTCGTAAAAGGCAACTGAGGCTAGAATGGCTAATATATACAACAAATATGTAAAGGACAATTACATAATCTTGCTTGAAACAATTGTACATCTTTTATTACTATAAATAAGTACACGTTGTCCACATGTCGGCCATTTTGATTAGTTCACGCACTGACCACCAGTGTCGCGCATAAATTCATGCTCCTAGTGTAAACATATTGCTTCCAATGAAAATATACAAAAAATAATCCGTTAACAATTGGATACATCTAAACGGCAATATAAGAAGTACCGACAAAATTCTCTGAAGCGAGTAGAAGCGAGTAGAGGCAGAAAAACGTGCCGACCGGAACAATGTCGCCAGGATGTATACGCCTCGACCCCGAACCGCTCGGAGATCTCGTTCACACGGCGCAACGTTCATGCTCATGCGGAAGGATTTGCATTTTACAAAAAGGATCGTCGAGTATTCTATCGAGTGGCTCGTGGAATACGTACGACTGAAACTAGAAGCGGAACCTCGTGGCCGGTCGTTCTATGAGGCAGCCTGAGACCAACCGGCGTGTTCGGCGAACAAGAAGAGCTTGTCTCATCCAGGGTCGAGTCGTTACTTATTTACGCAGGCTGCATTGTCGGGAACAATTGCGTAGGCCAAGTCATTAAATCGTCGACCTTTGTGTAATTACGCCTAGGGGTCAGGTGGGCCGACCTTTTGGCGAACAAGTCGGAAGAAAATGAATTACCGAGAGAGACGTTCGCCATTTTGAATCTCGTTGATTCTTAAGAACCGAGATCATGACTGGGTTTTTTGTCGGATCACGTCGTGTGAATTGGGATTAACTGTTTAAAGATTGTTTTTGAAACTCGGAGAATTATGTATTGTTTTCCGACGGTTCGTTTTGAGAAGTCTGAGAGGTCTTTGAATGATGTAGCATAGCGAATGAATGGAGTTTATTATTAAGCGTTCTTGCTGTTATGTCTTTGCCGTCACACAGGCTTTTGATAGCGAGCTGTGAAATCTTGAAGAGTTTGCTTTCATTTGGTGTCATTGTATGTTCATTGCGTTGGCAAGATTACTTGTTGCTTTTACTAGGTTTTGTAATGTATGGCCACGCGTTGTATCGCCATGGGTTGCTATGCGTTGTAACTTCACGTGTGTCTCTACATTTTGGATTCTTACGTATTGTGCCTCCATTCGCTAGATTTTCGTGTTTTAATTTCACACACCGTATATTCACGCGCTGTATCTCTACGTCGCTGTATATCCATGCGCTCTATTTCCACGTGCCATATTTCTACACACTGTATCTTTATGCATTGTATCTGCACGCGTCGTATTTCCACGATTTCTAACTCCACGCGCCGTATTTCCACATATTCTAATTTCACGCATCATATCTCCTCGTACCGCTACCTCCACGCGTTGTATCTAAACGCGTTCAAACTCCACGCGCCGTATTTCCCCGCGCCAGTATCTCCACGCGCTATATCCTCACGTGTTTTAACCCCACGTATCATAACTTTACGCATCATTTTTCCACATTTATGTCCTACGGCACATAAAATACTCTGAAATTCTTTTTATCAACAAAATAAATTGCCAATTTCACGCATCACCAAAACGTCCCAACGTTTAGACATTCAAAAGAGAACACAAGAAACTCCTATAACTACCCTGCCACGCATAAATTCGTTCATTCATACTAATCAAAAGCTATAAATTACGAATGCCAACTTTTTAGTGACTCCCAGCCATGCAATTACACAGTCATCAAGTTTTGCAACGTCTTCAAAGCCAGATTAGCCTGAATCCTCCAACGATACAGGCGTCAAGGGGTCCAGCCAATTAAATTAAAACTGTGAAGTCGTAAAGGATTATCATAATCGCGAGACAGGGATCGATGGTAGCCACAGAACATGGCTCGTAAAAGCGTTGTCCTTTAATTCGACGTCTGAAAACAAGTGTTCATTATTCGATCGTGAAATGCCTGATACCGGTCGCGTCGTGACGCTCGCTTCGTTATTAACATATTAGAAAGCCGTGGATTAATATTTTTACGAATCCCGAAAAAGGTGTGTTGCGTCAGAATGGTTGATCAGCGTTTGATACATTATCCGTTTCATTATGTGCATGGCATTTATTACTTATTGTGCGGCCAGTGAAAGTACGTCCGCGAAGCACGTTCGTTTCGTAAATTTCATTCTGTTTTCTTTCGTATTAGAAATATCCGATGATCGTTGCCTGACGTTTATTAACGAAAAAATCACAGATAAAACAAAAGAAAAGTGTGCACGGTACACGAGTTTCCACTTCGTGTTATCTTAATTCGAATTCCGTTTTCTTTGTTGGCGAACTTTCACGAAGATTATGGTGGGCTTGGAACTTGGAGGTGTATATTTCCGAATAATTAATACATACAGCTTTAATTTACGGAACACGGAATTCTTTTCAATTTTTTATATCATATTCAACATAGTACTCAACTAATTTTTAGGGAATCTTCATGATGATCTTGGAATCTTCATGATGTCCACTTGGAGTAACTCATACGGTATTTTCAAATTTTAAGGTCTTGAAGTAGCAGAGAAGGTGAGGGACCTTAGGGACTACCTCTGACCAATACCCACGATAAAGTCTGAGGTGTTCATACTCCTCATGACAATTGTAACAGTTTATAACAGTTAAATGTTCACAACTCTTTCTCTAAATGTCCGCAAACTCTCCGTTAAGAGATTCAGATTCCCCAGAGGCATAGGTTAAGAATGTTAGGTCTAGAGGCACAAAGTTGTATTCTCGTAAGATCAGCTGGTAAACGCCATTTCCTCATCTGGTATATCGTGGTAATGTGACGTTGAACCGTGAGACACGGAATCGCCGCGAATAGAAGGTGGAATTCAAAAGAGGAGCAACGGGAGGAGAACAGTGACATCAGAAGGCTTTGTGCCACGGCTGGAGGAGAGGTGGGTGGGGTGCCCCGTGCGAGGATCCTCGTAAATGTCTTCATCCGTAAGATATGAGGATGCCGTGGGCGTCCACGGCTCGCGTGGACACCGCTTTCGGTCGCATTAACCTCCGCGGAAAGAAGCGGAGGTGAAGGTGAAGAGGAAACCGGGAAGAAAGATGTCAAACGAGCCTCCGTGGCCGCGGAATATCGCGGAGATAATCGGGTTTCAAACGACCCCTCTCCTACGGGAGCCTCGGGATACCATAGTAATACGTCCCGTAATAATCCGTTAGGACGAGCATGTTCAGCTGGACACGTTCGCGATGGCAATCGGCAGAGTACTTCTTGGTCGCTGTTGATGCCTGTTGCCGGAATAAATTTTCTCCTCTCGCGCTGCCTTAACTCGCGTTTGTTCCTTGTATGAAATTTTTGACGTTAATGGTTCTATTTTGTGCGATTCGAGGATTGCCTGTACGATTACGGCCGGAAACATTGACAGTGAATTGTTGAACGGCGAGTAGCGGATCCCTGCTCGATTCTGACTCAAACTTCCAGGAATACCGAGACAGTTCAGCTTCCACATTTTTGTATATTACAGGAACCATATTTAATAAGGTTAATTTTAAAGTCAAGTACAATATTATCGGATTGAGTCACTGGTCCACGTTTCTTATAGGTCCTTTTCATTACATTTAGATTTTTTCCAGGTCCTAGGTGTTCTTATTCGTTACAGTTTCATAGGGTTGAAGTATTAACACATTTTGCTTGAAACTCGATTCAAATCAATGGATACTTATTTGTGGTACCTCCTTACTTGTTTCAATTTTATACAATTGTGTTATTCTCACAATACGAGTATGTAGAATTTTAACATTTTGAAGTTCGATATTTGCAGTTCCCTTATTCGAATCATATTATTTATAGGACGTGCACAAGTATGCAGACGTCGCAAATTTAGTATATTTTATTATCGAAACTGGGCCAGAACGACCCCGTATACGGGCCTGTTAACCGATTTCCTGTGAGGACACGTGCGTGGAGGCCCCCAGTTCCATCCCCCGCCTCGACAACCTCCACTTCCACCCACAGTCGGTTGGAACATTCTCCATAGAAGTGTCCGATTCTTCCGTTTCGTCGAATCCTGTTACAGCGGAGACCCAGCCGGTATCTCGCCACGTACACCTAACCCAAAGGTTTTAGAGCTGGTCGCCGTCGTATTCCTGGAGCGGTGAAATTCCAAGGAGGCTCAGCTTAGAGCTTCGTCGCGTGTTGGCGTTGCACGTGGGTTGGGCACCACGTTGAGCCCCCCACACAATGGTACACCTTGGCCCGTGTACACGGGAATAGGTCGGGACCTCGACGTGTCAGAGGTGAGGCCGCACCCTGCATTGTGTCCTGCCCACGTGACCGTCGTACGAGTCGTCATTCGTGTCAACGTTTGCCCCATGAATCCTTCCACCGCGGTAGAAACGCGGATAAACGTGTGTGTGTGTGTGCGTATGTGGATGTAAGAGCGTGTTGGTAACGAGTTGTGATAATGGCACGGGACCGAGGTGCCGGTTGTTGGGTTGCATTCGATTGAAACTCTTTTCAAGAAGAAGCTTGAACGAGCCTTTCGAACACCGTTTCAAATGTAGCAACTGGGGATCTGGTGTCCTGCACGTTGTGGAGGCGAATGACCTTTTCAGACGTGTTTCAGGATCGAGTTTTTAACGGTTGCGAAACGATTCGTCGGCTTTTAGGGAATTTAGGTCGCATTTTGGGCAAATTTGGGAAGATTAGGGTTTTGGGAAATTTGGTGTTTAGGGGATGAGAATTTGGGGATTTGGAAACTGGGGGATTTGAGAACTTGGGGATTTTGGAATTTGGAGACTTGAAAATTTGGGGATTTGGGTACTTGGGGATTTAAGAATTTAGGAATATAGAAACTTAGGATTATGCAAACTTCGGGACGTAGGAATTTGGAGTTTTAGAAAGGGGGCTTAGGTATTTCGTGTTTTGGAAATTCGGGACTTAGGAATTTGGGGTTTGAGAACTTTGATATTTGAGAACTCGGGGATTTAGAAATTCGGGGGTTTGGAAATTTGGGAATTCGAGATTTTGAGCAGTTGGGAATTTGGGGATTTGGGTATTTAGGGATTTGGGGATTTGGAGGTTTACGGATTTGGTAATTTGAGAACTTAGGAATTTAAAGTTTTGGAAATTTGGAGATTTGGGGACCTGAAAGTTTGATAATTTCAGAATTGAGGCATTCGGGAATTTGAGATTTAGAACTTTGACGTCCTGGAATTTGGGATTTAGAAAATTAGAAGTTCTATGAATTCAGTCCTATGAATGAATCTGGAAAGACAACCTCATTTGATCTAGAGACATAGGAATTTGAAAATTTAGCAATTAAATTTATGAACTTGATAAACAATTTTATGATCCTGAACATTCAAATAAATAAGTATTTGCGAATGTCAAACTTGATGACTTATGTCGAATAAATTGAGCCGAAACGTCCCCATCCATTAAAAAACTTGATATAATTTTCGAATGGTATCAATTGAAAGACGAATTTGAATGAATAAATCAAGCACGTTCCTCGGTGTTTTTCAATCTTATCGATTCGATGATCGATTACGAGTGCCACGGGCAAACATTGTGATGCATGCTGGAGTGTTACAAAACTGCGTTGGATTCAATTTATCGGCTCATAATTTATGCATACGGTTACGTAGCCGCCAATTATAATCTTGATGAATTACACGATGCACGTTTGACCGAGCAAGTTGTAACGAAGGCTGTGACCTTTGAATCCGAAACTTTCTATTGGCACAGACAGCCATGGAATACGCTAAGTTCAATACTAAAGCACCCCGTTATTTCATAAATCTCGCCTGACCATCGGAACCCTCGGCGCGTGTAAACCGTTCGAAGTCGAATTGCAGGGAAACTTTTCATACTTTTTTTCTGCCAGGTTATTTCTGGAACGTGGTACTGGCTAATTACAGATAAAGGACCAGCCGTGGAAGTTAATTAGCACGAATTGTGGCCAACATCAACTGCGTAAATTCTTTTTACCGTAGAAGCTTGTTATACTCCATATAAATATTTAATATATTCGGTACTTGTTAATAAATAATATTTAATAAACGATTATATTCAATGGTTAACTACCCTTGTTATACTTTAATTTTTGAGTTTATCGAAAAGAATTAATATCGCCGAACTAACCTAATACGGTTCAAGTTTTGTTGTTGTAAGAATATTTATATTCTGCTATGAATATTTGTTGTACTGTTTTTAATAAGAATCGAATTTTTTTCTGTTACAGGTAAGCAGAACTTACAGGATAGCAACCTCCACAAAACTGTACTTATAACTTGAGTGGGACCCGTGCGAAAGGTATATATACATGGAAATTTATTTCAAGTATATAATTGAGCGGGATAATTTTTCGATTAGCATTTGTTTTAAATAAAGGTGTCTATCGTACCACGAGGTATTCTCACACTTTCGTATGATTGATCGCAGGAAAACAGCGGAAGAATCGAGTAAGTCAGATTGCCTAAAGAAACGTAGGCAGACAGATTTATGAAAGTTTTAACCTTTTGTATCGAAGCGACTTCGAGTATTTCTGAGCTACCAAATCATCCTTCTTTGATATTTACAGTCTTTTTAACACTGTTCCGAGAAATTTCAACTGGAAACAAATATTTCAAGGATCATAAGATTTATAATTCGGTATTTAATTTATTTCGAGTTTAACATTCCGCTAATTTAATTTCGTTAAAAAATCTTCGGTGAAGTACATTCAATACCAGTAAAACATGTTTAATTTTTATTTAATATTTCGAAGTGATTGAAATCGATTATTTTTAGAATTTCTACAATTCTAGAAACAATGAAGTTTATTTATAAAACTGCCTACGACAATGAAATAAAATTTGAAAGATCGCAGTCGAAAATTGACGATGCCTGAAACGAGCAGGCGCATAAAAAACTATGAACCGGAATAATAATAGAGCCAGGCGTGATTTACATTCGACCAAACGGATGATGGTAATTAAAACAATAAAAAATGACTAGACAGAAGGAAAGAATCCGAGACGGTCGTTGAACGAAATTTTGCCGTGATTAGCATGCGATAATTAGGTAACTATCTCTGAACCACACCTGTGAAATCGATATACGTGGGTACATGGTAGTATTCAGACTGTAATTTGCTCACAAAATACGCCTAACTTACGTAGCGTAATAAATATTTATACACTGTATTGCACTGGAGATATGGAAATAAAATATGCAATTATATTCATAGTACTATAGTCTATTTAAGTAGAAAAACTATAATCTATTTAGATAATATAAGATTCTTTTGGACATGGATATGTAGAACATATATGTATAAATTACTGCTATCAAACTTCATGTCATAAAATGCTCTTTCTTAAGGTATCAATTATAATAGATGATTATTTGATTTCTCTAAAAAATCAACGTAGTTTAATTGATACATAGATAATCGTGCACGTCCATCTACGGCTTCTCTATCACTCGATCGATTGTTAATATCTCTTAAACGATGCGCGTTTAATGGATCTTGATGAGTATCGATAAACTCCGCTGTCTCGTTTAATTAATTGCTGATTCAATTAATTGTGCGAATTACTAATTTTAATTATCGAAGGGCAGTGTTGCTGATACAATCTGCTATATGTTAAGACCTGTAGATCGCATCTAAGGTCAAGATTGCAGACCTTCTGTATACTCGAGAATTTCGGTTTATCTTGCGTAAGACAAGAGGAGCGAGGACAAAATGGAGGACCATGGTCGGCAAAAATTAAATAGGTTAATTCATTTATTCATTGTGTACAATTTAATTTAGCCTATTTAATTTGTTAACAATCTCTATTGTACTTTTATGTCTCAATTTAAAAGGGAAGTGATGGATATTTTTGTACGAACATAAAATTATCATAACAAAATATGATTAGCGATTTGTAAATTAATTCAGAAATGGAAGAAATTGAAATTATAAAATTGTAACTCATACATAGAAATTGAGATCTCTTATTTTAAATGACAAAACTTATTAAGAAATTTTTGTAAAAATGTATGTCAACTTTCGTCAGGTTAAAGAGTCAATGTCTTAGGCAGTTCACATATCATCCCCAATTTATGTTTCTACTATAGTTGGAATTGAAATATAAGTGACCATCGTTCGTAAACCTAGTGTTAAATAAAATATTGCATATTCGTGTCAGAGTTTCGTTCCATAACCCTAAGCGAAACCCGGTATCCTTCCGAGAAAGGTGTCCGCGAGCAATCGTGACGAGTTCCCATGCATCGGGCGATAAATCCGCGAGACACACAGGTGGCGCATGAAAAACCGCGCGCGCGTCGGCTGGGGGATAAAAAAAAAAAGTATCCGGGGAGTGTAACCGGGGCTGAAGGAGAGTTCGAGCGACACCTCCCAGGCCACGATAAAGATGTAAATCTGGCTGTAAGCGAGGAGAAGTACGAGCACGGCAGCGGCTGCTATTAATTCATGCATGCATTGTTACGTGTCAAGGAGCGCGATGTATCTGTCGGCAGATCGTCGTGACGAGATAAAAGCCGAGGCGAAAACGTTCCTCCTCTCGATCGGCAGCCTCCTCCCGCGCTCGTTGCCACGCCGTGGAAGCTGGCACGACGAAAAGGCCGCTTTACACCGGCCGAAGATTAATCGTCCACGTCGGACGGACGTCGTGATAATTCCTTTAAACGACACGCGGCTGTACGAGCGGTACGCGAACGGGTCGCCGGCGATACGCGCCGGAACGCTGCATTCGACGCTGCTAATTATTTCGTTTAGCGTCCGCTCGATGGACGGCTGCCGACTTCGAGGGCCGAGCGGAATGATAACGACTTATGCTCGATGTACAGTCGCCGGCAAATATCGCTTGCCCAGGGAAACTGTGGCGGACCACGCGAGAGAGCAACCACCATTATGGAGAATTTTGGGATTTGGAAAATTGCCTTGGGGAAATTTTAGAATTTTGGAGATTGAAAATTTAGGGGAGGTTTTGAGAAATTTAAGGAACATCGGCAATACGGAGATTGGGGATTTCAACTATTGGACATTTGAGAATTTGGTAATTTGGAAATTTGAAGACTAGGAAATTTGGAGGTATAGAAATTGGTAGGTATAGGAATTTGGGAGTCCAAGAATTAGGGGAGATAACTTCGGGATTTAGGTATTTGAGGAACTAGATATATGGGCGCCTAACAATTCGGGGATTTAGGGATATGGGAGTCTAGGAATTTGGAGGTCTAGAAGTATGAAGATGTAGGGATTTGGGGACATAATAATTTGGGGATCTAGGAACATTGGAATCTAGGAATTTGGGGATATAGGAATAGGGAAATCTAGGAACAGCAGAATCTAGGAATTTGGGAATCTAGGAATTTGGGAATCTAGGAATTTGGGGGTCTAGGAATTTAGGAATGTAGGAATATGGGAATCTAGGAATTTGGAAATCTAGGGATAGGGGAATCTAGGAATTTGGATATCTAGGGATTTAGGGACGTATGAATAGGGGAATCTAGGAGTAGAGGAATCTAGGAATTTGGGGCTCTAAAAATTTGGCATGTAGGAATAGGGGAATCTAGGAATAGAGTATCTAGGAATTGGGGAATCTAGGAATTTGAAGAACTAGGAATCTGAGCATCTAGGAATTTGAGGACCTAGGGATTTGGAAATTAAGATAGGGTCTTGGATATTTAGAAACCTAGGAACTTCGTGAATTGAGAATTAAGAAAATTTGAGAAATTAAAAATGTAGAAATTTAGAGACAGAATATTACTAATTTAGAAGTTTGAAAATTTGTAGAACAGGCGAAAAAATTGAAAAATCTAAAGATTTGCAAACATGAAATTTTACTGAATTTAAAGAATTGAAACTTGTAACTTTGGAAATTTATAAATTCACTTAAAAAGGTTAATTTATAAATCCATAAATTTCAAGAGTTGAGAATTTGGAAATGTGAAAATTTGTAAATGCGAGAGTGTACATTAGTCCTTATATAAAGGGAGTGTACGTTGCAGCCGAGTGTACGGTGATTTGTCTAGGCGAAGTTTTGCGAGACAGCTCGATAAGGGACCGGCGGATTTTGAATTATGGCGATTGCCTCGCGCACCATTAGAGACACGAGGTTTGTTGATGCAGGTAGGCTGTAGAATGTCACCGACGGAGATATTTAATCATTGGATGAGATTAACGTAACGTAGTGATTGCAGGAAGTACATATTTCAAAGTTCGCTGGCGGAAGATGTCGAAGGAGGACTGGATTTGATCGATATTCGACGGAGTTGTTTAATGATGTGGAGATCTAAGAATAAGGTTGTCTTTTTATGAGGATGTTGTTAGGAATTATTGATTGCTACGCTATCGTAGATTTTTCTTTGAGAAATTAACGGTGCATAGGCAAATTGATTTTTGATATTTCATTCTGGTTGACTCAAAAACCGAATGAGTTTGAAGAAAGAAATTTTCAAGTTTTACCAATTTTTCTTTTATCAAATTTTTAACTCTGAAAACTTGAAAATGTGAAATCTTATAAACCTGATAAAAAATTTTGTAAGCATATGAGTTTAAAAACCATCACAAAGAATATCAAGAAAATCAATTAAAATTGCAGAAATTCGTGTTTCGGTTAAATAATGAAAACTACAGCCCCAACGATCAATATACAATACAGCGGCGCAATAATCCCCGTTACTTTCTCTTCATAAGTTGCTTCAGATTCATCGTATCGCGACGACCACCCAGCAATTACAATTTTAAACGAAACAACTCCAGCATCTCTCGGGCGCATTAAGAACCGAACACTTTATGCCACCCAAGGTGGCATTCGCGAACTCATTTTCCTTCGAGGCTGTTTCTCTTTCATTACAAGCGGCAATTACAAGACATTTGGGGAACGGGAAAGGAATACATTACGAGCCGTTTCTCTAATAACACCCATCAAACGCGTTAGCGTTCTCGGCTCGTGTAATCGTGGTAGCCGTTGCAACGAGGTCGCTAAAAATCGAGTAATTATCGGTCATCGATTAAAAATCCACCTAACCACAGTCTTCTAGAACAAACTTGACTTCCCTAGAAAAAATATGATAACGGAACATGTATCTCTCTTCGTTCAGGATATGTACTCTTTTTATATGTCAAGATTATGTACTTTTAGTTTTAGATAGTTGGACATTCAGAAATGACATACTCAGTTATTGTGGACTTTTTTGGATAGGTTAAGAATTTGGAGATATGAGAACTTGGGAACGTTGAGATTTGGAGACTTTGGATTTTGGAATTTTTGGGGTTTAGGTATTTAGGAACTTGGGACGTAGATATTGCGGGAAAATTTGGAAATTTGAGGACCTTGAAATTAGGGAAATTTGGAATTTGGGGATGTAGAGATTTAGAGACGTACGAATTTGGAATTATAGGTATTTGGAGATCTTGGAATTGGGGGATCTAGAAATTTAGAGAATTGGAGACTTGGGGGTCTAAGGATTTGGGGATTTAGGAATTTGGGGATATACAAATTTCAGGATCTACCGATTTGAAGACCTTGGATCTTGGAGACCTTGGAATCGGAGGATGTAGACATTTAGGGGACTAGAGATTTGGAGGGTCTAGAAATTTGGTGGACCAGGAGTTCTTGGAATTGGGGGATCTAAAAATTTGGGCACTCAGACATTTAGAAGCCTAAGAATTTGTGAATTCAGGTGCTTGTACCAATCTTAGGCTTTGGGGAAGCAATCTGATTTGGGAACCTATGGAATTTGGTAATCCAAAGATTTGAGGATTTAGGGACTTCAGAATCCAGAGATATTAACTTAGAACATTGATAACAAACGATCTAGAAATGTGAGGATTTCAAAGTTTGATAATTTAAAAGCTTGAAAATCTCCAAATTTGAAGATATAAATATGTGAAAACTAAACAATTTAAAAACAACCACATTCAGTAATCCACAAACTTATAAATTGAGTTAGAAATTTTCAATATGAAGAAATATGAAAATTTGAAAACGGAAGGTTATGAAATTGACGTATGTCATTATCGATCATCGTAGACGAGTGTAGGTTAACCAATGAATCTGTCGTTAGGTAGACAGGAAGCAGGGCCGACGATTTGTCGCGTAACGCGAGATATCGTGGATCTCGAGGTCGCGATCGCCATGACCGTCTCGTCAGACACGCGGTAACACGTGTCTGCCTTCCAATGAGAATTTAATTGCTCGAGCTTTCATTCGCCTACCGCTGAAGCAACACTCTTCTCGCCTCTCATTTGCATTGGGAGAGCATGACCATATCGGGATGCTTCTCTATTACTCTCTGTCCCTTTCTTCTCCTTCTTCCTCTTCTTGCTTCTTCTACTCTCTACACTTCCTGTCTTTGTCTGGCTGAAGTTTGAGAAAGGTCACTTTATTGGGTACAGAAAGGTAAATTGAATAGCGGTTTCAGGGCTTTTATCTCTTTTCTATTTGTAGAACTTTCGGAGGCTGTGCAATTTATGTTGCTGGGAGAAGAAAATACTAGGGAGTTTTTAAATATTAATTGTGCGAAACACGAGGGAGAATTTCTTCAAGTTCTGAGATTTCAAATGTTTTGTCAGAAAGACTTCGAAATGAAGTCATGTATTTGTGAGCAATGGTATTAATCTTTTTTGTATTGAATATACATTACTCAATAGTCTAAAGTGTAACACCTATGTATGTTGCCTTGAATAACAATAACAGTAATAATTAAAACACTACTAAACAGCTATATAGAATAACCCAAAAAACTTCATAAAGAAGCTAAAAAAAGACTCGAAAATGGTCCCAAAATATAGTGTCTATAGTCGTGAATAACAGTAAGATAAATAGTAACATTCTAACGTAATCGACAAGTCGAAATCTAAAGCGAAAACAGTAAAGTTCACGATTCAGGTAGGAGCACAGAAATCAGACGGAATTAATCGTCCTCGGTTAAAAAGAAAACACCGTCTCGTTTCCATTTACTTGCGTGCCGTTCGCCGATAATTCTCATTGTCACAGCGATGTTTATGCATGAGAACCGAGCAACAAGAGGGTCTCGACACCTTGACACGTACAAATGGCGATCGATAGTATATCGATGAAGAGGTCTTACCGCTAATTGGTGTACTACCAATACAGCACGTTTCTCGCGGCGGCAATTAAAAAATCGTCAAACGGAACTTGGCTGAAATCGATCAAACGCGAAGTTGGTCGTAGGAGCAATCGGGTCGGGCCACATTCCCCTTGTATCACAACCCCGATAGCCGATCGCGATTAGCTTATCGATTGATCTGATCCGGAGGCGTGATCGACGTGATCACGACGTCCTTGCAATTAAAAGTAATGGTTAATGGAATTTTTATCGACGAATCTCGAGCGTTGCTCAACGCACGAAAATCTGCTCGGCAATTATCTATCGGTAATCGGATCGCTTGGAGAACGATTATTAGAATTCCATGATTGTGAAAGGAACGGTGTCGGAAAATGTATAGTTCGGGAGTTGAAGAATGTTTAGATCAGTTTTTGCCGCCATTATGTACGGTATATCGAGAATCAACGTGGGTGTTACTGGTCTTTCCGATGCAATCGGTTGGAGTGGACACTTATGACATTTTTATACTTTCACGTTCGTAGATTTATAGATTTAAGAATTTCTGATCTTCCAAATTTCTAAATTCTTTTCTAGATTTGTTTAGGTTTGTACATCCGTATATATAGATAATGAGCATTATAAAATATACCGAAAGATCATAGAAGTGTCATAAAATTAAGTACCCAATAATGGTTTATGTTTCCTGACCCACTAAAATTCCTCGTACCTCCCAAACCCATAAAGGTACCTAAGCTAATCCTACCTAGAAGATAGTAAATTTTTCGAATCACCCGTTAGAAAAAAGAATAGCTGGAAACCTTCGGCCGTCTCATTTGACCCGGAGAAGGGTCCAAAGGTCGACAGGCGAGGAATGCTGGCCGCTGATATACCTCGCTAATGAACCCTCCGCTCTCGTCCGTCCCGTCTATTTACCGATGGACAGGGAAACACCATGCAGTCGAAAGTTCTCTCTCGGTTGGGTCGTTTTCGACCGGCAAAACGTCTTAAAAAGCAATCGAACGGTCAAAGGCCAGCCAGTGACTCCGTCCGAACAAGTTGCCAGCAGGTCGATATCTCGAGGACTATGGGAAATCCTTTCATCCGTTTCGATGCTACACACTCCAAGAGATTAGACGATCTTGCGTAAAGTTTTCGCAATTACCGTTCAGGACGAGTCAATAAAAGCTCTCCGGGGCCGTTAATGGGTTGTTCGGAACGGTAAACTTTAACCTCAACGGGCTTGGGCCTCCTCGGACGCGGGGCCATTGAAAGAATCCCATAAAACGCGTCAGACCACGGTGTCTTTACGATAATGCAGATTCTGATTGCTGTTACCACCTACTAACGCGACTATTACGGGATTCGTGCGGCTTGATATCGCGGAAGAATGCAATCACCGGACGTTCGAGTAATCTGCGACGCAGTCGGACGCGCTGCTCGTTATGGGACGGTTAGGACGCTTATGGGACCTGGTATCGGTACACTGTTACTTTCGATCGATCGCGTTTCTTGCGATTTAACGCATTCGAATTTTTACACTTGTAGGAATTTTAGGAGGTTTAGAATTTGGAATTTTTTGTCTTGTAGAAATTTTAGAAAGGAGACTTTCGGAACTTCTTTTTTTTGGACTTCAGATCTCAAGGACGTTAAAACATTGAAATTGTGAGACTCTGAAACTTTAAGAATTTAAGATGTTAATAACAGCGTTTCTTGCGATTTAACACATACTTTTATTATTGTTTTCATATAACAATGCATCGTTAATGTATCTGAAAATCGCTTCCTTCCAATTATATAATAAATTTTCCGAAATTGCATGAATTTTATACACGCAGCAATAAAGTACGCGTAATAAAATTAGAAGCTTTTGAAGAAGTGCATATTGTCTGAGGGTACTTTACTTGAAGATCGTTATCTTAATAGGTGCTTAATTAGTAGGTATATAACGATATCTTTATTACGGTGACATTCACGATTAACGTACCATAATAGCTTAAAGGCTAACATTCAGCTGGCTTGTATTTTAATTCAACAATTGATTACACTGTATAGCTGTTGCATAGCGATTAAGCCGAGGTAAACCATCGATTAGCCATTTAATTGAACGTTCAACCATTTATCTGAAGTTGAGTTAGGTAATGAACAACTCAGCAATTCCACCTTTCTTTGCTTATGTATTTAATAAAACCGTATTGTCACTGCATTTATAGATTTTGCGCATTACATTCTTTATTGCGTTTATATCTTCATTTTTTTAGCAAATTCTTCCGGAGAGTGCGTTTTTACGAATCAAAGTGAGTTTATGAAATTTTTATGTTATTGGGGGTTTGGGAATATGGGAATTTTTAGAGGGATGTGAAGATTTGGGGATTTTGGAATTTGTAAATTTGGGAATTTTAATATTGAGAAATTTTGGCATTTTTAAATTGGGGGTATGAGAATTTGGGAAGTCAGGACTTTGGTAATTTAAAAATTTAGAAATTTAAAAGTTCAACAATCAAAAAATATAAAAATTCAGGAATGTAAATAACATAAAAAATGAGAAATCTCCGTCTCCAAACGTGATCTAAAATCGATAATAATTGTATCCTAACCTAAAAAAGTCAACAAGTGTCGTTAGTGTATACTGCATGACCGAGTCACGAGGTCTTCGAATTTCGCGCCGATCGAACCGCTTAACGACCAACTCGATACGATAAGTCGCTAATTTACGTTTGTAGAGGATACCGTGAGGGCCTGTCGTGGGTGGCCCATCGCACGGTGTCCTATACGACACTGCGATATGTCCTCCATCTTGTTCCCCTTCTCGATCGAATACTGCGACATGCTCGCGATTAATTAGCAAACGAACGATATCGCCAAACTGTAATCGACGTGATCGGTCACGTTTTTAGCCATGACTATGCGATCCCAATGTCGATCTTGCTGATTACTCTCCTTCACCAGCATGTTTCATTGTGTATTCAATATTGTTGATTCAACAACTTTTTAGTATACTCTTCAGACTTTTTTATTATTATTAGATGATTTTTGCATGAATTTCAGAAATGTTATTGAAGATTTTTATCGATCTCAGACGATTGTGCTGAGGTCGATAATCTTATTTATATTCGCAATTTGAAAATTTGATCTGCAAGTTTATTGCAATTTTACTGATCGTAATAATGTACCTTCATATGAGGTTTATTAATTTTGTAAGATTTTCTCACACGTCCAATGTTCCATTATGCGCAATAAACGTTCATATGAAATTCGTCGGTAGTAAATTTTCTATTATTATACACTTATCCGTCGAACTTTTCAAGTAAGTGTCCATCAAATGCAATTTTTTAAATTCACCAGTCATTTTGCGGTCGTACGATCAAGGGCCCATTCGAACAGCACGAAAGACACTCATTAGTCAAACACGGAGTAGCTGACTCTAGCTACGTTTTATTCGCGCAAGAAGCAGGATGCTTACTCTTAGGATGGCAATATATTACGTCGGTAATTACTGCTAAGCCAGCATCAATTACTGTGAAACGTCACATGCACGAAGAGCGGATAACCGATAGTCGAGTAAAATACAGACGCAGAAAAGGTGACCAAGTCCTTGGCCATAGGCAGTCATCGAGGGTCACATAACCGTTTCCTGATGACACTCGCCGATGATATATCATTCGAAATGATATCTGTGAAATAAATGTGTACTGACCAGTCGGTTAATGTTCTTGTAAAAAATTAGTTTTTCACTCTTTAGGAATCATACAAGTGGTTAGTGATTATTTAGATCACTATGCGGTAGATTACCACGCGTTGGATTACTACACGATAGATTACTACTCGTTAGATTACCACGCGTTGGATTACTACACGATAGATTACTATGCGTTAGATTACCACGCGTTGGATTACTACACGATAGATTACTACACGATAGATTACTACTCGTTAGATTACCACGCGTTGGATTACTACACGATAGATTACTACTCGTTAGATTACCACGCGTTGGATTACTACACGATAGATTACTACGCGTTAGATTACCACGCGTTACATTACTACACGGTAGATCACCACGCGTTAGATTACCACGCGTTAATTTTCTACGCATTAGATCACTACACATTGTAATATAGCACCACGCATTAATTTCCAACGCGTTAAATCACCACGCGTCAAGTTTCTACCCACCCCAATTGCGTTAGATCACTACGCACTGTATACCTGCGCGTTAATTTCCAACGCGTTAGATCCCCACGCCTTAAATTCCCACAATGCCTTAAATCATCATTCACTTCTTCACATTATCGTTACACATGATATAACCATCATCTCCAATGAACACTATACACGAATATACAATATAACCAATCACACCATAAATTTCAGTCGAAATATCGTACAATACATTTCACAGAATCATAATCACCAATCCAATATGAAATTACATATGAAAATTGCTATCGAAATGATTGAATCTTGATACAAGTATTTAAACGCAGACACAAAGAGGTAAGAATAAAAAATTCAGTCGAGGTACCTCTATGACCTTCTAAAGCACGAGTTGATCAATGACATTCCATTCCATACACTAATTGCGTTCGTTAACGTGGTTCTTGTCGTTGGAATAATTATTGACGAACTCCTTGACACGCCATACGTGGCGTAACCTGGCTCGATGTTCGTCGATGAATATTGAACAATGCGGTCTGATTGGTTGCGCGACTAATTGTGGGAACTATTGATTCCTATGCTATTTGTGTTCGTGACGATGGGATAAATGGCCTTGGTAATTAATGTCGTTCGGTTATTATTTCATAATACTGCTATGGACAAATTTTCGCAATGTTGAACGATACAATCCATTCACTTGCTGGGTAAACATTTATAGCTACGATTAAAACATTTTTATTTATCCTTCGTATATTTTCCTTTGTAAGATAATGTAGGACGTTGGAAAATATTTTTATAATAATAGACAAAAATGAGTACTTTATTTTCAAAGGATTTAGTTGCTTAACTTTTCTTATTGACATCGTTTGAAAATTGAAACCTAATTAAAAATTAGGCAGGAAGATTTTGAGTAACATATCACATAATCATATACATCAAACCTGTTATAACCTTACTAGGTTAACTTTATACTTTTTCACCAAAATTGAAAAAATGTTTATTGCAAAGACCAGGAGGATATTCTAATATACACCAATCATACACCAATCATAAAATATAATTCAGTGATTCTCTTCTTGAATGTGTAGACATTTTAGAAAGCACCAATAAATGTATATCACAACTGTATACAAGATATACAATGTTGATTAAAATTAATTTGCCAACGCAGACATCGAAACATGCGCAGTATCGATACGTCGAGAACAAGTAGACGCGAGTTTTGCAAACGACTGTACACCAGCAGGCAAAAGCAGTTAGCATTAGCCAGGATGACGAAGAAGGCCAGGGACTCGGGCGAGATGATAGCGAGCGCGTTCGTTGGCTGCTCGCATCGGTCACACCGCAGGTGACTCGTCGTGGTCCGACTTTGACCCCTGCTCGACCCACGTACCTGACTTCCACTCCTCCTGCAACGTCTCTTGTTCCCTCCAGCAGCAGGACCAACGAGGATTGTCGGTGCTAATCGTTTCTCGCGCACGAACCCACCTTGCTCTTTGTCGACCATCGCTGAATTCCTTCGCTGACAACGATACAGCCCTTCAACTAAACCTATGCTGCTTTATACGCGACAAATAATGATATTATTCGGACAAATAGTGCGAACTTCAGACTTTGCTATCCTGGCAATTTTTGGGGCTTTTTAGCATTTTTCAGTTTTGGGTCCTTTGAGAATTTTAGAATTTTTAGGAAGTTTAAGGAGGTTTTGAACCATTTGGAATTTTTGGACTTGTAGGAATTCTAGAAAGGACTTAGAAAGGACACTTTCGGAATTTTGAATTTAGGGACTTCAAACCTTGAGGACATTGAAACATTGAAATTGTGAGACTCTGAGACGAAGAAGATTTAGGGTTTTAAGAATGTAAGACGTTAATGATATCAGATTTTTAAATTTTGAACGGAAGAATTTGGAAACAGTGGTACGATGAATGTTTGAAACTCCGGAACTCTGAAGAGCGTAACAATCTGCGATTTAATGCATAACGCTCAAACACGTGATCTAACATATGGCGATATAATGCGTGACAGTCTGTCGCGTGATGTTTTAAAGTCTAACGGTCTAACGCATGCCTATTCAACGCGTGACTATACAACGTGTGATGATCTAACATATCACGATCCAGCACGTGGCTATATAACGTAATATAATCCATAGCGAGTTAACGCGTGGTTATCGTGTGTCTATCCAACGCGTGTCGATAAAATGCGTGACTCTATAATCTGCGGTGATGAAACGCGTGGCGATCTAGCACGCGAGCATCCTAAACGACAGGTGAAAGAATCATTCGGTTTTATCGGTGCTGATCGTCCTTTGTTTGTCATCGGCTCGTAACTCGACTTCTCGCGAGTCGTTCGAGGGTGACAGAGAGTCGAACAAAGACAGAAACAGAAAGATGGAAAGAGAAACGGTGCCAGGACGTGTTAGATTCCGTCAGAGCTGCGTGTGGAAACGTTCCAATGTGCGGTGTGTAGCGACGTGTGGGTGGTTTATTAACCTGTTTAGATGCATATCTAATCGGCTTTATCTTCGCACGATGCTAAACGCTTTTATGCGTTGCTGGAACGATTTTCCGAGTGTCGCCGTATGTTAAAGACGGAATTACGGGAGACTGATCGATCGGAGAGGTGTGATTTTTTTCTGCCCTTTAGAGAATGGTCTCCTTTGGCCGTGATAAAATGATTGCGTAACACGATTTACCGAGGAATATCGTACGGACGGTGAAACGAGCTACCGAGTCGTGGGAGTTGCTTGTTATTCTCGCCTGTCGTGCGATTTTCTTGGTTCTTGAGTCGCTGATCGTTTTTATCGCGATGTTCTTCTGATACGTGTTTACGTAAATGCTGCAAACATTTTCAATTCGATATTGTGACGTCAAATGGCGGATATGTGGGTGAGCGCGGTTACTTTTCTTTCGGTGCTGATTTACAATGATTTCCTGATCATTTGTATTCATTGATATCCAACTTAATATTGAACACGTTGGTATCGTTGTAAATTTATTTTTAAATATTCGATTTAAATTTTCTTGCAACATTAGTATTATATGAATACTATTTAGTAATTTTTGTTCAGTTATTTGATTATATTGTGACCGTATATATTATGTATACTGTGTGTCGAGGTTACCGTGTAACCTAACCTCTATGGTGTTTCGTCACCATGAAAACAGCTATATTGTACGTCATTGAAATTAAACTACAATTATCAGTGGTACAATCACTAACTCAATTTTCATCAACAAACCCCACTTGTACTTTCATTCTAGCACTAACTTAACTGTACTTTTTCTCTATTGTTATTGAGTTTATATTCTGGTAAATTGTATTTGCTATTTATGACGTAACTATAGCTGTCTTTACATTGAATCTTTTTTTATTATACAAATACCCGTTCTTTTTTCTGCTTATGTAACAAACGTATAATAAGAAACATGATTTATCGTTACTTGTCATTGCACAGAGAAATATAAATAATTGATTTTATGAGATAACTGATCTATGTTTTGTCGACATCTTCTTTTTTAATCGTGGCTGGCGATTTCTTGTTCTCTGTATATTACATTTGTTCGTTTATTCCTACAATTTGTTTCTTACATTTACAATTTATTTACTATTTTGTAATTAACCTTCCTGACATAATATTCTTTAATCATTTTGTTTGAATTGTTTTACTTACCTTTACTTTTAATTATTCATAATATATTGACACTTTCAAATTCAGTTTAAGAGCATAATTACTAAATGGAGAATGACAATGTAGGTGAAATTGTTTAAAATATTGCATCGTGTTCAAATTCGTATACGAGCAAGTGGAACTACGCCATGACAACGTACTTTAGATACATGCTTCAGAAACAAAACAGCATGCTTCAGAATATCAAAGTTTATTTTACAATCAGTGTACGATCGCGAAGAGAATTGTCCCACTTTGATAATGAACAGCTCATACAACTGTTCATTCAGAGGAAACACGACGTAGATATCAATCGTTCTTCTGTTAGTTTAACTAGTAACACAAAGTAGTACAAAGTAGAGGTTTGACCTAACCTCTCCCTTCTCCAAGTAATAATTATACATAAGGCTGACATCGCTATAATTAATCTTCTTTATAAGGCAAAAACAAATAAAGTATCCTCTATCGAAGATCAAATTGTTAAGTATACTCTAACAAACATAAATTATTTCCAAAAGTATGAGCCGATATTTTTGCAACGTATCGCATCCCTCAGCCAAGACCACACAAGGACAAAGAGGTGTTATAACTTCCTGCATTTAACTGTTATCTCGGCAAGATATCGTCGATTTTCATCCGGGTCGCGGTGACACGCGAGTCACGCCCAGCGTTGACACCTACGTCCTTCCGTCGACCCTGAAGAAAGGATTACCCTCGTCATAAACCACCTCGGACACCTACGTCCCGTCGGAACAAAGTTCACTCGCAGGCCAGATACGGCGGAAGAGACGCAGACGAATACGAAGAAGCCGAAGAAGGTGGTCGAGGTGGAATGACCCCGCGGATCGCATTGTAAGCGCGTACGAGGTCTTCCCTTCCCCCCTTCAGGGGAGGGTAACATATGCGTGATGGCCTGCGAAAGCTACGTCACGCAGGCACGCACCTTTCCTCTTCTTTCCTCGTCCCCTTGCCACCATGTCCCGAGAAGTCCTCTGCTCTTTTCGCGTAAAGGTCACCGTACGCTGTCTGCCACTGGGGAAACAAACGGTGAACAGACCGTTTCTGTTCCTAGAGCCTTTGTGTCTGGTCCACCTGGAACCTCACTGGACAGGTGGAAGGGGTTTTCGAGTCTTCTTCTGGATAGAAGTGGCTGGTCTTCAGGCATGATGGATGGGGTGCGTCCGTTCGGTGGTTGGAGTGTTTGCTCGGTGCACGGAGGTTGGAGAGATTTTTTTACCGGGGTTAATCCTCTGCTGGGTGAAATGTTTGACCTTTTACGAGAAAATAAGCAAAATAGGAAGTTGCATTGTGAGATAACTGGGAATTTATTCATGGAGGAATAGAGGTCATGTACAGGTCGTTTCAATAGAGGTTATATACAGGTCATTTCACTGGTTAAATGGAGGTCATATACAGGGTATTTTTATGGAGATGTGAAGGTTATATACAGGTTGTTTCAATAGAGGTCATATACAGGATATTTCGATATGTCTAAACCACTTTTACAACGAAACGATCTTGAAATTATGTCCATAATGACCTCAGGATGAATAAAAATATACACTAAATATATATCCTGAGAGTGTACAAGCTTCCATATATCCATCCATCCTAGAATTCATTTTAAAACTTTTTTAATTTTAAATTGCAAATGATTTGAAAGGGTTAAATTTAAATAAAAGAAAAAGAATACCTTGGTATAAAAAGCGTGTTTAGATAAGGCAAACATGTTCATCAACATTACGATAAAAAGTTGTAGGCGCGCATAGCTAAAGAAGAGAATATTTTCTTCCGTCGTAATCAATGCATAAAATCACTTAACTAATCGGCTTCTAGAATTATACTTCTAAATGAATTATATGGTTAGTAATGTGTTTTTTTGGCAATCGTTTCACGATAATATATGTATATCGGTTGTTTATTCGCGGTCTTAAAGATACTGCTCCGGAAACAGGTAATTATATGTAAATTCGAAGGAATGAAAAACTTCTTTTTACAAAAAATTCAAACAGTTACCTCTGACCTATCTCAAACACTGCTTCCTGGTTAAGGAGGCTGAAAAAACGTGACAGAACAAAACATATTTTTCAAACGGAACGCTAGATATGTATACATCGAACAATTATTGTGAAAAATTGTAAACAATCTACTATAGTTAATTATTAGAGTAGCAATCTGCATATCTAATGTGGCGCACGGTAAATTATGGTAAATTAATTTTTCAGTATAATGCGTCAATCTACTACTTATTTCTTAAATATATCAATTAAATTCAGCGTTGAAGAATAATAAAAATTATGACGAAATTATTAACATAAATATCAGTTTCTAATGAAAACAGGACAATATTGCGACGTTAAATGAAAACGATATAAAGGTATATTTGCACAGAAACACTGCTATTTTCATTGTAATTGGTTCATTTTCCGCGCTGGTGCGTATCTGATGACCGACAGAAGAATGATATCGACAGTAGAAGAAAAAAACAAATTACAAAGTTTAGAAGAAAAAAACAAATTATTATATAATGAATGTGCATGTACAAATTATTAGTAGCTTCATCTGCATTTGACATCTGTTTGCATATTCCATATTCGAGATGAATTATCAAATGTACATGATTATTACGTCCACATTACCCGATATTAATGAGATTATATGTTTTAAGTGAACACGTTGCCAATAAATATACATTTGATCGCTTTTTATAATTAATTCAGCGTATATTGCAAAGATCCACCATTTATACGATTATCTCCGTTTTCTTAAGCACCACGTTAATGACATCGTAATTATAGTGCTGCCACGAATGATGTACGAACTTGTCAATTTAGAGATCGTTTATTAATTTTATGTGCATTCGTATCTGGTAATTTGCAGGAATTCCCTTTCAGCTATAGGTGAAAGGTGCCATATTCACAGAGTTTGCTTACGGTAACAATAACTTTTCATTAGTTTATGTTTTCACTGGTATACATTCATATTTTATAAGTAATCTAAAATAAAAAAGAACGGAGTATCTTGTTATTTTTCACTTCAAAATGGCGGAGTTGGTCATAATTATGATTTGAAAACTGAATATTTGAATAAAATTATTTTTGAATGCAATATCGTTGAATTGTAACGCATGAACACCTGGGACAAGATAAAAATCAAATACATCTTGTAAATTTTTTCAAATGAAATTGCAAATGGTCACATTAAACCCAAGGTGTTAATTATAAAGAACCGTCATAAAGTCCCTCCTTTTTCCACTCGTTTCCTCTGCTCGCGTGCAAATGCCTGCAAGTCACGAGACAGTCCATTGTGCACCAGACCTTCTATCTAGAAACAGCTGATTCTACCATTCTCCACAGGACCAAGGTTATGACTCCGCCAGAAGAATGACGTGGCTTCATTGTGCGATTCAGCACCCGATCAGATCGTGCATTTGCTGATTAGCGAAATATACGTTGAAAACGGGACAAACAATACCTATTAACCCTTTGCACTATTTTCACGAGTCACGCACTCGTGATCAATTTTACTCGAATTCTTAACACCCTTCAATTTCGAGTTCAACGATCGATACCAAATTGACATAACATTTCTTCGTTTTAATATTGTAGCTGCGATTTCTGACTGACAAATCATGCAAGGCATTAATCGGTGACAAAGTGAACCTTCCTTCGAATTTAATCATTAAACGGTGTTTGATATTCTTGTATTTGATACATTTGTACCAAATGTAACACCTATCGGTTGGCATAGATCGACGAGTTCAGTAAAACGCTGAGTCATCTAAGTTGTGCCGATTGCCGGACAATCTTTCGAAGGAATTTATAGGCGTCATCTGTGCCTAGCGGATTGTGCTCGAAGCTTACAAACGAGACGATATTCGAGCATTCCAGAACGCCGGTAATTTAACCTTTTTTGATCGTCGCGTAACGCCAACCTCATCGCGGCCATATTTCACGCGGCGGGATCTCGTTCTGCATAGTAGCGTCGCGACGTTCTCTCCCTCGGGATGCTCGTTCGCGTGCCTTCACCTACTTAACAGGAATAGCGATTCGTATTAACCGTACGACTTCTACGTTCACTCCTGTTACTGTCTGTATAATTTTGCTTCTTTATTGATTCTCGCGCTCTCGGTATGACTAGGCTTGTTGCAAATGATTTCACACTGTAGAACATACAGGATCTCAAACGTTATCGTCCTTAGTTGTTGCTATTTTAATTTTTACGCAAACACTTCTGTTCTTTTTGGAAGGGCAATGGGAGACATTGTAGGCTTTGAGGTTTGATCTCTGAATTTGGAGATTTTTTAATATAATTGGAGATTTGGGAATTTTGGGATTTGAGGTTTAGGGATTGAGGTTTATGGGATTTGAAGATTAGAAATTTGGAAATTTGGGGATTTGAGGATTTGGGTTTTTGGGGTTTTGGGGATTTGAGGATTTGAGGATCTAAGGATTCAAGGATTTCAGAATTTGGGAATTTGGGGTTCTGGAGATTTGGGGACTCAGGAAGTTAGGAATTTAGGAATTTGGGTATTTGGAGTTTTGTGGAGATTTGGGGATTTGAGGATTTGGGATTTTGGGGATCTGAGATTTGGGGATTTAAGGATTTAAGGATTAAAGGACTTGAAAATTTGGAGATCTGAAGATTTGGAGATTCAGGAAGTTAGGAATTTATGAATTGGGTTATTTTAAGGTTTGTGGAGGTTTGGGGACTTAAAGTTCTAAATTTCGGAATCTGTGTATACTAAACCGTGCAGATCAAAAATATAAAATTCCAAAACCCAGAAACGTTGAAAATACTTAGTTCGCAGCTCCTCAAATCGTTAGAATACTTAATGATTTAGAACATTCTCTAAATCCATTGTCCACTCGCACGTGCGTCCGTTGTATTTAAACCCGAACACACACGGCGCTATTGAACGCACCAATCAGGCAGGCACGCACCCACATAGAATCGTATGACACACGCACAGCCACAACTATACCGGCTACTGCATTATGCATTAGTCATGATTACAAAGTAAGTGGCGTTCTCGTGGCGCGTCTATAGTAATAACGGCGTATCTGCGGTGCTTATGATTTTCCACTTGAAACGGGCATAACCCGCTTTAATGGCACGGCCGGCCCTCCTGCTCGCGCATAACTCACGCCGGTAACTTATGTGTAAGTTAACACCGCTCGCTGACGCCGCTGATCGTGTTAACGCTGTGACACTAATCTCTTTCCTTCTTCCTACGTTCGTATTTCTTTTGACCCTGCCTGAATATACCGGCCTTTAAAGGTCGTTACGCTCGCAATTATTGTCGTTGGTTAGCTATGCTCGCTGATTTCGAACCAATCCAGTTTAATCCGTGGCATACCAGTGCCATTCTTTGCCACGCCTGTGGAACCCTATGGCATTTTTATTGTCATGCTAGTTCGCGTTATAGAACCTTCTGTTACGCTCTTTTAATACTGATATCGGTAATTATTTTTGTTTCAAATTTTTGTTCATCGTAAGGGACAAGGTACCGATGCCGAAGATGGCGCGTGAAGAGGCTGTTAGAAGAGCTACTTGGTCAGTATAGAAAAATGGACGCTTTCCCTAATCCCTCCATTCCCAAATTCCTATATTCCAAAATTGTTACATACCTAAATCGCTACAGCCCCGAATCGCTATATTCCCCAGTTCCTACATTCCCGAATACCTATATTTCCAAATTCCTACATTTCCGAATCCCTCCGTTCCCAAATTCCTATATTCCGAAATTCTCACATACCCAAATCGCTACAGCTCCGAATCGCTATATTCCCCAGTTCCTACATTCCCGAATACCTACATTTCCAAATCCCTACTTTTCCGAATCCCTCCATTCCCAAATTCCTATATTCCAAAATTCTCACATACCCAAATCGCTACAGCTCCGAATCGCTATATTCCCCAGTTCCTACATTCCCGAATACCTACATTTCTAAATCCCTACTTTTCCGAATCCCTCCATTCCCAAATTCCTATATTCCGAAATTCTCACATACCCAAATCGCTACAACCCCGAATCGCTATATTCCCCAATTCCTACATTCCCGAATACCTACATTTCCAAATCCCTACATTTCCGAATCCCTCCATTCCCAAATTCCTATATTCCAGAATTCTCACATACCTAAATCGCTACAGCCCCGAATCGCTATATTCCCAAATTCCTACATCTCCAAATCGGTACATCCTCAAGTACGGCACGATTGGTCAGAATAGAAAAATAGCCTCACACGTATTTTCGGCGGTATATTGGCTCTCACGGTCGCACAATTAGGCGAAAAACGACAGTAAACGTCTCTCAAGTGAGATACTACTTGCGCGAAAGCAGTTGTCATTATTATTCTTATGCGCCTGTATGTAACTGTGTGTTCACGATGGGGAGCTTCTTTTACCTTTACGCGCCAACTTGTGGGTTGACATCTGTACAGTGTACCACGCGTCTGGTACGTTGGCAGATGAGTGGGATTCGTATTTCGACTGCCAACAAGATACTCGCAATAGGTAATCGATAGAAATATTCAATAGGAAATTGTGAACGCAAAGAGAATAACAATTATCGCTCTGCGGAATCATTTACGCTGCATTCCAGCGTAGGTTCTTAGAAATATATTTATTACCTGCTTTCTCATCCGTTTTAGATAAGGATGTTCATGTATTGATACTAGATAATTTAATACACCTTTCATACACTATAATAACTTTAATAACTTTCGTTATTTAATATCAATATCTTGCATGTACTGATATTACGTAATTTTAATACAATATTCATGTATTGATATTAGATAATTTGAATACTATCGTAAGAAATTACAATAACAGATATCGTAACAATTTATTAAATAAATATAAACTATAAAACAAGAAACCATACGGAATTTTTATGTTACCTCGTTTTTATAAAAAGATTTTTCTCTTCATTTGCAGTTAGTTTATTTTACGTCTTCATATATCTGACAGTTATCGAATAGTGTTAAGAAAACATGCATGTATCGCAGTTGCCGAGGAATACTACTTTGTATGTTAAGGGTTAACCTTTTCAGGTCTATGAATGCGTGCGTGGGTTTCAACGAAATGGTCGTTGTGAATCAGAGAGCCATATATGGAGGGTGAAGCAGCTGGTCAAAGTTCAAGAAAGTATTTTAATCATTCTAACCACAGAGTAGGCGTGTAGTTTATTTGTTAAACATTCGACTGAACTTTAAGCTGAACTTTAAAGAAAAACTTGTGTGTACCGTTTGAAATGTTAAAATTTTTAGTGAACCTTGAAAACCTTTCATTCATATTATTCAGCCATTCTGAATGGATCGGTTGTACATTTTGTGTGGGTGATTTGAAACGAAATTTTTATGGTTCTTGTATGTGGTATTTTCAGGTAACATTTGTAATTTTTTATTATAGACAATATTACAATATATGCTATTTATGACTGTTTCTAATATGACGACCAATGTGTTAATGCATTAAAATTCTCAAGAAAAATAGCTTAATGCAATATGTTATAAATATAATTGTCATAACATATGAATTTATTAGAAGAATATATGAAAGTTGCAGATCACGTATAATCATGAATTGTTAAAGGTACAAATTAATGTCAAAAATATATCATTTAAATAGTTACTAGTTAGAATCATAATTTTGATTCAATTTACATTTTCAATTTTGATGACATTAAAATTAAAAGATAAAAAGTGTGACATGCAAAGGAGAAGTGTTTGATAGTTTTTTTCTATTATCCTGAAGAAGTAACCTAGTCATTCAGCAGTGTTAAAGGTTAAAACGCGAGAGCGGAAGTGGTCATTTCCTCCATTTGCGGTCTCTGTAAAAGTAGCCGGTTGAAAAACCGGTGGATAGCCGGCGAAGAAGTGTTTGCACGCGTGCTGCACGCGTGCACGCACCTTCCCCGTATATATCCGCATCCGGGGTTAGCATGCTACTTAATGAACGATAAAGGCGGCTCGCCTGCGTGCAGCCAGTCATTATAAATCCCCAACGTGACGAGCTATTATTCTTTGAACGCACGAGTTTCTCTACTCTAACGTTCCTTGCATCAGGGAGTAGAAATGATCATCACCGAATAAGATTATTATGAAAGGGTAATTCAAGTACAGTAAATTGCAATTTTACAAGTTTACGTTCTTAAAGTTACAAGCTCTGCAATTCGACAGGATGTGAGATATTTTATTATCCTAATTCTGGAATTTATATATTTTCAATTCTTCAATTCTTCAATTCTTCAATTCTTCAATTCTTCAATTCTTCAATTCTTCAATTCTTCAATTCTTCAATTCTTCAATTCTTCAATTCTTCAATTCTTCAATTCTTCAATTCTTCAATTCTTCAATTCTTCAATTCTTCAATTCTTCAATTTTTCAATTTTCAAATTCTCTATTTTCCAATTTTTTTAATTTCCCATCTATAATTTTTACAATCAATTTTCCAAATTTTCCAATTTTTCCAATTTTTTCCAATATACCTCTCCAATGTTATGGAACACGTTTTCAAGGTGAAATAGCTTTCCGTGAATAACAAAATTATCGTGGAGATTAATTAAAGAACGACCAGTTTCACGGAAATATCTCAGTGCATAATCACGTCGATCATCGATGTTTTGATTGAAGTTTTCTCGTTTTCAAATGAAAATCAGTGAAATCTGTCTAGTAGGAGGAAAAGAGATCAGCGTATTGCGCAACGGAAGTGCACTGGGGGAAGATGTCGAATGCAAATGCGAATTGGGTGTGGTAGTATAATATATGCGAGAACCGTGTCTAATAACTTTTAATCCGTATCTTTATACCGATCTCAATCGAAATATGCGAGCAACGATAATATAGATTTTTCGTAATTCGATTATACCGCGAGATATGGAAATTACCGTAACATTGGAAATCTGTGCTGACTTTCATGCTTAATTTGTTCATACATAGAGTATCGACGGTTGCGTTGTTTGCGATCGGGGTATTAAGAAATCGTGCAACTGTTTGTTTCGTAGCGTTGCAAGAAGTAGCCTCGATTTTTTCCCGTTTCACGGCAAATTGAATACGTCGGTGGTCGCTCGGGATCGACTGGAAAATATATCGCTCGACCTACGCGTTTCGATTATTCATTGCAAAATTCAGTGGGCTTCGAGAACCGGGTTAATTTAATTTGTTCGAATCGATAACGAGTATGTTAACTAGATTCGCGATAGATTTTACACGAAACATAAATTTCTGATCTTATTAACGCAATTCGACTTCGCAAAATCTGTAACTGAACAAATCACCCACGCGTCGTTCTTTCTTTTTATCCCGATACGTAACGCGCGGTTTGCCAATTTATGAATAATTCAGCAGTTTGCATTATGGTTTTCAATGTTTATTGAGACTTTAAACTTCACTTTGCGAAGTCTTTCGATAAATCGAAACTTTTACTTTTAGAACATCAAAATATATTTCTGATTTAATTCATTGCGTAACGTGTTTAATAAACTTCATGTTTTATTTACATTTCGTTCTTTGAATTTAGTTAATACATGTTTCCTTTATATTTATACTGCATCATGAACATACTACGATATATTGATACATGATAATATAAATATAAACGCAAAAATAAAATTACAGTTTGCTAATAAAATTTGCATCCCGCAATGATAACGCGATGAAAATAATAGCAAAGATAACTGTTCTGACGGTTCGATGATATCATCGCGAAGGAATATTGTGGAAAACAAAATGGCGGTGATCCTCTTGAAGCTGTCAGGTTTTCATCATCTTGTTCGCTCGAGTATACTTAACAGAGACTTCGTGCTAAACGTTTGCAAGTAATTCGTCGAAAAACGTTCTCGAGGCTGGAATAATTAACTTAGACTGAAAGCTAAGCTGCCATCTTTATTCCTGTCGCGAACCGCTCTATTCTTGACCTCTAGGGTCAGTTCGTTTTAACAGCAGTCTCGCGAAATAATTTATGCTCAGCACCCATCTGGGAGTTCCGGGTGTTCTTCGCTTTTCTTCCTCGGGTTTCAGATGCATTTTCACCGAGAACATGATAATCGATGCATAACCCTCAGATGATGGATGCTGGGTCGTTCGGGACCCGGATCTTGAAATTTCGGCCGACACTTGAGTGACTGTTTAATTATGCGATAAGTATACGGTTTTGTTCCCATTACTTGTGTAATTTAAATTTGTATGAATTAGAAAATTAGAGCGTGATGTATGCTGTATGACTATATTATATAATGTGTAATATTGTGACAACGTGACTGCTAGTAAGATCAATGACATGATTAATGAACTGAATTTTAATGCGCACATATTGAAGTTGTAATTGCAAATACGGCAGTGAAAATGATATTAATGTCCGTTTTAAAATTCAACAGCACGTGAACATAGATCTGAGTCACTGCGTGTCGGCTTACCATGCTTCTTACTCAGTCACTTTTTTTTTTGCCTTAATTTCCATGCAGTTCATTTATTTCTTCTGGTTCTTTGATTTTATAATGTTGTCTCTGAATCAAAATAAAACAATTAATCGTGTTTATCAAACGTTAATTAATTAAACGGTACTAAATTATATTCTTCAGTTTGTTGCACTAATTTGCATTGAAAATTAAACATTCGATGATTGTTCCAGGATTAGTCTTGAATTCAACTTTGCAATAGAATTTGATCTGTCGACAGTTTCAAAGTTACAATTATTTAAGGGAAAATATAAATTTTAAGAAAGTACAGTTCCATTTGTAAGAGGTTTACAGATTCGTGTACATAGTAGAAGAGTGTTCTATTTATCCTGAAAACAATACGTACTCTTGGTGCGAAATATCGTAACGACGTGTTAATTCCAGCTAACAATGGCGTGTCGTCGCACCTTGAAGTTCAACTTATCCACTGTGGAACCTTACTTGTTTGAAGTCACATTAGTCAGTTTTGTTTCAAGTTGTGTGTCTATAACACTACCTATAGGTGCTTAAAGTCAGTCCATAAATTTCATTGAATCATGCAACACTGATTCAAACCAATTGGTAAGCGGTTGCGTTAGGTCCCAATTTATTCCCTTAAAGAAATGACTCACTTTAAAATTGTTCAAGGAATGTCATTTACGTATCTATTATTAATATACGTATAATGTAATGACACAATAAAAAGATATAATGATATATAACAACATGATAAAAAATATATGTAATATGTTAACTCGATAAAAATATATATATGACAACACGATGAAAAATTAAAAAATATGTATAACAAAATAGAAAATATAATAATATATATAACAACGCAACCAAATAATATAATATTATACATTATTATCATCAATTGTTATACTAGTAATAATACAAAGTAGAAGATCAATGTCCTCAACGATAATCCAACATATCACACTACATATGTCTCCCGCGACAATCCGCTTAATTACACCCTTCTATCGTAATTGAAATCAACATTAAGCAACCGAACATCAAGCGGAGAATTCGCTCGAAGAGTCAGTGAAAAATGCAAACAGGGAGTCCATAAACAACGCTACTTAGAACGGTGAAAAAACAAGAGTACAATCGTGAAGGCAAAGTCGAGCGTCCTTAATTAAAACTTTCTATCGCGGCTGGAGTCGACGTTTGATTTACAGCCGTCGTAAGGAAAGCTCATAAAATTCTATCTAACCGTTTCCATCGCATTCCCTCACGTCCCCATTAGAGGATACACATTGGACCCGCAACTTTTATGTGCACGCGGTAGCACGGCCAAGTCACGTACGACAAATATCATAACTCGAATTCCGGAACTGCCGATGCACCGAACTATTGTTTGCAGATCGTTTCTTACGTTGCCCGCCGGTTATTTGCGTACCAGCGGAAAATCGTTTGCTGTTACGCTCGTCGATGCCGACGAAAACTACGAGTCAGCTTGTAAATTGCTTCTAAATCGCCGGCAGCTTCACTTCGAACGTTTGTCTTCGCCACGTACCGAGAATAGTTTGCGACGATAATAATACGTTGTTCGAAATAATCAGTCGAATGCTTTTACGATTTTACGCTGTCACGCTGGTAAGCATGATAGAATTCCTCGGTGCGGTCGTATATGGAGCGGGCAGTTTAGTGGATGAACTGTATCGCGTCGCCATTTTACTTTGGGCGGTTTGTAGAGGTGCAATTTGGAAACTTAGGGTTTCGGGAAATTTGAGAATTTGGGATAATAGGAATTTGGGGTTTATCGAATTTGGGAAAGTCAGAAATTTGGGACTTCCGAATGTGGAAATTTGGAAATTTGGGATACGTGGAATTTGGGGTTTATCGAAGTTGGGAAAGTTAGAAATTTGGGGATTTCCGAATGTGGAAATTTGGAAATTTGGAAACTTGAGAATTCGGTGATTTAGGAATTTGGGAAATTTGAGAATTCGGTGATTTAGGAATTTGGGGAATTTGAGAATTCGGTGATTTAGGAATTCGGAAAATTTGAGAATTCGGTAATTTAGGAATTCGGAAAATTTGAGAATTCGGTGATTTAGGAATTCGGTAAATTTGAGAATTCGGTGATTTAGGAATTCGGGAAATTTGAGAATTCGGTGATTTAGGAATTCGGGAAATTTGAGAATTTGGTGATTTAGGAATTCGGGAAATTTGAGAATTCGGTAATTTAGGAATTTGGGATTTGGAAATTGGAAATAAAGGAATTTGGTAAATTTAAGAAGTGGAAATTTCCGAATTTCTCCAGTCAACCTTGAACTTTTAGAAAAACAGAGCCATAAGTTAAGAGAATGCACAAAGAAGAAGAAAATGAAGAGTGGATTTCCTATTAAAAACCAGCACCTAATAGAATTTTGATGGGCAGCCGTAAATATTGTGCTTGAAAACGATGAAGTCATTGGATAATGACTGTCATAGGAGTGGCTTTTACGATCAATTTTCCAATCCTTTTTTTTCTTTCCTTGAACGTGTTGTGAGCCTGCTAATTTCAGGATACCAGATTCCGCTTCGCAGAAGTTGTAAAATCAGACTAATGTATATTTTCACGCTTAGATCGACACAATCATGGTGTATCGTAAAATGTGGACAGGTAAAATTCAATGCTGTTTGCTTTTATTTTGGGTAGAATAAAATAGGGTCAATTAGAAAGTGAACATGAAACTATCTGGGGTTTGCTGTTTCGATGAGATAATTCTTTGTGTTTGAAGGATAGGAAGCTTCCAGTTTTCAATTTCTCAAATTTTCAATTTTCCAATTTTCCAATTTCCCAATTTCCCTAATTTCCACTTTCCCAAATTTCCACTTTCCCAAATTTCCAATTTCCCAATTCTCCAATTACCCAATCACATAATTTTCCAATTACCCAAATTTCCAATTTCCCAATTTCTCAATTCCCCATTTCCCCATTTCCCAATTTTCCAATTTCCCAATTTCTCAATTCCCCATTTCCCCATTTCCCAATTTTCCAATTTCCCAATTTCTCAATTTCCCAATTCCCCATTTTCCCAATTCCGCATTTTCCCAATTTCCCAATTTCCCAATTTCCCAATTTCCCAATTTCCAATTCCCTAATTTCCCAAATTCTTAATCTCAAATTATCCAACCTTGAAATTTCCAAATTTCAAAAAGCTACCCATGCAAAAACCAAGGACCACGCGCAATAAATCTCAAAATAAGTTCCCAAAAAGAGCAAGATCTCGAGTACTAAAAAAATTAGTGGAATTTAAAACACGTTCTGTCGAACATCTTTACTGTATCTTATCATCCTGCCAGGTGCCTAAACGTTCACCCTTGTTGGCACATTAACTAAATAAATTCAGGGAAGAACGGCCTCGAAGCTACCATGAACGCACGTGTGCATCGATGGTGAAATCAAGGCAATATCCAGGATCTCGCATCGCATGCAACGATCTCAAGCCACAGTCGATCGTATCGTCCAACAAATTCGGCCATGTGCACGAGTTACAACCGCCATAAAATTCCGACCATTTAACGATGGCAAGAATTTATTGGATACTCCTGGTGGCTAATGTGGCCACTGACCTCTATCTGCTACCCTCCGCCATCTCTTTCTCCTCACATCTCTTGCGATCCTCCCTTTCGTTCATCTTCTTACTCTTCTACATCTGATGGGTATTTAACACATTCCCGTTCAAATTTTCACCATGGTTCTCAATTAAAGTGCAATTGAATTTCGTAATGGGTGCACCTTTTATTCCTTGGTGGCTCGATGATTTTAGATCGAGGTTAAGGAGGTTTATGGTTGCGAGTTAAAATTTAAGATAATCGTTTAAGGTGGAGGGTTAAGATTTTAGATTGAAATGTAAGGTTTGCGATTGAGGTTAAGATTTAAGGTTAAGATGTAAGGTTAAGATTTAACGTTAAAGTTTTACGTTGAAATGTAAGGTTGATGTTTGAGGTTAGGATTTAAGGATAAGGTGTAAGGTTCAGATGTAAGGTTAAAATGTATGGTTTAGATTTAAGGTTAAAGTTTTACGTTGAAATGTAAAGTTGATGTTTGTGGTTAGGATTTAAGGATAAGGTGTAAGGTTCAGATGTAAGGTTAAAATGTATGATTAAGATTTAAGGTTAAAGTTCTACATTGAAATGTAAGGTTGAAAGTACACTCATGCACGGAACAATGTATTAAATGAATTGAAAGGCAAATTAATATAAAAAGAAGGATCGGCAAAAATCTGCAGATCATCCGTATCGTTTGATCTTGAACGTAGGAAATTGTAAGTGTCCTAATGCTTATGGCCGGCAATGTATAATCCAAAGCTGATACAAGCTTGTGATCGAGCAGGGAGATAATAACGTCGGGACAGGTTCATTTATTAGGCGTAAATTTCGTGTGTGCGGCTAGCGCCGCTTTCAGCCACCGTGTAATCGTTTATCCCCCTTAACTGTATTTCATCGAAATTCCTGGTGTCGAAAGACACCGTTTACACGGGGCCGACGTTAAGGAAGCTTTACGAGGCGGCTACCGCCTCGTTACGAAACCGCTGTTAGAGGTTCGAGTTGCCTGCTCTTGCCGAGGGAAAACGTATGAGTCGAGTCGCGGATTTATCGGGCAGACGATGCGCCAAAATACGAGCGGATTATTCGCGGTAAAGCAGAGCCAACGAGAAACGTGCCTTTTAAAGGGCAGGTCGCGTTAACTTGAAAACGAGCCTCTTGCTGCTAGACTAACGTTTCTGTGATCTATACGAGATGATCTTCACATTTTAGATTGAGTTACTGGGATATGGGGACATCTGTACGGTTGCAGTGAGGAGACATACCAATACAGAAGTGAAGGAATATAGGAATCTGGGGTGTAGAGTTATGGAGAGATATGGAGACCTGTATTTGGAAACGTGGAGAAGGTGTAGTGATAGGGAGATAGAGAGATGGGGAGATAGTGAGATGGGGAGATAGAGAGATGCGGAAATAGAGAGATAGGGTGATAGATATAGAGCTAGAGGTATATGAATCTCAGGTTAGGGATATAGGAATATAGAAATTTAATGGTCCAAGAGTCTTAGGATATACGGAGTTCAGAAGTACCTATGGGAATTTGGCAATGTAGAAGTCTTGAGATACAGAGACTTTGGGATGTAGAGATCTCAGGATATAGGGATCCATGAATCTAAAATTCTAGAAATCTAAGAATCTAGAGATCTAGAAATCTAGCTATGTGGAACGAAAACAAATGACAATAAATTACTACTTGATCATCCTAAAAAATAACGCTATAATGATCTGTTTCCAAAATTGACCAAGGGAATATTTTTTGTTGAATAGGTGAGGTATCAGGTGAAAACGTGTCCGCAAGTGCTGGACCACGTGGCGGCGATCGTGGAGAAGCGACTGATTTAGGCACACACACGGAAAACACCGACGGGGCCACCCTGGCCGCGAACACAGCGGTCGACGCGAGGGGCGGAAGCCCCCAGGGTGCCCACCTTTCCGGTGCGGCCACCCCTAGGCCGCCTAGGGGTAGAAGGCGGCAGAATCAGAATGGTCTCGATACTACTCAAGTAAGTTCAAAAAACTACTTACAAAGCTTACTGTTGAGAAGAATTGACTATTTTTATATACATTCCCTATACCACTAGTTTTGCACCTGAGCGACCCACAGATTTTGTTTCGAATAAAAGAGCATTAAAATTATCAATTATTTCAAATAATCCTTTTCCAAGATATATTACTTTTATGTATAACATGAGAAAGGTAATTTTTATCCCAACATTTACCATTACATTGTACATAATTTATGTTTCCTATTATCGAATCACGTCAGACTTCCAATGAATCAAAATCCCTCATTTACCATGCAACAATCTGACATCGAATCTCTCCGCCGCACATCTTCATCCACAACGAAAGACGTATACATGGTAGCCAAGCATGATTTCCACGTGTCATTCGACGGGCATTCTTTCCGAACGATGACCATCGATAATATATCCCAACCATCGGGCTGTTTGTTTTTTTTCCTGGTCCCTACTGCCACGTTTACAGAAGCGTCCAGCGTCCATACGGATGTCAGCAGTGGAATGACACTGCGGCTTTGCTTGACATCGCTGTCATAGAACACCGGTCGGGATGACTTTGAACGGGACTCGTGTTCACCTGTACACGCTACCGCTTCAAACCACTAGCTTTTCTTTCATCGAGTGATCAAACACTCGTCAATTTTTAGGGAATTCCTTGTAAGTCAAACAGGGTCAGCAACGTCTTTTTCGCTGCCTGTGAACGAAGTTCAAGTCGAGAATTTTATGTGGCTAATGGACGACATGTCGAGAATATTTAGGGACAGAATTTTGTTAAATATGTGAATGTACATATTTAACTCAGAAGTTGCACAATTCAAAATGTATAGTTTCTGTATGTAGAGGTTGAAAAGTAATTAAGGGATTTTGTTGGAGCATTTAAAAAGTCAGTGACAAAGAAGATAGTCAAATGCACAAGGTTAAATTAATAGTAATCAGAAAGCAAAGTTATTCAAAAATAAAGAACATATAAAGATATATACATCAAAGACAAATAAACAGAGAAAAAATATAAACGAAAAAAAATTGTATTAACCACAAGTGGATTTGAACTTGCAACCCAATAAAATAAGAACCTGTCCTATCCCCTTTGTTACCACAACTATCAAAATACCTTCAAATATTTCAGCATTACACGTAATCAAGAAATTGAATCTTTGAATATCTTCTCAAATAATGACCATTAACCAAAACGACCAACCATGGTTCATATTTGCTCTAAATCCATCAGAAGAAGACTAAAATCGATGACCCAGCAAATGTTTCCCGGTAAACATGAGATCTATTCGTCAGAAATATTGAAGGAGGTTAGAAGGAAGTGTATTATGCCGAACGGGTAATTGATCAGGCGCTAAGGTCCCCATCGATGCTTTTCTTTCGCAAGAAGCTGACAGACCGAATGGACGAGGCCCGTTCGAAAACGTGTACACGTTGGATCGTGTCTACGTTGACCAGAGTCGGCCCCTTGTCAGGAAGAGGTGTCTCGAGGCGAGAAAGAGATTTACGTGGCCTCTTGGTGAGGCTGCTCGGTCTCTCCTCAGGGACCCTATTCTACGCCAATCGAGTCTCGTTCTTCTTGGTGTCACGTCGCGACCGTTCTCGAAGAGGAGTCAACTCTTACGCCACGCGTTGCCTTCATTACCATATCTCGGATGCAATCTGTTCCCGGGAATTAATGCTCGTAGATATTTCCTGCTTGCTCGCTCTGTTCCACCCCGAAGTGGCTCACGGTGACATTTTCAATGACCATGGACACGGAGGGTGCTCCTTGCTTTCATTTCCTCTCCCTTTCATGGAAGATTTAGTGGTTCTGTCGTTATTCTTATTTTCCTTTAGCGGCACTAACTCCAGGAACGTGTTCGAGGACACACTTTTGGTAATCGGTGCAAGGTGTTTTAAATAGAATTATTTTATTGAATAAATTATTGTTTGTAAACGTTATGATAGAAAGACGATGATAATGTCATAATTTGTCATGAAATGCAACAATTAAATGTTATATAATCACCGAATATGATATGATTTACTGACATGAGAAGAATTTGTAGGAATACATATAAAATGAATTACTTTAATTATTGATTAAAATGTGGGATATTTGGTGTTATAGGTTAAAACTGAACGACTCACCCCAGACAATAATTCAACTTCGTCGAGGAGCGTGACGCCATCGTCGTCCAGCCATCCAGGAACGCCGCCAAATGCTACCCCTTTGGGTGGACCCGAGGGCCCACCACCACCCCATCACCTCAAACACATGGAGCAGATGATGGGACGGAATTACAGCGATATCATGAGAAGCCTCGCTGCCAAGTACAATAACGTCAATCCGAATGAGTAAGTACACTTGCACAGGGTCTTAAACAATTCTTACAAGTTATCTATAAATTTCAAAAATTTACATCTTCCCAAACTTCATTATTCTTAAATCTTGTGATCTCCAAATTCTGTACCCTCAAAACACCGTCAATTCCTTGCAATTAAAATATCAACAACCTCACAATCTCATAAAACATCAGATTCACTCTCCACTCCATAATGGGATATTCGCCAGAACTCGTAGATAATCAGTTAAAGAGCACAGGACCTTGATGGTCGTGACGCTTGCCTTGACATTCTTCATTCTCCGTGTTCCGTGTGCATACGTGGGAACATTTCCAATCGAGTATGATCCTCGAAGCATGGACGCTGCTACCAGGCAACCGAGTGAAAATATTGATCGTCTTGTAACATGTCTCGAAATATTGATGCCCGTACAGTGGACAAGAGTGGCCGGCTGCATTGCTCGCGCAATATTGTCACGCGAAACCGGTTGTCGTTTTGCAAGTGCCTAAGGCTTTCAACCGTGTAGCTTCCGGCACACGGGTCGAGTTAAAGGGTATACAGTAAAGTCGCGTTAACCGATCGCCGGTCGGGCCCGGTCGCGATCGGTTACCGTGAAAGCTGCTTCGAACGGTCGACGAAAACAAAGAAACATCGTGCAGCGATTGTGATCGATGTAGCTGCAGCTTAGGACTATTTGTGTGCTGTGGTATACTTTATACGCGTATATTTTTTAATTGTGGCTGAAGGGGTAGTAGTACTACTATACAGGGACAGAGGCTTGGGTACCACCTAAGAGGGTCAGATATACATACATAAACATATTGCTAATTATAGCATTGGTTCAAAAATTTGTAACATAAGTCAGGTTCATCTTCCGGGTCGACTTGTCTCTTTTAGGAAACAGCAGGACACTAATCGGACTTGGTTATTTATAGACATAAATTGCATCTCTAAAATATATCGATTTTCAAGGGAAAAGTGCTAGCCCTCTAAAGGTTAATCTTTTAATTTCACTGCAATACAGATTGACAACAATAAGAGTAATCTTTAAATTTCATCTTTCAATCTGCTGTGTATCATTGTTACAATATGAACTTTCGGTAACTCGCTAAGAGCTCTTTCCTTTGTTTGCGTTTCTTAATTTAACTGAATTTTCAACAGTAACATGTAACTACCGTGGTAACTTGTAAATCGAGGTAGAATCCTTGTTCTCGTCTGCACACCTGAATTTCACGAGTCGGCCGCGCGTTTACGAAGGGATTTTAGCGATCAGTTAACGCGACTCTACTCGGATCGGTCAAGTAGCGAGCATAGATCCGCGTGACGAGGACGCTGGAAGCGCACGCGGTGCTTGCGATGCATGGCATTTCGAGGAGAAAGTGCCTTGTTCGTCGTTCCAATTCGCTGAATAAATATGTCCGTGTCCTTCCACGCACAAGCAGGATGTGTTGGCACCTGACACGCTGTGTGCAAGCACGACGGGTTTCATGGCTTTCAGCGACAAGTGGATCTGAATGTCGCTGCGTTTGGACGGCTGTTAAAACCCGGGAGAAATTTTACTCTAATGTGCTATATACTCTTAATAAAATTATATTACATATTCACCCTCTTTCTAAAATGACTTAATTACCCAGTAAATAATTTTGGTCCCCAAAGATATGTGTACGATGGCACAGCACACCGTACAACATAGGGTCACGATACCTATGACCTCATGAACGTTGAGAGTCAAAAAGGCAATAAGCAAATAAACCGTACTTTACCATCCACCATAAACCAAGACCGAAATGCCTCCTAATCCAAGTCCGCGGCCCGTTACAGACCCATAATAAAATTACTGGAAAAACCCTAAAAATACCGTTTCCCTCGTTATCCCTACTGCCAGCTTCCTTCCTTCACCTTTGTTAATTTCCAGGACTCACAACCCAATCACAACTCAAAATTTCCCTCTTTTGCATGGTTCCTTCCTACTTTTCCTATCATCCCACTATACACCCTTATTCCAAAAAGCTTTTCTTTTTTGAGAGAAAACGAAGCAGCATCAGAACAAATTCAAACACCAACCTAAACACATTTGTAACATTCAAGAGTTAGGTTAAAATAAACTAAGGGTTAAGTTTTTAATCACCATTTCTTTGCACCAATCCAAATTCGTCCTCACGACATTAAGTTGCCGTCGAGCACAGCGGTTAATTCGTAACTCGATTATCGGTATGTTTATCAAAAAATTTTTCTTCTCGAAGATGTGACCTTTCATCATAAAAGTTATTATGTTTTTATAACGAAAATTTCATTTTGAATTTACAGCTACTTCAGTTCACCTAGAAACGGTTATCCTCCGGGTTTAGATCCAAGGTTTCCAGCATTCAAAACCGCTGCGACACCTTTCGTTGGTTTAATGGCACCCTTGGGTGCACCCCAACCACCTACCGTGCCCACCACCTCACCCCTTTCAAACAAGGACCCGAAAGAACAAAAGCAGGAGAGTCTGTTTGGCAATCCCGTGTTTCCACCAATGTTGGACATGTCGTCGACGCAAGCACTGTTACATATGGTGAGGACTGCGAATGCAGCTCAGAATGCAGCGGAGTTGGAAACGTACCTGAAAGGTAACTTTACAGTTTCACTGCGTATATTATAATTTCTAATTAAGACAGCACGAGTGTATAAACTCCCTGATCTTAGAAAGAAATGCAATTTCGGTGCCAATTTTGCATTTTCCAATTAAAACTTCTGTGTCAGAGAATGTAGTCGTCGAAACGTTGGATTAGCATAAAATTATCTTGTCTCCTAAGTTTATTACACTTCCTGTGAACTTTGAATTTTTCGAAACATAACGAAATGAATATTAATTGAGTCGTAAATAACATGCGGGATAAGTTTAACATCGAAATCCGTAACAACCGTTACTTGTTAATTGCATCGTTAGAAATTGAGTTCAGCGGTTTCCTGGAAGGTGAAAAATTATTGTGCGCGGTATATCGGCCGGTGTAACATAAAATAAGCAATAATGTTGCATCAGATCTAATATGTAGCACAAGTGTAGCAAAACCGACATAAAGAAAATACAGAAATAAATAAATAAAACATAAAATAGCGTCTACAATTATTCGTCTTTCAACTTTGATGAAAGTACTTTGAAACAATTATTTAAAAATAAATTTTAGATTGAAAGCCTGAAGTAGTTGGTAGTTGTAGATATACAGATATTTAACTTTGTAGAAATATTTGCAAACAAATATTTGTATTTGCAAAAATTTAACATGTTAACGATATGAAGCAACGTTTTGGTAACAGGGATAATTTTTCTGATCAGGTGCGAATAAAAGAGACGCCGGAGTGACGAGTCCCTTGGACCTCTCGAGTCCAGGAGGATTTGCACCTCGAAAGAGGCAGAAGACGGAAACCAGGAGATCGGGAAGTGTTTCCCCGAAACCTAAACCAACCCCTCGACCCACCACACCACCCCCGGTAAGATGTCCATCCCTGTGTGGTCACATGCCCTGTGGCGATGGACAGGCGGTTAACCGGTGGACCATCGAGGACGTCGTTAATTACGTCTCGTCGATCGATATCTGCGCCGAGTACGCACAGGTAAGTAGAAATACTTTATTTCATTACATTTTTATTCCTGTAAAATGAATTTATAATGCGAGAAACGTGCACGATCGTAGTATCGGACGAGTAGAAAGTGAGGTTATGATGGTTAGATAATTTTATTGCGTACAGAAAGACGTAAATTAGGTACTATCTTATTTTATTGCAATTTTAGTGGTAATTATGTTGGGAATATTTCAATGTTTGTAATCATTTCACACTTTGAGATAACATTTATGGTTCTCTTGAGAGAACTTCTAAAAAATTGACAGACGTGAATTTTTGAAATGGGGGTGTTCTGAATATTAATATTGAAGGATTCTGAAGATTTAGTCTGATTCCACTTCTCTTAAAGAAAGATCAGCATTTGTAAGATTTTAATTATCACATCGACTCAACATTCTCGAACACATCAAACACATCCACCAGAACCGGCTCAGATATTAAACACCTGCTTTGAGCAAAGCTATGGTAAAAACTCAAGGCATTGAACCATAACTAAAAATCGGACCAGTTCAGCCATAACTAAACCAATGCAATCAAAACCAATCAATCTGCAAGCAGATTAGACCAATCATAACCACAGCAAACTAATAACAACAGACACAAAGCAATTAAAATCGTCGAATCACAATTAACTGAGCTTCAAATACAAAATGTATTTCCATTGTATTGCCAAACAAACGTTCTTCAAACAGAGCTTAACAAACACATCCGACATCAAACAAAGAACCCATAAAGAATGACGCAGAAAAAAGGCAGTTGCGTCAGGAGACTAAAAGCCAAAAGGAACGAGCGTAGGTATCAGACAGAGCAAATAAGTTCGAGCGTGCCAGTTTTAATTGCTTTTGAAAGTCGTTCGCGTAACGAGGCGTATCGAGATTCGTCAGGCAATATCTTTAGAACTGTTGAGCCTGTTCTCGACTTCCACGTAGCTGGTGAGGCAACCAGAAGAGGTCTAGGAAGCTTCGAATGACCTGACATCAGTCAATCCAGACAGTCTGGCATCAGCTAGTGGAGACGGTTAGAAGAGTTCTATAATGACCCCTCGAAGCTAGAATCGACCCTCCATCCCTCTCGATCCTCGTGTCCACACTTTCTCTTCTCCTCTCCCTTTTTCCCGTTCGCCGTTCGCAAACTCCGTCTCTTTTCTAACCGCGGGCGAAATTCCTTGGCGAACGTGAAGCTATTCGTAATCGCTTAGACTCGACGCGTTTTTCATCGTCTTTTCGACGAACGATTCGATGAAAAGGGAAAAGTCGTCTTTTATGGAAGCACGACTAGTTCGTAATTTGTTGCGGTGAATATGGGTGTTGAAGGACGATTCGTGAGGGAGCGGATTTTTGCTCGGGGAGGGTTTTATTATGCTACGTATTATACACACGCGGTGTAGACACGAGTTGTATAGACATGAGCTGTATAGAGACACGTTGTGTAGACATGCATTGTATAGACACCCGTTGTATAGACACGAGTTGTATAGTCATGCGTAGTATATTTACGTCTTATGGTAATATATCAAGTTATGTTTCTGCATGTTGTAACCTTACGAATTGTATTGCAATATGTTGTATTCTTACGCGTTGTATCCTCACGCGTTAAATTTTTACGCGTTAAATTCCTACGCGTTGTATTCCTACGCGTCGAATTCCTACGCGTCGAATTTTTACGCGTTAAATTCCTACGCGTTGTATTCCTACGCGTCGAATTCCTACGCGTCGAATTTTTACGCGTTGTGTTCTAATGCGTTGTATTCCTACGCGTCGAATTCCTACGCGTCGAATTTTTACGCGTTGTGTTCTAATGCGTTGTATTCCTACGCGTCGAATTCCTACGCGTTGTGTTCTAATGCGTTGTATCCCTACGCGTAAAATTTCTACGCGTTGTATTCCTACGCGTGGAATTCCTACGCGTTGTGTTCTAATGCGTGGAATTCCTACGCGTTGTGTTCTAATGCGTTGTATCCCTACGCGTGGAATTTCTATGCGTTGTGATCCTACGCGTAAAATTTCTACGCGTTGTATTCCTACGCGTTGTATTCCTACGCGTGGAATTCCTACGCGTCGAATTCCTACGCGTTGTGTTCTAATGCGTTGTACCCCTACGCGTGGAATTTCTACGCGTTGTGTTCCTACGCGTGGAATTTCTACGCGCAGAATTCCTACGCGTCGAATTCCTATACGTTGAAATCCTACGTGTCGAATTCTTACGCGTTGAGTTCCCACGTGTTGAGTTTCTACGCATTGAATTCCTACGCGTTGTAGTCCTACTCATTGAATTCTCACGCGTTGTAGTCCTACATGTCGAATTCCTACGCGTTGTATTCCTACGCGCTGTATCCTCACGTGTTATATTGCAACGCGTTGTATTCCTACTCATTGTATTCTAACAAGTAAAACACCTACGATATATTTTTACGTCTTCTATCCCAGTGTTGTATTCCTTTGCGTTGTATACGGATTAAATAATCACGCAAAGCGTACTAAATACCGGCGCACGTTATATCGCCATACATTATATGCCTCCATTTTAGATCACCCCAAATGATACAATTACGATTTATATTGCCGTGCCTTGTACAGCTATCAGATAAGAGACAGCATAATTATTCGTGTTATATCGCCATGTTCAAGCACAATCCTTCTAGCAATAGCAAACAGCGAACCGAAAGAAAATAAACCACATGAAATATTAATTATTAATTTTTTCATTTAAATTACATTTTCTCGACAAGCGATTTATTCGCTGGAAACCCTTCCCCCAGTTCCATCATCGTCAGAGACACGATAAATTGTTTTATAATTAGAGCTTGAAACCGAGGCCGTAATTATGAGCCCGATAGCGATCCGAGTAAATTAATTTCAGGCAATTAAACGTTGCCAATTACTTACCGTGCCAACTCGTACGTATTCTTTATTTCCTTCAACAACGTCCACGTTGTCACGAGTTTCTAAGTTTCTTCAATTTCTTCGGTCCGTCCTTTTTCTTCTTTTCTACTTCAAGTTATTACCCTGTCACATTGGTCATTCACGGTTGTCAGACAACGCACAAGGATTCTGAATCTTTCTGACGCGATCGCTGCTCGTCCTTAGCACAAAAGATACTCGTTTCTCTGCCGATCGTTTTCTCTTTGGCATTCTCGTTTCCTCGAGGACAAACGGATTATGCAAATCTACCTATTATTCGTCGGGGTTTTGTTTGGACCTTTTGTATTATTGTGAAAACGTTCGATCGTACATTTTTATTGAATCGTGTGCATATGGTGCGGCATATAACCATTTTCTTCATAAAAGGCTTATAAGAAGGATTTTAGAAGTTTTGAATTTTCTGATTTTCAAGGACTTAGGTTTTTGGGTTTTCAAGTTTTTAAGGTTTCAAGTTTCCCAATTTCTACATTTCCAAACACATAAAACCTCAAATTTCTAAATTTAGAAATTCTCTCTCTCTCAAGTTCTCACTCCCCCAAATTCTCACCTTCCCAAATTCTTGCACTTCCAAATTTTCACTCTTCCAAATTCTCACCTTCCCAAATTCTTGCACTTCCAAATTCTCACTCCCCCGATTCTCACATTCCCAAATTTTCTCTTCCCCAAATTCTCGCTCCCCTAATTCTCACATTCCTAAATTTTCTCTCACCCAAATTCTCACTCCCCCAATTCTCACATTCCCAAATTTTCTCTCCCCCAATTCTTACATTCCCAAATTTTCACTCCCCCAAATTCTCACTCCCCAAATTCCTAAATTCCCGAATCTCTAAATACAAATTTCCAAATCCCCAAATTTCCAAACATCTCATTCCCACCCGTTATATCGCTTCCTCTACCATAACACCGTCATTTCTTCCTATCCTAACCCATACCCCAACTCTCCGCCTCTATTTTCATTAAAAACAAGAGCAGTCTCAACATCGTAGAACTCAAAACACTTTTAAAGGATCCCAAAGCAAGAGCTGTTTATCTATTCCCGTGGCGCCCCTTTCGATAACATATTCGATAGCAACAAGAACAAGAGACCCACTCGGAACACCTTCGTGACGTTCTGAAAACACCTTTCGGGCCATTTCGAAGCGTAACGTGGTTCCTCGAGGACTGTCAGATCCGATTATATCCAGACTATCGTTGGGCCCTCGTTTGCGCTCCTCGAGACGTCAACCTGTCAGGACCGTAAATTTTTGCGGGGGCACCTTCCTAGTCATGCATATTCATGGGCCCTCGAACCGCGAGCAAGGGGTATTTCCGATAAAACATCGCACAATGACGAGTCAACCGAACGCGAATTGTTATTGCTGGAATCAAGGTTCCCTCTCTTTACGATTCGTTTACGACCGAATAAATCAACCTCTCGTACGATTTTCTCCTAACTATGTACACTTTTGTGCGCTTTCGTGCTTCACGAATGTGCAATTCGAGAAAGGGGGTCCGAAGTATACGGGATTTAGTACGGCTTAAATTTGCATTTATTGGTCGATTCAAAGTTAAATATATTTGGAGTGTTGCAGAAATTTTAAATTGTTTGTTGTTACAGGGATGTAGTTCTTTTACTATTTTTGGGTATTTTAGTTGGTGAGGATCTTGCAATGGGGTGCAATTTTATTTTTGGTGATTTCGAGCAAGTTGGGGAAAATGTATAAAATTGTTGACTAAAATGAGAATATATTTTTTACAATATTTTTACAATACAGTGTCTGGTTATTAAGCTGAGTATTTGTTTTTCTTCTTGACAATGTGTAGAATAAGTCTCCATATGACTTTGCACGTTTTGATACATCCTTATATGTCTTTAGATATCTTCATGTCTTTATATGTCTTCACATGTCTATTATGTCTTTATATGTCTTTACATGCCTTATATGTCTTGATATGCCCTGATGTGTCTTTCTACATCTTAATACATCTTTCTCCTTCTATACCTGTATCTTTTCATGTCTATTTCCTTATGTCTTTATTTTTATATATCTTTGTACATTCCCTTTCATACGTCTTTCATGTCGTCTCACATATCTTCACAAAATGTATCAAGTAAAAAGTTACAATCTTACAATTTCCTCCGTTAACAAAATTACAAGGCAGTTGAAGATGACGGTATTTTAGAAGACCGTATCGTAACGAAAGATCCACAAACCCGTCATTTATCGATAGAATAACCTGCTGAAGAGCGATTTTCACAGATGCTGAATCAAGTCAGCTTATCCCGTCTGAATCAGAAACCGAACGTGATCGATCGTGCCCCGTTGGAAAAGCGTTTGCTTTCGTTAAGTGCTCCCCCTCAAAGTTCACCGGTGATCTAAGACAGAGGCGTGCTACGTCTCGTGACGAATAGTAGATAGGAGAAGCACGAGGATAGGATTTACAGGATTGTACAGGTTCGTAAATAGCGAGCCGCGTCGCTGCATCGCCAGATTATCTTATAAAGGATACCGCGAGAGCTGATCAACGGTGAGAGCGATCCTCCGGTAGATCCCGCTGGAATTATAGCATCGATCCTTATCTGGATCGAGAATAGCGGCACGATACGTACGCTCACTTTCCTTTGAAATCAACGTACGCGGCGAGAAAATGTAAATAATTGCCGCGACGAACGCGTAGCTAATTATCGCGGCCCTTTTGGCAGCGTCGATTTACTGCCCAACGCTACACTATCCGTATCATCTCAATTAATTAATGATTATATAACATACTCACTTTATAAGGCGCTGAAAACTTCCCTTTTATACGTTATGTAATGAACAAATCACTTATGGTGCTGTTACTGGTGTCGTTGAGTAGACCATTGGATTCTCGTTATATTGCCGTGGGCGGGTGAGGAATTAGAGCAGCGAATAATTTGGTGGAGTTGCAAATGTTACGAAGAGCGTTGTGTTCTCACACGTTGAATTCGTATGCGTTGAAATCATACGCGTTGTGTTCTAACGCATTTAATTCATATGTGTTGAAATCCTCTGCGTTGAATTCATATAAGTTGAAATCCTACGCGTTGTATACTAATTCGCTGAATTTCTATGCGTTGAAACTCTGCGCGTTGTGTTCTAACGTATTGCATTTCTTTGCGTTGAAAGCCGACGTGTTCAAATCCTATGCGCTGTATTCCAATGCGTTGAATTCCTATGTTTTAAAATTCTACGCGTTGTATTATAGCGTATTGAATTCCTCTGCGTTGAAATTCTACGCGTTGAATTCCTATGCGTCGAAACTCTACGCGTTTTATTCTAACGTATTGAATTCCTATGCGTTGAAATTCTTCGCGTTGAATTCCTATGCGTCGAAACTCTACGCGTTGCGTTCTAACATATTGAATTCCTATGCGTTGAAATTCTAACATATTGAACTCCTATGCGTTGAAATTCTACGCGTTGAATTCCTATGCGTCGAAACTCTACGCGTTGTGTTCTAACATATTGAATTCCTATGCGTTGAAATTCTAACGTTTTAAATTCCCATGCGTTGAAATTCTACGCGCTGAATTTCTATGCGCTGAAATCCTGCGCGTCGAATTCTTACGCGTTGAATTCCTACGCGTCGAATTCAGAAGCGTTGTGTTCTAACGTATTGAATTCCTACGCGTTAAAATCCTATGCGTTGTATTCTAACGCGTTGAATTCCTACGTGTTGAATTCCTATACGTTGAAGTCCTACGCCATGTATTACAATATAACACATCGTGTATACTACTTCTCTAAGTGACTATAGAATTCTCAAATACATAATACTAGCTTCAGAGATATTTGAACCCTATATCAAACTATTTTAAACCGAAACAGTCTTGTATTTCACCCTTCTATAACTTCATTTTCAACAGCACTCTTCCCAGGACGCAATATATTCCACTTTATTATTAAAATCGCAAGAATGAGTTGCGTAAGCAACTACCCGCAATTTACGCTAACAAGAGACATTCAAGGAGGACGTATAGCACTCGCGAAGAGCTTCATATATTTTGGAACGAGGGGTCTCAAGTGACCACATCTGAAAGTGACGTTCCCGCTAATGTGTTTTCGTGTGTGTGCTCGCGACACTTGGGTCCCAAGTCGTTAGAAAGTCATGAATGTGAATCGAATCGGTTCGTACGTCTTTCTTGATGTGGCACACAAGAAGATATCGTGTCTTCACGTCCCACGCATGCTCTTCATGCAAACTCCTCCATCGTTCTTGCTCGCGTTTTATCGGCTTCGTGCTCGACGGCCATTCCGCGTCTTTATCGGGCTTTGTTCCTGATCGAATGGGCAAACTGCCAGGATTCTTTTAACCACGCACAAAATGACCCTCGAGTGCCTTTGTCTTATATCAATTGCGTGTGTACTTGACACTTTTTATTCAACTTTCGAACATGAATGGAAGACTTAAATACTGTATGGAACAGGAAATATTTTTTTTCTGTGAAGGATTTAGTTTCTTTTTGAGAGAGGTTATAAGGATTCAATTATTAAGGATATCATTATTAGGACACAATTGTAAAGACACAATTGAAATAATTTATCTAATAAATGTGGATGGTACACGTTACAGTTCGTTGACACGAAGTTTGTTTCTTTATTTCAATTTACTTAAGAATTATCATTTTTATTTACTTATAGAAACTTTCTGTACAGGATGTTAAATTTATTCATAATTTTTTTTACAAAGAAGTTGTATGAATCTAAGGGGTGTTGTGTACGAGTAATACAGTTTTAATTTTGTATAACACTTTTGAGCAGCAGTGGTGAAGATAAATGAAGAGAAATCAAACATAAGTATCTTTTCATGATATCGATCTCATAGGTATCATCATAGGATTAAATATGATATTTTGATACAAAATATTTTCACATCATTGCAATGATAGTTCGAAGCGAAAATTGTAGTCTGTGTCGAAGAAAATAATTTTGAAAAAAAAAAGCAAAATGAGTGTCCAAGCCATAAATGTTCCAGCAATTTAGCAAAACTAATGAACGTAAAAGTGAAGAGAAGGAAAGGGTGTTACGCAGATCTATTTAAAGAGCGGATCGAGATAGAAAGCAGCATCCTCCGCGTATCGCCCAACATGCAAATCATTCATCACCGATTCCGCTCCAAAAATGTCGAACCGTCAGGCACATCTGCGTCCGTGGCGTGCAATTACCGACGAGTCGTGTTACGACCGCTAGCTTATTCCTCGTAAATCGTTCGATCGATGTGCAACGAAAGGAATTCTGGGATCGATTTCTTTTGCACGAAGCGTTAGGCCAGGCGGTACGAATCTGGAACGATTCTGACGCGTCGAGGATCGACGGATCATTCGACACGCTTCTCGATCGACGCGATCCTCGATGAATATTATCGCCTATTAATGATTAATTGACCGATGTTGAACAGCTGTTTACGTGCGCGATGCTTTGCACACACACGTTGGTTCTGCTTCGTGAACGAGAGGTCGAGACGGGTCGTATCACGCTCCGCACCGAATCGTTAGAAAGTCCGCTCTGAATACCTCTAACGATCTGTCTTTCCTTTTTCCAACACGATTCTAACTATCGATTATCATATTTTTTCTTTGGAAAGGTGTTCAATCGCGTTTTAATTCGCTAGGAAATTTTATCTAACTCCCATGGTAATAATTATGGCTATTTGCCATTTTTTGGAGGAATCGGGATCGTAGATTCCAATTTTCCGATTCCCAGTTTCCTGATTTTTAATTTTCCCAATTTCTCATTTCCTCGATTTCCCATTTCCCAATTTTCCTATTCTCCAACTTCCCATTTCCCCAATTTTCCAACTCGTCAATTTTTTATTTCCCCAATTTCCACTTTCCCAATTTTCCAATTCCCCAATTTCCAATTTCCCCAATTTCCACTTTCCCAATTTCCCATTTCCCCAATTTCCACTTTCCCAATTTCCCATTTCCCCAATTTCCACTTTCCCAAATTTCCAATTCCCCAAATTCTCATCGCCCCAATTTCCACTTTCCCAATTTTCCAATTCCCCAATTTCCCATTTCTCCAATTTTCACTTGCTCAATTTTCCAACTCCCAACTTCCCATTTTCCCCATTTTCTCATTCCCCCAATTTCTCATTTCCTCCACTTCCCACTTACACAATTTTCCACTTGTCTGATTTTCTATTTCCTTAATTTCCCATTTCCCCAACACCTATTTGTCCAATTGTCCAATTCCTCAATTTCGAATTTATCCTATTGAACACTTCCCTGATTTCTAATTGCAATTTTTCACTTTTCCAATTTTGTATTAGCCCAATTTTTAATTTTTCTGATTTTCCACTTTCATAAGTCCCAACCTACCTAATTCAACTACATAAATTAAGAATGTATGCATATAAATATTTCTTCAAGAAAATGTTTACTTGAATATAAAATCTAGAATTTAATTTAAACTCTATCCCATAATTTAGAATCATCCTGTCTCGACTATCAGAAAGGTTGAAAAGTCCTATAATCGCCAGGAACAGCCCACATATTTCAAAGGCGACACAAGTTCCTCTTCCTCCGTCTAGAGTTCCAACGCTGATAAGTGCATCTTGTTCGTACAGAAAAATACAGCTGGTCCATTGGTCCGATAAGGTACACCGAGTTCCTTATCAAAATTCAAGGCAGTCGTGTACCGATAGAAACGGTTATTCGATCGTTTGCGAAACGTACGACTCTATCCCGACGATAAGCCGGACAAGATTCGCCACGGTTGATGCAAATCACGGCTAGAAAGTAGCGTTCACCCTGCAGCTGGAACGTTTTCATGGAATCCCCGCGATTTCAGGATCGGTTTAATGGCCGGCCACGTGTCTAGCCGATCGTCAGAAAGCTAATTAACCGACGGAGCCACGTGCGCGCTTTCTCCTCGACGATGCGTGCGTGTAATTACACCGACACCGGGTTACTGCTGATGTGTACCACTCATAGCCACGGGAATAATACTTCTCAATTAGTACTATTACAAATAACGTTTTCACCAACTTCCTACATGGGTTACATTACTATTACTGTTATATCTTTATTGAATTACTGAGTCGGTCGGATAACATCAAGGAACAAGGAAGAATTCCGACTGAAATTAATGATTTATTAGTTCTATAAAACGAATTTGTATTTAATGGTAGTTTAAACTTTGTCTTGATACTTTTATCAGATACATAAATTTATCGTGGCTGTCTGGGTGGTCTTCATTTTATTACGTAATAATGTACGTATACTACCCTTTAGTTGAAGTGTACTGTATATTTAATTAGCTATATTAATGATTTGCCTGAGTGTTCAGAAAAAATTGTGTAAGCATTCTGCACTTTTTAAATTTCATGAACTAAATCATTATTGCCTGTAGAACCTTCAAGATTTATTTTGATTCATATATTCTTTGTTGCACGATTTTAATTAGTGACTCAATCTTTAATTTAACAGTTTTAAGTACTGTTATGAAATCTGCATTCGTTTGATATCTTTTTCATGCGCAGCTCATTTTAACTATTGTCTTCGTCACTATGTATCACAAATTATATTATTTATGGTACTTATTCTGTTATGTTGGAACTATAAGAGCTTCATCAGCTCGAGCTAAAGTCTTCAGGTTGGCGTTGAGAACAAGTCGGGTGAACATCGTGTTTCTGTTCCGATTTACACAGGAACGTAGGTATACGTAAACAGGTAGTCTAGAGAGAAATTCATACATAAGCACGTAGGTAGATGTATGTAAGGCGATATGTACGTTGCTCGAGCCAGACCGTTTTTCTTCGACTGACAGATCGCTACCGTTCGTTTAGAAACGTGTACCGCGATAAAAGCCAGGATATAGCTTTCAGTAGCGTTTCGTGTCCTGTCATTTCCAGATGAAAATGTCTCTTGATATGTTAATTGAACGTAGGTGTAATTAGGGAGACATTAACCGAGGACTACTCAATGCGGACTCATTACGATAATGAAAGACACTCGAATCGGGGAACATCGAGTTTTTCTTAGGACACGAAGGTGTCGTGCGTCGAATGGATCGAGGTGATAACGCGTTTCAAACGACGCATTTTTCACGAGACCACGCGAAAACCCGTTTGCGAGAGACAGGGACAGGTGATAATGAATGGTATTTGGTGGTGAGGAGATAGTTAGACACTGTCGGGTACTTGATCATGAACTTTTTCAACGTTTGTCAGGTGAGAGAGTTCACTGATGGAGAAGAAGGTTGTTAATGGGTTTGGTTAATGTAACGGGTTAGAATAACGATCTTGCAATTGTATCTCGTTAACTTTTAACATACGTTAATGTTTAATTAACTACCTGTTGTGGCCAGAATTAATAGGGTAACTACGCGGGGACCTCGATGGACTTGATCCTTCGAATATTTCTTTTAAGGCTTTTCAAGATCGTTGAACCTTTAAACTGCAAGCCTATCGCATTAAAATTAGACACATAGATACACATTTTTTAAGGCAAGGTCTTTGAACTTGTCTTCACATCAACTACAATTCTATTGCATTAAAAATAGATGCATAGTGTTTGCTTTATAAATAAAGAGCGGACATATTGATTTTTCATAATATGTTGCATGAATGTAGTACTACTAACAAAAATCAACGTGTCCCACATTTTTGATTTAGGGAAGCAAATTCTATTATATGTACTTTTTAAATAAGGCTGGACATATTGATTTTATAATATGTTGCATCAATGTAGTACTACTAACAGAAATCAACGTGTCCCACATTTTTGATTTAGGGAAACAAATTCTATTATATGTACTTTTTAAATAAAGCCTGGACATATTGTTTTGTCTTAATATGTTGCATCAATGTAGTACTATCAACAAAAATCAACGTGTGCCACATTTTTGATTTAGGGAAACAAATGTACATAGCAATATGTCCCTCTGATTTACAAAAGCAACCTCAGATGCAACTTAGGGTTAGGTTAATGTAAGTCATTTTATCAAAGGAAGAGTTTGCGGACAGCAAGAGAGTGAACAGGTTAAGTTTAAAATCTCGTGGCAATTTGAGTCGCTACCAAACTGGTGTCTACGCCACGTGGATCTCTTAATAAGGCATGCGAAATCGTTATAAGTTGCATAGAAGGTAGATACAACGGCGGGGCATCTCGCCGGCAATTAACAAGAGAAAAACAAACCATCAGTTTCCGTCGGATAGTTTCAATTACCGTCCACCCGTTTCGAAGCCACGTATCCGCGTTTTCGTGCCGGTTTCCCTGTTCTTCGACGATCGATATGATCCAGTCCCGAGCCATCACTCACGTTTCCTACGTGGCGGTTCAATAAGCCCTCGACTTAAACGTCGGGTTACCACATATTCCCGACTAGTTAAGGCTTAAGCCGATATCCTACGGCTTTGGCCGGCAACAAAACAAGGCGAAGAAGAAAGAGGTAGAAACGTTGCCGGAGTGAAAGGGGGGGATAGGAGGGAAGAGAAAGAGCCCAGGGTCGTGACACGTACGTGTATACGAGGCACACGCGCGTTCGCCATATCGACAGCCGGTTGCTGGAGCCGAGGCGCAATCAACGTCTTATTGGTTCCACTGGCTGTCTTTGCCTATAATTCTCGTTGCCCTTCTTCGGCTAACACCGGTGAGCACTTCTTCCGGCTACCGTCGATCCACCGGTTACTCGTTAGCGAGGTCGTTCGCGGTGACAAACTCGATTCCCTGACCATACTTTTATTAATTATTACAACTACCCTAAATATGGCCTAGTTCTATACATATAGTTCGTATTAAGGGTGTTGGGGTCTCTCCTTAATTGGAATTGCTAGAACACGGGATTCAGGAAGAAACGATGTTGATGCAATCAGTACAGACGTTATATTTTATGTGATTGTCTGGTAGAATGTGTAGTTTTACTTGTTTCACCTTCTTGAAACATTTCTGTTTGCTTTCTGGACAATAAAAGAGGAAGTTTCTGGAGACTATATTCTTGAGAGTAAAATATTTTGTCATAGGTGATGAATTTCATCGTGCAGTGACTGTTACTGTTCTGAGCGTCTCTGAGTGAGACATCAGGTGCAAGTAAGGACTATAGTTCCATAATTTATCCTTCGCCATGAATTATAACACTTGTGATACATGTCATCCCTAAGCTACTTCAAAGTATATTTAACAGTACAAAAGAAAGTTGGAACGAAAAGACCTTTGGACAAATATGTTTTTATTTTACATCCAGACAATCCTTGTGCAGTTGTTCGAAAATAAATACTACATTCTTGACCATTATAAACTTAATAATTATTATTTACGTTTGTTTTATAAGCATTTTAAATATGCCCATATTTTTCAATTTACAGACTGAACATTTCTACTTTTCTTTTTAGATCAATCTAACAGTATTCCAGAGTTGGACCTCTTCCTCTGAACTTCAATTTTGAAGTCAAATTTCTTAAATTCATCTAATAATTAAATTCAATTTTGTGATCGTTAAACGAGTGATCGAAGACCGTTCCAAAGCTTCAATGAGCTTTGTAGAAACGATTCATCACGTGGTATCAGATCCATCGCGCTAATACATCATTAAGGTACGACAAACTGAATTACACCGTCTCATATCTTCGGTCATGCATTTTTATCCTTTTAGTAGGACTCACTGAAAACCGTAACCCTGTTATCAGATTCACTGTTCGTTTCTCAGATGATCGATTGGTGTGCTCGCCTTCTGAACTGGTTTTTCTTACAGTTGTCGTCAAGCTGCTGTATGGCTTATTCTAATCGTTCTTGTACTTTGACTTTACCAACTTTTTTCGTTCGTTGTTGTGATTGAAAAATTGTGGGGGTCACGAGCTCGATTAATCTGCTGTCGTTTAGGATCATTAATTTAAAGTCATACTTCACGATTGGTGGGATCAGTAATCTGGACATTTATCGGGCGGTTATATATTGAACACACTTAAATTCTTCAATTTTTATATTACATTACGAGATTACCAAATTATCAAGTTACTGAATTTCTGAAGTTCTAAATTATTAAAGTCTCAAATTCCAAAATTCAGAAATTCCTGACCCTTAAATTCTCAAATTCTAAGATCTTCAAATAATTGGATTTCCAAATTCCTAGATCCCCATATTCTAAGTTTCTCAAATTTTTCGATCTCTAAGTTCCTAGATTCTTAAATTCCTAGTGTCCAAACTCCCTAGATTTTCAAATTCCTAAATTCAAATATTTCTAGGTTCCCAAGTTCCTGCATTCTCAAATTTCTAGTTTCTGAAGATTCGGATCGAAGTTTCAGCATCACTCACATGTGAGTGACGTGGCAGTGAAAATGTTCAAATTTATAGTATACCCTAATTCAGTTGTTATCTTCTTGGAACGACGATCATCGAGGAAATCGGTACTTGTCAGAAATTTGCAGCGACGAAAGCTTGGGTGTCCAATCGATATCGAGCGATTTATCGATCCCTATCCAGCTGGATGGAGCATAACTAATTATAGGTTGTTATAGGTCAATGCTTAATTACACCGCGGGCGAGATTCCACCACCGCTCTTTCGAGTGTTATCGACCTCTCGATCTTTAGACACGGCAACAGGTTCTTGCCGTGGACTGGTTCGATTTTACCATAACTTCTGAACCGAATATGCGGCGGAGCCTGTTAACCTTTTCCATCGCGGTGTCACGAATCGTGCCGCTGAATTCACTGGTTCTCCTAGTTAGGTGTCGGTAGATCTGTCGTTCTGTTAAGTTCCACTGTAATTACGTTTCTGCGATCGGTGCAGCGTTCTGCTAGACAAACGATAAATAGAAAGCGGCTTCCGTTACGGCAAATGAACCTAAGCGATTAATCGATTAAACACTTTGTTAGATAATTTTCAATTAATTACTGCGTGAAAATTACTCGATCGAATGCCTCGCCATTGTGCCCCCGCAAAAATCACGCTAATTAATTACGTACCTGTTGAACGATTGAAACTTTCGTTTTTAACTTCGATTTATGAACAATTTGTATACAGGGTGCTTTAATTAAACGATCTATTTATCGCGCTAATTAAGAGAGTCACATGTTAGAACAAAAAATCTCGGATTTTTCACGTCGTTCCATGGGAAATTTGTTTACAGGATACTTTAATTATGGAACCTGTTTATCGTGCTAATTAAGTGAGGACGTGTCTGATGAAAAAATTGCAGATTTTTAACTTTGGTTTATGGAAAATTTGTACACGAGATGCTTAATTATGGGACCCGTTTGCTAATTAAGTGGAAACATGTTGAACCAAAAAATCTTTTAACTTTATGGGAAATTTGTATGCAAGTTTTAATTAAAGGTACCGTGCTAATTAATTGGGTACATGTTAAGTTGATAAAATTTTTCTAACGTCATTTTATGGAAGATTTATGTACGGGCTATTATAATTAAGAGACTTTATCGCGATAGTTAATTGAACATGTTAAGTAAATAACACGTTGATTTTTAACTTCATTTCATGGAAAATTTATGTACAATTCGTTTTCATTAAAGGACTTATCGTGCTAATTGATACATGTTAGGTGAACAAAACTTTGATTTATTTTATTTTATAAAAAATTTGTATATAGGATATTTTAATTAAGGGTCTTGGTAATTATTTTATGGAAAAAAATTTCTAGTTAAATTAGTTAGAGATAAATAAAATATTGAACAATGAAATGCAAGATGAAAATTGAGAAATATTTTGCAGATAATTCTTGTCAATACCCTATTAAAATAATACAAAATAATCCTACTGCGAATATTGACATAAATTATACTACTCGTTATAAATTTTGAGACATTCTATTTTTGTAAGTTTTCAAAGTCTAAGAAGATAAATAGTCGAGTGTCTGTAATACGTGACAGATGTAGACAAATAAAAATAATCGCGTTCAAGTTTTCCAGGTCGGAAAACGTGTTTTCCTTTGTCCGGCAAATAAACATGTGGAGACCCACGACTCGATAATATTGCACGACACGTGTTTAGAGAACAATCCCCGGGTGCAGTTTGCAGTAGGAAGTGAGTGCATCGCGGTATCAGCATTAAACTAGTGCACCATTGTAGAAACATGTGCATAAAACAGTGGCTCCATCCTTAAAAGGAACGTCCTTGCATTGCACGGTAGCGCACAGATGCACGCTCTTGCTTTCATGAAATTCTTCGTTGCGGTTCTCTACCCTAAACATCTTCCAGTCCCATCTTTCCAGCAGTAGTTGCCGTTGTTGGTGCATGCCACAGATTAAGTTACTGCCGATGCTTACTTGAAATAGCGCCACAGATATCTGTATCTCCGTTTAGATGTAACTCTAAATGCTTAGATCTTTGTCCTTTTTTACTATTCTCGATTATTTCGACGAAGAAGAATGTTCTATCGTAACAAGTATGTTCGAAGGTCTCGTGAAATGTTCTACAGGTGTGCTGGATTAGTAAAGTCAAGGGTAAAGCTGACGAATCTAGGGAAATTTTGGTAATTAAGGGAGAAAATGTGGGTTATGGAACTTTTGAGAATTTGGGGGTGGAGTGAGCATTAGGGGAAATAGACAGTTGGGGAAAGTGGGACTTGGGGAAATAGGAAGTTGGGGAAAGTGGGATTTGGGGAAATAGGAAGTTGGGGAAATGGGGTTTGGGGATATAGGAAGTTGGGGAGAGTAGAATTTGGGGAAATAGAAAGTTGGGGGAGTGGAATTTGGGGAAAGTGGGATTTGGGGAACTAGGAAGTTGAGGAAAGTGGAAGTTGGGGGGAGTGAAATTTGGGGAAATAGGAAGTTGGGGAAATGGGGATTTGGGGATATAGGAAGTTGGGGAGAGTGGAATTTGGGAAAATAGAAAGTTGGGGGAGTGGAATTTGGGGAGAGTGGAATTTGGGGAAATAGGAAGTTGGGGGAGTGGAATTTGGGGAGAGTGGAATTTGGGGAAATAGGAAGTTGGGGGAGTGGAATTTGGGGAGAGTGGAATTTGGGGAAATAGGAAGTTGGGGCAAGTGGAAGTTGGGGAGAGTGGAATTCAGGGATAGTGGGATTTGGGGAAAATGGGATTTTGGGGAAATAGGAAATTGGGGAAAGTGGGATTTGGAAATATAAGAAGTTGGGGAAAGTGGAATTTGGGGAAATAGAAAGTTGGGGATAGTGGGATTTGGGGAAAGTGGGATTTTGGGGAAATAGGAAATTGGGGAAAGTGGGATTTGGAAATATAAGAAGTTGGGGAAAGTGGAATTTGGGGAAATAGAAAGTTGGGTACAGTGGGATTTGGGGAAATTGGAAATTGGAGAAAGTGGCATTTGAGGATTTAGAGATTTGGAGATTCAGGAATTTGGAGACAAGCCTTTGAAATCTTGAATTTTGGAACCTTCATATTATAGAAATTTAAATATTCCGAAACTTAAAGACTTATCTACAAAAATAATATATTCCTCAAAAATGAGAGAATACGGAATTTTAAATATTTCAAACTGTACAAACCCTAAAAAGTTCAAAAATTCGAGAAAGTCAACCTGATATATGAGTGTGAGCAAAAAGAATCACCAGCAAAACTTGAAGTATCAAGTACAAAGTTTGCAGGTGTTAACTAACTATCCCATCAACAACAACACCTTGTCCGAGTAATTCCCATGATTGAAGAAGTCAATTTACCCCATAAAACGTGCTTCCGTTCCGAGGCTGTTTTGCTTACATTACCCGACGTACTACGTATTCATTAATAATTGGTTAGGTGTTCGAGCATGACACGAAAGTCCAGCATAGTTTGTTCAAAGATGGACCCCCATCATCGTGGTACATAGAAAACGTGCGTTGCCTGCGGGGGCGTTACTACCATGCGGCATTTTCATTCTGCCGTCCCGGGTTGACGATGATCGACGTAGATCATCAAGGAAGTAGAGCTATTCGTTGATCCTTCGTAAACTGTTTTCGCCTTTCTCCTTGTTACACTTGCAACACGATCATTAGCCATCGTTCTTTTAAATGGCACGAGCTTCTTCTTACAATTAGCCTCGGCTTTAATTGGGTTTCAACGAGCACATCCGAGTTTCGATAGCTATTCACGGAGCAATTTCATTTTCTTTGCTCATTTTGGTATCGAGTTAATTGCTTCTTGGATATTGTCTATTTTTCATCCTCTTTTTATCGCGATGGATTCTTAACAAGGATAATTGTTCCTGTGGAAGTTTGTTTGCTTTCTGTAATTTCTGCGGTACCTATATATTCTGCTAATGTGCTGCAATCAAATTTAGCCATCTTTTATTTCTTCACTTCACTATTATTGTAATTTCAGTTTATTTACTTTGAAATTACTGGATCAAGTGTTATCATAATGTGTATTGGGACACTTTTTTACAAATTTTGCATTTTACTTTATTACTGACAAATTTTAACAATTCACGAATGTCAAGTCATCGAGTAATATTAAGCATTCTGTTCGAAAATTCATCTTCATACTACATCTACGACATAGTATAAAAATACTAGAAAGAACCTAACAATCCTGATTATTCCCAATTCTCGACCCATAACTTCTCAACAATTCCGCATACTTCGAACATTAAATTTCTGTACCAAGCTTCCCAACAAAAGGCCACGAACACATTCACCCGAAACCCTTTCATGCACAAACACCGAAGGAAAATATAAAAGCGATATACAAGAAGAAAAACGTGGGTGACGTAAGTTGGCAACCCAGATCTGTCACCCACAAGACGAGGGAGGATCTTTGGTGTACTCAGACTAAAAGAAGGAACACGATAGCTGGCCATTCATCAGGTCCGTAACTCGAACAGAGAATACATCTACAGTCTAACTAAAGAGTAGAACGGCTCGCAGAAATATCGTTGAACAGATTGAAAAGCAGAAGAAGGGATCAAGAAATGGGTCTAGCGTCTAAAACAACCACGTCGTTTCGTGATTTCAGGCCTCATCATCGCGCAATCATTCGCCGAACGAGTTCTAACCGGGTTTCGTAATCATACTTAAATGATAACGAGATATCTACCCGAGCAGTCTATTCGAAGGAAATTGGCACAGGTGTGTCTATCGCGTGCCACTGGAGAAAATCAGATGTTTCTGATGCGAGAGATCGTGCGAAATTAAGATCTGGAATTCAAGGACGGTTTATTAATTTGTTTTGAATTTTTAACACATTTTCTAAATTCTCAAATTCTTACCATCTCATACAAACGTTCCTATTGTACCATTACATCGATTACAACTCCATATCCCATCCTTGACTACAGTCCTCATTAATCACCTAATTAACAAAACTCGATAAAAATCCTCAAGTGAATCTGCAAGTACCTAAAAAATCCTATAATCAGAAAAATCGTCCTCTCAATCAAAACATTCAAACTGCCAGAAAATACTATACCCATAGTTTTAGCTCCCGAAGTATACACAAAAATGACCATCAGTAGGACCAACTCTTGAGCTATCCCTTTCACATTAATCACCTAATTAACAAAACTCGATAAAAATCCTCAAGTGAATCTGCACATACCTAAAAAAATCCTATAATCAGAAAAATCGTCCTCTCAATCAAAACATTCAAACTGTCAGAAAGTACCATTCCCATAGTTTTAGCTCCCAAAGTATCCACAAAGATGACCAACAGTAGGACTAACTTTTGAGCTACCCCTTTCACATTAATCACCTAATTGAAATGAAACCACAAGTCTCCGAAACAATTCCTAAAGTATCCCACAATCATAATAATTATCTCCCCCCAAAAAATTGTTGGTTCAAAGTAAAAGACCCAATAGAAAGTAGCATTCTATCGCCATATCCGCAGTTTCCAGTAACCGGTGTAGGTAAAGATGACGATCGGTCGATTAGCGAGGACACCCCGAACACGTAGATCGGCACGAAGGTACACGCGTTCTGGCCTGATCGGGACGTGTCTGCTTCTGTTCGTTCATCAAGAACTAGCTGCTGTGGCTCGTTGCGTTGTCCAAGTTAGAAGCGGAGATACCGGCTGCCTCTTCGGCCGCGTACCGACACGCTCCTCCGCTTTACGTGAACGGCTAACGATGCCCATTAGAGCACGAGGACTTCGAGTCTCCCTGACTAATCGCAATGCACACGACTCCATAGCTCATGCAGATCGGCTATTCGTCTTGCGGTATCCTCCAGTTTGTCAGCCGAATCGATTCGATAAAGATACCAGCTGTCTATGACGTCCGACTTTAAAGCCGGCCTGAAACGTGCCTCCAAAGGGATCCACAGATACCTTCCGATACGACAGGGACGAGCGACGTGCAGCTACGTGGCCAGACGATGAAGAAAGGGGGGCAATACGGGTACCAACAGACCCTTTAAAGGCAGCGGCTCTTCGTTTACCGCATTTCCAACGCGTCACCGGACGACGCTACCGCCGGTGGATCGATGGCTTTTAACGAGACGATGATGGAAACGAGATCCGCTCGAGAAAGCCTCTTGGTCCCCCCTTTCTTCTTTAATGCTCCCTCGGATTTTTTGCTTGTCGCACGGGAACCGAAGGGTCCATCAAATGGACCCTGGTAACAGGCCAGGTCAATCCAGATGCGATTCTGAACTTATGCGGAGGTTTCTCTTTCGATGGACACTGAAGAGGAGCTATGGGCCTCAATAGACGTGCAGCTGAATTGGAAGCATCAGGATCTTCATTTTGAGATAAGGCTTGCGAGGCTTATTCGTGTCTTGTGCTTTGATACATGAGTTGCTAACTTGCTTCATGGTTGATTCATATCGGGTACGTGATGTTTTTGAAGGGAGAGCACTTTGCATGGGTTGTCTTCTTTCTTCATTTTTTGCGGGACTTCTGATCCTTTAAACTTCATGGCAAAGATACTCTAACTATTATACTGTCGAATTTTTGAACATGCGAATCATTTCTATGTCAAATCGCCAAACTTCCACATACGTAGAACTTTATACGAGGTTCTGGTATCGGTTACTGAAAGTTCTAAATCTCCATGAACCCAAATTATCATATTTCTAAATATCCAAAATCGCAAATTTCCATATCCAAAGCCTACCGCAAGAAAATCTGTGAAAAGACAGTGACAGAGCAGATCACAGTGACCGATCTGCCTTAAGCTACGAAAGATCAGCTGAAGGTAAAGAACGGTTTCGCAAATTAAGCAACGGCTAAGTCCGCTCATTAAAGAACCGGAGCAAGTAGGGAACCTGGTGAAATTGCATCGGTGACCGTGTCCCGCAGGGTTATAATCAGCTAGCTGGACCGAACGGTAGGGTTCTTCGAACCCGAGTCTCTCTGCAGGTACCGTTCGCCAGGGTCAACACAGGGAGGAGAACCGGAACGGTAACGCCATAGTAGGTGACGTTATTAATTGGTTAATGGGAAGAAAAAGAAGAAGCCGAAGAAGAAGGGGAGGCCGGTGGACGAGAAACAGGAAGAAGAAAGAGTCTCGTGGCTGACCTCAGCCGCCTCCGACGTTGACCAGAGAGGTCCGGCTGAAAGGAGCGGTCCCTGTTGGATTAATTATCATTACCCTGCTGGAAGGAATGGGATCGTGTGTACCCCACCTAACTTCACCTTCGCCGTGACTGGCTACCGCGCCCGTGCCACGACCCACTTCTCTTCCTCCGGGTATACAGGGTGTTCTCTTTCAATATTCACGCGCGATCGTTTAGCAAACTGTAGCTAGTTTAACACGTGCAGTCTCTCCTTAAGATACACAGGTCTCATTTCGAACTTCACACGTATGTTCAGCTCTGAAACATGGTCTGGCGTTTCTCTTTAGGATATATAGGGTGTTGCAACTTTCCTATGCAATTGTATAACTATAGTTTAACGGAGTTTAGCTTGTTTAGTGTCGCTTCTTTTCTTCAGGGTGTACAGGATGTTTCATCTTCGCAACTGTGTATTAAGCTATAGCTAATTTGAAATATGGTCTGTCACTTCTGTTTTTCAGGGTATACAGGGTGTACCATTGCAACTTTTGTATGTAGTTGTATATCAAGCTATAGCTGGTTTAACACGTGGAGTGTCATGCATAGAATATGCAGGATGTCTTCCACTGTGTGTCGAACTATAGCTAATGGTCTGTCACTTTTCTTCTTTAGAGTATCAGGATGTCTCACTTCAAAATATACGTGCGACTATGTATCAAACTATAGCTCATTTAACACATGGTACCGCTTCTCTTCTTTGGAATATACAGGGTGCTCAGGTTGCAACTTTCATACACAACTGTTTATCTATAGCTTCTTTAATATACACATGGACTGTCACCTATTAAGATAAGTTACGATCATGTACATGATTGTCACATGTTGGGTCGTTCATTATATTGACTGTCACGTAAAAGATTTCTGAAAAAATCATAAAAAGAACGATAAGAATATGCATAAACTTCAAAAAGGTTATTTTTTATTATAAAATAGGAGGAGTATAAATGAATACCAAATTATATTTCGTAAGCGTCGTTAATAGTGAAAATAATTAAAAATTGATATCAATTTGCAGTGAACAATATTTGATGATCGTAGAGTATCTGATCTTCAGTTTATTGTAGTTTTATTAGATTGAACGATTCAAAGAATAGCCAAGGCGAGCATTTCGCGGAGAAGATCCATCTGATTAGTTGGCTGGTTGAATGCAAACAAGATAGCCTTCTCTTGCCTTTGTAAGGGGATGTATTTCTTCTTGTTCCAACCAGTTTTAGCAAGTAAGACGCTGCTGAGATAAACATCTTGTCATCGCGTAAATGTGTTTCATTCTATTCTCACGTACTTCACAATTACTCGCTTCTTTAACCATTCTCGTAAATAGTGAAAATAATCACTTCAATCCTCATTTCGCCAGATTGGATACTTCTATTAAAATTGTAAAAATTGTGTCCATCATTTTCTGACCTATAGTTAACTTTAATTTGTGAAGTTACAAAATACAGTAATTTTTATTGTATTAAAAATATGTCCCATAAAAAATCACTAGAAACAGATTTCAAAAGGAAGTGAAAAGTCAATTAACAATTTGGGAGCAATTGCAAATTACACAATCTAACTTAATTAAATTTTAAAAAGGCATTCAATTAACCATCATTCATTTAAGAATGAATGTTTCATTCATGTAAAGGTTCATTTTAAATCAAATACCGCGCAAAAATAAAAATCATCATTCCTCCATCCATAATTTTTATCTGGCTCCATCAAGGAAAATTTAATTCGTAATGGTCGCCCGAGTCAGCAGTATCGTTCGGACCATGAAGAAATAACGTGGTCCGGTAAACGCTGAATTCGCATCGGACATGCAATTACAAAGGCACAAGCGAATTTTTGTTAAGAACGCAGAACGGAAACAATAGATCCTTTCAGGCTGGCTAGCAAGTGACGCAACACTTTTATTAACTCGGACTCACCTTTTGAACTTCTAACGTTACCGAACACAGTGTTGCAATTAAACGAAATTCCTTGATCTGTTTCTATTTTTCAATAAAATCCCCTTAACTGGACTTTCCACGGTGTTAAGTAAAAGCCGAAGGTGTATTACCTTGATACGGAGAATTTCATCAAGATCGTGACGTGTTCGTTTCGCGTTCTTTCGCTCGCTTTATCTTTCATCATCTGAATGCATCGATTGCATAAATGCACGCTGCAACACGAACGCGACAAACGAAGCTTGCGTGATTAGTTCACCGATTAATTCTGACGAACGCGTTTGAATGAAGTCATTATACTGTGGGATCGAATTAGTCCGCTGAACGAACCTCCGGACTGTATCGTAATTACGTGAAATTTGCTTGCACCGCAATTTCTGTCTTTCGTCTTACCTCTTGATTACAATCCCATTTGAATTTCGTGACATTAATTTAATTCCTGCATTACAAGAATTATGATGTTGGTCCTTTATCATTTGGCTTGGTATTTTGTACGAATCTTATTTTAAATTTTCCCATAATAATATAAACTAAGTGTAGTAAGTCTCGTTTGATCCTATGGTTCAAATAATCTGCCTCGAGTAAGGTCATACAGGTCAAGTAGTGTAACATTCTGAACAACTTTTTTCCCTGAAAAAATGGGGTTTAACGAATTATCCGGACATCGCTCCAGATATAAATCCCGATGAAGAAACCGCAAGTTTCCTAAGCCTCTCGTGGTAGAAGCAGCTTAATCGACGGGGACAATAAATCTCGTTCATTACCGGCTCAAGTGTAAAAAGAGTGACGCGAGTGCACGGGGTTAACAAATTGTTCAGCTCACAATCGTATTATACCATCCCTGTTTCACCCTGGAGTGTCTGTCGCAATAATAGGATCGCACGCGAGCGCAATCCGCGCGACAAGCGACGATCACAGAAACCGTGTTCACCGGTCTGAGAGAACAGATTGTCATAAGCGAGCGTAGAGACGAAGCGGAACCGCGGACCGAATAGACGAGCTCTCCACCTCCGAGTGTGCCGAAGATTTATTACCTGCTCGATGTGTCGACCAGAGAGTTGCAGACTTTCCCTGGCAGACGTAACCAGACCGCTAGGTGCTCTGCGTTTCATCTTACCCGCTCCTCTTTCCTCGACATTTCTGCCACCTATGTATATCTTCTTTGTATCTATTCGCCATTGTGTGCCTAGAGTAGGCGAGAGTGCCTGCAGGGCTATTTTCTTCAGGTTTTAGTGTGTTTAACGCTACGCTTCATCTTGTGTATTGCGCTTCTCGCGCCATCTTTGGCACCTATGTGTGTTTTCATTGTATCTATTCGCCATTGTGCGCCTATGGTAGGCGGGAAGCGCTGCGAGGCAAGTTTGTTAAGGTTTGGACGTGTTTAAGGCTGCATTTCATTTTGTATATTATTCTCCTCGCTCCGTCTTTGGTATCTTGCTCTGTTTTCATTGTATCTGCTTGCTATTGTGCGTCTATGATAGGCAGAAATTGTAGGGCAAGTTTGTTAACGTTTGAACGTTGAGTTTCATTTTTGTATATTGTGGTCGCGCCATCTTTGGCACTTATGTGGTCTTTGTATTTGGTTGCTATTGGTAGGAATTACTGCAAGTCAAGTTTGCTGAAGTTTGGACGTGTTTAAGGCTGCGTTGCATTTTTGTATATTGCACCAGGCTCACCATGTTTGATAGTGTTTTATATCTTTTCATGGTGGGTCTGTAATAGAAATGTTTATACAGTAGATTATCCTATCATCTATAGTAACTATACATATACTTATTGTATCTGTTCATTATTGTATGCATAGTGGGAATCGTTATAGAGAGAGTTTGTTAAAGTTTAGAGGTGATTAAGACTGTTTTATCTTGTATATTGCTCCTATGGCGCCATCTTTAGCCCCAATGTTTATCTAGTATTTAGTTATGTCCAAAATAAGTGAGAACAGCTTTATTTATAATACCTGAACAAAGTAAAAGGTGTAGACTACATATGAAATTCATACTCATAGCAAATGAACATTACAAATCAGTCTAGAATCTAGACCTAACCTAACAAATCAAATGCAAAATCATCAACATAAATGTAACGAAAGTATAGTATTAGTTTGAAATATCTCGTGGACCAACATTTTTGTCTTACCATCAAGAATGGAAGATTAAAAACGTAGCAGTAGAGAACGAAAAGCTAACCTAACAAATTATCATGGAGAATAGATTGTAAAGGTATAGAACCTAAAGGTAACCTAACAAATCTTCTAACCTTCCATCACAGCATCAGACATCTCGTGAGTTTGCATCACAATACAGGCTGCCGAAAAAAATCTCATTGGTGACTATCGAGGCAACCTGCAGCCCGGGCACACGGTGAGCAGCCGATCGGCGTATCGATCTCCCATTAGTATGAACACAATGAGGTAATCGTGACGGCGACCTGGCTCGATTTCCGTGGATATATGGGAGCAACGGCGACGAATACGGCGACGCCGTGATTTAGAAACGCGGCAGAGATCGCCGGGCCCCCGGCCATGTCGAAATCGTAACACATGTTGCCACGGTGAAAAGAAAAGGAAGAAGCCGTGGAGTGGAAAGAAGGATGCTCGCGGCCGCCCAGAAACGTGTGCAGTTTGTCTCAGCGCATAAGTCAGCCTTGTATCTCTTCTTGGGTCCGCGATCGTGAGCTCGTGATCATGCTGTCTCAGCCTGTTAATGCGTCATTTCTCGTGCACACGTTCGCGGAGCTGGCTGCCAGAGTTGGCTAGGATAATTTAGAAAGCGAGGATGATGCATCGCTATCGGAGATTTTTCAATTAGGCGCCGCGTTTTATGGAAAATTTATACCGTCTACGGGGCGAGATTATTGCCGGTACGTGTCTCTCTCTCTCTCTCTCTCGATCGAGCGGCCGTTTATGGGTTTGCTTGATTAACGGCGTACGGTGTTGCGTTTGTCGTTCGAAATGGCACGGATTATGCTCTACGATGGAAGACAATGTGTAAAGCGTGATACCACTACCGGGATTGCAAACGCGACTCGAAATATGTTTATTGGCACTTGCAGTAGGTTTATGGAGGTGATGGCCACATCTAGTGCTCGCGGATTAACTCGAGGGGACGTGGGCAACGCTGTGGAACGGGGAGAATGATACAGGATCATTCTCAGCGGATTTAGTAATAGGGGGATTCTATGTTACAGGATTCAGGCATTCATTGAGGGGATTAGATTCATTTAGGACTTTAGGGATTTCGAATGCTATTGGAAGTTTGGTTGCACATCGGAAAATTTGAGAGTCAGAGAAAGGATTTAGCGATTTGAAAGTCTGGGAATTTATAGGTCTGAAAGTTTGATGATTTGGAAATTTGCGGAATTTGGTCTGTTGGAAAGACGAATTTGACTGCTAGAAATTTGGGGACTTGGAGATTGAACAATTTGGGGGATTTGGAGTTTTGGAAATGTGGAAATTCATGGAATATGAGCCTTTAAAGATTGAAAATTTCAATGACCCAGATATTTGAACCTTTCTAAAGCGAGTGAAGAAATTTCAAATCTCCAAAATTCTCAGATTTCAACATTTCCAAATTCTACAACTGGAAACCTTCAAAACAACGTTCTTATCCTACTTCCCACACTAAAAATCCAAAAAACAGCCGACAATTTCCCTTCCTGCCGTAAATCCCAGGAGAGGTAGAAGATCCTACTGATGAGCAGTTAAACCTTGTAAAAGTATCCTAGACACTGCTTCCGGGCACGGGTCTCAGGATCGATCTTCAGGGATCATCATCGTTGTGTTCTTATCTAAAGGCGCGTCGACTGGGCGATTTCCAAAAATAAATCACGCAACGGCGATCGTTAAGGTTCTGTGTCTTGGCCAGGGGCGATCGAAAGGACCCACAAGAAGGGCTAACGTGGCTCGAAGGAATTATGCAGACAGTGTTAGCTGGTAGTTACCCAACCCATCGAATACTTAGGAATACTCACGAGAATCCAAAACTCGTTTAGAATACCTGGGGCTCGATAACGTGCTTTGGTCCTGCGGAAGCTTTTAAATCAGGCGGGGGCGGTTTTCGATAACCATGGATCCTTTAGGTAGTCTGCTGAAAATTATTGCCTGACTATCATATCTGTTATCGATGTGATAAGAATCTTTTATTTTGGACGAGTTGCGGAGGGTGCAGAATTCTTGGTGAGGGTGGCTACGGGGTTATTTTTCTAAGTTGTACTTTTTGAGGTTTTTATAAATTTTTATAGAGAGACAGTTGTTATAAATCTGACATTATGAAAACTATTAGGCAATAATCAACATTATTTAGGGGTAGTGAATTTTGAGGAACCAGGTTCCCACAAATTTATTTATGGAAATTTTCCTCTTAAGGTTTTCATATGAGATCTAGTTTAACAAATTATAATTTTCAAGATTCTTATGTTTGTTAACAATATGTCATGTTAACAATATTTCATATGTGGACACGAGGTCTATTATAAAGATTTTGTAGCGTTATAAAATTTGCAGTGATATGTTAGTTGTAAGATTTGTATGCTACAAGCCATAAGAATTTCAGTATTTATAAATTTGTCGAGCACATTATTGCACACGTTGACTCTTTGCAAATGACGTTTCATGCATAATTAAAAATGTAATTGCATACAGCTACAAGATAATATAATCCCGTGTACTATTTCATTATCTTTATTGCAAGCTATATTTTAAAAGCAACGACATAATTATCAGATTATCTAAGCGAGTTTTACGTTTATTTCTGTATAATGAACGCTTTCGAATTCATTAGCTGCTACTTGGATCTATTTTTACGATTTCGAAGATATGAACCATGCGCAGACTATCGCGAAAATATTTAAAGAAATTTTTTTTCCAATATTACCGATCACCAATTTAATTATCTAATCGTTCGCAAGTTTAACATTCCCGAGATTTAATTGGTTCGTTCAAGTGTGTTCAACGACAATTAGCGGTTTAAAAGGCAGATTTATGATCGTATATTATAGCAGAGTTGATTATTTAACATTCAGATCCTTGCTTTATCTCGTTCGCTTACCTCCTGCGATTTCCAATTCACTCGGTAGCCTGTAAATTTGTTTGAAACTATCAATTAGATACATCCCACAAATCGACCTACGCTCTGGATCACAATATGTAATCAGAATATTACACCTCCGTACGTAGGACTAAATTATCCACTATCCTGTTAGATAAATGCTGCCATAACAACCTGATAAATCTTCCGCAACAGATTCCACTGCGCTTTGAATACGATACAACCACTCCTACATGAGTTTCATTGAATTTATGACAATGCCAGATTTAATAGATCAAAGATTCTATCAAGTCTGTCAGACTGAAGGAAGATGATTTTTTCAATTATTTCCTGCCTATTTATAACTCAATTACCGTCGATAAATCAATCCGATAATCATTTATTAAGATTTTGAAAGTTAAAGCGCATCGCTATTAGTAATATTAAAATATTCATCGTAGTATATGTTACATCAGTTTCACATATTATGTAAGACTTCTTTATTATATTTTTTATTTTAGAGTTTATTATATACATCGTACATGACATGTTACATTACATACTACATTAAATTACACACATTACAAAATATTGTAAATTCTATATATACTTGCATATATACAAACATCCAAACTTCGACATTTCTAAATTTTTTAATTCCTTACACTTCCCAACTTCTGAATGTACTACTTTCCAAATCTCCAAATTCTCCAACTTCTACATCCATTAATCAAATTTCCAAGTTTAGACTGTTCACATTGCCAAATTTCCAAATTCTGAATGTCTAAATTTCCAAATTGCGATGTATGCGCACGTGCACACAGACAGTTACTTCAGGCATATGTTTCCCGTGCACATGTGAAGCGCCTCTGTCGGCCGAAGTGTGAGAACTCAAGTACGGGGCGCATCGATTACCCAGAAATCGCACGAAAATGCACTTTTGAGCGAGCCTGTACGATAAGAGCATGTCCGACAGAACGGTCGGATGCTGCCGGCGGGGACAATTACGCAGATGTGTGGCTGGCAGAACGGTACGCGTGAGCGTGTCGTGCATCTTCCCTCGATCCCGCTCACGCGTGCGTGCACACACGCGCACGCATCTGTATCCGTATGCTCCTGTCCGGAATTAGCATGCAGCACACGAGGAGCCCCGTGCGCTAGTGTGGACAGCCCCCTCTACGCGAGCACACGTGTGCATTGTGCACGCGGGAAGAAGAAGATGGGTCGAAGAGGAAGACGAAGAGAAAGAGGGAAAAGTGATTACAGAGCGCGAGCCTCTGGTTGCCCCCGGCGCGTGCGTCGCTCTCGACCATCCTCCTGTAAAATCCTCCCAGTTTCACCTTTCCTGGAACAACGCCTCGGGCCATTTTCGAGAGATATCTCGGAGTCGAAGCATCCGCTCCGACGCCGGGGCACGCCTGGGCCCCGACGAAGACGTTAGAATGCCCGGACCCGGTGCTCGTCGCGGGAATAGAAGGATGGTAAATCGGCGTGTACCAGGTGGCTTTCAAGGATCCACGATCCTTGAAAAAGGTGGTTATTACCGGGGAACGGATTTCAAGAACCGATTTGATGGGCATGCGCGTTCCATCGCTCGCTTAGGCGTAATCGTTGATCAGATTTGGTTGGGTGCTCGCTGATCAGTTACCTTGATTCTCGGAGACTTTTCACCTTGTGAGATTTCTGGCGATGACGGTTATAGCACCTTGTAGGATTCTGGAACTGCGAAAGGTCAACTTCGTGTGGATTCAAAATTGGGGTTGTGGACAGGGTACTCATTATTTTGTGAATACTTGAGTGTCGAATTTTTGTACTGTCTGTTACTAGTCTGTTTGGGGGTTTTAGATGTTGGAGATCTGGGACCGATGAGGTGATGGGGTGATGTAGCTTAGGAAAGTTCGACTTTGGGATGTTGGAAAATTCAGAACTTTGGAACTTTGAAGCTTTGGAATTTTGGGACTGTTGAACTTTGGGATGTTGAGAACTTTGACATTTGGAACCTTGGAACTTTGGTATCTTGGGACTTTGGAATGCTTTGCTTGGAAATAGAACTTTAGCACTTTGGGACTTTGATACTTTGGAATTTGGGAACCTTGGAATGTTGAAACTTGGAAATACTGGAACTATGGAAATTGGGAATATTGGAACTTTTGATGTGTGGAACACATCAGCATTGGAACTTGAGAATATTGGAACTTGGGAATGTTACAACTTAGGAATGTTGGAACTTAGGAATGTTGGAACTTGGGAATGTTAAAACTTGGGAATATTGGAACTTGGGAGTGTTAGAACCTGGGGATGTTGGAAGTTGGGAATGGTAGAACTTGGGAATGTTGGAACTTGGGAATGTTACAACTTAGGAATGTTAGAACTTGGGAATGTTAGAATTTGGGAATGTTAGAACTTAGCAATGCTGAAATTTGGAAATGTTAGGACATGGGAATGTTGGAACTTGGGAATTTTGAAAGTTCAGTGACATGAAAGTTTAGAACACGATGACCATTGAAATATTGGAATTCCGAAACTTCAGATCTCTAAAATATTAACGCTTTGAAGTTTTAATAATTAATTAAATCCCATAACATATGTCACACGTTTGTACCCACCTTCTTCACATCACAGACGAAGTCATATATCAAAGCTATTCTATCACCCAACTCAAATTAAGATCACATCCGAAGAATAATTCTAACCCCATGCAAATAAGTAGCAAATCACTATCGTAGAAAACTTGATCCACCCGCCATTACCATTCCACGATCCTTATGTAAAGTCCCCTTACTGAAAAATTGTTCGCTGGCTTACACCAAGGCACCTTAATTATGAAACCTCTTAGCACGCCACAAAAACACTTATTCAAAACGCTCGAGTATCGAAGCGGACTTCGTTTGATTCGCATTACAAGGCTCAGAAATTCTCGCAGCTATTACCAGGATGCTTTCATCCTCATCGTCCGTGTCAGCCGACGGTATAACTCATCTTCGCGTTTACGAACAAAAAGTTCGCCCTGCTACCGTGCAATGTATCCACCTCCGACTGTTTACATAACGCGAAAAACTTAATCAAGCCGGATCCACGGCGGCAAAAAGCGTGTAGCTCGGTTTATTGCCGCGTAATCGACGATGCGCGTGAACCGGCGATGCTGGAATGTAGAAAGTGCAAGAAGGATATTGAACAACGTCGGATGAAAGTCGCGGATCGGTCATCCTCTTGTCGCTGTTCGCCAACTACCGGCTAACACTGTCTATCAACCGTGCTGGTAAAAACAATGATTGATCTTAATGGATAATAAGGGAGTTGCATGAGCTTCGAGAATATGATCCGCGATTAATGTCATGATCTGTTACGCTTCGCGATCGCAACATGTCCGTGGTTTATTTCACTGCATATGTCAAGAACCGTCGTTGCCGCCGCGAAACAAGAAAACTTGCGCTTGATCGTCCGAGCTTTCTCTTGGTTATGAATTAGAGTCTCTTTGCTGATTTATACTGATCGTTTTGTTAGCGTTACTGATGATTCCGAGGCGAGGATTTCTTATTTATGCGGATCGTTAGTCCTTGATTATTATTTTGCACGGGATCATTATTTTATTCGAGTGTTTATTACTGGTTTCGAATGTTTTTAGCCACGTTTGCGCATACGAGGTTTTTAGGTTAGGATGAGTTGATGGAAAGAGATTTCTACATTTCAGGTTCTTAAATTGGGAATTTTTTTGTAGAGATGTGTAACTCTACGAACTAGGAAATGTAATTTCACATGTCTAAATTTGAAGACATTTAGGAAGATAAGTGTATATAAGTACCGAATTTATAGGATTCTAAATTTATCAATTTGTTAATTCGTCGATGTGTAAGATTCTCAATTTATCAACTTATAAATCTTCCGTTTGTAACCTTGTTAATATGCAACATTATTTATCAAATTTGTGAATGTCGAGTACCAAAAATATATAGAATAGAATACTTAGATACCTAACCACAAAAACTGTCAACGAAAGTAAATATCCAAACTTCGACTCGACAGTGTACAGCAATTTTCAATTACGTTTCTATAATTACTTCAAGCAAAGTCCCTTTACGACCGTATAAAATCACCTGTGCCAACAATCGTGGAATGTCCCGATCGTTTTCAACGGAACGACGGATTCCGCGAATTTCGCTAGATGGACGTTAAGAAAACACGTCTGGTAATTGGAACGTTTGCAATTAAAAGAAAAGGAACGAAGTCGCGTGGTAACAAAGACACGTGGTCTTCTCCGTAACAGAGACAAGATTATTGCGTACACACGCGCCGCTGAACTTTCACTATAATTAAACTAAAGGCGCAATTTCAAACGGTGTACGTTCCTACTAGGGACTAGGGTTAATGGCTCGCTACGTGGGGTCGTGAAACGTTGACGCAACATGAAATTCCGCCAGCGAATCGCATGAAAACTGGATCGAAGACGCGTTGCATCTTCACCAGTTTAAATTGATTGATTCTAACCGTGGTTATGCAACCAGGGATTCGTGATCGTTGCGATGCAACGACCTCACGCGTTGAAATTCAGATTCGTCTCGTTCTTTTCACGGCTTTATGATCTAGCTCACATTTCGTGCGCGGCCGACTAGTCGTTATAATTAGATACGATGTGTCTTGAGTGTGATATATTAATTTTGGTTGTGGTGGATTGCTATATTTTTAGTTGGAAGAGTTAGAGATTTGTGGATTCGACGATTTGAAGATTTGAGGATTTGAAATTCTCAAACATTTTTAAGTTTCAAAACAATTTAACCTTCCATATTTTTATATTGAAAAATTCTGTTGCCTTCAAACTCACAAACTTCCAATTACTTACATCTATAAATAGAGATATTGTTAGTTCCCAAAATACTTAGGTCGCCAAACCTGCAATTTCCCACATCTTGCTTTTAAATACTCAAATTAAAGTTTCCAAATTCCCTATGTCTCAAATACCTAAATCCCTAAATCCTTAAATCCCTTAGACCTCAAATACCTTAATTGCCAGATCTTCAAATCCCTACATCACTAGTGCCTAAATCCTCAAATTCACAAATCCTCAAGTCCCCAAATCTCCTAAGCCTCAAATACCTAAATCCCCACAACCCTCAAATTCCCTAGGCCTTAAGGACCCTAAATCCCCAGATTCTCAACTTTGCAAATGCCCAAATCCCCAAATCTCCTAATTTCCAAATTTCCTAGCCTTCACCTATTAAAGCACACCAATTCTTAATTTTCTCAAGTTAATTCCGAATTCTCAGCTACCCAAATCCTCAAATTCTGAAACTTGTACCCTACTAACCTAAAAGTTCCATAACCTAAATCGTATAAACTGTAAAGCGTATTCGTGAAATCTCCACGAATAAAGTCTTCAAATCCCCAAGAATCTTTATTGCTATCTTCATAGCACTATCCTTAACCGCTGCGGGCACACGATTTGCCCGTAATTGCAAGATACAGCGTTCGCAAACTAAAAGCAAACATAAAACGGTCAGAAAAATTGTTTGATCCAAACGACGGTCCCTCACGATTCAAGGTGGATACGAAGAAGCACGAAACGATCGGGATTCGAAGAAAAGGGGAGCAAAGAAGAACTCGCTGGGACGAGGATGAAAGACGAAGTGGATGATTACAGGAAATCGAAGGTCCGAAACGCATCTCGTGACACGTCAACAGGTTGGCCGTCACTCGGGCCGCGATTTACGCACGGATGCGCTCGCGGGCCGTGTATCTTGTGCAGCGTGTCGGCCTAGCCACGCATTATCATTACGTTGATTCACATCTACATTGTCATTAGAGGTAGGCCGCGACGCCGCTTTTCAAACTCGTCGTTGGAACATCGCCTCGCACCAGAAATACGTTCTCGCGCAGCTGCACGATAGAACGCCGAGAAGAAAAACACGACACACACACATACGCGCATTTATAAAGGGGAGAAATTTATCCGAGAGGGATGAAAGTTGAAGAAGGATGGGATTTGTCCTCGAGGAACACCGGAGTCTCTACTTTTGCCGACGTTACGTCGATCACTGTGATTATGTCGTCGATGCGGTTGTGCCAATGTATGTACGAAGACTTTTACGCTGTCTTCCTCGCTTTGCACGCTACCCTATTTTTCCGCTCCGCGAACAAGCCTTTTATTACGGACGGGAAGCAGGGAGAGGGTTTCCTCTGTTTATATTGATTGCTTGCCCGATGCCGTACTCTTCCAGGAATTTCTCTTTCAGCTTCAAATTGATACATTCCCCTTTCAAAAGAAACATGTGCACTGACAGTTTAATATCGTACATTTGGGGATGACGTTTATACACTTACAGGAATTACACTTCTTTATACAACTGTAATTTACCTACATTGAATTGATTGAACTTACTGCACAACCTTAAGTTGAATTTATTTTGAACAAAATAAATTGCACAAATATTCCATATACGTTACAAGCAAATATCCACACATATCAGTTATTAAATCTAAAAGAGAGCAAACCTACACATGTGATAAGTGAAGGTAAACATGTCTAATGAAATATCCATAAATGTTCCATTAAAAATTATGGAAACATCTGAACCATGTCCACACGTGGACCCCAAAGACCTTGACCAAACATAAAATTGGCGATTCATCTTCATACAACGCGCATCGTATATCTTTCACATAATTCCCCCGAAGGAACGAAAACCGTGAGCCACGAGTACTTTCCGACTGTTAAGCACACCGTGACGTGCAGCACGGATCGCTACAATTATAATTACACCCGCAACATGCAAGCGCAATCGTAGACCGAGGCACAACATGGTAGCAAACGGGCGAACGATGCCCGTAGAGCATCGCGAAGTGGTCGTCCCTCTTATGTGAGAAAGGAAAAATTAATTTCGTGACCTCGTTCAGGAAGAACCTGCCAGAGCGGAGGCGGAGGTGGGTCCCTGGAAGAGGTGGATGAAGAGGAGTAAAGAGAGTCATGAGCTCCCACAGGGGCTGACCCTCTGACCCTATCAGCCGGGCCTCTCTACGGTATTGTTTATAGCGCTGAACCGTGCACCGAGTACGAGACAGCCATTGTTCCCCGAGAACCCCATTGTCTTTCGGCTGACTCTCTCGGTTCGCGGCTGCTCGCCACCGTGGTGCAATTTACAGAGGTATAAAGTCTAATTATCGCTGGATAATTGAGGAATTTAGACGGCGCGTTGATTGGATGATCGGTTGGACGAATGTTCGAAATGATCATAACTTATAAGGTTATTTATGATTGTTGGCACCATTACTGTTATGGGGACTAAGGGATATAGGGATATAGCAGTATGAGGATGTAGGGATTTGAGGATGTAGGAAATTTGGGGACTTAGGAATTTGAGAACGTAGGGATGTGGGGATGTGGGTACTTGGGGACGCGGGAATTTGAGGATGTGAGTATTTGGAGACGTAGAGATTTGGGGACGTGGGAATTTGGAGATATGGGGATTTGGGGACGTGAGTATTAGGGGACGTGGAGATTTGGGAATGTAGGGATTTGGGAACGTGAGTATTAGGGGACATGGGCATTTGGGGACGTGAGTATTAGGGGACATGGGTATTTGGGGACGTAGGTATTTGGGGACGTGACGATCTGGGAATGTAGAGATCTGGAGACGTAGAGATCTGAGGACGTAGGGATCTGGGGACGTGATGATCTGGGGACGTAGTGATCTGGGGACGTAGGGATCTGGGGACGTAGGGATCTGGGGACTTAGGGATCTGGGGATGTAGTGATCTGGGGACGTAGGGATCTGGGGACGTAGGGATCTGGAGACGTGACGATCTGAGGATGTAAGGATTTGGAGACGTAGGGACCTGGAGACGTATTATAATTTGGGGATGTGGGTATCTGAGTTCTAGGGACGTGGGGACGTGAGCATTTAGAGATTTGGAAGGTTGGAGACACAAGGATTGGTATACCTATACATTATGAGAATATAGAGCGTTAGTGACTTCAATATACAGGCATTTGACAACGTAAGAATTAGTGGATCTGAAGACTTAGAAAGGATTCATAGGGATTTATATACGTACAAACGTAGTAATTAGGAGATACAAGAATGTAGAAGATCTGGCACATAAAGATCTGAAGATAGAAATTTCGAACTGTACCTCTATTACAGCTCGACACATTTCGCAATATAGTAACCCAAGTAATCGTATAAGTAATTGTTCAGCTACCTCTCATCAAAAATATCGTATCTGCCACCTGAACTGTCCACACACATAAACGTATCTGTTTAATCATCATACCTAACATGCAACCGACTATTCTTCGCGTATATCAGCGACTGTTACACACTAAATTACAGCGTGGAGTGAAAGACGGAGCGAGTGAGAGGTCAGATAATTCCCTCTGTTCACAGCATTCCCCCGATAACGCAACATCAGATTACCATTTCCCTCGGGTGAATTTCTCTTTCAGCTGGGCCCATGAAACCTCCTGCGAAATTGTTATGCATATACCTACCGCTATACGCCTATAGACACTTTTTCTTCTCCCGCTCTCGGGCCTTGATCGTCGGGAAGCCTTTAACGAGATTTACTCGGAGGCAGGAGCGCGTAAACGCATTCCTGCTGGCGCAGGCGGTCACTGCGGCAAAAATCTTCGCCGAGAGATCGCTGCGCGAGATAGGATATCCGCGAAGTCGGTTTCGTCGGCACGCTTTTAAGCTCGAAACTCATGGAAACGGCAAACAAATGCACTCGAGTCCCGACGCGGTAGTCGTGCCGTACCCCTGGTCCCCTTTTTTCTTCCTTCCACCTTTTATCGACCTCTGCTACTCTAGCCTCTAGATACGCTTCTTATTGCTCATTGTTATTTAACAAATAGAAATTGCGGTTCGTTAGTTTGTTCAATAGTAATGAGGGTTTGTGCAGTGGGAGGAATTGGCGATGTAGCAAGAGAGATTTGAACAGTTGGTGATTTAATGGTTTTCTTTCTTTTCTCAATTTGTTAGTTTGTTATTTCCAGGTAACTTCCAAATTTTCACATTCCCAAATTCTAAATACCCAAATCTCTGAAATATCCCGAAATCTACAAGTCCCCAAATTGATCAGTTCCCAAAAACTCAAATTTCCAAATTTCAAGCTCCTGAACTCAGTTCACAAGAACTCAAATTCTCAAATTCCCAAATCTTCTTTTTCCAAATTTCCCACTCCCCAATCCCCAAATCCCATAAACTCGAATTTCCCCAAATCCTCAAATCAAATTTTCCCAAATTTCCCAATCCCAATCCCCAACTTCCACAAACTCCAATTTTCCTAATTAACAAACTCAAAAATCTGAAAATCTGAAAAATAAAAAATTTCCACATAATTTATTTCTGAACAAAAGAAAAGTTGCAACATCTCGAACTGCATTGAAATTATCTTCGTATATATGGGGTGATTAAAGGGGTAGCTGGGTCCCGCGGATACGGTCAATTTGTATCCGATTGTGATTTATGAGGCGGCCTGGTCGCTCGGCGAAATTTACGGTCGCTGATTTAAAATTATAATCAACGGCAGCGTTTAGCGGGAATTAATGTACCACCGTTTGATCGTCGGTTGCATAATTTTCTTTAATTAGGATACACGCTTCTTTCGATGGTCCAGTCGTTGTCTTGCATATTTTGACGATCTTATGGTAATGTCGGACTCTGACTGTCGGTTACGTTGTCGATGAAAATGGCTAACCTTTTTTCTTTCTCCTTTTTTTCATTTTTGCTCGTGTGTGGCTTTCATAGGACTGTTTGTCGCGACGATACTAATTTGTGAATTCATTAATCACGTTTCTGAGAACAAGGATTATCATTTCTTATGTACATATATTCAGTGTTCTTAATTCTTTTGACATTTCTTATGACTATCTTGATTAACCTAAATCATTTAATATAGTTCTTTGAACGTTCATTAAGATTGTACATTCTTCAAATTAAATTCATATATATATATGTCTATGTATGTATTTTTTAATCACATTGTCGATGTTTAACAAACTGCATTTTCGAAATTAAATCTTTAAGTGTGATGAGAACATCATATATGCATATGTACACACATGTATATGTTCCTTCAAAAAGAACTGTCATTTAATTAATTGTACATATTAAACATATAATAAATATACAGTACAATCTTGATCACAAAAAATATTAACTAATTGAACTTCATATTAATTTCAAAATTATTTCATCCCCAAAATAGTGAATCCACAAATGAACACATATGATCCCTAATATATGGATGTTCTTTTAGGTTTCAAATCCTAACTAAACTTAGGAGGTGAATATTAAAAATTAAGAACATCGCCAAAAATTCCAAACTGTCCTCGTACAACAATATTCGGGTCGCATAATATTCGTTCACGTGTTACCGCATTTAGCAAGCAGACCACGTGCAAGCCTGTATCAATGCACGATTTGGAACACGCGTTCCAGTATCTCCAGGATATCACGTGGGTCGGTGCAGCTGTGTACATGCACGTACATGGCCGGCATGAACCTCGAAGTCCTCTCGTGAAAAGGTCACGCTGAGGTCACGTAATGACGGGGCGAACTCTGCAATCACAGAAGCGCGCACGCCACGTGGCTTTGGTGTACGCCTTAGCCGACCTATCCTCGCGTTTATGCCAATTGATGCCGTTCTTTTATCTTCGATGGTAATGTGAACCTATAAGATCGATATAGATTCATTTTCAATTCTTGATGATTTATTTTGAATGATTGTTAGTAATTAATGCAGTGATTTGTGAATTTAGTTTAGGTTCGAGGCTTTAGGTTGCCGCACGAGTTTCTAGTTTTCCAAAGTTTAGTGTTTTTAATTTTCCAAAATGTTCCAATTCTAGTTTTAAAGCCGCAAATTCCTAATGGTCAAATATTCAAATTCCCGAATTTCAAGTATCCTGAATCTTGATATTTCTTCATTTCTCAATCCGCAAATCCCCTAATCCTGAAATCCTCAAAATTCTACATTTCCAAATACTCAAATGTCTACATCCCCAAATCTCAATATCTCCAAATCCCCAAATACTCAACATCCTACAGTCCCAAATCCCCAAATCCCCAAATCTCCATATCTCCATATGTCCAAATCCTCAAATCCCCAAATACTTAACACCCTACAGTCCCAAATCCTCAAGTCCCCAAATCACCAAATTCCCAAATACTCAAAATTCTACAGTCCCAAATCCCCAAATCTCCAAATCCTCAGATCGCCAAATCTCCAAAACTTCAAAATCCCAAATTTCCAAATACCCAAAAACCTACATTCTAAAATTCCCAAAACCCAAAACCCAAATCCCAAACTTCCAGACCCCCAAGTACCCAAAAGTGTCCACATCTCGAAATCCCCGAAGCCCAACTTCCAAATTCCACCTCCGAACAATAAAACGCTCTGCACGATCCCGAAACGACTTTCCCCAATCTCAGTCTCGTATCTGCAATAAAATTAAACCGAACGCTTCAGGAAACAAAAATAACGCAATTAAACTCCGAAAGAAATGACCCGCTCGCTAAATGTAGGAGGTCTCTGCGCCGGCAATGCCGTGCGCAAGAATTGAAAGGGTTAAAGCGACAAAGGGAACGAGTATGACCCGCAAAATGGCTCTTATACGAGTAACGAAAGCCGAAGGTCAGAACCTGGTATCGTCATCACGGGATTAAATGACTTTGACCGGATCGGAGGAGGGACGATAAGAGCCGAAAGGATCTTTCTACGTCGCGCCGAGTCATTCTCGTGTAATTATACGTACCACGGGGCCAATAGGGGGTCTCTGTATCGACAATTAGGGCATTTCGGCTTCCCATTTAACGGCCCCTCGATTTATTCGGATACACCCGCGGTCGTTCTTCATTATCTTTTTACGATCGCCTGTGGACTCACGGCGCCGATCCGGCAACTTTCATTAGACCTCACTGAAAGGACTTTCAGAATTATTTACGATATCCTTGTACACCTTTATTTTTAACGTATCGAAACTAGTTAAGAACTCGCGTATTCAGAATTTACGTATTTTATCTTGTTCGATGTTGAAGATCGTGGCACGTTGATTTACTTAGTAATATGAGTGTGACACGTATGACATTATTCGAGACATTGGCAAATATTTGTATGTATTATTTGTGTATATTGGTCACTTCTGATTTTGGTAATTGTTTCATATTTTCTGGGGGTGTATGTTGTAAATTGCTTGTGTTGACTTGAAAGGGACCTTAGGCAAAATTAAGTGGAGGTTGTGTCAGATCACGCCACCATTTTGAATAGTAATGTGAAGAGAAAACCTAACTTAATAAACCCACATAACCTAAATGAACCCACATTCATTTTCAGCTAAATATTATATTTATGTTAAATACTCTGGTAGAACATAAATATAACTAGAATATAAATATTGTCCATATATCTTTTAACCTCCTAAAAATCCATTTAACTAACCAAACCAACGTAACCTCTCTGACTCTTCGTTGAACACGAGAGCTAATTCGGCACAAAGTGTTTAATTTTAGCCGTTTCGAAAGGTGTATAGGTATTATTATAGGTTATCAAACAGAAATTGAAAGACAGCTAATTTCAGCCACTGGAAGTGAAGCGTCCGACAACACGTGCGTGCAATTATGCTATTTAGAAGGTTCGAACAGCAGAAAATCGGTCATTCGATCTGTTACAAATTACACGTTCCTCGCCCAAGTAAATTAGTCAAGTTCTCTTACCGGCATTCCGTGAATATCTCCGCAACAGTGGAATGCGATTTCGTGACGGTGTTATCTGATTCCACGATGTTGGCCGACGATTATGAATTATGCAATTGTCTGTACGTACGTCTTGTCCGTTTGGGGAACGTAGCGATCCTCTCCTTGTGAATTTATGGAAACTCCGATCGTGTTAATTATCTGTGCTGGTTTTCTCTATTGTTGCCACGCTCGCAAACGCGTTCCTCGAATTTCAGTTACGAACAATCGTTCGTCGGCATGAATTATGTATGGGAAAATTTGCCAGTACGATTATTACTAGTAAAACGATGGGTAAAACGCGTTGAAAATCCGTGGCAATTATATCCCCTTCGCGGAATTCTCGTTGAACTTTCGCGTTAAATTAATTGCTCTTCTTCGGAGAAAAATTTTAGATTCAATAAATTGCTATCTGCAATTCTGAAAAATTCTATCTGATGTTGATGGACTTTATGTAATCAATTTATTATACGGTACAACGTGTAACTCTTTAGCGAGGCGGAGATTTTTAATTGCTTCAGTCAGATGAAATTAGTGTACAAGGTTTATCTTTTAAATTAAAAATTGTAACAGTGAAAATTTCCACGATATAACTTTTTTCGCCTTAAATAAATATACGTTATTTCTATTAATATATTATTCGAAGCAGCTTGTTATTATTTGATTATTTATATCAAGCAGCTATTAGTTTAAGAGGTATTTTAATTTAAATATTGCAAAGTATAATACCATTGTCAAATCTGTACGATCTTAAATAATTATGAATAATATAAAAGGAAATTTTACCACATCACACATGTCATATAAAATGACATTTCATTATTGTAACAATTGACAGAAAACAATGTTTTGTATACTTATTATTAATGTATATATTTAAATTCATGATAGTATTTTGAAAATAATTTCTGAATGAAACTGGTGTTTAGAAAATACTTGTGTTTCTGGTCATCGGTAGAAAGGGTTAAGAGCATCGAAACGTTGCTCAAGCCCAAATCACAGAGTTCCTTTTTGCGTTCCGTGTAATTATTACGGTCTAGTGTAATTATATGCAGTCGTTTTGTATCAGCGGTGCCAATCGCGAATGCATTATTCATAATGCAGAAATAACACGGTGAGTCGACTGATTTCCACAAGGGGTAGCTTCTTTCAGATACAACTGTTTCCGTCCGAAAAAAGTGCATTTGTGTAATTAAATTCGTTTACTTCCATTAACACTGAATAATCAATTTGAACAGTTCACCATTCAATTCTGACACTGTAAAATATCTATATTTTATAAAAAATGTCCATAATTATCCATAACTCGAACTAATTAAAATTATCCACACCTCGAAAGTTACGAAACTTCAAATAAACGGAGACAAAAAGTGGATAAATTTTTGTGTACACATACTTTGTACAAAACAAGTTACATAATGAGAGCGAAAAAAGCCGAGCATAGACAGTAATTAATTTCTCGCGGAACTAGCAAAATGCATTTATGTTTCTTCGCACAACGATACACTCGCAATTCATTCACCCCTTCCTTTCAACTGAAATCCTCTGCTGTGTTCAATCGAGCAGCGACCACGCAAAAAGTGGAATTCCAATAGCAACGGAGAATTCCCAGACTAGTTTATCCCCTTTTTACCACGTAGGCTTACGTAACAGCGCGGAGAAAGCGCAGGAAGCTTCGTAAATCGCGAGCGGAGCTTCGAGAGAAAAGCTGAGCTAATTTACTGCGGGATTTCAATGTGTGACATTTGCGGAATTTCAATAAATCATTTCTGATCTTATCAAATTCATTCATTACATTGACTCGGTTCGTAAATCGATATATTAATTTACTGACTCAAAGCAGCCATATTTACTTCTACAATATACGGAATTTTTCATATTATTCTGTATATAAGAATAAAATAAATAAATAATACAAAATATATATTTCTTACAACATACGATGAGATACAAAATTCTATATATTACTGTGTGCATTCAAATAAAATAAATAATTTCTATGACAAAACAAATAGAACTTAACTATTTTATAATCCAGAATTGTTAGTTATTCGGATACTTTATAATTTCTCTTCTGACATTTACAAAAATATTGAAAATTCGAAAGTGCTTAGGTTCTCTCTGCGCACACCATACGGAGCCACCGTAATTATTGGCGGAGTGACGAGGACTATATGCTGATTAGTCGTTCCCATGGTGGTTGCGTGGATCGAGTCGAGTTCTTTTCTGTTTCGATTTCTCATGCAGCAGCAGTTACATGAAACGATGATATCGTCGCGGGATCCAGTGTTCCGTGAGTGGTTACTCGAAGTCCACGATGAGAATGGAACCTGTTGTCAACGGGAACCGTGATAGAATCGGGGAGAGCGTACAGTAGTTCTTGAAAGTTACTTATGGCTAATCCATTGCTATAAATCAGATTGTTTCCTGGAATAACCATTATTAGCGCTAATATAGGGGTAGGATGTAGAATTATACGCATCCACGGTTATGGGGATTCGGAGTATAGTGGTACGGAGATGTAGAAATTTTGAGATATAAGGATTTTGGGACGTGGGGATTTGGGGATATAGGCATTCGAAAATGTAGAGATACAAGAATGTAGAGGTTTCGGGTCATGAGAATTTCGGACGTAGAGATTTGGGGATATAGGTATTCGGACATGTAGAGATACAGGAATATAGAGATTTTGGGTCATGAGAAATTTGGGACATAGGGAATTGGGGATATAGGCATTCGAAAATGTAGAGATACAAGAATGTAGAGGTTTCGGGTCATGAGAATTTCGGACGTAGAGATTTGGGGATATAGGTATTCGGACATGTAGAGATACAGGAATATAGAGATTTTAGGTCATGAGAATTTCGGGACGTAGAGATTTGGGGATATAGGTATTCGGACATGTAGAGATACAGGAATATAGAGATTTTGGGTCATGAGAAATTTGGGACATAGGGAATTGGGGATATAGGTATTCGGAAATGTAGAGATACAAGAATGTAGAGATTTCGGGTCATGAGAAATTTGGGACATAGGGAATTGGGGATATAGGCATTCGAAAATGTAGAGATACAAGAATGTAGAGGTTTCGGGTCATGAGAATTTCGGACGTAGAGATTTGGGGATATAGGTATTCGGACATGTAGAGATACAGGAATATAGAGATTTTAGGTCATGAGAATTTCGGGACGTAGAGATTTGGGGATATAGATATTCGTACATGTAGAGATACAGGAATATAGAGATTTTGGGTGAAGAGAATTTCGGGACATAGGTATTTGATGATATAGGTATTCGGAAATGTAGAGATACAGGAGTATAGAGATTTCGAGTCATGAGAATTTCGGGACGTAGAGATTTGGGGATATAGGTATTCGTACATGTAGAGATACAGGAATATAGAGATTTCGGGTCATGAGAATTTCGGGACATAGGGATTCGGGGATATAGGTATTCAGACATGTAGAGATACAGGAGTATAGAGATTTCGAGTCAAGAGAATTTCGGGACATAGGGATTTGGGGATATAGGAACTCGGAAATGTAGAGATACAAGAATGTAAAGATTTCGAGTCATGAGAAAGGGACGTAGCGATTTGGGGATATAGGAACTCGGAAATGTAGAAATACAAGAATATGTAGCTTTCGAGTCATAAGGAAGGGACTTAGAGATCTCAGGATATGAGTACTTGAAAATATAAGGACTTGAGAATATACGAATCCTTATATCTAAATACAACCCTAACCAATAAACTTAAAATAATAAACCAGAAAACCCACTCTAAATTAAAATTTGACCAAAATTCCTTAAGTTCACCAACTACAGAGAACGTAAATAGAATTTCATCGACCAGAAGCATCCTCCAGTACTCCTCCCCAAATCGATGCCACGCAAACGGACAGGGAATAGATCGATTCGAACCGTGACGAGGAATCTATCGCACGGACACGCTTTGATGGACAGTCAGGATGAACAGAAATCGAGTAAGTTCGTTCGATGATCGCTCGAGGCGTCTTTGGACCAAGAAGAGACACGCCTGATGTGCGAGGACGCGGAACGGCTTGCAGGTTCATCGTGGAATCTTTCGAGACTGTCGTCGGACACCTTTTCTCTTCGAGATGACCATCGTGATCCTCTTTTGTTGGCATACTCATTACGTTGTCCAGTGGACAGATGCGTATCAGCTAGGCTTCGGTCCATGGTAATCGATTTGCTCTACTTTGGACCTTGTTTCTCCGATAATTGTAATGGGATCCCTTCAGGTACCGTTACTCTGTGCTCTGCTTACTGCTTCGATTTGTAAGATTCTGCTCAATTAAATGGAAGACTGCTTTATAAATTATTGAATACAAGATACATTAAATGGGTCGTAAAATTGTCGATCGTTTGTGTGATTGATGTTAATTGGATTGTAAAGACTCGTTACGGTGAAAGTAACAACGTAATTGTGCAAACATGATTTAGTTTAATTGTTACAGTTTTTCTGGATCCGAAGAGAAAATAGGTCTCTCATGCATTTAGACAAATATCAATGGAGACATATGGTTAGGTTGGAAGCTAGATGTAACGTTGAAGAATTGTTTATTGTTGGAAAGCATGTCCAAAAAATAATTACTGTTGTAATATAAACATTATAAAAGATTTTGTATTGAGAATATTACTGGAAAAATATTGTTGGAAGTTCATAATAAAAGTCCTTAGAAAATATTACTGTAAAATCAGGAATAAACATCACAATATACCTAGATGTATACATATACAAAGATATATACATACCTTTGTCAAGAATTTATTAAAAATCTTTAATCAAATTATCTATTACTCGGTAAACGTTGTAAGACAAATACTGGTAAAAACAGGACCAGAATAACTAAATAGAATGAGAATAAATATTGGTGGAAAGGTGTTGGAGGCCGTGGAATGCGATCAGGACGTGGGTCGTGTGTTAGGTTAGGCACTCGTGGCAGCTTATCAATATTCATAACGTGTATACGTTGTCCACGTTATACGTATCAATCAACCATGGCCGATTCAGAAACGAGGCTGTCCAGATTACTGACCGTGTACTGGTACACCATTTTGCGATGACCAAATTTGTCCAGGCTGATTGCTCGCCACCGATTTTAGATAATTTTCGTGCGGCATTCCTCGACGAAACGAGAAAGAGAGAGAAAAAGATGACTCCATCAGCAATTTCTGCCTCGGTAGTTCGTAATCCTGCTTCGAGCGTTTATTTTGAAGGAGGTGCAAGTGGTCGAGTTTTTTGCTGCCCCGAACAAGCTATGGTTTCAAACAACCATGCATATGTATTCCTCTTTGCATTTTGCCGGTGATCGAAAACTCGTTTAATGGCAACTTTTTAGGGGATAATTTTTCTCGCTGAGTGTTTCGGATTCGGTTTTTGATTGATTACAATGTTGCGAATCGGTAACAAGTATCTGAGTACGTAGTTTGAGGATATTCAATTTTCTTTAATTATGGGGGACGAATTTTTAGTTGTCTTCAACTTCTTGCAATATCACACTCGTGACGCATGTTACAGTTAGAAAGTAATAAAATTCGTATTTTCATCGCAATCGAATTTTTTATTCAATTCGAATTAATCAAGCATCTCTGAATGCAAACTGTGTCTGCCATTTTAACTTTCTTTACTTATTCGGACATTGCAACAATAATTATAACTGTGTAGAAAATTGTAGGTTAAGGGGTAAATCTCTAACTTACCGACACTGCTTAACACTCTCAAAATATATAAATAGAAACATATAGTTATAGTTTAAAAATTAAAAATAAAGTAAATAAATGTTGATAAATTTAACGTGTAAATAATTATAGTTTAAATTTAACTTATACATAGTTACAGATTACAGCTATTATTTTACGTGTTCCCAAATGCAGGATCTGATCCGTGTATCATGTTCGAAGTTTTCCAGAAGGTACAAGTCACAGCCGGGCGTAAGATCCGAAATCCAAAGAGGTCGATAATTAAAAAGTAACCGTAAGGTCGAAACACCGGTCCGTAGGGCAAGGAGACAGGGGTGCGGGCAAACGAGTCCCGTGTACGGTTGATCGAGAGCATTCCTGCACGTCACCGTGTCCGCCCAGTGGCTCCGCCGAATCGCGGGCGACTCCTTATATAATTAACCATTAAATTATAAGTTTGGCTATCGAACCGCCGGCGAAGCTCAGCGCCGGACTAGAAGTAATTACTTTGGCCCCTCGAGGGGCCCCAGAACGGCAGCGACCTCGGGATCACGTGAAAAGAAAAAAAAAGGAGAGAGAACGAAATAGCCACGCAGGATGAAGAGAAGCTGAAACGACGAACGAAAGACAGAAAGAGGTGAAAGAGGAAAAGATAAAAAATGTTTCGCGACGGCTACCTTACATCGGGCACGGAATTGCCCAGCGCCCCGGTACCGTCGGCGTAATGATCAGAGGCGGGACTTTTGCCTTTTTAATCGGCATTAATCGCGCCAGGGGCTCTGTATCCCCGGTTATCGTTATACTTGGTGCTACAACGATCCTCAACGATCTGCATTAATGTCGAGATGCCCGTCTTTACCGTTCTGTCCCGGGCTTCAATTCTTACCGGATGAAATATCGTGGCAGACGGTCTTTGGGTACTTATGGCGATCGGTTTTTGGAATACGGGTACAGTCGACGGCAAATTTCCCTTCTAAATATAGAGGCATACTTGATTTTTAGGGATATGGAAATTTGGAGGTGGGTTAAGATGGCGGAGGAATTTGAGGATTTTGGGAGTTGACGATCTTATGTGGAGGTCTATGTAGGGATGTTGTAGTATGTAGGGACTTGGAGGTTTAAGAACTTTGGGAGATACAGGAGTTTATGATTATAGGGATTTAGGGAGATAGGAATTTGGACCTTAGGATTTGGGGATCCAGAAATTTGAGGACGTGAGAGTTTGCGAATTTAGATATTTGTGGAACTTGAGATTTGAAGTCCATAGGGGAATGTAGGGATTTGGGAGTCTAGAGATTTGGAAGTTTGAGGACTTGGGAGTTTCAGAACTTGGAAGTTTAGAAATATGGGGGTGTAGGAGTATGGGAATATAGGTATTTGGAGCCCTTGAGATTTGGAGTCTACAGACATGAGAATATAGAAATTTGGGAATGTTGGGATTTGGGAGTTCAGAGATTTGGGGATCTCGGAACTTGGAAGTTTAGAAATTTAGATATCTAGGAATTTGAGGGTGTAGGAGTTTGCAAACATATCTATGTTGGAGCCCTTGAGATTTGGGCTCTGCAGATATGGACATCTAGGAATTTGGGAGTCTAGAAATTTGGAGGTCCAAGTATTTCAGAATCTAGTTAGAAACCTAGTTTGGGGTTCCAATAATTTGAACATCTAGAAATTTGTAGATGTAGAGATTTGAGGACATAGGTGATTTTGGGTTTATCATATTTGAAGATCTACAAATAATCCAGCAATTTTTTCCACCAGAAGATTCGGAAATTTGGAGAACTGAGTTTAGATGTTTATAAATTTTGTGATATGAAAATTAACAAAATTGTAAACTTGAAATCTTGAGGACCTATAAACTTAAAAATTTAAGAATAAGAAAATTCAGCAATGACACATGTTCAAATTAAAAACTACGTTGCATCCGAGTGTACGCGGTCTCGGAAGTGCGGTGAGAAGATTCGACGCGATGGAGAGGTCGTTTTATAAATCGGTACCGGCAAAATGGAAGCGTCCGGTCCCTTCGACCGTGGAGCAAGCGTGTATCGATTGTTACCGATTGGTAAACGGAAACCGGTTATCGAGTGAGCGATGAGGCAGAATGAGATGATGGTTTCGAACCGAGTTGAAGAGTTTTTGGGTCCCGTATGGGGGCTGGTTCTCCGTTCAGGATGAAATTGAATGATAAGGGATGTTGGTTACTTTTGAAAGGATGCAATTGAATGATGCGAGGTGCTGAGATATGGTATTGGATGTTCGATGCACTTTCTCATCTCCTTCCTTGAGCTTATAATTATATGAACACTTTAATTGTATACTTGGGTTACATTGTTGTACATTTTAAGTATTATTAACTATATTTTGCAAACATGTATTTTGCAAACTTGTACTTTGGATTTATTTGTGATTGTATATTGTTGCTGATCACTGTTGATAATTGCTGATGATCAATATGTTCGATACTGTCGATTATAACGGCCATTTTCAATATTTGTAACATTGAGATAGTTAACATGGTATCGACTTAAATCTTCATATTTTATTAATGAAGTTTTATGAAGCAATTTAATGGAGAATAATAATAGATTTAGTGCTGAGGATAGTAGGATTAAAAGAACAATGTTTTTATCTTATGAAAACTGATGACGCACCATGTGCGTTCTTTGAAGCTACTATACATCATCACAGAATGTACTATTCATACGTGTCTATTAACTTGTAATATTCTACGTGCCCTAATAAATTGTGTCTAGTAAGCTAATATCCATTGTGATTAATAAACACTTCCAGTAAGAAGTAAGATTCAATAAGAACAAGAATTTTATTGGTTCACGCATCAACTTACGTAATCAATAAAAATCACAAGATCTACATAAGCTACCGATGTAGATTTAGTAGCAAAAGAATGTATTAATAGCCATAAACAGTGTTCTGAGAATAGTTGAATGGTCGAGTGGTTAAAAAGGAGTGGTTTGTTAGAATTGTGGTCCCGGTTTGAGCACCGATGATCAGAACGTGGCGCGTTTCGAGGCATCCTTAAAGGCGGCCACACACGTCGCGATCTTGATACTCGTTGTCTTCTGTTTCACGTCCACGGGTGCCGCAGTGGCCATCAGGGGTTACCGAAGGCTCATGGCTTTGTCGCCGTGCTGATCTCCAACGTCCCTGTACTTACAGCCATCTCTACCGACGGCTAATCCCAATTTAATGTTGCACGGTTCCCTTTCTCGCTGTCTCTGTCTCGCTGAGACCGTGTACCTCGTTTATCTCCTCGCGATACGCTCGTGAAGAGAGCTCCTCTCCTAATGGTTCTCGAAATATCGTTACATCGGTTTTAGAATGTTTCGCCGGGAGAAATTAATCGGTACTCGACTTCGAATTATCCGATTTTCGAAACGAAACGCACGGGGGATGCTCGGAAATCGTGTCGCCACGGGAGCGCGTCCTTTCAAATTGATATCTTTTGGAAGTTGAAATTGGTTAGGTTGGACGAAAGTAGGGAAGGAGATATACACTCGAGGAAGGAATTGGAAAGTCGAGGTTTTCGGTTTGTGGATTTTTTTATTTTTTAGATTTGCATCGTTTCAGATTTGTCAATCTGAGATTTCTATATGTACAATTTTCTATGTCCCAAAATTCTGGAAGTTCCAAGTTTCTGTACCATAATTTGCGAACTCAAATTTGTAAATCTCCAAATTTCCAAGTGTCCAAGTCCATAAATTCTCTTTGCAAGTTCCCAAATTTCTAAACCCCCAAAATTTATAAATCTGTCAACTCTTAAATGTACAAAACCCTAAATTTAAAAAACCCCAGATTCCATAACTTTCAAATCTCTTCGCCCCCCCAATTACCAAAATCCCAAATTCTCAAACCCTCAAAACTCCTAAATTTCCAATTTCCCAAAATCCACAAATTCTGAAAATCTTCAAATCCTCAAAATCACTCAATTCAAAAGTGTCCAAACCCCTTAATTTTAAACCTCAACGAATGAACTCAAGAATATTAGGGGTTGTGCTCGCTGATCGAACAGCAAACGATCGTATTCCCTATTTAGTCTAAGCTGTACCAGTAACGTCTATTTTCGTGATTAAGTGGCTAACTTAACCCGTTCTCACGTAATAATTTTCGAGCGATTTAAATGGGTGAGGATTTTGCAACTCTGAAAGGGATAGATTGCTTCTCCCATGGAAAAAAGTGGAACGTTGTTTTGTTTGATGAAAGAGGTGTAATTAAGAAAACTGGCTTTGTAGTTTAGAATGTTATAGAAACCCAGTATTTATTACAACTGTGCAATAGTAAGCTGCAGATGTTGCAACAGTATAAACAGCAATCATTTATCATTTTTTTTTGGTTCAATTTTTAATTCAGCTTGAAACATACTCTCTTGATGTAAATAACAAGCTCCTAATATTTTTGTTGTACCTACAAATTCTTTAAACAATCTGTTAATACATTTGGGGTGCAAATTACCCTCCACAAATTTAGACAGCACTTCCTGAAAATAAACAATGCATTCCACATGTTATTGTTCCGTTGAAAAAAATAGAAAATTTAATGTTTGAAAATAGCTTCTTGGTATGGAGGCATTCAGTTAAAAATGGTGGCAAAGAATGGGCACCTAGATGCACGCATTGTGCAATTTTAATTGGCAGTTGCATCGTAACTGTGCCATTCTTTGCCACTCCTTCTTACGTAGGATTTATTGTACTCTAATTTAGATGCAGCGTGAATATGTTTGTATCAATTAAAATACACAAAGGTTACCCCCTGTCTTACATATTATGACTGAATAATTAAAGACTTTCTGCAACAGAGTTCAATACAAATATAAAATGAACATAAATTGATTGAACATAAATATTGAACATTAATTATCTAACCGCATTCATTAATGAGCTACATTAATTTCGTGGAACTATAACAAACAAGGCTTGCAGCATATATTGGAATGTTTAAAAAGAATCGTTGAATAATTAGGTTAACGATTATCTGTCCGCATTAAGTGAGCGAGTAATCGGAAATTTTTTAGATTCGAAGCAGAAGAATGCATTCTTCGCTATGCGCAAAGAATGACGTTGTACGGAATTTCCCAACGCTGGCATTCTTGCTCCTGCAGGAATTTTTCATGAAATTGTTAAATCCGAATTGTACTCGTCGAAGTAATTGCGATGGAAAATTCTCCGCGTTCAGATGCATCGATCGTCAAAGAATCCGTCCTAGAATTTGTAAGATCCTTCAATTTTTATTCTTTTCTTGCTATCTAGCAGATATTTTGCGTTCAGCACAATTTTTGGTGGTCAGATGAAATTTTCAATCATCTCGATCCATACCCAACGAATATGGAACATGAATGTGCATATTTATGTGCAAGTAAATTCGCAAGTTTTTATTTAAAGAAAAAAATTATGGAGATTTATAATCGTATGACTCTTAAATGAAAAATTATGGAGATTTAGATAATCGTATGACTCTCAGAAGAAAAATTATAGAGATTTAGATAATTATATGACTCCCAGATGAAAAGTTATGGAGATTTAGATAATCATATAACTCTCAGATGAAAATTATAGAAATTTACATAATCATACAGCTTTCAGATGAAAGATTAAGGAAATTTAGATAATCATATGACTCTCAGATAAAAAATGGTACTTCAGATGATCATATCACTCCCAGATGAAAAATTATGGCGATTTAGATAATCATATAACTCTCAGATGAAAAATTATACAATTTTATCTATGGAACTATATTTGTATGAATCAATATATTCTAAAAATATAATGCAAATTATTTTAAAAGTTATTTCTTTTTTTCTCCTTCGTCCTTTGTGTCTAATGAAGTATTATCTTTTTTTGTTGCAGGTAAGATATGCAATTGAATAATTGCTTCTGCATAACTTCCACTTGCTATTGAAACCCCCGTGTGCAAGGTATGAATTATAACAATTTTTGTGATCCATTTACAAGAACTTTGTTGCAAGGAAAGACGTTAACAAGTCACGTGCAACAGAGAAACGTGGGAGAATGCCATTTACGCGTTTGACAGTGGCAAAAATGAATTTAGTGAAAGCTGGATCGATCGTCACGACGACAGAGGGTGTTAGCAAATCGTAAAATTAACTCTTCTTGTAGCGTTAATGACGGCTGATGTCGATTCGTGATCTTATCAGACATAATGTAATTATCATCTTGCTTCGGGCCTCGGTTTAATGATGAAGCACCTTATTCTTACTCTCTCTTGACCTTACTCACAGTTGTTTCATCGAGTCTACATTGTTAATGTGTTATTACACACTTTCTTGATTAATGACTATATACTTATTTACACAAATTTTTAATTCATGTATTTCCGAATTTTTATATCTTGAAAATGTGTACTTAAATTTGGACATTTTTACAAAATCTACATTACCCCAAATTCTTAAAGGTCCAAATACCCAAATTCTCAAATCTTCACCCACAATCTTGCAACCTCCCAAATTCTCACAGTTCAAAATTCCTAAATTTTGAATCTACACCGCAAACGTTGCAACCCCCAAATTCCCAAATTTCCAAATTTCTTTGGTTCCAAATTCCTAAATTCTCAAATCTACACCCCAAACATTGCAACCCCCAAATCCCAAATTTCCAAATTTCTCTGGACCCGAATTCCTAAATTCTCAAATCTACACCACCAATCTTGCAACCCCAATTCTCAAATTTCCCAAATTCTCAAAGTTCCAAATTCCTAAATTCTCAAATCCACACCCCAAACTTTGCAACCCTCAAATCCCAAATTTTCAAATTTCTCTAGTTCCAAATTCCCAAATTCTAAAATCCACACCCCAATCTTGCAACCCCCAAATTCCCAAATTCCCAAATTTCCAAATTTCCCCGATACTAAATTCTCAAAATTCCAAATTCCAAAACTTCCTTCTAAAAATCTCCAACTCGCAAATCCCAGAATCTCTACCTGCAGTTGCCCTAATCTCTTCGGTACCTAATCTCCTCGTAACACGTTTGCTACTTTAAGCGAGCGCTGCTACAAACGTTCGTCTATCACGATGCAAATCACCGTGCATAAATAATTATAAATGGGCCACACGATAAAAAATAAACGAGAGCTAGTCGATTTAGTTCGGTCATCTCCGTATCCGATAAGCGGGTAAAGTTTAATGGAAACGCATAGATAAAGCTCATTTTCAAAGGCAGACGAAAAAGTGTCGCAACGACTGATAAACAGCTTTACACGTAGCAGTTATCGCTCGATGTTCATCGGCGTACGTACCTGAAGAATGATCTCTCTCGATCGTTTATATCGATTCCTGGTACACAGCCAGATCGAACGTGCTGAGAATCTAATGCACGAACGACATGTTATCACAGACATGCATGGAATCGTTGGCCGGCCTTAATTATGTGCATTAGTGCGATCATCATTCTCGTTATTATGGTGTACATAACGTTCGAGCATGTTGTAGCTTCGCGGAAGATCGTCATTAATATACCACCGACCAGACAGCCTTGTAGGAGCGTACATTTTCAACAATGACTACGATAAATCAATCGATCGATGGTATTTGTTTTAATTGTGGAATCGACCTGTGATCTTAGATCGAGAAAGTGAACATTCGTTGATCTATTCGGAACAAATCTATATTTATTTTTTTATTGTAAGTCAGACATACTGATATACTTGTATAGTCTTATGTGTATAACGGTCTAAGGATATTGAGATAGGGACCTGTAGATATTCAAACTTAATAACATTATCGTGTGAGAATCTGAGGATGTGAAAATTTGTGGTTGAGGGATAAGAATTTAGGAGTACACAAAATAGAAGATATAAAAAGTTGGGGTCACACGAATCTGGGGATGTAATAATTCGGGGATATACAAATTCAATGAAATAAAAATCTGATGATATCTAGGGGTGTGTGGATGTATTGATGTGGGCACCTAGATAGATATGGGCGTAGATATGTGGAGACCTAAGTATTTTGAGACATAGGTATTTAGAGACGTAGGTATCTGAGGACGTAGGAATCTAGACATGTAGGTATCTGGGGACGTAGGTATCTGGGGACGTAGGTATCTGGGGACGTAGGTATCTGGGGACGTAGGTATCTGGGGACGTAGGTATCTGAGGACATAGGTTTCTAGGGACGTAGGTATTAAGGGACCTAGGTATCTAGAAACGTAGGTATTTAAGTACGTAGGTATCTAGGGACCTAGGTATCTAGGAACGTAGGTATCTAGGAACGTAGGTATCTAGGAACGTAGGTATCTACGAATGTAGGTATCTGCGAACGTAGGTATCTGGGGACGTAGGTATTTGTGGACGTAGGTATCTAGGGACGTAGGTATCTAGGGTCATTTGTATCTAGGAACGTAGGTATGCAGGTATATAGAAACCTACACACCTAATATACATCTAACGATCTAAAGATCTAAAAAAAATTAATCTTTATTTAATTATAGAAGAATTGTAGAACCCTTCACAAAATCATTTGTTCCGTCATTTACTGAATTTGACTTGTCAAGTTGTAAAATAATAATAGAAAGGAAGTTGCACCTTCATTGTACCTATTTTATCAGTTTCTCTTCTTAATTGTATCATTTCTACACGCGTTACCCGATTGTATTACAATGTGACGAATCATTTATATAACTGGTGTTACGTTATATAAGGAAGCTTTGAACCATTAATCTTAAGGATGGAACTTAATCGTTCGATCTCACACGAGGTCGTCAGAAAAATGATTTACAAATTAATATCGTTAGAAGAATACGAAGATTGACACGTTAGATGTAACCTCAGATTACGTGGCAAACTGTTTAATCGATAAAAGTAATTAATCTAACCTGTTGAAGGAATGCTGGTTTATCAAAAAGTGAATCACACAGAAGCTTAAGACTCGAAGGTAACGAGATATTGATCATCTCGTTAGTCGAAGGACGAAATTAATAAATTTATGGTTAGTATTAAATGATAGAAGACAGTAATCAACTATATGACAGTAATCAGTCTGATTTCATATAATTTTCTTTTGTAATCAACTTACCTTGCGATCAAACTTGTTCATCTAAAAATTAAACTACTCTAATCATATTTAATTATATTGTTTTGTACATTTTAAATTTGTTAGACGAATAATATTGAAGTAATTAAAAAATTAACTATTTACCTAAACATTGAGATCTATTTTATGAACTAATTTGCAGAGTAATGTTTAGAAATTATAAACGAAGAATCTAATTACTTAGACCGGGGAGAAACTCTCCCATATTTTCTTCGTTGCGTACAAACATTACCATCCATTCCATTGAATACAAAGCACAGTATCCTTCATGCAACCGAAACAAAAACGTACAGAAGACAGTTTCTCCTTATGTTATCTAGATAAATGTCACGTTCACTGTGGCAGTTCGTGGTTTCCTTTATTCTCACGACATCGAACGCATCGTTTCGATTTTCATCCACGATTTCGAGCCGATTAACGGAGAAGGGGCACAATTAAGAAACGTGACGTTTTTTGCTGGCTAACAGATTCGTGACTCCGGTAATCGAACTGTTGCATAATCGAATGCGGTGTCCCAGTCAAATCTGTCCAACCGATAATTACCCATAAATCGTTTCATCGATCGATACGATCGAGAGATACCGGTCGCGTGTACGTTCTCCTTCTTCTCTCAATTCCACGTTTCGTGTAACTCCGGTAAATACGATTTCGCGATAAGTGCAAATGGCGAATTCTTACTCCTCCATTCAATCTCTTTCTCCTTTTTAATTATTCGTAATAGCTCCTTATTTATTTACCGAAGGTACAATCTTCGTTCGTTTCATTAGCTTATTTATCTCGTTATCTCAAATGGAATGTTATCACTGAATAAATGTTATTTATTGTATAAGTTATTTGAAATCGGTTGTTATTTACTGTTCTAATTACCTGGAATCGATTGTTATTTGTCTACTTAATTAAATATATTTATATTCATTAACCGATGCTGTGCATTAAAGTTAATTCATTAACGTGCTCAGTTAATTTAACAGTGAGCAAAGAATTCAAATTGACATTGAAACATTAACAACAATTTTTAAATATTTTTAACAAACGATCTTAGAAAAATTTTCTTTAACGATTCTCTTTATAAATTTCTCCTAGAATATTCCCTGAGATGTTCTTACACTTAGTCATACTTTCACCCTATCCAATCACGATTATTTTCATTTTGTCAGTGAACATAAGTGGGGTAAATAAGTAATGGATTTAGTCCAAATAACGTCAAGTCCGATAATTCCCGTCTGACAAGCACCTCCCCTACTGCAGCTCCCCCGGCGAACTCCCACGTATCCCCCGAACAAATTTTACCCGTCGAATTATTCAGAGCCCTTACAAGTGTCCATATACCTTCGGCGAACAAGCACTGCATCCATTAAAGGGCTCGACCGTGAAAAAGAATGGGGTACAAATGTTCGAGACGGAACGGGGCCCTGGGGGGTGTTCGCAGAAAACGTGCCGATGAAGAGGAACAGGAAAAGTTGTTCGGCAAAGAGACAACAACGCTAGAACAAGCAGTGCGGACAAGGAAAGAGAATTAAAGTAGGAGGATACCAAGGGTCGAAGGTTCACCGATCGTTCGTGTTATGATAGGCCGCGGGCCCAATAAAAGCACTCGATGGAGGGAGAAGAGGAAAAACAAGGCACGAAGAGAGAAAGGGAGAGGGGTGATCCCGTAGAAATGGAGGGAGTTACACGGGATCGGAAGGAGAAGGGTGGAAAGGAGGCAGAAGGGGGATAAAATGAATGATAGACACAGAAAGAGAAGGAGGGAGGAGAAAGAGTAGGCAACCAGCCAAGAGAGAAATACATCAGCGGAGATGGAGAAAGATGGCGAGCCGGAGATAAAGAGAGAGGGAGGGTGAAAAAGTCAATCGGATACCTCCATTACCATACGTTATTGGCCGGCTTCGGGCCGGTCAGTGTTTGCCATAACTCCAGATAAATAAACCCCAGGGGCAGATAAATCTGCGTGCACGCCGCCGCGTGTATAATGCAAATGCAATCATGTCCGCGATCCAACAGTCCCACGGACCTTAAAACTTGGACGTGGCCCCTTAAGAGGATCGCCTATAAAGGGCACGCAACCGAACCACGGGCGAATTTACAACTTCGGCTCCGAGCGACACGATGTAACCTATGCGAACGACCGAGAGGGAGAACAAAGAAAGATGGAGGGAGGAAATCGTCGCGGAGATAATTAAGATAAGGAGTAGTGCAATATGGGAAAGGGTGCACCATGTCGGGATGTAGATTCTTTATGGGCATACGATTCGTCATGAGACACGATGAGATGTTCAAATATTTATGGCTCATTAGATTATTTATTAGTTGAAATTAGCTTGAGTTGTAGGATTATGTGGGCTGTGGAATAAATGTGGAGGAGATGAATGTCACTCTAAATATTGACCCTCTACGTGTTGTGTGTGAATCATAGTATACATGTGGACATAGAATACGTCATGTGGTACTAAAAATTTTGAAACTTTCAAGGTTCTCGAATTTGAAAATTTTAAAACGTACAAATTTTCAAGATCAGATATTCCTTTTCCAAATACTCTGAATTCGAAGTTTCAGCTCCTCTGAGTCCCAAATCTCTACACCCCAAATTCGCACATCTCGAAATTGTAAGAATCCCAAATTCCAAATTTGATAATTTACAGGTTTGCAAAGTTTCAGCTTTCCTTGTAAACTATATAAAATTATTAAAATACTCTCAATTCGCCCAAAAGAAAATATTTTATAAAAATTGTCATGATTATAAAGAGAAAAAGACTTGCATGATTACAATCGACTAATATCATCATGATACATCAATTCGTACAATTGCACGAGGAACTGAATTTGAATACCTACAGTCTCGTTTCAGTGTCGCGATTTGAAATCTAGATAAATAAACGCCATCAATTTGATCTTATCCTCCGTTTAGAGCAACTGTAACATTTTCTTTATCATTAACCGTAATCCTAAACGTTATTGACAGCAATAAAATTTCTTCCTTGTAGTTACATTGTAGCCACAGATATATCACCGAGATCGTTTGGCTGCAATGATTCTTTGAAATCGTAGACGCACTGAAAGTGCAGCGCAACGTCGTCGGTAATAACGATGCAGTTAGGGTACACGCAGTAACTGCAACTATAATTTTTTTCCGAGTGTATACTGCTGAATTACGCATACACTGTCGAAGCGAGAATCCTCTTCCTTTTTCTCGAGGAAGAGAGGCTTCGACTTCGCCGCGAAACAACGAGAAAGAACGATCTTTCGCTGCATTCCATGGTTTAGGAATGCACGGACGAATGCACCATAAACCTCAGAAAGTGGTCATTTTAGTTTAAACTATGGGATCTGACCTTTCAAAGTTGCGTGGTCGTAGGTCTGCGCAGTGAACGTTAAACTGCCTCATACGCAGACTTATTTGGATGCAAAAAGTGTTTGAAGTTGCATTTTGGAATTTAATAATATGGTATAAAAATGATTTGCTCGTGTAAAATTATTTGGAAAGAAATCACTTTTGTGGATGGGTGCTGATGGATGTAGTAGATTTGATATATTGCCACTTGCTGGACTGTATACGTGGACAGTTTTTTATAGGAAGATATAGGAAGAGTATATTTGTAACGTTGGAAAGATGTTGAATTTAAGGATTTTAGGGATTGCATATTTCAGAAGTTTTCGAATGTGGAAATTTGAAAATTTGTATCTTTGAGAATTTACATCTGAAAATTTCTAAGATTGAGAATTTGGTATGTTCGAAATTTAAATTTAAGAATATCCAACTTTACAAATTTCTAAACTTTTAAACTTCTAAACGATCAACCTTAAAAATTGCTAAATTTTCAAATTAACATCGATTAGTGAAAAAATTGCAGGTATAAAAATGTCAATTTGTTACACAAGAATTTATCCATTGTATTCTATAATACAGCTGCGAGGGAAAGGGAAAAGATCGATTGCAGAAATAAGGAGTGAACTAATGATTCTTCGATCAGCGCACAGCTCCTATAATTGCAGTTTTTTGCGCGAGACACGCTGGGAATCAAGATAATTTACAATGTCATTATCTCTGAGGAATTTCTTCCAGTGTTGTACGCATCTTATGACGCGGTTAACACCGTGATACAGCGTAGGCTTTATTACCCGCGAAATGGGCGATTCGCTCGCGAAAAGAGCAGCTGTCTCATTAGCGTGCTGATATTGCCTTGTATCTCCTCGAACACGCTGACACGTTGCTGTCACCTTGCTCCACAGACACCTTTTGCCATATAACTTCTCTCTTAATCCGGCGAACTCTATCTTGACTCTATGGCGAAAGAGAAATCGACTACATTTTTCTCGTTATATTTAGACAATTATTTTAACTCCTTTGACAAAAATTCTAACTCTTTCTTTGATTATAATATTAAAACTTGTGGGAATCATTTATGTATAATATTGTTGCATAATTTTTACATATTGCTTCATTCAATTGCATTTTTGCACATTTTCTTCACTCCTAACGCCCTCCCAGGGCCATATATTGAGACTTTTCTACTTATTCACTACCCATTGCATTCAAAGTAACCATAATCGAACTATCATCATAAGTACCTAGGAAACTTGTATCGGACCATAAACCTGTGAAAAGTTTGAGTAAGTTCTGATGATAAGAAAAGTCTAATTGATAGAAGAATACGTGTAAATAAGCGCGGACATGTGATATCGAAACTTTTGGCCGATAGTGTACGTTCATACATCACGCGGGACTCGCGAGAAATGAATATATAAAGCCACCTTTCCAATCCTTATTGCACCGCGATACAGTAGACATGCAAACAGCTAAGCTACTGAAGTGAGATATTAACTGTCCAATCGGTATCGCGGGATTTACGGGTAGATCAAACTTAGCCATGTAATGGACTCGATTTCGTCGCTAACTGAAATCATCGGTTGAACGACATAGTTTTACGTCATGGCAATGCTAAAAAATGTTGAAGTAGTTAAAGATGAAATGTTTGAGGTGTATTAGGAAATTGCGGAAGACTGAAATAGAAGATGATAATCAGCGTATGTTCTTGATACATTAAACTGTGGATTATAGGATTACTGGATGTGTACAAGGGTAATATAGGAAGTCGATGTAATAAATTTCAATTCACATTGATTCACACGTAATTATTAAGAGTTCGCTTACAAATCGGAGATAGAGATAAAGCTTCGTTACATTGGCATCGTATATTACTCTGCAAACATAATAATCTACATCTTAATGTGTTAAGATTATAATATCCTATAACAGGTTCTTCGCAATCTGTGTATCCAATTTTCATAACTGTAATATTCCACATGTATTTAGACGAGTATTCGTGTAAAAAATATACTTATAAAATATATTTCCTAGTGTTATGATGTGATGATGTGTAATCTAATCCAAACAGATAACTCTGTTTTATGTTTTCCTATATCACCCTCTTGTGAATGTACTATAATATCATACAGCTCCAACTGCTCCAGCAATCGCGCCGCATCTTCGAAGTCTATCTACCCAAACAAACCCCCAAATCCAACAACCGAAATTTGCGCACCCGTTCTGAACGCACGAATCGTTTCCTTCTCAAAGGGGCACACCTGTTCATCCCATCATGATTGTATGCTACGGAGGCATTAAGTCGTTTACGTAAACGGAATTTCGGGGAATATACGGGATAGCCAGTTTCTGGTGAGCAGAAAAAAGATGTAGAGGCGTGCTAATATCGGCGTACCGAGTCATTACGTGGCCATTCGACACGCGAGGGGTCAGATGAACGGCTACCATCGAGCAACCGTCGAGGCGTTCAGCTTTCTCCTCTCCGCGTTCTGGCGAGTTGTCGTTAATTCGTCGCCCCGCTCGCTTTATCTGCCGTTTATCCCGAGCTTCGTTTCCCCGTCGCGAATCACGGCGTTATCGTCTCCCGATCGGTTCATATTGTGTCCGTACGAACGCGAACGCCAATTCAAAGATTATGCAAATGCGAGGCGGCGACTTTTGAAAAGTCCGCGGCCAAGAAATTGAGACGTTCGCAAGAAGCGGGGACGGCTCAAGGCGACAGCGGGCCCTTTCTTTATTGGCGGAACCGCGGCCAGCACGCCGATAAATGAGCGCTTTCAGTATAATCTGTATCTACCAATTAGGTGGCTGTGTATCGAGCATGCAAATTAACCCGCGGCAACGCTGTCATACGGACACGATTATTAGTCCCGTTTTACTCCTCGATGCTACCTTCATCCTCATTTGCATCGTTTTCAATCCAATCCAATCTATTCTATCTGAACGACTATTAAGTACAGTGATAAATTCGTGTTTAGCCCCGATATAATCTTACTCGTTATGGAATATTTTAAGAAAATCGAGGTGATTATTAGATTAAGTTCTTAATTCAGTTGGATTCTGATGCTGTATGCTTTTATTCAAGCATCCGAATGCTGTTCTTTTATCAGTTTGCTAGTGGCGTTATTTCTTCATCAGCCGGCGCACGTCACCGAGTCGATGACCTCGAAATATACTACCAAGGTCAATATTTCGAATCAATGTTTTCTGTGTATGTAAATATTGTCCTGTCTCGGTCTTGTGCGCAAAAATATTCTCAATTACGTATTAAAAGGCACATTTCCACGTGACCACATGAAGAGAAGTCGAACCTACTTGGATTTAACAAATAAGCCACCTACTGATCCTTGCTTGCAAATCATCTACTGATCCAGTAGATCCAGCCGTCCTAGTCTGAACATGTCATCTACCGACGCAGTGGTTCCAGCCGAATATACTCCCATGTACTGATTCAGTAGATCCAACCATCCTTCTCTGATCTAACCGTATACTGATCAAGTAGATCCAGCCATCCTTGTCTGAAGTGAGCTATGTAGCGATACAGCAGACCCATCCTCCTGTGAACAGTCAAGCCATATGATCCAGTAGATCCAGCTATCCGAGTCTGAACAAACAAGCCTACCGATGCAGTAGTTCGAGGCAACGTTGTCTGAACAGAAGACCTATCTACTGATCCAGTAGACCACCATCTTAAGAAACAAGTGATTTCCAGTAGATCCAGGCATCTGATCAATCAGCTTCCGTCAGAAAATTCCTCCAGCGTACGAAAAGTTGGTCGTGCGTCGGCTGTAGTCCAGGATCGGAATCGCCACACGCGACCCAGCGAGTGTCCCAGCGGCTATTATTCAAACACCCGGAAGAGTCTGCGAGCGCATTGTTCGAGGTGGTCAACCGGCACGGCCGGCGGCCAGGACATCCGGGCTACCACCGAAAGGACACGAGGACGGAGGGAAAAGGGATGGCGGATCGAGCGTTTCTTCTGGTGGCGAACAGCGTGTAACACGTGGCAGTATCTTGTATCGGGGCCGCGATCCCCCGCTGGTAGCACGCTGTTCTACTCTATCCGCGGCGCTGCCATTCGCCTCTCCGCCGCTCCGCGGATGCCAGTGGCGGTTCCGAGGGGGACACCAGGGCGTCGTGGGGCCACTAGCTCCTTGCTGCACCCTCTGCCCCCGCCCAGATCTGCTGGCATGCCTACAAGAGTAGATTTCCTGCAGATAACCGGCGACCGCACGGAGGTCCGCCGGTGGCCATAGGTGCCCTCCTCCCTCTCTGGGCTCGGCTGCTGTGCGTGTGTGAGAGCCACGGTTATGGCTGTATAATATAGCCTCTCTTTCTTCCTCTATCCTTGTCTGTCGCAGTTGGCCGGCTGCGAGCGGCTAGTACCCGGGTTCAGCTGAGGTCATTGCAAGGTTGCCTTTCGAAGAGACCGCCTCGAAGAGCCGAGCCTCTGCTCCGGGCGACCACTTTCCCCGTTTGATCACCCTGCTATGCTCTTTCGAGTGTTGCAACGAGGGAGCTTCGAGGTTGAAGGTGAAGCCGACCATGAGGTCGATGCGCTTTCAGCTCGACCTTACGCGGGTTGCTGCTGGCACACTATGACTGCTTGCTCGAGGGGTGCGGATCGAACATTTTCTAGGCTCTAGGGGACGTTCGATGCTTTACGAGGTCCATATTTTTATCGGGAGTTGCAATAGAGATATGAAGATATAGGGATATCGAGATATTGCGATATGGGAGCTTAGGGATATAGCGATCTGGAGATATAGGGACATGGGGTGTAAAGATATCACGATATGGGGATCTTGAGATTCAGGTATCTGATGGGTTTAGAAATCTAGAAAACTGCAAATCCGAGGATTTGATGATCCAGAGGTTTAGGGATCTTGTGGATCAGAATCCTGGATGTCCAGAGATCTAGAAAACAAGGGATTTACAAGTTACATACTAAGTATCTATTGGTCTACGTGATGTAGGCAGAAATTTGGATTACAGGTCTGGAGATCTAGAGGTCTACTGACCTAGAGATTTCAGAATGTAGAGATGTAGAAATTTAAGTTAGGTATTTAAAAATTTACAAATTGGTCAATATGTCACGGAGATTACATCTCTTGTCCAGTTTGCTCAGCTACGTTATCACTGTGACAGCGTCGAATAATTCAAGAACAAAGTGCCTTGTTAAATGACCAATTTAATTTCACGCCTTCGCGTTCTCCATCCCCCGAGGGAAAATCGAGCCACAGGTTGATTTATACCCATTTTGGAGACAAATTAACAGTTTGACGTCTTATTCTCGAGCTTGGACGTGGCAATACAAGCATATATTATCCGCGAAATTCATGGTGAACCGATGTTTAGACGTTTTCAAAGTCGCAGTCCCATAGGGAACGTGCGATCCTATCGACACGGTGTACAGTTAAAACGGTATAATGTATGAAATGTAAATTATCGTCGTGATTTATTGGTCAGGAGTTCGTGGTTGGCCGTCGATAAAAATGAAAGGACAAAGAGACTCGTTGACTCGCGGCCGGGTACATAGCTGAAATTTATTCGATGGACGTTTGAATTTCGAACGATAAGCTTCGATCTAAATACCAACCGCGGATTACAATAAAATGTCGATTGAAAATATTCGATGAATTTTTGCGAATGCTCCGCGTAGATCTGGCCTCGGTATTTGCAGGGAATTCGTTGAATTTTATAGAGATTATAGAGAATATTTATGTCCTCTGTCATAAATTTATGGGGATGTGAATTGTTTGGTTAACGTCGAGATTGACGTATTTAGCATAGGCCGCTGGTTCGAAATTTATGAACGTATGCAATTTTATGGGATTGATAAGGACGTGTGCACGTCGAAAGAGCAATGAGTAAGATGTTATATAGATACTGCGAATTCTTTTCTAGATGTGTCGTAAAATTCGAAGAAATTTTAGTGCTAGGAATTTATTATTTAACATTTACTATTCTACGTTCCCTTGTTGTATTCTAAACTTCTCCCTGGCAATGTTTAATAATGCAATCTAGCAAGCTGAACTTAAATCATGATAACTGCTTAAAACAAATGAAATTTTATCCAATTAATAAAATCCTGATTTGCAATTTCTGTACATAGTCTTTCGTACTTCGTAGTTTTCGCTCCGTCGTTATTGTTTGGATATTTTTATTATCGATGCTATTTGTTTGACAAATTGTCGATTTTGATAATCGGTTCAGATTGAAGCTGAATAGTCGTGCACCTGGGGTTTTCACCGGAAGTAAAGACGGTCGAGGTCGAGACCAAAGGTCTGAACGCGCCTACCAGCACCGTTCGAGAATTTAAATTAGCTTAGAAAGTTCAGGGTCAACTTGCTGCGAGCTGGTGCGTGTACACGACGAAAAGCAACGTGGAAAGCCGCTCGTAGATCGAGGGAAATGATAGCTCGCGGCCAAAGCGGGGAAATCGAGTTGATCGGAATTTTCGATGCGCAAAAGGCTACTGTGAAAGGAAAAGCAACCTCGTAATTTGCTACGCTGCCTGTTTCCATTATGTTCCTTCTGCGAATTTATTTTCACACCGGTAGCTATACCCAGGAAATTATGCAACTTATTCAGCATTGACGATTTCATTTTTTAATTCATCCACTTTTCTATTGGTCAATTCTTCAATTCTTCAATTCTTCAATTCTTCAATTCTTCAATTCTTCAATTCTTCAATTTTTCAATTTTTCAATTTTTCAATTTTTCAATTTTTCAATTTTTCAATTCTTCAATTCTTCAAAATTTCAATTCTTCAATTCTTCACGGTTTCAATTACTCAAACGTTTAAGTTACCATACTAAATTCCTGAATTCTCAAATGCAACCAATTCCCCAAAGTTCAATATCGTCGAAATTTCAAAATCACCAGATCCCTAAATGTACAAGACCCACTCGATCATCCTCACCTAAAGAGATAACCAAATTAAAAAGATACCACTACCTTACGAAAGAGATAACACTAAATAAAGAGGTAATACTATTATAGTGAATCTACGATGTCTATCTCCCAGATAAAAACCCTAGTTACGCAATTGCCTACCGCTTCAAACAATTCATCAATCTTGATCAATCAAATGTGAAATCGAGATTTCGATTGAGTATAACATTCTATAGTATTTATCAAATTTCTGTGGAACGTCGTACACATTAGTAGCTTGTCAAGTTAATAAATCATTGACCCATGATTGATGGTCAATCTTCGATCGACAGGTTCGAAAAAGACTAGATTTAAATTCATTTAAGTTCAACATATCACGAAATACATTATCTTACAAGGAAGATCATCTGATCAATAATTTATCACATGAAGGTTCTGATACTAACATTCCTTTTTACATTCAAATAACATGTGTTTGATGAGTTTTTTCTTTAACTACTTTCTGTTGTAAAGATTTATCACGTATTATTTTTCTTTTTTCTTTCAGTACTAGCTTCACGATGTTCATGATTTATATCATATTTAATAATTGTGTTATAACACAACGGAATGTAAATTTTTTAGGAGAGATCTTTCAAAATATTTCTGAAAATCTGTAATTATCAATTTATTATAGATACCTTTTGTCTAATAAATATACAAATGTAACGTATCTGTATTGACTAGAAGCAAATTGGAAATATCTTGTATTACGTCCCTAATATAAACGAGACAGTAATATGTGTTATTATATATAACAAAGCATGAATTATTACACGAGATATTTTCCTATTTATTCATCGCAAAGTCAGTCGAAAGATGAATCAAGGGTATCCCCACCAAAAAAATGTTTGTCGTAACAAAATTAAAACACACGAGGTGAGTAATATCCATGTGTTCCGTTCGCGAATGATAGTACATCGTGAACTTAATCATCGACATCGTCTGATCGATGACAACACGCCCGAAGCTAGTTTGGCCGTAGAATCGTGGGCGTATGTGTTGTGTCTACAACCTTATGGTTCGTGTGTTATCGATCACCGTAACAGAAACAACGTTAAGTTTGCCCGGCTGTGTGTAGCTGCTGGCTAAAACACGTGAAGCAGCGAGTTTGCACGTTTTCGTCGGCATATCGTGCGAGTTCCCACATTCGCGACGTATTAAAATAAGTAACGTGTTGTTGATCGATACGGTTCCCATGATATCCGCTAGATCCACCGTGAAATATTGCCACGATTATCCCTTATCGCACTACGGGTCGCGTGTCACTAACCAAACTTTCATTTACCTATTCACGTGTGAAATGGTACCACTTCTTTTATCAGTTCTTCGATAGGAATCTCTTTTATTATAAACTTGCGTTGCTTTGTAAATGTATGTAATGTATATTTTGTATACCGTGAGTTGGATCTGAAATTCATTAATAGACGCGATGAATTCATGTCACGTGCTGAAATATAGAAAACTTCATATGATTCGATGACTTGAAGTTTCTACAAAACAGTTACAGAATTTCAGGTTAAATATTCAGAGATATCTACTGAACATATCATTTCTTACTTCCGTTTATATATTCCTACTTTGAAATATATATGTGTACAGCAAATCAGCTACTCCAGTTATGTACATAGAAGTGTATTTACAAAGAAAATAGTACGACTCTAACCTATTTGCAGAACACTATACGACACGAAAATCACCTATATCATTCAAGCTCTTAAGATGTCAATTTTCATCCACACCTTCAGCTTAATCAAGACATCAATTCGATAATTCCCCGCTGAATTTGCTTCGGCAGGAACAGAGAGGTTCAAATGGCTCCAATATTCGATCCCTTCGAAATTCAGCCAGCAAAGAGAGCAAAGGAGAGTGCCGTACGATAAACCGCGCCCTTATCTCCATGTTCGAGACGAGCAAAAAGAAGCGTGTTTAGAATTTAAATTGCCACCGATCTGGTCGGCTATCAGCCGAGTCGTGGAGCTGAATGGCGCCACGACGCTATTACCGTCCACCGCGAAGAAAATTGCCGGGGACCCGGCGATTCCCGCCTCGGATCGTGTCTCGGGGCAAGATTTCGGATCACCCGGGGCTATATCAGGCACCGTATACAGGTCGTTCCGAGATATCGATAAGCCATGCCACGTGAGCGGAATAAATTGTTACGAGAGCGAACAATCGGAGAAAGTATCGAGACCCGGAGGAAAAATGTACGAAAGGTCGAACGATAACGGCACCGCGATAACCGTGCCCGTATAAAAAATCTTCTTAATGGTCACCGCTGAAAAAATATATTTTTCAGAATTGCCTGTGCCACTGATAATAACGAGTTTCGTGTCTTTTTATCACATAGACAATTTGTTATTGCATTTGCATTCCAGTGGTCTCCGAGCCTTGGAGCCCCGAGCGCGGGGAATTACGCAGTAGGTTTTCTTTCTTTTTAGACTTTCTCTAGGCTCCCTAATTTCCTCTTTAGAATTTTTCTAGATTTAGACTAATTCTCTGTAGGTTCTTCATAGGCTCTCCCTGGGCTCTCCCTAGTTTTCTTTCTAGGGAGTTTACTCTCTATAACTACCTTCCGAAGTTCTCTCCAAACTCCTCTAGTTTCTTGACTAGGCTCTCCCCCATTCTACTTCCACACTCTTCTTAAGCTCTCCCTAGTTCCTCCTCTAGGCTCTCCCTAGTTCCTCCGCCAGACTTTCCCTAGTCCCTTCTCTGGGCTCTCCCCAGATCTCGAGATTCTCTCTAGTTTCCTCCCTAGACTCTCCCGAGTCCCCTAACTCCCCCTAAGTTTTCCCTAACCTCCTTTCTAAACTCTCCCTGGAATCTCCCTAAAACCTCCACCATAATCTCACTCAAATACATTCACAAATCTACTCATCACTCTTTCCACCTTTTTCCAACAACACCATCTCATAAACATTCTACTACTTTCTTATTATGTTCAGAATTGACTACATCACACACCAACAGGATCACCTTCTTCTTTAAATGCAAGAAGGAACTATTTTATCGCCGAAGAACGTTGCAATTAGTAGACTCCATCGAGTCTTTTGTGGTTTCTTTTTTTTTGAGAAACATTTGCAAGAGACTTTTGCTTCCTGTAGCCAACGTTGACTAACGGTACGAATATTTTTTCGCGTCGTGCATACTGGCGGAGATAGCAGTTTATGGTTCGAGAACGAAGATCCAGATTAGCGTGATCTGCATGTAGATTTTCATGGACGGATGCGACTTGCTGCCGCTGCACATCCACGATCAATTGCAACGATTTGTTGACAGAGCTTGTACCATCATGTTCTGATTACTTCTGTATTTGGAAATGGAGAACTTTTATGCTTGATATCTCTGTGCATCGTTCAAATTCTTGTCACATTTGTATCATGACTGTGAAATGAAGCTAATTAAACAGTTGTAATTTTATATATTTTAGACATGTTTGTTTATACTTCTTTTAGATGTTTAATTTCTTTGGACTATGTTCCCCGTTCTTCAACTGTGATTATCTTTTCAATTTTATACTTGTTCGTCAACTACGAATTGTCTTTCTAAGCTGTAATTTATTAATATAATTTGTTGTTATCAATGTGTAAATTGAATAAATAAATTTGTAAATTACCTGATGAATAAACTACTTGAAGGAGTATAATGTTCAGATGTACAGAGTATACAAATGCTCATGTTAAATTCATGTATTATAACACATTTCACAGTAATTTTCATTTTTCTTGATGTTCACATTGCTCTACGCGAGTGTTATTATTTATACATATAATTACATACTTATAACGTAGTATTACTTTTCTTATGTACATCTGACGTTCGTCACATAAAACGTACGCGTAATATTCCCAAGAGCATTTGTCCATCAAAATATTACAACCCGCCAAGATACGATCATGAAGAGTAAACGTGAAAAATACGCGAGTTAAACGTAATTTGTATCGACTGGTACATTTACATTTTTTATATAAAACATTAAAGATTATTACCTACTACCTATATTAAATATTTGCTTCTTTATAATCGTACCATTTCATTATTACGACTGCAATCTATTACCTTTTTTTTAACCAATCAACTGATACCCCTCGCGTCGTGTAGTTGGCTGTTGGCCGTATAATACCATTAAGCAAACATCAAGCAACCAGACGGCTTGAAATCACAGTGATCCACCGCGAACATTAAGCAATTTCAACGGACATTAGTCTAAACTGCAGCGCGCGCATTCCTCGCGTGAAGACCACCGCAAAAACGCTCGGACTCGCTACCGTCTCGAAAACACGTCCCGCTAATTAAGAGTTAGCTATCAACGAACGCTACCTCGCAGCGAGAACGTAAAATCGAGAAACACAAGTTCAGCCTGCATTCCTACTCCAAGTCGAAAGCGGCTGAGCTTATCGTTCAGCTTTCCGTATCCAAGAATCCGGTCCTCGAAATCATCGATTTGCATTTATGCACCGTTTTAAGATTCTGCAACCAAGTTGCAATAACTGCATGGAAACTCTGCTATAACCATAATTTGTACGTTGCCTACGGTATCGGAAATTTTCATTAAATTCTCGTTTCCGTGTTAAATTTATTAGGGGTGTCGCTTATAATTTTATTGTGGGAGGTATTTGAAGTATTGGACTGATAAGTTATTTGTAATATTTGCAATATTTTAGTTTATTCGTTGGAAATTTTGAATCATGTTTGACTGTAATTTTGGAAGCTTTTTATAGACGTATGCGGTGAGAGTTGTTTATGATATTGGAAGTTTTTAATGCAACTAATGTTGAAATTTTTCGATGAAACCTGGAATGTCCAATAGAAGTGACTTTTAATAAAAGTTATATGAAATTGGAAATTTTCAATAGTTACCTTCAATATTGGAAACTCCCAATATCTGTGGTATCACTCCAATACTGAAGTGGTACATTTGTTCAGTATAGAAAATTTTCAATAAAAGTTTTCCGATATTGAAACTAACAAAATATTGAAAATTAGCAACGGAAGTAGCAATCTTGCAAATGTCTGCAATAAAAAGAGAGTACATAAAAATGAACTGCCTTATCAAACCCCGTTACTGTTGATACTGCATCTATACACCTATCGAGACATATTACCGAGATAAGAAGCCGTTTGCAATAAGGGAGGTAGGACTCACATTTGAAGAGTTATCATTACAACGAAAGGTATTCAATTATCGTTAAGAATTGAAGGCTCTAGATATCTTAACTCGTAGAATAAGAGTAAAAAAAGAGTATATCCGTTGAATGTGAGCTTCTCTGTACCATCTCGTTCGCCAGAGGGTCTAAAGACATAAAGGACCGGTGGCATCGTGACCGTGAGCGTGGCTTCATTACCGGGAAACCTGTTAGTTATGCTAATATCGGCTTACAAACCCTTCATTACTGTTGATGAGCAATTAATACGCCTGCCTGCCCGTTGGCCACCGGTGCTAATGCACTCTGAATGTCTCTCAATTACACGGCGACAGCAGCGTCGTACGCAATGATGTTCAGGATCGAGCTTTCTCGTCCTGCGAGCCTTTTTTCACGCTGTCCTGGTTTAATGGGAATTTAGAGGCTCGTTACGTGCCGAGTTTCCGTGGTGTTCGTTGCATACCGGATGGAGATGAAGCTATGGAGATTTGCTTCTGTGATGTACGAAATCGATCTAGCTACATCCTGATGATTTTTACTTGGATGATGTGTTAATCCTTAGGAAAGTGGGCGCATTTGCTAGTCTTTCGTTTGTTAATTAGTATGTTGGTTGATGTTAAACTAGCTAGTATAGATACGGACCTTGTTATATTGCCATTTTATACACGATGGTTGTTTAATATAGGCATGAAGATGAACGTATTGGATTATTTTTTTTAGGGAAACTTTTATTCCCTCATGGTCCTCAGATTCATGCATCTACAGATTCCTATATCTCCAGATTCGTATGCTCACGAATTTTTAGCTCCTCTGGTTCCTTCATATCCAAATTCCTGCATCAGATTCCTATTTTGACGAATTTCAGCACATCCTTTTCACATCCTCAGATTCCTCCATCTCCATATTCCTATATCCTCAGATTCCTATATTCCCACATTCCTAGACCACAATTCTTCTACCTCCCAATTCCTATATCCCCAAATTCTCACATCCTCAAATTCCCACATCCACAAATTCCCACATCCTCAATTTCTCACATCCCCAAATTCCCACGTTCTCAAACTCCTATATTCTTAAATTCCTACATCCTCAGATTCCTCCATCCCCACATTCCTATATCCTTAGATTCCTATATTCCAAAATTCCTAAACTCCAATTCTTCTACCTTCCAATTCCTACATCCTCAGATTCCTATATTCCCAAATTCTTATATTTCTAAATTCCCACATCCAGAAATTCCCACATCCTCAAATTCTCACATCCCCAAATTCCCACGTTCTCAAACTCCTATATCCTTAAATTCCTGCATCCTCAAAGTCCTCCATCTCCAGATCCCTATGTTCTCAGATTTCAACATTCCCAAATTCGTATGTACTCAAAGTTCTAGATCCTCAAGTTTCTCTCCCTCCAGATTCCTACATCCTCAGACAGCTCCATCCTCAAATTTCTAGATCCACACATTCCTCTACCTCCAGACTCCTATATCCTCAAAGTTCTAGATCCTCAAGTATCTCTACCTCCAGATTCCTACATCCTCAGACACCTCCTAATTTCTACATCCTGCAATCCCTCCATCTTCAGATTCCTCTATCTCCACATTTCCACATCCTCATATTCCCATATCCTGTCACATAGCCCGATAACTGAAAGAATCTGACCGCATTGGAGAAACAAAGTCGCTTAGAAAAGTCGAAAGTAAACAACGCGTGTACCGCGAGGAAATGAAAGGCCGTGGTCGCGGGTAGCAGCAGATACAAGAGCAAAGGTAGCAAGGAGTGAAAGAGGGGAAAGAAAGGAGGAGACGGAAGCACCGGAGGAGATAGAGCGTAGCGGGAAGCAGGGAGGACGATGTTGATCTGGTTAGGCTGGTGGGCAACGGTCGTCGGTACACGGCGGTCGACGTCGGTACGCCGGTCGTCGGCGAGAGGCGCGCGCGACGACCTCGACAGGGCGTGGCAGGTCACCGGTTCTTGTTGCACAGTGGCGTAGCCACCGATTCGATTTACCTGCAGGAATTTCTTGCACGATCACCAGCGTCGTAAACGATGTTCTCTTAACTCGACATACTTTTGCCGATCGCGAGCCACGATGAATAAATGTCGACCGTTCGTGTGCACGGAGAAAATTAATGGATGACACAGGTAGATGCTTGTGGCCAGAATCGAATGATGCATTCGTTTTTTTTTTTATGAAATATTGTTTCATACGGTTTCTTTGGGAAGGCAAAGGTGTGATCATTTATGATCGTTTGTGTGAAGAATATAAATTAATTCTACGGCTGCTGGTTTAATTGAGATGTTTTTTTAGATGCTAGATATTATCTTTTTGGGATACTTTTTACGGACTGTTTATTGTGCTTTAATTGATGTAGAGAGAGCAATTTATAGTGATACAGAATTTATACTGGTGGAAAGGTTTAATTTATGGAGGAGGCAAAATTTTTATTAATTTATGTACTCGGTCGAACATTGACTTCAATTCCTGAATACTTGTAATTGGTAAAATCAGCAATTATCGAGAATTCATTGTTTATTGTTCAATGGAAACTTTTAAAGATATGAAAGTTCTGAACTGGATTCCCTTGTGTGGTTACAGATGGATAATCAAGATAAATGAATTGTTTAAATTGCTTCAGACATTGACCTTAAATATACAGGGTGTTCTAATAATACGTACACACATTTCAAGTGTACGTATTATCACATTTCACATGATCATTCTGACTATTTGTAATTATGCAATAGTACATATAACATCAACTTCGTATAAGTTCGTTTCATTCATAATATATGATAACAAATTATAATGAGTATTTCATTAAACACTCTGTGTGTATAATGCAGTACATGTAACTGTAGCAATAAACAGTTACTAAAGATCAAAACATATAATTTTTCAATTCAAACTGTCCATTTCATACGTCAATACAGCAATAATATACAAACATATGTCAATTTTCTTTCCTGACGATTAATTATTGTATTATATTTAATTTATGGTGTCACGTCACAGATAACCATGCAATCAACGTATTAATGATGGATCCTCCGATTCTTCACGGATATTAACGTTTCAAAGTTCAATATTTATCACGTACCTCTCCAAACGGAGATAATAAATCAATTTCATTCAATATTCGAAAGATCAATCGACTTTTACATACGAGCAACGTACAGGCAAGATATTTTCCACCGAAACGTTGAATATTAACAAAGGTCAGGAAACGTAAAGGTTCCCCTTACTTACCTTAAGAGATAAAGGTCGCGATTAACGAAAGGTGGAAGGTGACCGGAATTTCAGATACCTGTTCGACACAAATTCCGGGCATCGGTTCAAGTTAGCGTGGTACATCGTTACATAAAGGAATTCCTCGCGAATTTACGGTTTCCCTGCACGCGTGGAATCTTTCATATAAAACTAACACGAACTTCGAGAACTATGCCCCGAGATAACGTCGACAAATTGTCAGCAACGTTCTCTCTGCGAAAATATTTTATCTGACACCGTAATCAATCAACGGACCGTTTATCTGCCTCTCTTGGTTATTAGACAATTGATTAATTGTTTTATGTATTTTAGAATCCTGCAGTTATTGATTACGTCAGAGAATTTACATTTTAGGAACGTTTCAGGTTTACTTGGAATTTGTGGAATTTTATTGAGTTTAGAAATTGATATTGTAAGTTTTTCAAATTTTTTAATATTTTCTTAAATTCGCATATTCAAGTTCCTTAATTGTTAAATTTTTCAATTTGGAGATTTTGATGTTCCCAAATCTCTAATCTCGCAAACTTTTGAAATTATGAGTCAAGTCCCTAAATTCTTACATTCTCAAGTCCCAAAATTTGTAGATCCCCTAGTTCTCACATTTTAGGTTCTCAATTTTCTGAATTCTGAAGCTCCCAGATTCCTGTTTCCCCTATTCACAAATCTGCAAGCTCCTATTTCCCAAATTCTCAAGGTTTAAAATCCTCAAGTTCTTAATTGTCCACATCTGCAATTCTCTAAATTCTCAAACCCCCAAATTTTCAAATCCACAAATTCCCACATTTCCAATTCTCAAATTTACAAATTCTCATGTTCCCAAATTTCTGAACCCCCAAATTCCCAATTGTCCAAATTCTCAAATCCCCAGTTCTCAAATTCTCAACCTTCTAACCCCCAAATTTCCAATTGTCCAAATTCTCATACCCCCAATTCTCAAGATCCCAACTTTCTATACCCCCAAATTCGAAATTGTCCAAATTCTCATACCCCCAATTCTCAAGTCCCCAACCTTCTAATCCCCAAATTTCCAATTGTCCAAATTGTCAACCCCCAATTTTCAAGATCCCAACTTTCTATACCCCCAAATTCGAAATTGCCCAAATTCTCATACCCCAATTCTCAAATTCCCAACCTCCTAAACCCCAAATTTCCAATTGTCCAAATTCTCATACCCCCAATTCTCAAGTTCCCAACATTCCAAACCCTCAAATTCACAATCCTCCAAATTCTCAAATTCACAAACTTCTAATTTTCTAAATTTCTCAATCCACAAGTTATCTATTTCATTCAGTCACCAAATATTCATAGCCTCAAGCCTACATTTTCCTAATTACCTCACTTTTCAGGTACCACCACATGTGTTCCACAATGTACACAATATAGTAACATCCCAACTCTCTCTATCATGTAACACAACATAATCTCGTCCAACAACATGTACGATCAAACTCTATCCTATAACTCATAGATCCCATCGATATTTGCATCGAATCATAAAACGGTTATTCGACACGAGGAACAAAGTACACGTAAATCGAGTTGAATCCCGAATGTAGGACAAACGACGGGAAAAAGCATCGGTACGGTTGTCATAACTTTTGTTAACGCTATTGCATCCAGCTGCTGCATTCGCCTCGGGCTGTTATCCGCTCATGGTACTACCTTATATGGTGTTGCCAGCATGCAAAACATGACGTTGGATGAACTAGGATGAACCGATGCTCGGAATTTACGTTTATGACCGGCTGTCAGGTTCTACACTACTGTACACTGCAGATTGTAAAAACGAAGATACTGCTCGTTGCTTAATTCTTTCCCTAACGTTTTACCTGGCTTCCACTTCCGTAATTGAGGAAGCTTCTTAGAAGCTATGCTCGTTTTATGGAATTTTTACATTTTCAAATTGAAGGACTTCAAAGGGATTATTATACTTAACAGATAATCTTGCTTTTCCTTTTTTGATAATTTTATACTGCTTCGCAATTGGCTAGTTAAGGTTTGAACTAATGATATGGGGTGGAAGTATCAAAATGGAGGATTTAGTCATCAAATAATTTTATACTACGATGCAATGGAAAATAAAACCTAATTCTTCATTAACTATTGAAATTGTCTATGACTACCTGTTGCATATGAAATGAAACATGAAAATTTTGTAAAAATTATCAAATTTTATCAGCTGGAGCAATTTTCTTTATTCAGAGTAATTTCTATTCGATGCTGAACTCTAAATCATGAGCTAAACTTTTACAAATAAAAAATTAATTTCAAATAAATCAAACCCTAATTTCACATACTGAACACATACTGAAATAATAAACTAAAAAAGTAAATAAAAGTTCAAATTGTTCTCTCCTTTTGTCGAGCCTGGATATTTTCCCAGCAGTTAAATTTTGAATTAGAAAATTTTGATCGCAATACCGCGCGTAATGGGTCAATAAAATGTCCGACGTCTTCCGAGCACAGTGATTCATATTCAATTACACTACCAAGAATATTAAATCCTCGTTCTGCTAACACTCGATAGGTCATGTACCAGGGTCAATGTCGCTTGTCACCAACTAATCGGTCGAACATTTTTTCACATATCGTAAAACGTTATTCTCATTAACTCGTCAACTGGTTGCACAACAGCTGTAATGACGAGGCTCCCCGACGTCAGGGACGACAGACTTTTATTGCAGACCTGTTTCTGATGGCTCCACACACCTGATGCGAGGTGATTTAAAACCATCGAATAATTACGAAAAGTGTTTTATAACTCGTTAAAACTGGGGAACTGATCTAATGAGTCACTGCATGACTCGATGTCTTCACGAAAATTATTATGCAAATTTGAGAATTCATTATATCACCTTTTTTATCGTCTTTTAATGAATTGTGGAGCTAATTTATTATTCAAGATTACATCCGATATTTTTAGGGAAATTGTATATTTTTTTTAAGTTTCATATTTGTTTCTGTTTTAATTTTATTTGTGTTACATTACGTTTTATTATTTTAGATAAATGTTAGATTCTATATGTTATATAGATAAGTTTGCGTTCATACACTATTTTTCAAATTATTACATGTATACTGAAATTGTACTTGATTATATTATGAAACTAATTTTTAAAATTAGACAATATTCTTTCTTTCGTAATTCAATCGAATTTTCATCAAAAATAAAAACGTTCCTTTACTCTTCTTAATTTTCGACCTCTCCATTTTGCCTCTTCAGGTTTTCCTCGCTAAAGCAACAAAATATTACTTAATCAACATTAAATCATCCGATAATGATCTGAACTTTCCGTCTCAAAGTCAGTCCAGTATGATGAACGAAAACGATTAAAATTAATGAACGAAACAAGAAATATGGCGACTGAAATTGACAATCCCGTTGAAAGTTCGCTTCTGCAGACCGCGATTGCGTGTTGCAGCAAAGAGGCTGTTTCCATCGACAGTTTTTCTCGATAGAGAAATCGATGAACCAAGATTCCTTGGCTTCGTTGCAGCTAACGTGACGATGTTCCAAGTCGGTGCTCTTCCGAGGTTATAACCGCTTCGAGTTCCTTCGGGGTCAGGAATTCGAACTCGGTAAGAACCAGGCCGTTATTTTTCGAGGATCTCCGATCCTTTTCACGCTCAGGCTACTCTTCGCTACTCCTGAACTGGGAAAAAGTCTCCGTGCTGAAATTCTTTGGTCGTCTAAAAACATACATAAAATACTATAAAATACGATCTTAACAGTACTATACGATTCAAGATAACTCCACTGCTATGCAATATTATACGACATTTTTGAAGTTCTTGTTTAAATTTTACAGAAATCTGATCATAATAACATAATTTTCATGATAACATATTCATTAATCTTTAGCGCTAAAATAACAGCAAAAGATGCCCTTGTAGAGAGCGTCTCACATATCCTAATAATTTGAACTCCTAAAGATCAAAGAAAAATACCTTCAAGAAGCTTGTACAATTAAATAAATTGATTTGTTGTCATTCGGTGTACCTGATACATGAGCTATATCTGTTATTGTACCTTCAACAGCAGTGATTTATCAGAAAATAATTTAGACTATTTCAATAATGATATTATTGTATCATGTATATAATAATGTTCATTATTGTTCAGTGTATAATAAATATATGTCGTAATTATTCTCCCTATTCATACATTATATTAAACCAATTTAAAAACATGTAGTTGTTTAATACACCTTCCTCTATGACAAACAAAAACATTTGGAATTTTCAATTAATTTCATATACTATTGGGTTTGGTTAAAAATGGTCCATCAAGTATTTTTCTTCTTTCAGTAATTCCATATACCTTGTCGTGAATGTTATTCGTCTTTTAATATCCAAGAGTTTGAACACACATACCCACAAAATGTTAATAATTCAAACAAATTTGAGTAGCTTCCCAGGCACAGATTTAAGAACAAGACATAGGGAGGGTATCTGAGCTGAACGCATACATCTGATTGTCTTCGAGCAGAAATATAAGCAGAAGTTTCATAATCTCACGAAAGCACGAGGCCAGCCGTGTTGTCCGTGTGGTGTGCAGCTGCAGTTGCAGCGAATATATCATCCTCGTGTTGCACCGCGGGCGACCGCGGCCCTCCAAAGGCCCAGCCACGAAGACAACCTATATTTTCTCCACCCAGTTCCAAACTCTTAAGGGCAAACGCGATCCTGGTCCGAGTCCAGCATCAATTATACCTTCCACAAACGCACTCTTATCTCGCGCGAAATTCAAGCGCGCGCCGGTCAACACGTTCCCCGCCATCGGAATTAGCCGTGCCTAACTATGCTCTACCTACTATACTGGCCATTTGATAATCCTCGTGTTTCAACGATTTAATTTGTGGTCTCACGTTACACTTTGTTATTTCGTGAACTTTGTGTAAGTATGTATGTATCGTGTTTTATTAATTTTGTGTCGAGAGGTGCTTTTGCGATTATTGTTGTGAAATTTATTTGGTATTAGGATGATAGTGGTAATAGGTTGATTAGATTTGGGGATGCATTGGGCATGTTCCCCCAATTACCACATACTCCAATTCCTTCATTTCAGAATTCTCACTTTCCATAATTCTCACATTCCCAAATTCACACTTTCCCCAATTCCAACATTGCTCACTTCTCACATTTCCAAATATCTACATTCCCCAATTCCCACATTCTCCAATTCGCACATTCCCCAATTTCCACATTCCCCAATTCCCACATTCCCAATTCCCACCTTCCCCAATTTCCACATTCCCCAATTCCCACATTCCCCAATTCCCGCATTCCCCAATTTCCACATTCCCCAATTCCCACATTCCACAATTCCCACATTCCCCAATTCCTGCATTCCCCAATTCCTGCATTCCCCAATTCCTACATTCTCCAATTCCCACATTCCCCAATTCCTATATTCCCCAATTGCCACATTCCCCAATTCCCACGTCCCCCAATTCCCACATTCCCCAATTCCCACATTCCCCAATTCCTACATTTCCGAACTCCGGCATCCCCCAAATTCCACATTCCCCAATTCCCACATTCCACAATTCCCACATTCCCCAATTCCTGCATTACCCAATTCCTACATTCTCCAATTCCCACATTCCCCAATTCCTATATTCCCCAATTCCCACATTCCCCAATTCCCACGTCCCCCAATTCCCACATTCCCCAATTCCCACATTCCCCAATTCCTACATTCCCCAATTCCCACATTCTCGAATCCCCACATACCAAATTCCCAAGTCTTTAAATTCCCTAATTTGCCAACCTCAAATCTCCAAGTTTCATTCTTTTGAAATCGTCAACCCCTAAAATTCCCAAATTCTCAAATTCCACAATTTTGCAACTTCTCAAATCTCGAAATTCCCAACCTGTCACTGTATACATTCACCAAATGTACATCACACAAATTGCAAATGAACGTACGAACTTCCAAATGAATCGTTAATAGCAACAAGTAGCAGGACTAAATGAACCTCCTGTATAATTTAACGACTCTAATCTACGGTGCGCTCGCTAGAATGCTAAAATCGTTCGTTTTGTTTCATGGTCATCAGTCTAAAAACAGAAAAATCCGTCTCCCGAGGGCATCAGTTTGCTCTAAATACATTTTAATGAAACAGGACGTCCGTGTTTCTCTTTGATACAGCCTCGACAATCTCCCGGCGAAGTACCACGCAGCAAAAAGCCGCGGTTCGATCAACGAGGGGACATCGTGCACTATAATTTCGTGCTACTTGCGGGCGCCACAGCTCGCAAGCATAATTGATACCCTGATTTCAGCTCTGTAATTCATAATAATCAGCTAAGAGATCGCGAGCAGAGCCTACCTTCCGTAGCAACATTCTATTCCGAACGGTAATTTAATCTAATAAAAGAACGCCTTTTTCTTGTAGGCCGGGGCTTGATACACCTAGATAATTCCTCGAATGTTGCACACAACGAAAAAAATATACAATTTACATTTCTTCGGTCTGAAAAGAATGCGTTACAGAAACACACATGCTATTTCGTACGCGGGATTCTATAAGACAATTATTCTAACAGGGATTTAAATTACTTTCAACGTTTATTTGGTAAATCAACATTTTAGTGATTCAGAAATTTAGAAATTTGGTAATCAGAAATTTGGAAATTTGGAAATTTGATTTGCAAATACAGAAATTTAGCAAACCACAATTATCAAATTCCCACATTGGATAATCTGAAATTACAAATCTGAAAATTAAAATATTCAAAAGTTACAGAAATCTGAGATTTCTAGCGCGACAGGAAATATCCACGTTTTTAGGTTAGGACAATGTTACAAGAAGTATTTGAGGAAACCGAGATACCATCGAAAGGAAATATATTTGTATCGCGATACGTGGTGCAAAGTACCGAAACTATAAAATGGCAGGTTTTACGTTCAGCCGTTGCGAAGAAAGGATAAGTTTCCTGTAGATTGTAAATCCATGAAATTATTAGTCTAGTATTAGAATAGTCGTTCGGCAAACGATTCAGGTTCTAAGCTTGCAGGATATTTTTATTGTTACAAGTGCATGTGTGTTAATCAGCGTGTTATAGTATGACGCTTTATTTGGAGAGTCAAGTACTTATGTTAATAATATTCAGAAAACTACAAAACTTCGTGGGTTTTGGTTGCGTTTTTAACTTCCACTCGTAAATTGAGAAGTAATATCATTTTCACGTTGGTGTCATTCGGTTTTGGAAGCAAGAAAGTAGAACGTGGTAATTTGTGGTAACTGCAGTAAAGTCGAAAAATCTGGGACGGGTACCATTTTATTTCCTGCTCTGGCAACTGATCGTAACAAGCAATATTTATTTTATTTTTCGAAGAAATTTTAAGTATAGTTCGATAAAGTTGTCATATACTGATCTTTTAAAAAAAAGTGAATATTTCTTCTTTAAGGTCAGCTATTAAAGAATTATAATGTCTACTTAAAAAATCACATAACCTCACAATGTATGAATGTACTGTCTTAAGAATTAATCGAAATACTAAACCAATCACGCAGAATTAATTCACTTTAGTTTGCAATGTACAAACTAGAATTATATACAAGTACAATTCAGAATGAATTCTATTAAATTTGAAAGAAAAATTTCAAAAGCATCACATTTCGCGAAGAAGTCCGTTGCTTTCCGATGCACTTTCCTGCAAAGCATTAAACCGTAACACTCGGTCAAATTGCTCGAAACTGACCCATTATCCGCGTCTAATAACGGTCCCCTGGCCCTGATTCACCCCCTCTCCTCGATTTCCAGTTGGCAGAACGACTTTTAGTTAATTAGCGTTCGCGCTAGCCGACCTCGTCCAGCCATTCTTACGCTCGCGATCCCGTTAGAGTCGTCGAGCGTTATCGGAAATTTGAAACGAACAATGTCGAGCGTGTCGCGGGTGATAGATGGCCGTTGTTCCTCGTCGTTTCTGGCACGAAGACGCTCGTTTAGCGGCGATGTCAGCTGCATCGCACGCGCGCGTAAGGGAGAACGGGATAATTAGGTGTACGCCAAGCTGGTGGAAGCGAGTAAACGGCTTGTAAAGCGAGACGCGGCACGGGCTAATTTGTGGGAGCCCCGTTGCTTCATGCCTCTTCCTTTTTTGTAATTAGTCGCCGGCCAAAGAGGTTGCTGAGCTTTGCTTCGTTAGCTTCTTACGGTTCCGAGGACGATGGATGAATTTTCGAGTGAAACGTTCGATACGGCAAATTGCACGGTAGCTCGTTTCATTCTTATTTTTCAAATTATTGCTACCGTCTAGCTCTTCGAATCTCTTCTATAACTCTCTTCTTTATATATACTTTTTCCCATGAAATTTATGGATGTGGTTGTAATGAAGTGTCCATTACATTGATTTGAAGTGCACTGATGTTTGAGAAGTCGTGTATTTAGAGATATGAATTATAATCTATTTCTTGAGGCATACCTGATATTGCATTCAACGAAGTTAGCATAAATACATTGAACCTGTTTTTGAACATCTGAAGTTGCAAAGCAAACGAAGCCTCTATATGACAATACTGAAATTGTCTTCACTAAGAAATTGCTCTAAGAAACCAAGAAACATATTACCCTATTTCTGTAAATAGCATAAGTGAAACTAGAATGCGATCGTATCGCCACTAATCACACGCAGCAGTCACACGTATCTTCATTTATCTAGATCTGAAAAACATTCGCACGCAATAAAAAGAAGGGTAAAAAGGACTCTTACGAATTCCTGCATGAAACCCAAGGACTCTTAGCACGACCTCGATCTACGCTGATCTCGATCTGCTGTTGGAATGCACGAAGAAGAAGAAGAAGAAGAAGAAGACTGGTCTGCCTTTGCGTGTACGAGTCGCATTAGAGCGGTGAATATTTCATTCATAAGCGTATCAGCGTATTCCATGAGGCGAACGATCATAGTACGGTGTGAGTGGCCGCAAAAGCGTGCAATGCAGCTGGGGGTAAGTTGCAGCAGTTGCAGCTGCAATTACGTACGTGGCCCCCACGATTCCGTGAATGAAACGTCCGTCCCTTTTTTCCTCCTCTTCCTCTCGTTCCACCTGCTTATCCTTCCTCCCGCTTTTCTCTTCGGCTTCGCGATTCGATCCGTGCCGGCCAGCTCGACCGACTTTTTGCGGAACGGACGTTTAATGAGCTAGCGCCGTGGCGTTACGCGTCGTTGAGGATGCACCTTGTTGCGCTTCGCGACGCGCGACCTCGCTGAATTTTAACGTGCTTCGACCTTCGGACGCGCTGTTGCCGAGGTCGAAGGTCGAATGCTGCTTTCAGATTTTTTACTGATGTGGATCGAGTGATATTTGTTTAGTAAATAGGGGAGGGATGTGTACGACATGTGGGCATGTCATACATATGTATAACACGTGGGTAGGGATGTATGAGTTTCATTTGTGGTTGAGTATGTTTTACTTTGGATTCGGAGGTCTTTCTTCGTTGATGAAAGCATGAAGAGAAGTTTTCGAGATTTGGAATGTGGTAGTTTTGAAACTTGATATTTTGTAGTTAAGAAATTTGGAAGTTTTAGAAATCTAAAAGTCATACTTCAGAAGTGCAGCGATATAATTTTCATATCTGCTTCACGAATGAAAATACTATTACTAACGACACAAATGTTGGCACATTAACAGATAATGGCACACGTTTGTAACATTGACAAATGACTTTCACATTAACATATTGTAATTTGTTTCTAGGAGTTCAGGTTATTACAGATACGTAAATGAAAATCTACTTGGTCTAACACGCGTCTTTTCTTTCTCCTTGACAGGAAATTTCCTCGTTTAAATTTATATCCTTGTATCTCTGTGATGTATTATTTCGTCTACGTTCGTTGAGGTCGGGGGTCGAAGGTTTGCTGGTACGCGTGGGTTGCTGATTCAGAGATATGGGTGCGTGGGTGTCGTTGTTTGGGTGAACGAGGTGGAGACGAAGATGTAGATAGCAGGGGTTTAATTGATGAATTGGAGGTGTCTCTTGGTGTTGCAATCCTGTAGAAAGTTAAGTGGGAGGAAATGAAAGTGACAGTAATTAAAATAACATTCATTTTTCAGATAAATATATCATAATAACAGTACACAAATTTATTACACACCTATATTCATCTATATTATATTATACCTTTATATTTATACTTATAACTAAACTATTTATGCATCTCTATATTTAGATACTATTCGTACAAACATTATACACATGTTATATCACATATGCTATTACTTATTACATATGTTATCAAGTATTATGCTCATGTTAGGCAAAATTTCCCACTTCTTCAATTTTAAAGTAAATATCCACCAGACTCCCGCAGTTCTATTAAAAATTTATTAATTATTATTATAAGGGTAACAATTGTCAAATACTCGATGCCTAAAATTAACAAATACATAATTTTCTGTTACAGAACTTCCGCGAGCATCGAATAGACGGAGCAGCATTGCCCCTCCTGTCGGAGGACCACCTGACAGGTCCGATGGGTATGAAGTTGGGTCCTGCCCTGAAGCTTCGTGCCCTACTAGCCCGAAAGCTCGGAGCTTGCACGGTGTGTCTGCACTGTGCGCACTGTCACCAGACACCTCTGCCAGCGTTGAACGCGGCCGCAGCCGCGGCAGCCACGTCTCAGCAACAACAACAACAGCAACAACAGGTGCCTGGCAGACGGCCAAGCAGCACGGGGAACTGACAAACAATGGCGGAGACTCCTTTGGGCCCCGAGGGCACTGTGGCGCCCTCGCCGGACCCGAATAGGGCCCTCAGGATAGAACGGCGCGTATCTCGTCCTGTACGCAAGCCGGAAGTGGTCTTCAAGAAGCCCATCAAACAGTGACACGGAGATGTTTCACCGTGGACTCTGGTGTTTTGGAGGCTCCGCCTGTTGTTTAAGTGTTCGTTTATCGAGTACCTGGAGAAATCGCTCAAAACGACTGGAGATATTGACTTTGGTGCGTTGTACTTAGATGTATCTGGGTATTTTTTAAGACAGTTCGTGCCGAGAGCGTGATTTCGGTGTGAGTGGGTGCGGTTTGAGGTTAAGTTGGGAACAGATCACGTACCCGGATTATTTGAAGCAGTCGGCTCGTGAACGAGTACGAAGTATGGACGGAAAATTTGCTAAGAATTCAAGTATTATTTACTTTATTATATACAACTGTATACAGGAATTATATATACGTCATGTTCTGTGTATACATGTGTTATACATAGGACAAAGTTATTTTACAGATTGGTTATTTGTTAATTCATCAGTAGTCATCAGCACAGAATTATTTTTTAAATGAACCTAACAAAAATGAAGAATTTATTGTTTGTATAGAAAACATCCTAATATTTTCTGCAAATTTTCTGTCTGTACTTAATTCTTTACACTTGAAAGTACTATTGCTTTCCTATTATAACGTTAACGAAGTTTCTCACTATGTCCAAGATTTCTGAATAAAACAATTGTAGATTTACTGTGCAACATACTCAGTGCCTGAAATGAGAGTACTTGTGCCTTAGGCAGAATTTCTATTTCGTTGAAAAATGGACGTTCAAAAAGGTAACTACAATCGTAACTAAACATAGTTTTTCAAATAATCGAGAAGAAAATGTGAAATTATGAAGAGAGACACGTTCAGCACGGGTTAAGCTTCCTTTTTCTTCATCTAGGAAGAAACGAAGGATAACTAACGAGCATTAATCTCGTTATCGCGCATAAATTAGAAATAGACACGCGATGAACAGGAAGAAGATGACTACTAGATAATCGAATTAATTAGCGATGCGTCTGTACGAGCTAACCGGAATTACATGTTCGATTCTTCGAGAGTAATTAGCGTGTTGAATGTAACATTGAATAGACCCGGCTAAGGATAAATGGAAATGAACGTTGGAATAATTATAGCACGAATGAGACGCTAATCGAGACGGCAGATCGAAAACTGAGCCGAACGTAGGTTGGTTGCGATTCGACGTGCAAAATCGAGAAGATCAACGAAACGAGTGCCTATGTCGAACACAAAAATTAGTCTTCCAAAGGCTGGCCTTAGATTGAACATCAGTTTTCTGATGTATATGATTCGTTCAGATTGCTGTTGTTAAACGATTGTTATATCCCGTTACCTGATGTCTAAATTTCTTCGTCAAAGAAAATGACATTGTTCGAATTTATTTGTGACAAATATGATACTTCATTCTCGTATCATATTACGAATATTTGGTGTTTCGTATTTTTCTGCATTGTTTCAATTTTTATTTCTATTCATGTTTGTCATTAAATACAGATGATTATACTTTCAGTGCCTCTAATAAAAATCAGTGAATTGCACATGAGCATTTTATTGAAAAGTTATAAATATTGCATTTTCATTTTGAGTCCACTCTGACTGATTCATAAGCGTTAATTTTGATGAAGGCTCAAAAACCCAAACTAAATTGCTTTTATAATTGATCTTTTTTAACGAATTCAAACTGTAAGTTTAAAATTGACAAAGAAAATGTTTATTCGATTTAAAAGATGCATAATTTTGTTCAGATATAATCAATAATTGACACGTTAACTATCACAGTGAAGACTACTTTTCCAATTTAAGTTTGTAATTCTACATCACTTATAGCATAATATTAAATCCGTCAATACAGCGTTAATGTAAGTCTTGAAGCTTTGAGTCAATTAAATCTGCAGTATCTGTCATCGATACGTAACGTGTTGATTATTAAAATTATATAGGTAACGAATTGAATCACGATGAATTCGAATAATCTCACGAATCCGACAGATATAAACCGAAGTGCCGCGCGACGATCGCCATCTTCGTTTCCGAACGAAGAAACAAAATGGAAGAAGAAACCAAGAGAGGAAGGTATACGTGAATACGTACTAGATTATGCATAAAATAAAAGCAGTAACACGAATACTAATTGTTGTCGGTGAGAATGTGTAAAATACGAGTGAAAGAACGATCGAGTGCAAGATTGATAAAGGGACAACAGTTAATTAGCCGAAATCTATGTGCAATAAAGGACGAGAAGGAACGTTTCGACGCGATACTTTTAACTGTATATGATAGGCGGACACGTATTTGCTCAAATCGTTGTTTCTTTTATATATTTTAACGAAGTTTTTATATGAATGAATTATAATGATAAAGTATACTAAATTATATTTTTGCTAACGTTCCACGTGCAACACGAACGGATCCACGCACGAAGCACACGCGTGTACGCGGATTACACACACACAGGTATATTGTATACACACGAATGAAATAAAATGAAAAAAAATGAAATGCGACAAGCATAGGAAACGACGTATAGATTAACGAGCGACGAACCCATTAACGATAGAATACGAGAGAACTGTAAATTAATTTGTCTTCTTCTTTTATTTACAACGTTTAACGTTTATTTATTTAGGATTAAACCGTTGCCTTATTGTATTCATGTAATAACAATTTAGTCGTAAAGGGCGAGATGACAGTGTTTTTGAACGAGAGTTGATGAGAGTTCGTACGACGAGCAGTATTTTTAGATTTACATTAGCCTGAATTTACTGCAGACTATATACATTTATAAATATTATGCATACATACACTTACACGCGTGCTAACGCGCGCACACCTGTTCGTGCTTCCACTTCTTTATAATCTCCTGAAAAATTCATTATTCACTTCTTATGATTGTAAATCACTTTATTTCAGATTTTAATCCTGTTGCACTAATACATTACTGTGGTACTCTAAGTACTATCTAGCAAAACAAATTACATTAGTATTATATAACAAATTTTTATACATCCTTGTTATACAGCAAGTTACACTGCTATAACACAATAAAATTGTGTTACATAAAAACATCATAAGTGATCAAAATAATCATTCTGGATTGGTACATGATATAGCAAATGTTTATAACTTTCTTCAAATTTCTCTCAACTCATGAATAATATAATCTACTGTACCAAGACTCATACATCACATTATATCTTCCTATTTTTCTAACAAGTTTCATAACACTGTTATTTAACATGTGATGCTATGTATAATATAGATAGTATATTGCATTACTCTATCAATACACAGTAAATATTGCTATACTCGAGCCTTTAAACAAGATATAGATTAAAATAAATCAACGTCTCGTTTCAGAAAAACTTACACGGCAAGAGGGTTAAATATCCATCTAAATTTTGTACTTCAACCTTTTTTCATTTTGAAGAAAGTTCGAAAAGAAAGCGTGGAAAGCACGAACGGACATTAACCGAGCTAGCGGCTTTTACTTAAACCGAGATCACTTTGTACATAATGCTTAAGCATTTATTTATACCGTGCTTTTACGAAAGGACCCGTAGTATTTTATTTAGTTTCGTAGCCGGGGTTCGCGTACATCATAACTGCGTAGCACGAGATCATTGTCGGATAGAGCAGGTTCGTTCGTATAAAATTAGAGGGAGAAAACATTGAATGCGTGTGTACAGAAATGTTAGAAGAAAAGAAGAAGTGCGAAGAGCTGAGAAATATAGAGTTGTGAGATTATTTAAGAGAAAGTATCATAGGAATATTATACAGAGTTCGAAGAAGAAGAAGAGGGTGAAAGAAGCAAGCGATAAGGCAATCTTGTGATACTTTGATGTTTTTTTTTTCTCTCCAACCATTCTCCATCCTCCTTCGTTTCCTTTCACGATTAATTTCTGCAATCATGTCCAACTTATCTCCTCCCACTCATCCCTTCGGCACCCCCTTTTTTATTTCTTCATCGCGATTCTGTCGTGTATTATTCTACGATTAGCTGTCATATTATGTATAGTAGAGACTAATGGTGAAAAGAGAACAAGAACAGTACATTGTTTCTGTTAAAATAAACATTGTTGAAAAATACCTGTAGCTGAATTATTTTGTTATTTTCATTACCCTCGTAAACATTTACAAACTAATATAGTTAAATTATATCGAACTCTTCAAAATATTCACACTGTACAAATTAATCTGAAAGTTATAAACTAATCTTTGTTTCAAATTTTTTATGTGCACTGCTTCGTTATAGAAGTGCACACTATATAAATTTTCAAAATATTCAGTACAATTTTCCACATGATTTAAGTTTTGAATATAATTCTTTGAAAAGTGCTCTTAGCTTTTTGATACATCTCATTAGTGTGATATAAAAAAACAATTTTAGATTCTTTTTCGTTTATTTACAAAGTGAAGCGACGTTTCTGAACACTTCAAACATATGTGCAACTTGTATAATACTGTAGAATATGATACACATACAACATCAAGAATGGCGGCCACATAATCTCCGTTGCTTCCAAAGGTTACGTTTTATGCGACTTTAGACTGAAACAAAAATTCATATTTAAATATATTTCATAAGATTCAATATTTTCATATTATTGCACTTTGTTCACCTCTCTGTGAATAGCCAGGACTCCATCGCTCTCTCCTTGCAGAATTTCGATTTGAGCCTGACCATTAGACTGCACGTTGACAACTTTTCCGGTACACCTTCCATTGACTAGATCTCCGGAAATGACGTCACAGTACTGTCCAGCTGGGAGACAGGTATTGAGCGTAGCTCTCAGGTCCGACCGATCGCCGTTGATCGCTATGAAACCGGCATTTCCACGACAGAACGCGATTTGGTTCCCGTTATTGTCCCACCAGTTAACGACGTTCGTTCCTCTGACGACGTTGCGGAATCGCACCATGTTGTAGATTTGTCGCCAACGGTGTTCACAGACCCAACCATTGCCGCAGGTATTGTCTGGGTTGATTTTCGGGGACACGAGGTTGCCGTTGCCATCTTGAGGAGGACCCTGATCGCGGTCTTGGAAGTCGTAGGAGCTCATCACACGGGGTGTACCGAATGGGTGAGCCAACATGAACGCTACTGCCATCTGAAAATGATTTAATTTCAAATCGAAGTTACATCTCATGAACCTATGTAATTTGTGAAGTATGTTATCAGTTATTCACAACCAATATTACCTTGTGTTTTGACGAACAGTATATTAATTTCACTTACTAGTTAATCACTTTTAATTGTAAGTGATGTATTTGAAATAATTGAAAATACAGTATCTGTTAGATTTATGGTTTACAAGTTTGTTAGAATGAAAATGACTTCGATGAAACGAAAAGTGAAGCTGTGATGTCTGATCATACACTGACTTGTTCTACTAGTTGATATCTAATCGTTGGTACTTGACACGTTTCCATTCAAAATGTTACTATATTATTATAAAAAATATTGTTCATAATTTACTGTGTAACAAATACGAAGTATTTTTTATTGTTCACCATGTCAATTTTGAAACTAACTCGACCCTAAATCCTTTGAGCTTTGATTAACAAGTTTTACTCAGAGCATACTGTTTTAAAGTTTGTATACATAAGTTTCTAAAATCTCTGTCATTATAATATTAACTCGATGTCGTACCTTGTACTGTTTGGACAATTTATACGTGAGTACATTAGAGTCACGTTGAGTGTCATGGTTGTCAACAAACACCAGCGAGTCCTGCGAGGGTAAAAGACCCCATGGTTGTCCCCAGTTCACAAACCATTTCAGAAGATTATTTCCTAGGAAGGCATTCGAAAGCTCTTTGGCATACTTGAACTCAACCACCGCCGCTAATTTGTTGTAATCGGTCTTGCTGATCGCTTCGCCACCGTAATCGATCACTTCTTGATAAATGTATGGCCGGGCACCTTGTGGAAAACCGTGTTTCGTGTTCAGATTTTTCAACCGCGAGTAGATGACGCTTAAATCTGCTGGCCACATGTGCTTCGCAGCGTCAATTCTGTACAAATAAATATTCTATTAAATAATTGTGCATTTTGAACTTCAGTCTTTGTTTAACAAAATAGTTGAATATTTGATTCCAAGCATGTTACGGACAGAATTACTAAATATTTGATTGACAGTTTTGGACTTGGGTAGTCAATGAAAAATTATTAAGGACATAGAAATTAGTTTGCAAAGTTATTCAAGTCACATGACATATGTATTACAATTCAATATTAAATTGAATCCAACTCTAATTTACTAATCTTCCTGAAATTACAATTACACAATTTTGCATTCCAATCGTCGCAACCCTCCTTCAATTTGCCTAATCACCAAGAAACTAGCAAATTACAAAATTTCAAACAATTATGCCTCTCGGCAAACTTTCACTACTGTCACAACAGAAATGTCGATACAAACCTGAATCCAGCAACGCCAATATCAATAGCTTCGTTCATGAAGTTCACAATCTTCTCTCGAACATACTCAAGGCCCTGATTCAAGTCGTGCAGACCAGTCAATTCACAATTTCTCACGTTCGCCGCGTCTCTGTAATCTCTGACTGTACAAGTCGGATGGAAATGTTCGGCATGGTACGGTGGTTGATAATATTCCCGTTTGTACGTGTCCGCTCTGGAATTTGCGGTGCCAACAGCGTCCGCATAATTGCCTGTCATGTGATTCACAACAGCGTCCACGTAAATTCTGACGCCTACTTTGTTGCATCTTTTCACCATGTCGGCGAAATCCTCTCTTGTGCCTGATCGAGTGATTAACAAGTACGACATGGGTTGATAACGCTCCCACCATGGCCTGTTTTTGATCACCAGGTTTTCTTGAATGGGTGACACCTGGTGCAGATTTTGGTATTAATATTAGTCAATTTTATTAAAAAAATGTTATTTGAGGTAGGGTAATTAATTCTGCTAGGAAGGTAGCTTTTATAGGGAAAGGGGTGATAAGGGGTGTTTTGGAAATTTAGAGGGTAAATGTTTGTTGTAGTAAGAGTTTGAATGTGGGATTTTCAAGTTTGGGAGATTTTTATGTGCTAGTTTAGGAGTTGAGAAATTTTTAATTTTTACATTCTATGATTTAGTTTGGAAAATTAGAAATTATGAAGATTATGGATTTGTGAGACTTCCAATTTTTGTCAAACTTACGAATATTCCAATTTTCAAACTTCGAAATTTTTGTATGTGGAAATTTGGACCTTTGAAGTTTGGAACTTTGGAACATTGCAAATTTGAGAAGTTGTTAATTAGGAAATTTTGAAATTTACAAGACTTGACATAGAAATTTGAAACCTAAATTTTGAGATTTAGGGACCCAGAAATATATAAATTCAGAAAGATGAAAAGCTAGAAATTTCCAAATACATAATTGTGGAACATCCACAACTTTAACCTAGAAATAATTTCGAAATAGCAACGAAAGAAATTTGGAAATACACCCAATCCAAAAATAAAAAATGATTTGATACCTGCACACCACCAAAGCACTTAGGCCCAAGGAATTGCTCGCACTCCCTGGCGATGTCCTTCCACTTCCATTCGAAAAGGTGCACCATAGTTTCGTGTCCAGATGCATAATGAGGATCGTTATAGGCAGCTTGGCAAGCTGCCAACGAGAGGAGAGCAAAGAATATCGGCGTCAACAGCATCATGGACACAGTTTCTGTGACTAAACGAAGAATCTCACGATATATAAACTGTTTCCCCTTACGTAACTCCTCTTTGTCACACATCCAAAGGTCAGTACCCCTCCGCTGCTCATCACATGTTATCTCCTCCATGAAATCATATTCCGTGCCGCACATGATCTTCAAGTTAACCTTATCATTGCAGCATCAAGGCGAAAAGAAATAAACATTCATCATCGAATGTTTCATATCCGATCGGCTGATCAACAGATTCATGATTGTTAAACTTTACTGTGTTTGTTTAGGTGATATCGATGGATCAGTTATTTTCGTGAAAGACTAGAACGAAGTTTACGCAAGTTACTCGAATATTGATAGTTTCGTCGAGTAGAATGAGTTTTTAATTTAAGGTTTTTGTTAAGTAGAATTTAATTGGAATCAAATTTCGAAGGAAACAGTTGGACATTATAAATTCATTTGCTAATATTGTGTAACTTGACATAGATATATCTTAGAAGAAAGGAAAAAGCTACTTTCCTTAGTATCAATAATTTCCTTCTTCCCGTTCACTTTCACATTAGATCATTTATGATTTCCTAGATTGCAGGAGATACTTAAGTGGGGAAATATACTCGGTTCCAATTATCCACTTCTTTTAATCGATCTAATTAGATCTGTAAATAACGACACGCTCTGTTATTGCCATAAACAGGTTTTCAAGTATGTTGTTGTTCATTGTTGACATTGTTTTTGCCGAACATATCAGTACTTGCCAAATCTTAATCTAATCATATGATTGTTTATGATATCTAATAATTGCGAAGTGATGGCTTATACTGTAATTAATAATCATATTTATTGCACAATGAATGTGTAATTAGTAGCAATCTTTTAAACTTTATCTTAAGCATCTACTGAAGGAACGTTAATTGTAAGTAGGATTAAAAGGATTGTTGACATTTATTACTTGAATAAATTACCATGGAGTATTAGAGAACCGATTTTACCAAGACGTTTTAGTCCCATTTCAATTACGATTTTTACGGTTTTCAATTTTAAATCTCGAATTTAATTTAGCAAATTTTCACTAAATAAAAAATGTATTTAATTTGCATTAAAAGTCACAGCTTTTGAAATCAGAAAATTATATAAAGTTTCTTTTTTAAATTACGACACATAATCAGTATTTATTTATGACGTAAAAGTACCAGAGACGAATATAATATACACAAAATAAAAATAATCAAGACACATATACAGCGACAGTCAGCTCCATAATTATTTACGTACGTAAAAGTACCAAAGAGGAATAAAAAAAATGAAAATAACCAAAGAATATAAAAAGTATCGAATGATAAAAAGTCCTAAAGAGAATTACAACAAGGAAATAGTGGAATTTTATAACCAAATTACAGAGTCGCAAAAAGGATTGTAAATTAACTGGAATTAAAGTTCCAATGTATACGAGTCTCATTTGGAGCTACACTTCATGGATGCTGTTTCAACAAGAGTTATTCTCGACTAAAGGGTCAAAGGGCTCGGTAAAGGAACATCAACGCGTCCATTCAATATAATTACGAGCGATCGTTAATCGGTTTAACAACAGATCAGGCCAGCAACAACAGGCAACGTGGCCGGAGTATATTGCTGTTTGGCTTGCAAAGGAGAAGCAGCCTGCGAGCGTACGATTTCGCTGCGGGTTACAATTACGAGCGAGGCGCGTAATTAAAAGCTGATGTTCCTCATTTATTAATGCTACAAGACGAGTCCAGCCACAACGTCGATGCACAGCCACGCAACTCGCTTGTTTTAATGCCAAACGTCATCAGTCTTCGACTACCGTCTACGTTCTCCGCCCCATTTGCCGATGCTTTCATGCCTTTATGTCTCATTTGCATATTTCTGTCCTGGAATGCCACTTCAACGGCAGCAGTTTTAATTTACTACGATTATTTTTTACCAGTCGCGAATTATCTTGCTCGTTAACCATCATGGATACTTTGTTTACTTACTTTGCAAAAAAACTGTTGGTTATGATTGTTGAATTACGATCTTATTATTATGTGGTATTTGTTATATACTGTTTGATCATTGTATATTGTCTCATCATAGTTATATAGAATTTGTATAGTTATTGCATGCAGTCTTATTGTGTACAATCATATTACAGTTATTATGTGGAATTTAGGTATTGCATAAAGTATTGTTTGGTCTCATTTTGGTTACTCAAAAAACACTTCATTATGTATGGAGGTTATGTTCGTTTGATTGTCACGAGTTCCTAGGCTCTCCCTAAACTGTTCCTAACCTCCCTACGCATGCACGATGTTGATCTTTTAAATATTGTATACTAACCTATATTTAAATACAAGGTTTCAAGATCTCATAAATACTTCAATATTAAATTCACATCAACTAAAGAGGTTAATTTAAATATCTGAAGGGTCGTGTTTCAGGTAAAATGAAGAAGATATCTTCGTCCATCCTTGACATCACGCTTCTTCTCTCTTTATTTCAACTCATTTGGCTACAGAATATCACAACATGATAGAGATCGAACTTTAGATAGAATTGCACCGATCGCTGCAGAACATGTCGACCAAATCGAAACACCAAATTGTACAACAAACTTTATTTGAAAATTTTTTAATCATTTTTACATATAGACATGTTTGAAAAACTCTGAAAGTAAAGATGTTGAAATTTATTTTTAAAATGACTCAACGTTAAATTTTGCTTATTCTCAAATTTTGTATACATGTCAACTTATAGTTAAAACAATCTTTGTGTACATATTTTTCTAAATAAATAACACAATTATTAAAGACACATTTTAATAGTAACCAACGCAATTTAATTTCTAGCCACTTCAATTAAATTTTAATAGTAATGACAAAAAATTGAAAAAGTACTGCTTCGATTTAATCGATAAAATTCGTCAGCGAGATCGATGTTAACACCGTAACGAGTAGTTAGCGCCATTAGGCTGCTCAACGACATATCATTGTTTATTAATTACGCACACTTGACGTACAAAACAGCAGAAGTAACGATGCTCACAGACAGACAACGATACATAGATTAAGTGGCTACTTCCACATTCATAAATATACTCTTGATACTTATGCAACAGAGCTGCATACAACGTGACGATAATAAAATACAATCTCCGACAGTGACGGATTTTATCTTCGTGATTTCATACTTGCTCTCGTTATTCTCCTTTTTGTATACAGTCATCGACGTCGTATCTCTTCTATGATATATTTCGTCGCAATAACAATTGCGTTCATTTCAGCTGCAGGTACTTTTTAAATGTTTGACGAGGCTTCACGTAGTTAACTCATAAAACAAAGGAAATTATCTAACGAAACAATGATCTGTCAGTGACAGATTTCAGATGTCTTACTCTAAATTACAAATCGGAATCGAAGATAAAAACGATACAATTTATATTCCATCCATCACTTCTACTTTGTAGAATGTTAATTAAAAATAAATTTCGGTTTCTCAAATGTTAATGAAGAAATAAAATATTTTTTATCTTCAACTTTCAAACATTCACATGATAGAATTGTGTAAATTTTGTGCGAATTATTATTGAAATTTATTATTCATTTATCAGATGGAGATATCAACGCTGTACAAAAGGAGAACAAAGAATTGAAAGCATACAACAATTCTGTTTCTGTCTCTATACTCTCTTTCGTTTAATAATCGCACTACCTCTGATACTATTACGGAAAAGTTCACGATAACAATACGTTGTCACAAGACTCGCTTCTAAACATTTCTCTACGAAACAAAAGTAGCCTGCGAGGTTCGAAGTTGCCGAAGAAAATATTTCTTTATAGCGAACTAAATCTGATCTCTACTTTTTGCGGAAAAGTGTAGATTTACAATTATAACCATAAGGCGACGTTTTGTTTCTTTCTACTAGTTCTCTTCGACTTTTCAAGCATGCCTTTCACGCTAAATCGTTTGAAGCGCTGTACACAACAGATACACATAAGAATCGCAAGAATTCCTTTGAATTATTTTGTACCAACGGTGTCAGGTATTTCGTTTACGATTTAATCAATCAAATCGTAGAGAAGGTGCACTACCGGTTATAAGTCATATCATATTAAAATTTCATTTTTCAAGAAATAATTGAACGTCTAAAATATTTAGATAAACAATTGTGACTTCAAGAAAGACAATGACTTCAAGAAAAACAATTATGTATATCATAACAAATACGTATAATTTATGTTAAAATATAATAAATTTCTATCAAGTTATAACTTTAAAAAATGACAAAATAATTCAGTAATTTTTAATGGTTTGAAGGTTCATGGAATAAGTGGATTCCATGAAATAAGTATACGTTTGATAAGATTTGCTCATTTCGAGGAATCTTTGCGATCGCACAAGACAGCAATTCGCGATTTAATTAACAATAAGTACATCGTTTATTTATACATCCATTCTTACACGTGGATTTCGCGTTGTTTCGTGAATCGGTAGCAACTAAGTCGACAAAGATTTTTCGATTTCGAAGCATTTAACTACGAACGAAATTACATCGATGTTTATCGATTCCCTCTAGATCCTCTATTACTTTGTATAATATTTACTCATTGCGTGAACCAAGAGATCAGCACACGGCGAATCAGGGATTTGTTGTTTCGCTTTTGTACCAATGTTGAGTGTTACATCGATCAACAATGTTTATAGGTACTCTGCTTACATTAGTTTAGGATCGACAGTTCGGAAAAAATGTTCATAACGAGAAATCGAGAAGATGGTGATTATTTGCAATTTTATTTCAGAACAAGATTATTTGTAATTCTATTTATTATAGCACAAGTTTGTCACAAAAATACATGAATAGCTCAAGAGGAACATATTACACAACTTTGTGAAAAATTAGATTTTATAAAAAGTTTTTTGCAAGTGTATCTTTAAAGGGTACAAAAATAAGTATTCATTTTGCTAAAAGTTGATCTTCATTAAAGATCAACTTCTTAAAGTGACGTTCATGAAACGATTCTTTCATACAAATAACAATTGTTAATGACCACAAAATTTCCTGTACCAATAAAAATTTAATTTAAACAGAATTTTTTGCAGTATGCTCACACTAACAAAATGTATGTTTAAAAAGAATATTAACAAATTTAAGTGAAATGTAATAAACAAGTGATGGAACCATTTTTGATAATTGTAATATTGAAAGGTCTGAAATGAACGAAGATCCTCGTTATAAACATTCTTCCTCGTGTCGCAGGTTAATTACTTAACTATTATAATTACTATACGTGTATTCACAGTTTCATAAACACTTTCTCGTTGCAAGAACGCAAGTGGATACGAGTCGCCAGCACGATTCAAGAGTTCCTACTCTATCATATGAAAATTGTTTATACCATCGATATGACAACAATAATAAAGATCTACAATAATTCCTTCTAATCCATAATAATTTAACTTGCAAACGAAAACTTAAATTACAGTTGTATCAACGTAACAAATATGCAAATGTATTGCAAATGTGTAGAAAATCTGAGGCATTAGAACAATTTGCTAAATAATAATTAAAAAATTGATAGCTCTATTTATAATTACTATTGAACATCAATAATTCGTATTTTCTTTTGAAGAACTACTTAATTTCAGTTCTAGTCGATTTGTAAAATAAAATTTCGGTAAGCAATAGTACAGCTTTAAAGAACTCGTCGAGATTTCGATGAATCGTTACTATCAAATTATCGATTATGGCTCTCGAACACTTCACTCGGAAGCAACACGAGCGTATAATATACTCTGGTTTCTCTTTAGTACAGTATCAAATATAGATATACACAGTATCGCTAAAAACCATTCAAACGACGCCATTTTTTCTTGGAGAATTTTTATATAAGTTGGTTAAGAGATGTAAATAGAAATGATAATCGACAAAATTTGATGATGGCAGTCGTAAATACTTTTGAACGATACTGTATGTATATATACATGTGTGTATGTATATAATATATATATGTACGTATATAGTTAGTCTTTGCATTTCTCTTTGACATAATTCATGATAATCGATGGATATGTCGCGTATGTATAATAAAAGTGTTTTAGCAATAACATCGTCAATATACATCTATATTTTTCTTGTCACCGTATATTTTCTCTTTTTATTATACTGTACACTTGTGAAATGTGTGCGTTAAGGTCTAAAATAGATTAATTTCCTTAAAAAATAAAAGCCAACATTATATTCACCCAATAAAATGTACGAGATACTCGACAAAAAGAATCAATAGCTTCTTCATAGTGACACTATAAAGATAGTAGAAAAGTGATTGTGAAAGATCGAGTTCAATGAATATCGATGTGCGAAAATTGTGTTCCTGATGTCACTGTACGAAACAGTTCCTAAGGAAATAAGACTACTGCTCAAAATAATTAAACTATGATTATACAGAACTGAAGCTAAGCGTGAAACGTGTAAAAGGTATTGTCCAATGTTTCTTTCATAACAGAGCTCCAAGCGTTAATTACTTTGAGCAGTACACTGTATAATTCTATGTTCAATCATAGAATTCTGTGTTCAACCATAGAATTATTCAACTTAAAACAACACAAGGATAATGTTGAAACACAACCATGTTAGCACAGCCTGTTACACTGACTTCCATGAAATTATTCTGAAACAGAGTGAGCACTTCTTGTTTCTCAACAACGTCAAACACCTTTAAACATCGCACGAATATCTGTACAAGATTGCTGGCGATTTAAACAGAAACTTAAACAATTTTTAAACACAACGATTCGTCACCGGAGCGCACTAGTTTCCCTGGGAAAAATGGCGATATTGGGAAGGTAGCTCTTTGCGCAAATTTTTATGGTGGAAGATTGGAAAGGTGCTATGTTCACCACTTTCCATGAAGGAGAACATTTTGTTCAGAGGGAGTCTATGGCACCATTTTTAATTTCCTCAAGCTCCATATTACTAGTTTTCTCAACAGTCGATTCCACATCGCTTATTTCTCCACACCGCCATTTTGTCTAGACAAGAGGAGCTTCCATTTTCAGTTTCCTCAAGTTCCATATTACTAGTTTCCTCAAAAAAAGTAGATTCTATCTAGAAAAGTAGTTTCCCTATGAAACTCCAGTGCCACCTTAAGCAAGATAACACTACATCGTTATTTCCCCCAAAGAAAATCCCCATTTCTTCCTCTGATAAGTGACCCAAATACATGCAAACTAAAGCACTGTGTGGTAACCATTAAGCACCAATGAATTTCCCATTTTCCCTAGGGAAACCTTCGGCCCGGTATTGTATACAATTGTCCCTATTCAAAGTAACATTAGAACACTAAATGTCCCTATTTAAAGTAACATTACGACACTAAATGTCTCTATGTAAATTAATATCAGGACACTAAATATCCCTATTAAAAGTAATATTACGACACTAATTGTCTCTACATAAACCGAAGTCAATAGGGCTAGGAATTTTACCAACGACAACCGAGACCCGAAATAATTCAGAATTTGTGCGTTTTGAACAGCCAGACCAGATTCGCACGACCCTCCTGTCTCACCACCAACTTAATGTAGAAACCAGATTGCTCCAATTGCTGTTCCTGTTTCTGCGGTTCCGGTTCGTGCACACGAATCTCCACTTTATCATGTTCCCTCTTCCTCTTCTTCGGCTCGGCCACCTGTCTCTGCTCGATCCTCTTCTCCGTTTCCGGTTTCCGACCCTCCAGATACAACTGCAGTTGCTGGAATTGAGGACACTCGAACTGTTCCTCGTAACGCCTCTCCTGTATCTGTCGTTGAAGAGCTTCCTCCTGTTGCTGCAATATCAGGTCTTGCTGAAGAGCCCAGTGCACCTTCAACTCCTCCAACTGCAGCTGCAGTCGCTTCTTCTCACGAGTTCGTCGCTGATCTTCTTCCTCCTTCGGTTCCTGTTTCAACGTGGCTTCTACCTCTTTCTTCTTCGCATCTTCTTGCTGTTGTACTTCCTTCGGTATTTGCTGTTGCTCCTGTTTATCCTGCTGTTGCTTCAGTTTTTGATTCTCTTCTTGCTTCAAAAGTTTCTCTTCTTGTTTCTGCAGTTTCTCTTCTTGTTTCAGTTTCTCTTCCTGTTTCAGTTTCTCTTGTTTCAGTTTCTCTTCTTGACGTTGCTCGTCCTTCTGTTTGTTCGAGTCCTCTTGCTGTTTCTTCTGTTCCAGTTCTTTCTCGCGTTGTTTCTTCAACTCTTCTTCCAGCTGCTGCTTCTTCGACTCTTCTTCCCGTTGCTGTTGCTTCTTTCTCTCCTGGTCCTCTTGCTGCTTCCTGATCTCCTCCAGTTGCCTCTGTTCTTCCTGTTCCCGTCTCACGTCGATTCGTTGCTGCGAATCCTCTTCGTCCTGCTTCTGCCAGTGTTGCTGCTCAGCTGTGCCGTTTTTACCTTCAAGTGGGTGCGAGACCGCATTGTTAATAGGAATTTCCTCGGGTCGAGGCTGGTCCGTAACGGCCGCGGTCAGTACGGCTACCTGAAGTTAGTTACTTAGTTGCTACCTGAATGCTGCTTCTCATCGGAGCCCTCGTCGGACCCTGTCGAGCTCAGTGACGTGTTGCTACCGTACGGGTCCTGCAGAGATGACTGCACCGACAGACTACGGTCCTGGTGCCTCACTCTGTGGGGTGACAATTTTCCGGGGTCGACACTGGTTGGGTCTGCCTGCAACAAATTCACTGGTCAGGTCACTTTCGGGGTTCAGACGAGACATACTGGAACCAGTTCTCTCTACGGTGTGCACTGTGCAGAGCTGGAAAGTTATCGTGCTGAATGTGGGCCTTATTGCATGATCTACTTTTATATTATCTTACATCCTGTATTATTTATCTTATACATTTTTTACTGTCTTATCTGGTGTAATTATAGAGAGACATCTTGTTTAGATACTTGTCTAGAGACGATTACTTCAAACGAGCTTTTAATGCTCTGTGAAGATAAATGCTTTCTGTCTCATATGTGAGGTTATCATCATCTAGTAATAATACTAGATGTACTCTAATCCTTACTCTGTATTATATTAGGAACCTTGTCAGGATATTTCATTCAGAAGTCACCGCAGCATCCATAAAGTATTCTTACTATGTACATTTTGACTCATGGATACTTTTAATGTATGTTCTATATTTATGATAGGTGTTAGGATATTTCACCTGTTGATACAAGGACTCTAGTACTATATTAGTATGTATTATTATGAATCTGAAGGTGGAACTTGAAGATCACAGTGTATTTTAGTATATCTTTCTAGCTCTGTATAGTACCAAGGGAGGTGGTGAATATCGAGTTATAGGTACAGTAAAATATTTAGGTATTCATCAAAGGAACATACAAGAATTGTTGTTTGGAACAAACAAATTAGACAATTAACGTCTCCACATATTTTGAAATAAAAATTTCTCTGTTCCATTGGTGAAAATGTCCTAAAATTCTGAAGGGTGTAATGATGAAGATTTAGGACGATTCGAGAATTTGCATTATAAACCTCTCAGTAATTAAATAAATTTGAAATGTTATTTTACATAGCAACTAATAATATAATTGTGGAATCAGAAGAATTTGTCGCCGATTTTATACTGTATTTATATGAATTTATTATATTTTACAGACATTGTGTCTCAGAAGATGGAGTTTAAGATAAAATGGAGAGGAAATGAACATTTGCTAAAAGGATGAAAGTGTTACGATAAATATACTTAGGCAGATAATTTCTTTAACATATACACAACACGTAATATTCATGTATAACAAAAGTGTCAATTAATTGTAATAAAGTGTACACGAGTAAAATGTCTTTTTACACTTACACTGCTCAAAAGACTTAAAAGATTTGTAATGAAACTGTATTGTTCATACAGTATTATATTACTCTTTAATTAACTTTTACTAAAAAATAAGTTACAAAACATTTTGAACAACATAACCTTCTAATATTTTGAGCAGTGTAAAAAGTTCTAACATAAAATGTACATTTCTAAACAATGAGACATGAACACTAAACAGGAATCAGGAACCATTTATCGAATGCTATAAGTGAAGTCGCAGGAGAATGTAAGAAATTAAAAACCAGAAAACCACAAAAGTCCACAACTTTACCCTATGATTTTCAATTTACGTAAAATATGAGATAGAAATGTCTTATGTACAAAAGACATTTTCACGCAATTAATCTTCTTTTGAATCGCGAGGATCGATCTCTGCATGCTTCAAAAGAAGTAGAAACAAAAAGCAAAGGGGTAGATCCACAGATATACAAATTGAATATTCTGACGATCATGTATCATCACGTGGGACGAATTTGTATATTCAAACGGAATTACACTGTTGTAACCGAAGGAACACGTACATTGGTGACTGTTTAGCTTAACAAGCTACCATTACCTTCATGGGTGTGACTGTTACACATTTTAGTTCATTTTGCTAGAAACGCACAAACTATAATCCTGGAGCCTACACTAAAAGTGCTGCTTGTAACAGTGTATGTTTCGAAATTAATCACGATCGTAACTTCGTTTCGTATGTTTCGAACAGATATTTTGGTAGTCATCTCTGCGAAGCACAATTCACTTCGTGAGACAAAGATCCAAAAGCGTTCAGATAGCGTTTTCGATTCGAAACAGAAAGAAAAAGCTCTGATAAGAAGTTTGAGATCATGAGAATGAATGAAAAATAAAAGAAAAAATCGATAGAAACTGTGATTAGCTCGAGTGTTATTTTCGAAGTAACACGCACCTGATAGGCCAGTGCGTTCACTATTATCCCTGAGGGAACCAAGCCTAGGGGGTGAACCTCCCTCATCAACACGTTTGCAGGAATTTTGTGAAATTGAATGTACTCCAGGAAATTGCCAATGACGTCCTTCAACACTGTGTTCTGGTTGCTGTCGCAGTACTTCTTGCTCCACATCAAGGCCGCCTAGTGATCACAAAATGAACGATTATGTACAATTAGTGGATTCTATTGGACGTAGATCGAATTTTGCACGATTTTAATTAAGAGCACTTTGTATTCAACGTAGTTCGAGTTTGCAACGATTCGAATTTGGCGCGCTTTGAATTCGACGCGATTAGAACTCGACGTGATTCAAATTTGGCGCGCTTGGGATTTGATGTGGTTCGAGTTTGGCACGCTTGGAATTCGACACATTTCAAATTTAACACGATTCAAATTTAGTACCGCCCGAATTCGACGCAATTCTAATTTGAAACGATTCCAAATTGGCGCGCTCTGAATTCGGTACGATTAGAACTCGAACGGGATTCAAATTTGGCGCGCTTTGAATTCGACGCGATTAGAACTCGACGAGATGCAAATTTGGCATGCTTGGAATTCGACACATTTCAAATTTAACACGATTCAAATTTAGTACCGCCCGAATTCGACGCAATTCTAATTTGAAACGATTCCAAATTGGCGCGCTCTGAATTCGGTGCGATTAGAACTCGACGGGATTCAAATTTGGCGCGCTTTGAATTCGACGCGATTAGAACTCGACGAGATGCAAATTTGGTGCGCTTGGAATTCGACACATGTCAAATTTAGCACGATTCAAATTTAGTACCGCCCGAATTCGACGTAATTTCAATTTGGAACGATTCCAATTTGGCACATCTCAATTTCAACGCGATTAAAACAACACAATTCAAATTTGGCGCGTTCTGACTTCAGCGCAATTAAAATTGAATGTGAATCGAATTTGACGCGCTTGGAATTCGACGCAGTTCGAATATAGAATAATTGAAAGTTGGTACACTTCGAATTCGACGCGATTAAAGTTTGACGCGATTGCGCCAAAGGCCCGCCTCCAGAGCCCCGAGAGCAGCGAATTATCGAGCGATTTTACATTTTCAACCCTCCCTAATTTAGTGGAGAATTTTAAACTGGTACTTACTTGGAATTTAGTGAATTCATCAGCACGTAACTCTTCCCTTACCAGGATTAAACGAACTACGTGTTGAGGAAGAAGGGTAAAGGATCCTAAATTCAACACTTCGTTGCCATGTTCGTCAACAAACTCCAATACCTAAAAAAAAAGAATATCAATTTCATCAGTAACAGAAGTTTGAAATTGTTCGAAATCTTTAGGTATAAACAACTTCACAGTTGAGTCACGTGAAACTGTAAATATGACCTCGTGGTCAGAAATGAAAAATACCACGTTCTAATCAGAAATTTAATCGATATAACTTGATACTCTTTGGGGAATCTACTTCGATATTGAAATCAGTGCTGCTGATTATCATCTCGTATCGCTTTCAATCAATGAACAAATAAATGAGTCAAATAAATAGAAACATGTTTATATGCGTTTCGTTATCAGTGACCGTGTGCCAATTTTTGAAGCCACTAATAACATTTTTTATCTTATCAACGAATACATTAATTGTGTAATTTATTAATTGGTTACTTAATTGACTAAGATAGGAGATGTCTTATCGTGCAAAATTATGTGATATTACCTTTTGAACTATGGATTTTGTACATTTGTACTGAATATATCGCTCTGCCGATGCTAGTAAAGCACAAACTGTGTCCACTGTTATGCAGTATTGAACGAAGCCAGCGCAAGCTCTTCTAAGCTCGTCCAACACGTAATAATCAGCAGCGTTCATTACACCTGCGAAATAAGAAAATTATCATGTTTTGTCAGTTTTATGTTATGGTCAAATAGTTTATGTTATGGATTAGGAAAATAATGAAAATTTATTTACCCAGCAGTGTCCTTGGTTGCAATGTCACACATCCGGTATGAGTATACTCGATCAGCTGACGGAACACATCCGGTTCAAACTCCTCGATGATTAAAGTGTGATGCTGATTCGGCTGTGAATTCAAATATTCGTAAGAACAAAATAGAGTGAACGAGGTTGTTCAAGTTGAAGGTCCATGCTAAGCGACTTGCTCGATGCATTTAGTGATGAACTTGATATACTATTTATGAAAATAATTATGTGAAAATTTTATTCTGTAATCCTTTCGTTACTCGAAGTTAATCTCTACTATTTGAAACTTGAGATTTCCAAATTTTCAAATTTCTATATTTTAAAAGTTTTATATTACTGAAACCTTAAATATTTGCTATATTTTCAAATTTCTATGGGACCAAATCCCTATATTACCAAATTTCTACATCTTCAAATTCCTGCATTCCCAAATTCCTATATTCCCAAATCTCTATATGATCAAATTTCGATATTTCGAAATCTCTGTATTCTCAAATCTATATATTCCCAAATTTGCATATGACCGAATCCCTATATTACCAAATTTCTACATCTTCAAATTCCTGCATTCCCAAATTCCTATATTCGCAAATCTCTATATGACCAAATTCCAATATTTCCAAATTTCCATATGACCGAATCCCTATATTACCAAATTTCTATATCTCCAAATCTCTATATTCCCAAATCTCTACGTGGCCGAATCCCTATATTCCCAAATTTCTACATGACCAAATCTTTATACCCCCATATCTCTACTTGACCGAATCCCTATATCCCCAAATCCATACATCCCAAATTACATTTCCAAATCTCTAAATTCGTCAAATATTAAAATACTGAAGTACGAATTTTCAAAAGTTTCCAAACTTCCCAAGTTCCCAAATTCTCAAATCACAAAATTCCCAAATTTTCAAATCTTATCAATTGTACTTGTCCTAACATTCTTGCAGCACTAAACTTTAAATCACCAAAAACAAATAAAACAAATATCAGACATACCTATACATGCAAGATACAAGAATATCGCAACGAAAGGGTTAGCATAAGTTTATCATACAATTAATCAATCATTTTATTCTCAAAACTCTCTCATATTTAACTCTCACACGTGAACCATCCGAAACATGTGACAAATGTTTTGTTCTCCGAACGTAAAATATAAAAATTCATCACAATTCGCTTAAGCATTGGTAAAAATTTACAGAAACGCTCTCGTGTCGCAGAAGGTTTGCGACACACGTGGCGTAGGTGCAAATTCTCATAGGCAAACTACTGTGCTTCTAACACCATCGCTAACTCCACCACTACTTTTACGAAGACTGTGAGATGCAGAATTGCAGAATCAAATTGTGCCGTTCTTTTTTTATCGTGGATGATGCTCTTGATCGTGCCACTCTACAACTATATTGCAAATTCGATATGTCTACCTAAATTAGCTATCATTGAGACTGCATATTCAATTTAAAAACTGCATGCCAACTGAAAGAGATAGATTGACACGATTGAATGTCTCGTTAACGTGCACAAATTGCTTCGTGAATAGATACATTCTAATTTCCTACAATCAAGCTGATTCTTCAAAAAATTCGTGTCATTTGTTTTAATAGACTGCAATGTACGTATGCTTTATTGTCACTTTTTTTAGATCAAATATTTCAGTATTTTATTTTGAATGATTTTATATATTGACTGACTACATTGACTCATTTTAAATATTTTATATTGAATGATTTTATATATTGACTAATTGCAGTAACTGACATTAACTGTTTGACGTTGAATGATTTTAAATATTTTATAAAAAAATTGATTTATTTGTAGCTTTCTTGAAAGATCATTTTGTACATAGACTTGAATTACAGTTGAATATTTTTGCATCAATAAAAGGTAATGACATAATTTCTAAATGATGAAATGTTTCTATATCTTTCAGTGAAAAAATCTGACACACTGATATTGTGAAAATCATTTACATATTATTTACAACAATAATCACATCATGTCATTTTATACAAATTCTAAATTTAACCTGTTTTTTACTGTCCAAGAAATTGAATTAATGAGAAAAATTGAAATAAAGAAGAATTTGAAATAAAATGGAAAAATGAAGCATTACATTTCACAAAATTATTCCAATGTCCCAAACAATAATTGATTCAACAATTCTTGGGAAGAAATAAGAAAGAGAACTGTTGAACCATTTATCAATGGCGAACTTTCTAAATAATTTCACAACATCAATGGGACAATTTCATCTACATCATGCAATCATATGTACGATAGAGTAGATCGATTCTCGTCAGGGTGTCCTCTAGGAATCACACAGTGAAACAGTTTAAGAAAGAAACGGTTCAATCCGATGTATCTAACTTCTCTAAATTGAAACGTTCGGAGTTGGAAATTAAATCGAGGACTCTCGTCGACGTCCATTTCTCTTCTAGCTACCGAAAGAGTTTAAGAAGGTGTAGAGAAACAGAGAGACGTTTCATGAGCAGAGTGACAAAGAGGGCAAGGAAAAAAGATCGAAGAGCAAAGACTTTTTAGATGCAAAATGCTATAGAGTTACGTTGATAATACCTCTTGTATGGGGGCCAACTGCTGCGTGAACCCTGACCGCTACACGACACAATCAAAAAACGCACACTTACTATTTCTATCATTCGATCGATCGTGTTCGAACGCGTGCCGATGTCACATTGAAAATTGGCAACGGGAATTACTTTTCAACTTATTTGCTAATTATCGATGTCACATAATTATGGTTAATTACGGTACGAAGTTGATATATGATATGTATTTTTATGATATATATGTATTTTTATTAAACATATATAGTTTTATTTTAGAGATATCTACAGGGTACAGGGTGGGTCATCTGATATCCATCTTGACTACAATCAAGTTTGTGAAGAAAAATTAATTAATTTTGCATTGTTTCAAGTTTAACGGAAAATACAATAGGGAATAAATAGAAATTTTCAAAATGGAAACGCATCAAGGATTTTTATATTCTGCGACATTTTTTATAAAAATTGTACGTTCTTCATAACAGAACTGTAAAATCTCAGGCTTTAATAATCAAGCTGTGATATTTGTAGACAGAATGAAATTGTAAGAAGAATAACACTACCCTTCTTGTTAATTAAAAGTTGAAATTATGCAACACTGTTTTAAACAATTTTTTCATACAGCTAATATTGACCTAAATCATGATAATATTAGGTGACTCACCCTATACTGTACAATAATTGCTTTCTTAATCAACATCTTCAATTAAAATATTCAACGAATCTTTTCTAACGAAAATATTTAACCTATTATTTTCTTTGGTCACTATTCATTTAATATCTTCTTTAATTAAAATATTAAATAAAAAGGAATGAAACTTCCAGTAATAAAATATGATTCTAATCCACATATGCTTAATAACATAACATAATACACATACACATATTAATACACATATAATAATATAAGATGATTTTAATCCGCATATGCTTAATAATATTTGTACAAAAGTTTTCAATGTTTCTTTTAATCTCCATGGTTCTACTTCCCGGTAAAGTAGATCTGTGACTATTGTACGTGTAATAGTGAAATATACTTCAGACGGGAAGATTGCAAGGAAATGAGCTTTTCGCAATTACCTGTTGCGCAGCATTCTGCAGATTTAACAGCGGTTCCGAGCTTCTTTTCAGGAACAAACGGATCTTGTTTTCCCGAGGAGGTGGATCTTTCTTGCGCTGTGGACTCGGTGCTTGGTAAAGCATTTTGTAAAACACTCTGTAAAACAAACAATTTTATTACTAATAAAATTGTTCGAGTACATTTTCCTGAAAAATAATCAGCGAAGTATCACCCTTTCTGTTTAAAGACTTTAGTCTAATTGAATTCAACTACCTTTCCTGCAGAGCAAGCTTTCTGGTATCAAATCGAATTTGTTACTAAATAATTAGTTTATCGGAGGTTCTATTGTTCTGTACACCCTTTAAACTTGCAACTGTTCAGCAAAACACGCATGACGTGTGTAACATTATTTTTAACTACAGAACGCAGCAGTAATGTTTATACAGAAACTTATATAGGGTGTTTTGTGAAACACCTGCAATACGTCACTTGTTTTCGCAGATGAAAAATGTCAAAGGTAACTCAAACATAATTCGGTGCCAAGGAGAAAATGTGACAAACAAAAATTTGTTCAGAAAGTCAAACTTTTTGAAATTTCAACACCATTGACGTCATCCATGTTTTTAACGCGTTCACTATAAACTCGATAAACAATGTTCCCCTTTGGAATCTGCTTTTGTTGTTACGAAACAAGAGAAATAGGAAATCTAGGAAGAGTATAATAAGAAGTGGGATTAGAATATAATCTCTGAAAGATTGCCAGATTAAGAGATATTTCAAATATGAAGCTCGATATGAATAAACATATGCATTTCGAATAATTCACGACTTGTTGAGGGTTTATACCTTAATACCTTTTGAAAGATTACCGATGTCAATCCACGAGTTGGCGAGTGAAGAGGCTTACGTGAAAGAGTTAGTCCAATTGGTAGGAATAGAAAAATGAACGCTTTCTTTCCCAAATTCCTATATTCCAAAATTCTCACATACTTGAATCGCTACAACCCCAAATCGCTATATTCCCAAATTCCTCATTCCCGAATACCTACATTTCCAAATCCCTACATTTGCGAATCCCTCCATTCTGAAATTCTCACATACCTAAATCGCTACAGCCCCAAATCGCTATATTCCCCAATTCCTACATTCCCGAATACCTACATTTCCAAATCCCTACATTCCCAAATTCCTATATTCCGAAATTTTCACATACCTAAATCGCTACAACCCCAAATCGCTATATTCCCCAATTCCTACATTCCCGAATACCTACATTTCCAAATACCTACATTTCCAAATCCCTACATTTCCGAATCCCTCCATTCCGAAATTCTCACATACCTAAATCGCTACAACCCCAAATCCCTATATTCCCAAATTCCTACCATCCCGAATACCTACATTTCCAAATCCCTACATTGCCGAATCCCTCCATTCCCAAATTCCAATATTCCAGAATTCTCACATACCTAAATCGCTACAGCCCCAAATCGCTATATTCCCCAATTCCTACATTTCCGAATACCTACATTTCCAAATCCCTACATTTCCGAATCCCTCCATTCCCAAATTCCTATATTCCGAAATTCTCACATACCTAAATCGCTACAACCCCAAATCGCTATATTCCCCAATTCCTACATTCCCGAATACCTACATTTCCAAATCCCTACATTTCCGAATCCCTCCATTCCCAAATTCCTATATTCTAAAATTCTCACATACCTAAATCGCTACAGCCCCAAATCGCTATATTCCCCAGTTCCTACATTCCCGAATACCTACATTTCCAAATCCCTACATTTCCGAATCCCTCCATTCCCAAATTCCTATATTCCAAAATTCTCACATACCTAAATCGTTACAGCCCCAAATCGCTATATTCCCCAATTCCTACATCTCCAAATCGGTACATCCTCAAGTACGGCACAATTGGTCAGAATAGAAAAATAGCCTCACGCGTATTTTCGGCGGTATATTGGCTCTCGCGGTCGTACAATTAGGCGAAAAACGACAGTAAATGTCTCTCAAGTGAGATACTTGCGCGAAAGCAGTTGTCATTATTATTCTTATTTGCCTGTATGTAACTGTGTGTTCACGGTGAGGAGCTGTTACTTTTACGCTCCAACTAGTGGGTTGACATCTGTACATTGTTCGTATGAAAAATTAATACGAACCTACTTCTTGCTGCTAAAACAGCCCTCACAGCACAAACGGGTTCTCTGGTGTCACCCACGAGGAATGTTACGTCGCATAGTTCTGGCATGCTAGCCAGAAACTTCATGTCTTCGGCCAGGCCGGTCTTATTCTCGAATGTAGAATAATCCGACTCGTCGGCCATCCCCGACCCTGAAGCCTCCGGCATCGTGTTGGTATTTTCCTATAAAGAGAATTGTACAAACCTAAACGTAAAAGTTGCAATATCTGTAACACAGTGTAGCATTACAGTACATCTTCATTACCAATGGCGACCATAACCTCAAATATAGAATAATTATCGAAAGAAAAGAGGGACAGATAATATCGTTGGTATTATACATTTGTCTTATTAATAAGACATCAATTATTAAACCCAGATTTTATGATTATCAATGCTTATAACAAATGAAATTCGAATATTTCTTACTACGTATTTTCACTATGGTTCTCGATTTGAATATTAACCGAATGAGTATTATCTTAATAACTCTCAATATTCTCCTTAAAAATAAATTTAATTACGCTTCCTTAATTTACGATAACTAGACTGCACAGTTGGAATATAAGAATTTTTATAGAAACTAGAATATGTACGCATAATAATTACCAAATTCTAATCATGAGTCTAATACATCATTTTTAAATGAAATTGCAAATATTTTAAAAGGAATTCTTTTACAAAAAGTGATGGATACAGTATAAATGATATATATACTACATTCAGGAATTACAACTTTCAAGATCGAGGTTCCAACCTCATCATTGATCACCGTAATGTTGCAGTAACACGAGAAACGGCACTTACGTAAAGTACTATAGGAACGGTGGATTTCTTTCTACAAATTAACGACACGAATGCTAGAGTCACATTCTGTTCCATTAAACCACCATCATGATACCGGTATAATGTACGATATATTATTATAATATATATCAACGGAGAAAACTTTCTGAACTCATTAAAGGACAAAAATAAATTTCAGTTGAACCGAAAGGCAAATGTACTTTTGCACACGACACAAGATTAATTTTACAATCGTTTATAAATTAATGAGTATATTGATTATTGAAACAGCGTACAGATTTTCAATGATCTGCATTATTCATTATGAAAATATAATACAAAATATATCAAATTAACTTGATTTATTAAACAAAAATAACAAATTTTAATAAACTTATGATCTGCATACTAAGGTAATGTATCATTAATTTTTTTAAACAAGTTACTGCAGGCAACGTATCTGAATAATTTCATTATGAATATAAGATTAAACTCTATACGTAAACAACATGTGATCATTTATTTTTCCTGCATATAATTTTTTAAGGGTAGCTTGTTGTCTGTCCCTTCACATTACTGGTAGTAAACTATAAAAAAAAAGTTATTTGAGAAAAAACAATTCCTTGCATGATCGAGTTTAATGCATCTATCGAACCGAACGGTTTAAGAGTTGCCGAAGAAAAAATGAGGCGAAAGCACGCTTTAATGGACGAAATGCACTTTGCTTTGCAAGTCCATCGATAAATCAACCCCGAACGAAAGGCTTAACCACCCTTATCTGTAACGAGCTTTGTTATCTACGATGCAGTTAACCCACTTGCCACAGTAGACCTCTTTAATCTACGTTCTTAGCAACGATAAACCTTCGTTTGACCTTTAGAAAACACGAATTATTTAAAACGTTTCAATTTAGGCTCGGAGAACGTTGGTTAAGCTTACAGGGCATATGGGAATTTTTAGTTCTTCATTTGATAGCATGATATATTTTGTGACTGTGCATTATTTACTTGAGAAAAAATTTCAATTTTGAGGTTATACAAATTTTATTTTCATAGTATTTTCAGGTTAGTTAGGGATCGCTTTCTTGACATTGATATATAAATTAAATAGCATATGGTATATATTAGACATGCATGAGAAAATGTATTATACGTACATAATTGATTATAAAATATTTGTATTAATACTTTCATCTGAGAAAGTATTTAATAATTAACATTGATGTTGAATTAAAAAATATAAAAGGAGAGGTAAATAATTTTGAAGCTTACAGAAATTTGGAAAAATATTTCATCGATTATTTATTAACATCTTTCATAATCCAATGATAGACAAATATTAAATACTTTTGTAACATAAGACGAACATATGCATACCAGATTGTATTTTGAACTTCCACAAATGATAATGTATTATACTTAATTCTACTTAATTGTAGAAAACGATAAGAACAAATTGTGATGAACAAACACTTTTGTACCAACTCACTACATTATTGTAAATGTGCGATTAATATTGAGTAATAAATTGACTTCAGTATTATCAAGTACATAAAATTACCAAAAAAAATTCAAAGCAACACAAATGAAACAAACTAAGATTAATATGAAAGAGTTGAAAGATCTGTAAGAGAAATCTAACTTTTTTGCAGTAACCGATACCAAGTATTCTCCGTCCATCACAATAATCATCTGAAGCTCCAGCGAAAGTCAATGTCAGACTCTTAAAGCGACGAAACCGAGGTGTCGCGGAAGCGTAAAATTACCTGTTGCTCGAATCCCGGGGCCCTCTCGCTCGCCGGGTCGCTTTTGCCCCGAGAAAACACTTTTACCTCACTTCCTCTGTTCTACGATCACGCATAATCCACCACACGTCACGTTCACGATATATCCACGAGAATGAGGCTTACAGCATCTCGAGTCCTCTCACATTCGAACAGCAGCGACAAGCGAAAAAAACCACCCTTACTGGCAATAACCGAGAAATGAACCTTCCCAACCAGCCACCCCTTTGCACTCGGGGGTCGTTTTCAGGGCCAGAATATCCAGGGATCGTTCCAGAGACACGCCTGTCACTAGCTACCCCGTGACGCTGACGTCGTTGTACGATTTTTCGTCTCTCACCCCCTACGAAACCGCTCGAACACGCTTCGACCCTTTCCCCAGAGGTGCACGAGGGGGTGGCGGTGTTCGAACACTGTCGCTTTCGTGAATGAACGTACGAAACTCGAAATCGAGGCTGGCTTCGACCACGATGTGTTACTCGACTGCGCCGACGAGCTACACTCCCTCGGGTTAGACCACCCTTACTGCGCACTCGCGGCCGAATTCGCCGAGGGTGAAATGCCCGCTGCGCCTGTGCGACCTGCTGCTCCTACGAAGGACCTCTTCCGTCCTCCTTTCTTCCGTCCACGGACTTTTAAATGTCACCCCGGATACCGGTATCCTCTCGGTAACCCGACACTATTGATTTCGTCTCGGATGGGGGTTAATTTCGTTTTCACGCGGGGTTCTCTGCGAAATGTTTCAATTAATCTCTTCGGGGACTGTCTGAAGGTTGATTTCCCTTTTTGTGCAATTGTTTTACTTAGTAATCAGATTCGATAGAACAAATTGTGTGAGGATTCATAAATTAAATAGGACAAATTGTGTAAGAATTCATAATGAAAAATGTACACGTGTATGATCTTGGGGTGCTAAGTTCAATATAGATTTAAATCTTCAATATAGATTTAAATATATAGATTTAAATCTATATTGAACTTACTGATATGTTTAAACATACCAGTGTCTCAACACTGATTTAATCTTCTGAAGAGTATAATATCTCTTCAGATTTTATCAATTTTTTAAAGAGATCAGTACTGAAGAGGTAAATGAAACTCTTTTAGCCTAGAATTATTTAACAGTACTTATATCTATGCCATTCAAATCATGAACTATTCAAATTCTGAAACACAAATAATATAAAATGTCCTTGAGTCTAAAATTAAGCGATCATGAACCTTTTCACATCTCGCCGCCCCAAAGCGTTAGGGCATGAAACCATTGAATCTGTTCTCTATGCCTTTAAGGAGGCTCACAAAATACTACATGTTTAGAATACCACTCTGAAAATAAACCTGAGAATAACAGGAAGAGAAATCTTGTATGATGCTGCCATGGGGGTGAAGCGAGATGGAGACTACTTGTGTGCCGCAAGGTTGTGAGGGGAATGGACTTCGGATGGCGATGACAGAAATAGTAGCATGAGGATGTTGTTTCTTCTATTTGGTTCAGCAGCAACGTTTGCTTGCTATATGACATTTTCAATAGCGAAAATTTTTCGGATTCAGAAATTCTGAAGACAGATTTTAGATCTGTCCTAAGATCGGGTGAGCTGTAAATATCTTCTAAAAAAGAATTCTTTCCAAAAATTTTGTTCTCAAGTTTCAAAATATTAAAATATTCCAATATCAAATTCTACAATGTACACAGTTATTGAAGATGTTAAAATGTGTCAGATGCGACCAATTAAAAAAAATGTAATGATCCCTAATTTGCAACTCTACTATATGTATGTCTGCAAGGGTGAAGTCAGATAAAATTGTAAGAAATGTACAAAAATAAAGGCTTGTTTCAGATTGTCCAGAGATTAAATTGTGCAGATTTGTATCAAGATCGTACAATTTGTGAATAGTTGTTTATTGTTTGATTAGACGGAAAGAAGCTTTAGAGACGTTAGATAGAGTTCACTCTCGATTTTTCACGCTGGCTTACAACGCGAGCAACGAAAGTGAAGGTAACGTGAACTCCACCGTGACGAATCCGGGTCAAGCTCAAAATCTGGCTCTGTGGACCACAGCCATTCATGTCTGTGGAGGAACTTTCGTCTCCCTCTGGCTGCTCCCGTCCTTTTCTACTAATCAATAACATCCAACCCCGCAACAAGTAGCTATCCCGGCCGAAAGATGGGGAAAAGAACGAGAATCAACCAATATCCATTTCGTTAAAAAAAAAATCATTTTCCACAACATCATCACCTACACAATCATGACTCCATTAAATTCCTTCTTCAAAATAAAAAACAAAAACGTAACTATTTATCGTTAAATCTTATATTATATATTTTAAAATAGTTTATGAAATTATATTTATTAAGAAACCTTGAAATAGTAAAAAAAAATTTGTGTCCTGAGATTCTTTTTATGTAATTATGCAAACTATGTCACTGCTCTTTATTATAGAAGAGTGAAATATTAGAAATTTAGATTATATTGTTCATCGAAAAATTGTTTTCTTGTAATATCAGTGTGATTTGAAGTACGTATAAAGGCGATTTTTTGTAAATATTTTCGAACGATTGAAACATGTGTGTCCTGTGGACGAATGACGTCGCGACGTCGACGACGCCTGCGCGAGAATAACGAACGATTTCATTTCAGTGTCCGTGGCAGCCCTCGATAATTGGTAAACGGTTCGATAAGCACACGCAACGCCTCCTAATCTTATGATTAATTAACAAAAATTTATTCCACGACTGATCATTAAAATTTCGATATTGATTTTTATTAATTAACCTCGTTATCTGTTAAGCAATTAGAGGCTATATTTAATTACAGATTTTCGTGGAAACGATGATCAGTAATGAAGGAATATTGCGTCGAAATGTTTAACGATTTGTTACTAATTAGGTGCAGGGGCGGAGCGTGACGATACTGCAAACGGAAATTTATGATCAAACCAAAATAGTTCAAGGTTGATCAGAACTGTGTCATGACCGAGTTCCATGGTGAACTCCTGATTCAATATCATGTGCAATTATGCAGCGTGGGCGCGTCAAAGGAATTCACGTTGCACTAACAATGAATGCAAGCTCAAAGGAAAATAAGCTGTGTACTTAGGAGACATCGAGGCTAAAAATAAAAGGAGATACTTGTTGATGTTGTAGTTTGAAGCACTGAGCAGATTTTCAAATTTTTTAATTTAGAAATTTGGTAATGTGGTAGAGAATTTGGGGTGTAGGGAATTCGAAGTGTAGAGAATTTGGGGTGTAGAAAATTTGGGGTGCAGAGAATTTGGGGTGTAGAGAATTTGGGGTGTGGAGAATTCAGGTCGTAGGAATTTCGGGGTGTAGAGAATTCGGGATGTAGAGAATTTGGGGTGTAGAAAATTTGGGGTGTAGAGAATTTGGGGTGTAGAGAATTTGGGGTGTGGAGAATTCGGGTTGTACGGATTTCAGGGTGTAGAGAATTCGGGACGTAGAGATTTCGGGGTGTGGAGAATACGGAACGTAGAGAATTCGGAGTGTAGAAAATTCGGGGTGTAGGGAATTCGAGACGTAGAGAATTCGGGATGTAGAGCATTCGGGACATAGGTGATTCGGGACATAGGAAATTCGGGACATAGGTTATTCGGGGTGTAGAGAATTCGGGACGTAGGAAATTTCGTATGTAGGAAATTCAGAACATAGGGAATTCGGAATCTACAGAATTCGATGAGTAAAAAATTCCAAATGTAGGGAATTCGGGACGTAGAGAATTCGGAACGTAGATAATTAGAGACATAGATCATTTCGAAATCTTCCAATTTAAGAATTTAAGAATTTAGGAATCTAGAAATATCAAAAGCTTAGAAAAGATAACCTAAATTCTCAAAAATGTCCCCTACCCTCATTGTCCCCGAGTGCCCTGGTTCAAACAACCGTCCCCGTTTATTTGTCTTTCATTAAGCGCAAAAGACACAATCTCTCGTCACAAACAAATACTCGTAAACAATGAAATATCAACCTGTTTTAAAGCGAACGTTTAATCCTCCGTCATTTTGTTTTTGTACGCGAATAAACGTTTATTTAGCAAACACTCGAGTGTAAATATTCAGCGCATCCCCTAACCGACCCAGAAATCCTATAATTTGTTTATCGATTCAATAAATCACGGAACGCGAATGATAATGGTAGCAATAATCGTTCCCCACAATGTTAACGTAAAACAACATCGATTTATTCAACACAAATACTTGCACGTTACGATAGAGGTTCGTAGTAATGATAATAATGATAATAATATTCATATGTGTATATATACAGGAAATAAGGCACGTTCGATATTACATTAATTAACGTGCGACCAGTCGTCGCTCGGCTGTGTCCATTACATCATTTATCATCGTATCTTCATCTCGCACGATATGCAACATCCTTACCAAATGTAGAAAATGTCATATATATATATAATATATATATATATATATCTATATCTATCTGTATAAACGTTCTCGTTGAATTTCATTCGTCCGTTCATCGACATCCTTCGAAGATTAGAATCCTTTACACCATCTTAAACCTATATTTATATGTATATATTTATATATACTTCCTTCTCGCCTCGATTATTCACACTTTCCTAGTTTTCGGGAACATCTCCATGGTGTCTTAATTAATAGCACGCCACAAAACGGCAAGAACTTTCGTTCCGGAATTAAAATTTTGATATTCGATCGATTTACAGCAACACGTTCTGTGCTGTATTCAAAACTTATACAAATTTAATTTACAGAACAATGTTTTCGACTTCGTGGTTCTTTGTAAACTATGGATGCTGGAGAACATTGCTTAGTAATGGGTTCTCTTTGTTATAAATTTGATATGGTCGCTCAAGGATTAATTTATATCATGCTATGAGTATTCGATACAGATTACGCTATGGATAGTCAAAAGTTTAATACGTAATATGATATGTTGACAGCTTCAAATTTTACTGTAGGGTCTGTTGCGAGTTCTCGAGGTCTTCATACTAGATTTAGATGCTGAAGACATTTACGTTTCGAATACGTTATAATTTGCTGCAGGTTGTGCTATGAACGCAGTTCAATTTAAGATATGTTAGAAATTGAAAACTACTTCCAAAATTTAATTCAAACTATACACTATACTCTGATACTTTATCTTATCTTTCAAGATGGCGAAACACTGTTCTGAACATGATACGAGTGCTGACGTAGGATATGTTATGGATATTCAACAAGTTGCTTCATGTTCGTTCATGTTTCTTTCCAGCATACTCACAAAATGCTCATCACTGGTCAAAAAATACTTCCAATCGTCTATTTAAGAAAAACTGCCCTCCTGTCACATACGAATCATAATATGGTTCACTGTTGACCCACACAGCACAGAACGTGTTGAATTATCATTAAAATCCTTCACAAATCGCAGTGTTCCCTCCGAATGATCGCAATCATCCAATGTACTCGCGTTTCGAATCACTAAGCACAAGAAATGGAACTATGGACAAACACGAGCTTTATCATTAACCGATAATCGTTAATTACGATCGTTCTATATTGTCTCGAAGTTTGAAGATGTTTAAAAGAAAAGGACGCTTCGAGCTTGCTTGTGTCTGACGATGAATTTCTGATGATCGAGTCACATATATCGAGGGTGGCGAAAATTAGTGTACAATAATGATTTTGACGCAATCAATGACGATCGAGATTAGTCGAAATATTGTACAATGTTCCACACACGGGCAGAGGCATTCACAATTTCGTTGGCACGCACAGACACCTGCAGATTATGTTATTTAGCGGAATCTTAATCTTTTTTAACCCTTTGCTGTCTTCACTTTTACTTGCGTTTCTTGCATACTTGTTACAGTATTATTTTATCACATAGTTTCAAAATTATTATATTCATAGGAGAAGTCATAAAATAATTTATCAGGATAAAATATTGACAACTACTGTCATATATTTTAGTCATGTTATAAATTGATACAATATTGCATTCTTATGTTTGTCTAAAATAATTTTTCTGCTGCATTCTGTATGAAAGACAATGAGATTTGATATATTTTGTATAGTAGAATGACTTAAACTAAAGTTTGTCAAATGTTAATGTCATCAACATACTATGTATTTAGTTATAATAGATCAATAATCAAGTTTACAATTTATCATTTTGCTTTAAAATCACCTGAACACAATGTACATCAAACTGAACAAATATGTCACACATTTATTCATTTTCACAATGTTTACTTCGAATGAGCATTGTTATTTGTTCAATTATTTAAAAACACATAAAAATACATCAGCATGTAACTGCACAAACAATACATTACGTTTTATGAAAGTGAAATGAAGGAATCAACAAGTTGTCTGACCACTGGCTGACCCAAACTACTGAATATTGATCGTTCTACGTTTACTATTAATAAATTTTGGCTATTTATACTGTAACTGAGATGAATATTCTATTACAGTCTTAAACAAAATTTTAAACAATTTCTACTGTTCAATAAAATCTTCCTACAACTTAAGTCTTCACCAACCGAACATTTCAACTATACATTAATTTTCTGAATTTAATATTATCTTTTTCGTTGTATGCAAGTGTTTGCTCAGCATAGTTTCGCTGATTTTCAAAAATGTCAGACAGCAAAGAATCGCACGAATTCTCGACGAACCCGTAGCTCAAAGGGAACTCACTCTGCAACTTAATTATTTTCGCACATACACTCGGAAAACTTACATTAGGCGGTATCTAAACTGGCATCGAGATACTTTACATGAATGTACAAAAGTCTTCCTACACCGTAATCGGAATGTGTACCTTAACTTCGTTCGTTTCGTCGTCCCTACGCACTACGTACGAGCTAAATTAATTAGAAAACAATATTTCTCCGTCGTCGTGGCAGAATTATAAATTGTTGGCGATCATTCTTGCTCAACGATTGGAATGTTAGACGCTATTGTAAGAGCTGAGGACGTGGCAGAGAGACGAATGGTGCACAACGAATCGTCAATTTTATATTCATTTCTTATCATTAATTTTACTACATGTTACTAAAATTTATTCAGGATGCAATGAAAATTTACTTGAAACAAAAATTCACTGAATTTTTCATTCTATTAATACTTATTCTTGAAATATACTAAATATAAATGAAATAGAATTTGTTCTATTACAATTTTTAACATACAAATGTAAAAACAGACGACTTTGTTTTTTTTATATAGAAAATTGTGAATTTTATAACAAAATGTTTAGACTAATAAATTAAAAATGGAATCTCAATCGTTTACACTAAACTTTTAAATATAAAATTGTAATAATTAATGGTAAAACATTCGTAATTATTAAACGATAGAACTCTCTGAAATAATACTTCTTACAATCAACGATTCGTTTGCCAATGAAACAAAATCACCAAATCGTCTCTGAGATGGCACTCGTCGTGAGCAGCTTACAAAAATCGCTCGATCTTTAAAACAATGATCTACGAACAAAAGCGACGATCGAAGCTTCCTCCGAAGATCGATGCAATCGCGTTCGTTTATCAATCTCAATAAAATGAACGAATTATTCACTTTTGACACGCTTTTCGCTGTCATTGACGCATTGATTCGCTCTTCGTAATCTCATTATTAACCTAAATTATATATTTATCGAACAACACGTTGATTCGATGGATAAGTACTTGTGCAAAGCTATGTAACTCCATTATTTAACATTCAACTCATCAAACTTTTTAAACGCAACGATTCAACTTCATAAACTATCCGTGGAAATATACAGTGTCACTCGTAATTAATCTTGTGTTGATTTTATTCGTTCGGTTCTTTTGAATGCAGAAATAAATTTTAGGCATCCTCCTTATATTATTTGCTACAGCATTGTTTGTAGGCAATATAAGACTTAACTGTGTATAGTTAAAAATATCCTTCACTTATGTAACCTAGTATTTAAAAATTTCTAAAATAAATTTGATGTTTGCTTTGAATCTAGCTCTGAGCATGTTATTACAATTTGTCGTATAATAGTAAATTTGTTAAATAAAAACTACTAATGACAGCGCTGAGCAAGTGTCACTATGTGTCACATTACACATTCTAAATTTCTCCATGATCCGCAAATAAACTTGAATAATAAAAACCAATAAAAACTACTAACGATAGCTCTAAGTATTGTTATAATTTGTAATATTACATCTTATTTTGTGAATGAGCTTGCAAATAAACTCGTCAAAGAATAAAAGTGGCTAACTATGAACGATAGTTCTGATTAGGTGTCGCTACGTGTCACATTTTCCCCATAAACTCGTTAAAGAATAAAAACGACAATTACGAGCAACACCGTCCAACTGACAAAAAGCACTCGTTAACAAGGAATAAAATTAAAAGAACATCCCCTTCTCGACGAGCTCTTAAAGAAGACGAAGAAGAAGAAGATTGAAATCCTACACCCAACTATTTACCGTTTCACGCTCCTCAGGGAAGCTTTCAATCCTTCAATGCCAGCGAAAGCATTCCTCGAGCCACAATCGACTCTCGATCACTCACAAAGTGTCCCGGGGGTCTTTCATTGTACATCGATTACAGCATATATATCGAAGGGACAGTTTTCTCCTCGATCACCCCTCAAACGACGTTTCTATTGCACTTCTGTCTTACAACTTAGAAAATTACAGTCGCCGTATCGGCCGTTGGATCATTCTCTCTTCGATGCTTGTTACTTTAACGCGTGTTATCACGGAGATTTTGCGTGGTATTCTCGCGATGGATCTCGAGTGTCTGATCGATGACGTTTCGGGACGTTCAAGCCCCGAAACCACGCCGCCTATCTTCCGAAACGGGTTCTAGCGACGGAGTAACGTTGAACAGACACCCAGGAACCCGGATGATCGAACTTCCGGACTAGATCCTTCGATTGACGACGCGAAAAGGCGCGATATCACAGCTTCGTTGGATCGTAATTCTCGAAGGACCACCTCTGTCTCGCTGCAGTCGGAGAACACTCCTCCATGATCAGACGCTGTTTGCTCTCCGTGATCGCCAGACATTTGTCACTGCTGCCGTGTCTGATCTGCTTCGTCTGAAAAGAAAACGGTGGTGTAATGATCGCTTCCTATGGTGTATTTTCTTATTTCAAAAGCTATACTGTTTTTATAGATATTTAGGGTCCACCTCAAATTTACGCAATATTATCTTAAAATATTCCCTTATACAGGGTGTACATAAAAGTATATACTGTTGGATTATTATTATCAGAAATGAACTTAAAGATGAGAAACACTGTTACATCATGTGATCAGGTCTAAGAACCTGAATGTCACTCAAAGAATAATAAAACGATTAATACAATCATTATGACGTGAGAATAAATATGGTGCATGGTTTCTCTTTTCTTTAAGTGAACTTCCAGATTCTTTTATTCTCATAGAATATTGAAAGAGTCATGATCTTCTGAACCTTAAGTAAAGTTTATAATATTGTATTCATAAAATGTAGTATATATTCAAAACATATAGTATAGTATATGTTCATAAAATATAGTACACTATATGTTCATAAAATATAGTACACTATATGTTCATAAAATATAACATAGTAAATATTCATAAAATATAGTATACTATATATTCAAAAAAGAGTACTGTTATTTTTCACCAATTTACAGTATATACTTTTAAATAAATATGCAAGTGAAGTAAGTAAAGAAAAAAATATGAAAAGTAGCAATATTTGTGAGATACAAGATGGTAGACAAAGGGCAAAATCACAATGGGCAGATGACAATTATTTAAGCCCTGATGTAGTTGGGTTAAATGTGAGGATAGCATACCTGAGGATTATAAATCCATTGTTGATTACCCTTGCTACCGTGACATGGATAGAGGATGACATCGGTGCCGCTGTAATCCAAGCACGACTCGTCTCGACGGATCTCCCCGGTCTTGCTCAACATCCAGTACTGTGACAAACGATCAAGATTAATGCCCACGGATTTGACCTCCAACGTTTGCCTATGACCGATGGTTCTGACAGCCGTGTACCTACGTGCGCGTTTACAGAAAGAATCCGGGAAACGCGGGAACGATAAAAACGGGTTTTCCGCTCCGATTCGTTCGAAACATCGCGTACAAAAAATATTCGGAATTCCTCGAATCGTGAATTCGAAACTGTCGACGATTCTGGCCGATTCGCGAATATTTTGGTAATGAATTTGCGTTCTTCCGTAATTTATCGAGAATTGTGTTATGAAATATCCTTCGCATTTATTGCATTTAATTTAAATTTGAGGGAAAATTTATTTACCTTCTGATATTTTGGGAACGTTTCAAATGTTCGGTGAATTTAGGAATTTATGAATTAAGTATAAAGCGATTAAAATTGTTTGGATTTGGGAAGTTTGTACTTTTGTTTATTAAAGATTTTATAAGTTATGCCACGAATTATGATTAAGTATACGGGGAGAATTATTTTCTTAATCGAAAAGAAGTTTCTTTACTGAAGCTATAAAAATCTTCCAAGACCTTAGAACTTTCATTCTACGTTGAAAGTCATTAAACTTTTTAACGCAAACGCAAGACGACTTCGTGTTCGTAATTACTATGACAATATAGCTGTTTCGAATTTGCCCGTGTAATGGTCGGTTAATACTTTAAACCTCCGTGACTCTTTGGAAGGAAATTGCCTTCGGGGTGATTGAAAAAGAGTTTACGCACAATGTAGCTGCAGATATTTACAACTAAACGAGCACAGCACTTATTTATTATGAAGTGAACAGGGAAATTAACATTAACGTTCGATGTAAGTAATTGACATTAACGTTCAACGATTTGAAAAGAAAATTATAAATAAAAAATTCGAATTGACGTATTTCAAATTTCATGGCCAATTTTTCTTGCTATATTTCAAATTTAAAATATGACAAATTTTAATAATTTAAAGGATTTCGGGACGTAGAGAATTCAGGACGTAGGGAATTCAGGACGTAGGGAATTAGGAACGTAGTGAATTTGGGACGTAGAGAATTCGGAACGTAGAGAATTCGGAACGTAGAGAATTTGGGGTGTAGGGAATTCGGGACGTAGAGATTTCGGGGGGGTAGAGAATTTGGGACGTAGGAAATTAGAGACGTAGAGAATTCGGGACGTAGAGAATTTGGGGCGTAGACAATTTGGGGTGTAGAGAATTCGGGACGTAGAGAATTCGGAGCGTAAGGAATTTGGGGCGTAGAGAATTCGGAACGTAGAGAATTTGGGGTGTAGGGAATTCGGGACGTAGAGATTTCGGGGAGTAGAGAATTTGGGACGTAGAGAATTTGGGGCGTAGAAAATTTGGGGTGTAGAGAATTCGGGACGTAGAGAATTCGCAGCGTAAGGAATTTGGGGCGTAGAGAATTCGGAACATAGAGAATTTGGGGTGTAGGGAATTCGGGACGTAGAGATTTCGGGGAGTAGAGAATTTGGGACGTAGGGAATTAGAGGCGTAGAGAATTCGGGACGTAGAGAATTCGGAACGTAGAGAATTTGGGGTGTAGGGAATTCGGGACGTAGAGATTTCGGGGAGTAGAAAATTCGGAAAGTAGAGAATTCGGGGCGTAGGGAATTTGGGGCGTAGAGAATTCGGGGCGTAGAAAATTCAGCGCGTAGAGAAACTGGGACGTAGAGAATCCGGTACGTGGGGAATTCGGAATGTAGAAAATTCGGGGAGTAAGAAATTCGAAAATTTGGTCTGTAGATTATAAATTTGAATTGACAACTCGCTATAAAATTTCAATTTGTATATTCGCATAAGAGAGCAAGGAACTCATTGCGATAAATAACAAGCGTCCGAGGACCAACAGTGGCTTATATTTATTCAAATTGTAACACGTATGCCATCACGCTATCAGAACCATCCAGGTTGAAAATTTCAAGGTTTTCAGCCGCTGTCGTGCAACTTGTAGACCCAAAAGCAGCAGGATTCTGGATAATGAAAAGCGGGTATTAACGCCATGCACGAGTTACCGCACGTTAACAACCAAGCATTACTATCTATATCGATTTTGTCGCCAGGGGGATACATCAAACCGCCATAAAGCATGTTCAGTAAGAAAATGACGGTAATTATGCGAACAACTTCCGTTTCGGAAAAATATCAGCCTGTCGCAAGGTAATTTGCCCTCTGATGCTCGAAAATCAACGACACCTGTTTTCTCACCGTTTTTTAATGATCTTTTTCCTACGCTTTTATTATGCACGGCTGAAATTGAATTTCTGTCAGGTTACAGGAAAATTGAAACGAATAAATTGATTTTTATGTATCTATGTATGTAACAATTTATTTCAATGTGAAATTTTATCATTCGATCAATGTAAATGTTTCTTCTATGGATATTTTGTAATAAATTGTATTCGATTATTGCAAACAAATGTTTAATATTTTCCCTGATGTATTGTGGAGACAAATGTAATTTATATATGTGATTAATATGTATATTTATGGATGTGTTGATTTATGGAAACATAACCTAATTCTGAACAATGAGGACAGGCAAATATTCGTGAAATATGTATACAATAAAAACATATATTTTATTCAAAATTATGTAAAATCGATTCCTGCCTAGACATAGACAAGCTTTATATATTTTTAACAAAAATACGTATTTACATCAACAACAGCTGAATAAGAAATTGCATAAGTTGTTCGACATAATTCACTATCTATTGAATTACTAAAGAAGAGTGCAGAAGCATATCAAGCAGAAAATGGTAATTAAAGGTTAATCAACGTAAAATGAACATTCTCTCATGCTTATCTCCAGAGCTAGTTTACATGTAACGATTATTACAAGCTGATTCAGTGTTATGAATCGATATAATCATAACAGTGATTATGTAATTACAGACACCGTTGAACACGAGGATCTATGTCCAATAATTCATTCATAGGCCAGTGATCCAATAATTATACCCATAATCTGCCTTTGTCTAAACAGAAGCTCTCCTTCTGTCAATCAATCGTTATACTATCGGTTATCTAACTATCAATAATTACCCGTTACTAATCTTGTCCGGTCTAATTACAATCTGTCCATCGTCTATAAACCCTCAATCACCGAGATGTCAATTAGCGAGCATCGTTGACATTGCTGGCGCTAACTAGCATTAATCGATGATCGTTACTATTTACACTGACTCTACATTCTGTCTATAATCCTTTTGTACTGCATCGAGTTGCAAATTACGAAAAACATAAAATTGCAGTTACACATTTTTTAATGCACCTGCACCGAGTACGAATTGTTCGTACTTTATTAAATTTTTAAATTACCTCGTGTTTTTAACGAAATTATTAAAATCTTCTCTCTTGTAATTATAATTTCGAGATTATTTTTAATCTAGTTTTATTTTTATGTAATGTTGCAAGTATGTGATGGTTTCATAAATTTCTAAAGTAAACATTTTATAAGTAAATTTCTAAAGTATTCGTTTATTGCTTTTGTTATTAATTTCAGTGTAAATCTTCCGGTATAAGTATCTCATGAAATATCAAAAATTCCACGAAACATTGCAACTTTCCATGTTTATTGAAATACCTGATATCAAAGATGAATGGGATGGAAGTAGCTGTACTTCCCTCATAAAGGATTACAAAATATGTCTTAAACAGTGCTTAAAATACCATCACAGAGATTTAACTCTGGAGAACAATTTTACCTCTCAAATTAAAATTACATTTGCCGAGGGATATTCTCGAAAACTTCCATGAAGCGAATATTTCATCTCGTTGTGTTTACTACAATGTTTCCAAATTTCTGTGTTTCGTAAAATCAGATGAATTAATTTGTATCGTTTTCGCTTTTTATTTATGTAGTAACACTCCCCAATTTAAGGTTTGATACGGTAAAAATTATTATTGTGGAATGAAATAGTATGAACATTTGCAATAATGAAATACCATTTTCATTTATAAAATTGAAACAGTATCAATATTTATAAAAATGAGATACCATTTTCATTTACAAAAGTGAAATAGTATAATCATTTATAAAAATGAAACAGAATTTTCGTATATAAAAATGAAACGGTATTATCATTTATGAAAGTGAAATAGCATTTTCTCATTTACGAAAGTGAAACATTCTTTTCGTTCATAAAAATGAAGCAGTGCATTCATTCGTTGAAACCAACTAATATTTTGGTTTATAAAAATTAAATATATAAGACAAATTACTATATGATTTGTCAAAATTGACAAGAAATATGCAGATAACAATAAAATAATAAAAGAACATCAATCAAACATTTTCTCTTTTTAGTAAATATTCAGGATCGTGTATGATAACTGACCTACTAGAGAGTTGGAGACATCTTACACAGAAATCTTGATATGTTACTATGTATATTTAAACAGCTTTTGAGTATTTTTAAACAATTACTACAACATCCGCTAACGGGATAATTTAGAGCAACCTTAAGAGAAAGCGTGACGAAAGGAAACCGTGAAGAATGAACATAAAATTTGAAGAATCCGTAGCATGAAAATCGAGCTGGTTTCCAACTTCATTACCCCATTTCTCGCGCGTAACTCTCGGGCGATGTTTGAAAGGCAAGAAACAGCGAAAGGTGGGTAAAAATTTGGTGCGCGTCGAGAAACACAAAACGGGGCGGAGAAAAAAGGAAGAAACGGAGGTGGAGCTCGTTAACGTGCGAGACATGCACTGTCACGTCGAAGTCCGTGTTGGAAAGGTTAGCCTCATAACCGGCCACTCGTCTCGTCATTAAAATCACGCAGACGACGAATCCCAGGTCGCGACGGTTCACAAAAGCCCGACATTCCCCCAGGTTCTGACTCGGTTTAACAACCGTGACAACCAGTTACAACCAAAAACACAATCAGTCGCCGCTCGCTCGGGTCCGTAAAGCGTCGCTTTAATTTAGCTATTTGCCCTAGCAATTAAGCCACGGTTTCACGGTAATTAAGCCGCTGCCACGAGCTTTGCCTCTGCCCTGATCAAGTCCTGGTCATCGAGTTTCTATCGGTGTCCATTCACGGACCAAACGAACTATTCGTGCGAATGCGTCCGGTTATTGTATGACTGATGGATTGAGAATGGCTATATACCTGAAGGACTTTCGGTTCGATTCGTCCGAATAACGCGGTTCGGTTCTGGTCCTCTGTATGCTGCTGCGGATTAATGGATGCATTTTTGGGGCAGGAAGTCAAAGCGGTGAATGCTTATTTGCCGATAAATGTTTAGTGCTGGTTCACTGTGTTCGAAAGAGTATTAAATTGGTGACCTGTGCAGGGTGAGAAGTTGAAATTTGAGGGAAGGGGGCTTTGGAGATTTGAAAGTTTGGTAACTTCGAAATTTTAAGTTGGGAAATTTGGGATTTGGAAATTTAGTTTTGGGAATTTGGGGATTTGGGGAATTGACAGCTTGGGTATTTGGGGATTTGGGGAATTGACAACTTGGGTATTTGGATATTTAGGAATTGAGGAATTTTCGTGAGTGGAATAATGAAATTTGTGAATTTATGAATGTAAAAATTTGGGAATTTGAAGATTCGAGAAATTGTGAATTTGAAAATTTATAAATTCGAAGACGTGAAAATTGATTCTAAGAATTTGAAAATTTGGTAATTTGGTGATCTTGAAATTTGAATCTAAAAGAAAATTAACAGCACATCCCAGGGAGAACATCTATCAATTCCAGAGAGACACCAAGATTCTAAAAGAAACCTAATCTCCGCAAAGATCATCGCAAAAATTCGAAAGACAGAAAATTGTTTTCATTGAAAACACAGGGTGCACTAGAAACATTTCTATACAGAACTAGGATAGAACGTTTTGTTGAAAATTGAACGATATGCATACCGTTCGAAATAGATTGATTGTGCGTAGTTACGAACTGAAATCCAACGAACAACAAGTAAAACAAATCGATAAACGTAAATTGAATATGCATCGGCTACAGTTTTCGTCCGCTGTAAATCGAACACTTTGTCAGACTACATGTTCCTATTCCACTTACACAGCTATTTGTTGCCGCTGTTTCACTTGTCTGACCTGCTATTGACTTGTTCTACTTATTCACCTGCTCCCAAATATATTTTCTTCGATACAAAGAATTTTGTATGTGTCGATCGCGTGTTTATTATTGCATATCGAAATGTTGAAATATAGAACAAGCAATGAAAATTGTCCCAAGAATATTATTTTATTTATTCAATACTTTCGAGTGCTGTAGCATATTCGTATAAATCTTTATAACGTCCGACCTAGTTCGGTGACAATCAGTTGTAAATATTGTATGTTTCATTAAAGTTGTTATTTAAAAGGAGAAGAAAAATTATACTGATGCAAAAGTCAAGTTAGCAAAATGTACTAAAAAGCCTCGCATGTTATGTACTTATAAATGGACGTGATATGAACATGAAGCTTATTATACTACAAATGTAATGTAAGTATAAAGAATATTATATGACAAATGTATAAACCTTATTATACTGCAGATGTACTGTAAACCCTATTATACTACAAATGCACTGTAAATATAAATTATGCTACAAATATAATGTAAATATAAAGCCTATTGTACTATGAACATTCTGTAAACGTACATTAAAAATTGTGAAAGTACCTAAAAAAATAACATTAAATAACTATTAAGGTACCTACTAATAACCTAAAACTACGAATTTAATTTATCGCAGGTACATCACGTTGCCCAGTGTTCACAACTAATTACATGGCGAAAATAATCGAGTACAGCCGCGACGAAACTGTGAGCGTACAGGAATTTCGAACAAATTTATCGCCGCAGCAAAAGCGTTAAAAGGTGGTAAAAGTCGCAGACACGGGGCCAAAGGATCGATTTATCAGCAGCTCTATATGCCTGCTATCAATAGCCGTTGAAAGATACATCATAGCCAGCCGAGCGAACATTATTTCGGCCTTAGCGCGCAGTTACACCCGCACCAATAATTTTCCAGCCAGGTGTGGTGGTTCCCACAGGCAGGAAGATTAATTCGCACACAATGGCACGAAACTAAAAATGACGACAAGGAACAGATAGCCGCGGCGAGAGGATGAGTAGCCCCCGGGGTCATCGTATCGCGAAAAACCTGCCGTGACGATTGATGACCGACCGAGCCAGATTAGCGAGCTTACTAATTGCACCGAAACGACTCAGAGCTTAGCGGCGAGTTAGCGTGCCGGCTAAATGTGTCGTCGGTTAATGCACCTGTTTTCTTCTACCGAAGTGATTATCGTAAGTAATCGTCGACCGGGAACGACGGGCCACGTGTGCAAATAGTTTTCAGGAATTTTAATGAGACTTTGATGACGTACGTTAACACGGAAAACTACTGCTTCTGGCTTTCACGGAAAAAGTACTTGAGGTAGATTGATTTAGAAACGTACGGAGATTGATATATTAACGTACGGGGTTGATTAATATGTGGACGTACGGGGCTGATTAATATGTGGACGTACGAGGCTGATTAATATAAACGCATGAGGTAGATTATGAACGTACGAGATGAATATATGTTTGAGGCAAATTAAGATGTAAACCATGGTAGATTATTATATAAATATTCAAGGCAAATATGTAAACATATAAGGTGAATTTAATATATAAATATGTAATGATAAAGTAGATCGTCACCTTTGAGATTATTGTAGGTTAATATATCATTAAATGTCGGTTAACATATTAGTGTTTAATAGTTTAAACAAGACATGCAACAAGAAATTTTACCTCTTACAACTCAAACTTGATACATTTACCAAAAATATTTCCAACTCTTCACTAAAACTTCATCTTCACCGAAAACGATACAAATAGTGAAATTCACTGATTCCTTTGATCTTTTACATTTATTTAAACTGTTCACTATTGTCCCAATGTATGAAACAATATCTGATTCATTATAATGGTACATAACACTGCAGATTACCTACGAAATGAAAGCAAGGTGACATAACCTCAAAATTGCCAGATGCATCAATTCATAAGAGAAAATCATAACCTCAAAATTGCAAGATGAATTAATTCTTCTTCATAAAAGAATATAATTATAATTGTATCACTCAGAAGTCTTTTGAACAGCAAATATTTACAAGAATGTTAATATCGTAAAATAGCAATGACGTACATATGTATAATATACAGAAGCTTCTACTCCTTACAGCTCAACAAGAAATGAATTGTCAGGACACAACTTTTGTGTACAAACATAAATTACCGTATATTTAACAAGTCACGAGCAAGTAGATTTTGGAATATCCCATCACCATCAAGGACCTAGACTTCATAGACAAAAATTGGATAAAAAAAAGCGAAATTAGATCACCGCGTGCCCCACAATTATGGTAAACCGTTTGTTTAAACATTTCTCGTTGCATTCGAATCTCGAATTCGTGTACCTGATTGCCGCCCTGGCGGTGACAGGGATATAAACCCACTGGCTGGTGCAAGTCTTCAGGTTTCCCTGGTGAGTCTATGCATATGCTGCTAACCAGATGCCTGATCTGTAGCGAAATTCAACACATTTGCAAACGGTTACTAACCAACTTACGACCCAGTAGGGACAATTCAATATTGATATTCATATCGGTGATCTTACGTAAACTATTTCCTATCTTCGGTCCCTAAATGAACATGAAAATACGAAACCACACAATAAACACACAGACGCATAATTCGGATGCATAATTGTGTAGTATGCAAGCGTGAGCGAAGCGTTAAAGGGTTAGTGCACTTTGTGAAACGAAAAATCGACTTTTGGTGAAAGATTTTATGCCATGGATTTAATGGAACGATAATTTAATGAACACTAGAATTGCTAAGTGAAGTGCTATATTTACTTGGTGATTTATGATATCATTTTTAATATGTGAACAATTTTGAAACATATAATAATTCAATTACCTATATGAACTTCAAGGTTTAATGATTTCATGGACATTTTCAATATGAAGTGACTTCACAAAACTTGTGAAACAATTACATACTCATTTTCTTTAAACTTTAATCACTAAAATATAAGAAACGTTAAAAAATTTTTAAAACTACGAATGAAAACGTAGTACATTTATATCAGATTTTCTTTAATTTCATAACCTAATAAAAAATATAAAAGTCTACTTCTAATTAACAATTACAATGCTCTTCAGCATAGTTACAACTAATAGTTATAATTAAATTTTGCAGAGGAAAGGCAATTCATAGTGAAAGAAATTTCACCATTCCATGATGATAAAGAAAACAATAGAATACTTTATGTGCAGGCACATAAATGTATGGTGTATTGGATCGCAGCGATTTCGCGCGAGTTGTCGAAGAAAGAAGAAAAAGGAGGGAATCCGAATAGGAAAGTCGAGTTTTCGTTTCGAGCGTGAAAACGAACTGACAGAGAAACAAACGGCTTGACGGGGCTAAAATATGTCTGGCACGAGATTCGTTCAGCTTCCACACGTCAATTTGTACCTGATTTCCACCCTGTCGATGGCAGGGGTAGAGCCCAGCCGGTTTGTGCAAGTCTGCCTTGCGTGCTGGCGAATCCAGACAGGTGTTACCTCCTTCTCCGAGATTACGTACCTGTTCATTAGTTAGTATAATCATTCGTGGATGAGCGTTCGTTAGACTGACACGTTAGTACACCTTAATATTTCTATCAGTCGAAGCATTCGTGAACACCGAGGAAAATAAATTACACGACTGGTAGCGAAACAACAATTTAGCTTCAATAATTTCATTTATGAACACACTAAAGAAGTCAATATGGAACAAATATTTGAAGTCAATATTCAAGAAACTTTGTGTACTTCTATTTCTGGGAGAACTGAATTCTTACATAAACCTGTCATTTTGTAGGATTCATTTTACGTCTTAAATTATGAATGAGCTAGATATGTGAATCAGTTAGATATATGAAGATTTGTCCAATAAGAAACAATTTAGAGATTAGAGACTAAAAAATGATTAGAAACTAAACATATTAATCAACGAAGCTAAAGTATGTCAAAATTAAAATTGAATGAAGAAATATCATTCACGAAATATTATCATAATTAGAGAAAATTATAATATGATATACACGTTATACCCGCCAGTTCTGTTACCAAAGCTACCGCGTTGCAATAAGAGAAATAGAATTATAATATTTTCCTGTGTTTTAGTGTTCCGCGACGGGAAAGCACATTTCATTATTTTCCTCGGTGTTTGCGGATATATTTACAGCAACAAAATGCTCGTTCTGCTATATCTGGAAAAATGCATAAATCAATTGAAACATAATGAGACATCGAATGAAATCTGTTAAACACTTTTTCTCAAGTTGTGCACAAAATGGCGGGATCTTGGTTAAGACAGACTCGATTACGCATCTAAAATAATTTTTATCAATTTCGAATCACAAAATACTTTATTATTATTAGATTTGTAATATCTTCCTTCCTTATTAATAGAAAACTATGAATCTTTGAAATTTCAAATGAATACTGCAATTAATTTTGTTTTATTGATCAAAGACCGCAAGGACCTTCATCAAAATCAAATGACCAGAAATTGTTAATACATAAAACCGCTTGCTAAGAAAAAGAATGATTACAAAAACCATGAATCTAACAATACCACCAAGTCGAACAGTTTCTTTTCCAAGTAACCCCTAATCAAGCCATCGAACCAAGAATCCCATCATCTTATCGACGAGTCTCCGATCTTTCCCGTCTGCTTCCTCCATTTCCAAGTTCCTCGTCAAATTTCCGACCACAGAACAGTTGCCACGAAACAAAGAGATCGGTGCCGTAACAGAGCAATGTTCTGCCATTTTTTAGACGGACGGCAACAAATCGAAAATGAGCCGAGCTCCTGTTTTGTTCGCGAAAAGCATACCGAGGCCCTGTGCACGTGTACATTATGTATGTGTACAGTGTATATACATTGTGTACGTATGTACGTGTGCGCAGGTTTTCATGCAACGGGTGCATTCAGTCACGGAGCTCGGTCAGCAGTCCTGATTTTGCTGGATGCAAGAATTCTGTGGTCGTTGCAGTTTCAATGTGAGCATCTTCATCCCTTTCATCCTCCTCCAGTCGTCGTAGGGTGGCTAGAATAAAAACTAGTGATTTATCGACGAAGCTGACCTTCGATAAAATTATGAAAGGTTCGCTGACTTGATCCTGTTCGTCAGCTTTAACAGACTCGGAGGATTCCAATGGAACTAATTTCTTAAAGTATAGCAAATTTTTCTTTGGATTTGTACGATCGAAATGGGGCTCTTGGGGGTTTGATGAAATTTTTATTAATTTTTTGACGAAGGAGTTGGAGATTTCGGAGTTTGGGGATATTGATATTTGAGAATTTGGATGGTTCAGAATTTTGAGGTATGGGGATTTAGGAATTTGAGAAATTTTAGGGTTTGGGAGATTGACAATTTGGGGAGATAGAAATTTGAGAACTTTAGGGTTTAGTGGTACTTGTAATATTGGTGGATTTGTCAATTTGAGCTATTAATTATAGCAATTAAAATATAAGGATTTATACATACTATTTGAGAATTTTTGAATATATAAATTCGATGATTTGACAAATTTATAAAAACTTCCCCCTACTTCAATACTACCTATTAAATATACAAAAGAAGCATCAAAAATAGTAAAAAATTTACGAAATAAAATTACAAACTGCCAAAATGAAATCTCCCCAACCCAGATAGCATAATTTTTGAATTACAAACTATACCCCTGTATGGAGAATATTTAAGACAAGCAATCTAACTAACTCGATAAAAGAGGGCATAACCGGAGGTTCCAGCAGCAAACGGAAGGAAATAAAATATGAGGAGGCAGCAATATCCTTCATCTAGTTTCATAGAATCGGAAAAGAATCAAGTGTCAGCCTCTATGCCATAGATATCGTATCGATCAATCGTTTTCCACCCTCGCGGATATCCTGCGCACTTTTCACCCCCGTTCGACCGAAACGGAATGCGTTTTGCCATATTTTTTCTTCTCCCTGGCTGACACCAACGTTCTCCCCGTGTTTGCTTCCCAACCCTCGAGTAAATAGTGGAAAAAGGGCGTCGGGAAAAAAGGGAGTGAGAGAATAAAGGATGGCCGGACATTTTCGCGAAGAAGCATTTCACGCTGCGAGCACTTCGGAATGCGGTTCGCGTTGCATGCGAAATAACAATTTCAACAGTACAGAGAACAGTTTGTCGGTTGGAAGCTTATGTTTTTGCCCTTTCGGACTCTTCTTCTTTTGTCACGCTTTTTTCGTGGCAGGGGTGCGTGTTAAATCATGGTAGGTCCGTCTGTGGAAAACGAAACAAAGGACTGAATTTATGGCGCTCTTAGATGTCTTCAAGGAAAGATTACAATAATTCAAGTTCTCAAAGTATTAATTTTTTAACCCCCAAATTCTCAAATTTTTAATTTTCCACCCCTTAAATTTTTCACTCCTGCATTTTCCAACCCCTAAACTTCCAGAGTCCAAATTTTCCATGCTTCAAATTTTCGAATTCTGAATTTTCCAAATACCAAATTCTCATGTTCTGAATTTTCCAACCCCCAATTCTCAAATCTCAAATTTTCCACCCCCAAAATTTCCAAATCTTGAATTTGCCCGTAAATTCTCAAATCCTGAATTTTTCAAGCCCCAAATTCTCCAACCCTAAATTTTCCAACCCCGCATCCCCAAAATCCCTAAATTTCCAAATTGTCCCCACAAAAAAGTCCCACCAAATTCACCAAAACAGAAAGAAGAAAATTCGACCCAACACTATAATTCCACACAATAAAAAAAAAATAACTAAAAAGCTATTACCGAAGTAACACATCAACAGTGAATGCGTTAACCGATTAAAATGCATGATATCCCTTAATTCCACTAACTAAAATTAATGATTCAGTGTGGAAAATGGAAATCGCTGCGGCGGGCTATCCGCTTTACCGTTCACACGATTGACAGTGCATTAATTTCGTTTCTATGCAAGATTCGCGGGTGGCTGCGATCAATCACCGATCGATTTATTTCCGTCGTGTTGCAACGGCTCGCGTCCGTTCGTCTCTTGGCCCTCTGTTTCACTGCATTCGTAATTGCGAAATGATTGTCGAACTTGTCGCGCTTGTCGTCGATAATCTCGTGGCCCGTGGCTGCAGTTCTCCTACGGGTCATTACATTCTCGAGCCGTGTACGGTGCATTTGATCGATGTGTCTCGCGCCTAGCGCGTTCCGTTGTTATTGAACCGGTAACCGGGCTTCCTCGTATTTTTCTTCGATTTATTTTCACCCGGCAACTTTACGATCGCTTTTCTATTTCGTTCCTATCTTCCTCTTTTTTCGATTCATTTTTGGTCGCTGGCTTTAATACGAGCGCTGTATTCAAGGCAACCTCGGTGTGGTTGCTGACGGATCGCGTTTAAATTTCACGAAAGTTTCATCAAGTTGACTATTCCGGTGCTGGTAAATCTTTTTTTGTACACGTGCTGTTTGGGGACATTTCGAGGTGATAAATAGGTGCTCTTTCAATTGATGGAAAACCTTTTACTCTTGGAAGTGACATTTGGTTTTGTAAGGATGCCTAAACTTCACACAGAAATGTTTTAAATAACTTTATCGTTCGATTTCTCTCTTCACGGTCTCTAACAAAATGCATCGTTCTCAAGCTTTCCCGAAGGTTTTATGGGGAACGCATCCCCACTTTGCATTTTGGGACAAACAAACTCTTACTGTTACTAGGGGCCTGGAAAATATCAACCGAGTCTTGTTCAAACCTGGTCCCTAAACGCTCTGAGGGACTCCTTAATTTATGGTGCTCTAAACCTATTCTAACCGTTGTCCGCTCGCTCTTACAATCTCGGCCATTCCTGACCTTTAAGTCCGGCCTCGGACTTGCTCATTCACACGCGCACAAAATACAATTTACTAATAAATCTAAGCCTAAATTTTCCTACGAAATAAAAACCTAAACTAATTTGAACGCCAAGGTCTCATATACGCCGGTGACCAAATACCTTGGTAGGGTTTCTGCGCATTTTGGGTCTCTACAATATCAGCTACAATATATTTATGATTTCGTAGTTTTTTATGAGTTGGAAAAACATTTCGGACTGAAGAATTAATTTTTGGGATATCACTGGTGTGATTCTGTAGTTTCTTAACGGTATATTCATATTTCCGAACTTGGTATTTATGGGGTTTTTTAGGTCTCCTATCGTAATATATTTTATTATAATTTTGTCGGCACAAGTTTTCAACACTAACCTTATTAATAAAACTATTGACTCGTTTACCCGACTGATTTTTAATTCTCTCCGCAAATATCGGTTTTAAAACTTTATTAACGGGCTCTACCTGCTCATTTGTCTGTAGTAACGATGGACGCGGCGGTTGCAAGTGTCTTTCTGAAAATATGTTTTTAAACTCTGCACATTCATTTTGAACTATCATGGGGTCGCTACTTAATGAAACTACGTTTTTGTTAAAGGGACCGGTATCAATATTTAAAATCTCAAGTATCTCATTGTTTAGCGGTGCCCACGTTTCGACACAAGTGACCTGCGGCTTCGCCCTTTTGGGACAGGTACGTAGTAGGTGGCCCATCTCTCCGCAATGAAAACAGGAACCTTTTTCCCTTTTCGGCAGGCGGCACTCCTGAGAACGATGACCCATCCTGTTGCAATTGTAACAGCGCATCGAGGGTACTGCTGGTTGCGCTAACCCTTTCGCTGTAGGCAGTTCCGTCATCCTCGGTCGACCCGTTGATGTTCCCGGCGTCGATTGATTCCTGAAGACTGGGCTCAGCCTAATTTTGCTGAACGCTTGTAATAACGCCGGTGTTGTAGCAAAATTACATAAACGTGCCTGATTACGTAAATTGAGATCAGGGATTCCGTCAATTATGGAATCCACTAATTCTTCGTCCGCAACTGGCACCCTGTTTGCCAAAATAATTTTATCGTGAAAATATTCGCTGAAATTTTCGCTATTTATCCATCTTCTTAACTCGAATTTCCGGCGGGCCTCTAACCTACTCTCTCGATGGTCAAACATCGTCTCCATATGGTCCAACAACTCAGCTGTGCTGATTTCTAAATACTCTGTCCTGGACTGAAACCAACACAGAGCTTTTCCTCTCAATTTTGAGCCAATGAGGATCCTTGCTGCATTATCATTCAGGTTGTAGGTTGACACTAGCAATTGTAGTTGTTTCTTCCAAATTTGGAAACATTGCTGCGTGCCACTGAACTCTGGCAACAATTCGCTAATAGCCTTAATATTTGAACTTGTCACTCTCTCCGATTCTTGTCTCGGACCAGGGGAACGTCGTAAGATGTCATTTTCCCGCTGCAATAATTCTATCTCACGTTGCATCAATTCTCGTTCCCGACGCATGAGTTCCATCTCCATACGCAGGAACCGATCAGGAATATCACTTTCTTCGAGACCTGGATTCTTTCCTATCCTTGAACGTAACACTACGGCATCTTCCCATGTTCTATTGGGGAAATGTTCATCAAGCCGTTGTATTAAATCGGCTTTATTACCCACTGTCGACAAACCATGTTGGCGCAGCATTTCTTTCAGCTCGGACGATAGAAATTCACGCTGGTCTGTTTCCGTTAATAAAGACATCGCGAGTTACCACTTCAAAAATAAATAAAAACGTCAAAGTCACACAGAAAATAACAAATGCACAAAATGTCACAAAGAATATTACAAATAAAGTCACACAGAATGTTATGAATAAAGTCACACAGAATGTTATAAATAATGTCACACAGAATAATACGCAGTTCACACAGAAAGTTCACTAATAACGTCACACAGAAATTCGCGAAGAGAGTCACACAGAACACGAACGATAATTACACAATTATTCGGATCTTTATCCCACTTCTGAAATTTGTAAGGATGCCTAAACTTCACACAGAAATGTTTTAAATAACTTTATCGTTCGATTTCTCTCTTCACGGTCTCTAACAAAATGCATCGTTCTCAAGCTTTCCCGAAGGTTTTATGGGGAACGCATCCCCACTTTGCATTTTGGGACAAACAAACTCTTACTGTTACTAGGGGCCTGGAAAATATCAACCGAGTCTTGTTCAAACCTGGTCCCTAAACGCTCTGAGGGACTCCTTAATTTATGGTGCTCTAAACCTATTCTAACCGTTGTCCGCTCGCTCTTACAGTTTAGTACGATAAATTGAGATAAGTATTTTTTTTATTAAATCGATTGTGTATAAATGTTCAAGACGATTATGTGTTAATCGTTACAGTGCTCTATATGTAACGTATGAACGTAGTGCAACAATATTACATATGTGATGTACAGCAGTAGTGACTTATAACGTCTACTCTCATACTTAAGAATAATTGAGAGTAGTTGAGAGTAGCTGAGTGTACTTAATAGTAGCTGAGAATACTTTGAGAATAGTTGAGAGTTGCTTCTCATAGTGATTGAGAGTTGCTGAGAATAAGTGAGAGTAGTTGAGAGTAGCTGAGGGTACTTGAGAGTAGCTGAGAATACTTTGAGAATAGTTGAGAGTTGCTTCTCATAGTGATTGAGAGTTGCTGAGAATAAGTGAGAATACTTGAGAGTAGCTGAGAGTACTTGAGAGTAGCTGAGAGTACTAGAGAGTATCTGAGAATAATTGAGAGTAGCTGACAATACTTGAGAATAGTAGAGAACATTTACAAATAGTTGGGAGTAGTTGATAGTTAAAAATAACTGAGAGTCATTGAGAGTAGTTGAGAGTAGCTGATAACTGAGAGTAGTTGGGTTTATGTAAAATTTCAAAAATTGTCTAAAACAAACAATTCACACAAACGAGCTAAAAATTGAGTAGCCCGTATTCACACATGTGTGCATGGAAAAAATCATCCCCATAGTTTTCATGATGGCGAACGCTTTCAAAAGCCCCCGGTCCTTTCTTTATGTATGCCCGTAGATTCGTGATAACAACAATATCTAACAACGGATTAAAGGCTTCCTACTTCCACGTAAATTGCAGTGTCACGCAACTTGGATATTTCATGCTTTCCTTCATCCTTTCCTCCTTGTTTTCCTTCACCGACCTTCCCGTGAATTAATAGAGGAGGTAGCTACAAATTTTCTCCTAACGAGTACTATTGTCAATAGTTCGATCGGAGAATACCCAGTCCCAATAATTACTCGACAACGGAACACGAGATCTTTCATCATCTCTTCTTTTTCCTACGTGCCTCGACCTTCTTCGTTAAACGGGATTTCTCTATTTCAATTTTCAGCCACGTCACAGCTGCATCAGCAATAAGGTCGCGTGCTTATTCCGGTGAACTTAAAAACTCATTTCGAAAGCAAACGTGGAAAATGAAACAGTTCTGAGTAATGTTTCCTCGAAACTTCAAATTACCTGGAAACTTACATCGTGCCCGGCTTTGCTTTTATTTCTTTCCATCGGACTTGTTTACTTTGCATTTAATGAATGATGATGTAGAGGAGAGTTGCTGCTGAGAAAATAGCGATGCAGAGAGAAGAAACCGCCATTTAATTTCTGGTTTACCATATGTTCACATATGTGGACATATTCATTTTTCAATAAAATTAAATTCTATTAATTCATTCTTTTTTGTAACTTCAAAAAGAACGTCTCATTATGGCCCCAAAAAAAATTACATAAATACGATACTTGAACAATGGCGACAGGTTACCCCCTTAAATTGCCCCAATAATAAAAATATCTTTCCATTTTGATTCCACAAAAAATTACACGAACACCTAAGACATATGGACAGCGATTATAATATCTTATCAATTATTAAATTGTCTCAAAAATAAAAAATCTCTTTTCGTAACGAGCAAAGAAGTACAAAATACCACAAACATTCGGCGTCTGGTTTGCCCTACAATTGTTAAATTGAAAAATAAAAAACGACCGTAAAAACGGTAAAAAACGGAACGCCGGATTTCGTTTATGTGTACCGTGAAAAATTTCGTTTGGCGAGTGTTTACGTAAATCAAAATGTATTCGGTGCCGGCAACACACGTCCTGCGCACACGTGCGCAGAGCAGTGTCTGTACGGACACGGGAAGTTCAATTGTCGATGGCGGAGACAATGATTGATGTCAACGAGGCTGCGACATAGAAAACAATGCCTTCGATCGAGAAACAATGCAGCCGCGGTCGAGGCAATCTCAATCGGATCACAAGCAAAGGCTCCGCGCGACATCCGATCGGAAATCGATTCGTCTCGATCGGCTTGTTGAATTCTTGGCTTACTGCACCGAAATCGCGGTAGTCGGCACAGATAATGGAGGCGAATCAAACATCGCCCCGGGCGAAGACGTTTCCCCTAACCAAGGGGCGGGCAACCCCTCTGGAAAGGTGTACAGCCGTGTATTGTCCCGTTCGATTTCGATTCTGAAGTTAAAACGATTCGCGCCCGAAGGCTATTACCGCTGACTGTTTGCTTCCAGCAACCCCTTGCGCGTTTGCGTAAAAATTAAATTCTTCAAAGGCAGCACGCAATTGCCGTATATCGCTTTCGTGTTTGTCCACTTTTTCCGAGCATCGTTGATTATTGTTGGCCAGGCGGGTTTATTTGATGTCTGAAGTGGATGCGAGGGGTTAACACGGGCTATTATGGTGGATGGAAATTGTTGGGGACAGTGCACGATTCGGGGGGTTCTATTTGGGGGTGTGGGATCTTGGGAAGAGAAAACTTGGGTATTTGGAGAGTTGAGAATTTGAGAATTTGGGGCAGTAAGAATATGTGAATTTGAGAAATTGGAGAAATGAGAGTTTGGGGACTTGAAAATTTGGCGAAATGAGAATGTGGAAAAATGGAAGTTTGAAAACTTGAGAATTTGGGGGAGTAAGAATATGCAAATTTGAGAATTTGGGGAAATAAGAATTCGGAAAAATGAGAGTTTGGAGATTTGAGAATTTAGGCAAATGAGTATTCGGGGATTTGAGAATTTGGGGAAATGAGAGATTAGGGACTTGAGAATTCTGTGAAATGAGAATTTGAAAGCTTGAGAGTTTAGATATAGAAATAAGAATTTGGGGAACTGTGAATTTGAGTATTTAAGAATTTAAATTGTGAAATTTGAGAATTCGGTAAACTAGGGTTTTGAAAATTTGGATATTTGAATACTTGAGGATGTCAAAATGCTTACAAAATTTAGTACTTCAATAACCCCAAATTAATACCCCAATTCCTTCACTATCCAACTGCATCAAACTTCATATCCTCCAAAATTCCTCTCACAAACATGAAAAGCGAAACTTCGCACCTTCACTTTGTTCCTCCAAAATAGCCTCCGAGTCTGTTAACCGGCGTTGTTGCATCAAAATGGCGGCAGCGTCGTTATAGGGACGTAGAGTGGCGCCCTCCGTCGTTTCCACACCTGAGAACAAGAAATACTACGAGATATACGTAAATTCTTACCTCGCCGGAAGCCACAGCTTCTCCAGGTATGAACAGTTCCGGATAAACGTTGTCGAGGTACCATTTGAACGATTTGCAGCCGAGTTTCTTCCTGAGGGCCTTCCGATCCGACACGTCCCCGTAGTTGCCCTATAAATTGCGAACCATAAGTCCAGAAATTTTGCCTACGAGGGGTTGCTTGGCTGTTTGATAGAGCAACGTCGTTTAAGAGAGCACAGATTCAAAGACGCGAACGGGGATAAGAGATATAACCGTAAAAAGGGGGAGGAGGAATACGGTGGAGGAAATAAGGGACGAGAAATATACGGGACGCCTTATGGAGCAGGGTTTAGAGCACCCGAGTTGAAACTATGGCAGCTTGTGGGGGTAAAGAAGCTATTTATGGGGATGAAATTGACTTTTGAGTGAGTGCGAGTAGGGGTATTACTTATTTAGTGTAGTGTTGATTACTTATTTATTTATTTGCAAATTGGTAAATATAGAAAAGAGATTGTTTTACTTTATTGCAATTGCATTTGATTGATCATTGATAAACTACAAAATTAATTCATTATAATATGCATATGGTAGATGCACACAATTTTATACATTGAATTATTTAACAAATGTTTTGAATGAAAAATTTGATGAAATATGTAAACTTTTTTATTATATTATTTATAGATACTGATACTTATGTTATACTGCAAAGTGAGTATAAAGATTTGTGGAAGATAGTGAATATATTTTTGAATAATCAATAATATATATGTATAATGTACATTGTTCAGAATCAATACAAATGATTGTTCACGTACTATAAATAACATGTTTTTGAAATACAGCGAATAATTTGAATAAAAGAGGAGAAATGGTTGATCTGATCTACTTGGAACATGATACGTGCGAAGGAAATTCAGTTTATCAGTTATCACGAATCAGTATAAATGCATGAAATTCGATTCGGATGAACTGATAGGTATTAAAATTTATTGATTAATAACCTCCATATCACAACTGCCGTTATCAAAGAAATGCGAAAACGATGAACGTGGGCAGTGGGTGATACGGTTGACTTGTGTCACTTGAAAACCGATATCGCGTTAAATATATATAAAATTTAAACAACGAGACACTTTGAAATACACAAGCGATCAGTCGAAGCTATTATTCAAATATATTTTTTATCGTAAAGTCTTCTAAAGTGTCGATTTTCTCGTATCTCTAAAAAGTTAGACAAACGATTGACCTATACTACTTAAAATCTGATACGCACGTGCTGTTTACCAGGAATTCAGGCAAAATTTCCTCAAACTTCTATTGAATAGACAGATAATAAGCTGCTAAATGAATTTAAAAACTTTAACACTTCGTTGGAGCTGAATTTCATACGAAATTATGTCCCCGTTTAATGTTTAATGTATCTCATTCACCCACACAAATATTTTGAAATATCGAAATTGAATTTTATCTGCGACTCCGTTCTCATTTAACGTTTAATGTTTCCCGCAGTCACATTCCGACAGTTTTTTGTTTTTAAAACATCGATAAAACCCGTATTTCGCGCATTGAAAACGGAAGCTTGAAGCACGTATCGTGATAAATTATACTCAAACGGTGAAACGTTTTCAATAACTGCAAAACAGTTCCGAATAGCCCCCGAATAAACCGTCGAGCTTATAAATAATCCTATCATACAAAACAATGGGATAAAAAACGTGGATTATCGAGGCATGGTGCTCGAAAAATTACAAATTTTTCGCTATACAACATTCGCCTTTCAATAACATCAATACGGGATAGGAGTTTTCAATGCATCTGTTGTTTAAATATGGTTAAATAACGTTTCAATGCGAATGTGGAAAGAAGTTAAAAATATGTGTGCTGATAAATGTTTAAATTGAATCAATGAAACTGTTTTATGAATACAATTATTATTTATTGATGTATTCGTACGAAAAAACTGAATATATACAATTCGAAGTTTCTACAATCCTTCGTCAAGAAATCCTTAGAAATCCTTTATCTGCATTCCTGGATCCTTACATCCCTAGATTCCTATAGTCCTAGATGCCTACACCCCTAGATTCCTATATTTCCAGATACTTACATTTCTAGGTCTCGTTATTCGATCTCTATGTCCCTAGATTTCTACGTTACCAGATTTCTATATCTAGAGATACCTTCATCCACAGATTCCTTTGTTCCTAAATATCTACGTTGTTAGATCCCTATATACCCAGATACGTACATTGGTAGATTTCTAAGTTCCTATATTCCCACGTTCTTAGATCCCTATATCCCCAGATTTGTCCATTGAAAGATTTCTACGTTCCTATATTCCCACGTTCATAGTTCCTTACGTTCCCAAATTGCTACGTCCCTAGATACCTAAGTCTAGAGATACCTATGTTCCTATATATCTATGTTCCTAGATACCTATGTTCCTAGATTTCTACGTTCTTAGATCCCAAATTCCCCAGATACCTAAATGTCCCAAATTGCTACGTCCCTAGATCCTCACACTTGCACATCTCTACATCCTTAGGTATAGGATATATGAATATAGAGTAATGACCACGTACAACCCATGTTCCTAGATTTCACCCCAGATTCATCTATTTCTACTTTCCTACGTTTCTATATCTCTTTAAATCCAGATTTCTACATTCCTCAAACTCCCACATTTACCATTTCCTATATTTCTAGATCCCTAAGTCTCCAAATCCCTACATATATCCCAAGCTGTCAAAAATAATTCTCAAACATACTTACATCCTCTATTGATCTATTTCGACCCATCGTACATTGCTCACAAAAGACAAAAAAACACATAAATATATTACAAATATCCCCAGATGCAAGAATACTAAATAATTCTCGCTGAAAACACAAGTTACGCAAGTCCTCTTTCGAATCACCGTTCAACACTGCATACAAAAGACGTAAGTTATACGCAATCACATGTTCCACAAAGGATACACAAAGGTGACACGAAGGATACAGCCGGTTTCTACGGCCCTGGTAAGCGAACGTGTCTGGAAACGATTTATTTTTATCCCATCATAGCACTCGCTCGATCGGATCTCGCCACGAAACGAAGGGACAAGCTGCCAGGATAAAGGATAGATCGTTACGGTGAAGAATAAAAGGAGCGTCTTCAAGGGACACGCTAGGACACGCGAGCGATCCTTAAGAGTGTTTGCCACGTTTATAGCCCCTTTTTACGACGAGTCTCGGTCGACGGTACTCTCCATCATCGGGCTTGGTTATCGTCATCCCTTATCGTAACTATTCCAACCACTGTGCCCGCGCACACTCTGACGCAACCAATAAAATCGCACGCAAATGGAAAAACAAGTTTACAAGTGGTATTAACGCTCCTCGGATTGCAATTTAAAGGTGTGCTATAAACACGAACGGTGCTGTTGTTAACGATGATAGTACAGGTTCGAATCTGGAACTATATTTAGAACTGGGTACGATTGAGTACTTGTGTGATATTCGATTCGAAGGTTCGAGGAATTTTTGTGAACTTCAGGACAAATGAAAGCTTGAAATTTATAAAAATACCTTTCTGTCCACACCTCGAATATTAAAATTTTCAAGGTTCTAAATCAATTCATAAATTACAAAACTTTGATTCCGTTAAATTCAGAGCCCCAAATACTCAAATCCTCTAACTTCGATTCCCGAAATTGTTAAATGCTTAAATTTCCAATTAACCATACCAAATAACCATACAAACACTGCATCTGTAAATGAGTTCTAACCCCATACCTATCGATGCAAGATACAGTAATTTTCGAAGTAACCATCAAAATTCGCGTAACTATTAAAAACCGCGTAAGCTCTAATCCAAGTAACAACATCCTTAAATGAATAAAAACTCGGCTGCAGCACCAAACTGTTCCCGCACCCCGGTAAAGAAAGAAATCCTCAATACGCCGGCGTTCCACTCGACTTTCCCTCCGTTCATTATTATTTTCAAGCTCCGCGAGTTTCTCGAGGCGTAGCACGATCCGTCGATTCGGAATCGAATGAAAGCGAAATAAAAAAACGGACGAGAAATCGAGATGGCGGAGCGAGCCGGGTGCAGTCGGTTGAGCGTCGCGTCGGTTGAACGGTCGGGTTCCGTGTCAAAGGTAGAACTCAACCGGCTAAGTAGCGAGTGCTCACCTTGTCGTGACCTATCCTCTGGTAATAGTACTTGGCGTACTCGTCCAGCCATACTTCGCTCAGCCGTATGCTGTTCCTCTTGAGCACGTTCACGCCGCTACGCCACTTGTACGGCGAACGTTTCCGGAAGATGTGGCCCACGTGCGAGCACGGCACGATTTCCAGGGTGCCTGTAACACCGGTCTCGAAATTTCATCCACCAGGATACGGCTGATTGCGGTGAAACAAATTTATTTCGCCGAATGAAATGTGTCGGTGTCGGTTTCGTGAAAAATCTGGGGCCACCGAGCAGAAATCGAGACGAGATATCGAGAGGAATTGCACGTTTATTCCGGACGGATCCCGTGTTATGTTGATTGGATGGCTCGACTCGCTGCCACGGTGATTATTATGCAAAGGAAATTCAAACGTTTCGACGTTTCTGCTGGATTCGTTACTTTTTTCGGATTCTGCTTCCGGGAGATTTGCGTCGGCCCAGAGTTATGGCTCAGGATGGGGTTGGATATTTTGAATTATGGGCTTTGAAAGTTGATGGGATTTCTGCTCTGAGAGATGGGGTCGCGATAGCTTTGTTTCTTTGTCGTTTCTGATTTTTCAACTTGTATTCAAAATCAGTTACACGATGTAACTCATCGAGCTTGTATTTTAAATATTATCGTTATTTAATGGCAGTAGTTTAGGCACAGGTTTTACGATTCAGTAGAGCGTTGTATGATTATGAATATTTTTTAACGGGATGAAAAGATACATTTATTTGTAATAATTAAGCAAATATGTACCATGAAATGTATATACTTTTATGAATATTATGTAGTTATTATACACATGTTACGTGGTATATGTCATACATACTTCAATATCTTTATTTCAATATTTAATCCATTTTATTTCATTTATCTTCTATCATTTATTTAATATTTGATTTAATTCATCTCATTCAATATTGAATTTATTTTAATGCATTTACCTGATATTCAATATTTCATTCGTCTTATTTAATTTATTCTACTGAATTTATCCTATTTAATTCATTTTATTTAAATTTTATTTAATTCATTTTATGTAATTTATTCTGTTTAATTTACATGATGAATTACCGATGCCATATTAATACGAATCCTTTCAGCAAACTTTTATATGAAATCGAACATACCTCCACACATCCAGGTTTTGAAAGAAAGCTCGAGATTTTCGCCACCCCAAATATCAAAGCCACTGTCGTACGTGCCAAGGCGTTCGAAGAAGGCTCGATCTATCGAGAAGAGGCCGCCAGCCATCGTCGGTGACCATACAGGCTCTGCGGGATTCTTGTGCCTCTTTTTCTCCCTTTCAGGTACCGCGTGCCAGTTGAACTGATGCAGAAATACAGAAAGAATTCTTCACAATCCGACGATGAAATCGAGAACTCTCGAGAACCTCGTACTAAAGTCAAGAAAATGCTCCTGCGGTATTTTGACAACCATAAAAGTGAACGATCCTTCTGGTCCTTTCGCGTAACACATCTGTTTGATTTATTCGTTTCTCTCGAATAAAAGTAACTCACATTCTATTCACCAAATTATAGTATCATCATGTGTATACATAGCTTAATTATTTTATATACTATCAGAATCTGTAGATGGAACTTGCAAATTAATATTCTCACTAAACTCGCAAAAGAAAGAAAATATATATCCACATAAAATAAATAACATATTTCAAATATGGAAGAAAATTTTATTCATGATGCATGTAGTAAAGAATTTCAAACCCTAAAATTTAATACTCACTAATTTTATTCCAAAAGCTCGTGAAAAAACTGTAAGTACATTTTAAATACAAGGACCTATAAAACTTGTTTAAAACGAAGAGAAAAATATGAAATAATTTTTTAATAACTATGACATACGTTTGTAAATAAGTGCAATATACGATTTCATCGAAATGGTAGGTTACTGCTTGAGGATGTACAGCAGACGCATTTTCATAATCACCGAGGCAAACAACGAAAGGAATGTCGTCTTACCTGAAGATTCCAATCGAAACCACCGACATTCACGCCACCGGAATCTCGCCAGTGATATTCCAGTGTGGTGTCGTCGATAACATCGATCACCGGGCAAACGACAGTCGTTGGATCACGAGCAATCCGATCGAGAAGTGGTTCCAACCAACCCTCGGTACATTCGCAATGGCTGTCCAAGTATGTGAGAACAGGTGCCTTCGCGGCTGCAGCCCCGAGTAAGCGTGCTCTAATAAGACCCTCTCGTTTTTGCGCCCTAATGATTTGCACTTTAGGGTAGTTCATCATGTAGTCTTCCAGTTGACGTTGAAGATGGGCTGCGATGCGTGAAAGTCATTTGAATTACAAATTTATAACTCGAACTTTTGCAAACTGTGTAACATTAAAAATTGTAGATTTTAAGATAAATCTTGAATTTTTAAATTTGTAAATTGGGCAGTCGTGAATTTTCAAATTTCTATAATCACAATTCTCAAAGATTCACAGTTGCAAATTTATAAATCTTAAATTCTTAAGCCTTTTAACTCACAATTCCCAAATTTTCAGATTTGTTAATTCACAAATTTCCAAATTCTCAAATTTCTAAATTTACAAATACCGAATTCCTCATATTCCCAAACGCAATATCCCAATTCCCATACTCCCGAATTTTTACATTTCTCCCTAGATTCTCCCTTATCCCTAGATTTCTACATTTCTGCAGTCACAAATCCCTAGATTCCCAAATATTTATATCCCCAAATTCCCATATTCCCAAATCCCTAGATTCCCGAATTTCTACATTTCCAAGTCCCTAGATTTCTAAATTTCTGCAGTCACAAATCCCTAGATTCCCAAATATTTATATTCCCAAATTCCTATATTCCCAAATTTCCATATTCCCAAATCCCTAGATTCTCAAATTTGTACATTTCCAAGTCCCTAGATTTCTAAATTTCCACAGTCATAAATCCCTAGATTCCCAACTATCCATATCTCAAACTATATTCTCAAAATCCTGTATCCCCATAATCCCTATACTCTCAAATATCTACACCCCCAAATTCTTACATTTCCAAAAGTACATTCTCAAATTCCTATACTCCCATATTCCTAATTCCCCAAATACTTCCAATACCCAAATCACAACCACCCAAATCTCCAAATTTTCATACCACAAATCCCAAACCTTCAAACTCCATTATTACCAAATTTCCAAATCACTTAACTTTGAATATTTTTAACCTGACCTGTAACCTATAACCTCCAATATATTGAACCTACACATTCGCGCTCCTCGTGCCCACGCAATCATTTAAATAATTAGAATCTCGTACAGTCCACACGGGTAATTTGATTATGTTATTATCCGCGGATTAATTCAAGATTTTGTTCGCCATACGTTTCAACCGTGAAGATTTAGAGGCATGAAATTCAGATTTACGAGTGATGATGTATTACAGTGTTAAGGTCCAACCAGGGATAGCAATTAGCAGACATTCGTGATTTATTCTTCGTTAAAACGGCTTCACGAGAGAACCCTAACTCGCGAACGTTCGGTTACCGAGCTTGGTTTAACTGCAGATAATATACAGGGATTTCAAGGAGCAGGACAGTTCGCGCGAGGCTAATGATTATTTCCGAGTTTATACCCGAAACGAATGAATTATTCAAACGTATTTGCTAACCAGAACCGGTCGAAATATTTCCACCTGTTCGTATATCTTTATTCATTCTATCCGCGCTCGAATTTCCATTTAATATAGGAATCCGTTAAAAACCTGTAATCGAGTATTCCGTATTAAAAGTGACCCCGATGCGTCGCTCCTTGCGTTTATAAATTTAAAAGTGTACTGACAGTTCACGTTATGCCGCTATGTCATTTTCACTGCGTTTAAACTTCATTTTGCTCGACTGCCGCTAACGCGAATTTCAGATTAATAAATGTAAACCACCTGTCGAGTTCAGTTTCGACGGAAAATTATTTTTCATTAACCGGTCTCTGAAAATCTTTCGACCATTTTTTAATATGCATTTTTGGGAGTAGTAGAATATTATGGATACTTTGAAAGTTCATTTAGTAAGGCTAGAATCGAAGTCAAAAATTGTCCGATTGCAACGAACTAACACGTTGATTTAGGTAATCATATGTGATTGACTAAATTCACTGAAAATAGTTATTTACGGGAAACTCAAATGATCGGTACTTTTGAGGGCTCTAAATATTAAGACTCTGATATACACTAACATATTAAAAGATGAAGTTAACAGATTAAGTACCCTTTTCCTTAATAATTTATATTAGGGTGTCTGACCACCTACGTCAGTTTTTACTGTGACGGTCATATGTGACCGTTGATGCAAGCTCAATTAAATTAGTTATTTACAGGAAACTCAAATGACAGGAACTTTTGAGGACTCTTAATATTGAGACTGTGATATACACCAACATATCAAAGGATGAAGTTGACAGATTAAGTACCCTTTTCCTTAAAAATTTGTGTTAGGGTGTGTCTGACCAAACGTCAGTTTTCACTGTGACGGTCATATGTGACTGATAATGTAAATACATTTAAATTAAATATTTATACGAAAAGTAATAGTGGAAATTTTTGATGGACCTTCGTGATGCACTAAGACATTAAAAGATGAAATTGAAAGAGTACCCTTGTTCTTAATAATTTGTATCAAAGTATATCTGACCAACGTCTTCACATCGGTGTTCACCGTACTAATGAATTTAAAATCAGCTCATAAAATTGAACACCTCACATTTTCAACAAGTTGGCCCACAAATATGTTCGCCATAAGTTTTCACGGTGACAACGTGTAAAACCCGAACAAGATCACGTAACGCGTTGTAGTTTCTTATCGCAGGTGGTTGAAGGAGCTACAGAAGTGCCTTATCATCGAAGATGTTAAAATCGTGTTAGCGCGTCAGAGGTGAAACGAAAGGATAAGGAACGGAAACCACACACGACAAAGGGGAAAGGAAGTAAAAATCGTGAGGGTGTAGAAGCTTTGGAGATTAACCCTTGACAGGGGGGTTAGGGAAGCGCAACGTGGTGGAAACGATAGAGCTCGGAACCCGTGCAAGCCCCTTTAAAAGCCTCTAGATAAGCTTCGCTACCGGCCGGAAGTGAGGCTCATAAACACGGCAGACCCTATGAAGGGCACACGGCATGTCCCATTACAATCCGGTTGATTGTTTTGCTTCGTCGTTTATCTGTCGGGACATAACGGCAGTGTAATAAACGCTGTTTGATTAATAATTAACGAAGGTCGAAAGATTAGGGTGAAAGGCAGTAATGTGAGAGATAAACTGCGAGTGATCTTGGTGTTTTATGAGGTTTCAGGATGAAGTTGGCAAGCTTGTAACCGGGTGGGAATTTTTAATACTGATAAGCAGGAGAAATATTGCGGAACACGTGAAGAGTGAATGATAACGGCTGATGTTGGTTATACTTCCTTGAAAGCTTGATGTATGAATGGCTGCTCTGAAATATTGAAGAATCTGTTTATCGGGCGGTGAAGTTGAGAATTTGGATATTTGGAAAGATATTCAGAAATTCGAAAGAGGTAGATTTATTTGCGAATAGCTAATCAAAGTTCTATTATAGATATCTGAAAACATTCCTGTCACGTCAAAGATTTAAGAATTTATAAATTTGGTCGTTTGAAATAGGTCAACAATGGTATATGATCTTATTTATAAATAACTGATGAAGCTACAATTATAAATATCTGAAAACATTCCTGTCATGTCAAAGATTTAAGAATTTATAAATTTGGTCGTTTGAAATAGGTCAACAATGGTATATGATCCTATCTGTAAATGACTAATAAAGCTGCCATTATATCTGAAAAAATTCCTGTCACGTCAGAGATTTAAAAATGTATAAATCTGAAAATTTCAAATAGGCAAGCAATGAAATATAAAGCCGCTATTTATAAATAGCTAATGAATTTGCCATTATAAATATCTGAAAAAATTCCTGTCAGGTCAAAGATTAAAAAATTTAGAAACCTGAAAATTTGAAGTAACTGAGAACATATAAAACTCAATGATATAAAAGATTTGAAAATTGACAAACTTAAAAATTTAAAAACTTAATAATTTTGAGACTAAAGAAACTCCTGTTATAAATATATAGAAAATTTTCATCTTTAGAGATAAAAACATTGTTACAATATTAAAATAATGTACGATTAAGATAATATAGTATTGTGAAATTCCCTAAAGAAAATAAAATCTCGCAGAAAATAGCAGCGAGCTGACCTGAATCACCCCTATCAGGATCTCTCAAGTATACCATTCAGGCTGACCCGATCTCGTTACAGTGTGCTCACGAGAAATGGATCGCGATTAATCGATCTATCGTGGAACGACGGAACACTGACGATAACGAATCACCGAGCTGAATAGGGATATGCTTGCTCGGTCGAACAAGTAGCGCTACATAACGAACCACAGTTTCTATTTGAACCACCCCAACGTTCATCGGTTCCTCTACAACGAGCTGGACAAGTTTCTCGCGATTCAAAAGCTACTGAAAGCTTTATGCATTCAACTTAACGCCATGTTGCGATTTGTTCGTGTTCGATTTGTATTAGTTCTGCTCCTTTGATCTATTCGAAGCTGCTTCTGGTCACTATACTTCGGGATTCACGTAAACAGAAAATCAATTGTAAATTGTTTACGAATACCTATTGATCGATTATATTGAAAATTATTTTGCGATTCTATTTATAATTTTGGAATTCTTTTACAGGATCTTTATTCGTATGTTTTCGTATAGAAAATTGATAAATTTGTATTTGTACATGTGAGTTTTGTTTAGTGCAAAATGTGATGATAAGTGAGAAATAATATACATATATATAATAGAAATTTTATGTGTTGACTAGAAATTTTTGTAATAATAATGCTGTATAAATAATAATTGTATAATGTCTTTACACTAAAAGAAAGAATGATACATACTGATGTATGTATGGTGTATACATGATGTATGTATGATGTATTTCAAGAAAATTGTTCATATGTGATCAAGAAGCAAAATTAATTTACTCACGCATGTCAGAGAAATCATCGACCAAGATGATTTCCTGTATCAAGTGTTCTGGTGATCTGTCTAACACAGAATGAACTGTCCTCAGCAATACTGACCAAGCCTCATTATGAAAGCAAATGATCACTGCTGTGGGTGGAAGCTCTTTCAAATATCTTCCAGGTTCTTTACACCTGTAACAGAAAGCAGAACAAAATATGTCAGAAATTTCTAACATCGGAATAATTTAATCTCTACAACGATTGTTTATAAATTTTTGTTTGAAACCTTCATATATCAGATTTCTCTGTCAATACTTGTAAATATACATGTCTAAAAATTGAATAAAATGTACGTCCATCACTTTTCTTTGTCAATATTTATAAATACAAAGTGCACGTGTCTCAAAATTTAGTCGAGCTTTCATATATCATACTTCTCCGTCAATATTTACAAACGTACAGTGTACATGTCTCAAAATTGAATAACACGCGTAAAATATTTGCACGAAATTGTAGAAACGATCAGAATCGAGCGTGTTCCCGCTGACATAAACGTTTTACCGTCGTTGTATATAAGTATTCCGATCAGCCATAAATTCGAATCAGTCGCGTTAATACCTTAATCCCATCATCGTTCGGAAAATACGGATTACGAGCAAGAGATACCCACGGTACGATAGGAGGGGGTCAAAATACGGTAATGCGATTAGAAACCACTATGTTGGCAGAATAAACGATCGGAAGGTGTACACACATTTCTAAGGTCCCTGCAGGCCAAGATTCTAAGAGCCTTCGATTTACGTACCGCACTATCGGTTAATAAAGCTAATGCGGATAATAAGCTCTGTAAACAATAAACTCTCCCGTTTCCGGTGCTTGCGTGCATCGCTGTGCTTATTTTCTATATGTGTACTCGAGAAAATTGATTCCTTGCATCATGTACTATTTCTTATTTATTTCTACTTTTCCATTCGCCAAATAGACTTTATTGTTGATGATAATTAAACGTTAATTTAATAAAATTCTAAATTTTCAATCTGTAATTTACTACCAGTGGATGAAAATAATTATTTCATTTATAGAATAATTCCAATCGATGTTCAGTAAATTCTATAATGTTTAAAAGTAGAAGTGTCGAACAAAAATAATATGTGCAAGATATTAAAGTATAACTATCAACATACTACGCAAGAATAATAAATCATTGAAATTAAATGATAAATTAATGGAAGATAAAATTAGTAGTAAATTCATACAGATGGTAACTAGAGCGCATTTTGTATTATTTGCTCGTTTCCAGTAGTCACGCTAACGATAAGTCAGAAGTTGTCTGACCATACATTGATACGTACTACTGAATCATGGAATTGCAGCGCAACTGAAAGTTCCTCGGTCACGTTTTAACTCGTACTCTAATCAGGATAAATTACCCTCCAACTTTTATCGTTAATTGCAAAATTTAACCGGAATATCAAATATTTTTTAACATTTTATACCCGGTATCGTGTTTTACAATCCATATTTCCTGAATATATTTTCATCTTAGAAATATTAAAGGAAATTGATCTTTTAAATGTCTGATTATGTATTTAGATTTATGTATCACGTTTAAGACAAATATAATATAGTTAATTGAAAGTAAGGTATTCAAAATACTTTGCAGTTTCAAAATTATCCGAAAATTTACAATGCAGAATGCACAATGTACTTCTCGATAAAACATACTACTTGCAGATGTGTATGAATAGTGTATTTTGATAGAATCATTCAAAAGTATAAGGTTACAGTTAACATATGAAATATTCTGTAAGTGAAATTATTTGTATAAATCCATTTAACAGTAATATTAAATTTCACATTCGAAATTATAGAAATAATCAGCGTAACCCAGTCAAGACATATCGATATCCGAACCAATTCCGAGTTAATTTCTTTAGTGTAATAAATTTGTTTATTCGTACAATTTATTTCCACGTAAAAATAATCGCCAACCTGTGGTCAGATATCGAAACCCGGATTCCGTTCAGTGTCTCTCACGTTCCCGAAGCTCGATCGAGTGTATCGATGATTCGGTGTGTAGCCAGCTTTCCCGAGGAAATTCTCGCGATTTTCACGTCGGCACGCTGGAAAATTAGAGAGCGACGTTTGCCAGCAGGACTTTCGAGGAGATTCACCGTCGAATCTCCCGAGGAATTTCAACTCTGTGATTGTGGATTAATGTTGTTAAGCTCGCGTTGAACGTCGACCAGCTGGCAGGGGGCAGATGAAGTTGCCTCTTTGAGATTGGAAATCCCTTCCCCTCTTTTTTTTTACTCTCATTCTTTTTCGACGACGAACGAGATTTTGCTTTCGAAACTCGATTACGGGCCGCCTGTCTCGTGTCTTATGAAATTTAACGGGATATCTCGCCGACGCTTCTGTTCCCTGTTTACTGCAATGTAATTTCTGCCCGTGAGCGTGCTAATGTAATTTTATGGAGATTTTCGTGAACGTCTGCCGGGAAGAAGTAACCCGGTATAAAATACGGGACTGCTGCTGATTCCGGTGCGTGGCGTTAATTAAATTATATATGGAAATAGGAGCTTCTTAATAGCAAACAAGAACTAGAAGGGTTGAATAAAAATTGGGTTCGCGAAGAATGCACGAGTTGCAAGAATGTTAGTAGAAGTACACTGGTATAAATACAATAGACATTTTTATAAAAACAAATTCTGATTTGCTATCATTTTTTTTGCGTATAGAGATTTTTACTCGTCCCAAATTTTTTTATTTATTCTCATGTTACGCAGTCATGAAAATTTTAATTCATATTCTTGTAAGTAATAATTATCTGTATTATATGCACTTATTTCTAGTAATAAATAACATTATTATGTACATTTATTACAAGTAATAATTAAGATTATTCTATATGTTTCTTACAAGTAATAAAATTTTTGTATACATTAATTACACGAAATAATTAAAATTATACATCTGTTGCAAGTAATAAAATTATCGTACACAACAGCAACGATTTTGAAGAATAAACATTGTAAATAATTATAATTATACAATATCTTATTACACGTGGTAGTTCATACATTAGCAGGCAACGTGTTAATGTTGTTCGTGAGGAATAACAAGGGTCATTAGTACCCTAACGTGTTAAAGATTCACGGTGAAAAACCACATCCACTGACCGTATCATAAATATATAACAACCTAAGGGTTGACGTAATAGTGACAGTTTCTGAAAGCAGCATGGCTTGTCAGGCGAACATTAATAAATTATTCCCCCAAAAACCTCGAGTCTAGACGACTGAAATTTTTATAAAAGTACTTCGTATAAAATTGGCAACCAAACCGTATTTTTGCTTGAGGAAATTATTGATGTTGCTTACACTTGCGGATCGAGAATGTTCACCTTTGACTACCTATTTTCGGTTCAGAAAGTAGTCAATAATTTAAGAAAACTTCAATAATTTACAATTTTATTTTTGTAATAAACGTCTGTAAGAAAGCTGTTGAAAACTATAGAATAAGTAATATGCAAATACAATCAGACTTTCATCACCTCAAAAATACTAGTTCAAATAAAAATTTGAAATAATACACTGAAATAAATGCAACGATTGAAATAATTACAGAAATAATGATGAATGTACCATTTTTGTATCTTCCACTTTTATTTTCTGAACGTTTCAAAGATCGCAAGATTGTGAAGTACTATAAATTTCACGAAAGTCAAACTGCTGTTAATTTCAGTGTCACCACGATATTCCATAAATAACCAGATATGATGAGAACAGCCATAAATATTTGCCGTAACTAATACACTTTCAGCAATTCGTTCGAATTGCCAGGACACGATTGGCTGAATCGCATTGATTAAAATCAATAGAATCGCGCCGGTTTCAATGAATTGTCACCGGAAAACACAATCTGATAGAGCAATTTATTGGCCGTTTATTGCATTCTCGTAACGTGTCACAGATATTTGCGAGCGATGCAATTTTTAACGCTCTCACGGTTACAACTTCGCCTTTCAACCTTTGCACTCTAAGTGTCCGACTAATTGCTTTCGGAAGTTTCAATTTTCGATTTCACTTACCAGTTTGGGTGAGCAATTACGTTATAATTAAAACTGTGCTAAATTTTATGTGGCACATTTTAAATTCACTAGTTCCAAGTAACTGAAATATCCTTATACATTGTCTATTATGAAAGCGTATGTGTGTGCTATATTGGGAGTCTATGATTATTTCTAGATGCTTAGATTTCAGTGACTATACTACATTACTGTATTTTTAAGTTTTTAGGAATGTAGATCACTAGATGTACAGGATCCTAGATTTATAGATACTGAACTCTCTATATTTCCAAGTCGTAATATTTTTGAATCCCTATAACTCATAACTCCGATATCTTCGTGTCCTCATATATCTAAATATATCATCAAATCCCTATATCCCTTAATACCTCATATTCCTATGTCTCTATATCCCCAAATTCCGATATCTCCGAATCTCTAGATCCTCAAATCCCTACATCCCCAAATTCATATATCTCCAAATTCCTACATCTCTAAATTGCTATATCCCTAAATCTCTATATCCCCGAATTCCTATATCCCCAAATCCTTACATCTTCAAATACCTTATATCCCCAAATCTCCATATTCCCAAATTCCTATATCCCCAAATCTCTATATCCCCAAATCCCTATATTCCCAAATCCCTATATTCCCAAATCTCTATATCCCCAAATCCCTATATCCCCAATATCTCTATATCCCCAAATATCTTATATCCCCAAATCCCTATATTCCCAAATCTCTACATCCCCAAATCCCTATATCCTCAAATCTCTACATCCCCAAATCCCTATATCCCCAAATCTCTGTATCCCCAAATCCCTATATCGCCAAATCTACATATTCCTATATCCCTATATCCCCATAATTCTGTAAAAATTCCAACATACGTGATATATTTGATACTTCAGTTGTAGCTGAAGAATATGGCTGACCCGAAAGTAACAAAATGGTTACGGCTTAATTTCCAGAGTTTTTATTGCGACCCTTTTCTACGATCAACGCAATTTTCTACTTTATCACTAAAATTTCATCTCGAATCGTTTGCACTTTAACTACTAGCCTAACTGGCTTCGAGAGTTTTAACTTTTGACGTGCTAACCCCGTCGAGCAATAAAGTAGTAACTCAGATTATTAGCGATAAAAGTGTACTTCTCTTCCGGAATGTCGTAAAATTATTCAGTCGAATAAAACAGCTACTACAATACAAACAGCATATAAAAGTATTGTTATTCATAGAAACTGATCTGTTGTTTATATTCTGATGTTATACGCTGATATGTTACAAACATCGTTTCTAAAAATATAATATAAATTAACTAAAAAATCAATTTCTAATGTCAAATAATGTCAAATAATTTGCAGAAAATAAAGTTATGTTATCATTTGATTTTACTCAATTTTATGCGATTTTTGTATGCGTGCATTTCTGGCTTTTCAAATAAAATTAGAATCAGGCCTCAAAATTGATTTCACTGTTCACATCTGCTAGCGTTCGGGAAAATCGTTCTGCTTGCTCATGATCTGAATTTCTGATGTTGCTACAATCAGCTGGAATATCCATCTCCGAAAAGATTTTATCTATAAGATTTAACAGGGCACATAATATATTTGGCTGCAGGGAATAAATTTTCAAACGTATTCATTACGTGCTGCAGTGAAGTCTGTACAACGCAGAATTTTTAGAAATTGTTATAAAAATAACTTTATTAAAAAAATATTTATAAAAGCGTGTACTAATAAACCAATGTTAAGTTATTCCATTGGAATATTTAAAAAATGTATGTTTCTCGATAAAAGAGAATTTAATTTAATATTTCCCGAATTTTCCTCTTTCGATGAAAATATCCGAACGTAATTCAGGCAAAATACCAAACAAATATTTAACATTACTGCATTTCTGTTTATCGCGGAAACACGAATGCAAATATAATAAAAAATTTTAGGAACAAATTTTTGTTAAGCCGATAGCGTGATATCGTAAAGTTCACGCGAAAACGCTAATAAATTTTTCAACTCCTTTGTCTGAATGTTTTCTTGCGTGTTTTTCGACTATCGCTTACTTTGTAGACCACCGGAAACATAAATATTACTGAGAGCCTAGCAAATGCTTTTAAAGATAATGTTTTAAGGGCTCCATATTTTATTTTCGAGATCCTGGTCCCACCTGTGGGCAAAGATTTAATACTTCCAGAAATATAGTCGTAGACTTAAAATATGTACATTATGGTGAGTTCACGCTTTGGTTAATTAAAGCTGATATTAGGGATGGCGTAAATTTAACGTTTTGGCTTCGTCGATATTTTCACAGTTATTAAATTATTAATAATTTTATAATACAGTTTTAGATTTTTTAATTTTCAAGCTTTCAAGGTTTAGAATATTCGAGTTTTTAACTCTGTACATTTCTAAATTTTCAAATTTATGAACTTCTGAAAACTTAAATTCCAGAGTTAAATTTCCAAATATTTAACCTGCCAAGAATCTAAATTTTCAAATTCTAAAGTTTCCTGAATTTTATGTCCACATCCTCAAGTTTCCAAATTCTCAAATCCCCAAATTCCCAAGTCTTCAAATTGTCAAATCCCCAAATTGTCAAGCCCCCAAATTGTTAACCCCACAAATTGTCAAATCCCCAAATTATCAAAGCTCCAAATTTTCAAGTTCCACAATTGGCAAATTCCCAAATTGACAAGTCCCCAAATTATCAAATCCCAAATTCTCAAGTCCCCCAATTGGCAAATTTCCTATTTCTCAAGTCCCTAAATTGTCAAGTCCCCAAATTACCAAATCCCCAAATTATCAAATCCCCAAATTGGCAAATCCCAAATTTTCAAGCCCCTAAATTCTCAAGCTCCTAAATTCATAACTCCTCAAATTCTTAAACCCCAAACCCCCAAATTTAAAAATTGTCAAATTACCAGTAACAAAAGTTCCGAAACAATAAACCTCGACAAAGAAGATATAAGAATCCGTGGTACACGTTGAAAAAAACTTCGCAGACGATAACGTGCTTTAAGCCCAGCCAGCAAATGTGATCGATGGAAGAATCGATTTCAAATGGGCTGACATCCGAACCGATGACGAAGAAGACCCTCGTTACTCATGTCCAGGATTGTCAGGGTGCAGGATGGGGGTAACATAATTGTCGGCATCTCTAGACAATGGTGTTCGTTAGCCAGCACGAAACTATTGCTGGAGACAGTGCACAGTTTGTCGAAGACGCTGGCAGGCCTCGTGGAAGCCGGTATTACTTCCTGTCTGGAACTGGTCCAAGTTTCCAGCTGCTTATTGGAAGACCGACCCGTGTCTCTCTTTTCTCTTCTCCTTCGGTTCTTCTTCTGTCCCTTTTCTCCTTCTTCGTCTTCTTCTGCTAACGTCATTTCGACGACATCGAACAGCCATCGGGGTCGGACGGTTTTCTGGAACCGCAGCAGATTTCCGACTAATGGACCTTGAGCAACAGACACACGCCGACATCGAGCTGCTCTCCAGTGTGCACGTCAACCGGAATCTTCGAACGAAGCAAACTAGAGCTTCTTGGAACACAGAGACGTTTATGGGATCGAGGGAATTTCGACGTGAGCCCTCAAAACCCTCTGTCTTTGGCCACCGCGCACGAAAAAGAGTGCGCCCGACGTACGTGATTGACGAAAGCACTGTAACCTTTTCCGTTTGAAATTCAGGAAAATTGCGAATCCTCTAGTTTAATTCGGGTTTCGAGCTTCCATCGGGCTCGGCTACTTTTTGAATAAATTATTTGAAACGTGAGATACCAGTCTGCTTCGGCGACTGGGGATCTTGAAGCTTGTAAGCTTCTGCAGAGTCGAAGTTGAGGGACAAAGTATGCTTAACTTTAATACGAAACTTTCGAATACGGGATGGAATTTTAAAATAGTGAAATATTTCAGAAAAATGTATACAAGTAATAGTGAATATATTCATAAATGGATATTAAAACGATAGCAAAAATATTAGACCTCGATCTTCGTGATGGTCATATTTAATACTTGTTTTGAAGTAACTTTGTTAGTTCAAGTACCATCAAAGAAACATTGCTCCTTTTATCTTATTATAACCTGTTAGATTGCACGTAATTGTATAACAAATGTATATATATGATCACACATCCTCGTATAATAAAAAGTGTATACATATTGCACATATACAATATACTTCAACAAATATATCCTCAAATTTATAAAAAATAAATCATAGTGAAATATACTCAAGTTCAACAAGATATAATAAAGTATAGTACCATATAACAGTAACATTAGAACCAATGTTACATGTACACATTTAAATTGAAAATACAGTTGAAAAATCAATAAGTAAATACTGAAGTATCTAATATGCATAATATACAACTAATATACAATCATCTTTTATCTCAACAGAATTTTATTTCGACGGCAATAAAATTTTGTAATATAAAATCTGAAATGTGAAATCAGTCATTTTGATTAATTATAATGAAGCTTGTGTTAAATTATAATAATAAAGGGGTAACTTTATGGCTAAATAATTATACGATGTATAATTGAATGAAAGAGAAGGGTCAAGCCTTTCTAGTAATATATTCGCAAGAGAGAACACAACAAAATACACGCACGTAACGTTGCCATTTCCCTGTCCATTGCACCCTCTAGCCACCCGCTGCAACCCTCTTGCACGTCGCCACGAATTAATTGGTCCTGGTCCGTGATTAGTAGGTCCCACGGAATTACCGCGATGCCCGGGCATGATTAATATGCCAGGGTTGCCAACTTTCGTACGAAAGATTAATAATGAACAGAGAGGGAAGAGAGACGAGGGACGAACAAGACCAGTCGGAATAGGAGTTTTAATACGACGATGGTACGTCTCCATGGAATAAATTCCTATATTTTCACGTATTTCGTGAATTGTCAGATGCACCGGCCTCTGCACTCTTTTTTAACCCAATGGTGAATTATTCGATTCAAAAATAAATAATTCTGCTAGAAACTTTAAATGTCCTCGACATCGTAAGAGTACCAATGCTTTTAAAAACTTTTTCAACGTGTATTTACTGAAATATTCATTCACTGTTCAAAAATAAAAATATTCATTTACTCTGCAGAAATTTATAAAAGTTCTGCGTTTGTAAGAATTAAATTATATTTTCAAAGCAGTCAGATTTTTTAGAATTAAGGTGATCACGTGGTTTCAGTAAAAATTTCCGATTTTTATGAAATTATACAATAAAGTTTTTGCTTTTAGTGGTCTCTGTATTTTTAAACCAGCCTTTCCCTTGATTACAATGCAATTAAACTGCAATTCATTATGTTTCTGTCACGTGATTAACAATGCGTCTGTAAATCACAAGAAGTGCATGCTTCTTAATAATGTTCACACATGATAGCAGTTCATTTATTTCTAATCAGAGCTATTAATCTAAGTTACAGTGACAGCAGGCATGTAATTTTTGGATTAAATCAGGTACAGAGTGTTCCAATAAAACGTACACTATACGTTTAATCAACCATATAATTTAATAAACAAAATTAGTTGTTAATAGAATTGGTAACAAATATCAAGTTGACACTACAAATGTTCCAAAACATATGAAATTTTGACACGATTTATTTGAAGAATATTAATAGAATATTTTCAGATATTTAATTTGGTATGTCTTACATTTAAATGAATTGCTTACATTTTCGTGAGATAAACGAAATATATCGATTGTGCTTCTAAAAGGTACATAAAAGGTTGAAAGTTATGAGAGAATCGTTTGGCTAATGCATTCGAAATTACGTGGTGGCTGGTATTCAATATATCCCCAGTAAATTCCAAAGGAAACGAGAACCATTTGCGGAAGACAGCTTAAGAAGTAATTAACGCCATTTTATGGAGAAGAAGAAAAGGAACAGCTCTGGAATTAGAATGTGGAATATAATGAAACGACCACGATACGAATTCCGGACGAACTCTGCCAAGAATTCGACACGTTCTGACCTTAATTACGTAAACGTGAAACCGTGCAAAAATGTCGGAATCGAAATTAAAATTGCTAAATTCCAATGCACTCAATTTTGATAAATTCTTACTATCTTACGTTAGCAATTATTCGTAATTATATCAAATTGTATAGAAACCACTTGACAATTAAGGTTTTCATTTTCTACTTCACAAAATTTGCAAATTTCAACGTTTTTAATATCTTTAAGCTTTCGAATACTGAAATTACCAAATTCTCAAATGAGAGGTCAAAATCCTAATTTTCCAAATTGTTCAAACCCTCGAATCCTCACAAACTCTTCTAACATCGAATACCGAAAATTTATTAAGAAATTTATTAGGAATCCCTATGAAGTTTCTAAGAAGAATCAGAGTGTTATATAGGGTTAAACACGCTCTTTAATCGTTAGAAATAACTACAACGATTGTGCATAAAGCGCCAAAAGTTTGCGCCATTTATGACACTCTTGTCGGCCATGTTTATTAGTACTTACGCTAACCGCTAGCGTCGCTGGTTAAGTTTACATTTCCAACAGTTACAAGCAATTACACCTGTACCTCCGTATAAGTTAAGCATATTTACATGAAACAAACACCAAAAGTCGCATAACAATGATACATGTACATACTACTAATAGTAGCACAATTTTTATAATACGTTGAAAATAATACTAAACATGATGAAGGTATAGATGTCAAACCACGAGTTAAAATAAAAGAAGCTATACCGTGAACACTTCGAACGTTTAGAACTCTTCTAAACACATCAGGCTCTTCACGCGCCAACTCGTGACATCGGTAACCTAACTTCGCGCTAAGACTGAGATCGGAATAACCAGGGCGGTGTCATGTCGCCGATCACTGATCCGTGCACACAGCGCGTTGTCGCCGAAACTTTCCGTAATCCGCTTGGTCCACAGCTTTGCACAATAAAGCATGTCTCGCGGGCATCGCTATGTCGTTTATGCACTTCCGTTTCGGTCTGCATTAAACTCGATCATGCATGCGGTCGCGCGTTTAAGTGCGCCGATGAATTTCGCACGGCGCCTACCAACACACGCTCGTACACGTAGGTCGCCGTTGCAATTCACCCTGCGAATTACGAGCTGGTCACTGTTTATGATTAATACGATGCTTCTGGCTGGAAACACGCGTCGTTCGGCCGCGACGGCATAATCCATACGTTAATTAAACGACGCCGCGAGTTCCACACCGGACGTGGAACGTCATCGGCCGAAGAACGACGAACATTCGGAACGCGGAATTATTTACTCGGCCTGCGTGCGTTACGCCGACGGCTAATCACTGGATATCACGCTTTGCAAACTGTGTACACACCGTGGTTGAAATACCGCGATGCATATCCGCGCTGCGTGCGTGTGCGAGCGAGCAAAGAAATGGGGGAATCAGGAATTCCTTCGAACTGGGTCTAGATTATGGCGAAATTTTGCGTACAAATTTGATCTTTTGTGTTCGAGTAGGCTGTTTGCGAGTTTTTCTAAACTGTCAATTCTAATAGTCGAAATAAATATTATATTTTGATTGCAAAGAACGTGCAAAGAAGAATGCGTAAGCTGTCAGTTTAATCGTCCTCTACATAATAATACAAGTAAAGAATAAAGTGCAACGTTAAACAGCGAGAATTTCCGACAAGCGAAGCTTTCCGGGTTCGATAATAAGCGTCGAGAGCGCAAACTGTTTGGGGGTTTGGGGGTCGAAATTTTCGGCGTGCCGTTAATTTCGTGGAGAAAATTGGCTGGCGCATGTTAGGCGGCCAAGCAAATAGATGAAAAGCAGGTTAATACGCGACGCGAGGCGTCTCGGCCACCAACTACACCGCAGGCGTAAAATTATTTACGCTCGTCTGACTGGTGCCGGTAGCGTCTACTTAGCGCGTTCACGCGCGAACACCATGCTCGACCAACTTGCACAGCCATGAATTTAAAGTCGAGTGGCAACGTGCGGTCACATTTAAATTTCACCGTATCTCCATGGTGTTTGTTACTCGAACCGTTACGTGTCGCAAACTGCGCACGAGAACGTCAGCTTCGAACTTCTTTGACGGTAAACGGATTTCGCCAGGCGAACCGCTGCTACAATTATTTAATAGCTCACTGATTTTCACGTAGCTCGTATTTTTAACGCGAAATACATTTAGACCATTATGGATGCAATTAATGGCTGAACGTTCTCCACGCAACTGATCGTATTTTTAGTTACGATGGAAATATATTTGCGGAGGCAATTATCAAACAATTATAGATTCTTCAGAGGTTGCTGATTCTTAAGTGATTCTTGAAAGGTTATTGCACGAAATAATTCTTCGTTCTCTATTTGAATTTACTGACTTTATTTTTATTTATCAACTGTTTCTAAACTTTGATCACAAACATATGACATATTAATGTTCAAAAATTATGTTGATTGTGTAATGTTTTATTTCATGATCATGCATCGACTCGTTTTATGCTATATTTCATAATTATAAGACATAGTGCTTAATTGGTATATATCATGATCACGTTATATATGGCCCTATTTTATGATACATTCTATGATTATTTATTTTGATTGGTCTTAAAATAGATCAGTATATAATGTATTGTATTTTGTCATACATTTCATGCTCATAAGACTTATTTTATGACATACTTTATGAGTACACGACACGAGTATATCAATATAATTTACTTGATATATTTTATGATACATTCTATACAATACATGTCCTATTTTATGGTATATTCTGTCTTCCCGTAATACCTTGATAATTATATCACCGCGTATTTACCACATTAAAAAAATATGAAAAGTTACATTCAAAGTGTCTTAATTACAGTAAGTAGATAGTCTCGCGCGCAAAAGGAAGTAGTAGAAGAGCGTGATGTTACTTAAAAGAATGAAAGTTTCCCGTGTACCTGAAAGAAGCGGAATAGGTACTCATCTTACAGGAAAGAAGTTTACCCAACGTTTTTCTCCTTTTGCATATATCCCAGCATCCATGGAATAGCGGTAGAGTGGCAGTAAATCAACGTCTACCAAGTAATTAATTCCTGGGTAGACGGAAAAATAAATAACGCCGGTAGCATCCGGTGGCGCAATCGATACCTGCGTTTCCAGCTATTGTTTCCAACTATCCTATGTAAAAGCTTGCGCATCCAGATTAAGAGATGAAAGGATGCGAAATGTTCTAACGTCACGGACAGGAACCTCGACCAAAGTGTTCATTTCCTTTCTGTGCAACTCTATTACAAAATTCCGCGTTTATAGCACATTTCAGGAGAAACTGTTGCGTTTACAAATCATTTCTGTACAGATCGGTGAAAAAACGTCACTGCAAATATAGAGAAATATTTTCACAGTTACGACTTCCAAAGAGCAATCTGCAAATATTTTCACAATTTGTGTACAGAGAGTGCTGCATGAACATATAGTTTGCGTCGCGTGACTTTTAAAGAACATATCGGTACACGTGTACATTGTTTTGGAACGTATTGCATTCAAATTGTTACCGATATTGTAATTAAAATTAAGTTTCTAAATGGACAATTTATATACATTGAAATAGAGTTTCAAGTAAACGTAACATAACCTCAAATTTTCAACGTAAATCTAAATGTATGTAGCTACCTATAAATTTCTGTAGAAATTTAAGCGTACATAGTTAACTTTCATAAAAGGCTAAGTGTGTGTATACATTTTCGTAGATGTTAAAATGCGTATTCTGAGGAGTGAGCAGTTATAAGAGAGAAATCGGCAGGATATTTTCAAACGTACGTCATCGAAGACGTTTTAATAAACGTGACAGAGCTCGTGGTATCGATGGAAATAAAATGACGTCGCTGTTATGAAAGTACGAATATACCACCGTCTTTTGTTATCGAAAATGTCGCTGTGAAATATCGGTTGCTGGAGGCTATGGAACGTGTCCAGTGGCATCGCGACGCCTCTTCCGCCCCAATGAAGAAATAACAGCAGGAGAAAAAGATGCCATGAGTTTTTATTAGTTCTTGCCCTGCTACGTTTGAATGGCTACGATTATTCTTCGAGCTCGCGACCTGAATCTTCAAACTTATATTGTTGTTGTTGTTCGAGAGCTCAGTTCGCACGTTATGTTTCAAAAACTTTCAACGATGCTTTATTCGACGTATTAAGCCTGAAGTTAATCTCTGTTCAGCTTAAAAAATTATGCAAAGAACCTTCAGTCTCTTCTGTTGTGCTCCGACAGTATATTTTACTGGAAACGAAAAAACTGTTCCGTGAATTTATGAATTTTTCGTTGCGAACTTTCAATAAAACAACTGGATTTGAAATTTTGTACGTTTTTAAATTGTTTAATATTTACAGTTTTAATTATATTATCGAACACAATTCTTTGCGATTGATTTTGTAAATGATTCTTTTCTTGCCCGAGCGAACAAACCATAGCTGAAAATCAGATAAAAAACGAGAGCCATTCGACGAGATCGACGTACAAATTCTCCAGAGAAGCTTCGAATGAACCGGTAAAAATGGAATCCGTCGAATCATCGAAAAATAAGCCGTGTGCCAGGGATGAGTAGCCGAGAAAAGGATTGTAGTTTGAGTCACTTCCTATTCGAACAAATTCACCAACGACGTCGACCAGACTCAGCAAAATCGGTCGCATGGTCCGCATGCACGAGTGATCGAATCGGTAATGCGGGTAATGAAAAACGGTCTCTCTTATCAGAACCGGAAGCTCGAATTTCGGATTCCACCAAACATTTCTCATGTTTGCGCGAAATTCTATCATCCTGTACACGTACAGCATAATTCAGGCGCTGACATTTTTGCATCGTTTGACAAAATTTGATCAATTTCATCATTCAATTCTGTGACGTTTTATTGCTTGTAAAATTAGATGTCTTCTATACATAAGTATATACTCATTAATATTATAATCATGATTTTAATTTTATAACGTTTAGAGATTATTCATGTGTTGTATCTCTTCAAATTTTTGTATATATTCTAAACCTTGTAGCAAATCTTTTCCAGCTACTTCGAAGCATCTCATACCTTTTGCAACTATTTCAAAGCACCTCGGACCTATTCAGACCATCTTCAACCATCTCAAATATTTTCCAACTGTATCAAATCATTTCAAGCTTTCTTATACAAATGTTAAATTTTATTTATTTCATTCAAGTTTGCCTGAAATATTGCGATTTACATAAGATCGAGGTACAGCGTAAATCGCATACATCACACTAGAGGGTTTCACGAAACAATCGATCATCGGATGCGAGAACCAACGTTGCAACTTCGTGAGACGAAAATAAGTTGAATTTTGTAGGTAGCCCGAAAAGTCAGGAAGTCCGAGCTTTCAGTAGACTTCGCGGCTGCATTTCCCGGCTCCCATGAAATATATAAAGCAAACCCCGTAGGAGAGCAGGAGCACGACAAAAGAAAAACCAATAAAAGTGGAAAAATAACTCACGTACGCGCAGCCACCGTGCTAGAACACTTTGCGCAGAGTGGTTCGCTGCAATTTAAGGCACGTACGAAAAAATACCGCAGAATTTTGTCTGCCTTTACAAAGGCAAAGGGTCCGACGGGAGAAAGAGGTAACAACACCGGTTCGATCGATGGGATAACTTCCCTTTTTCTCACCCTGGGTGCCGAGCACCCAGTCAATGGGACCGCCAGTCAAAAGGAATGAAAAATATCATTTGCCTCGCTTTGACTTTCGCATTCGTTTCACGAACCTCCGCTCACCTTTGTACAATCTTTACAGCCTACGCTTATTATCATATCGATATACCGTTATCTTTTGATCCTGTCTCAAAGGGAATGCTAAACCTTCGATTTGCACGATTTTACGATGTCTCTATTTTATTCGGAGACGCTGCATGTAAATGTGGGTTAAGGCTGATAATCCGATCATTCATGTTTAGATGCATAATGTTGTTTAGATATTATCAATGCTTTATTGACACCGTTAGATAATACCATTTGTCACATGATCAATAGAATGTATTGACGTTTTAATAAACATTGGATATTTATGTATTAAATCTTCATAGATACCTTAACTATATTTTTTAAAGAGAACGTTATCTTTTGTATACTTCAGTTTCGAAGCAACCCATGCAAAACAATTCAAAATAAAATGGTAAAATATTTTTCATATAAAAGTTTGAAATATTTCGCTATTTATTAAACTGTATAAATGTTCCAAAAGAATCTATCTAAAAGAATCGTGCAGTTGGACCAAAAAATAGAGTCCGAACGGCTTCCTAAAATAAAATCTCTTTCACGTTCTTTTTCCACCGAATTTTTCATCCGAAGTTCATCAGACCGCGCTAAAAATCGATTTAAATGAAAAGTGAACAATAAAAGCGAGTTAAATATTTAATCAGATTCTTCAACAACTTTTAACACGTTTAACCCTGGAAAAGAATATTTCACCGGAAAGCTTTAATCGCTAAAAATTTCATTTGGTTCAATTTTTATTTACGAATCAGCGAAATATTTTAATATCTCGTACCACCTGAAAGACCAGTTGGTTTTATGAGCGAATATCAAGTTCGCGAACGCGAATGAAACCGCTCGAACGCGTTAATGCTTGTAAATTGAAAGCTCGAATAGTACGGAAACTCGGCGAAAGCTGCTTGGTCCCGTTGAGCAGCAACTTGCTTCTGAACAATCGGTTCTTTGCTCGAAAAACGTCAGCACTGTGCAAGCGAGGATAAACCGTATCATTCTAAACGGTAGATAATCGATGATCGGATTACGTTTCCACGGAGAACGCATTCCCGTGCGGTTCGAATCGGCGATAATCCGCAGAGCCGTGTGAAATTTACGTAAATGGAGAAAGGGATCACGTAATGAAGCGGTAACAGGCATAAATTCGGAATCACAAAAGGCGAGGAAAAGCTTTTAACTTTTAATTGTTTCCCTGCGAGTAACTCGACGTCTATTTTTGTTACTTTTAAAATTATGCTGAAAAGCAACAGCACTTAAACGTTCTAAAAACGTTCGTTTAAGAAAGCAGAAATAGGTTAGGCGCTGAAGGACAAAATGGCGGACTTTCTGCACGACTTTAAACGTCAGATTGATGTCACTGGTTCAATCTTATTAAATACTTGTATTTATTTATTATTATATAACATTGACGTATTTGGTTTGATAGGTAATTTTAAGTGTAATTGTGGAAATCTTGAAATCTTCAAGTCTTCACAACCCTAAAGTCTCAAAATCTAAACCTAGTCCTAATGTTCCAAAATTCCTGGATCTTGAAGTCCCTAAATTTAAACCGTCAACATCCAAGAATCCCTAAATCCTACCATTTCAAAATATACAACCTAAGCAACAAAATCTAAAACTCCCCAAATCTTAAAAATCTAAAATCTGAACCCAAGTTCCCAAGTCAGAAAATCCTAAAATCCCTAAGTCCACAGCTAAGTCAAAATGTTCTAAAATTCTAAAATTCCAAATCCCACAAAGTGCAAAAGTCCCTAAATCCCTAAATCTCTACAACGACTCAGCAACGTTACATAAACTCTCTCAAAAACCGAAACGAAAAGATGAGTGAAAGGACGAAGTTCATCAAATTTTCAAGAAACAGTGCTCGACACTGGCGTATCGCGAAAGAAAATCCTTCCAAGGCATCGAATAAAACTTGAAACACCGAAAGAAACGAGGCGGAAGTAAATAACAGTAGAAAAGATCGAATAAAGAAAGCAACGCGGTTCATCTTATTTATGAATTACTCGGTATATTGCTTGTCGGGATAAGCTTTTAGCCGATTGCTGTTTGCATAATTCATTTAATTATCCGATTAATCTTGCGTTAGGAGCCGATTCGTTGGCCTTTGTAATTCATCCCTATTCACATTACCTTTCCACGACTTAATTTTAATCTCGCTTTACATTGTGCCGTGCAACTTCCAACCCTCGAATTGTTCCCGAACTTTGGTAATGGCTTTAAGATGGGTTTTCGCCGGAGGAACTCGATCAACAACCCTTCGATTCTACCGCTCGACACGATTCTTCAAGATAAGAAGACAAGCGGAAACGTGGTTATAAGACCAGCGGAAGCGTGGCTGTAAGATGAGGGAAAGCTCCATTTGCGAGTTGCGCTAAGTTCGAACGTTAACCGGTGTCTTTAATGAAGTTATACGTAATTAAACGTAGAAACTCTGGATTGAGTGTTGGAATGCAAGGAGATTTTACATCCGAGTAGATTTGTAAAATCAAGATACCTGTGGTTTTGAAGGGGTGTCATTTTTAGTTTGCATATATGTTTTAAGTTTGAAAGTTTAATTTGGTATTTTATATTTGGGGGATACGATGTGGGTATGGTGTCTGATTTTATATTGTGGTAGGAGGTATTTAGGGATGAGTGATTTCCCAAATTTCTACATTTCTAAATTTTCAAATTTCCCAAATTTTTACACTTCTAAATTTTTTAATTTCTTAAATTTCTACGCTTTCAAATTCTCAAATTCCCCAAATCTTTACATTTCCAAATTCCTAAATGTCCAAAGTCCCAACCTCCCCAACTTCTACCCTTCCAAAGTCCTAAATTTTCTAATTCTCACATATCAAAACCTCTAAACTCAAACCCGCAAACTTCCAAATTTTCTAAATTCCAAAATTCTCAAATTTCCCAAAATTCCCACCACTCCAAATAACTAAAGACCCAAATGATCCAATTGCCGGCTCCCAATTCCCGAAACCGGTGGGTTTTCAAAGGGAAACCGAAGCTCTCCACGGTGCGCGCGTGGTGAAATGGAAGCTATCGATTTCTCGGGAAAAAGTGGACTGTCCGATGACCACAAACATCAGTCGAGGGGTGCTACTATAGTCAGGGAGTACGATTTTTTGAAAAAAAAAAAAAGAGGTAAAAGCCTCTACGAACAGGGTATCCGTCAGAATGCGTGTGTAGTCGGGGTGAAACTATCGATTTTCTGAAATAGAAGAGCAACTCGATGATTCCCATGGTGAACGGTCAACGAACCGCGAAAATTCAAGGTTTCACATCGATTTAATAACAGTTTCATAATTCATGGCTGTGAACGAACTTTTCGGAAAACGGATTGGTCTATTCTGAAATTCGATAAATATTTACGAGATTGCTTTCATCGCCATCTTTCTCTGGGTACTATTTTTATTGCGTGATTAATCATTTTCTCTGAGGGTGAATTTAGAAGCTGGATATATAAATATCCAATTAGATATATAAATTATTTATGTGGCATTATAACATTAGTAACAGTAGTTGTTAAAATGGTAAACTCAAAGGGTTTGATGAATGAAAAATAGAAACCTTGTAAACTGTTCGAAATTATTAATTTCCTTCTATGTTACAAATTATTTTGACATCATTAGAATCATTTTAAATTTTCTTATCAAAGTAGTTTACCTGCTATTTTATTCCGAATAACTTCCACAAAAGAAAAAAGGAAATTCTTTACAATAAAATTGAAAAAAAAATTTGATTTCACTGGCTCAAAACATAAATTTAAGTTCTTTCTCCTAGTAACAAATTTAAAGAAATTGCTCAAGAATAATTACATCACGATTGAACACACATAAATTGAATATTAAAAAGATGAATGCAAAAATCCTAGAAAATTTCATTTTGCACAATCAAAATATAAAACTTTGCACCCCTATTTGGAGTAAAATGAAAAATTTCTCAGTCGAAGCCAACGAACTAGGGCAATTCATGAAAGATCGATGGACAATGTTAAATCGAAGCAAATTAAAAACACATTCGTTTCCCGTCCACGTAATCCCAGTTTCTTTCATTTATAACGTTTCGATCTCGATCGGTTAACGTCACTGGGAACTTTGGCCAGAGTTAATGTAACTTCAAGAGCGCATTTCACGGTTCAGTTGAGAAACCATTAGAACATCGAGTTATGATAATGAACTTCATTTCACAGAGCTGGGTGTCGGTTACGGGAACAGAGCTTTCGGAAGGGGTAGGGGTTGGAAAACTATACCGTGGACTTGAAAGCGAAACTTCAAAGATGGAGCCGCGTCAAGAGACAAGAAAATGGGGACAAAGTGAACTTGCGACCAGGCGAATCTTTGTGGTACAACGTACAGCTCGTGACTTTGTTGCTTAGCTAAATTGTTTCACTATATGAATATATGAATATAAGCACATAAGCATATGTTAAAATATAAGCATATGAGTATGTGTTAAAAAGAAAGTACTTGACTTCGTTGATAATTCTTGTGATACGTGTACCTCCATATCAATCACAATATTTTCAACATTCTTTTTCTCCCAAATTTTTATATTTCCAAATCCTTACATCCCCAAATACCTACATCCATAAATTGCTTCATCACAAATTCCTAAATCTCCAAATCCCTAAATCCACAAATTCCTGCATACCCAAATCCATATATTTCCAAGTCCCTGAATCCCAAATTCCTTCATCCCCAAATCCTTACATTCCCAAATCACTACATCCCCAAATCACTATATCCTCAAGTCCCTACATCCCCAAATTCATATTTCTCCAAATCCCTAAATCCCCAAATTTCTACACCCCCAAAGCCATATATTTCCAAATCCCTAAATATCCAAATTCCTTCATCCACAAATCCCTAAATCCCCAAATTCTTTCATCCCCAAATCACTATATCCTCAAGTCCCTACATCCCCAAATTCATATTTCTCCAAATCCCTAAATCCCCAAATTTCTACACCCCCAAATCCATATATTTCCAAATCCCTAAATGGCCAAATTCCTTCATCCACAAATCCCTAAATCCCCAAAAATTACTTCATCCCCAAATCCCTAAATTCCCAAATCCCTAAATCTCCAAATTCCTTCATCCCCAAATCCCTAATTCCCAACTTCCTATATTCTCAAACTAATTTATATCGAAATTCTCAAATACCGTAAATCCCCAAAATTTCGACATTTCTAAATTCCGATTTCGCCGACGCATGGAACTGTTCAATATTTGTCGAGAATATTTTTCCCTATTTGTCAGACATGGCAAATAGACATTCGCAGACAAATTCACTTGTGCAATCTGATCCTGGAACGAGATATCATCCATCAAAATCAATCAGGGACTGAAATACCTCTCCTGAAAATAACTTTTCCTAGTATAATACTTGAACTGAATAAATGCAGTCTTGGTGACCGATTTGATAATCGCATTATGAATCTATCTGATATTAATGCGCGTCAATTTTGTAGAAGAAATTACGTTATTTCGGGATGATCAGATTAATAAGAAATGAAGAAAGAATCAATAATTATGTAGTTCATATTATTACATGAATGGACTAGTATAAATAACTAGTAAGAAAAAAAATACTTCAATAATGACTAATTTTGTACAAAAGTTATCTTTGTTTCACTAGTAATAATGTTAGCGTTTAATTAATTTAGTTCAAATGTACTGCAATATATTCCAAACTTCAAAAGACATCACCTGTATAATAATGAAATGAAACGAAATTGAAATTAAATTGAAACTGAACCGAAATGTGAATCGATGGAAATTAAATGAACCTATTTTAGGTAGCGAAAGTTCAAGTAGCCGAGAATGTACAAGTGTCCCATTTCAAAAAGAGAGCGAAGAAGACTAAAAGTAACAGAATCAGTAGAATTCAAATATGATAGAAAATCGATGGATCCCTGATCGCCTTTCTATCGAGTGAAATTCGAGAGTAGTCGAGTGGACAAATAAGGGTCACTTAGCAGACGGGAATTTGCAGGGAGAAAAGTTTCTCAAGACCGAAAAGAAGCAAACGGCGCGTCCCAAAGCGCAAAGAAAAACTGTACTCGCGTACCAAAGGTTTCCATTGTTCCAGGATTAACCTCAAAGTGACTGTCGCTTCCACGAACCCCCCCAAGCTTCTGTCAGTATTTATGCACTGTACCCTGCCCCCGCCTCTTTTTTCCATGCCCCCTGGCGATCCTCTTTTCATTCTCCATTTCTTCTGTGTACACTACAGTTCAATGTACTCTCCCTTTGAATAAGGACAAATAAGGACCTGTATATTTTTAAGGATCCTCGGCTGCAAATTTTCCAGTTTCTAGTCTTCTACATTTCTGAATTTCTAGTTTTCTAAAATTCTAAATTTTTAAGATTCCGGATTTCTAGATTTCTAAATTTTCAAATTTCTAAGTTTTTAGATTACACTTTTAGATTTCTAAATTTTTATGTTTCTCAGTTTCTCAATTTTTAGATTTTTAAGTTTTTAAATTTCTTAAGTTTCTACATTGTTAGACTTCTATATTCTTAGATTTCTCAATTCTTCAATTCTTCAATTCTTCAATTCTTCAATTTTTAAATTCCTCAATTTCTCAATTCAATTAGATGCATATAATACGTAACTAGACTTTGAAAGCAAAATATTGTTATATTCATGTAATGTAAGTAATATATGTAAAATACAATGCACTATGACAAATATAATAATGTGACAAAGAAATGAAGCGTAGTCGCTAATGGCAAAATAGCTGATACAACATTAAGTAAATAATTTGAAATAGGAAAACATTTCTGAATTGTTTAATTTCTTAATCATTGATTCCCTCAATGTCTCCATGTCTCAATGTCTTCGTGTCTCAATTTCTCAATTTCTCAAAGTCTCTAAATCTCAATTTCTAAATTACGAACAGTAAGAATCAATTTTTCCACTTTGTCAATTAATATCCTCTCTTCGAATCTTCTATCTCTTCCCCAGTAATTTCACAACGCAACCGTTTGACATTTAGCTTCGATTTGACATTCGTCACACTCCACCATCTGTTAAAAGCAACAGATAGTCACTGTTCTTCTGCTGCATGTATCTCCACCATGTGGCTGTTGCCTTTTGAGAGTCATGGCTTAACTGTTTGTGACAAGCGATTGCTTCGGGCAGTTATTTCATAACTGAACGTAAAGCACCGGTTCTGCATTCCGTACAGTACTCTATCCTCTCTCGATCCTTCGGCAAGAATCGAAACACGGTACATGCACCAGTAGAAATTTTCATTTTTAGAACGAACGAAAAATAGTGGACACACGAACTGTTTTGAAAGGTATCAATCGTCGGCAAGAATAATTCGATCGACCTGAATTGGACCAGCTGAGAACTGTAGGTACAGTCAACGGCAAATCTGATTTCCCTAGGACAATCGTGGTAATAAACGAAAAGGATGCTAGTCGATTTTTAGAATTTGGTAAATTGCAAATTTACAAATTTGGAGATTTCTGAATTTGGCGAATTTGGAATTTGGGAAATTTGCAATTTTGGGGATTTGGAATTTGGGGGATTTGGAATATGGGGAATTTGGAATTTGGGGAATTTGCAATTTGGGGAATTTGCAATTTGGGGAATTCGTAATTTGGGGAATTCGCAATTTGGAGAATTTGGAATTTGGGGAATTCGGTATTTGGAGGATTTGGAATTTGGGGGGTTTAGAATTTGGGGAGTTTAGAATTTGGGGAATTTGCAATTTGGAGAATTTGGAATTTGGGGAATTTGCAATTTGGAGAGTTTGAAATTTGGGGAGTTTCGACTTTGGATATTTTGGAATTTAGGAATTTGAGATTAGGGAAAGTTGAAAATTTGGGAATTATTGATTTCGGTAATTTGAGATTTGGTGACGCAGAAATTTAGAGACGTAGAAATTTATAAATCTTTAAAATTAGGTTAGTTGGAAAATTTCAAAACGTGGAAATGTAGCAAAACTGCACCTATTAAAATTATAGATTCCACTACAAAAATTTACAAATATAGAAATCTAAATATTTTCCAGCTCATAAATCCACAAGATTTCAACAATACTTAAAACAATTATTAATAACAAATAACAACTACCAGAACCAGCGCTAAAAATACAGAAACAATCCAAACACAACAAAAGTTCAATCGTGGAAAAACAGAAGACTAAATAAATAAAAATAGAAACACGACTTCCGATCAAACATTTTCCAGTTCCTTTACCGTTTTCAGTCACGTTTCAAAAATCGTCTAACGCAATGAAACCGAGCTTCAATCGAGCGTGTCCGATCTCAAAGAACAAAATATCGTTTAACAAACCCATAGAACTTTTTCCAGGTGAACTTTTTCGCGATATCACCACCGAAACGTTCAGCCACACGAGAACCACAGTGGCAGTAAAGCGTACAGGTGGTGGCGGACGTAAAAACATACGAGCGGACTCTGAATCGTTGTGTTGGATCATCAGAATATAGTCGATTGTGTTCGATATCAATCACTCTCTTCGATACCTCTCTTCAACGATGCGCGGTACATACCGTGTTGATTCGATTATTTCACCCTATTCTCACTTTACATCGGTCTGCTTTTTTGTTTTATTGTTAGGAAGATGGCTGAAATCTGGACAAAGACTTTGGAAGGGTGTTATAGTCAGTTGGACTGAAAAGTATTCTGTCAGTTTTTATTTTTGCTGTAAATGTGTTTGGGAAGTATGAATTCTTATTATGGTGTCTTGTAAACTTATTTGGACTGTCTTTTAGTACGATCAAATTCAAATTGTCAGCCACTCATTATGACAAAAATTAAATTGTCTGTCTTCTACTATGTCAAAAATTGCAACTGTCTGTCATTTACTGTGTTAAAGATCAAATTGTCTGTCTTCCACTATGATAAAAATCAAATTGTCTATCTTTTACTGTGACTAAAATCAAATTGTCTGTCTTCCACTATGATAAAAATCAAATTGTCAACCATTCACTATGACAAGAATCAAATTGTCTGTCTTCTACTATGTCAAACATTGCAACTGTCTGTCATTTACTGTGTTAAAGATCAAATTGTCTGTCTTCAACTATGATAAAAATCAAATTGTCTATCTTTTACTGTGACTAAAATCAAATTGTCTGTCTTTTGTTATAATAAAAATGAAATTGTCTGTCTTTCACTATGATAAAAATCAAATTGTCAACCATTCACTATGACAAGAATCAAATTATCTGTCTTCTACTATGTCAAACATTGCAACTGTCTGTCATTTACTGTGATAAAGATGAAATTGTCAATTAGTCAATCCAAGTGAAAAACCTAAATAAATATTATAAACACGATGTACCAACTTAGAGATGTACTACAAGAAAAATTAAATAAAATTACCAATTAGTCCGAACTGCCAAAAGTATCATAAAAATATAAAATACGTATGCAAACCCTGCTGGAAGTGAAATAAGAATGTTAAAATGGAGTAAAATTAAGAATGAAGAGATTATGTTTCTCATTAAGAAAAGGTGTAGAGGATTATAATATTTCATCAGAACTCGCATTTTCTTCTAGCTCATACATATAAAGATGTAATACCGTGTTGGCAACCCTTGGAAACAATAACTCCCCTCATCTCGTATCGTTATATCCCCGCCGCGTAAATCCCGACACGCGCGGATTGAAATTTCCGGTGGGGTCGAAGCTCGTTTCCGCGGCAGTTTGATTAAACTCCGGCGGCCTGTTTCCCGGGATAAAAAAATTCGGAAGTGCGCTTAATTATCCGGTAAGAACAGCTCGAAACAGACTGGTGAAACTTCCGTCGATATTAATATCACACGATCTCACGTTAAACATTGATCCCGGTTCGATTCCGAAAGTTTCGTAACACGCCGTTTCCGGCGACCCATTGAAAGGGAAGTTTCTTCCCGTCGAATCTAATCTGCAAATTGGGAAACTTGCCAGGATCGTTCGGATGAAAATCGGACTTCGTTAACTCACGAAGGAAGTAGATTTTTATCGCTAATCAGAATATAATTAGAACTGGGATTAGAGAATATAATTAGTGCTTTTCTTTGCGTCAGAGGAACTGCGGATGGTTATGATATTAGAAATCCGTGGAGATTTCAAATTATTAACAAATTTTTTTAGGTATGTAATTTGGGGAGTCTGAAATTTTGCGATCTGAGAAGTTGGAAAATTGATAATTTGCAAATTGTAGATTTCAAAAATTTCAGAACTAGAGATTTGAGCAAGTGGGCATTTGAGATCTTGGACAACTACAAATTTGGAAATTATTGCTTCCCAAAATTTGTAAAACTGGAACTTAGGAAATCTGGAAATTTGAGAATTTACAAAATCGGTGAAATTTCAGAATTTATATTTCAAAACTTACTTTTACAAATTTAGAAAATTTCAGAATTAGGACCATGGAGGAGCTAAAAGTCTAAAAACCCCGTATCTCAGAATCATAGAAACATAAAATTTAGAAATGTAAAAATACCAAAAAAACCCTTCAAACAATCCTAATATCCCAAATCTCCCAAAATCAATAGCAAATAAATGTAACCCTGAAAAAAGAACGAAAAGAAGTAATAATTAATCGCAGAAAGCCACGTTTCGAAGCGAAGTGATCGATATTTTTTGCGTTCGAAGCAATTTCCAGCGTCTTAACACCGGAACCGTGATCCAGAGCGACACAGCACTTTTCTTTACGCGAAATTCCTTAACAAGAGAAGCAAGATCCGAGAAAGAAGAGTGGCTGATCCCTCTCGAATGCTTTGCTACCATCTTTCTTTCTCCACTTTCTCTCACGTAGACTCTTTCGTTCGACGAAGGGTGAAGATTCACCGCCTCATTGACCCGGTGTCTAATGAGCGCACACCTGAGTGCTTCTAGACAAGTGGATCTGCACTTGCATCCACCACCGGTGTCTGGATACCGACGTGTACATCGTGACATCACAAAGATGCAACGAGGGATGGGATAGTGAAGGGGGTGAGACACGAGAGCGAATGCTATGATCTTTCACGGGGTGGGGCTATAGTGTCTCTTTCAAGGTAGATAGAGTTGCTCGATGCCAGTGCGAACATGTTTACTACGAAAATATTGTCTATTGCATTTTTTTAATATATATATTTTCAACTGCATTCTTGTGGAAATATTAATTGTATTTTTCGACGTGCATTGAGAGCTGCATTTTTGAACAAATATTGTGAATTGCAATTTTGCACAAATATTGTAAACTGCATTTTTGTATAAATATTGTGAGCTGCATTTTTGTACAAATATTGTAAACTGCATTTTTGTATAAATATTGTGAGCTGCATTTTTGTACAAATATTGTGAGTTGCATTTTTGAACAACTATTGTGAGTTGCATTTTTGTGCAAATATTTTAAATTGCATTTTAGGAAATATATTGAAAATTGCATTTTTGCACAAAAATTATGAGCTGCATTTTTGAACAACTATTGTGAACTGCATTTTTGTGCAAATATTTTAAATTGCATTTCTGTGTGAATGTTATAAATAGTATTTTTGGGAATAAATTGTGAACTACATATCTGTAATAACAAGATGCACTCATATATCATTACGCTAATCGTATTTTGCACTACAGTAATTATCGATTTCCGATTGAGGTCTATTACTATGACACATTATGAGAGCTGGACATTAATGTTGGATTAATAGTTTGTATCAAAATGTTTATCGACTATTTTACCCTTGTTATTACTCCTTGTAATTGTTAATCATATGTTGCTTATTAACTTTTAATAACCATATATGTTCATATATGAAAAACATATATGTACATATGTGTTACTAGAATAATTCTTTAACTTCAATATGTACACATTTAATGTATGTATACATAAAAGGGATTGCTAGTCATTAACCAATTCGAAAGATAATTTTAAACACAAAATGTAATATATTATATAATATAAATGAAATATATTATACAAGGACGTAAAGAGCCCTGGCAACATTAAATTCGCAGCCATGAATTTCCCATGAACGTTCTAAAGTTCGAAAATAATTGTCCAAATTAAGGTACGCACATCAGAAAGTTCATTAAACCTCAGTTATGTGCGGATCAAATTTTTCACCGTACAATGTTAAACACAGTAACAAATATTTTACGAAAGAGTGTAACGTTCTCGCAAAACCAGTTACGCGATGTTGAATAGTTCAACGGATCGTTATCAATTTCATGTACAAACGAACCTCTAGTTCGTTACAATTACACAGCAGAAACTGCACGTTACGACGCAAAAAAAAAAAACGAAAAAACTAAAAAATAATAAAAAGCTACCAAATGCAGCAGGAATTCTGACACGCTGGAGCGTGCAATCTCCAGTAATTGAAGTTGAAATTCAACCTTGGTCCGCGACTGTTTTCGAGTTACTTAATTCCGCGTCGCACGCGTTAAATGATTCAACAATAATCGCGAAACTCTACCGAGAATTATTAAGCATTTCAATCCCGGTCGAGAATGCGGTTTGAACATTAATCATACTGTATGATACGATATCATCTCCGTGCTGATTGTAACGTGCGTTTTATAAATTGTACGCTGGATGATGTGTGCAAAATTTGAAAGTCAAATATATTTTACATAGTAACTTTTAATACTTTTATTACTTTTTTATTAAATTTTTCCAAACGATTTTGGGTATGAAACATACACACACGATAACATTTTGCAAACCTTGCTGTTATTACGGAATATATGTTCAATATTCAGCCACAGTCAAATACATATCACAATCGAAGTCAGTAACATTTTGCATTTACAACAATTGATCTATAAATGATCTTGAAATTGTCAGCGTAGAAAGAAAATCTACAACAATATGTAATAAATGTTATAACAACGTATGAGGTGTGGGGTGGTTTGGGGACAGATTCAATAAATTTTGAATTTCAATTACCTGTCCCGTAAGAACACAGTATTTCACTGACAATAATTATACAGTTAACATAACTAAAATAAACAGTAGAATTATCAACAATCTCCACATTTGCAGAAGGTAAAAATTGACGCAACGATGCAAAATATTGTCTGAAAGCACCGACGTTAGCTCTAAAATGTGAACGGTATCAAGATTTATCTCTAATTAACTCGTGAGCATCGTAAACCTGGAACCGGTAATAAAGCAGCGTTGCTCCTGATTCACCACTCGAGCGTTTTTCAAGTTACCCTCTAAACCTGGCCAGATACTTAACGGTAGCGTTACTTTTACGAGAGCGAACTTCTGCAGTCGATTGTACCCGGTGTATCCACTCGAGGAGCAGCACCACCCACTCGCACACACGGCGTGCAAGAAGAGAGCACCCTCTGCCCCTACCATTCGACACTGCAACGCCGTGAACACCCCATCCAACCCCTTCAGGGTCTCTTTCTCTTTCCTCGATGTCTGTGCCTGAGTTTAGTATACATATGGATGTAGTTACATCGCGTAATTAGAGCGAGACGTGCTCAAAGGGACGGCGACGACCCTCGTCGACGTGTAAAATCCGTCGCGACGCCATAGTTCGCCCCTTTATCGAGGAATTTCACAAGTTCGGGCTTGCACCGGTTGCTTCATTGTTGTTCAGACGCGTCGATACTCCTCTTTTTTCGCTCGTGAAAGCACCAAAATTCGCAGCAACCCCAAAATTAACTCCACGCCATTTGCTCATACGGAGGAAGTCTTTACCGGAGGGTGACATTAAAACAATTTAAAACAAATTTTTAGTGAATCGTGTGATGTGTAAACATAATAGCAATTATGGAGAATAACTTCGCAGGAATTTATTAAATTTGTCAAAAAGTATAAAATCAACTGCAAAAATACCTTCGAAAGAGGGTTAACTTTTAGCTATCTTGAGTTGCATTTATCAACTTAACCTTGACCTTAATGATTAAAAAGTCCCTTGTGTGCATGCAATAAAAATGCAATGTTCATAGCAGACACAATACACTTAATTATTAACATTAAAATATTGAGTAAATAGGGGTAGGTTTCTTCCGGATATCGTAACTGATGTGCTCAAACACGCAACGGAAAGGTATGAATAGTAAAACGTGCACGATACATTGCCCCTCAAAGTATTCCACAGTAAAGGATCCATTTTCATATGTATTTCCTTTACCGGAGTTATACAGTTATTAATCCTTTGTGCAGCTACGTTTCCTCGAAAATCCGGGGGAACCTATTCACCTCTAATATTCGCTAACGACAAAAGAGAGAGAAAAGAAATGAAAAATGGAAGATACTCGATCTGCTTTCGAAATGATTCCTCCGCTTCTTTCACGGGAAATAAGGGAAATACGATCGAGAAAGAATATCTGTTCTTGTGATCTTCCTCGACCTGCGACGCGTTTGATCAGAGGAAAATATAAAAAATACCTCCTTTCTAATATTTCAGACGCATGAAAAGGCAGACTGTGTTTTGAAATATTTTATAACGAAACGTGGTAATGAGAGCTGTCTAATATTTATTTCTGAAGATGGTGTTGGGTTAGTGAAAGGGTAATGCTGAGTTCATTATATGGTATATATGCATATGGTGGTGCAATGTCCATCAACCTTAATAACATCGAATACATAAAATAAAAATAAATTCCAACCTATGTTATACCTTGTCAGAATTGAAAATTTATGAAACAGTATGCTTAGTAATTTAACAAAAAAAAAAATTATGAGATAGCATAACTAGTAGCATAACTAAAGCAATATAATTAGTAACTTAATTATTGAAAATTTGTGAAATATTATAACGGGCAATCTAATAATTAAAAATGTTCAAAATGGTATAATTGATAACCTATTTTCTTTCCCAATCAATTGAACCGCAATCAATGTTTTCCCATCGTGAAAATAGAAAGCAAAATTCAATTAGAATCAAAAGCGTCTCACTCGAACATCTCATGAAAAGTGAATGGAAACGATCAATAGTTCAACAATTTCTTACCATCTTCTCTCGCAACCTAACTTCAATATCGCTTTTACGTTCCATCGTGAGAACCATATTCGTCTGACTTCCAGTTGCAGTCAACGAAATGTATTTCTTGCCATTCAGCCATGGAAAATTGTATAAGATTACGAAGATACAGGTCGGTGGAGGGCTGTAACTCGAAAATACTCTTTGCTCGCGATAATGCTTTTTACGAGCTGGATTACATCGTGCCCGAGGTCCTCTGCCGCGTTGTTATTGCTGCATTTTTATGAATAATATTCCCGAGAAATATTTCCGCAGTAGTTCGACATTTTGTGCGCAGTGCATTCTTTATGCGGCAGAGTGCGAGTTTACGCAGCGAGCATAAAATAAGTTACTTTACATTAGCATGAAGTTGAAGAATTATAATTTAAACTGAATTAATTTGTCGTTTATTTTAATACACAACAGATTTGATGTCTGTTTCATGGAAAGGATTTTATTTTTAGTAAAGTGTAGAGTTACATGTTCAATCCTGATATCTTTTTCGAATATTTAGAAGATGTGTTCAATACATTTATTATTTCTAATGATATTTTGAACGTCGTCGCAGTTATTATAATTTTAATTTATATATTGTAATTACTATCATTACTTAAAGTAACGCGATAAATATTACCTCCGTGTATATTTATTAAAATCAAATAGATATCCAGTAAGAAAGAGTATAAACAGAAATTACACATATTTAATTTTGCGTGTTAATTAATTAATATCAGTAAGATTAATAGAAACCAGCAGAAATGTGAAACACACCGAATATAGCACGTAAATTGTTTTTACTTTACATCAACGTAAAATGCAATTACCACCGCCATTGTTCCCCATAATTCGAATTCGTTACAAGCGCTGTTACTATTATTATTTCCAATTTACGTTGATTGCAATCGTTGCAACCATTGTTACATCAATTTTCCGTTCAATGCAATATTACCGCTGCAATTTAAATCCATCGCAATTACCGATACCGGCCGCTACTCCAAAATTTTATTCATTAAAATTATTGATTTATTTCCCTTTGTCACAGTTTACCATCCACTGGAAAGATCCTTTTCCCGGGAAAGTAATTGCCAAGGGGCAAAAACTTTTTCTCGAGATGCAGATTTCAATTACACGGTTTCATGAATAGAAACAAGTACCAGTTATTTCGCGTAACTTCTAATGAAGTATGAAGACGCAAGACATGGAAGCACGAAATGGTTAATCATTATTCCATGTTTTCTTTATGAGCTTCGCCCACCAAATTTACCAACAATTTAAACGCAATCAGAACACCGTGGCCGTATTATTACCGCGATGTTGAGGTACAAATAAATACATATTGTTTTCAAGATTCGTGCTACAGACTACTTATCGTGCAATTGTGTTGCAACTTTTTCTAGCAGAGGTTCAAGGATTATCGTGTTAAAAAATTCTGAATTTTTCAGTACTAATTAAAGTTTGAACGATTACAAAAGAAGTGAATAACAAAAGGAAACATAAATTAGTAAAAAATAATATAATTTATTTTTATGTATAAATTGATCTATGTTGCAAATAAAATTTACTTAACAATGTCAATGTGTAAAATATTTTTAAACGCAATAATTAAACTGAATTGATCTTCATCACTGACTTTTACAATAATTTCACTCTTTTATAAAAACAAACTGTATCATTTTGTTTTACCTTCAATTTTACCTGCCATGATAACATTAAGCCAACTTATACCGCATTCACATAAATTCACGAAAATTCATATTTCATTTTCACAGAAAACAGCGCAAGCTGTCTTTCATTTTAAATCCACATTAAACACGTCAAAAAATGTCTGTAAAAAACATGCAAACGTGCTAAACGAAAAAAAAAACGAGAGACACGAAATAACACACGTACGGATCAAATTCTTTTTGAAGAGAGACAGATTTCGGTACACGGTACACGAGATGCAAATTCCCAAATAATTTGTCCGCAGACATTGAAATAAACTTTCGTATAATTTCTCGCTGGGAACAGCCGTCAGGATGACGTTTACACGAGTTCGAGTGCACGGTTTCTCGACACCGGCAAAACTTCCACGCAACTTATCACGTGGAAAAGGGTCACGAGTTTGAAATTAATTCGTCGTTTTCCGATCTGTAATGGGACCTCGATGTACGTGCTGTGTGCACCGAGCGTCGCGAAGACGAGAATGGCACAGCTTCTCCACGTGAGTCGGGTAATTAGCTAATTAAGAGTGCGAACTGCGCTTCGATTCATTCACCTGCGACGAGGGCTTCGTATTTTCGCGAGAACGCGAGAGAACGGATGGGAATTGAAAAATTATTGCCTCAAAACCCAGCGATCGATCATTCAAAGTTTTCGGAGTGTATTTGCAATATTCTTAATTAGCTATCGTGGAGATTACTTTCAGTTTAGAAATATCGATGATGGACAAATGGTCAAGAGATTGCGATGTGACAAAAATTTAGGGGGGACCTACAAAAAGTTGATAATTTAGAAATTTGGACATTTGAGAATTCGACAACTTGCGGTTTATACGCTTGGAAATTTAATAATATAGTCATTTTTCTTTTCACAAAGGTGAACAGTTGGAAATTTCGAAGCTAGGAAATATTAAATTTTCAAATTTAGGAATTTAGAAGAATATTAATTTGGAAGTTGCAAATTTAGAAACATCAAATCTTGTATTACAGCTACTACATAGCTAGTAATAATACTCTGAACGTGAGCACAACATTAATTTCGATAAAAGATTGCACGCAGCGAAGCGAACGAAATCGGAACTTTCATACCGATGATACTTCCCAACGATTACGGGAACTGTACGATTACACCGGAAACAAAGGAAAGAAATGGATCTCGCCGAACAAAAAGTAGATTGTCCTTGTTGAATTTGTGGATAAATAGAGTGAGGACATCGGTGGAAAGACGTTCTTCCCGATTGAGTTTTACGAGGCGTTCACGTCATGTGCAAGTAAAACGATAGTACCCATGGTTACGCTTCGAGAAACTGCAAATGCCTCGTAAAAGCCAGAAGGAAGAGGAAGATTTCATGGAAAATGCGAGGGAAACCGCCTTCTGAAGAAAAACTTCCACAACGATACGTTTTTCCGAAAGGAAAAATCGAATAGCTTGGCTTACACGTTGTATGGAAACGTGTTGTAAGCGTGTTACGACCGTTTAGCAGTATTTTATGTAATTAGGTCTTACGTTGCCTGCTTACGTTTTAAGTAGATATTTTATGCGGAAGGGTTGTGATAAGAACAAGGTTTGCAATTTAGTTGATATTTTACCTTAAAGTATGAAATAACGAAGCAGTAAATTGCAGTGAATTTATGGTTCTTACGTGCTACATTATCATCCGTTAAATTGTTACGCTTTTGATTAATACCCGTTAGATTACTACCCGTTAGATTACAACACGTTAGATTACTACACAATAGATTGCTACATGGTAGATTATTACGCGTATATTGTTACATGTTGAATTAATACGCACCAGATTACGACGCATTGAATTGTTATTTATCGGATTACACGTTAAATTACCATGCGTTCGATTACCACGCATTAGATTTCTACACGTCAGTTAAGCACGTATTTACCCGATAAATGACCACCCGTTACATTACCACGCGTTTAATTACCACGTATCAGGTATCCACCTGTTTAATTACCACGTATTGGATTACCACGTGCTAGATAACCGCGTGTTACATTACGACCCGTTGCGTTATCCCGCGTTATATTACTACGCGTTCGATTACCGCGCATTAGATCGCCACATGTTTGATTACCTCTCATCAAATTAGCACTCCACCTATTACATCGACACGAAATATCCGCACATTATACCACTAAAATTCACATAAAAACAACATTGCTAATATCATAACTCGAACATCCAAATTCTGCGTAAAAGGTACTCTCTCTATATTAGCAATCTCAAGCATCTACTCCCATAATACCATGGCTGGCAATCCGACGGAAGTCTACTATTCCTTTTAACGAAGAAAACTTTTCAAACTTCATCTACAATATTTCCAAACTTTTTTCTCTCGCGTCGGTTACTTTTTTTTCGACAACCACTGGAAACATACACACACGGCTCGTGTTTCGAGGTACATTATTAAAAATGGAGAAAAACTTCGAGCCGGCCAAGTTTCTTACCGATTTGATCGACCTGGCAAGAGATTGGACGACAAGGCCATTAAGAAATGAAACGGGGCCACGCCTCCCGCTTTTTCCGATGCTTCGCGGAGGAAAACTTTCGGGAAAACAGAAAGAAACCGGTGGAAAAAGTGCAGTCAGGTAAGAAAGCGGGAAATTATGTAAAGGAAGACGAGCTTGTACTCTTTCGCGAGCAAGTTGCTGCTTCTTCGAGTCGTTTAAAGGTAATTTATCAGTCCGGGTATCGTTCATTGATACTTGAAAATTCAATTTTCTCGAACATCACTGAAAATAAGATTTTTTATCCATGAAACTCATTGTAATGATTTTGTATTAGTTTAGTTATTAAATAATGAAGAGAATCTTAAAAAGAATCATCAAGAGGACTCTTCATTGATGGTGATGACCTTGAAATATGTTGTCAAGGTCGACATATTATTTGTTCGAAATTATTTTCTTATTCTTATCTAGATGTAACTGTAACTCTAAGTTAGATGATTATATTTATATTATTTGTTTAAAATTGAACCATATCTAGATCCAACTCTAATTGGAGCTTAATTTGAACTGGCTCTATTTCACGAACGAAAGCGTTAAAAATACTTTTGAACATAAAAGAATGTCGAACTGCTGCAATAAAATAAAATATGATTTGTAGCAGATTAAAAGAACGAAATAAACCATCGTTTCAATTTACGATCGTCTACGTGCGATCGGTACGAGAACAATATTTGACGCCTACATTTTTCGGCGCAATTTTCACCGTTTACCAAACGCACCTCGACTTTTCCAACAAAATCAATTTCTGCTGCAATGTTCATTTACCGGTATCAACGACAAGAGGGAACAATGTTTCACCCGACCACCGTACACCGTTGTTTCTCTTCTGATACAGATGCGAACCATTTTTGGGCTCCGCGCAGCACACGATTTGGCTGCTGGCTGCGAGAGTTAGATTTACGGTGATAAATTACTAGTGCGCCCACGGAGAATTGCTACTTCGACGATGGCTTCGCACACAGAAATGAAAATTACGAGTCTCCCACCATTAGCTGATTGATATGATCGAAAATAATGGCTAGATCGAAAGATTGCGAGGAGGTAGAACGCGCGGGAGCCTTGTTTACACTCTCGGGCAAAAATTCTGCGTTCAGCGGAAGCTGACTGAAGCTGCTCCGCTTTAACTAAACATTCGATATCTTAGCTGAAAGTGCAGGAAATCAGTTTTTGCAGGAAGTTTGCGGAAGAACAAGTTTGAATAGTAAACTTTCGTTTATAAAAAATGTTGAAAAGATCGATTACTCTAACAATTATTTATTGGATTGTAATTGTAATTAATAGAGGGATTTGTATTTGTTGATTGACAAAATTCTTTACTTCTCGTTTAGAAATATAATCATTTAATGTGAGTGATAGCTACTGTGGGTCAGTTGTGTTTAAATTCAATAAAATTCGTTAGGTGATTATACAAAATTATTCAAAGAATAAAATGCAGCTTCCTTTTTGTTTTTACAGAACTCTTGACTTAATAAGCAATTCACTCATAACAGATAAATAGTACAAAAGAAGACATGACATAACATGAATGAATGAATTTTAAATAAGAACAAAAATTGTTGAAGATTTTCTAGTGTTTCCTTGTTCTTCTTTGAAGTCTTAAGGATCTACAACCCCTCAATTCATCCCCTAAGTACAGCACTGCATAAATATATCATTTTCAACTGCAAATGGATCTAATTTCTGCATGTTTGTTAAGTATAATTGATTGTAGGTATTATTGTACTTCCATATCTTCCACATTTATTATATCCGTATTTTTGACAGCGGTCTTATATTTTCTTGTCAAGAAAACGCAGGTGCAGATCATTAAAGTAAAAATTGTAAGAAGAAACGAAAGAAAGTGACTGATGGCCCTGTCTATTTAGCAAAATGGGTTATTTGTTTGGGGGAAATAGGGCAACAGTGACAGAGATGTAGTAAGGAATATTTTCATGCAGAATTTCGTGTGTCTTACAATCCGCAACGTTGTTTCCGCCATAAATTTTATTTTCTTTTGCTTTGCTCGGCTGGAAATAAGTTTTCACATTCAGATTGCTTCATTTTGCACATTTTTACCGTGCTACGTTTATTAAGAACTGCATTTTATCGTCGGTCATTTTTTATGTAAATTAACTAACATTACTTACAGCGAAACGAGATATTAAATTTTTAACTTACAATTTACTGCAATTCTGCATTTCTGCATTTTCGAACTTTTACATTACTAGATATTACTATGTTTTGTAATTTAGACATTTCTCGACTACCAAATTTATACATTCGGATATTCGGTGATTGATGGATTGGCAAATTGATAGATTGGTAGGTTGATGGGTTGATAGATTGATAGATTGATGGGTTGATGGGTTGATAGATTGATAGATTGATAGATTGATACACTGATACACTGATACAGTGATACATTGATACATTGATGGGTTGATAGATTGATAGATTGATAGATTGATACACTGATACAGTGATACAGTGATACAGTGATACATTGATACAGTGATACAGTGATACAGTGATACATTGATACATTGATACATTGATACATTGATAAATTGTCAAATCAGTGAATTGATCAATATTTTTAAGCTTCCAATCACTAAACTTCTAAGTAGCCAAATAATTATACATCAAAATCATAACATCATAGAACAACAAATTTCCAAAAGATCAAAATCACCAAATGTCTTCAATCATCACATTTTCAAATTCAAAAAGAATAGAAGAAGAAAGTACCATGTATACAGTAATGTAAGCAAGTAAGAAACGTTATTCCTGACCAATTCCGTATATTAATAAGAAAAAGAAATGGCAGATCGGTATCAAGCGTTCCCATTCCACTGTCCCAATAAAATAAAGAAATCTAATCGAACGATTAATCGAAAGGTAGAAAGTGGGCGAATGAATTCAGCGTGAATAACCGAGCAATAAATCATGCAATTAACATCAGCATCGAGATGTTATCGCTCGCGCCGAGGCTTTGAAGCGGACAAATCCAACGAGGCGAAGGAGTTTTCGTGCTTGCATTATCATGAATTCCACGCCATTCTTCTGCTTTCCGGCGAACAACGACCGGCCCTAACATCGACCCTCTTGTCCAATCCTTCAACCAAGACGTTTCACCCTACCCTTTTTCCAATTTCAAACGAGCGAAGCGCGTGTTGCCCTCTCTCGTACTCGTTCGCGACTACGTACGTACGTCGTCGTTGGGAATACGTAAGGCTATTTGCATGGGACCGTCCTTGGCAACGTAATTTCGCGACTATGCAATCCCATTGTCTATCGTGCCACCTTAATTGGACGTTTCGCAGTGTAAATTCACGGGACGGCTACAGATAATCCTAATTAGGCGACGTTGGGTTAATTCCGCGAGAGCGGAACGCCGAAAAGCCGCATTACATTGATAATGTGAGGAGTTTTCGATGGGAACGCAACTTTACTTCCTGGCCGAATCGCGCGGTTCCACGCTCCGCGAGATATTCGATACGGTACCATAATATTTGAACTTATCGCCTAATTCCATTCTTCCTGTTTTCCTAATTAACTTGGTTCTTATTGTAAATCTTCGAGATAGCTAAGGCATTAGAGTTTAATTAGATTCTTTAGATACAAGGTGAACTTAATACTGCTATATACACTTGTTCAATTACGTTTGCACATTTATCGTAAAAAGATTAATTTTGGAAATTTCAGATTCTAGAAGAGTGGAATATTGAAATGTTTTAACTTTGGAACAAATTATACAACATATATTTAAAAAAAATAGCTGACACAAATTAACTATGGAAGATGTTGAACAAAAATGTCGGATTCAGATTAGCTACTGCAAAGAAATTTGAACAGAAATAAATTATGTTCCAAACTTGAAATGTACCAATTAAATATAATTTAATGAAGTTGCTGTTTTTCGAATAAACAGTTGATAAGATTATTTGAAAGAGACGTTCTTAAATGAGCTTTCTAAGCAACAACAGGAAATAGTCTCATCCGTAACTCGTAAACGAAACCAGTTTGCACCTTATTCATGCAGCCCCGTTGGTTTTTCACCTCTCTGATAGGACTATTCTCCTGCCTGAGATAGCTGGTGTACGAGGAACGGAATTACAGGAGTCTTGCAAACTGAATTACTCTTGCTGATTCAATTAACAAAGTCTTTGTGCACCGTGCACTCGATCCACAGCTTAGATAATTAAACAAATTAACATGTGCTTGGCGAACATCGAGCGGGTAATCGATACGCAACACCGACCCAATTATTAACACTACCAAACCGGTACCTATGTTGCTTTTAACAGTTGTTATCATGCATTAGTATATATAATAACAATATTATACTAACATTATTTCATAGTCAGAAAATAGAAAATAGAGAACAAAAAATTAAGAGATTTGCAAGTTAGTGGAGGCATATATGAACGTAGGAAATGTTCAGTATATGTTCTTGTAATAATTGTTTTTTATAATAGTTTGACATTTGTTATTCAAATTCTTCAAGTAACTCTTTGCACTCGAAGGTCTCAAATTTGCAATATATCAAAGTCCTAAAATTACAAAGTTTCCATGTTCTAAATTTCGGAACCCCAAATTTCCAAAATTCCGAAGTCCTAAAGTCCCACATGTCAGAAATGGCAAATTCTCAAGAGTCAAATGACCTAATATTCCAAAGCACCCATGTTCCAAATTCCAAAATTCTGAGGTTTTAATGTTCCAGATCTCAGAAATGCCATATTCCCAACATTTAAAAATCCTAAACTCCCAAAGTCACAACGTTTCAAATTTCTAAATTTCGAATTCGTAAAGTTCGCAAATCTCAAACATCCCAAATTCCCAACATTCCAAAGTCCTACAATCCTAAAGTCTCCATATTCCAAAGATTTCCAGAATTTCGAAGTCCTTAACTTCCAAATCTCAAAGACCCCAAATTCTCAACATTCCAAAGTTCTAAAATCCCAAAGTGTGTATATCCCATATTCCAAAACCCCAAATCTCAAAACTCCCAAATTCCCAACTTTCCAAAATCCTAAATTCCCAAAGTCTCCACGTTCCAAATTCCAAAATTCCGAATTCCCAAAATCCCAAATTCCCAACATTCCAAAGTCTCCATATCCCAAATTCCAAAACCCCAAATTCCCAAAATTCCCAAAATTCCAAAATCCAAAACTCCCAAAGTCTCCATCTTCCACAACCCCAAAATTCCAAAATAAAACCTGCATCGCTTCCTTCTTCACAAGTCTCCCTCGCCAAATAAAATATCCAGACTGCCAGAATTTGACTGGATCCAGTGTAATACCGTTGCGGAAATAGAGCAGAAATGAAGACGCTTGAAGGCAACAACCACCCTCTCACGTAAAAGTCGCCCCCATAGAATGTAAGGGAGAATGGCGTGGCAGGAACAGGAGGGCAATATTTTACTCCCTTAAGTGGCTCAATTTCGTCGTCCACAAATCTTCCTTCGGAAACGTCGAGGTGTTCGATCATTACGATACGAACTACCCTCGTCAGTAGTCTCTCCTACCCCTTCGATTGACAGATTCCCACCCCTGTATCCTCGTCCTTTCCTGTCTCGCGAGGATTCTCATCTCGACATGGACCATCCATTTCGAGGTATCCCCGAGCACACAAGTCAGGATGCTCTCCCTTCGGCAAGGAAGAAGATTCCTAGCATCGTACCTAGATCCAATTACATCAAGGATTCCGAATGGCGTATGCCAGAGGAGCACGGGGAAAGGAAGGGAATAAATATAGAAGTTTGATTTGTCACACTTTCACGACCATCTTTTCTGATGGAGGTATTCGAAGGGATGCTGGGGGATGATGCAAGATTTACCACGAAATTCGAGAAACGGGCTTTGAATGATGATGGGGTTGATGAGGGAGAAATAATTCGGGACGAGAGGCACTTCCTAAATATCAGTGGGGATTATATATTTTGAACGATTGTTAGCATAGTTGGTATTAGAGAAGTTCGACTTGCAGAAATTTAATTTGGGGATTTTGGTTTGGGAGATTTGGGAATTTGGGGATTTGGAAATATGGGGAGGTAAGAACATGAAAATTTGAAGATTTATACATAATTGAATTTGAGTATTTGAAAACTTGAATACTTGAAAAATAGTAAAACTGAAGAATTGAAGATTTGAAAAATTGAAAAATTGAAGAATTGAAAAATTGAAAAATGAAGCAGTATGAAACTTCAGAAAGTATAAATATACAAATTTTCAAATCTAAAAATTTGACAACGTCGCAGTGAAACAAATTTAAACCAGACAAATAAAAAACTAGATATACATGCACTATGTTCACTTCATTCATTTAAAAGTCAACACAATTCATGAGCAAAAAAAATTTCATTTAGGAATAAATGGAAACTGTGAAAACCGAATAAAAACTGTAGAATGAAAGAACGTTGTCCTCTACGGTAACGCTTTTGTTTCCCAAACACGACTCATCTGTTTTTAATAAAGCCCAAAAAGCTTTCTCCAAATATTTGCTTTTGGACACGAGCAAGTTTTGCTTTATACATATTCGGACGCACATCGAAACTGTCTTTAAACGCTATTAAACGAATATTTATGAAGGATTTTTATACATTTATTTCACTGGCTGAGTTTGGATAAATTTCAGTTTTTATTACTGTAAATATTGCCTTTTAAATTCATTCCGTGAACGTTCGAGCACGATCAAACGTAATATATTAGCAAATACAGAAAGGTTTATATTTCTTTTAAATCCAAAATCCAATTCGCAATCATATGCTACACAATTTATTTAAAACCAAATTGAAAGATTATTTAAAAGCAAATCTGTCAATTTAACTGTGACGATTGCTCTTCAACATAGAAAAATAAATGTCAATAATATTTACAAGACATTATTTTAGAAGTTAGTGTCACCAATTTCCATTTTCATGAGACTTCATGCCGTTACGATATAAAAAGATCTTCGATAAACTGTCTTTAACGGTTCTCCTATAAGTCTTTCGTAGAATATGAAACTTTTTTGCAGAGTGACTGAAGAATCTCGATAGTTAAGTGGCAGTCACCGGTGACACTTCGTAAAGGACCGAGAATAGCAGCGAACCGTACACAGGACCTTACTTAGCGATCCAGACCTGAGATTCAGGACGTCGATCATCGTTAAGGTGATAAGATGCTTTCACTTAACTTAATCCACGTCGCTAACGGGTGTTAAGGTGAACTGGTTTATTAAAGGTTACTGCTACTCCATTGAAGAAGATTTTGAGCGGATTGAATGCATCGTGCATTCGGAAACTGATTCAGAACTTCAGCTTAATCAATCGAATCCATTATATCTTATCAACTAAATCGATGGAATCGGTTATACTGGTTCCAGATCAACGGAATTTCGTTCGTGCTATTAAATCAATGAAATCAATTGTAATTGTACTATTAGGTCAATAAAATCAATTGAAATGTTAATGAATCATGAATAATTAGATCAATGAAATCAATTACAATCACATTAGTAGATCAGCAATCAAAATAACGTAACACATTCAATCTCTTTGCAATACAGTTCAGTAGTTGTTAGTTATTAATTAATATTTACCATCAAGAAAATCAGCATTATGTTACTGTCACAGTATGGCGGTAGTCATGAAGAATTGCTATGGTATGCACAAACAGTTATGATTATTCACTGACGCGGTCACGCGTATAAAACTAGAAAAACAACTATACACATTTTATGAAGAAATACTTTTCAAATCACTTTGAACATAAATGTACCTAATCCTCGTATGTGAAGTTATTACAGTCATTATGATATTTATTATATGGACTTTACTGTAATCACTTAACCTAACCAAGCATATGACGTGTCCATAAGAACAGCTACGTCAATACCGTGATAGTAATGAATTATAATGTACCATAATAAGACCCTTGTTAATAATACCGTTAATATCTCTTTAAGAGGTTCCCTCACCATAAAGAATTTATCATTTCCGCAAGGAATTTATCATCGCGTGGTTTACATCAGCGATTCGCGGATAAATCAGAAAGTAAGTAGCGAACAACTCGGTCGCAAAAAGCTGGCAAACTTATGGTAACGAGGAAACGGGTCGCAACAGAAGTCGCTTCGGCAAAGTAATTCAGCCAGATGTAAAAAGGTAGTGGATCTAGATCGACTTCGCCGGAAACTACGCAAAGTGGAAATGGCCTCTGCAAGACCGGCAAATGAAGCTCGTCACTGCGCGAGTTCTACTGAATGACTACACCGTGTTCTCCTTCCAGTTACAAGGCAAATTAATGTGGCCGTTTTGAAACGAAGATTAAAGGAGTAGCCGACTGGTATCTTCAGCGGATAATCATCGATAAAACGTGTGCATGTGAAACGCGTTTAATCCTTTCACGGTGCAAAACTCATAGATTACTAGATTTCTAGATTTCCAGATTCCTAGATTTTTAGATTTCCAGATTTCTGGATTTCTGGACTCCTGGATTTCTAAATTTTTGGAATCCTAAATCCCTAGATCCCTAAATACCTATATCCCTATATCCAGAGATTTCTACATCACCAGATCCCTAAATCGCCAGATACCTACATCCTGAGATCTCTGAATCCTCCGATCCCTATATCCCTAAATTCCTATAACCCCGATACCTATATCTCCAGATTCCTATAACCCCGATACCTATACCTCGAGATTCCTATAACCCCAATTGTTATATCCCTAAATTCCTATAACCCCAACATAAATATTCCTATATCTCCATATCTCCACATCCCCATATCTCTACACCCCCATATCCACCTATTCACATGTCCACATATCCACATAATCTCCATATATCCACATATCCACAAATCTCCACATGAACGTGTAATGTTCTGAGAAGTGTATCACGAATTTCTTCAAGTATATTTGAGCATGGCGGAGACAGCAATTGTTTCGGATGAAAATTGCAAGAACAATGCGGTTTTCGGAACAACACCAGCCTGCGCTCGTCGTCTCTGCGAGTTTTACGTTCGCCTAACTGCAGGCTAATTTTCATGTTGTTGGCTCGCGTACGCGTTCGTAACTCGTGGAAGGGCTGGAACGAGTCCACTTTGCTTCATGATCGGGAATGGTGGTTTGTTTCGTGGAAACAAAGGAAGACTTTACGCCGAGACTGCTTAGCGTTCTTGTTGCTGGCAATTTTTCAACCGAATGAATTTATAAATGCGAGACGATGCAACGGAACTTTCGTGAAAGAAATTACCTTGTTTCCGAGGAAATTATGTGCTGCGATTAAATTACGAGATTTTTTCATGTGAAAATTACTTTGGCGATAATAGTGTTTCGTTGATAAATGTTAGACGAGCACTTTAATTCAATATATCAAAATACGATTGTAAGTTCTATTTATTTTATTTGTTTAGACCTAATTTTTGACAACTTCATAACATGAATACCAATTAAATTTGTCCTATGTAATTAATTATCCGTTTGTTATATTATTGTTTAATACAGAAATAACGCAACATTATGTAATCAATAAATAGATATAATTTCACAAAATAAAAATCGATCAGATAACAGTTTCCCGATAATAATGATAAGATTCAGTCCGAGAAATCTCTTTGGTCAGCGGAAAGCACATAATAAAATCGATGCTGAATAGTTTTCATTCCCTTGACAAACTTCCCGTCTTATTGGAAATTCAATTTCCGGTAATAAAATTCAGCGCAGGATTAATTGAAGTAAAAACTTTATCAGAATAAACAACTTTTAACGATCTTACTTCCTCTCTTTACGAAAAGAAAGATTGCTATGTCAAGTTGTTGGAGTGGACATATTTTAAATCTAAGAACTGAATAAAACTTTACTTCTACTCCTGATTGCTAAATTGAAAACTGTGGCTCTTCCTTTTAAAATCCGTTCAAACAGACTCATGTTATTTTATAAATTAACAAATTTATGAAATTAAATTTATCGTATTTTGCGATTTTTGCGTTATATAAGAGTTGTGAATATTTAACAAGTTCGCCACGTGTTGTATGGTTATATGGTAGATTAGTACATGTTAGATTACTAACCGCTAGATTACTAATCGCTAGATTGCTGCACGTTAGATTACTGCGCGTTAGATTACTACGCGTTAATTTGCCACACGTTAGATTACTACGCATTAATTTACTAACCGCTAGATTGCTACGCGTCAAATTACTACACGTTAGATTACTACTCGTCAATTCACCACAAGGTAGATTACGACACGTTAGACTACTACGCGTCAGATTACCACGCGTTAAATAACTACATATTAAATCACTACACATTAGATCATCAAACGTTAGATCACTGCTCTCCAGCTTTCTACGCGTTAGAGTACCACACGTTAGATTTCTACGCGTTAGATTACTACACGTTGAATAATTACACATTAATCGTTGTTTTGCTACATGACACTACGCGTTCTTCTGCAAACTGTTAAATCATCTATGACAAAATAACAAGAATCTTCTGTTCACTAAAAGATTAAATTGCAAATTGCTTGACTCCAGCAAAAAACAATCTCATTTATACTCAGAACGAAGCGTTCTCACCATTTTCATCAAGAATTAAACTTCCTACTGACTTATAAGTTCCATGTTACAATCTTTTCACATCCTTCACTTAATACGTACCAATTTAACACAATAAAAATATAATTTTTATTTACGATAAAGAAAATAATATTCCAAAATTTGAGGCTGAAGCGTAGAAAACTGAACATAATCCCAAGTATTAAAAACCAAGTCTCAAAACGATACGAGTTTGTTCATTAACCTGTCTACATCTCCAGGTAACGAACAAAATGGAGACCAAAGAGGTCATTGATGTTCGTAAGTGACTTTGCTCTGGCTTTTAAGCAGAGCAAAATCAAGCTTCGGCGGTGAGTCGATAAAAGCTACGCAAATACCAATGCACACCGGGGCTTAATGTTTCAGCTTCACTTGAAAGCTACGTATCTAACTACGAACAGTGGTCACAGACACAAGTTTCCTAAGTTGTTAACTGTATCATTTCGCAAGACGCGCAAAACTGGTGTAATTAATACGTAGCTTGTACCCTGCACCGACAACAAAAAGATAAGTGGCTCTAGCATGGAATTGCCAACTGTGCTCCATCGAAGATTCCCGGCTTTTACTAATGTGACCCAGTTATAGTTTGTGCTGTGTGCAGATAACCACGAATACCTCATATTCGAACTTAACATTCTGTGCGCTCGCGTATGTACTTTAAAAGAGATTCAAAATTTAGGTCGTAAATTTAAAAGTTTGCGCCTCGCATCACTGTTGACTTATTTGTAGTCGACGAAATTGTGGAGGACCCAGGTTTTTAAATTTAAGGTATTTGTTCTTTGAATTACGGTACGAATTGAAAATACAGTTTTTAAATTGTAAATTACTAGTTTAAAATATGGATATTCAGTAAAATATCAAGAGTCATTATTACTAAAATTATTATTACAATTATTGTTCAAATTATTTTATGATTTACTGCAAATATTTGAATAATTTAATTATTTGTTCTGTACTTCGATAACATATTTTAGTAATTCGTTAATGTACAAGTATGTTTCTCATGAACGAAATAAAAAAGATTATTATTATATTCTTAATTGATATCATGCAAGATAATATAAATGCCTCGAATGTCTTGGAACTAATTAAATTTAATATTTCTTGGAGAACATTATATGATTTTCCGCTCTTCTTCATTACAACCTTTAATTAATACCTTATCTTCAGATCCAATTACCAGAATACATAGGTCTGCTAAGTATTTAATCCATTCAGAATTTTTATTTATGTATTCGCACAAATTAACAGATAACGGGAGTATTTTCTCTATATACGCATATCTGAATAAATAAACAACTATTGCTCTTAAGTTTATAATCAAAGCAATACATTTCGGATTATAGATTCCGCGATCCAAATTCCTCAGACTAATTCTGTATTCCGAACTTCAAATTCCAATCTCCAATTCAAATTTCGAACTACGGAAACTTCAGACATCGAGACACAAGATTGATATTTTACATTTTAAACATCAAGTTTTTAATGTTAACTTTGAAACAATAGATTCTATACATTTTCAAGTGTTATACAATGTTTCATAATTTATTCATTTTTACTGGCTACTGAAGTGGAAGTGCAAACTTTTGAATGTTCTTTCTTAAATATTTGTTATAAGCAATTGCTAATATTAGTTTGTGGCTGTTAATTTGTAACTGTTAGTTTATGGCTGCTAATGTGTTTGAATTATCTGTCAGATTATACAACATATTCATTACTACACGATATGTGCTTTATCATGCTTTGTATTAACAACGTGTAAATAAAGTGAATTTAGGTATAAGCATATAGATTAATGATTTAGTCGAATGATACTCTGGTAAATAAAATAATATAAGTAAAATAATCCTGAACATCTGATACACCATGTAAAATTATAATGCAAATAAAAAGATCACATGTGGAAGACGTGCAAACTTCCTGCAACTTCGCCACATCATGCGTGTCCATACCAAAAGAAGATAAATAAAACGAGCTGAGACATAAGCATACGAATGAATAATTTACTGAAATACTGTAGAATGAGTAAAATGACCCTAAAAATTGAGTATGAGCACATAAGATAATTTACTGAAATCGAATACTGTAGTAACAAATAAAATGGCCCTAAAAATTGGCCATGAGTACATAAGATAATTTACTGAAATCGAATACTGTAGAAATAAGTAAAATGACCCTAAAAATTGATTATGAGCACATAAGATAATATAGGTAAAATGCTTAGCCCACACGTGGACGCGCAGTGTAAACTCGCGAATATCCATAATAATCCCTAGAATGTAACGAGACAACACGTAAACGTCACTTTTAACGTAGAAGGAGTATTCAGAGACGGCGAAGGCGAGGACATAAACTACCGGTTTCGTACTATGTAGAATCGTGTACTTTCTCGCGTGGTCTACTCCAGGACGAGTATCCTCACAGCTCCGGAACACATTTGTGGCGCTAGCCATTTCCAGTTCTGCTGGTAACACCTCAACGGAAGGGACCAGGACCCGGAGGAAGCTGAGTGCACCACAATAGGACCCCGCGAATGGATTTCCAAGCACACAATGGTACACCAGACGATCGTTATGCATTCGCGACGCGATTTGGCCGCCATGCCAACTTATTTCTTCCGGCCACGAACCGTTCGAAAGCCTCTACCAGCCAGAAGATTCCTCTCCTCGAATGAAATTACTCGCATGGGTATAACACCCGGTGAAGTACTATGATATTATTATTAATGCAGGGTAATCATTTTGTCACCCGTACTCTGTTCAAGGAGCCATTCGTTCGGTATGGGATGTGCCAATTGGGTGTATACATATTTTATTATTGGGAGATAGAATTGGAGTGTGGAGTTGTGGAATTGTGGAGATAGTAGAATAGTAGAATAATAGAATATTAGAACTGTAGTAGAATAGTAATGTGATAAAATAGCAAACTGACAAACTAGCAAAATTGCAAACTAGTAAAATAGCAAACTAGCAAAATTGTAAATTAGTAAAATAGCAAACTAGCAAAAGTGCAAACTAGTAAAAGAGCATAGTAGCAAAATGACAAACTAGCAAAATACCAAACTAGTAAAATAGCAAACTAGCAAAATTGCAAACTAATAAACTGACAAACTAGCAAAAGTGCAAACTAGTAAAATAGCAAACCAGCAAAATGACAAACTAGCAAAATACCAAACTAGTAAAAGTGCAAACTAGTAAAATAGCAAACTAGCAAAATGACAAACTAGCAAAGTACCAAACTAGTAAAATTGCAAACTAATAAACTGACAAAGTAGCAAAAGTGCAAACTAGTAAAATAGCAAACTAGCAAAATAGGAAAATAGTAAAAAAGCAAAATACTAAATAGTACAATAATAACACAGTGACCAAACATCAATAAAATTCAAACCCGATAACCTAAAAGGATTCAGAACATTATTCTGCCTTACAAACCGATAACCAATATATTTGAAAAACGAATTACACCGCATTATCATTTCCCTAATGCAATTTTGCGCGATCGTCGAAACACCGCGTCCCATTCAATTACAAGAGCACCAAAATACAATTTACAGTGACGATAGATCAAACAAAACGACGGGAAATGAACAACGAAACGTCGATAAAATATAATTTACTCAACGAATCAGTAAATCATTTCCAATTATCTGGCAGATGATGAATTCCATTACCGTGCTGTTCATTCCACCGACGATAAATTCAATTCTTTTTCTTTTAATTGCAAAGTAGGAAACGAGTAAATCAAACCGCAAAACTGGTTCGATATTGCTCCCAAGTGAAAAATGGGACCAGAAACGAAAATTAAGATGCATTATTCGACTTCGCCAGACCGGTTTCGTTTAAAAATTTATCGGAGATATGATCTCGTTCGGAGATTTAATTATAGCTGATATTTCGATGAAATTATATAGCCGCGGGTCAATGCTCAACGTATCCTCTTATATTTTGATATCGTTTCTGTTTGAACTCGGCCAGCCGTGCGTCTTGATTGAAAGCCGAGGCCGAAATTGCTGTTCGCAAATAATTCTGCAGTTCCAGCGTTTCGGCTTGCTTTATTCAAGATCGCCTCCGTTTGGATTCTCGTTTACGATCGCCCTCAGAGACGCGTTTCATCTTCGTCAGCGTATTCCCGCAAGGATTTTCCTCGATCGTTTATTCATTCGTTTCGATTATTAAAATATGGAGAAAAATTACATTTCTTACCGACTGAAACCATCCGAGAAATTTATTGATTTCAACGCCTTCGATACGTTTACGATCCTAAGATAGAAATTTGGAAATTTAGATATGTACAATTCATATCTTCAAGTTTGTATGATATACGTAATTTAGATATACAAAATAATGTATGATTTGGTAATTTCATAGGTTAATTTGGGAATTTGAAAGTGTCTTTGAAGTGGATATATTTTTAAATTTACGTATTTTGACGTTTGAAAATATAGACATTCCACATTTTCGAGTTATCAAATTTTTTACTTTCAAGCTTTTATACTGTTAATTTTCTAAATTAAAAAATTTTGAAGCAGAGATTTTGGAATATAATAATTCAGAAAGTTTATTACATCCAACAATACAAAATTAAATCTTAAAGGACACCACTCATTATTTGCTGACCCTATCTAGTTCACTATGAGTCAAAGTATCAGTAAAATGGTTCAAAAAAAGAAATAGATAAAACCTGTAAAAGGAAACTAAAGAGGAAAAGTCAGAACGTGTTGAAAAACATCGATACGTTAAATGACAGGCAATCAGGTGGTGAACGATTTTCGATCTATCGCTTTGCATGGGAAAGCAATTTCGCTTCTTCGCCAACTTATTTCTTCCGATCATTGGATGTTTCTCAATGAAAGCAGTCCTCCCTTCCTTCCAGAATAGCTGAGAGTCAAAATTGCTTTTCTATTTTCCCAGCAACTCATTACACATTTCTCCCTTTGCTGCGAGCAAAGGCATACCTTTTCGAGCTGGGTTAAACTAGCGTGTTTATCGAGTAGTGCGATGCTTCAAAGTAGCAATAAGCTTTAAGCGTGAATCGAGTATTTTAATCAAACGTTCAATCGGTCAATTTTTATTTTTTATATCTTTTTATGTGGATCTTTGAAATTGAAGGATATGTTTAATCGAAATATATGTTTTAGAGATGAGTCCGTGTATTTTTAAGTTGCACAGAAAATATGCTCTTCGATCATTTATTTATGAAAATATACTCCATTAATAGATTTGGTGACTTTATATTTTGACACATTTTTTTGTTTACAAAATGAAGTATTAGAGAGTTCAAATTGTTGTGAAAAATTATTCTTTATTGTATGTATGATGCTTTATTATAATATTATGGTTTATTGTGTACGTGATAATTATGTTTTATACATACAAGGTTTTATTATAAAATTATGCTTCAAACATACAAGGTCTTACTATAAAACCATTGTATGCATAATTAGAAAAATTCAAATACGTTTTGCTCTGAATTCTCTTATAAATATAAAATATGTAAACAATCATCAACTTCAATTATTTCAAAAAGAGAACACCATATAAACAAACCTCGATATATTTTACTTATTTTCTCTTTTAAAATCCGCTACAAATCTCAACATCAACTAATACGTTTACAATCAATGTAAATAATCGACTTGAACCTAACCTAAAGAATTTTATGGCCTAATATCCCAGTATTTAACTTAAAATACCTGACACAACCGGTTTTTATACCTTCACAAAAATGTTTCCACGTATTTTAAAAAGTTCCCGAAATAAAATTTGGCGAAAACAAGTTGCGCGATAAAATCGAACGAAAACCAGTTCCTAAATAAAAGTTTCGAAAAGAGAAATGAACCGTATTAGGATCAACCAGTTGGTTCGGCAGTAGATTTAGTTTTTCTCCTATCGACTCGTGAAAAAGGGCAGCCTCACCTGGCAACGTAGGGTCCCTCTTAAATAACCTACTCAATTATTTATTTCTACCTTTGCAGCAGCGTCCAACCATTCGGGAGATCCTCCTTTTGTTCTGGGAACGAGGCAACTTCACGCCGTAATTTAGTCTGGCCAAGACTCGAGGACTGGGCGAAAACACGAAGAACGTGTAATGAAAAAATATGAGACTCGCCTGATTTCGGTTTTTACAACGCAGACGAAACAATATTTTTCAATTATTATGCAGCCGAGCTGAACTTCTTTTTACCACAATTATGCACACTTTGCGTTGAATAATCCTCCATTGTTATGACCGTTGTGTACGTTTCTTCCTCTTGAGGTACATTTTTATGATTCGATATTAAACAGATGGGGTAGTGAATACTTTTATGGAGAAATGCAATTTCAAAAATTTATGATGCAGACGCTTTTATTGTTTTATGGAGTCTTGAAGTTTTTATATCGTCAAGCTTTAATATTTTGAAGTACTCAAACTCTTAAAATTAAAAAATTTCAAGGTACTAAAGTTCCAAAATTCCAAAGCACCCGAGTTCTAAATTTATGAAGAGTCAAATTGGGGGAGTGGCAATTCTGAGAGATTCCAAATTTGAGAAGTTCCAATTCTGAGAGATCCCAAATTTGAGGAGTGCCAATTCTGAGGGATTCCAAATTTGAGGAGTGCCAATTCTGGGAGATACTAAATTTGAGAAGTTCCAACTCTGAGAGATCCAAAATTGAGGAGTGCCAACTCTGAGAGATCTCAAATTTGAGAAGTTCCAATTCTGAGAGATCCAAATTTGAGAAGTGCCAATTCTGAGAGATTCCAAATTTGAGAAGTGCCAATTCTGGGAGATACTAAATTTGAGAAGTTCCAACTCTGAGAGATTCCAAATTTGAGGAGTGCCAATTCTGAGAGATCCCAAATTTGAGGAGTGCCAATTCTGAGAGATCCCAAATTTGAGGAGTGCCAATTCTGAGATATCCCAAATTGAGGAGTGCCAACTCTGAGAGATCCCAAATTTGAGGAGGCCAATTCTGAGATATCCCAAATTTGAGAAGTTCCAATTCTGAGAGATCCCAAATTTGAGGAGTGCCAATTCTGAGAGATCCCAAATTTGAGGAGTGCCAATTCTGAGAGATCCCAAATTTGAGAAGTGCCAATTCTGAGATATCCAAAATTTGAAGAGTGCCAATTCTGAGAGATCCCAAATTCGAGGAGTTCCAATTCTGAGAGCTCCCAAATTTGAGAAGTTCCAAAATTCCAAACTCTCAAACTCTCAAAATTTCCATAATTCCAAAGTCAGTAAACTACACAGTTCCAAAGTAACAATTGCATACTTAAAACAAATCGTCACTTCTGAACGTCCATTTAATGTACAGATACCCGAGAACTTCTGATGTCGAAGCAAGTTGTTCTTCATAACAACGTACAACTGAGACGAGCATCGTTCAACACCTGATCGATAACTGCAAACTCTTAACGTTCTAAAAGAACAAACAGATTGCAACTTTGTTCGTTTTAACGCGAAAGAAACTAATTTCGTGAAAGCTCGAACTTCGACAACTTATCTCCTATCAGTTATGATCGCATTAACAGGCAAAAGTTTTGAAGAAAACAGCTGATTAAATTAGGCACGGTTTCGAGTTAATTTTATCATGATGCAATTTCAATTAAGCGCTCGAGGTTCTTTGACGAGCAAATGTGTTCATCTACTGCGTGATCGTCGATTTGTTAGTCTAATTTTTTTTAGAAATATAAATTGTATTTATAAATAGAGATAGGATAATCAAACTTCTGTATTATTTATAATTATTGATTCTTGATTCTTAAGTTTGTAAGGGGTTCTAAACAACCACTGGATTTCATTGATCCTCCACTTCTAAATTTGTCAAAACCATCCTTGAACTTAAATAAAGAAATATATGTGTATAGGGGTGAATTATTGAAACAGAATTACTTCTAATTATTTCATTGAGCCTCCACTTCTAAATTTGTCAAAACCACTTTTGATCTTAAACAGGTGAATTATCGAAATAGAATTTGTCAGTATCGATTTTGCAACACCTGTCTGCGTTTCTTTTCCGAGAGAAGACTCCGTGGAGTTTGCTTTACATAATTGAAGGGATTCCCCTAGGAACGACGATAAACTCGTGTCCCAATGGCGAAGCAAGGAATCGTCTTTGAACGGTCGCCGAGCCGTGAAATCAATTAAACGATCTGTTACGGATAAACTTTCTCTTCCTGCGACTTAATGAATATGTCGGGGACCGACTGATTGAATATTCAAGAATCACGGTGCCGTTCAGACGGGATACTTTATGGTGAATTTGCTCATTAATTAACGTCGCTGGTTGAGTTAATTTAATTAGCAAATTCATTGATCAAAGCACCTTTTATACTCCCACGTTCTTACATTAATTAGAGAAATTCTGTTTCGACGTTGGGGATATTTTTGGGATTCTGAGATTTTTCGGTTTGGGTTTTTTGGAATTTTGCAAGTTTGGAAGTTTTGGTACGTTAGGGAGCTCGAAGATTTGGGGGGTGTGTTGAAATGTTTGGATTCTGGGAATTTTGGTAACGCTAAAATTTTGCAGGTTTGGATCTCGGAACGTCGCAATTCTGGGAGTGTTGGAAGTTTGGAACTTTAGGGATTTTTAGATAGTTTAGACTTTCGGATTTTTGAGATTTTGCAAATTTTTTGGAAGGTATTACCACTCTGAGATTTTTGAGGTACTGGAACTTTAGGATTTGGGGATTTAAGGAATTTTGTTACAATGAAATTATGGAATTCCGGCAATTTTGATACATTGACTATTTTGAAACTTTGACTATGAAACGTAGTTTTGCAACTTTGAAAACTAATGCATTATAAATGATTGGGTTTCCCACTTTCGGAAGTAGATCACATCAGAATGAAGGTTTGATGAGCTACACGAACCAATGTCCACAAATTCCCGAAATCCTCTGGCTGGAAGGTCTAGCACAGAGCTCCCAGTAGCGATCGCTAAAACTTTCAGCGACTCGTTAATCGAGCCAGGACATTAGCGTGACCACCGATTGGACCCGTTGAACAGTGTCGAGAGGCTGTAAATCAGAGCCACCTGTTCGCGGACACCTGTGCACCCTGTTGTCTCACCCTTTAAATCGTTTAAATCGAGCACCAGCAGCTAGAGACCGTTGGTGTCTCGTGTTCATGAAGTTCAGCCAGCTGTACTGATAATGTCGCTTAATATTATGTAAATTGTAATTAATATTCATGGGGTTAATTCGCCGGCTGCGCTGAAGTTTTACGGAGAATTTACGATCATACCGGGGAAACATATTTCGGTACGTGGGGTCTTGATCGTCGCCCAGATATAACTACGTACCTGGGCCCCGCGATTCGTCGTAGAAATAAATCGCCAGTCGTAAGGCAACCACCAGAGATTTATCGCTGAATTATGAAGAACGATCTCGCGAGAAATGGATGGGCTCTACCTTGAAGGCGATAAATCGAGCATGGTTTTTGATATTTCGTCGAACGATCCCGACAGGGATTTTCAACTCATCCGCCGGTGTTTGCCGGATCTCGCGTACCCGACAGACATTTCCTGCTTGTCGATCGACAGCTTGATACATGCGAAATATACTACGCTTTTGTACAAATGATGCTTTGTCCATTCATTTTTTTGTTCGGACTTTGAGTTATGGCTGTGATGTTTGTGGCAGCTTTTCCTCTTGCTTGATATTTGCGCCATTTTTTATATTCCGAACGCTACGTTCGTAAATTCTGTTAATTCTTCTGCATATTCGGGATTTTTATTTCGAGAACTTTTTCGGAAGCATTGTTAGAATTATACAATTAATTACTCGGTATTATCTGATTCTAGTAGAACGGATAGCGTGAACGGTAGACGATCAGTTACCGAGATAGGTACACTAAACGAGTCTCCAGCCATATTAAAACACTGATTCATTACAGCTAAACTCAGTCGAGTTACATGATGATGAGATACATATTAAAGTTTGTGACATGTACTATACATTAAGGGACATAAAAAAATTTTCCTTCGAAATTAAAAATGCAGTGTACAGGTGAATTTAATATCAAAGAAGTAATTAAGATTAATTGTGGATGTAAGATATAAAGTTAATCGTCAATGTTGGACATGACTAAAGTTTGCCGGTGTAAAAGATAAAGCTAAAACTTGATATCAGGGTTAAAGATATAATGAAAGTTTAATGTCGCGTAGGATATATTTCTGGCAATTATCATTAAAGATTCTGACTAATTCTGTAAGTGGCAAGAAAGGTGCAACATTCGACAGGGAATTGTGACTAATTAAATCACCGAATCGCATCGCCATTCGTCTTCATTCCAAACTCGTTACAAAGTTGCCGCGCGACAAATTAGTCGCGATGCAATTGATTAAACCGTGCAACGTGTCCGGCGTTTCGTATTCGGCGAAATTGCTTTCTTCGCGTCAACGAAAAGTAATTCAGGCAATTTGTTAACAAGAAAGTGCAATAAAGTCCTATTACCCGCGGGGTATCCCGGAATGCGGCTACGTTTCGTTCTTTGCTCTTTGAAGCTCGCGGAACGTCGAAACGGGAATAAAACGCGAATATGTGTTTTCCCTGTGTGCATTATGTGACGAGAACCCGGTGAAGAATCCTTTTCCTATTTCACATCGTGTCCCAATAGAGAGAAGAATTTTATTTCACGGCGAGATACGGTGTCTCTATGTAACTCAAACTAAATATATACCCTCTGATGATTTAATTAAATAATAACAAAGGAGGAACTCCAATTTTAAACGGAATACCGGCTGCTGCTCGAAATTATCTCGTGTTTTTCGAGATCCTCGAGTGCCACGGATCTCATCGGAGTAAGGGGAATTTGAACGTCTGTGGGAATGTGAAGACATCGGTGGCTCGAGTAAAAATGTTGAAATACGCTCTGTTATCGAAGCTGATTCTACTACACTTTTTAAGGTACGTTAAATTTTATTACATGGCTGATTGTGAGACATAGATAACCTTGATTTGATAACAAAAGTATCGTTAAATATTACATCTATTAGAAGCTGAAAGTTCGAATACTTTATTAGCATATTTACATAATGACTTTTTGTTAAATATAGCAAACAACAGTCAATGTCAGCTAATTTGACTTGATGACATAAAAGTGTCATTAAATAGTATTTATAGCACATCTATTGAAAGATCAATGTTTAGAGAAAATGGCTACGTAATGCTTTATATTTGACACAAAATGGCTGTTTGGTAAATGTAGCAAACAATAACCGATTTCCCAATGGAGATAATTTGTCGTGAAGCGATGACATAAAAGTGTCATTAAATAACGCGTATGGTACATCAATTTGAAGTTGAATATTTGAACAAAATGGCTGTCTAAATGCTTCACTAACCAAACGGTAATATTCTCAGTACAAAATGACTGATTGCCACAAATAATAACAGATGTTGACATGTGCACGGTCTATCATAATTTGTTAACACGTCAATATTGCAAAATAACATCGATGATATATTTAAGACCAAAGATTAAATAAATCATTTAATATTTCGAGCAGGATTAATTAAAACTCGTCAAGCGTACAGAAGTTAATAAAAATAATTGAAAAACTTACCATGGATCGCGTGGATCAGGCAGTGTTCTATGAACAGAAATCAGGTCGCTGACGTACTGATTGAACGCGTTGTTTAGCCATCCATCGTCGACGAGTTTTTTAGTTTCAGCAGTCAAATTCGTCGGCAGAATCACAGGCCTCCCCATTTCACCAGGAGCACTCGAGTCCTGTTCGCGAGGAGCAACGAGTACACCACCGCCTGTGGTAAAATAAAAAATGAAAAACGAAAAAAAATTATTTCAGTACAACGACTTTCTGAGCCTATTCAACGCAACTTGTTACGTTAAATTCGCAAATCTATATAGAACGTATCCTTTATTAAAGAAAAAAATTCCTTCAAAACATTTTCTCCGTTGAAATATTTCGTACGACATATTACATATCTGCTTCATTATGATATTGTGCATGTTTCATACATTTTTAAAATTCTCTCATACTTTTTTATGAACAGGACGCACTTTTAGAAGTCTGTTATACTTTTTCCATGAATGGAGTACATTTTCCGAATTTTGTTACACTTTTTTTATGAACAGACTGTATTTTTAGCGTTCTGTTACACTTTTTTGTGAATAGACTGCATTTTTAGCATTCTGTTATATTTTTTTATGAATAGGTTGTGTTTTTATATGTATTTGATGTGCTGTGTCAATAAAATATACTCACATACATTCGCGTGTAAATATCACAAAATGACAGTGAAAATAGATATTAGATAAAGATTGTCAATAAAGGTCTGTTTGAATATTTGTAATTTTTAAACAATATAATATCATTTTACTTATTGGATTATTTAATATGTCTATGGATTTTACTTGGAGACTCATCATAGCAAATATATTGTATTCAATTTTGTTCTCTAAAATTTCTGCAAACAATAATCAAGAATGAAAAGTAATTTTCTATACCTGAATTATTTTACGCAAAAAAAATTTCCCACATTACACAATTTTCATTGAAATATTCAGACTGATTTCTAAGTTAAATACTCCGGCAAATTTTTCTCAAATTCGTTCACACCTTATTGAAAGCAATTGAATTCCTAATAAAATGTTTTTCCCGAAATTCTCTCTTTGCAAACAAAAATAATAAACGAGGATGATGATAGCCAAAAAAGAAATTGAATTTTCAACATTCTCGTATGCAGCAATGACCGTTTACTTTTCTAGAGTCTTTTCACATAAACTGCAGTTTTATTCCCCGTCGCCATATTGGCAAGCCATAGGTAATACCAGGAGGGGTAAGTGGACACGTTACAAAATGGCTGGTTGCCGCGAGTTCACCCACTTTTCTCGGCATGTTGGCTCGCCTTGAAAATAATTTTATCCCGGTCGACGAAGTTGTTCTACGGTACACGTGTGTGTGTGAACGCGATACGGCAATAAAGAGCACGACAAATTGCTTTAGTGCCGACCGGGTCGTTGCGAACTTCGCCGCGGTGAAACTCGGGTCGTGTATCACCCACGCCACCCACTGCTGGCCTTCCTCTTTCGAAATTCTGACTGCACCCTCTGCTGTGGTTCAACCATGCATCTTTTTTGACTTAAGAGATCACTATCATCAAGTTACTCGAGGGCTTGCTTTTAGGATCTTAATTTTCTAGAAATATGTTTAGCTTCAAAGTCTTATTTACTTTGATTTACATTTTAAAACATCGCTTAAAAATTGTAGGTTAAGTTTAATGTAAATTTGAAGACTCAAATTCTTAAATTTTTCAATTCATAATTATACTAATTTCATGATTTTTAACTATGTTCGCATTTATGTTAACTATGTATGTTTGCAAATTCTCATGTATTCAAACTTTCAAATTTTCAGGTTTCATAAAGCCGTAAAATTTATAAATCACCTAATACGTAATATGCAATTCCTAGATTTCTATGTTACACAAAGCTCAAATTATGAAATTCTCCGGTTTCTAAATTCTCAAATTCTTCAATTCCAGAAACTGCCAAATCCTCAAGTTCCCAGGCATGTCTATCCCTAATCTCTCACGTTTCCCAAATCTCTAATATTCAAAATCCCAAAGTCCCAGGTCTGAATCTCTAAGTTCCCAAATCAGCAAATCCCAAATTTCCAAATCCCCAAGTCTAGGTCTCTAAGTTTCTCAAATTCCCAAATTCCCAAGCCCAAATCCCTAAGTTCCCAAATTACCACATCCCAAATTCCCAAGTCCAGATCTCTAAGTTTCTCAATCCTCGAATCCCAAATTCCCAAGTTCAAACCTCCAAATCTCCCACATCCCCAAATTCCCAAATCCAAATCACTAAGTTCTCAAATTATCAAATCCCAAATTTCCTAAGTTCCTAAAACCCCAAATTCCCAAATCTAGATCTCCTAAGTTCCAAACACCCCAAATCCTCAAATCCCAAATTCCCAAATCCAGATCTCCAAATTTCTCAAATCTCCAAATTCCCAAGTCCAAATCTCTAAATTCCCAAATCCTCATGTCTCAATCCCTACGTTTCCTACCCCCAAGTCCCAAAATGTCCAGATTTGAAGAAATGACCAAATACACGTGTCAATCCACTATCAAACCTTACAAAAAGTTCCAAGAAATCTTCCATCAAACATGTAGTCACAATGTTCACACGGACCTATCACTAGACTCCTACGAAACCTCTAAATATTCGTATGCTGCAATAAATAATCATTTACCTTGTTCGGGTCCTGCCTGTACCACCTTGGCCTTCGCCTGCGCGCTGAGAGGCGTCTCTTTTCTGAGAGGTGCCGCAACCGGCACGAATCCATTGGCCATCTGAGGCGCCGCGACGCCGGACGGCGCCAAGCCCTGCACGGCCGCGTTCGCTCGATCCTCCGTGTAAAGCAAAAAGCACACGGTGATCCACACCGCGGCGGCCACCACGGCCACCTTCAACCACAACGATCTCCTTCTGGGGAAACCCATTTTCGATTGTACGCTAAGGTAACCCACGGCTCTTCTTCACCCGATATTCCCCTTTCGAGCACGGTTCGATTCACGATCGTTCTTCAGCCGGCTCGAGAGATCGCGTTACCTCAGCGACATCCTCTCCTTTCGTCCTGCTACTCCTCTTTCGCCTCCAACTTCCACCAAACTATGTACACCGGTTCCCCTTTTCGCGACGTACCTCGAAATCCTGAACGAAACTCACGGGTAGAAACGATCCGGTTACGAGACACTGTTGGACAGCTTGCCGATCACGCGAGATCGACATCCGATACGAACCCTTCGGGGACGATGGATCATCGTTGGTCCTGCATCTCAGCTGATATGCAACGACTAGCAGAAGATCGATATGTTCAATTGGTCAAAGGGGTTTGTAGGTTCAAGTATGGACCGAAGTGATATGAACTGATATGTATTCCTTGGGTGGGTTCTGCGAGTATCACCGCATTGGACCTGCAACAGACAAGATTGGTTGGTGAGATTTAGAATGCTGATTAGAGAGTTGTGTGAGATTATTAGAGGTCATTACAAGTATTTTATTGGCGAATTTATTGGATGTTGAAATTATTTGAGAATGGTAGGAATACAAGAGATTTTCTAGATGATCAAATCACCAAATTCCCAAATTCCATAATCCCCAAATTTCCTAACCCCCAAATTTCCAAATCCTTAATTTTTAGATGGTCAAACTACTGTATACCCAAATTCCCATAATCCCAAATTCCCCAAATCCCATATATCCCAAATCCCAAATTGCTCAAATCCTAAATTCACAATTCCTCAAATCCCAAATTCCTCAAAACCCAAATTCCCCAAATTCCAAATCCCACATTCCCCAAATCCCAAATTCCCCAAATTCCAAGTTCCCAATTCCCCAAATTCCAAATCCCAAATTCCCCAAATCCCATATTGCCCAAATCCCAAATCCCAAATCCCAAATTCCCAGTTCCCCAACTCCCAAATTCCTCAAAACCCAAATTCCCCAAATTCCAAATCCCACATTCCCCAAATCCCAAATTCCCCAAATTCCAAGTTCCCAATTCCCCAAATTCCAAATCCCAAATTCCCCAAATCCCATATTGCCCAAATTGCCCAAATTCCCAATTCCCCAAATCCCAAATTCCTCAAAACCCAAATTCCCCAAATTCCAAATCCCACATTCCCCAAATCCCAAATACCCCAAATCCCAAATTCCCCAAATTCCAAGTTCCCAATTCTCGAAATTCCAAATCCCAAATTTCCCCAATCCCAAATTCCCCAAACCCCAAATTCCCAAATCCCTAAACATCAACACCCTTTCCATCTTCTATTATATATTCTATAAAATATTTCATAAATCGTTTAACAAGTAATTATTTCGTTAATCGTTTCACTTATCCAAACATTTCTACTGTGGTATTTAAATGAATTCAATTATTAATGCGCCGTCTGTAATTTCAGTACTGATCATAATTTTCTGTTTACTGCAAACGGATCCTCTAAAGTTGTATTTCAATGGGAGCACCAAACCCCGACGTATCCGATCGTTATCGATAAACGATATTAATTATTTCCCCGTAACGATGCAAATATTATATTAGAAATTCTCTTGAAAAGTTATCGCAGCATTCGAACATTCGATACACCTGTTCGGTTTATAAACTTTCAATCGTTTAATTAATTAGTTAATTTTCTGTGCCCGCAGTCCGCCGATTTATCAATGGAAACATCCGATAAACAACTTTCCGAGTCAATAAACCAACCGATGTAATGAAACTTTTCGTGCACCAACTTTATTTCGGATCAAACTACTTTAATTGCTCCATAAACTATTTTAATCATCGACGAACTATGTTTACGTTGTTATGAATTTCTACAAAACAGTCCTTCTCGACCAGTTCAATGTAACAACTTTAACTTCTGATATTAAAAATTGATAGGATACAAAACTCGGATTTTAATTAGTTGATTTAATTATGTTGGAACTAAATAAAGTAGAGGTAAATTTTACATTAGGATGTTTATTAAGAATCAAATTTGTTGTACGTGTCAATATATTTAACTATTCTATCAGTGACAAAATGAAAGACATATGACAGGGGTAAGAGTATGATCACTTCAATTTTTATGAACGTGATAAAAGATGTTCTGTTGGAATTTTTAAATTTCCATTTTGACGTAGTTGTGAACCGCTGCTATAAAGCACCTACTTAAATCACATCGCATGTCTACATCGTATTACACTAATTACTATATTCAACGATTTCTTACACGAATCTGCACAATGTCTACATTTTGTTCACAGAGATCCGAGCAAACAGCAGTGTTGCAAAGTTACTTTAATCACCAAAGCAAGTTGCAATTAGAAAACGAATCTGCACAAACTTCCGAATTTCAATCGCGAGCAATGTAGCAAGGATGTACTGTTGAAAGATCAAGTTTCTTATTCACGGAGGTTGATAAAACGTAGTTGAAACACGACCGTGCAGTCGGAACACGATAAGAACTATGAAACTCGATTAATCAGTCGACTAGCGCCGTCAAAAGTTTTATTAATCCAGTTAAAATCTGGCTGATGAAGAAACTTACACTCTAACAAACTTCGAACTTTAATCAATTCAGAAATCACTCATTTTTGTTGGTTAGATGATAACGCTAAATTACGCGAACAAAGAAAAATAATAATGGGGGTTGATGGTACACGTATCGGGGGATGTTTGCGGTTGCGTGTACCAAGCTGCATGGAAGATACAGCCATAAATTAACTTACGCGAAGTAATTGAGCAATAGATCATGGCCGGGATTTCATTAACCAAAATAAATCATCCGAAGAAATTTCGTTTATGGTGAAACTTTTCGTTATATTTATGAAGGAGCACTTTAAGGAGACACTAATCTTTTGACACTATTTCTTGTAGACTGGAAAACAGTAGCACGCGAAGTAGTATAATTCGTGGCGATATAAGGAGTGGAAATATATGGTACAAAATAGAGTATTGTTGTGATCATAAATTTGCAAATTTCCAGATTCACTAATTTTTAAATTCAATAAATGTTCAAATCCCTAAATTTAAATATTCCTAGATTCCCCGATTGCTACATTCTCAAATACGTTCATCCTCAAATTGCTAAATTTCTAACTCTAATAATTTCCAAATCCCTACATCCCCAAATCTCTACATCCCCAAATTCCTATATCCCCAAATCCCTACATCCCCAAATCCTTGCATCCCCAAATCCCTACATCCCCAAATCCCTACATCCCCAAATCCCTACATCCCCAAATCCTTGCATCCCCAAATTCCTATATCCCCAAATCCCTGCATCCCCAATTCCCTGCATCCCCAAATCCCTACATTCCCAAACGCCTACATCCCTAAAATCCCTACATCCCCAAATCCTTACATCCCCAAATCCCTACATCTCCAAATTCCTACATCCCTAAATCCCTACATCCCCAAATCCCTACATCCCCAAATCCCTACATCCCCAAATCCCTACATCCCCAAATCTCTACATTCCCAAATGTCTGCATCCCCAAATCCCTACATCCCCAAATCCCTACATCCCCAAATCCCTATACCCCCAAATCCTTATATCCTAAAATCCCTACATCCCCAAATTCCTATATCCTCAAATCCCTAAATTTCCAATTCCGATAACTTCCTAATCCCTTATCTCCGAATTCCCAAGTCCCCAAAATCTCTGAATCCAACATTTCCAAATTGTAAGTCCGCAAGTTTCCTTAGGAATTAAAAAGTCTGCAAGCTGCAAATCGTCTAATTTCCCAGGTATGAAAAATCACTAGAAGAAATCAACCCTCATCTTCTCCAAGCATAAATAGTTCCCCCAGAATGGCCACACATGCTTGGCATGATCACGTACTAAACGATACGTGCTAATACTCATTATCGTTGTATCGCGGGTACGACTTGAAATTACATATTGAACCGTTCATTAATAAAGGTAGAGCACGTTCCATGGCCGAAGACAGGAACAACGTAAGCGTGGAACGTGCTAATGGTGTCGGGAGCGGCGAAACATTACGTGAATTGCGAACAGGAGAAAAAAGGCAGGGACGAAAGAGGAACGGGCGGTGCGCAATCTTCGTTCGTAATCCGACATTAAAATGCCCACGTTCGGCATTGGAAAATAAAAGATACTAGCTGCACGCGTATTCAACGTGCGCATCGTGTACCGTTACCGAGAGAAGATTACGTTTCATTCGATGCGACCGGCTGCATTCCAAAAATTTCTACGCTCTCCTCGCCATTGCTGGCCGTGAAATTTCTCCTTCTGCGAGCATTTTCAGTTTCGAAAATCCTTACGCGGATTACTTTGTTCACAATACGCTTTTAGTGGCTACTCTATTGTCAGCGATTCGCTTTTTGTTTAGTTTTACTTGGAATTTGAAACGATTATGGTGGATCTGAATTTTAAGGTTATGTAACTGTGTGCAATTTTAATCTGTAAAAATTATCTTCTCGAATATTTGAGAGAAAGAATATTTGGCGCAAGTACAATTTTTGTAACTGTTTAATTATTAGGAATTCACTGCTTGATTCACTTTAATTTTGAGCTAAAACGATTCTAAAAATGGCTGACGTTCTGATATTCTTCTGGAAACGATTATGAAGGGTCTGAATTTTTAAGACATATTATGAAATAACAATTTTGGATGAGTAATTTGAATCTATGAATACATTTATGTGTTCAAATATTTGTTACTCGAAAATTGTTCATCTAGTAACACCAATTATATTAAATTACTTCCTCTCCAAAATAGAACAAGTTTTATTCGGATAATTTCCTCTATTCCATTTAAGACAACTTGAACATCTCACGTAAAGATGAAGATATTAAAAAATGTTTTTCATAAAGATTGTTCAGTACGATGAAATACATAATGTGCTATAAATAGTTCTTTTTAATTAGTGTAGCCTAAGAAATTTATACGACTTTAACGTGCATTTTTTTCAGACAGAACAATATTCCTGTGCACGTTGATTTCTTGTGCTGTGCGAAGCAATTAAAATACGGCGTTATAGAAATGAACAGTATACAAGATATTTCAAGCTGGAAGTAAGATGCGTGAAACGTGGAATTTTGACGTATTTCAATTAAACAAACCAGCGAAATCATGGAGGAATTCGAATTCGTAACAGAATCCGTGAGAAGCCGAGCGCACCAGCGACGTTAACAAGATTGTTAAACTTTCAAGCGTACAAGCTGGTCGTTACGAGCGTACGCACGGTCGTACGTGAAATTGTGGGGAATTTCATGTTTATAATTGAGCAGGTTGTTTCTGAAGCGTCTTACGGAGGGATGTTCGTGAAATGTAACCAGCTGGACGGGATTTTGTGAATTAATTCATTCGTTGTATGATGGAAGACGTGCATTTACAATAGAAATTATGCAACTCGGTATGCGTTACATGGCTGAATAACAAAATGGTTTATTTCGAGAGAATCCGAGGTCTGACATAATTTGATATCATGAAAGCACTGCAAAATGCCGTATTAAAGATCAGTGATAATACGTGAATTTTACGTTGATATTTTTTTCACTCTTTTTTAAAACGATACTTTTTGTAATTAGTGTTATTCATTGACAGATTGGGGATTGAATAATTGATGACATAAAATAGCATGTGTGATGCACCATTTTGTAGCTTAAAGTTTAATTAAAACAACTGTATGAACCTTCCATCAATGTCTTTAATATAAAATGGTTGAACTTTAATTAAAACGGACAGTGACAAAATAAAATATGTATCTGTTTCATAAATTTTATTGGAAACTTTTTATGATAAAAGGTAGTAATTTGATTTAAAACGATGCCAGTATGATGTTAATTGGACACATTTCAACTCAGACATGTTTGTGAAGTATCTGACTTTTAAGCTTAATATTTATATAAATATGAAATATAAATATGAGTTAATTAGAACACGAAACCAGTGATGGAAAGGATTTTTAAATATTTTAAACGTATTAAGCTAATACTGAAACACGTTTGGCGAATGCTGAATAATTTGTGAAGTTTCCGAAGCTATAAATTATATTTGACAGAATCGATAGTGCTTATCAGCGAAACTATAATTACTAAGCTGATTAGAAAGCTTATAGAGCACTATCAATTCAACATTGACGAACTCATTTAACAAGAATCCATCAATCATTTATAACTTAAAAGCAAACATTAACCACAAAATCATAGAAATTTATTTGGAGAATAAATAAATTGAAAAACAGAATCATTTATCACGTAGCAATTTCTACTAAAAATGAATAATTCCTGAAAATAAATAATCGATTGACAAAATATTTGTACTCATCGATATCTATAATACAAATCAATATTTTTAATTTAAAACAACTCCTTATGAAAATATGTATTAATACAAAAACCGATAAATTGGAATATCTAAAATCGATTTAGAAGCCAGGTTTTCAATTAGTAAAATACCAGGACGTCATTAACGATTCCATCTTAATTATTTCTCCACGCGTTAAAACACGCTATGAACTGCCGTTCAGATGGCATTCACGGTATTCGTCGCAAAATTTAATTAACCCGCACGCGAGAGGCTGCGAATGAATCACGATAATGTAGATTCGATTCGGAGGCGCGAATCCTCAATACCGAACGAAGTTAAACATAAGAGAATCGATTCTCCGGGAATGAAACCAAAATATCCCAGAGGAGATTAATTCATGCTCACGGTGGACACGGTAAAAAAGAAATTCCATTACTTTCGAGGTACGTATCTCGAGTTGATTGCGTTTCGAACGTAATACCATATGGGACGATTTAATTAGAACGAGGCGATAGGAAAGCGTGTTCCACCTTCGGTGGATCGTTCTAATCGATACTTGATTTAGCGTTCACCTGCGAAATATTAGAATACACCGATACATTAGCGGCTGACCTACATACACGTTCGTGAGATACACGCTGAAATCAATATACGCAGCAGTTACGCGTTAAATAGAAATGAATCCCCTTCAATCGGGTACGATGCATCTTGCATTCGATATTCGTGAGATTATTTCTACCACATAGCTTCTCAAATTTCATTTTTAATTTCGGTGAGTGCAGTATGTAGGATATAGGTAGATTTGGGTGTAGAGGTTTAGAGGCATATGGACTTGGGGATGTAGATGATTAGAAGCATATGGATTGTAAATTTGGGGATTGAGAATGTAGGTATTTGGATATTTAGGAAATTACCAGAATTGAAAATTTAGGAATATGAAATGAAGGTAAGAGAGGCACTGTCTTAACCCTTTGCACTCCTGTCTCGCGTGTGGCTCGACATCACATTTCTCTTGGATCTTATAATTTAGATAAATACATATATTAATTGAATATATATATTTTCATTCATTTATATTTATAATAATAAATTCGTCAAATCTGAAAAATATATTTGTCACATAGTCCTGTTGCAGTACATTTCAGAATCTCTTTCTTAATCTATTTTATAAATTAAAGAGTTGAGGCAATAGAAATTATGGAGTGCCAAGGGTTGAAAGAATGAACAAAATAAATAAACTAAAAAATCTAAGATTTCCAAGTATAAGTTGTAGAACAGCCTCTAAGAGCATTTTGAATTTCAGCATGATCCGCGTGGTAGGAGAAAGGTGATTGTCTTTCGCGAAATCCGTGCAGAAGTAGTCGAAGCGAAACGATGAAACGTGCGCAGGCGGGCACTCGTGGAACTCTGAGTGGCGTTCTCGAGCGAGCTTTTCGCCGTGCTTTCGTATCGGGAGTCTTTCTAGATATTTCAGCCCGTCCCGAATGCGCCGCTTGACTTCTCGATATACGGTAGACGACAAGTTTAGACAATTGTCGAGATTGCGTGCGCGGCGAAAGTTTTCCCGGTGAGCCGCGAACAAGCGGCTTGTACACCTACTTACCGTGAACAATTCCGATTCGTGTCGCGATATGACTTCGTGGAAGCGATTACTCTCCGTTGAAATTGCTCTCCGCGGGATGAAACGGATATCTACGTTGTTGCATTGCAGACACCGTTTCAGTCCAAGACGATTCCGCGATAATTCGTGTAGTTAACGCTGCTTGACTCTTTGTGGCGTTCACTCTTTATCGCTGCGAATATATTCTTTCGAGCTTTTATCGATATTGCAAATTTTTTATTGGAGACATGAGGATTGATGATGGGATGTACAGATGTCAAACCACGAGGCGCGAGGTCGAGTCAAAGTAAAAGAAGGTATGCGTGTGGTAAGTAGATTGAGGGCAGTAGGTGACCAGACAACAGTAACGCGTTGACACTTTGAGCGTCGCTATTCCAATTGTCACGTACAGTATGGCACATTACAGTATTATTTATATCAAATAATTCCTATATAACCAAATTATTTGGAAATTAATTTCTAAATCTCTACATTCCCAAATCCTTAAATTTCTAAATCCCTACACCCCCAAATCCCTAAATTTCCAAATTCCTATATTCCCAAATCTCTATATCCCCAAATCCTTGAATCCCCAATTCTCTACATTCCCAAATCCCTAAATTCCTAAATTCCTTCATCCCAAATCCCTACATCTCCAAATCCCTACATCCCCAAATCCCTACATCCCCAAATCCCTACATCCCCAAATCCCTACATCCCTAAATCCCTAAATTTCCAAAACCCCACATCCCCAGTTCCTAAATTCCCAAATCCCTAAATTCCGGAATTCCTAAATTTCCAAATCTCTACATCCCCAAATCCCTAAATTCCCAAATCCCTACACCCCCAAATCCCTAAATTTTCAAAACCCTACATCCCCAAATCCCTACATCCCCAAATCACTAAATTCCCGAATCCCTACATCCCCAAATCCCCACATCCCCTAATCCCTACATCCCCAAATCCCTACATCCCCAAATCCCTACATTCCTAATTCCTAAATTCCCAAACTCTAATCTCCCAAACTCCTCAAATCCCCAACTACATATGTACCTCACACGTCCATACGTCCTCGTAGAGATAATTGCCCATCATTTCAGATTGCTCTAAAATAACCAGCAGTCTTCGGAGCATCCTTTCTATAAGAGCAAATGGCGGTACCCTGATTGTCGCCATCGTTCAGCGACTCATCACGCGTTCGGTCGACCAATTCGCTCGAACGACCGAATAAAACTCAATTTACAAGGAACTGGCCAAGTATCGGGGCTACATAAGAGCCGACACAACGCTCGGCGAGGGAAGTGCAAGCGATTGCACTTCGCCGCAGATTATTACATTTCTGACAATCGAACCAGACAATTTCTCCTCGCAAGCCAACACTGCCTTCCTTTCACCACTATGAACACTCTATTTCCAGGATAATGGAGGAACCACTGTATCCAGTAGCCACATGTGTTCACATGAAATTGCTGGAAATACTGACAAGACCGTACGGAGTGCACTTGTTTCTTAATGACATTTTTCAATACTGTTCAGTGCTTTATTTCGAATCACGACTTTATCATTCATCTTATACGTTTCTAATTTGTAGGAAGAAATAATCGTTCAAGGATTTGATGGATACTTTAATTTGTGAGGTACAGTAGTATTTGTAGGGTAGACTGAACCTGACACACATATGTATAGTTTATACTCACACGTGTACTTACATATATATTTAGTTAAAATTCATCGACCAAATGTTACACGTGGATATTAGTATTGCTTATGTACATTATGATTTCTTCTAGGAGTAAGTGTAAGTCTTCTAGGAGTAGATTCAAAAAATGAAGATTTATCTACCCTTAAAATCATCCCTGAAGATTAATACCTTCAGTACCAAACTAAGACGTTTTTGTACATAATAACTTTAATGTATAATTTAATATATTACTTTTGTTATAGCTTGCTCAAGAAGAAAGTCTGATAATTATTTAACGAAGCTAATAGTTGACTGGTCAAACTGAAAATCACTAAGATGATCACCCAATTTTCTGTACCAGCTCAATTGTTTCCAGAAAATAAAACAATGCTTGTTCGGCACGAAGGAAAGCACCGGTTTCGAACACCATCAAATTTTCAATTTCCATCCCCCGTTCTCAGCCAGCATCCGAAAAGCCTCATGCAATCGAACGAGTTTCCATTCAGTTTCGCAGAATACCCTTGCAACACTCCCGAAGAGAAACCATGAATAAATTCCGGCGCATGTTCCCTATTTCTGATCCCTGTAATTCGTTGAATGTCGATGGAAGTTGGCCGAGAATTCTCGCGACGAAAATCGTGCGCGAACAGACGGTGAAATTCGAAAACGAAACTGCTCGAACCGCAGGGTGTCTGCCTGTTAGGGGTGGCTCTGTAACGAGGGTAGGAAACTCTTGCTTGAAAATGGAAGGCGAGTCGAATAAACAGGACACGCAACCGAGATGTTATCCCGGGTGTGGCGGTGTAACGTAACTTCGCGAAACACGAAAGCTACAACGTTCGGTGGAAGAAAAAAGGAGTTGAGGAAAAGTTCTGGAAAATTTGAGAGAAAGAATACTTTCGATCGCGTGACTTCCGTGATTCGTATCTGCATGAATGGGGTTTAATTGATTCAAACGGCTACGAGAATTAATAATTTTAGGTTATGTCTTTCAATGTTTGTGGAAATTTAATTGTGGTTTCGTTTATTGGATTTGTTCATTTAAGGTATTTCTTTTGATGTTACTTTGATACATATTTGAAGGAATAATGTGGACTTATAGGTTTTAATATCGGTCATTAGTGGAACTAGTGATCGGCCATTTTATTGTGGTTCTATTTAATCGGCCATTTTGTTGCTTTAATTATTTTGTTGTTAGAAGTCTCACAGAACGTCAAAAATTAGTGGTCGAATTTACGGAAGCCATTTTATGTTAGAAAGATTGATGAAGGATTTACACAGTCAACAAATAGTGTCACTCTTTATGATTCTATAAAATATGCAATTTGTAAATGCACTTTATTCCATATAAGTAACATTAATAATTAAGCACATTAAGATAAATTATTGTAAATTATAACTTATAACATGTGCATCTTAAGACTAGAAAACCTAACCTCAAATCGAAATGTACCATAAAAAAATGAACCGATATAACATTTGCAATAACCCTCCTCAATTTGATTAATAAAAAGAACTACAAATATAAAATTAAATAAAATAATTGTAACAATTGATATCTAGTACGTTTGGAAACCTATGAAATCGGATTTACACGCAAACAAAAGTTCTTTCGCGCGGTAAAGTTTATCATAAAATTTCATCGAGAGAAAGCGTCCCTTAATGCTCTCAAGGACTTAAATAAAAATCCTCTTTGAAAACGAACCATCCACGGGAACAAAAACTTTTGAAACTTGAAATTCTGCGTTGGAGAAACGAAACGAGACACCGTGGTCGACGAAAACGAGAAAACGCAGATCGACGAACAACCGTGTCGCGACTAAGGAAATAAGCCGACTTCGAGGGTGCGAAAGGAGAACAGGATGAAAGATCTCGGATCTGCCTGAGAGCCAACCTCGATGTAAGAAAGATTGAAAAAACAATCGGGAGAGAGATTCGTGCATAAAATGCGTGTTCAGTACCGGAAGATTTTTCTTTTTTCGACGAAACCCGCTTGGATTCTATGTATTCGAAGCTTTAAGCTTCCTCTTTGTGCTCCGTTTCTTCTGTTTCCCGTTCTTTCCATCCTCTTAATTCGAGGGAAGTTCGCGAAACAAAGGTCAATATTTTTCTTCCGAACGCGTGCTTGCTGCTCCTTCTTTTGCTTGATTTGGCGAACGAGGCCACTTGAGTACCTCTTTCCAAATAATTCAGTTAATGAACGTAAATGTTTTTAGAGTAACAGACTCTTCATGTCGGACATTGTGTACCGTTTTTCTGGATGACATTTCTGGATGACACTTCTTTCAAGTTTAGTTGCTTTGTACTGAGGAGCAATTTATTGGTATGGAGAATTTGGGGAGTAGGTATGAGGACTTGGGAAGATGAGGGATCGGAAATTTAGGGATTTCTAAATTTAGGGGTTTGGGAAGTTAGAAATTTTTAATCGAAAAAATTGGGGAATGTAGGGATTTGGAAATTTTGGGGGTTTGGAATTTAGAAATTTTGGAAGTAAGAGATTCGGGAATTTAGGAATTTGGAAATTTAGGGATTTGGAAATTTAGGGATTTGGAAATTTAGGAATTGGGAATTTAGAGATTTGGGAATTACCGGAGTTGGAAATTAAGGAATTTGGAAATTTAGGTATTTGTCAATTTAGGGATTTGGGAATGTAGGGATTTGGGAATTACCGGAGTTGGAAATTTAGGTATTTGTGAATTTAGGGATTTGGGAGTTTAGAGTTTTGGAAATGTAGGTATTTGTAAATGAAAGAATTTGATAATTTAGAGATTTGATGATTTGGTTATTCGGAAATTTGAGAATTGGGACTTCTAGAAATTTGGGGATTTCAGGATTTATGTATTTCAGAATTTGGGGATATACCAATTTAGAAATGTAAAAATTTGCAAATTTGAGGATGTATGGACCCAAAGATAACATTTGTAAATTTGAATATTTGAAGATGCATAAATTTTTAATTTTAAAATTGAAAAGTTTAAAAATTGGAAATTAAAATAAGAAAGGTACCGAATTAATTAGTATAATTAACACGAAAGCACACTAAAATTGTATCATATATATGACAGAAAAGCAGCCCGGGGCTATTCCTCCGTTGGACAGTAGATACAATTATAATCGTATTTCTAATTTAATATTGTTAATTATCACAATCAATTTCAACGAGTCTGCTACCGACATTAATAATACCGAACATTTTATTAGCAATACATAATGAAATAGTACGAAAATGATTGAAAACGATTATTCTAGCAGCTTATATAATCGATGATTAATTAATTCAATAATCTGTTTGCATTACGAATCAAAGGCAACAAATATTAAATGTCAAAGAGATTTATACAAATACGAAGGTTTATTTGAAATTGCATCCGTAAATCTTGCAGCATATTTCAAAGTTTGTAAAATATTCCTACGTTTTTTTTCAGAAGGTAAAATGAGAAGTGGAAATTATGGAAAAAAATTGCAGCGATGTTTTTTACTCTTGCGAACGTAATTCATCTGGTAGGAGAGAAAAAAACGTGCACAAAGTTTCACTTCGACAATGGAAACTTGATTAATGAAGAATTATTGTTTGGTGTTTATACCTATCAAAACGTTCGACCGTGGAAACTTTATTCTCTTGAGTTTTGACAAAAAACGCGGCTGAAAAATGGTGCTTTTATTATATTATGCGTTTACCGTAGGCGCACGAGTTATGTTTAATAAGCATCGACAAAAGCTATTTAATTATGATTTATAGAAGTTTTGTGCGCGTTCGTTGTCGAATAATATTTCAAAATTACATACCTGGGAATAAAAGAATTCGTACTCTTTGTTCCTGTTTGACGTGCAAAACTAAAGCTCCCTGATTTAATAGTGTTTGCGAATCAAATATCATACCACATCTTTTATATTAACAATTTTACATTATACTGTATTAGCAATTCAAACAAATTTTATATGAAATTATATAAATCATTGTCAATGTATTTTTAGACAAATATTCTGACATTTTTGAATATACCAAAAATTCAATTCATTTTGTGCAAGGGAATAAAAAAATGAAAAATAACAGTGTCTGTAATAAGTCTCATAATTTATTAAAAATATCAAGGTAATTTAGTAATCTAATAATTTATGTACTTTGAATTATTTACATAATTTTCGTGATGTTTCAAGTTTCCCTATCTTCCAGTATTGGTCCTGTATTTTTCTGTCCTCCATATTAAATATACATTTATAAATAATTAAATATTTAATCTCTTTTCGTGCATGAAAATTACATATGAAAGTTTGAGCCAAAAAAGCCAAGTCTCTTGAATAAATTACTCTTGAATAATAAAAGATAATAGAAACGAGTGGTTTCGGCCAAGGTTCTACACAACTTTATTCACATATGTAAATGCCCATATATGTTTCTCCTGCTTTTCACAAAATTTTCTTCCGTCTTCGTTAATTAAAATTTGTAAAATCAATTTGAAATTTCAAAAGTAGTCAGAATAAAGATATGTTCTTCACCAGGTTCATTTCAAGTCTAATTAGTTTAAGTCAGATAAAACACGCTTATTTATAAAGTTGTGTTTGAACCAAACTAAAAGACCTCAACAAAGGCATTTTGCTGCAGTCTATAACTTTGCGCTCTGCCCAAAGAGTTTCGCGTAAATTTTCAAAGCGTATATTCCTCGGATCTTCAGTCGTAATGAATTTTTCATTTAGACCCGTACACTTTTTGCGACGAGCTGGGTTAACTTCGCGTTTCCTTCGACTGAAAAAACGTGCAGCAGCCATTTAATCAACGTAGTGATTTCGCTTTGCCTTTCGGAATCACGCGTATGTATGTAGCGTCCGTAATTTGTAATAAAAAGTAAATTGGCCCGAAAAATTCGTGCTTTCTGCGAGCACAAAGAGGACCTCAATTTTGCTGACATCGAATTCGTTTTCCACGGCAATAAAATCACTGTGTTCCGCTGCGCTACCGCTGTGATACTCGAAAAAGCCATAAAAGCGTCCGAATTTCAAAATCTTCGATCGAACTGCGAATTCTGTGCGAAATATTGCGATATTAATCAATTATCGTTTCATTTCACAATTTTTCATCGTTTTACTATATTTTCTAGTATAGCAATTTTTTAGATTGAAAATAAATAATTTGAAAGTGTAAAAATATTTATGAATACGCTTATAAATCATTTATATTGAATTTCAAAATACCTATGCTTAAAATAAGTACGTTCATACCTCATACTATACTTGTACATTAAAAATAATTTTGAAATATATTTCAAATGAACCAGGTATATTAATATCACACACTATATTGACAACAAGGTTCTTGTAAACTAAAAATAATTTTTAAATATATTTCAAATGAACCAAGTATATTCAAATTTCATGCTATACTTACAACAAGTTTCTTGTAAATTAAAAATAATTTAAAAACATATTTGAAACGAACCAACACATAACTGCATGAAATGTCCAAAATATTAATTCTTCCAGTGTTGCAATTAATATAACAAGAATTACGTAATTATGATTATCAAGTATCGATAGAAATGTGAAAGAATTTTGCTAACCATAGAGATGTTATAACGTAAAAGAAATGGAATGTGGTTTATTGAAGAAATTTCAATTCCCGCATTTATCGCGCGTGAAAACGTAAGAGGGGGATGGTAAAGGAACAACCCTATCCGTATAGCGGTGTTGCCAGTACAGGAACGGTTTTACGGTAATCCCAGGAAAATGTGGACATTAAACGTCCTCTCGGCGAGGATGAAGAACAGTGGCTCATATACCGACTGGCAATAAAGAGTTAACACGGTAACCGCTAATGGAATAATGGACACGCCAAGCGTGCAGACAGCGGCTGGACCATCGCCAAATACGTACTTTCCATCCAATATATCCGACCGGCTTTTTCCAACCCCTTTACACCCCTCCTAATCTACCTTGCACCCTTCAACCTACTGAATTTGTTGTATTGGCGGCGAGAATCCATGAGTTGCATCGCTAATTTCGCTGAACTGCGTTGTCAATTTGGATGGCACGTTTTTTGGATTTTTACAATGAAAGAGGTATTCTTTTCACACATACATTTATTTATTAAAACGGAAGACGTATAACTATTAACCCCTTGGTTAATAACTTTTTAATATCCCAATAAAAAATGTATTATATCTAACATTTTTTAATATCCCCATAAAAAGTGTATTATATCTAACATTCAACCTACATTTAACTTCAGCATAGCGTTATTATATCAAAAAGTTTAAAATTGGTCGACAAACGTTTACCCATCGTGGTCGATTTTTAAGCAGTTCGCGACGACGTGAAAATTCAAAGTAAAATGAAGGTGCGTGAGAAGTGACATGCTCAGAAGGTAGGTCAGAGGTCACGGGACCATTGTGAACCCAACGACAAGAAGTCTTTACGTGACTTGAGAACTTTAAGCCCGGTTGTCGACACGTTCCTCTCGTTTTGCTTCGATCCCGGAAATTCCACGTCTAATCGCGATCGTTTTAAAGAAAGAACGTTCGATTGCTCTAACACGTTTTCCGCGTGTTCACGTAGGGACCGGTAGAACGTGAGATAATTTTATTATTTCCAACTGTGGCTGTTGGATTCTTTATTTTGGTAATGGACCTACGGGTTTCCAGCGAATGAAATTACTTGATAATTCGATCATCAAGATCCCCGGTGAGGTTTTTATACTCGTGAAAATAATGAACTGTTCAAGTTTTATGGATTTACTCGGCGATGGAATAAATTGCGCAGAAATATTTGTTTAAGAAAGGCAATTGAATTATATTCGGATAATGAAACGATATTACGGTTGTTAAAATATTTGATTCGAATATATATGGAAAATTATGCTTCAAGTTAGCGAGCAGAAATAATTTGAAATTTTTCCTCGTGGAATTAATTTTTCTAATGCAAAGTATGTTAATATTTGAACCGCTTAAAACTTTAGTATAAAAATATATCGAACAACGTTACAAAATTGTTTAACAACTGACAAGAGATAATTGAACAACAAAATTCAATGCTTATCGATGCTTAATGATTTAACCCTTGAAACTTCTCGTTCCGATGGAAACTCGTTCAAACAATCTGACTGCAATCGCGACGATACGAGGCGTATAATCAAATTTTCGCCCAGAGGACGTATTCGTGCCCGATCTTCACAGGCTGCCAACACCCTGTGCCCGGGCATCGTAGACTTCTCGAAGAGGCTGCATCTCGACGTTAATGAATTTTCATTAAATTAACACGGAGCGAGCGTGAATCGAGCGGCAAAGGAGCCCTCGCGGATGCAATTCCATCCCAAAGGATGCACCACGTGCATTTATTGGCCTCGTGCAATTAATGGCACCTACTGCCACGATATTGGTCGATGATAATGACGGGAGACGTTTATGTTCGACAGGCACATTCACATCGATTTACTGCATTCTGTTTGATGGGGATGGCTTACACTGATATTGTATTCCGAATTTAGGCTGCTATATTATACTGTATTTTGAATTTAAAATGCAATTACTATAGTATATTATAGATTGAATTAATGCAGTTACATAAGCTGTATTCAAAATATTTTTATTTACACAAATACCTCTTTTTGAATATAATCCTATACTTTTAGTAATGTACATAAGCTTGATATATACCTTAATTCATAAATTTCAACTTGTTAAAAAAAATTTACTAATATTATCTAACTGAGCTGTGACAGTGAGAACTTACACAGATACATCACGTAAAAATTAAATTGCAATGTGACTCTCCCTTCATCTTACAATCCCAATATTACAATTCACGTCCCCGAAACAGAAATTGACACCGTATTCGCGTTTCATCCCTTAACCATCGAAACGGAGAAGCCCGACGTTCAAAGGCTTTTCGCGGTATTTCTTTTCCATCAAGCAGCCGCCGGTAATTTTCCGTGCGTGACGTGCGCGTCAAGATCTCATCGACGTTCGCGAAACGAAAATCGTATTCCGCGAGAGAAATTTGATGACGGTGTCAGTCGGGTTCCCGATTTGCCGGAAAACACGAGAAAATCGAATAAGAATCGCGTTCGCGACAGAACGGCGTGCATCGTTCGCTCAACGTCGAGCGTTTTGATTACTCGCGAGACTATCGGTCCCAAACGTGATTCGAACTCGCAATCGAATTCACCGAATTTATGGCACCTGTCTTCGCATGTCGTCATCCGTGAATTTTCTTCGCGACAAACTTGCCCATGCAAGTCAAACGAGTTACAGATTCATATTAGGTTCCTCGGCATCAAGTGGTCTTGTGGTGACATCCAAATGAATTCGAACCACATTCGATGTTCTTCGAATACTTCAACCAAATTCATAACGTTCTCAATAAATTCGATATGCATTAAAAAATGCAAGATTATGGATTAACGTAGCATCATGATGTTAATTGATACATAACCTCATATCATACATGAGTAGTCGTATATCTATAACCTAACCTCATGTGAGACATTACAGATCTCATGTGTGATATCAGGTTATGTTAAGTTATAGACCTCATGTGTGATATGACATGCTGTTAGGTTATAGACCTCGTGTGTGATATGAGGTTAGCTCAGGTTACAAACATTATGTATGATATGAAGTAAGTTATCAAAAAACACCATAATACTACGTTAACACGTAATCACGAAAAAATTTTCGATGTCACCACATTACCACTCCTGTATGATATAAAGTTAGGTCATAGATGATACGTAATTTATGAACGTCAATTGAAACTTGGTAGTACATAGCTTCATTACATATGAACATTCCATAAACATAATGCTGATACTGAAAGTATTTTGTATAAAAGAGATTGATGCTAAAAATACATGTAGAGTATCTTACAAAACTTACCGAATCTAATTAGCAAACTTATGTACGTTTTTCGAGACGTATTTTCGTCTCGTTAACGAGCGTTTCGTCTTGTTGGCAAGTAAACCAAAATTGCACACTCTAATTTCTGGATAATTCGAAAGGGAGGAGGAGATAAGATAAATTTAGCGAAGCATCCGTTCGAATTGGCGAAAAGTACACGCGCAATAGTACAGTTTGCCGAAGCAACCGGCGCACAGTAAGTTGACTCGAGTTCTAAACTGCACTCCAAGTCGGCCAAATATCCCGCGACGTTCTTGCACTCAGCTGGCTTTGCCCTGCACTCGACTTCGGTCACTTTGCGGAGCGGAAACTGCACGCGGATTCGGTCGTCTTCGTGTGAACCATTGCTCTGATGAAAGCCGAATTCAACCCATTCGAACTATGTCCTGTCCCTTGTGTTTATTCCGTGCTTCAACGTATTCTTATTCTATAATTTATTCTACGTATTATAGCGAGGAACGTGTCCCATTCAGTCATACCAACTTTATTTCACTTCAGACGAATTCATTGAATTTGTGTAACAAAATTGTTTTGCTAAAATATTTCTATCTAAATCTGACTATTTCTACGGTGATAGTCCCCATTAAAAAACAGAAACAAGACTATAGAACAGAAATGTGAATCGCAATATATGATACACAAATATGGTGAGCACTAATACAACTTGTTACCGAGAGAAAAAAACAACTAAAACATCGATAAAAATTTTATCTGAACCGGTCAATCATTTCAACAATAAGCTTCCATGAACATTTTCATTTGTTGGCTGATTACAATGACTTGCGTTGAGTGGGAGCAAAGGACCTTTTTTAATCCCGAAGGATAATAGCGCAGATGAAGGTAGGGGTTGGAAAAATGGTGGAAGCGAAACAGCCTGAACGAGCAATATTCGTCTCACTAGGAGTTACACCTCGCTGGTTACATTGTACTATTCTAGAGGGCTACACTTTTCGCAGTAGTCTGCAGATGGATACGGCAGACAGCAGCTATTTATGAAATGAAACAAAAAGGACGTCTCAGAATGACATTTCTGTTTCAAAATTCGTTCATCCTAAATCTTCCTTTAGTACATTTACTTGGCGTAACATTATTCATTTTTTATGCTATTTTTATGATTTCAAATACAATCGTTTATTAACATTTCAATATATTATTAACCTTATTAAGCTTTGAAGAATCAGTTTCACATACCTAATTGTCACATTTAGTATAATTGTAAAAATGTGAAAATTGTTTATATACATATAATATAGTATTAGTACTTCATCAATAACTTTGTAATAATACTTTCATTCGTAATTATACACGAATTTAAATCTTTTATGAAATAATAATGTACAAGTTGTTTAATTTATTTTTTTTCTACGGTCAACAATTTCAGAAAGATTAAAACTATTTTAAAACAATTTCAGCCCAAATTACACTGCACCGTTAGTAAAATCTACAACGAATCAGCGACGAATTTCAAAAGGACGAAGCACAATAAAATTAAAAGTCAAATTTGCCCGCTGGCTTTGCATAACTAAATTCATGAAGCCAAACGTTTCTCTACCACAGCATTTACGTATCCCATTTTTTCCGAAAAATTCCCATAAGCGAATGAAAAAGAAATTCGATAAAATTGATGGTTCGTTAATCACCCAATAAACGTTCTAATTCCCCGCTGAAAAATAGACAAAACCGAGAATTTCCGTTCAACATTTTTCCGCCAGACGAGAATCTCGAAATTTGTTCCGCGAAATTTCCCTCCCTTTTGAATAATTCATACAATCATGCAATTATGGCCAGCAGCGATTCGATTCAATTTTCCGCTTAATTAGCTCGACCATCAATAGACGATAATCGAAATTTCGCGATACTCTTAATCGTCGGTTTTAATTAAACTCCCCCGGACGGGGAGCTCATTAACCGGCGGCGGCTTCAAGATGTTACCATACGAAGGAAAAAAAACATGAAGCTACCTCTCGTTTAAAAATTGTTAACTCCCGCGAAAAAAAAAGAGGAGAGAACGGAATGAAACGAATCGAAAAGGAGGGAGGGAATTAAATGAAGTCTAGGCCGATACGTTTTCAACGATCCGGAGATCAGCTCCCCGCCAGTTTGAAGAGAGCCCTCAGGAGCAGCGGTGGAGCGAGTAAAACGGAAGAGGCAATTAATTAATCCGGATGAAAGTATGTCGAAGAAGTTCCAGCACGTTCCCGGCTCTCTGACCCCTGTTTCCTTCGCGAAACAATGGAGATTGCGAGTGTACCCTCGAGAGGAGGCGGCGGACGGAGGTGGGAATATCTCGACGATTCTCGGTAACGAAGCACGCCAACAGTAGTGGCAGCACCAGCAGTCCCGTTGGCCGTCCTCGGATGCGCCGGATTTGCATAAAGTTCGAAAACTTTTCGAATAAACACGAGATACCAGCCGGAGCGAGGCAGTTCGGAACTTTTCCATTTCCGCGCGGAAAACCTGCCCCGTCTTTTTCCACCAAACGATTCGACACGATTCGTCCTCGAATTCCATCGATCGGTTTATCTAACGCCTTATCAACACCACCGAAGTACGCTCACTGTTACGGGCTTGACTCTTTTCGTTGACGCGGTGACAAATTGTGAATACTATGTGAACTTGTGTGGATGGTGAGATTGAGTGACTTTGGAGGATAAGCAGATGAATTTGAGGATTTAGCTTTGGTGGTTCGGGGATTCTGTTATTTGGATGTTTGGGGATGCAGGTCGAAAGGTCTTGGTCTGATAATTTTGGGATTTGGAGATTTGTGGAATTGGTTAAAGGGTTGGAAATTTTGGGGTTTGGAAGTTTGATGATGAGGGAATTTAGGTACTTTGAGATTTGGAGATTTGGAAATTTAGGGATTCGGAAATGTAGAAATTCAGAAATTTAGATATTTGGGAATTTGAGAATTTGAGAACTTAGGAATTTGAGAATTTAGAGATTTAAGAATTTGATTATTTAGGGATTCGAGAATTTACAAATTCGGAAATTTAGGGATTGGGGAATATAAAAATTTGGGAATGTAAGGATTTGAAAGTTTCAACGACTAAAAATTTTAGAATTTGTCAATATATGAAATTAGAAATTCGAAGATTTGGAGATTTAAGGGGTTGGAATTTTAGAATTTGAAAACTTGTGAATTTGGAAATTTGGGAACTTAAAGATTTAGTAGTTCTACTACTGATAATTTTCAGCTATGAAAATTTATGAAATTAGAAATTTTTCAAAGCCTTGAAATTTAAAGGGTTGTAAATTTTGCAGTTTGAGGACTTGAAAATGAGGAAATTACAATGTCAGTGGAGCTGTGATTATATCTGCGATCGACAGCATTTCCTTTCTGCAAAATGCAATTCATTTAGTAACAAAAATGTTTTGATGGTTTATTAAAATTTTGTCACGTATTTCACCCTTCTGTATTCACTGAAACCGTGCTATGTTATCGACATCGTCATCACAAATTTTTTAATATCAAATATTAAAAATCTACAGCAAATAGCGTTGATTAATTTCTGTATCGAAATTGATCTCTTGCGACACGATATTGCAGGGGTTAATAAAGAATATTTATCAATAAATAGTTAGTATTTAAACTATAGTTAAATTTAAAAAATTTAAGTATTTTCATCGTAATAAATAAAATCACAACAATTTAATTTTCTCAAAGTTAACACCAAAATTTAAAAAAAAATGTACTAAATTTTTTGTTTCGATCCAACCCTAAATTTTTATCCGCAGAGTAAACCAAGCAAACAATTTGCCAAGGAAAGAGGATTATCATCAATCTATATCCGAAAAATACGGAACAAGTCACGTCCACGTCATAATCCTAATCCCTCTGTCAACTACTGATCAGAAGTTTTCCTCAGGTAACAAGAATTTCTTTCCATATAACAAAAAACAGTCAGCACGCGTTTACGCGTCTTTGGAATTCAACAAAAGGCTCAGAAACGTCCAGACTATTATTTGACATTCTAATAAAATGCACGCTCGGACAATTTAATTAACCCCTGTCTTTTAATGAAGAAAGATGGCATGAGTGTGAATTATGCGTTTAACCATGTTCCCTGGCACGTTTTTAATATTTTCCCTGGTACTTCTTTGTTGCGAAACACGAGTTCGCGAAAATGCAACCGCAACTGTCTACGGTGAAACTTTTTTACGTTTGAAATACGAGCCACCCCTGTGGACAAAGAATAATTACCACAAATTAGCCGTGTGTGCCACTCTCACTGTATTGACGTGGAAATTGCACCGTTGGGGGAAACATCGAGGAAATAAAAAAATACTTTTGCGAAAACATATTTTTGAAAATCTTTGCAAGTCGCAGGGAAAGATGTTCTTCGAATTCCTTATTTTAGTCATTTTCAAATTTCCGAATTTCTATATTCCCAAATCCCTAAATTTCCAAAACTTAAATATCAGAATTTCTATAGTTCCGAATCTCGAAATTTCTAAATTCTCAAAATCCAATAAGTCTAAATTCCCAATTTCTTCAATTTCCGAATCCCTATATTTCCGAATTCCTAAATTTTCAAATCCGTAATTTACTGAATTCTTAAATCCCCAAATCCCAAATTCCCCAAATCCCCCAAATCCCAAATTCCACAAATCCCAAATTCCACAAATCCCAAATTCCACAAATCCTAAATTCCACAAATCCCAAATTCCCCAAATCCCAACCTCACAAATCCCATATTCCCGAAATCCCAAATTTTCCAAATCCCAAATTCCCCAAATCCCAATCTCACAAATCCCAAATTCCCCAAATCCCAACCTCACAAATCCCAAATTCCCCAAATCCCAAATTTCCCAAATCCCAAATTCCCCAAATCCCAAATTCCTCAAATCCCAAATTCCCCAAATCCCAAATTCCCCAATTCTCAAATTCCTCAAATCCCAAATTCCTTAATAAAAATTTTCAACACCCCTTTCAAAATAAAAAAATTCCCAAACTTGAGAATTTAATAAGAAAGTGTTAATAATGAAATATTTCGCAAGACCCAAAGGTCCTATATAGCGGCACTCGATAATTCTACGTTGAAGCATTCAAGTCACAAGAGTAATTCAATGAAGGAAATGTTCGAGCTGGTGCATTGTCAATTTCGAACGCATCGCACACACGGTGGCACACAGGCCAGCAAACGTCCCATAGGGAATAACACGTGTCGCCGGTAAACACCAATACTCTATGGTGGGCGTATCGTGTACGTATCTCTCGGAACACACGACTGATCGGAGGCTATCAAAGTACACACACGAATACAAACGATTACAGTTGCACGCAACAGCTTTATGCAAATTCGTATACCAAGTCTTGGCGTTGCAACTCGATTCTTAAATTTGCGATCGAACTTGACGTGTTTTCGCTCAAACTACATTCGTTTAGACCCCATTTTATGGTGTGGAGTTTTATTGATCTATCGATACATGACTACCAAAATGGATGTATACTATCGATATATTATTTTGTCAATCATGTTATACTTGTAAAGAAACGATATACAAATTTTATGATATGTAAGAAATAAATTGTTGAATATGTGTAAAATATGAAAAATGTATGAATATCATGTGAGGGTTAATTATCACACATGTGAGATTTAATACATTATATTGTTTGAAGTATTAAATTGCATAATGAAAATTAATACTTGGAATAATTTGAAAAGAGAAACTATTTAATAAAACGATACTTTTACAAATAAATATTATTAACACACCGGCTGTCATAGTAAAAAGGGACATTTAAAACCTGCCGTAAGTTGAATTCTATTTGTAGAATTAAATTAATACTACTTATGAATTAAGTTCCATTCATAAAAGCAATATTAATAAAAGATATGTAAGAAGTATTAAGAGGAGAATGTTGAACAAAGTTGTTTAAGTAACACCGCAGTGAAACATTATTTTCTCAGCAGGCAATTAACTGGCATAAAACGAGGCAATTATGTGTCACAACTAATGCAGGAACGGGCGTCTGAGCGATTCAAGGTAGCAAGAACATCGCAAATAAAACTAAAACGTAGAAATTCGTCCAGTGAACCGTCTCAAAAGCACGTAATTAAATCGAGCTCATTAAACGAGAGCGAACGGCACGGAGGACGTAAAAATCGGTAAACCTCGTTCATTTCGCACGCGGACCGACCGATGAAAAATTAATGATCCAACCGTGGAAAATCGAGGAGACACTGGAATGAAGCTGCGGAAATGGAGAAGCGAGAGGACGTTCCACTGAAAAACGTGGAAAAATCTGTGTGTGTGTGAAATTAATTAATTAATGTGAAACTGAAACATCGGGACGAAGAAATTCCCTTGAAAAAGATGAAAATGAATTAATACAGGAAGACGAAGTATCGGAAAAGTATAAAATTAAATACAAATTACTGCATTCTTTCGAAGTTAGGGTAGAGAATAAATCAGAGAGAATTAATTCTTTATATAAAATTATAAATTATTCATTTTAATCGGAATCGTTTTAACAGAAATTAGGAATATTGTATTTCTTTTAGAACGATTAAACTGTTTAATAAATTTGAACAATTTTTTTAGATTAATTACATTTATAAAGACTAAATAGAATTATAGACTATAAATGCCTTTAATACGTATATGTCTTTAAGACGGAAATAAATGTTCATATCGAAAATAAAAATTTATAGCGAAAATGTTAAGTCATTTTAAACATTTGAAAATTTAGAATAGTTAATGTGATGTTTAACTTCTGTCCAGTTTATCAAATTGTGTGTATATGTTTATTGTTACGCCCTGTGAAGTCCTGAATATCCATGATAGAATTTAGTATAAATAAAAACTGTTGTATTATTCGTTAACTCCCTGTGAAGGCAGTCACAATACAGCTTCTCTATAATGGAAGTTGTCCTTCACAAAAGTTGAAGTTCTCCTTCACAAAACATTGCATCGAAGAAAGAAACGTGAAAGTTTGAAATGTATGAAAGTACACGAATGGCGTCCATTAACAGAAAACTAACAGGGGGATTATGCAGCGAATTCGTAGATCGTCAGAAAATTTCCCATCGAGGCTGCATTTACACCTTCAATCAGAGGGATCCTTTAATACCTCGCAGTCAGAGAAGAAAAACCCTCGGCCCGATTTCGTCGATGAAGTCCCCGGCCACGATTCCCTCCTCTTTGTTCCCGATTGAATGGCACGCTCGATATCAGTTGAAACGTTACAGAGGAAGTGACTCTCTCTCCATCGGCTCGACCAACAGAAAATTTTTAATGAAAATCACAGCCGTAGGGAGGGCGAGCCAACGGAAGAGAGTAATGGTGAATTCGCGGAGAAAAGAAAAGCGACGTCAGGAGAAAGAAAGATAGAAAGAAAGCGACGGCAGGAGGGAAAGCGAGCCAGGGTAATCTCTGACATCTTGTTACAGCTCGGCATAAGAAAGAAGCCAGAGGGAGACCTCTTCGTGGTCCGCGTTCAATTAAAGCGTCACCTCGCGGTGAAAACTTTTATATGAATGGTTTTCATTACGTCGCGGACTTATTAAAGCCGTCTTCGCGCTAGCATTAATATCCCTCGTCCAGACGAGTTTTGTTATCAGCCCCATTCACCTTCCCGGCCTTTTTCAAGGGTTAACGCGATGCGCCTGAATGCTAATGTTAAAAGCGGGTTACGCGGGTTACCCGGTTATAAGGAAATTAATGGACGATTTGTTTGGGTCGTCGATCTCTTGCGGGAAATGGCGGAAGAAAAGCACAAATCGTTTGGGAAGTGGAAGACTGAAATATGTTTTAGATCCAAGATTTAGTATTATTGTTGATCTGAATAGTTTGTTGCTTCTTGTTTAGTTCAATTTTACTTCTACAATGTGTATGAGGGAAGTAACACTTGTGGGATGTATAAGGTGTTTCAGAAATTATGGTACAGGTAGAAAGAGATTTCTCTGGAGAGACTGTTATCAATCTGAATAATTGCTTCTTGTTGAGATAAATTGTACACTCACAATGTGCATAAGGTAAATAACCTCATCTTGAGATGTATAGGTTGTTTCAATAATTGAGTTATTCGGAATGAATTTAAAATGTATGTAAAATACATTTAAAATCAATGTGAAATGAAAGTGTTTAATTAGAAGCCAAAAGTACGAAAAATCATAGAAATTCAAAATGTACACTCACCAATTACTGTATCCAAAACTCTTCGTCAATCTCCAAGATTATTGTCCCGATAATAAAATCCCTATCCTGAAACAAAAAAAATAATTTCCCATTATACTTCTCACGAATCATGAAAGTTCGAAAAGGTTGAAATCGTGCAATCTGACATTTGAACATATATTCGTAAAATATCTTCACTATAAATCACTTGGAAGAAACGCGTGTCGGTAACAGCAGATATGTAGATATTATTGTAGACCAGAAGAACGTGATTCAAGATTGGAAAATAAAATATTCTTGTCCACGATGGAGGCACAAAACGTCATGCTCTATTTCGTTCTTAAGATTTCAGCGGCTATAAGCTATCGCAGATAAAATATATTCCGGTACAACCGACATACGGAATACGCAGCATTGCCCTGTGATCTTGCGTTTACGAGCATGCGAATACTTAATCTGGAGCGACGATCATTCACGTGTCTCACGAATGCTTTACTGCCCGCCTTCTGTTACAATTTTGTAACACTGTATACGTGATTAATGAAACGTTTAAAAGTTCGAGAATCATGATTGATCAATGACGATAATTTATTAATACACCTATGTACAACGTGAGTCTTTGTAATTGGGAGAAGTAGGGGTTTTTGTGGCTTCTTCAAATTTCTTTGGAGTTCAAAGAGATTTTAGATTACTAGATCACTAGACACTAGATCATTAGACGCTACTTAGAATATATTCTCTCTAGATTACAAGATCTCGGACACTAATTTGAATTCTTCCTAGATTACAAGATGTTACCTGAGACTTCAAATTTATTCTTCCCAACCTAGATTTCATCTTAGACATTTTATTTAAGATCTAGAAATTCTAGAACCTACAATCTTCTGCCTTTGTAAATATTACACTGTAAAACAATTGAAAATGTGACACGAGAGAGTGAAAAAGGTCCAAAAAACAGTTATGCAACGGCGCAGTAACGAAAGTAGCCGGAATAAATCGGCCATTTAATCCGCAACAAGCTAATATTAATTTTAAACCGCATAAATCTTGCGCCACCTTAAAGGAAAGCTTTGAGTTGAACAGGGTGGGGGGTGAACAATGGGGGTTGTTCACCCTGAAAAGAGGCCTTTGAATGCACAACCTACGGATATTAAACGGTGTTGCTGGCGAAAACCCGAAACCTGGAAAGTAATAACAACAAAAAGCAACGAGAGGAGAAGCGGCGAGACGCATCGAAATTATGCTTGCGCGACAAGCGGAAGCAATTCTGCCAACCGTGGCCTTCTTGATTTCCTGGAATGTTTCTCTCTCTCTCTTCTTTTTTTTTTTTTGCTCCTGCGTAATGAAAAATTGCGACCACGCCATGTTCCATCCCTTAAGTAAGCTCGACGAAGTAAGCGTAGTTTCGCACTGGCTCATATAAAATGCACCCGCACGCCGCCGTTTATAATTTCACGCTGGAGAAGAAGCCGCTGGCTACCTCGAAAATAACGGCTGGCTACGAGAATTGGCGCATCCGAGCGCGTCGTTGAACATCGAGTTATGAATATCGTGCTTATGACACGGACATTGATTATGCTATATTTTGCATTAATCCGAAGGGTTTTATGTACCTTGATACGCTGCTTCAGAAAACGGTATTTCGCTAGGGATTTGTTCAGGTTTTCAGAAGACATATGTAGATAGAGGTATGCATATTTCTAGGTGTTTATGTGGATCATGTTTAGATACTTATGTGGATCACTTCTAGATATGTGGATTTTATGTGTAATTTCAGTTACATTTGTGAATAGTGAGGGTTTTATTGTTTTATTTGGTGAATGTGGGTAGATAGAGGTACTTGCATATGTAAATTTCTAGGCACTTATGTGGATCACTTCTAGGTACTCGTGTGGATCACTTCTAGATACTTATGTACATAAACACACTTCATTTGGTGAATGTGGGTATCTTAATCAGAGGGTGTACACTGTTCATATGTCAGATAACAATGAAGCGTGGACGATATCTCTAATATGTAAAGGTGAAGAATTTGAGAATTTAGAAATTTAGGAGTACACAAGGCTGTAAAAATTCGAAACTTGAAAAATTAGCAAATTCATAAATTCTAAACTTGGCAATCCAGAAATTAAAAAATCCAAATTCATATATTTAACCCTTTGCCTTACAATATCATCTCTAGCACGTGACGCAACTTGAAATATTCAAATAAGTAGCTAACACTTTAGAACAGTAGTGCAGTTTCCAAAATTTCAATACGATAAAGAAAAATAACTTTTGCAATATGACGTAGGATCTACGTAGATGATCCTCTACAGTTGACCTAGCAAAGGTTAAAACGAAGGTCAACGATGGTTCTAGAATCAGCCGAAGTTGATTCTTCGAAGGGTATCATGTTCCCTATGCATCATAAAAAGTTGTTCGACGTTAATGGCTGGGTAAAGATTACGGAGAGCAGTTCGTGACGAGAAGGAAAGGAAAGAGTGCCGTTATTCTCCGTGAAACACGATGCACCGATATCATGGTCGTTCGTTCATTTGGTATCCCACTAGGGAACTGAAGTTTTCGCTGAATTATGCATGATTCCTCTTCCTTGGCCATCCAAAGATAACCAACGACTATCTGCTTCGTTTCTTTCGCCGCGCCTTATTTAATAATGACACAGTTTCGTCGCTGTGTCTCCTTATCGACGTGCAATCGTTTCATTGATCTTGTATACGTGCACGTTATATCGCCATTCTTTGTTGGCGACCCCGTAAAGAGATTAATTTTAACGATACGAGGCATGAAAAGATATGCTGGGTTAAATAAGGTTATGGCTGCAAATTGTTATTCGCTGATACGACCGCGTAGTAAAGATAGAACGATAGTTTCGAGGGGTTAGAATTGAAATTTTTTAATTTGGGTTGATAAAGTTATAAATTTTCGAGATTTCAGATACGCGAAGTATCGTAATTTTTGGTGGTAAGTTTTCATGTTTACGAGTTTCATTTTTAATTGGACTATGTAGAACAATTTGATTTTCAATTTGACTTTGCTACAAAATACAGTTGACGGAAATAAAAATAGAGATAAATATTTTATTTGACCAGTTTCATAGAAAGGAAAGGAGAAATATGTCGGGTGCAGCTGTAATCTGCAGAATTCTATGAGGGTTAATAGAGCACCGATACATTTTACCAAAGCTGCAAACGATCTTTTATCCCTGAGGATATATACGCGAGTCTACTAGAACACGACACATTCGGTTTATCGTCGATCTTCCTCTCTCCTGACTCGAATCCGCGTTTACACGGTTAACCCATTAGGTTAATCCCGCTTGTAAATCCAGCTCGAGAGCCGAGGCAACTGCATTTTTTGGCCAGTAAACGCTTTTGCCTGCTGTGACCATACGTCTCGATCGAATAGTCAAAATATTTTATGGCGATAGTTTTAGAGGAAAAGGATTTTTACAGTTGTAGCGGAATTTATTTGCAAAATAATGGAAACGTTATTGTACAATTGTATTTTGTAGAAAATTTATTGTATTTGGACGAGGAAAGTGTTATATATGGTGTTAAAGGATCGATAGGAGGAATTTAGGATAGAAACACATTTTTAGATTTGATAGAAATTTTATAATTTATATAATTCTCAAATTTACTAAATTCACAAATTTCCAAATTCCTACATTTTCATATTCTCAAATCTCCCGATTGCCTAAATTTCCAAAATTCTCAATCCACAAATTTTCAAACTTCCCAACTTCCAAATCGAAAGATACATAAATTTAAAAAACAAGCTCTCGATGAAACAATACACACGTTCCCCTACGTCGTCATATTCCCTAGATAAACGCAGAACACCCTCCAATGAACACGAAAATGAGTATGCTTATCAAAGCATACTTGTAATTCTTCTCTTTCGCGATATTAAAATGTTTCGCTGATTAAACCGCAATTTCTCTTCATTTTCGTGATTTTATCGAGTACACAATGCAAAGGGCGCAACGTTGAACGAAACAATATTTTTTAAACGTCGACCAGACCAGAAATTCGTTCGCTTCCGATTGAATTCAATTCACCAATTTTCAATTTAGAGTAACGATAAACAACGTGTAGGATTACGGTTGGAATGACTACTTGTACGGAAATTACAGCGGATGGCTATCAAACGAATCGCTTTTTTTCTGCGTGCAAACAACCATACAACCCCTGGAACGTTAATAATGCAGCTGAAATACACGTAAAGAGACGGCAATTTACGTTCGAGTTTGATTAAAAGATCCACTCGTTTGCTCTTTCGACGTTCCAGCGGTTTGTGAAACCATTTGCAACCTGTATTTCTATATTCCATCAAAATAGAGTGCTTAGAAATTGTTGTAGGGTTATAACAATATTATATACAGAAAATAATCGTAATATATTTGAGACAAAATGTGTGAAAGAAAATTATACAAAATTTATTCTGTTTCTGTTATGTTTGCACACTGTCTGTCAGCTTGCAACCATTTTATGAATTAGAATATTTTTAATTAAATATAAAATCGTTTTTTAAACGATTTGATAATTTCCCTGCTTAAAATATTTACAAGTACCAGTTTGTATATTGTCAACTATTTTTCACAAAATTAAAGTCTCCTAAAAAAAATTTACACATTTCTCAAATGAAACCATTTTACGGAATAAATGAGCAGTAATATCGTACAATTATCAATCTCAAGATTTCCAAAGACCGATTCCAGTCCTTTACATTTCCAAGCTAATTAAAATTAATAAACAGCAGCTTCGAGTTGATGAAACAATGTAACGATTCTAACGAAGAGCTTACGAATTCTGACACAGAAGCTCAACTCTTCGTAACAAATTAACAAGCCCGAAGAAAGAAAGACGACAGAAGTTCAATTCTCGACAGGAATAATGAGGAGTGTATTAAAAAGACAAACGTAACAAGTGCACGCGTAAAAAGAAAATTGAACTATCAAACGATTTCTAAATTGGTTGAAAAGGAATGTGATCCGGCTTCGTTTGAAGTCGCTTTCATGGAAACGAAAAATTTCAAAGTAATTGCATGACACAGGGAAAGCTTTAGCGAGAGCTTAAATTCCCATCTTTGTTCCGATGAAGAGAAACTCTTTAAGCGCTTACAATACCGCTTAAAAAGCTTCCTTTAACCGTGATACACTTTGTATCCTAAGAATTGCAAGCCAAAATGTCTATAACAAAGAACGCATAATGAGTTTGTTCCTTTGTTTCGTCCGCTAAATACTTTGTTGACAAACGAGATTAAGGTGAAAATGTAGCACGGATATTTTGCTGACGGTAGATTGAAATTTGGAATTTTTCTGATTTGGGGGACTTGAGAATTTCGGACTTTGTGGATTTGGAAATTTTAGATTTAGCTTTCTGAGAATTTGGGTATTCGAAAATTTGGGAATTTAGGAATTTGGAAATTTAAGGAGTTGGGAGATTTGAGAATATGGAAATTTGGTAATTGGGGAATTTTAGAATAGGGGGTGTAGAACTTTGGGGATTTGAGAATTTAGGGATTTAGGAATTTGGAAATTTGAGAATTTGGGGAATAGAAATTTGGGAAATTAGAAATTAGGAAATTTGAGAATTTGGGGATTCAGAAATTTGGAAATTTAACGAGTTGGGAAATTTGAGAATTGGTGTGTAGAACTTTGGGAATTTGAGAATTTGGGGATTTAGAAATTCGAAAATTTAGGAATTTGGAAATTTGAGAAATTGGGGTATAGAAATTTGGGGATCTGAGAATTTGTAAGATTAGAAATTACGAAATTTGAGAATTTGGGGACTCAGAAATTTGGAAATTTAACGAGATAGAAAATTTGAGAATTTGGGGTATGGAACTTTGGGAATTTGAGAATTAAGGGATTTAGAAATGAAAAAATGTAAACATTTGAAAATTCAGAAACTTCAACACATAAAAATTTATTAATTCACAAACTCTCCAAGCACGAATAATTAAAAATTATAAAGGGTTCCTATTCCTAACGAAGCAACAAATGTTAGATCGACAAACCCTCAAACAGTATTAGCGAAATGATTCGGAAGGCGGAGAAAAGAGGATTTTCTATGGTCGATCGGTCGCTTTCCTTTCCTCAGAGAAGAAATTCAAATATCCGCCTCCCTTTATTTTTCTTCGGTCTTTTCACAGAAATCTCCGACGATCCGTCCGTGAAAAAAAGTCAGGGCTTTACACGGTCAGTGTGAACCGAGTTTGATAGGTGGAGTCATCGGTCTCCATGGTCAACTCTTAATCGGTTTGATTTGCAACGATGAATGCTACAAATTGCTAGGATCACGTTCGATAGCACTGTCACCCTCTGCGGATCAGCTTTGAAACGTGTGCGGACAAGAGGTGGAGAATTGTGATGTGTCAGAATCGAAAAGAAGAGTGAGACGGGAAGAAAAAATCGAATTGTATGTCGGTAGTCTCGAATCATTTTTGACGAGCTATTTTTTTTTCACCATTTTGTTCTTTATTCTCCTTTCTTCGGATTTTTTGATGGAAAGGGGGAAACTTGTTTCTATATAGCATGGATATTATAAATATTACCGTCTTGTTAAATAATATTATAAATATTGCTGTCTTGTTAAATAATATTATAAATATTACCATCTTGTTAAATATAGTGTTTACTGTAGTTCATTTTGTATTATGTATATTAACAATTTGAACATCTCATTTGAACGATGTCACTTTAGTCAAACTTCAAGCTTCAAATTGAGCAATAAATATTATTTTGTAACATCAATATCACCAGTGCAAATAACCAATAATATTAAGAATAGCAACGAAAAATATAGACACGAAAACGTAGTTATTTTGATTAAATATCAAGTTCCAAATTGACATCAGCGCCATTTTGTGATACAAGTCAATCGTGTTAGAACCACGTTTCAAAATAAGCACTCTAACATCTCATAATCTAATAGATTTCAATCGCAATTTAAATGAAATATTTCGATCACTAATCTACATTTAGAAGTTCCAAACTCACAAATCGTATTTAAAGGATTTCAATCTCGATATCCCGTTCGAAATTCCCGACGAAAACTATAATATATTTCCGGTGTTCGATTCAAAACGGTATCCACTAGGATCAACATAAAAATTCCGCTTAAGCCGGAATCAGATCTTCAGCAGGGAGATTCCAAAATGGCCGACCGGTTATCAGAAATAAGAAAGCAGGGATGAAATCACGGAAGAAACATGGAATATCAGGCCTTATCGTCGCGGCGATATGCAGGGACGCAAGGTGGTCGTCGAAATACCCTGAACACGCTTCTGCGCATTCGCTGCAAGCGCAGCGAAGACGTGGAAGCTCGGTGCTTGAAACTTAATCCTACGCGACGTCGGAAGATAACGGTAGTCGTCGACGCATAAACTTCATTGTCTCGAAGGTAAGCGGCCGTAACGACGTTGTATCGTTACACAGGACCCGTATACTCATTGTTTCTGTACGTCTGCGACATTCCTATGACAATGTCATCCCTTTCATTCGCAGACAATATTTGTTTTCGGCTTACGATATGACTATACAGCTCGCCGTTTACGCTCTAACGGTTGATCTGAGTGATTTCTGACTGCGGTTATGTGGGAGAGACGAATTTTATGCTTTAATATTAGTAATTTAAGTTGGATTGCAGGGATCTGAGGTTAAGGGTACCTAGAAATATGGGAATATGAGGTTATGGATGAGTAGGAATTTGAAAATATAGCAACGTAGGAATATAGGTGTCTGGAGATGTACAGATTTGTGTATAAATATATGAATAAAAATTTAGAGATGTAAATATACGGAAATATAGAGGTCTGGGGATATAGGGATCTGGAAATATAAGAATCTAGGGACGTAAGGTTCTACAAGTACAGGTAGACATCTGAGAATCTAGGAATCTAGGAGTCCATAAACCTAGAGCAATCTAGGGACCTAGGTGTCTAGGTAACCCATGTATCTAGGGATGTGATGATCGAGGGACCTAAGAATCTTGGATTTTTCAGATTTCCAAAATGAAAATTTACGAAAAGAATGAAAAATATTTAAATGTCAATTAATATTAAATGATGGTCCATCAAGAGTCAAAAATACTTCACTATATTATTAGAAATAAAATAATTATTGAGTTATTTTCCATAAAATTGTTTAGCTTCCCTTCTGATTCTTCTACTCTAAAATTATCACCAGTAAAATCAATAAATATTACAAAAATCTGAAAGCATAATCAATATTGTTAAAGCTCCCTTAATTACTGTAGTGTATCTACACTTGACTATGTCCGTTGATTTATGGGGGAATTATTAGCGATCAAAGGCTTATTAATTAGTCCTCAATCAATAGGTAATTACTGACATCAAAAAGTCCATTAAAAGCCCCTCGGTCAGTCAAGTGATGATAATCGAATTATGCTAAAATTAAATGTCATTTACAACTCGATATAAAGCATGTACTTAACAAAGTACGGTAGGTACATATGTATTATACAAAATATCGATGGAAAATGAAGATTTTAAATGTGTGTAAGATAAAGGAGATAGTAAGAATTATTTTTTATAGATTAACAATTAGCAATTAACAATTATCAAAAATGAATCCGTTACAATTCTACTACTAAAACACAATGAATCAAGCTATGTTCTATTAATAACATCCATATCACAAACTTGATATGGCAGTAGAATTAGATGCAACAAAATGAAAGCAGAGCGTAAACAAACGCAGCTAACTAATAGGAAATGACAAACACGTTTATCTTGTACCGTGGTTAGAAACTTGACGGATAAATCTTGCAGATACCTCGGTGGATCGTGGGAAGATGAAGAAAAGGGAGGGGAAAGCATGGAAAAGACGGATGATCCAGCGGAATAAAGCAGCCAAAGTTAGCCTCGACCCAAGGGTAGAATTTGCATCGACGATCTTGCTCGTTGTTCTTTCGACGTCGCAAAACTTAATTCGTTTTATTTCCAGAGATGCCCCGCACTCGGAATGCTAACACAACTTCCGAAGAAAGTTTCTAATCGCTGTTATCCCGACGAGAACAACTTATTTTCCAGTCACTGCTATAAAGAACCAGATAACGAGGAAATTCGAAATTGCGATAAAACGTTGTTGTGGTGTGCACTTTGCTGGACGGTAAAATTTAACTTTCGTGCAGTAAATTAAGATATCTCGCTGTTTAAAGTCGGATAACTGTCTTTGAATGTTTAATTATTGAAATTATTTTTAATGCATTTTACGAATTTGGTGTTTTGGAACTTTAAGATTTGGAATTTTAAGATTTTGCTGTTTTGGGGAATTTGGAGAGGTGGGATTTTCAGATTTTACATTCTGGAACTTTTGAGATTTTTGATTTTTGGAATTTTGGGATGTTGGGATTTTGGAACCTGAGAATTTTTTAAATGTTGCATCCTTGACACTTTGAGACTTTGGCATTTTGCAATATTTCGAACTTTGGGATTTCGTGACCTAAGAATTTTTGGAATATTACATATCTGGAAGTTTCAGAATTTGGCATTTTAGAATTTTGGGACTTTGGAATTTTAGAAATTTGAGATTTTGAAGTATGACAATTTTTGAAATGTTGATCTTCGAAACTTGGAGGTGTCATTTATTGAGATTTTGAAATTTAACATTGACACAAGAGAATATACTGTGTTATACTTAATCAAATTGCAAAAAATTACCACGATAGAAAACGATAGAATTATAATAGAATTCTAACCCATACGAAACCTAACCTCTCATACTATTCCCGTCCTACCTATAAACCTAACCTGATCAACGAAAATTGACTCGAACATGTACAAAAGAGTATGTACATGTTGATTAAACATTGATATACATTCATTGCTAGTTCAATTAACAATCATTCATCACCTCGTTGCTGGTCTAATTACTCATTCAGTGCAATAAATTTGATCAACCGAATAAATAAAACCGAAATTATTAATTAACAAAAGATACTACCTCATTATTTCGTGAACGCTAAATTAATTGCAATTTATACGTTTGCCTAAATTAATCTTGAATCGAGTTGAAATATCTCTCGCCATGTATAAAACGTTATTATACCGAACGCGTGTAGAAAATAAAATTTATCGTGAATAATAAATTAAAAGGTACACTTACGACTGCGTTATAAAAAACGTTGCTTTAAAACTTTTATAAGTTTGATTTTAATCAATCGCCTCTGTATTAAATTAATAAACCTTGCGTTGTTTATCGAAACTTTTACGTGCACATCAAAACAAGCCAGCAATAAATTGACAGACTATTACCTTCGTTTTTATGGGTCCTATAAAAAACGAAAGAACGAGCAATGCACGTAGGAAAGAGAAACAGAAATTGCTCGTCGATATCCGTCGTAAAAGTGGAATCGTATTTAAAGTGGTTCGATTTGCATCAATTGCAAGATCAAATGGTAAATTTTGCAATACTTAATATACGAAACACTGAATTTATGGTAAAGGTTCTTTGGAAACAAGCTTGTTCCACGCCTCGAGCTTTAATTCATTCGCAACTGATAAAAAATATAGACAGTTTTAAATAAAAGAATTAATTTTAAACCTTTTTATCGAATATTGAATGAAAAGTATTGACAATTTTGTTCAACTTATATTTGGGGAGAAATTGTATTGGTAGTGTAAGTTTTTGGTTAAACAAATTTTTGATTGCACAATATTCAAATATTGGAAGCATCAAATTTGGTAATCTAGAAATTTGAAAGTAGAAAATTTAGAAATGTAGAGTATTGAAAGTGGAAAATTCTTGAACTGAAATATTTAGTAGTTGAGAAATTTTTTACTTCAGATATTTAGTAGTTTACAAATTTAGAAATGTATAAACATAGAAATATGGAAGTCTCAAATCCCAAAATTTAGAAATCTGATCACTTGAACATTTAGACACTAAAAAAATAGTACAATTATAAATTTATAACCCCAGAAATATCAAACTCCCAAGCTCACAATCTTCCAATCACAAAATCTCGAAAGTCCAGAAACAATATTTCAAATTTCCGCGCGCAAAGTCGCTGATCCGTTTCGCCCCATTCGCAGGTAACAAAAGAGCATTGATCACAGGAGAGAAAGAACGCAAATCACTGCGAAATATGAAAAAATCAATATCACTGTGATGAAAGATCCACGTTAAAAGAGCAGCGTATTCAAAAATCAATTAGTTACCCGAAAGAGTAAAGCGGTCACCGTGGCAACGTGTCCAAAAGGCGGGTAACATTGGCGTCGGTAGAAAATTTCATCGCAAATTAAACAAGTCAAGCACTGACTAGGAAAAGAATCGCGTCTGCTCGTGCAACAGCAAGAACAGCAATTGGAACATTCACTGGACGAGAGGCAGAGGGACGGTTTTTTTTCCACGTAGAAAAATGGTGGACAACGAAACGGGCAATTTTTCTCTGCGGATCGAGCCGTCGGAGCAGCGCGTCGAACATTTGCAAACACGTCGATTCGACGTTCAAACGTTACACTTCCGGGCTCAGGAGTTATGAATTTTTGCACGAACTGCAACGAAAATCGTTTCGACGCTTGCAAAATGAAACGAGAAACGCTTTGGCGCGCGTGGAGCTTCGACCTTCGCGAACGTGAGATTCGGCATTTTCATACCTCTCTTTTCTATATATGCCGGCTTTATGAAGGTTATTTGAACGGCGCGAAAATTTCACGGAAACTAGGGAAATCTGTTTGTCTTCCATCTGATTTCACATTTGAGGTTATTTTCTGATGGCCATTTTGTTTCCTCCTTCTTTCTCCTTTGTCAAAAATTAATTATAAACGTTCTCTGCAAGTGTAGTCTAATGAACTCATTTTCATGCTTCTTCTTTTTGATGATATATATGTTCATAAAAATTGAAGAAATGGTTGGTTACATGTCATGTTGTCTGATGAATTCATTTTCTTCCTTCTCATTCTTGATGTTATAAATACATGTTCATAAAAATTGAAGAAATGGTTGGTTACATGATGTCATGCTGTTTAATGACTTCATTTTCTTCCTTCTCCTTCTTGATGTCACAAATATATGTTCAGAAAAATTGTAGAAGTACTTAGTTGCAAGTTAACAAGTTGCTTAATGAATTTGTCTTCTTTCTTCTCCTTCTTGATGTTTTAAATATACGTACATAAAAATTGAAGAAATACTTGGTTGAAAGTTAACATGTTGCTTGATGAATTTGTCTTCTTTCTTCTCCTTCTTGATGTTGTAAATACATGTTCATAAAAATTGAAGAAATACTTGGTTGCAAGTTAACATGTTGCTTGATGAATTTGTCTTCTTTCTTCTCCTTCTTGATGTTGTAAATACACGTTCATAAAAATTGAAGAAATTATTTGTTGCCAATTCTGACGTTGTTTAAAAATGTATTTATTTCTTTGTTCTTCTTCGATGTTACAGAGATACATTCTCTTTTTATGATGTTATAAATGTATGTACATAAAACTGGAAAATTCTTTGTACCAATTTTTATTTTATATAAAGAGTTCATTTTCTTCTTCCTCCTTTACAACGTACTGTTACCGCACGAAGAACGATAAAAATGAACTAAAGCCACAAACAATGTGAAAGATAAAACTGAAAGGTTCACAACATTCAATAAGTGGATTAAAATCGAAGTGGATTTAGGTCCTTTTCTTGCAAGAGCGAAAACACGATTTGCAGTAGGTTAGTTCCGTATTGGCGATTCCCATGTTGTCTACCGGCGTGTTGCGTCTCGTTTTATGGCAGAGTAGTTATGGAAAAAGCGGGACAAGAAATGGCTCGTCATCCGTGCAACGAGATTGCCGATGAAACGCAATATCGTTACGTCCCAACGGTGACGTTTATCGTAACGGAATGTAAACGCACGATCGCGCGGATAAATGCGTTTGTTCGCGCATCGAGCGATTTTTATCGCGCCGCCCGTCGTTTCCGTGACGAGCCAACGGATTAGAATCGAAATGCGACGATGAGCGGGTGAGTGGCTCGTTTGGCTGGAAAAGTCGATTTAAAATGCACCACGGTGGAACCCGGGGATGATCGTTCGGGAATCAACTGGGAATTCTTGCAACGATTCCAATATGCGCGGTATAACCTCCGATACAATGTGTTTTGCATTTTAACCGAACGAAGATCGGCTAAAAACATCCTAATATCTGAACCGGCTTGTTCTCTACATTCTCCGATGATTTTCACACGAATTTTACTAGAAAACACCTAATAAGTAAAAAATATTCTTTTTAAACTACAGCAACTCACTTGCATGAAGGATTTTCTAAATATTTTGCTTTGTACAATTTTCATACCTAATAATGATAAATGAGGGACATGTAACATTTCAAATTAGCAATACTATATGACAAAATATTGGTAACTGTGAACCACGAAGTGAAACTTCATACAACTTGTCAGAAACTGAAACGCTCATTGCATCCTGTAGCTCCGATATTAATAGCAAAGTGGATAACCTGTTCGCGTTTAAATTATTACAAAGTTCCGTTCATCAACGTAACGTACGGAACATGCCAATTTAACCAAATGTAGAAATTATTGCTCGACGTTCGTGCAACGATGGCATCGAACAAGTATCGTTCGATGGAATACTCATGTAATGATACAAAGTCGTATCGTGTAATCATGCTTTCAAAAACCGATTTTACCGTCAATTAATTTGAGGAACTTTCAATAGAGCAGAATAAAAACGTGCAATTCCGTAAATCACCCGATTCTTTTATAGCAACACGTGCTTTGAACAAATATAGGAATTTTCAGACTGATAGCGAAAAGTAAATCGTGGAGGGAGGTTATTTTAAGGTTAGAAGTTTAGAGGTTATGGTAGAGAAATTAAAGTTAGAGGTTATGGTAGGATGTACAAATTCTTATAAATGATAGAACTATTTTAAAGTGATGGAGTTGCAGTTTCAATATGTGAAATATTTATTGTAGGAAGCTTTGATATTCGAACTCGCAGTTCGTGAAGTTTTAATATTTAAAATTTTTAGTTTGGAAAACTTCAATATTCTGTACGGTACTTTAGAAAGCTTCAATATTCTATACGGTCTTTCACAAAGCTTCAATATTCAATATAACATTTTTCTAAGTTACAATATTTAAAATTCCTGGATTGGGGAGTTATAATACTTAAAATCTGTACTTTGGAGAGTTTGTTATAATTCTCCATATTCCATGTTTGTTATAACTCCATACCAGTTATAACTTCTGTTTTGCAAATGTAAGTGTAAAAGTATCAAAGAAATCTTTGCAAGTCTTCTGCTTCACATGAAGGAAATGATAAAAAAATAATAAAAAAACGTATCGATTGCAAGTCATAAATTTTCCTAAGATCCCCAAAAAGTGCGTTAAAAATTGACGGAGCATAATCTGATAATAACGAAGGACAATCGGAAATAATTAACGAAAAGCTCGATCGAGTGTGCAACAAAGAATCCGACAGCAATTTTAAGCGGAGCAAAGAGGCGGAAAGTTCGTGATCCGTTCTGACATCGATAACGCCGCGTGATCCTTTCCACGAAGGGAACCACGATAAAATCAAAGCGAAATCTCATGAAAATCGTGGCTCTGAGAAAAGCCACGCACATCCTGGATGTTTCAGGATCGCGTATCGATGCTTCGTTGAAGCGGAAGAACCATCCAGCCTTTTTGCCGTCCTGGCCCCTTTCGGCTGAGCTGGCAAAACCGATCATCCTCTAAAATATCTTTCGATACCAATTTATGGCTTCCTAAATTCTAATCTTAAACCTGTACATAATTAGAGTCACTTCTAGATGAAAATCGATACGAACAAAGATTAACAAAAAACACAAACTAGAATTTGTTATGTCCGTTACAATTGTTTATAAAATTATTCAACTAGAAAAGTTTTGACTTTTATATATACAAGTTTCGTTGACGACACGAAACATAGTACGAGAATAACGTTAAAAGACGCGACGCCATAAGTACGGGGGTTATTCGAATTCCGTGATCCGAAGGAGAAAGAATTCGACGGTAGAACAGGTCGTCGAGTGTGACTCGACGGATTTATCGGGTGAAATGCAAATTGAATAGTAGTTAACGAGAGCAAATCTCTTCCTTCTCTTACGACCAGCCTCTTTCTTCCTCCCCTATCTACAGCCACCGTTTTCATCTCGCCATCCCGATAATTTGCACATAAATTCACGACAAATTGAAATAAAAACTGGGTCGATCGGGATGCAATTTACCCGTGGATCTACTCGTCGCGACAAAAAAAAGAGGGGGTTAGCGAGAGTGGGTGGGTGAAATTGTTTAGTGGCTGGGAAAGCAATCACGGACCCCTCGGGTAATTCCCTTTTCTCGTATTAATTACGAACTTCAGACGTTTCCTCGATCAGATAAACTGCTGCGACGTCCGATAATTGTTGGCGGAATACGTGGAAACGATTTTTTTTTTTCTCTAGCTTTTTTCTTTCCTTCGACCCCTCGCTAACGGACGTCGATCGTTTTCAACGTTGTTCCATTGACGGTGCAATGGGGAGAGGGAACATCCCTTGGGATCTTTAAACTGATTTCACTGATTAATTATAGCTACCTTTTCAGTATTTCCTTTTCAACGAAACTACCAATTTATTACTAAATGTCTCTGTAAATAGATTCACAGCAATATAATTTTAGTTAAATTCATATGATCAAATTCAATTTTGCACACGAATATATAAAAAATGTACCATGTCTGTGATTGAACACACTAATAAATTGTCATTCAAAATACATACAAAAAAGTGGTTACTATGATACAGTTTTGTGTTATAGCTACTCTTACAGTTTGTATGCAACAGCACGTTATGTAGACAAAATTTATTAACAAAACTTTGTACATAGTTTATTAACAATTAAAAATCATACTTTGTACAGACTTTATCGATGAAACTATAATACAGACAAAGTTTATTAACAAAATTATTGATAAAACTACACAAGGTGTAATAATAATGTAACCACGAAGTGTTCATAGTTCGCAGCGAAGGGTTGGTGGTAAACACCAGGGCATTCTAAAAAAGAAGCACCGGCACAGAAACGCAATAAAAGAACAAAAAAAAATGTTTTCCTGATAAAACTTGATTGGCGAAGCTGCCGCTTTGTCCCTGTGAAAACGAGCTGCGAAAAAAGGAACTTCGTTATCGCTTTGATGCGGTGTTTCGTGTTAACTGTGCACCGTTAGCCTAGCCCGGAGCTCTGCGCGAAAAGTGGAGACCGAGAAAATCGAATGGAAAGCGCCGGATGCAATTTCTACGAGGTCTCGATCGTCGAGCTGAATTACGAGCAAAAAGCATCCCGGGTGCCTGGCCGTCATCGATATCGTTCGCGATTTATGGCGTCGAAGGACCCAGCAGGAAGGATGATCGGGGTTTTCGCTGAACCGTCGACGAAAAGCCGGAAATCGTGACGTGCTGATCTGCTTCGTGGCGAATTAACAACTTTACTGTGAAAAGTTATGTCTTAAGAAGCGTAAAAGTTTTGCATACTTCTCGTTCAAGTCTAATACTGATCGATCTGCTAGGACATGTGCTGTGAACTTGACACTGATATTAATTTGGGACTTATATCGGGATTCAGTGATATGTGTATCTATCGATATTTAAATTTAGAAATATTGGGATTTAATATGTATCGCGATAATAGGATGTAGCAATATCGAATAGGATTGTGGGATCTAGGAGTATTTGGGGCTAGAGATATTTGGCGCTGAGGATATTGGCATTTAGGAATATTACCACAGTGATTTTTGGGTTTGGAAATATTCGACCTTAGAGCATTTGGACCAAGGGATATTAAACCACGTCGATATTCAAATCTAGGGATATTCGGCCCTGGGAGTATTCAGATCTGAAAATATTTGTCACTGAGAATATTCGATCTTGGGAATATTCGGATGTAGGAATATAGGAATTCAGAAATCTAGAAATACGACAATATAATCTAGGAATATAGTGATCTAGGAAAGTAGAAATTTAGGAATATAAAGATCTCTGAATACAGAAACGTAGGAAAACAAATATGAATAAAATACGTTCACATTTTATAATATTAATAATTATCTCTCTAATAAAATAGTACCTCCTATTGAACTTTCCAACCCAAAAAGAAAGGAAAATAAGAATCGACGAAAATCTACATTACCATTCTCCAAATATAAAATTTTCAATAAAAATAGTATTAAGTAACAGAACTTCGAGTGTCAGTTATTGTACGCGATTTCGCAATATAGAAACTGAACGGAAGCTCCGCTGAATCGCGAACACTCTAAGACTTCGAAAAAATAGAAAGCTCTCCAACTCGTCCGAAGACTTTTTATTTCGTCTCTTCATCCTCGAACATTATCGTACTTCACGTTGGTATCGATTTCAACGGTAACTAGACAAAAACGGTTTGCAGTTATATTCCCGTGAAACAGCGATAGAGCGTGTACAGGATAGATCCGAACTTCCGGTTTCCGGGAAAAGGCAAATTTAACGACGACGAGGCATTAACTGTATCGATCATGGATAATCGTTAAATTTTGATCGAATCTGTTTCTGTAGTTACATCGTAATCTTGCTACAGTTAATATTAGTACGGTTAATATTATAAAATACAATGATACACGAAAAAGCACGTGTCAACAGAAAATTAACGTCAAAATTGATCACCCCTTTTAATAACATCATTGCATTATTTCTCGAGTATAACAAATTATTTACGGATACAAAGATAAATGATGAATTTATCAAGATCGTAATTAAAATTCTATCATAATCTCCATCATTGTTCATTTCAACGTTAATTCTGATGTACAAGTAAAAATGTTCCTGAAGTAGTATACATGATGAATCTGCTAAGAGATGGATGACTCGTGCTATCATCGCGAATTTATAAATAACGCAAAGACTAATTACGGAACACCTGAAACATCTCTTCGTTCACAAGAACAGATAGAAATAAAGAAATCTCCGATTGATATCCGAGATGAATCACTTCAGTTTCCTGGAAGAAGTTTCTGCAACGACGCGTATAATTAAAGGAATATGTTTTATCTCGATAATGAAGAGTGCAAACGTGATAACGAAAGTCCATAAATGCCTCTCTTTTGAGTCTTTAAGGAAGATTATTCTAAGTGACTTTCTCGGGCTAAGCAACTTTTCTTTGATTTCCCTTTCTGATATAAGAGAACTCCTTATCTCCGAACGCTGTGAGTAAATGCGAGCGTTTTCTTAGCTGCATAAAAACGGTAATCGGATTTTCTGTGTTAACGGACTTTGCTGAACAGTAGTGCCATTCTCGAGACAATTTACTGTCACCTTAAGGTGCTGAATGCTTTCTAACCTTTTGTTAATTCTTGAAATGTCAGAAAATTACCTACGTTTTAAAATGTTGCAAGGGATAAGAAGATAATTATACAAAGATAACTCTGTCTAAAGGTAATCTCAATTCTAGCTAAAAGCAATTCCAAGGTAGTTCTATAATAATTCATTCTCGCACACATTTCAATATTATGAACCTTCAGAAATGTTCATAACGTCAGTTTTAAAAATGTCCGGTAAAAAGTCTCCACAGCATTGTCAGTGATTCAAAGGACTCATTGTTGTCGTGGCGTCAGCCCTTCTTCGCTCTTCATTAACATCCATCAGCATACGGATATAACACCTAACCCAAAGGTTCACAAGCAAACGAGCGAAATATTCATCTCTCGTTCACGGTGAGCTTTCACGACCGCGAATTACCATACTGTCCCACGCTGTCAGCCGAGCAACGTGACCACGCGACGAAGATGGCCGACGCAAGATGTCCGCGCGTGAAAAGTAACTTTCGAAGAGCAACAGAGAGAACAGGGGATATCCTGAGCCGTCCGTGACGAACTTTATTGAACTATTACAGCGCGAAACTCGTTAAATACTCGCCAGCCAAGCATCCGTAGCTTAGACATTGCGGTCTGACCGTCTAATTTCAGTCAACGGACGACATGTTTGCGTGACACCGCCGGCATCTTCACGCTCCACATGTCGAAGGCACGCCACGGGAATTCGCGGATCGAACGGAAACACGCGGATTCGTGCGTAAGCCTCAGGAATCGATACTGTACATACCGGCTTAACATCATTATCTTCTGCACACGGATGATACCGCGCTTGCGTACTGTTCACGGAAAAGAAGCCGAGGAAAGTCCAATTGTCGAGAAAAGGTGGAACTTTTGGTAATCTTGTGTATGGGGTGTGAGCAGATTGAAGTGGACGATGGGTTGGAAAATCGAAGTCCAGAATTTGAAATTCTGGGGAACCTTCAGGTTTTGGATGTGGTTAACCTGGGCACTTGGGACATTAGGAATTTTCGAGTCTTGCGATTTTCTAATTGTTGAACCTTTGAGATGCTGAATTTGTTAGTTGTTGAACCTTTGAACGGTTGAAATTTTGAACTGTTGCATCTCTCAACTATTAACTCTTTGAATTGTGAAATTTTCGAATTTTTGCATCTTTAAATCCTTCAACCTTTGATCTCTGAATATGTTAATCTGTGAATCCTATTTCTAAATTATTAAATGAACGCGTGAATTGTTAGTACACAGGAAGAGAGAGTTGTCAGCAGCTTCGTTAAAATCTGAACGAACATGTCTATTGCCGGTTGTTCGTCACCGCGATATCGATTTCTTCAGTGAGTTAAACGACCCGCTGCTTCTTGAATCCTCGCGGAAAAACGCAGACTTTTTTTTCGAGCTAGACTCTCAGGAATATTGACGTTTGATTGATTATCGCACCCGTTATCGACGCTGATTCTACTCGAAACGCTGAATCGAGTGGATTCGGAAAATTCGAGAGTTGAAACAAGTGATTGATGCTTCAGGAAAATTGGAGGACGATGATATTCCTGGATCCATTTGTTTTCGTGACTGCATGAATCTTTGAAGCGACGTTTGATAGAAAACACCAAGATTTGTTTATTTAAAGTTATCAAAGTCACTGAATTTTGTGGTTAAATCGATTGAGATTCTGTCCATATGTGCTTACACATAAGACATTGAAAAAAATTAATAAATTAAACAAATGAAATAAATTTTTCGGGGTACACTGAATTCTATGTATAAATGAATTTTATGCATAAAATGAATGAATCCTTCAACTTGTTTCATGAATTCGGTTCTGCAAAATGTACAGCCCTCTCTGTTCCCATATCCTTTGATCATTAGTACAGCGTTCATTCTGCGAACATAATTGTTGTATCTAAGTTATTGCAAGTGTTGATGGAGGTTATGTAAACTCTGTAACGCGAGTGTGAAGTTGCCACCAGACAGGTTCGATAAGTTTATTAGCCGGTGCTGGAGGGTAAGATTGAAATTACTATCCTCTTGTGTAATAGATGATCTTATTCAAGACTCACCTTGAAATTCGATACTAATCCCAACAAAACTGCTTCCGAGCTCACCTTCTTCGGGAAATATGTGATCCCTGTAGGGTTCATGTAATCCTGAATCCTATAGGATTAAATTCTGGATGGCTAGGAAGTTTCTAAGTATGTAATTCTAGACTGAGTTCGGTAACGTACTATTTTTCCTTATTACATACTGATCTCGTTTACATTTTACAGGTAACAGCAAGTATTAATAAACTGTTCTAAGCTGTTCAGCAAAGATATTGAAAATTATAAAAATTATGAAAATTGATTGCATCAAAGGTCGAGCAGATTGCAGATCAAATATTTTTAGACAATTTTATTTTCTTTCATGATGCAGTATACATTCTAGTATACTATAGAATAAATATAAATACCAATTTTATTATTACTGTTATCTCGACAAAAATTGTATCCTCACAATAAAAATAAATAAAGAACAACTTTATTACCTAAAATCTGCGTCCGTAAAATAATCACAGTAGATGAAGCCTCGAAATACCTCGTATCTAATACCATAATCTTATATTATCATCAAATGATCGTTCAGCGCAAAAACCGTTCCATTAAACTCGTAAAGCTAACGATATTAACCCAAGGATCTGCCCGTAACAAAATCTCGCTCATAACGTCGATCTACAATCTCGGCTCCGCCATCACAAAGTCCGCAAGTACCTCAAAACGCTATAAAGACACGGGCACGTTTTCATCGTGCCATCCGAAGCGTTTTACAAGTGCCATACGAAATTCCGTAAAACTTATTTCGTGACATTTGTCCGTGACAGGGTTCCGAGTAATTGCTTAATGAAAATTCAGCCGGTTAAAAAAAGGTAAAACGTCGGCTTAATCGCGTTTAAATTTCGCATTCAGTCGCAATATCCCGGGACGAATCACGGTACAATAAGCGGCACCAGATGGTGCTGCCTAATAAGCGGCCCACCTTCGCACCCTTCATCTAATTCGACCAGCCCTTCTCGCGAAAGACACGGCTTCAATTAACAAATTCTTGCTGAGATATCTTCACGACCCTAATTAAGGAACAAACGGACAGTTGCTATTCGGGATGGACCTAATGGCGGTAATTTGTTAGGAAATAATATTGTGTGCTCAACCGAACGATAATGCGTACCTATCTGGAAATAAATTTTAATTTATATTTGATGTTTCCTTGAATATTTAGCGTAATTTAATATATACTGTAATATACAATACTTAGTATATTTCTAAATTTTTAGATACGTGTATTCATAGAAATAACTATATTCCTTGATATATTGGGTCCTAAATTGCTACAACACTGTCTCTCTAAATATATACATCTCTAGTTAAAATGACTAAATTTGCAAATTTGAATATTTCCAATTTCTATGTTCATTCCCATTATATCTTAAAAACAACAGAGGTACCTTCCGATAAAAATGATAAAAAATGACAGACGAAATTTTCATCCCATCAGGGGTACCTTACAAAATTAGAAAGAGTCACAGCAGAGGGTTGCAGACAAGAATAAATGGAAGAACAGTATCGGGCATCGAACTCTCGACAGAAACACGGGAACATATCGCGTGGAAAGACGATCCAACAGCATGCGAGGTGTCTTTTAGAGATGTCGTGAGGGCACGCGAAATGGACTCTCTCGCGGGACTTAACGGTGCTCAAATTGCTCACGATCGTGCTAGGCAGACGTCTCTCTTTCTCTATCTTTGCACCGATGTTATGAGTGATTTCGATCGCGTCTGCACGATCCTACATTTTATTTGATAGCTCTTTCTGCTGCTCTCTCACGGATCTCGCCGGTTTACTGGCACCGGAGAAAAGAGAATGGCGGACATTTTGTTGAAGGTACGCTGACATTAAAATCCTTGACGAATCGTTTGATTCGTTTGTGAAATTATTGTAACTCTTACGTTCAAAATTACCTTTGCAATAAAAAGGAAAGGTATTATCCATTGTCTTGTACTTCATTATAATGGACTCCTGTAGAATATTGATTTGATTATATGAATAGCTGAATTTTATAATGAAATGTAGAATTCACTGTTTCTATTGAAATACGCAGTTCGTTGCGAGATTATATAACGAAACATAGGGTTCATTATTCAAGTTACATAAATTCATCATTTGATTGTAATAATCGAATGCGATATATTCGTCGATTAAACTGTATAAATTTACCGTTAGAATTGTATAAATTCGTCGTTTAATAAGTCTATTATTTGAATTCATTGTTAATTATATAAAATCGTTTAAATTATACTATCAGTTTTTTATCAAATTGCAGAGGATTTCTTCAAGTCAGGTAGCTTAGATACTTTTAAAAATTTACATCCACCAAATACGATTAACCTGTTACAGGTGACGGAGTTATGATACAACGTTCTTCCATCTACATGCAAAAATATCTGAATACAAATTATTCATGTATAGCTTTGTGAAATAAATTAGCAAAATTTGTTTGCAAAAATGAATGTTGAGTACACTCCGTCAAAGTTCTGATGCAAATGAAAATATTTTGCAATTTATCCAACGATTGAGACAACAGTATTATACACCTAGTATTCATTGTTACGATTATACAAAAATGTCCTGTTACGCAGGCGCAGTTTTGAAAAAGTTCCTGATTAATCCGAACGTTGGACACACGCTCCTTAATATCATCAAATATTAAAAACATTTCACGCTTCCTCCGCTGTTATTTTCCCAAATTACTTTCCCTGGAACCCTTCGCATCCCACGCTCGTTCCCTCATTCTTCATTTATCTTTTTCATCCGCGTCGTCCCAGTTGGTCCCTGTTCGCGAGGCCGTGAGATTGGTAGAGGGACTTTTTAACGACTTCAACCCTGTTCACGAAGCACAGAATGAAAAGGTAAGCCCGTAGGTCCCGTTCGAAAATCCAGGATAATGGGATCTTGTTCCCGTAACAGGCACCACTACCGACACACGGTGCCTAAGTGTCTTCTAATCGCATAACCCTAGTCAATTGCCGACCACCTTCGTTCCGGCAATTACAGGGATTCGGATTCCTGGTTTCTCGCGGATCAGAGACGAATATATAGACCGGCTCGAGGATAAGACAGTTTCTGGGATTTCCATATTCCGGGAATTTGTTAGTATGGAATTCGAGCGCGATGCCTGGGCGGTTTGAATACGACGGAAGATAGGGGATGCTTGCTCAGGCGTTGCAGTTTGATTTCCAATTGGAAATACTTGAATTTCGAGGGTTCTCGGTGGGGCTACGGAAAAATATTGTCGCGATATAGTGTCGCCAGATTTCTCGACATTTTCAAATGCAATTTTGTGACAAGAAGTAAACACAATTCTACTTGTAAGGAACATACATCGTATTAGCAATCAAAACTCAACCTCTTAGACGGAACTTCACGTATTGCATCTCTGTACTGCAGAGTTCGACGCGAATTACGTGTAAACAGCACTACAATGTGTGACAATGCTGTTCTCCTAGAGTACATTCGAATGAAAATGATTAAATTATAAATTTTCCCAAAGATATAACTTTGATAATTTACTTTTTTAGAAAGTTCACAAAATTTCCAAATGTTTCCAATATCGTGTATTAGTACAAGAAGATACTCCCATGGGGTTAAATATTTATTTCTCAGTAATTAAAATGATTTATCACAGAAAACCTCAAACCAATGTCCAGAAGAGAAAAATTTCGTATAAACCACGTTCAATGAAGAGGATCAGAAATTACTGACAGTGTATTTTGATTGCATGCTATCGGACAATAAAACCGCAGAAAATGAACATTTCGAAGGTGTATCGTCGAAACTGCCTCTCCAGGGAGACGGAAATCGCTAGGAAAATTGGCAAACGTGACGTTTACAATCGTACGAATTATTTCGATAAGGATTATTTAGTCGTTGAACGAAATGCCGGATTCGTTTCATAGCCGTGAGCACACACGGAATCGATAATGCATGTCGCTTGTATTAACCGACACATTCGTTGATTAAAAATCGCGAGACGTGGAAGGTTTGACCCTACAGGGATTGATATTTTATGGCTCTTCGATGGCCGATAATTCCCCTATTGATATTTATTTTCGTGGAATTTTACGGTTAGCTCTGTGGCTCGTATTTGCGGATTTTATGGATGGAAATTATCATGCGCGATAGGATTCGGTAAATTTTTGCGGCGCCAGAGAGGATGGATCGCCAGTGAAAACACGTATGATGGAAACGCTTTATGTTCTTTCGTTTTATGTTAGATGGGGAGATTCGTTCGGGGTAAAACTGTTTTCAATTTTACGGTTGATTCGGGTATAATAAATATTTGCCGGGGTTCCATAAAAATATCGCAATAATTTCTGTGGCGATGGGAGTTGAAATTATTGGATATTTGAACACTTGGAAATTCAGGGTCGTTTGGTGATCTGAAAATTTGATTTCTACACATGGAAACATTTGTAAATTTGTAAATTTATAAAACTAAAACTTAATTACTTATAAAATTCACCAAGTCCCTAACATAAGATACATAAAACATCCTATGTCCTATTTTTCACACTACCAAGGACCAATTCATATTTTAGGAAGTTGCACCCTTGCATCGACATAAATCGTCTTATAACAATAAAGTACGCGTTCATGAAGCAACGTACCCCCACTGATCTTCCAATCGGAACTCGATAGAAACACTCACTTTCGATTTCTTTAACTCGACCTCCGGTTTTCCGGAGAATTGCGTTCCGAGGTCGCAGCGTGTCGCTCGCAGAAGGTCGCGATCTAGATCTTGACTCGCCTGAAACCAGTTTGCGAGGCCAGCGAGTTCGTTGCAACACCAGGCTACTGACCCTTGTGTTTCCGCTCGTTGCAATGAAATTAAAAGTCAAATAATTAACGTGTAAATCCCAATCTATAATACACAAACTCGTATGAAGGTCTTTCTTTTTGTCGAGGACTCTGATGTGGATCTCATTTACGTTCTTTGGTTTTATATTATTCATAACAATTCTTTAAATTGTTATTTATAACAACTCTTTAGAGTGGTCTTTTATCACAATTATTTATTTATATGTATTCTTTAAATTCTCGAAATTATTTAACATGTTGACTGCCATTATTTAACATGTTGAGTAGCTGAAAATTTGATAAGGTGCTATTTTTATTTTTACCAAATCTTATGAAATATATTAAAAATATTTTGTTGTATTATTCAGAGTTCCAAATAGAATTAATAGGTTAGAATTAATAAGTGAAAAAATTTGTATTAATACAGCTGATTCGTATGGAAATTTAAAGGTCATCCATATATGAATAATGGAGCAGCCAAAGTGTTGAATTAGGTAACTAATTTGAAGTATTAAATTAAATTTATTCCTAATGACTCTATGAATAAATTTGTCTTCAGTGACAAACAATGAATCCAAGAATTTTTCACTTGACCTTAACATAGAATTCTACAACTATTTATATGCAAATTACGTAAATGTAGTGTGCAGAGAGTATCGTTATTTTTCATTTACCGTTACCCAGCACGATGTTACACACGCAGCATTACGGTGAAATAACGTACCTAATGGTTTACAACAAGATTATTAGAACAGCCGATTATTGGCACTATTTCGCCCGTTAATGACACAACGTCGCGTTTTAAACGGGAATAACGAGAGACCATTATTTCTTTGCATTAATTGTAATACAACGGTAGGTGGATCCCGTTGCAATCTCGTTATCCAACGATTTAACGAAATTCGTCGGATTTACAGCGCGGCTTATTAGACCGGAAATTACAATTGAGCTTCGGCGGGTATAATAAATTCGGTTTTGCTACGATGACGTTTGCGAGTATTTGCATTTTCGATCAAACGATTTTGTGTATGATTTTCTGCAGGAAACGTGAATTTCATTTGCAAAATCAAGGCAATCACATTTTCCATGTTAATTGCGAAATCTATTGAATTCTTCTGGTCAAATATATACATTGCAGGCAATTGTGACGTAATTAAATGTTGCAGGACAACTATTTTAATCACGATATGAAGGTTTTGGGCGATACTTTGTTTTTTGTGAATTCATGACTGGAGTACTAGGTTGAAGATAGTTGATCTCTCTGAAGTTGAAAATTTGTTAATTCTCAAATATTGTATCTTCTACAATTCATAATTATTTACCCAATTTCTAATTTTCCAAATTTCTATATTCTCTCATTTCTAAGCTTCCTTTTCTATCTCCCAATTCCTAAATATCCAAATTCTCAATCTCCCCAATTTCTAAATTTTCGAATTCTCAATCTCCCCAAGTTTCTAAATTTTCGAATTCTCAATCTCCCAATTTCTAAATTTTCGAATTCTCAATCCCCCCAATTCCTAAACTTCCAAATTTGCCATCTCCCCAATTTCTAAATTTTCGAATTCTCAATCCCCCCAATTCCTAAATCTCCAAATTCTCAATCTCCCAATTTCTAAATTTTCGAATTCTCAATCTCCCCAATTCCTAAACTTCCAAATTTGCCATCTCCCCAATTTCTAAATTTACGAATTCTCAATCCCCCCAATTCCTAAATTTCCAAATTCTCAATCTCCCAATTTCTAAATTTTCGAATTCTCAATCCCCCCAATTTCTAAATTTCGGAATTCTCAATCTCCCAATTTCTAAATTTTCGAATTCTCAATTCCCCCAATTCCTAAACTTCCAAATTTGCCATCTCCCCAATTTCTAAATTTTCGAATTCTCAATCCCCCCCAATTCCTAAATCTCCAAATTCTCAATCTCCCAATTCCTAAATCTCCAAATTCTCAATCTCCCAATTTCTAAATTTCCGAATTCTCAATTTCCCAAATTTCTAAATCTCCAAATTCCCAATCTCCCCAATTTCTAAATTTCCAAATTCTCAATTTCATCTTCTAACTCCTCAAATTTCTATATTTCCACCCCATATATCTCCCCAATTCTAAAATTTCTATACAATCAAATTTATTTATCTACCAAAACCATGATTTCAATCAATTCACCAATATCTCAACAAGTCTAAATCACTCTTAATTAAATTTCCCTCTTATTTTAATAAAATTCTCTCGTTTCGCACTTCGTTAATTATAACGAAGTCTGACCGAATCATGCAAACGAAATGTTCAATACGTATAAATATAGAATCGAATCTGCGCAAAGCAAAAATTGTCGACATGAAGTTTATTTGGTACAATAATAACCGTAGATTGAGTTTCCGATTCGAATCGAACGTTCCAACCGCGTTCTTTTGTTCCATTTCGTCATTGATATAAAATAACGCAAGCAAAGATCGACTTTTTTTCATCGATCACCGAGGCTTTTAAATTTAAATTTTATCAGGATATATGGAATAAATTTTTGTTTTTAGGAGCTGTTAAAATGATTGCCGGAATATGATTTCATGGCTTTTGATTGTTGTCTGAATTGTTCGCGGTTCGATAAACGCGCATAATATTTTCAAAATATTGGGAGGTAAAATTATAAACATCGGGAATCGTGATGGGAAATTGGTTTTAAATATTTACGACGATTTGGCGAAAATGGTGATAATATTTTGAGGATACATTATAAACATAAACGTATTGTAACATAACAATGGAACGAAAACAATTCTGTTTAAATATTGAATGTTTCTTTTGATCTCATTTAATATTGGTGTTGAACAAGTATTGTGTAAAGTGAACTAAGAATTGTGGAAATTTTATGAAAACAAAATAGACTTGTGGAAAATGAATGCAGAGACCTAATAATTAAAAATCGTTCTTAATTTAGAATGAGGTAGATGAAAACCAAAAATAAATAGATGTAGTGACTAAAAATTATTATTACTTTTTAAAGAAGCAAATGAATAAATGTTCAGTTATCACCACCCACAAAATCATTATTGTAATATTAAATATAATTGATTTATTGAAACAAGTATCACAACTACGACACAAAACAACGAAATTTCTTTCGGGTTTAGTTCGTTAAAGGAGAAAAAGAGAGGAATCGATAAAAATAAATGGAACTTTCGAAATTTACGTTCGATGCACGAACGACCCCGCGTATTTTCTCGGTCCGAGAACAGTTTTCAATCAAATCCTGCGGCCGATACGAGATTTAAATTCGTTCTGACGCAAATGAGTCCACTTGCCATCTCACTTCCACACCGGAAGCTCGATTTGACCTGTATTTTGCTCCCGCGAAACTTTCACGAGAATAATCCTCGTGAATTCTATCTGAGCTTTCATCCATTTTCTTCTATGACTCACGTTGCGAATATTGACGATGAAATATTTTTCAAAAGTATTTCTTACTAATTATTTCAAAAATTATAGAAGATATTCGAGGATATGATTATATCAAGCTTTATTATGCAAAATATTTTGCAAATGAATTAAATGAATTCATTATATTCGTTAAGAGAGTGATTTTAATAAAATGGCTATTTGAATAATTATCAAGTTAGTTGAGTGAGATGCAAGAGCAACGAGTTTAAATTGAATATGAAATAAATAGTTGATAATATATCTTTAATAAATGAAGTCCAAACATTCTGAACTGAGACTTCAATTTTGGAACTGGGTTAAAGGTACATAACCTCTAATGTTTGAATGAAGTGACGGAAGTAACAAGACTTCAAGTGAGCACATTTAAATAGAATACACCATTAATACTTGATGATATAATAACAAATTCAACAAATTGGATAAAAACTTTTTTAAACTGACTTCAATCTTGCAACCGAGTTAAAGGTACATAAACTCCAATATTCTAACAAATTGACAGAAATAATAAGACTTTAAATAAATTTAAATAAATTTGCTTGACCATAAATATTTGATAATATAATAACTTCAACAAATAAAATAAAAGCCTTCTAAACTGAGACTTCAACCTTGTATCTAAGGTAAAGATACATAACTTCTAATATTCTGACAAATCGACAAAAATAATAAGCCTTCAAAGTGAAAAAATTTAAGTAAATTTGCTTGACCATAAATATTTGATAATATAATAAATTCAACAAATAAAATAAAAGCATTTTCAACTAAGACTTCAACCTTGCATCTAAGGTAAAGGTACATAACCTCTAATATTTAAATAAATCGACAAAAATAATAAGACTATAAATAAATTGAAATAAATACATAACAAAAAATTGAAAATATAATAAGAAATTCCACAAATGAGATAAAATCACTCTAAACCGAGACTTGAACCATGCAACCGAGGTACATGACTGAGATACCGAAGAAAAATCGTTTACGAAACTGCACGCGGGTCCGCCACACAATTTATCGTAGCCAACACGTCTAATACAGGTAGGAATAAACTGCCAGGCGGAAAATTATTAATAAATATATATTCTATGGAGAAGTTCATCGCGGCGTTTGTTCGGTAACCGTGTAGGTCCCAGACGTCATCAGAATTTCTCATCCGGCGCGATCCCTGGGCCACTAGAAATTCAGATAAAAGTGCTTTCATCTCGCGTAATATATTCTCGAAAGGGAAGAATCGTGGACCAGGCAGCCATTTCGATTCTGAGGGGAGAGAAGAGATCCTTGAGGAGGAGTTTGGAGAGCAGAGGATCCGAGAAACAGGAATGTTGCCGCCAGGAAGGTCAGAGGTGAAGGTGAATCGCTTTCAATAATCCGACAGAATTCCTGTCGGATTAAGACGCGAGAAAACTTTCGATCTTACCGTCGGCTCTATTTTCGCTTGCAAATCGTTCTTTTACTCCTTCGAGTCTTAAGCTTGCCAATCGATTGACTCTGTCGAGACGAATCCTGTTCTCCGCGAGACGATTAATTTCGCGGTCAAGTTAGACAATCTGTGCTATGACCAATTCTTCTTGATAATTCGGCGGACATTTTGCAGATTTTTAGTCTTCAAAGTGCAGTGTTTTGTCAGTTTGAAATTTTTAGTTAAATCAGTGAATTTAGGTATTTATTTTTATTTAGTCAGATGTGTCGGAATGTTTACGTTTATTGTATATGTATAGTATGAGGTAGGTTTTTATAGGGAAAGTGTGAATTTCTGAATTCGGAAGTTTGAGGTTAGAAAATGTGAGAATGTGGTAACTTCAATTTAGACAATTTGGAGTTGGAAATTTAGAAATTTGAGGATTTGGAAATTCGGGGTATAAGAAGTGTGGAAAGTTGAGAATTTGAGTGTTCAAAAATTTGAAACGTAAAAATTTGGGAAAGTTGAGAATCTTCAATTAAGGGACCGTGAAATTTCATCAGCCGGAAATTTGGAATTTCGAAGCTGAGAAACTTGAATATTCAGAAATCTGAGAATTTGTAAATAAATCCAGAAGTTTGTAAATATAGTAGACCAAAAATTTGAAAAAGAAATCGAAAAATTTGCAAATCCGAAACCTTGCAGACATAAAGATCTTAACTTCATTTTGAAAAAAATTTGAAGATTTGAAAATAATTTGAGAACGAATAAATTTGCAAAATTTGCAACTCGTAAATTTGAAAAATACAAAAGTTCATGGTATTCAAGAATAGAAAAGTATGCCGTTCTTCCGTTTCAAGATGGATTCCAGAGCAGTTTAGCCGTCAGCAACCATTCTTGCGATGACAATGTACTGTTAACGATCGGGTTGATTAAAACGATTGAACGAGCACGAAGGTTTTTGCGGTACGGTCGTGTTCCAGCGCAATAAAAATACTCTGGACAACAGTCTCGTAGATGATAATTGTCGGAGATAAAAGTTACAGTTAATCGTTACGCTTGAGAAGTTTCGTCATAAAACGCGGTATCTCGGGATGTTAACGTGAGGCTAGTTTTTCAGATATCTCCGAGTTCTCTATTCATTTTGATATTAAACGTTCACCTCTATTACATACTCGAACGAACAAACTTCTGTATCCCGTAATTACATTAGATTATGCTGATTTTTCAATTATGGATATCTTAACATTATTTGTTAACCAAACTGTTATATCTAATCTTGAAACCTACTTATTTGAATCATTTTGCTCTGGATATGTTACTGTATTCATATTACTTTTAAAAGTCTGTATACATAGTTCAAGTATTTTTATTATTTAACATTGGAATAATTTAGTTAATTTAAATTGTTTACTTTAAACACTTAAAATTGTATATATTAATCATTTAAAATTGAATACCTTAAATTATCTAAAATATTAATTACTAAAAATTGAATACCTTGAATCGCCTAAAATTGAATGTATCAGTTACTTAAAATTGAATACGTTAATAACTTAAAAGACTCTCATAAGAGTCCCAGAAAATGAAGACGTTCCACAGGAAATTAATGTAGTAACAGTATCCAAAAGTTCTTCCAACGTTATGCCGCCAAAAATAAATAAGTAATCTTTTTCTGCATGCCTGAGCATCAGTGATCACAAGAAACCAACGTTGTACAGAATTCACAGCAGCGTGAAAGTCATGTTCACGATGGTTTTTCTCATTAAGCCGAACCTCGATGATAAATGAAACGTGAAGGTGATGCGAACGGCACAATAAAGATAATTATCGTAACACGTTAATGAACGAATTCATCCTGTAAAGAAACCAGTTCCTTGAAGATGGATTTATTGGCAAGAAAATATCCTCGGCCACGAAAGAAACGAAACGTGTCTAGGGATAATTGAACTTTGATATCTGATCGATTATTCTCCTTGAATAATGCATGATGTGGTCCGAGGTTTAGCTGCGAGTTTAAATTAAATCCTGCAACGTTGTTCGATCTTCAAATAAGACGAAATCCCCCTCGAGAACCGAGAAGTATATGAAAAATTCTTTAACCGCCGAACGGCACGAGCAGAATTTTGTTATTAAAAGCAATTCTGAGGAGAACTGCGGGGAAAATGGTACTTGAACTTTGCGTGCTTCTAAAGGGAAAATTTTCTTGTTAATAGGGAATGTTGAAGATTAATCAAGTACTATAGTTACGACATATACATATACAACAATTGTACTGTGCTAATTAAATACTTTATGAACGATCACGTTTGTGTATGAATTTTTACATATTTTCACTTGTATTATTTTCGTATATATTATTTTTTCTATGGAGAGATATACAATGTTCATAGAAGCTCAAGAATATATGTATAAGAACAGGCAGACATTATACAAAATTTATATATAAATCAACACGATGTATTTTTATGAAAATAATAAAAAATACCTGTAGAACAATAGCCAGGTCGAAAAATCAGCCCGCAATAGAATGCAAAGCGCACAAATGAATAGAGTGGCAAAGAACAAAAACACGATAGAATGATTAAAATCATCGCGGTGAAAAAAATGGGAAATAAAAGGTATGGTGCAATGCAGCCTAATAAAAAGCATAGAACGTTGATTGTCCTAGATGTGGACGCACATCGCAGCTGCACCGGGGAATAATGAATAATTGGAACCCCGCGGAAACCGCTTAAACCCGATAATTGTTATACGTTCGATGGATAATTAGCATTCCATCGCGGCCGTCCATCGATAATTTTCGCAGTGGTAAAATCGACGGCGAAAAAACGACGGGCGAAAAAATTCGCTTGAATTTCATCCCCGTTCGGCAAAGGTTAAAAGTGCAATTCGATTAATTTCGAATGCAGATTGCACGAGTATTGAATACGCTGCGTATCGCGGTCGAAGAAAGTTATGGAAATATAATTCCGGGGAAAACCGAGTGCGTTACACCGGAAACGAGGCGATTTAAAGTTCCGGCGCTTCGATCGCTGCATTTATATTGCAGCTAACGATTATCGACGAGCCATCGATAGTCGGCTTCTCTCTTATTTGCAGAAAAAGGGCGGGCTTTTGATTGAATTAATTTAATATTCGGTATCGGGTTACGAAGCCGTTTCCTCCGTTTATTCGGGACGCGTAAGTGGATACTGCCTTGATGGAAGCTCGGTGAAGGATACTTTAATGTTCTATAATAAATTTTTCGTTTATTTTTCTCGTGGAACTTTATAAGGGTTGATGTGTAAAGAATGTAAATAATTTTATTCACAGCAAACATTTAACCCATCGTTACATTGCAAATATGCAATAATATTGAAGTTAAGGGGTTAACCTCTTAATTTATGATTTTGTCGGCAAGTGCGTCAGAGCGATTTCATTATAGTTGTGATATTACAAAGTATGTTCAAATGTTCGGGATATTTTAAATATGGCGATCATTGGTGGACAGGTTGGAATTAAAATTAACCTCGAAATTTAATGGTAGCGAAAATATAGGTCAGATTTGTCACATTTCAACAATTATATGCGTTGCGTGTAAACATTATAAGGCATGTTAAATTGTAGTCCGATAAAGATACACACATCTCATGTGAAATATGTTATGAAAATCTCATAACAAATAAAATTATCAGAAAAAGTAGTACATAATGTTTTTTATTTGAAAGGTGAATGAACGGTGTAAATCGCTGAAAAGAAGATCGTCGAGCAACATACCCGAACGAGTGATCCATTAAATTGTCACAATTCACGGTAGGAATATCAGGCGACCTTGCGCAGATCCGCGACAATCCGCCCACCAGTTTGGAATGCGGACTTTCACGACACAAACAGCCACATATACAGAAACACACGTGGATACTGTGTCGTTGGTATGCGGCTTTGCACGTGCTCGACGCCCACATGTGGCGTCCTGAAGCGTCCACAGGTATGCACCGTGGCTTCGAGGTTGCATTCGATGCAATCGGTTGCATGCATCCCGAGGAATGCGTCATCGAAATTACCGTCCAGGAAGTTGACAAACCGCTCTCGCTTTCGAATCTCGACCAACGTGACCGGAAGAACGAGACTGTCGGAAAATGTGTTCTGTCTGGCTGATCAACTGTGCCGATTAAACTGGACCTCTGTTTCAGATTATTTTTCGGTATGTTGATTAGAGATTTATCGATGTGGGCTGTGAAATCGCTCGATATGTTGATTATTGTCCTATTGTATAATTTGATGAGAGGCGAAATAAAATGTTAAATTAGTTCATTTAAATTTGACTCTTTACTTTAATTTAGTTGACTCGTCTTTATTTGAATTAATCCTAGTTGAATTAGGGGCTGTTGGAGTGCTATGAAAATTTTGTAGAATCTTCTCGTTTTATAAATAGGTCACAATTATGAAAGATCCTTCAAGCAATTATTGTAATTAATAAGAAATTTGTAAAATCACATATTAACAAAAATAGCAATCACGTCAAAAATGACTGAGGATGAAGATCACGTATAGACCAGCAGATGTTAGATGAAAGGATAACCTTTTTCGGAAGAGAACATTCATCAAGAAGCGCCTAGTAATTGATATATTGCAACCCGGAAAAAGACACGACAAAAAAAGGATTAAATTAAGGATTCATTTGACGACGTAATTATTTCATCGTTAAAATGATATACCGTCGAGGCAAGAGGCAAGCCATGGACAGATTTTTTGCGGAAGTTTGTGCATCAAGATATCTTGCAAGCCTCAGACACGATAATCGCCATCGCGACCTTAACGGAGACGGTTAACCTATGCTAAGGGCGCTTTTTCATCGTCGACGACTCAGCGTGTTTGAAGACGACGCCTCGAGAGAAAGGATGATACCATTCTTCACGTTTTAAGAGGATCAGGCTGCTTATGATTGCCAAGATCTGGCTACAACTTGCGATCTTGACAGACACCATGAACAATTTTTTAACAGGAATATGACAACGGTATAATTACCCTCATCGAATTTAGTATTTGGTGCATAAAGTTGACTCGATGAATTTTTTCATTTTTGTCTACTTCATAAAATTCCCAATTTAAAAGTTTAGAAATCTCAAAGTTTCCAAACTTGCAACTTTTTAAACCTTCGAATTTCTGGACTCCTGTAGTTTTCAGTTCAGAGTTTTTCAAACTTTGAAGTGACCAGATTATCAAATTTAGAAACTTCCAGACTAAATATCATTACACCATAACACGTGCCACTAATAGGACCAAAATATATGATTAAAGTATAAAGAATAAACTGAATTTTTTCCTGATTGTACAAAGAAAACATATTGAATTTTTCAACTTGCGAGCACAGTCACATATCCAGTTACTCGTACAACAACAGCGAATTAATATCACCTACACAATTAGATCACCAATTCCACGCAAATTATGCTAACGTGTCCTCGTATGCGACCCTTTGTGCACTCGGGACAAAGGTTTCTTCCAGAAGAAGGTCTCAGCATCATAGAAAGAATCTCGTTCTTGGAAAATTCTAGCATTGGCCGTGTTGAAAACCCGGCAAGAAACGCACGAACGGCTAGATCCTAGCTTGGGTATAATTTTCTTTTGGGAGCGCTCGCAAACCGCGGCCAACTTGATGCTAATCATTTTGCCGTTCTCTTTGCTCGCAGCTCGCGCTAATTAGCTTTAATAAGCTGTGCAGTCTGTTGCAGAGATTCGGTCCTCGCGATGGTTTACCTCCGACGACGACGAGCTGTTCTTGATCCCCTTTGTGAACCGAGACTTACGTGTATAGAATACGGTTAGAAATATGCCCTGTTCCCCTGCTACTTTGTTCATGAATTACTTAGAAAACACTGCATTACTGTTTATTAATGACATCGCGCACAGCTACGTTGCGGTAGAGATCATGTATGGAGTACATATGAGTAACCGCTGTATATTTGATAAATATACTTCTGAACTTTAGAGTCAAAATGTATCACGGTTCACTCTTTCTTAAAATGATATTTTACATATTTTTTTTTACAGAATTTGTTACTATTCAATGATGAAGATTGTTTTGTATAGTGTGGATGTCATATATCTGGAATACAGATATGTAACTGCTATATTTTTGATAAACACACTTCTGAATCTTCGCAGTCAGAATGGACTTAGGTCTACTCTTTCTTAAAATTATGTTTTACATATTTTTCCTGTCGGATTTTTCACTTCTTGATGATAAAGATTGTTTTGTAGTGATAGTGATAGTAGTGGGTGTCATATATGTGGAATACAGATAAGTAACCGCCATATTTTATGCGGTTCTGAACTTCACAGTCAAAGCGAATATTTTGAATTACAAACTGAGATGTCTTATATTATACCAAAATTTGAAATGTTTAAAACATTATAAATCTATTTTACATTGCAATATATATATTGTACAAAAGTTTGAAATATTTCAGAAACTGTAAATCTTTTTGTTGTTACGCCCTAATTCTTTTCTACTCAGAATGCTTCAAAGAATCTGTGTACGCAGTTACATTACAAAGCGAATAAACGCAATTGCACTTCTGTTACATGCAACTGCATACACTTTGAACTCGAAACAATTGATAGAGATTTCAGTGTACGCGGATTAGATGAAAACAAACTATAGTGGCTTTGATATGCCATTTTACAACAACAGAGTGTGACTAATACGAATTTACTAATGGATCCAAACACGCTCTTGAACATGCACCTGAATGCATCAGTACAACCTAGCTATTATTTCTGCGCATGAGTATGAATGGTATAATCGAGATTAGCGTCATCAAAGTGCACATATTTGACACATAATGAACCGGGGAAACCTCATTACGCAAATTAATTTGCTAAATAAAGTTACTTGACAAGCACTATCTACTGTACTTGGTTTAGATATATAACTCAGTTAACACAACCCTATAAAATCCTGCGACATCCAACTAAAGAGATGAACTGACAAAAATAAATTACATACAATACAAATTCAATGAAGCGAATATTAATTTCAATTTACGTTAAAATGCAGACAGTGACTTTAAATTTAATGAAAAATAAAGTGGAGCAGTAATTGCATCGCAGTTCGTAACGAAAAATTAAAATAGGAAGAAATAACATTACTTATGAAATTAATATTAAATTCAATCTACGTAAATTGGACCAGTAGCACCTGAAAAATTGAATACACTCAGTCTTGCATGAAAATTGTATCGCAGCAGTGAAGCAATTAAATTAACAAAAAAGATTGCATATAATATAAACTCCACGTAATTAGTAATAAATTCAATTTACGTACGAAAATGAAACCAGCAGCAATGTGTTAAGAATTAACGTACCCGGTGCTCTTCTCGAAATTAAAATTCATAAAAACTCTATTGCGGAGCTAACAAGAAAATTAACGATACGTTATACATATAATTCAAATTTGTGCCTTTACATAATAAAACTTGCTAATCGTGAATCACGAACGACCCAAGTTGCTCAAAACGTTTGCAACCCTTATAAATCGCAACTCTTCAACGTCTCGTACAATCCACGATGCCGCTCGAATGAAATGACAAACGATGATCGTTAAATCGAAGGCAATGCAATTAGGAGAAGCACGTTTCCGCTTAGTCGAAAGTGCATCTTGATGCACTTACGTAAGCAGTGACCTATTACTTTAAGATACGTAAATCGACGATGCTAGAGGAATTATCGGTGAGGAAGGTTGTCAAAGCACCCTGTGCTCCGCTATCAAGCGATTTAACAGGTTAATTAAACGAGTTCTCGATCGACTACAGAGGCACAATGTTTCTTACTCGAATAAAGGAGACACCGGCTGTAATTAATCACGAAATTCGTTCGACTGATCAGATACCGGTAATTGTCTCATTGTTCGTTGCAGCAAATGGGGAAATGAGTTGACACAAAAATATGGGCGACTTGCGCATACGTATCTAGATTTCAAGATGTATTTCAAGGTCTCTTTACTTTTTGGATCAATACTTTTTTAGAGTTTGATATTCCTTGATCCCTAGATCTAATTTCTAGATTCACAGATTTCACCCTAGAATCTCTAGATTTCCAGATCTCTTCATGACCAGATCACTATTTTCCCAGGTTCCAATAACATCAGATCACTATTTCCTAAGATTTTTAGTCCCAGATTTCTCACATAACCAAATCTCTAGATTTCCAGATCTCTGCATCCCCAAATTTTTAGACTCCGAGATCTCTACATCCCCAAATCTCTACAGTCCCAGATCTCTACATCCCCAAATCTCTACATCCCCAAATTTCTATACTCCCAGCTCTACATCCCCAAATTTCTAGACTCCCAGATCTCTACATCCCCAAATCTCTACATTCCCAAATCTCTACATCCCCAAATTTCTAGATCCCCAGATATCTACAGCCCTAAATCTCTAGATTCCCAGATCTTTACATCTCCAAATTTTTAGACTCCGAGATCTCTACATCCCCAAATCTCTACAGTCCCAGATCTCTACATCCCCAAATCTCTACAATCCCAGATTTCTATATTACCAGATCACTACGTCCCCAAATATCTATATTCCTCCACATTCCCCAAATCTCTACACCTTCAAATTCCTACACCCTGTATTTCTAAATCCCTGCATCCCCACATCCCCATATCCTTGTAACCCTACATCCCCATATCTTTCTAATACAAATCCCCATATCCCCATATTCTTATAACGCAAATAACCCCTGTATGTCTCCAATTACAATTAAAAATAATAACCCATAACAATTTACATTTTCTCTCAGTTGCCAGTTGAAACTCTGTATAATATGCTGGCACAGAAGGAAAATATTTGTATTATACATTCCGATGACACAGTTCGCAAAGCTGCTGCTTGCGATGCAGTACGAACGAGATATTCCCGACGAATTGTCCTGCATACAAAGCACGAAAGAAGACGATGATAAGCAAAGAATTCAAAAAGAGTGAAACTTACCTCCGAGCCGTGAGAACGTCCTCGGTTCACAGCTTCCGATTCGCTTAGATGATCGACTTCCGTTCGCTATTCATCAGCTCTCGTTTTCTACGGCAGAAGACAATCTCTCACGAAGTCGTCGGGTTCAAGCGAATAACCGTGAAAGTTTTGGGAATCGAGCCGGAAAACTGTTACTCGCGTAGACACTCACGCCTCGATGCCGCTGAAAGTAAAAGAACGATTCTTCGTGAGCAGAACTCTACCGCGATTATACTCGCCATTCTTTCTAACGAGAGAAACTGTATTTGTTTATATCTCGCTGGAATAACGAGAGAAATTGTATTCGTTTTTAATGATTTTAACGAGGGTCGATATTTCTCGAGATTTTACTTGGAAAAAATTGTATCAGAACAAAATGGTTAGATTGATATTTTGTCTTTGGAAGTTTTATACAGATTGAACTTGTCGAATTTTTTATTTTAATGTAATCTGAAACTATAGCACTTTGACTGTTTTGACTTTTGATTATGGTTGAAGATTTTAATATATATATATTTGAATTTTTAATTTTTTTGATTGCTCCGATCTTAATCTTGAAGGTCTACATTTTCAGATGAAAGATTTTATTCGAAAACATTTTATAAAATTCTCAATTTTTAAATTGATGTAATTAAAATAATACTTAAATGGAGTTTCAAATATTCCATGATCATAAATATTCAAATATTTCAATTTCATTTATTATTTCAATTAAAACCAAAAAAAGATGTGACTGTACTAAGAAATCAATCTCTAAAAGATTAAATTCTGAATACAATTAACTTTGAATTAAACACAAAAGGAAGTAATTGAATAATTACAGGTAGCTGCTTAAATTGCATAAGAAAGAATTCGCAGTAATTTCAGCGCGTTACAAAGGTAAGATAAGGTGTCACAGTAATTACAGCAGTCGTAAGTCGTACAGAGCATAGAACATTTAACTCGAGCGATTCTTTTCATAAAGAAAACGTGACGCGAGATGCGGGGAGGAACGGGAGCAAAAGAAGCAACGTGGAAACAGGAGAAGAAAGCAAAAGGGACTCCGTAATGAAGAAAAAGAGGAGAAATCAAATTCTTTTCATTGAGCTGTTAGTGATACCGGTTAGTAAAGGGGATAAAAGGAAAAGATGAAAAAAGCTCTTGGTCGAAGGGGAAGAAAGAAGATAATAATTACGGTAGCGTTGGCCCGCGATCTGCGATAACAAGAACAAAAATGATGGGGTCACTGCTGACTGCACAGATAAAGTAACAATTCTATTAGCGAAGGTTTAATAGTTCCGACGTCACTTTTCGCTTGAATTTTCATTTCAATTACACCAACAAGAAATTCTTGCTCAATGTCAGACCTAAGGGTATTATTTCATAACTTAAAAGTACGACAAAATAACGCTTTTGGTATATCAATTTAAAGTCAACAGGAAGAAACTCACTAAATATTTAATTATTGTTTTCTATACAACATGGCTGACGATCAATTTTTGTAAACAGCAGCTAATTTTGAAGTCTATAAGGATTGACATGATTTGATCACATAAAAGCACGACAAAATAATGCTTTTGGTACGTCAATTTAAAGCTTGAAGTCTGCAGAAAATAACTGACTAAACATTTCATTATTGTTCTCCGCACAACATGGCTGACGATCAGTCTTTGTAAACAGCAGTCAATTATGAAGTCTATAAGGATTGATATGATTTGGTTACATAGCATGAAGGTTTTGGTACATCAGTTTAAAATTTGAAGTTTGCAGGAATATTTCAACATTCTTCTCAACACAAATGGCTGACAGGTTTCATAAAAACCAGCTAATTTTGAAGTGTATGAAAATTGACATGATTAGAGGATATGAAGGTACTGCGAAGTAACGTGTCCGGTATATTAATTTAAAGTTTGAAGTTTGCAGAAAATAACTGCAGAAATATTTGACTACTCTTCTGAACACAAAATGGCTGACGGTTTCATAGGTTAGGTTTCATAACCAAGGTTCAGTAACCAATTTTGAAATAAAGTTTGACATAATTTTGATGACATAAAAGCATTATCATGCTTATGACACATCAACTTAAAGCTTGAAGTTCGAAGAAAACTACATAAATAACGTATTATTATATGTAATATAAAATGACTGAGTAGCAGTTTTAAACAGTAACTAATTTCGAACTGTAGGAGTGACGAGTTTGAAACCTAACTTCTGAAACAAGTTTTTTTAAAGTAAGATAGAAAGTTGTATCTTTAACTCCATTTATATCTGCAAGAGTTAATTACGTGTCTGACAGTAAAATTTCTTTGAAAGTAGATAACCTAACGTAAGAATCTATAGAAACATGATAATGGTCTAATTTTACGGTGTACAGAAGCCTTTGTTCGTTCTCAGTCACAAAACACTGAAATTAGGCTGGAAAATTGTTTGACAATGTATACCATTTAACTTCTCCTTTCATACTTTCGTACATAGAAGAATGTATCTCGCTTACTATTTACAGTTTACTTGAAAAGGAACGATAATGACTACAGTTTAATTAAACGAGCTTTTGCCGTGGTAAAAATGAGAATATTACTGTCGAAGAAGCATTCAAATGCTTTCTTGCAAATGAAACGAGTTCTTGGTACTGTTCTTTGAATAATACAGCTGAAAATGTATAGAAAACTTGGAAACGAGCACGATGCAATCACGCCGCTTACAAACCGTGGCTGTTGTTCGTGAAAACGTCAGTGGTTTACAGATCTCCAGAAAATGTGTTTCGGATAACGTGAGACAACGAACGAACACCGGAATCAAAAGTTAATTATAATAATAATCTTGTAACTGCCGTTAGACATCAAACGAGAATGTTATTCTTTTTGCTCAATTTTTGTACAGATAGCAAATTTTCAAAATCAGAGATTTTGAATTTAAAAATTTTCAACTTTGTACATTTATAAATTTTTATTTTACCAAATCCTTAAATTTCGATTTTTATAAATCCCAAAATTCCTAATTTCCAAATTCTCAAGTCCCAAAATTCCCAAAACCCCTGATTCCTAAATCCAGAAATTCCTAAATCCCCAAATCTCTAATTTTCAAATTATCACGTCCCCAACTTCTCAACCCTCAATTTCTCAAATTCCCAAATTCTCAAATTTCCAAGTCACTAAACTCCCAAGTTCCCAATCTTCCAATTAGCAATTTCTCAAATTCCTAAATCCCCAAATTCTTAAATCCAGAAATTCCTAAATCCCAAAATCTCCAAATCACATTATCAAGTCCCCAACTTCTCAACCCCCAATTTCTCAAATTCCCAAATTTCCAAATCGCTAAATTCCCAAGTTTCCAATTTTCCACTCAGCAATTTCTCAAATTCCCATATCCCCAAGTCCCTAACCTCCAAAGTCCCCAAATTAGCCCCCCATTCCCTGACTTTTATCCGACACCTCATCTACGTAATTTATTAATAACACTGTAATCAGTAGGTGTACGTATTCCGCATGTAAATTACCTTTCGTGTCAGGCACAAAGTTGAAGCTGCGAAAGTGTAGAATGGGGATAATAATCTGCAGAAAGGGAAGGAACGGTGCGAATAATTTTTAGTAGCGCATATGAAGTTTTACTACGAGAAAACGTGTGACTTGAATATGTAATGCGAACGTGTATGCGTGTAATGAGATTCGGGCGGCACTTTACAATCTTGTAGCAGTTGTAAGCTGATGCAGGCTGGTTTCAGTCATGGAACGTCATCTTGCGCGTAAAATGGCGCAAGAGGTCAGCCATTTTATTCGATGTCTATCTCGAAACTATTAATAATTACCTATCATCCAGACCTTCCATGGTTGTTATAATTTCATTAAGAGCACAGAGTCAATGAACGTTCCGAGTCACTGCACCCTCTCACGATGATCATTATTGTAACAATCGCTATACGTCTTACGGAACGGAAAGAAATAACAAAAATTACATGTAATTATTTGTGGTAAATGGAATTAAGGGAAAATTGATCGAATTGTGAGAAAATGAAAATTCCATGGACAAGGTATTATTACCTTCGAGATTATTAATTATTGTCCGATAGTAATACCTGATTTTCATCGATACTTTTACTTTATGCGGATCGATGACGTTCAGGAATAAATTGATAGTCCGTGAATACGAGATTTATTAACTTTACAGGCACGATTATAGACGGAAATAAAATTGTTCTGCTTGCTGACTTTGAACACGGATTAATCGTTGCGGATAATCTGGTGCGACACTTGGTTTTGTGTTTTAATTTATTTCGTATCATTTTCACCTCGGCGTTGTTTTATGAACTTCCTTTATTTCGGAATGAAATTATTTTTTATAAGTGATGGTTAAAATTTATGTATTTCAGAGGGGAAATAACTTTGAATATATATTTTAGTTATAATTAATTTCAAGTGTTAGGGATAAAAGTAGAAAGGTCTACGTCAGTGACTATTGATCTAATATAGGTAGACTCTTATATTGTCAAGGTTGCAGAAAATTTTTGAAATCGGCAATAAGAGTATAGCGGAGTACCTCTAAAATTTTCAAACTTGAAAACTTACAAATTTCTTCATTTCTAACCTTGAAAATATCTTATCCTGAAAATTGATCACTAAATCCTCAAATTTGAAATTTAAGAATTGATTATTTTACAAATTTGAAAATTTGAAATCCTAAAACTGAATCTGAAAACATCATATCGTACTTTTTGTAACAACCCTTATTTTCTATAAATCCAACAAACTAAAATTTTCGCGAATATTCAAACTCTCCTCCAAGGATTTTAATCTCCGAATCAAAAGTGTGGAAATATTGAGAGAGGAATCCGACACCTTAACGGTAAACTTGCAATTCGTCTTCGACATGATTAATTTTGTTTGTGAATGGCGAATGGAAATAGTGATCGAACGCAGGAGAGAGAGAAAGTCATCGATCAAGAAAAGCAAGCAACGTCAAACTCTTCTTCAAATATTAACACAATGGCGACACAGAGCAACAAGCCTGGTGCTTTCTGCTCTCATGAACCGGAAGGACGAAGGACAAGATAGGGAGGAAGTTTGACTTCGAGTATAACAGATACCTCACTGATAGTTCCATCCAGTTTCAATCAGTTTTGACTGATTGCGTTTCCGTTCAATCAATCTAAATTGATTTGTTCAAACGGATTGTTTATCTGAATTATTGATATAGTTTCCATTCTGTGTACATAAGTTCCTCTAACCAAACTTCTAACATCACAATTTATAACTTCCTTTTATTCTGTATATTACATTTGTTATGTTTATTTTAGAAGTTTAGACTCGGACCCTTGAGAATGTTATGGAATTCTAACAGTATCGAAGATTAACTGGATATCGATACAAAACTAGATCAAATTCCCAACGTGGCTATATGGCTCTCTCGGGCCACATAAATAAGAGTAGAAAATATCTACGTGCATTTCATATAAATTCAAATTTTGTTGCGATCATAAAAAAAAGCGAAGAGAGAAAAATGGCGATATGCAAAAGGGAGCTATAAAGCTTGAGAAACCTGAAGTAGCCTAAGTAGATTACACTAGGGATTGTACCGTACTAATTCGGTACTAACTTTTATAGGAATATTTTATAAATATAACAAGAAGAATACATGGATAATGCGGAATAATCTTCTACATAAATATTGTGCTAACATTTAACATTGAAACCTGGTCAAAAGACCATTTCATAAGTTTCTCGTATTAAGTTACAAAATTTGTTGAAATCTGTGTAAAGAATTTTATGTATTATCTTTTTAATTTTGTGTTAAGTGTTATACACTGATTCAGTATCAAAGCGTGACCTTGAGTATCGTAGCCATCCAAACGAAGTCAAAAGTAACAAAGTAGACTTCAATGAAGCGAAATGGAGCGAAAGAATGAAATGAAGCAGACTAAAGCAAAGTGGATTCACCGAAACAATGAGTAAAGTGACTGTAGACAGAGATCCCATCGAGTTTGTAAATGTTTAGGGGTGTCGGAAGAGGTTGAACGGCGAGGAACGATTTAAATCTTAATCCGAGGCAACGCCTCGAGATTTGAGAATCCAGGGTGGATGCAACACGCAGAGGGAACTTCGACAGCTGCAATGAAAGTACTACTTTGGCTCAAGAGATTCGTGTTTGCTCGTAAGCTTCGGCAAGACCGTTTGCGGTCAGCCGCAACACGAGCGACGAAAACTCGGCGAACAGCGAAGCTGCTCTCAAAAATAGAAGCCTGCCAAGTGGTCTCCTCTCGAAATCCTCTAGATTCTCGTTCTCCTGCGGGACATTCGTTAATCCTTTCAGATTTACCTACATCTATTTATTTCGACGACCACGAATTTACAAAAAGACTTAATCTCCCATGTTTACCAACTTTCTATATGTTTACAAACTTTACTACAATTAGTCCTCTGGGGTATTTGGTGTAATATTTGATATATTATATCCACTAGATGCTCACAGGTTTACTATGGATATTTTTGAGGATTTCGAGACGATCTCGTTGAATATTTTCATTTAAAAGCACTTAGGTTGGGGAGGTTTATAGTAAAATATATATTATGACAATTTAACTCTGGTGAAAAATAAGCATTCATGTTTTCATAACTGAGTCATGTGTTCTTTAATATTGTCTAACATTTAATGACTAATACTTGAACTTATCCAGTCTTCTTCGAAATAAAATTTTTCTGTTAAGGATCAAATTAAAAAAGTGTCTAGTGAGGATCAAATGAAGAATGTCTCTATTAAGAATAAAATTAAAAATGTCTCCATTAAGGATCAAATTAAAAAAGTGTCTATTGAGGATCATTTTATGAATGTCTCTATTCAGAATAAAATTAAAAATGTCTCCATTAAGGATCAAATTAAAAAAGTGTCTATTGAGGATCTAATGAAGAATGTCCCTATTCAGAATAAAATTAAAAATGTCTCCATTAAGGATCAAATTGAAAAAGTGTCTATTGAGGATCAAATGAAGAATGTCTCTATTCAGAATAAAATTAAAAATGTCTCCATTAAGGATCAAATTAAAAAAGTGTCTATTGAGGATCATTTTAAGAATGCCTCTATTAAGAATAAAATTAAAAATGTCTCCATTAAGGATCAAATTAAAAAAGTGTCTATTGAGGATCTAATGAAGAATGTCTCTATTAAGAATAAAATTAAAAATGTCTCCATTAAGGATCAAATTAAAAAAGTGTCTATTGAGGATCAAATGAAGAATGTCCCTACTAAGAATAAAATTAAAAATGTCTCCATTAAGGATCAAATTAAAAAAGTGTCTATTGAGGATCATTTTATGAATGTCTCTATTCAGAATAAAATTAAAAATGTCTCCATTAAGGATCAAATTAAAAAAGTGTCTATGGAGGATCATTTTAAGAATGTCTCTATTAAAAACAGAGTTGAAAATGTCTCCATTAAGAATCAACTTAAGAATGAAATTAAGAATGTCTCGCCTCAAAACAGACTTCACGTTCCAATATTCCTGTCAGTGGTTTAAGGTGGAAGCGGAAGGTTTAAGGATCCAGAAGGGACATTTCGAGAAGATTGAAATCTTGCTCCGTCGCTAATTCGATCATAACTACTTAGCAGTTGCTACAACTTAGTAGTTTCAGTCAGTCAATTGCGCGTCTCTTGAATCAAACGCTTGAAATCGATACCTTCGATGCATTTGTCGACTCGGTTGTTAAAAACCTTCCACATCCGAGATGCATGTAATTTCATATTTTGTGCTGATGGTAAGATTATGCTTGCAAATGGAGACTAATATTTGCATAGCATTTATTACGGTACAAAATTGAAGATTTCAAGAGTAAAAAATTGTTAGGCATGAAAACTTTTGAGAGATTACTAAACATTCCAAAATGAAATAAAAATCTTCCGTTTTCTATAATTTAATAAATGCATAATTCTTACCCGAAAAACTCGAATGCAGCCAATTACCCGCCGTAACCGCACATTTTTGAATGGTTCAAAAGTTTCCCGCCAACAAAGGCGCCATCACGCCCGAATAAGCAAACGTCCAGATTGAAAATTGACGAACGAAGCGTTTTCCTTCGCTTGCTCGTCTCCAGTTCGCTATCAAGTATCTCGACAATGTAAATTCGGCATTGTGCCCGTTGAAAAATGCACGACCAGACTACGTCTCCTTTCACCGCGTTTTCCGCTCTATTTTCATTCGGTGCCCGTTACCCCTCTTTTTCACGACGTCCCTTTCCGGCGTCGTTTCCCGTTTTCTCCTTTCAGCCTTCAAGCGGGAATGCTTGATCGTTCCCGGCACCCGGAAACTCCGCTTTTGTCCACGCGTTACCGGTTACATCGAGCCAACTCGATCGATTAGAGTGGCTGGATTCCGAGGACAGGTAACCTCGTTTTTCACTGTACACCCTCCCTTCGTCTTACAAGGATCCCCTCGCCGGGAAAGGTCCTGAAAACCGGCCACAGGACTTGGCATAGAACGATCGTTACGCGACACACGCTCGATCTTGCCACCCTGTGTTTGCGATTCTACGCCGATCCTGAGACGAATGGCGCCAGGATACCCGGAATATGTTACGGATGGATCTCTCGACAGTTTTTCGGAGGAAAAATCGAGACGTGTGATGCGGGAAACGATATTGCGAGGAGACCTGTTTTTCTAATGCATCACACCCCTGACGTGCCCTCGTGGTTCTCAGCATTTTTGCATCTGAGAATTTTTCTTTTCTGAGTAGTATCTTAATAGCTTCGATTGTATACGGTACTTTTAATACTTAGCATTTTTATTAGGTCCTAGTATTTTTATGTCTACGAATTTTCATTGTGAACGTACAGTATTTTTAATACTGCAATTTTCAGTAATTTTATATTTGAGAATTTTTATTGTGAGTATATAGTATTTTCAATATTGCACTTCTGAGTATTTTTATGTCTGAGAATTTTCATTGTGAGTATGCAGTATTTTTAATACTACAGTTCTTGGTATGTTTGTGTCTATGAAAATTGATAAGTCAATTTTCATATACAGACAAGATTACAATATCTGACATTTCAGCTGTCTATATTCAGTTTTCCATATTCTTATCGTAATCATGCAATAATAATGAGCGAGTATTAACTGATACAACTGCTGGAAATATATAGGTTAAGGGGTTCAAGTGGATTTTGAGATAAAATGATCGAAGCGAGAATATTCGCGCAATACTACTGTGAAAATTATTATTTGATGTATACGATATTTATAAACATCGTTCTATTTACGGAAGTTCCTGGAAAGTGAGAATCCGAAATAAACTTTTAAATAATTCATTACGTTTCTGATTCCTGCACTGCTTACCGATTAACTTATAATTCGTGATTAAATTTCCTTTAATTAGAAATTAGATTATAGACTTGTTGGAACAACTCTCTAAGTTAATTTCTAATTCAAACTTGCCAAATTAAAGATCAACAGTTAACCTTGATTATAGACTAGCGATCAATGATTAATTTTCAATCGTTGATCGAATCTCCGTATAATTAGAGATTGAAAATTCAATTTTAATTCAATCGCAATTACTAAATCTTCAACTCAGTTTCATGTAATGAAGAATTTACTTTCTAATTGAATTTCATTCAAGCATGAATCATCAAAAATCATTATTGACCAAAAGAATAACAAATGTACTTACACAATGTGATACGGTTCCTTTGTTGCAACTATACTATACGAACAATATGTTCTTCCATAAAAATAAATAAATAAAGTTAACAATTGCAATCGATTTGAAGATAAGGTGCGAGCGTTATTAATCGTAGAACATGAAACTCGACATTTTCTCGTTACGGTTTTCCGAATTGTCTAAAACTCTTTTACGACAGACGCAAACGCCCTTTTTTTTAAAACGCTTCGAGAACCATTTTCATCTAACGCGGAATAAAGGTTCTAAAGCCTCTATCTCGCGGAAGCATTCAAGGCACGTGTTCCAGACGACGAACCTACAATTACAACGTTGTGAAGCAACCCGAAACGACGTCCGTGAAGAGAAAAAAAGACGGCTAGAAAATATTCAGAAGAGTGCTACAAACCGTACTGAGAATTTTCCAGCTTCAAGCTGCAACAATAATGACTTTCCGCTTCGAAAAGTGTTCCTTAATTTGCATTCTTGTCGTCCACTTCTGCTGTTTAAAAGCTTTCGTCCGTAAACTTCCAATCTGGTCGTAATTATTCATTTCAATCTAATTATGCCGAAGGACAGAACAAATTTTGTTATACTATCTATTCTCTTTCTAACCAAATTTCAATTTTTCTAGATCCGCGCAGGACGTGTTGCACTTGTTTGAAATTGTGTTGTAATTCATTTGAGTGTTGTAAGTTTTTCAAATTTGTGATTTGAAAATTTCGAATTTTTCAAGATTTTGAGGATTTGGAAATTTTCAAATACTTTGGAGGTTCAGAAATGTTCAAATTCCCCATTTTAGAAATTTTCAATTTTCTCAATTCAAAGATTTACAACTTTCCAAATTTTCTGCTCTAGAGATGGAATTTTCAGATTTTCCACTTGGGAGATTCAAAAATTTCAAATTTGTCAAAATTACAAATTTTTAAATACAAACATTTTTAGACCCACAAATGACAAATTTAGATATTCAAAGTTTTCAAGCTTCCAAATTTCCAGCGTCATTCTGAAATTTCGGAATTAAGAAATATTCAAAGTTACAATCTTTCAAACCTCTTCCTATATCGCCGAGTTCACTTTTTCCTACATAATCAAATATTTACCCATATTAGTTTCCGCATAATTCACGAGAATCTTAATTACACATTCGTATCCCGACCTTTTGCGCCCTTCAGCGTGTTGGAAAGGTGACCCTTCAGACCCTGACCAGTATCTAGATGCTGGTAGAGGGCGAAAGGTTAATTCCGCGTGGTCGCGAAAGAAGCCAGATTACATCGTTCGAATGACTGGGGTGCGAGAGTTGGTCCCGTTCGAGAAAAACGTGGACAAAAAGACGACGAGGAAGATGAAGAAGAAGTCGGTAAAAGAGAACGATGGAAAAAAACGAAGGAAGAGAGGGGAAACGGGATCTCGTTTTACAGAGACCGCCATTGTCGAGCCTGTGCGCGCCGGAAAATTCTCACTACCGTTTGCGGATCCTCTCTTCGCCACTTTTCCTTCATCCCTGTTCCACCCGTTGCACCCCTGTTTTCCTCTTTCTTTGTTCGCGCAGCGGACTTGTTTTACGACCTTGTAATTACGGGACAGTTGTCTGAAATGGACGCGTGCCTGGAATATTTGTTGGATGCTAGAAGGTAAAGGGGCTGTAAAAACCTTCCCTTTCTGCCTCGAAGGGTGGAGCAAAATTAGATACAACGGAAAATTATGAACGGTTGGATCTGTTGTTCTCCCTTCGCTTGCCAGACCTGAAATGATACTTATTGTGCTGCGAACGATGTTTCGGTACTTTGAGGGATGCGATTCCTCGAGCGAATTAAGGCTAACAAAGAATCGGACTTTCAATAGCTTCATGTAAATATCGTCTGGGATTATTGGACTGCGGATGTTTATGCAAGTATTTCAGCGATATATCAGTCGACCAAAAGTTCTTGTAGTTTCAAGCAATGGGCATTACTTTCAAGCGGGTTGAGTGATACCTTACAATTTATTTAACTATGATACCTTACAATTTCTTTGACCATAGTTTCGTACCATAACATTTATTTAACTGCAATATTTCAAGAATTTATTTAACTGTAGTCTAATACTGTACAATTTATTCAAACATATTTTAGTAGGGGTTGTTAATTCTTTTTAAGTATGTACAGTTTTATCGTTAATAAAGCTAGAAACGAACAAAGTGTTCTTTTAATATTTTCTTCTGCACAAATAAAGGTACGTTTGCTGATAATATTCAACAAGTTTACCATTTCTATATACTTCAAAAATTAAACATCAAATAGATGACACGTGAATTTCAAGAATTTAAAGTTACAATCACGTGAAAGAAAAGTGATTTAATACTGTAGTTATCACGTGTGAATGATGCATTACAAGAAATACTAGTATTTACAGAAATATTAATGGCTTTGTAAATTATTACAGTGGAAGACTGCAAGAATACGTAATAAAGATAAAAAATAATATATTATGCTTGTTAGAAATAAACCACGACATACTTAGCTTTGCAGGTATCATAAATTATGTAATTACGAACATTAAACGCCATTTTATCAGAGACTGATAAGTTATCGATACGTGCTAAAATCAGATAACATGTGATAAGAATATGTTGAAGAACGTTCTAACACCGACTGAAACTATATCTGAAAACTTGTAAGGTGTCTGACCACTTCAAGAACATTCTACTAGCACCAAGTAAAATTACATTTTATTTGACTTCAAAAATAGCGATAACAGTAATATGTAGAAATTCAACATCGGAAATAAAGAACGTGCACTGCATCGAAGAACGCTTCTATTGCATTACAATTCCTGCATCGATTTCATTGAAACTGACACACAATTTCGCAATGTATCCAATCTAAGAAATAACCTGTGCAGCGATTAACAATGAAACAACAAATTTAGGGCGAGCTTACTACAGATTAAACCCATAACTTCCAGCATGTCTCAAGCAGCCGGTTCTTTCCTACGAAATATATAACCTAGTCTCTCCTATCCCCTGCACTCGTCTATAATCCCGGCTTAAAACGAAACTCCCGGAAATTTCAATAAATTCTGAAAAAGCATAAACGATCCTACGTGTAACCGTAATTGCATTTTTCCATTTTTTCGCATAAATACTCCGCAAATATTTCTGTTATAAAGAAAAAGACTCTAGGTATATTTTATCGGAACGTGTACTTAGGTTAGAATAGGTAAAGCTAGAATTATAAGGAAAAAGAGCTGGACTCTTAGAATCGATTGTAAATAAGTTATATTCTTGTATAATTCTAAGTAATTTATAGTTATAGTAAGTTACAGAATTTGTACAATTTATATCATATGTACCAACTTATATTGATGTATGTATATTTAAGTACAAATTTAGTACAACCTACAACTTAGTACTTTAATTTTTATGAATTGCAAAAAAATTTACAAAAATAATAATTCAACAAGTTATAAATCTGCGATAACACAAGAGAAGATATTTATGGTATATAAATGTCAGGAACGAGCGTATAACAAGCAAATATTTGCCAATTTCTCCAATTTCCTTTCACACTCCCCAGCGAACGATCACGAAAGTTGTTCCCTCGAAATCGAATAATCGATCCCCCGGCAAGTGTACGGGGGAGCCATAAACCCCGTAAGATCTCTGCGTACAGCGCGGAGCCAGTACGCGAGCAAGAAAGCACGAATGAAACGAACGAATTGAAGAAACGCAATACTCGCGATCAATGCAAATTCCCTGGAAATGAGAATCGCGAAGGAGAAGGAGTAAAGGGCAAGGGGGATGACAGGGAAACAGTTTCATCGAAAGGAGAACGGGAGATGTTCGAATGGAAAACTACACCCCCAACCATCGTGCAACCACGATTGTCGTACAACGATGAGTTTTCTCATAACGAAGTTTCTTTCCTAACTTGGCACGCGATGCACGTGCGAGTCTCCTTCTTCCGCTTTCGCCGATATCTATAACCCTCTGCACCCTCGGGTTAATGGATTTAACGATTCAACCGAAAGCTAGACGAATCTTTGTTTGCGGAGAGAAAACGGACTTGCTACATGTCCTCTGTAAGGCTGATAGTGTCGACGTTTCGGTACACGGGATTATTTGGGGATTTCTGGGTTGTCGGAATTAAATAATTTAATTCCGTTAATTCTCGCAACAGTGTACATTCTGTAAATTCTCTAAATTCCACAAATTTTTCAAGTTCTCTAAATTCTCTAAATTTTACAAATTCTACAACTTTTCTGAATTTTTTACATTCTCTAAATTCTACAAATTCTACAAGTTCTCCACATTTTCTACATTTTTCAAGTTCTACAAATTTTCTACATTCTTGAAATTATCTAAATTCTACAAATTCTCTAAATTCTTCGAATTCCCTAAATTTCATAAATTCTCTAAAAATTTGTTCTTCGAAATTCATTTCCAAAAATGGAGCAACATATAATTCAAACATTTCATCTTAATTTTTCGTGAATAATGGTCCTCTTTCCAGGATGGCGGGCGATTACAAAACTATCCACGTAAGAGGGATTTATGAGACCAAGGGGAAACGTCGGCCGAGAGGGATGAAAGGCCTTTGCTCGTACTCGCTACCAGTGAAGCGAGTTAATTAAGACTTGTCCGCCCCTCTAGCCTGGCCACGGAACTTGCTAACTACATTTCACCCCTCGAAGCTGTTTTTTAAAGGGTTGCCCGAGCGTTTGTCGCGGTTTCGCCGGAGAACTGGCCGAGGAATTAGCTTCGATCGTGGGCCAACGTACGCGAGAAAATGAAGGTCGGGGAGAAGAGGGCCGCAAGTTTTTGCACCGAGGTGAAAGAACAAACAGGATGGACGTCCACGTCCTTTTTTCCACGGTGAAGAGATTAATTTTGGGTTTTCAGAGTGTCTCTCGGTGGTTCGGGCTCGAGTCCTGTGGCCGGCTGATTAAATAACGGGATTTTTTTTCTGTTGGCAGATCACGCAGTCAGGGTAAGGGATGTGAAAGAGTCATGCAATTTTTAACGTACGGAAGGCTGCTATCGATCTGATCTACAATTTCGTGAAATTTCTTCTGTTAGATAATGAACTCTTTAAGGGTTAATTCTCTGGGATACATTAGTCTTATTCGAGCATATTAAAAAAAGGTATAATCAGAAGATTCTCAGAGGAGAAAATTCATTAGCGAGAAAGGATGCACGATTCATCGATGCGTCGAAAGTTATCAAACGAGCATGGCGCGATTCGGCGAACAAGTTCAAAAGAAAAACAAAAAAAGAAAGAAGTGAAATAATTGAAGCAAGAACAGGGTTTTCACTCGGCTTCCTTTAATTTCAGTCTCCCGGTCTGGCCAGGTCACAATCACGCCGGTAATTAGCCACATCACGTTTAAGGGATGGTTAAAGAGGGTGAAGGACCTTCGTGAAACGACGACCCTACGGTTGGTGAACACGCAAAATGAAAATCAGGGAGGCTCATTCGAGGGTGCATCTCATTCTATGATCTACGTTTCTCGGGCTAACGTGCCCCACCTTAATGCACGAAGCTTCTACTGTCATTGAATAGGGGGTGTGTCTTTTTTCCTTTTATATTTTCGCGAGAGAAAGGAACCACTGACAATTCAAAATACGACCGACTCTATTCATCGCCAGTTTCGATTTCATGCGAGAAATGGGATGTAAGATAGGGTTAACAGAGATCGTTCAATTTCCATTGAATTGCTAAAGTGGCTAATTAGGGGAGTAACGTACGTTCTGTGCATGGGAACAGTAGGGAAATTTAGAGATGTGGGAATTTGGGAATATGAAGGATTTGAAAATGTGGGTATTTGAGAAAATTCATAAATATAGAAATTTAAAAAATTGAAAATTTGAGATTATGAGAATTTGCAAACTTGAACGTTTGAGGGTATGGTAACTTGAGAACCTAAAAATTTAGAAATTAAAAACTTGTAAACATAGAAGTTGGAAATTTATAAACTTGTACGCTTATAAATTCTGGCTTCTGACTATATACTAACAGCTCCCATCTTGGCCACCGAAACCGCGCGTAATTAATTTCCTAGTAGCGTGCAACTTAAATTAAGAAACCTGTAAGAGTCTCACTGGAGCATAGGAAACAAACGGCGGAAAATCCTCGAAGAAAGCTATTATTACCCAACCAAAAACCGGACGCAACAGTTGCCCGTAATCTCCGCTTGAGAAACAAATTAGAAGACCGGAAGCAGAGTCGGTTTCCCAGCGATATTCAAATCCGTGGAGGCAAAAAAGTCGATGGTCGACGAACTTGTTGCACAATAACGTAATCACACGGATCATTGCACCGCGCCAGATACCGGAAACGGCCTCCTCCTTGTTCTCGCAATAAGTCGACCGCTTCTCTCGAGACCCAACAACCAACAATGCCGTCATCCTCGTACAAACACCGTCGGACCACGCGGTGTGTGTATACTTTGCCATGGTGAGAGATATCGCCATTAAAATGCTAATTTTATGGGGCGGTTTGTTCGTGCCTCGCGAAAGAAATTGGCTCTGCAAGCTAGAAATGCATCAACCGACCAACCCTCTGAGACGTTCACGTGGAAACGGACCCTAATCTCTTCGCTCTTTCTATGCTCGCTTGAATAATGGCTATATTACGATAGCAAACGGCGGGCCGAGGATAAAGACGTAGCTCGCGAAAACTTCCGGGACTCCTTTCAGGACCCTGAGGAGACCTACAGTCAGGTTTACGTCTCCTTTGTCGGGACTTACCGGATACTGGTTGCTTCCGGGATCAGGGACGTTTTTGGTGACGCGTGGTGATTTCTTTTCGGTTGAATCGGTCAGGTTCAGGATAAAGATACACTTGTGGATATGTTCTAATCATACAGAGTATATTACTATATTTTTAGATTAGATGGAGCATTTTAAAGATGGGAACTCATGAAGAAAAGTTATTATCAATCTTCACATAAGGTGTAAATTCACATTTTTCATAAGGGATGTACATTCATACGATACATAAAAGATGTATATCCACATTTCACGTAAGAGAACCTACAATAGCAGACTGTTGTTTTCCTTACATCGGTCAGAAGCTTAATAATAAACTTCATTAACCCCTCATGAAGAAATGTAATTATCAATCTTCACATAAGGGATGTAAATCCACATTTGACATAAGAGAACTTACAACAGTAGAGTGTTGTTTTCTTTACATCAGAAGCGTACTAATAAACTTGATTAACCTGTTGTACTTTGACGAGGCTCGTGACGCACTTGTACATTATATTTTCTATAAATAGCAATAGCAGTAGCAACTTATAGCAAAAGCAGCCAAGTTATTCTAGAGGTCGGTTTTAAATGCGACCCTGTATAACAAGACTACAAACAGTGCATTGAGAACTGTGAATCATTCTTGTTAATACGCAAACTAAAAAATTTATTTATATATGTAGAAAAAGGTGGTGTGTTTTCTTTTTGTCCGGCAAGTGTTGTCGGGCGAATGGTTACGAGTTTCGGATTAACAATCCCCGAACAACGGGGCTACGGTTCACCATGGAAACCGTCTTTCTTCGGTTTAACCTCAACACGGTATCATATGAAACCGCGATAATCCCCAGATTTATGCGTGTACGTAAGGGACGTAGTGCAGAAACTCTAGCCGCTCAGAGACCCCACGAAACTTTGCTTTTATCTTCGCGGCGAGAATTTCCTAACAGCGGAACGTTGGGGAGGAGGAACGATAAATTTCGTCGAAAGAAGCCAGACACGAACCGAAGAAGGTAAAACGCCGAGATCATCTTATTTCCGCGAAACAACACCCGAGGATCGGAGATTCTGCCCGTATTAGGAAGCTTCCTCTTCTTCTTCGTTGCGAGAAATATCGCGCTATAAAGGACGCGGGAAGACGAAGGAGCTTGTAGTTCGATGCTATAGAAGCGTCGTAGCAATTTATTCTATCGATCGAATAAATTAGACACCCGACCGGCGTGCGAACAAAAGGAGACGTAGACGCTTGTTATATCGCCACGAACGGTGGCCGGGGAATTGTTGAAGTTAGCGATATACCCATGTGTTATACTGATATACTGAAAAACTTCTCTGCTTTAATATTATAGCGGTCCCTGTGGATCCTCGTGATTTATAACGGTAAAGATATGTCGTTGGGGAAAGGTATTAAGGTGGCGATATAACGAGAGATTTAATCAAGTTTACTGTTATGGTACGTGGAAATACCATAATGAGCAACGTATATAAAATAAATGTATGTTATTGGAATACGAATGTGTATGATCTATCGAAGTGTGCGAGATAACTCATTTCATTTGCGGACTGCGTTAGGATGGATTTATAGATAGGTTTTAGGTTAGATTTATAGATACCTCAATATGTCATAAACATATCTGTATTCTAATTATGATGTATGGTGAATGTGAGCATAGCTAAATATTAAAATGTACCGATATCAACACATTTGACTTCTGATTTCACGTTTACTCATAGGGTAATTAATGAAATGAAATTACACATACCATATGTTTCATATTTGCATGAACTATAATAAATTATGCGATGTATAATATTTAATGTTTAATATAAAGCTTCTTAACATAATTGATGTAATCTAATTTTAAGCAAACAGTGATCCATGAATATTAATAAATTTATTACAAAATTCAAATTACGTTGATTAAATATTAATAAATATCGTTCGATATCAATATCGCATAACGGTCGACTTGACAATTCGAATTCATTCTCCACTTCACGTTTTAATTAAAGCTGCTATATCGATGCATTAATTACATGGCCCGACAACGAAACAAGGTGCAAGCAAAGGATAGAAATAAGGGATCTAATGAAGTTTCGCGACCAGCTACAATTGCTGCAAGAACAATGGATATTACATCAGTTGCAATAAGTTACACTACCGTGTTCAAACTTAATCTTGTATCGATTCGATAGGAAACAACCGACATTTTGTGGGAAATGGAAACTCGTTATTATGGAAGGTCGTTAATCAAACTTGTAATTAAGAGCAAATACGTGGTGGAAAAAAAACGTTATCTTTTAACCTGCATATTTCTGAATTTTTTCATTTTCAAATTCTTGCTTTCAAATTATTGTATTTTCGAATCAGGAAATTTCAGAATTTCTATATTCGCGAATTCTTACATTCCCAAATCCCATAATTCCCAAATCTGTAACTTTCGAAATCCCTAAATTCCCCACTCCCTAAATTCCTGACTTCCTAACGTCCCGACGCGTAAATTCCTGACTCCCTAACTTCCTAAATCCCTAAATTTCTAAATCTCTAACTTTCCAAATCTCTACATTTCCCAATCCCTACATTCCCAAATCCCTAAATTCCCAAATTTCTAACTTTCCAAATCCCTAAATTCCCCACTCCCTAAATTCATGATTTCCTAACGTCCCGACCCCTAAATTCCTGACTCCCTAACTTTCCAAATCTCTAAATTTCCCACTCCCTAAATCCCTGACTCCCTAACTTCCGAAATCCCTAAATTCCCAAATCCCTACATTCCCAAATCCCCAAATTCCCAAATCTCTAACTTTGCAAATCCCTGTATCTCCAGATCTCCAAATTTCCTCCAGAAATGAACGACTGATAAACTATGCATATATTCGAAATGAAAATTTGCAATAGGGGATATAAAAAACTTGATGAGATCGTGAAATTTGTCGTCATATCGCGAGGAAAGTGGGTGCTTGTGATTCGTCGTTCTTCATCTCGTAAACGCTTCGTTCCCGAGAGGAAAATGAAGCAATATGACAACAGAGCGATCGTATTACGGGGTTTCCTCATCGCAAATTTTTTACGGCTCAGTTGATTCCCGGTTAAAGTTAATTAGCTTCTGGTGACATCGGATCTTTATGAATGTTTCTTGCCGTTCGTTGTACTGTAACAATGAGTCGGCGGTTGATAGCACTCCATTCTGTGTAATGCGTAATAACCGCGTCTCTCTTTGAACAGTGTCTTGAACGAGGACAAAAAATCGAGCGTATTACGCGCGAAATTTGCGACGTCATTCAGTCAAAGAAATAAAAATTTTCTTTTGCTTCTTTTGAAAGGAATACCTCTCTCAGGATTATGCGTTTGATAGACCATCATGGAGTAAGATAAAATAATTTTTAAAATATTACGATGATTCGAAAGTGCATTTTGGTTTCAGACAATTTTCTTAGGTAATATGTAATGATACTAAAAAATAAAAATTTTTAATTAAATACTAAATATTTTTAATTTAGGAATGAAATGTGCTTGATAACTAAGATGTTTTGATTCGTTATGATATACTTTTTGTTAGTAATCACTATATATTATTAATAGACTAGTACAAATGAACATCGACGATCTAGTAATTGGTATGTTATAAAGGATATTACTTATTTCAGCATTACCAGCAAAAGATAAGGTTATAGAAGAAAACATAATGTTTCCGGTACTTTGATACTAAAAATGAGAGACATTACATTAATAGCACTAATATACCGCTATGAGTCAACGTAATTTCGAGTTAAAAAGACTACCGATCAAAAAAGATATTAATTACAATAGCAGCGTCGAGAATCACCCTTAATGTAAAAATAATTAACAGTTGGTACATTTATAATCCATCATCACAGAAACCGAGAGAATGTGCATAACATTGGAGAAAGTTCCAACTATCAAGCAAACATTTTAACGCAAAGATTACTTAATTTGTGACAGGGAAGCGAAAAATGGCATCGAATTACGAGGATCTACGGATAATCTGATTTCACGGATTGCTTGAACCTGGTTGGAATAGTTCGTGATTAAATTAAATTAAGAAGATTCTGTTTGGAATCGAGGTTAAGCGCTGAATCTATCACCCTTCTGGTCGATAATTTATTTTCGCAAACGAAGAACGTTATTCCATGAAAGTAAAAAGGCAGGAAAATTTGCATAGAATTAATCAAGTAGATATCGATACATTTCACGTTCTTTTTTACTATTTTATTTATAAACATTAAGCATATTTAACTATTCTTTAAATTCAATTTTTAATGTCATGGTAGTTTGTAGGACTAATTATATTTGTTATATACTACATTGTATAATATTGTTTATTTTTATATTATTTATATACGTTCAGTATATTAAGCTACTTTTTAAATGTTAATTTTAACGTCACAATAATTTGTAGAATAATTATAGAAATTAGAGAAACCATAGCTCAAGATTAAATTTAAAGAGTTAAATCAACCTTCGTACATCAGAAATCATCGAGTATCGAATCGAGTTAACATAACAAGCAAAGCAAATAGAGATTAGCAGAACACTGGCCATTACAATCCTTGCGTTAAATTATCGCTATTGATTTGCAGCACTAATCGAGTGCATCGAAATAATTTCAGAATGTAATTCGGACAAGTCCGCAATATGCGCAATCTGCTTGTAATGCACGTACCATGCACGCGTGCATACATCGTTACGCTAATCACCAACTCGTGAAACGACGCTTTGCAACCAAATGTTGCTCGCAAATGTTACTAAGCAACGTTACTTTATAAATTTACTACCGATTTCGATCAGAAATTATGCTTCGCGAACAGATAAATCACAAACTATCCGTAACTTCTATGCCGAATTTTACGCGAACATACGTCGGTAAAAGCAAACAAATGCACATTTATTTTGCAAAGTAATAAATCGTACAAATCACGAAAATAAATAAATACGTTTTAGACGAATGTATACGAAAATAAATAAATTTTATAGCAATAAAAAAAATCGATAGATGAGATTTATTTTCGAACGTGACGTATTAGAACACGCGAATTAGACCGATATAGAAGAAGTTTCTCGAATGAAATCGGTGGTCAAAATAGCAAAAAAAAAAAAACGTCGACGAATCGCAAGAATCCAGTAACCAGGAGGAAGTTCGGCGGAGCTCACGTAGCACCTTATCGGACATCTAAAATCGAAACAGCGGTTGGGACGTGCCGTTGGAAAACGCCGTGAAACGAGCTCGTGAACCCGTCAAACTCGCCTTCGATATCGACAAACCTTTATTAATGTCCCGATGTACCGGGCACACGGACAAATCGGCGTAGAATATCGCGAGCCTACTCGCGGATTCTTGGCCGATCGCCAATCACGATCACGATCACGCTCGAGTGGCTTTGCAGCTGTAGCTCCCTTAATGGACTCTTCCTCTAATCCTGCTCCTGATCCATGAAAGAAATGGACAAGAAGGGAGGAGGACACGGCAGAGGTACAGACCGATCGAGTGTCCGGCTAAAGATACGTGACCAGTTTTCGAGAACAGATCACTTCCAGCATCGTGGATCACGGTAATTACGGGAGACCTCTGCCATCCTTCATCTCTGCATCGACCATCTCTCTCTTCCGTCTTTCGTATTCTCTTTGGGTCGATTCTCGTTTCCTTACCTCTCGATATCACGTTTCAGATTGAACGATGCATCCTGTGGGTTTTATTTGCTCTTCGTAGGACATGACGCACCTTGTGCGTCATCTCATCGGATCAGCAATGATCATCACGTATCTCGTGGAAACGACGGCCTTATCCCAACTATAAAAAGACCGATTGCGTTCCGTATGTTTCTTGGAAACAAATAAATGACGCACCATGTGCGTCTCGTGAAGAGGTTCACAATCTCACGCATTTTATGAAAGGACTAAAGACGCACCTTATGCGTCTTGTAGAAATATTCGCAATGAGTCTCGATATATTTCGTAAAAGGATCGAGGACACACCTTATGCGTCTTGTAAAGCAGGTAATAACATACCTTATATGTCTTGTAAAGAGACAGATGACGCACCTTGTGCGTCTTAAAAATAGATTGACAATAAACCTTATGCATCTTGTAAATATATGGCTGACGCACCTTATGCGTCTTACAAATTGGTCGACAATAAACCTCGTGTATCTCGTAAAGATATAGATGACGCACCTTATGCGTCTTGCAAAGAAGTTGACAAAAAATTTTATGCATCTTGTACATATATGGATGACGCACCTTATGCGTCTTATAAATATGTTGACAATAAACCTTGTGCATGTCGTAAAGATATGGATGACACACCTTCTGCGTCTTGCAAAGAGATTGACAATAAATCTTATGCATCTTGTAAATACATGGATGACGCACCTTATGCGTCTTGTAAACAAGTAGACAGTGAACTTTATAGACGACTTGTGAAGAGATTAACGATGCACTCTCTACATTCCTATAGTTCTTCTGTTACGTATAACTAACGTTACATGTCTCGTGAAGAAACTGACGACATACTATTAATAATATCTTGTAAAGAGGTTAGTGACACACCTGGTGTGTTTTATGTAACAGGACAACGCAACCTAAGCGTTCTGCGAAGAGATTGATGACGCACCGTATGTGTCTAATATCCCATTTATCTTGAGTAACGAACGATGCAATTTGCATAGCTAGCAAACATTAACAGGGCAGAAATATCAACATTAATTCGTAAAGAGTAGTTAAAAATGAGAAGTTCGCAACTGTTACGACAACTGGAAAAGAAGTTTCAATTACCGAGGATTATTCTATAAGAAGATTTCAGTTTCAAACGAAATATTTATGAAACGAGAGAAAGAAGATTAGCAAAAGCTGCTAAGGTTCACGTTAAATATACCGTAAACGAATGTAAACGGTAAACGTGTTCTAAAATCATTAAGTCACATGTAGAGCCATAAAAGGAGGATAATACGAGAGAAATTCGTTGGCAGTTTGAAATTTCTATCGATCCGTGTTCGATAGACGGAACGAGGCAAACAAATAAGGAATCATCGAACGGAACAGCGAATCCCCGACAGTAAAAACAGTCCATCGAGGAATCGAAAGCACCCTCTGTGTTTGCGCATACACACGGGTAAATGTCCACAAAAGCATACTAGAAACGAGAACGGATAGCAGAAAGATCTTTCGATCCTGACGAAAGAAGAAGAAAACGTTTCCTTCTACTGGGGAACGAGTAAACGTTGACCTTTCGATGGCACACTTTCCCAATGGCGACGGAGGTCTCTCGTGCAGACCTCTGGTATCCTCTTCGCCACGTGACACACATAGTTCAACACTCGACCTATCGTATCTCGCGATATTTTACGAGGAAGCGTTCGTCCACGAAGAAAGTCCTGAGGAATGTCGACAGCATCGAGACGCTTCGATTGTGCAATTTCTCTTTCCTATATTTCGAGAACGCAGCTGTAAACATACAGTTGCTCACCAAAGTATTCGAACACTGAAATTCTATGCTGTTCGACGAGATACAGGCGTTCGACGCCTTTATACTGCAACTACAATAAGACAGAACTTTTGAAGGAAGAAGAAACTCCGACAATTATTAACTAAAAATTGAAACAAAGATATAGAGAGTATCACTTTTACTATCACAAAGTTAACCAGTAGTCTTAAAGGCTCACGCGTGTACCGTGTGAAATGACTGCAACTGCTCGATTACTATTGTACGTCCTAATCGAATCGAGAATATCTTAAAGACCTCGAGACAGGATGGATAGGATCATTCAGATCAACGAAATTGATTTTCCGCTTGCTCGGCTGTAAGAACAATAGACTACTTCAAGTAGATATCGCAATACAGAACTCCCATTCTACGGTGCACCCACTTGACGGAGATTATCATTCGCGTAATCGAAAGCGTTAGATAGCGCAATTTGTAGTTTTTGTGAGAACTATGATAAATTATACGATTATAAAACGCGTAAAAGATGTGTTGGAATTGTATAAAATTTTGAGTAGGTACAGCAGAATTTCTGTGTACGATTCCGTAACGTGGCACGTGACATTTAGTGTTCGTTCGGAGAAGTACACGTCGCGAAAGTGTCAGAAGTCTGAAGCGAACACGAGAGAGGCAGCCTCGAATTTCTGCCAATTATTGGGATTACACGCGAACTGCGGGTTGCATCGCAACGGATCACGGCGTTTATTAGCGGCGAAATTTCGCCAGGGAATTTCGAGCCTCGCGAAGCAATCTTTCTCGTGCCGTGTTTTCACCGCGCGATGCAATTAGCAGGACCACTGCGGTAATCATCGCGCAACATGGCCCGATTTAAATGATCGACCGTTTATCTGTAGTAAAAATTTCACGTGCTTATTACTCGACGGTTATTCCTCGAAATGTTCGTAAAACCGATGAAAAAGAAACTCTGATTAAAAATAAGATCGTCCGTTGATTAGGAATGGAAAATAAATTGGCAGACGTAATGGCTGTTTTATGTCGGAAGCGATCGATATAAGTACTCGCCGATAAAAATTATACTAACACGCTGGCTTTTACGGTGGTAACTGGCAATTAAAATTAATTACACCCCGGTAATTGATGATATCTTGATCAAATAAACATAACAATCGAATAAAAATATCTTGATCAACTTTATTTTCACACCAATGTATGATATCAGATGTATATAGCGCATCAAAAGCTTAAATTAATAAATTAAACTTACTATATTTGTAGAGCTGTAATTATCTATATTCTCAAATCTATATGTATATCTTTATACAACTAGATAAATTTCTACTTAAAACTTCAGATCCCAATTCCACGTGGCAACAATATTATATTTCAACGTCCATATAATCAAAAACTAAATCTTAATATCACTAGATCTCGATATTATCAAAACCCAATATCAATACATGTAAGTGACATTCAAAAATCCATACAATCTTAATATCTCTAGATAGTAATAACCCGACACCTCATCAAAGATCTGACATCTATAGATAACTACTGCATCATGTTCAAAAGTTCCTAGATTTAAATAATATCAAGTGCCAATATCCCTAGGGCTCAATGACAAATGCAAATATCCTAGGCCTCAGAAACATGATATCTCTATATTTTAAGATCCCAGCAACACCTAAACACAATATCTTCAGATCTCGACAACATTAAACTCCAATATCTCTAGATCCCAATAATATCAGTACCAATGTTCCTAGATCCCAACAATATCAGTACCAATGTCCCTAGATCCTAATAACATCGAATCCCAATATCCGTAGATCCCAATAACATCAGATCTCAATATCTCCAAATCTCGACAACATCAAGTGCTAATGTTCCTAGAGTTCAGCAACATCCAGTCCCAATATTCTTACAATTCACCAGCATCAAGTCCAACATTCCTACATCCCAATAACATCAAATTCCAATATCCTTAAGTACCAATCTCCTCATCATGCTTAAATACCACTAAATGCCAGAATCCCTAGTAAGGATTCGGTTAACACTATAAAGAGCAATGAAGGCGTTAACGGGATTAAAAGAGGAGGATGCAGCAGAACTCTTTAAATTCAAATATCTCGAACGTTTTGTCGCGGAAAGTTTCAGTCTGCTGGGGAATAAAAGTAAGTTGGAGAACTAATCAAGAAAGAATCGCCGCAGTAAACCCCGGTAGCTCGGTGAACCGTCTGGGGAACGTCGGAACAAACAACTGGAACGCGAACAGAGACACGATGCCGGATATAAATCCGGCCACTCGATGTCACGAACGAGCGGCGGGAATAACAGAAGGACGACACGAAGCGACGCGACGCGTCGCGACGGTGGGAGAAAGTTAGCAAAGGGCTAGGCTTTTTGGATATCCGCCAGAAACTGGAACGACCGTAGGAAAACTCTGCAGTGGAGTCGGATGTTTCAAAGGACTCGCGCACTGCGAAAAACTGCGGCCCCGCTCGGGATGACTGTCCCCTTCCGGTTCGGAACCGGATACTGCGGAGTCACCAGCCGCAACTCAAAGAGGACTTTCTCAACGGGAAAATGGAATTTTCGGAAATGCTGCAACGACCATGCGAAACGATAATACCGTTTTTCATTCCTATCGGTGTATCACTACCCTGTCCGATATCGTGTAACTTTGAAATCGGATACTCGTGCATACGCGATAATTTTTCACTTTATTTTTTGTCGGAACGAGATATGATGTTCATTTGTTGTTCTATCGGTCGTTTTTATTTATAATTTCTGACTACCTGCCGATATTTATTGTTTGCGATTATACGTCACATATAGAGTTTCTGACTAAATCTCTATATGTGCTGTTTGTGACTACATGTCGATATTAATTGTTTGTAACTACCTGTCTATACATATTTTTTATGACTACATGTTAATATATATTGTTTGCAGTAACATGTTCTATATGTATCGTTTGTGACTACATGTTAACAGAGACTGTTTGTGACTATATGTCATGTATGTTGTTTATGACTATACACATATGCATTCGTATATGCATATGTCCACATATGCATATCGTTTGCAACTGTGTCAATATATATTGTTTCTAACTGCAAGTCAGTATAAATTGTTTTTACCTACATGTCCTATGTATGCTATTTGTGTCTACATGTCAATATATGTTGTTTGCGACTACATGTCAATATATGTTGTTTGTGACCATACGTGAATATATATTGATTATATGAGACTCCATTACAAAATCATTGGTATACTACAGTTTTTAAATACTCGACAAGGAAACATTTAAATATTTGAACGTAATCGTTTCTTTGTAAACCGCTTCTTTGTACAAAATCGAGAAAAGTCACTTGAACTTCCAAAATTCATTTACAATTCGTAACTCACAACATTGCAGCAAAGAGCACTTCTGAACTCGGTTTCATTGGACCGCAGCAAAAGTCTGAAGAGCTTTTTAGTATACCTTTTAACCTGTTTGAGCTTACAAGAACACTTTCGCACAAAAGTAACAAGTAAAACGTTAATGGTACTAAAATATCATGTAAATAAACTTGCGGATGCAAATTCTAATTACAAAGTCTCTACGTATCCTATTATTCCTAACTTTCGTGAACTTTCTAATACACCTTAACCTGTTCGAGCTTGCAAGGACACGTTCGCGCAGGAGCAACAGATAGAACGCTGAAGGTATGTAAATGTCGTATAAGTAAAATTGTGGATGCAAGTTCTAATTACAAGTTCTTCACCTCTGTTATTATTCCTAACTTTGAAGAGACATATAGTATATCTTAAGCTGCTGGAGCTCGTATGGACACTCTTGGAAAGTATCAAATAGAACGTTGAAGTAAAATTGAGGATGCAAATTCTAATTACAAATCTGTGTATTCTATTATTCCTAACTTTGAACAACTGTCTAATGTACCACAACATGTTTGAGAATCCAAAGACACCGTTCACGCAAAAGTGACAAATGAGACGTTAAAAATATTGGAATACTATATTAATAAAATTGTAGATGCAAATTCTAAGTACAAACTTCCTATGTCTCTTATTATTCCTAACTTTGAAGAATACATCTTAACCTGTTTGAGCTCACATCCACGCACATGACACGTCAAGAATACTCATAAATCAACAAAATGTGAATGTATAGTCTGATCACAAATACTTCTATTATTTCCGACTTAGAGCCTTTAAAGAGAGGATACATTAGATGAAAATGTTATTCGAACGTAAACTCGATCGCAAACAGATTTCGAGGCCCATTGAAATGTACATCGCAACGCCTCCTCGTATCGATTGAAATGCACATTCGCGAACGTGCACACACAAATCCGAGAGTCAAGCCTGCAGTCAGAAGCAATTTGAAAGGGAATTAAGATCATAATCCTGGTTCCTACGCGAGCAAATTAAGCCGCGGTCGAGCTACCAGAAATTCTATGGGATGCATTCGGATGCCGGTCTTAAAAGCTCGTCATTGAAACGCAATTAGTGGCGTTTGATGGACTGATAGCGATCAGAAACGTTTATTGAAAGGATGAAAGCTAGAGACTGTTTTGGCTTGACGCTTTATCTGATAACTTTCTTCAACTTGTGCGTGATTATGGTACAGTTATGGACATCTGTTCAACGACAGTTACCTTCCGATTTCATGTTTTATGCGAAGCTGATGTGATGAAGAGATATTTTTAATGATAATTGAAATCATTTTGGAGGGTATCGTTTCAAAATGTAAATGCAGGCGCACTAAAAGCGTGCTGTAAATGAATACTGTTAAGTGGAGAGATGTTTTATTGACTAATTAACCCGTTTATTTTCATTGCAGCGACATGGCCACGTATTTAGGTTAATGTATTTTATAAAGTAAGAAAATGTAGGGTTTATGTTGGTACATTTAAACAGAATTATCACGGACACAGTATCATGTTTTATTAACGTCTACATTTTGTAACAATGTAATGAAAATGAACTTGTTTTCACTGCTGTTACATTTTGGTCACTGTTTAATTCTATTATTAAAAATTCATACATTTCTGTTAATTTTTCGTAGCAAATTTTTCATTGAATAAAGAAGTTCTTTAGAGGTGAAATATGTCATGAGGATCAACTAAAATGTTTAAAATATAAAGTCTTGAATGAATAGTCTTTTCTAAGTCGATAGAACTTAAATATGTTCGATATTTGAAAACGTGGTCTCTCGTAAAAATGACAGATAAGCACGTTAATAATAATGTAAGGATAAATATTAAGTGGTCTAATAAGAATAATGTCAGAAGTGAAACATGAAAATAACAGAGAAGTATTAAGGAGCAAGGTAACTAAATTTTGGACGATATCATGGAGTAATAAGGGCAATAGGACAACGATAAACTCCCTTTTCATTGCACGCTTGTACCGTACGTGACGATAATGTCGTAAGATTGCGCCGATAGCAACATCGTGATTGTAAATGACGCCAGAAATTTAAGTTCAGGTAGTTGGCATAAACTTGTGCATGCAAACACGTACGAATACAGAGAACTCGCATGGTCGATCGTACTTTCGAAGGAAAAACGAATGTAATGGAAGAAAAAGTAATTTGAAATTAAATACAGCTTGTGTAATGTCACTTTCATGCTGTAACGTGATGGTGCTTTAAATTGAAAATATCAAACACATGTTTGTCTGGTGCGGATTAAAGTACGATTACTCGCAACAAATAACTGCAGCTGCGATAACGGTTTTATTCCCAATACCGGTTTGCATTATTTATAATCGGGAATTATGAGATGTCGGACAAGTATTCGTTGCATAAGTACTTTCTTGTTGTTGACACAAATGGGGATTTGAAGGAGAATCAAATTAATGGTAAAATGAGAGGTTTGAAGGTTAACAATTTTCAGATTTTCAAACTTTCACGCTTCGAATTTGCAAATTTCCAAATTTTTTCTAATTTTCTATATTTCGAATTCCCTAAATTCCGAAATTCTCAAAATCCCGAATTCGCTTGTTCCGAAATTTCTGAACTCAGATCCCTAAAATCCCAAATTCTCAAATCCCCAATTTGGGAGTTCCCAAGTTCTCCATTTTCAAATTTCTACTTTATCTAATTCGGTATATTTCGAATTCCCTAAATTCCGAAATCTCAAAATCCGGAATTGCCTTATTCCGAAATTTCTGAACTCAGATCCCTAAATTCCCTAATTTCGAAGTTCCCAAGATTTCTATTTTCAAATCTCTAAATTTTCCAATTTCCATGCTTCAAATTTCTACACCCCGACACTTAAATCGCCAAATTCCCACACGTCCAATTCCTAAATTTCCACCTCCCATCACCCATACCCAACTCTCTAAATTTCCACATACCTAAATTTGCAAGAATCCCTAATCCATACATATAAAACTATTACTAAAATATAACCCACTCCGCACAAAACCACATGCAAAACACCGAGAACAATATTCACAGAAATACTCACAATAACTGAAAGCAATCAGGAACAATGTAGCTTGCCGTAGCCAATCAATCGGAAGCGTTTCGGATGACGGTATCCAAACGTCGCGTTATATGACAGAGTGCCAAAATTTTCTGGATTCACCATCGATGCTAACAATCGTGAACGAGAGCGGAGTTTTCACAGAGCGAAAATCCGTTGGCAGTATTCACGAGCCGGTAGTCCAGTCGTAGTTGTGTCCGAGAATCGATACGATAAACGGAAAACCGAGTGATAAGACAAGCCGCACTGCGTCAACATCAATTATCTACTTGTGCTTGGACAAGAGATATCGTTTGGCCAAGTTGAAATCGGACGATCGTTTCACGTGGTCGGTTTGGCCAACGTAGCCGATTCCGAGCACAAATGAATTTCAATGCCGACACTGTAACTGGCCTGTTTACAATTCTATTTCCATTTGTTTTCAACGCGGCGAATCGGTCGCTTCTGTTTTTTGGACGTTCTGTTGTCTGGTCGTAAAGGTAGTTACTGGTTTGGGTTAAGATGCATGTTTTCATTGCATTGTGTTGCTATCTTGGTGTTTGGTAATGTGGAGATTTTTCATTTTTAGATATTCTGGTATTGGAATTTTGGAATTTGGTAATTTGGAAGGTTCAAGATTTAAAAATTTAGATTTTTGATAGTTTGGAAATTTGATAATTTGGGAATTTAGAAATTGGGACATTAGATATTTGATAAATTAGAAATTTGGGAAATTGTTCATTCAGGAATTTGGTAATCTAGCAATTTGGGGTCCTAGGGATTTGGTAATCTAGTTACTTAAGCTAGAAATTTGGTTATCTAGGGACTTGGTAGACTAGAAATTTGGTAATCTAGGGATGTGGTAATCTAGAAATTTGGTAATGTAGAAATTTGCTAATTTACAAATTTGGTAATCTAAAAATTTGGTAATGTAGAAATTTGCTAATTTACAAATTTGGTAACCTAAGGATTTGGTAACTTAGTAATTTTATAATATAGAAATTTGGTAATCTGATTTATGAATGCAGAAGCGCAATTTACAAATGTAAAAATTAAAAAGTTGAAAGTTTAAGAAATGCAGGTCCACCTCCACAGCCCCGAAAGCAGGGAATTATCAAAGTATCACTACATCAATGTAATACAAACTAAAAGCTACAAGATCACCCGGTATCTCTGTATCAAATATCTCACAAAATATTCGAATCACTGATTAAAATATGTACGTATTGTCTGTATCATGTACTGAGCCCTTCTATCCACGAATATTGCTTTAATTGGACAAATTCCAATCAGTTGAACAGTATAGAGAACAGATGGTCGTTGAAAGCAATCTACGTATAAAACGATCGATTTTAGTCCGAGAAATCAAAGATACCGGGGTCACCAAAGTTTGCTTAATTTACCCCGACGAATAATTCAGGGAATAAATCTAACGCGATGTTTCACCTTGTTTGCCTCCGTCAAATTACTTCTCATGGAATACTATTTCGGTTTTACGCTTTTTATTATTTCACGAAAGTGGAAGTTTGTTTAGTGGATAATTACGCGTTTCACGAAGCAATCGTAGAATTAACGGGGTAAAACTAGTTTAATTTACTTCTGGTTCGTCGAAGATAATAACGGAATTCGTGTTTTCTCGTGAATTTTCGTGGAATGACTTTATCGAGTTCTCGTTTTGTCAAATCATATCGGGGGAGATTAAAGTTTGGTGAAATGTTTGGGATAAGCTGATCAAATATTTAAACTGATTATGTATGGCAATAATTTGCTCGTGAATAAATCTATATTTCCACTAAATTAATCCACTGCCTCATTCCATTTTGATCGAAATGAAATGACCTGGTTGAATCTTGGTGAACAAATTTTCTGTTATACAACTTTTTATTGTCATTGACATGTATGTATATTAATAATGTAATATCGATGTGTACATATATTAACAATGTAATATATGTACATGCACATGCATTAGTAATGTAGTTTTAATATGTACGTACAATAATAAAGTAGCATTAACATGTACGTATATTAACAATGTAATATATGTATACACACATGCATTAGTAATGTAGTTTTAATATGTACGTACAATAATAAAGTAGCATTAATATGTACATATATACACAATACAATATTAACATGTACGTATCTCCATTTTATATTTAAGTACGCCTATGTACACAAATATAAAAACGTTTTTGGGTTATAAAATATTTACATGCGTCTCATACATGTGCACACATATGACAATCTTATCCATCATATAATTTCATGAATTTCTTAATATGTATATATATACACAATATAATATTAACATGTACATATTTCCATTTTATGTTTAAGTACGCCTATGTATACAAATATAAAAACGTTTTTGGGTTATAAAATATTTAGATGCGTCTCATACGTGTGCACACATATGACCATCTCGTCCATCATTTAATTTCATAAATTTCTAAAAAATATATAAAACCTATACATCTAGTATAACCTAACCATATGCCTGAAGATGCAGCATAAATAAAAATAATGAAAAAATTTGTAAAATCTCGTTTGTAATCTGACAGATCTCACGTGCTATTTACCCCGAAAACAGCATCGCAGAAAATATTATTCAAGCATATCGTAGGAGGATCATTAGAGGGCAGATTCAGGAAAGTACGCTTCATCCTTCAGCGAGTCGTCACGTTGACGTCCTTATCGGCGCGATCTTCATCGTGCGAGTACACGATTTCGCGACGAATTTGCCAAAGAAGCTCCTCGGGATTAGATTACGGCATAAGCGGCTTATTTATCGCTGCGGCGACGAGGATTCGCGAGTGCATCGCAATCAACACGCCTGAAAACGCTTCGTTCTCGCGTGAATCCCGAGGAGGAAGGTGTCGACGACGAGACCGTCGAGCGTTCCCCATTCGGTTTTTCGACGATTACATTCCAGACACGCGAGCATTCGAATTTACAGCGTATTCCGAAGCAGTCATCGCGCGGAAACAGGAGATCTTCACTTGATGAAGACGCCAGAATGAAGAGACACGAAACTCGTTAAACGGAAGAGAAGTTCTTAACGCTTTGATGCGATAATTACATATTTCTGTTGCTTACCGGTGAAACTGCGAGATTCAAAATATTCTGCGATATAAAACGGCTGCGTATCAACTCGTGATAATATTTTCAACGTTCGATTGTTTACGGAAATTTTTAAAGGTTTGAGATAAGTTTTTAACCTTTATAGGTTAGGTTCTGAAGCTTAGAATAGAGTAAATATTGTTTATGACGATAGTTTTTAATCTGTACAAGGTTATTTTTATCTTAAAATAGTCATTTTTAATTTGTTGTAAGTATAGTTGGAACAGCTGGTGAAATCACGTGTATGATTACAGTTTTATCGTGACGTAGCCACTCTAGATTTACTGTAAACTTATAACTTTGTCAGAGAAATGAAATAATCTTGATTAATGACTTAAATGAAAGTAAGAAGTTTAAAATTGAATATGAAAATTCTTTCTATACTTTCACAATTTTATAAAAATATGAACGTATTGTTAAATATATAAAACGTTAATATCTTCACAATGTCGATTATACCGAAAATCATGATATTCTTTGATAAATATCCCATAAACAGGAACTTTGATAACGAATTTTCATACAAAATATTTGTCCTCAATGTTGAATAATTGTCACACTGTCGAAACGTGAGACCTTGCAATTATTCATATCGATCAGTAAAACGACTTCAAACAATCGAAAAAGATATAACGTGAAAGTGCGTGATATTAATAAATAACATTCCTCATGAATCGATGTAAAAATCATTGCAAACAATATACGAAAGTGTTCGTATCCTTTCCACAACATATTTCACATCGTTTTGCAATTCAGATAATGAAAACCAGAATTATATATAATCAGAGTGAAAACATTTCGTAGCCCACGAAATTCTGAACAAAGAAAAATAAAAGAAACAGATGTAGATTTTAATTATCGGCGAAGAAGGTGACCTAGTTTACAGAGGCAACGATAGAAATTAACAATTTAAATTAATAATTATTTTTAAATGCATCGAAGGAAACCTGTCCCTTGCAAGAAACTATCTCATGCTACGCAATAATTAATGAGTTCAATGTTATCTCTTGTTCATTTCAATTTACATTTCACTTGTTCCATTAATTACGCTGTGTTCAAATTCATTTATGCATTACCCTGAATTCAACGCGATTCTCAGATCCCCGTGCTAATTATATCATCTTGAAACGTTTTGCAAACAGAGTATCACAATTGATAAGGAGCGATCAAACAGTTGTAACTGAAATTTCAAGAAACGATAAAACTGTTTCAAAATTGCAACACGGTGATCTTGCAAAAGATAATGCTTGATAAGTGAACGATACATTCTTCATCCTCGTATAAACAATCCTTCAGTACTTCTACGAACTGACCTTAATATTTCGATAATTCACCATCTTAACTTTAGCTACGGTTTTCGACAAATTTACAGTCTACTTTTAATTTGAGAAACTTGAGAAGTTCTAAATTTTCAAATTTTAATAAACACATATTACCTAGAATTTAGATATATTTTAAACAGACACTCAAATTATTTTTGTGATACAAAGTAGCATAGCAATAATAACAAAAGCAAAATTATTTCTTAATAATTGAGTTATTCTTCAAATATTAACGACCTATTCACATATTCAAGAGAACGTTCGACTCAATTGCTTTCACAATGGCTGACTCAGCTTCCAATCGACACCAATAAGAAGCTTATTAAAAAGGGAAAACCATCGCTGTAACTAGGATTCTAGGTAACGAATTAACAAAATATTCTGTTAGGTATGTAAATAAACCTGTCGTAAACCTGTGTCGAATCGAGGAAAGCCAGTGATCGACCACAGGAACCTTGACAACATTCAAACGGCTCGTCTATGGAATAATTGAACCGGATAGGCCGTTTACGATTCATAGAGACGTCAATGAAATCACTATTGAAAACGCAGAAATCACTATTACTATTACCTTTCGTTTTTTCCTACATCGGTCGAATCATTTCCTTTCACTGTTTCGTTTTTGTCTCTTTGTTCCGTTCTGTTCCATTCTCTATTTCTCTACGTTTTTCATATTTTCCTATATTTTCTACATTTTCTATATATTTCTTCGTTCTTTTTTTTAAATAATAAACTAATACTTCAAATTCAATTTCAAACGAATTAATCTTTTTAATTCCTCCCAAATTTATTAATTTGTCAGGTTTCATGTCAAACCGCAATATATTTTCGAAATCTCAAGATCAAAAAATGATCTACGTTATAATTTATATATTCTTTTGCAAATAAACACAGTAATAAATCACAAATCCCTGTCCCAATATTGTGAACCCAAAATTGAGACGTACATATGATCAACGTTAAAACAAAGGCTCGGTAAATAAATTCCAGACACGGAAGCAATTTCTCCAGGCAAGTTTATCGAAAATAAAATTCATCTCCTTCAAGATGGCATTTTAACCAGCGAAAGCTTGCTTTAAATCAACGACATTCCAGTGTAATAACATTAAACATCAAAATGACGTCACGAGAGATCAAGCCTTTGTAAAAAATCAGCTGCTATAAAAATTATAGCAAATAAACCTTGTATCTTAAGTATGACAAACGGTCCTAAACGGGAAAAACAGATTATGAACACTGTTGATACTTTGTAAATAAAATAAATTCTTCAAATGGGTTAGTAGCAAGGTTGCAGAATTATTGAAATAGTATTAAAAATAATCTGTATGTATCTTCTAAATTTTCATAGGTTGAGTAAAATAGGAACAAAATTGTGGGAGAAATTCAGAGCAATCAAAATAGTAGAACTACGTCATTATTGATCATTTTTCTTAAAAAATTTAACTGCTTATCAATGTTGTCGTAACTTAAAAATTTCATTTACAACTCAAAAATATTAAAAATAGAACAGAGTGCTATATACTGTAGAATATGAAAAAGTGTACTATACTGTCAACAATTTTTCATATAATTCAAAACAGTCACAAAAGTCCCAAAATAAAAATTTATATTAATAATTTCTAACACTGAATAAATAATAATAATACTGTGACGAAGATTGATATCATTAGAAAGAAAGGTTCAGAAAAATAGAAACAACCTAGAATTTAAAAGAAAATTACAGATTGTAAGAATCAAGATATTCGAAATAATTAGATGATTACTCACATGTGTTAAAGAAAATGGGCGAATCCAAACTCGGAACACGCACGAATAGTTTGTTCGTCCACGCGTTAAAATCACTCACAAAACTCGCGGATTCACTGACCACGAGGTCGACACACGATCGAAACAAAGGAACCACGGAAGACTAGAAGCACGATGCAGAACCGGCATACCTGGCGACGACCAGGCGTTTACTGAAAGCGTATGGCGGACGAAGAACACCGGCTACACCTGTGTACCATGAAGAATCGTAGGTAGGAGAAGCTGAGGAGAAGGAGAAGACACCGACAGACCCGTGACCTTTACGTGGCAAATATGTTTATCGCGATGAACGATACGTGAACAGCTGCTCGAAAATTAGTGGAGAAACTGCACACCCTAATTTTCGGCCAATTGATTTCTTATCGTGTATACAATTGTATAATATCTTCTGATTACTTAACGTAATGTGATAACTTCAATTACTGCTGTGACAACCACTTTGAGATAACGATATTGTGATAACTTAATTTTCTATTCACTACTTTAATCTTCGTATTAATTACTTTGAGGATGATTCAGTATCTAATCTGCTCGAGATTGCAATCATGAGCTCTGGCAGTGATTGATTAACTATTTCATAGATTTCTAAATTCTACTTTAAAGACATCACTTACACAATTTTATATTCACGTAATCTTGAATTGTAAAAGTACAAAATTTAAAAATATAGTTTATAAAATGTTCTATGAATTACAAGGTTAAAAAAGCATAGTTGAAACAACATATTTTTTAAAGTGAATATCATAAATTGTAATATTACGTGATTTTAAAGGAGAGTTAAAATAATGATGCGCTCTCGTGAATAAAGATAGATCTACTCTTTCGCATCTTTATCGAAACAGAAATATTTTCAGTTTTTTTTTTTATGTACGTTATTTAAGAGAATTAACGTTAAAATAATTCATGACAGAATTCTTTTAGCGCTATCTATAAAGCAAGGGCATAGAAGACAAACGAGAGAAACTCGTTCTGAAAATAATACGAAAAGTATCATCAACGAAGCGCGAACAAAATATGCAAACCTGTTCTCCGAGGGGGAAATGCAACGTTCCCGATGACCTTTGCACGAAAGTCGAAGACCTTCCGAAGCAGCAATCTTACCAATAACACAGAAACCATCGTGAATTCTCGACGTTTTCCGGAATTAAACCGTAAACCGTCACGGTTCCACCTGTTGAAAGTACAGCCAGCAGATAATTTATCTTAGGACGAGTCAGCCTCGAAACAACGAACTTCACTGTTACGACAAACTTTGACGACGAAGAAGAAGAAGCGTTTCTTCGAACATTTCACGACAGTCTTGATAATACACCACGAACGAATGAATAAGAATGCGATTCACCAACTTTGGACAAACGACCTGTCTCCGCTTGGGAAATTCATCTTCTTATTGGCAGAAAATGCCTTCTTCCTAGAACATCATTAATGTTCAGCCTTTTAGAAATTCAATTTTAATGCTCCCATTTAATTCCTGTCTTTTGTTCGATTCGGTACAAAACTTTTTTACTCGTGTTGCACTTTTAAAGTGTGTGACGTTCTTCCACTTTTTTTTAAGTATAAGTTGCTGTTTCATTTTTGGAGCATAAGTCACTGTTTCATTTTTGATGTACAAGTCGTTGTTTCATTTTTAAAATATAAGTCATTGCTACAATTTTGAGGTACAAGCACCTGTTTCATTTTTGAAGTACAAGTTGTTGTTTCATTTCTGAAGTTATAAGTTGCTGTTTCATTTTTGAAGTACAAGTCGTTGTTTCATTTTTAAAATATAAGTCATTGCTACAATTTTGAGGTACAAGCACCTGTTTCATTTTTGAAGTACAAGTTGTTGTTTCATTTCTGAAGTTATAAGTTGCTGTTTCATTTTTGAAGTACAAGTAGCTGTTTCATTTTTGAAATACAACTTCATGTTTCATTTTTAAATAAGTCATTGTATAGTCCTCTGCAGACCACATGTTTGTTTAACATTAATTTAAAAGTTGAACCGCAATTGACATTTGGAGAATGTATTAAACTCATAGAAGTTCGTTATAGATTTAATTATGAACATCGTGGTGCTAGAAGAGGTAATAGCGCCATATAAATGGGGCTCGAAAAATTCAAAAATCCGAAAATCACGCGAGAAATTGAAATTTCGAAGTAGCAAGTTTGAACGAGAAAAATGTGAAAATATCCATATGATGACAGAGCAAAAGAGGAAGCAGCAACGAGCAAAATATCGATGCTGCTTGCTGCAGGTAGAAAACGATTCCCTGTTTCATTACCGTGAGCCCGGTGTATTGTATCGACCAGGGAACAAATTGCTTCCTTCCATACGGTTTTCGAATTGCGGATACCATAAATATCGGTCCACCTACGGGAATTCGTCGGCCGGAATTCGCTGGCCAACCTAGCCAGGAATCGTAAGTTATCGAAACTCGCGAGAAGAATTTAACCCGTACAAAATACAAGCACAAATAGGAACGATAAAACGCGAAAGATTTGACTTGCGAAGAAACACCGGAATTTTATAGCCAATTTCTTCTTTCGAGAAGAAACATGAATGGCAACAATGATTTTATTTCAAACAATGAGGGTGATACTGACAGGAGATTATTTCTATACCTAAATGAAATAATTGGATCTTTTACCTGAACGAAAATCGACAAGAGTTTATTTCTGTACCTGAACGAAGATTTATTTCATCTGTAAAATTAACGAAGAGTACGAACGATAAAAATAAGCGAAGTAAAATATGCAGGATTTCCAAGTTACCATTTTGTTCGTGCAAAGTGATGCTGACATTATTAGGTCATATCCGTGACGTCGATATTTAGCTAATAGAAGAATTTGATTATTCTAACAATCTCGAGTTTTTAAAAAATTAAATTTTTACATCTGGGTAGGAAATCTGCACTTTGATTAAATTTATTCGGTCAAAAGTTCAGTACCTACTTGTACTTAGAATTCGACTATTTATACTAGACTTGTATTTAGGACTTCGGACATAAATTAACAGAGAATATAATATTATAACATCTACAATTATTTCTCTTAGTTAGTAGGTTAAAAGAATCATCTGAAAGAAACATTCCTGAAGATAACGAAAGAAATAGTGAAATCAGAGGAAACGAATCCAATAGATAATCGCAATGTCCTCAGCGCCATGTCAGAAAGGAGACGTTCGAAAATAAAAGAAGAGCAGTGATTCAAACGTTCCCTTCTTTCCGTCGTTTTCACGTTATTCACCGTCATGTTTACGACGAAGCTTTTATCGGGAAAATACATAGACGGAATATCGAAGGGACATTATACTCGAGGTAAATCGTGTTCCTCGCGAAAGTTGATATCGACCGGTGAAAATTTAAGCTCAGCTGGAGGAACGAGTCGTTCAAGAAGTCCTTCCACAGATTAAACTCTCTCGAATCGGGCAAATGAGACGAAGATCATCGACCGTTCGTGCCATCGATGCTCCACAAGTACATCCTTAATTCTGATTAAACGCAATCTACGAACGGAGAGGAGAGTTGGACCCCTATCGTTCGGTCTCGAAGCAACCGGAGAAAAGTTTTCTGGGTTCCTTCTCCAACAACTCGAAGATCGAACGGTTCGAATCGACTGGACCGAGATCCTTTCTGTTTGCCAATTTAAGACTTTCCTATCGTGCAAAAGTTTCGTGTATTTGATACGTGGATTGGAACGGACAGGAACTGCGAGTTTGTTGTGTGATTAAAAGAAGAAAAATTGATAGGTAAACTTTCGTGATAGATAGCGTTAAATGCTTGTAACACGTAGCGGTATTGTAGAGGTCTTCAGGTTATTTGTATTTGTATTTGAGATACTTGATTATCAAAGTGATTCAATTGACTCTCTCGTGGAAGGGATATTATCGCTAGTTAGTGGTTGGTGGAATTTTAGATTAATTTGGGAATTTTGGGATTTGAAGACTTTGGGGTTGTGGGAGTTGTGGACTTAGAGATTTAGAGATTTGAGCAATCTGGAATTTAGGAATTTGGGGATTTGAGAATTTTAAATTTAGAAATTTGGGGATTTGAGAATTTTTAATTTAGAAATTTGGGGATTTGAGAATCTTAAATTTAGAAATTTGGGGATTTGAGAATTTTAAATTTAGAAATTTGGGGATTTGAGAATTTCACATTTAGGAATTTGTGGATTTGAGAATTTTAAATTTAGAAAGTTGGGGATTTGAGAATTTTAAATTTAGGAATTTGGGGATTTGAGAATCTCAAATTTAACAATTTGGGGATTTGAGAATTTCACATTTAGGAATTTGGGGATTTGAAAATTTCAAAATTAGGAACTTGGGGATTTGAGAATTTCAAATGTAGGAATTTGAGGATTTGAGAATTTCAAAATTAGGAATTTGGGGATTTGAGAATTTTTAATTTAGGAATTTGGGGATTTGAGGATCTCAAATTTAGGAATTTGGGGATTTGAGAATCTCAAATGTAGGAATTTGGGGATTGAGAATTTCAAATGTAGGAATTTGGGGATTTGAGAATTTGGAAATATCAGGATTTGATTTGCAAATTTGGGTATCTAGAAATTTGGGAATGTAAGAATTCAGAAATATAGAAATTTGGAAAAGGAACTTTTGTAAATTTGTGAATTTAGGTTTTTGTAAATTTACTACTTTAACAATTCAAAACTTCATAAATTTAAAAAAAAACTGCAAACGCCATATTTCCTAGAAAACCTAGCGTACTATAATAGCGTATTCTAAAATAGCCTATACTAAACACTTGTTATAAGCTTAATAAAACCGCACACGAGCTTTCATTGATTCGAAATTACAAAGAAGCTATCGATCAAACACCTGGGTAATACCTACCATAAGACTAATCACAACATTATTAAATCAATTACATAATAGAACGTCTCTGACTTTCCGATAATAGCCACGCAACACGATTGCTATTAATGTCGCTAACGAAACGACTAACAGGATTTCAAGAAAACAACGTCATAGTCTGCAACTGGTATTACATTCCCATCAATAATTGATTAACCAAAGACAATATAGTCTTTCACAACAGCTATGACATCACTCGTCCTCTTCTGGCTAAATGTTCGCATATTCCATGTATCGCAAATTGATAGGATTACACATAAATGGAGATTGTTTCATAAATTTCATTTGTTCCGCAGAAAAAAACAGTCTTTCAGTAGTTAAGACGACAAGATTAATGTATGCACAATTTATCTAGCAAACAGCTTCATCCTGTTGTATTTCTTCTTGGAGCTGATGAGTTTCATAATTGATTGCATATCCGGATCGTTTTTATGGGATAATTAATAAATCGGATGAATAATTTTGCAAAAGTTTCAATTTATCTTTATAGTCTTGTAATGATTCTCGAGGACAGATATTTGTGGACTCGTATAAACTTAACATTAAAAAATTTACATTTTTATATGTTTAATAAATTATGCGTTACATTCTACCCGAGCCATTCTCACGTTCTAAAGATTTTACGATATTAAAGATACGTCAGATTATTATTATTTTGATTTATTAATAGAAGCACCTTTAACGCGTAATTTCATTTACCTGTTACGAGATGTTTAATCGCCATTCAAGATTTCCACTTTCTCTGTTCACTCTTGAACTTTACACAATTATCCGGATTCTATCTTTGTCCTGCACGTTATTTGCTTGCTTTCTTCGCAAGAAATGATCGAAGGACATTTCGACATCGCGCAGTCTTGGAATTCTTCTGACCATAAGCTGGTGCTAATTAACAGGTTTGAAGACCGTGTAGGACGTGCGTCTTACAATGAACTTTTAAATAAAACATACCATAAAAACACGAAGGCTCAACCGAATAATTGCATAAACAATATAATATTAACTATCTATCATAAAAATATCATAACAAAAAAGTTTGTACCAAAATTTTAAATAAACTTCAAAATAAATGAATTTCACAAAAATCTCGAAAACTGTCAGCAGGCTTGAAGATCATGTACGTGCTGTTTTACAATGAACTTTTAAATAAAATATACAAGATAAAACCACGAAGGTTCAACATAATTGTTAATACAATATAATATTAACTACCTATCACAACAAAATCATAAGAAAAAAGTTTGTATCAAAATTTTAAACAAACTTCAAAATCAAATTTCACAAAAATCTCGAAAACTGTCGACAGCTACCGAGACACGTACACAGAATATTCCGCTACGATAAAACAGAACGGTACACGCAACAAAATCACGAACACATTTGCAACATTTCCCACGACCAAAAAAAAAAAGAAGAATAAAAAAACAGAATCCGGACAAATCTACATGAATCCCTTTTTTCCGCGTTTCGCGTTCACCGCCGGCAGAAAATGGACATCGAACCATGAAAATTGTTTAAATAAATGATCATGACTGGTCGCGGCATCGACGGAAAATCGGACTTGTTCAATCGCTATAGGAATATTCGACGGGCCGTATCGACAACGGTGTCAACCCTTCGATACCCACCCCACCGAACAGTGAATATCGTGTGCCGATACGTGTACTATGAAAATACCATTGTATCGACGATCGAATAAGACCATAAGGGTGCTTGTCAACGAGTGAAATAAGGGATAACAGCGTCATCTTGTAAGATTTATGGTAGACAACAGAACCGGGATGGATGGTTTTGCCTGTTCTAACTTTACGATCGAGTAACAAGGCCTCTTAAATCACTGTCATAATTGAGAGGGCTGCGAGAACAATGGAAGACAAATGAATGAGAATAAACGTACCTTTATGGAACAAAAGAAACCACGGGAAGTGAAGTTGCACGAAACCATGTAACGTTGCACTTCCATTTTGTTTAGGTTAAAAACTTTCTAGTTACGCTGGGTTTCTCTGTTTACCCATTGGCGAATTTGTCTACTTTCCAATTTTTATGTTAGTGACATTTTTAGGTTGTCCATTTGTTGAATTCGTAAATTAAAAAATTTCTGAGTTATTAAATTCTCAAGGTTAGATACAGAAAATTATAAACTTTCTGTGTTTCAATAATTTCCAGCTCCTGATGTCTTAAATTTCCAACACACAAATTCACAGCTTCAACAGTTCCACACTTCCTAGTTGCAAATTCCCCAAGTTCCAGCGCTAGAGATTCCAAACGTTCCAACGTCTCAACTCTCCAAATTCCTAAATTCCCAAATTTTCACGTACCCAAATTCTCAGCACCCCAAATACCTTACTTTCCAAATTCCAAACGCCCCAAATTCCAAGCTTCTCAAGTTCTAAACTCCCCAAATTCTCAACTCCACAGGTTCCAAGCGCCCCAACTTCTCAACTCTCCAAATTCTCAAATTCCCCAATTCCAAGCTCCCCAAATTTCGAACGCCCCAACTTCTCAACTCCCCAAATTCCCAAATTCCCCAAGTCCGAGCTCCCCAAATGTCCACTCTCCCAAATTCTCAACTCGACAAGTTCCAAGTGCCCCAACTTCTCAACACCCCAAATTCCCCAATTCCCCAATTCCACGCTCCCCAAATTCCTAACTCCCCAAATGTCCACCATCCCAAATTCTCATCTCCCCAAATTCCAAGCTTCCCAAATTCTAATCTACCCAAATTTCTTACATCCCAAATTCTCAAATTCCCTAATTCCAAGACCTCCAAATTTCCAACTTCCCAAATATCCACCCTCCCAAATTCCCATCTCCCCAAATTCCAAGCTTCCCAAATTCTAATCTACCCAAATTTCTTACATCCCAAATTCTCAAATTCCCTAATTCCAAGACCCCCAAATTTCCAACTTCCCAAATATCCACCCTCCCAAATTCCCATCTCCCCAAATTCCAAGTTTCCCAAATTCTAAAATCCCCAAATTTCTTACTCCCCAAATTTCCAAATTTCCCAATTCCAAGACCCCCAAATTTCCAACTCCCCAAATATCCACCCTCCCAAATTCCCATCTCCCGAAATGCCAAGCTTCCCAAATTCTAAACTCCCCAAATTTCTTACACCCCAAATTCCTAAATTCCCCAATTCCAAGACCCCCAAATTTCTTCCTCCCCAAATATCCACCCTCCCAAATTCTCATCTCCCCAAATTCCAGCTTGCAAATTTCGACCCCTCAAACTCCTTAACCTGCAAATTCCCAACCCAACAAAGTCTCATCCCCAAATTCCGAAGACCCCAAATGTCTTCTAAGTTTCCGGAAAGTAGTTTGAAAAATTGTCGAGCGAAATTAAGTTTGTAGGTCGATCGATCGTCCGGAAGAGGAACGACATTCTGCCGGATGCTCTTGGCCCATTTCGCGCGCATTTGTTTCACCGGGTCCCGGCCAGGCTCTCCCCCGAATTGCGTTCTAAATAATGCATCATTCGTCGGAACGTTTGGCCAGTATGAAATATGGCGAGTATAAAAGTGATGTAAGAGCCTGGGGCTTGTTCGATCGGTGGTTCTATGACAGCGCGTGGCGAAAGCCTTTCATGAAGCGGGAAAAAGAAAAATGAAGCACGGCTGCTGCTCCTCTGGGTATCTGGCGAATTTGCTTGTCAGGAGGAACTGTGATCGTTGCATTTGTCCAAGAATCTTCAGACATCGTAATTCTTACGCTCGGGATGAAACTTATTTCGCTGTCTCGTACGTGTCGGGCAATTTCGATCGAGGAAGATGTATGTTGCGTTCTCGGACTTCTGGAATGGGTCGCGAACTATTTCTCTTTTCTACGTTGCAATTTTGCTGGGAGTAATCTAGGAACTTTTGAGATTTGGGAATTTCGGAATTTGAGGATTTAGGTACTTTGAGACTTGGATACTTTGATTTAGGTACTTCAGTATTGAGATGTTGTAGCATTTGAGGATCTTCAGATTCGATTACTGTGAAATTTGGATATTTATGGATTTGGGGATTTTAAAACTTGAGTGTCAAATTTGGGTACTGTGGGATTTGAGTATTTTGAAGTTTGATTATTATGAAATTTAGATATTGTGGAATTTGGAGATTTTGACGTTAGATTATTATGAAACTTGAGTATTGTGGGATTTTGATAATCTGTGATTTGGGATTCTTAGCAGGATGAGACAAAATTCAGATTAGTACTCTGACCTTAGATTTTCAGAACATTAAAATTTTTGGTTCTCTTTGAAATACAATAATCTGACAATTAAAATTCTTACAAAAGTTTCAGTCCTAAACATAAAGTTCTGAAACTGAAAATTTCGAAACCTCAAATTTATCACAAAACTGCAAAGTCCAGTACAAAAGCATAAGACAATGAAGACCCTTCCTCTATTTCAACAATAGAATTGTATCAGACACAAAAGCGGATATTTACAATGAAGAAAGGTTAATTAAAATGTTAAAAATGTACACAAGGTATGAAAGGGAGAGAATGATACGCTACGTTACGTAAAAACATTTGAAGTTCATTAGCGCAAAGCTTTGCAACGGACAGCGGTAAAATAAAAATGCAATGGATCAAGGGGTGAAAGGATCTTTTTTCATATATTTAAACTCGGACTACATTTCTTTTTCTCTTTGTGATAAAAGTCCAGTACAATATCACGAACTTCGTTTTACACTCATTCTATTATTAGGTGGAACCGTGTTCTCCTAAAGAGACGAGAAATATTAAAACGCAATAAACGAACAATAATTATTGTTCCAACTTTTATTTTATTTATTCCATTATCAATTCTACTATGAGCGAAGAAAAAATACGTGATGTACCGAGATCGTATTTCCACTTTAATTAAAATTGAAGGTAAAATTAATGCAAGAATATCCTTTTGCAGAAGAAAAAATCAAATTTGTATAAGTATTATAAATAAATCTGTTTGAATAATATTGTTAAAATTTTAATAAATTCATTTTAATAAAATTGTTAAAATATCTGGAAATTCGTTTTAACAAAATTGTTATAATTTCTAGAAATTCGTTTTAATAAAATTGTTCCAATTTCAAGGAATTCATTTTAATAAAATTGTTCCAATTTCAAGAGATTCATTTTGATAAAATTGTTATAATTTCAATAAAGCCATTCATCAATTTACGAAATAATTTCAGAATGGTGTTCAATTAATTACTGACAGACGAGACAAGTCAAGTAATTCATGATCTTTCACGGCTTCCGAAACGTGTCGTTTCTGATCGATTAATCTTTCTGGCAATTCGTTCCCAAATATCCGGACGATCACTATAAGCAATCAGCCAGACTTCCTGTTCTTTCTAACCCGTCATTGAAATATTATCAGCGCTGAGAAAAAAACGAAGATGGGTGTGCCCTCGATAGTCATAAACGCGATACTACATGACTGATGAGCCCCGTAGCTTTTATCGCCCTTCCGTTCTCCGTTTCTTTTTAACCCGGAGTCGTTCATTACACGTGACATCTTATTCATTGAGATCACTCTGGGACAGGTGAATTTTTCAACGGGAATGATTCATCTTTTGTCAGCTGGATATGGTAGAAGTAACTTCTTTTGTCGGGTAAATGCAATTTTTATCATATTCTATTTCCAATCTTTTAATATCTTTTTATTGCATTGTAACATATGTGGAGGGTTGTCAAACGCATCATCATTTAGCATAGTAGGTACAATTTTTTACAGTTAAAAAAAAATTATACTGCTTTTATAGGAAATGTTCATATACACTCTGTTCATATAGACTCTCGTTATAATGGTCCAAATATAGGCAATTTTTTTATTTAACAAGCTTGTGTTATTTGAAAGCTATTTAAGGTACTCTAATGTGAAATTTACAGTTGCATTTTAATTTTGAATCTTGACATGAGATTTATTACATATAATTTAAACAAAAAATGGCTAAATAAATACTTGAGGTCCAAAATCATTAAAACGTTAAAAACATATAAAAGTTAAAATCAAGTATTAGTCAAAAAATACATTGGTACAATAAAAATAAAATTGTGCTTCCACATTAATTTTGTACTACCCTTACACTGATGTTGCTCCATATTGCAACTGACATTTTTATTTATCAGTATCGTTCCATCAGTGAATAAATTCCCAATTTTCTCGGTAGACAAAGGGAAACGATACGAAATGAGCCGAGTTCCATCGAACTTTATGCGGGGAGTGCACGCAATCGGTAAAAGATAACGATGTTTAATCGTCCTCCCTTCACGAATACAAATCGTCAATTTCTTCCACGAGCGGCTCGATGTGTCTTCTATAACGACAAGTAATGTTCGCGATCGATCATACCTGGCCAGGGTTTTACAGCCCCTTTTAACCGCCCACGTTCTATGGTAGACGATACGGGGAGAACTCTAATGAACTCGACGACTGGCGGGGCTCTATCACTCTTATCCGCCCGTTTCTCCCGGAACTCGCTACAAAAATTCGCGCCATCATGCAGATTTATGCTCGCAAAATGAAACCTGTTTCCGGGAGCCACTGCAAGAACGTTATTAAATGGCCCGTCGATTTTTAACTCAAACTTACGACAACTTTTACCCGGATTTTTCACCCCACGGATACTTTTGCAGCTACCCCTGCGATTCTGAAATATCATTGTTTCCTCGATCTTGCGATTTCTAATACATTTTCTCTGAAATTTGATAAATTCAGGATTCATGCAATTTTTCGCTTCTTCGTTGATCAATTTTATCGGTCAATTGAGTAAAAACAATTTTTAGGTTAGATCTTGAAATTGTTCATGATAATGGTACCAAATAACACTTATGATTACCCACTTATTTATACCAATAAGTGTTACTGAAAATAATTGTATAACTGTGTAATCGTATGAATGTTCATAATTAAAAATGGCTGACGTTATAGCAAACAGTTCATTATGAAACATAGAAAGTCTAAGACAGTTGATGACATGAAACCGTTGCAAAATACCACTTGTAATATACTAATATGAAGTTGAAGAGTTAGTGGACATTATTGCATAAAGGTATCATGCATGTTTGCAATACAAAATGGCCGAGTTATAGCGAACAGTGACTGATTTAGAAATATAGAAAGTCTGATTCAATGACATGAAAAACCAATTTGAAAGCTGAAGCTTAGGCCTGTGTAAACACTCGATATTCTTAACACAAAATCGCTACCTTGTTAGAATAAGCAAAGGAGCAACTCAGTTACAGTTATGTCAATGAACAAATATGCAACTTTTAATAGTACTACATAATACGTTTACAAAGAAATTTGCTAAAGTGCAGAAAGTTGATTCACTGCCTCAAAAGATCAGCCATATCGACAAATATTAAAGAAATCTTGATGTAATCATTAAAATCAACTGTAAATTAATATACAATACTTTTCGCTATGATATAACAGAACTGCCTAATGTATATCCGTATCATAAATTCATTGCGTTCTCCATTGCGAAAGAAAAATCGATAAATCATACGAAGCACCGTGATATTTGAGCAAATTATACGGGATGCAAATGATTGTAAACCAAAATCCACTCTCTATGTATCATTAATATTCATACTCCGCGTATAAAACACGCATATTGCGCTTTTTTCGCGTACTTTGCGCATCAATTTTTTTTTTGCACGAAGAGACGAATAGCATTTACAGGCTCCTCGATCAGCGTTGTACGCAGAAAAAGGAGCTGGGTGATTTCGATGCTTCGCGTTTGATGGACGGGATACGGTGAGCTCAGGATTTACGGGTGATTTTTATGCAAATTGATCCGAATTACCATGACAATACCGGTTCATAGGTTAGTCTTCTACGACGCACCAACAATGTTCAAATAACGCGGCTCAAAGTTGCTACCAACACGCTTACCTATCATTTTTGTATAATGGCGTTTCGTAACTCGTTTACACTTACATTTCATAATTCATCTCGAAATTTGTATTAAGTTATGTAACAAGTGGGAATGTCCTCTGATTTTTAGGTTAGGATCTCACAAAATTTTATACATTAATTTTAGAATAGTTTGTGATGTCTTTTAGCTACAATTTAATAAATTCATCTAATATAGATATTAATTACAATCATTGACTATGACAGATAAAGTTATAAGGTTATGTGGGACTGGTGTGAAAATTTCAGCATCGTATGAGGAGTGTGTGTCAACGTTAAATTGAATCCAAAAAATAATAGTCACAGTTCTTTATAAATTCTTAAATATGTCTTTCTAAAAGACAGAAGTCTTGTAAGATGAATGTTTGTACAATATCACATGATTTATGAAGTTAAATATGTTTCTAATACTTGAACTATCCAGAAAAATGATAAAATTTGCATAATTTTTGTATGGAATGTCTGACAAGAGATCATAGAAACTTTTATAAATGCCCCAGCGACAAAGGGTTCAAGTACGCGACAAGTACCATTGACCCATTTTTCTCTGTCAAATCCCTCGATTTCGCTCTTCAGGTCGCAGCGTTCTTCCGAAGAACGTTATTTAGCAGAAAGCACTCATTCGCCGGTGGAGTAAACCAGCTATTATAACTCTCAAGAGACGAACAAGCAACGAGCTTACCCCAGCTTTCATAAATCGAGCAACGGGATCTCTATTTCTTGGACAAAGGAACAATGAATGTTACTCCCGAGGAAGGCTGGAATGGTCACTGGAGGGGACTTGATAATGAACCCAAGAAGATACGAAGGTATCGTGGAATAAATCCTGTAGCTTGGAATAAATAATAAAGGAGTAGGGGGATGAGACGGGGGATGAAACGATGCTGAAGAACACAGCGTCGCGTTATCGAGGTCGTTGTGCACGAGCAACTATCAGAGCGAAATATAATACTTCACCCCTGTTCTCTTGACCCTGGAAGCACAAGAGCGCTTAACGAACTGAAAACCGTCTCGAAGATCTTTCCTGGAACGGTCCATTTGCATCCGACCCTTTTCTCCAAGAAAGTACAGGGTGACATTGCCACGGGTGGGTGATTATCTTGCCAGGGTGAGAATTACAAATTTGGGTAATCAAAATATTCACCTGAATTCTGCACTTACAAGGATTACACCAGTTTTTCATAGTAAAATCAAATTTTTATGGAACCGTTATTCATCTGTTCAGGGTGCATGATTTACGATTTACTTTCAAAATAACCGCTTACTAAAAGAATGAGTCGACCTCATCTGTTTAAATGAAATAATATATTCTTGAACATGTTCATTAATGTAATGTAATTGTTTCTTGATGTAAGGTATAAGACTGCTATAAAAACATCAACATAGACATCTAACATGTTTTATTAAAATTTATGTCTTCAAGATTAATATTCAATGTTTGTCTGACCCTTCACCCTGTTTTCTCCATAATTATTTTATTAATTTATATTATAATAATTTTCATACCGATCAACAATTTTATACAAATCAAAACAGTCAACACAATACAAAAATAATGTCTCAACATCGAAACCCTCTATAAGAATGAATTATTTTTTTACTCACAGTTTTGCAGCCAGAACAGAACTTCCTTCGACGAAGCTTCTCCAACTCTGCAAAAAAAAAAGAATCAATTAGTCCATTGAATGAGACTCGAAATTTTATCAAAATTATCGGACAGTATTGTCTAGAGTGATGCCAGTTTCTTTCCGTGTACAATGGCTGGTGTTGCGTTAAAAATTCAATGGCAGTGAAAAGCAGACGTTGAGGGTCGAAACAAGAATGGAACTTGGAAATTCGGCTGCAGCGAAGAAAAAGCACCCTCTGACCTTCGAGCACTCTGGGGACGATCGTTCCATCCCCCTTTTTATTCTTGAGAATTCGACGCCTTTCCCTCTTCACAAAAACTTTCATTCGTCTTTTATACTCCGAACCTTTTTTCTATTTGGTACTGACAAAGAAATGTATTATACTGACGCCCCGGAAATACTGTCGGAAGTACCAACCCTTCTGAAGAGATCTTGGACGTCACATTTGTGGATTTTGTGATTTCAAACGAAATATTAATTTTTATCTTTGTATTTACTCTTGTATGCTAAGTGAGATAAATTGGTGACAACTGGGTTGGTAAAAAAAGATGTATCTAGGGACACTTCGCGTCGCCGACCTTTCGGATTTTTGGTATCTAAAGTGTAGCGTGAACGATGAGTTGAGAGGAAGAAATTTTGGAGTCGCAAAGTTATGAAATTTCAAAGTTCTACAAGTGCAAAATACCGAAATCTGAAGATCTTAAAAATTCAGTGTCCCAAAATTGTGAAATTCGAAGCCTCAGAGTCTTACAATTAGAATTAAAAAATTTCAAAATCTCAAAGTTTTAAACCTCAAAACTTCCAAAATTTGGAAGGTCATTGAATTAAATGAGATTGAATTAAACGATTAGTAGAAGATAATAGAAAAGAGATGATCAGCCTACATTTTTAATGAAAGAGAGCAAACTGAAAGTACAGGTTTGAAAATTAACTGATCGTGTCCTTCGTAATTGGTGCATTAATGCGCCTTTTAATCTTCATTATCACTATAGCACTCAACGTGTTAATGGCACTCAGAATCTCCTTTTCTCTCTCGTCTCGATAATACCCCATTTTATTAAATTAAATATTTACCGCTGGTCTTTCGCGATCACTATGCATTCTGCATTAACCTTTTCAGAACAAATTTCCAGATCGGAACGTATCACAAATTCTGTACAAATCTGTTCTCCGAACGTCACCGATAGAAACAAAACTCTCTTTGTTCCGTTAATTGAAAAATTTGTTTCGAAAACGGCAAGAATTGTATTCCTCTAAAATCCATGAACAAAAAAAGAGAGAAGAATAACCGAACAGTAGTACGAGTCGATATCATCGAACAATATGTCACGATGAAAACTCAATTAAAAAACTGTAATTGAGAGCGCAGACAGACAAAAATATTTTTCAAGGCGCACACGGGAGAGCAAACATCGTTCTCCGTGCCTGGAAATAACGAGAATCGATTATTATCGACAGCTGTCGACGTTATCTAGATTCTAGAAGGCTCGGGGAGAGATCGTCGATCGTATGTTACAGCTACAGATACTGAAGAGGTTTATAAAGTGACCCACTTTTGTCTATACAATTTTCTTCCTTCTTTTTCTGGCGGGGTGGAATCAATTTTTTGCGATAAAACAGATTAAAAACAATAAACCGTACGTAATACTTTAAAAACCTGCACCGAGGAAGCTTTTAAAATTTTATAGCTGTACTTTTTATTCGCCGTTTTACACTTAAACTTAAAAGAATAAGAAAAATTTAGCATACATTCGCTTACAAATTCTTTTATACCTTTTTGGATTTTTATGTTTTATGACATTTTTTAGGATTATTGATTTCTGTGAGGGTTACAGGAGTTGTACGAGATTCTATGAAGTTCGACAGGAACCTTTGACTTTTATAGGGATCATGTTCTGTAGGGACTTTTAGGGATATTCGAAGTTTTGTAGGGATCTCTGGGACTTTATAGAGATCTTTAAGGTTATGTAGAAATCTTTATGGTTCTATAAGAATCAGTTCTATAGAATATTGTGGAGTTCCAAGAATTTTTTTGTAATGATTTTTCTAATTGTATATTTTGATATTCTATGGGATGTTATCTTATTCATTGGATTTTTACAAACTTACATGAGATTCGTATAATTTAATGAGGTTCTGCAAAGTTATATTTTCTGTCTGCCAAAATGACCATATAAATTGTCCATATGAGCACATAGTTGTAACATCATAAAAGTTCGAAGTTAAAACTGCCCCTTAATTACCCTCATAATTAAATCTTTTCCCTAAGTTCTTATCTCGACAACAATCCAATTCATTAAATGCAATGAATGAAACTGCATAAAATAACAAAGGTAAACATTGAACCAAAGTCAATTATAAAAAGTTTGAAAAATGGTAATCACAATAAATTTCATTCAATAAAGTTGTATACGTATAAATAACGAGAAATAAATGGAAAATAATATCGAATATACTCATCGTGTTTTTCGGCTTTATTCGGAGATTCTCTTTTTATTTCGGAACGTATGGGAATAATTTATGCGCAGGAGCGAGGAAACTCGTGTTTCACACGCGTCTGACAAATTTCAGCGTGCCCTGTGAAATACGTTTTGATGTCCGGATCATTTCTGATCGCGAATGGGCGGCGCAATTCGTAATTTTTCCCAATAAATCCTGCTCCATACTACCTGCCGTGTTTCGCCACCCACGAATAATTGATTATTCGCTCGTGTTAGCGCAAAATGTTTCCGTGACAATATAAAACTTTCACGCATCGATTTTCGTTGTCGGCCGTGTGTGCCGAGCGAACGCGTTCAAACGTCCGAACGATTCGTTCCGATCACTGTAAATGAAAAATAATTCCCTGTAAACGTATCGGCAGAAATTCGAGGTTTTAGAAGATGAACGATTATAAACGTCCGTGGTAAATATGCAAGCTACTTGTCGTTTAATCTTCCACCGTTTCATTTTACATGATCTATTTCCCTGGTTATAAGTTAACCTGAAGATGTTCAAAATCGCAAATTCTCGAAACTTCGAAATATGCTAACTTTCGACTCCATAAATGCGCCTGTACTGTCTATTTTCAAATTGGAAAACTTGCAAATTTAAAAGTTTTCAAATTAGCAAACTTTCGAACACGACCTCTTCCTATATTGCTAATTCAATTATCTTTCCGTCCTGCAGATCCTGACAATGTACACTGACTTTCTACTTGCATTTTTCAACTAAAAATTTTTGAATCTATTTGAATGGTGCAATTGTACGGAAATGTAATTATGAATCTAAGAAAATTATCTGAGTCCATGGCGGAAATAAAGTACCTATTAGAAAGATTAGAGTAAAGGAAGCATTCTATGTTTGATAAAACATTACGCCAGAAATTAATTATGCCGAAGTAATTAGGATCTGGCGAGTAGATTAATTTCTGTATCGGGAATCAGCCAGGAATCTAGAATATCATAAAGGAAGTGCAGAAGTAATTAATTATTTTACAATTGATGAAACACATCATTACACAAGAAATTAATTATCCGATAATAAATTAGCTTCAGCAGGGTGAAAGCTGTGAAAGACAGCTGTTACAATCCTGTTTCATTACCTTATAAATCTGATTACGGTGAACAATCGTCTATTAAAAAGAAATCAACTTTTATACGCTGACAAATAACTTACAAGATTTTCCAGTAAAAACTTACCGAATCTTGCGTATTCAACATAAGTGCACTCCAAAATCTAATTCCAACTTTCTCTACAATCCCATCGTTCGCCATTAAGATCTCCGCAATTTCAGGAAACTTGGTAAACGAACATTACGCAAAAGCCATAACCGCGAGCAATAGAATCTGTTTTCCCTCTGCAATAGGCGATCCAATTAAATAGCACAAACACTTCATAGGACTTATCGTGTTTTAATCGGTAGGAAGTGGCCGATCGTCGCAACGATAACTTTCGATAAAAATTAATTGCTCTCGTGACCTTACGCGACCGGCACAATAATTAAGCAGAGCCGTTTTCATCGCTTTTCGCACTCGAAAAATAATCGACGACACGCGATCAAGCAACGTCGACGTCGATTCGCTGACGTCGATCGATCGACCGTTCTCGTCAAATATCATTTTTAATTGCGACCAGCCTCGTCGGTGCAATCACGAATTCTGAGGCGTGTGTAGCACGGTAATGGCCACGGACAAATGGCTCCATTGCAGCTGCAATTAACGTTACGTTACAATTAATATCGAGTCAACGAAGCGCTTTTCCGCGAAATCGCGTTTAATCGGGCTGCATCACTGAAATGTGCGAACAGTGGACACTGGATCGTTCGTCTGTGTGATTAGTTTCGTACCATTTATTACGACTCTTTCTATTTCACCGTTTCGTCCGTCACCTACCATAATTAAACGGTTTCGCATTAAATCATTTCGATCATTTTTGATCTCTTTCAACTTCACATTATTCTACGATCAAATTTTCTAATTTACTGAAATTTCATAAATTCCCAGCAAGCTTCCAGAATTAAATTTCCATAATTCGTTTGAAAAATTAACACTCAAAATAAGTACACACCCGCTATCTCAATAGAATACATTTCGACAAAAGCGCAAAATTTAATATAAAATGTGAAACCTGTAATTTTCCTTGGTTCTGTTAAGTAGATAATAATTTTCTGTTGATTTCAAGCAGTTGGATTTCACACTTTTCTGTTGCATACACAATTTCATCTGCATAGTGTCATGGAGTTTGAAATTCCTGTAGGACTCTATTAACCGTGGTCTACGAGCGTTCTCGAAAAAAAGATAACGCCCCATTTTCTCGCTTGTCGAGATGTTTTTCACTCCCTTGAATTTTTCACTGTCGGTATCAGGTTTTCCATGAACCCTTCGGTTACGTTTCCCAACGACTGTCTCACGCTTTCTATTACATTTCACCGGGAATTCTCGTGGCAACACGCGTCGACACCTCCGTCTCGTGGCCACACAATTTTTCCCCAACGTTTTACCCCTGAAATTTTCACTGTTCGCCCTTCGTAGTTTGCCACGAAACTCCGCCGTGTTCCCAGCAAGCCGCAGCCATCACGCTTTACAAGCTACATGTAAATAAGCTGGCCGAGCGTGTACGCGAGGAACACGTTGCACGATTATTAAAGCAGCTATTATGTGCGCGCGTGACATTATATGTAGTGTGCGGAAAACGGCCAGAAAGACAGAAAAAAGAGAGAAAGCGAGAGAAAGAACGTAAACGTAGTCCTGCTAAAGTGTCGAGAAGCGTAAATCAATATTTTACCTTTAACAAACTCTCACGCGCTCTGTACTTCCTTATTTCTTTCACAAATATAAAACATAACTTGTTCTTTCAAATTGTGTACAATTATATTTTGCTTGTGAGTGAATGGGTAACCCTTTCTTTACAAGCAGAAAATATATAGAAATCAAAAGATCGCAGAATTTAAAAATTGCATAAAACTGTACAGAATTGTATTTTGCTTGAGTGAATGATTAATCTTTTTTTAACGAGCAGAAAATATACAATAGAAATTTAAAGATCTCAGAATTTAGAAACTGTATAAAATCATATAGAAGTGAATTTTGCCTGTGAGTGAAGTTAACCATTTTTTAACAATAGAAAACATATAAAAACCTGAAAATCTCAGAATGTACGACTTTGAAAATTTAAGAATTTAGAAATATGAGACTTTATCGACCCTACCGAAGTTGATACATAATACTGATATCCAATATAGTAAATAAATTAAATAATATATTCAAGACCTCCAATATATTAAATAATAACTTGCTATAATAAACTCCAAAACAAAAACGATCGAACAACAAAATAATTGCCAAAAATATAAAAATATGTTTTCCATGGCACGCAATCAGAACTAACAGGATCCTCAATTTTCGTCGCGAGCCGACAAATGATGGCGCGAGTCGAAAATCAATTAGCTCGTAGCTGCCAGCACATCGAATAAATTTAATCACCGTTCATGGTATCCGGAACCCTATTCGCTGATAACGGTAGCATCGTAAAATCAACTCCATCATGGTTATAATGAAATCCCGTCGTAAACGAACATCGATAGCACCAACCAATTATCGTGCATTTTTGTTCGCCAAAAAGCTGCATTGTCTGCTGGAATTTTACACTGATGGACATCTATATGCGGGCTTCACAACGGCCGGGTATTAAAAATATATCTTCTGAAGCTGTATGAACTTCGCTCGTTCCTATTTTACGGATTAAAAGCTGGAAAATCTGGGAAATTTATCGTTTAAAAAATATTTGCATTCCCGGTGTGGACTGAAATTTAATTACCTTCTTAGTTTGTAGGAAAGGGTAATTTGTGAAATCGAAAGTTGCGGGTTTGGGATTTTTCAAGGTTTTTGGCACTTTGGAACTTGGGGAATTTTGGGGAATAGGGGATGTTTTGGGACATTTTTGTGCTGACTTTTGAGAATTTGGATCTTTGGGACGTTAAAAATTTGCGACTTTACAATTTGGTTCAGTTGTTTTGTAGCTTTTAGGGGTTTAAGAAGTTAGGGGTATGGAATTCAGAAATTTGGGAATTTCGGGACTTTGAAATTTTAAGGGTTAGACTTTGGGACACTAAGAATGTGGAATCTTTGATTTTTGAGAATATGGAACTTTGGGACATTATAAAGGGGTCATGGAATTTAGAATTTTTAGAATTTGGGACTTTCAGCTTTTGGGATGTAGAAAAATTAGAAGTTTGGATCTTTGGGACATAGCAAATTTAAGACTGTAAATTTAAGGCTTTGCGACCATGTTGACTGATTTTGTTGACCATGCTTGTTTCTTTAAGGAATTATGCTGATGTGACGATATCGATTATATCGAAAGTAACGGTTCGACGTTAAAACGCGCGTGAACAGGCAAATTAAGCAGGCAAGCATGATACGCGTAACGCGCATAATGCATGCGTATCGGTAATAAGGAGAGCTCCGGCAATTAGAAGCGAATAATTAAAGGGTCGTTAGTCTCGACCGGTAAAATAACTCTACTCGCGATTAAGAGTACAGCGGTGGGAGAGGAACGGAAATGAAGTGCAGAATCTTCAAAGACGGGCTCTGGGCTCTGAATTAGAGAAACTATCGATCGTTTCGCTGGTTAACGTCTTAATTCTTGTCGGCGTTTCTGCGTGGAATGCAATAATCGTACGTTAAACGCGACACAACTCGGCCGTATAATTAATGCCACGTGAGGGGCGAGTCTCGCGTTACAATGCATTTCGCAGTGCCGTTGAAGCGCGTAATTACCGTGAGTTTGTCTTTGCCTCGAGACACCCTCGGCTAACAAACAAATATCCTGTATACACCGTCGTACATAAGTATCAGGATACTCGTAAAATTTGCATTTCGGCGCAAAACTGGTTCCATTGAATTATTTACCCTAAATACGCTGTATACGTTTTATCGAGCACTCGTAAAATTTGCATCTTGCATTTTCCCGCTAAATTCTGTTCAATTCTTACCTTGATGGATATGTTACTGACATGAATATTACTAGTCAAATTTAAATATACTTGAATAAGGGTTGAATTATTTACCCTAATATTGTCGTTTATAAATATTGGCTACATTTTGTATTTTGTACTTGCTTATATAAAAGTTCTATTCAATTTAATAATTGTACATCACTTTTTGTAAATGTCATTTTTTAACTTGCCTATTAGAACGTATCGAATTTGCATTAAATAATTTTTCGTTAAACAAATTTTTAAAATAGATTGCTATTTTCTTCTGATATTCTAATATTTCAGCATAAAATATTCCAATACTGACAAATAAAATTTATTACAATTATGAATACCATATAACAATTTTCAGTAGCTGCCCCAAAATCAATTCAAAGCCCACAAGTTATATTACAGCCTATCCGTCCGAATTATTGCGAAGGTGCCGAAGTTCCTTAGAGTCATTTAATATTAAAAGTCCCGTTAAATATCGCCATCCCTCGCACAAAGGTATGCAAATGTTTGCGAAAACAACGCGAGCCGATACGCGAAAAGTGTGAACACGGGGCTCACTTTTATACTCGCAAATTATTTTACCGTGGTAGCAGTCTAGCTCTGAGCTTTCGTTTTTTTCCAACGTAAAAAAAAAAAGAATTCGTGCAGTCGTTACCAACGGACGAACGTATGAAAAATGCATGTAGCCGGAAGGATCGTTATGCTAATTTCTTCGACGGCGCAGCACTTTCGTGTACAAACCCGACGTGTCGATCTACGCGTGTGTGTACACGTGTCTATACACCGATATACATATATACGTATATGACAGCGATCGTAATTAAAGCTGTCCGTCAGATTTCCTCGATCCACTTTCGTCGTGTGTCATTTCGTCGATGTCATGTCCCGTAGGAAAGGTTCGTTAAGTCGTTCCAAGGGTAGCTTCTAATCATACCTCGTTGGAAATTGCGCGGAGAATTTAATAGCTCGATGGGAACCCGAGACGAATTTTGACGAATAACTGAGAATTACATTACAGCAACGGAGGATGGTTTAGATGATATTTGTAATTGGATCGAGAAACGAAATTAATTGATATTGATGATATTAGTGTAACTACAATTTCCGGAGTTGAGCAAATCCTCGACATCCACGGTGAACGTGTAGCAAAACACGTTATATGTTGTCAGAGGGTTCACATTAATTAACTCCTCGAATGAGCATTGATTAACAACTGGCGTTTAACGCGTAATTAAATTGCTGTGAAGAATTAAATTCGGTTTGATAACTGAGACATTTTGTAATTAGGACTTGTGGTTTCATATTTAACCGAACTTACTAAATTAACAATTATCATAATTTTAATTATGATCATTTTCGATTGATTTCTAAGGTTAATTAAAGATTATTAATTCGTGTACTGATCGACAAATTGATTTATTTACTTTAATAATTGTAACTAATGATTGAAGCATTATTATAATCATGTATTAATAAATAGCATAATAGTATAATTATTGCAGTATAAAATAAAAATATTACAACCTTTATTTCTATAAATAAAATAATTGCAAAAAAGCAAGGAGTATCATCTTTTCATGCACCATAACTTTTAATAACAGTATAATTTTCACTCAATATAATCTAGAATGTATCTCTGTAATCACTGTAACATTAATAAATAAAATAATACTGTGTTATTATTAGACAGAGAAGTGATGCAATTTAATGTAATGGGCACTTTTGCCGCACCCAACCGATACAAATTTGATAAATTCTGAAGTGAGAAATAATTAATGAATCGTTAATTGCGTTTCAAGTTCGTTTTTCTATTTAGATCCTCGCGTGCGTGTAATTTTGTTTTATGTAAATTAGCTGGACGCATTAGTGCATGGCTTAACGAACTCGTTTTCTATTTATAATTCGCTTAAATAACATTCAGCTGTAACACCTTACTTGAATTCTTTTACATAATGTAGATAGAAACGCAATGTTTACTTTATGATTAGCTAATTCAAGGAAAAGAGACGAGTTGGTAATGAGTGATCTAGAAATGAAAATATCAATGGATATTCATTACTTCGTTAATAAATAACAGGCTAGTAAAATGATAAAAGATACTGTGAATATAAACATGGTATTTATATTGTTAAAATTAATTTAGTGACACAGAAAGGTTTTGAACTTATTTGATCAAAAATCAAATTCCATTTATTTTTAAAAACGTCAACAAATTCTTTTTGCTTCTAAAGACATCAAGTATTAAAATATGTGATATGCTATAAAGTGATGAACAAAATTATTAGTAAATTTTATTATATTGATTTTACTACTGATGTATAGGTAGTCTGAAAAAGAGCCTAACACAAAAGGACAAAAATATTCCTTTTATATAATAATTTTTGTCTTTTTCATTTTCCATAGCTATCTTTCATACGAAGTGCTTTTCTTCTTATCTAAAGTGTTCCTACAACTGTTTTAACAACGTAGTGTTTTATACACCTGTAATATACATTTCAATCCCCTTTCCAATAAAATTACATCAGATACGTAACACCGAACACATAAATTATCGGAAAGTTCAAGTCACGCTTAATATTCACAGATCCTAAAGAGAATCCCTCGCAATCGTTATACCGCAATTACCATCCTGTGAAACCCGAACGACGATAAACCTGGCGAAATGTTCAGCCATAAAACGAGAATGATATCCAGCCAGGAAATGGCGGAGAGGAATGAATTCCAATTGGCCATCGGGAACATTCTCGAATTAGCAAACAGCGCGTGAACAAACGCGTTCTTACAGCTAGGAAATCTATCTGACCGGATATGGAAATTGGGTCAAAACGGAAGACAAATGTGACCGCGTAGGTCAAGAGGAGAAAGTTACAATCGGCTTATCGTGGCCAGAGCGGATGACCAGGTCGGAAAATCCAGGAAAACCGGATAACCGAAACTCTGGTCACCCCTAATAATGGAGAGCTTCAAATTCGTTGGAACTTCAACTCAATGAAAACGCCAGAATTGTCTCTTTTACAAATCACTTTGCATATATTTTTAATCTTTACGCAAATATTATTTTGACTGTACATTTTCTTACGGATCAAATATTTATCACCATTTTTTGTTGCATTTTCCTATCATTTTTACTGCAGGTAGCAGTTATTGAGCACTGCATATTTTATTTCGTATTTTTCTGCCATTTTGTCTATTATAATGAAACAAGTATTTGTACTATGGTGAGGTTTAATGACTTCTTAATTCGGGCTATAGAATGTTTTTATCTCTACGAAAACTTAATAAATTGTGCATTGAAACAAAGAGATATGTAGTTTAAAGGAAAAATTATTGTATGTGACGAAAATATTTTATCTAATAAAATTGCATTACTATCTAATGTCAAACAAGTACAATATTTGTGGTGGTTGTAAATAAACATTAGTTGTAAAAATCAATAAATTAGTAATCAACATAACCTGTAAATTTGTCTACACATAACCTGTAACATAACCTATAACATAACCTATAACATAACCTAAAACATAATCTACAGCACAACCTATAACACAACCTATATCAATATAAGTTGTTATAGACTGCAATCTAATTTGAAGATTTCCAAGCAAATTTTCCTTGCAAAAACGATAAGTAGACATAGATTGCTCGAATCGCAAAGTTCTGAAACGCGGAATAGTACGAAATCGATTTTCCTCTTATCGGATTCAGACAAAGGACACACACTGTACATCAGAATTCATTAGAGTTTGTTGTTTCTTCCTCTTCTGCGGTTCCGTTCCGCTCGACTGGTTGGCCGATGATATCTGCTGAATAGTATTACCACTTTGTTGGCGAACATCGATTCTTCTTCGTGCTTACAAGAGCGACCAGCCTCCCATCCCCTTTTCTTCACACAGAACTTTTCACATCCTCCCGCATATTTTCCGTGCTTCTTTACTGAGCACACGGAAGGCAACGTCGTTCTCTTGCCAGGTAATCCATCCTGATTTTCTATATTGCCCTTGGATCCGCAAACTTTGGTCTTTCATTACTGTCATCCACCCGAGGAGTCTGGGCTTGTATTCGTACGTGGTATTTTTAGGATATTCGACGTATTTTCGAATTAAATGTATGGTCAAAATATTATGCAGGTGTAAGAGGGTTTGATGTAAGGGGTTTGGGGGACAATTTGTGTTTTTGACAATTTTTAGGTTTCTTTGTTGGAAAATTTAGAATTTATTTAACAATTTTTAAATTTAGTTTTAGATGTGTGAATTATTAAGTGTCGTAAATTTCCAACTACTCAGATTTTTAAATTTTCAAGTTTCCAGATCAGCGAATTCTCAAATTGCCTTTGTCAAGCATTAAATATACAAATCCCTCAATCTGTAGACCTCCAAAGCTATATTCCCAAATGTACAAGTCCTCGAATCTACACATCCCAATTCTACACATCCCAACTCTTCACATCCCAACTCTACAAGTCCCTAAATATGCACGTCCTCAATTTTACATGTCCCCAACTCTACACATCCTAACTCTTCACATCTCAACTCTACAAGTTCCCAAATATACACGTCCTCAATTCTACACGTCCCCAACTCACAAGTACCCAAAGCTACAAATCCCCAAATTAATAAGTACTTAGATCTACAAACCCCAAATCTACAAGTCCTCAGACATAAAAACCCCCAAATGCACAAAACTCCAAAGTCCTCAAATCCTCAAACTCTCAAATTACCAACTACTCAATTACTCACAATTAAAAATCTCTAAACTCCCAAATCCTCATATATCCAACCCTCTATCCTAAAACTTCCAACAGTTCATCTCTGACTCTAAAATTTGAAAATTCCCGAATTTAAATATACCTCAATTCCCCAATTAGATACTCGTCAATTCCTCAATTAGAAACTACAAAAAAAAAGTTGCATCGACACAATTTCGATCGCGTTATTCCGCTCTAAAAAAGGAGGGAAGAGAACTCGGAGAATTGCCGATTAAACCGACGAGTGTTCCGTAACGTTAACAAGGTTCGATCTCGTCACAGATAATTCCCTCGTTATCGGTATCGAGCATTGTGTGCTCTCTCATCACCGATCGCTCTATTTCCAGAAATTCGAATATTAATGTGGACAAACGGACAGAAGATACACGGGGAGCGCGAATTCAACTCCCCTTCTAATTCCAAAGCTTAATCCAATCTGCATGCAATTGTCAACGAGGTCGTACCACCGTGGGGCTGCTTGATTTTAATTAAACCGAATGCAGATTAAATCTGGGCTATAAACGTGCGACGGCGCGGAGACAGATTAGAAGCTCGCCTTGTCCGCATAAATTAATAACGACTGCTCGATGGCTGTTCATCTGAAGCTGAATCGCCCGATTAGCCCTCAAAGGTACCCCACGGAAATTACTCAAACTTCAAATTCCCTTTGACCTTAGCAAATATTATTTTAATTCCGCCGATGTTCCTTCGGTGATTTCTTTCGACTGATTAACCCCTCGGATTAATTGTCGAAAACAGAATGCGTGATCTGAATGGAAATTAGACTGATGTCCATTTAGTTGATTTAAATTATGATTTAAATGATGGTATAATTTATATTCTATGGAGACAAAATAGTGTACAGACAATATTTTGTGTATTATATGAAATGTACACATGTGTTATACACATGTGTCGTACATGTGTGTTGTAAAAACCAGTAAATTTAACAGAAGACATTTTAAAAAAAAATCAGCTAAAATGACACTGTATATTAATACGTATAACAACATTGAGGAAGCTTATGAATTCGGTGCATATTAATCGAAACTTCTCACAAGTTAAAACTTGAATAAATCGCAATAATAAACGTAATAATCATAACCAACATGTAATTTACAAAATAAATATCCTCCCATATTAACGTGTAAAATAAACTCATCTCGCATTAACGTACAAAGTAAACCTCTCACATTAATGTGCTAAATAAATCTCATTTCATATTTCACATTTAATACTACTTATTTCGTTATACTTTATTTTACAAAATTATACTCGTAACAGACCGATATGAAAATGTAGTAAATTAGTTAAGGGTACGGAATTTGTAAGGCGAATAAAATGCATCTGTCCGGGGGTAAATTTCGGAATAATGAAATGGTGCAGAATCATCCGTAGAATGGAGGAAGCAGTGGTCGGTAGATTTGCATCAATTGTTCGAACGGTAAGGGCATAGAGCAGCAGAAACTTGAAATATAAGCGGTAGTTGGAGAAGTTTCAAGTCCCGGGAGAGCCGGGCTAATTAAGAAGGATTCCTGGTAATTAATTCGTATGCCGGACGTTTGTTTCTGCTTCAAGAATCTCGCTAATATTCCGCGCGGCAATCACGGATTAAGCAGCCTCCCGCGGCCAACGAAACGGTTCGAGTTCCAGCGAGATATTTCGACCGTGTGGCATCCGGTTCTGGCCCGTTAATGGGTCTGGGGAACAATCAGGCTACCTCTGAACAGCGGCTCAAAACTGGACACGTTCCAGTGCACGAGCACCGTGTGTGTACGTGTGTTCACCTCGTGGCTCGTCTTCGACGAAACGTGACCCTATTATGAGGCTAAAGTCGTCAACGGCGCATTAAACGGCCCTGAAAAGATCGGCTGTATTAAGAACAGGTTAGCTGAAACGGCTGATTGTTCGTTTTGTGTCTGTGCGGAACTCGGTGAATGACAAACCGATCGATTTTAACAGGAACGAACGGATCGGATGCCCGCAGGGAACGCGGGGCACAGGTGCGCGGGAAACGTGCCGGTGTGAGGAGATATATCGTCATTTTTTATTTTTAGATTTGTGAATATGGGCATATAAGAGGTGCACATTTAAATAGTCGGGAATTTGGAGGTACTGGAGTTTGGGAATTGGTTTTGGAATGTCTATATTTGGAGATGGAGACATTTTACTAGTTGCAAGTTTGGGGTATTTAATAATTTTGGGAACTTGAACTACTGGGGATTTGAGAATTTAGGAATATAGGAATGTAGGGATTGAGAAATTTGGGAGTGTGGAAATTTGAGACTTTGAGAATTTGGGAACTAGGCAATTTTGGTATTTGATAATATGGGAACTAGGGAATTTCGACATTTGAAAATTTGGGAATTTGGAATTTTGGAGCTAGGAAATTTTGGCATTTGGAAATTTGAGAATTTTGTGTTTTGGACATTTGAGAATTTGGGAACTCGAGAATTTTGACACTTGAGAATTTGGGAACTAGGAAATTTTGGTACTTGAGAATTTGAGAACTAGGGAATTCTGACATTTGAAAATTTGGGAAATTGGAATTTTGAGAACTAGGGAATTTTGGCATTTGGAAATCTGAGAATTTGGGGTTTTGAGCATTTGGGAATGTGGGAACTAGGGAATTTTGGCATTTGAAAATTAGGAAACCAGGGAATTTTGGCACCTGAGAATTTGAGATTTTGGGAACTAGGGAATTTTAGCATTTGAGATATCAAAATTTTTGACATCTGAGAATTTGGGAGATCCAGGGAATTTTTGAATATGAGAATTTGGGAAATCGAGATTTTAAGAATTAAAAAATGTTGGCATTCTCAAATTTGAAAATTGAATAATTAAAAGATTTCACTATATTGTTCCCTCCTCAAATTAAAAACATAACGAAAATGAAATGCACTCAGATATTAAACAACCACTTGTACAGTTTTGCATAAAATTTCGTGCAATCAGATTAAATGCTAAAGGAGAAATAATTGAATTGAAGGAAAGAATGCGAGAATGGTGTAGAAATGAGAATAAAACACTGGCGGCCTCGTTCGAACAGATTGCATACGAATCGATGTATGTACGTGCACATTTTTTATCCAACTTCTTGCACCCTTCTTTGCCGTGCTACCAGAAAATTTAGTGGCTGGAGAACACGCAGATTTTTAATTTGCATTTGTAACGCATGGCGATATTATCGATTATGAATATGTATCGGTTAAATAAGCATAACGATTCCGTTCCTTTTAATTAATGAATAGATTTTTGCACCTCTCGTTAACACCTAAACGGTTGCATGTATCCTTTCCTTTTAACGATTGTTCACATTCACGGTACTTGAAATGCATAATGCAAAACTATAAAAACGGAATAATTCTAATCTGTTGTGTTTAACTAATTTTATGTTGGATCATTAAGAATGCAATTTGATAAGGGGAACATAATACTCTTCGTTTTTATATCTACATAGTTAGGTCATTTAGTGAAATTTCACAAATTGTGAACAATTTTTATTCTTATATTACGTCATTTTTATATTACTTATGTTGTTATACATTAGGTTATTAAAACTTGATAAAAATTATAAATTGTAACAAACGTATGGTAAATAAATAACGAGAACACATCTGTCAACCTACATTCTACCGAAATTTGGCACCAAACGACTGACAATAGATATCAAAGTTTACTTTTCAACATTTCTCAAGTTTCATATTCAGTCACAAAATATATAATTTAACATTACATGCGCACAATTAATAATCCACTTTAAACGACACGTATATGAAGACAACCAAAGTTGCAAATCAACGGAATATTGCATAACCTCGTCCAATCTCTCATCTATGATCCATGAAAATAAACTTCTCTTCGAAAGATTACAAAGACTATAATTTTCCACGGGGAATCTTGCACCCTTGTCGTTTCAACGAAGCCGTCCTCTAATTGCTGGAACTATAAGGAGCTAATAGTATTAGCACGCCAGAGCCTCTTGGTCCTGGAAACAATTAACCTGAAAGGCACGTCGAGTCTTTTAGCGAGATGAGTGGATTACCTTGTTAGTCCGCCGGCCGTGTTATACCTATGCGATACACTTTCCTCTCTGACTGGTGTTTTTTCACACAAACCACTGACAAACAACTTTCCACAGCTCTGATTTATAAAATATGGGGACAATTATTATTAAGCAGGTGCACGAATTTGGGGAGGAGAATCTAGGAAATTGGGAATTTGAGTATTTGAGAATTTAGGGGTTGGCAATTTAGGGTTGTGAGAATTTGTGGGTGCGAGAATTTAGGGATTTGAGAATTTAGGGGTATGAGAATTTAGGGATTTCAGAATTTAGGGGTGTGAGAATTTAGGGGTGCAAGAATTTGAGTGTTTGAGAATTTAGGGGGTGCGAGAATTTAGGGGTGCGAGAATTTAGGGGTGTGAGAATTTGGAGATTTTAAGATTTGGGAGTATGGGAATTTAGGGATTTTAGAATTTGGAGAATTGAGAATTTGAGGGGTTGATAATATAGAAAATTGTGAATTTGGGTATTTGAGAATTTAGGGACTTGAGGATTTGAGGGTTGACAATTTAGGGTTATGAGAATTTAGGGATTTGAGAATTCAGGGGTGTGAGAATTTAGGGTTGTGAGAATTTGGGGATTTTAAGATTTGGAAATATGGGAATTTGGGGATTGTAGAACTTAGGCAGTCGATAATATAAGAAATTGTGAATTTGGATATTTGAGAATTTAGGGGTGTGAGAATTTGGTGAATTGTAAAATTGGGGTTTTAGGATTTGGGTATTGTATTATAGAAATTGGGGATTTGAGGTATTTGGAGGTATTCCCATGAGGTATTTGGAAATTTTAACTTTTCTAAGATTTGGGTATTTGAGAATTGTGGTAACTTGTAAATGTAGGACATAATGAACTTGAATATCTGAGAGTCCATAGATATGAGAATCTGTAAGCTTGAGAATTTATCAATTAAAAAATTTTCAAATTAGAAATCTTGTCTCTCTAAAATCCAAGACTTGAAAAATTTGCATATTTGAAAATCAAAGAAACTGCAAATTCAAAGATTTGATAAGTAAATGTTGACAACTCAACAATTGCAAGATTGCCATACACGTGTTAATACATAGTCGCAACATATAATCAAATACTTGGCAATCTAATACATCGCGTGATAAAAGACATCACAATAGATCACGTGATACCAGTACGCAATCATCTAACACATATCATTCTAACATTCTAATTTCTCCCAACCGGTAAGCAATATTTGAAAACAAAAGGAGAAAATGTGTTGCGCAAACAAACAAATCACGCAGTAATGAAAATGTGTAAGTTATCTCGAGAAAACGTCGCCTTTAACCGACTCTATTTTAAGCGGACGTGTCTCCGGAGTTGTGCCAATATTTGCCACCGACTGAAATGACATATCGTTGTTGTCGGAACGGCCATTAAACATTGCAACCTCGACTTTCACGCTCTTGTTGCATTGTTACGCAAATAACGTGTGTTGGTATCATAGAAATCATCGCTGAAATGGCTTGTCCGTTTATTTCACCTCCCCAAATGGGATACAGGCTATGGTGTACCGTGTACACGGTCAATATGCTGTTAACCATAACGGGACGAACAATCGAGGTAATCGTACGAACCTCTTTTGCATCCCGTTTCAACAATTTTGTTCAACGTGTATTTCATGCGTGTACTTTGCTATATGGAGGAACACTTTTTCGATCATTATCAGTGAAATTGTTTGTAATAGCTTTGTGATTCATGTTTTGGCGTTCGAGCATTTCTCTTTTATCCTTTTTGGTTTAGGATTGTTTTGGGTAGAGCAAAGTTAGGAATCTTTTGTGATTAATTTAGGATGGTCAGTTTTTCGACTTGGCACTAGTATTGGAAGTATCAAATTTCTGGTAGTACTTCAGATTTGTAAAGTTTGAAATTTGAGAGTACGTGAGGCTATGTATTCTCAAGTGTGGAGATCAGGGAATTGAGAACTTAGGAAGTATTTGATTGTTTGGAAATGTGAGAATTTAGAAATTTGGAAACGTGAGAATTAAAAAGTTTGCAAATCTAAAAACTTGACAAGTGGAAAAGTCAGACATTTGAAAACGTGGGAGAAAGTTTACAAACTTAAAAACTTGAGAAGTTGATAATTTGGAAATTTGAAAGTTTACTAATTTAGAAGCTTGACAAGTGGAAAATTTAGAAATTTTGAAACGTGGGACTTAAAAAGTTTGCAAATCTAAAAACTTGATAAGTGGAAAAGTCAAACCTTTGAAAACGTGGGAGAAAGTTTACAAACTTAAAAACTTGAGAAGTTGAAAATCTGGAAATTGGAAAGTACAGAAATTTGAAAATTTCCTAACCTAAAAACTTGACAAGTGAAGAATGTATAAACTTAAAAATTTGAGGATCAGAAACTTTCAAACTATAAAACCTTGAAAAGTAAAAAATTAAAAAATTCCAAAACTTGTTAAAAATTCCAAATTTTTGTGTACAATAAAAAGGTAAGTCCATCATTAAACGGTAGCATCGATAACAAGCTGAATCGTTACATTCTACTTATCGATCAAATTTTGAAAAGAGGTGCTTTGTTAGTTGATAGATTTTCAGCGAGCCACAATAAAGGTCGTCGAATTACGCGTTCACGAGGTAATGAATCGATAATGTCGGCAACGAATAATGGCACACAAGCTGTTCTCGTTACGTAGATAGAGTCGTTATACGTCCAATCAAATTGATAAGCTTGCAATTGAAGCGTCGATTAAGTTATCTTCATCTGGATCTTCATTTTTCTTTTTAATCGTCATATGTATTTACATCGCTAATCGCTTTAAGACACCTACAATTTGCAATATGTAATGCTCACTTGGAGCACGACTTAATCAATGAGAAATTTACACACTTCATAATTAACTTTGGTATACGAGTTATTGTATATTCAAAAATTCCGGAGTATACTTTTTAATAAGACTCGGGTAAGAAATTTTAGTTTGACTGGAAAATTAAATGATCTTTAGTGACTAATTATATTGGATTTAATGAAGGACACATTTTTACAATCTTTAGTGACTCTGATTATATTGAGATTGACGTTTAAATCAGTTAACAATTTTACCCATCAATTACAATTGTTAGACATGTAATTAGATTATGAATAACATATCAGACAATTTACAATAATTATTAGACTTCACCAAGTCGAGATAAAAAATTTCATCGTGAATATTTTTGAAGAAACAACATTGGAAATAACGTTGCGAGAAGGTGATACAAAGGGTTGTAATTTGAATGTATTTGTAACGACGATTTACATGGTCATTGGGAGCACGAACAATCATAGTTGTCGATGGCTTTGTAATACCGATGTATTAATAGCATGGATGCACGGTGCTTGAGTGGCAGCGACCGGAAGGACAATCAAATTGCCGGAGCGTAGAGTGAAGCAGAGGGTTAAATGAAATTAATCCTGTATCGGGGTGGCTGTATGCAACCATGCATCAGTTGCACGGATAAAGGCGACGTCGAATCACCATTCGAAAGGCACTTGTGAAACTGATACGTTCAGTCGATATTTCTTTCAATTATGCATCCTATAATCGTGCTTCGTCCTTGCCGAATTCTAATTTAATATCGCGATATTGGAAAACAGTGAGTAATACAGATCGAATTATTGCCCCATTTATAACCAACCGGCTGTCGGATGGAAATAAATAATTAAAGATCGCGTTATTGTATTTACGCATCGACAACCTTTTTCTGACAAATGTGCATTGTAAATAATGAACAGTTGCATGGAAATGCTTTCAACGATGCATTAGTTCGCGTACCGCGAAATTGATGCATCTACACGAGACGAAATATTGAAACGAGCGTATCGAGTGATTAAAAGTCTAATGAAAAATCTTTTTTGTGATATTGGTATCATTTTTCGGTGGTATACGATATTTTCGTTGTTTGAAATATGAACATTTATTTAGTTTTGTAAAATGGAGTTGTGATACGTTTATGGCTACTTTAGAGACGTACAATGTTGGTTTCGAATGTGCAGTAAAAAATGAAGTAATTTTCCTCGCAACGAAAAGCATAAATTTCACGATACAGACAATTTGAAATTTCATTAACTGATTCATAATTGAGAAAAGAAAACAAGGAGAAAAAATTAATTAGAAGCTCGACAAGACGGAGAAAATAAACTGTTGCAATAAGGTCTGCGTGATTACGAAAGAGAAAATTCTTAACTTACAATTTTGTAAGACTCTGTATGGCGTACTGCTTACAGCCATAAAGTAGGAAAATAGCAAGAATAAGACATCGTCTTAGTATCATGAAGGAAGAAAAGTAAGAGCTCATCCATGCTCACAAAACGAGTTGAAATATGATTTTACTGGAGTATCTCATATCCTCGTGTATAGCTTGCATTTTGCAGTGTTTAGGAGAAAATTGGATGCCATCATCAATTTGTTTTATAATGGCCAGAAGGTTCTTGGAAAATGTGTACGTTTAAGGGAAAATTGTTACGTATAGAAGAGGTTGATGTAAAGGAGAATTTACAGATTTAGAAATTCACAGATTTATTGATTTTTGCATTTGAAAATTTGAAAAAAATCTACGCTTTTATGTTTCGGAATTTTTATATTATTAAATTCACAAATTTATTAGCTTTCTAATCTTCAAATTCTCACATACCTAATGTAAAATAAAATATCCATAATCTACAAATTCTGAAACTCCCTTTGCAAGTCTTTAATTTTCCAAAAATTTCAAAGTTTTACAAAATATCAAACTGACTACTTTTCCCAAGTTCCCAATTTTTTAAATTTCTAACACCTCTAATCAGAAAATTTCTGAATCATTAAATGTTCAAATTAGCAAATTCCGCAATTCCTAAAACCCTAAATTTTCACACATGCACATTCTCAAATACCAAACTCCTAAATCCCCGAATCCCCATATACGAAACTTCTAAGTCCCCAAACCCTCAAATACCAAATTTCTAAACCCCCAAATCCCCAAATACCAAACATCTAAATCCACAAACCCTCAAATACCAAATTTCTAAATCCCCAAATCTCTAAATACCAAACTTCTAAATCCCCAAACCCTCAAATACCAAATTTCTAAATCCCCAAATCCCTAAATACCGAACTTCTAAATCCCCAAATCCCCAAATACCAAACATCTAAATCCCCAAACCCTTAAATACCAAATTTCTAAATCCCCAAATCCCCAAATACCAAACTTCTAAATCCCCAAACCCTCAAATACCAAATTTCTAAATCCCCAAATCCCCAAATACCAAATTTCTAAATCCCAATTTCTCACCTTTCCAATTCCCAAATTTCCAACTCTCTAACCTCAGTTCCCGAATATCCATATCAAATTACAATACCAAAAAAAAAGAACAACAATAATTACCATCATAATCGATTACAGTCTAAATGTGCCCCAACAATTCTACTTGCCAAACTTTCTCAACAAACCTTCTACATTCTTGAACCAGAATTACTCTAACCAAAAATAAGTTCTGAAGCAGATCCAAAAGATGAATTAAGAACACCGTACAGCTGTTTTATCTTAAACAGAAGCTCGTAAAATCTCCCTGTAAAATAATAGAACATTCACAGAAAGAGAGTAACAATGGTATTTGAGGAACGTAATCAGAAATAAAGCAACGTACGAGGAAGTATTAAATTAACTCGGAAAGTCTGTACGTAACGACTCGAAGCCGGCTACCTCGTTAATGAAGAGTAAACGAGTGAAACATTTCGACCGTTGGCTTGAATTTGTCCATGTATCTGCTACGATTTTTCTCTCTCAATGGTGGCCAGGTTGAAATGGAAAAATAAGCGTAACAAATGAACGAGACGCAACGAGAAGGGGAAATAACAAAAACGAGAGACGAGATACGGAACAAGACGAATGAAACCCAGGCTACGTTAGAATATCCCGGAAATGAATGGGACGAGTGATGAATATGAAGTACGAAGCGGCTTGATGTTTTAAGCCGGAACAGCCGGTGAAAACTTGCTGTACACGGCGTGAAAAAATTTTACCAAGACGTGGAAATCTTAGAGAAAGTCGTTTATGAATATTCGCTCGTGGATTTTCCTCGGAACTCTCTGAATATTCGCTTCGAGGGTCAATTGCGCTATGAACGTAGCTACGAAAATTCACAGTTTTTAGATTTACAAATTTTATCATTGTAGATTTGGATATTTTTGTAGATCTGGATTGTTAAGTTTGTAATAGGGAAATTTTTTATTCAATTTAGGTAGCTTTGAAATGTTTTTTTTCTGTTCACAAAGGGCGAAGGTTATGGAGTACTTGAGTACCATATTGTTCAGCTGTTCAACTTCTCGAATCTCTGAGGCTTCAAGTTCTTAAGGTTCTAAAACCTCAAGTTCCTTAAACTTCAAGACTCCAAATAATACTTAACCTATCAAGTCGACAAGATCAGGGATTTTCAAGTTCTCAAAACTCTAAATTCTGAAATCCTCAAGTTTTTCAATGCCCAGTTCCTCACATCCATAAGTGCACAAATACTCAACTTCATAAATCTCTAACTTCTCAAGTCTACAATTTCCTAAGTCCCCAATGTCTCGTATCTCTGAGTTCTCAAATCCTCAACTCTTCACACACCTGAGTTCTCAAATCCTCAAATCCTCACACACCTGAGTTCTCAAATCCCCAACTCCTCACGCCCCTAAGTTCTCAAACCCTCAACTTCTCACGTCCCCAACTTCTCAAATCTCCAAATTCCCAAATTCCCAATTTATTAAATGCTCAACTTCTCACGTCCCGAACTTCTCAAATCATCAACTTCTCAAATCCCAAATTTCTGAAACCCCAACTTCTCATGTCCCTAAATACTCAAATCCCCAAATTACCAAATCCCCAACTTCTCACGCCCCTAACTTCTCAAATCGCCAACTCCTCACATCCCCAATTTCTCAAATCCCCAATTTCCTAAATCCCCAACTTCTCATGTCCCTAAATTCCCAAATCCCCAAATTCTCAATTCTCCAATTTCTCAAATTCCAAACTCCTCGAAGTCCTCTCCAAGTCCTGAAATTCCCTAGTTTTAAAATTTCAAATATTTCTGCACCACCCCCTTTGAATTATCCAATTTCAAACTGTCAAGTTTATAAATTTCCAAATTCAGAAATCCCCCACTCTCCAAATTTCAAAATACCCAATTTTCCAAATTCTAAAAGCACGAATACCCCCAACCCCAAGTTCCCAAATTATGTTCGCACACTAAACCGGCAGTTACACACCTTAAACTTAGACAAACCACTAAATTCAGCCACTTAAAACAAGAAGGCGCCATTAAAGTTCAAAATGTAAACACTGTTACATAGTTCAACTACTCAGTGACTCCTATACTTCGCATAATCGACATTTCCGTTAAACGACGACAAAGTATGTGTACCATCCATCAAAATGGAGTTCTGCCAGCAGCGTCTACAATGTTCATACCAATCGAACAGTGGAAATAAATCAAACTCTCGTACCACGGTTAAATATTTCGGAGAAAAATCACTTTTCATTTATCAAAATATTCGATGACAAAATATATCACAAGATCGTATATCACAAAATACAAGTTCGCATTTGAACGATAGTGTGCGTCACGAGTGCGTCAGAACATTATATAGCAAGAACTTAATAAATCCCGAACTTCTCATAATATAAAGACCCTTTGAACATCCTTTCCAAAAAACCTATCTCAAAGACCGAATGAGCTAAATAAAACAGATGCAAACTTATTTATTTGTATTTCAATCGTCAATCGGTTAAGTTGAACAGTTTGGAAGGTAAATTGTCTTCGTCGTTTCTAATCTCACGGCTCAAAGTTTCATCATTTTCGTTGGCAGGACTCATGGTGTACCATGCAGCAAGGCGGCACAGTGACGTTCACTTTATATTAGCCGTGGGATGGGTGAACGTATCGCGAGCGAGTTCAATTTGCACACGTATTCCTGTCATCCTTTCGCTCGACGAAGTAATACGTAATTTGCTTGATAGTCACGGCACGCATCCCTTGTCGGATACGAAACTCCGTTCCAGCTTGTATCGCGACGCATTCTGTGAGGGAGTTCGAGCGAAACAAAGGGTGTTACACGACGACAGGGCGTTATCCGTAAGACGTTGACGAAACGTACGTCGACTGGAAAATCATCGAATCTCGACACTCTTGCGATTAATATAACGTCGAACGAAAATTTCTGAGCGAACGTTCGAAACAATTCCCTGCAGCGATTGAATTTCGCTTGCAAACTTTAGTAGGAAGAAAATCTCACTTTTTGTGGGGAGGGTTTAGAAATTTAAGATTTTTCATAGTTGGATGATTAGCACTTTGAGAATTTGGGATTTGGAGAGTTGAGAATGTTGGAAATTTGCGAATATGAGTTTCTGAGTAAATTTCCAAAAATAGCATTTCCAAAAGAAAAGTGTGTCACTAGTACAAATTTATCGACCAACAACTGCAATCTACGTAGATATTTGAAAAGTAAATTAAATCTGAAATTTTTAGACTGGAAACCCATTACAGTGGTCCTGTAAAATGGAACTGAACCACCATGATCCCAAGCGGAACAAAAATTTGTAATTGAACTGAGAGTTACAGCATACGAGCGCAGAAGCTATCGTTGTCAGGTTGCTTTGCAAGTGAAATCCGACTGACCATATCTCGGACCATTCGTCATGTTTTATCGCCTAACTTCCTACGTCAGAATTTTAATATCACCTACTTTGTTTCCTGACAAACGTACACATGTAATATTTCATCTCCAAGTGCAATCAACAAATTATCACTGTGATTTGTAACTTCGCGTTTGGTACGTGATTCATCCTCTATTTTGTTATATTACTGTTACTCGCTTTCCATAGGAAATTTTTACAGAAAAACTTGCAACTACCATTTCTAATTTCTAGTTTTATCAAAATTTGTGGATCGGTAAATTTATGCATTTGAATGTTCATAAAGGAAGCCTAGGAGATATTGCGCTGGAAGTCTACGAATCTCTAGGGAAGTCAAGATAGTGTAACCAAAGTGCACTCAAGAATAATCCTAATTTCTCTAGAGACAATATGACGTCCATGAGATGTATAAATTTGGGAACTCGGTTTCTTTAGAAACTCAAGAAAGATTTGGAAATTTGAAGATCTTGGAGTCTGAGAATTCGAATTAGGGCACTAAATTTTCGAGTTCGCACGTGTGCTTACCAGTAGCCGCACACGTCGAGCCCATTTCGAAAAACAATAAGAAGATAGTAGATAGAGAAGGGAAACAGCCGCGAGCATCGAGGCTGTAGATACGCGCACCCGACCACTATATTACTCGTCGCTATCTGCGTCGTGGAGGCAAGCACGAGCCGCCAAAGGTTAATTACTCGATTCCAATTAATGCTAATAGTATTACGGATTGCGGCATCCCTTACGCGATAATGCTCCCCGTAATAAGGTGAACCGATCGCAGTCCCTTAATTAGTGGATACGCGTAACTGGTTAAGCATATTGGACGCGTATCAAAACGCGTGTAACCGCCTACGGTAGGATTCGTCAAGCGGATACGAGCTTACCGCCTCTAATTGGTAAGCTGTATCGTGTTAACATCTGTTCCAGCGTTCGTAACCGGTAGCTACACGCTGGCGCGATCGTGGCCGAAGGTAGATTAACTAATTAGAATGGCGTACATCCGACGTGACCCAACGATTAAGATGGCACAGACGACGACTCCTGAACTTAAGCAGGATGTAATCGTCTTAGCTCCGTAACGACCATCGGGACGAGCTTGCATTAATCTTCCAACGTGTCTGGAGCTGCTTGATATGCGAGCACCGGATCCTGCAGGACCCGTGTCGACCGAGCCCGGCCAGCGGAATTACCGCAAACTATGCATGGACACCGTACGTCCTTCATCTGGCTACCGGGATTTACACGTTCTAGACCTGGACAACTCGTGGTATATTGCCGGTTTACGAGATTGCGTTCCGCCTCGTTTCTTTTTATACGCCTGCTTCGAGCGCAAGTGGACTCCGCCAGACTGGGTCACCCGGTTTGTGTTCCACTGTGTCAGGTCTGGATGCGACTACGTTTCCTTCGGATAACTAATATGGACATTTCATCATTCTTAAGTACTTAACTCTCGTATTTCTTCGCCACTAGATCTATGTCTTAATATAACACTACTACAAAATCCTCAAGTCTTGAAATCTCTGAATTCTTGCATTTCTAAATGTCCACATTCTCAAACGATCACATCTTAAACATCCCTGTATCTTAACATGAAGCATACAATTAAATATAAATTTAAACCAATTGAAAACCAATTAACTTTCTGCTCTTGTATGTATTCATGCTGTCGGCGTACAGCAACCCTAAATGTGTTGTTGACAAAGTTAATGAATTTTGAGGTTAATATGTATGCACATGTACGCACTATTTCATATTCATAAGTTAAGCTAAATGTCTGAGTCACCTTTCAAGGGGTTAAGTTCAATAATTCAATTCTAAGACAAATCACCATACATTCACAATCAGGTCAATACATCAACCTATGTATTTATATTCAACATCTCTTTGAAAATACAACCTAGTTTACTTACCATTTGTTCTACCAAATGTTTTGCAATTTCCAATCAAATCCCCGATACTCGAATAGCATCAACGAGAAATCCCTATCGAACTTTCGAGCAATGTATCGAATACAAAGATTCCAAGACACATTAGTAGGTAATACAGGAACACAAAAATTTATGGGACATGATGCATCGGTTGGTCCGTATCGCATTTTCGATACCATGGTCGGAATCAAGAAGGAAACACATAGCTAGCCAACGGACATGGTTTGAATACCAAACGAGCCTCCGTCCACGCCACGTTCCGCGAACTCTGCCTTAAGGTCACGCATTTGGCGCGAGTTTGTCGAACTCTCGCGTTTCGATGTGTTGGACAATGATTATACATCGTCGAAATATCGATGTATAACTGCTGAGCTCAAGTGTGGCTCGCTAATAATTTCGTGACTGATGGCAGTAGCGCATGCATAATTACACGTGTGTAATAGCTTTTTAATGTTTCAATTGTAATCGTTCTACCTTCGGAATGTATAATGGTTGTACGACACGAGATCATTGAAAAGAATTCATTTAAAAATGCAAGCCTTGATAATGTCTTTTTGCAAATTAAAATTCTGTAGAATTCTGTAGCAGCGGCAGGAAAAATGGAACACTTCACATATGCAGATTAATATGTATGAATTTAATTAATTTTCTCTTTGACACGTGTCTTTGATAAATTTTCATTTAATCGGATTTTAAACTTATTACCAGCGAATTTATTATTAAAAGATGAACAGGATGAAAAATATGAGATTTGTCGAAAATTTTGTACAGTAAATTCGCTTAGTTTGAACAAACGTTATTATTTAGAATATTTTTAAGTTCGGTATAAATGTATAAATAGAAATTGGCAACATCGTTTATCGATCAATGTACCCTTCGAAAAATGGTTGACCTACTTTACCCTCTCAATCACATTAAACAACCCTCCGAACCTAAACAAACCAAAACTCACCCTCAAACCATCTTGTAACCCAGTGCTGGATTAATCAATAAGTAAATTGAGCATTTGCTTGGGGAATCAGGCAAAGGGGAAAATTTCACAGAAATTTTTCGAGCTCCAAAACTCTTTTGAACTACAAAGTCTTAAATATTCAAATTCTGCACTTTCCAAATACCCAAATTCCCAAAAATCTCCACATATCCCAAGACCTAAATCCACCATGTCAAATCCGCAAATTCTCAAATTATTATAAAGACCTCCCAACTTCAAAAGTTTCAAACCCAAAAATTTCTACATTCTCAAATTGTCAAATTCTCCAAGTTCTTCAATTTGTAAATGTTCAAAACCCCAAATTCTCCACTTTCCAAATATCCAAACTCCCCAAAATCCAAAGTGCAAATAACTCAAGACCCACCAAACCCGCAAATTCTCAAATTCCTATAAAGACCTGAAATCACCTTAATCGCACAATCCCCTAAAGATCTTAATGGGGCATTGCAACCCCCAAGTAACTAAAAACTGGCTACGCAATCTATCTGTGTAACGCACCGAACGTAACCGCGCCGCGCTCCGAATATGCAAATGAAACAATAAGCCTGGGCCGGAGTTGGGAAGTTCACGTGGTGAACTAGAACCGAGGAAATTAAGGAGTCGAGGTTTCGAGAGGGTGCTGGAGAAAGAGCAATGATAGGAAAACGATAGAGGATAAGGGAGCAAGGGATGTGCACACAGTAGAGGTAGAAGCGTCTCGATTTACGTTTTACGAAGTTAATTGAATGGCTTCTCTGTCTCCCTCTCTATATATTGCACCGTTGTCGTAAGATCGCTTATAACGACAGGGGCGGAACGGAGCCTATGGAAGCGCAAAATGGTTATTATCTCCGACGCCGCAGACATAGCTGGCTGAGCTTCTGATTTACGATGTGCCCTCTCGACTTAATCCTTGCATCTAGCACTCGTTCCGAGCCCGTTTGGCCAGCATCGTCGGAATTGGTTGTCGACTTTTCAGCTACCTACGAACGGAATTAACACCGGGAACGGCTGTTTCGAGATCCAGCCGGAATCGATGCCTTTGGGCGGACTCTAACCGACCGTGAAACCGACTGATTGCACGCTCGAGATTATACCGACAGATGGATCACGTTCAGCCAACGCGACATCGCGTTACGTTGTGTGTCGTTTCATTTTCAACGCGGAGAAACTGCGACGCGCCATCTCGGTTTCGGTGATGGCGGTTAAACGGAAGTCACGTTGTCCCGGATAATCGAGAGATTATGCGGATTGGTTGAACGATCGTTTATCATACAACCGCTGCGTATCTCGCGCGATAACTCAATGGAACGTGTAAACGCTCGTGTTTTAACTGCATCTGCTCGGATATTGAATTTGCCATGGAGAATACCGGAGCGTGGAATGTTGCCGGATTAGGAAAATTGATAGTTTTTAGTTTATGTGTTTAGATATTTGGGAATTTGGGAATATTCGAGTTTCGGAGTTTTGGGATTTGAAAATTTGAAGGTTTGGAGATTTGGACATTTGAACATCCAAGAATTTGAGGATTCCCGTATCCATATTTCCTTAAATCTCAGAAGACTTCCTGTATCTCTACTTCCCTAGATCCCTACATCTATTAACGTTCCTATACCTCTATGTCCCTCTGTCCCTATACCCATATATGCTTATATCTCTATGTCCCTATATCTCCATGCCCCTACATTCCCGTGTCCCCTCAATATAAAACAAAATTCAGAACCCATCAACAAAATATCTCTCAACATTCAAATTTGCGAAATCGCAAGTTGAATATTCAATCAAGTAGCGAATGATAAAAATTCAAATGTATCGCACTCATTTGCAACACAAAAACTTCAAGTTGTTCGAGTGGAATCAACGTTTCGATCAGCGATGGCCAAGCAATTCGCAGATCGAACGAACGGAAAGCAAGTTTTTCCCCTCGATACAAGAAACTTCGACGCGGTAGGATCAGCGAGGACTTAGCCGGCTCAGAAGTTGCAACTGCGATCGCAACATTTTGCCCGGGGAAAAGTTGCCCGGGCTGTCTAACGAAATTTCTTGTACGGCTTGACAAATCGCGGAGCATCGCGGAACTCGTTTTCTGGGGCTCGCGAGTTTTTCCGGTGGTTCATCCGCACGAAACAAACCGCTCAATTTGTGGCCCGGCAACCGAACGAATGACCCTAGCCGACGCAACGAGTTTACGTATCGATTCGGGACTTATCCCTCGAGTATCAAGGATCGTGTTCGCAAATAGCCTCATTTTTCTCCGGACGATAGCTATCGATTAACGAGATGCTAACCGTGATTCTGTTCGATTCAATTCGTATAGTGAGTTGTCTGACCAAGGTCCGATGTGACTATATTCACGTGCTTCGTGTATGTTATACCACCTGCTAGTTAATGTATTATAGTATTTATGAAGGTGCCGGTTGGTAATTGCCGATAAAAGTTTCACAGACCTGATTCTGTCAGGAATGTCTGCCAATAACTGTGTTGATAGCAACAAATGCGATTTACCTACATAAAGTTTGAAACGTAAAGGTTAGTCAGTACTTATATGATTCGAAGTTGCGCTCGTGACGTATTGTGAAATTATTGCACAAACTTCTTGCCAGAAATGGAACAAAAGGCGTATGAAGTGACTACATGAACTACTTTTCCGAAAACAATACAGGAAGTATGAAATGATTACACACTTATTTCTCGAAAACGAAACAGGAGACGTGTGAAATAATTACACGATCTTGTTCCTTGAAAACAGAAAAAAGACGTTGTTTTTTTAGAGGAAGATGAAAATAAATCATAATTTATGAAATTGTAAGTTCACATCTACCCATGATGCTTTTTTCAAGAACAAATTCAATGACCACTCTATTGTAAATATAATAATTCAACTATTCCTCTGCGAAATGTATTGTATTTTATTTACATATGTAAATTATATAACTCACAGTAAGTTGCAACGATAAATGGTATCTACTCATAGCAAGTCTCCATACCTGCAAACAAAAATAAATCCTGTTGTATTCATCAAAATTTCGAAATAAATTATAACGAACACACAATTAACAGATAAAATACATACTTGAAACATTGAATCAAGATTAAAATTTGATTGAAAAACAAATGCATCCAAACATATACCCGACATTGTAAATAAAAGTGAAAATTCGATTGAAGTACAGATACATAAATATTAAATCAGAACTGATAAACATACAGATATTAAACCAGAACGAAAACAAACATACAGATATTAAATGAGAATGAAAATAAACATACGCACAGATATTGAATCAAAGTTAAAATTTCAAAGCGACAAATCTGTAACCCAAATCCATTTAATCATCAATGCACGCACGAGCAAAGGATAAAAGAAAAAAGCAGCAGTAATCAAATTTGCGGCGTCTCGAAAGGAAATAGAAAAAAAGAGAACAACCGTAAAGGATCCGTGAGTCAGGGTTTCGTCGTTGAACCACTGTGGAAATTGAAGTCGGACACAGAAAAGGGAGCCGGCGCTTTTATGTAGGCCACGAAGAGAGCAATAACAGTTTCTCCCGGGGAATACTTTACATCGACGTTGTGTACAGTGTCAGGGTGGTTTGATCCGAGGGAAAAGGGATATCCAAGGACGAGGGAGGATGCCCGCGCAGCCCCTGGGAGCCGTGTATCGGATTTTCACAAACGAAACGAGCAATCTCGCGACACAAGAATCCGTCCTTGAAGGATGACCGATCGGCCGTGTCTGGCGTGGCTTTAAACCTTCAGCCCTGAGGAATGCCCTTGAGTGTTGCCGCGGATACCACTCCCAGAAGTCACTTCGACCCTCCGAGAATCGATCCACATCATTCTATTCTTCCTTTTTCCTCTTGTTTCGCCTTTTCCCCGCCAACGGTTATCTCTGGTTCGATGGGGTTGCAGCTGCAACCCTCCACGGAATGTAATCCAATCGAGGGCAAAACGGAAAATAGTTCTTTTACGGCGGCCCGATAGTAAAGAATACGAGCCGGGCCATGGGGAACGTGTACAAAATGCTATGTGTTATTCCAAGAAATACTGCCGGCATCGGCCGATACCCGCCCGAATCGATATGGAGCGGAGAACAATCGCGGGAGGCTGCATGTTGAATGTTACACTTATCACCCTCTTAATACTAAATTCACCTTTAACTCGTTTGACGAGTTTCATTCATGACGCACTCTACTGTGAACAATTTTACTAGTATTTTTAATACGCTTCAATTTGGACTTCAAGTCCAATATTTGCATAGTCGAACAACATAGAATTGACATAACATTTCGACTTTCTCTGTCTGTTTTTATATTGTAGCTGTGATTAGTTCTGACGCGAATCATAGTGCAAGGGGTTAATTACTTTTCTCGATTGAAGTTTAATTTTAACATAGGACTTGCTTTGTTAGGGGGTTCACATCTCTACTTCACGATATTCACAATATCAGGCTGCGAAAAGGGGATTTTGTAGATGATTATGCTTTTCTGGCCTCCTACCGGCTCAGATGCAAATGTTGAAGGTTTGACAGTTTTCCTGGGGTTTCCAAGTGATTTTAGGGGTGGTCGATTCTATGGAAGTGTCGTATCTCTTTTGGTCTGCGAATTTGTATACGTGAGTCAGTCAGTAGGAAGGGGATTTTACAGTTTTTTAACTGCTAGATGTAATTTGAACTTTCTGGATTTTGAAGATGTGGATGAGAGTTGACGCCATTTTACCATTAAAAGACGTTCATTTTTGTGACTATCTTGCGAGATAAAGCTGAATCGACCATAGTTAACTTTATTAATATGTAACAGAGTTCTATTGTTTACCATATAATAGATATAATAGATATGTCAAACTATCCTTGATGAAGACCATCATCATTTTCATCCTCCTGTTCATATCTTTCAAGATTGAATACAATAGGTGTAAAGTATACCAAACAATGTATCAGATCCCTGAACATTATTTTACAATATATAATAGAAACAATACACATCAAGTAATGTATACCATTATGTTTTCTGAGAATCTTCATCGAGATTTAAAATGCTGCAACCTATTGTTCCTTGATATCTTTCAAGATTGAATAGGTACAAAATATACCAAAGAATGTATCAGATTATTATCCCTAAAGATTATTTGACAGTATACTGTAGATACGTCAAATAACATTTTTCAAGATTTTATACAACATAAATAAAAACTACTATCTCCGAAAAAACTTTCATCAGATTCTAGAACGTTAGAAAACATTAATCAATGAGCAGCTTTCAAGACCTTGCATTTTGTATAAATTATAGCTGTCATCAAATAGGTTCCAACTTCGCCTATAACTTGACATAAAAATAAAGTATGGAGCAACTGTTTAGTTATAAACTATAAAGAGGCTGCCTGAAATTATATGCCTCGTAAAGTTCTAAGCGGTTGTGAAAAAATTATGACGGTGATTTTAATGCGTCGATAAATGTGCAATCGATACTGAAAGGTTTTTTATTATGATATTACAACATGTTTTAGAATGTATGCAAAGATGTTATCTTCAGATCAAGATGCTATGAATTTTATGGTTTTAAGAATACACATGGAGCCTGCGAACATCTTGAATCCACATTCATATTTTAGTAATTTAACTTGACATCATTGAACGAAAAGTGATTATTGAAAAGACTGTATCATAATGTTTGAACAATGTATCATGTGAAGCAATGTGTCGTCTCGTTGCTAGTAGTATCAAATTTTTAAAATAATAGAAGGGGTTTTATTAACCCCTTAACCTACTTTCCCAGCAGTTGCGGCATAGCTAATTATTATTGCAATGTTAAGGTGAAAGAGAAGTTGAAATATTAAGTACAGTTTGCATTTAGCAACCCTTGCACAGGTTGTAATCAATACTGAACTGAAAATTTAATCTTGTCCAAATACGAGTCAGGTAGTGACTGCAACGTCACAAGTCTGACTCGTAAGCCAAGGGTTTAATTTACTCCAATCTTGAATTTGATTAATTTATTTATCTGAAGAGACCAAATCACGAGTGTACAGTACATTTCTACATTGATCTTATATCTAGGGTATTTTAGATCTAGAGTAGGTAGTCCTTGTACACTAAATTTTGTGTTTAAAAATGATAGCATATAAACCTGTACTATTCTGAAAAGTATAGATCGAATTAATGAACAGATAACGAAAGAACGTCGAACAGAAAATGCAACCGCAAATTCCGTCATGCAACATGGCCCAAGTAAAAGTTGCTTTCGGAAACTTGCGATCCAGGAGGGTTCACCGCACGCCAAGAAATTCAAACGACGAAACTATGTCCCCCATCTGGAACACGCTCTCCGGTTAACGATCGGAGAATCCTTCTTCTGGCCATAAAGTTCAGCCGTCGTTTTACAATCCGACGTTAGGTCCGTCCGAAAGGTCACGGAACGTCCAGCAGGAAATAAAGGAGAACGAATCGTGAACTGTTTCGATTCGAGTGGCCGAAGAGTAGGTGTCAACCGTGTATGTGTAACCACTTACCGGTGCAATCTGTATCGAGTGCAATTTCGAGCGCTCGTATTTCTCCCGGTGTGCACGTGGTGTACGGACATTCGAGCGATGCGCCGAGTTGTCACGCTTGTAACGTCAGCTCGTAATGTCCGCGATTTAATAACGAGTCCCGGGTTCGGGGTATTGATCCCCGCGGGAACTGCCACCGCCGACAGTGAATGCATTAAACGTGTACTTGTTCCCTGACGCGATAATTAGATCCTGTTAGAACGTGTACATTAGGGAAGGTATCCTGCTAATAATATTCCGCGTAATTGCATTTGCCGCGCACCTTTTTTGTACGTTACCGACATGTGGGTCGAGGTGTAATTAGTATTTCTGATGGGTGACCGCTGGGTATTGCGATTTGAGGATGTGGGGATTTTGGGATATGGGTATTTCATGGATGACCACTTTGAGATGTAGGAATTTTGGGATATAGAGATTTTGGGGTATAGAAATTTTGGGACATAGGGATTTGGGGATATAAAAATTTGGGATATAGAGGTTTTGGGATATAGGAATTTTGGGATATAGAAATTTTGGGATATAGAGATTTTGGGGTGTAGGAATTTTGTGATATAGAGACTTTGGGGTACAGAAATTTTGGAATATAGGAATTTTGAGATATAGAGATTTTGGGACATAGGAATTTTGGGATATAGATTTTGGGATGTAGGAATTTCGGTACATAGAAATTGTGGGATGTAGGAATTTTGGTATATAGAGATTTTAGAATATAAAAATTTCGAGTGTAGAGATTTGGGACATAGAAATTTTGGGATATAGGAATTTCGGAATATAGAAAGTTTGGGATATAGAAATAATAGGATATAGAGATTTCGGTACATAGAAATTTTAGTGCATAACGATTTCAGGACATAGCGAATTCGGAACGTAGAGATATCAGGATATTGAGATCTCAAAATACAAGGAATTCGAGATAAGGATATTTCAGAATCTCAAGCCTTTTCATGGATTTGAATGTACTACAACTTTGAGACTTGATATTAAACTTAAGAGCTACGACTTTGGAACTTTGAAAGTTTATAGAGGTTAGAACTATAACTCTTCAGAACTTGTTGAAACTCTAAATTAAAAAATTTTTTCAATTCTCAACTTTATGCTCTAAAATTCATCAAATCTGTAGTACTAGAATTTAGACATCTAAATTTTTTAAATTTACTTCCCAATTTTAAACCTTGAAATTTTGAAGCTACTTCACATTCTTGAATTCTTACGATGTTTGTCAAATAAATTTAAAACACTATACTTTTCGATACTAAAATTACAAGGAAAATTAAAAAAGCTTGAAAAATGAAAGTACAGCAAAATATAAGTAGAGTATTCCAAATTCGAAATTACCTGCACGTCGAATTTAGTCCAGCAACAAAAGAAAAGTTATTTCAGACTCCAGCATCAAGGCCGACTCCGTACACAATCGCGCGATCAACTGGGCCAAGTGTCTAACACGGTCCCGTCTATTGGAATCAAATGAACTGTGACTTATCGATTTACCGTCAACACTGATACAAGATTTCCGAACAACACGGGACACGCGAAACAAGCAACCGCCATTTATACACATTAGTCTGGCACGGATCGTCAGCTAGAGAACAAATGTTACCCGGTTGAAGCAATGATTAATCGTAAACCGCGTCATAGAACGTGGTTAAGCGTGGTTAATCATCAACCGTGGGACCAGAGGATTCCCTGTGTGGACCATGTGACAGAACTATGGTGAACCACGATTGTTTGACAGATAGCCGCGTCAAAACAACCGCCGTCGTGGCCCTTGTATTTGCAGTCCCGCGTGCACAGCCCACTGACACCTGTCGTAGCTCCTCGAGTCTCTGTCACTTGGACTAACCGTTCGAACAATAGAAACCCGCCATCCCGTATTCGCCAACTCTCATACATCAAGTACTGACTAAGCTAAAGCTACTCCCTGTACACCGCACCTTGCTCGCTGATTCATGCTAACCCCTCGCTTTATCGTCGACAGACTGACCTTTCAGCGTTGGTCAACACGTGTACTGACGTTATTCATTTTGAGAGTGTTGTGGACGAACCGAGTATCTATAATAATTTTGGAAATTTATACGAGTTGTTATTTAGGTTGTTCATTTTGGAGTAGTTAGATCTCGTTTTTGGACGCGGTTGGAAGCATAGTTTAATTCCGAAATTCACTTTTCTCATTTGAAAATTATTATATATTTAGATTTCCAAATTGAACTTCCAATTTCATCAAATCACAACTTCCACAGGTTTTAGATTCCTGAATTACCAAATTCCCGGATTTTACAAGCTCTAGATTCTTGAATTCACAAATGCTCGAATTCCATAATTTTTAGACATCAATATCTACAAAACCCCAATTCTCAAATTTCTAAATTTCCAAATTCAACAATTTCTGAATTCCTCAAATCTTTAAGACCCCCAGTTGTTAAATTTCTAAACTTCCAAAACCCCAAATTCTCAAATTTCTAAATCTTCAAAACCTCCAATTCTGAAATCTCTAAATCTCAAAAACCCCAAATTCTCAGATGAACAATTTCTAAATTCCCAAATCTCCAAAACCCCCAACTCTCAAAATTTCCAAATCTCGAAAACCCCAAATTCTCAAATCTCTAAATCTCCAAATCCCCAAATTCTCAAATTTCTAAATCTCAAAAACCCCAAATCCTCAAATTTCTAAATCTCCAAATTCAACAATTTCTAAACTCTCCAAATCTCCACCACCCTAAACTTTCAAATTCCCCAAATCTCCAAAATCCTAAATTCTCAAATTTCTAAATTTCCAAATCTCCAAACTCTCAATGTTCTAAATCCTCGAATCGCCAAATTAAAAAATAAGTTTTCTCCTACAGTTTACCTAACTTTCCCCTGGCAAAAAGGTTGAAGTTTTTGAAAATAATGGCCCGATAGCAACAGCTGTTCTAAAAATGCTGTATAAAAGAAAAATTAGACCAGTAGTTTCCTCGGAAACCGCGGTATTGGAAAACACTGTCGGAAAAGTTGGTTTCTAGAAAACCACGTTTAAACATCCATTTTCACCGAAAACGCTCGCAAGTTGTCTGCAATTTGAATAAAAATACATTTACATTTCTACATTCTGGAAGCAATCGCATATTTTATTTCGCGGAGATCGATACTTTGCATATTTTACATTATTGTATGTAGTATCTCATTTTTAGACTTGAAATATCTCAGAAACAATTCATTTTATTAACATCATTTTTAGTATCGTTCTTCTCTCTTTTTATTATTCATCTCTAATTAATGATTGTGCAAGTGCACGTGTTTAAAATTAGTATTCAATCCGTACTATTTTAGATAATATCTTTTATCTCAGATAATATATCACTTGTCTTGAGACAATATCTGTCAACAGGACATGACGAGTTAATTCGTCAGTCAAATCACTCTTACTAAATCTTCATGAATCATAATTACTTTTCGACCGAAAAATATTTGAAAAACAATTATTTGTAAAATAAGTGAAAAATTATTCTCGATTGTAGTATGACAAGAAATAATAACTATGATTAATAAATTAAATATAGCAATATGAAATAGTTATAGATTACTATAAGATGACACTTAAACGCAGGTACATGAATCAATGACCCAATTAACAAGCTAACCATATGAAATTATAGCAGAGTAATTGTGTTATAGCAAAATTCACCATAATAGATAAAGTGCGAAGGAAGCGTATCAATTTGAAGCACTCGCCGGTAAAATACCCCATAGAGAACATGCACAGAGGGACAAGAAGCAACGAGCTGTGAAGTTATGCTAAGCGATAGAGACGAACGTGGCAATATCCTCTGTCGCGTGTTGTACCCGGCCCCAGATTTGACCTAATCTTAACCAAGGCCTAACCTGACTCTATCTCGAACCTAACAGGGATCGCAAACTCTGAAACACTGACACCTGTCGCAGTGCCTCCAGAGAATCCGTTAGCCTGAATAATCAAACAATAGGTTCTCGTGAGCTGGTACACGCACGCGGATCTGGATTAAACGCTGGATAACCGGCAAATTGTTCGATCAATATTTGCCCGTCAGGCATTCCTGATATCAACCAAAGAGTTCCTTCAATTACGATCGGTCACGTGGGACTATCGACGTTGCTTTCACCGATTATCATATTTAAATTCATGTTAACCTCTTGTTATATCTAATAGGGCTGGCAATTTTACAGCCAATCGGGTTATCAAGTATTTTTGCGACGTTTTTTACGTGGGTTAGATCGTTAGGTGGATGCTGAGGAATTTGTACAGAGGGTCAGAAGATAGAATTGGGGACATGATGTGAGGAATTTGGGATATGGAGATTTTGGGATGAGAGTTTTGGGGTATGGAGAGTTTGGGCTGTGAAGAGTTTGGGATGTGGACATTTTGGGATGTGAAGATTTGGGATATGGAGATTTTGGGGTATAGGAATTTCGCGACATGAAGACTTGCAGATGTGAACTCTGGAATATTAGGACATTGAAGTATTGGGACGTTGAAATATTGGGAACTTTGCGATACAGGAATTTGTAGATGTGGAAACTGATGGAACTTTGGATTGATAGGACGTTGGAACATTGAAAATTTTACCATATGGAAATTTTGAGATCTGGACTTTGCAATATTGGGACCTTGGATTAGAAGTCTGAGGTGTTGGAACCTTAGGACCTCGTGTAATTTTTCAACCAAGATTGACCTAATCGAAATCTTAAAACAAATACATAGAAGTTGGTGAAACCCCATTCGAGTACATCTACAAACTTTAATGTTCAACATCAGAGAATTCATACTTGAACTACAGACAAGAATTTCCAGCAGATAATTAAAGAAGTTTAATGTTATCGAAAAGAGCATTGAACTGATTAAAATATATATACAATTTTCTCGTTATCTGTCATCGGAAATAATATCATGTTCGTTATCCAGATCGTGCAATGGAATTTCCGTCACACAAGCCCGATCAGAAATAAACGAGATCGATATTCAACGCCGGCTGAAATGCTAAACTGAACAAGCCCGGTAAAAGAGAAAGGGGATCGCGTGTTCTCCATTTCCGGATGTGACTTAAATCCCGAATAAAGGGCCGAGGATTATTCGATGCACGGGGCCACTTTGTGAACTAATCTGAATTCTAGAGTTATCCTAGGCTCCACGAGTGCGCCACCAGTGGCGTATCAACAAAAGGACACGCCTGTGTTTGCCGAACAATGTCCACACAGTGATAGTCCGCCACGTTGAATAATTTTCGTCGAGTCAATTCGCGTCTTTGGACCTCGATTGACCTATCAGTCACACTCGCTCGACGCACTGGCTCGAAACTGAATAAACATATGACACGGTACAAAGTTTGTACAATTTCAACCCTTTGCCAGGGGTCGTCGTTCGGTTCAATTCCACCGATTTCAAATCGGTATCTTTTAACTGGATCTGTCTAGTGTCGTTTCTACTACATGCATTGTAGGAAATTTGTGAGGCAATTAACCTTGCACTATTTTGACTTTGGTGAAGGTTATATGACCTTCAGTCATATGACTGAATGTAATTCTTAAATACAACAATTAACGCGTTAATCAATGGAACCTAACGACTTGCAACAGAGAAAATCAATCTTGATTCTCCGTTCGAAACAGCATTAGACGCAGCCACCTAAATTTGATTCAGATATGGCAATATGACCCCAGCTACGCCACACACAATCATTACCAACGACACATCCTAATTAATGAACACATCCGAATCGAATAACCCAATAATTGAGCGGCGCGACACCGGAACGGGCATGTTGGATCTGTTAAAGACAAAGTTATGGGACAGGTACCATCTCCACCTCTGTGTCGATATTACCCATAATATTTCTCCATTGCGCATTAACAATTTACGACTCGTTACATTCCTGAATTTTATTACATTTCTTCATCTTCAAATCTCGTGTCTCTGTTATCTCAATCAAAATGAAAACAGACATGTAATTACAAGTTCTGCAGAAAAGAGTCAACTGTGCATTGTCTAAAGGTGGCAATATACCGCGAGTGTACTGTACTAGGTATTTGACAAAAGAATGATACGTCAACTGATTTATTGCCGTTAAAACGAAATATCGAAGAGATAAAAAAGTGGGACGTTCAATCGAATATTTCACCGCGAATGCTATTATCGAGGAGCCGTATCGAAGAGTGCAATAACCCTTGACTTCGTTTATGGATGGATCTTCCACTTTTAAAAATCCAGCGCGAAGGCAGCGCAATTATCGTTGAATCATCCTTCAGCCGTGGTTACTCGGTAGCCGGATCTTTGAACGGGGTTGTGGTTCATCGAATGAAGGATCGCAACGATCCCAGTTCGTCGGATTTTCCCGTTTTCATCGAGTCGTGCTTGAAAATTACCAGTGCTTTTGATACGGTTTGCCGTGGCGATGTTGGCTGCTCAATTGAAAGCTATCCTCATCCACCAGCCGTACCTCCAGATGAATCGATCGGATCTACTCGCCGATAGAGCCAATAGCTCGTTGAAAATCGTTTCGTGCCATCGATCCTCGCCCGGTTTCCCGCTACGCGAACACCACTGCAACGTTGATGGTTTATCGAGCAACTTTCATCGTTTATCCGTCACTAAACAGTCACCATTTGCGAATTTATTTATCCGTGCACCGATCGCTGGAATTCGTATATCGGCGTAATTGATCGTGTCGCTCGCGAAAAAAAATTGTCCGGTTTGTCTTTGGTCCTTCGATACCGTTTGCGATCGATTTGTTAACGTGCTTTCCGAGAGCATTTTTCGACGGTCACTGATCGGATTCATTTCACGGATCACGCGATTCAACAGCTATTTCGATGTTTCTTTAAGAATATATTTATTAATATTTTTTAATCTTATGTTGCTGATGTGGTCACTTTATTTTCAACATTTATAAGTACTAATTCGGATAGGATACGATTCAAATTGTCACATTTTACAGGATTTTATATTTTGAGTTAGAATGTGTTGTAATTTGATCATGTGGACATTTGGAAAGTCAGGACGTGCGACATTTACAAGTTTGATAATTTGGAAGCTTGGGAATTTGATCATTAGACTGGAAATTAAAAATGTAGCAATCTAGGAATCTAAGAATCTAGTAATCTAGTAACCTACTAATCTAGCAATCTATTAATCCAGAAATCCAAGAATCAAATTTCCAAACTCTACTCAAATATGAAAAATGTCAAAGATAAAACAGAATATTCCCTCACCAGTAACATAATTTCACAGAACGAGGTAATTTGCCAGGTAAAGTGTTAAGTAACCACCATGAAATCGTTCTACATAGTACATCTGTTAATTGTAGATTGCAAACGAACCTTGTAACACGAAAGGCTTGTGGATCGACAGGTAATCGCGGCAAGTGCGCAACGTCTATCTTTCTACAGGATCGCAATTAACCGCGATAAAAGGAAGATGTACAGGTGAAGGCAGGATAATTTATGTCAACCACCATCGCCTAAGTAAATGACTCGAAATACCGGTGAGTCAAACTTAACCTTCCACCTCCAGCCTGTGAAAGGATGATTAGTGGTATACTGCACATTTCCCGATTGCCTTCAGAACCGACCTTGATGTGCATCGTTTCCAAACCTGTCAAGACGTTCACCGGTTGATCGAGTGTCAGGTCAATTCATATATTTGTACTGTCTACTTGGTATTTTAATGCGATTGTGCACTTGTATAATGCAATGTTAGTACATTTAGAGATGAGGTTATGTTAGATTGTTTCTTGGTTTAAAACATATTAAATTATATTTTGGATATGTTGAAATTGAAGAGTGACTTTCGAATCTTTAACTCAGGACAAATATGAATTTCACTAAAAATTGAAATAAGAAAATAATTCTGTGATGGTAATTCTGGTTTAATTTCATTATCTATAGACTATATAATTAATGTTATTGAAATAAAAACGCTTTTAATTTAAAAACAATTATGCATACTTAGAGAGAGTATATGTTCACTAAGTTTATAAAGTATAAAATTAAATGAACAAAAATATATTAGACAAATATCTGGGAATTGTGTAATTTTTCATATCCAGCAGGATGGACGTAATAAACTAATAAAATCATTCCTGGGTCATGAATCATCTACCCCTGTTCACTCGACCTATAGAAATGAAACGTTGGCCCAGCTGCCATGGGACAAAATGCAAAATCAAGATGAGAGAAAAATTCAAAGGAAAGGTCCGTTTATGAGGGTACAGCGATTTAGTATGTGAAGATGTGCCTGGGAAATTGATTTCTGTTCTGTGATCGATGAATTTAAATTACTTCTTATTTTTATCCGATTTTATGATCTAACCACTTAACCTATGATTTCTTTGGCTGGTTAGCTAATTGCTGCAATGTTAAGATAAATAAGTAAGAACGTACTGTTAGATTTTGAATTTACGCAAAAATCTTTCCCGATAAAATTATAACTTGCATCCCGATAATAAGAATCAGCGTTGCAAATAATACTTTCAACCCCAATATCAGAGAATAAAATTTAAAAACGAGTATAGCTTGTTGCTCGTGCGAATGATAGGTAGCCCGTGACGAAAATAAACAAAGAAAAGAGGTGGAAAAAAAATGTTCTCGCTATAAATACAGGAACAGCATCGTGGAAAATAATGTACAGTTTCCAACCCTCGTCGAGGAAAAGATTGAAGCGTCGCTCGCGATCTCCGCGCGTTTTACGAGCACCGATTTATCGGGTTGGCCCTCCCTGTCCTCTCTATCTTTGCCGCCTTCCTGAAGCAGTCCATAAATTGCAGCGATGTACCGGAAGAAAAGGAATGAAAACGGGAGGGTGAGAGGAAGAAAGGAAGGGTGGGAAAGGATGAGAGGGGTACGATGGAGAGTTGCCGAGATCACGAAGGAGCACACAGCTGAATAGAACAGCCCCCGTTCTCCATTGCCGTTTCTTAGTCGAAAGATCTATCCCGACCAAAATGCATCGAATGCGCGAAAAGCATCCCTCTTCTGTCATTCGCACCGTGAGAGCCGCGAGAAGCGCACCCTTATACGACGATACACACGGACTATATTTCCGGTAGCCAAGAAACCAGCCGAGCGTGTAAGTGTATCGCGAGCGTGCCATGGAAACGCCGAGATTTCCTACTCGTGCCGCCATTTCCTATTGATCAACCAAACGGAACACACTATGCATTTTATTTACGTTTCATTTTTTTTTACTACTTTTGAGGATGACTGGACGGAAGGATTTTAAGAATATATTGTATATTATATTAATTTCTAAATTGTCAACTTAGTAAATTCACTGCTCCCCTAATTCCCAACATTCCAAATTGCTAAATTTGCAAATTTTTTAATTTCTAAATATTTTAATTCCCAAATTGTCAATTTCCTCACTCCTTATTTTCCTAATTTTCAACTCTCTAAATTTCCAAATCCCAACATCCCCAAAATCCTCGACTCCTCAAGTTTCCTGAGTTCCAAATTTTTAACTCCTCAGATCACTAATTTGCAAATTTCCAAATCCTCTAAACCTGAAATTTTCCAATTTTCTAATCCTCAAGTACCCTACTACGTAAATTCCCATCTCTAAATCTCCCCAAATTCGCAACACCCCAAATTCCCAACGTAATAAATTTCCAAATTACAGATACCCGAAATTGAATGTGACAATTATAGCGTTAGACTAACAGTCTAATAATTGCGAATGGACGAGACACAAAATAGGGGTGATTGGACCGTCCCTAGTGATTTTCATAGCTGTTGATCGAAATGTAGAAACGATACGTTGGCTACTCTGCGCGAATTTCAGCCTGATCAAATATGTACGAAGAGGAACGGTGGGCTGATGGGCAAAAATTGAATCCGACCATCGTCAGAGGTAGATACTCGTAATATTTTATGGATTTCTGAATAAAGGATGAATTAACGAATGTGAAAAAGTGGTAGAAGCAGACCCTGAGTATCCTTTAATTAGCAGATTTCTACGAAAATTAATTTTTCAAGCACGAATATGTACTTTTTATATCACTGATTACACATTGCTAATCAATTTCAATTTTCTCCTCTGTTCATTAATCAACGAAGTAATTTCTCATTTTTCTTGTTGCCATGTACTTATATATTTTTTTTTAATGGTATTATTGTTATAGTAATACTGTGTCATTATTATAGAATTCGATAAATCAAATATTTTTTAATACTAAACTTTGATTTCGAACTTCAATTGCTTTGAGCGCGAATTATAAACTGACGATTTGTATTTTATATGTTAATGCATGCTTTCGCAGACAGACGGAAATTAATTTCGTCGATTAACATTCGTGAAAGTATCTCTTCAATTTCGGACATTTTGGGTAATACACGTTGCATATTTTTCGCATATTTCATACATTTTCGACAGAATTTAGATCATAAAGCAAGTGGCAAATACCTTATTAACAGGGCAGTATATCAAACGGTAGAAAATAATAAAATTATCAATGCAGTTCATTTGAATATGTAATATACTGCAATAATAAATTGCATGAACAAAATTCAGTACACATCTCACTTAGCTTTTATTTGACAATATACTATTAATTATTGTATACGTTTAATGTTTAAGGAAAACAATGAAGATGGTCTATTTTATCCTCAAATTTCTACAAACTAATACTTGCATTTTTTAAATGTAAAATATTGAGTCAAATAGCAATTTTTAGAATTTAACTTCAACTTAAAATTAACTTAACTCAATTTTTAATTCCTATGTCTATCTGGTTATAAAACAAATTATTCGACATGGAGTGGCAAACATTTTACTGCACATAATTACAGACGAATGTAAGATGCTTAAAACCAGAAAAACTATTTACCATTAAAGAATCCTAAAACTACAAAGAAAGAAGCGGATAATAGAATAGTAATAATTTGATAGAGAGTAGGTTAAGTCGTTCATACTAGAAAAGGTCAGCCATGATAGAATATAAAACAGCAAACGGCGTCGGTACAAGAGAAATCTAGAAAAATAATCTCATCGACAATGGAACAACTTCGTCGAACGAAACTCATGAAAACACAATTTCTTTCCTCGAAAACGATAATGCCACAAGATTTTTCTGCACGCGCTTCTAGTTAAAACGAGAGGCAACGTGGACCAATATCCAACAGGATATCAGATCCTGCGTCCAGGATCGCTTTATCATCCGAGTAACTGTAGCGAACGAGTAAAGTTGAACGGATAACACGCTTCTTCGAGAAAATACAACGACCGAGTCGAAAAGAGGTGGGTCAACGGCGAAGAGGGAGGAAAGAAAGCGAGAAAAGTGGCGTATAAAGGACTCCATTTCCGTTTCATAGTCGTTCCGTTTTATTTCCACTATTCTCTACCCCGCCAAGCGGCTTCGGCATCCAATGGAATCGCCAAAGTTAATTTCAACACCCACTCGGAGATTTTTATAGAAATTCGATATACGTGCATGCTTCGTTAATCTCGAACTAATTAAACTTCTCTTTTGTTTAAATGTAAACTGTAGTTGTAGGATATTACGTCTTCAAAAGTCCTTTTAAACATTGCAGAAGCATTAACGGTAAAATAATTTACGACGAATAAATTACATATTTTGATGAAATTCATGGGTTATTTTATTTTAGAGTTCTTAGAGTTCATTCATGTATTATGACCTTTACCTTTTCTGAAGGTTAACATTCGAAAATTTTGTAAACTTGCAGATTTATGTATTAATAAATTCTTAAATTTCCGAAATAACTACTCTCTTAATATTAGGTTCTCCAAAATCTCCACTCTACAAATTCCTCACTCTTCAAATTGCCAACCCCTCAAATTCTACTTCCAAAATTCTCCACTCCCAGCTCCAAGTTTTTCCAAATTCCAACTTTACAGATTCCCTATTCCCCAAATTTCAAACACACCGAATTCCCTACTCCACAAGTTCTCAACCCTTCAAATTCTCAACTCTCCCAAATTTTCTACTCCCCAAATTCTCTACTTCCCAAATTCCCCACTCTCCAGATTCCGCATTCCCCACATTTCTAACTCCCCCAATTTCCTACTCCCCAAATTCTCAACTCTCCCAAATTTTCTACTCCCCAAATTCTTTGCTGCCCAAATTCTCAATCCCCCAAATTCTTAACTCTCCCAAATTTTCTACTCCCCAAATTCTTAACTTTCCCAAATTTTCTACGCCCCATATTCCTCATCCCCCAAATTTTAAACTCCCCGAATTCCCTACTCCCCAAGTTCTCAACCCTTCAAATTCCCAACTCTCCCAAATTTTATACTCCCCAAATTATCTACTGCTTAAGTTCTCAAGCCCCCAAATTTTCTACTTCCCAAATTTTCTACTCCCCAAATTCCCCATCCCCTAAATCTCTAACTCCCCAAATTCCCTACTCCCCAAGTTTTCAACCCCCGAAATTCTGAACTCTCCCAAATTCCCCACTCTCCAAACCCCCAAACATCCTCCAAATTCTCAAAATTCCAAAATCCCCAAACTTCACATCTCTCAAATTCCCAACTCCCTAAAGTACCAAAGCACCCCTAAAATCCCCAAATTCCCAAAGTTCGGACATCAAAGTATAAAAATTCGAAAATGCGGGATCCCTCGGCATTCCTAAAAACGTATCGCGCTACCCAGCGTACGAATATCCCCTGCAAACGAAAAATTAGCATATCTTTGATAAGCCCTAATGAAAATACAGTGACGTCCACTAAATCGTAACGGCGCAACGATTGCACAGAGGCGCCATTATAGCCCCTGGACGCTCTTTGAAACGGTGCGGAATTGCGCTCAATTCTCTCGATGCTCCAAAGAGATCGAAATAGATAAAGCATGGAAATGGAGGAACTAGGATTAAGCGATTTCGCGATGCTGAACGCGTCTGACCAACGCGATGCTTGTTCGACGTAGGGTTTGCCCGGGAACATTAACACCGACCGATTAAATCGGCCAATGTACTGCATAAGCGAACGTTGCGTCGGATACGTGAACTTGAAATTTGCATACCACGAGATAATTCAGTGTATCGTACGATTAACCTGCACCGCTATTCCTGAAGAAGATTTGTATTTAAACGAAGCGTTTGCATTCAAACATCGAGAACAGATTTTTAACCTTATTTACTGTTTATTTTCTTCGTCGTCCAATTAAGCTTTAATTAAAAGGACATTTTGATAAATACATTGAAATACTTTGAAAGTAACATTTCTGTAACGATAGTTCGTTTACTTTATATTTGGCATGATGTTAAATTAGGATACGCATACTCGTTTGGCTTGTTGAATAGCTCCGGGAAATATATCGCGTGAATATAAATGTTATGAAGGTCCAACAAATTTTAAATGTCTGAATAATTCATATCGAATCAAATATATTACCGTATATATGACTTGCAGTTACACGAACGAGGGCTTCGAATGACCTGATATTTTCCAATCCTAGTCTGAATAATAAAATAACTATGAACAATGTTATGTCATAACCGTCATCATATTTGTTTCTGACTACGGTGAAAGTATGAGTACATAAAAATTAAGACCTTTGTGTCTCGTGTTCATACTTAAGTTGACTGAAGATGACTAAAGTTGACAGTAAAATCTGTTTGCTACGCACCAAGACAATAAAAGTGAAGTAAAAAAAGTAGAAAAATGAGAAGATAAGAACAATCTGAGAGAAATATGTAAAATGAGAAAAAACTACCCCTTTTATTACGCTATTCCGTGTCTCTGGTACCTAAAGCTAATGTTCGAAGCGGTTATCGTCGGCATTAGCAATACCAACAAGACCTAACCGAGGAAATGCACATTTCGTTCCGGAATATGCAAATCGGTCACGTTCTAAACGCGAACGAGCAATTTAACCCTTTGACGAGAGGCACTCTAAACACGACGTCGTGAATGCACAGAATATTTCTTTCCTCCGAAGCGTGTATTACTAATTTATAACGCGAACATTTATAATTTTCTGCTTCGCATTAAGAGCACAAGAGAACATGCGTTCAACTTACTTATTGCACCGGTCCGTAAGTGCCTTGCGATAAGTTTATTCGAACGAGTATACGAGTTTATCGTTCGCGAGGGGTTAAAGTGCGTCTGAAACACCATAAAAAACACCGGTTGAAGCCTCGCAGAGTTTCAACAGAGTGGAATGCTATAAAAAAAAGGGAGAAAAATCTGTGCACGCGATATGCACACTTGTTGCACTTCAATAACGTTTAATGACATCCAAGTCATCGTTTTTGCCGCTTTAAATGTGACATGGCTATAAATAGATCGACTCGTAAGGCGGAATTTATGATGCCAGTTTGCGCACACTTGTAAATTGAACTTGTTAACGTGTACTTAATCATTGATAACGAAAGATGGTTGTTGACAGGCTAATTCCATCTTCTCTTCTTTTCTTTGCGGAGGAAATTTGTGAATTGTCTTGTTTTTGTAAATCTCTAGAAAGTCAAGGTTTTAGGATGTCCAAAATATCAAGCAATCAATCAACCAAAGTACCAAGGTTTAAAAATGGAAAAATTCTATGTACGATTCCAACATTCCTAAAACCTCAACCACAACATTCCCTTAAGTCTCCAGGATCATAAAATAACCATCAACGTTGCGACACATCAAAGTGTCTTCAAGTTCTAATTCAAAACAAAACTTTCTGGAGTACTCACAATTTTAATATTCCAAAAATATCAAGTTCTCAAGGATTCTGAAGTTCCCAAATTCCAAAGCATTTTGAGGTAAAAATTTCAAAGTCAATCTTCCAAAATTGTATCCAAATTTTCCAAATCCCTAAGTCACAACATTCCAATATTCCACAGCTTTTCAGATTCAAAAACGCAAAAATTTTTAAATTCTAATATTTCAGTCTCACAATTCCAAGGTTTCGAAATGCCCAACGTTCCAAAATAATTTTGTAAATCAAAAAATTCCAAAATTGCAATGATCCAGAATTCTGTGACTACGTCTCAAAATCCCCGAATCTTAAATTTCCGAAATACTCAAATTCCAGCGCCGTGAAGCTTCTAAGCAAAGATCATCTAACACAAGTACCTATATAAGTACCTATCCGAATCATGAAAAATCTTCTTAAGAATGAAACCTGAAATGTCCCCAGTCTCCATCTAACCCCACGATACCGGATCTTTTGAAAAGTGTTCGAAGCTCGAGGGCACAAAAGTGAGAAGTGGCCGATGTAGAGTGGCCCGTGCTCGAAGAATTAAAAACGTTAAATGCGTGCGAGTCGACACGCGTTAAGGGTCTTTCCGGTATTCAGCGGAGTTGGTCAGGTGGGTAGAATGACGGCTCGGCGATGCAGGAGTGCAGAGAGGAAGGGCAGAAAGCATGGTTACGAATTCACAATGGCATTGTGCAACCTCCCCCTCTCTTTTCCTCCCTTGACTCGCGATTTTCTCCTACGACCACCCTTCTCTCTCTGTCTTCCTCCCTTTCTTTCTCTTTCGTTTCATATCCTGTACACCCGCTCATTTTTCCTCCACTCTCATTTTCTCTCTCTCGTTCGCTCTCGGTGCATCTATCTAGCTTCATCCACTTCACGGGTACTCGCCGCGAACGCCATTAATGGTTTCCGTTTCCGGTGTCTCAATCTCGCATTCTCCGCGCTTTGCGCTCCTTTCCAACCAGTTCCTGCGCTCGAATCTCCTACTTTTCCCGAGCCTTTCTCTCGTTTTCGTTGAAAAGAAACGGAACGCTTTGAGGGCGAATCATCGTATGCATGCGTAAACGTCTATGGTGTGCGTTACCGAATGCAGAGGGTGAATTCGGCGCAGTTTAAACGCCTCACGCATAATTCACGACCGGCAATTTACCTGCATTGCTGTTACCTCGTCTGCCACCTTAGGAAATGAATTATGTTTGCGAATGCCCTAGTCAAACGTCTAATTTTCACTTGAATCATTGCTGACTAACCGATGAAGTTAAATGACTCTATTCTTTACTTATTTATAATTTACATGTATATGAAGACAACGTATGGACTATTGAAGTGTGGACATGTCAAGTATCAACTGCTTGCTATGTTGTGGTCTATGGACATATCAAGTATGAGCAGTTTGCTATGTTGTGGTCTATGGACATATCAAGTATAAGCAGTTTGCTATGTTGTGGACTATGGACATATCAAGTATGAACTGCTTGCTATGTTGTGGTCTATGAACATATCAAGTATGAACTGTTTGCTACGTTGTCAAATATAAACATATCAAGTATGAACTGTTTGGTACATTGTGAACTATGGACATGTCAAGTGTGAATAGTTTGCTACGTTGTGGACTATGAACATGTCAAGTATGAATTATTTGCTATGTTGTGGACTATGAACATATCGACTACGAATAGTTCTCTATGTATGAGCTATGAACGCGTCAACATAGGAGCATAAATAAGGTTTACACAAGGTAAGAAAATAGAAAGTTGAAGCTTTGAAGTGAGGCTACCTATTTTACAATGTTCAAAATCGTTTCAAGCTCCTATACCGAATCTAATAAAATAAACGAACTAAATCCTGTTAGGATTTGGATTCGAAGTAAATGAAAAGCTTCCTGTATTCAGACAGAGACTATAAAATAATCCTCAGTAATTTCGAAGCGACCTAAGTGAAATCAATTTAGACGCGCCCTTTATAATTCAGGCTGAAGGTTGAAAATTAAAGGGTCCATTTCGCGACACAAGTAACTTGATTAACCGGGGGAAAAAACCTGTGCACGCTTTTTGACGAACTCTTTCCCCCGCAGGGTGAATAAAGATCCTTCGTCAAAGAACATTGTCCATAAATTCCTGGCAAGAAGCGTCGCGCAAATTGGTACAAAGCGATGGACATCGGTTGAAACGAGATCGAGCCTGTGACTGGCTAAGAATGAAACGAGATATAAAGAAAAATCGTGTAAATCCTTGATAATTCGAGTCGACGTCCCTTTCCACGCGAACGATTCTTCCAGCGATCCCATTTCGACGGAGTCGTAAAGTCGTATCCGAAATTCAGCGACGCGACTCGCGCCGTCGACATAAATTCTTCGATTCCCGCCGCTTCTAACGCTGGAACTCGCGAGATCGTTAAACCATTGAAATCCCCCTCGATTTATTATACGTGCTCTCATCCTCGATAACATAAACTCTCGTCCCGTTTCTTTCAACCGCGACGATCGAGGCTAATTTTTCTCGATTTCATTTGACACGTCGTATATAAACCGCTAGTGGCTTCGAACGCAATTGTGCGGTTCATGAAATCGAACGCGTCGAAAAAATGGGGCGATATTTATCGATATCTTCGATAGACTGCTAATTAATTGGCGAAGCTTCGTCATTTGCGGAATCTATATAGTTTCTTTTGTTAAAAGGATAAAAAAGAGATGAAATGTTAAACTGTTAATTAGTGAATCAAGGGATCTAGAGATCGATGGATATAGAAATCTAAGGTCATAGGGATGTAAAGATATAGGAAGGATATAGTGAAATGAAGGCATAGGAATCTAGAGACATACATATAGATATATGAATCTAGGGGTTCTGAGATTTAAATTTTCTGAAGCCTTAAAATTTCAAATTTTCAAATTCCCAAATTCCTACGTTCCCAAATACCAAAATTCTCTAGCTTCCAAATTCCCTAGTTCCCAAATTGACAGATGCCAAAATTTCCTAGTTCCCAAATCTCCAGATTCCAAAATTCTCTTGTTCCCAAATTCCCCAATACCCAATTTCCCTAGTTTCCAAATTCCCAAGTTCCCAAATTCCCAAATGCCAAAATTCCCTAGTTCAAAAATTCCCAAATGCCTAAATTTCCTAGTTCCAAAATTCCCCAATACCCAATTTCCCTAGTTCCAAATTCCCAAATTCCAAAATTCCCTAGTTCCAAAATTTCCAAATACCATTTCCCTAGTTCCCAAGTTGCCAAGTGTTAAAATTTCCTAGTTTCCAAGTTCCCTAATTCCTAATTCCTGAAACTTCCTAGTTCTCAAATTCGCAAAATCCTAAATTCTCAAATTTTGAAAATACCCAAGTCCAACGAGAGTATACTCGATAAGTGTCTCGTATAATAGCGAAACTGTCCGGATAAAAAATAAACAGTAATATCCGGCGATTAATTAAAACATTATCTACGCTCTAATTGATAATAAAGGAAAGAGCGTCAGCTATTCCGTCCATGGTGTTTTCGCGAAAACGTAGAATTTGTTACGGCAGGAAAGTTCTCAACTTTCCATTTACCCTCCGCCTAGTTTCATTTACCTACCAATTACTGCCGAAACTTGTAATTATCCTCGTCAGTTTTACGATGGCTTCGGATTTAGGGGATGGTTTTAATGATCGTCGACAGCGTAAAACTTTAACGTCCAACAATTCCCGTTCTTATTTTTCTTGCCACATAACGTCGCGCGCAGATTTTCACTTTTTTGCACAACACGTACGATGTAGGATAACGTCGCGCAATTATTTCCATTTTAAGACGACCGTAAAACGTCGAACTGCCTCTTCGAACGTTTAACAAAGCCTTTCATTAATTTTCGTTCAATTACCGCAAGATTTATAGATAACAGGAAGTCGGTCTTGTACGAACTACTCTTATTTTTTTTGCTTAAATATAATCTTTCGCGAAATTGGTCGATTAGAATAAATTAGAAGAATGCTAATTTCAGGAGCGTAAAAACGGTAAGGGAAAATCAAAATAACGCAACAACCATGGAGGTACATCGCACGTTTACGTAACGCCAACCATTCATTACAAGCCAGTTCTAAAAAGCGCAAACATTTAATAAGCATCCTCCATGCGACATGAGGACAGACTAAAGGCTACGTACAGCCAAGCAGAAACTGTACAACTTGTAATGGAAACTAACGTTTCGTGCTAACCTTTCGACGTGCAATTAACGCGTCCAGCAAGAAGCAATCCATGAATAATATTGATGATAATAACCCTTATTAAACAGCTAACGTTTCGTCCCCCTTCTGGGTGCATTTCTAGACGCAGTATCTCGCGTATGGGAACTGCGCAATTCTCAGACACGTCTTAGTAGCGATGGCTGTAAATCTAATGTGCGCCAATGAGCAGTAATCAATTGAAACATTCGACTATGATTTATGAATTGTAATGATAGCAGTGTACGAGTGCTGGAATATTGTTAAGTTAATTCTCTTCCACTAATTTTCATTCACCGGTGTGGCGTGTATGGTTTATGATAGGAACAAAATTATTTTTTGCACATATATTTATAATATGATTAGTAAGGTACTTGGTAAATATTGTTAAGTTAATTTTTGATCAACGGATTATTTTATAAACTACAATGCTAAGGATAGATAAATTACAAGGATAAAAATTTTATATATATTTATAAAATATAATTACTGTATATTAAGGTTTTTAAATTACATTTTGCTAAGATATTTAGATTAAGTATTGTTAAGGTATTTAAGTCATATATTGTTAAATAATGAACGTATCGCTGACAAAGTATCAAATTACCTTTAAAACGTGCACATGTACGTAACACATGTACATGTACGTAATTGTATTATCGTTCATTAGTGGTGTGATTGAATTTAAAATGCACTTATGAACATTAGTGACGCAAAATTCATATTTTCATCTTTAGTATATATTCAGTGTATGTTCATCTTCAGAATTTCATTATTTATAGAAGAATTCTGTAATCTCAAGGAATCTTGTCAAATTGTAATGCATTTCACGGTGAGTTTGGTCCCACCGCTAGGACCCACAAGATCGACCTGAGTCCCCACCAACACAAGCACCCAAGTAAGGCAAGAATTCCAAGGAAGACCTTAAATCTTTCTTCGAACACAAAGCACGGTTCATTCCCGAGAATAAGAAGACGAGAACAGGCTTGGACAGGGACGTACCTACTCGATGCATCCAGTGCCGTAACTAGATGCCCTCTAAATGCATATTGAACCTTTCAAATTATTGAAAGAAAAAACATTTGCTAACCCTTTAATGCTAACTAATGCGTGTAACTTTATTTATTGTGAAATAAAATTATATTCAAATTATCGTGTGTTCAGATTTCCAAACTGTATGTTCAAATCTCCAAACTTCTACATGTCTATCTCTAAATCTTGTAACTCCCACATGTAGAAATCATTATATCCTAAAATTGTCGTATGTTCAAATTTTCAAGGTACCACAGTCCTAAAATTCTAAAGTCTCACATGTCCAAATTTCCAAGTCCCCAAAAGTCTCACATCCCCAAATTCCATGTATCACAATCCCTAATTTCCAAACTGCCCAAATCGTCAAATTTCAAAACTACTTATGATCAAATCGCTAAATTCTCAAATCACTCATGATCAAATCCCTAAAATCTCGAAAACTCCAAACCACGGACGATCAACACCCCAAATCGCCAAATCCTTAAATCTCCAAATTTTCCAAACTAAATCCCCAAATCCCAAAACTCCTAAAATTTCACCACACTCGAAAGATTAAGCATACAATAATGTTCGTATTGAATTAAAATTGCAAATGAAAGTATGCTAAAATTGCACAATACTACACTATTGTTAAATCTGTGGTATTCAACATAGCGCAGTCAAAAGTTCCAGTTACGCCAATGGCAATATCGGCCTAATAACCTTGAAATGAAGTTTCAGCCTGTTGAACTGTGATCCTTAATCGACTGATCCTCGTCCTAACGAGAGAAGTTTGTTGAACGCGAACCGATCAAGGAGAATTGAATAAAAAAAGAAGAGGAATCGGAGGACAAGGAATAAGTGACGACAAATCACTGCACCGAACTATGAATTCAACGCTGATTCTTCTGAAATGGAGTTTCGGTATCGTACAAAGTGGTTCATATAAAACGGCCCATTTAATTATCTTCCCTTACCTTGTCGATACGAGAAAAATTCCATAATGGTAATCAAATTACCATCTCAAAGGATGAACGTAGACTTTCTCTACAGCATGTAATTGAAATTGAATTCTGAAATTTTTAATCAAATGTGGCATTTTCTTTTACATTCCCATGAAAGAATACTTCGCAATTAAAAATTTTAGCTGAAACTTCGTTATCATAGTATTGAACTTTAGACATGCGTCATTTGCAATATAAGTAGAAAAAAGACATTTAAAAGCTTGATCCAGTTTTAAAATATTTTAAATTTTGTACGAGGTTTAATTAAGCCACATCTTTGTCCCATTTCTATTACGATCACAGATTTTCCTCTCGTATAAATAAACATCTACCGTGTAAATCCGATAAAAAGAGCAGAACGTGTCATTCGTAGGTCGTACATTATTCCCGGTAAGTCTTGCTAAATACTCTCCAGTTTGCTCGAATCTCGCCGGAAAAATTTAAAAACTTCTTCGTAGCTCATTTTTCATTTAGATTCGACAACCTCCCAACGTTGCATTCAATAAGAGATGCCATAAATCAGGCCAGTCCACGAACTTCTTCGTCGAAAATCAACTTTAATATGGACGCTCAACTCCGAACAGAAATCTTTGACTAATTCACGAAAAGCTACAGCAGCTGAAGGTTTCAAGGTTTCGACCGTAGCGTGCTTCGAGGATCGACCAGATCGTATCTGCCTGACCCGGGCTTTCTAACCGGCGTTCTACCTAGACATTTCCTACCCCTCTTCGTCTTCCATTCTCTACCAGACATGTTTATAAATTTTTAGAACATCAGAACTTTGTAGGATAAGTCTTTTAATAGAACTTTTACAGTGAGAGCTTTCTGGATACAGGGTGTCTCACAACTAGTGCAACTAGTAGAGTATTATTTCTATGTTCGAGTAAATCTACATCTTGATATCCCTACGTCACGATATCTTCACGTCCTAATATTCTTACATTGCACTACATCTACAATGCAGTGTTTCTACGCTACGATATCTCTATATTCTACTATTCCTACATTCTAGTATTTCTGCTTGTCACTATACCTACGCCCTAATATCCCCACTTCCCGATAACTCCACGCTCCGATATCTCTACACCCCGATAACTCCACGCTCCGTATCTCTACACCCCGATAACTCCACGTTCCAATATCTCTGCGTTCCAATATCCCTACGTCCCAGTGTTCCCACGTCCCAGAATCCCCACGTCCCAATATTTTTATGCCCCAATACTCTTACACCCCAATATTTCTACGTCCCAATAACTTTGCATCCCAAAATTCCTATGTCCCAATATCTCTACGTCCCAATATCCCTACATCCCGATATCGCTACGTCCCAATAACCCTGCATCCCAAAATTCCTATGTCCCAATATCCCTACATCCCGATATCGCTACGTCCTAATAACCCTACATCCCGATATTGCTACGTCCCAATAACCCTGCATCCCAAAATTCCTATGTCCCAATATCCCTACATCCCGATATCGCTACGTCCCAATAACCCTACATCCCGATATCCGTATGTCCCGATATCCCTACGTCCCAAAATTCCTATCTCCCATCCCTTCACTCCAATAGCCCAAAATTCCGAAATCCCTACGTCCCAATACCTCCCTCTCCAGTATCTAAAATTTGTAAAATCCCCACAGCCCAATATCCCAAAATTCTAAAGTGCATACACCCCAAAATCCCTAAGTCTCGAAATAACAGTATTCGAATATCATAAAGTCGCGGACTTTCAGCTCTCTCTCTTCCAAGAATCATCTAACGAGACCACAAATGGGTTAATCGACGCGACCTTTCTGCTTTACCCTTCTCATTCCCGTGGAGTCGCTCGGAAAGAAAAAAAACGAAGCGGCAAAAGTATCTGCACGTCGGTGAAGCAAATTATGCGAGTAAATGCACGGTTCGGTCGAGCACGTAATCGGTTTGGCTAGGTAAGAATCAAAAGGTAAGTAGGCGGCCTTCGTAGGCCATCGACCAGCTCTCTCAGGTTGTCGCGTGAACTTACACGCTCTTTATCTTTGCATATGAATGAACCAGCTCACCGTGTACGACCTAGAAAAAGTAATTGATACGGCGGTTCCGTCGCGTTTTGATAAAACACCACGGAAACGCTATTTTTAACCGTTACCAGGAAGCAATTAACTCCGTAATTAACGTGGGTACAAATCGTCATGTAGATCGATTGAAATTATGCTTCTGGTTGAATTTACCTGTGTCCAGATCGCTTTTCCTGTTACATTCCTCCTTTCTTTTGTTACGCAATTTCATAATTAATTTCCTTTTCGTCAAATTATTGATTTATTAAAAATCTATTAAAAATGGTTCATTTTTATGATCATATATCGTGTAATGACTTTTCTGGGCTGTATAATTGTTCAGTTAATTGAACTAGTTTATTGGAGATATTTCAAAGACTTTTTAATAGCAGACCAGTTAAGTCATTATTAATTTTGTTTTAGGTATGGAGTATGAATCTATTTTTAACTCTAATGTACATATACATATGTATGTCGTATTAGAAGTGACAAAATTCCATGTTTATAATTAAGTGAAATTGGTGTAAGTTTATAATGTAGGACACTCTCCACTTTCAGACATAAAGAATTAGGTTATAGAAACTAAGTATGAAGTAACTAAGAAACTCGTTCTTATCGTCGTATCAACGATCGCAGATACCGAAACATGGAAACACGCAATTGAAAATTGCCTACAGCTTCGTTCGAACATCCTTGTATACCGTTGTTAGTGAATGAAAATTAGAAATTATTTCCTCCTGAATACTTAGAATTCAAATGAAATTCTTTGATCGAACATTAATTACCCGGTAGACAATCGGATAAGAAGTTCTGTTCTAATGATGCGCATAATTTCGTAACATTTCAAACGGTGAAAGTTTTGATGAACAACGTGCGTGTAATTTCAATTAACTTTCCAATAACTTGTAGACACTTGTTTGCTCATGTAAATGCAATGAAACGGAATGCATCGAGGAAGAAGGAATGTTTGAAGAAGATTAAGAGGAGACGACAGTAAGAGCGAATACCATTTGGTGCACCTTTTCACGTTAACCTTTCACCCACTATTGTAGAAATGTCAGCAGTTCATGCTATTGCTGCATCATGGCAATGCTTGACATCTTTCGACAATACGGGTATAGATGCATAATGGAACACGACGAACTTTGCTGAGATATTATAATACATTACGCAAAAATTACCAAGTTTACTTTTTATTTGATGCTGTGATAAGAACTACATTATTTATTTTGTATATTCTTAGAGGAACTACATTTTTCATTTTGTATATTCTGATAAAAACTACATTGTTCCTTTTGTATATTCTGAAGAGACCCGGAGAAATTTTCTGCAGAAATTATACTTATCTTCTAAAAAAGGTAGAATAATGAAGAAATATGGAGCGTGAAATTTTCATTTTAAACATTACGTATAGAATGTAAGAAAGTTTCCTACCAGAGCTACAATATTCACTTTTGTAGAAAAAGTGGGACAAGGAATGAATGAAAAATTTTCATTTTGAATATTATGCACGGACCTCGAGAAATTTCTGTCCAAAAATTATATTCATTTTGTAAGAAATGCGAGATAGTCGAGAAATGATAGTTTGAAGCTTGGAAGTTTTCATTTTGAATATTATGCACGGACGTCGAGAAATTTTGATGAAAGAATGATATTTCTGTGAGGGAAAGTATAAAGTAATAAGAAGCCAAAAGACATATAAAATAATATGATCCCAATTTTCTTACGTGGTAAACAACATAATTCGCATAACCGGTTTTCAATTTTTACTGTAAGCATTTTTTGCCAACCTTTGCACACTTAGAATGTGCCAATAACCACCTAATAAATGTTCAACAAACTTTCTACTTGTTAGTCTGCATCAAACGACTTTAAACTACTGTTTTATTCAAACTATAGAAAATAAAAATTTCATTCAGAAACCCAGAAGCGAACAATTAATCTCTTGCATAAGATGAATATTAGATCAAATTCATCAGCTAGAACGATAATGAAGTTTCAATAATAATCGAATGACAGAGTCCGCTATTTTCCTGCGCTAGGGGCCTCGGCGCAGCAAAAGAGTCAATATCTAGAGATAAATATTAACTGCATTTAATACTGTCATTAAAGATTAAATATCACTTGTATTTGATACTTTCATCCAATATTTGATGTCTTTATTAAATATCCATTACTATTTGCAATATTTATAATACTTTTAAATATCTAATGTTACTTGCACATTTCATTAAACCTCAACTTCTGTCGATATTAATCACAGCATGACTAACTTCAGTAGGTGTCAATTGAGATACCTCTGTCTCTGCAGATCATACTTTTATAAACGCAAAACATGAGCTCACTAACAAGTTGAACTTCACCCAGAGGTGTCAATCATGGTACTGTATCCCACATGCGTATGACAGAAAAAATAAATGAAAATTTCATATATGGCACACGATAATGGGCTAAAGTAACATGATACAGCGAACGATGCTCGTCGATGTGGCTCAATTAACTTCGTTCATGATTACGCCTACGAGCCGAAACTCGATCGAACTTGTCAGAACAAAATGACCATCGATCATCGTAGCATTACACAGGAAATATGGCGAGCAAGAGGGAACGAGAACGAGGGAATATTAACCTGTGCAATATGACGTTCGTCACGTAACATCGGGGCACAGAATGCATCACGTTCAAAGGGAGAGCGAACGCGTTCATCTGCACCCTTCGATAAAGTGGAGAACTCGAGGATCATTGCGTATGATTGTCCGATGTGAACATCGCCAATATCGACGGAACGATTCGTGCTTCGAGATTAATGCTATTTTGCAATTCGATCGCCGATGAAGTTGTTAGCTTGTATGAAGTTGAAACCTTCTTTCTCAATCGTGTTTTCTGTCCTATTGGAAATTGTACAATCGCGCGAGCAATTTATTTGAATTAAGGTGTGCGAAGCTGGGGACTTTGACACGTTGAATACTTGGGTGAAAGCGTTGGATGCTTCTGGAGAATATGGAAGATTGAACACCATTTTTAGAGCATGAAATTTGGATTTTGTTATATGAGGGAGATAGTGTGCAAGTTTTAGGTCCACAAATTCGGCAACTTCTACATGGTCGAATGTCCAAATTTCTTACTCTCAAATGATCAAATTTGTACAAATGTTAAAATCATCAAACTTCCACGTATCCACATGTCCAAATCAAACATCTACATCTTCAATTGTCAACGTGTGCACATCTCCAAATCTTTCAATGTCCACATGTCCACATACTCAAATGTCACATATCCAAATCCTCAAATCCCCAAATTCTCACACGTCCAAATCTTCAAGTCCTCAAACTTCCACATGTCCACATGTTCAGATCTCCACACTTCCACATGTCCACATCCCCAAATCTCTCAATGTCCACATGTCCACATACTCAAATCTCACATATCCAAATCCCCAAATTCTCACATGCCCAAATCTCCAAATCCTGAAACTTCCACATGTCCACAGGTCCACACCTCCAAATCTCCACACACCCACATATGTAAATTTCGAAATCCCTCAAGTCTTCAGTACCCAATTGTTCAAATCAAAATGTCTGAATCCATAAATGACATTGCGTGCATCCTCATTTCATCCGCTGAAAAAATCACTGGATTCCGCGAATCGTTCTTCGCGCCATCGTTCACGGCAATCGCGATTTCTATCCAGGTGCGAGGCCACCGCCATGTAAGGGGCAAACACGTTTCTGCTTTCGCGCTGATACGATGCAATCCGGTACCATACGATAATGGTAATTAATCAGGTTAATAGATGCTCTTAATTCCGAGCTGTGTCGCCAGCTGGTACAAGTGCCTGCTATTAAAGTGATCAGCGAAACACGGAATCTGGGACAGGAAGCTGCGAAACCGATTATTATAGACAATATCTCCGACATTAAAATATCGGAAGTTACGATTCGATTTCTAATAAAGCGTTTAGGTTCAGATACGCAACCAGCTGAAATATTTGACCGGTGAAAACGATGTTTTGTTTCAAACCCCTTTTCGTGTACGTTTTGAGAAGTTTACATGCTGGTGTACACTATAGAATTACGAGCTGATCGTACATGTAATAAGTTTGATATATTCAGGTCCATATTATGAAAGCAACTTTCATATTAGATTTATACAACCTAAATATTGCACTATCTTCTAAACGTTTCTTATACAAGTTATGTATACAGATATCTTCTTTACTGATACGTTATCGAAATCGTATCTGTGTCATTCGTTTAAAAGAATCCAGAGAAACTGAACTGACTAAACAATCAACAGAAGAGCATGTAGCCACAATTAGCTTCCCGGTTGGCTCACATAACGGAATACATATTTGTGACCATACAAACGATAGCAAGGCAAGGATAATTAACAGTAGAAAGTTTTCCGTGCAGTAAGTACTATTCTGGTAGCATATGTGCGAGCAACGATGATTTATATCAGGGAAAGTTGTGGCGAGCGTTTCCAGAAACATAATCTTGCCAGATAGAATACAGGAACCGCGGAAGTCGAACATTACTTTCAACGGCGAAGCAACAGCTTCTTCGCGGTAATGAATTGCAACTGTAACATAATGGAGGTAACACTTATTTTTCGCGTTGCAATCGTGTGTACGCGCGGCTGTTCGAACAGGACGCTGAAGAACAAGGACAAGATCGATTAACCTGGATTGTGGATTCCGGTCAAACGTGGAATCTCGATAGTTTCGAACCTTTCTCTCTAGCTCCCAGCAATTATGCTATTTCTTCATTCTGATTAGCATCTAACGAGTTTATCGATTTAAGAGGATCAAGGTTGTCTAATTGTCCCAAACTTTTTTGACTTCAAGAGGTACTGAGGTATATAGATCGAGTTATAGGTACTGCAGTTCAAGGGTACTGGAGTTATAGAATTATGTAGATTCAAGAATCTTCACATTCCAAAATGGATCACAATTCATATATTCTGAGATTAATGTATCTCAAAATTTCTGTCTTCAAATTTCTATGACCTAATACCGCTATATACTGACATCCATATGTCCCCAAATCCCTATATTCCAATTCCCCACATCCCAACTTTCTACATCTCAACTGTTCACGTTCCAACTCCCTACATCCTAAATACCTACACTCCAAATCTCTACATTCCACATCCCTACATCCCAAATATCTATATCCCAAATCCATACGTTCCAAATATCTATATCCCCAACCCTATACCCCAAATCTCTACATCCTAAATTCCTAGGTCCTAAATCCCTACGTCCCTAATTCCTACGTCCCAAATCCCTACGCCCCGAATACCTACGTCCCAAATACCTACGCCCCAAATACCTACGTCCCAAATACCTACGTCCCAAATCCCTACGTCCCAAATACCTACGTCCCGAATCCCTACGTCCCGGAATACCTACGTCCCAAATACCTACGTCCCAAATTCCTACGTCCCAAATTCCTACGTCCCAAATCCCCACGTCCCGAATCCCTACGTCCCGGAATACCTACGTTCCAAATACCTATATCCCAAATTCCTACGTCCCAAATCCCTACGTCCCGAATCCCTACGTCCCGAATACCTATGTTCCGAATTCCTACGTCCCGAATACCTACGTCCCAAGTACCTACGTCCCAAACACCTACATCCCAAATACCTACGTCCCAAATACCTACGTTCCCCAAATACCTACGTCCCAAATCTCTACATCCCCAAATCCCCACATCCCAAACCTCCACATCTCAAATCCCCCACCCCAAATCCACATACCCCAAAATTCCCATATCCCAAAATCTCTAGCCCAAAATCCCCACACCCCAAATCCTCAAACCCCAAAATTCCCATATGCCAAAATCCACATACCCCTAAAAATCCCCACATTCTAAAATGTCCCCCCAACTCCACAAATCCCAATACGTCTCGAAAGTCTTCCCCCGTCAATTAAACGAAGAAAAACGAGTGTCAAAGATTTTTCATTAGGAACCAACGAAACCAGATAACCATTCACGAAGTCCCGTCTGTTCGGAACGGGCCAGGAGGTCCATTTCGCAGCAATTACAGACGTGTACCTTAAGGTACCGTTCCTACGTGCGAATGCTACGGACCCAATTAAAATCGCTTCTCTCCGCCGAGTCGCAGCTGTTACAACGGGAAAACTTTCTGAGTTCGGACAGGGACAGGAAACGAGGGACGTAGATGGAATGTGAATTCACTGCTCTTCTGCTCCGCTCACACTTCCTGTCTTCCTCTCTAACTCTCTCACCGGCGACGAAACCTGAAATTTTGCATCGTACACGCTACATCGCCTGTACCCTTGTATAACCAGGTACAATGACGTTATTATCGATTCTTCGGTTTACTTTCCTTCGAAGAATGATGTGGAATTTTCGAAGTGTCTTGTTATATTGCAGAACGTACAGAGTATCTTGTACAACTGTGCCAGTAGGGAGAATTAAAGGATGAAGTGAAAAATTAAAAAGTGATGTATGTGATTCATACGTGGACTCAGGTGTTATAGTTGTTTGGACACATATCTTGTATGTAAACAAATTTATCGTAAATTGTATAGTACATGAACTCATTTCGAAATTCTCTATACACACAGTATGTATTCACTATGTCTATTTGACATTTCATTTTTGTCGAAATATTTATTAGCACATGTTGCGATTTTAGTAGCAGGCGTACATTTGCGTTCGTCAAGTGCGAGATATTACGGCAATCGTTTATAATAGTTATCACTATATACACCTGTTTGAACAATTGTTAACACGTCTATTAGAACATGCTATCTTACACTTGTGTGTATAGTCGTGAACTATTTGGGTGAAAAAATGGACACTTGTGTAAACCTACATGTGTGGAATTAACGTAACCCAGGTTACACAGCGATGTGAATTCCTTTATCTCGAAAACCTTGGTGACTATGTGCTCTATTCGTTGTACAAACAATTCCATGGATGTAAACAAGGTAACGCTACTTTTCTTAGTAAAATGAATTCTGTGATAAAACTATTTACAAACTTGGGTTGATTTCTACAGGTCACTAGAAACTCTATGATGAAATTATTTAGAAATTTGTGAATTTGGCTCGAAACTTATATGCGCCATAAACAGGTACAAAATCAACTAAATAAAAGTACAAATAAAATTTAAACAAATTTAAAAAAAAATGTAAATAAATCTAAACAGATAGAAACAAATGAAAAAAAGATCAAAATCAAAAGAAATGAAACAGTATAAGTAAAACAAAAAAGTTAATGAAAAAGAAAGGATGCATAAAAAAGAGGAATGGATCGAGCAGCTCGTAAAATCGAGAAAGATCTAACCGTGATCGAATCAATCGTAATCTCGATCTCTTCAAGAACGATTAACTCTCGCCCTCCAGCAATGACAAAAGTTTAACGGTTCGGAATTGAATTCGAGCGACGGAACGCCTTACGAAAAGAACGATCGAAGGGAAAAAAGAAAAGTTGGAAGGCTACAAACTCGACTTTCTGCAGCGAGAAAATTGGATTTCCCGCATTAACAACGAGTGTGCCAACAACAACGACGTCTACAAAGAACCGTGGCTCTTCTCCACGATTATTCCCGTTCTATTTGAGAACCGTTTACACCGTTCCTACGTTTCGTGTGTAAACGTTGATCCCTGTTCAACAACGTGTGAAACAGAAACATTCTATGGTAAATACAATTTCTTTCCTTTGTGTATGCTCTTTTCCTACGTTTCTTCTTGTCCTTTGTTATCAAATGTAAGGCACCTCTCTCCGTAATTGACACTTATTTTCATAAAAGAGAGAAATTTCAGATGGCATCTTGAAAAATCCTGTATAATATTAATATATTGAAGATTTATAATTATATTCGTGTTCTAGTCTCTCCTAACTTATTCTGAAATTTATTATTTTTGTTATAATTATGTATCAGATTTTTGTCGAATTTTATCTGACATTTTATGTTTCAGATTTGTAGTTACTAGTTCATGGATCCAATATGGCCGCCGTACCAGTTGCGGGCGAAATTGAAAAGTCAAATGTTCGAATCCTAATTAAGTCTAACCTCAACGCTGCGGTATAATCAATTAACGCTCCAATGATCTTATGTGCGACCAAGCGTTGCTAAAGGCAGAAACACGTTACTATCATTACTGATATCACGTGCTGTCACGAGCTACATATACGTAAAATAAATATATTTTAACATTCTAACATTCTAACATTCTAGTACTATAATATTCTACTAATCAAACATTCTAACATTCTAATATCACGAAACAATATGAAACCTATAATCACATCTCACGTGACATACGACACTAACTATTTGATTAATCACACTTTATGTCACAAAAAAACATCTTTTTCGTCCATCACGTTCGTGTATTTAATGCAGATCTTTCAACTGTACCCCAATGGCAGCCCCAAAGTGTTGAAGGAAGCAGTTACGAACGCATAAAAGGGATAAACGAAAAAAGCATTTTCACGCGAATTCAGGAAGAACAGTCCGGTTCCATTAAACGCGACGAGATCGAAAAAGTTCCGTCTGCAAAGAAGAAAATAACGTCGGTTTCGTTCACGGCACGCGTTACCAACTTCGAATTAATTACACGTCAATTAGGAATACGACTGCAGAAAATCGCGGCTCGGTCATTAAGCCGACTCTACCAAGTTCACCCTGGAAAGTATGTTGCAACGCACAGCAACGAGCTAATTTTCAACAACCAACCCTCTCCCAACAGCCCTCTTTTCACCCTGCCATTCTGCTCGAATATGCCTGCAGCATTTCGCAGTTTTGAGTTCTGCGAATCTCAAGGAATCCTTGTTTCGTTGGGTCATCAACCTACCATCATCGTTGGTAGCGATTTCATAATCGCTTTCTGTTTTTTGTTGGACTCAAATCGATTACAGTGTGATTAGGAATCTAGGCATCTGATGATACAGAGATTTAAGGACATAGATTTGAGGACGTAGAGATTTGGTAATGTACTAATTTGATGTAGGGATTTGGGGATGTACCGATTTGGGGACGTAGACATTTGGGGATGTTCCGATTTGGGAGTGTAAGGATTGGGGAATGTAAGAGTTTGGTGATGTAGGGATTTGGTAATGTGGGGATTTACATAAGTAGAGATACGGGGATGTGAAAATTTGGGGATGTTCCGATTTGGGGATGTGAAAATTTGGGGATGTTCCGATTTGGGGATGTGAAAATTTGGGGATGTTCCGATTTGGGAGTGCAGGGATTCGAGAATGTAAGAATTTGGGGATGTAGGGATTCGGTAATGTGGGGATTTACATAAGTAGGGATACGGGGATGTAGGGATTTGGGGATGTACCGATTTGGGGATGTTCCAAATTGGGGACGTAGAGATTTGGGGATGTTCCGAATTGGGGACGTAGAGATTTGGGGATGTTCCGAATTGGGGACGTAGAGATTTGGGAGTGTAGGGATATGGGAATGCACCGATTTTGGGACGTAGAGATTTGGGAGTGTAGGAATTTGGGAATGCACCGATTTGGGGACGAGATTTGGGGATGTAGCGGTTTCAGGGACGTAAGTATTTAGAAATGTAAAAATTTGGAGATGTACATATTTAGTGTCATGAAGAGTTAAATAGATATAAATATACAAACATAGTAAACTAAAAATATTGAGAAAGCTACAGATGTAGAAATAAATGTTCATATATAAAATTATGAAGATTAAGAAAGAAGAGGTCGAATGTCCCCCTTCTCTTTCCTCGATCTTATGAACACGATTGATAACGCAGAAAGTGGTACAATGATCGGTTTTCTAAAGAGAAACGTTAAATTAACGTGCATGAACGCACGCGGAAGGTTCATCGAACACACGTAATCGCGATCGCGGAGATAAACGGCGCTATCGAAGAGCAACCTGGCAATTAAAGTCGGTTGCGACCAAACACATTAGTAATTATAATGGGATTTGGTACGGCCGCGTGTACAACGCATTGTGGATAGAGAAGTGGTTGACCGATAATAAGGATATTGGTAACGGGAAGCGGACAATGATCATTAGAGGCTGAGAGAGCAGTGGGTGAAGAGGTATCATCACTCCTACACACCGCAGGTCATCGACCTTTCTGCGAAATCACTCTTTTCGAGTTGAAACAAGAGAACGAGATATGTCTAACGAGTTCACTGTCACTGGGTTTTAAAATCATTCTATCAACGAAATTAATTTAGTGGAATGAACAGATTTCTTATCGAGGAATATCAAATTACTTTTACATCTGAATGAAATTCTATTCTATGTACGTCATCATCTTTGTACCTCTTAAATGACATTTTTCGAATGTTATAGACATTCTCTATAATAGACAGAAGAATGTTCTCAAAAGTGTGTTGTATGATATTCTCAAACACGATGTTATACCTATAGTTTTATACAAATTGTTATAATAAATGCCAGAGTAGATTAACATCTGATCATACGACGACTGTGACGAGATCACAAACTGAAATTACAAATTAGAACATGAGCAAGGATGAATAAGACTGAATGATATAACCGCAAATTATTGTTTTAATGACTATAGTTATTGCTGTGTTTATGTCTTTAATATGGCTTCAGGGACCTCACCTTATCTTACTTCATGAATAAATTACACGTATACTTAATCATTCAAATTACATGAACCCAATTTTCTTCCACCAAGATAAGCACGCATAGATATCATTAATAAATTATCCTGGATTAAGTATAAAATAATTAATTACCATTAATTATGAAAATTTTTTGTTAAATATTTATAATCTGACGGAAAAGGAACAAATATATGATTATGTAATTTATGTAGTTTAAGTGCTTTTTTTGAGGTTTATATTTATATGATATTTCCTTTAGATTTATATTAAATACATCTTAAACAAATCGGTATATTAGGACTGCTATTTATGTCATCAAATCTGGACAAACTTTTGATGTTTCTAAGTTAGTCATTGTTCGCTTTGGTTGACTGTCAGCCATTTTATATACAGAACATCGATGAAGCACTTACGTAGTCAATTTCTTTGAACCTTATACTTTAATTTGATATATCATAAGTGCCATTTTGTGCTACTTTTATGTCATGAAATATTATCAGACTCTTAATGTTTCTAAATCAATCATTGTTTGCTATGGTTGACTGTCAGCCATTTTGTATAGAGAACATCGATGAAGCACTTACGTAGTCAATTTCTTTGAACCTTATACTTTAATTTGATATATTATAAGTGCCATTTTGTGCTACTTTTATGTCATGAAATATTATCAGACTCTTGATGTTTCTAAATCAGCCATTATATGCTATGGTAATCAGCCATTTTGTATCGAGAACATCGGTGAAGCGCATGCGCAGCAATTTTCTTAAAATCTCCGACTTCATACAAGCACCATTTCGTGATGCAACCATTAAAAAATCACGTAGAGCACGTTTCAAAGCCGTGCACTTAATCCTCTGAAGAAATGAATGAACAAATCCGGTGGTATAAATAATCGGCTTTGAAATCAATTAAATACATCAAGGAAGGAAACAGCAAAAGCTGGAAGAGCAGTCGCAGAAAATCCCGAATGCGGTTCTAATGGCTTGCCTTGCCAAAGGTTTCTCCGCCTTGTTTGGATCCCTCTAACATTTCCATCGCAACCGGTAAATCCTCGCGAACCAGAGTACATGTATTCCATTCGGTTCTGGTAAAACTTATATGGATACTTGTTCTCGGACGGATGCTGTTGCGGGCATCGCACCAATACACCATCACAAATTACACGGAACCTGACATACGACACACTTAACGGCCAAAGAATGCTGTCCGGTTGCATAAAATTCACCATCTTTGCAAACGATTACATCTTTGTTTCGTTCCACGACAGGATAAATCGCTAATGAGTACCTTGCGTATGTTTATGCAAATATCTGCACTTTTTATACAAATCTAAAATGGTAAGGTTTCCAGAATTGGTATCGTGTTTTTAGGTTAATATTAAGTACTATATTACTATCACTGTATTGTTTATTAATAATTTTTGAAAGTAATATATACAATATCTTGTTAAAATAAGTATTTCACATATGTACATATATCTAGGATATTACATGTGTAAAAAAAAATTTACAAATGATCTCAATAATTGCAGAATCTAATTTCATGCAATTAATTAGTGATACAAAATTTTTAATTCTCTGTATAAGGAACAAATAATGAATAGCTAATTTCAACTTTCTAGATAAAAACAACAACTAAATAATTAATATTTAATTACACAAATAGAATATATTACTGCAATGATTTTATTCTGAAATTGATTGAACAAATTCAGCAGAAATGTTTTTCCTATTTGCGTTGATTCTGCATCAAGAACCGATTTGGATTAATCCAGCGTATTATGAACGTTTACTTGTATCACGAGTACACGAAAGTTGCTAATTAACCTGGTAATTTCGATAAAACCATTTTAACAAGTTTCTCTGCGAGAATACGATATTAACCACAGCAGTTATACGTATAAACGATATTTGTGTGCCCGGGTAAATATTAACATCGATAACGTTAAAACGGTTTACCTTCTTGTTTGTCCGCAAATACGAATTATTGCGGACAAACTGATAGCTAGACCAAATTATTTTCCCTCTCTAAATTGTAATATATCATTAGAATCTAGTGATAATATGGTTCAAAGAGACTCTCATAAATGTAACCGTGTCTGTGTTCGTTTCGCACGAAATAATTTCGTCAAAATTTTAACATCTGCATATTTTATAAAATTGATAACTCGTACAGTTACTAAATGAAATTTTACCTATTCATGTACACAATAAATTAAGTACAAATATTTGTAAAGCAATTTTAATACAATGGATGGTTGTAAAATTGTAAAACTGAAATATTATACAAAATCAAGATTAAACCTTGATTGATATTTTCAGTTTTGAAGAATTTCTGAATGTTCAAAAGGGATAACAATGGGAGAACAATGCAAATATTTTATATGAAATTGTAAATATTTATTTGAAGAAAAGTTATGATACTGACAATTCACAATCTTGAAATATTATGAAGAAGTTAAATAAAAAATTGTGATCATAAAACAGAAATTGTTGCCAACTTTTGGTAACAATAGAATACATAATTCATGTTTAATAAAACTTCATGAACGTAAATATAATGAACGTATAATGAATGGTTAATTTATTACGAACGAAATGATTCTGAGAAAGTAGGAGATGTATCAAAAGCCGTTTCCAAGAATTTCATTTGATATATGTTATAAATTGCATCTACTATAAGCTACAGCAGATAAAAGAAAATGTAGCTTGAAATTTCAGCCGCAATAGTAAACAATACCTGGAAATGACCGTCAAAGTGTTAAGATAATTTCTTTAAACTCCACGTTGCAAATGTGCAAATGTATAAAAGTGGTTATCATTGTAATAATGCTCTCAATTTACGTTTAAACGAAAATTGCCGGAGAGGTGAGCTAAAACACGTTGAAAACTGTATCTTTATAGTCGATACGGTCGATAACCCACTTACGGAAGCGTAACGCCAACTCGTAAAACAGATTCGATTCATACCACGTAGAAACTCAAACAGTATATTCATCATAACGTTTCTATATATCAAACATGTGCGATACCCATCGGGCAATTATTTTAACGACTTCGTTGCGAAACAAACAAATTTTTCTTGTTTTGAGATAGTGGAGGTTACTGCAGCTGGTTTCAAATTGGTCGAGGTCCAAATTTTAAAAATTCCAAATTTCTCTAATTGTAGATTCCACAAGTTTTAAGTTCTACGAGATTGAAATTTCCCAAATTTCGATTTCATCGAGTTCCAAATTCAACAAATTACTAATTTGATGAAGGCCAACCACTGTAAATAACAATCTTCACAGGTTTCAAGTTCCACAAATTCCAAACTCCGCAAGTTCCAAATTTCCCAAGTTCCAAGGTCTCCAAGTTTTAATTTACCTAAATTCCAATCTCCCCAAGTTTCAAATTCCTCAAATTCCAATCACTCTATACCTCAATCTTCCCACGTGACAAATTCCCCAAATTCCAAACTCCTCAAGTCTCAAATTTCCCAAATTCTAAATTTCCCTAGTTCCAAATTTCACGAGTTCTCAATCGCCCAAATTTCAATCTCTCCAAGTACCAAATTCTCCAAATTTCAAATTTCTCAAATTCCAATCACTCTAAATCCCAAACATCCTAGTGCCAAATTCCCCAAATTCCACACTCCTCAAGTCCCAAATTTCCCAAATTCTAAATTTCCCTAGTTCCAAATTTCACGAGTTCTAAATTACCCAAATTCCTATCTCTTCAAGTCCCAAATTCCCCAAATGACAAATTCCACAAATTCTAATCACTCTAAATCCCAAACATCCCAGTGCCAAATTCCCCAAATCCCAAATTCCTCAATTTCTAAATTTCCCATTTTCCAAATTCCCCAAATTCTCAATTCCCAAAATTTCGAACTATCCCTAGCCCCAAAACCTCAAAGTCCAAAAATTCAAAAATCCCCAAAGTTCCCAAGTTCCGCACCTGCTAATATCCTATCTTTAAGAATTCCAAAATAAATCCCTGAATGCAAGATTTCTAAACTAAAACCACCAATTGCACTATCACCAATATCATCAAAAATACCCGTACTTAAATCGCAATAAAATCTGCAATACCCACATTATCATATGGCCTCCATCACCCAACGATTTAATTATCGCCGAAAAATTACACGACAGAAACAGCAATCTCAGCTTCAAAACAAAGATATTCCATCCCGAAAGAAAGAGTCCTCTTTAAATCGCGCGATACACCAGGTATCTTATCACTTTCATTCGCGATGCGGTTCAGACATCCACTGAAAGTATCTCCTCATTAAATATGCGCCACTCGTCCCGCACACGCATCCTCGTCCCCCTGAATTATCCAGAAACACGATATTCCCGGAGCACTCGCGACGGAGCGTCATTAAAAACGTAAAAACTCGTCCGGATGTATCGAGCCGGTGTTTCATCGAGCCAGCAATATTGTTTAACGAGCGACGCGTGCATGCCGCGCGACTATTATATTATCGACGCCGAAAATCTCGATAATAAATCCCGTCGACCGTGCCGGATTTTATTCCGCGGTGCTGACGTCCAATGAAATTCATACGGGAACAAATATGTGGACAGGGTGCTTTCATCCCCTCGCGCTAAAACGACGCGGTCACAATTACGAAACGGAGTCGCGACGCGTGTAATCATGAGGTACTCGCTCGTTACACGTTGCACACGTCGAAAATGCGGAGTACGAACAATTTGTTCACTGATATCTGCACGGGACGTTAACTGCGTCGAAATCTCTGAAACAATTACGAGACGGGGATTTTGATCGGTCGATGTCTCGAGTGATGTCGAGTTTTCGTTCTTTGACGAATTCGACGCACTCGTGGTTCAAATATCACTAATCTTACTTAAATTTTAATTCTGAAGATGTTCAGGTCTGAATGGTCAAAGATTAGTAGGTTAGTGATGAAATATTTTAATTTTGGTTTATTTGTTTCAATGTTGTAGCTATGGAGTGATGGTGCTGACTGACGCACTTGACGCATACATTGTATTTATTAAATATATTGAATGTATGATACATTGTGTATATGTATAATATATGTATGCTATTTTATTGTGTGATGATAGACAATTGAACCTTAACTAAGACATTGTTAAACTTACACTTTGTAACTTAGAAAGCTTGTAAAATAATTATTTGACCGCTTTGGTAGTTTTAGTGTTAACGCGTTTAGTGGTACGAGAGTCACCGATACCATAAATTTAGTAGGACCGAATATTTAGGAGATAAGATAGCGTGAACTCTCGTTACCTGTACAAAGAGATTCGTGGACTAATGGGCGCTTCAATATTATGTAGATTTATGAGGATTCATTTTTCTTCTGCTCGCTGAATATGATCTCTATCTTCGCTGAACGTTCAACGTTCAATTCCCACGAGTTATATTGCAATGCATTCAACTGCCACGCGGTATATTGTCATGCAGTTTATTGCAATGCATTGTATAATTATGCGAAATAGTACCATATATTGTGTGACGACGTACTATTGTAATAGGTTGTATCTTTGCACGTTCTCTTGCTATGTTATATTACCACGTGTTCTATTGCCACTCTATTATACAGATAACGTATGTATCAAAAATCTCATTGTCTTAAAGTGTTAAATTTTCGAAAATATAAAAATTCCAAGGTCCTAAAGTTTAAAGGTCACAAACCTCCAAAGATCAAAAGTTCCAAAATCACGAAGTCTCAAAGTTCAAAATTAAAAAGCCCCAAAATTTAAAAATTCCGAAAGCGTACACAAAAATTGAAGTAGAGAGCAGATTACTCGACCGGCAATATAAGGAAAGTCCGTATCATTGCCTCGGCTTGACGTTAAAAATTGCGCCACCACACGTTCTACACACGTATCGCCACGCGCAGTAAATGCAAATTCAAATTGAAAGATAAAAGATCTGCGTATTAATTTCTGCACACGCGACGAGATGAAAGCTTTCCGAATGACCCGGTCAGATAAAGGATAAGTTTCACAGTCAAAATTTCACGGAAATTGCCCCGATGGACACGAAATACGTGGAACGTAACGCGAAAAACGCTGGGTAAACAAGTCGTAGCCTGATATTACGTGACTGGTTTTACTTTTCTGCCGGTGGCTTTATTTCCTTCGTGTCAGAGATTGCGTTTTACATGTGACCATAGCCACTATTCACTCCTTTTCACGCACCCGTTTTACACCGGCCCGAATGAATTTCAACGCAACGTGAAATTATCCGTGGCTTCACGTGACGCTTACGATCACGAACTACTCACCGATAAACCTATTCCTTTCCCTTCTCCATGGATCCAGTTCTGCGTTCGCATGATTTTTATTTCTATCGTACATATCCGAACGAAACGAGGCAAAATTACCATTACATTAACTGGCAAATCCTCGGTAACGTCCACCTAATACCGTACTTCCGTTCGTTTCGATATTCAGCGCACGATAAATGCTCTCGTGATTGCACATCCTTAATCTTGCATAATTCACGATTGTTTTATTATGAACGATAATTTGACATTTCATAATAAAATGTTCTTCGTACGAATACTATATTGCACAGAATGTCTGCTTTATGGACGATCAGGTACTTTATACACAATTTTATATATTTTATTGTTTACTTTTTAACATCAGAGACTGTCTGATTTATGTTGGACAATGAGATACATGATATACAATTTTAAATATTTTATCAATTTTAATATCGTAGTCTGTCTGATGTTAGACAATGAGATACTTCATACACAATTTAACATTTTTTAATGAACTATTGATTTCTTAACATCATAGTTTAACACCTATTTGCAGAGAAAATTTCAAGAGATTTTAAGGGGTATAACAATATGTAGGATTAAAAATTTCACGTTTCAAGATCATCGCAGACATGTAGGAGTATATGTCCCTCTAACTTTTTTTATCGACTCAGATTTTTTATCTCATCGTTTTGCATATCACTAATATATTTTTTCATGTATTGTAGAATACATATATTTCTCTTATCGCTAACATATTTTGAGCGTGTTCAGATAAAACGTCACCCTGTACAACTTTCATAATATACAATACTTGACGATCTTGAAACAGATCCATCAATCAAGATTAACAAAGTGTATAGATTTACTATGTACCTGTAGATTTATTACGTATCAATGTTCCAACAAGTGTACAGATGTCAACCCACGAGTTGGCGCGTGAGGTGGAGCCAAAGTAAAAGAAGCTACGCCTATCCCCACTTGTCAGCCTCTTCACGCGCCAACTCGTGGGTTGGCATCTGTATAACACATCGATATAATATATCTACAAATGCCAGTTCACAAAAGATATGCATAGGGATATTGAATAAATAATAAGAAACCCATACGTATCCATAATATTTCAACCGCAAATTTACCCGTGCTGGGATAAGAACTCGCATAACATCTCAGGGTAACCACGCTAACCGCGCTAAAAAGCTCTCAGCAACTCTAGAAGGATTTCCCTCTCAATTATTAACACGTGAATCGAGAGTGGTGCGGTTAAAGGGAAGAAATCGCAAAAATATTCCCTTGCGGTTCTCGCGAAAGCGGCGTCCACTCGACAACCTCGGCTTTTCGATTTCACCGCGGCCGCATTCGATATGCGTGCATTTCCACATTTCCATAACCCCTTGTGGATGTTTCTGTCCCCAGAGCATCCCCATGTTGGTTGGTTTTCTCGAAACGTCAGATATTCAATCGAGGCATCAGCCTTCGACGTTACAATGCGAGCATCGCGATATCGCGGAAAAATTTACAGAAACTGCAGACTGTTTCAATTTTAATGGAACGTTCTTTAACGCCGGTTCGAACATCTTCGATTATGGTTATTTATATTTTCTTTCGTTGATACATTAATGGTCTATACTTTATTTTTGATAGTGGATGATGGTCATACTTTTAGGTTTATATATTATTTTTTATACTTGATAGATATTACTGAGGTGACTGTATTTGACGTCATCTAATATACATTGTGAAATTGCTAATTTTCAAATGGTGATTAGATAGAATAGATGAATAGATAAAGATAAGGTGAAATGTTAAGAATATATTTATTACATCATGTTCAATATCAAAATAGATGTGTTAACATCCTAAAATTTAGTAGGAAGTCACAATATGTGACTCATATGAATGGGTGCTACAGGTGGACGACCGCGTCTGCAAAAAAAGTGGATGCACAAAACTGCATTTCATTAAACCGGCTTTCATTAAATTTAATTACACTGAATTAAATTAAACTTTATCGACTTCATTTGCTACAGCAAAGTATCACACGAAACGGTATAAATTTGAAACTACAAGATCATGTGAAGAATAAAATCAAGAACATATAACTGCATTTCCCCGGTACATAATTGCATAGTCGGCAAAACTTGAATGCGCCAAATGAATGGCGCCATATGAATGGATCAGAAATTGCATCTTATCTTGATTCCCACGGTCTTCGTCATTAACTTTACTATATTTCTAAATTTATAAATTCCTAAATGCCCGAACTCCCTAGTTAAAATATTCCAAAATGCATAAATTCCCTAGTTCCAAAATTCCCGAATGGACTTTCCTTGTTCCAAAATTGCCAAATGTAAAAATTCCCCAGTTCTAAAATTTGCTAGTTCCAAAATTCCAAAAGTGTCCAAAGTCCCTAGATCCCAAATACACAAGTCCCGGAATTCCCTAGTTCCAAAATTCCCAAATACCCAAATTCTCTAGTTCCAAAATTCCCAAGTGTCCAAATTCACTATTTGCAAGATTCCCAAATGCCCAAATTCCCTAGTTTCCAAAATTCCAAATGTCCAAAGTCTTTAGTTCTCAAATTCCCAAATACCCAAATCCTTAGTTCCGAAATTCCCAAATGTCCAAATTCCCTAGTTCCCAAAATTTCAAATGTCCAAAGTCCTTAGTTCCCAAATTTCCAAATACCCAATCCCTAGTTTCGAAATTCCCAAATGTCCAAATTCCCTAGTCCCAAATATCCAATTTCTCAAATCCCAAATTCTTAATTTCTCAACCTCCAAACCCTCCAAATTCCTAAATCCCTAAATCCCTAAATCCATAAATCTCGAAATTCCCTAGGAAAAAAAACGAATGCGAGTATAAGTGTTTGAGATAAGTGAATAAACAGATTAAAGAGGAATATACGAGGAAACAGACGCGATAGATAGTTATCGCTCGCATGTTCACTTTGTGTTCTCACGGTTGCACCCCACGCGCAGTTGCAAGCATGATCGAATATATGCGAAGTCATAACGCCGCGGGAGGATACCGACGGCACACACCGGATAGATTCACCATAAAGAGAGGAAGAAGCGATTGCAGCAGGAGAAGGCAAAGGAGAACAGAGAAAGGGCCAATGGAGAGAAGCAAACCGACCTGTCTGAGTCAACCGGTCTAACCACATGTTTGCCTGCAAGTCGCTATGCAACCGGATGGGGTTCGCTCAGAACCGTAAGCAACCTCCGTTAAGCCGCATTTACACCGAAGAACAAATCGATCACCACTGACGTACCTTCGTGGAAAGCGATGCTTAGGCCCGCTTCAGAAGTGCGACTCGCTCAGGCTATTTGTCTAATCCGAGTCGCAGCCTGCTGTGAATCGCTAAATCTCACCGCGACATCTTTCAATCGCTTGCATTTTCGACTCCTGATTTCCACGGTAATCCTGTTAAATTCCTGTAAATTTCACGGGGTAAACTCGGTAAATTCCTCAGGACAAGCTTGTTAAATTCCTGTGATTTTCACGGGATAAACTTGGTAAATTCCTGTGAGTTTCATGGGATTTACTAGTTAATTTCCTGTGAATTTCATAGAATAAACGTGTTAAGCACCTGCAAATTTGATGGGATAAACTTGGTTTACTGTGTACTTATCGAGACAAAGTTAAATTTTGGAGATGTAAACTATGTGCGAAACATTTACGGTTTCTAGGTTAGGTAGATTAGAACATTCTGAAATTACAAACCTAACCCATTAATTCATTGCATAAAATGCAATTCTTTCTGTCAGATATGAACGAACTGCATGAACTTTTAATGAGACTACTTTTAACGAGAAAATTTAAGTAAATAAGTCCCCATTTAATTTTTCCCGTTACAATTAAAATGTATCTTAAGTCGTAAAGCTAAAGAAGAAAATGAAAAAAAATTGTACAACTTTGCAAAGTTTGAAACTGGCAGATTCTAGCATATTTCTCATTTCACACGCTTCCCAAACAGTTGAATACATAAGTACTTTAAATACAATTTTCTCCCTTATTTCGAAGAGTTGCGCGCTGTGGTTCCGCAAAGTCGTTGCTTTCGGTGTGCTCCATTATTGTAGGAAGTTTGAATGAAAACGCAAAGTCCATTGTCGGTTACGGTTGGTCCGTAAGCCTATAACGTTTCACCGAAATCGGGATGAAAGGGTTAGATGGTAAGCGTTAAGGATCTTGGTCTAAAGCAGGTCTTATCCTGGGGATCGATCCGAAGCTGATGGAGCCAGAAACCGCGAACAAAGGGGCCCTGTGTCCACTGTGTTGCATTTACGTTAATTAATGGCTCGTCGTAACCGACGCAGATGGCCGTGCGAGTGCAATGAATCCAGATAATCGAGATTGAAATTTTTGCCCGACAGCGATCGCGATATCCGTAATTAGGGTTTGTCATTTGATCGATGCGCCCTGTTAAGCTAATTTGAATACAATGCGCGTTGGTGATATGGGACAAAGCGAAAGGTTCGTTCAATTTTACTGTTTAATTATTCCCTTGTTTCGCAGATGAATTCTTGCGGGAGGAATACGAGATTACTCATAAACGAAAGATTATATCTTTCTATCCGAAATATTGCCACTTTACTTTAACAAAATATCGTACGGCCATGGTTAGCCTTCATTAACCTCTTTATTAATTTTTTTTAATTAAACTTTCTCCGGCATTCCTGTTTCTCCCTGTTTAGAATGTAAAGTTGTTTACCCACCGCTCGAAGCTTTCCAATTAGCGAGTGTTTTTTATTCCTACCGTTTGCGTTTTATTTCTTCGAGTTACAACCGAACAATTCTGCCGGCTGAATTTATCCTCACGTTATTCCCTGTACCGATAAAACATCTAGCGAGTACGCTGATACGCCATTACACGAAAATTTGGGAGCTTCAAGAGTTATAATTAAAAATGACAAAATAAGCAGTGGTAAAAGATGTCCACATGTAACAAGAATCCACTATAATCCAATACCTTTTTAACCAGCTTTTCCATAAAAATACTTTACGTCACCATTATACAATTCGATTAAATCAGTAAACTCTACAAGCAGCCATTTCCTCGCACAGATGCATTAAACAGAGTCCAACCGTGTCTCTAATCCCCGCGCAAATAGCCCGCGGATAAATCAGATTTAAAATCGTTTTTCGAATCACAGTCCTTGTACATACATTCCGATATTGCTCTCTCGAACGGAATCACGGTATTCCTTTTTAATATCGGGGGGAAAAAAGGGAGAAAAAAAGGTAGCGAGGCAAGTAAATGGAGCTTCGTATAACCGACCGTTTCGTTCAGACTTCTAATAATTCCATGATCAATATATCCAGAGGGGACGTCGAAACAGGGCGAAATGTCTGGTTGGGCAAATATCTACTGATTCGATCGGACGGTAAAAAGGACGGTTCGATCAAGAGACGCGGGGAAACAGCGAATTACAGCAATCCGACCCAAACCGAGTGACACAAACGTGTGCACATGCAACGGTACGTATTTACGGTATGCCCATTTAAAATTTAAATCTGCCCGCCGCACTCTGTATATTACCGATGCTCTTTTTCCCGCTGGCCGCCATATTTCTCGCGGTACAAAAATCGTTTCAAAGCTTCGGTTCGTCACGCCCGCTTATACCGTCACAAAGACTTTATTGTTATATATTGCGTTATGATATAATTCTAGCAACCCGTGGATCCTCGACTTTTATACATATTATAGATAATGTTAGTTTTATCAAATTTTATATAGTTGTGAATTCGCGATTCTTCTACTGTTTTGTTATGATCTGATAAGACCAGGTAGGTCTTCAGTAGAATCCAACAGATTTTTGATGAAAATATTTTTCAACCCCCGACTTTTATTTATATACAGTTTTATGTACAATTATTCAAATATTGTATATGAGAAATATTATTGTATTTTATCAGACATAAATGAGCTGTTATTATTTGTAGACGTTGAAAGTCTGGCAATAAGAGGACTTATAGCATGAGTCATAAAAAGGCACATATGAACAGAATCTAATCTACAATTATAATCATATATTATAACCTACGTTTTTGAGTTCAAGATCAACTCAAGATCTCAAGGTCGTTTCAAGTTCATCTCGAGATCATAAGGTCTTGACATTGTTTCAATATAAACTAATTTTATGAAGTAAAAAACAAATGGTACCAAAACATTGATTTTATTGAGAAATATCGCAGACTAACATTTTAACGCAAAATCGTTTCGTTGGACGTCGTCGAAAAAAGAGGAAGATATTCGTGGAAACCTCGGGTTCTGTATCAGGACAAACTGCAACGACCCAGGTGGACACGTAGAGACGAAAATAAGGGGAAACGAGGTGGCTACACCTCGCAAGAGCTTCGAAATCTCGACGATCGCTTAGAATTTGTAGCACGAGCTTGGAAAAAATCCAAAGACGTGCAAAACGAGGAACGTGATAAAAAAAGGGGGGCGAAAGAAAGCGGAATAGAACACAATCGAGCTACATGCGACACGAACTGGAATAAATTTCGAACGTAAACGTAGCAGAGATTTAATTAAAGATGCATCGAAGCTCATTTCGAAAGTTGAATGGAACTCGCTGGCTCGAGTCTGCCTGCCTCCTTGATTACATCGGGACCGTTTCTTTTTTTGCACGACCAAACAAACCGTCCCTTTCGATTCATGCGTCGATCGAAATATTAATTGAACTTTTTGCGATGTCTCATTTATCGGCTACTTGCCTCGCCCAATTGTTATTCCACCGTTTACTTTATCGGTGGAAGCTGGGAACGTATTTCCTGCCATCTTTTATTTATTTGCACGCTCGGTTGAACGATTGATGTTCAGTTCGTAAATAAATTCTATTTTATTTGGAATTAAACTGTCGTCGTTAATTTTTTAAAGTGAATATCGATGTCTGGTTCTTAATTGAATCTTGTGAAATGATGGATTGAAGAGTAATGGTGTGATTGAGGGGTGGTTCTATTCTATAGCTGAGGACCAGACTAACATGTTCATTTTGAGGACCAAACTTTTATCGTTGATTGAATGATTTTTTAAATTGAAGATTGAAGTTTAATTTCCTACTTGAAACTTCTCAAGTGAAGAATTAGACTAATTGTCACTGAGGAGTGGTTCAATTCTGTACCTAAGACCCAGACTACCCCATATCCATTATACTCATTATCCAAAGTAGCTGAAAGACATCCACACATTTCTCAAAAAGGCCAATTAAATTAAAAAAAGAAGAGAATAAAGGAACCCATAAGAGTTTGACCCTAAAGAATAAACAATTAACCAATCTAAGCAATTGTCAGGTCATAAGCAACACCTTTATAAAATCAAATGATATCAAATGTTCTATGGTTGAAAATTTGGCATTCGATATGCAACAACCTATCAATTGCACACGGTACAGAACGTCAATAAAAATCACGTCAGAAATGTCAGCGTAGTCCGATACATCAAAAACTAATTCGATAAACGTGGCCGGATACATTTATCATCGGTGAAATGCGTGAGCTTTCAGCGATATTCGCGATTCTTTTACGCCCGTAACGCGGACAGATCCACTTGAATTAATTAAATGGTCGCATGGTCCATTTGAATGCAGCCAAAGAAAGAATCATATGCAGAGCCCAGGCCAGACGGACAAACAGTCGGGCAAAGATTATTCAACCGTGTCATATTTTATCGCGAACCGAATCCATTCGTTTCAAATATTTTTATTTCTTTTCTCTTTTTTTTTTGTTCCGAAATGCCTGACGAATGTTTGCTCTGCGCTGGAAAAAAATTCGACCGTGGAAAATCGCTAACGGAGCGTTCCGATGAAATCATCAACGAATTTCAATTGTATATTTATCGAAAGTTTAAGCCCCGTCAATTAAAACCTTCCGCGTTAATAAAAACTCGTTAATGCCGGCGGCGAAGAAACGCGGATAATACGGTTACATCTACATTTGGTATATAAATAAAATGACAATATGAAAAATAATCCTGTATAACGGAGTTCACGCGATTGAACTGCTATTTCGGAGTTTGCTTTCAAATTTTTGGGGGCTTGCTTTATTAAATTTATAGGTTTTCTTTGCAGATTATTAAATACAAATCCTTTTTCCAAATTCTTCAGCCATCAAATTTTTAAGTTCTCAAGTTTTGAAACTCCTTTTGAGTCCATGTTTATAAATTCATAAAACCTGTAATTCTCAAATTTCCAGAATCCTCAAACCCCAAATTATTGCACCACCAATTTCTGAAATTTTCATAATTCTCAAACAGCAAATTTTCAAACCCCTGAATTCTCGAACCCCTCAATTTTCGTATCTATATATCCTCGTTTATACTTAAATAAATAATAAGGAAAATAAAAATATGTAACATTCGTCAGACTGCTTTTGGCTAACAATGCACGTTTCTTGCAAACCAGATGACGTCAAGAAAGCAGAATGCGCAGATATTTCCTCAGCTCGCTGTTCACCCTGCCATGTACCCGACAAAAGCAAAAGAATAATAGAAAGAAAAAAGCAAGAGAACGAGAGTAAAATACGAGGATAAATTACCATATAATTACGATGTCGTTGCATGCTGCGACAAGAATTACGACCGGTTAACAGGCAAACTTTTATAATTAGTGGAATGAAAAAAAGAAAGATCGAGGGGACTTTTTATATTGATAATAATAGATATGTTATACATGTAAGTGTCACGTGCACGTACTCACGCGTACGCGTATCAATTTTACGTGCGTGTAATCGCCATACGAATTTGTAGTCTACACATATGAGATATTAAAAATTTGTTAATTCCTCAATTTCTTAATTCTACTTTAAAACCCCAAATTATAGATTTCTAAGAGCACGAATCCCTAAGTTTCAAATACTAGACCCCCACATCTCTGGATTCCAAATTCCTAAACTTCAAAGTCTATGTCAACACACTTCTTCTTCCCCAACTCCCTATAGCATCAATTCCCTAAATTACCATGTTCATAAACACCCAAATCCCAGTCTCGAAATTCCAAAGTCCACGAATCCCTAAATCTTGAAATCCTAAAATCTCCAACTCTCAAAGTCTCTAAATTCTTAAATCCCCAAATTCCAAACTCTCCCAATTCCAGAATCCCTAAATCCCTAAACCTTCAGATCCCAAAGTCGACAAATACTAAAATCTCCAAATCCCACAGTCCCCAAATACCAAAATCCCTAAATCTCCAAATTCTAAAGTCTCCAAATCTCAAAATCCCCATATCCCAAAGTCCCCAAGTCCCTAAATCTTCAAATCCCCACACCTCCAAATCCTTCGATCCTGAAAAATTGAAATCCATAAAGAGCTTCTAAAAATTAACGAGCGATCTTGTTCCTCGTTCGCCATATTTGTTCTCGACAGTAAAAACCGACTGGTTCATAATTTCCCATTGAATCAGAACCGGCCGATAGACACCGGAAAACGCGTTCGCAGTTGCTCGAGGCTAACCAGTTATCGCTTGATTGGCGTTTAATCGGCGAATTAAAGCAACTTAAAGCGGTGCACGATAACACGGTCGTTATCCAAAATTTCTATCGTTCGAGCTGGCCGAATGTATCATTAGCCGAATGATCCTTCTTCTAGCGCGGTGTTACCTGTATTTTTTGAAACGCAAGCACCGTGCCGATTTGATTATAGCAGAGAGAGCGCAACGGCATAGAGTAATCGAGCAGCGAGCTTAGTACAATTCAACACGATTTTAACTGCGTGACCAACGTGCATGAAAACGTTTTGTTCGCGATACCGGGGCTATCATCCGAATTCCTATCAACTGAGCGCCGCACTGTGTACTGTTATCTAAACACTCTGTTATTCCCGTTTCTTTTTATATCACCGGGTTCGCTGCTTTTTCACATACGCTACTATTTATATCGTCGCGTTTGATGGGGTACGTGGACAGGGCGGTCGATAGCGATCGAGGAACCCGGGGCAAATTAGCAGCATTTTCATAGCACAGACCTACTACGTAGGTTAGGTTAGGTTATGAATATTTGAAAATTATTAAAAGTAACTGATAGGCTAGCACGTTTCTTTGTATACTGTAGCCGAACTGTTTTGATCATTCGATGTTAAGTTTGAGAGACTCTTGACTCACTTTGGGACACTTAGTCGCTGGTATATTTTAAGATCATTCATTGCATCAGATATAGAACGCTATTATTAATAGAAATGAATGTTTGTACTTCCAGAAGTGAAATAATAAAATCTTCCCAAATATTAAGTACTAACAAAAGCAACCAAATAGATCGGTTTGTTGTAGATTCGTCAAAAAAGATTTTATTAAAATCGACAACCTAACCTGACCGTCACTCGGTTCAAAATGTCGAATATAAATTTCTTTCTCATTTCGAAGAAATGTGTCCTATAACTTTGCAAAATTATTCCCTTCAACAACGGCTGTAATTGCGCCAAATTAGAGTGAGACATTTCACGAGTCTTGTTTTCCGCCTGTGAAATTGTCACATAACGAAGGTAGCAAATGTCCCAACACATCTATCTTTCAGCTCCGCCAACAAAGGCGAACAAAGCCCATGGAAATAAGAGAAGGAAACAAGTGTGGAAACACACGGAGTCCGGCAGACACGGTCTAATACACTCTCCGATCACGTCCGCGACTTGACGCGAAATGAATTCAAATCGTCAAGCAAATAACACGGTCGAACGGCGTGTAGCAACGTTATATCAACAGAAGAGAGTAAAGAGCCGATGGTCGAGCAGCAGACGAGTCATAAAGCGAGCGGAATATCATTTCCCGGCGATTACCCGGCTGCTTTTAATCGCCTTTATCGAAGCCGTATTAGCAAGTCTGAAATCTCGCGGGACGAGTGCGAATTTCGCGGCGCGACGCGTTTAAAATGCTAAAACGAACCATGGCGCGAATATCAACGGGGACCAACAGTGACCCCGGCTACGGCTACACGGTAGCTCGTTACAGGATACCCGTGTAATCACCGGGCTCTTCGCTTACATTCGAACGATCCACCGTTTGTCACCGGATACCAGAAACGTTCGTTCGATCCATTCGAATTTCCAACTGTTATCGGGACGACCATCGAGCGACCAGAGATGAAAGCAAAGATTGCGTATCGATTTTTACTCGAACGGAAGCTGCAGGCTGCGCATATCGCATTGAAAATCGAAAATGGACACAAGTAACTAGGGAATATGTTGACTAGCATCTGTCGATGGTGTGTCATTTACATGTTAGAATTTGGAGATCTAGAAATTTGGAATATTGGTGAACGTGGAGATCTGCGGATAATGAAATCTAACGATTTGGGGGCACAAACATTTGGGGATCTTTCAATTAGAATTTATAAAATTTGGAATTTTGGAATCTAAGAATTCAAAATTTAGAACGTAGGGGTTTGGAGATCTAGACCTTGGTAATATAGGTATTTAGGGACCTAGGACCGGGTAGCTTAAGGATTTGGAGACGTAGAACCTCGAACTCTAAGGACTTAGGGACCTTAGTAGTCTAAGAATAACCTAGAACCTTTAGAATCCATTTTGAGAATTTAGAACCTTGATCTAGGGATTTGAGGTCCTAGAACCCTGGTAATCCAAAGATTGGAGGACCTAGAACCCAGATGATCTAGAGATTTGGAGATGTAGAACCTTGATGATATACCAATTTGGCAACTTAGAACCTCGTAGATTTAGGTATTCAGATATCCACAGATATCTAGAAATTGAAGAATTTCAAAAGTTGAGTATTTTAGAGTTTGAGAAATTTGAGACTCTGCAATTATTATTTAATAATTACTGTTTATCATCAAATAAGTACAAATTAGCTCAAATATAAATTCGTGGGCAACTCAAGTGTGGATATGACAAATGATACATGACCATCAATATATTAAGACTGAAATTGTTACACACGGAACAAATCCACAACTGTTCTTCGTCAACCACAAGTGGTCGAAAGATTGAGAACCCCTGCACAATATAAGCATAGCTGGTCCACAAAAATTGTAGTAACCAGTGCATAGAAAAAACGAGTGACCAGTTGCTAATATTCTGCCGCGGTGTTTGTACATCCCCCACGAATCGAGGCGGAGTCCCATTCAAAAAGCTGAGATCAAAGTCGCGACATCTTCTTGCAAGTGCACCTGTTTATGTAGGTCGCGCGTAGCGTGCTTCGTCGTTCAAGTGGTAACTGGGTTATTCGCCAGACACATGGGTGATTCGTTGAAGTTGATCAAGCAGGCAGAGCTTTTAATCAAACGAAACGGCAGAGCGTGGTCACGAGTGAACTCGCGATGCGGCGAGGAAAAGCTACGGTTCATCAGCTACGAGGAAACTTGGTCTCGATCAGCTAGACCATAACCTTGCCGAAGAGATTGTGTACGTGTAATGTTCTGCGTGTCTAACGATACTGCACGCCACGGCTATCTTACTCTGTTCTCGTGTGCATGTAACCACACACGCGAGACACAAACAAATCGCTGCACGATGATAACCGCGGTCACATTGTCCATGGACCTACCAGATAAACGATGACTGACCACGTGGAAAATGATCTAAATCGAAGAACTGACAAGAAGACTGAAATATTTTGCTCTAACTAGCATTTTTGCTTGGGGTAAGATTTTAGTAGTGTTGATTCCTGGTGCAGCCAAGTGAATTTGGATACTTGAGAAGTTCGAATTTCGGGAATTCGGTTGTGTTCCAATTTGCAAATTTTTGATTTGGAGAATTCGGAAAGAGGGATTCGATAAGTTGGAGAATTGGAAAATATTGACGTTTGAAGATTTAAGAAATTTGAGAAATTTAGGAAATTAGGGAAACAGAGGAGTTTAGAGATTTGGGGGTGTAGAAATTAGGGAGATTGGGAATTTGGGAAATTAGTGAAACTCAGGAATTTAGGAATTTGGGTATACAGAAATTAGAGATCTGAAACTTTTGGAAGTTTGGGAATTCATAACTGAAAATTTATAAATTTCTGATATAAGAATAAGTATAGTTAATTTCCAAATTTCAGGTTGTATTATACCACTATATATCATAAATTCAATACTATACACGTTCAAAATAAAATATCTATTATAATATAATTCAGGATATCTACTACTAGTATATCTACGACTCGAGTACATTTACATAAAATACAAATTTGAATATAAGCTGAAATGATAAAAGTATCTAAACAGTGAGTTGTAAGCTACGGGCACGAGTACGACTCGTGTTGCTCCAAAACGTATACCACGAGTATGACCCGATGTCATAAAGTAAAGGATTAACCTATGCAACTAGTTTACTTCAAAAATTCTCCACATGAATCTCAGCAGAAATAAAAAGTAAAATAACATAAAGTGCATTCTAACGAAACAGTGGAACGCATGCAGGTGCATGATACAAATCGCACCCTCATAACGAAAGTGACACAACTCAAATATGATTGTCGAGTTATCACAAATGTTGCAAAAACACTTATCGGCTAATTATGGAGACCTTATTTATTTATCTTCATTTGACCGATAAGCAATTAGTATGTTCTTCCTGATACGAAGACCTCGTATTTTATCAAACATAACATGAATGACAAATTTCATAAAATTGTAAGAAACATTTCTCATCCCTAATTAAAATACACCCTCTGAAATTATAACAAGTGTACATTATATCATTCTTTAAATAAGGTGATAGAAAATATTTGCTGTTACTTTTTTATTCGTGAAAGTGCAATAAAGTATTTCCTGTCAAAATTGAAAAAATCATGCAAGAATTAATTTAGTAACATGTAAACATGTACGGATTCGATAAGGAGAGCTTTTCGGAGTAGTGTCACATTCCAAGGGTGTAAATTAAATCTGCCTATAGAATAGTAAGAATAATGCATTAACGGCGGTAAAAAGCAGAAATCGACTTACCTAAGAAGTAATCGGCCAAGGGGAACGTCCTCGCTGCAATCTCGACGGCAACGCTTCCGCCGTGGCATCCAACACACTCTGCACACTGGACACACGCGAGCGGAAACGTCGTTGGCGAACGAGCACGACACGAACGAACGCACAACAGGGTGAGCTTTGGTGCTCGTTAGCACGACACACGGGAAACGGCACGGTAACGCGAGCGAACCGGCTGAACGTATGTGCATACATACGAGAGCTCGTTGACAGATGACAAGTTCACGTAGCGAGAAACGACCCCTCGCGATACTTTCGATACTCGCACGCCGACAGACCGGCTTCGACTGTCGAGCGACGCCTGATTCGGTCAGCTAGCCGCTACTGTCAACGACACGCGGACTCCGCACCCTCTTCGTCCCTCCTCACGGCTCCTCCATCGGACCGCGACTACTCTATCTCTCCCCTTTCGACCGACGTATCCCCACCATCCCTCACCCGGCCGCACGACGACGCACGAACCCTCGCGAACGCCGCCGAGCACCGCAACGCGCATGCGCCCGACGATGATCGCGCGCCAAATGAATTCGCACCGCGAATTTCATTTCGAACGCCGTGTAACCCTTTCGTGACCGAATGAAATTTTTTCGTTTAGAAACATGCAGTTGATCTACAAGTCATCGCCTATTTAACAGGCAGACTTGAAAATAACGCGGATTATTTTCTTGCTAAGCATAATTCGACGCTGATCGTTTTTATTACGTTCCTTTTGTGACACGCGCTTTGTGTAGTTGCGGTTGTGAAAGCAATTTGAGCTTATTTCTTGCTTGCGATAACAGAGGTTATTATTGTTTTCAGGATTTGAACGAGGTTTAATTATTATATCGTAATACTGTGAATAGCGATTAAACTATATTTAAGTGTTATTTTACTTATTTTTTAAATTGTAAATTGAAGTTTTGTTGAAACTTTGTGTATAATAACAAGAGTCATTTGTACCGAATAATAGGCACGTCAAAATTGTTTTTATAATCTTTGCTACATTAAGACCTGTCAAAATAATGTAATGCTTGTACAACGATTTTATATATTTTTTATTATTTTTGGTGAATATATTTCTTGGATTAGAATCGTCGTTTTTATTTCTTTAGTAACATATTCATAGTCAATCAAAATTTGAAGAGCTATTATGTAACTATTTTCATTAACGATGTGTGCTATATATTTCATAATCTTGTATTATAAACATAGCTTTACATAATTTCATCACAAATATTCAAGAAGAAAATTGCATATTATTGTGTACGTCAACTATGTCATCAAAAATGTTTAATTTGTAAAATGTTAATTACTGAGACTTAACAGCAATCTGTTCATTTATTTTGCTGTTGTCAAAAAATAATCAGTGCTCCGTTTTAATTCGTCGTCAGTTTGGACACTTTCCACAATTAGCAGCCAGTTTGCGTTAATGTCACCTGTGCCAAAATAATTTAAATCCCCTTCTGTTCTCAAATAAATCGTGTGTCCAAGCAATGTTTGGAAATTTGGACACTTAAAAATGAAAAGATTTAGAAATCTAAAAAATGTGGGAGTTTGAAAATCTGAGAAATTCGGTAATGCAAAAGGTAATCTTTTGCGCTCTATTTGAGGGTGGATTCAGACAGCCTGAAACTTTAAGCAAATGATTGAACCGTAAGGTCGTCGTTGACAAATTCGCCCTAGTGCCAGCATAGATGTGTGTGCTAATACAAAACAAGCAGGATTATACAATACCCGACCTTGTTTCTTCCAGTGCCAGAATCTCTCGCCTCGACCGCTATTAATCTTCCGGATAAACCAATTACCGGCGTGAAAACCGGTTGAACCGTAATCCGCTTAAATATTTACACGTTCATACGTTTCGCAGTCTGTGTCGCGAAATTTTACAAATATTCAGTGGCTGTCGTTTCTGGATTAACGCGTGGTTCCTATGCAATTACCGGTGGATTTAAATTTGCAATTTTCCGATAGGTACACGGTTTTTCAAGGAAGAGCAGGCGTTTCGCCGGAGTGTCCCGGGGCGGTTAACCAGTCGTGTAACCGTGACGAAAGAAATCGAGCCATTACCAGCGAGCCGTTCCGCAGATTTAAATTCTAATTCGGGGTCGGTAATGGTAGGACTCGGTTAAGTTCGCTAGGCGAGACGAGGCGAACTAATGCCTCCGCCAGCGAAGCCCCCGAAGGAATTTGTAAATTCGACGCTGGAAGTTTTAATCGTCCATCAGGGAAGAAACGAGGAGCACGAACTTTTCGCATAATAATTCTTTTCCTCTTGCCTTTCCCGCGATTAGTCCGCTGCCGTCCCTGCGCTACTCGGTCAGGGAAAATGAGCAGGAACGATTTGCGTGCCCCAATGAATATCCCTTCTAACTTCCAACTCCCATACCCCTAACCAGAAGAGTAATCTTCCCAGATACATTTCACTTTTTCAATTATTTGTTTCCGTTTCTATCGCCCGTTTCGACGTCAACTTTACGCGAAGCTTGGATTTCACTTCTATCCGGCTGTTAAACCGATTCGACGTACAGTCAAGGACAAATCTGAGGAATAAGCTTCGTTCGTTCGAGACTCTACGATTTGTAAGGATTTTGAGAGATTTGAAAATTTGGGGCTTGAGAAGTTGGGACTTTGGGAATTTGAAGATCTTCAGATCTGGAGACCTTAAGGTTTGGGGACTTTGGAATATGGAAACTTAGAGATTTGGCTACGTAGGAATTTGGGAACATTTTGTGGATTTAGAGATTTGGGAACATAGATATTTGGAATTCTTAGGATTTGGGGTCTAGAAATTTGGGGATTTAGGAACTTGAAGACATAGACATGGGGTTCTTAGGATTTGAGGTATAGGGGATTCCAGAAATTTGAGGATCTACAAAATTGCAGAGTTACGAATTTATGAATCTAGGGATTTGGGGACCTAGGTATTGGTAGTGGGAAAATTTGGGAATTTACAAACTTGTAAAAACTCGGAATTTAAGATTTAGTGATATTTTGAAAGTTGTAAAATATGAAAACTTGAAAATTTAGAAATTTGATGAAATTAATTAAAAGTTGACCCCTATCCATCCCAGATAAATATTAAAATAAAAAGCAAACATGAGTGATGCAACGTGCAGAAGAATCTCCGTTGCAATTTTTGTTCGAACAAGGTAGTTCATAGTCGTAAGAATTGAATTATTAACACGACGTAATTAATAATTCATAGTAAGGGCTTTGTAAGTAGGTTCTTCTGGAGAGCAGTAGAAGGTTTTGCAGTGTAATCCCAAGGGTTCGAAACAAGGATGGAAGTTCTAGAAGCGTGGATATATCCCTAAGAGATATGGGGGAGATTTTAATTCTAAAATATGGTCATGAAAGTACCATTATATTTCGTTACCAACCCACAAGTTCGCGTTTTTACATTTTCTTCTTCTATGAAGTACGATAAAAAGGTAGATACTGAATATCTTATAAAGGATTCCTTTCGTTTCTGCAATTTCCATTTACGTTTCAAGAATTGTTTTAAAACATTGATAACATCAACCACTATCAACATGATGAACTCATATTAAAATTAAAGAATTTTTTAGACGTGCAACGATAAAACTACCTGTACATTAAAAGATGTAAACAGTACATAGAAAATACATACGTAATCGATTTTCTATTTACTTTCTTCTACGAAAAAGCAGCACATGAAATTAATCGTAAATATTTTTCTGCTGGTACGTTCTCATTTATTTGCAAATGTATGTTTGCGTTAGGAACGTATTTTTTCATTCGGGATAAAGAAAACAGACGTGGGTTATTTAAATATTTTTAAACGAATTTTACATGTTTCAAACCGTGGAGTACAATCTTTTGTTATATCACCTCATTCTAGCACATGTTGCACATTAGCTTACACATTTAATATACGTATTTAATAAAAAATATCTGAATTATTTTAGTTAAACAAAATCGACATCATTTGGACAGAAGAATAATGCAAAATATACACGTACAAATAATATAAAATTACCATACTATTTATTTATACAATGTCTGAAAAATAATTAAAGAATAGATTTGTTTTGTTATAATAAGAATATATAACATTGTGTATTATATTCTTGTTGGTGTTCTATTTTGATTACATTAACAAAAATATTAATGTTGTATGTAATGTCTGTAGCTGCACTTAATGTAAGCTGTACCTAATGTCCCATGTAACCCTGCAACACGTGGGTACGAACTCGAATTTATGTATTAACTATTAACCTAAAAAGCTAGTACGTTCCCAGACTAAACGACCCATTAGAAGTCCCATGGAAGCAGGAACCTAACCAAGAACTATCAGAAAGAAGCGAGTATGCAACAATGGTATCGATTGCCCACCAAAGAGAAGAATATTTTCAAGGGTACCTGCAATATATCTGTACATCTGTACTCGTTTCCAGATACCGTAAACTCACCTGGGAAATCAGACGCTTCACGTTGGCCACTTGATAAATGTTAGACGGAAAAGGCTGCAGATAATTGTACCGCATCGACTGGTAAGAAAATTCTTTTCTGTGAAACCGCGAGGAAACGTTACAGAATACTAAGATCCTGGTTATTCTCATCTTTTGCCTTTACATTTATACTCGCTTTCTTGGGCACGTACTTTCAGAGTAAATAAATTATTCATAATTACAAATTCGTCGAACTCTACATTTCAAGATTCAGAATTAAAGTTGAGATGGAAAAGGAGCTTTTTATAGAATTCTGATAATTAAATTTTGTAAAACAGAAGTGAGCTGTAGATTGTGGAGCATGATGGATCAATTTCACAATTTGAAAATTTGCAATGCCTATATTTCTAAATATGAAACTTTGAAAGTTGGACATTTTTGAAGTGTTGGAACTTTTGCAAACTCCTAACTTGTCAAATTACCTTTACTTAAACTTCTAAATTTCTAGATAAACCCTATCAGAAAACGACGAAGTTCGACAAGTTCGACAAAAATGATCAAGTTCGTAAATTACCAATTTTCTAAATTCATCGTAACCCACAGCACAATAATTTGACCTCGTTAAAAAATAAAAAACCTTAAATGAACATACCACTAAAAATGACCGATAAATATCAAAAGGCAGCCAACAAAACACAAACGAATCAAAGTATCGGATGAAACTTTCGAAAACAATTGTAACCATAAATGTACTAACCGTGAATGTAACAGTGTAATTAGCTCTGCCATTGTTCCGAACAAAGTAACTACGAAAGAAAGATCACAATGCGAAAGGTAAGATCGGGAATTCATGAAATCGAGCGTACGCCGTGAGTACGGAACCGGCGGTTTAAATTTTACAAGATCGGTACGATTGCAAGTTACCATGCAAGGCTACGTTGAGGCTAGCAAGGTTGCTTCAGGGTCCAGTTTTTACGAGGAGGATATATCTCGACGACTTGTATCTCGTCTTCGAGAAGTATTTGACTCTCGAGGTCGTGAGTTCAGTGGCCGGTAGCAGGCTTCTCTTGCACAGAACTACGTATTTCTCTCGAGATCGAACAGTGCACTTTTTTGCACGAGCAACTCGGCTACGAGTCACGGTATAATGCTTGTACGGGTATTGCATACACCGTGTAATGCAACTATGCCTTCTTCGACTTGTACTCGGTTCTATAACATTGTCCCGTTGCTTTTTAATCGCGAAAATGTACCACGCGCAATGGGTCAATTTAACACGCGACCAAACTGTTATCGGGATATTTTAATCTCGATCGTGTTCTTAGTGCACCGTTATCCGGAGTGGTCAGATTTTTTAGATACTTTCGACTGTTATTGGCGTAACTAGGTGGGAGATTCGTTTCAGTGGATCCGGGAATTTTGGGATTTGGGAGGTTGGGAAGTTCAAATTTGGGAAATTTGAGAAATTTACAGATTTAGAAATTTACTGAGTCTTTAAATTTAGAACCTTAGGTTCATAGATATATCTCTATGGTCCAATATCTCAAAGTACATAGGTATTTGGTGTAGTAAATCTTTATATCTCCGAATCACTATTATCTTAAACTTTTAACCCGAATTCCTATATGGAATCTTTATATCTCCAAATTCCTATATCCCTGTAGCTCTGTAGAGCCGAAACTCTATATCGCCGAATTTCTATATCCTCAAACCCCATAAGCGTTGAATTTCTATAACCCCGAATCCTTATATCGTCGAATTTCTATCATCCCGAATCCATATATCTCCAAATCACCACACCCCCAAAATTATATATCCTGAAGTCCCTATGTCATCAAATCCCTATGACCCTTAATCCCTACGTCCCCAAATCCCTATGTCTCCAAATCCCTATGTCACCAAACCTCTATGTCTCCAAACCCCTATGTCCCCAAATACCTATGTTCCCAAACGTCTATATCCCTAAATCTCTACATCCCCAAATCCCTATATCCCCAAATCTCTACATCCCCAAATCTTTATACCTCCAAATCCCTATATCCCCAAATCCCTACATCCCCAAATCCCTCTATCCCCAAATACCTATATCCCCAAATCCCTATGTCCCCAAATCCCCACATCCCCAAATCCCTATATCCCTAAATCCCTATGTTCCCAAATATCTACATCCCCAAATACCTATATCCCCAAATCCCTATGTCCCCAAATCCTTATATCCCCACACGTCCCTTCCACTGATAGATTACAAGATACAAGAAATTGTAAATCTAATAAAATTACTAAATGAAAGGTAGAAATCGTGGAATGCAATTTGTAATCAGTTTCGTTAAACGAGTCGATCGTGTTAAATTAGTCGAGTACAGAGGGATCGTTTGCATTCACCTAAGAAGAAAATGCAATTTCCGTAAGATCGAAAAGACATTTCCTCCCGAAGTTTAAAATACAGTAAGGGTGAACTGGATTCGTTTACGATTTTCAAGAAATAGACCGGAAAGATGGTAAGCACCTTATATAGACCGAAGGAGCAGCGTGCACGTCTGCAATTAACGCTGTTTATTATTCAAGGATCGTGTTGACCTATCGAAATTCGTTCCTCGCGACTTCCCGCCAAATAGACACCGCTTAAAATGCATGGCGTCTCCTGGTTGAACGACACTGAAAGTGTTTCAGGGATGCGCATTTCGGATATATAGAAAATGTAGTATTACCGAGAATGCAGATAGAAAATTAGTCGAACACGTTTATCGTACGATTTAATTATAAATCGAACAGCGTTCCATTTCGAACCATTAATATCAAGTATCTGTCACTAAACCTCTTATTAAACATAAATAATTGAACATTTTTTTTAATTATTTCAACAAGTGGAAATGAAAATAGAAGACACATTATGCTATGTTTAACACAATTTTTAATACACTCTTTTTTAACACAAGCCTACAATCTAGACAGTTGCGTTATTCACGCCTAGCTAATTATTGCTACAAGTCACCTAACGAAAGTTAAAATGTTAAACACATTTTGTCTTCACCGATCATCATACAGATTTTAATAAGAATTGAAGCCAATATTAAATTCCAATGAAAACACGTCATATCAATAGTATTGTGCGTCACGAGTGACACGATATTGCAGTGCAAGATTAATATAGTTTAGGCATATTATACTGTTAATTTTTGCAATGTATATTGTAAAAACAAGGCAGTCAGACAGTATCAAAAACAGAATGTGAAAATAAAAGGCAGTAAGACATTCTCCTTTCAGAAGTTTATTATGCCGGTAATACGAAACAACGGACTATCGATACAACTTTATTTTGATGCAAATAGAACAAAGCTTGCCGACCACGGAATGAAATCGAGGATTTCGTCTTTTTGACCGCACGTGCGTTCGGTTTCGATAGTGTCAAACGTGATCCTTCCCTTTGAACTTTCTTACCACCGCCTCAGTTAGCCATCGCTACGCGTGCGGAGAACATCGTCGAGATTTCAACTGACAGTATAACCTACAGATCCTCATAAATTTGCATACTTTGAACTACTTTGACGAACAATGAGAGTTTACAAAGGGAGTCAGAACATGTAAGGACCGTCATACTTCTACCTTCGCGAACAATGGCAAATTGAGCCTGCTGTTATCTTAGAAAATTGCTACTTTAATCGCATTTCGTATTCGAGACATTGTTAGTGAGTTATTTTGTTTGAAGTGATCGAACAATCGGTCGTCAAAAATTTATTTAAAATTGCATTTGAAAAATATCATTGTAGCTGTATCTGAAAGATCATTGTTGTAATTGTATTGTAAAAATCATATTTGAAGTCATAACAGAGAAATCGTATTTCAGATCGTATTTAATATATCGTGTTCGAAAAATCATATATTACATTAAATTTGTATTTATTAAGAGGTTCATGATTTTCTAAAACCTTATTAATTAAAGTTTCTGAAAATTGTTAAAATAATTGTACTGTGAGAGTTGGTGAATTGTGGTGTACTGTCATAAAAAATAATTTTATTGTTCGTGGTATGAAATAATGGAGTCGGTATATTTCCATAAATGAAGAATCTTTGTCAATGAAGACCACGTCAAATGTTTGATGTTCCTGTGAATTCTTGCGTGATTTTTGTGAATTCGTGAACTGTTCAGTTTTGCGTTGTTGCGAGGTCCTCGAATCTTCCACGGAAGTGTAGCGCACAAGCAAATAATTGATACGCAATTTCAGTATCCCGTATAAAAATGGCATCTCCGTACCAAAAGGATGGGTCCCAAAAGAGGAAAAGATTTACACCTGCTCCGATTGCAAATACGAAAGCAATCGACGATTCAACGTGGAACGTCATCAACAGAGGATCCATTGGAACAAGAAACTATACGTTTGTTGCGGTAATTATTCACATTAATAATTATAAACGTACTTTTCTTATTATCATACCACTTTTTGTTCTTTTTTTATTATGACACAAGTCCTGTGTTGTATAATAGTATCTTAAAACGTTGCTTTCTAATAATAATTGTAGAACTTAATTTTTATAAGAACAAAGTAATAAATTAAAGATCAAACATGACGCTCAAAATGATGTTGAGTAATAATGATATTTTATATGATAAATTCATAGATTGTATTTGCAAAACTATATATGCAGTCATAGATTAAAATCGTTTAATAATTTAACATACTTATAAAGATTTGATAATTTAATAATACAATAACATGATACGCTTGGAACAATTTTTGCATTACGACGCAGTTATACGAATATATCAATAAAAAATTATATAAGTTGCCTATTCACGTATGCCACATTTTGCATATCGCGCTTGAATAAACTTTTGCAATCTAATAATAATATTCGTCGCCAGTTTCCCGCAATTCTTGCCACGATTTTGTATTTCTAAAGCGTGAAGAAGGTCTTTTATTTTCGGAGAGTGTTCAGTAGTATCCAGTGTACCCAAACAAACCGAGCCATCGAGATCCAAAGGTTCTGGGATCATTGTTTGTCTGCTTCGAAAGATAAAAGGCTCGACTCTTTCTTTTTGGAGCATTGTGCAATAATAGCCCTGGTCTTCTTCTGTCAATATCCTCGCGCCATTTCTTTTCATCTGATGAATTGATTATCTTCGACCACACACGCGACACATGAGTCAAGTATTTTGCGCCTCGAAGGGTGTACAATGTATCGCGCCATTTTACATATGACGTTCTTGACATTCTCTGACGTTCTCAAATTGTGATGATATTTAATGTATATATACACGTGATATTCTTATTCAAATTTTGATTTTATTTAATGTAGATGTACATGTGACATTGGAATCTAACTTGCAATTTTATTTAATGTAGACATGTATTAAAGTATAGTATGTACATGATGTCCCTATAGCAAAGTGTTTTGACAATATAAATATTAAATTTTTAGCAAAATATTATTCTATATAAACTAATCTTGTAACGCCCTGTAGAAAATAAAAATTAAATCGTTAACTGTTATTTCAGGAACGCAATTTTACAACAAAGGTGATTATTACGTGCACTGCGAGAGAGCACATCCTGAAACGAGGTTACACACAATCACATCAAGAACCAAATACAAAATTACCAAACAATCGATCGATCACACCCCTTCGACACAAATAACCAATTCGTGCGAATTGCATTTCGAGCAGCAATTTTTAGAAAAGACTTGCATCAAGGACAAAATATTAAAGAGACAATTGAAAGCAACAATGAGTGTGGAGTATCTGCTCTCTTATAGCGACCTCGACATTGAAAATATACCTCTAATAAACTTCTTTACGGATCGAAAACTAAAATCTTACCTGAATAGGACCTGTTCAGAATTACCTGCGAACTTGTTAAACGAAACTAGGAAAAAATTAAGGAAAGAAGGCAAGGTTGAAATTGAAGTCTCGTCCGAGGAAAGGGTAGAAAGAAACTTGTCTGAAGATACGAATAAGCATCGAGCAGAAATTTCGAAATTTTCAAGCTCTCCTACATTGCCGACGAAGAAACTTATTTTACATCGATTTAGGAGTAATGTAGTGGAGAAATACGGAGTTCCTTTGCGAGAACCGAATAATAATTGCAGTAGACAGGTGAATTTTGCAGAGAAACAAACGGAGGAGAATACATCTTTGGTGCTGCAAACTCGAGCGAAAAAGTACAAGAGACTTAACAGGGTGAACAAAGAGAACGTTCCAAAATTTTCGCTCAATTTGGAAGAGCAGTTGAATATCAAGTTGGATAAGCATATCACGGTACCTGTAGTTACTCAATTGCACCGAGACTTTTTGGGTGCTATTGATTTTGATAATTATAGAATATTTTGAAAATGGAGGGATTCCACAGCGACGAATATTCGAAGGTAAGTTTTTATATCATTTAGGGTCGAGGCAAAGGGACAATTGAGGTTCAAATTTATGGAAATTTACAAATTCAAACTTTCAAGGTTGTCAATTCTCAAATTTGGAAATTGTCTAAATTTCCAAAGTACCAAATTCAAAAATTTACGTATACTTACATTTTTAAATTTAAAAATTAGGAAATGTACACTTCATAATTAAATATCGAATAAAACATTCGACAATAATTGATTCATTTTTCTATATTTTTATGTTTCAGGAGATAATCAGTATTTACTCATGCCAAAGATAACTGTTAAACAGTGAATGAATGTGATATAACTTATATCAAAATAAACGTCAAGCTATACGTTATAAAATAAATAATAAAGATAAACTTAGGGGTTAAAAAGTTCCTATATATAAATATTTATATTTTATTAAAAAAATGAGAGAACAATATGTATCTTTGTAATAAACGAAGAGCTTTCGGATGAACCAGTTCCGGTTGACTTAACTTTGTTTTCCATGGTTGTTATTTTAATAAAGTGCACTTTAAGACTGAAATTATGCAGCGAAATGCTTGTCTTGCATAAACCCACACCTGCTTCTCCTTCATCCTCGAATCTTCTGCCTGCGAGTGTACGTCACTTTCTCGACACGTCAGCATTTTGTTTAATACCCCTATTTTAAACACTTTATAACTCACGGACAAACGATGTTCCAAACTTCTGTTAACTACGTTCTTCAACAAATTTTCCATTATCAAGATTGTTCAGATTTATTCACGTATTATATTCAATTCTTCAAGGCTACATTTGGCGATGTAGGGATTTGGGGGTATAAGGATTTGGGGATATAGGTATTTGGTAATTTGAGATTTTGGGGACTTAGGGATTTGGGAATGTAGGGATTTGGGGACATAAGGATTTGGGAATGTAGATATTTGAGAACATAGGGATTTAGGGATGTAGATATTTAGGAACATAGATATTTGGAAACATAGGTATTCAGGAACATAGGGATTTGGATATTTGTGGACCTGGTGATTTAGAAATTTAGAGATGTAAGTACTTGGAAATTAGAAACTTGGTAATGTAAAATGTACCCATCATATTTCCCACCTAAGAAATAAAATTACATCTAAATTGCAAAATTTGCAGTATAATCATCAGAAGATCAGAGAGCTAGAAGAGTTATATCAATTTTATTGTATACGTCGCACTATTGTATTTCTGCAAACTATTATCATTCTTCTCACCCGCGATGTGCCTATTGTTGCGTGAATGTTACACAGTTGTCAATACATCTATTCTGGAACACAATGCCAGTCAACCGTATCTCTTGACCAATATACACGAAGGAAGGACAGATACAAGCATTTTCTCTGCCGTATAAAATGGTCACGTAAAGGGACAATGTGAAAGCTCAATAAGACAAGGAATAGCCAAAGGTTGATTACGTAAAATGACGCCTGGCAAAGGTGCTGCGTGACGTCCAAAATCCAGACACATGGGGCTCCAAATAGACTTGCTAATTATTTGGTTGTTGAGTATCTAACGAACCGTGACTACTCATTGTCCGGTTCGTTAACACCCCGACCCCGTGTACACCCTCGCTCGTTGGCACACGAATGGAACGAGATAATTACTTGGGACAATTGTAACGTGTATGATGTTCTGTGTACTTCGTGTGTTTGTAGAATGTGGTCGAAGTTGAAAATGTCCTTTCTGCACTGGCAAATGTGGCAAATGGAAATGGTTGAATATCAATTTACGTATTATTGTGACCTTTTGATCAGATGAAAAGGTTTTCCTCGCAAGAAATTTATTTAACAATCTAATTTTGATATTAGATCATACATATTTCATATAAATACACATGGACTCATCTGTTAATATTAATATAATAACTCGATTGAAAATAGGTTTGTACTAGATCAGATTAAGAGATAGATCTTAAGATTCATTGTACTAGATTAAGTAAGGTTAGAATTGGATTGGGAAGTCAGATTAGATTAGAATTGGAATTGCATTAAGTTACCCGGTGTTCAAGAATTTCAAACTAAAGACCCAGTTTCATAAATCTGATAAAGTTCTAAAATTTCAAGATCTATCTATAGTCTTGGAAGTTAATTTTCATCAACTCATGATGATCATATTAATGTTACAAATCCAGTTATTCTTCGTTACTCTGTCCACGACAGCGTGTTTTAAAAGATGGCCGCGCGAAATTCAAAAAAATTGTTTCGTAATCCGGCGGAATACTCGAATAAATTTAATGAAGCGTACGATCATGGTCGAAAAATAAGATGGCACTTGGTCGAAAGCTTCGCGTTACGACTTCGTGTGGATATCCGCACAACGCGACGGGGGATATTACGAGCAAGGGAGCAACGTTGAGGAACCTAAACGAGTCTAAAGTACCCACTTCTCTCCTACTCAAGCTCGTTTCACAACGCGAGCGTAACCGAGTGTTTTCCTCGATGCTTCTTGACCGAGTTTCTGATGGTTTCGTTGTGGACACAGAGTCCCGTCTATATACGTATATATCCCTTAAATACGACATGCTTTTACTCGCGGAACTATCGTACCGTGAAACTAGTACCGGCCAACTTTGTATTCGCGCTTCTCTCCTCGGCATGAAATTTATTTGCCATCTCTTGAGCACCACTTCCAACGTTACAATTCCGTATAGATGGTGCATAAATTCTCTATCGCTTTCTCTCTCGTTACGTGTGCGTTCGGATAAACTGCTGCATCTTGATCGTCCGCCATTAGTGTCAGACACGCGTGGAACCGTTTCGTGTGTTATTGGCTTTTAACGGATCTGATGAAATATTGTTGCTGCAATCACTGTATTAAGTCGTTTGGTATCAAATTTGATTACATAAATGGTTCTTGCGGTTGCACTCATGATATGATGCTTGAAATTCGATAAACTTCTCATTCATTCTTCTATTGTAAAATGGCTGACTGACAATTAACGAATGATCGATTTGACATGGCAATCTTGTAACATTTATGATGGATTTCAAGCTTCGAGTAAGATATCTTCATAAACTTTTCATTAATTTTCTTAATGTAACATGGATCGACAGGTGGAGCAATAATGTCGAAGCACACAATATTATGTGCTTTTGATGACGCAAATGTACCCCAAATATCACTTATGGGACATGAATTTGAAGCTTGAAGTTAATTGAAATTTACTACGTAAGCGTTTCACCAATATTCTCGATGTAAAATGGCTGTCGCTTTACTGGAGCAAACTGTGAATCAATCAATTTACGGGTGAATTACTCTATACATAAAATATAGAAATTCTGTTTAAAATCTGTTCCAAAATTTCCACTCCAGTCTATTTGAATACTTAATTGTGATGAATGGGCTGTATGAAAACACTATGTATTCATAAAAACACCCTAAAAGTAACCACTATAAAATGAAAGGTGGAATGAATATAACGAATTAAAAGTACTTCACTGTCATAATGTTACAAATTTTAATGTAACCACAAACATGGTATTCAATCTTAAGCTGTTACAGAGCTCGTACGCCGATCTTTAGTTTAATCAGGTAATGCAGTTTACATGATAACCAGGCAACCGATGTACCGTGGAATATTGCTGACAGCTACCCAACACGTTCTAGCACGGGTGACGTATTATTAATTATGTCAACATGCAGCTATTAGACCGAGACAATAGCGCGTAATCTCCGTGTACTAGTAATACATTCAGAATGAACAATTATACGTCGCTATTCGATAAATGTATCGAACGATTTTCGCGGGGCACCTGTAGAACTTGTTACATTAACTTCCATATTTAATGAGGATGAAATGATGAGCGGGTATAATATCTTATCGAGCTTCGTGTGTTCAAATATGATCAGTTTTGAAACTTGAGAGTTAAAATACTTCCAGCTTGAAATGGTTCAAACTAGAAACTATCTTTTAAACAAAGTTGCATTTCTTTTTAAATAATACGATTTCTTTGGATGATCATTGAGATGATCAATGAAGCAAAGATAGTGAGGAGATAATAATTAACAGAGAATAGTACATATGTAATTTTATAAAAAGTTTTGCATTTTCTTTTTTTAACGTGATCGATATTTCTTTCAACCGAGCATAGGGTCAACGTAGGGATAATAATAATGCAAAACGACCCACTTTGATCTAAACCTGGGTATATCCGTAAGCAAGCTATATAAAATGAATTAAATACAAACGGATTGAACTAGGTCGAGAAGAATGTCGAATATTTACCTAAATACTGAATTCTACATATAGGTGATCCGCAGGAAGAATTATTTTATTTATAAACGAAATCAACTAGCTCGTAAAAAAAAAGAACGGCAATGTTTGCTCGCAATTGGCGGCTAACGAATACAAAGTAAATCGATGCGAATAAAATTCGAAAGATAAATCTACGTTTGGTCATTCAACGGGTGTTTAGTTTGAAAAGTAGCGCGAATCGCATGAAATTGCGACCGTTTTTGATTCGGATGCTCGTAGCTGCGGAACCACCACAAATCAATGCATCCTGGCGGAAACGTAAATTACGTTTCGAAGGGACGAACGTTCTAATTCGGTCAGGCCTCTCTGCTCTGCACCGAGGTTCGCGGTACAGCTGGTAAATGGAGTTAGTTTCCGGAATACCTGGATGCTTCACGCACTAACGAGTTCCTGATGTTCCACGTGCCGCAATCTCGGACCGCAGCTTCGTTAGACGGAGATAAAGGGTTGCAGCAACCAACTGCAGCGATCGTCTGGAAATTACACCTAAGTGCCACTTCGGAGTCCGTCAGAAGTCGTACAGCCTTGTTAATTTTCCGGCAAACGTACTCCCCTTTATTCCATGTTCAACTCCTACGAAAGTTGTCACTTGGCAAAATAGTGAATTATGCGCTTTGTCATTTTAAATCACTTTGATAACCACTCTTTATTAATTATAAACATAGATACAAATTTTACAAATTCTGAGGACGATCCATAAAAAATTCATTGAATTTTACGGAGTCATACGACATACATGTGACGGTGTCATTATGGATATGATATGACGTAGGTATATCGGTGTTTATGAAATTTATTATTTCCAGTATCGAACATTTGAATTTTGTATCAACTACCTCGACGAGGAATTAGAAGGGTCCTACATCGATCACGGTAGCCACCACTTTCCTATGAATCATTTTCCACGGTAAGACGATCGAGGTCCTGTCTACCGATATCACGCGTGATATCAAGTTGCTGCTTCAATTTTCTTACGTCCACCTGTATCGTTCGATTCCTGTTAATCTTTTTCCCCTTTTTTGGACTGAACGCTTCTTGGACACCATGGATCGAGTATAGTGACGGCAAAGAGGTGATTTATGACTTCAGACCGGAAAGAGGTCCTTCGGGATAGGAGGCACGGTAAAATAAGAAACACGAGCTAGGGTAATAATAGTTTCTTGCAGTTCCACGACACTGAACACGGAGAAAGGGTAATCCCGGTGTCACCATAAATTCCAATGATAATAATTACCGCACCTCTTTACCCGCCTCTTTCTCTGACAACCCTTATGCCTGCGTTGTAGCATCATTTTTGTCCTTGCGTAGCAACGTGTATCAAAATGAACACCGACCGTTTTGCTGTTCGTAATTGTGCGGACGTTTTTCTTCAGGTCGGATTAAATGATTAGAGGAATGGACTTAACGAGCAAGTTGTAATGGGTATTGCAATTTGCTCTGCGATGATGTATGGGTTTCAAGAAATTATTTATTATTGACAATAAAAAATTAATTCATATCAGAACTTATGCACTCGGTTTATCTTGTAAGTATTCACACTATTATTCAACTGATTTTGCTATCGTTCGAAATTATTCAAATAGATAATGATGACTTATATATTAATAATTATTGGCTTATTGAAATAATTATATATTTTAATAATTTTTTACGAATAATAATTCACTATACACTACTAAGGATTTAGTAAGAATACAATTATTTTGTATAATTCGAACGGTGCCACTGACCACCACACATAACCTCAATTATTCAGATTAGGTTAAGAATGAAGAATAATTGAAAGAATAACAAAATATAATATTCTAATGTAAAAGGTTGCACACAGGCTCTGATTGTTATTTTCGTTAAATTAGATGTTTTGCTGATACAGTTTCCATCAAACACAAACAGTTACGTATTTTTGCGGTTAATGGTACCTCTTCTGCGAGAATCTATTGGTTCAGTTTTTGTCGGAGATCTGGTTCGTAAGACAATCAATCGTCCCAGCTTCCTACTTGTTTTTCGAAGGCACTTATCAAACTCCAACCCTTAGTCGACAAAACAAAGTACATTGTTTCTTCAGGATCTAGTAAAGCAAGAATAGGTTGATCTCTTTCTGGAAAGTAAGCCAAGTCATAAAGCCAGAAGTGCCATAGAAGAGAGTAAATGATAAAACTGTCACTTCTTTGGATGTCGTCCAAAATAGAAGAAAGATGGAATAAAATATACGAAGTGAACAAACTGTCATAATCGATTAATCATCCACCTACTCGAAATATGTCCTCTACTCTCTATGTACTCGTCTAGCTTTATACGCTGAATATTACCCAATTGAAACGCGAATATGACTAAAGTGCAATAAATTTTGAAAAACAACCCGTTGAAAATTTATGTGTTCGAAGAAAATTACTGAATACTCGTATCGCAACGGGACATAAATAATATGTCAGGATAATACTAAATACGTTTTGGTCCTATTAAAAGAGGATTAACTTTGTTTGTTGAAATATTTCATGCACGTTTTATCGATGGTACGAGATAAATCGTTAGTAAAGGAAGGAGTAATTCCAATTTAATCCGATGAAAACGTATCCAACGAGAATTTCTACTGCCAGTACTTTGACCATCATGTCGGCATTAATAATACGAGATGGGAGTTTTGCCTTTAGACTGAAATATCTATCGCGACAAGACTAGGCATTATTAGCCAGGATTAACATCAACTTTCTTTGGTATCAGTTGATAAAGGACATTTGAAAGGATTCGTCGAATACAAAGCGAATATGTAACGAGCTTTAGCGTTAAAGGGATTTTTGTCAGATGAAAGAGAGCCGGTATTCTGTGACTGAATATTAAATCTATTCAAATATTTTAGTTTAAACGAATAATTAATACTGGATTTAATTTCTAAATCCCTATATCGACTGTAGCCCTAAATCCCTAGATCACCGAAATGGTCTCTCATATTTCTGTATGCCCACATTTTTAAATTCCTACATTCCCATATCCCTAGATCCTTATACGTATTCCTACATTTCATATTTCTAATCGTCAAATCTCAAATCGTATGTTGCCGTCTCCCCACATTCCTAGATCGTTGTACTCCTAAATCTGTATGTCCCCAGATTCCAATTACCTGTTTAAAACCATTTCGCAGAATATGATTCGTCCTCGGTGACGCGCGAATGTACGCAACGCGAAACATAAAACGATAATTTAACGTAACAGCAGGGTATACGATAGCCTGTGTATCGAATTCCTGGGATTCGCACTCGCATTAAATCAACGTACGTGTACGTAAGCTGCTTGAAATTCGATCTAGAATCCCGAGTGCACTCGTTCACCGCGGTTTCTTTAACGGTGCACAATGAGCGAAGCAGAAAGTGGAAGAGTTATTGCGATGTGTACGATACGCCGACCAATGGAGCTACCCCCCTCCGCCCCTAACCCTTTTACGATCCATTCAAATGATAGAACCGACGATCGATGGCAGTGCATTATTGTGAAATTTTCTTGTTACGTGTAAGACGAGGAGCCGGCTGATTTACCGTCTTCGAAAAGAACCGTCGAGAGCGAGATCACTAATTAAAGTCGCCTCTATCACGGCTGCAACGCTCCTTGCCAGAGCGCATGTAATTAATTCTGGCCAATATCTGGTTACCATGCTACACAGATACAAGCCTGATACCGTACCCAAGAAGGTACTCGATGACGTTACAGGGTTATTCGTGCGTAACGACGTGGATTTACATCGAACCTCCTCCTTTTGTACCTTTTACCTTTTTAATCACAACCTTTATACACGGTTTATATCCACGGAGTAAACAACGGATTAACGCGTGGATTGTCGCAGTCAAGATTTTCCTGTATCACAAATTTTAGTCTGATTTAATTTCTTAAGCTTCTTCTAGGTTCTTTTTGAACATATACTCAATTATGCTTAAATTGAGCTTAAATTGTGCTTAAATTATTCTGTTTTTTATATGCTTATATTATGCTGCAGTTTATCGTGACACATTTTTAATTAGTTTCTGTTCTGTCTATAAAAGAGTCTCGCACATGGAAGTTGTATTGATTGCATGTTGGTTAACAGTTACCGCGAGAGTAAACCGATAATTATGCTATATAGTTCACGTGTTTCGTAATTAGAAGTTGTGGTTTAATTTCCTGTTTAAAATGCACAGTCAGTTATGCAATGTCACTCTTGTTACTTTCGCTAGAAAAGCGAATGTGGATATCTGGCGCGGAGACATTTCATCAAAATCATTCATTTGTGTAGTTAGACGATGCGGAATATCCTGACTGTCCCTAGGGGAAAAGACGACGTGGGAAGAGAAGGTTTTACCATTCACCTCGATACCTGAGAATCATTGCGCGTTGGGTTAGATCTGAAGCAGGTTACATAAATGGAGTATCTCATTTGGCATCAAGGACTATTTGATTTAACATCGTTTAGTACATGTCATTTCAGGGAAAATTCAGTGTAAGGAAATTTATTCTGAATTTCTAAATTATCAAGTTTCTTATTTTCGAAATGATCAAATTCCTAACTTTTGAAATTACTTTTCCACATTTGTTAGGAAAAGTGGAAACTATTCCTACGATTCTACGTTCGTAAATTTGAAAATTCCTCAAGTGCAATTAAAAGAGAAGAAAGATGATCCTGAAGAGCTTGAAAAATCCAGCTTTAAAATTTGAAAGGTCTATCGGTTCAAAGGCATACCGAATCATAAAATCATAATTCTACCTTTCGATGTTTTTTAAGAAAAACGTAGACGGGAGAACGTTAACGAGATCTTTTGGTCGGTTTCTTGAATTTTCAACGCGACGCGCTCAAATTCGCTGTATTCGACATGCAAGCATGCAACGCAGACACACTGCACGCGTTCTTAATTTAGAAAATGGTACCGCAATATCATAATCCTTGTCCAAAGGTACTAAGTTCGTTTGAATTTACGATGCATTAATTAGGACCGAGAGGGAAGGAAGTCAAAGGGATTTTCAGCGATGTCTTCTGGCTCTCGCGTTGGAATTTGAAATTTCTCCCATTTATGTAAAACTAACGCCGAAAGGGAGTGTGAGGAGAATTACGTTGAAATAAGGAGACAGAAGAATATGTAAATTCTTAATGTGAAATTCAACGAATGGGTCGTAGTCGTATCATAAATTCACTTCGTGTCGCCATTTTTAACAAACTCCTCGAATACCCTTCCACGTCATATCAATAAAAGTGTGTCTTTTGTACACGCTCAATTTTGAGGAACTTTTATAACTAAGATACTTATCGCTCTTCGAAGATTTTTTTGTAAATAGTGCCATTAGCGAAGACAAACTTTTCTGTAGCAAAATTGAACAAATCCCTGGTTGTTAGGTTATGTTAGATTGAATTTATGTTTCTTGTAAGTAAAACAGGTAGTACAAGCTTCCAAATTCAGACATTTAGAGATCTAACAATTTGGAAGTGTGATGAGTTAGAAATATAGAAATGAATTTCCAAGTTTAGCAATTTAGAAATTTGTTAATGTCGGAACATAAGAACGTCCAAAAATTTTCAAGTTAAGACTAAACCCATAGGTACCCCAAACATCTGCCAGTACATCTACAATACTATCTAACAATACAAGCTCCACGAATACAAAGAAACCTAAAAGCAACAGAATAGCCTTCATCGATGAAATCTATGAACGTTTAAATCAGAAAGCGTCGAGGCGAAATGGGGTTAAAAGTTGCTGACACTTAGGTGATTTTCGTGCGGTGTCCTCACGCGGAACACAGGAGCGCATCAGAGACGGCACAAAAGTGTCAGCGATGCGGCAAAATTTAAACGCTGCAAGTCACCGTTGGTGATCCTCAATTGGTCGATACGGGTGCCCTTATTACCCGCTGCCCGTCCTTAATTCAGAGTTACGCCACTGCGGCATGCATCCACCTGTGAGGAAGAGGTTGCAGTCCGAACGAGAGTCCTTCGATTATCCGGGCCAGAGGAGGTGAAAGAGCAAAGGTTGTTCTCCACTAACGCGACAGAATGTCGCCACGATATTGGCGAACCGACTGACGCATGCGTCGCCATCGCTCCAGGACTCGCTGCAATTTTGGTATCTTGTCAACAAACATCTCACTTCGTCCGGGCAAGATAACTGGGCATGTACGCTTCACTTCTTCCTGGATCACCGTTTCACGTGCGGCCCCGAATTCCGTTTCGAGAATTCTGAAAACTTGTCCGGGGATGAAGATTGTCTTGGATGTGACGTGACGTGACATCGGAAGTTCGTGGTTAGATAGTGTTCGAAGGTGTCCTCGTGTAGAAATGAGTGATTTAGATCTGTAAATTATTTTGGGACTGTTATGGTGCCTACGATAGTGTCCTTTTAAATTCGGTTGGACTTTTGGATGAATACGAAATAGGTTAAGGGGTTGTACACGTGTCAGGATGGAGGAGACGGATCAAACGGAGGCTGATCAGTCCATCGTTGCTACGTTATCTAAAAGGTATACGAAGTTAAAATAATGCAAAAGTAATTGCGGTTTTTGGTACTTTCGATGCTTTTAGTTAATTGTGTACTTGTGCATATGCCGAGCGTGGTCTCCCTAGGGAGAATCGTGACGTAGGGAAGGAGGTCCAATCATTTGTTAGTATTTCATAGATCAATTATTAACTTTCGAATTTAAATAGTTTAGAATTTGGAATTTAGTTAGCTTTAGTTTGGTGATTTGGAGATTTCGGAGATTTTGGAGATTTGCATTTGGAAATTTGAAATTTGAGAATTTGAGAATTTGAAGATATGAGAATCTAGGAATTTGAGAATTTGTGGGTGTGACAATATGGGGGCTTGATAATCTAGGGATTTAGGAATTTGAAGATTGAAATTTGCAAATTTAGATATGTGACAATTAAGAACTTTAGAACTTGGAGATGAGAGAATTTGAGAATGTGAAAGCATCGAATATTTGAAAACGTAAACATTCAGAAATTGAAGAATTTAAAAGATTGAAAATTGAAAAATGTAAAATAACAGAGATGAATGAATTTCGGTAGATTCAATATAGAAAACATCGGAACTGACGGATATAAATCGCAATTATTTTTCCATCAATCAACAGCGATGGAACCTTTTTACCAATACGTTTTGTTACGATTAGCATTGGCTTCCGACGTATCGACATCGCGTTCGATCATACTCAGCAGGTGTACTACAGTGGACAAAAGATTTCAGGCAATGTTCACCTAGATGTGGATGAACCTGTGAGCGCTCTAGGTAAGATCTTTCAATTTAAATATTAATAACACATATACATAACCATAATTCATAGACAAAGGTTAATAAATGCTCAACAAGTTTTAAATATTGTTTCTACATTTTCTTTTGCCATATCAAGTTGTTAAAATATGAAAGTTCTGATATCGAAGTGTAATAAATTATTAGAATATCATTTCTCAATAAAATACTGTTATCTTCAGTACTTCTAAAGTAAGCAAAATTATTGCAATATAAAATTACGATAAAAAATTTCACTACTGATTGCTTTACAGTTATTTTAAATTGAAATTGCGGAATAGAGAATTAATGTAACATTTGTAAACAACAGCAGTCATAAAGTTATAAACAAATAAAAATAATAAATGTATGTACAAAAGACACAAGAAATTGATCAACAAAAGCACGGACTCAACAGCCATATAAATTTGCCACGAAACGAGACAATTGGTTGTAAGTTTCACTCCCTCACAATCAGAGGGTGGTGTACGCTGCTATCTCTCGACTTCGATATATCGAGAGCAACGTCGACGCGGAAAAACAAGAAGATATTCCATTGGCTTGTTGTAACGAGGCACGACCAACTTTATATTTATTCTCGCGTTGTTTACCCTTGTTGTCGCTTCGCAATCACAAAAATCTCTCTCCAGTTCGAGTCGAACGCCTGCCAAACGTACCATCGATCGCGTTACATAACGGGTGACCTAAAAAGTTTATTATCGCCGTGCACACGCAATAAGACCATATACAACGTGATACTGGTATTGCAGGAACGCTTGTAGAACAAATAGCAATCGAATAAATGTGTCCGTAGTGCTTGTTAAATCAACCATGACTTATCTTCGAGCAGAAATATGAATTCTAATTTGATTTTCAAGACTTTTAGTTAAATTGGAAATGAAATCTAAAAATCTTTATATCTGGCTATCTATTATTCAGGTCTGGAAATGAAATTCTTCTGAAAGGAATATTTTAAGTTATGTACTATATCGCATGGTCTGATGGATCCAAATTAGAATTTAAATTTTAACTCAAGACTGTATCTCTCTATAAATCGTGGGATATCATGGGACTATGTTATAACTGCAGAATTGATCTGAAAGAGATATTTCTTTCACACTCTGTATTGACAATTTTATATACATTATAATGACCTCAAGCATGTATGTAAAAATTCCCAGTCAGTGCTTAACTGCATTGAGAAATTTTAGAACGTAGATGTATTTGACTGGAGTTGTATTGGAAGAGACTCTGTAGAAGATTTATGGTCTTCGATCAATATTGATTTAAAATTTGAACGTAAAGAATTAGTAAATGTCCCATGACTTATGGAGAAGTATACAGGGTGTGAAATGGCAGTCGTTTTGGTACGCAGGGATCAGACTGAAATGCAAAGGTGAGGCTCAAGTGTATTTCACGGATCGATCAGCGGGCATACGTCGCAAGTTTTCAGCATTCGAGAATTACCTTCACGTGGAAACTTATCTCGTAGGCGGTGAGTACACACGGCTGGTCGTGATTGCTACACGAAACTCGGATGTCGGATTAACAGATATTCCCGTCACGGATAGATGGTAAAGAAAAGTCTATGATAACTGGTGGCGTCTACCCGTTCAGCCTGACGCTTCCGGAGAACCTACCGTGCAGTTTCGAGGGCCGATACGGACGTGTACGGTACTCGATTAGGGCATTGTTGGACGTAACGACCATTTATCGGTTTTCCACCAATATTATTCCATTCACGGTCGCTCCCATTCTTGACCTTAATCGAGATCCTCTCGCTCCTGTGAGTAGAAATCTAACAACGATATTGCTTTCATGGCGTGATTTCGTTCCTTTCAATTTTAACTTCTCCGACCTTTTTAATGTTAAATGATATTTCTACGATAACGTTTCAGTTGCCTATAAACGTTCAACAGTCCAAAGTGTACATGGGCCAAACGGAGCCGCTCAGTGTATCCATGTCCCTTCCGGTTCATGGTTACGTTCCTGGGCAGACTATACCCATAAAGATTGACATGAACAACCCTTCTACGGTGGCGCTTAAGAAAATCAGAATCGTTTTGAAAAAAGTAACACTGTCATTGAGAGCTTGCATGATTTTTACTAGCATGTTACAAACATTGGTGTAACTAGGTTCAGTTAAGTAGATTAGAATGTTAACTTGATTAGAACTGAGTTACAATGTTAACTAGATTAGAATTAATTCAATTAGAATGTAGACCATATTGGAACTAAGTTAGAATATTAAATTAATGAAGCAAATAAAAATACTTTTCCTTTAAAAGATGTCATGTCAACTTATGTTCAAAAAATTACAATGCAAAAATTGAATTTTAATAATGTGAATAATTTTACAGAAAAAGAAGCAATTTACTGTAATAACTATGTTATACATTGATACACCTGAAATAAAAATCCTAATTACGCCAATGATCCTAAACTGTTACAGTAACTTTAGCGAAAATGAGACCTCATAATCTCTTGAAATTTTTTGCGAGATGTAGTAGCGTGATGCAGTAAAACTTTCTGGGTCATGCTCCCGATACGTTCCTTTTTACCGAATCTCTGTTTCACCGTTATCGGTCACTCTAAATGGTCCGTATTTTCTTAGGTGGTGACTTATCATTCCACGGAAAAGTCTCGTAAGCACAAAGAGATCGTAGTTGAAGTAGAACAGCCTGTTAATAAAAATTCTGACACGTACGACGTCACGTTTGACGTTCCTGCAGTACCACCCACAGGGATGATCCACTGCAACATCATCGACGTTCTGTACACGCTTAAAGTGAGACTGTCTTAAATTTAGCTGCACTCGAGGACCTCCATAAATTATAATTAATGCTGCTTGAATCCCTTTGTACATCTCCGTTTGTACTTTATTATCCTAGATAGCAAAAATCAATACTTCTTCTGACCTGCACACGTCCTATATTCTTCACTGTTGCACCCTTTTCGTTTTTAATAAATCGCTATCTTGGTAATTGTAAAAATCTTACTTCACAACAGAAAATACACGATATTTGATTAAAACTAAATTAATATACAGGGCGATTCATGCAAGTTGAACAACTTTTCTGATTTTAGTAAAGGAAAAAAATATGACATCACATGACTGGTACATTCACATATCTGTATTTTACATTCACATTTCTGCAAAGTCTAAATCGGTAGTTTGATGTATTGGAGGATTGAAGAACATGAACAAGACTTTTACAATGATCCACCATCTTCACACTTTTATTAATTGAATTGTAAAATCATTACAGCCCCTATGCATCGAATTAGGACCACATTCAATCATAAGAGTAAACAGTGAATTAGAGTAACCTAATCTCACAATTTCATATCGTGTTATCTGCAATAATTATGCAATAACTAAAAACAAGATCTATGCTGATGTCATTCGGTTTTATTACAGATAAGGAAAAATGAAAAATGTTTAAAAAAAGTGACCCTAATGCGATGATGAGGGGTTGTAGATGTTATTTCAGTCCATCGCGGTCTATAAAAATCTTGCATTTTCCGAAAGGTCGAAGCCTGCGTGGACGTGAGCGAGTGGTACTACAGAATGTTCCAAAAGAACCTGAAGCTACGAACGAGTATAGTAATCGGCACGATACCGCTCCAAAATTACGAGATTCCGCAAAAAACGGACGACGTGACGGAGGGTTTGTCGTTTCAAGCATTGTGTACCGTGGCTGCGGATGAGTACGCCAGCGACATGTCTTCGTCGAAAAACGTCGACAGAGAGGAAACTGCGAAACCGAGTTTGTCCCGTACGTATAAAGCCATGTTGCTACATGTTAATTACCGGTATTTGCGGAAAGTACCAGTCGACGGTTTACATTATTCTCCCGTTCGAGAATGTAAATATTCCTGGACAGTTAGAAAGCTCTGCCACGCTATTCTACGTGTCTTCTGTAATCAACAGTTTCGCTCACGTCCCAGTTAAAGCTGTCGGACCGTAATACACGAAGTGACCATTTTGTTTTTCGCACAGTTGCCGTCGAAACTATTCGAACGATTTTATTGTCGGAATGTTAACAAATAATATGGAACAAAATGGCGAAGAATGAAACGACGCGTTGGTATCCTTTATTTCTGGTGTATGCTTCGTGTACTGCAATCCAATAATGCTGTTTCACGTTTATTTACCAGGAAATTTCACTCGAACCGTCGAAAATAAACTTCGCGCTTCTTCCAGTGCCGTTGTACGAGAAAAGTCAAATATATCGATCCTCGAAACCGGACAGAGACGATCCCACGGGAGACGAGGGTGACAGCGACGGAGAAGTCACACCGTATTCGCCTATGTATCGTGTGTATAAATTCAATTCGTCCCAAAAGAGGAATAATTAGATTCTTGATCGTACACGTAATTAGAAAGGGCCTTGCTTAATTATACGTGCAACGTTGATGTTCCTTAACGGTGTCTATAACGGATCGAAGGAAACGTCCAAGACGATTTATCGAAAGTAAATTGTTCTTTACAGATATAGGGTACACTATACTGACTTTGACACTGTGCTAATTGTCCCAATTTTAGTAACGATTCGTTAGAATCACTTATTTTTTAACGTAGGTTCAAGTATTCGATATCATTTAATTGAATGTTAAAGTACTGTCTTAATAATTTTAAGTCTATCAATTATTAATCATTTAAATGGAAGAAGTAATAAAAAAATAGTGCCATGCTAAATGTGCCAATTAAATTATTTAAACTAGTACTTTTCGGAAAAGTGAATTATAAATTTTATCAAACTTCTTCAGGATAATTAATATTTTATGATTCTATTAATTACGATGAATATTTTGATAATTTTAAATCAAACGTGAATCTTTTATATTTTTTTTACAATGTATCTTATTACCGAAAATCTTTAATCAAAATGATTAATCCGTCCTCTTGTTTCATTCTTATAAATCAATTTTTATATTTATCGAACGGAAATTAAGGGTTCGAGATGTCAATCGTATAGTTTACCCTATTATACATATTACTCACGTATACGCACGAATATTACGTCCAATTTGAGCTGTATCGATCGACCGGTTGCCTTCAATTTTGCCTTTGGTTTCTTATTTTCTTACACAAACTGAAGAAGGGGATTATTAGAACGAAAGGAACGCTGAGTGAGATATTCAAATCCGTTGGGACCAACCCGTGCAGCTAAGTAAATTCTGTAATTACGCGAGCAATTCGTGACGAAAGTTATTCTAATAGTAATTGTTCTCCGATACAAAACGTTTTATGAAACATGTATTACTATATGTAGTGCTTTGATGATGAATAAAAATGTTATGCATCAACATTTTTTACAAATTATTTCCCAACGATCTTCCTTTTATTTAAATTTTTTATTATAATTATACTCTTATCCCTGCAGTTTCTTTACGAGACACACCTGGTGCGACGTTAATTACATACGAACGACATAAGACGCATAAGGTGCGTCGTTATACGTCAACTGAAAGAATCAAGTACAACCATGAAAACTTTCCAAGACACGAAACCAAGATTTATCGCAATAATTCGTGCTTCTAAAAGACTTCGGCTTGAATCAGAAGCTCTCTAGCCCTTTTCTTCAATGCAGCCAACGAATCACGCGCCGTTTTCACACGTATTCAAAGGATCACGCGTAGAAAAAGGGTGAAGGATTTGAATTGAACGGGTGTCCCTTGGGAAAATGAAAATGTCGGTCTTGGTGCTTAGTCTTCGAAGAAACGTTTGTGATTCTCAGAGGATCGGACATTGAAATTCAAAGGAAAGCCCCGAGGCCGAGGGTGTACAAGTTTCCGCATCGTTCGCAGCTAACATTACGCGGCGAAGCTACACTTCCTGGTTATTTCTTCCGGTCTTCGAACTTTCTGTTCCAACTGCGGTCCAGAACGATTCGTGATTTAATTCCGCGGCCGGAAGAAGTTCGCCGATTGCGAACGAAATCGACGGGTAGAAGGGCACGGCTCTTTGAGTTCCATGGGAAATTTCCTGGGAGGTGCCGTAATAGCTTCGAGAAACAGTTTTACAAACTTGTCACGACGAGAATAAAGATTTTTATTCTTTTTTCGAACTTTCCTCCCTGAAATTGCTACTGGAATTATTGCTCGTGCTGATTGAACAGCTTTTTGGATCGTTTCACTGTTTTTATGTTATATTTCCTCGCGTTGTATTTCCACGCGTTATATTTTCACGCGTTGTAATTCCACGCGTTATATTTCCACGCGTTGCATTTGTATACATTGTATTTCCACGCGTTATATTTCCATTCGTTGTATTTCCACGCGTTGTATTTCCACGCGCTGTATTTCCACGCGTTGTACTTCCACGTGTTATATTTCCACCCGTTGTATTTCCACAGATTATATTTCCACGCGTTGTATTTTCAAGCGTTTTATTTTCACGTTTTGTGTTTCCACGCGTTGTATTTCATTACGCTGTATTTCCACGCATTGGATATCTACGCGTTGTATTTGCACGCGCTGTATTTCCACGCGTTATATTTCCACGCGTTGCATTTCCACGCGTTGTACTTCCACGTGTTATATTTCCACCCGTTGTATTTCCACAGATTATATTTCCACCCGTTGTATTTCCATGCACTGTATTATCACGCATTATATTACTACGCATTGTATTACCAAGTGTTACATTATCACGAATTGCATTACGATGCTATGCTTATATTTCTAATCGTTCATTATGGTATTATTACAATAATTACTACTGATGTATTGCACAATGTCAACACGATAATATATTGATATATTATATTACTACATACCGTATCACCGCAAATTATATCGTATTTAAAATTTCAAGCTTCATATCAACGAAGGAAGCTTGTTGATCAACGCAATACATAATCAACATCATCGTGCAAAATTATGCAATTTCAATCTATACGTCAGATTAGAATAGTAAACTTCATTATACTCAGAGCAGTTGTGCATCATTTACAAATGTTATTCATATGCAAATGAATGAGTGAGCGTACTATGTATAATCCTCTCACTCGGTATTTTATCGGATTTGTTGTTTGAACAACTGAACTGGCGATATCGTACAGCTATGAAATCCGTGCATTGTCTTTCGTGGAACTAATACAGGCTGTTCAAATAGGGCACGAAATAGGCATGAAATCTTTAAACCTTTGACTCTGTCTACTGAGTTAATAAATATACTCATACTGAATTGTTGTGAATGTACACTGAAAATGTTTATTCAAGATGCTATTATTTAATGTTTTAATTTAAGCAATCTCGGTACATCAATACATGGAATTATTTTATCAGTACTACTTGAAATTATTTTATCAGCACTACTTGGAATTATTCTTTCTTTTATACTTCTTTAATTATCAGTATATTCACATGTGTATGTATATCTATATTCACGAGAATAGTCACACTATAAGTTATATGAATTATTAGAGACATTAAAGATTAATTTTTTGTTAGTCTGTTACAATCTGATAACACAAGACTATTATAAAATAATAATTGTAACATATAAATTTTGTAGCATCTTTAATATTTATTAATTAATGCCATACATCAACTGTAAAAGTCACAAAAAAGTAAACCCCAAACTTTTCCTATAAACATGAACAATTTTCCAATTTAATTCTCTCAAGAACAAAATATTTCATCAGAGACTCACCCTCTATTTTCAGTCGAAAGCGTGTTAAAAAATAGAAGGAAAAGACATGTCCAACACGATGTATTATTACGATTGTTGGTCAGAAAAGTAATATCTCAGGAAATCTGTAGAAGTTCGGAGGAAAGTCAAGAAAGGAAGGGGATGTATCGGCATCGTCCGTGTCACAGAAAATGTCATCGTTGTCAGTGTTTTCATTGGTAACTATGTGCCGTGTGTGTACGTAACAAACTCTGATTGGAGCAAATCCACGTAAACTCGTCTCCTGCCAGGGGCGTTGCGGGAAATTCAGAGGAAACTTTATCGTTCGGTTGGCAAGTGCCAACATTGCGCGCTACCCCCTGAAAGCCCTCATTGTATTGCAAACCCGATTTTCAGAGTCTACAGGGATGAAGAAAGGAGTAAGCAAAGGGGATAAGAGGGGACAAATGCATTGGCTGTTACCTTATAAAGTATTACCCTTCAATTTTTCAAAAGAGCACGACTCTCGCATTTCGTGGCCAACTGCTTCGTTACGTTCTCGGTATTATTCCGGCCCGGAATAACGTCCTACATAAAATCGAGAAAAAACGAAACACTCTGAATAGCCTTAACACGACACTGAATACGTGACCTGTATTTCTAACCCTGTAATCTTTATATTTCGCCAGGACAATGTTCTTTAGTGACTTCTCATCAATTCCTGCTCCTTTATTTTCATATGTGACTCATTTCTTTCGATGATTTTTGATAATATTAACATTTATTTATTAGTTAGATTTAGTTTTTATTTGCGGGACTATGGAATTGGGAGTGATAATATATTTTTTTTAGAATTTTAGTGGACGTATTAATTACTTACAAATTTAGAGATGGAGCATTTGAGGATTTAAAAATTTGAGAACTTGAAAATTTGGGAATTTAGGAATCTCTGGAATTTAAAGATTTGGGAAATTTAGGAATTTGTGCAATTCAAGAATTTGGGAATCTAGAAATTTGAGAACGTCAGAATATCTGGGAATTTGGGGATTTGAGAGTTTGCAAAATTTGAGAATTGTAAAATAAAAAATTTGTAAATATAGAAATTGGGCAATTTAAATTCCAAGATTTATGCCTAGAAATAAATCTAAAATTCTGAAATTAATTTGTCCCCACCTCATGCACAAATTTCCGAAAGTTATCGCTGTTCCATGAAGAATATTTCAAAGTATATGAAGAATAATTCGAAATGCAAGAGGAATGACAATTCTTCTCGCAAACTAGTTTGAACACGACAGCCGATAGAGGTAACACCGTGCCACCAGGTTCTAGGGAAGTAGTACGAACTTTTAATTAGGTACACGTTCTGACGGCGTGACTTCCAACGTAAGGGGTATATCGAGGCGTGCTCTGACCCCGCTGGAAGATCGATTCGCTCGTTCTACGACGAGCTTTCGTTTCTTCGTTCACCTGAAGAGAACTCGAATTGCAATAACCAGCTTGAATAATATACGATCCGCTCGAGAATATACTCCGGTTCGTGGTTCGGTATCAATTAGATTTCTGGAAGAATACTTCTTCACGACAACTGAATAGCGGCTAGACATTCGACGAGATAGAATAAATTTTTAATGAGAAATTTCATGCGTCGAGCAAATACTTCAACATTTGCGATATGGAACCCATTTTCATGTCACTGCCAATTAGTCATGTAATTATGCACTTCTTCCGAAGGGTGTTTTGTGCGACTGTTTTCTGCATTGTCAGTAATTCGTTTCATTTTTTATCACGTATCGTTAATTAATTGATTATATAGAACTATTGTTTATACAGCAAGAATCTTGAATATGTTAAGTAGAAATAATCATACGTTTTAAGAGATATAAAATTAAACTCTCAATCTACACTAGAAATTAAGTTTCTTAAAAATGTCTGTTTTATTCAAGAGAACAATTTTTTGTGAAAATGAAATTGTCAACCAGCAGAGTCTAACGGGTAAATTCTGAATTCATAAATTTATAATATGGCGGGTTATTCCGTATGCTATCGCTGAAAGGGTCGTGATGTAATTTAGGAAAATTCCAAGTTAGAGCAGTGAGTTTTAGAAGAAACTTCAATTTTCGAGGATATCGCGTCCTCTGGTGGCGGTACAAGCCAGCAACGTTTAATCACTACGAAATTAGGATAACCTCGTGCTGCAGGGTCGTGATTAAGCCGAACCTCGAGACCTGGCCACCTATGATGTGGTCTTTCAAAGTAGATATACAGGCTACACCGGAGGAAGACGCAACGTTAGCGAAGGAGAACAGAGAAAGACAGAAGTATTTGCTAGACTGCTTCCGTAATCAAAGACCCACCATTGCGATATCGAAGGCTCTCAAAGTTAAAGCTACTCTAGCAGCTACGTCAGCGTTTACTGGGAACCTCAAAATCAAGAAACTGATATGGTGACGTACCCTAACAAAATTGATGGACGTTATCCTGATAAAACAATGGGTTATCCATAAATCTATAAATAATAAATCTATAGTAATAATCGAATATATCTGGAGAATGAAGATTCAATTTATTCTTCCCTCATAATTAATCTAGATCATATTTCTTCCAATGTTCAACTTTCCATCAATTCAAACACATAATAATTCAAAGCTCCATATGAAAAATCTTTATTCTATTAATTTTTAATTACTCCATTTTATCACATGACTGACATAGATAATGAAATTTTAATGAAAAGTATCCAACTAAACTTTTCCTATTTATAAAAGAACGTCAATTTATAATTTAATAATCCTCATCCCGGTCATTCCCATTTGTCTGGACAAATTAATGTTCTACATGACTCGACTGATATACTTTATACCCTAATTGGAATGCTCAGGAAATAAGGATGTAAAGGAGTAAAAGGATGCCAACAACTGGCAAATGCTACTGCCGTTCATTATTTACCAAATACCTCGTCGCGATTTATAGCCGGAGCGATCGATTATGCGATTTTTATTCGTCCCGTTGAATACAAGTTACGATCGTGCAGCTCACGGAGGCACGTCTATGTAGATCCAATCTTTCCTGTGCGTTTTTCAACTCATCGGTAGTCGCGCACCGATTACTTGGCACCTGCCTTGCTACCACTCTGTATAATTGCATTTCTACGACGATCGATGCACTTTATTGTTGAATTGCGCATTAACGACGTCATTAATCCAGACGGCCGACGTGAACGAAATTGTTCACTCGTACACATGCACGTTTGTAAGATTACGATGCGGGGACTAATGGTCACTGTAAATTACACGATGTCTACGATATCTAGGGACTTTGATATGTTCGAACTCTTAAATTTCGCAATTTTTCGACCTAGAGTCTTGAAACTCCTGGAGGCTTTGAAGAATTTGGGATTGCAAGACTCTAGGGATTTGGGGATTTTAGGATCTTGAAGTTGTAGGACTTTGGGAGGTTGGGAATTTTAGAATTTGTTGAACTCTAAAATTTTAAAACTCTTTTGGACTTTAGGCCCTTAAGATTTTGGGATTGTAAGACTCTAGGGATTTGGGGATGTTATGACCTTGAGGTTGTAGAACTTTGGGAAGTTGGGAGTTTTGAGACTTTAGAATTTGGGGACTTTGGGATTTTAAGATTTGAAATGATAGGCCTTTGGGACTTTGGAATTTGTGGGTTTGTGGATTTTTGACTGTAGGACCTTGAGATCACAGAATTTTCAGATTTGGGAATTTTAAGATTGTAGGATTTTGGGACTTGAAATTGTTCAGATTCAGCAATTTTACAATTTTCAAATAGTTCAATTTTGAGACATGGACCTGTGAGACCACAAGTTTGAAATTTCAGACTACTTTGGGACTTCAGGACTTTGGAGTCTTAGGGCTTTAAGGTCTCAGATTTTGTTCATTTTTAAAATTTAGTGTTTCAGGATTTTGGATGTTCTAGACTCTGTAATTGTATTCATATTAAGATTCTGTTAAATCTTCGAACTTGCTCTGACAAATATAGTAAACCAATGTACAATAACTGTATGAAATATAGTAAAGTTTGTAGAGAAGGTCCGTACAAGTTTTATTTGTGAAATTGTCCAACGTTATCATGACAGGTTCGTTAAAACCGTGATTGTGTCATGACCCCCATAGGTGGCTACATAAATCCGGGACTTATTGAGCCACGTTAGTTAAGTACGGCCGGTTAAAACAATTAGCTGCGCCTGACGCGGCTGCAGTAGCCCTGGTGTAAACAGCCCTTAGCAGTAATTCTGTTATCGGCGTTCGGCGAGCATTCATAGGCTTAACGGGGTTTATTTACCTCTCTCCCTCTTGTCTGCTTACTACCCTCTCTCTCTCTTGCAACTTCTATCCGTCTCTGTCTCTCAAAGGTTTCCTGCTGGCTATATCATAGCCAAAGTGCATCTCATTTAAATGCCATCGCAGATACCGTCAACCTAACGTCAAAAAGCTTCCTAACTTTTAGCGTTAACCATCTTGATAATTGCCCTCTGTCAATGTGCATTAAAAGGATTATAGTTGTTCGCGAAAGTAAATTTTGCATATCATGCAACGAGAACTCGACAGATCGAACACGCGATGAAAAAAGTTTAAAATCAGCGTGGCGAAAATTAAAAGTTCGCGATAAAAAGTCCGTTCGTATTCGGAACAGTAAAACGAAACGCACCATCATAAAATATTTTTATCGGTGCCTACCTCTGTTTTCAACGGCCCGATATTTTCAACCGGATACCACCGAGATTAGAGATTCGACTGTTTTATCATGGAATCTACTGTTAACGGAAAATACACGACGATTTTGCGCGACGTTCTGAATTGGCTCTCGTGCTCTGAGCTACGACCGTGCTCCTTGTTGCTGGGTTCCGAGCGTTTTATTGCTTCCATTTTCAATAACAGTGGACGTAACAGAAATCACAACCGGATATAAAGTTTCTTAACAGAGATATCATGGGACACCAGGAAAAGGGAGATAATGATAAATGAAGACTCATTTCCGTACTGGTTGTTTTAACGAGATTATATATCAACCGTTTCAACTTGACATAGTTTATGAGAAATATGGAGGATGCTGGACTTTATTATTTTACTATTTTCCTATTTCATTGCTCTTTTATTATTTTATAAATATCGAAGTTTCGATATCTTCGTGTACCTCTGTATACGCATAGGTTATGTTTCAACATAATTTTTAATGTTTTAATACATTTGACTATTTTATAAATTTAATACGTTGAATCGGACATCTTCGTATAATTCCTCCGCTTATTTGACGCTATAATTCTGAAGATAACGTTATCGCGAGCTACAAATTTAAAGACGAATCGCGCGGAAGTTAAGCCATGATTATCCTTTTATTTCGAATGATAAAGTTCGCGGGATTCACCGAGGAGGATAACTGCGAGTTTTTGAAAACTCAACGAAGCGTACCATTCAATATTTATGCATCTGTATAGAAACCCCTGACTACGCGATTTCTACGGGCTTTTTCGATCCCCCGAGTGTCCCTTCCTCTATCTTTCTTTACCCCTATTCCGTTTCACGAGGAACGAAATACGTTCACGGATCATCGATTCGATTTTTCACGGAAATATTACCCCGTGACCTCTTCGTTGCTGTTCCGAAAACTTTTCCCTTCTATTTTTCTGAGTTTCTGCGAAACCGAGTCTTAAAACGTACTTCTCAGCTCGTTCTGACATAAAGATGACAGAGAATGAAGAAAATATTCGACTGGAGAACCAATTTAATCTTCAAATTTGTCTCAACCTCTCATTAGAATTCGATTATATGTAAAATTTTTTTATGTTAAGTTCACAAAGTCAATATTAGTAATAGTATGAGCAAAATACTTTTATTTACACTCCATATTTTGAGTCTTTTAAAATTAATACTGATAAATAACATTTCTTTGATCGTAAATTTCGTCAGGCATCTATTACAAGTAACGTTAAAAGAATCGAATACACGGATATAATTATCGTAAGCGGATAAGCGTGGACGATAAACGAAAATATTCAACTCTGAGGAATTTCTAAACGAAACCTCCTGCAACTTACAACCTGTTCCTACGGCAAGGGATAATCCAGATTTTACGGGCTTTACAGATTTGTCAAACAGAAATTGCCGTTGTATTCTATGAAAGGGCTGTCTGAAAAAGGACGGTGCAGACGATGGTTTAAGATTGAATGGTTCACGATGCTCGAGTACTCGAGAACGTAGAAGCGGAAGGGTGCAAGAGACGAGCGCAATTTTAGAGTCGTTCGTGCGTTGCAGGATATAGCTACGTAACCGACGATAATGCTTAGCCACTCACCCTCTAACTCCTTGTTCTCTCGCTACTTCCGCCTTGATTCCTCCGGGTCTCGATATCCATTGGAATCGGGATCTGTCTTGGGAATAACCGAGAAATTCCAGACTGAAACTTCTACCGATGTTCGCGATACTTGGACATTATTTTAGTTGACTTAACGGAAGTGCACCGCCGATCGAGTTGCTTAATATGTCGAACGTGATCCTAAAACATTCGATAAACAATAAAACTGCAGCGAAGTCACGTCGCAAATTATTGCATTGACAACTATATTCTTTATGTCATCTTTTATACTAAAATTGTTACTTTCGATTAAGTCGATTCAACTCGATTCAAATTCTTGTGGACGTAATAGCTATTTGGAGCAAAGTTGATCTACAGATTTTCATTTTCTACTCCCACATTTTTATACTATTATGTTAACAAATTATCGTACTGTTCAGATGTTCTCTTCAAGATAAAAGTATCAATCAATATTATAATTTTTATATCTTCTCATTTTCTGTCTCATAAAATAATATGGGTATTACCCAAAAGTGTTTGTAAATCATATTATTTTATATTATTTAAATACGTGAACGCGGTAAAGTGTACAAAAGATACTTTAAAAGTTACAATGTTCCGAATAGACATATCAAGATAGAAACTCGGAAATGGTTTACTATGCAATCGGCGAGACAGGAAGAATTGACACATACGGAATAGTGGTTTCGGAAGTTGCTGCTTCCTTATCAACGAAATAAATCGTTCGCGTGGGAGTGAGGTTTCTCCTCCCGGCTATTATCTATATTCTTCCTCTCTGACCATATGTCGATATTCCTAAAGCGTCTATGATTATTGGACTTTTCTATAAAACGACTCTCGGTTTTGACCCGTCTATTTCAACTCGGTCAGACATTCAATTAAAACCCCGAAACAATGTCAATATAACTCAATATCTTCAACTCCTAAAAAACAATTAGTAGCTTTGTCACTTTTATTGCTCTTTTACCTTACCTATATGATTTAAAAAGCATTCAGATATTTTACAATTCTGTATTTTAATATGTAAAAGCATATTTACTAATTGTGCAGATAATGTTATGTATATTTTATTTATTTAGGTTGCAGAAGATGAAGATAGAATAATTTTAAAGAGATGTAATGCAGAGTTAATAAATTGAAAAGTGTTTTATTATTAATTATATGATTATATAATGTAAATTGCTGTTATCCTTTCCCTCTTGTACGAAGCAGTCAAGGAGAGACAAGGATCTCCCGGGGTTCCCAGTTTCACCGCATGAGGCCCTCAATGTCAATTCGAACATTGTCTCTCCAAATCTTAATTATTGACTTTAATGCTTTGAAAGAGACTTTTAACTACGATAGTTTGAGACCGTAGACCATTCTTCTTATCTCGATAAAATTTAATAATCGCTTATTTTTTTGAAATTAGCATTTTTCTATTTTATTTACCTTACCCCTTACCGCTAGATAGCGTAAGCTCTCCCCCAAAGCGCGTATTTAATTTAAAGTTCAAAAGCATTAAAATAAAATTTAAATTACGCTTTTGGAAAATTTAATCCATTTTTCTTCAATGATATACCAAATCAGTTATATCGTTCTTATTAAGAAAGACAAAAATTGACTCTCAACGAACTTTGATGTATCGAATATGAATATCACAGAAATGAATATTTCATAATATTATTATATAAATTGGAAATTTCCGGGTAGCGAAAGAATCATTGTATTTACCAAAAACACTTCCAAAGTCCTTCAAGAAGTATTTCCTTCAAAAATATTAATTTCAAAATATGCAAAACTATTTCGCGCTTGCAGCGGTATGTAAACACCTAGCGGAAAAGTAGCAAACTTCTCGGAAACGTGTCCTTTCGATTGGTTAATTTTAAATCAGAAAAAAAGCGGTTGTTGAGTTGAGAAAGCGTGATGTCAACGGATTTGTGGCGCGATATTGCGTGCATATGTTAAAATATCAGTTTTCACTGAATATTCACAAAAATATAAAGTAGAAATGTCTTACGCACACATTACGGTTAAGTTTGTAACTGGAGGTTCAGCAAATTGATATTATCAACGATAAAAGTACTCTAACATCCGAAGAAAGTTGTCGTAAACCTGTTGCGTGACTTCGTACTCGATAAAATATTAACAGTTCCATTCAAACAGATTCTATATTATATGCAAAATGACTGCTTCATTATCTTTATTAGCAAGCCACGATGAAGTGGTGCGTTGCTCGGACGTTCTCATAAATGGAGCCTGTGAAGAAGGTTTGATCTCAGAAATTTTTTACCCTCTGCAATATTTCCTTTATTCAATAATGACTTGTTGTATTTAGTTATTGAACAACTACAACTTCAATACTGTACTAATGGTATATTATATTCCACACAGAATTCTTACAGTTTGCAATAAATCAAGAGGAAATGAGACAGAAATGGCTGGCTTCTGTACAAGAATGTCAGCGTCTTCATTCTGCATTAGAGAAAGCTCATCACGAAGCTGCAGACTTGGATAGAAAATTAAGTCATGCTAGAAGACTTTTAGATGAAGAAAAACGAAAGAGAAGAACCGTTGAAGAACAAAGAAATTCATTGGTAGGTGTCTACCAGTAAAGAACATTAAAAATTTTATTTATCTCATCATTATATACTTACAGGAGAGACAGATCGCTATGGTCAGGGACCTTCTGTTCAATGATGGTGGGAAAAACATTAATGATGAAACACGAGAAAAGTTACAATTTTTGAATAACACTACATTAAATGGTCGTCATAGTAACATGCACATTAAAGACTTACAAAATGATAAGTAAGTTCCGTTTTGTAAAGAAACATTTTTTGTTTCAGATAGCATTAACTAATTGTTGTTTCAGATTAAATACTATAGCGGAGCTGGACTCCACTGGCTCAATTTTAAGTGACTTAAGTTGCTTTTCAAAGTCGGAAGATGACTTAGATGCTAGTGTAATTCTTCAACAACAGCAGAAAAGACGTGAATGGAAAGAGCACAGACCCAGTGGAGAGTATTCTACAAGGAAACGTCACAGTGCAGTACAAAAAGTTACAGAATTAAACACTTCTGATAGAATAGTAGCTACAACCACAGTAGTAGTGCCCAAAGAAGGCAACATTACTGCATCCTCTGTCATTGAAGCTGTACCCAGAGATGAAAATACAGATCCACAAGGTCCTTTACATAGTGCACGTAAACGACGTAAAAGCGGTGATCGTAGTAAATCGAAATTGGGACAAGTTGACACAAATGAAATACAAATTGATACAGCGGTAAGTCTATATATATACAAAATATTTCTTCGGTAATTTTAATTTGAAAAATTTATATTGTAGCCTTCTGCACCAAAAGCAGATAATATTACTTCAGGATCAGATTCTGAAGGAATTTTCAAACCTAGTCCAAATATAGGTGGATACACTTTGAACACGAAATCTGCAAGAGGTCATAGTTTTGTAGCAAAGACAGTAATTAAACCAGAGATTTGTACACCCTGTGATAAGAGGTATAAATATTTGTCTAAGTGATTCATTACATTTTACACAATTGCATATATAATATTTCAGAATTCGATTTGGAAAAGTAGCTTTAAAATGTAAAGACTGTAGAGCTACAGCTCACACAGAATGTAAAGACCTAGTACCACTACCATGTATACCCACAGGAAATACACCTACATTACGTGGAACATCTGTAAGTGTTTTATATTTTCATATTTCACAAATAGATTTATCATACTGCATGTTTTTAGGGAACTATAGCAGACTATACACCTATGATCCCGCCAATGGTTCCATCGTTAGTTGTTCATTGTATCAATGAAGTAGAATTGAGGGGAATGAGTGAACAAGGATTGTATAGGGTAAATGGTGGTTTAAATGAGGTGAAATGTCTAAAAGAAAAGTTTCTTAAAGGTAAAGGAGCTCCAAATCTCTCGGATGTTGATATACCTACCATATGTTCTACTCTTAAAGATTTCCTCAGGTATGTTGTCTAAGAGTTTGCTCTCATATGTAAGAAGGAATAACTTACATTTTGTGTCGCTTTCTATAGATCATTACGAGAACCGTTAATTACCGTTGGATTATGGGCAGATTTTGTACGTGCCACTACTATTACTGATAAACAAGATGCAGATGCAGCTTTGTATCAAGCGATTTCAGAACTACCTCAACCCAACAGAGATACGCTTGCTTTCCTCATATTACATTTGCAAAGAGTGTCAAGTAGTCCTGAATGTAAAATGCCGATAAGCAATCTGGCTAAAGTTTTTGGCCCTACATTGGTGGGTTACAGCTGTCAGGAACCATCTCCCACTTCTTTACTTACCGAAACGAGGAACCAAGCTGCTGTAAGTATTATAACAATGCAATATGTCCAGACTGTTTCTTCTTTTTCTTGGCAAATGGTTATTAATATATTAAATTGTTTGTTACAGATAGTAGAAAGTTTATTGAAAATTCCTTCGGATTACTGGGCGAATTTCGTCAATCCTGAAAATCTAAATAACATCGGTACTCATAGAACGGGAGAACTAAGGCATACCCCGTCCACAGAATCTTTGCTGAAACGTAGCACTTCTCGTGGCTTCTTTAATACTCCACTTGCTTCTAGGTTTGTATTTTACTATTGTTCTTCATACAGTGAAATCTTTCTTCGTCATTTTGAAGTGATCATACTTTATTTTGTTTGTTACAGTCGAACATTCATGAGGAGAAACAAGAAATATTTTGCAACTCCTCCTTCTAGAATAGGTTTCTAAAGAAGATAGGTATGTACTTTAATTATATTTACATTAAGAAATAAATAATTGTCCACTGTCTTATCAATAATTTCAATATAAATCATTTAATTTTTTCTGATGTTCAACATAATGTTTAGATATTCTGATTGAAAATTCGTAATATCTTGATGGAAATAGTTGCATAATATAAAACACTGTATGTACCGTTTGGTTATTCAAAGTACAATATTAGACGTTAAAGGAATTAAAATGTTAATAATATAATATATTAAAAGCTTATTAATAATGATTTTGTACATGTAAACAAATGATGATAATAGAATCTCAATATTTTTCTGGATTGAGACTAAAATATAATTGTATATTTAAAAATTGACATTGCATATTTATGTGTGTACAAATGCAATGGCTTTTGTTTATAACGCGTTAAAAACTTTTCGGTCAGGTAAATGTGCAGACATACTTCAATGCAATTTCGTTCTTTCTTTTTTTTATCGTAAAGTACATGTATTTGTAACAAAAATTATAAATTTATTATTACTAGTTTTGTAAAAACAATATACGCCTTATGCAAACTAAGTAAACTCGAAATATATATTACAAACATTACCTTTTTAAATCCATTTACATCATATCATTCAAGCGTTAGAAAATATCTTTAATTTGTACATATCTTCGTTATCATAATAATAATCGTATCACAAGTTCATACATTTTAAATGATCTTTTAATTACAAAAAACGAGGTACTCACTTTAATTATGGCGAACTAAATTTCTTGATTATTACAATTAAATTGCAAGCATATGAAACAGTACCTTATTGTTATGATATTTTTCATTTAAACGTTTTATGTCGTTTTCATACATGATTTTTCTTTTATTTCCCAACAAGATTCCCAAAACTGTACCAATCTATTATCCCCGTTCGAGCAAAAGTGTCTAAAATCTTGAATAAGCTTTTTCTGAAATAATTCATCACCAGCTAAGGTTGATGATGATTTCCATTTCCGACTGACCATATGATTCCATGACCAAAGAAATCCAATCTAAACGAAGAAAAAATATTTGTCTAACTGCCTTCTGAAATCAATTACAAATACTTACCCTTTTATCTTTAGCGTAATCGTCTTTATTTTTTCCGCTAACATGCCTCGTAATATAAGCTTCATGGGGACTAGGCTGTTCGGAATGAATTGGATATCCCTTCTGTCCTGTATTCCGTCTTACAATATTGGTAGCACTTCGTGGACGTGATTTTGTATTTGCCGTAGAAGGAATGAGTATAAATGCATTGCCAGTCATGTGAACATACTGATGACCGTTCTCGGTACTTTCTATTAAACAAGGAACGAAGCCAAATCGTTGTACGATTGCCTCTTGAAGTAGGTGAAGTCTTTGTGCGTGAGTTTCTTCTTGAAATTCTACAAGTAATTACAAATAATTACAATCCTTTCACCTTGTAAAATTGAAACATAATGAACCGTAGCTGGTATAAGTGGATGCCTAGGATCTCTTAGGAATATTGAGATATTCCCAGATAATTAAAAACAAATCAGATGGTATCTTTTAAAGAAATAAAAATTGCTGTGATTTAATGAATCCTATTTTACCAGTTACGGATTAGCGTTAAATTAGTAAGAAACCTTCAAAAAGATGCTGTTTGTTCGTCACGAGACATTCCGTGTTTAATGGTATAAAAATAGGTCCCCTTAGAGGATCGCTCTTCAAAGTGAACGGTAGTGCTAATAGGTCGCTGGGAATAGGTACCATTTGAATTCCACACATTTGAGCTTTACGTTGCCACACAAATATCTTTTCAAAATAAAATCCAAGTGTGATAACATTTTCAAAAATAATATCGTTTTAGAACATTCTAAAGATGTGATATACTTACAAGATCGGCAACTATGCTACCAGATGATGCTACCCATTGCACTACAAGTTCATATGAATGATCCACTTTATATATAGATTGGTACCTTAAATGACCCCATTCAATTCTGTCACTTCTATTATTTATGTCGATATCTAAATGAGTATGCTTATATGACGGAACTAGATAATAAAATAACCTAGATTAGAAAGTTTGCAAATGTGGAAATGTGAGGCATATAGTAAGACTATAATTTGTAGTATAAGATTACCTTGCCAGTCTCTGTCATCTTCACAATTTATTAAGTCTAGATCATCTTTAAGAAATAATGGTACATTTGATTCGTCAATAGTGTCACAGCTAGGTATAGTCATAGGCGAAGACACCGACGAAAACGTTCCTGACGAAGTAGGCTCACACCACCCTTTTGGCGCCTTGATTTCGACTTCTACCCATTCGTTCTCGAAACTTTGTAAATCGCCCAGAGGCGAAAAGTAATCTCCTATTTAAAAATTACCCAACAATCAATTATAAATTTATTTGTAAATAGTTTTTGAAACTATTTGATCTTACCTCTTTGGTTCTCTTTATCTTGCACTATGTGATATAAATAAAATCCTAAAATAAACGGTTTGGAAAAATCACCTGATGCATGGCATATTAATTTGTCTTGTATCATACCCTGAATGAAAGTATGTTATTACAGTGTAATCAATCACTTTTTAATGTACTAGAAAATCATTCTTACATTCATGATGTTAATAGCACCTTCTACAGTTACTCCTCCCTCTATATGATTATTTAACCATTGCACAGCATCTGCACTAACAAATGTCTGACTTGGTAGAGATGGATGATGTGTAAGGAACCCTACACCAGTCTGTGGATGTTTCATAGCCTCTAGAATTTCATTATTTGGTGCAGTGTTTTTCAATTTTGTCAGTTCCATATTTGCACTACGAATGAAGTTTTAATATTAGTCCAGGATTCTTTTAACCAACTTCATATAATTTGATATTCAATTTACTTGTCTTCGTTGGAATCAAAATGATCTTGTTGTTGCTCAAGTGAGAGTGGTAACACAGCTTCACTCGCTGGCGAGACTCTACCTCTGTCCATCACTTTAGAACCTGACCTGATAAAGTTGGATAAAACAATGATTACGTAAAGTTCAAGCTACTACAATGCTGCATAGCGAAATAACAGGTAGCGAATGGAAATTTAAAGAATATCTAAGACTGCAATATGGAAAGCCACAAAATTTGTTTGCATATGCATAGACCATTTGCATTTATTTCAAACGATCATTGAAATTATATCTTGAATATGTATGTACATCATAATGAAATAGAAGTCTTAATATGATTGGGATTTGTGATGTTGAAATTGTGAAGTTTCAAGACTTTGGAATGTTGGAACTGTGAATCTTTGGGTTTTTGGAATATTGGAACTGTGAAGCTTTGGGACTTTGGTATGTTGGAATGTGAAGCTTTGGGACTTTGGAATGTTGGAACTTTGCATCGATTGCTTCAACAGTGGGATTTCAACATGTACATACATATTTTGTCACTGATAACGGACATTTAAGCTTATTGCTGAATGGAAAAATTTAAAGGAGCAACCAACCTGTTTGGCACGTGACGAGGAGTGTCGAGGCACGTGCGGGCAGTCGCAGCGGTATTCACTACATGCCTCTCCTGTACAGAGAACCCCGTCACTCCCTCACTCACTACCAATATTTTCTATGATACAGAGCATTCGTATAAGTTTATAATTACATATTTGCAAATTCTCGACAACACTAGCTTTAAATTTTAAAGCATGTTGTAAATGATACGAATGCTCTGCATTTCGGATTTACTAAATGATGGAAAAAATGAAAGCAGCTGAAAAGTATAGAATAGCCTGTATATGTACAAAGATATTCTCAATAAGTGTACAGTTCTCTTTCACTTCGTGAACACCTTTCCAGAAATAGGATGCATTAAAAGTACCTTCATATTCATCACCAGAATAGAAGCATGTAATGTTTTTAAGGAAGTTAAAATTCTTTTTTAGATTAAGCTTATTATGGTGCAACATAAACATTAAATAAAGCGTAAAGAGTAGCAATTAATATTATGTTATTATAAAACATGCACGTTTGTAGTTTATCAGAAATTATGTGTGAAATTTATATTGAAGTAAATCATGTTGAGAAAATGTATGTTGCTAGAAATAAAGAACAATTTATTAAACAGAAATGTCTAATGCCTTTAAATACTTTTTCATTCAGTTTCAGAATGGCATAATTTTGTATCATAATTTCTGCAAACCTAAGTTAAAAGAATAATTTTAATGTGTGTTTATCTGTAGAGTACTTAGTCTTCCATTATTATGCATTAATAATAAAACATACGTATAGCGTGAAGCAACAAATAAAATGAAAAAAACCATCAAACATCAAACTCCAATGACCTGCCATCACAAAATGAATAGGCTGCAAGCAATACCATTACATTTGCACAAAGCAACAATGCTGAAATCATCAATCTAAGCTTGTTCAAACCTTGGTCTGGGTTTCTCTGGTAGGCGATTGCTTCCAAGTCGCTCCCTGAAGGGAGAATTGCCAACTAGACTGGTCTGAAAAGCATGATGAGAAGAGTATGGGTAACTGTAAATGTCATGAGTAAGCTGATGATCATGAAGAAGTATATCTCTGGTTTGTCTGACTGTAATCGCATCATTATTAACATCATATTTAGAGAGCATTATTACATCATGAAAAGAAATGGGAATAAATAAAATGTCGGCGTTTTTGCATTATACGAAAGCTTGCTAAGTCATGTGCGCATTCGAGGCAAATGTCAAGCATGGCTGCATTCATTGTGTAATAAGTTGTACAAGCTGTCTGAACATTCTACATAATTATTTGATTAAAGACCAACATTACTGAAGAGTAAAATGTAAATATTGTATGTATATAAAGGCACAAAAGTATCGAAACTTGGAAGTTGTTCCTAATCATAAAGAAAACAAGATATATGTATAGAGAGTGAGGGCTAAACATGATAATGATTTCATTAACATCTGGATCAGCGTATCGAGGCTACAGGATGCGAGGATATACCTGGTTAGTGAGGAAAATCAGGCTCGTGCTGTGCCTGCGTCTGGTCAAGTGAGAGGCGGAATCTCTCTGTGGTACACCACCTAGAGTCGAAGGATTCTGAAACATATCATGCTAAATACCCCTCCACTAATCTATTTTTCCCTATAATTACATGTGTATATATTATGTAACTGTGTATATGTGTGTGTGCAGCGTCAGATGTACGGGCTAAGCGACACCACTTTGCAAGGATGCCGCAAGACAAATATTTTAATATTTATAATTCGAACAAAAATATCATGTGCGTGGTCGTCAGATGCGTTAGAAGTGAAACTTCTGTAATTGAACATGGTGGAAATTTCCTCGCACTCAGTTACAGTTGTCTCGCTTAAAAAAAAGTTGGCAAAAAATGGTTTCACCTGGTATATTGATTATCAAATTGATCTTGTATGTGTTGCTAGTATTGGTCAGACACTGACTATACTGTACGTTGTAAGAAAAATTAGTTCTTACATAACATTGCCATTTCAAAAATATTATAGCTATCGATTATTTAAATACCAAGGAAGCTTGTGGACAAATCGTGCTCTGTTCAGTTGAAACTAGCCCTCATGTTATTGCCTTTTACGTTCCAAATATGTAGGGTAGCACACAACATTAAATATTGCAGTGACACTGCATACAAAATCTTGCATAATGTAAATTAAAAATAATGTACAATTTCTGATAATAAAAAAGATAATAAAATAATAAAATCTCAAAACTAATCGAAGCACCGAAATGAATTGCATTATTAAGGCATCGTACATCAGGCATGCGACATTCAATTCTACAGTGCAATAGTATAGCATAATATGTATAAACAAACTTAATTGTTAAACCAAAATCGTTTAAAATTTGGGTTAAACAAAAAGGATAATATTAAATTCCACGTATATAATTCTATCTGGAAAAATTTCTTTTTCATTTTTCAACCTGCATAAAACATCCGTCTTATAGCCATTTATAAATTTCCATTAATGGAAAAATTAGTTATATATTGCCTGGCAAAGTTGTTAGTAAAAAAATTACCCAATTTTTGCTCGGATTCGGACGTCGTATTTTATTCGGCCACAATTCAATAAATCGCAGAAATCCGTCCATAAGGGAAACTTGTTCGGAAGTAGTAAGAGGTGTGTAAATGTCACATCTTGTTGATCCCTCTGAAAGCTTTCGAGTTGCTGAATTGTGTAAGGGTAGTAGAAAAACTCGAAATCTCCAATATTTAAGTGCCTACAAAAATGATATAAACTTCAACAAATTACTACTGCACAAATAGTGCATATCTCTGCATATTGCATTTAGTTTAAATCTTACCTCTACCAAAGCAAAATCAGTATGACCTCTAGTGCAAATATAATGATCTAAATAATTCCAATTATAATTTTCAAGCTTTTCTGTTGTAAAAGATACCCAAGAAACTTCATATGTGTCATGATGTGGTGCATGAAATCGATACAGGTAATGAATATTAAATGGAGGATAAGGATGTCTACAAGAATCACACATTATACATTTTTTTGCATCCCTTTGACTTGTGATGAAACAGAATGTATTATAATTATTTACCTTGGTCGATATCTAGTAACTGTTATACAGTTATCAAACAAGGATATTTTATGAAATATCCTACCAATGCTTAACAAATATTCTTCTTTAGGTTCTGATTCCGTTTGCCGGCCACGCATGACAGAACTTATTGCTGGAATAGCATTGCTACCTGGCGTATTGCTTTGATTTCTATTATTTTGTGGCAGGATAATTAATTGAAAACCCTTATCAAAAGATATTTAATAAACTGTCATGAAAGAATTTCAATTTTTATTTTTAAGATAAATTTGTTTTGTGATGTAATACCTGTGCTAATCGCTGTGACACAAGCTCTTTAAATACTTCTGCAGTTGTTAAAGGTTTTTTATAGATAGCCCGTTGTTGTGCAAAATCAGTGTTAACATCGTCAGGTAGAAGATTATAATCTGATACAACATAATCGTTTTGGAGACTTCTTTTATCTGGGAAATAATCTGTGGTAATTGGCAAACATGCCGGAATGGTCAGGGACTTCCAATCTACACCTAAAAGAAAATATGATACAAAATACAGGCAGGCAAAACATTAAATGCATTTCAAAATTACGAGGAGTGAAGAACAAATAGTCCATTTGATGTATATTATTAATTCTGTTACTACATAAATACTAAATCTAAGTATTTGTAGCAGTTAATACAAAAATACATAGGTATGCTATGTGAAAGAAGTTTTCATAAAATCATTTCAATAATGCAAATATGTATTATATAGTTTATGTACCCCAATTGGAAAAGTGATCATATCAGTGTTATGTGTTTCTAGTGTATGAAGTCCAAAATGAATGTGGTCAAATATTTAAACATGCATTATAATGTAATTTGCAAAAGTAATGTTGAATAAATATGCATGTGTTCAGATATTTGCTGGTGTAAAGTATTATTATTATGGCATCAAGAAGAATTACAAAGAAACTACTATTAAGCTTTCACAGTATTATGTTGCTGTATATTAGTAAGAGATTCTACCAAATACTACATACCACTTCTAGCTGACAGTACAAGGAAATATAGTGGTTAGAGTAAAGCGATAAAGTAAAAGGAATACAAAGCAGATGAGAAAATGTTTGAAGAATTTGTGAATCACAAAGAGTGAATTATAGTGTATACATATGAAATCATTTAAAATAAAAGTAAATGTTTACAGAATGTAAACTTTTCATACAAGAAATAAAAAGAAACACTAACAAGTCTTTATGTAGGTGTATAAATCATAAATACTACTAATTACTTAATAGATTTAATAGATTTTATCCGAAGAGATTATTTTGAAATTAGAATTACTTATTTGCAATAGAGAACGTACATGCATTGAAGAATCATAAAAGATAGAACTGTGAAAAACAAAAGTTACTCTAAATTTAATGCTTTAAAAATAAATGTATACCATAACCGAATCAACCCCCAATAACGTATAGCGCTAACCTATGATTGCTGTTTAATGTGACATCATAGTTGTACATCACACACGCGTCAATGCGTCCAGCGTTGCATCCCAATAAGACGAACCATAGCATGGAAATAAATGTAATAATATTATTTATTTAAATGATCAATGAATTTCAAAAATAAATATGAGTATGTCCAAGAATGAAAATATTTCTTATGCATGATGATTGTGTGATTGTGTATCAAACTTTCATTCAATCTACATGGGAAACAATATGTATATTCTGAATACACACTAGCTATTTTCATTCTTTAAAAATACATGTTTTAATCCATTAATCCTTCTTGGTATAAATCATGAGTGAAAGTTTTTTTCACATGAATCTATATTAATCAATTAGTTTGCAATATTACACCTACATATTATCAATGCTTTTACTGTTCCTGAAAAACAGCCAAGAAGCATTATATTTCATAAATAATATGCAGTTAATATTTAGACATAAAATAAATGATTATTTGCTTAATTAAAATTTAATTAAAATCTTTTCTTCAAACTGTAAACTCATTTTATGATCATTTGTGAAAATAACGTGACTAATATTGTTATTTGGATATGTTATAATATATTATTTGCCAGTAGTTAAATAGTCTATATTATAAATATTCCCTCTAATGTCCTTATCAAAATGTATGCAAACCTGTTGTAAGTGCTGGTGTCCATTCTTGTTCACCAGTAGCACCCCACAATAATGTCAATGACTTATTTCCGGTAGAAGACACTGGATGTCCGCTCTTATCGCCACTTGATAGTGAAAGATTTAACCGCTGGAATTTACCTTTCGTATCTAAGAAAAATAGACATAGTTGTGATTGTGCTACGATGAATATATTGTACGAGTACTTCATATAAAATACTAACGATCTTGAAATTGATTTGAATTAGAGATATCATTATGTTCCATGGGAGATCCACTTAAAGTGGAAGTAGCATCAGATTGTGACCCTGAACACATTTGTGTTGGCACAGCTTGATAATGATGCTGCTGTATAAGCACACCTGTTGGTCCTGTAATGTTAATTGAATTCAATTATATGATCTCGATTTCTTTGATAATATTCACCTTTAGGAAAAATATGTGTCCATCTTCGTCTGTTACTAGTAAGTTTAATTGTAACATGAGATGGATCAAAAGGATTGATAAGTGCTCTACTGGGTCTAATACTTGATGGTTGTGATATTGTATTTGTTGGACTTCCAGCACTGCCAACAACTGGTCTAAATGGTGGGGATATTTCAGAATCTGTTAAATCACTTTTCACTGACGTCCTTGATTCTGCATAATAAAAGATTATTTTCTAAGATTTATGGTTTACAAATTAAGTTTGTGATCTATAAATTCCTCCAAATACATGCCATTGATATGTCCATTAGATTCATTGGTGGCAATATCATCTGTTCTATGAGGTATCGAAATTGCTGCACTTCTGATAGTAGCTGGAGGTGAATGTGATTCAGGTGGTGGATGATGAATGTCAGGATCTGACATCTTTCTTTTTAGTTTTAATATATGTGCAGTACTGTATGTCTCCATACTTGCAACACTCGTCTTTTTGGTTCTCGTTGTAACCCGTTGCAAACTACTTACATAAAATTTTGAAATTCAAATCTTTAGTTTTAGATTCTTACTAATGTATGTATTCAATAATAAATTTACCTTGAGGTGTGGACTGAAGGTAACTGAAAAACTTGTGCATCGTATGCATCATAATCAAACAAGGTATTGTGTAAACATTCTCTTGGATCTTCTTGTAAAAGTTTATTTTTACATTGTAATTTTCCATTTTCTACTGGTTGTTTTGATACTCTCTGAGGAAGTTTTATACGAGGTATAAACGTTGAATAAGGAATCTTTTTGTTTGTTGAATAAAAACTAAGATTTATCCAATGTGGCATACTATAATCATCAGGTGCGTTTATAGATGTATCTTTGTTATGAAACTGAAACAATGTATAAATATTAATATGTATATTTAGAATTATTATACTGTTATTTAATACCTTTAATAAAGGAACTGCATGTAGTGGCTGTTCTCCAACACACACTAAATCACTACCAACACCATTATCAATGATTCTTTGTTTTGTTACATTTGTTAATTCTCTATCAACTTCAAATACACCTACACCTGGTGTAATTACCACTGATAATTGACCAGTTCTATCAAAACTACGATCTAAATAATGTTTCTCAAAAACTATAATAAAAATGTATTAGACAAGGTATATTTTATTATGCATTGGATTGTATGTAAATAATTATTACCATTTAAGGACATATTTAAAACTTCTAAAAAATTGCCTTGTGCCGCTGTTGAATTCACTGCTTTTGGTATAGTAATACCTGGCTTTTGATGATATTCCAATACAATTTTTTGATAATCTGTGAACAGCTTTCGTAATTGTACCAACACATTACTCCAATCTTCAAATCTTTCATTTTGTACTACTACTCTATAGAAATCTTCATAAAATCTTCCCCTATAGTCATGTTGTAAACATTCACGCATATGGTTTGGAAATTCTTCCAAACTAGTGGCATTATGAAATGTTCTTGAGAATAAAACTATTGTTACTTCATGATTGCTACCATTCTTTTTCCATTTTTGAAACAAGTCAGCTAAAAATCCATTAACAGCTTTTTCAAAATATAAATCACCATGAATGTCAAAATCCCACATTTCAGAACTCATTTGAATAAAAAGATACACCATGCTCGTTGAAGAACGAAATACAACCTAAAAGTTATATTCTTAAAAAATTGTTTTGTATATGTATTCTTGCATTATATCAAAATGTAAACCTTAGTATCATTAGTTATAACACCACAAGCAACTCTGTCACCCTGTGACCACATTTCATAGACTTGACATCTTATACTGCCTCCACAAAATTCAATTTTTTTGTTCATATATACACAAGTATTAACCTGATAAAAAAAAAGTATTTACTATAAATCATTGAATTGTACTCTATAATATTTAAATATAAATATATTCTACCAAGCTATTTTTGAGTCTCCACATTTCACTACGGCCCAAATATTGATCTTTAAAGGTAAGTTCGACAGAATCCAAAGCAACATCATCTGGATTTACAACATTCATATAAACATCTCCAAATGTTCTTAGTTGGAACATTGTTGCTACATTGTTTTCCACACTAATTGTTTCACGTCCTTGTAAATCCTCTTTGAAGGATGTGACTTGAAGAAGAAGTCGACTAAATTCAACTTCTGGGTGATAAATTTCAACAACATCTCCAGTCTTTATACCAGGGTGATCTTTTGGATTAATTATTAAATCCTCTTCGCTAAATGTTTTCTGATGTACTATTAACTTGAAAAGCTTCATTTTTAACCCATTACTCTTTTAATAGTAAATTTAACTGTAATATATAAGTCATGAGCATAAGCAGTTATTTTATAAATGTATTCATTGAAGCAAATAACTTACTGTCAGTCTTCACTGAATATGAAATATTTCTTTAAAATGTACAAGACAATTATTGTTATACAAATAAATCATCAATGTGTATTATTTATGAGTAATGATTTTTTACAAGTACAAAGTCCTACTTTATTTCACACCAATTGTATGTAAGACCTATCTCTTTGAATGAAATTTTGTGTTGATGTTGTGTACATAAAATGTACTTAAATTGTTTATCATTGATTTAATCGTTAAAGTAAATATTAACACTAAACGCGGGGGATAAAAATTAACATCAAACTCAACATGATTTTCAGTATACTTTATTTCACAAAATTTTGGTAACACGTATTTGTTTTACAGAAGAATGTTACTAGCCATAAGCTTCTCTTATACGATCAATATCAGTAGCATATGTATCAGTTGCGCGTGTTTCCTGGAATTTGATACGATAATGATAAATTTATATTCAATTATACGAAGTACTGATATTTACAAGAAAAGGTTAAATATAATATTTTACAGAGATACAACAATAACAAAAATAAGTACAGTACATAAAAAACGAAAGTATACATAAATGTATTTTTTACCAAATTTTAAAAGCTAAATTACAGAATCGAATTTTATTCTATCGTATTATACACCTTGTATAATTATAAGAAGAATGTTAAAAAAAAGAAAGCATGATAAAAAAATTGCTTTGTTTCAAAATCTTTGAGAGACTCCTTCTTGCTGTCCTTGTCTTTTCTGTGAGGGGTAATCCAGGAAAGACAAGGATTGCCAATCTTTATAGGAGTATCTCAGTTTCGCCACATGACTTCCTTACTTTACCCTACTACTTCACTTTCGACAGATTTATCATATTATCAATATGATTAAATGATATCACAATGATTTATAACGAAATACTTTATCAATATAAATTTTAAAATGTCTGCAATTTTCAAATATGATAACGCGATAGCAACTTTTTGTTACAAAACTATCAATCAGAATTGCCAGAATTTTCTGATAAAAAAAAAAGAGTGATATCGTCTAAAGTTATATATTCTAATAAAATTTCTGTAGGTCATACTATAAGAACAAATTCATAATAAAATGAGGAAATTCCTAATGAGAAGAATAAATTCCCTCTGTGTTCATTTTTCCTCTATATAACGACACTACTACCAATCGAATAAAAAGTTTCTAGAAATGCGGCGTCTGCTAGAGCACTGACAGTGTTTTGTTATCAAGAGAACGGAAGATCTTAATCTGACCTGTTATCAGATTTCAAGCATTTTTTACCGATACTGATTCATTGATCGAACCCTAATCAATGTATCTTGTCAATGTTCATATACTATCAATGTATTCCACATAAAATGCTAGATGAACTATAACGATTAGTCATGTCACGAAGAACGTATAACCTACGTATGATGTTTCTAACGTAACGACTCAACATAATTATCGTTTGAGAATTAAACAACCAACTGATTAAATGATGAGAGATGCGTACCAAAGGTCTGCTATTGTTGCTCATCTGCATAGCAGGCAGCAGCATTATTTTTATTGCTTTCAGTAATCAACGACCTTCCATTCAAACTCTGGTTACAGAGACACACAAGCAATTGCGAAGCTTCCAGGTAAATGTATTTATAACTCTGTATTTAATTCAATTTTATGACTGATATGTATAGAAATAATTAGTTCTGAATTTATAGGAAAACTTAAAAGATGTGGAGGAGAAGCGTTTGGTAACAGATTCTAAGTATCTTGCGATGCTTGGTCTGGATGGACAAACTAGCACAACACCTTTTAGTTATAAGTCTCAAAATGTGACTGTTGTATCTCTTATAAGGCCTGGAAGTGAACAAAATATTTATGGCTTTGTGAGAAATGTCAATCATTTTTTGCCAAATAATAGTATTATCATTTATAGTGTTGGATTAAACGATGATTCTTTGCAAAATATTAGAACAGCTTGTAATTCTACAAAATGCAATGTGATTCATTTTGATATAAGTCAGTTTCCAACTCACGTTGAAGATGATAGACTGCATGTTTATAGACCTTTAGTTATTCAGGTAAGTAAGTATTTAATATTTAAATACAGTTAACATACGATAATACAATGTTTTTGAACTTAGATATTCTTTTCGTGTGTTACAGACAGCTTTAAACACATTGGGAAACATATTGTATATGGACTCAAATATCCGTTTGAATTCGTCTGAAATTGCAAAGTATCTTTTACCAAAATCTGGAATTTTGGCTTGGCCTACAAGGCACGCAATTAGCTCTTTAACACATCCAAAGATGTATGAATATTTTCACGTTTCCGCTGAAAGTTTTTTCTTTCTGCCTTTAATAAGAGCATCACATTTAGTAATTAGAAATATTAAAGAAATTAGGGAAAAAGTAATGTTGCCATGGGTGCAATGTGCGCTGACAAGAGATTGTATTTGTCCCATTGGTACGTATGTTAATATTGAGTCATTGTTATTGTTTAAAGCGTATAACAATAATTTCTTTTTTAATCATTGTAGGTGCTCAATCAGCTGGTTGTCGATTTAATAAGAAACCACAATACCGGTATTCCGGTTGTCACGCGTATGACGCTTCTGCACTGAATATCGTACTCGGATTGCATTTCAATTTTGACGATACGTACTATGTTCATCAAGAACGAGAAACGTACTTTAATAAAATCCAACCCGAAGAAATCACGGAAGAGTATCTTCTAATTACGAGACAGAACAATGCGACCGAGTCGAACTTAAGAAACATCATATCAAACGAACGTTAACTTCTTTGAGATCTCTATTTAAAATCAAGAACTAAGTGATACGTCGATCAAGCACAAGTTAATATAAGCGTAACTAATAAGTTAAGGAACAAATAAAGACTTCAATCAAGAAACTGTGTTTTAATATCTTCAACAAATAATCCAAATCGTTTTTAAATTTATTTATTTAGTTTGTCTACTTTTCAATAATTTTCGCTATTTATTATGAATATAATTAAATATAGTAAAATATCGAGAAGCGTCGAGCGTGATCTGTTTTTCTTCTTGGGCAATTGTTGGAATAGGAAGTCAATTACACTATCAAATATCAGACGTGTTATTAGGACTCCTTTGATGGAGGGTGTTCCAGATTAAAGGCGGCATCTCCAAATTCAAAATCCGTACACGAAACTACGTGGACGTAACCTACATAAATTTACTTCGTAAGAGTTCCAAGTTGAAGTGTCCTTTCGACTGTACCAAAAAGGATTCGTCATTGTTTGCAAACGAAGAACGTAATGTTACGTAAATCATGGACGAACACAATTATCCAAGTTTCGTCTGGACTTCTAATTAATTGAAAGACAGTCGCGCAGACCAACGATATGTGAAGAGTTCTTGAAATTAGATATACTTTCATCTTGTGTAATCTTCATCGCATTATCTGATTTGGGTTACTTGACCATGTTTGACAGCGACGTTGACAGTTGGTACAGATGGAAACGAGGAGATGATATTAATAATACCTGCACCGGGACGAATGCTTATGCCATGAACGGTGTACGGTTGACCAATTCTGGTCCTTTAAATCACTCGCAGTCCAATTATCACCTAAGGGAAACTTCCTCGAGTAACGGATTAGTTCGCTACGATCCGGTTTCTACCGGTTCTAAATTGGGTTCGGAAGTTCGATTCATCAATCCGGCGATATACGCCGAAACTATAAACAATGACGAGGACGAGGAGCAAGAGGTTGAGATTCGAGTGAAGGTCAGCTCGAAGAAAGACGGACAGATCGGTAATCATGGTGACTACACGCAAATGACCGACATGATGACCACGCTGTCCATCAATAATGATCTGGCTACCTCCTTCGGGGATCATTCCGGTGACCAAAATTCAGCTCAAGAAACATATCGCTGTTATTCCTTGAATTCTCCAACTGCATCCTATAAATCTGAAGTCATGCGTTCCAAGTCTGTAACTTCCTGCAGACCATCCACCCGTATTGAGAGACGCTGCAAAATCGTTGACATGGTGGATAATGATGATCGGATGTGTTCTGCTAGGCAAATCAACTCGGGAGAGGAGAGGTATTTTCTGGATAATCGTGTGTGATCTTGACTATCTGAAGGAATAACTTCTTCTTCATTCTTGTGCTTGAAACAACTGATAGAAGGCTTCTCTTTCTACGTTTATCTTTAGTAAAAGAATCCTATGTTTTCTTAAGTTCTAAAAGGAAAATTGCAATATATCCGCAGGTACATTGTGAACGGACATCGGGTGTCCACAACATCGTTGTCCAGCATCAGAATCTCCGAGAGCAGATCAAACGACGGCGAGTACCTGAAGAAGATCACCTACAGCGAGTGGATTCGAAGGAAACAGGAAACGATTCGACGAAAAAAGGAGGAAGAAGAACAAGCTGAGAGGAGGAAACAAATGGAGGCGGAGAAATTGGCACGTGAAAAGGAAGAGAAAGAATCCCGGGAGCGAGAGAATTTTTTAAAATGGACCGAGAAGAAGAAACGGGAGGAGGAGAAGAAGAAGGCCATGGTCGAGAAAGAGCTGACTTTGCAGAAACAGTTGAAAGAGTTCGAAGATGAAACGGCTGTTGTCAAGAGTCTGCATCTTCTTCAGTGGAATCGTAAAAAGAAAGAACAAGAGAGAGGTAAAGTGATAAATAAAATGAGGGGTAAAGGTATCTGACACTTAATGTTTGTGTAGCACGTCGAAAGAAAGAGGAAATGAAGCAGAAGCAGCTAGAAGAAGAGAAGAAGAAGAGACTAGAGGAGAGCAGAAAGGCGTATGAGAATTGGCAAAAAACGGCGAAGAATAAACCGAAACCAGCTACGCAGGGACTTCTACGTTAGTTAATTTGTCGTCTTAACACGTTCGAGACCGTTAACTCATCGTGTGCGTCTTATCAATCCGTACTTAATCCTGTCCTGTCAATCGGTACTCAAGAAATAAGATTGATATATAAAAATTAGAGTCAGCTGCGGTCTTGAATGAATTTAACGAAGCATTTTGGGTAAATGAATATTCATTTATGATAAATATTTTCTTATCAGCTCATCAGAAAGCAAAGCCAGCGTACGTGAATCCCACTCCTTGGCAGCGAATTGTAGAGGACACTGAAGAGATTGAAGAAAATGGGTCAAACTGTAAGAAAACGCAAAGTCAGTCGAAGATTAGCACAAGAAGACAACCTATATCTTATGATTGATTAAGAATGCCAATCGTCAAGAGAATTTTACGATTTGAAGATAATACGATTCGATTCTTTTAACCTGGGCAGCAGAGTAGATCGGAAACCTTATATTTTAAAAATTATACACTAGTTTATTGCGATTGTCTTGGACCGGAGTGCAGGATATATCGCATAATTAGATAAATAACTTTATTTCGTAGTAGATATATTTTTTATCTTACGTTTTGCAATCTTAGCGTATGAATACTAACGTATCTTTGAAGATAATAGCTTTGATCATTGAAATCTCTGATCGTTATTTAAATCAATGACGGCCACTTGATCTGTCCGTCGCTAATTTAGATAAAAGTGAAAGGAAGGAAACAAGAATCCTTGCTCGAAGTTTCTTGGGAGTAAAAAAGAGAATGAAATATACTTACGCAAAGGCAATTAAAAGAAACATGTATGGAAAAGCTGAATATTCTTATTATTTGTACTATTGATACTGTACTGTATATTACATAACGTCAATTCATTACATGATCATAATTTTTACACGGGAATAGGAAAGTGCTTGCTACTCATTCGTTATCTCAGACGTACCTTGAGAAAAACAATACCAAGGACTAGTAATCTTGACAGAACGTACAAAGTGGCACATGGTTTCTTTTATTCCTACTGAATGCACATTATTGAAATCTTTCTCGACGTATATCGCATTTGTATAAATATTCAAAAGTAAACGATTGCACGATTAGAACATCATTCGACGGATCTACTTGACTAGAGTTTCCTCTTCTTCCTGGAGCCTCTCGATGTCCGACTTGTTCATGAAATAGTAGGATGGTTGTCGTGATTTCTGGAAACATATTGCGTCAGTTATTTTATTCATTAACTGGTTTCGAGGCGTTGCATAAATTACTTACTAAATCTTTGGTGATACGTTTTGCACCAGCTTTAATGAGGATGTTGCTTAGTTCCTCGACGGAAGGTAATCCCATTGCGTAGTGTAAAGCTGTTCTTTCCAACTAAAATTAAAAATTCTCTTTCATTCATCACTCAATTTAACACAAACCTATATAACTAATTATGTGACTCACATTGTCGCCAATGCGTAAGGTTTCTGGATATGTTTTTGCAATGTACTCGACCAGTTCCTTATTTTCGTGAAGTACTGCAATGTGAAGAGCACACCTGCCCAAAGAGTTCTTCCCCATCGCCAACAATTTTCCTCCTCCGTTATTTTTATTCAATAATTCTTTCACTTTCGGTGCGTTACCCATTCTGATCTCATGATGTACCTCTTCTCGTTGTGTCTGTAAAAGATCTCCGTAGCAATTTGTACACTTTAGATATTGTTCTTATCTTACCACGTAATTTGGAATGGATTGTAAGAATTGTACTGTCGCTTGTCGTCCTCTTTCCGCAGCGATGTCCACGATGTTCACATCCTCGTCTTTCACGTCCAAAATATGGTCGTATCCTTCTAACAGTAGTTCTACCAATTTCTCTGTTTCGCCTTTCAAGATTTAGGAATTAAGAGATAAAATGTTTAATAAAATTTGTAAATTATTTCAATGGTTGATAATATTTTACCTCTCGCTGCTAAGTAAGCTACGTAACGATCAATTTCATCGACGTTTTCCCTGATGTTAGCTAAGTCTGCAACGTCTCTAGCTGTCCTGTACAATTCATCTCTGAAACCAACATTCACCTGGCTCTCTTGGAGCAAGTGAAATAATCCATCTTTTGCGTAAGATCGAATTGCAGCGAAATGAATTACTGTTTGTCCGTGTTCATCCTGGAGAAATAAGATCGATATATTTAAACAGTATAGGTCTTTTAACACTAGAACTACCGACGTATCAAAATAAATTAACGAATATAAAGGGATAGATGAAGGATGAAGCATAAAGTGCATACATTCACTCTTTATTTCGATAAAGCATAATATACATTTCAAAAAATGCATGTTGATAAGTTCTTTAATTTGAAAGAAGAATCTTGGGAAGGTTATTTGGACCCACTTAGTAGTTCTAGTGTTAATGTATTAATAATCAATGTGTACTCTGTTTGGACTGCTGAAAGCTGATTCTGGTATATCAGATCCTGGACTTTGTGGATAACCTGCATCCTCGTTTTCATTTTCAATATTTTCGACGACTTCCTCGGCACGGTCGGGAATGATCAACACGTTAGGTTGCTGAAATATTTTCAAGTTATTGGACGATTTATTTCAATATTTTAGTATGTATAGAATTTACCTGTTCTTGTTTGCTTCTATTAGCAAAATTGTATAAATAAGTCGCCAAATAGGTGACGGGATCGTTTGGTCGATTGTTCGCCACTTCTGTTAAGCCTTTGATCAGTGGATCACCAAGGGCTGTGAACATAATTTTTTTACAATTATCTTTCTTTCATATTGCATTGCTACACCTCCGTGTTCAATCGGCAATATAAAGGGAGTACACATTATAATTTCAACTTACACGATGCTAAATAACGACCCTCCTCCTCTTGAAATATCGGTATGTCCATCTGGTTGTCGTCTGAAAAACAAAATAATTTCATTTTCCGCAAATCGAACAGTACACGAAAACGCATTGCACTCGTTCAACTTGCAACATAGTCAATTTTCAGCTATGTAATCCATAAAATATTCCTATTATACATTTCAAAGGAGCGCAATACGTTGTTTATAACATCGATTCTCCGTATTTTAATAGTAATTATACAAATTTCTAGCGAATGGTGAGAAGCACAATGTATTTCACTTCGAAACTCGTGTGCACGTCACATAATAGGATTAAACGTAAAATGGAAAATACAGAAGCACATTTACACGAAAATGCGAAAAATGTCACAACATGCCTCATTGGAAGAAGTAATAAGTGAAGGGTTCCTTTTAATACATAATATTTTACATATAAGTCGATCATTCATATACACCGTTCGCTGTAGAGTACACCAAAGTTGGAAAGACATGTGCTCCGCCATTTCTGGTTTCGTGTGAACATCGAACTCGTGCGTGACACATAAAGAAGCTCTTGGTAAAGGTTCGTTTGGTCGATTTCTACAAAATTTTCCTTCAGACAATTTTGGTCGAATCGTCTCCTTCGAGGTACACATATACACATCTGACGAACGTACGTAAGCATGGTGTCGTGCGACAACATGTAGCAACAACGTTCGTTTCTACTAACCTAATGGCAACCAATGCAGCCTTCCCTTCCAATTTTTCGCTCAAATTCGATGCACGAGGGACAGAGAATAACGTTCACACACGTCTTTCCAACAATTCTTCTCCCTACAGTTTCAGTCTACGAGGTTTAATTGGCAGTCGATCGTATTGGCTCATGAATTATCACAGAAAGTTTCCACGTGTAAGCGTATTGGTCCACGAAAAAGAGAATAAGCGATAAAAAGAAAGAATCGATAAGAATAAAAATCTCCGTTAATATATAAACAACGAAAGAACAAAATTGCATTGTTCCGTCCACGTCCATTAAGTCTGAAACCGTTTCGCGCTGTTGCGCTTGCGAAACAGTCCCGCGAGTAGATTGGCGATTTTCAGCGAATTATTTATCGCCAGCTCCTTCTCCAACGCCAGGATGTTCAACACAGCCCTGGAGAAGTCTTGAAGTGTTTGCAGCTCGCTGATGCTCAACGACTGTTGATTGCCGATTCGTACCGTGTCCTGTCTAGCCGTTTCTCGTACACTCAGTCCACGAACCACGCACAAGTGTTTCAAATGATCAAACTTCTTCGAGAGTTCCGGAAACTTAACGATGACATTAAATCTAAGAGTATTGCCGATGGCGTAGGGTCTGGCGCTGAGGAAGCCCAGCTTCTTGTCCCGTTTGAACTCCAGCCTCTCGTCGAGTATCACCATCACCTTGGCCAGTCTCACGTAAGTACGACCGATCAGACCGGGTCTACTGTCGTTGGTTCTACATATAACCCTCAGATGATCCTGAACGTTCACCCAAGCAGCGAGGTCACCTGCGGAGGACACATACACTCCTCGTCCGTACGGCCAGTGTCTACCATGAAGACGTCGATCATCGTGAGTATCCGTCTCCGCGATGGGTAGCAACAGACCAGCAGCAGCCAACTGGGCCCTGATGGGACTCGGTTGGTCCATGATCTCGTTAAGCGTGAAGTAAGTCCCCGGTTCGTCCTCGCTGCTACCTTCCGCCATCATCCCTGAGATCTCTTGACTCATCAGCTCGCTGGTGATCACTCGTTCGACCTCCTCCAGCTGGTTCACCGTCAAGGTCAAGGGGAACGTATATCTCTCGAGGTTCCTGCAACACTCGATCACCGCGGCTTGAACGTACTTGGCTGGAGGATCGAGGTCGTAGCCCTCGATGGTGGCGATGGTCACCTCGTCGAGGGTGTCCGGGTTCTCTTCTCCTTCGCCATCTTCGTCGTAGAAGAATCTGGGCGGAGGATGATCGGGAAGGTCGCCACTCGCGGTCACGCAGTGAATGTCTCTGATCAGAGGATCGAAGAACTCGGAGAACACGACGTAGCTCTCGTAATCTGGCGCGACGACCGACACGGGGTCGTCCTCTTCGGCTACGTTGCTGACGGACGAGTATGCGCTACTCGCCTTGCTGTTGCTAGTCGAGTTACCGTATTTCTTTAAAGCGGGCCAGATCACATCAAAGAGATTGTGGTCCATGCGAGTCACACGGTGCTTGATACGATCGAATATGGGCCGTTTCAGGCAACGGCCGATCAGTGTACCGGAGTTGCCAGCCGATTTCATGGACACACCGTGCCTTGTGCCCGCCAGAAGACGGAAACACCTCTCCAGGGTAGCTAGGGTCTCCGGTTCGGTTATGTCACGACGCGCGGAATACGTGTCGCCTCCAGGAACTGTTTGACCCGGGGGATGTCCAGAATAAATTTCGCAGAGCCGTTAGTTGTGATGGAGAATTTGATTATTTCGATTAGATTGTGTATACTGTGAATATTTTTGGGTTCTATGGGGAATCTAAACGTTGAAGAGTATCTTTAGTTCTGCTGTATATGATTTAGTCATTGTTTGATTTTTGTGAATCTGTGATTTAATGACGTTATGACAGAACTAATACTCGTGAAAAAAGCAACGTGATAGTTGGAAAACTATGATGTTCACGCGATAGTATTATCTGGAATGTAGTTTCGAACTGTTAGCAAAAATAAAAACGTGATACATGTTCGACGGTGCTCTGGACGTTCGTACAGTTTCGTTTTAGTGTGATCGATGGTGCTTGCGAGTGTGTTTCGGTCGAATGAAATACCTTTGTCGGTCAACATCTCGTCGGCGAGCTTCTCGTTCGCACCGAAATCGCGGAGGAGCGACTTGTGAGAGAATTCTGATTGATTTTGCTTGTAGTAATCTGCTTTTTGTCCAAACTATGATGCATGAAAAGAAATGTCGATTTTTTATCATTTATACTAGGGTCAAGTAATGAACTCAAGTAATGAAATGTACATTCAGATACAATGTCAACTTCTTTTAACTAAGAATAAGTTTAGAAAAAAGCTTGTCATTGCACCAAAGTGTAACAGGTTCAGAAAAGTCTCTAAATAGTTATATAATTGAAATTTTTATAAATTATGTAATAGCGTAATAGTTATTTACAAAAGAAGCATAGTTTGCGAAAGGTAGCAGGAATATGCTTATACAAAATATACAAAGGTGATCAAAATTAGATAATTCTTATGCATAATGTTAATTTGAAATGATTGTAAGAATCGTATTGAATGTGACTTAAAGTAATTGATTATAGAGAAAATAACACTTACGTTGTCTTGAACTAAAGGATTGGCACCCAAATGAAGCAGAAGATTGTAGTAATGGCCGTTGTCTGCGAGAGTGGCTGCATAGTGCAAGGGTGTTCGACCATCCAAATCGATTGCATGCACGGTTTCTGGAAACCTTCCTGCAAGATATCTAAGTGGAACAATACATGATTAATGAGACAGTCGATAGGAATCAATCAAACTTAATTACAACGCGGCAACGTAATTCGTAAATCACTAACAAGTCCTACACGAAATACTCCTTTTTACTATTCTCTAAACTTTTGTTTTTGTTATATTTCAAACGTGACCTTGTTTGAACTGTTTTAAGTTAGACAATAACGTTCGTGACACGAAATATGTCATTCTTCGATAAAAAATTCTAAAGTTGTACAATTTTTATCTTAACAGCAGGAAATAAACGGTTCGAAGTTCGTAACTTATATCAAGACGAAGTTGTTACAAATTGTATGTTACGTAACTGCAATGTGAAACCGTGCTTATGATCCTTTTTCGATTAGAGCTGCAATTTGATGCGTTTATTATAGGACATAAATTCAGTGACTCATGAAACAGGTGCGTTTCTGTTACCATCGTTATTGATTTATATATTTTTAGACTCGAAGAAAAATGACAGTGCCATCTTGATTTTGTACATATTTACCTAACTTATTTTCCTGTTTAGTCATTTTTTTCTTATAATTTGATAATGATTTTATTAATAAAATACAATTATTCTGTGCAAACAAATGTGTAGATAACTGTAAATGAATTTATATAAATCAGAAAGTGAAAATAAAGGTGATTGTAAATTGAATTTTGTAATTTAAGTTACCTGATAATAGTTGTGTTTCCAAATACAACTGCTACGTGAAGTGGCGTTGCGCCATGGGGGGATGAACCATCCCTCGCAATAGCAAATTTGCGACGATCCAGTGCACTTTGCAAATCCCTTAAGTTTCCTTCCCGCGCTGCCATGTGCACAGCATGAATTTTCCCCTGAACAATACCATTATTTAAAAAAAAACGTAATCATTGAAATAAGGTCACAACAATTGGATAACTAATCAATATTTACAAACAAGACCACTATTTCCAACTTTTTTCTGCAAATAGTAGCAATTACTCATATTTTCATTGGAATAGTAAACAAAGTACTTAACGAAGTCTAAAAAGTTATTATAGAAAATTTTAAGATATTTTTACAACATATCTTATCATAAAGTATAGAATTTTACTAGATAAAGTTCTGTTCTCTATTTTCCTGTGCAAGTAAATACCATGACAGAAATAGTAAACAAGTTAATTATATAAAAAGAATCTTGAAACATTTTTAATACACGAAAAAGCGTGTGTTCCAGGAGCATCTCATAAATCGAATCAATTTAATCGGTCACCGACTCGCCCGCTCAATTACTTAATGGATCTAGAAAAAGAGACAGTAATTTGCACGTCGGACAAGAAGGGCAAAGCGAGGTCGTTGGATGAGCGAAAGAAATAATTTGTTTTTGTGAAAATTTTGCGTAATACCATGTAAGAAGGGACTCGATCGATGAACGCCTGGAGTTCAGGATTCCCCGAACGTCGACCAACCAATCTTCTGCCTTCCCCGTTCAAAACCAATCCCGCCAATTGCTCCATGTTCCCGTTCTCCAACAGTTTTTCGATTTCCGGATCCGCCGTCATGCTGGCCTCGTTCACTTCTGTGTCCGGCAGTTCCTCGTGTTCACCGACGATCACCTGCTAATCATGCTTTGGTGGAAAACCATGCGCACACACGACAGATGCCGATCGATAGGGGAAAATATTAATCATACTTGGCAATCTACACGTGAATCGATCGCGAGCTGTTTTCATTTCAACTTTCGATTGCGTGCAGCTGCGTGCACGATTCGCTGCATTTTTTTCATGATCGATGGCGAGACATGCTGTCCCTTGCTACGTTTCTTGCATAATTCTGTGATTTTTTTTATGATGGAGCAAACAGTGCTCTGCGATTTGATGACAGTTTTGTTCGAAAAAAGTAAACAACATTTTTATGAATTATGTAAGAATGATTTTGTATTTTATGGAGGGCTGTGATTTGAGGGTAGTTACATTGGAAGGTTATGAAAGAGCAGATGGTATGTTAAACGAAGATAGGGAATTTTCATTGAACTGCAAGGGGATTAATTTGTTGATTACCGTGGAGCATTGTGATGAGTCTGATTTTTTACATTTTTTGGAACTTGAGATTAACATATTATTGACCCGTAAAGAGTCAGGCTCATCAATTTATACGATTATTAAAGTATAACATTATGTGAGTTGTTATAATACTGTCTATTGTGTAGGATGATCTTGATATTATCATGTAAATAAAATAATTGTCAGTAAAGCTATTTAAATTTATCTAGATTTGGTCTTTTTAATTCAATTACATCAAAATAACCGATCAATAATGTGTTGATAGAATACACTCGCAAAATAATAAATTGTGTACAATAATATGAGATAATCTTTTATTATCAAAACAACACAAAGTCGAACTTCGAACGCGATTTCATCGAAACCATGAGTTCTCGATTCATTTGTTAACTCTGTCAATTTTTATCGAATCAACTATATGACACTTCATCCGCAACCATTTTACCTAATAAAGTAGTTTTTTATCTCTTATCATTTTGAAGCTATTATATAACTTGGTTCGTATAATATAATTCAATCCGCGACAAACGATAAACAAAAGAATGAACAGAGACGATCGTTAAAAGATTGTCATCAAGTTTTTTATGGGTCTGTTGCATTCGGAAGTTACACAACAGAAGTTCTTTGCTCAATTATTTATTTATTGGTATAATTGTGCGTGACAAAAATCATACTGCATAATACTTTGATATCGATCGTTTTATAATTTCAATACACACGATACCCTAATAGTATCCTGCCATTTGCGACTGTTGTATGTTGTATGCTGCTACAACTAACTAAATACAGTTGGCTTTTGTTATATTGCCAGTTGGGCGATTTTCCTGTAAATTCGAGTCTGAGAATTTGGAAAGTTTCAATTTTGACAATTTGGAAATTTTATTTAGAGATTTGGAGAGTTAGGAGTTTAGGGATCTAGGAATTTGGGGATATCAGAGTTTGCGAATTTTGGGACTTGGAAATTTTATTTAGAAATTTGGGGATTTAGGAGTTTAGGGATTTGGGGATTTCAGAGTTTGAGAATTTTGCGATTTGGGGATTTATGGATTTAGGGGTTTGGGAATTTGAAGATTTGGAGATTTAGAAATTTAGGGATTTGGAAGTTAGAGGTTTGGAGATTTAGTGATTTGTGGGATTAAGCATTTGGAAGATTAGGGATGTGGGGATTTAGTGATTCGGGGTGTTAGGCATTTGGAAGATTAGGGATGTGGGGATTTAGTGATTTGGGGGGTTAGGCATTTGGAAGATTAGGGATTTGGGTATTTAATGATTTGGGGGTTAGGGATTTGGGGATGTACAGATTTGGAGATTTGACAGATTGGAAACTTGCAAATTTGGTCACTATGGAAACTTGCAAACCTTAGAGTTTGAAAATATTGAAATTTACAATTTTAGGAATTTGCAAATTTTGCAATTCAAGGATTTGGTAATTGGAAAATTAAGAATTTGGGGGTTTAAAAATTCAAAAGCTTGAGAATTTAACTTACAAATTCGGATTTTTTAAATCGATGAACTCGTCCCCCCGTCCACGGCAATATAACGAGAGTCACTGTAACTACACACGAACGAACGACCCTACATACTAAGTGTTTCATCACTCATACTAGTCACATTAGAATATCGCTTGTTTCATAGATTTATATATATATATTTCTCACTCATAAGTCTCACATTTACGTCTGTGCTAGAGGATTCTTGAAAATCGGATTCGTCTAAGTGTTATGGTGTGACTGTACCTGGTCTTCGTCGTTTCCCGGATCATCAACACCAGAATCACCTGTGCTTGGCTCGTTTCTCTCTTCTTGTTCCCCCTTTCCCTCCTCCTTTTCTTCTTTCGCGGTATCTGGAGTGTTCGATTCTTTATTCTCCTCGGTTTCATTTTCTTCTTCTTCTTTATCCGGTTCTGCTTCAGGTTCTGGTTCAGGTTCTGCTTCTGGTTCAGCTTCCGCTTCAGCTTCTGCTTCTCCTTCCTCGTTCTCTGCCTTTGCGTCTTCTTCAGCCTCTTGCGTCACTGTGCCTGTCACCACGTCATCGTCCGAGGACCTTTCTTCTGCATCCTCGTGCGTCTCCTGCGTGCTTTGCTCTTCTTCTTTCTCCGCAGTTTCTGTCTCTTTCGAGTCCTCTGCATTTTCTGTACCCTCTGCGTTTGCATCGGCTTCTGCGTTCTCTGGGTTTTCTGTGGTTTCTGCTTCTTCTTGGTGCTCTTCTTTTGGGGACTCTTCCTCCATATTTTTTATCTAAAGTATTTTAAATATTTAATTGTGTGAATTGATCTTGGGGGTTTGAGAGGAAGAGGGGTTGTTTGGGGTTGTTCTTGAAGAAGACGAAGAGACAAGGAACAAATATTTTGATATTTCAAGATGTGGGAGGATGTAACATTTTTGGTTACAAAACTTGTGAGATAAACTTGTAAGATGTAATCAGTAATTGTCTTCCTCAAATAAAATTTGATTTCTTAACTTCTAAAATCTAAAATAAGATTGAAATGTAACAAAACAATGATAAATCAAAAATTGAGCAACAATTCTTTATAGAAAATATATAATTTCTTTTTATACAAAATTTAAATAAGTTCACCTGTTCCATGGACTTGCTCAAGCTTTTCGTAGTAGACTCAGCGCTGCCAAACGCACTGTCAATATCAGCACTGTTAACTTTTCTCATTCCTCTCGACATGGCTTCTTCCACTTCCAGAATCCTCCAGTCCCAGTGTTTCGGATACGACGTGCTAGCAACCCTCGGTGCTTCTGGTATCACGTTCAACAGCGATTGGTCTATATCCGACGGTCTGTTCTTGTAGAAGGCCGCCGCCTTGTGTCTCTAATTGCCAGATCAATAAACAATTTATATTCGACTCGATGGTAAATATAAATAAAAGCATCATTAAATATAAATAAGTGCGACGGAATTGCCACTGATTGACTGATTTCTGATTGCTTCTGTAATTTAATCATTAATCAGATTCACGTTAGATGACATATTCATATCATTAAGTGACATATTCGTATATTTAAACGACATATTCACATTTTTATGTGATACAATGATTTGCAACATGTTTAGCAACAATCTTTAATCGTGTACCGAGTTCAACTTAAAAAATACTTCTCTAAAAGTAGTTCGTGTGAAAAATTTTAGTACAGCAATATCTAATTTATTAGAGCTAATACCTAATTTATTAGTACATTACGATGATTAGTACATCGTAATGTACTAATAAATATATATAATGGTGCTCTTTGTGACGATTAATTTAAAAATTGATACTGTTTTAAAAATTGTAATATACAGTTTATGTACATTGTCTAATTTGCTCTCGTCAGCCCCATGCTCCGTTAATAAATTATACAAAACTCCATCGTCTTTCGCTGCAGCGGCATAATGCAATGGCGTCTTTCCGTCATTGTCTTGCGCTTCGACGGTCGACGGATATCTCGTAAGAATCTCTCGTGCGATTTCCGTGTGCCCCAATCCGGCAGCCTATTTAATTAAAAAAAGGAATTGAAGTTCATATAATACTTTCAGAATTACATTGTCTAGTATTTCTTATATACTTTGTGCAGAACGTTTAAACCGTTGCTGTCTTTGCCGCAAAGAACGATGGGTGACGTCGAATCGATTTTATTCCTGAGTTCTTCTAAATTGTTGTTTATTGTAGCTGCATGGACATCTTTCACGGTACCCTGTTAAAGTGATATAAAATAAGTACATTTAGGTAAGTTATAATTTTTATTTCTTCTTGTACTGCAATAAATTATTTCTTTTTATTATACGAGTAATGGTAATAGGGAATGCAAAATTATAGTTTAATACGAACCATTATAAAGGGTACAGCTTCCAGAAACCTTTTTACGCGAGGATTGTTGCTGGTTTCCATTCGCAACCTGTTCCCGTGTCCCTCCCATAAGACTTGCTGCAATTTCCCAAGATCTCGATTGTGGATCCAGATTCTTATGGTAGAAGGTTTGAAATCCAAAGCTGAAATAAGTGTTACGTCTTCAAAACGTTAATTGAGAAAACAGCAATTGAAGATGAATGATTTAGAAGAATGATGTTACTCTTGTTGCCTTGAAATAGCTTTCATTGTACATAAAAATCTGACCATATAAACTGAATGATATAATACAACCCCATTTTTCGTTTCAACTATGATAACACATTTAGTTTGATAAAAAAGAGTATATAAAGTACTTTCTTATATTAGAAAAATATTGTTATAATTAATGAAAAGAAATTGAATTATCTGAATTAATTAAATTGAAAATATCATATATGATGTCCTTCAACTCCAAAGGACCACGTTCACGTATTTAATAATTGATAGTAATATGAATTAATTGAAAGATTATTGTTCCAGAATTTTTCTAAGTGTCGTATAGTCTCCTGGGTATACGTATTTCGATTATTAAAAATTGACAAGTAGTAACATTTACAAGTTCACATCGCATGTTAGAACATCGTGATTAATATTTTAGGCACTCGAGGGAATCCTCTGGCTAGCGAGAATCGATTTTGCGTTCAACATTGTTATTGTCTGACAACAGAAATAGGAAGATACCAATTTTTAATCCTTTCTAGAACCCTTTTACATATTGCGTCAAGTACATTAAACTGGAAAACATTCAACGTTCGAATTCTCAGTGTAGCTAAAGAAATCAATCATACTCCGATTAAATATTGAAATGTGAAGCAATCAAATCGATTTTTAGATAACTTTAATAATTCGTTAATGTTCACGTGTTCACATGATGTTTTTACACTAGTATTAAAATTACGATAAGGGAATCTATGGAATTTTAGAAGTTAGGGAGAGCCTACATTATATAAGACCATTTTATTCTAAGTCGATTCTAAGAGCATGTGAAAATCACATGCGCGTGTTTCATTTGATTTGAATTATATGAAGGTACGTCAGCTAGAGCGTTTCGTTTTGACCTGAATTGCGTGTTCCACGGTGGATTAATAAATTTTTGAAAAGCCAGCCGAGTGCACGGACCCCGTCACTCACTGACACGTTTACACCGTACCTTCACTTGTTTTCTTGTTAAATAGATCAATCAACCAGCCCGGAAATGCTGGTACACCTTATAGGTACCGACGTCGTGTGACTTAACATGTGTTGTGCCAACTATGTTAATAATACAAATCTACAAGTCTCGAAATTTTTATATGTTCAGATTCTTAGATTCCTGGCTTTCAAAGTCCCAACTTCTTAAAGTTCGATATTGCCAAATTTCCAAATGTCCAAGTTACTTCTCCAAATTTCAAATTACCAATTTTCTATCTTACAAATACCCAACTTCTCAATTTCCCAAATTACTACATTACCAAATCACTAAATTCTCACAATTACAAATTTCCAAACTCTCAAATACCCAAATTCCCAAGTTGCCCTATTCCCAAGTTGTCCCACTCTCAAGTTGACCTATTCCCAAATTCCCACTCTCCCAAATTCCTAATCTCCCAAATTCCCAATCTCCCAAATTCCCAATCTCCCAAATTCCTAATATCCCAAATTCCTAATCTCCCAAATTCCCAATCTCCCAAATTTCCAATCTCCCAAATTTCTAATTTCCCAAATTCCCAAATTTCCAAGTTCCCAAATCTCCCAGGTCCCAAATTCCCAAACTCCCAATCTCCCAAATTCCCAAATTCCCAAATTTCCAAGTTCTCAAATTTCTAAAGTCCCAAATTCCTTAATTCCCAAATCCCTAAATCCCAATTCCCGTGCTTCCCGATCCCCATACTAAATTTCCAAATCCTCAATCTCTAACCTGAAATAACAAATGTACCAAGTCTGACGTGTACACTAATCCGATTTGAGTACACGTGTTCACTGTATGGTTAATAAAACTTTAACTCAAGAACAACGAAGAATTATAGGTCTCTGAAAAAGTTCGTGAAATGTCAAAACTACCTATTAAACACCAAGTTTACGACGAGTAAATCATGTACTATTTGCACACGATGACAAGAAATTTCATTTTGTACAATTTGTACAAATTAAAATGCCGAAGTAATGACATAGCTCTGTTAAATTCATTTATTTCCACTTCACAGAACCGAATCGTTACGTCATAGAATGGTATAGTCATCATTGATTTATCGCGAAAATTCACCTTCCGCTTTTCTAAACTATTATTCACATTTTCCCGGAACAGTTTAATATTTAATTCCCGAATGACGAATCAAAGTGCCTAGCCAACTTTTAATTGTCGATGAATAATTTTTAACGTGAAATGTTTGTGTCAACAAAGTGCCATTATCATGAATTTCAAAAATCACTTCGTTACGTCGTTATAATACTAATGGGACGTTTAACAAATTATAGTTTTTGAACATCTTTTAAATAATTCGTTGCTCGATCGTCCAGAACATGTTATCTTATCGATCCTGGCAATTTTCCTTGCCTTACACATTTAAGTTCTATCGATCCTTCCAGGTCATTACCAAGAAGATTCTGTAGGGTATATGTCAAGGAATCTACATCCATTGATTTTACAAGGTTGACATTAATCCCTGTATTTAAGCTTGACCACTTTGGGTGAGTTATTTTGTGAGAACGATTCGAGATAGCCTGTGCGTAGTGACCATTTTTCACCTTGAATTCCGTACAAAAATAAAATACAGATTATGTTCATATTCTACTTCAATCAAATTCAAAAATAAATTCTACCAATATTTTTTAAATATCGATAATTTTAGAGCATCTTTTAAAAGATCAAACGATTTGAAAGGTAATCAGTATCCTTGAAATAAGTACTTACAAAACTAAACTGAATGACCAATTTAGTGTAGATATTTATTTTATAACTATGAAATGTTCTCACGATGAAATATTATCTATTTATTCTTTTTGACTGTTATGTTAACATATGAGGTTTGTAGATAATTAGTGTACCTGATTAAAATTACTTACATTCTTTGGAGCTGCTTGCTTTTCTTCGAGACATGATTTCCACTTCCGACAATTCAATTTCTGAGCTGTGATCTAGGTAGTAAGACGCAGGGTTGCCTTTCTTATCGCAAATACTTGCGTCACAGTCGTTTTCTATGAGAACATCCCAAATTGTCCCAGGATCTTTGCAACCGGCACAGTAATGCAAAGCTGTTCTACCTTCCTGAAAATTTATTATAAAATATCATCTAGCTTGTACATTCATAATTTTATTTAAATAAAATTCCTGAGAAGAAATTTAAAAATTCTGCTACGATTTCAGAAGAAAAAGAAGCAATTAGTGAGAAAATTAAAAACAATTGCAAATTTATGACCAAATGTATGTAACTATTGTACATAACCTAAAACATCTAAAGCTCATAAAAAAGAAAAAAAGTAATCAATTTACACAATTTCTTAAACGCAGTTGACCAAACTTTTCATTCCATCAAAAACAATATAACAACTTTACAATATTTCTCTGTAAAGTAATACAGTTAAAAAGAGGAATAAAATGTGTGCAGAAGGGAATGAACTGCCCCGGTGGCTCATCAAAGTCTTTCTCTTTGAAAGTTGCTGGCGCAGTGGAAAAAGAGGAGCAAGAAATATTGCCACTATTAAAGAAGAAGTATTCCAGGAGAATGGGGGTGTAAACGCCAAGTCGACGACAGTTAAACGGAGAATGTGTGAGGGTTGAATTGTGATCGGGGGTGAAAAAGGGGGTGAAAAGTTGGCGTTTGGCATATTTCAGGCGCTGCGTGTACCGGGACGCAATGTTAGATGACTGCAGGGAAGAACAGGTGGTTTACACTTCGTTATTAGCCCTGGCACGCGATCGTCGTTACGAAAAATGACTTTTCGATTATTCACGAGTCGAATATCTTGCTCAAACATTCTCGTCACGATACTACTTAATGATCTCGCGATTGATTCACATCGAAGCTTCTATATTTTCCAAAAAAATCAACTTCTTATTTTTTACCAAGGGTAAATTTTTTTGGGTATTTTTACCAAGGTTCTTAGGTTTTCTGGGTTTAAAAATTAGAAGTCATATGTTTTAATGCAATAAGATAATTTTTGAACTGTTATAAGTGTTTCAAACTTTAGTGTCCTACGAATTTTTCACTCTTTTTGCACATTTGAGAGATTTATCATTTTTGTTACATATTATTACATAAATATTACATGTTATACAAATAGTATAAAAAAATTGCATGGTCCTATACGCAATATTTTACGAAATTGATCTATGCAATGTAAAGTGTAAACTCTGCTGAAGAGATAAACGTGTTAATATTAAAAATTGATATACTTTATCTTTCTGTTGAACAGTGATGGGATAATTTTGCACGAGCCACTCGACAATGTCCAACTGATCGTAGTAAACCGCTTTGTGAAGCAAAGGGATGCCAGAAGGATCCTTCGCGATGGCCAACTTCTTTTTCGGCTCCTCCGATATGAGTCTTTGTGTCTCTGCCAAGGAACCACGCACAACTGCGTCATGCACCTGAGATATTTTCGTCTGCAAAAGGAAATGTAATAGAGTCCTTCTTATTTTTCTGAGAGTAAATATTTCTCGGAGTTTACCAAGTAGTTTGGGAGTCCTTTCAGGAAGACTCGAGTTTTCAGATCTGGAGAATGTTCACCTAACAGACGAGCTCCACGTCCCTCCAGCACGACATGTTCTAATTTTTCTACTTCGCCACGTAGCAACCAGGACTTCAGCGTTGTTGGATTCATCTGCGACTGAAATTTATAGCAACAGTCGTAGAATTAAATTAAGTAGTACAATTAAGCAGTTCGTTATGAATTAATAAGAATTGGTGGCTTGAAAAATTTGGAGGACATGTTGCATGAATGGAGAAATACAATCAGTTTGTTTTTAAAAAATTAAAATTAGACTTGAAAATATTCAGAAAGGTCTGTCTCTTAAATTTTTAAATGTAGTATGGTTTTTAGTATATGTTGGTACAATTATTTCAAAAGAAACGACCTTAGATACAAATTTGAATAAAATTCCGAGAAGGTTGGAAGCCTTGGTAGATTATAAAAATAGAGAAATAAAGGTGACAGAGTGTCGTTATTAAAAGAACTGTATTTTTTTCCTAAAAATACGACATAACCCGTCAATATTCTACAAACGTCACGAATCACGAGTCTTGTAACATTCGTTATTGATTCTCCATCAGCCTTAGGGAATCGAAAGCATATCTAAGTTCCTCGCTTCAGTATTATCGAACACATATTACCTGACACATAGTCATTCATAAAAACAATTTGCAAAATGAAAATTTGACTAATGTCATCAACAAAAGCTGACAGATATTAACATTAGATCGATCAGAATTCGATTGCGTAATATTATTCTGCCATCATCTGGGAATTCCCATGAAACATAGTAACACTTCAAAGTTATCGTTGTTATATTTACTTGCATTGAACATTCGTCGGGCATTAATTAATTAAAACGAGATAATAATGAATCGTATCGTATTCAAGGGGTCAAATAAATAAGTATTAATGATTGGGGGAGAAATAAATTACTATGGCTCATTTGAGTTTCTTCTTGAAAAAGACGGGTCGGGAAATCCCATGATTTGTGGGTCATATGTGAAGCTAAATGTAGTACGAATAACGCAATCGCATGCTTTATTTGCGTCGAGATATTCACTTATGGAGAAAGATCTTCAGAGTATTCTATTGTTCATCAAAAACCTAGACAAATTTTCTGTTCACAATTTTTATTAAATTGTCTAAAACATTTGACACAAAATTCGATTACTATTTAATTACAATCATATATGTATTGAATTTCTTTTCTAACTATTTGAAAAATTATGCTATAATTATTTTTATCGTATCTTTCATTTTAATATTTTTAAACAATATTATTTAACATAATTGATATTAATTTAAGTATTGTTTTAATTCTGTCTCAATACTATTGGTCAATATTAATTTTCAATCATTTTAAATAATTTTTTAATAATTCCAATATTGATGTGTTGGAGCATCTTTTTTAAATAAAAATTGTGTGTGCATGATTGATCATTGATTTAGGTAGCGCACGTGTCAAAAGGAACGCATTAATAAGCCACAGGAAGTATTTACTGAATTCCAAGAAACTCTTTTTCTTTTAATTTTGCAGTTTCGAGCACGTGGCAGCAAAATAGGTGGTTAATTTTCGCGACGATAAGACGTCGAGTTGATCGAAATTAATTGCAGCCTAGCTACGTGACTAATAGTGACTTGAATGACGTTGCTTTTTTTCAATGGAAATATTTGTCGATTATCTATTAAGGAAAGTTGCAGGAAAGCATTGATTATGGAAATTGTGCAACTCTGAATCGAGCACATTAGCTGAATTCTAAATTCATTCACTCTAGCGATTAATCAATAATGCGTGAATCTGAATATATCACACATTTATTATAATTGAATACTTAAGTAAGTGATTTGCAAAATTGATAGGTTTTTAAAAATTGATACTGACAGACTCTATAGGTTTAATTTAATCAAGCGAGTAAAAATAAGAAAGATGGACAGATAATTCTGAATTGAAATTACAGAAGAAATTCAAAATAAAACTCATTATTAAATTAAAAATCAATGAGTATAATTTTAACATCAATGAGTATAATAGAATAATTCAGTAAACGAAATAAAAATAAAAATTGAAACAGAATTACTATAATAATGTAAAACCGCAATAATGTAAGACAAGAAACTAAAATACTGTAAAACAGAGGAGCAATAAATGCAACAGAAGAATTTTGAATAAAAGAAGAATAATTTCAAGTAACAAACCGAGTCGTTACAGAGAACGTACTTGATAATCCACATTATCAGTTATAATAGTTCTTTTGTGGTAGTAAACGTGTGAAAAATAAAAGAAGAAACCGAACAAACAACGAGTGCACAGATTGCAACAGCGGTGATTGCGATCAACAAATAAAAAGCATTCCGTGGAAAACCATTTACAACAAAGCATGTGAATAGTGCGCTATCGACGCCTATCGATCTGATCTTGTCAATTGTTCACCATAATCGTCTTTGAAACGCGTAATTACCTGATGGTCATCGGATCACAGCGAACTCGTCATGTCGAAACGATAGTTCGCAGCATGTTGTAATTTTGTCACGAACGATCGAAGAAATCGCGGCTTTGAAAAAGGAACGGTGCGATGCGAGGAAGCGTCGCGCGGCAAATGAAGCGGATAGTAGGCGTCGCGACGCCACCTGCGAACTCGTTTCCATAGATTTAGGGTCATCGAGACTGGACATTCGTTTCTTGCGGAAAACGAACTAGGAAACGAGCATCAAACACACCCATTCTTCTTCCTGTTCGACTAGCAAAATCGATCGCGTGTTTGCGGTGTTTTTAAACATTTCTTAGTTTAGGGTACGGGGAAATTGGTAGACTAAGTCATTTCTAATTTTCTAATTCAATTTCAAATTTCCAAGTTTTGGATGTTTGATGTTTTCCACATTCGCAAAGTTACAAATTCTCAATTTTCCAAAGTTTGACATTTATCAATTTTCAACTTACCAACTTTCCAAGGTTCTAAGGTTTCAAATTCCTAAACTCCCTTTCCAAACTCTCAAACTCTAAAATTCTCAAGTTCCCAAGTTCCCAACTTCCCAAATTCCCAAACTCTCAAACCCTCAAATTCTCACAATCCCAAGTTCCCATGTTCCCAACTTCTCAAATTCCCGAATTAAGAATCCCCCAACCTCTCAAGTCCTCAACTTCTCAAATCCCAAATTAAGAATTCCCCAAACTCCCAAATTTCCAGACTCTCAAACTCCCAAACACTCAAATTCCTAAACTTAACAATTTCCAATCCCTCAAACCCTCAAATTCTCAAATTCCCAAGCTCCCGAGTTCCCAACTCCACAAATTCCCAAATTATCAATCCCCCAAACTCCCAAGTACCCAAACTCTCAAATTCCCAAATTCCCAAATTCCTAAACTTAACAATTTCCAATCCCTCAAACCCTCAAATCCTCAAATTCCCAAGCTCCCGAGTTCCCAACTCCCCAAATTCCCAAATTATGAATCCCCCAAACTCCCAAATTCCCAAACTCTCAAATTCCCAAATTCCCAAATTCCTAAACTTAACAATTTCCAATCCCTCAAACCCTCAAATTCCTAAGCTCCCAAGTTCCCAACTCCCCAAATTATGAATCCCCCAAACTCCCAAATTCCCAAACTCCCAAATTCCCAAATTCCCAAATTTCCAAACTCTCAAACCCTCAAATTCTCAAACTCCCAATGTAACAAATCCTCAAGTCCCTAACTTTGCACCACAAGAAGTCCTCAAATTCCTAATTCGCCGTTACAACAAATTCCTAAATTCCTAAATAGACATTGCAATTGACTTCCCCATTTCTGTAACGCGTTTAAAAAAATGTATCGCAAGATAAACAACATTCGTTAACAACTTTCCTCGTTGCTATCATTCCTCGAACTCCTGTATTTAGTTTAACCAAATATGTTTATCGAGCGACTAGTATGTACGCGCGTTGTGCAAGCATTTCCATAATATCCTCCGGTAGAATTATCGTACGATTTACAATTCCTCGTTCAGTGTAAATAGTTCGATTTGAGGGACTTCACCAACGACGAGTTGGCCTCGTGCAACGTTCTTATAAGAAACTTCTTACTAGTCGAAGTGAGGGGAAATCAAGGATTCGTGATGTTTTAATAGCCTATGTGATTCCTCTTGAAAAACATGACTAATCACAGATGTCTGCTTTGTTTATGTAACTGTTCAAAGTACATGAACTTTCGACTAGTATTTTTTCTTTCAATTTTCTTCATTCACGAATTCGAGAAATGTTTTCATCGAGTTACTTTCTATGTTGTAAAATAAAACACTGTATAGAAAAGTGCAGAATGTTTAATTTAATGGGAAGTAATAAAATAGATTCTTTTATGAACGATACAATCAATTCGTTTAAATAAATATTTAAGCTGCTGCCATGTTGGAAGTCTGATAGTATTTTGATTTTTAACAAATATTTCTTATTTTCACAATACTTATTTCTAATTACTAATAACAGCATACAATTTCTAATAACACACTAATAACGTAAGTGTGATAATCATTAAAGGTTCAAATAGTCGAAATTTATAAGGATCCGAAAAATCTACCCATAATTTGACTTTATCAATAGAAATAAAGATTAAAATTTCATCCAGACCATAATCTACACTGAAGATCAGTAAAGTAGACTGTCATTCGCAATGCAAAATATTGAGCCTCTCAATTATGCAGTAATTCATTATGTTACAACTCCACAAGTTTTATAAGAAATGGAATCAATCTGACCTTCACAAGGCTCAATCAAGTATAATTTCCACGTGTATTAACTGGGATGAAAACGAACCTGCAAGTTCTTTCGATACGAAACACATATTATTCGAAATTCATCAGCGTTACAAAATGGACGCTGAAACATCAAGGTACCCTTGGATCAAGCTATCCCTGGAATTATGGAGGTGTTCTTACGACTCACCATTTCGAGATTTGTGGATTTGGAGATTTGTGAATTTGGTAACTAGAAAATTTAGTTATTTGGTAGCAATAATTAATAATAAGCAATATCAGTCATAATAACCAATCGATATATGTGAATAATTTGCAAAAAGTTTAGGAATTTGGAAATTGGATTTGCTAACTAGAGAATTTAGGACTTCAGAATTTACAAATTTAGAAATTTCAAAATCTGAATTTAATCTAATTGATCCTAGAAAATTTCCATTAAACTTTTTCAAAAAATAAATTTCAAAATCATAGATCTCTTGTACCTACATCGAAGATGGAGTATAATACTATGTTTGAATATCAGTGGAAGTAAAATATTAAATGTTGGAACGAAAGGTATCTCTTATTCATCAGGAACGTTGCCATTAATCGAAAGGCTGGCATCCAAACTATTATCGACTTTTATATTCGACTTGCGATGCCACGGCCGATTGTTTTGCTCGTTCGCTAGTCGTTTACCTCGTTTACTTATTTAACTTGCAGGCCTGTAAGTCGGATCGATATCCTTTGGTGCAATGACACATCGATCACGCGTGTATCGTGTCCCCTAATGATCAAGATACGAGATCATTAAACATTATAATCGTTGACGAAGACGCGTGTTAAAAATTCGATGCGCTGGATTAATATTTCATTCGTTCGAAACGTGATTACCGAAATTAGATCACCCGAAATTTTATCTTTCGATACTATCGGTTTACCAATAATCAGTCAATAATACATCTTTTGTATCTTATTTGTAGAACCGTGTGACCGATAACAATATTTTTCCGTGTATTAAATTGTTTATAAAATTCGTGATAACATCAGGATTTATGTAATCAGATACACTGTTATATCATATTTATATAATAACTCTTGAAATTAAAAAGAATGTCTCATTTTTGTTACGTTTAATTTTCTACGTTTATTAAACGTGGTAATTATCCTTGAAATTGTATTAAATAGTTCATGGATGTTGCCATATAATTATCATAAATAGCTTGTATCTTTATGTCGATCTGCATTTTATGAATTTAATAATAAAACTAATGTGCAAAATGTACTAGATGGCATCTATGAAACATCCTGTCCACAAGACTTGATAAATGTCGCCATTTTTCCTTGCAATTAACGCTTGAGAACTATGCATTTCAGTGGATGACATATGTTACTATTTTAATACCGAATAACAATGATTAAGCATCGATATTGTCGCGAATACGTAGAACGCTAGATAATCGATTATCAGTTTTGTGAATAGATCTTGCAATTCAATTCGCAGTTACTCGTTATTTTTCTATGTGATTATTTATTAATATTCAATAAGTACAAGTTCTTAGTTAAATTCGGTAATAATTTTACAAGATTCAGAATCTCCATTTTAACCTTACAGAATTTGCGCCATTTTGTAGCGAAGAATTTTAAGATGTCACGAATTTAATTGCTAGTCTAAAATATTATGTACAGCAAAGAATAAATGTATATATAAATATGTATATAAATAAGAAATAAATATATAAATAACAATAAAAATTATGCAAAAGAAATGTTCAAGCGAAATAGCAAAAGTGTAAATGCAGAAGTTAACAAACCATTTTTGCGTTCTTCGAGTTATACCATTTTCAAAGATGCTTTTGGTATTTCATAGTCGTTTCGGTTCATGAAAATCGGTAGCCATGATTTTCACGATGAAACACGTACGAATGCCACGGTGTTTTTCGTTCGACTGACGATGCGTAGTTTTCCACGTGTCCTACTCAAGCATGATTTTTATTATTTATAGAGAGTATAGCACACTGGCATTTACGTCTTACAGTCACAATGAAGACGGTAGCAAGATTCTGTCAATCAATGTGACGGTACCAACGTTTGATCGTCGTTTAATCGAGTTCATCTCATCGATATCGAACGTTTCGTGCATGCAAATTCAAATTGTTGCGTTTCAAAATGAAATATTGGGACTTTTTCATTTTGGAATCATGGAATTTTGGGATTTTTAAGTATTGGGACTTCAGTAATTTTTAGATTTGGGACTTTGTGATTTTGAGGAGTTGGAATTATGGAATTTTAGAATTTTGGGGGGTTGGAATTGTGGGGCTTTAAGACTCTGAACTTTTGGAATTCTGGAATTTTAGAATTTTGGGGAGTTGGAATTCTGGGACTTTAAGACTCTGGACGTTTGGTATCGTGGAGTTTTGGAATTCTGGAACTTTAGAATTTTGGGGAGTTGGAATTCTGAGATTATAAGGCCCTGGACTTTTGGAATTTCGGTCCTTTGGAATTCTGGAACTTTAGAATTTTTGGGAGTTGAAATTCTGGGACTATAAGGCCCTGGACCTTTGGAATTCTGGAATTTTAGAATTTTGGGGAGTTGCAATTACAGGACTTTTGAAATTGTGGAGTTTTAGAATTTTGGAATTTTAGAATTTTGGGGAATTGAAATCCTGAGACTTTTGGAATTTTGCAATTTCAGAATTTTAGAACGTTGAGAACTTAAAAAATTGTTAACCTCAGTATCTTACAAGAAATTAAAACAACAGTTCTTTTGATCGTCAGCCTGAAAGGTTGACAAATTCCAATGTGTGTCACGCTGAGATCAGCAATTAACTCATTTTACGAGTTGCAATATAAAAATTTGTCCGTCAGTATTCCAATATCTTTTCGTGATCAACATTATAAAGAAATGGAGAAAAAAGTATTAATTGCTTCGCTTATATTATTTACCATATCATTTACATCAAGCGGTAATTATAATTATATTTCACTGTAGTTTATACTCTTACTTGATTTTTACTGCAATTGTTAATTTTAGAAAGGAGTCTGAACACATCAGACTTTAATTGCAGAGGTCGTGTTTACTATAATGTAACTATGACTGCCTATTATCCTGTGTTTGATAGTGACAATGAATCTGATTACTTGGATGCTAGATCTAAGAAACTGAGGACTTTGCAGGTTTGTTTATTAAATATTCTTTAATTAGAAATTTGATTTATTGAACTAGGATCAAAATTTGTTGGCCACCTGAAATTTTCACCAATACCTTTTTTATAATTTGTGAATTGTTATTTTACTCATCAATAAATATCTATATCACTCGATCATTATTTAGATAATTTTTAATAAAATTCATCAAATTCTTTAAATATTTACAGAATGTTATTGAAACTTTTCTATAATCTAAAATGTATTTTAATTATTTTCTGTGTACAATAAAAATAGATACAACTAATTATTACGGTAACTTTTCTGCAATAGGGAATCCTTAATAGAGTATCTACATTAGACAATTAGGTTATAATTTCTATAATAGGTATACAATTACTTATTTCATTACTATGTGGTATTACATTAGTAATTATAAAATCTGAATTGTCATTATCAATGTCAAACCTGTTTTAATTGTAGGACTTTCTTGATGGACGGAATGAATTCGTGACCGTTTCTATGGATCTCGATTCGGGCATACCATATGGAACAAAAGTGTGCATTCCTGAATTGAATGCAAAATTTCAACGTCGAATTCCGCTCGAGGTACAATTATCAATAATCAAAAATTTAATCATCAATCATATAAGATAAAATTTAATTTCCCTATTATGTAACGAATAGAACGATTATCTTTCCAAAAATATAAGCATTCGACGCCTGAGTTAAGAAAATTGAATTTCATCTAATAATTTTTAACGTGTTAAAAATACATTATATTTTTCAGGTCAGGGACAGAAGTCACTATGGCGACGTTAAATCTAAATTACCAGACTTCTCTCACGTGGATATTTGCGTAAGAACCGAAGAGGACACTTACGATCATTCCGTAAATGGCGTCGTGTCGCTTTATGTGTAATCGTATGTTGTACTTATTGAATGTAAAAATCTTTCTATGAAACCTTACACAATTACAAAATTACACAATTTTCTATGTCATCACTGTATGAAATAGAAAAGAATCAATTGTATATCTTATACAAAAGCGTCTAAATCCTCTGAAGCTCCTTGACCTTCAGCCATGCAAAGTAGACAAAATTTTAGGTTAGTTAACATGATATTATTGCAATAGGAGCTGAAACAATTTTATTTTTAAAAAATCTTTTAAAAGAATCACGCAGATACTGATTAATGGTGTGATATTCTTTGGAGAAATTCCGTGGAACTTTCTTTCTTTTTTTATAGAAGGAAGATTTTTGGCTTCTATTGGAAGATTGCGACTATATTCTGCGTTACACGCTTTAACGATAACAGTATATGTTTCCAAGGTCCAAAATACTAACTGAATTTTTCCAAATCTCTTATATTCAAATGGTCTATCAACATTTGTTCATAAAAAGATTTCCTAAGTACCCTAGTTCTTCTATCATTATTAGTATATCCAATTTTTCGGGAGTAAAATAATATACAACGTTATTACACAAATAACAGTAATTTTATTTCAAATAACTGACTTAGCACATAATACTTCGTATGTAATACACAATGTACAATAGTTTCAATGAAAAATCGAAGAGAAAATGTGTGAAAATCTTTGGGAATTAAATTATGCGGACGAGGACCAATGAGGCCAAGATTGAATTAGTCTGTAGAAGGTGTCACCAGGGCAAGAAGTTGCTTTCGTTTGTCGATGTCCAAGCAGTTTGTAGGTTGAAGTTATTTTCCCGAGGTCCACACCGTATTGTATCAAATTCTTAACAGCACTGATCGCTGCTGCATTCGGATTGCGATCTGAAAATATATTTGCAATTTACGCGATTGTGCTTTTTAACGTAACGTTGATCATTGATGATGAAAAGAAATGACATTGTTATGGTACACGAAATTTTCACGCTGGAATCAAGATTTTACTATTATTTTAAATTTGCTCTTTCCACTAAGTTTTCCTTCAATTACAATTTTTCCTCGTCCTTCAATTTTACATTTGTTCTCGAAAAATCTTTTCAATCGTTTTCAAGTTGAAATACTGGATCATTCCTTAATTTCTTTTACCTACCAACTCTTTAATTTACAAAATAGATCAAGAAAGGGGTCGTCGAACGTATTGCAACAGTGCGGAGTATGTGACAAATTTTTCATTTATAAGTAGTAAACAAATGAAAATATATTATATTCAACCAATCTACTCATCTGAATTATTTATAAGATCGAAAAGAAATTGCATTATAGTAATGTATAGTAAACTTACTCATATAATTGCCCATAACGCAAATTCCTATGCTCTTGGAGTTGTAATTAGGCGCATGTGCACCAACTTTGCCCCATCCTCTGCCTTCGTATACGTTTCCATCCTCTCCCACCAAGAAGTTGTAGCCAATGTCGGACCAGTGGTTAGTGTTGATATGTTGATTCTGCGATGCATTAAATTTGAAATAAGAAATAATAATAATTTAATACACAACTGTATTATATTACAGATACACAAATCTCATTTGCATAATGGAGTGGAGAGTAACATTTTATAATAAATAAAAATTTGGTCTTTCCACTCTTAACATGTTGATTTTGCGATGGATTAAATTCGAAATGAGAAATAATTTAAGGGATAAATAAATCTCATTTGCACATTAGAGTGGAGAGTATTTTATAGTAAAGTTTGTCTTTCTACAATTAAATCCCAGAATACGTCCATCCACGAACACTTGTAGATTTTTACTATTTATCGTTAGTATTTCATGAAAAACGGAAAAGAATACCTGGTAATTTTTCACTTGGGTTGAACAAGCCGATTTAGACGTGCAAGGAGCACCCGCAGAATGATGAATGATTACGTATGATGGTGTTCTTGTCATGGTAGTTACAGGTCCGTTCGCTGACCTTGCTCCCCATTCTACTCTAGATACTATATTTGGGCGAGCTAAAAAATTGTAAAAACGAGAAATTAGTCTTCTACTTCTTTGAGAAAATTATCAATATCTTTTACGTAACATTCGAATATATTTAAAGAAAGTGAAGTGTAATAGAGACAAGCGTGGAATAATAAGCAGAATGCAAAGACTATTCAAATTTAATATAACAAAATATTGCATCTAAACTCAATCTTTCACGAAAACTAAAAGTTAATACATTAATGAACATTGAACGGCTAAATTTTAAATTCTTTAGCAATTTACAATTATTTTTAACTTATGACGTTAGATTAGTATGATAGTTTTTAAAAATGAATATGGAAGGTACTTTACCGAAAATATGAATTTCAGCAGAAACCGCCAGCAGACAAACTGCAGCCACAAGAAGCGTAATTGTTAATTTCACCATTTTCGTAGCTTGTAATTAACTGACACCGAAACTTCGATTAGCACCAATTTATAGTACAGATGTATCCCATTTCTCCATGTTTGATATCGCGAGAGTGGGGTTCCCCTATTTATTTGAGGGCATTTTATGTTTACGCTTGAAGTCTTAATTATAATTGGACACTGATATTGACTGATTGATTCGTGCGATACAATTTTGATAAAAGATTTCAAATCTTTTCATCTTATATTTAGAGGAAAGATTACGTCAACACTAGATTTACGGAACCCGTCAAAATGACGAATCGTAGATCTATTTTAAATGACAAAATTTATTCAAAAATTTTTGTAAAAATGTATGTCAACATTCGTCAAGCTATGTCTTAAGCAATTCACTATCATCCCCAATTTATTTATTTTTCTACTTTAGTTCAAATTTAAATATAAGGGACCATCAAACGTCCGTAAACAGGGTGAAACTGTGCACATCTATTTTACATAAATAAATAAAAAATGACTTCAACATTTTTATTAAATAATTATCAAATCGCTTTAACGAGTGTATCGAATATTATCATATTGCTATTAATATCTGGAATTAATCGACAAAAATTTATCGCGTAATCTGCGTTATTTTCTGTTGAGACATGATTATTAATATCTAAGGGTACAAAAATCAACAAGCTGTTATCAATTATGTTCTCATTACTGTCAACGCAAGGAATCATGTAAAACAATAAGATTCAAGAAATTCAATGCTTTATATTCGTTTTCATAATTAGTACCATCCAACAATTATACAAGATTTCGGGATCACAATAATAGATAATATCGTGATAAGGAACAAGAGTAATTTTAATTCAAACAGGTAGCAGAATATAACATTCATAAAGTACGATTTATTAAGAAACTGAAAAGAGATACAATGTTGAAAATACAGAAACATTGATTGTTCAAAATAATTTTTATTTTAATTATGGATTTGCAGTCCAATTAGGCCAGGTTTGAATCGTTCTGTAGAAACTGTCCCCTGGGCACTGCGTTTGTTTCATTTGTCGATGTCCAACCAACTTGTAGTCTGAACTTATTTTGCCGATGTCCACACCGTGCGATATCAAATTCTTCACTGCGTTTATTGCTGCTGAATTTGGATCGTGATCTGTACATACATTAATTTCAAAAATTAGTATAAACTTTCTACCTCGATAAGAGTCAATGTACATTTTGAGAAAACTTCGACAAAATCAGTCATTGAAAGAACTTGAAGTCGATCATTATTGGTTATAGTAGTTCTAATATTAATTTGCAAACTATAATTTCATATTTCATTGTTTTGATTCAGATTAAAGTTTGACTACTTTCTTCGTTGTTCAATTTTGAACAATGTCCTCGAAGAATTTGGTATCAATTATTGGAAATGTCTGTAAACTCACTCATGAAATTGCCGATTACACAAATTCCAATGCTCTTCGAATTGAAATTAGACGTGTGTGTACCAACTTTCCATCCTACTCCTTCGTATATGTTTCCATCTTGTCCGACCACAAAATTATAACCTATGTCGTTCCACTTGTTTTTGTTCATGTGGTAATCCTGCAACGTAACCATGAAATTAGTTGAAATCAAACGGGAATTTTGGAAATACGTAAATTCATTGAGATTTTGAGATTCGTGAACTTTTGTGGTTTGGCACTTTGGAATTTTGGGATCGCGAGATTTTGAAATTTTTGAATTTTGGGATTTTGGACATATTGAACTTTCGAACTTTGGGACTCTGAAAGTTTGGGACCACGAAATTTGGAAATTTTGGAACTTTCAGGTTTTGGAGATATTGAACCTTTGAACATTGGGACTTTGAAATTTTGGACCATGAGATTTTGAAATTTTTAAACTTTAAAACGTTGGAGTTCTAAAATTTTCCAACTGTGGGGCTTCGAGAGCGTAGAATTATAAAACATGGAGACTCTCAGACTTTGAAACTTTGAAGCTCTGAAACTTTTACTTAAAACTTTACCTGAAAACTTCTAAGTCTGGCTTTGCAAATGGCTTCAGTGGTGCAACTATCAGTCGCTGAGTGATGAATGACGACGTACGATGGCGTGCGTGGAAAATTATTTGCAGGTACCGTTGGCGGTTTTGCACCCCATTCTGCTCTCGGTATTATATTTAGCTTAGCTGGAGGAATTCAGAATTGCTTCCCTAAATAAACTTTATCGATATCGTTTATACGTGTTATCAAGAGACGAAAACGTTTTAAGAAAACTATTAAGTACTTAAGAGATCAAACGATTCTCGAGTGTTTTCTTATTTTAATTGATATCATTTGTCACACGTTTTTGACCGTAATCTTAATTGTTTGTGCTACTGATCTTACCGATTCACATTGATACAGTGGTACAAAACATTTTTATTTAACGTGATACTTTGAAAATGAAATTTGTATGCAACTTCTAGATTTAATAAAAAAATGTTCGAATTTCACACTGTGTTCAAAAGTAAAAAGACAAACACAAAAGCTCCTGAAATCCTAACCTAAATGTAGGAAACAAAATATACTCCTAAAATTCGGGTGAAATACTGAAGTAATATTTAAGGTAGCAACATGTTAGAAATATTATAATTTACAGAGACGATAGTTCTAATTTTACAAGTAACAGTTATTTCGTAGAAAACATCTTTCGATAGATGTGACAAACATGGCGCCAAGTTTGTCAACAAGAAAATAATGATTTCCTCTGAAAGATCGGTTCCCGCATGTAATTAAAGCTGGATGAATGTGTGGTCGTGAATGATTATGTAAACAGTGTCATCGTACTATCGCAACGATAATTATCAAGTTTTCAAGTGGCTCGATTCAAGAAGCATCCAATCTGGCCAGTGAATCGATCGTTCCAAGAATTTCATGCAAATTAAAGCGTCATTGAAAACTTCGCAACAAACACGTACGACATCCATTAAAAAGAATACAATATTATTTACAATGATCATCTTCAGCGAAATCCGCATTCTCCATTGGATCGACAAATAGCGAACGAAAAAAAAAAAAAAGAAAACACTGGTCGGAGTTTGCACTATTTTCATAAGAGATTCATGACGTTCAATCACTGGGATAGCTTTTTTTTGAAATACGTTGAAGTTTTATTACCGATAGTCTCGATCTGAGCACAAACCACCAGCTGACAAAGTGCTGCTAACAGAAGCGTAATTGCCAATTTCGCCATTTTCGTTGTTCGCAATAAACTGACACTGAAACTTCAAGCAACATTAATATATAGCGTACACGTAACCCATTTCTTGATCTTTGGTCATGAGAGACCAGGCCTGTACGCACTACTTGCGTTCAATTTAAATTCATCCTGGTTTGAATCGTTAAAGTTAGATATTGATTGATTTGTGTGATACCGATTCACGAGGAAAATCTATTTCTCTCTCTTATAAAAAAAGGATTGCAGCTTTAAGTAAAATTATAAAAAACATGAATGAAATCGTTTATCATATTCTTGTGCTCTGAATATTAGGGATATAGGAATTTAGAGTTGTAGGAATATATGTAGAAATGTGGGGATATAGGGCTTTAGGGATATTGGGACTTTGATTTATATTGTTGGGACTTTGGGAATATAGGGACGTAGGAGTATGAAGATAAGGAGATATAGGTATTTGGAGGTTAAGGATTTAAAAATCTGTATCTGGGGATTTAGGTATCAGTGGATCTAGGTACGTGGGGTGCTAAGTACCTGATGGTCTGGGTATCTGGGGATTTAGGTATCTAGGGATATAGGTATCTGGGGATTTAGGTATCTGGGGATATAGGTATCTGGGAATATAGGTATCTGGGGATTTAGGTATCTGGGGATATAGGTATCTGGGGATATAGGTATCTAGGGATCTAGGTATCTAGGGATATAGGTATCTGGGGATCTAGGTATCTAGGGATTTAGGTATCTGGAGATCTAGGTATCTGGGGATTTAGATATCTGGAGATTTAGATATCTGGGGATATAGGTATCTGGGGATTTAGGTATCTGGGGATATAGGTATCTAGGGATCTAGGTATCTGGGGATCCAGGTATCTAGGGTTCTAGATATTTGGTGATCTAGGTTCTAGGTTCTAGGTTCTAGGTTCTAGGTTCTATCTAAGGTTCTAGGTATTTGGAGATCTAGGTAATTAGGGTTCTACATATTAGGGAATCTAGGAATCTAGAGACCTAGGTACCTCATGGTCTAAATATCGGAGTATCTACGAATTCAGGGATTTCGAAATCTGGAGATAAAGATCAGAGAATATTGGGATCTGAGAACATAGAGGTCAAGAGATCTAAGTATCAAAAAATCTAGGAACCAAGATAACTAAAGATTTCAAGGTCTACAGAATCTAGAAATCTATAGATAACAAGTTTAAAGATGTAGGAAGTATTGATACTGTACATAAATAACACAAGTAACTTTTATAAAATAGTTCTCTAATTTTAATTATTGAATTGTATCATAGTGACTTGTTATGAATATCAAAAGAATTTGTCAACTTTGATGAAGGGATCAAGGGATATTAATTGACGAAGAATTAAAGAAACGAAACATCCTTTATTTTCGTTCACACTTATCTAAATTAGGAACTTTGCATTGATCATCGGAGATCTTAATCTATTACAAATACTACAATCATTAATAAGCGGGTAAATAGCATAATTTATCTAGTGACTGGAAATGAGATATCTGCGTAAAAGAATACATATGTATAAATACATCCGTTTGTTAATAATACGTTGAATGCCGTGGGAATCACTGGTAGTCCGCATCTCAAATTTTATGTTACATAATCGAATTATTAGAAGGATCACTTTTGAATAACATTAATACTGTACTAATAATGTGCTTTATAGTAACATTCTAAGATGACTGACTACGTGTGTCCGTTTCTACTATAGCAAAAACTCGATATGACAACGTAAGTTGCGGTAATAAAAGTAGCAATTTACTATCACGTGAAAACATACCTGAATTACAATTTTGAAACTCTCCGATTTGTTACAGCTAACACTATTACAGCTAATAACTGTTGTAAGCCGTGTCCGACACGGAACTATTCTCGATATTTCGCCAGCATCGCAATTAGCCTCAGAGATCAGAAGACGTGCTGATAAATGCAATATCACCAAAGCTTATAACATCGATGAAAAACGTGATGTAAACTTTGCAGAATACGTTTTATGCCCGGAGGGGGTCATCGGTGACTAGCCATAAGTAAGCAAATAAGATAATAAATAATCAAACAAAAATTTTATGTAACACTATGTTCCTTACATAAAGTATCAAATAGAAAGTTCAAATTCAAAAGAGAAAAGATAATACTCTCAGTAATTATGTTAGTATGCCACATACAGCTGTTTTCACTGGGGAATCTAACATGTGAACGTACCTTAAGTTTACAACAAACCAATGCCGTAATTAGAGTTTGCGGAGCCCGGGACAAAAATTCTGTACAATAAATTTTTCACAAACTATCTATCGTTAGCTTTCTTCAAAACGTGTATCAATATCGTACACAAACGAATGTAACATATTTATTACACATATATCTACATAACAGTTCTTTGACTGTACAATGGTTATGAACTGTGTTTCGTATAATTTTCCTAACAGACGTTATCATGTTTATGATAACCCTTATATTGTTCGTGTATGTTTCCGATTCGTGATAAATCGGGTCCGACAGGTAAGTGATTAACGAGTGTTCATGAGAACTCGCTCAGCTTTCGAAATACACCCGGTATAATCATTCACAATTGGAATTATTTCCGCTGATTTTGTCACATTAACTGTCGAATACTTCGGTACCGGCTTTGCTGTCCATCGTGGATGCGTTTGAACATACTTGTAAAATTCTTCTCCTGGACACTCGGTGTCTCTAACTTGTCGATGTCCTATGACGTGATAATCTTTGTTTATTTTTCCAAGTGACACTCCGTAATCGATAAGAGAATTTAGAGTTCTTAGAGCTGCGTTATCCGGCAGGAAATCTACGTAAAACAAGATATGGTCAAGTCAATAATTTCCATTATTGCACGTTCGAATAAATTCAATTTTTACGACCTGAAGTTTTTATATTTTAAATATTCAGACACTTCTTCCTCAGACTGTACTGCATTTTGCTCTATTTTACCTTCTACATTTATACTACTTTGAACTTCATCATTTTTAGACTAGTTAAGGTTAATTTTACGATTGAATTTAGAATAAAAAGTAAACTCGTGTAATAAAAAGTCTGAAATCATTTAGACGAGTATGATTCTTTCAATATTGAAATATTAAAGTCACTTCTAGCTATGCTAATGTTTCTGGAACACAAAACACCTACCACTAAAATCACCAATTATACATATTCCAATGCTCTGGTTGTTGTATCCAGGTGCATGGGCTCCAGTGTAATTCCACCCTCGACCCTCGTAAGCGTTTCCATCTTCACCGATAACGAAATTGTAACCAATGTCGAACCACCCTCTGCCGTCTATGTGCAGATTTTGATAGTTCCTGACGATCGCAGAGCACGTTTCTTGAGTGTCGCAGTAACAAGGGATGCCTCCATGGTGGACTACCACGTATGGTGTTGGTGTTACCTCCATCAATTCGAAACCTTTTGCCATTCTGGCTCCCCATTCTTCTCTGCTCACAATCCTTGGCACCTCTGGATAAAATAGAAAAGAAACATAAATCATTGATATTAACTTAGCATCAATTCTGCGTAGGTGTTTGTTCACGTGTTATAAACTGTCTTAGACGTTTAAAATTTGAAAAAAATTTCGAGACACTTGCCACAGCCATTAGTGCATTGTACAGTCGTACACTTTTTAATAACAATAAAAATAAAAGTCTTAAAGGATAAAACATGTGGAACGTAGGAAAAAAATAATAAATATTAAAAATTCAATTACTGAATTTTTATAATACGAAACTTTTCTATGAATATATCAAAGATTTACATTAGGAATTAATGAAGTGATTGCTTCCGTGTTGACAAATTCTTCCTTGTACACAACGAATTCTAATACATGACTAACACCTCATGCAATCGTGGAAAAAGTTGCTGGTCATTGTTGCACACGTTTGTTTACAAATTTCTTTATTTATAAAAAGAATACATTACCGGCATCCTTTTCGAAGTTCATCCAACTGATCGGTATCGCGATAGCAATTGTTATTAACGACAGGAGCACAATAACAGTGTACACGACACAAAAAAAGATCACATGCGACCCCATAATTCACAGGAACTTGCAATTCGTAGTTAAAAGTATAACTGAACGGGAACGAAGAAAGGACGGCGGCTTTTAAACGAAAAATCGAACGTGACCGGGAAGTCCCTCAGAAACTCACGTTGGGTCTGTTAACCCTCCCCGCTCTTTAGATCGTTGTATTACGAAAACACGAATAAACCTACTGACGAATTCGCGAGTCGCCAGTCGATAATCTGTTCTGACCCTACGAATATCGTGAATCGAAAAAAAATGGATTTGCAATCTATAACAATACAAAGTATTGTGAAACATTGCAGCGATAACAATACTTGTTTGTATCAAATAGAAATGCGCATTAAAACAACAGACACATCGCGCGAGAAAGTGGATTTCATTCGTGTGTTTCCTTTTTTCAAGTTTATTAAAAAAAATTCTAATTTTTCAAAAGGCTATCGTGTGACGTAATCGATACCAGTGATACGAGTGCTTTCTCCTTGGTGTGTATAAATGTATTATCAGAAATTCGATGATCATGTACAGGGAACTGCTTCAATCATTTATAGATAAGGATTCAATGGTGAATTGTAGGTAACCAATTGTAGACAATTACGGTTGAGTTGCGATAATATAATGATCGGTTTAGTAAAATGGTAAGTGAAGTTCTGTCATGTTGTCTTTTGAGTCATTTATCGCAATTAATTACTTCCAGTTTGTTTGGTTGTTTTGGGGTCAGATAAAATTTAATTTGAAAACAATTTTTGTACGCTGTTATTCTGAATGGTGGTTTCTATGAATATGGATGTAAGCTTCGGGCAATGCGAGCGATTGTGACCTACAAATAAAAATAATTATCGTGATAGTCATCAAAATGTTATCGTCGAGATGACCATGTACGTTCAAGTCTTCTTTTTATTACTATTAACAGATTAGATTAAATAATCTAAATGATAATAACTACATGAAAGAACAGTTTTGTAGTGATTTCAAACTTTATGTGTGAAGGTGTTAACTTTTCGTTGTTCCAACGTTTTGATCCATGACAAGGACCTTCGTCAGAGAGAACAATTATTTAATACATCATTTATTCAAAAAAATTAATTAATATCCAATATTCCAGGAAATTAATTATGTCAAAAATATTTAGAAAGTATTCGTCTAAAAACAATGGAACATTTAAAATATATTATACTTGATCGATTTACTTGTTGTACCACCATTTATAAACTATTAAATATTCAACAATCTCAAATATTAATCTTAAATTAATATTTGATCGTTAAATGAGGATAAATAATACATTGCAATAGAAAAGTAATATTAAAAATGAATTGAATACATTAATGATCTAGTATTTTGGCGCGCATTTTAAATGTTGTGTATTGATTAATCGATAGAGATCGCTGCAGTACGAATATTGGCTTCAGTAGAAATCTAACTTATCTGTAGTGGTGTTCTTTCCGCAATTCATTTTGTCGTTACGTGAATATAATTTATAGCGTCAGAATCAAGATGTTCAAATTTGGATTTTCAAAAGACAGCGAAAGAGAAGGTATTTTCATTTATTTTTAACTAATTAACACAAATGTGCATTGGAAATTCAATTTTGCGGTTATGTTTACTCCGTCTCGCTTCTGCGCATCGGCTATTTTTAGATTTATTATATAAATCTCTTTAATGTACATATAGAATTCTAAGAATTTTATTAAGTTAATTATTTCAGAAAAAGATGTCGATGCTAAAAAATTATCAGTTAATTGGCTACCGGCCTCGGCGATAGAGGTATTGAAATCAGAAATTGAAACCCATTATGAATCAAACGATTACACCGAAAATCTCGTATACCCGGGTTGTAAATTAAAATTGATTCGTTCTGAAAAGGTATTACAAAATTTAACAGCAGAAAATTGTAGGAATATTATAGAGGCAGAGTTACAGCACTCTGATCTTATTCCAGCTCAATACGAAGGTAGTTCATGCATATTTAAATGAAAAAATTTTATCTGATTAAGGCTCCAGTTCTTAATCCACTTGTTTTGTCATTGTTAGCAATAAATCATTTAAACTCTTATATCAAGGTGGTTTAAAAATCTGGGAATGCAGTTACGATCTGAGTCGTTATATATTTGATAATAATATACAATTCCAAGATAAGTTTGTATTGGATTTAGGATGCGGTGCTGGTATTATTGGTCTTATTGCTCTTCTAAAAAATTCCACTGTTCACTTTCAAGATTATGTTAGTGTCTTTCTTTTACCATATATCATAGACCTTTTGCGAAATTATGGATACAAATAAATATTATTACAGAATGTAGAAGTAATTAAATCCATAACAGTTCCAAATGTTTTACTAAATTTTGAGGATCGGGGAAGTGTATTGAAGAGATGCAAGTTCTTTAGTGGTGACTGGGAGTCATTTACAAAATTAGAGTCTGAAAAATATGATCTGATCTTTACCAGTGAAACAATTTATAATCCTGACAATCATAGGAAATTGTATGAGGTTTTCAAACAAAGGTTGAGTGAAAATGGCATTGGGCAAGTATTATTATTAGGTCATGAATGATTAGGTTTGTATAGGAAATGAAAACAATATTGTGTCATATAATATCTTCAGGTATATTGGTGGTAAAAGTTACTATTTTGGTGTTGGGGGAGGAATGAGGCAATTTCAAAATCTCATAAATGAAGATGGTGTTTTTAATACTGAAATAGTATGGAAAAGTCAAGAGGGTAATTAGTTGCATTTGCTACACAGTAAATTTATTTTCCTAAGTGTTTCACACAACAATTGTATACATCTTCTAGGATTACAAAGAGAAATCTTGAAGATAACAAGGATATAATGGTTGTAGTCTTATCCACCACCTGTTGCTATTATCTGTTCACCTGACAAAGAACCATTGTACATTTTACATTTATATAAAATAAATATTTGTAATTCAGCTAATTTCTATGGAGATAGTCTTTCATAAACCCATCCATTATCTCCCTGATGAACGAGTACATTATCAATTTTTTCCTTTGGTTTTGGTCGTCGGAAACGAATTCTATCGTGTAAACGATCGCTTTGGCCCTGCCAGAATTCCACAGAATGTGGAACAACGATATAACCGCCCCTGGAATATCGTTTCTTCAATAATATCAAATCATCATAAAATATTTGTGCAATTTTCAATTATATTGCCGAATTAATTACCACCACTCCGGCCTTTTAACTTGTCCTTCCGGGAACTGGGCTGTTAATTCTCTTTCTTTTACCATAAGCGTTTGTCTGCTTGCTATCACAGTGCTTTGTTTGCTAGCCATTGACCCTATCTGGCTTGGATATGGCCGACTGTTAAAGTAGTGATCTGAATCTTCGGCCGATGTTTTCTTCACTTTGCCTTCGACACGTACCTAACAAAAAAATAATATTGTAACATTATATCGAGAAAATAAATTAATTTAAAAAAGCTGAGGAATATAAGTAAACGAATAATCTGAAATTCGAATTCTAATAGGATAATATAAACATCCAAACAATCGATTCAATCTCTCCCTACAGTACCATAAATCGATATCGGTTCTTACGCCTCGTCTCAAAGGTTCCCAATAAAATGTTAGAGCAGCGTTCGGGTTCTCAGCCTAAAACTTAGTTCAGTGAATCATTTGTATCGAACGTGAGAAATTCATTTTTACATAAATTCAACAAACTCACTAGTTCGCGACCCTTTCTGCTCTCGTAATTTGAGTAGAATTTGAAACCATCTGTACCATAACCCTTAAGTAATACTGCTCGAACCGATGGAATACCATCTCTGTAGAAAGCAATGTTTTTATAAATACGTGCCGAATAACGTACAAATACATCGTTCAGTTTATATTACTTGGTAGCTGTGGCAAGAAACATGGCATTTGCTTCAAAAATTTGCGGCGTTTTACAAGCCTCGTCGAACCATGCTTTGAATTGGCCAATAGGTTCCTTGCTTGCAAGATGGTCCTCGGTAAAAGTTTCACTTTTGTCTTTGTACTTAAGTCTCATACCTGTAAGGAAAATTCATAAATATTTCATCGTTTGTTAATTAAAATCTAGGGATAGGTATATAGGGATATTGCGATCTAGAAAAATAAGAATTTACGAAACTTCGCTTTCGTGGTATAAATTTTGAATTGCCTTTAATATTTGTGTTATACTCCCACGTGTTATGTTTGCACGCGTTATATGCATATGTATATATACCATTTTACACAAAATTACCGGTATTAATAATCAAACCAAAATAGTTATCAACGCATTCTTGCGGTAGAATATAACACCTGCTACCACGCCTTGGTGTTCGATAACAGGTGTGCCAATGGTAACTTCAGAAGCACCTTTTGCGCTGAAATTTCATTTGTGCGACTGTCCCAGGCATAAAACGTAAGTCTAAATTAAAGAGTTTACAGGTAACAATCGTCTCGTTGATTACCGTGTCAAGCATTCGAAAGATGAATACAAGTTAACTTAGAAAAAGACAGCACGTGCATATGACCGGTTCTTGGAATTGCGTTATGGAATAAGTTCTTTCTTTACAAAAACAATAATTATAATAACATAATTATAGAGTCAACGTTACCTCCGATGTCAATGTTGTAGTTCGTCTCTTGGGTGGTAGGTTTTGCGGATAACATTATGCAGTATCCTGTTCGATCGTTTGACAGAGAAACAGCTGATGTTGAATGGAAGGGAGAGACTGAACGTCACTGACACAGAGTGTGAGAATGAGGAAACTCATTTAAAAGTAAATTGATAAAATTGAGTATATATAGCACCGTTACTATGCTATACTTTAGAGGCGTTATTTGTATAACGCAATTCGTTTGATGTGATTAGAGGTTATCTCTGTTCATCTTGCGTGAAAGATGGCGCACAGTGTAGTAAGACGACGCAACACTTTTGCATCATATTTCTATATATTTGGTCACTTTTATTTAATGTATCTATGCGTTTTTCAACTATTCAATTTGTATAGAAATTACGTCTCATCCTATTTACAATATCACGTAAAATTTTATTATTTTAATTAACAACTTCGTTTACATTGCCTGATGCCTGTAAAATTGAAATTTGAAGAATACTTATTACGCCGTTGCAACACAATGTAATACGATGCGTATCAATAATCTTAAGATATTAATTTACTCTTGCGTAATTTTTATGTCTTTTATATCTAATGTTTTTACTTACTTCACGTACTTCTTTTATAATTTAGTATAATTTTGAATAAGCTGTCGAAAACGTTAAAATATTTAACAACGTTATAAGGTCATTAGTTCCAAAACAATATTTATCATAATATGAGGAATGCAACAATTATTTCAAAATATGATTATCAGCAATACGAGAATACAAATTGTTCATAATAAGAACGAAATACTTATATAACTAGTGTTGATAAATTAAAATATGGTTTATACTTCTTGTCAAAATGATAAAAATTTGTTTCAAGTATTGTTCATATCTATATATTTGTAATTAAAAGAATATATATATAATTTTTTTTCGCGTTAATTAATGAAAAACTTCTTGGTTTTGTTGCCGTTACATCAGGGTAGTTAATCATCTAAGGGTTGTTTTAAGACCTCATGGGGCGAAATTGAGAAATTTGAGAAAATCTTGTTTTTCCTGGTGTCTTCTGTGCAGAAAAGGTGACAGTCAAAATATTGCTTTTTTTTCAGAATCTTACACAACAAATTTTTGCTATCCTTGTTTCTTCTGTACAAAACAATCCTGAAGAAACAAGGATCGCCGTAGTTTTCCAGTTTTGCCGTATGGGGTCCTCAGTTCGCCCCACACACCCTTGGAATAGTTTTTAGAAATAAACAGAAGTTATATATGTCATTTGTGTTAAATGTTTATGAAACGAGAATAATGTTTAAATCTAGTTACTATAAGTGAACAGAATGAACGAATTGTATGATTAATAATGTACTCTACAGCAAACGATAGTTTTGCTAGGTTAGACCGAATAGTGTAAGATTTGTAAACAATGTTTGACAAGATATTTCGAGACTTTTGATAGTGCGATATAAACCCTATTTTTAATAGGGGACATAAAGACGATTTTTATACATTTATGTGCATACAGTAATGAAATATTTTAAAAAAGTACAAACAAATAATTTATTTGGAACAATAAAACATACATTTTTATGCAATTCTCTTTAACCAACTATACAATTGGTCAATATCAGCAGAAGTGTCGGAATCTTTGTTAAATGCACTGCACTCTGCAAATTCAATACTTGTATCTAGGAGGGAAAATTCAAAATCTTTCCCCTGTTTTCCAAGAAAGAAATTTGTTGATGATGCATCTGTAGCTTCTAGTTGACTTGTTTTTGTCATACGTAATAAATTCATTTCTTTTTCTAATAAAGCTTTTATGACAACAGAACCTTTTGCCATAGTCTGATCTTGTTTATTGCATAAAATAAGCACAGACTTTTTCTGTATAACAGGATCAGACAATAAATTATATAAAAACCTAAAAATCGGAATTCTTATTATTTCTGTTACAGAATGTGATGAAGTATCACTTATGGATACTTACTCTGCTACATCTCGGATATCCTTTTGGAAAGTCACAGAGTCAATCACATAGACAAGTCCTTTTGCAGATAATTTAAACTGATCAAAATATTTATAGCGCAAACGTTCATGACCAGGTATATCAACAATCTTCAGGAAACGCTGAATATTTAACCAAATTTAATGGCCTATGCTTTTGGTATGTAAAGATTTATGTTGTACCAAAAATATATTCACAAAGACTTACATTATTGACCACAATGTCCCCTACATTTTCTTTTACAGATGTGTGCGTTTTAACAAATTTGGAACACAGAAGACGTGCATATATCAGTGTTTTGCCAGCATCACTGAGACCAGTTAATAGTATACTGTTTCCTACGGATCTTTTCTTACGCCATATGGCAAACAAAACTGAAGAAAGAAATAAAATGACAATTTATAAACAATATAGCAATGCCTACATATAAATCATTAGTACCAAAAAAATTGCACTGCAGAGTTAAATGTATGGATATTGGAATTGTGGCTTGAACAAACTTTCATACAAGAATGCATCTATTTTTGTATTACATATATAATCATAATATTATGTTTGTTTCATTCTTAGTAACAATTTGTATATTGTTTCATAATTACTGCAGATATTATGACATAAATTTATTTTAAATAAACAACACAATGTTTATAGGACTTTACAAATGGTACTGAGACTGTGTATGAGATTCATAGACATCATTAAAATGACAAACAATATTTTCAAAAATCTGTACAAGTACATCTAAGAATGTCTCTAATTGTGCAAATGATGTCTATAAATCTCATGTTGTATATATAATTAAATGTGTAATTTATTGGTAACTTTAGCTAAACATATTTTTAGTTTTGCTAAGTACAAAAAAGAACTGTGATGTTATTTTGAATAACGTGATAATAAATAAGCAGAAAATACAATTTGTTGTTTCAATTAGACACTACTACAAAGTACGATGAAATTTTTAATACATAAAACATGAAATTACTGACTTGGACATATGCATATAAGCATAAGGAAATTATAACCTATAAGTATTGTATTTGATTACCTATGGTTAGTACAATCGCAATTACAGCAGCTAATATGCCCATCAATTGCGAATCCACATTGTGATCAGTGAGTGGCTTTACATATTTTTCCATCGTGATAGTTTTCTCCTGTATTTACTTCAGCCACCTCGTGGACATACGTGGATTATATAGAGTCACATCTGTAATTGTGTACGTTATACTACCAGTTCCACATAATATCACCATAGATAAAACATAAGAGACATTTTACATTACGAATTTCCGCGTCTCACATACTACTATACCGACTGAGATTTGGGCATAGGTGAGAACATTAATGAGATACTATTCAGTCGGTTCTTCAGGTCTCGCTGTAGATGCAATAAGGTAGAAATCCTTATTCACTTTGGGTAATGTAGGTTGCATTTTCTGCTTGTGCATTCTGCTGCCACTAAATGTTAATAGATGTCAAGCTACTATACATCCATTTCTATCATTTGTAGATCACAAGATTATCATAATTCTTTTAGAGCTCTAAGGGAGAGTTTTGGAAAAATGTAAGAATAATTTAGGGGGAACTTAACGAGTGTCTACAGAGAGTTTAGGGAGAATGTGAGAACCTACGTATATCTTAGGGAAAATCTGTGAAGAATTTATGGAGACTCTAAGCTTAGCCTAGGGAACCCTTATGAAAAATTTAGGGACAATTTGAAGATAGTTAAAAAGAGCTTAGATAAAGTCTAAAGAGCGATGTTGTCATTAAACATTTGGTCAATTTGACAAAAAGGCTGTCGAATTTCTCACGCGTGTTTCACTGTCAAGTGTACCCATAAGACAAAGATAACAAATAGCGATAAAGCAGAAGTGATTAGTAAATTCACTTCAGCGCAAATGGTTTTCTCGCCGAAGAAAAAGGAATGTTAAAAACACTGTTGTCACGGTCACGGTTATTCGAATCGTTTTAACGAAGGGTCGTGCGTTTCCATATTCGGTGGACGGCGAAAAAAAGGGTTTTGTGCGAGCAAGTTTCGCCGCTATCAGATCCTTCTGTCGGCAACGTATCCGCGAATTTATTGCTTCGCTTCCTGGCACAGGCGGGAGAGCACGATCTCTCGCCGAGAATTCCCTTTAGGATAGCGCCTTGTCTGTCAATTCCTCGCTATGGTCAAGACACTTGGTTCCCCTCATCGATTATCTGTCCTCCCTCGAGGTTTCCATACAACCAGAACGCTCCTTGGGCCCGCTAACCAGTTCGCGCTCGTGAAATGTTTGGAATCTCTTTTATCTTATCAATTCGAATTCTTTGCTCATTTTGCTCGTATCGGTATGTGGGAAGAGTAACATACGAGCCTCCCAGAAGTCAAATTCATCAACTTGTTCTATATCTCTCTTAACTTCATTGTATTGCAAATAATTACTATTTTAGACATTCAATTGATCAGTACGAAAAGTCCTTTCATAAATAAAGGAATCAGTTCGATAACAGTTAATAAGTTGCAGTAAATTTTGTATATCGTAGCAATCTGACAACGGAAACATCTGGACGTGTTTTTTAAACTGTTCCATCAATTTATTCAGATTGTACTAAATTAATTCAATGAAGGATCAGTTCGTTTGTCCACACTCATCGTTAATAGCGCAATCTGCAGTATCTTGACACGAGACGTACGGACATTAATAGCATGTCTCGAATGATCTTGATAAATTCGCGAGCATGTTCTTAATTACCTCATGTATCTTTCATTATTAAACGCGTATCAATTATCATCGAGTCGATCGAGTCCTTTGAACGGCGGGCGAGAAGATGATGGGTTCCATTATACAAATGCATTCTGCTTCTATGCAGTGTAGACCGTATGTCATCTTCGCAGATTGTACTCCTTAATTAGCGTAATGTTAGATCGTCTCGTCATTTGAGAACCGACCATATATCAGATAACGTCATTTCGGTATGCTTTCTGAAGATGGTATCCTCGTTAGTGCAGTCGCATGCAATATAGATTTATTTCGACTTGATGATCACCGACTCACGCACCCGAGTGTTCGAATAATAAATTAAAACATGCGATTTGCATGAGAGACAAAGAGGAAAGAGATGCTACTTGCGGACATAGTTAATTATTCTTTCGAACCTTCTAAGATAAAAATTTGGAAATTTAAAAATTTTATTAGATTCGATAATTGTTCCTGTCGGATATTTATCGATGTATTATTTTATGTTGTAATTACAATCTTATTAGAAATTTAATTTCCGTCAATTTGAAACACTTAATTTTACCCTTAATAAATTTTCGAATTTTTATATCGAGGAATTGGAAGATTTATTTCAAAATCATAAAACAGTTTACGATTCGTGATCATCAGTACATCGTCTACAGGAAGAGGGTCGAGCAGCAGCAAAAAACAGCGCAACTTGATTCACGGAACCAATGACTTAATGAATCGCGTTGCGGAAGCGACTCATCTCTTTAAATCTGCAATCAGTTTCAGTTCTTTATTACGATGTCCTTGGCGGGCGGCTATTAAGGCTCGAAAGATCTTCGATTTCCTCCACGGCACATGTATACTTTCTCCGTGCTTTGTCCCGTCGCACGTTTACCGATCGAATCAGAGTGAAAGGGGGGAAGTAGAGGAGGGGTTGGAGTAAGGGAAGGGTGAAAAAAATCGGGACACGTCGGATCGGGCTACCGTAAAAGCGAACGGGAAGATGGTAGCTGGCAGGAGAGCCTCGTGATAAAATGCACACAATGAGTAAACGGTAAATTCTCACCAAAATCAAATCCTCTTAAAAAACTATTATGTTGCATCCAGCAAAAAGAATAAAAATGTTGCAACAATTATTTGCGGAAAATTAAACATTTTTCTTTTAAAAATTTGCAATGCTTATTTATAATTAATTCCATACAACGATTCAAAATAATATACAGCATGGATGCAGTATTCAAAATGAAGCTAAATATACTCCATTTCAATTTTACAAATATACACAAGAATAAATTAATAGATATTGAAATTAAACAACTGAGTAATGTTTATAATATTGATTTAATGACTGGGAAATCTATTAACAGAAGTATCCTATGTATCAATAGAAGTAGATTAAAATATGGTGAAAATTTAGTGAACTAATTTCCTAATCTTATAAATGCTAAGAGTCACAAGATTTAAAGAAGACATATGTGTAAAGATAATTCTCTAATTTCTGAATCCCCAGAAGTAATGAACGATGTACCGAAAGATACGGAGACACGAATGAAGCAAGAATAATCGAATATAGATGGCGAACGCCATCTTGCGAAAGGAACATCTCGAGAGTAAGATGGACGTAGAGTAGTTCCAGAATAAGGGTTCGAAATATCAATAAGACATCGATAGTGTATCGATAATCGATTTCTGTACGAAATGCGGCTTTTGAGACTACTGTATACGGCAAGAAGATGAAGGGGGGTTGTATTCGTGAGAGGGAGGGGGTGAGAGCACGGTCGCGCCGATCGCAGTTTCTTATGGCGCGGTGGGACAGAAAAGATCCGCCGCAAAAAAGGACCGCCCTGGCTGCGTGGACGCGCAGAATCTGCAATTATATCGCAAAAAAGGAGCCGAGTGTCCGGGACAAACTGCTTCCTGGCCCGTAAACAATGCTGCCAAATAAGTCGGCGGGCATAAATCGTTGGTCGTGTTCCCTGGTTGGCTGGCTGGCTTTGGCTTGTGCTGTTTGGTCGGCGTGCTCGCGCGAGCAGCTTCCCAATCGCACGATAAAAAGCCAATCGATCGCTAAACTCTTTATTCCGCCGCTGAAAAGCTCGGCTGAACGAAACCGGGGAGGATGGGTCCTTTGGTTCAGGGAGATTCGGATTTACGAGTTCGGATATCGCGATATAGAGTTTCTTATTGGTATACGCGTCGACTGCGCCGGATGGATGTTGCTTGATATATCGATCGTATTTAATCGAGCTCGTAAGTAATGCCGTTGATCATCTTGCGGAGATCGTCGATTTTTAATGGAACTTTTGAAAATTTATATGCTTCTTCCTCTCTTTACAAATCACTCGTCGTGTAAGGGTACGGGGGGGTGATTAAACGCGATTTAAGGGTGATTTATAGAAGCGAGAGTGAGTTATGTAGTTACGTATGTACGGTTACTTTGTTGCAAGTAGGGTTAAAAGAAATCCGATGGTTTTTAAGGCGGTCAGAATTTAAGTAATGTTTCGTTTAATGAAGAGGTGTTATTCGAGTGATGACATTTATCGAATGATCGCATATTTTTCGTACGCTGTGACAAGAATTGATGTACTTTACTCGAGGTGCAATATTTGAAGAGTTAAAAGAAAATCACAGATCCATTATAAGCTAAACCAGTATTTATGTATTCATCCTTGAGATTCATATAATCATAAGTTTGATTATCTTTGCCAGTTCGCTCGTGTCTGGTTATTTCTTAATCGTGTACATATTACGTATTCATATAAGCCATGATTTACATAGCTCTTGCAAGGTATATAACCCTTTATAATCACGTGCACACATTATCTATTTATATACCCCATTTAACTCAACCCAATAAATATGGTTTACAGAAATTGTTGATTACACATTTCTCGACAAAATGATATCTTATTCAAACATCTCGTTTTAGACTACAAGGATTGAGCAAGAGAATATAAAAGAATATAAGAAATACTAGCTCATTACATAAATAATATCAGCACTTATCCCCAGCGGAATAAACAAGTAAATGTTACCACCGCTGAATCTTCGAATAAAAATCATAAGTGATTAACAGAAGTTGATCAGGTTTCGAAACTATAAAATATAAATTTGTATCGGCAAGCACTTAATCATGCATAATGAAAATTGCCATGGAAAAAGGAAATGAAAAGTTTAAATTGAGAGCTCGACTGTTCGTAATGGCTGTCGACGTGAACTTTTATTGGGGATCGATTTTCGCGTCTGGACAATTATCGGTCGATTCGCCGAATCGGGATACAGACATAAAATTTTTATGAGCTCCGACCGAGGCGTTTAATGTCGACGATCAGACTTCGGAATACTTAATTCATGACGTCGACATTTTTTGTTGGCCGTCTTGAAATGCGAAACTGAAAAAGAATATAATTGGATCTGTTGTTGTCGAAGGATCTCGCAATACTTCCCCCAAAGCCGCCAGATGAAATTATAACTAAAGGGTAATGGATCGGTATTTACGAGAATGACAAGGACATTCGTCTTAAATGAGTGCACAGATATGTTATATCAAAAATATCTGTACAATGGAATTTCTGCATCAAATATGAATGAACAGTAAATTTCATGATTAACAAAATCAAGAGCATTCGTTACCATTTGTAATTACAATTTATACCTTCTCAAATGTAGAGAAATTACCTATTCTATTGTTTTTCTTCGAATAAATTTTTGTAATAGAAAATATCCTTGTTATTTTCTTCTCGAGTGTTCTTTCTAAAAACTGAAAAAGATGTGGCAAGAAAAAATGAAGACAATCAGATTTACAATCATGTCCCTCGTTAAATTTCCAACACCCACCCCACATATTATCTCCAAAAAATTTCTTTCGAGCTCATCCTATCAAGCCTCCTCAGACCCCGTTCCGGCAAAGGTCGAGGCAACGACGAAATCCTATTAACTCCGTCCAACTTTCAACGATCATAAATTAACGTTTTATCCCGTGGGCCGATACACACGGTGCGCGAGAAACAGGCGTGAGATTATTTTAATGCTCGCTCGATTGAAATATACGTTCGATAGGCGATTCCTCTCGGAGGGTCTCGATAAACGAGGAACCTAATTAATCCGAGCGTATCGCGAGAGTCCTGGTAACGCGAATTCGAGTCAAGATTTGAACCCATCCGCCCTCTGCGCCGGGAAAAGCGGTGGCCGCGTTAACGCTTCGCTCGTAATTATAATGGTGCGGTTAATCTGATGGGATTAATTTTGTTCCTGGGGCCGACTCGAGGCGAGACCTCTTTCTCGATTATCAGGCGCCTGATGCTCGCACCTGGTTAACGCGCTAATGAATTCCCAGCATCGCGTAATTATGGGTTAAAGCGCGAAATCTCGCGCGAGCAACTTAAGTTTCGCTTCTCACCTTACTGTTTTTCTCTTTAACTTTTTCGTTGTTCTTTTTAGTCCGTTTGCGCGTTGTTCTCTTTCGCTGCTCGCAATGGCGTAAGTAGGTTGGGATTAGATTCGTGGGTCGATGGGATGCAACTAGGCATAAGGAACGAATGGTGAATTCAATATGCAGAGAATACAGCGCGTAGGAAACTCAACGCGTGGGGAACTCAACCCGTAGAGAATACAACGCGTAGAGAATTCAGCGCGCAGGGAACTCACCGCGTAGAGAATACAACGCGTAGGGAATTCAGCGCGTAGACAGTACAACGCGTGGGGAACTCAACCTGTAGAGAATACAACGCGTAGGGAATTCAGCGCGTAGACAGTACAACGCGTGGGGAACTCAACCCGTAGAGTATACAACGCGTAGGGAATTCAGCGCGCAGGGAACTCAACGCGTAGAGAATACAACGCGTAGGGAATTCAGCGCGTAGACAGTACAACGCGTAAACAGCACAACGCGTAGAGAATACAACGCGTAGAGAATACAACGCGTAGACAGCACAACGCGTAGGGCACTCAACGCGTAGAGAATACAACGCGTAGCGAACTCAACGCGTAGGGAACTCAGCGCGTAGACAGTACAACGCGTGGGGAACTCAACCCGTAGAGAATACAACACGTAGGGAATTCAGCGCGCAGGGAACTCAACGCGTAGAGAATACAACGCGTAGGGAATTCAGCGCGTAGACAGTACAACGCGTAAACAGCACAACGCGTAGGGAACTCAACGCGTAGAGAATACAACGCGTAGCGAACTCAACGCGTAGAGAATGCAACGCGTAGACAGCACAACGCGTAGACAGCACAACGCGTAGACAGCACAACGCGTAGGGAACTCAACGCGTAGAAAATACAACGCGCGGCGAATTCAATATGCAGAGAATACAACGCGTAGGCAATTCAACACGTGGAGAATGCAACGCATAGAGAATACAACGCATAGGGAATTCAACGCGTAGAGAATACATCGCTTGGAAATTAAACGCATAGAGAATATAGCGCAAGAATATTTGGCACGTGGGTATATAACACATCGAGTATTTAGCGCTCCGGGTATTTAACGCATCAGGTATTTAACGCGTGAGATATTTGACGTAGGGTATTTAGCGCGTCGAGCATTTAGCGCCCCGGATATTTAACGCGTCCGATAACTCGTCAGATATCTGGCATGTGAGACATCACGCCGAGTATTTCACTCGTCGAATATTTAACGTGTCGAGTGTTTAACGCGTCAGACATTTAATGCATCGGATATCAAATGTGTGGCGATCTAACGCATAGTATTCCATCATGTTGTATAAAGAGTATCTGTCGCGTGGCTATATAGTGAAGATCTAAAACACCCCTCTCCCCGTCCAAAATAAAAGTCCTAGTTACGCCAATGCCTATAAGCTCCTTTTTGCTCCTTCTGTTTTGGCTGAGAAATAATTACACCGGCAGCGAGCCGATATCCGGTTACGACTTGACACGAGCTCGTTCCTCCGCGCACGGGTTATCATAAATTATTGGTCAGCAGAAGGAATTCCTTTCTGCAATCGAACTTTACGATCGGGCTGCATCGCGCCGCTTATTGAGACGCTGCTTTGGCAAACGTTAACAAGGATGCAATGAAACGAGCGGACCTGCTCGGAGGCCGCCTGTTAAACGGTTTTTTGCAAGCCCATACGGGAGAAGGTACTACGGGGTTAATTAAGGGTTCTTTTTCTAAGGGCGTTTTGTTTGGCCAGTTTGGTCGCGAGTTTTCGTGGCTCCGATGGATCTCGAGATAAGTAGAGTGTTTATGCAAATAAATGTTATTTGTGGTACTTTGCGTGTTGCTCTTCCACTGAAACATGATCACTCTCTTAGACATTAAAGGAAAAATGAACTAAAAATTGTTTAATACCTTTGCTTGATTGAACTAGTTATAGGTTAACTTTGCGATATATTTTGGAATTATTCATTGTTTTTTGCAAGGATTCTGTAAGAATATATATCGAGAATTTTACAGTATATATCTACAAGTAGAATATTGATTTACACAAAAACAATTAACTAATAAATACAATTCCTCGAGTTAGTCGATCTACTATAGTGAAGTCTCGTTAACTGACCGCTGGATAAGAGAGCGTCCCCACCACTTGCTGGAAATGATCGCTTATTTGTACACGACAGATGTTACACGTATATTAAATTCATCTTCATGAGATTTTACGTTGATTTTAAAACATTCTGCATAAAATATTGCAATGATAAATTTTCGATTAATTCATTCCCCTATTAAAAACTACTCTCCCCGTCGACAAGTTAATAAACATTATTCATAAATTTTTAGCAGGTGAATATAAAGCGATACATGATGCCTAAAAGAAAACATAAACGAGTTGAACGATGACGAGGTAAGAACGCACGGAAAGTCGCGAACACCGGACATCGTTTTTGAAAGATTGAAGAATCGAAGTATAATCAGTTACACGTCATTTTGCCAGGTAATTTCTCTCGATTCCATCGTGCAGCGGTCGTTAAAAAGTAACAGGAGGGCGTGGAACGGAATCGCGGTTAATGGTCGATTTACGCGCGATAAAGTCGTACACCGGAGAGGGCAGCTTCGATATATATTAACGCGCGATCCGTTTAGTGGCAATTACAGGCTAATTCGCGCCTTCGTAAATCAGACGTTGATTCGCGGATCTGTGCCACCCTTTTTCACCGACGTCCTACGTGACCGGTTTTGATGAGATATTACAAAGATACACCCTAGCTGTTCTCGGTTACCTTATCTGATTAACGACGCATTTCCATCTTTGCCGACGGTACGTTAACGAGAGACGTATTGCCCCTAGAAATCTCGTCGATTTAAATTAACACATTTGCTACCCGCCTCCATTTATTAAATTGTCTGTTACCTGGAGGGTATACGTCAATGTTTTCCGTAGTGAAACCCGAGATAGTAGTATACTCCATTTTTGGAATTTGGGAATTTGGGGATGTAGAGATGTGGGGATTTGGGAATGTGGAGGTTTAAGGATATGACAAGTTGGGGATGTGGAGGTTTAAGGATATGACAAGTTGGGAATATGGGTATCTGAGGATGTGACAATTTGGGGATGTAGGTGTTTAGGATTGTGGAGATCTGAAGATGTGAGAATTTGGAAATGTGAGAATATGGAGATGTGAGGATCTTAGGATGTGACGATTTGGGGACATAAGTATTCAGAAACGTGACGATTTGGAGATGTGATGATATAGGGGTATGAGGATCTAAGGATGTGAGAATCTGGAGATATGTGGATTTGGATATATGAGAATTTGGGAATGTGGAGATCTGAGAATGTGTGAATTTAGGATGTTAGAATCTGACGATGTGAGGATTCAGGCATGTGGACATTTGGGATATCGTGAATTTGAACAAGCGAGTATCTGGAGATGTGAAGATAGATGTGATTTTTGAAAACGTAAGAATGTTGGGATTTGAAGATTTGAAGAACTGTGAAATTAGAGAATTACAGATTTGGGTTAGTAAGGGTTTACTCAATTTAAAAATGTGATTTAGGAATTTAGTAGCCATTTGAGTGTAGGGATTGAAACTGGAAAAAGGATGTTCACATTTGAAAACTTGTGAATTACAAAACGTATCAAATGTAATTCTCTCATCCTACCTCCCATCATCCTGTACCTCACAACATTCTAAACCATCTCACGAACATTTCGAGTTAAAGGACTCGGATTTTTCTTTCATCCCCATCCCCAAAATCTCGCAGTCCTCCAGCCGACATAAAGAGTCAACTTTGTAACAGAACCGATCATAAAAATGTCGTTCCCGTATCCTTCCTCTCGTACGAACATAAATCTCCCGTCTGGATGAATGCAACCGGCAGGGCATAACCGCCTAACAGGGCCCCATGAGAACAAAGTCTGGCCATTAAAATCGTTCTCTCCTCGACAAAGTAGCTTTTGCGAGATCTTTCGCGGACATTGATGCTAGGGCCGCTAATAAAATGTTACAAATTCGTTGCACGGAGGGTAGTTTATGGCGCGTGTGAGGCCTTCATCGAATGAATCCGGCTCTTTATAACCCCGCGGGTTTATTCCTCCGTTTTGTGGTCTGTGCTCTAACGACGGTCTTTGCTGCTACGACGTGTGGGTTAAATCGATTTAATTCGTGCGAGATGAATCGAGATAAGTCGAGATTCATGGCAGGTTAAGCTTTTACTGGCTCGTACGTGACGGATATGTTTTGTTGCTCGTGTTACAAAAGAACTGGTGATGCGAGGCAAAGATTATATTTCTAACTAAAATTTTTATAGATCGAATAGATCTCTGGGATTTGGGATCGTTTTTTGAAGGTATCTTACCTTCGTAATTCGTTTTACATGTATGTATTTAGATTTTCTGAAATTCGGGAACAACGGCCATATATGTGGACATTATTTTTTTTCTAATATTTTCTTACTGCTTCTGTAATTTGTTTCGTTCAATTGTTATTAACTTAGAATAAGGAAAATATAATTATATAAGAAGATTGGATCGTTCCTTATTCTAACCTCAAATGTTGGGGTTGTACATACTCAGAAGTTTCAAAACATTCGATCTGCAACTTTTCACGTTTTCATTTTGAAAACATTCCCTGAAAATTTGATATTAATTCGAGCTAAACTGACGAAGTTACAAGACTTTTAAACGTGCTCGAAGCACGCTCGCAGTAAATGCGTACTTTTTATCAAAGCATCTCTAAAAACACTGGATCGATTAACTTCAAACTTTGCAAGCTTGTTTCACAGATAAAAATCAAACCTTTTACCTGTAGCTTTTGCTCTTTTTGCTTAATTTGCCCCTTCGAGAAAAACTTTAATTAGCAGTTGAAACTGTTCTCCTTATCAGCGTTAAAAAAGACCAGTAATGAAAACGTGTTTTTAAATAAAACAATTTCTATTTAACCGGTCGGAGAATCATGAAAACGTATCGGATCAGTCTCATCGTTTAATGTTGTTTCGCTTAGCGGAAGGATTTCACTCAACCAGTATAGAGGGTCATATATTTTGACAGTTATGGCGGTTCTTAACGATCAGGGATTAATTTTTATTGCAGCGTCTCAAAATGAAACCCCTAAGTCTGCACAACGAAGAATCTCAAGTTGCTTTATACGTTCCCATAGAATACATCGTCAACGTTTTCATGTAGCTTTTTATCCTCCGTTTTAATGTTCGGCAATGAAAACTGTATAGGGTGATTTTGAAATAAACGACAAATTTAAAGTTTTCCGCTTCTTTTAGTCACTTTTCATTCTTTTAAATCTGTCTTTTAATCATACTTTTAATAACAGCCGCCATGAGAGGGTTCTTTGTTAGACATTTTAATATTATTTTAGAAATTGTTCAATATTACCTTCAGTAAAAATAACAATCACAACTTTACTTAAAGTTAAAAATATTAGAAGGCAGGTAGTTACCGAGCGGTGCATTAGACAGCGGGGCGTTAGAAGGCGTACAATTAATAAGCAGATCATTAAAAAGTGGATTAACTCAGCAGGAAAGTGAAACGTTCTACGTCGCCATTTTCTCGGTGGAAAACCAGATTTTCTTCTAAATGTACATAATGCCTTCGATAAGGGTTGATACAAAAGGCAGGTGATGCTTTTTCGTGAGAAAGTTCACGTAACGTCGATCTTCCGAAACATCTTCCTCGCAGGTGGTGCGTGAGTCTAACCTCCCCTTTATTTCACCAAGAAACGCAACGAACCCTTAAGAAACCCCAATCTGGATCCTCCTTTCTCGCGAGGAATCCAGATTTCTGGAAATTCTATATCATCTCGTCAATGCCGCTTTGTCGTGTACGGAGTGACACGGGGACCACGTACGGACGCCATTGTCGAGTTTCGAAAGGATTTTCCCCCTTTCTTGATCGGATCCTACGAAAATAGGGTTGGAAAGTTGAGCTCCTTGTTCCCGGTTATTTGGAAATATTGATCCGTTGTTTGATCTTGGTCGGTCTAAATATTGATTGCCTTTGATCGGTTTAAAAATTGGTACCCTTTGATCGGATTTCGGGGGTTGTAATTAGCAAATTCCGAAATACACACTTAATGTGCTATTATTCAATTACTGATTACTGTAGAATGTACAGTTTGGAAATTCAAAGCTTTTTCTATATTAATAGAAGATATTGTGTAAATTGATAATCATATTTAAAAAGAGCTTGTATTTAATAAATTGCATTATACATTGTATTACAAGTTGTATTATAAATTGTGATAGCAGGTCTCACAACGTTTCGATTAATTGAACCAATTCATTAAAATGAACTAATAACTTTGAAGAAAGAAAGAAAAATAAATTTAGAAAACACACTGAAATAAACACTGTACACATCAATGCAAATAAAACGTACACGTAGTGTAATAATATTATGTATTAAATGTATTAATAAAATTAATTAAAAAATTTATTTGTTGAAAATAAAAAATTACAATTTTGCTCCGAAGACCAAAATTTATTTCACGAAAGAAAAGTTAGAGAAATCAGAAACGTTGAAATTAGTTTGAAATCATAAAACATGAATTGTTCGAATAGCTTTTACCATAGAAACTTTGCTAGTGTACTCTATATAAAAATGACCGTAATTTTTACGAAGTTCATTGTTGGCGATCGAACGTGGACGCGAGATCAACTTTTTTTTACATTTTTACGGTCGAGGGACTCGTTTCGCTATCCCTTTCCGCCCCCGCAATTCTCGTCTAACGTAAACCCCCAATTTTCGCACAATGGAGCGTCTCGAGAGTCCTTATAAAAATTCGGGATACAATGAGGCTTTTGTCCACGGACTTATCCCATCCGTTCGATTGAACCGGACAATTTTTTTTTTCTTTTCCTCGACGACCCCTATACGGTGCACCGATTTCTCGTAAAACGTCCGAAAATCGGACACACTCGTGAAGAGGTTAAACCTTTTGTGAGAGAATCATCGTAGCAGCCATTCACCGGAACTTTTTTTCACCTTTTCCACGTACTACCCCGTTTTTGTGATACCGACGGGGAAAAAGAGAAAACGTTGCTAGTGCGAGTGGAGAAAAGAGTTTTATCTGTAGTTGCTAGCGGGAGGAAAGTTTTTTTAAATATTTCTGAAGTTCAGTGAGGATGATAGGGTTGTTTGGGGTGAATGAAGATTTAACAAATTTTTATTTTATTGGTGGATTTGGGGATGTGAGGATTTGGGGATTTGGGGATTTAGGGATTTGGGGAGTCGGGAAGTTCGGGATATGGAGAATTAGACATTTGGGGATTTAGGGATTTGAGGAGTTGGGGTGCTGGAGAATTGGGGAATTGGGGAGTTGGGCATTTTAAAATTTGAGGATTTGGAAATTTGGGGATTTAGAGATTTGGGGAGTTGGGAAGTTCGAGATATGGAGATTTGGAGATTTGGACATTTGGAGATTTAGGGATTTGAGGAGTTGGGGTGCTGGGGAATTGGGGAGTTGGGTAGTTGGGGATATGGGAATTTGCAGATTTGGGGACTTAGTATTCGAGGATTCGGTGATTCGGAGATTTGGGGATTTTGGAATTCGCTAATTGGAAGATTTGGGAATTACAGGATTTAGAAACTTGAGAATTTGAAGATGTGAGAATTTGGGGATATGGGGATTTTGGGATGTGAGAATTTCAGGACGTGGAGATTCGGGGAAGTGGGTAACACAGGATTTGAGTACTTAGAAATTTGTTAATATGGAGATTTGTGAATTAGGAAATTTAGGATCTTGAGAATGTAGGTACTTGGAAACTCGTTAACTTGAGGGTTAGAAAGTTCAAAAATATCGAAATCTGTGAATCTAGGAATTTCGAGAATTTAAGAACAATCTTGTTCAAGTTCAAATACTCAAATTTCTACATTTCCAGTCTTCCCAGCTTCCACATTTCCAAATTTCCAAAAATCACCCAATTTGAAGCACTGATACCGATAGTGATACGGTTGCAGTCAAACACCCCCATTTTCTCTAATACCTAAACACTCATCTCCCACTCAAAAGTGACAAAATAGTCATCCAGTAGCATCTATCATTCCGCAAATTGTCCACGTGCAGAATTCGACCCGAATTTCATTGAAAAATCCGCGGAGGCCACCAGGCACTCGTGCTGCCCAATTGGGTAACCGCGAGTACCGATATTCCAATATCCGCGGCATTCGAGGCATCTTCGCGATTGAAATTCCAACGACACCGCGTATCGGCGCCGACTGGATCTTTAAATCGTTGCTGTATCGGGGACCCGCAAAAATTTACGATACTAGAATCCGATAGAGCTGGGGAAGCGGCTTTGTAGAAACGAGCGGACCGGCTACTCGCAACAGATCACAGACAGGAAATCGCGATAGCTGTGGGGATAGCAGCGAGCACACCGCCAACTTTATAACATTTCACGAATCGGAAATGCAATATGGCCGGCGCACGTGGGCAGTTGCGTACAGTCGTGAGCAAATCTGACTGCTTTGGGATAAATATGACTATTAAGAAAAAGAAGCACGTATGCTCGTTTATTTCTATACTTTTTTAGTGATTCGAGACTTTGGGGTTGGGGATGGGTTACAAATTTGGAGATGGAGGAAGAATTTGGGGATTTAGGGATTTGAGAATGTGGGTATATGTTTAGGTAGTTTGGAAGTTGAGGATTTAATCAAGGATGTAGAAATTTAAGGGACTAAAGATATGAGAAACTAGAGATTTAGGAAATTAGATATTTTACTACATAAATCTTCAATACACAGAGTTAGTGGATCTACAGATTTGGGAATGTAGGAATTTTGAAATTTTGGTATTGGCGGACATGAGAATGTGGAAATTTTGGATTTAGATATTTTCAGATCTGAGGGATAAGGGATATGGGAATCTACAGATTAGGGACCTTTAAAATTTAGGGATGTATTTTAGGATCTTGAAATTTTGGAAAATTTATATTTGGGATAAATATCGTCGAATCTTGGGACTTTCGGGTTTGGGGATCTTTGAATTTAGATCACTTGTGGTATTAGAACCTAGGAATTTTGAGGTCCACTTTGGAGACATAAATGATTGGAGACGTAGAAATTTGAAGACATCGATGTTTAGTGCTCCTGGAGGTGTCACAAATATGGGTGTCATAGTCATTCGACACCGTATTGATTATCCTCCACATGAGGTCAACCATATGTAGTCTCTCACATATCAATGGATTTTAGGGAGCAGAGTTTGAAGATCTAGAAAAGAGACAGAGAAATGTGCAAAGGTTTCATAAAATTGTCATGGTGAAAATTGAGGAATATAAAAATTGCGAAGTGTAATATGTCCTAATCGAAAAGAAGTTGCACTGGAGTGTACACATGGAGTAGCGCCAGCACCACCCATATGTAGTCTCGCACATATCAATGGATATTAGGGAGCAGAGTTTGAAGATCTAGAAAAGAGACGGAAAAATGTGTAAAGGTTTCGTAAAATTGTCAAGGTGAAAATGGACGAATATAAAAATTGCGAAGTGTAATATGTTCTAATCGAAAAGAAGTTGCATTGGAGTGTACACATGGAGTAGCGCCAGCACCAACCATATGTAGTCTCCCACATATCAATGGATTTTAGGGAGCAGAGTTTGAAGATCTAGAAAAGAGACAGAGAAATGTGCAAAGGTTTCATAAAATTGTCAAGGTGAAAATTGAGGAATATAAAAATTGCGAAGTGTAATATGTCCTAATCGAAAAGAAGTTGCATTGGAGTGTACACATGGAGTAGCGCCAGCACCAACCATATGTAGTCTCCCACATATCAATGGATTTTAGGGAGCAGAGTTTGAAGATCTAGAAAAGAGACGGAAAAATGTGCAAAGGTTTCATAAAATTGTCAAGGTGAAAGTTGACGAATATAAAAATTGCAAAATGTAATATGTCCTAATCGAAAAGAAGTTGCATTGGAGTGTACGCGTGTAGTAGCGCCAGCTACTCGCAGCAGGCTTAGCGTAACGCGCGGCGTCCGTGGTTTCGCTTCTGCTCGTGAAATGAATAAAAGATGCTGAGCGGGCAGCATCGCTTACTCATTAACGTTCTTGGCCTTTGGAGAGCTAGCAGAGGATGGAATTTAAGCGGTAAACGCGACAGATGGAGAGAGAAAGAAAAAGGGATAAGGGGAGACACGTGGGCGACCCGATGCTTCGGCACATAATACGAATGCATAATTTCTCGTCGTGCCTCGATGTCCCGGTGAAACAGAGCCCCTATAAAGCGGCCGTTTAGCGTAATGAAGCTTAATGAAAGACCGTTTCCCTTCGAGCTGCTAAACTGTTTGCTGGAATCGAGATAAGCTGATAAACTTGGGGAATGTCGCGTTATACTGGGTACTGAATATGTTCTTTCACTTAGGAAAATGGGATGGTAAGAGAAGGAGGAAATGCTTTTTCGTTGTTTTCTAATGACAACATAATCGGTAAATTGTGTTAATGCAAGCTTAATGCGAGAGGTTTTAGCTGCTTTTTATAGGAAGCGAAACGAGAATCAATCACATGCACACGATTATCGTAAGTGGTCCTTTCACTGGGTGGATATTATGTGCTGCAAAGACGATCGTGCATTGAGGACTTCAAATTAGTGCTATATTCTATACAATATAGACTTGATAGATGTTTAAGCATATATTTTCTTTACGAATATATCATTACAGCGTTCATACACAAGTATTTACATAGACCGGTGAAATTTAAAAAATAAAGTTTGCAAATGTTAACAAGTTAAAATCTGAAAACTTGTACCAAATAAAGAAAATCAAAATGGAGGTGTTTGCAACGATATTAAAATGCATTGTAAATAAAATGAATCTCCGATTTCAGGGCAGAAATGAACGAGTCCTCAAAACTTAAACGTGGAAAAGATAGAAAAATTAGTATTAGCTTTAGCGCGTGAAGCTGAATTCGCAGAATTTAGTAAATTCTAGTGGCAAGTTCATCGATGGTTTCCGACGTTACAAGATGGAACACCAACGTCGACAACTGGCAGCACTACGATAACAGAGAACGGGAAGCCGAGCAAAAGCCTGCCAAGCGAGCAGAACGTGTTCGTCAAAGAGTTTCATTCATCCACGCGGCAAACTTCACTCGCATGGACACGTGTGCCACTAAGCCAGCATTGTAAACGGGGATTTATGCCCTTTCGGCGACACTCAAGCCTCTCTTTTACACGCTTCCTCCTCTTCCTCTGTTTTTCTCGTTAGCTCGTTTGCGACTGCTGCCTTCCGGACCACTTTGAACATCGTTCGTTCGTTTGTTTAACGTCGGTTTATTTGACCCGTTTCTCATTGCGTTATCGAAGGCCTGGTGATAATTTGTGTTTGCACGAGAAATTATTAATGGGTTTGAAAATTGTCTAATTCTCATATTTCTAAATTCTCAAATATTAGAATTTTTATATCCTCCTCAAGTTTCCAAATTTTCAAATTTCCAAATTTCCAAATTCCGTCATTCCCAAATCTCTAGATCTCCAAATCCCTAAACTCCCAAATTCACACGTTCCTAAGTTCCTAAATCTCCGAGTCTCTAAATCCCCAAAATCTCACGTTTCTAAATTGTTAAATCCCCAAATACTTACGTTCCCAAATTTCTAAATCTCCAAATTCTTAAATCCCCAAATTCCTAAATCCCCAAATCCTTAAATCCCTAAATTCTCACATTCCCAAATTCCTTAATTTTCAAATCTCTAATTTCCCAATTCCCTAGTTCCCCAATTCCCTAATTCCCCAATTCCCTAGTTCCCCAATTCCCTAATTCCCCAATTCCCTAGTTCCCCAATTCCCCAATTCCCTAATTCCCCAATTCCCTAGTACTCCAATTCCCTAGTACTCCAATTCCCTAATTCGCCAATTCCCTAGTTCCCCAATTCCCTAATTCCCCAATTCCCCAATTCCCTAATTCCCCAATTCCCTAGTACTCCAATTCCCTAATTCGCCAATTCCCTAGTTCCCCAATTACCTAATTTCCCAATTCCCTAGTTCCCCAATGCCTTAATTCCCCAATTCCCTAATTCCCCAATTCCCTAGTACTCCAATTCCCTAGTTCCCCAATTCCCTAATTCCCTAATTCCTCAATTTTTCAATTGCCGAAATCCCCAAATCCCCAAATCCCTAATCGAAAGATGAAAACCTAAATCGTACTTTACCGATGCACATAATCGTATATTTATCGAATCACGTGACCCCCGCCATTTTGTGCCTGCTGCCCCATCAAAATGGATGCTGATAAAAGTTTAAGAGCTTCTGGTCGATTTCAATATTCAATATGGTAGAATCGATGAAATCGTCAGAGAGACTACTTCCTGCAAGAAACAGTAGATGAGATAAGATCTTCTGCATTTAATGGTCCCGAACGTTTTTGCTGATACTCTTTTAGTTCGGCCATTGGACAAAAGGGACACTTTCGTTCCTCTGCATCGCATATTGACGTCCTCTTATCGATCGACCTCACATTTGGTCCTTGTGTCTCGATTCTCTCGCTTCCAAAATGTATTCATGCATACAAACAGTGACAATGGACTCGGTTTCTTGCAGTCTTATCGGGCTTTCTATCGCGTGCACAGAATACTATAATTTATCTCCATCTTCGGAATGGAGCTGCGCTACTTGGAAATCATTAGGGAAATTACATATAATAATGGTAATAACAACATAGTTGCTTTCTGTCAGTTAAGTTCTTGAATAATCGGCTTATAATTGAGGTTATGAAACATGCATCGCGGAAGGTACCTTCTGTTCAATGAGCCACGTCGAGTAATTAAAGTAATTATCGATAAATATCGTAGCGAATGCGATTTATTAATTCTCCTAGTTACTTCACTTTCCTGATTCAATTATTCGATATTCGACCCGCGATTTATGTAGAAATAGCTTTCACCATAATTGTGAAGCATGTCTTTAATAACTATTTACTCTCGCAGACTTTCATCACCTGTTACGAAATAACTTTGTTATGAAATTATAATAGCTAGAAAAATTAAAAAATCATGGGATTATTAGCTTCGAAAGTACCAAATATATAATTTTACATTTCTTCATAATAAATAACTACGTAACTATTATACACGTTTTAAAAATGAGTACATCATTTTATTTAATATTGAACACACGATATAACGTTCGATATCACACGATATTGATCTCAGCTTGATTATACTCCTTAGATCTTATGCTTGCATACACGGAAGATAAAGGTTCCATCTTGAATCAATTATTCAGAAATGAAACCCTACACGAAACGCCATGTCCCAAGAACTACCAGACATTTTCACTAACCCCATAAAATATCAATTCCGTTTCGGAAGATTAACCTCACGTTTTCCAAATGACTTAGTTATTCGAGACACGCTGAGAAATCGATCAGAACTCTCCCGATGGTACCTGATATATTTAAATTAAGGCAACGTGGGCGAACTACTTAACCGGGACAGCTTCTGTATTTCCTGGCCGCAGTTGCATCGCGCCATTTACGGTTAAAAGAATGATGATGGCGACCCGATCCTGCACGAGGAGCTATCTTAGATATCTCACTTGGTCTTGTTACGGATGCTACGAAGTCGACTTCACGGTTCGGTTCGAGTAAGCAACAGCAACGGTCGCGTGGGTGTACGAACGAGTATCGAGTAGCTGGTCACGGTCGTTTATTCCGCGTTACTAGGCACACTGCATTAAGGAGTAGTTTAATAAATTCAAGAGTGGACGACGCGCGACAGCGCCAGCTCTTCGCTTGAGTTACGAGCGTATTTCGATTCGTTTCTGTAACCGGAAGCTGCCTCCTTGGGACACGCTTGTGTGACTCAATCGCGAGACGTCGAACTTGCTTCGTTCTTGAAAATTAATGACACGTGACCGTTTTCTAAGGTTATTCTTGTCGCGACAGTTTATGCGTTAGTTGATGTGGACTGTTTGCTGCTGAGTGTGGTTTTGGATATTTGGGATCTTGGGGTTTCAGGTTTGGGATGTGGGGTACTTGGGATTTTGGGACACTTGGAATTTTGGGACATGTGGAACTGTGGGACATTTGGAACTTCAAGACACTTGGAACTTATGACACTTGGATCATTGAGGCAATTAGAATTTGGAGCACTTGAAGCTTGGAGTGTTTGGAATTTTGGGACATTTAGGATTTGAAATATTTGGGAATTGGGATATATGGATGTATAAGACATTTGGAACTTGGGACAGTTGCAGCTTGGGACACTTGAACGTTTGGAACATCTGGAAGTCTGTGACACTTGGCACTTTGGTACATTTAACTTTTGAGACATTTGTGATTTGGAATATTTGAGATGTGACATACTTGAAATTTGGTACATTTGGAACTTGGAATATTTGGAACTTAGGGACATTAGGTTTAGATTTTGGACTTGAGTACTTAAAATTTTGTATACTTGGTATATGAGGTATTAGAGATTTTCACAGTTTAGAATTTTGAAAAGCAAAGTCCACAATAAAACTGTAAGGGTACAACAAATTTCTATACCACCTCTCTTGATACTCTGAACCTCCCATCTTACCCATAATCGTTCTTACCCTTCTAGTATCCCTTACAATATAAATGCCATGTCATAGTATTTTGCTAGAAAACACCCTTGTACCCGAAAGACAGTGTAATTGAGACTTCCGATGCACAAAATGACAGAACAATCAACTCTGTCACGTCTTTGCCTTCTCCAGCAAAGATAACAAACATTTTCTTTGGTTCGAAGTATCATCCACTCGGAAGGATCCATTTAACGAATAATCGAGGCTGCGCTTGTTCTTCGAGTGCAAGGAGAAAAAAGGAGGCCTCTCGAAGGTTCAGCAACAATGGATCCTCATCGTTCTCCCTTGTGATTCGATATACGTTTGATGGACGTGAAGATGGCCAGGCTTTCTTTAACCTCGACCCCTCACGTCGAGAATCACCTTCTTCTTCTTCTCGACTTCTTTTTTTTACTAACTATCACTGAGATATCACCTGCTGTTTAGAAAGCCGACCTCGAAATATTGACTTCGGGGGAAGAATGATTTACAAGATGATACGTGTATCGTGTTGATCGTCCACATCTCGTGATGATAATAATGACTCTTTCACGTGATCGTTAATTGTTAATGATGGGTTTCAATTTTTCTGTACGATGTTCGTCTAAATTGGTTCTTTATCTTCTGACATGCTATTTGGAAACGAGTTGTTTAGAGAGGACGTTGCTGGATATGATTAGTGCATTCGACCACATACTGCGCTCATTATTTTTCAGACTCCGTTTAATATTCTTACATTAAAATTCTTAATTCATAGAATTAGTAGACAGCTCATTTCAGGATTGTTCACATTTTTATGTTACTTTTTTAATTTTTTATTTGGAATGTCAGTGAAATCTGCATACGTATTCATTCTTCCCTGTATTTTTAAGTTATACAAGTGCATAATTTTAACAGAATCAAAATTTTACATAAAAAAGTATAGTGATTCTTCATGGATGAAAATTTCATGTTCCATTAAGAACAAGAATCGTAGAAAACAGTGGGAGTAAAAATTGGTTTCCATTGAAAATATCATCACGGCTAAAACGATAAAAATCGAGAATGACGTAGTTGGACGTAGCACCGTGCGTATTAATTCGCACACCGGCGGTGGTGCGTACGATGATTCACATCGGTTCTTTGACGGTCGCCGTTCATGTCCCCGACAGAAAGATTCGCGGCTCCGCGATCCCTCAATCGATTCTTCAATAATGAAATTCCACGGTGACGTTATCGTGTAGGAAATGAGTTACGTGATTGTCATACGTCCTGCGAGTACTATGGCAAGATGTCGAACGTCCTTTCGAGGTTGCTGCTGCTGCTGCTGCTGTTGCTGCTGTCTATTGTAAGCTGTCCAGACACGGAGCGCTTGGGAATAAGATTCGTGATGGAATTCATCGTTACTGTCATTGTTCGAAACGTTTGATGCCGAAGACAATGATGGAGGGATGGAAGATGGCAGCTCGAGCCAGTGGTTCTCTCTTTCGTTTCAAAAATTCATTATTTCAGCCATTATCATTCGGATATTTTATACAGATAAGATTTGTATCAAAATAATTTTCAAAAAGGACAATACAGAAATGGGAAAGAATAAGAAATTTTCTATTCATAAAAAATTTAAGGATGAACCTCCACTTGGCAGAAAATTACACATACAATACCATTCATATTTATTCCAACAACCATCGTAAAAGAAGGAATAAACATTCCGGTCCTCCTATAAACATAGATCTGCATTTATCGATCTTCAATATCTCCCGATCGTAGAGATGAATAATCAGACGTCTCCATCATTCCTCTGTTCCACATTTTACATCGAAATAATTGCGTAAGGATCAACGATATTCGTAAATCAAGATGGACCAAGTTTAAACTTGTCCCTTATAAATAGAAACGTCAAGATGTTCGGTGGGACGGTAGAAAGGGGGGCGTAACTGCCCCTTCTGTCGCGGTGGAAGAAAGGGCGAAAGAAGTAAGAAGTCGGCGAAGTAAGGGCAAACGAAGGAAGAAAGAAGGGCCACTGGCGAAGATATTTCATCACGCGACATCTGCATATTCCTATATCAAGCAGTGGCGACTCGAAAACCAAAGAAAACGGCGCACACGTCGAAGAGTTCGAGGGGGCGGAGAGGGGCATAAAGTATCCGTGGAACGATCGTAAAGCATGTGATATCATCTTCGTGGCCGACCGCCAGTTGGGGGCTTTGTCTCTTTGTGAGTTGTGTCGTTGCATTGTCTTCCGGCCGTTCTTTATGGGCCCCGAATCTTCGGTTGTGCGCCAATAGCGCAAGAAATCGAAGGGCAACCCAGGGACAGTGTGGATTCTTTCTTCGTTTAGATGTGGACCAACTTCAATGCTGTACTGCTTTCATAACTCTTTCGTCGCTTATTAAGTTGCTACGGTACGTCTTTTACTTATCTCATGTAAATTGTCAAGGATTTAATAATAACACAAGGATTTAATAATAATTACAGCAATGACCTAATTGATGTACATGGATCGTATATCGTGTATGGGTGCATAGGGTAGTTTAGGTGATACTTTCGAATTCATCGATACTATATCGTGGATATTTTAGTACTGTTAAAAATCATTAATCTCAAATTCCTAAATTAACAGAATTGAAAATTTTGGAATTTCAATCTTGTCTATTATAAAATTTATACAAATACAAATATCACACTAATTGCTTTTACGCGATGCTTGGATGAAAATAATTCTAACGAATTCTGCAACAGCGTATGGGAAGCCAACTTCCTGTCGATTAATTCGCGACCGCAGTCCGGTATAATATCGAGTGGAGGTTGCAGCGCATATCAAGCACCCATATCACGAAAATTCGCATTTCAAGCGAAAATTATGCGCTCTCGAAAAATCTTTCTTGGAGAGTACATCCGCGTGTCGTGGCGCGTTTGATCGTCGGCGCATTTGAAAGTAAAATTCATTCGACCAGGATGAGAGTTTCTTGCCATTCCGCGCGCCCGTGTGATTCACCGTACATGTACACACGGACGCGTGGTCAGCGCGTTACATTGAACCGCGTGTCCGTTCCTGGTCGCTTCGCTACCATACCTACGTTTCCATCAATCCGGCTTGACATGCAAATAATTCGTGGAAAAAATCGACCGACCATGCTGCCAGGACGTTACAATTAATCACGTGACCGTGGCGCAGCCACAACATCGCCGTCCAGCTACCGAAGTCACAATTTGTTATGGCTGACAGGGTCCACGGTCCCCTGAGCCCATCGACAATGCATGCTTTTTCTTCACTTCACCGTCGACGATCCTTCGATTCGAGCTGCGACGTCTCTTCTCTTCCGCAGCTGATTTTCAAAGATCTCCCTGAATTCCCAAGGGACGACGATACACTCCGCTCCAACACACGCTCTGGATCTCGTATCGAACGGTTTCTCTCGAGATGGACCCCGATTGTTTGGCCCGATGTTTTTAAATTTTAAAAAAGGCAATGGTGTGCAGTGATTCGATTTAATATTTGGATACTGTGGTATAAACATGGTGATGGATGTTCGGAGAGCCCTTGGGAAATGTATTAGACACGGGACAGAAGGTACGCGCATTAAATTTTCGAATCTGGTAAGTAACGAAATTTATTATCTCAAATAGTCTATTATATAGATCCTATAAAATAACCTCGAAACATGTACTTTACTCAAAAAGTTCTCGAGCAAACATCGAGTATATACATTACCATGAAATGCAAAATAAAATTGTTTATAAAACATGAAACGCCAAATTCCCCTTCACCGAAAGTTAAATAAAACATTGTATCCAGGTCTTAATCGAAATTTAAACAACGAAAACAGGAATAATTCACGTAACCTACACCAGTCTGGAATAAAGTAGTAGAACCGGCGAGGCACGGACACTAACCACATGGCACTAACCAGGATACAATAAGGTACGGTTATAATCTATAAACGGGTAAATTTCCCGGTGCATCCTGGCGATCCTGTTCTCCTAGGCAGCGCAAGTAGCGAGAGCAACGCGACGGTGCATACATGTGCATCGGCGTGCATCCTACGTGTATGCAACATTGACCCGGACATGGCCCTCGCTTGCTACCGTGTAACGTGCCTCTCGTATGCATACACGTGGGTTCGAATACGCTCTCGTGCTGGTTCGTTGTGAAGAAAAAAAAAAGTAACGGCAAAAAACTAAAGGAGAAAATAAAAAAGTTGCCCGCTATACATCTATAAGCATACCACGGCGAGAGCGGGGTCCTGTATGGCCACGATAAAGTTCCGTGTTCGCCGTGGAGGCTTCGTCTGGAACAGTTGCAGATATACGATCACGAAAGCCTCCTCGCCACCGTACGCTTTCTCGGAATATTGCGTCGGGCATATCGCATCGGACGATTGTTTCTGACCGCATTAAGATCCACGCGATATTTGCCGGAGTGAAATATTCGCGTGGGTGGCTTTATAGAAATATTTCGTCCCCGTTGCTGGCGAGGAGGCAGCTGACACCGTAATCTGAAATGCGCGGTTTGATTACGTGACGCGTTTTATCGGCGTGCTCGCCGGGGAGAAAGGTATGCTCATTGTGTCGAGGATGCTGGCGAAAATCGAGGACGGTTCGGACTTGCATATCTCTTTTTTTCCTCTTTCCTTTAAATGCTAATGTCTTTAGAATTATTTTAAATATTTTGTCGCCATATCCTTTTGTCGCGTCTTCTCGGTTTTGAATCAATTACATTTGTATATTTGTGATATCGTTCTAGTGTAACTATGACGCAAAAGAATGTTTTCTGGAGACAAAGTTGGAGAGCGCCCTTAAGTCTCACCTATTACACACACATACTCTGGATGCACATATTCTACTCTGTACACCTAGCACGTTAGTTTCAATCAATAGTTGAACAACTTAGAGAAACGATGCACGTGTAATTTCGTTTCGTTTCATGCATACTTTCTGCAAATTATAGAATTCTAAATCGTGAATTAGTTGAACATATGATGAAATACTAATTCAATTAATTTTTATAAAGTCCGAAAGCCCTTAAAGATCAAACCTTGTCAAATGTTTCATCTGTCTAACTGTACGAAGTGATTGCTTAACGGCCGTTCATTTACCGATAGTTCACTTATCTGGTCTAAATCAATTCAGAACTTCTTGTAGTTGATTTTACTTAACTCTTCAGTTTCTTTAAAGCTCCCCTACATGATACACGATCCCAGTAATCTTGAAACCGGTATAGAAACTCTAGATTCTAGGTTTTCCTTGGCTTGTGAATCCATTAATCAGCCCGGGTCAATATCAATAATTTAAATATTGACTCAGCCCCCCGCGTACACGACGGTACGCGGAATGAATACGTACGTGCGCCGCAACGGAACAACCTGGAAGGTTTACCGATCAAGATTAATGCATTTATATGCATCGATAGCAGGATCGGCGCCTTAGAGCGTCGCACGCTGTGCGTGAATGCACGCAGGGATGAAGATAAATATTTGTACTGACGAGTCAAAACTCGCGGTTACCGCAATCAGACGTCTATTAGTTTGCGATGACTTTGAAACGATCGGTTGCTTCTCTTCTTTCCGTCCCTTTCTTTCCCTACGTTTAACCCTTTGCTTATACCAGGTTTTTCCTCGGTGAATCGGCCGCGGGACAAGCGGATTCATTCAAATGTAAATCACTGTCACCTACGAGGGTCCGTGGAATATCGTGTCGATCCTTCACGATCGATCCCTCACCCTGCATGCAAACGAGAACGGTGTTTATACTGTTTTCAGGGGGATAAAAACCGGGAGACGAATCGTTCATCCACGTGGCCACGTTTCTCTTGCCGCTCCTTCCATTTCTCGATCAATTCCACGTGATCTGTCAAGGATGCACAACCAAAATTTTTACGTTAAATAATCGACAGCTCTTCAGACATTTTTTTACTCTTTATTTTATTCTGAACGAATTTTAACCCTTTCGATCCTGTACTATTACTGAATTTATATTGTATTAATATTCTTGATATTATGTAGGAGTACAGTAATGATTTTATTTACATATCTAAAATGTTTCATATTTTTCATCGTCTATATACTTTTCTCGAGACACTAACCTTTCGTTGTACAATTTTCCCAATTTTTGAAAAAAATGCATTTTTAACCCTCACAAGTAATATTAGTAAGAAAATAACAATATATAAACATTTTCAGAATTCATTGAAAGGGAAGATTGTGACTTATTTTTAAGTGTTGTTATAGTAACTTCATTAATATACTTCAATTGTTTATACAAATATTTATCTTTATAGAACAGGTACATATTTCCTATTCACATTAATTAAGAATATGATTGTATCTTCCACATGGTAAATGTTTGTATTCTAATTGTTACATAAAATTTTCCAGTAGTCTCCGTACTTTCATACGTCATGAATATATAAATGCAATTCCATCGGTTACAATCAGCGAAGAGGAAGGCAAGTTAAAGGATATTCAGAGTATCATTGCGATCCGTCAATTTCCGTTTTGAAACACGTAGCATGTTGAGTTAATGAATATTCGAACTGCAAATGTCGAGTGTCATCGACTGTCTCTCGGCTAAAGTAGGCCCGTCTATACGACTCGAATCGATTATAGGTGTAAATAAAAGAGTTATCCCGCGTCTTCTTCCCACGGCTCGTATAATATTGATAGATGAGCCGCAGCCATCACGATGCTACGAAAAAGGGGGATCTAACGTTCGAATTTATCAAAATCATTTTGATACCTACTCGGCGCAGCATGACGTCACACGTCACAGCAGTATTCCGGCTGATCCGTCATTAAGGAATTTGCATACGCCAATCAGTCAGTGGCGGAAGGATTAGGATAGCTTTCTTTTTTTCTCGAAAAGGGATTTACATATTTTCTTACCATCCCTCCGGGAACCTATTCGTAACGAGCGTCAAGGAGTAAATGTTTGAACACGGAAACCTTTCAGGAAAGTGCAAATAGTTTTTTTCTTCCTTGGAGAGTGAATTAAATTAGCGAGGAAAATTTCTTTGCACGTAGATGTGACACTTGATTTGAAAAATTGAAGTTTGAGAAAGAATTGAATTTTTGATAGAATTTTCGATACGTTTGATATATGAATTATAAAGTGTTTATAAATTGTAATAAATGTTTGAAGAACATTTATGACCGAGCTAGTTCACTTTGAATAATCCGAAAAAGAAATTTCCTAGCCAACTGAATGTATACGAATAGATCTAAATAACAAATTGATCGATGAAATCTGCACGTTAGTCATGCGAAATTCTTCGAACGACGTTATGGTTGCATCTATGCTGGTGCACGTTTCATGAGAAATAAGCTTCGTGATCACCTATGGTGCCCTTCTTCCCATGTAATCACGATGTCACGTCATCAGATGAGGCACGAGGCTTGGTTGAAAGAAAAAAATGTTCACGCGAACGAACTGTTAGGCTGGCTCGGTAACAGGAGAGATACCGAAAGAAGCTGGCCTCAAACTGCCAGTTCTCTTTTGCCTTATTATTAAATGTCGGGTTTCGTAGACATGGAAAGTTGTTGTCACGCGTTTGCATGTCGGACATTCAAATTTCAATATTCCTAGATAGTCTTTACATTCTTCCCAGATCTCAATGGACCTCATTGTAGATTCTAATGTCTTTAGGATCCACAACATGAATACTTACAGATTCCAGTGTTCCTAGATTTTTATAGTACTAAGACCTCGATAACCTCAACAATCTTTGCATTCGACTTGTACATTTTAGTATCTGTAGATCTTAATGTTAGTATGTCATAATACTGGATCTGAATGTGACTAGGCCTCCTTACATTTCAGTATTCAGAGGTCTGAATATCTTTAAATCCCTTGTGTCCCAATAATTGTGAATAGTCCTTTCATATCAATAATTCCTCTTCTTCGGTAAATCTTAATATCCCTAGATCTCAGTTGTACCCAATATCCATGGATACCAGTGACCCCTCATCTTAATCCACGTATCTCAATAATTCAGACCCAATCCATTTGTAAATGTATCCCTAGATCTTTGGGTACTTGGATTCTTGTATTTCTGGTTTCTATGTAAAACTCTAGTATGCAAATGTCGGATGAGTTATGGAGGGATGTGTACGTCCATTCATCAGGCGAGTTCGGCGATATTCGATGAACGAATAGCCGGTTTTCGTGACTCGAATGCGAGCCAGACTATTTCACGGGTTCTTCTGGTTGGCAACGAGAGAACCAGGCACACGTCGTTTCAACAAAACGACATTACTTCCTGTCGCGTGGGTCCGCCGCGGTGCAGTCGCAACGATGCACCGCGAGAACCGAGTGCATTCACACGCGGCTCCCTCTTCGACGCGGCACGAATGAATGAAATCGCGTAAATATTTATAGAACGTCGAGACACGACGTTCAGCCACGATACGGACGGATGCCGTGCGAATTGCTCGTTTTGTCGTGTATTTACAATTCGATTACAACGGTGTCGACCAGGCGCCACGAATCTCCGCATACGTTCTCGCGACATTTTTCATCGATCACGATATTCTACATTCGAAATCACCTAAACACTACCTGTAATTACTTTCTGTTTGCATCGTTTTCAGTGCTGAACAGAAATGTGAACAGCTCGAAAAAGAACATTTAAATCTGTACACAGCACAATTTCTGTCAACATCAGTTTTGAGACACCCTGTATATTTGTTTCGATAAAAATGCAAATAAATTTCAACACGTGAGAAAATCTTGCAATTTATAATAAGGTCCTAAGGGTCAACCGAGGTGCATTAATACGTAAAAGGTGAATCACTCGAGTGTCATTTTTCGTAATAGCAGTCGTATCCCACAATTATCCGCGAGTTCTTCCTATTTCGCATCAGTCTCCATCGTCCAGAAAATTACCTCGGGCCCGCGTCTTCATTCGTCCAATCAATTCCAGCATCGCCGCGGTTGACAAACGTCTGCTCGAAACGTTCCCATCGGGTTCGTTCACCTTGGCGTCGTTCGATCGGACACGTTCGTTTGCATGAACCTACGAAAAGACAGGAAGCTCGTTTAAAGAAGCTCGCGGGACGAGCAGCGAGCGCGCGGGTTGAGCGCCACGTGATGACCGCGAGCTACGCCATAAGATATTACGGGATAGATCATCTCCACGGGCACGCCGTCATTATTTCTGCTGACCTCTGCACCTGAACGCGATCCTTTCTGCATGAGAAAAGTACGTAATTTACGGGTCTCGCGTTTCTCCAACCACCGAGGGGATTTACTGCGTTGGGTGCCCGAGGTCACCCTAGCGGGGGTTCCCCTGCCACGAGCACGCTTTTGTTGACCCCCTTTCCTCTCGGACACCCTCTTATTTTCAACGGGTCTTCGAAAGCGAGAGTGCAGCTTCCAAGCGAGGCGGATAGACCGTGTAAGTCTCGTGTCACGTTCTCGCGGATTATCGCCATAGGAGATTATCACCTGCGTCAGGAAATTACCCGCGCAAATTATCGGGGTATTACCGAGGGATGTAATTGGTGGTCTGCCACGGTTCATTCTATATCAGCCTGTCTTCCATGCGTCTGTATTAGTAAATTCATCGTTACCGTTCAACCGATCTGCGAGAGATACATCGCTGCCCTTTCCGTGGGGCACTTTGTGAAATCGAGCTACCGAACGTGTCTCGTAGACCGCTTTATTCGAAGGATCTTTACTGCCACAGTTGGGAAAGCGCTGCAATTTGACTAGTATTCGTGATGTGCCTTTGACGATTTAACATCATACTATAGTTAATATATCAGTAGTTTTTTCTTTGGGATAAGTGTCTTGGAGACCTTTGGAAATTTTCTAAATTTGGAACTTTGTTTGGGACTTACCTATAGTACGTGCATAAAATTCTAGAGGATCTAATTGATCAGAAAATAACATCTGTGTATACGAATACATCACCCAACTCTTGACCAACCCAATCGGACAACCCAATCATTTACCTAAATTCCACAGCCATCCGAAATCACCCGCAACGATCGAACGATCGCAAAAGTTCGCTGTCCAGGGGACGTTCCAGGAGATTCCCGTTGGGTCCAGCAAAAATTCAGACCGCGTAATCATTCGCGAGGATCACCAGAGTTGAGAAGCATAACGCGAGAATGCTGTAGCGGTGCGTTCTCCTGTAAAGGGGTTGAGACAGTTCCCTGGAGGCCCCGCGATCCCCACCATAAGCGAAGAGTCGAGCGGTAGAAGACCAAGGGAAAAAGAGTGGAGGGAGAAGGGTGACGGGGGCCTTAGCCGGCAGGTGGCCCCGTCTCATGGGGCCCCCATCCATGGCTCTGGCGAGGATGAGAATCTCGACGGACACGCGCGCGCCACGAGATGGAAACGTAGATTACGCGAATGTTCTCTTCGCTCTCTGCTCTTCCTCGTTGCCGGTTTCGTCCTCGGAACCGGGATACGAGCTGCTCGGAAGCCAACTGATCAACTCCTTTCTTAATCAATTTAATTTCATTACCTTCATCGATTGTTCAAAAATCGAAGGGGGAACAATTTTTATCGATGAAATCTGGATGCTGAACGGAGGCGCTATGTCGAATATGTACTCTCATACTATCGTTTTGATATTGAATAAACTGATCATTGATGCAGTTTGTACTTTCTATTTAACTGATCGACTTATTTATTATTCGTCCTGATTTTAACCCTCCTTCGGATCTCATAAGAGGCTATCATGTCATCACAACTGTTTTTTAGCTTTAATTTATGTTTTAATACGTACTGATGTTATATGTACCTTTACAAAGTCATTTATTACTTATTTTTGATAGTCATTAGCAATTTTTAAAAATTTCACACAAATTCATTTGCATGTACCAAGTCAGGAAACACGATATAATAGTAAACTAAGTAAACTAAGTAATGAATACAGTTACGTGAGCTACACACTGCGGATAATTAACAGTGTGATTGTTGACAAACTCCGACGTAAATCTATCTCGTGTATCTTTACTTTCCATACCACGTAGTTGATCAGTTTAGCTTCTGAGCGGCTCATATCTTCTCCTCTTTCAACGCGTCCCTCTTCCATCACCGATGCTCTCCTCTTTCCCTCTTCCGCTTCTGTTAATCTTAGTCCGCGTATCTTCTCGGCTTACAAGCGGAGGACCACGGTGTCCGGAGGACTTTATTTATTAAGACTTGCATTACAAATTGGGAGGAGTAAGAAGATATCATTGAAAAAATGTCAGGATCCGTATACCGCGCGCCGGTCCAAACACGGTGATAAAATCGTCGGATTTTTTTTTCTTTTTTTGGGCGAGGGATCGATGATTCTTCTTCCTTTATTTATTTTCAGCCGGCGGTCGTGAAACTCGCGGGTTACACGCGTTGTTCCGCGGTACGGTGAATTCCCGCTCGCGTGCACTTGATCGTCGCACAACCTGTTACCCGCGGCTATTTATTAAGCCGGGAATTACGCGTAGGAAGAGATCGTTATTTTTCCATTATGTCTTCATCGAAAAATAAAAAGCATGGGAACGCATGGGAACGGCTGGGAAACGACGCTTTGCACGCTCGGATGAAACGCAGGTTTCTTTCGGTTAATGGGAAAGGTGGGGTCTTTTATTATTTGCTGTCGATTTTGGGAGGACTTAGGGTGGGCTTAGTCAGGGGTTAGATATGGAACTTTTGAGTTTTGGCACTTTGGAGGATTTAAGGCGGACTTAGTGAGAGGTTATGTAGAGAATTTTTTAATTTTGGGACTTTAGAATTTTAGGACGTTGGAAGTTTAGGAATTTGGGACGATAAGAATTTTGGGAATATTAAATTTTTGGACACGTAGGACTTCGAAACGTATGACATTGGTACATGTGGACTTTTGGGTTGTATATCACTTTGGGACATGTGATACTTTGGGACATATAGGACTTTGTGACGATAGGTCTTTGAGATATAGAATACTGGACGTATTGAATCTTGGGTCCAATAGCACTTTGGGACGCTAGGATTATGGGACTTAAAAATTCTGAAGAATTAGAACTTTGGAATTCCCCAATTCTTAAATGATAAAATTTTGGAATATTAGAATTGTATAACTTTGAAATCTTGAAATGTTCGAACTTTGGGACCATGCATGCGAGTTCACATAACTTCTTTCACGCGTGAAATATTATACATAAGGGTTGGTTGTAGGATAATATGCATTTCCGTCGCTGACAGCGGCAATGACACTTATTATTGCCAATTGGATAAAGTGTCGGTGCGGGTAGTTTGACGAGACAGCGTCTAGACGTGGCTGACATCTTCAATTTCGCTTGCTCTTTCACTACGTCGTTTAAGAATGATACGATCCTACGTGACATGCCATTCGTACGCTTCGATGTGTTTATTTCGATCCGAGCCTGCGAGGAGTATAGTGTCAGCCTCGTGAAAGGAGGAAAGATGGATACGTGACGCGATCTTGTGTGCGAACTTGAGGAAGTGAGGCTTTGATGCTGTATGTTACTTCATCATTGGGTAACAGCGTTGATCAAATGCTATATCCAATTTCAAATTTAACTCAATAATAATCATCTAATCTAATCATCTACAAGTCTTCACTTTCTCATAGTTGTTCATTTTTACACAGAATATCTGGTCGGGAGTCAAAAGTCAGAAATGGAAAATCAAAAGTTCACTGTCAAACTGGATTGTCTTATTTATTCATCTGTATATAGGCTGAAAATGAAGAGCTAGTAAAATAAATTTGTTCATTACAGTTTTTGACTTCGAATGTTTATTTAAGAATGTTCTCCTATGTAAAAGTTACCCTACAGCTCAGTATAAAAATTCAACAAATACGTGAAGCATTTCATTTTCGTAGTTAATACCTGTAATCATTCAGGCATTTTCTCCACACGTCATCTCTCTTTTCCGTCTTTCAATCCAACCGAAGATCGTCTGTTTGACGCGTAAAGATGATCCCAATTAAACGGGTTTATCCGAATCGACGGGGGGCCATAACCGGTGCACCGAGGGACAACGATGTATCTGAATAAGAAATCAGGATAGGGTGATTGCCTCGTGGTGTCGTGAGAAAGGACACATGTCCAGGGAACTTATGAATATCCTCGAAGGTTCCTTCGGGGTGTGAAAGTCCCTGTCCGACAATCGCTTCAGCCACCTGAGTTCGTCGGGAGGGGTTGTTGTCCGCTCCTCGTTACGTAACGCATTCGTTGCATTGCACTTTTATTCGTTCTGCAGAGTGAAAAGATTGTGCAGGTTCGCGCGATCAGGTGTTCGTGAATGCAGTAACATTATCGCGAAGAGAAAGGTTGTCGAACCTTGAAAGAGTTTCGAGCGTTTTGTTTCTCAACGTTCGAGATATACGTTCTTTTATATTCTTCTGCATCGTAATTTTGACCGTTCGTAAATTTTGATAGAAAGCTTAATATTTTCGTTTTGAGGTTAGGTTATATTAATAACTCGATTTTTAGGTTATATCTTTTTAGATCAAGATTTTTAGATTTAGATTAATATTTTGATTTTTAGACTTCCTTGCATTAATATTATAATTTGAACGTGGATATCAATTTTGCTCTTAACTTGCGGAGCTTTGGGATGTAGGAAAGACACCTGAACATATGGACCTAGCAACTTCTGGATGTAGGAACATCTAGGAGTTTTGGAGTGTACAAACTTTGAACCCTAGCCACTTTGGAATCTAACAGCTTCAGGATTTAATAAGTTTGGGGATAGGAATTTAGGCACCTATTACCTTGGATTAGCAACTTATGGACCTAGCATTTTGTAAGAGTAATCAAAGATCTTTGGAACCTGTAAACCTTAAGACCCAGGAACCTTTTTAACTCCATAATTCTGCAACTTCCTGACTTCGAACTTTCGTTGAACCTGAGTCCATATTCAAGTCTATGTAATCACATAACTGATCACCAAGTACACAAACACATAATCTCCCGATCATTTGAATAATTGCGATCGATACCACACTGGCAAGATATCGATCGTACATCAGAGTTGAAGCGATGTCTGGTAAAAAGTGTTTCGAATCTTCTTGGTGAGCGTTGTTAGCGTCTATCGTTGGAAGAGACGGTAAAGGAGGGTTGGAAAAGGAGCGGCGTAGTTTGAATTGATGAGCAAAAACCAACGAAATCATGAGCGATTGCCCGGGTTGGAGCGGCAGCACGCATCTCTTGGTTCCTTTAAGCCGCTGCTGCCTGGCAAAGCAATTTTTTCTCGGTGTCGTCGACGCCGCCAGTCGTTAGCTGCTTTTTCCGAACTAATCCCAACGGGTATCCCCTCCAGCGTTCCTGTGGCTGTATTATAATGAGGTGTGGATTGTAAATGAAGCTTAATGACGCCGACGCCGCAAGGTCATTTTTCAGCGTTTCGCGGTAAAGGTTGCGGGGAAGGTGTCCTCCGCAGAAATGAGCTTCGCTATTGCGATTAATATTGCGAATAGGTTTATTTGCTTAATTCGTACTGCATTTGCGATGCAACTTTCTCACACTATTCAGGAGAATGTTTCCGTGTGCAGTTTCTGTCGTTTAAAATAAGAATTTTGAAACTTGGTTATCAGATCGGTTGGAATATGGTATTGTTTTGCTTTCTGAACTTTATCTTCAAACTAGAAATTTACACACTTGTGTAAATTATTTGACACCTTTTACACATTTTGAATTTATAACAAATATTTCATATCCATTTAAAATTATATCGCAATTTTGAAAATGAGCTTAGATAAAATAATAAATGCTCGAAGTCAAAGAAAATAATAGCATGAGTTCTACGACTTCACGCACGTGACGTTCCTGACGAAAGGAAATATAGTCGATGTGTTCACGTCCGTTACACTTGTTAAAAAAAATGGAAAAAAAGAGAGGCGGTAAATAGCAGGCAGCTGGTTCAATTGGGGTTGAAATGATTTGAATACGCGAATCATTTATCAAACGTGAAATTACCTGGACGAAACTCGTTCTTCGAGTGGGGTAATCTTCTTTTACGGAACACGTGACAATTCTCACTTCACAAACGTGCTGTGACCAGTGTGTAAAATACAAGAGTGGAGTTTTTTTCGAATAATATACCCTGACGTTTTATTTGAATACTTCTCTCTTTCCTTTCGTTTATACTCGACAGAGATAGCGAGTTGAGCTGTTCTTTTAACTCTGAACTAAAATGAAGAAAATATATAATTATCGATTAATAACATTATCAAATGCTCATTTTATTCGTTTACAAATAGTTGTTAATATTTTCTGACGATTTTATACTGATGATAATTCATACGACAATTCTATGAGTCTGAATATAAAATTTTCAAATAAATATTCTTCCTCATCCGAGTGCCGCAAATACTTGATTACTTTTAAGCATTCATTATCGATGGATATTCTTGTATTACATTTTTTAAAGTATATATATTAAGAAGAATATGCAAAACTGTTCTATAAAATGCTTATTTATTTTACAATTATTGTGAGGTAAATAACTGTTTAGGGTAATTTCCTCTTCGTTGACGGCGAAACAAGCATAGAACATTTCGCTGAATAATAGTCGCACCCCTCGGTGGTTTCTGAATCCGTTACACTTGCTGTTGGTGGTAACACGAAAGAGAAGAAAAGAAATAAAAGAAAAACAGCGCGTCCTCCTGTTGTCAGTCTGTGCACCATTTGGGGGAAGATGAAGCAGGGGAGCTCGCTTCCGGACCAGTTTTCGAATCGCCTTGTTATGAAGTGTCGCCACTTAAGTATCGCATTTGTATACGAATTGCTCGCTTGCGGTTCTGGATCGAGGACCCTCCCTACATGTTCTATCTTTCAAGCTCGAGCTATATTATATCGTCGTTTAGGCTGACACGCGAAATAGGGGAGGATGTCATTTTTAAGGTGAAACGGAAACGAAAGAAAGGAACGGGGGACTGTGAAACGGATCGTTCCAATTTTTCAACGCACATAAGAAGAATATACTTCTTTTAAAAATATACTGTTCGACTGTAATCGTTAGAGATAATAATTGGACTTGGTCTTTGCATTGATCATGGAAGTCCTTAAATTTACCGGAATGTCCATAAATCTGAGGAGAAAACGTGGATTTATTCTAGTGATGGGTTTGAACGTATCGCGAGATGTATTGTTTGTTCATGTTGAACTATGTCTATTAACAGTTTAACTGATGCAATTTTCACATGGACATTCCACTCAAATGATTTTAGTAATTGTAGCTTACCTACTTGAAAGACTAAAATGTAATTCAAATTATAAATATACTAGATCTGTGTTAAATAAAACTAATAAAGGAAAAGGTCTTCTGCGATCATACTATAACATTCAAACCATTAAATTGTGATAAAAAATTGTACACTCATATAAATAAAATAGAGGTACATATGTAAATGAAAGTATTGATGAAGTTCATAGTATCTTATTTGGATTAATTTATAAGAAATGAAATAAAAGAACTTGAACTAAGAAACTAATGTGTAATAATGAATGTAACTAAATTTACCTACTCCTAGCTGTACAGTCGATGTACCAAGATAATTAAAAAGAAAAGTTCATATCTTGTTTGTGTGAAACTCGACGCCATCACTAACCATATACGAGATGAAATTTGTTCGAAGTTTCGATTCCAAGATCGAGCACCTGCACGAATGATGTTGTCCTCCCGAATTCCGTAATATCAGAGCAGCCTGGGAAACATTTATTTCGGCGGTTTGGTTTCTCTGTAGAAAGGAGGCAGATACGGTTTTTGCCTCCAACCGCGATTCATCGCCGAGCAAGCTATCGATTTACAATGAGCGATCGTTCGCGTCGCTGAAACTTGGACCTGGTAAAAACTAGTATTGGATTAACGCGCACAGGGGGACCCGTGAGTTTTTCGGTAAACCAGTCGACTCGCAAAGAAGAGATTCAAGTTTATGAAGATGTCCGATCTTGTAGACACATGTCACGGTGTTTCGATTCTTGCGGGTTTCGACGCAAAATCTGTACCCATATTTACAGTTTCGATGGTTTAACCTTTAACGAATCGGTAACGTGAACATAAGAAAAAGTATCTTGTTGATTCTCCAGATTTTTGTTATTTTATATAACAATTCATTTAATTCTTGAGCAAATTGTCTGAGGGTTAGTTTGGAAATAAAATTTGAATAGTAAGACGAAAAGTTTGATTGATGTAGGTTAGATTTAATTTAGATGTTGAAATTCATTGCTTTTATCAATTCCCATAACTTGCATAATTAATGTGGTTTCATACCAATCTTCTAAGATGTACCAAATTTTTATAACAGACTAAAAATTTGTCTTACAAAATATAACTGTGTAACAAACTAACTGTAGTACAACTTCATATATCACAAACTAGCGTCATCAATTACTACTCACTACCAAAGCTAGTCAACAAAAAACGAAATTAACATTGATCAGGATCCTGAAAAGTGAAAAATAAACAAGGAGTTAAAACCGGTAAAGCAATACATGACATAAAAAATACAAATCCGATTTCTCAAGACCACCTTGTAATGAGACAACCGAAGTTAAGGTCTTCATCAGGAGCTCGTCGAACCTTGCGAGTATCAATGGCGCTCTAAATGAGAAAATAAACAAAGCCATCTCGTTAGGTGGAGTTGCTTTTATTCTACCGTAGGATGCATGTTGTTATACCGTGAAATGGAGCCGGGTAGATGGAAACGATGTTGGATTTCAGTCCACCTTCATTCTTCCCGGAGGCTCCATCATGTTCGTGATAAGTGGCTGCCGTTTTCACTGTGGGCGCCACAACTGTTCGCTTTCCTTTTTACCAAAACTTCATTTGTACAAGTCATTAAGGACCTACCGGGTTAGAAGACGGGATCGAACGATACTCGGGAATCATCCCGTGATTCTTTTGCTCCTTTCGATGTCTGTTAGACAGAACCCTGCGGGAGGTGAATCGTACTTTTTTTATTTAGGTGGCGTTAAATTAGGAGGCTGATATGGCTTTAATTCTGATCGATTTTGTATTAGTTGAACTGAATAGAAATTTTGGAATTTGGGACTTTGGGTCTATAGGATGTTAGAAATTGTTGAAATGCGAATGTTAGCCTTTTGGATCTTTAGAAATGTATAGAATATTGAACTTAGAGTATAGAAGTTTAGAAAAATTATTATTGCCAGATTCAGAACTACCAAATTTTGGAAACTTGAATCTTTCTAAGTTCAAGATCTGATTCTGGAATTCATAGAACGGGGCTAATGGGGCCTCGCGACATCTAGTGAGAGACAATGTGTTATTTGTGCAACCACACGTTGCGATTAAATCGTGTTTTGTACAATTGCGAAGGAATCTGTTGCGACCACCGGAGTGCAATTGTTACAATAAATCTATTGAAAGAAAATAATCCTGTACAACGTTTCTACCGCAAGTCCCAAGAATATTATAAATATAGGACCTTCAAAAAAGTGACGCAACGGAAAGTCCTAAAAAATAACATACACCTTTTGGAAAGTGAATCTCGAGTCGTAAAAGTGCGGGATGTGGTAGGTTAGTGGGTTATCCAGGTGCGTGTTCGAGGCACCCTGTACAAGATGGCGGCGAACCGCGCGAAATTTCGTTCCCTCTCGAAAGCCGAAAATTTACCGTGTATTTTAACGTCGTCGCGACTTTCTCCTTCCCTCGGATCGGCCTTTCTGCCCGTTGAATCACGAGCTCTTTTTTTGCCAAAGCAACCGGCATCACGTATGCATAGTATGTTATCGCACAATGCGACTGCAAATGCATTTATCGGCCGCGCCGAATGCGGCGGCCAGCGAAGCCAACGTATATCTTCGCGGGCATCTCAGCTCTCGGGGAATTCCGAATAATTTGCTTCGGTTGTTGGCGAGGATTTAGGCCCCATAATACCGGGTGTCTTCTCCTCGTGATCTCACCGGGAGTATTTTGTCGCGATAAAACAAGAGCGCGGTAATCGACGCTGACATTGGCGGTCAGAGGATTCCACGTGCTCGCCACACATTCATCAACCAGCAATTATTTTACTTTTGCGCGCGTCAGGAGCTATTAGGCCAACGAGACTAATCGACGTCCTTAAATGGCCGGGCTGCGAATTCCTGTCGTGCTGCGCAGCCTCTTTTGCGGCGCGTCACCCTGCGAGACCGAGTGTCTTCTCTCTGCTTTTTCCAGCGATTTCTGATAAGAAACCACGTTGAGAAATGGTTCAGCATTTTGTGAAACGCTGATGTTTAGTTGGAACCATTTTGGTTGAAAGCTTTTAACGTGAGTGTGGAAGATGCGGTTTTTAAATTTTCCTCAATTTCGTATTTCACATTTTTCGTATCTTAACAATAATTATCACCGATAATTATTGAGACATCTGTAATAGGCTCAAAAGTAATACATATGTATGTAAACGATATGTACCAGACTCCTAACCAAAATTTCTAATATACATTTCTAATATAGAATGTTAAACATTTATAGTATCTTATGACAATTCTTCTGATATGTAGTCTAGTGGTCTTCTAATATTAGAAACTTGTGATGAAAATTGAAATAAATGTCGGAGTACTCTTTTGAAAGAGGTTGAATCCTCCTTGTCAAAGGTAGATCATTGCATAGTTCCAATGAATGTATTCTTCAAAATTAAAAATAAAGTAGAAGAATAACCAAGCAACTGATATAACATACACACATTAATTCTCAACCTCCATAAAAGTCACCACACAGATCTCAAGAACAGCATCTAAACAAATTTTGTACTTTAAAAAAAGAAACATGTGAAGCATTTGAAAAGTTTGACAGTCTTATGTCAAAAATCGCAGCTAAATGTTAATCGTACGTATAAATAAAATATTCTTCATAAATAATCAAGTATCACGAATGTCAGTGTTCAGTATTTTCGTCAGCTTTCGTGGACAAACGAAGGGTTTGAGCAGACACGACCGGATGATTTTTATCAGGCTCCACTTCTGCCCCAAAAATTCCGGCAAGATTCGGCGAGTTTTTGGTTCCGAGCGATTAGGCCCGAAGATACGAGGCCGAAACAAACAAATAAGAACAAGCGTGGCCGGGGCTACCTACTATTCTCTACGTTCACCATGAATCCTCGTGGTGTCCTGTTGCTTTTCGTGCCGCGGCAGGTGCACACCACCGTGGAATTACTCGAATGTGACAAATATGCCAAACATCTTCGCTAGGGGAGACTCGGTATAAGAGAATACAAATCTTTTTTTCCTTTAACCCTTTCTCACTGAACGCCGCTCGCAGAAATCGAGCCATTGTTTTCGCTACTGGCCTCTCCTCCTGCGAACGCTTTTGTGGAACGGTATACGCGATTCTTCTTTTATAGTTTCCATGATTTAACCATTTTTGGGGATAATTCTTTATTCGATGATGGCTTTGCGGTGGATGTTGGTGTGGTTGGGGTTTTGGTTTAGATTGGGGTGAGTGGGTTTACGAGTTGAAATTTTGGAATTTTGAGAATTTGAGGATTTGGAAATTTGAATTTGGACGTTTATGGTTGAGATATTGGAGTGTTGGTAACTTGAGAATTTGAGAAGTTGGGGTTTGAGAATTTGGGAATTTGGAAATTGGAAATTGGAGATTGGGAATTTTAGATTTTGGGGACTGAGAATTTGGGGAATGTCCACATTTGGGGAGTTGCAATTCTGAAAATTTGGGAATTGGGGATTTGAGAATTTGGGAATTTGGGAACTTGGAGATATGACTACTTAGGGATGGTAGATGTGGTAATTTGGAAATTCAGGAATTTGAGAATTTGGCAATTTGAGAATTTGGAGATTTGTGGATTTGGGGATGGTAGATGTGGTAATTTGGAAATTTGGGAATTTGAGAATTTGGAAATTTCAGAATTGAGAATTTAGGAATTTGGGAATTTAGAAATTTGGGTATGTGGAAACATAGGACTATGAAAATATAGAAATGTGAGAAAAATATGGAAATGTGGCAATTTACGAATTTGGAATATTTGAGATTTGGCAATTTGAAACCTAGAAATTTAGAAATATAAAACTCTTGAAATCTGAAAATATGAGACTGCAAAAGTTTCATTAAGTATTAAAATCGATTTCATTTTATGGAGCCCACACAAGTTCGATGAACCGAAGAATACAAGGAGTGGGATAATTTAAATGTGTTGTATAGCTTGTATAGTAAACGACGGTTTTACCGGCGTCATATAGCTTTTGCATTGTCATGAAACTCGAAGTTGAGTGTACTCGAATTTCAGCGAAGTCGAGAAGGCGTTTCGGGTCCACCCATTGTCGCATTTTCAAATTGCTTGGTGTCACAAAAGACATTATTCTTTCCGATCTTCCTATTGCACCCTTCGATACCAGTGGCTCTCTATTGTGCCTTTTGAGAGGCTCTATTTCGAGGAATATTTTTGTATTCTTTAAAAACAGCAGATATTCTCAAAATATTAATATATTTTTATATAATAATTATACAATGTTCTATTCTTCGTTATCATTTGCTAATTGATACAGAACATTTTTTAAAGAACACTAGAACAGCCATACTTGTTAAAACAAATTTCAGATTTTTATTTTTATAGGTTAGCTTTCATCATTCAAGATGAATAAAAACGTATCAAGTTATTTTGAAAAACTTTCATGTTTCCAAAATGATACATCAATATATTGCAAATAGAAGTTCATTTCAAATTGAGAATCGTTTTCGCAAAAATTGAGAATCGTTTTGCCTGTAATAGACCAGGAGTACTGAATGAAAAGTCGTTCAGGTTAAGACTCGCTTTTCGGGTATCGAGTTCATTGATGCTTGAAGTTCATTTTTGACGAATGGCACATCTGCAGCCAGCTACTTTGTTGTATTCTGGTTGCGAGCAAACGAAACTCTTATCCGTGACGGACACATTGTACGACCATTCGAGGTGAATCGACACCCATCGTGCTTTTATTAGCTAAGTAATTGTCGGGCCTAGTACCCTGGAATTGACCTCTTCCGTTTTGTGGCTTTTCGAGAAATAGGCGAAGGTTATTGCTGTTTTCATTGATATCCTTTTGAAAGTCCTCCTGGCCGAGATCCACAGACACTTCTGCGTTTACTGTTCGCATTTCAAATTTGTAATTTCTAGGAAAATTTTTAGGAAATTGTACAAAGTTCGGAGACTTCGAATCACTCGTAGAAGAAAATGTATATCTTTAATTTCATTTTTAAAATATTATATGTTCATTATACTCAAGGATAATCATTTAAGGGTTATTTTCACCCTTGTGACATGTATGTCAAAAGAACGTGTCGAATATTTCTTACAAGATTTTACTACAAATTGAATATATTTCCATAACAATTTTATTTCAATTATCTTTTCATTTATGAATATTCCAAATATATTCAACGAAAAGCAGTAGCTTCCGCATCTGACCGTGCATAATCGTTTCAAGCTTCAGCTCTTACACTTTCGACAGTTTTTCTTGAATCGTACAAAAAGTGCATAGTACTTTGCAAAACGCGGAACTCATTCAGGATGTTGGGTCATCAATGGACCTCGAGGGACATTTGAAACGAAGTGGGTGAAACTCAGACGGTTCCTTGGAGTGACTTTTGTAGTGGCAATTCATTCACCATTTTCTGAAGATTTAACGCGCCCCGCTGCTTTCTTGCGAACTACTCGACGATATGGTTGCCCGTTCAAACGATTTATTTCAGGTGACAAATAGAAGATAGAGCACAATGAGTTTCTCGAGGTTAGACGGCGATGGGAACCGAAGTTTCGGGGTTGTGAGCTGTTCTCAACGAGCGTCAAATTTATCCCTAATTTGAAAGGATAACTTTCAAAATTTATTCTGGAAATTATTTTGGTAGGAGTTTGGGGTGTTGGGGGTTGGAGGAGTTGGGTGTTTGAAAAAGGGGATGTGAGGAATTGGGAATTGAGGAAATAACTTAGGAAATATGGGTAATTTGGGGATATGTGGACTTAGGAGATATGGGGACTAAATATGGGAACTGGGGGTTGTGGGAAATTAGGAAATGTGGGGACTTAGGAGATGTGGAGATTTAGAGAATGTGGGGACGTAGGAAATATGAGAACTTAGAGAATATGGAGATATTGAAACTTAGAAAATATAGTAACTTGGTGAGTACAGAAACTTAGGTAATACGGGGTCTTAGGAGATACAGAAACTTGGGAAATATGAAAGCTTAGAAAATAAACCTAGTTGATATGGAGTTCCTATGAAGATAGGTACTATGGGAGGTTTGAAAATTTGGGCTTTAGAAGTGTAGGAATTTGAGAAGCTCGAAAATGTAATAATTCGAAAATTAAAAAATTCAAATATAGAAAAATTGAAAGTTTGCATATCAATTCCTCGAAATTAAAGATTTCTGACCACCTCATCATATTCAACCCCCAAGTGTATTCTAACCTAACCTAACACGCAATTATTCTTCAATTTTGAAATAGTCAGCACCGCGACGGTATGCTCGGAATTAAAAAAGTCAAATAGACTGGCACACTCGATACACCAGCTGCCTCGTCTGAGCCCGTAGCTCGGACGTATTTTCTCGCTTCTCGAGAAGGCACGTGGGTGGCGGTGTGGCACTTTGCCGGTTTTATGAGGCCCTTAAGAATGGTCCCAGGTCCCTTTCGTCTTTCTCCTCGGTCGGCCATCTCTCTCGCGCTCTCTCGTCCACGCGTTTTCTCCCTTTGCTTTTCGAACTTTTTGTAGACTCGCCATTACTCGACAAAGTCCTCTGCCGTTTGGGCCGTTGATGGATGCCCGTTGCGTGGGCACCGTCGTTCCAGTCTGCCCAATGGGCTGCGACCAAATCCACGCTCGGTTGCTCGCCGAAAAGACACGCGTCCAGCTTTGTAAATCGTCCTGCTGCCACGCAGCCCGGGAGAACTCTTCGTTCGTCGCGAATTTACGAAAGGGAAAACGCACAATATGTTTGGTACTTTGTTTCTGCGGGGGGAACCACATCATCCCCCTTCTCCGGTTACTTCTCCCCTATTTTTTTCTTCTTTCTCATTCCTGCGGTGGCTCTGGCAGATATACGCACCCCACGGGGCCATGCTACTCGCGGACACCTCTGGAGAATTTGAACGAAGGACGTCGTTATTATTTTATTGAGCTTTTATTAGGATACTTTTTGGCACGCTCAAATTCGGCAAGTTTGGAGTTCGAGGTACTGAACGTTGAATTGAACTGGGAAACAATTAATTATTGAAATTTTATTCTCAATGTCAGCAACACTGACATCTTACTATAATAATTATTGTAATTCTTGTTTCATTATTATTTGAAGCTAAATGTCGAATACTAAATTCACATTCGTATCTGCATTCACTGAGAATTAATACTATGAAATTATTTCTGTTATACAACAAACTCTTTGTCGTACAGAATCTCTATTGAATTCTTTTGAAACCCTCAAAATATTGAGGTTATTTCCTCATAAGTTAATTGATGTGTACAATGTGTAAACAGTATAAAGAACACGTAACACCTGAACATAGTGGAATAGTAATATAGAAACTTCACTATGCAGCGTTATACTGAGTTGAGAATAAATATTCTGAAATCACAGGGGTTCCCCAAACTGCTAAGCATTCTTTAAAATGTGTTGAAATAATTTAACTTTAAATTTGTATAATTGCTTACAAGAAAATTGTCATAAATAGTGTTATTACCAAGTTTGTATTTATCAGTATAGAAGAGGGGTTGAAGAGGCAGAGTACGAAGAATGAATATAATATCTGCAAGCGTGTTTTCCTGTTAAATCGATAATCAGAGGAGAACGAGCCAATTTAGACGTTGTTACAGCTTATTCGAATCGAATCCTCTAGAAGTCGTGTAACCCACGCTGCATTTGTTCGCGTGCACGCGAATAGTTGTCGGGATGACCAGGTACACCCACGCGACGATAATAAAGTCACGGTCGATTCGCTCCTGTCGCTTTGCCTCGGATAAGGGTTAAAATATCGTCCGGACGACGATCTCCCGGCAGAAATTCGATCTTCAACCGAGTCCTTTTTTTATTTTTCTTCTCTTACCCTGACCATTTACGTTCTCCTTACACCTCGCGAGGAGAGATATTACAATGTAATATGCAAAGCGTACGCTTCGAAAGGACCTCTTAAGTGATTCCTCAAGTTCACGCCCTACCGAGTGCAAAGACGTGTCCGGGAACGACGAACGATACCTTATGTAATCCAGATTTTAGCATCTATACATGATTTATATTTCACTTAGTTTACTGTTTATCACTGCACTTAAAGTATCTCTACACATAAGTTCATCACTACACATTAAGTCAGTTTGACATACACTGTATGTATATTATGTTCTCTAACAATATAAAGTGACAACGACATAAATATATATATTTCTTTCACATTTTTTAACAACATAATATCATATGTATCATTCATGATATAAAGAAATAAAGGAGCCTTGATACGAACAAAAGTATTTCTCCAAAGATTAACATTTTTCCTGCTGTCCAAAGATGTAGCACGAAAATAAATTCACCAATCAACGCTAACAAGCTTCCGCCCGGTAAAGTGTTAGCAACGAGAGGAATTTTTTGCTACAAAAGAAATAGAACCGAACGTTCTTGTTCCATTTTTGGCCGGGTGTAGACTGGCCAGCAATTTGCTTACAGAAAAAGGAGTTACAAGTGTCGGCGACCTATTACCGAACTCGAACGTGCCAGTATCCTGCTCGAGAAAGTTGCACAAGTATTCAGAGGGCTAATCGCAAATAATTGGTCCACATTCTCGTGTATGTAGGAAAACATACCAAATACAGTCGGTACCTTTCACTACAGTACTGTCACTACCTATTATTTTATCAGAGGGGTAAAATATATTATGCCACTACATATTCTTTTTATGATTTTCATCCCTTATTTTCTTGGTTGCTTTCGTTGAAAAAGTTGGACGTATATATATGAAGTAATCAAATGATCATTTAACATTTGATATTATTTTCATTCCCCTTGCAATATCGTTACACGATGCGCACCATGCATCGACCATGACGCAGCAGAGTTGGAATGTGATAAACCAGACTCGTATTTTCACTGCGATTGAATTTTGTGTTCAATTCTAATTAACTCTATTTTCCGTAACGCTGTAGCAATAGATATCTAGCTGTGAATGACGCAAGTGCCTAGAATTGTTAAAAGTGTAATTTCATCCCTTAAATCTGCTAATACATTATTAATGTAACAATAAACCTCATTGTAATTCCTGGTAATATATCACAGTATTATGGACACAGATGCACCCGAAATACCTTCGTAAGAAAAAAAGTGAAACAAGAAAGGGAGACATAGAGGACTATGCAGTCTTGCAAACAAATGGCCGGCAATTACCTGCAATTTGCCATATATACCGAGTCCGTGGCCTCCCTCTCGCGTTCCACCGACAATAGCTCGGCTGTTCCTCGTTTTCGTGGCGGTTTTTGATGCCGAGCTTCACCCCCGGGGCCATACATCGATCGCCAGGTAATTGTCAGCGCTCAGCGCCCCAAACGCAGGTGTAGCAGGGTAACGGCCTAAGGCCTGGAGGGTGCTACATAAGTGCGTTAATTTATATATTTCGACCGGCGGGGATGACGGGGGGAAAAGTGGCAGAGCCACGTAGGCTGCTGGGGTGAGACGCGAAACATTGGCTCGAAGATGATAGAAATTCTTTCGAGACGCTGATGTATTCGCTCGGATCCGTGGGGTGCTGGCACCGAGGCTTGTAAAACGCAGCGAATTTGTTTCGAAATGTTTTTCGAGACTTCTTTTTGTCGGTGTGATTTAGGATTCTTGGATATTTAATTAACATTCAGACTCGACACTTTTCAATTAGAGAAACACATCAGTCTATGACAAGTATATTGATACTGATTTTTGAATTTTTGAGACTGACACTAGTCTCATGTCTTGATAAGTCTGTTGGCATGTTACAGTAGGTTATGTCACATTGGGTGATAGGTTTTATGTTTATAAATTTTAAGCGAAATAAATGTCATACGTCTTGATAGCAACAAATAATTTGACAATTTTACAATTTCACTTAACGAAATATTTTTTGAACGTTTCTGATGAATCGAATTTAATTATATCCGAATAAAAGAGGAATTTATTCGAGCACCGTCTTCCATAATCCGAGCGAAATATAATTGAACATCGCATCAGAAGAGGGCATCACGTAACGATCGCTAATTACACGGCTAAAATTTGTTTCCTGGTTGATAATATTGAAGTTATCCCGAACGATTTATCGAATGATCTCTCGTTTCAGCCCCGATTCCCTTTTAGCTCTCGTTGCACTTGCACGTGCGCCACGTGACGCGGTGCCGTCACAGCTGTCACATGCAGCTCGTCCCTCGACTGGTCCCGTTCTCTCCCCTTCTGGCAGGCAGAGAAAGAACATCGAGGAGGATTTTTCGAGTTAAAAAGAAGGAAAGGAAAGGGTGATGAAAGGATGCGACTCGCCGCTCGCACGAGGAAGTGTCTCGTGTGTCCCGATTGCGTTCCGCTTCGCCCTGAGACACTCGATATTCCGAACGTGTATCGCGTGTGCCGCTTATAGAGGATCGTGGCTAATGGCCCGTAGATTACCAAGCGTTGCACGCAACTTCTATGCACGGGGTGACAGGTAAGGCCATCGGGACACTCGATACGCTCAACGACAGCCCGATAACTGCACCGCGTAATCCATTACCTGACCACAGTCTGAGGAATTAACCCATTAGCCTCGGAATTGCTATTTTTTTCTCCTATTTCTTTTTATGCTTCGGGGACGATTTCATATTTTGTCGCCTCAAATTTCCTGCTTTGCCTTCTTCCAAATTTTTCATTTACTCGATTTTCGAATTTTTTAACTTTTCAAGTGTGTGGTTTCCTAATTTCCTACTTTCTGGGTTTTCTAGTTTTTCAGTTTTTCAAATGATCAAATGACAAAATTACTTAATTATGTAATTATGTGGTTGCACAACTATCTAGATTTCAACTACTCAAGTTTTCAATTTACCGATTTACCAAATTTCTAACTTCCTAATTTCCAAATTCTCGACTTACAAATTTTCTCATATTCTATGGGCACGTTTTCCTATTCCTGGTACAAAATCTTTCCATTTTAACGTAGTAAACATTGAAAGTGCAATGAAATGTATAGAAGTATCGTGTTCACAGTGTTCTCTATCAGGTTTCTCATCCCCGTTTCCTCACCATCGGCCGCGTTTCCATAGGATCGTTATGTGAAAGGATCCTCGCGATTTTTCATTCTTCATTTGTTTCCCAATCGCTCGGAGCCACTGTCTTATATAACTTATTGTTAGAAGGAGGGCACGTTGATCGAGTGCATTTTAACTGGCTGTGAACGGACCCTTTTTCAATGTCAGCCCAACAGAATGCAGACAGAAGGGAAATCGTGGTTCTGAAGGCGAGCAATTAGCTGGCTGAATAAAAAAGAAACGTTTTCGCTTCGAGCACACTCGATTAATCAGCGTATTAAATCGATGCAGGGACGAGTGTTGAAATAATCGAATTTATTTGCGTTTCTTATCGAGCCTCGAATGTTTTACGGATAAATCAACCGCGCAAGGTTATTCTTTCCTACCTGTGATCGATATCGGTTGGTAAATATTTTAGCGAAATCGGGAAAGTTGCTTCGATATCTCGTGGAAGGTATTTTCGATAATCGCGGTGGATAATCCGGATAGAAATTTAGTATTATTCTAGTTGTATTTAGATATGGCTTGAAAACGCAGATTGTTTCGTACACCTGGTGCTGTGCAAATATTTGGGAAATGCAAATCTGTCAACAGATAATTACACGTGCCCCTTTTTTATGTCGTTTGTTTTTCCACTTCGTTAATCCCCAACCGCAGTATATTGCACCCCCATAAATTTTCAGATTTGAAAGGAATAAGATTCTGATCATTCATTATCTCCTCCAAGAAAACATTACTGCAGATATGATAAAATAATAGAAATTTCAATGTGTTTATATCAAAAATTTATTTTAAGCAATAACTTTCTCTCGGACCGATGATAAAATGTTTACAAAAAATTTTAATAAATCATATAATATAATTTTTCTATTTGATAAGTATATTAATTCAAAACAACTTTCTCAAACCCACCCCTAACCTTTACCTTCAACTAAAGCATTCCACTCAAATTACCCAGCAATCAAAATGGACCAACTTGCAATAAACCGTGTAATTTATTGCACCATTCATTCTCTTCTTTATATCGTACGAAATCGTTACATAAAATCTCATCTTCAATTTCACCGCAGACATTTCATCGAGCAATTTAAATGGAGCATTCTTATCTCATTACCAAAAACTTCTTTCATCCTCTTTCACAATCATCAAGACAGCCCATACAACATCTTATCCTTTGATTAAAGCAATCGAGGGCAGAGGTGGCTCGAAAAGATTCGATACTTGGGCCTCGCAATGACGATAACTCAGCATCGTTAATCCCGTCCGCGTATTAGTTACCCCTGAATCACGCTCATCCAACGTTGTAATATCTCTTCTCATTAATTGCAATTAAGTAAATCCTCGGTGAGCCTGGGCCACGTTGATCCATTATATCGTGTTCATCTTCGCGGCGCATCTTTGCACAAGGCATTTCGCCGACTATTTGGCCCTCGAGATGCAATTCGCGCGTGCACAACGTGCACCATAATGTGCACCGTATCGGAGCCGCGTTAATTACGTGCCACGGAATGCTCGTCGCAAATTATTTCGGATAAGGCGAATCGAATTCGTGACAGGACCGTATTCACAATCGTGCCTGGCCCGAACGTTTACTCGCACCTGTTGGAACACTGATCGCCCTCCGAACGATAATGTTTGCAAATACGCTCGTTTTTGAGATAAAGAAAACCTGGAATTTGTTTGGACGACGATAACATGCTCGAGCACTTTCAGTATGTACAAACTATATTTAACAATATATTGCAAGTTTCTATGTATAAAAACATATTACATAAAGGAATATTGATGTAAACAATTTACAAAAACATATTGCCAAAAATAACATATGAAAACATATCACAAGAATCAATATACAGAAACATGTTGTTAAAGACATTATATAAAAACATATAACAAAATACAATATATAAAGATGTGTTGTATGAAACGATATATAAAGACACATTTCCTAAGAAATAGCATATGAAGACATATTGTAAAAAATAATATGAAGTAACATTTTTTTACAGAACATATCTAAAAACATACTCAAAAAAAAATATACAAAAACATAGTGTGAATACTAATATATAGAAACATCTTTCGAAATTCAACACATACTGACATATCGTAAAGAACAACGTATAGAAACGTACAGCAAATATACATAACATATATTATTATACATGTATATACGTAACATATGTATATGTAATATAAAGTTATTGTAAGAAACACGATATGCCCGTATACAGTAAGAGACATTAAAGAAAAATATATTACAAAAATATATTGTAAAAATATAATAAATATCTCCAAGTTTAGGAAGTGTATGTATTATACATGGCTTGAACCTGAGTCTGATGAATGACCATGAGAGTAGACCTAACGTGTGAATGTCATAAAACTTGTGACTATTCTTTACAACCGTAACAGTGCTAAAAGTGTAAGACCTAACCTAAACTTGTCTAATAATATGCAGAAGTGCATCGGTTGAAAGAACCGCTAAAGAGACACACGAACAGCTACCACTGTATAGGGCAAACCGGCTGCGGCATAGAAACCATGGCCGTGTAACGAGATGAATAATCGTCGAAGGTAGAGCACGTATCGCGTGGGAGTTAAATCGAATACACGCACGTGGTCGTGGTGCACGCGTAATGTGGACCGACCTGTAGACACGGCTGCCCGCACATAAGTAACGCGGCTGCCACGTGTGGCAACGGGGGAAGCGTTCGAGGGCAGAGGGAATAGAGGGTGGTAAAGGCACGGCGCGAGGCGGCTCGTCTGATTGGTTGAATTTATGGGGTCTACTTATCGCGTACTTACCGCGTTGTATATCAACAATGACACCCGCACCCGCGGGCGCTCCCTTCGCCCCCGGGACCCTTTTACGCCCCTTTCCCACCGTGCCTGGCTGCCTCTCGCACCTTTCCTTCCCCCGTCTCGACCCTACCCTGCGGCCCTTCCAGACCAGAGACGTTTACACCGGGTAAATGGCTGGTCGATGTAGGACCCTGCTCGTTGGAAACGCGAAGATGGTGGTAGGATAGGTTTCATGGAGGCCGTTGCCGACGAGATTTATAGGAAGACGATAGGAAGTTGTAAAAGAATATTTATAACTAGACGCTCGGCTTGGCCAACAACGTTGTTCTCGTGTGCTTGGCTCCTGAAAAGCGTGCAAAAAGGAAGTTGTCCGTTGGACTTCATAGACGGTTCCTTTGAGAACGATTCCATAAAGAAACTCTCTCAGGATACTCTTCAACGTGTATCAACTTTTTAAATTCGGTAGCCATTGGTCACATGTGTACACGTTCACCTTTGTTATTAACGATTCTTAGTCAATTTGAAATAAACAGTATACTAAAGAGTTAGCTCGTCCCTTTTCCTAACATCAAAAAGCCTTGAAGAGTATACTGTATATGATTAATAAATACCTCTGAGTATTAACCTCCTGCCAGTTTCTAATCACGCCTGTCCTAATCGTAGAAGTCTATTCGAAGTTCGTTAAAAATTCAAATCAGAGACTAATCTTCGAGTCCAGCCATGAAGCGGTAGCCTGAGCTACGACCCCTGTAAAACACGACTTCCTCGAGCGTCGAATCTCTGTCTCATCGATGTTCCCAAGCAGGAACACAAGTAACCGCGCAATAAACCATTTATTAATGAATCGGTTGACGGGGGATCAGGTTGAATACGAATCGGCCGAGCGATCATCGTCGAGACACGCGTCGCGGTAATATCTGTCGGCTTCTGGACATCCTGGCAGGACAAACAGGCGTGGGATACGTTGTGGGCGCCAGGAAGCAACAGTCACGTGTCAGGGTCATGAATCACGGAAAAAGGAAACCTGACTCCCGTGACTTCAATCGAAATTATTGTGGCCGTGGAGGACCCGGAACACGAACCAGGCGCCAGAGAGTGTCCTGCTGCTAAAGTGTTCTTGTTTGCTGGTGTAAATCGTTCGCTTTAGTACCATAAATCTTGCGTGTCGGCTGTATGCGCGTATCATCTTTTTATTTCGACTCGACGACTTTAAAAAAGTGTTTGAATCATGTACGTCAACGGAGTTAATATGTGGTTTGTGTTGATTTTGGCTGATGGGACATTTGATTTTAGAGTTTTAGAGATGTGGATCTTCAGATTTCTGGATATTCAGATACTTATATTCTCTAATCAGTATATTCCCTAGATATTAACATATCGAGGTATCTATATCTCCGAGATATCTACGCCCCTAGATCCCGAGATCCCCAGATCCCTAGATGCCAAGATACCTACATTCTTAGATCACTATATTCCCTAGGTATTAACATACATCTCCGAGATATTTACGTTTCTAGATTCTTACACCCCTAGATTCCTAGATGTCGAGATACCTTCATTTTTAGATCACTATATTTCCTAGATATCGACATATTAAGTTATCTATATGTTCGAGATATCTACGTCTTTAGATCCCTACATCCCCAGATCCTTACATCCCCAAATCCCTATATACCGAGATACCTACATCCACAGATTTCTATATTCCCTAGATTTGTAGACCCTCAGATTTCTATATACTGAGATACATTCATCTCAAGATCCCTACATACACGAAATACTTACGTCCTCAAATTCCTATACCTCTAGATCCCTAGAGCCTTAGGTATTTGTATCTCCAGATAGTAAGATATCCAGATACTCATATTGAAAGATATCTAGATTCCTACATTTTCAGATCCCTACATACCTACCTAGATGTCCACATTTACCTCCAAGTACCTAGACCACCTGATTACCAAATCTCAAAACTTCTACAGTACCAAATCCCTATATCTCCAGATCTCTATGTCCTCAGATTTGTATATCGCAGTGCTAACATCCTACGTAAATCAATGTTCTGTAAGTAGTTTTTGATTAACTGTTCAGTTTGGTTTGTTAAGTACAGTTTGTAAGATTAACGAGGTAAGTCTGAAGAGTTCTGACAACAAATTTCAACCTAGAACAGCACGTTCGTGGCTCGGAGCAGTCAGGATCGGTCGGTGAACGTCAAAGCTTGTAATCCAATATTTTCCAATGGGATTGTAACGAGGCACCACTACCGGGTGGTTCTGGGATGTACACGTTCCAGGAGTGTTGTCAGGAACGCAGGATCGAACAATGGAAAGAGGAGACTGCGAGCAGGTCGAATTGTTTCGGACGTGTTGAGTTAATGTGACCTGGCATCGTGGTGCATTGGTCTGTGGATGGTCGAGAGAAATATTTTTAATTCTTAATAAACTTTACTTTACTATTCCATGGCAATTTTCGTGAAAAATTTGTCTCGAAACAGTATATTTATGACTTTTATGATTATTAAACTCGCATTTGGTGAAACTTCATCTTTATGTGTTTATTGAAAATTCTCATCTTTATGTGCTTATAGGAATATTTAATAGAAAAATGAGTATAATGTGAATATGTAATATAGTATTAAAATCAAGTGAATTATGTATGTCAATAATTATACTTTCATCAGATACATTAAACTGAAGATATAAAAAAATTTGAAAGTAGACATGATTGTAGATGAACGTATATGAACATCTAGCTACAATAATTCGTCAATAAAAAATTATCAGATCAAGTCAGTTTTCAACAGTATATTAACTAAGCTTTATTTAAATTACTTAAACATTATATTTAATCAAAAGTTATTCTAAAGATGATACATTATCCACAATAATTTATTGCAGTTTTCTTCGAGCACTAAAGAATATCGTTACTTTCAAAGAATTTTCAGAAAAATGGGTCAATTACACGTTGCCTGAATAATTTTTCCGGTATTTCGGGAGAAGAAGTACAGAGAATAAAAAGCTAAGGCGTGTACGTTAATTTAACGGTTTAAAAAGCCATATCGATCGAGAGCGGATCTTTGCGTGGACGCGACGCCTGCAGGATGGCGATCGAAAATGTGCAATTTTAGAAAATATCCCGTTTCATGGGACGCGGAAATTACAGGGTGGGAAAAAGAAGTCCCTAGAAACGGTCCCGAGGGCTGACTGCGGACGTTTCCGAAAGTCGTGACGCCATCGTAAGTGGCAGCTGTCTGTTCAGAAATTCTTCCTCGATAACCTCTTTCCCTCTTTGTAGTAACCATGCGTATCCCTCCGGAAATTCTTTCCGCCCGATCGAGCCCTAATTACATACGTTTAAGACGCGATTGTGTCCCGGTGACTAATTTTAAATTGCTTTAATCGCGTGGTTACTAGGAAATTCTGATCATCGGCCCGCTTTTATAGTTTTAGATTGACGAAATTATGAATCCATAAAATTTCATGAATTCCACATTTTCAGATTCATTTAAATAAATTATGCCGGACATTTACACGCTAACGTGCTGACACTCTGAGTTTGAATTTTTCATAAACTTATCAATTAACAAGTTCATATGAATTTCATACGAGCTTAATACAATCAACTACTTTCGTTGTATCCTTTAACATTATGAAATATTTTCTTATTCGTAAAAATTTAACATATAAGTTTCTTTTAGACGAATTTCGACTACCTTGAAAAGAGACGTTTTCCCGTTTCAGATCAAAGATCTGAAACCGTGATATCTGAAAGATGGCAGAAATTGCTAAAGTGTCAGAAACGTACGTAAAGTTGTCCAACTAGTGGATTTTAAGCGATTCGAATCTCCAAAACGCGACGAACAGCATATTGATCGAGCAGGAAAGCGGTAACGACAGTCCCCTATACCTGTTTCAATATGTAAGCTGACGCCTGCGTTTCCTCGCGTTTTATGTTATTCAAGCGTGTCGACGAGACGTCCTTACGTATCTGCTGATTAGCTTAAAAATGAGACTTTTGGCGCCTCCATGGCTACGTACCGAACGGACGTTCGTAATCAAGTCTAGACGCACGGCACCCCTGAGAGGGTAGCAAGGGGTTTGTTTGGGTTCCTTAATGAAATTCCGGTCTCGTGCAGACGCAACGGATCATTCATATTCTCGTTACTTCGTGCCTGAACCATTCATGAAAACGAGACAATGAAAGATTTGTATGGTTCCATTGCTTCCCTATCGATCACCGAGAATTTTAATCAATAAATGAGATAATGTTGCATCGGTTGAAGCTACTTAAAGCACTTGATGTCTTGACTGGTGGACTTAAATATAATTTCTGAATATCCTTAATAAGTTAGATAATAAACATTAAGTGTACTATAAACTTCAAATTTTCCCTTATCGAACATCACTGTAAGGTAGCAATTGCAAAATGCCAAGTGGAAAATTAAATTATTACCCAGTTAATAACCATTACCATAATCCGCCATGGCAGACGTGGCCATTTTTCATCGTACCAATCAACATGTTAATCAGAAAATGCCTTTCGCCGCGAACATAATGAATATTGCACTTTCACAGCTGGCCATAACTGCAGGGTAATATCTATAAAGTTAGAGTGGGATGTCGACAGAAAAATGCCGAAAAATTTGCATACCTATGAAAAATCTAATATTCCACAAAGTAATATCCGATGGTCGCACGTTTTATCACGCTGCGACGGTCGCCTTAATCGTTCAATCTCGCGTTAGATTTAAACGTCTAGCCTGTTGGAAAGCAACATCGGCTGACTAACATCCCATTAAACAGCGCATATACCCTGGCATTACACGGAACGATGCGAAGGAGAAAAATTTTCCGAGTTTGCACCTTGCGGTAATTACGGTCCAACGATGGAAAAGGCAACTTAACTACCGGACAGGAAGATCGTGGCTTCACGAAGGAGGTCTCCGAGGCCTGTAATCCCAAGCAATTACGTAGTTTGTGCACCTCCCATTAGACAGACTTCTAGAAAAGCCACGATGTGTCTTGTCCCATGTAGAGAGCCTTTATTCGGAAGAGAAAAACACTCGTACACCGAGTCCGACTCTATCTACCATCTCTGACAACGTGGCAGTCAATGATAGACCAGGAATGAGCTATATCCTATTAATTGACGGGTTTTCTTCTAAATATAACAATTAGATAAACGTAAATCAACGCCCATTCTTAACTATACGTCCACGGTTCAAATGGATATAAATTGAATACTCTTCTCGAATCTTGTTACAAACTTCTTCAATTTTAAATAGTTGCACTTGTCATTTGTTTTACAATTTGTTCTGAATAATTTGTGTAAGTTGGAAAATAAATTTGTGACATTTCATATTTGTTTAGAGAGTTCAATGTTGGTAGGTTGTGACAAATTTGAGGTTATGACAGCATTTATTATGAAGATTATTTTAAAAGAAAGAGGAACCTATTGTACATATGTACTAAAAATATAGCAATTAACCTAATTCTAGTATGAAATATTCCATAATACATATAATACATTAGAATATAGTATATTTCAAAGTAAACCTAACCTAACCTCTAGACCTAATATGAACTCTATTAATGTACTGTTATAAGTTTTTAAGAATACAACAATACAAATCTAGTATTTGCAATACATAAAGATAAATCCAGAAATAATTTCTTAAAATATACATAATAAATATATTTAACGATAAAAACAGTCTCTGTAATCACCTTTAGGGCAACAATTAACCCATAATAAACACCGCTGCCAAAATTACGAGAATTTAACAGTAAATTACGCAGTCCGTTATCCCCATGTGCTAAATTTGTCCACTTTTCAAGAAACCAGAGAAGCGTAACATGTCCCTGGCAGTTCCGTGAAAAATTAATTGGAGGCCATTTTCTGGTCGACCTCCGTTAAGGGATACTTAACGAAATTATCGAGCAATCTGCCCTTCCACGTTTATTTCGCATCACAAGGACCGAAGCCACGAACATCCAGATAATTCTAGCCTGTCCGTACAAAATGGCCCGCAAAATGGAGGTCCATTAATGACGCTAATGACGCGCCCTATCGTTCACGATTCTTATAAAATCGCGCAAAGTTTGTATTATAAATGAGTTCCCGAGAAACTCGGACTCTCCGATCGTCGATGATCCAACCGCCTCCACGATCGAGCAATGAAATGAATCTTACGACACGATTCTGCCCCAGAAACGACATCAAACGCTCGTAAATCCCGAAGTTTATTTGGTCCTGTGATACAATGCCATTCGAACGAGTTCTCTCGCGAACGTGCACGCCAAACAGCAACGAAACTTTCGAAAAGAAATCGAAATCGAAAATGGGTCGCTTTAGTGGGCGGCCCTTCGTGCTTGACACATTATTTCAAATTAATTCAAGAGAACTGCAACAAATTTTGCTACATAACATTCAATTTTCATTTTCTGTAAATTCAACATCTGTACGACTTTATTTCAAACATCTGTCTAATATCTTTTTAAATTGTCTGTTGTATCAACTATTGGTTGCCAGGTATTTATATTACAGCGATTCTTACCGCAGAAATTTTCGATGTCACATATTTGAAAGCTCTTAAAATGGGAATCTGACATTTCGAACTGACCCGAGTAATTCTTTGTCAAAGTTTCGTTAATAAATTACGACATAAAAAAATGAAAGATACCGCACAAAGCTCCTGCATCCGAGCCGACCGCCACGCATACCTGTACGCCAGATTGCCTTTCGCTGAACCCTGATCTCGTACATCTCGGTCCAGGTAGATGGCAAATAAAGTAGGAACTATAAAGCGAGACCGGATGCAAATGAACGACTAAAAAAAAGACGTACACGTGAGATCGATCAACCGTTTCGTGTGATAAAGCAAAAAATTCGCTCGCAAGTGCATGGAAACAGTGGGCGTAGTCGAATGTACACATAGATCTGATCGCTAACATATGCGAAACTTGAATAAGGAGCGATAAAAAAGAAGAAAGCGTCGCGATACTCGCGTTATTTGGCTAATTAAACGAATCCGAGGATCGTTTTAGGCGGCGTGACAAAAAATACGCGGCAGGTGAGGCAAATGTATGACGAGCGAGAAAAAAGCTGGCAACGAAGCGGTCGTGACACGTGTGCCGTGACACGGGGGATTTTTATGGTGTCACCCTTTCGTTTTTCAAGCTGGATCGCTTAGGTGTGCCGGGGCTGTGTCGTAAAAAAACGCCGTTGAGATTTATATGCTCAGATTTTGTTCTGGTCTGGTAAATATGCGAGCGCTGCTACGCGGGCTTATAGTGGTAGACGTATGAATTTTATAGGGAGTTTTGATGTACCAAATCGCGTTGTATTCTCGTATTCGGGATTGAACGACTTTCAGGATTTTGGGGTGTATTTGGTGTATTTGGAACTTTGATATTTAGGGATGTAGGCTTTTGGAGACATTGTGGGGATGTGGTGTTTTGGGGACTTTGATATTTGGGAATGTAGGGTATTGGGAAGTTTGAAGTTTGGGGATGTAAGATTTTTCAAACTTTGACATTTTGGAGGTGTGGTCTTTTGAGGACTTTGATATTTGGGGATGTAGGGTATTGGAGACTTTGAAATTTGGGGATGTAGATTTTTTAAATTTTGACATTTGGGTGATGTGGTGTTTTGGGGACCTTGATATTTGGGAATATAGAGTAATAGACGTTTTCGAATATGAAGATACAGGAATATAGTACCACTTTATCAAAATCTTCCATCGGTACACCCACTCTATCTACCAAACGTTCATTTATTTAGCCTCCACCGTTCTCCATTATGCGTACAGCGAACAATAGCAATTCCCACAATAACTCAGAAGATAATTCAAAGTGCCGGATGGTCTCGATGGCAATAGGATTACCATCAAAACGAAATCCTCTTAGAAGACTCATAGAATCGTCCTAATTCCCCGTGAATTCGAAATGATTTATCAGTCCATCGGAGCTTTTCGTGCACAAGAGACTGATACGACGGATCGATTAGTCTCCAGCCAAGGATACCGAGTTTCTCATTAATTTCATCAGGTAGGTCAGCATTTAACACCCTGTCTAATCTATAATCCGATCTGCATATAATATTCGTCCCATCATTAATATACGATATATCATCGGCTGGTTATCGCGACGAGCGGCAGACATTTGAATAATAATATTCGTCCATTAGACGGTTTATCTTTTGTGCCAGCTAACGAACTGTTATGTAAATGCAGACCCAGTATTATGACGCGTCATAATATTGAGCGGGATTTAACGATTCATTTAACCGACTTAACCCGGCCTCGTGAAAAGTGCGAGATCAGACATTGGGAAATTGTTGTTCAACTTTTGATTGTACCGATAAAATTGTGACACCGTAAGAACGAGACAACGAAGTTCAATTAGTTCGTCGGTCTATAGACCACGGTTGGAGTCAATAGATCGTGGTTGAATAATGTATTTGAAAGACGTATCCTGGACAAAGTTGAAATGTGACTGGGATTGGGAATAATAGAAGTTAAAGTTTAACGTGGTATATTGTACATGGAATGAATATCGTCTATAAAATCGTATATAGAAAAGAAGGGGTACATGGAGGAGAACATGGCAGATTTTTTAATGTAAAATTGGTACTGAAAATTTATCGAGAAAGTAAAGAGTAATTAAAGTGTAATATATATGAAACTGTATAACATTCTTGGAAACACTTGGTTATACTTGGTTTGTTACAATAAATATTTACATGCAACGTCGTGGTACACGTGTGTCGACCATTTTGATTAGTTCATGCGTTGACCGTTAGTGTCGCATGTCGAACTTAAACTCGTAAATATTTATAACTAGTATTGTAGAAAATTAGTTTTATTTCGAAAACGAGTAAAATATTAAAAGATACATAAATATAAATGAAATAGACACCACTTGTATACGTATAACAAATTGCTGTCTGAAACATATAATAAAATTGAAATAATATGCAAAGCAGCAAGGTGAACGTTAGACATATTCCTATGGTCTCAACTAACGTTAACGGTCACTAAAATTGGATCATAAAATAGAAACACAAGATGAATTGAGAGTTATGCAAAATGGCGGTGTGAACATTAGAAATTACATGTCTAGGTTATTCTTATGGCGACAACTAGTATTCTAACAGTCACTAAAGTTGTGCAACAGCTCGTTTACACCCACCCGTTCGAATTCTATTTCACTAGATCCTCACAATCGGTGCTCGACGAACCATTGCACGAGCGTATTCTCCCTATAAACCTTGTTAGATACAACGAGGATCGATCGTAAGGTCTCGGAACAAAGTGGAAGGTCCTCGGACATAAATTCCATATGTTCCTAGGAGACATATAGAGTTCCGACATCTGCCTTCCTGGTATTTCGTCCGCGACCCCGGTGGTTCGAGGCATATCTCTCTATCGTGTTCTTCCCTTCGATTTCGTCGAAGCTAGCGAAATAGGCCAGAAATCGGGTCTATTAGCATCGGAGGCGTACGTCGAGAGAAAAAAAGTCGGAGCTGCCCGTTGGGTCTCCTACACCAACCATGAAATAGCTGCATCGGAATCAGTTCCCTGTACGAGGAAGGTCTTCTCGAAGCTTTGTGAGAATGCGGACGACCGAGAAATCACATATAAATTAAGCGTTCCTTTCGGTTCGTCCTTTGTTGGATTCGTAGTCTTTCACCTAAGATTATATAATACTTCAGTACATTATTAGTTAACAAAAATTACTCTGGCCTAATGTCCGTCATCGACCTTCAGGATTTTTTGTAACTATTGTACTAATGGAGATTGTTTCACTGTTATTTTTATAATAAAGTAAGGGATGCTTGTATCTAATTTGCAGTGTCAGTGATTGAGATATTCAAAGTGTAAATTATATACCAAGTACATTTTCTGTCCAAAAAATAACTAAACTTCTGACACGTGCTATTTTCGAAAAGAAACAAAAACCTGTTCCTTACGCAACTCGCGGTCGGGCACTATTAAAATTTTCCTTTCAGTAGCGTAAAAAAATGGAAGTTATTATTAAACTTCCATCACGAGCTGTTTGAAGAGGAGGCAAAAAACCAAAGTGCAAAATCATTTAAAACCTTCTCGCCACTTTACATTGCTATCTCGCATCAAAATTACGTTAAAAATGTTGAAACTTTGAATATGCAAGAAGAAATATGGCGAACAGCTTCCTATGCGCATCAATGCTGTTATTATTCGCGCTTCCACGTGCCATTCAGATACAAAACGTCCTCTCACTCTCTAAAACGTCTTATGCTCATTAAAACAGCCGGCGAAATAATTGTCCGCGGAAGCAAACGCGTCTCGTTCCTGTCAGCGTGGTTGAGACTCGTTTTCTGGACAATTTTAAAACTCCCGTGCCAGTTTGCTGCTTAGGGTGATCGAAGACACGCGTGTTCACCTGTTATGAGTCAGCTGAACCCGAACACCTTGGACTCGACTTGAATCACGTCGTAGTAACATTCTCTATATTGCTTCTATGCAATCGTGGGATAGGCTAACAACCTCGAATATCGCCGTTCGATCAAGACACTACATACTGATCCGTCGATCGATTATTACTAACGATTATATAAAGTACAACGTACCTTGTTGCATTCAAAAGCATTAATCACTCTGTTTTGATCGAAGATACCAAGCGTTATATCGCTGCTTAGATTGTCACATGCTAGATAGTCGCGTTAAATTGCCACGTGTCGGATCATCACGCGTTTGAATTCCATGAGTTGAATTCACACGCGTTATATCGCCGTGGATTTACTCTGCGCTGAATTGTCACGCGTTAATTTACTGTGTGTCGAATTATCATATGTTGAATTATCACGTGGTAAATTATTGAACGTTGAGTTGTCATATGTTGAAGTACTACGCGTTATATCGCCACGAGTCAAATCACGCATTATATCGCTACATGTGAAATCACCACACGTTCAAATGCCACGAGTTGAATGCATTGCATTGCTGGGCGCTGAGTTATCATATATTGAATTACCATGTGTTATATCGCCATGTGTCAACTCACGCATTCATACACGAGTTGAACTACCACGCATCGTATCTCCACGCGGTGAATTATCAAATGTTGAATTACTACGCGTTGTATTGCCACTTGCTAAGTCATCACGCGTTCAAACACCACGAGTTGAATTACCACACATTGCATTCTCACGCGCTGAACTACTGATACGTTCAATTATCATGTGTTAAATTACTACTCGTTAAATTACCACCCGTTAAATTACCACGCGTTGTAACGCCACCAGTCTGTTTACTACGCATACAAACATCACGAGTTGAACTACTACGCATTGTATTACCACTCGCTAAATTACTGAGTATTATCATGAGTTAAATTACCACGCATTATATCGCCATAAATTAAATTCCCCATAGAATTACAACATACATCATTCTTTAAATTACCTGTTGAATCATCACGTGTTTCATAAGAATTCAATATTTTTCGAATTTGTCTGTTTTATAACAAGATTTGAATTTATAGACACCCTGTAGATGCAATGGTATGCTTTTTCTCCGTTTCACTGCCATACACATTGTACCCGTGACTTACCGATGCAGCCTGCATGACTAGCGACGTACCCCTCGTAATGCAGGTTAATCGATGCACCGACCCGTGTAAAACACCAGCAGGATAATCTGTGCTATGCAGTAGACGCAACAAAATGCAGTCAACGAAGTCTTTCTTATGTAACCGTTTCCCCTTTTGCTTCTCCGTCTACTTTCCATTTCCGAGTTGGCACGAGTCCAGTTGAGCCGCATAATCTCTCAACGTTTTTCTTCCTTTCAACGCGTGACGTTCATATTTTACTATGTACAGGCACGAAGATTCTCCTAGAATACCAACGCTGTTTTTATATTCGTTATTCCTGTCTTTCAACGTATTCTGCCATGTTGGTCGCTCGTGATCTATACCGTGAAATTGGACATACAATTAACATAGCTTATTGCTGGTGAGCAATCAATTTTTCGATGTACACGTTTGAAATTTCTGTTCTTAAAATTTAATTTGTAAGTCCATGAATTTGTAAATAGGTAAGTTGGTAAATTTATGTATTTAAAAATTTGGAAGTTCTTCATTTCTAAACCTTTAAATTTCAATATTTCTAAATCCCCAAATTTAATGTAATCTCCACGGATCTTCACGAAAACGAGAACAAATTTAAATTTAAAATAAAATGTTAAATCGTCTACTGAGTCAGCAAGGATCTCCGCTATCAGGAAGTCAAAAAGTAACATTAAATACGAGTGCCTGAATCCCAGCCAAAGCATGATATAAGAATGATTCAATTAATGGAGCACGATGATTCGCGAAATCGAACATCTGCATAAATCACGACATGCAGATGCAACATCGTCCGCTGAAAAAAAGGGAGAAAACGAAAATCCATTAGAAATCTCGAACAGACGGTTCGATTCATTCCGTGCACCTCTTCGCGGCATTCATGAATTTTAATATTTCATCGAAGCAACCCCTTTTCCACGGAAGCGTCATTAGAACGATTCAACGAAACTCCAATATCACCGTGCCATTATAATTTTCGCGCATTTGAATATCTGCCCGCTGTAAAAGGGGGTTCCGTAAGATTTCGACGCCTCCGGCCAGATGCTCCTTCGCGCGACCGAATCATAATGACTCGCGAAAAAAAAAAAATATACAGTAGAAAAGAATCGGTAAGAAGGGCGCATAACCCGATCTGTCGACGTTTATTGTGTTTAAACGACTGAAATGGCGCCATTAAAAATTTTCCTCCGTAGTTCTTCGCCCTAACGGATAAATGGGGTTTATTAGTGCAAGTCAGCATGGGAAGACACCTAAGTGCACTTCGACCGGTTCAACGATCAACCTTTTCCCTCATTTATTGATTGATGGCTTGTAAAAGGGTTCCGCTATTTTGTTACCGCGTTTAGTCATGCAGAACGCTATACGAGGACAATGTTTCGATACCGTGTTCGCTTTTTACCCTGGGCAGTAAAACCTTCGGACCATTAATGTACGAACGTGAAAACGGTTGTAGAAGATACTGGTATAAGAAACAGCTTTAAACTTGCCAACAATTAAATCGACAATTTGAAAAATTCTGGTATCGATTCTTTAGTGGAGTAATAACTGCAAAATGGCAAAGGACATAGTTTGATTTTCGTCGTCCGTAAAGAATCGCGTGGTTAAAGCATATACGGTAAGAAGCAGCGGGAATAAATTGCTTGAACGATGGTATCATTTTACGAAGGTGTCAATCGCGTTGTCGTGTCGTTAGGTCTCACCTCTTAAAGCAGCCGTGTAGATCATAAATTGAGGAGAATGGCGTCGACGATGATAGCGCGTGTACCGGCTCGGTAAAGATGGACATGTCAGGATCCGAAAATCAGCCATCGACACGAGAGCGATCCTGATTCACGACGGCATCAGAACGCGATTTAATCCCCTCGTTCCTTGGCTCCTCCATAAATTGGCCTTTAACAAAGCTCCGGTCCACGGTATGCATAAAGAGGGCACAACCGTGTGCTCACCTGCCGACAAAAACGAGATCGAAGCTTTAACCATAATTTAATAACCGATTCGGCCTTTAGTTTTGAGAGTGGACCGCGACGAGAGCAGAGAAGGAACGAGTTTAAAGGCCGAAACGGCCTCATAAATAAGCCCCATCGGAATTACAATAATCCGATCCAATTAAAGCGGAAATTTATAGTCGCAAAAAGCGTAGACGCGTCTCCCTCTAACCCACCCCCTAAATCCTCTTCGCTCCTACCCCTATCCGTCCAATCGTCATTTGCATTTCGAAATTTGCAAGCGTAATTTTGGAATTTATTTAATGAGCCTGGTCCCCGATTACGATAGATTCCATTTTTCTTCACATAAATTCGTCGGTGGGTATAGAATGGCGGAGCGAAAGAGAGGGAAGATCACGCTGGGCCCGACGTCTCTCAAAAGGGCCGACGTCCATTATGAATTTCATACACTGACTGATCCTCTTTCTGCTCGTTTTATGGGGACGACCCTGTAACTTTCCGACCGTTTACCATACCTTGCTGCGGGTAAACTGGACCCTTCTAGCCTTCGATACTCTATCAGAATCAATTACCACGCTTTGCAACATTGCTTTTTGGATAATTGAGGGGTTTGTTGCAGTCCCATGTGTCGTATCTTTGCTTCTTTTGGTTTAAAGTTTTGTGGAGGTGCATCTGAATAATTTTTATTGATGGACGTATCACTGTAATTTAATATTTTACATTTTGTCTTTGGGATGCTGTTATTCTATGGCGTAGAACGTACACTCTTTTGCTTAAATACTTAAGTTAATGTTAAAGAATTACCTCGTTGTATTAAATAGCTTTATATTGGACTGTCACATCAAATTTCCTAGCAGAAATAATAAAGTTGTATTTATATCTTGATACATTTTATTTGAGGTTTGTGCAAGTCGATCAGATCTATGTTAGTAGTTGATTGATGTCTTTAATGTTTATTATCAACCACCTTGACCTTTTTACGTACAAATAACAGCTTCTGACTGTTGATTCAACTACTTTCGTCAGCCTATTTGTTAATTACGAATAGTAACTATTACTCAATAGTAAGTAATAATCTCAATAATTCTATAAAGCGTCCTTTTATCGACATCCGCGAAAAAGTCGAAATAAGCAACATATCATTTAAGCATATTAAAATTTAAGATCTGAAATTGAGTGTTAAGAGTTGCCAATGCGCAACGCACAGTCATCAAATACAGAATATTTTAAGGCAGCTTGAAGTATCGAGGTACAGTTTTCTGTGGCATCATTATATCGAGGGATCGAAACCAGATCTAACAATCATCATTCGGCGAAGAGCCGGTGCCAAATTCGTAAGGGCCCGAAAATTTTCTGCTCGGCCATTAGCATAAATTACCGGCATCAAGGTGACCGGTTACGTAGCCCGTCATTCGATTCACGTAATTCCGAGAGCTAATGTCATACATTCTCGCAACGAAGGTGTTGAAAACGAAGCCGCAAAGTAGCCAGGACCTGCAAAACGGCAGAAACTCGCGAATGTGTCGATCGATACGCGCCTTAATCAGTATTCCTGGTGATATCGGTGATTCCGGGTAGTTTAAATCTTTGATGACGTCTAAACGATTGACGACGAGCGAGGATCGGACGCCTCGAAGCGCCATCTTGCCTGATTCGACAAAGGAGTATCAATTTCCTGCTTTCCAAACAGGTGCAACGTTTCATTTTATCCCAATTTTGGTGTAATTTCTTCGAATTAGTGGCGGATATCAGATCCTTTATTCTAGTTCCGACTACTTTCCATGTTGAATGAGTTTCGTCAGCGTTTGATAGGTTAGGGAAAATGATGATTGTACCTTTTCGAAGAAATTTCGGTGATTTAATTCAGGACGGATCATGTTTCTTGCGGTTGATTTATTAGATTAATATTTGTATTGTTACAAAGAAATTCCATAATCCAAAAATCTGAAAATTTGAGAAGCTAAAAATTATAATTTATAACTAGTCGTTTATATGAAGAAAATTTGAACAACTTTTTTATCACTTCCCTCTTCTTTTTCTCTTCAAGAATTCTCTTATCACCGTCTCAACAGGAAAAGTGTGATCAGATGTCGATCGATAGCGTTCACCGAACGTTGAAAGTTAACGATTAGGTTCTAGAAAGGTTGCTCGGATTCGTATCTGCGTCTAGTACTTTCGAAGAGCATCAGATTTTTCGCGACACTTGCGTCAGAGATTTCCGATCTCGTCTGCTCGTTGCTCGGCAAAAGATCGTCGAATCTGATTGCGATGGATAATCCTGGCTACTTTTTCAACCTCTTACCCTATCTGATTGCGAACGTGAAGAGCTCCGGGATCCGAATAACTTGGGACTTTTAGACTTTTAGCGACAGAAATTTGATGAATCGAGATTTTGAAGATTGCGTCAGTCAAAAGTAAAATATTTTGACTACATTATTAAACGTTACTGATTTTTATGTTTGATATCCTTATATTGTAGTTGTACATGGTTGAAGAAATTTTAGGTTATGTCATTCACAATATGATAGTTTGGTTGATCATGTATTACACTTTATTTTATTGTCATAACTAGTTCATCGTGAAATCAGAAAATGTTAGGTTATGTAATTTAGAAATGTATATACAAATGTTTCTTTGTTACAATTTCATTGATCATATAAATATTTAATTTTATTGTATTGCTAATGCTAGTTCATCGTAGCAGCAAGGAAGATCAGGTTATGTTTGTAATTGAGAAACATAAAAAGCTTGATAGAATTTGTTGAATACAAATGTCCTTTTGTTACAATTTGATCATATAAAGTATATTTTATTCCGTAGTTGAGACAAAAGTGTTGTGAAAACACGTATTTGGAGTCTCTCAGTATAACCGCGGTACGAGCGTCTCCTGAATTGAATAGATTTACGAAAAATTCCAGGACAATGTCGTTTCCTCGGGATTCGTCCCTAATTATGCAAATATCTCACGAATCGCGGCGTTCCCTTTAAAATCGGTCGCGGTCCGGGTCACAGAGGACACATTGTGTTACCCCGGTCTGTAATCGGGGTAATTTTAAGGAATCGAATAAACGACGCCCGGCAGACTTGAATAATTGAAACGTTTGTTTGCATATCGAGCCCTTTGTTCCGATTCCCGTCTCCGTATAATTCAGAACCGCATCGAACCGGCGGTGGGTCGAATTCAAATTCCAGCCGGAACCCAGTTCGATCGTTTTATTTTCGTCTCACGAATCCGATCGCGGAATTCGTGGCGTTTCAAGAACTCGATTCGATTCGAGAGGAGCCCCGTTTCGCGTGCATCGCTCGTTACGCCCCTGGACGAATAAAATGTTCCTCCAGGAGGTTCTCTCTTAAAATGGTCAGCCATTGTTCGGACCCTTGGGCGCTGTCGATGGCTAAGGGCGACCTTAAATCTCGCGTAATGCGCTCGACGTACACGCGAACAGAGACCTGCTCGGTTGTTCCTCTTGTTAGAGGGAAAGGGTAAAAAAAAAGGGAAGGGAAAAGGGACCACTCCGATCATCGCGAGACCTTTGAGAACCGTGGTCAACTTTCTGCTACTAGGAACACGAATGTTTATGTTAAATTTCAGCACCGAATTACACCAGATTAAATTCTTCAATTTTGTATAATATTTTTGGATTTTGGTAGCAGATACTTTGGGAATTTCAAAAATTAGGAATTTGAGGACTTGGGAGTTGAAAATTTAGGAATGTTTGAAATTGGAGATGGAGATTAAGAATTTGGAAATTTAGGGGTTTGAGAATTTAGGAATTTTAGAAATTAGAAATTTAAGAATTTGTGCATTTCGACATTTGAGGATTTGCAAATTTGAGAATTGGAGAGTTTGAAAATTTGGAAACTTAAAAATTGGGAGCTACAGATTTGAAGATTTGAAAATTTGGAAAGTTTCAGAGAGTTTTTATATCCCTGATTCCTACATCCTTCTTTCCCCAAATTCTATTTTATATAAAAAACCAGTTCCTAAAAATGAACAATCCCTATCACAACAAAAATACATATTATATTTCAGAAACTTGAATATGATCACCGAAAAATTTCCATTTACGACGTGTACGTTGGTCGTTAAATACAGGCATAGAAAAGTGGCGAATGTTGTGAGAAATAGAGGCTAAATATTTCCTGTTGAATAGAATCGACGACAAGCGACACAATAACCAGGACAATGAAGAACTTTTAACGCGGTCGTACGACAAGCACGACGTACAGGCATAATCCACGGGGTTTCCTGCGGTATCTTCGCTCGATCTTGATCCTGCCCTCGGATCTCCGGGCACCAGATCGCTCCAGATAGACCCAACTACTTCACCAGCTGCTCCCCGGTCAAAGTCGAGGCTTCAGAGCATACAAAAGAGAAAATCGCGAACTGCTTGCAGATTCGACGATAAAGTTCAACTCTAAAAGTCGAACTTGCCTGTTTGGATGCTCTCTTAATCAACGACTATGTCTGATTTATTCTTTATCCATTTCCTTTCTTCTTGGTGCTAAATCAATATTGAATGTTGATAAAATTGCGACGTTGTCACGAACGATCTTCATTTTTATGTGTTCGAAGATTGTTAAAAATATAAGAGTATCTATGGTGCAGTTGTATCAGTATGGGATGTTGAAAAGAATCTTCTTGTTAATATACCTCGAGGTTAATGTGATTATGTCTCTTTTGTTAATATTTCTCTTTCTATGAAGTAATACATCTTTCATTGTCAAATCTGCACCAGTCTGATGCTGTTGGTAATTTTTTAGTAAATAGCAACTGATTGCTGAAATTTCTTCAGAGTTACTTAAGATCATGACCTTAACAATGACAAGATGTACATCATTTATCTGAGTCCTACTTTGTCCACATTTACCAAAATTGATTTTAGAAATGTACTTAATGTCCCAAAACTTGCAACCTCTTCTAAAATGTGCACAGTGCTTCAAAATTTGCCACCACTTTTGAAATACGCGATACGTTTCGAACTTCGCAGCCACTTTTGAAACATCCTGTAGAAGAATCTAGTTTCGCGATATTTCACAGGAAATGGAATCGTGAGAGTCGTTACGCAAACCCCGTTAACCAGATCATATTCGTTCTTTACGCGATGTTCCAGCCGTCGAAAAAGATTTTTATAGCCGACCGTAAAGGCACGTGCCCGCCTCGAAGAAGATTTAAATTTCCTGGACGAGGGAAACTCTCTCGGAATCGTCGGTTTTATTCCCGCGTTCGCGTTCAAGTTTCTAAGCATTCGGGACGGTCGCTCTTTTACGACACGTACGTGGCGGCATTTTCAGTTTTAATTGCACTTCCAAGGAAGCGACACACCTCGAGGTCGTCTGTCCTTTGGGCGTTACCATCTGGGCCGATTAACGTTCCCTCGAAACTCGTTCTACGAAAGTTAACGATCCATGCGAGTTAGAAACCGTCTATTCGTTCCACTTTATGTTACTTGTTTTACTATTTTTATGAATTTTAATATCTTCCTGGTTTTATATACTGACTTTTCTATTTTACACACTGACTATTTATCATAACGGTTGTGCCTAATTTTAGGTTAGTCTTCTGTTAGGTTAAGTTATTTTAAGTTAATAAGGTTATGTCTTATCTTGTAAATTTCTTATATTTTAAGTCTGACAACATGAAGTAAACGGACATTTTCTTTTGTACTATTAGTTAGATGAAATATTTTCTATGGTATATTATACTGATAATCTGCAGGGTGTTTACTTGAGTATCACTGAAAATTGTTCAGCCATAACGAAATTAGTAAATGTTTGTCAATTATCTACAAAAAATCGTATTGCTTCATGAATATTGTCAGAATCATATCCTGAGAATTTAACATTAAATGTTTATATACAGTCAATCTTAAAAAAATTCAATATGAAGCTATGCAATTATGAATATAAAGCGTTGGCCATGTTTCTAAGTAAACGTGTTTCTCCGTTAGCCATTGATTTTATTAAAAATATATTTAATAGTGAATTTAACAATATGCAACAATCCAGTATAACGGTAAGTCATGTTCGATTTGAAAGAATAATCTCTCCGCGTTGATCTCGAGAACCATTTCTAAAGGCTAAAATCGGAATCGGTGTTCAATGAATTACAATCCGGTCGTGTTTTACCGAGTTCCCCTTTCACTGATCACGGTTCGTCGAAATAAAGGAGTCCGAAGATTGTTTCGACCTCCGTCGAACGAAGCCAAGGCGAAACGACTTCCCTGTTCTTCAGTTTGCTTCCGCGTTCGAAATGCGAAACACGCGGCATCGTCTCGCCACTTTACCAATTAGTCTTCGTACAATCCGCTCGTTATCCGACGAGATATCTGATCGTCGAGGGGCGAATGGGCCCGGCATTGTACGTCTTTATCGTCAACGAGATCAAATTATCCGTGAAAGGGCGGACACAGTCGAGTAACTCCAGAAACGGGACCACGATCGTTACGTCCTGTCGAAATCTAATACGTTCTGTGATCGGTGACATGTTCATATTAGAGATGATCCTTTTTTTTGTACTATGAACTGGTGGGCAGACCGTCGGGTGTGCACGGTAGTTTCAAAGATCAACGTCAAATCCACTTACAAATTTTTAAATCATCAAGTTTACAAATGTTCAAACTTTTCAAAATTAATCAAATTTTCATTTAACTTTGTATCTCGAACAAAATTATATATTATTAGTAAATTTTCTTTATTTCATTTATTACAATAAATTAAGCATATGTATATTCATTAATTTTAAAAGATATTTACATTGTTGTATGATTTGTAACTTTGTTTTTGAGGAAGTTGCATCTTCATCTCTGAACAAATTGCAGAGTTGTGGACTGAAAATTGTAGGTAGCCGAAAGTCACAAAATTTCGTGGTACTTCGTGTCACCACAAATTAACATTAAGAGAAGTTTGCTTTTAAATGCAGTGTTTCGAAAGAGGCGGTGCAAAAACGAGAATTGCGTTTCGTCAATAAGTTGCCGCTCAAGAACTGTCGCAGTGTCATGAACGGTATCTGATCATCGGCGTCGTGACCGGTCGCATCATTGAAACACCCACGTTCCCCAGATTGCGATCTCAGATAGCCAGCAATAGGGGCCCAAAGCATCCCTGGATCTGTACGCTTTAGACACCTTTCGTTATCTGTTAGATACTGTTATATTTGCACCAAGAGAGCACCGCAAAATCTGTCCGTGATCGTTTCGATCGATGGTGCTGATGTCGATCTTTTCGAAGCCGTCGGCCGAAGACTGTATACTCCGTTAGCGGTTGTTATCTTTATCTTGAGTACCTTCGTGCGACATGATCGTAAACTTGAAGGGAATATACCTATATAGTCTGGGACCTTCGGATTTCGGGTATGTGGGAAGAAATTTGGCGATCTACAAAGGGGACAGAAAGTGGAGTAGAGTTATACGGCTTGGAGGATTTAGGGACGATGGAATTTCAGGATATAGGTATCTTGGGAGTTGGGGATTTAGGGATTTTGGTGTAGAAACTTGCGAATTTTAGGAGATTTAGAAATTTTGAAATGCGGGAGGATACAGGTATTTGGAAATCTTGAGGTTTGGATACCTAGAGAGTTAAACTTCGAATGTGGGGATCTGAAATTGTTGAGACAGAAATTTTAGGATAGGATGATCAGGATTTTGGGGATGTAAGTATTTGAGGATCTTGAGATTTAGGAACTTGGGGATGTAGGGATTTGTGGATGTACTTTGGGAACATAAGTAGATCTAGGAATACGAAGACATTTTGGGACGTAGACATTTGGAAATATGTATGGAGACCTTGGAAGTTGGGAACCTTGAAATTCGGGAACCTTAGGATGACTGTCAGATTTGATCTAAGTATACGGGAAAATTTCAGAATTATTTAGGAATCCAGAAATTTGAGCTGTATCAACTTGACAATTTGAAGATGACAAACTAAATACGAAAGTTTGCCAATTTTCTAAACTGTCAAGTTCGCGTATGTCACCCAAACGTCTACGTTGCACGCGAGCGTCCATATTCACTTCTCGTGTAGCTCAAAACGAAACACCAATCACGCGAGACTAAACTCTCCTAAACGAAGTCTGAAAGCGACGTGAACGGAACAAAAGGAATGGAATCCGATACGAATGGCAGACAGTGCGATCCGAGAGACGTGTAATTGCACGCGAGCAATCAGCGGTGATCCAGGTGGAAAGAGGTACGAGTGTCGGCCGTGCTGTACGATCCCTGCGGAGGACGTAGAAGACACGGAACACAATGGACAGGCCGTGTGGCCCCCTGGTGGGCCCCGCGAACACCGCACACCTTATCTGCCGAGATCTATGGGCCACGGACTAGGACCCAGGGGCCCTGTTAGAAATATCGTGCCGACCGATCGCAGATAGGACCGCGATAACAACCCCTCTTTTCACCGCGAGGAGACCTCTGACGTGCTCCCCGAGGAGGGGGTGGCGGATTACGGGCAGCTGGTGGACCTAGACAGTTTACAATAAACCGCACTTGCAGCAAATTCGTTCGGGCAGGAACGTCGGGGCGTCGGCCAACCTCACCACCCTGACATCTTCGTCACAATGAGACGAATTCGTTCGCGTTCGCGAGCCTTTGTCGGGGATTTCCTTTTTTCGGGTTACATCCCCCTATTCCTGTCGCTGCGATGAGGGTTGCTGCTTGATTTGTAGTTTGGATTTATAATGGCTCCTCGTGGGATGCACGGGGATTCTTTGTCGACGGGTTCTGGAGAAATGTGGGCATTTTATGCTATTTCTTGTAAGGTACTTTAACCCCTTGCACTATGATTTATTTGTAAGGTGCGTCAGTCAGAACTAACCAATCGCAGCTACAATATTAAAACAGACAAAGAAAGTTGAAATGTTATGTCAGTCCTGTATTCAGCAATTCTTGACTATGCAAATTATAACTGGCCTTGGACACCAGATTGAAGTATATTCAAAATTCGAGTAAGATTTGTCACAATTGAAGTGCGAGTGCGTCACGAGTTAGACTCGTCAAAATAGTGCAAGGGGTTAAACATGTACGAGAAAAGGAGAAATATGATACAGCAATTAATAAGTCTCAATAAGATAATCTGAATATAATATACAAGAACACATGCAAAAACAAAATTATTAAATTTTCTATCGAATATTACAGAAATCTATACACAAAATTGTGTACCTAAAACCTGATACATAAAGTATTTCTAACACTCTTCTGCTTACACCTCAAAAGGCAGAAGTAGTATAAAGTAACACGATATACTACGTTGATGTTTCATCTCGCCAGAAAGCATACTCACCAATTATTCCCATAAAAGAGGTAGCACAATGAGAACACCTCCACTTGTTCCAGAAACGTCGAAACAAAGAAACCCTCTCGACGCTTTTCCCCCACTAATGACCACAGGTTGTTTCATTTTTTGTGATATCATCCCAAATCTCAATGATTATTCCGGAATGATCTTTGACGCGGGAGCAAGCATGCTCGAAATAATTAGATATTAACCGTCGAAGACTACCGTAGGGGGTCACGGTGGAGTCTAGGCGCGAGTCATTCGGCTTAATATCCTTGAATCGCCTTTGATTCGAGTCGCAGCCGCCGTTACAGGTGGATCGGCTGGTCATTAGTTGGGGCCCGCGTTAATTACAAAGATCGTATTCATTGGCGGCTAACGTTGGTCCTTTGACATCGCCCTAGGACGGCCGTTTCATCTCGCCGAAATATTAATTTCTATCGAGATCAGGTCCGAAGGTGTTCTTAACGAGACTAAGGATGACCAAACGCGAGAAGGAACAGGTAACGGGAGCAACGGGGCCACGTAACTACCACCTTCTGAATTATTATCGCCTTCTGGCCTTCTAATCAGTGGCTATTATTTAGCGGGGCCCTCTGGTCGCCATTGATCGGCATCGTAACTGGATTCAAAGGGCGCGCGAACTACGAACGCTCCTTAACGTCCTACTTCTTTTTTCGACGCGAAACCTCGCTGGTTTTTCTTCGAACTGGTTGTGCAGGAAGCTGAACTTTTTGCATTATTTGCAAAATATTTTATATTTTTTAATTGTACGATTAAAGAAGTATCTACGATATTTTATAGTGCTTCCAGATTTCTTTCGACATATTCGAAGAAAGTTCGGTAATTTACTTTTTTTGATCTCTTAATGAGTTAGGTGATTTCTTCAGGAAGACATTCATATTTATCGTTGTCAGAGGAAATGCGCAATTTCAAAGTAAAAGTTTCTTACGTTTGATCTGGTATAGGAGAAGCTCGTAACATAACACTTTCTGATATTAAGATGTAATCGATTTTGCGTACATCACTTTCGAGTCCAATAAAATTCTGATTGCAACTCGCGTAGATCCATTTACGATAAAATAAGCTTGCAGATTATAACTATAGCATCAATTTCCTCGAGCATTATTCACAATCGGCCATTAACAGTATTACCTGGAGATACACGAACCTATAACATAAAATATTTCCCATCTCTTTAAGAATTTCTGAGATATAGAAAACCGGGCAACCTCTGAAATTATCGATGACGAAATCTGATCGTTATACAAATAATAATAATAATCGGCTCGCGATGACATAATTAATACATCGATCATTACAGGGGGTAGACGGACTAGTACACGCGCAAGATTGATTAAATTTATGAAAAGCCGTATCGAAGGAGAAATTTGAATACCATTGATTATGTACGAGGCCAGCGGAAACCTGTCGAATTATAATAAATCGGTGCGGGGTTAAAAAAAAAAGGATCAGACAGCCGATTCAAACAAATTGGATCACGAAGAAAAGTACATATATGGAAGATACACATACACGAGTGTACAGCTACTTGGAATCGATCTACCAGTTCGCGTATCTTCATTATCGACGATTATCGTGCATTATCGCATATTTGCCCTTAAACGATCGAATCGATCGCGATCGGCTCGCTTAAGAGCCGTCTCGAGCCGCTTCATGTAAATTCAATGCACCTGTCGACGCTTGTGCGACACACCATGGACCCGTTATCAATTTACGCACGCAATTTGTATCGTTATTCACCTTCCCTGTATGGTGCCCCTACTTCTGACAAAAAATTGCACGAGAAATTACAGGAAAAATAAGAAAATAACAATAAACAAAAATAAACAATAATGCAAACGGAGGGTGAAAATATTCCATACTTTATACTGATGTACATTCAACCAGTTGCAAGTTACAAATTAATCAAATTCGAGATACAATTTGTGGAGTAAAGAAATTCAAACGAAAATTTGTTCTTCAGAAATTTTCAAGTGCAATTTGTTATGGTCATAAGAAAAAGAAACTCAAAACTAAAATACAAAATTCAAAGCTAAAAATTAAATTTATATTTCTTGTAAAATTAATTGTGTGTAAAGTAGAAGATATTCTTATGTCCTTTTAAGCAAAGGGTAAAAGTTGAAATTCTCACGAAATTCTCCTTCCAGTTTTGAGGTCACAGTTATCGATGTTCGAGACATTTTATGTCACGCGAACGACCAGCATTGTCCACCTGCAATGAAACAATGCCGCTCGTGGCACCTTGCATCACACCCCCTGTACTTTCTTCCCGACCCTTATTGTTCGCCTAACAAAGGTCTTTCGGACTGTTCTTGATCCACGAGGCTGCACCTTCTCGCCTTTATTTCGTCAAAGTCTCATTGTCTCTTCTGGTCGTGCTGTTGGCAGGTGAACAGGGTCAGTTCTATAGAAAATGCTCCCCCGAAGAGTCACGCCCAACAATGTAGCTGAGTTTCAAGATTTTTATCGCAGTTGCTTTAAATTATCATTTCATGTTCCATTTTTGTTTCCTTCCTTTCCACTTTCAATTTTTTAACGAGCTATTGGACTTTTAGAACTTTGGAATTTTTGGAATTAGGGATTTCATTTTGGAATCGCGGGGGTGTGCAAATTTAGAATTTTGGACTTTTAGGACTTTGGGATTTTAGAACTTCAGGATTTTGGGGGTTAGGAATTTTGGGACTTTGGAAACTTGGGATTTTGGGACTTTGGAATTTTAGGGTCTTTGAATATTGGGATTTTAAGACATTAATACTGTGGGACATTAGGGATTTTGAGATATTACGATATTCAGACGTAGGTATATTGGGACCTAGGGATATTAGGACGTAGGAATATTGGGATGCTGGAATATTGGAACGGAGGAGTATTGAGGCGTAGGGATATTGGGATGCTGGAATATTGGGACATAGGGATATTGGGGTGTAGGGACATTAGAAGGTAGAAATGTTGGGACCTAAGAGACATTGGAACGTAGGGATATTGGGATGTGAGGTCATTAGGAGGTATGGATGTTGGGACATAAGGGATATTGGTACGTAAGGATTTGGGACGTAGGAATATTGGGAGGTAGCGATGTTGGAACATAAGGGATATTGGTACGTAGTGATATTAGGATGTAGAGTCATTGGGAGGCAGGGATGTTAGAACATAAGGGATATTAGAACGTAGGGATATTAGAACATATGGTTGTTGAAACGTAGGAATATATGCTAACGTCATAATGAGAACATATTGAACATAAGGATATCATATGGGAGTGTCTATCATTCTACACCCAGTTTACTCCACAGTAGTCCACAATACCTTCCAATCCTCACATCAAGTACAAAAATTCTCGCAATAACTCTATACAAACATAAAATTGACCAATTTATAATTTAAAATGAGCCTAATAAAACTCCGCTGTTCCATTTGGTCTGTCAAAGGTAAAGGAGTAGGAGACAAGACAAATCGAGGCCATTCGGCTCAGAAAGCATTTACATCATATCGGTGATGGTCTCGAGGCGGTGATAATCTTTATTAAAAATACGTCCCTTGCCCACTTTGTCCTTAATGCGAGACTGCCACCTGTACTCCGTTAAGTGGTTATACCCGCCACTTAGGGCCACAGATTATCTTCTCGAGGGGCAACGACGTGCAGCAACGGATCCGTTCCTCGTTTGGTATATCGGATCGAGACGCTTCTCGTTCCGCTGCTCTGTCGCGGTTAGGTTTCTCCGTCGCGATTTAGCGGAAGGTGTTCAAATTAATGACACACCGGCCCCGTGAAATCTTCGAGGCTTGTTCGAGTTGGCTTTCTCTTTCGCTTCAATTTTCGGCCGGTTTCGCTATCACATGCTTCGAGCTCACCCGCTGCAATTAGACCTCGTTTAGGGGCGTTTAGGGCTCCTCTTATCGCCCCCATTATCCTTATTATCGACTTATTACGACCGTGATGCATCGCCAACTTTTTGCCTCTCATCAGCCGCTACGTGCGTTTCATTCTGCACGATTTTAATCGCCTCGTTGGAAATTCGGTGACTTATCGGTCGAAAGTTAGGTTAGGTTACAATATGTTCTCCAGATTATGCATACCCGAAACTTGTATAATTTTTAACTGATCAAGAATGATATATATTCATTGTTGACTTTTTATTATATATTAAAATATTGGTATCCATTATATAATTTTGGCTTTCTTTAAATATTAAAACAATTGTAACATATTTATACATGTTTAAAAGTTTACTTAAGGAATACTTATACGAGATACAATCTGATACATGCCATGTATTATCTTTCAAATAGGTACATAACATTTTACTATTGTTTATTACAATTTTGTAGTTCAGGATGTTGAAGTCCCCCATGTTAAAAAGTTAAATGTCGGCATGAATTTTAAATATTCACGCATGTAACAATTAGTATACCTTGATGTTAATCGCGTTTCAACACATCAACTTTTGGGACGTCTTCATGAAGAAAGCATAACAAATGGCATGTACTCGTCGTAACTATTCCCTGTTCCATTTCAGCGCCCGGAAGCATGCTAATGAACGACACTCTTGATCCAACAACGTATCAATAATATAAACCCGTCCGTGTCGTGCGTTTATATATTCGAGTACATATTTTTTCAAGGCACATTGCCTCCGGTTTAGAAAGTCGAAACGGTCCTAACGGTTCAGAACGGAATATTACCGGCGATTACAAATGAAAAATCATGAAGGTGCGAGCAGAAACTGACCAAGAGGGAGTAATTACAACGAGATTAATCTTTCTTTCACCGTGGCTTCAATACGCCTTCTTAACGAGCACAAAATGGATCACCGTTATACACGTGTGCGTTCAGACTGGTTCGGTATCGGTTTAAAAGGAAATCTTTCTCGGTTGCTTTTATACACGATTCTTCTGCTGAACATCATGTGTCTGCCCCTTTTTTTTATTCTTGCCGAATATATATCACTGGCAAATTCGAGATTCGAACTTCATTTTATGTAATACAACAGGTGTACTAACAATAAGTAGAGGATCTTTAGAGTGAAGGTTCTGAATGATGGATTGTGATAAATATTTGTACATGTAAAAAGATGTAAAAGATATAAAAGATCTAGGTAGGGTCACAGATTCTTTTCATACAACATTGAACTATGATTCACAGATCTGTCAGACATAACCTACATTAATTGTTCATACTGGACATCGTATCGGTTTCTGAAGTCACATTAATCAATATAATATATGATATTCATAAGTGCATCTATGAAAAAGAATATTATTATGCAGAACAAATATACTTTGTTCCTTCTTGTCTTAAAATATTCTTATATTAAATAAATAAATTAATTTTTATAAATTGTGAAAGATATAATTTTCATACAGATCAGTCTGACTTCTTAGTGTACTGAAAAATTTATTAACAAAAAGTAAATAAAATATACTACCAAAAAGAACACCTCCATAATCTTAATATCTTATAACCCATAAGTTAGGTTATATTTATTTTAAAATAAAAAATACACCACTGAAACCAATATACAAATAATAAATATAATGCAACCGATAAACGTCCCCTAACATAACCTCAACAAAACTTGAAAAACCAAAAGATGTACCTACAAAAAAACTTGCAGGACCAGTGTCCAAAAGACACAGAGTTGCCGAAAAGCCATAAGGAACATTCCAACAGCCAAACGAGGCACACTTTCATCTTGTAGCAAGATGTCCCGCAAAGATCAGAAACGAAGCGTCTGCAAGGAGCCAATGACGAGACGAAGACAATTTGTCAGCGACAGACAACCTCGGTGCTTTCTGACAGGATCGGAGGATCCCTTTCCGTCCTCGATCCTACGAAAATATACCGGAGAATAATAGATCTCGATCAGTGACTCCTCGCGGACTAATGATCCCATTCATCCTGCGGGAGGACTTTTTCGAGGCGAAAGGAAAACAGCAGGTCCTATTCAACGAAACCTCTTCCCGGCTTTTCTTTCGCCATTGTCGATTGCCAATCCTGGCAGGTAGTATTGTCCTTGGCCACGCTTCGTGGCGAGCTTGCCGTATTTTCCTTTGTACGTCAAACAATGCGGGGAAACGAGGAAGAGGATCCTCCACGGGATTCGCATGGTCTTAAAACGTCATTGCTGAAATACGGGACGTGATCTTCCTTCGAACGCCTTCGGATACGAGTCATCGTGGCATCGATCTTTTTGAGAGATCCTTCGAGCGATGGGTGCTCGAGCAGGGGTTAACATCCCACTTTGGCACTGGCGAGCTGTTTAAAATATTTCACGTATTATTGTATTGTATTCTTTGTAGAATACAAAAATGTTTAATTTTATTTCTAGGAAAGACAGATTTTTACTTTTCAATTGAACCTTATAGTTTCAGTTGTTACTAATTTGATAAATACTTCAGGATGAAAGTGAGTTTCACAAAATGACGTATTTTCACCCTTCAACCATTTGAATTGCAAAGAAATGTTTGAACCATTTCAAACTTAAAAAATTGAAGTCTTTAATATTAATAAAAAAATCTATAATCTCAATATGTAAATGTTCCAACAGATCCAAACTTGTAAAATTTCCAAATAAAAGTTCAAGAATTCAAAAAGTTCAGAATTTGATAAGTGGAGGGTAACCTAACCTCTTAAAAAGTGGACGATGAGCTGTTATTAGTTACAGGGTGGTGTACACGCGAAAGGGTCATGTTTGCAATAAAGTTCGAGCACGACAGGACGTTGTTTGACGATACTTCAGCCGAAAACTTGAACATTGATAAATTTTCTAGTACGACCGATCGAACAGCAATGAAACGATCGTACTCGAGCAGGAAAATTACAGAGGACGATAATTTACGACGCAGCTCGCTAATGTAATTTATATAATTTACGTAATAAATTACTAAGGCAGCTTATACTACATATTTGCATACCTGGTACGAACCAGTTCCAGCATCTGCAATATTTTGCTGTTTTACGACGTACAGACAACTTTGTACTCGTTGCTTTCACCGATGAGTTTGACGAAATTATAGCGAAATTAACGTGTCGAGTGCGTATATTTCTTATGAAACTGTGGGAAGATATGAGTTTGTTCAGAAATTATGGTCATTGGGGTTGCAGTGCGCTTTCTAGGGAGGATTGCGAAGTAAGAGGGATTCTGAGGTTTGGGAATGTGGAGAGGGGATTTTTGGAAACTGGGATGTGGAGGTTTAGGGATTTGGGGATTTGGGGATTTGGGGATTTGAGAAATTAGAGATGTGAGGATGTGGGGTTTTGAGAAGTTGGAGATTTGGGGATGTGGGGTTTGAGAAATTGAAGATTTGGGAATGGGGTTTTGAGAATTTGGGGATTTGAGAAATTGGAGAATTGAGAATTTAGGGGTTTGAGAATTTGGGAATTTAAGAAACTGAAGGTTTGAGAATTTGGGGATTTAAGAAATTGGGGTTTTGAGAAATTGGGAATTTGAGAAATTGAAGATTTGGGAGTGTGGGGTTTGAGAGACTGAAGGTTTGAGAATTAGGGGTTTGAGATTTTGAAGAGATGAGAATTTGGGGATTCGAGAAATTGGAAATTTGTGGAATTGGAGATTTGGGAATGTGGGGTATTAGAATTTGGGGATTTGACAAAATGGAGTGTTGAGATTGCGAGGTTTGCGAATTTCGTGTATTGAGAATTTGAAGATTAGATGATTGAAAGTTCTAAGAATTAAAAGATTTCAAATGTTCGAAATTTGTAAATGTGTGCATCTGAAAATGTAGAAAAGTACAAACTTGAAAATGATTAATTATTAATAGAAATTGAAATATATAATCACGCAACATTGAAAGTGAATGATGAGTTCCTCCCTTCACTCCAAATTTCACCTTACAATTTATTTCAATATCGAACGAACGTTAACGCAAAATTAAGAAGATTCCAAGGAACACATGACAAATTGTTGGACATTAAATCGCGCGTAAATCCCATGCAATTTCTCGCAAGGCTTCGTCTGCACGCACGCACGATTTTAATTTATGGCATTAGGTGTGTTTACCACCCTAATTAAGAGCGTATAAAACAAACGCAAAGGTGCAAAACATGAAACAGCCTGCAATATCGCATCTTCGCACGCGAACCGATTGGACCAACGCGAGTTTCTAAACAGTCATTCACTCTGGAGGAACAATCAGGATAAGTGGTATGTAGGTACTAGCTAATGGTGGCTAATCTAGCGAAGTTCTAACCTAACCTGTACGATGTTTTACTTCAAAAACTCGCGCTGCTTTTGTAGTGTCTGGTAAGAACAGACTGCAGATTGTTAGAAGAAATTATAAGGTGCACTTTGGTACACCTGGGCTTGTTTCTGGAGATATTGTAAAAGAAGATTTAGAAAAAAATTCTAAACAAGGTTTTAGTATTGGAGAAATATTAAGGATGAGGAGCTGAAAGGATTGACACTTTTATATATGCAATATTTTTTAATTTGATATGTTTAATTTGATATTATTAATATTTAGTTTTTTAATTAAAATATTTTGAGGTGTACAAATTTTCACATTTCCTAATTTTCAAATTGATTAATTTTGTCAATTAGTAAATTTCTTAAATTTCCAGGTGTGTAAATTTCTATATTATCAAGTTCACTCTTCCACAAGTCTCTGCATCGCCAAATCTCTGTAGTATTAAATTTCCATATCCCTAAATTGCTATATTATCAAACCTCCACATCCACCAATCCCTGTATTATTAAATCTTTACCTCCGCAAATCCCTATATTAAAAAATCTCCAGATTCCCAAATCTCTATATCACAAGGTCTCTAAATCCCCAAATTCCTATACTATCGAATCTCCAAATCTCCAAATTCCTAAACTATGGAATCTCTAAATCTCCAAATACTCACATCATCGATCTCTCATCCCAAAATCCCCATATTACCAAATCCTTATATTATTAAATCTGCACATCCCCAAATCTCTATATTATCAAATCTCTGCATCCCCAAATCCCTATATTAAAAAATCTCCAGATTTCCAAATCCCTATACCATCAGATCCCTAAATCCCCAAATCCTTATACTATCAAAACCCAAAACCCCTAAATCCTCATATCACCAATCTCCTCAACTTTAAATTTCCCCAAATCCCTCACAAATCCCCAACTCTAACCCTAAAATAATTCACCTTGCTCTCCAGAGTTCTCTAACACTTCCCAAATTAAATTTCCAGGAATAAATTTCCGTACCCAAACTTCAAAAAATCTTATCCCCTTCGAAGTTCCCTATAAAATCCTTCCCAATAATCATCCTCCGTCCTATAAACCTATCCTTGAATTTTCTCCTCTTCCTTTTCCCGAAGAAAGAATACCAAGTCCTCGCGTACACGCGTGCCTCGAACGGTATTCATCCCGGCGCAATCATCCCGCAGTTCTAGGGCTGTGCCCAGCGGACAGGCTTGTTCAGCGAGGCAGACCTCGTGCCTGTAATTTTCACACCGTTCGGCCAGTTGGGTTTGCAAATGTGCGAATGATAGCTCCTCTCAGAATCCAGCCGGATGATTGCAGCCAGAGAGCGAATAGCGAAGGATGGATAGAAGATGGAGGAAGTAACGGACGAAGGTATGAATGCGATTTTCGGGCCCGTCGGAACGCCCGTTTGCATATCGGCCCTCTGGGCTCGGCTACTTAGCGAGCGAATCAACGCTGATGCGTTTTCACCGGAGCTACCCTTGTTAGCGGGTATCTCATTTTCGACGTACGTGTCATCGGTGCCTTTTAGCAGTCAATGTTTCAAGCCCCGGTTCGAAATTGCGGTAAAGGAACGTGTATGTAATTGAGATGCTGCTTCGAGGGATTGCATGAAAGAGTTATGGAATCAAGTAAGGGATAAGAGTGATATGAAGTTGGAAGGTCTTATTGATTTGTCTGGTAGGAGTGCAAGATTAACAAGTTAAAATTACAACGTTCTGGAAGTACTGACATTTCATTTCTATCAAATCCTAAAACTTCGAGGTTCTTTCGAATTTCATGGATTCAAGGATTCTTGAGGTTTCAAAGTCCCAGAATTGTGAATTTACTAAATTCCAGAGTGGCAAACCCCAAATTTGTAAAATTATAATTAAAGACCGAAAGTTTCATAGTGCCAAGGATTTGAGTATGGAAAATTTCAAAGTACCGACCCAAAGTCACAAAATCTCAAAATTCCAAGTTTGCAAAATTTCGAAGTACCGAAATCTCAAAGTTCCATATTCCCAAATCTCCATGTTTGCAACTTGTTAAACTCCCAAAAGTTGCAGTACACCAAAAATTCTAAAAACCCAAAGTCTTCAAAATTGTAAAATTTCAAAGTACCAAAATTCCCAAATTTTCAAATTTGAAAAGTGTTAAAATCCGAAACTCGTAAAACCCCATAAACTCCAAAAACCCAAAGTCTCCAAAATTGTAAAATTTCAAAGTATCGAAATCCCAAAGTTCCAAATTCCCAAATCTCGAAGTTTGCAAAGTACTAAAATCCCAAACTCGCAAAGTCCCAAAAATTCCAAAAACCCCAAGCCTGCAAAGTTCTAAAGTCCCAAAATTTCAAACTTGCAAAACTTCAAGATTCCTCGAAGTCCAAATGTGCAAAATGCCAAAGTCCCAAAATAACCCCGTACGATTGCTAAAAATGACTGCGACTGTAAAAACGAGCCAATACCATTAGAGATAATACAAGTACATCCCCATAATACCAGATGTCCGTTTAAAATCACTTTGGTCAGCGGCAATCACGCCTAAATGTATTTCTTCGTCGAGTTCTTCCTATGTATCACTCCCGAGCGAATTGCCGGCTAATAAACGCATTATCCACGAATCTCGGCGCTATTACCAGCATTGATTCGAATACTTATACGCCGAGGATGAAGTGTGCGGCTCACGTGCAGCGCCTCGAGCCAACAGCCTTCCCTGAAGACGGTTAATTGATCAATTTTAATATCGAGGATCTGACCGCATCAATTACGCGATTTCTTGATGATTCTCGATCACTGTTATCGATCAACCAGCGCTGAACGAATCGTGAATAGATGCCGTAGAATATCTGCGCTTTTGGGACAGGATTAAAGGGAACGCTTGACCATCTTGGACAGCAAAAACGCTCATTAAGAAAGTAGGTTATTACTTGTCGGTCGCGTGTATGGGTGAACGGGTACAAGGATTAATTCTGCTTGTTGCAAAGAAGAGTACAATGTTCCGTTTGAAGGCGTTGTTTAATTTGTGGGTTTGTAATGCGCCGTGTTATGGGTTAATTTGGTAGTGCGGTGACGAATGTGTCGGTAGATTCTGTGATTGCACCTGTGCCTGCTGGTTCATTCATAAATGGCACTGGTTCTTTTTCAGTATTCTTTTAACACACTTCTTATTTTAGTCTTTTTTATAGTGTTCATAGGCTTATAAGATTTTATTTGCAAATCTGTTTGAAGAATTCAAGGTCTTGTTCATAGTATTTGTATTCATAGAAAATTGAAATACTTTTGAATGTTGGAATATGTGCACAAATTTTTCCAACAAATTCGTTATAATCTATCGTAATTAATAATTGTATGAATGTATCATGAAAAATATCTGATTCTCTAATAAATTCGTCAGTGTATTAAAGAAAATGAAAAGATAACAGTTTGAAAGGTCATTAAATCTTATATTATTCATTTAGCTGATAATGGAGACGTATTATGGTCCATTTACGCATACTTACCGAAATAAAATTGAATTACAAGTTTGGCCACACTTTGAATAATAGTAGGTTCAGGAGAATTTGAAGAAATTTCGCGTATAGGGAAAAAAAGATGTGAATATTAACGTTGCAAATGATAAGCTTGAAATGTGGACCGGAGGGCAGGTGAAGCTGAATGGTGAAGAGTAATTTTGATACCCTCGTTACTAAACATTTCTCAGGTATTCATCACCTGCACTCGAACCAGAGTCCAACAGTCGGAATCCCGTAATAAATGGCTCGAAGCTTCAAATTATTTTGGCCTTTAATTTTCTTTGCTCTATTATCTTAGGTGTTCGCCCTTCTCGCGTCATTATGCATCCTGCCACGAACTGGTTATCACTTAATGACACCGTATCGCGACAAAACCGAAGCAAATCACTATGTAAAGTGCTCGTTTCATTTTAAATACCTTGTTACACTGAAAATCGAAACACACGGACGAAACAATTTCTTTGTTCAAGCTACGGGTACATTACGACTGCAATATACGTTGAATTTCAATATTACGATCATTTGGTTAAATTCAAGTATTTCAACGATGCCAAAAAAAATTCATTTTTATCATATTATACATAAGTCTTCTTTGCTACAGGATTGTAAAGGTAGTAAAACACATTTTTAAATTAAAAGTCCCAACATTGTTAATGGTGACATTAGCAGTTGCAATTGGAATATAAAAATAAATTCTAAAAATTATACATTTCCTAACACATCTTATGTACGACTAAGGTAGCATAACTAAGAACTAAGAAGGTATTTAATAAAATAAAAATTTAAGCATCTAAAGTGATTGATATAATTGATCAAAACTAAACAATCTTCATCCACAATTATCTTCTTCATAAAAATGTAAGCAACACGATAAAAAAAAAGCAAATTCCTTTCGAATTAATGCCACAAGCGGGATAACAAGAGCGAAAGAAAAAACCAGAGGTTGGTGTATATCCAGCTCATTAACACGAGGTTAACCTAACCCCTACGTTGGAAGTCGTAAGGCTGCAGACTTTCTCGAGTATCAGTATTTTTCCTGGATACTTTCTTACGGTTTTTACACGGTGCATCCTTCCATCAGCGCAAAGAGGGCTTCTGGTTCGGTACGTACGCCGGTTAGCCAACTGGCAAGCTTTATAACTCGACGACTGTCTGCTCCGGTGATTTAGCACTGGCGAACATGAGAATTTGCGAGAAACAACGAGGTGTAAAGAACAACCGCACTGCCCCACGAATCCTGGCAATTGTACTCCGCCCAAGACACCGCTGCTTTAAACACGGCTATCTGACCGAGCAAGTGCGGGCATAAACTAAGAAACTACCTCCCATAACCGTGGCTGCCAGCGTACCAGCCTGGCGAAGATCGCTAGTTCCGTTCTTTTCAACACGGATGTTTTGTGCATTGTATCAACTTGGTTTAATTCTCCTTATTTAGTATTTTGCTGGTGTGTGAGGAGGTTTGGGATATTGAGGTATGGGGATGTTGGGATTTTGGAATTTTGAGATATTGGGATATTGGTATATGGAGATTTTGGGGTGTTGTGATATGAGGATTTTGGGATATTGGTATATGGGGATTTGGGGTATTGCGATGTTGGTATATGGAGATTGTGGGATATGACGAATTTGGGACTTTGGGACATTGGGATATGGGGCCTTTGAGATATAGAAATTTCGGGATATAGCAATTTTGGGACATAGGACTTTGGGACGTTGGAATTTTGGAATATGAGAATATTGGGGTATGAGACAGAATTTTAGGATTTTCGGTCTTTGGGATATTGAAATATTGGAGTATGGGTATTTTCGGACTTTCGAATATTGGGATATGGGAATTTTGGGACATAGAAATTACTCATTGTGAGGATTTCAAGATTTTAGAACTAAGGTATTGCATCGTTGGGATATTGGATTTCTGGCATAGAAGAATATTGGAATATGTGGACATGGGGATTTTAGAATTTTCGCACTTTGGAATATTGGTGAAGGATTTTGAATAAATATGAATATGAGAATTTGAAACATACAAACTAAGGTATTGAACCCTTATATAAAAAATTTCTTCGATTCTGACGCATGACGCACTCGTCTTTCAAGTTCTGATCCAATAATTTGCATAGTCAACGATCGAAATTGGCATAAAATTTCTACTTTCTTTATATGTTTTAATATTGTAGCTAGTAGTTCTGACTGATACACCTAGTTCAAGGGTTTAATGATCCTAATTATATAATAACAGGTGTATAATACTATCGTCACACTCATATGTAACACGTCACTTGCGTAATTCTGAATCAAGAGTTGATTAAGAAAAAAATGAAAAGAAAAATAGATTTATGACGAAGGTTAGGAAACACGAACCATTTCTTTGTCGAAGTAGAATCGTCGTGTGGCTCGCGTCGGACCTCGAGCCTGTCAAGATCGTTCCTCCTATTATAATAAAGAGACCTCGGGGCCACGAACGGCTTCCTTTTTTCGAGGTAAACGATTATGGTTGGCCATTGTGCGGCTGTGGTCGCGTGCGATAGTCACGCCACGTTACGTGCACAGAGGCGCTTCAGCATCACCGATAATTTTCTAAATCGACCTAACAGCTGCCGCAACCACGTTCTTTCGAACTAGAAAACCGTCTTTCGAGATCGGTTATGTTTTATTCCGTGTCGAGCTCTCGATAATTGTGATTTGAATGGGAACGCTCGTATGTCTCTCTATGCAAGTCATCGGTTCTCCGCGTGTTCGACATCTTCTAGACTCTTTTTTATTTGCTGCGAGACTCCTTAGGTACATTTCTTTCACAAAAGTGGCATAATAGCGTGTTAGCAGCTGCATAGTTCGGGGAACGTCTTTTGTGAGAGAAATTGGTTCGGTGATTTGAAGTAACTCGATTTTTCGATAATTTACTGCCATTTTCTGCTGCCATTTAACACTTTCGGTTTTAGGAATTTAGATGTACTGTTGCTTTTTTAAAATGTGGAGTAACTTTATTCTTAAAGGATAAATCATCAGTATAGGTTTAGGCTTTTATTTCATTATTTTTCATATAAGACTTCATTTGTACAAGATAAGTTGTTTACCAAGGTAATTATTATTTCACTGTCTTTAGTATAATACGACGTCAGTACTCTTACTAGAAAAATTATTTCATGTACTTACGTCAATTTGGTATCAAGAAAATGTCGGTCTCTTATTGTAACTTTACAATCTTCAATGTATAAGCTAATGTATAAAAAGATTCAAATATAATAGTCAACTGTGAACAGTAATAAAAGAATGTTGTAGTTAAATATTTCCTCAGTTACTAGATAAAGTTAGAATTTTACTTGCAATTCGACATCATCTTAATTGTTCATCAACACGAGCAACAAAATATACATGATCAAGTATAATGATGTAATATTTCAATTCGAGTATTTTTCAATTAACATTTCAAAGAATTTTAATAAATATTTTCTTATCCAACGACAATTTGAATTTCGAGAAAGGTGTAACAACGACGAGGCAAGAAGAAATTGGATCGAGCGTGGAAACGAAGTGACAAGACGCGATAGAAGAATCGGAACAATAAAAATCAAGAATGGTCGGTGGAATCGGCGCGTATCCACGTTGTCGATTCCTATCGTTGACAGATTTAGGTAAGAGGGGTTAAACTGTCTGCTCGCTTTAATTGGGACGCGGAAATTGCACGAGCGACGGCCGTGAAGCGGATTCGAGCCAGGAGGAATTCATTCTGGAGCGTCCTAATGAATTCGAAGTGCGCCGTTACGCTCGGAAGAGAGCACGAAACGAGCCGAGTTCTCGCCAAATTCCCTCCAGGATTCGTCGGTTTAAAGACAGCCAATAAATGCACCAGTATCTCCTATTTCAGCTGGAAGAAGTTAGCCGAGGCGAAAACGACACTTTTTCACCGGGGGAATATGGCGGGATTCGCTTTTCTTTTTGGCTCCGAGGAATCGCCGTTCTCTTATCGCCTTTTACGTTCTTGATTCTTGATAAAAATACACTTGAGTTATCTGCTGACGGTCTTGTACAAACATTTCTATTAATTCTTAACGCAGCCGGCGATTTTTGATACGTTTATGTACGTCGCTACAGTGGTTCTCAAAGATTAAGAACACCTATTACTGCGATTATTGTTATTACTACTCTTATTAGTATCACTATTCTGCTGCTATTAAAATCATATTAGTACTATGACAGTAATATGACGATTACAACTATAACGAGATGTAATATCTTGCAATGTGCCAATGTATAAACTACGGTTTATCGTATGAATTTAAATTTCTGTTATTTTCTTTTACTGAAAATAACTCGTACATGTTTTATGCATTCCAGTAAAAGCACACGCGATGCAACGTGACCAACAAATCAAGATTCACGTTGTAGAGAGGATCCATCGACACCTGCGCTGTATCTTTAATTCATCGAGGTTAGCCCGCGAAATATGATGCACGTGGCGCGTGTCAAATCATAGATAGAGATCGATTGAAAGGTTGAAACGAGGTTTTTGTATCGATACTGATCGGTATTCGTCGACGAAAAACGAGAACATCGAACAAAGTATTCGTGTTTTATTCGGCTGGAAATCTTTCGTCGATAGAAAATTAATGCGTTCGAATCTTTGGGTTATAAATTTTAAATTGATATTGAGGTTAAGCTGGACACGCCATTACTGAATATAATCGAAATGCAATTTATTGTAAGTTATATGAAAATTAGGAAAAGTATTGATGTAGAATGACTATGGTATTTTGTAAAATGAATGAGCAATTGGACAAACTAGGTGTTTGAAGCTCACATAGAATTTCTATGATAATAGACAGGATACATATGTACAGCAATAACAATGGCGATGTTTCTCCATTTTCTCACATTCGACCGTCTTTCGCCGTGAGAAAACGTGTTGCTCGACACGTGTGAAATAGTTTTACGATCAAGATTGAACCGTGACATTTTCATTAATGATTAATGTAAACCTCCTTCTTCTAACCTTTTCATGTACAACTCTTTATACAAATCCTTATACAATTCATTTTCAAATCGATCAGATTTTACAACAGAAGCAAAATATTGGTTTAACTCATCATTAAGTAGTAAATTCGATTGTCAACCTAATTCACTCAAATTGAAGATAAAATACATAAACAAATTATAGAATATCTTATACAATCCTTCGGTCAAAGAACCTTGATTCTGACAGAGATTCTAAGCCTAAGGCTTTATCGAAGGACCCCTTCAGCAAGGAATTAAGGTTCACCTAACATAGGGCTAACATAAATCTCCAAATGTTCGACAGACGAAAACCGACTTAATTATTTACTCGTGGTCGCGAATATAAGATCGTGTTACCTGTGTTCCTCGACTCCGAACTTGTCCGGCGCGAGTTTGCATCTCTGGATCTTCGTCGAGTCGGCAAAGAAGTCGTACAACTTCGACACCTTCCCGGCCTCATTAACACTGGTCGTGTTAATTATGTTCCCGAGAAGCGGCCTAATTGCCGACAATCTTCGATGGAAGCGGACCGTGAGGCGGTTTCGAGCGGTTTGGGGAGGAGGTTGCACGATCAAACGAGGAAATACCGTACAAGTTGTCTCCGAACGAGATCTTGCTTACGTGTTTACGTGCTAAGCAGCCTAATAGACGCGATCCAGAAACTGGTCATCTTAGTGATTTCCGGGAAACGACGAGTTCGAGAGTTTGATTCTTGATTAGGAGCGAAAACGAGTTGTTTGAGGTATGGGTACGGAGTCGCGTTGTATGGCCCTGGGGGACTATTAAACACGGAAAAAGTTGCATACTGGTTTGCTTAACTCTACACTCCTTTTTTCTTCGTCTACCAACTACAAGCCATTTACAAAATCAAAAAGGGAGAAACTTTTGAACAAAAATAAGCAAGAAGTTTGTTACAAAGTACTTGGAACCTTCATTTTAAATTATTTTGGAAATTGTATAATTTTGTATTGATGTTGCAAGAAATGTGACGTAGCCATGACGCAGGAGTAAGGGACAAATGGTGCACTTTGATGTTGCAAGAAATTCAAGATTAATTGTTACTCTATTTATTTTAATCAACCAAACTGAAATGACCAAACTGCAACATAATTCTGACTCCACATGCGTCCATCCACAGTATCATCCACTTTGATTGTCAAAGTGAAAATTTGTCAAATTCGTAAATTTTGCGAACCTAATGGTACCTATGAGTGCTCAATCGGAAGAGTAAGTTCTCAAAATATTCCTCGGAGTCCATAACATCCTTCGACCCATAGCAGCCATAACTCGTGGCCCACACTGGTCCTTTAATCGCGCATTCAATCACGCTGCCCGGCCTCCGTCGGTCGTCCCGATTCTGGAAAACGCAAAAAACCGAGAAAAAGGGGGAGCCGTTCCAACATTTAAGTCGAACAAATATTGCCGTCCGCGCGGAGACATTTAAATTTCATCGCGCAACAGCCACCGGCCACGAGATGGTATCTGTTCTCGCTCCGTGTCCTTTTTTTCCTCGTTCCACGGCCATCTTGGCGGGACAGCTTGACGTGGAATCGTCGAAAAACGCGCATAAAGCCGTACGTAGACGGCGATTCGTTTTACGGCCACGAAGGGCGTGCGGCCACGAAAGAAATTCGCAAGCTCATGCATATACAGGGAAGGGGGGGACCTCTTGAATGGTATCAATAGCCGATCGAAAAACTGGTACAATCTTGCACGCCGCGTTCTCAGCGATCCCAGCTACCCTCCCCCTCTCGTTCCCCTGTCCAACTGTTTCGCAGTCACAGTTGTCGGCAATCTTTGCCAACGGTGCCTCACCTGGACCTTTTTACGCGAGTCATTGTATTTGCGCGAGCGTGCCCGAAATATTAATCCCGCTGGCCCTCGGGTACCCCAGCCTCGCCCTCCGATCACACAGCCACCTGTACCTTCGAGATACGACTTAACTCGATCGACCCACGATCGTCGCCGATCCGGACGCAATGCCCACTTGCCAATTGGTTTGGACACGTGCTGTTATCGCCGGGACTCATCGCCTTAAAGGGTGACTCAGGACTGTTGCCTGCTTGATGAACAGGCTACGGTTAAGAGTCGATGAGCGGTTCCTTTGTTTCGTCATTTTCGAACCAGCCGTTGCTTATCGGCTTGTGAGAACAGCCATTCAATGATTTGTTTGCGAGGGTGTTTTGGATTGTTGCAGGGTAATGAGAATATTTAGAGTTCTATGATGTGACATTCTTACTCCTCTCTTATAAACTGTCAGAGTAAGCGAAGAGGATATTGGATCAATCGGTAAGGGAATATCTGAAATCTGTAACCGATCAGAATGCCTGGAAATTAGTAAGTCAACACCGGGCCGATGGTGGAAGTAACACGAAAAAGCTATTCGAAACATTGACCGGACACATCGGGAGATTATCGTCCTTAATGCAGAAGCCAAAGGCGGTCGAGCGCCGACAAAGAGGGTCGAGGAATTTATTGTAGACGAAATACGTGATATTTGGCCGTTCCTAGAGAACGAACAACACGCTCGGAATGGCCGCCTTAAATTGTCGGGACAGAATTGTGTACGGTCCTACGTGGTTGGAGTCCTCGCAAGGGATCAAAAGACGCCTGAAGGATACTAGAGAAAGGAGTGGCTGAACTGGATCTGAGCTAAGATAAGAGGAGCCACTACCGTGCTACCATGCAACATAGAGATAGGATAGCTCCGGAGAAACTCATTACCCTCTAATAGTTCCTCGTACCGTAAAGGTTCCGCGGAAGGGCTACCCAGAATTTCAATTTGAGAGAGCATAGGACCCTAGGCCCGGCTTGGCCACGCTTTGCATAATAAATAACCGCGGTTTCGAAGATCCCGGGATTTCGGGAACATCGCCACGACCCGGCCCGGGGGGAGATATTTTATACATGAAAGCATTGAGCCGACTTTAAGCAACTTTAATACTTTCTGAAAGGATCATTCGTGCTCTATGCTCGGAGAGATGGAGCATGCAGGATGATCGTGGTGGGAATTTTCAATTCGGAGAATATTTAATATACCGCTGTTCTACGGTTAATACTTGGTTTCGTTTTTAACGTTGCTACTTTTGGAGTATCCTTGCGGGAATAAATTTGGTTATGGTCGAGGAGATTATGAACTGAATGTAATTTGATCGTGATTTGGTACATTGGTACTTTCGAACGCGCGAGTTTCTTTATGAGATTCAGTTTGCAGCGGGAATAAATTTGGAGGTTATGTTCGAAGAGATTATAAACTGATTGTAATTTGATCAGGATTTGGTACAGTAGTACTTTAATGTGTGCTTCTTTATGAGACAAAGTTGGGTTATGTTTGAAACGATTACGAACTGATTGTAATTTCATTGTGATTTAAGTATTGGAAGTTTGGAACATGTGAGCTTCTTTATGAGAACAAGTTTGGAACTTGTGTTCGAAAGTATCATAAATTAGTTGCAATTTGGTAATGGTTCCAGCACTTAACATTAGTATTTAATATGTCAGTTTCTTTATAAGGATAAGTTTTGAGGTTAAGTAAAAGAATCATGAATTTAAGTACCTAACGAGGGAAAACATAAATAAATCTCGTTTACTTTATGCGGTTAATTTAAAAATGTAAGGTTATTTTAAGATAAATGATTATAATACTTGAATCTTGTATACATAATAAGATAATTATGATTTAGAACTTTAATTTATCATTAAGTTCCCAGTTTTTTTAAAATAAGACCTACAATCTACGTAAGATACGCTTCGACATTGTATAATAACGTGGTTAATTTGCAGTCCGTAAGAATTGCTATGGAAATTGTAATCAACTTCATTGATCGCGAAACTCATTACCAAGAAATGGTGCGTATCTAAATCGCATCGAAAATAATCATCCTAAATGATTATTTGCAAGATAATGTCCTGGGGAGTTCATTTGCTACTAACTACACCTGGAGTCAAGCAAATTCACGCGGTTATAGCATTTTAACACGAACACCGTTTTTACGCTTCGTTTAGATAAAAACTGGTACATTAAATCATTCTGATGTTTTAACAAATTATAATTATCGTGAAAACTAATTTCATTTCGTATATCCTGTTCTTTGGAAAGGGAACCTAACCTATTATTTTGCAAAATGAGTTCCGGAAGGCTATATATAAATAATTTCTCCTACTGCCTGTTTTCTTCCAGTAATATCTATTTTCTATGTCTTCGAAAGGGATTGAGCGTTAAGGTTAAAGGTAGGTTACAAGTACTGGTGCTGACAAAATGGCGATTGGTTATGATTGTCTCCAAGGTTTTTTAGACAGATGCATAGAAATGATATACACGAATTTTTGTACGTGATCAAACAACAAGCTGGTGTACATAAAGGACATCAGGAGGTTGAATAATAAAAGCAAATTTAATCCTGTTGTCCAACAGCTGTCAGTAATTATTGTTGTCTTTTCTCGAACTACTCATGAATTACTCTAACCAATCAAATACAAATACTGTAACAAATAAAATTCAAATCATAGTACTTGAGTCCCTCAACCTAACCAGTCCACAAGGTTTTCAGGCGGCAAGATTCCACGACATGTTTAGTACATAGACCCTTCGCGTTAACTCCGATTCGTCTCGCATTACTGGTTGCGATCGCGTGCTCGTAAAGACAAGACACCGAGTGTCGGGAAATTAATTTTCTTATCGTGAACATCTAAGATAAAGGACGTATCGACGTACCGTCATGAAAACAAGACCCCGGACGTTAGAATGCCTCCAGTTTTCGGTAGTTTCACGGTCGGTATTTTAACGATCTAACGACACGTCCGCCCGCTTGACATTTTCGAGTTCCACAGGGCTCGTGGTGTCTCTTCTGAATAGATAGTACCTCGAGGACCCTTAATTGGGCCCCATGTTGGTCCGCTATCGCCGGTAGCCGTAGGACGGTAGTAGCCAACGTACCTTTCTTCCTTCTTCCCCACTTTTTTCCACCATCTTGCCCCGATCTCCGCTTCGTTTTCGGCTGGATCCGTCGTCACGTCCTTCTTTAACCCTTCACGGACCCGCGTATCCTCTTCCTGCTCGTTTTTCGAGCGTTTATCTCGCCGTTGATGCACGCTGTGCGCGGGTGCGTCTGATTTTCGGATAAAAGCGGGCTCGAACAGGCAGTCATCGCTGACTTGTAAACGCGCTCGACCGGGGTGGCTCGATAAGCGCGAGAGGATGAGCGTGAGATAAAGGATTCTCCTGGAAATACCGTTTTTTGGAAAGCTGGATGTTGGGTTAGGTTATTTCAGGAAAACAGTAATCGTAGAAAAGATGACGTTTATTATTCTTGCAATGAGATTAATTTATTAAATGTGGCGTTCTTAGGAAAAATATGGTAACAAGAAGAAAATACACATTCGTTAGAAGGCCTAACTTAACTTAAAGTTAGGAACTTGAAAGTTGAACATATGGAATTTTGATAATTTTGAAATATAGAAATGGTATTAGTGATGCAGCAAATTGAAGGTGTAGACATTTTAAAGCATAGGAATTCGGGAACTTGGAGAATTTGTAGATCTAGGAATTTGTGGATCTAGAAACTTGTGGATCTAAAAATCTGTGAAGTTCGAAATTTGAAAATGAGATTTAGGAACTTGGATATCTAGAAACCGAAGTATTCGTGAATGTAAAAATTTCAAAATTTCAAAATTTATATACAACGTGACAATCAATCCTCCATCCTCACATTCACAAATTTTCCTCACACATCCTCACTCTCAAAAATTTTTCGTCACCTAATAATTATTTCAATATAGCCTAAATAAGCACATCAAAATAGAAATGACAGAACTGTCTTTTGTCAGTGATTTTGCGATCACGTTGTTTTCTATCACGTTACATCGTCGGATTAGGCGTGTGCTGATGACAGGTGGCCAGATTGGTGAAACCTGGGATCGAATGACCCCGGGTGTATACCGGTAGCGTGGAACTCGATACAGGGTAGACCGAAAGTAGCTCGTCCAAGTTAATTTAGTATACGACAAGGAATTCTATACACACGTGATGTAGGACCTTCCGTAGAGCAGTGTTCCTCGCGGGCACCAGCTGACACGCTCGTCTAACCTTGCGACGTCTTCCGTCCTTAAGAAACTCTCAATTTACGCCGACGACCGAGATAAATTCATCATATGTCGAATGCTAATCCATTCTGGCGTTCCAACTTTTTTTTCGTTCGACCAACTTTGGAAGTTTCCAGGCTAAAGGTTTCATTAAGTGTTCGGCTTTGATTGATGAGAAAGTGATTTACCTTCGTCGATGTGCTCCCCTTGATGAGTTAATAATTAATATATCAGATTTCGATACTGTTACTTGTCGGTGGAGGTTCGTAGGAAGTTTTCGGAGGAAAATTTTGTATGGGTGGAGCAGTGTGTGTTTTAGGAATGTTTACGTGGATCGTATGTATTTGCTAGGAAAGTTTCGTTTGGGTGGAGGATTTGAGGTACAGGGATTTGGAAACTTGGGTATTGGGGAAACTTGAAATTTGGAAATTTGAGGATTTAGAAACCGGTAGAAATCTGCGATGATTCTACATTCTCAAAACCACAAATTTATAAACTCCCAAATTCTCAGATCCTAATTTCTCAAATCCCCAAATTCTCATCACAATTTCTCAATCCCCAATTCCACAAATCTCCAATTTCTCAAATCCCCAAATTCTCAAATTCCCAATTTTTCAAATCCCCAAGTTCTCACATTTCTAAATCGTTCACCTCCCAAATCCCAAAATCCCCAAATTCTGAAACCCCTAATTTCTCAACTCCCCAATTTCTAAAACCCCCAAATTTACAAATGCTCAAATTGTCTACATCTGCAAACTCCTAAACCCCCAAATTTCCACCCCCCCAACTATCCAACCTCCCTCAAATTAACAAACATGACCCCAAACCTTGAATTTCCCACATCCCCACCCAAATTCGAAAATCATTTTCCCCGCCATCCAAAATATTCCACGCACAATCTCAACAAAATCCCAGAAGAAACATCCTCGAATAAAAGTGAAATAAAAGAGAATAACGTGAAATAAAAGACAGTTGAAAGGGACACATGACAACTGTGTCACAACGTCGCGACACAGCGATATAAGATAGTGGAAGTTGTTAAGGTAGCTCGTTGAAAGTAATTAGAAGTCTTAATTATCGGAGGCGTCGCGTACTCTATCGTGCTGAAGCCGTGTTTCCATGGCATTCTCAAGGATCGTAACGAGGCAGCGACAAAAGAAAGGGCGGTGCAACGGACAAACGAGCCTTCCTCGATAGAACGAACGAAGAAAAAGAAAGAACGAAAGAAAGAAAGAAAAAACGAGCTAACCGATAAGCGAAGGCGCTGCTGCCGATGAAGTGGCTCTGGCCTAATTGGCTTCCGTTGCTTTCTTCATGGGCCGCTACTTTTCCCATAAATTAACTTTGCGCCACGCTTTAATTAAACCACCGTGGGTCGCCAACACGCGTGTATTTCAGCGGGAAAACGAGACATCCTACGCAACGATCACATACCTTCCATATTACTGTCCATTTAAGGACAAATACTATGGTGATTGAACCAACTTTGGTGTAGTTTGATAGTCGCAATCTTAATGATGGGAACACGTGGGTAGAGGTTATGGTTTAGTCGTTTCATGGGGGGATTCAAGATAGACGATTGAGGGTACATTGTGTGGGAGTAGTTTTCGTGTAGAATCTTCTATGGGGTGATAGAAATAGCTGAGGATTGTATTTACAAGATTTGAAATTTGTTTACTAAGATCACAAATTTTCAAGCTTCCAAATCCATGCATTCTCAAATCCCTAAATTTTCAAATCTCTAAATGCTTAAATTCTCAATCCTCAAATTTCCAATTCCCATTTTTCAGTTTCCAAACCCCCAAACTTCTCAATTTCCAAATTAAGAAATCCCCAAATTATAAATTCCCAAATTGTCAAACTTTACGAATCCCCAAGTTCCCAAATTGTTAAACTTCCAAATCTCCACATTACCAAATTCCCAAGCTTCCAAATCTCTAAATTTCCAAATTTTTAAGTTTGCAAACTAAAAAATCCCCAAACCTCCAAATTCCTAAATCCCCAAATTCCTAAGTCCCAAAATTCCTAAATCCAGTTTCCAAATCCCCAAACTCCCAAATCTCTAAACTTTTAAATTTCCAAAGTAAGAAATCCCCAAATTTCCAATTCCCCCATCCCAGTCCCTAAATCCCCAAACTTCCAAATTCCGAATCGCTGCTCATTAAATTCCAAAATTCCATAATCCGAAGTCGTACAATACAAAAAATGAAGAACGATAAAAATCTGGTCGATTAACAAGAACAAGTGTTTAAAATTCATCTATCGCAGCCACGTCCTGGCACAAAAACCCTGAGAAACGTTTTCACGCCGAATTCTCGAGTCTGGCCAATTTGTCTGCATCATATAGAGTCGCTCCTAAAATAGAGCACTCCATCGGAGGGAATGGTGCAGAATACCAATGAGAGAGATCCAGTCTTTTGCAGTTTGCCGACAGTGGCTTCATGGGAACCGCGTGGACTTTTTAGGGACTGTAACACAGTGATATAGTAACGGTGACTCGATTGACACACACAATCTCCCGAGGAAGTTGGCGGATCGACAAGATCGGATCGCGGAGGCTGGACTCTCGAACCGAGCGAACGAACGACCGGTCCTTTATAAATCTGAAGCCGCAGCTGGCAATTTCAGACAACCCTCTCCACCCAACGCGTTTCCTGTAGGCGGCAATGAGAGATGAACTGTGGAATCGTAATCGAATCGTGGCTACATTGTTTCGAATGTGTCTGTGTTGTGTGGACGATCGATGCTTTCGATCTTGACCCGACAGGTACGCTCCCTTTATTAATCCTTGAGTTTGATCGCGATATACCAAGAGATTATTCGATCCGTGTTGCACTGCTGAAATTTGATAAATAAGGTACCATTGGCGTAACTGCGATTTTTCCACCAGTATACACCTTCAAATTTACAGCGATTTACGGTGATACTTGCTGATTTAGGTATATGATCTATCGATATGAAGATGTGGAGAGGATTTGTATTATGGATTTGGGATTTTGGGTAATTGTTGATTTATGGATGGGGATCTAGGTATTTGGAGAGATAGGAATATGGAGGGCAAAGTATTTGAAAATCTAGGTATTTGCTGCTCTGTGGATTTGAGGATTTAGGTATTTGAGGACGGAGGAATTTTGAGATCCAGAAATTTGCAAATCTGGGCAGTTGGATGTGGATCTTGAAATTTGGGATTTAGGAATTTGGGATCTAGGTATTTGGAGGTCTACGTAGTTGGGGACGTATTTGGTGAACTATGAATTTAGGCATTTGGGTGTTTTGTGAACTATGGATTTGGAGATCTAGGTATTTGGGGGTCTAGATATTTGGAGACCTAGATATTTAGAGATATAGCTATTTGGGAATCTAGCTACTTAGGAATTTCGCTGTTTGTGAATCTAGCTTGGGAATCTAGGTATTTGAGGATCTAACTATTTGTACAGCAAGTGATCTAAAGCGATCCTTAAAAAACTAAAACTAAAGCATCCAAAATGAAACTTAAATTCTCATGATATTCCAATAAAGTGTATTTGTGATTTAAATGAAGTTAGATATCTAAACACTTTCTCGCTCACTTCATTTCTCATCCAACATTTCTCGCAAAGAACCACGTGTCGGACATCGAAGACATTAAAATTTCGCGCAGACAAGTTACATACAAACGGCAAATGGCGGCAGAAGAAACATTTATCAACTTTCCCGGAATACATGGAAACGCGTTTCTCACGGTTTCGCGAGAAGGAAGTCGTTGAGCAGGGTAGAAATTTCGCGTAACGCTTTCGCATCTCATAAATATGTTCTGATGGAATAACTATAAAGCACGTAGATGACGTGCGAAGACTGTTAGAAGAGGATGAAGAAAGGTGATTTCTAAGCAAGCGTCGAGCCGGCATCGATTATGCGATCTCAATCGGCTAAATTAGTCGTAAGCACCGGATAATTGTACGGTCGCGGTACAATTAGGCCGTGCAGCATACCTATGACAAATCATGGTCTCCATTGGCCTTGCGCGAACAGGTTTCCCATGGACGGACTTCATCTACATCGGTCTGATTTATCGCCGTGGCCCGAATTCCGCGAAATTATCGGAGACACGCGTGAAATGTGGTCACAGACATCGTGTCTGGATCATTAATCCTCTCCTCGAAGAATTAAAGTTCCCCCGGCTCTGTGTACCGGTTTAATTGAATAAGCGATAATAAACGATGCGATGATAAAAGTGATAAATAAATTGAATAAATTCAAAGTAAACGATGTTTGGAAGATGTTAAATCGTTCCTGTTAGATTAATGAAAATAGCGCTACGAAGTAATTACTGGGAAAATGAATGATTTGAATCGATATTAAAGATAGAATAGAGGGAACGTGTTATTAATGAGTATTCTTAATTAGATGATCATCGATAAGGGCTGCAACTGTATTTTTTTTACAGGTGCATTTTAATTGAACGTTATTCCTTATTTATGCGTTGCTTCGATTGAAATGAGCTGTAATTATTTTTGAGAGGATTTTCTTGGTTTCGTGAATCGAATTACCGAAGTAATGAGGGTAATAATGTAGTGATGTATTAGAGTAAACAAGACTCGATGGAAGTTGAATAATTTCTCTGTTAGTAGAAAGAGAGTACTGTTACAAAAGAATTGTTAAGAAACCAAATTAGTATGATTATCATTCAAGCCAAACTAGAGTTTCAAATAGTCTTGCTAAATAATATTTCAAATTAAATATATACATGATAAGAAAATCCATAAAAATGAATATTCATCCTGCGACTCAAATAACCCTCACAAATACTAATTTAATTCAATACACTTAAAGTGAATTTAAAATAAAAAGCATTTAGAGAAAGTGATACTAATGACTAAAGAAAGTTAATCATTAGGATCGTCTTGGTCTTATACATAATCGCAGTTAAGATTACTGTTTTAAAATGCGTTTATAAATGATTATTAATAACACTACGAGTATCTAACCGTGGGAAAGTTGTTTTCTAAGAGAGAAAGTCTAATTTGCGGAATCTAGAAGTTGCATTAGGTCGACTTGCGGTCGTGCAACAATTTCGCACGTGGTTGCTTCCATTTAAGGATACGCTTTAGGAATCTCATAGAAGCTGCTATATATGTGCATGGTTTCCTCCAGAAATTTATTGCTATGATTCATCCGTTCAATTACAGAAATTTCACTTCAGATAATTCACACTTTTATGGAATACAATTTTAATAACATAATTTCAAATTTTTTGGAAGCAGTTGAAAACGTTTACGTTTAATAATATGTCTTTTTAAAATGCTACTGTGCAGTACTACCTATAGAATGTATATTTAAATTTCTTTAATAAAGAATATTTAACTACGATAACTTTTTAACTAATATTATTTGCCAGTGTTGGAAAATGCATTTTGCTCAAAAGAAGATTAATTTGAGACCATATAAAAGATGTAAAATTTGAACTTCTAAAAATAATTGACCATTCTGATTATACAAGTTGCAAAACGAGAGGTTTACGGTAAAGTCTACCTTCTTTGGAATACAAGATACAACCATGAAATAAAATTTAGCATATATGCAAATTGAATGCATCAAAAAATGAACGCAGCAGCGCGAACAAGAAAATTCCGAGTGGTCAAAGGAATTTATTGAACTAGACGCAATTGGTGGACATAAATTTGCGTGTCACGATTCATTTTTCGGATTAGGTTGGACAGGGAGATTAATTGATCGACACGGGTCAAGGGGAGAATTGCCGTGTCGCGTGAAGATAAAGTCAGTGCGCGTTTCTCGGTTACGCTGGCTGGTCAAACACAAAGGGAACAGACGTCGACGCCCGGAGTCACGTCGTCGTCGTCCAGAATTCGCGTGGGAGTCTGAGGAATTGTTAGATGAACTGGAGAATTGCTCACACCCACGGTCTCAAAACGGCCGCCGTTATAAATTGGCGCAGAACTCGCGGGACTGTGCAGCCTTCAAATTGAATTCCCATTTCTCTTATGACTCACTCGTAGCTCAACTCGAAAATCGAACCATTTCCATACGCGATTTGCATATTTCGACGCTCGTGAATCGATCTCGTACAATTTAAGAATGGCATAACTTTACACCACGGAAAAATTACAGCCTCGATCGAGAGATTATTTCGCGCCTGGCGTTCTGCAACCCACCTTGCGTGTCAGTCGAGATACGCTTACCTCTCGAGTAACACTTTCCTCCGAAAAATTCATTTTACTTAAAAGTTATCGTAAAGTTAAGATAGAGTTTGAAAATTTTAATCGAAGCTGAAAAGTTCGATAAAGGAAAAATTTTGTAGGAAAAATTGTTAAGTAATAATAGTTTTCAGTTATACTATACTTATTTCATTTGTTTTATAATTAATTTTGTATTCGGCAAGTTTGGAAATCATCTTGAAATTGGTCATTCATTTATTGAAAGCTATAGAAAATTTATTTCAATTTCTAGAAGCATATTGGTACATATCCGGACATTTTGTTTTTTGGTTAAACATGAACACATATATTGATGTCATCATTTATTTTGCATATTGAGAACGATTCTGAAGTTCATTTAGTAAATTTGGATTTAACGTAAGAATATAATCAGATAAAAAGCGAGATCATTTCCTTTCCTAACCTCAAACATATCGTCCGTTCAGAGGTTAAGACTTTATCTCATTTTTATATTTTTTTCGAAGAAATTAATAATTACTCAGTTATTCGAATATACTTTAAACAATTTCCATTCAACAATTTGCTAAGTTGGAAATTTAAAAATTTGACAATTTGAACATCTAAAAATTAGAAAATTTAAAAAGCGCAAGATCTAGAAATGTAGAAACACAAAACTCTGAAAGTGTCAATATTAAAAAATCTGTGAATTTGAAAGTTTGTCACAATAACCAAATTTCTCCAGACGAAAAGTTCAAAGATCATAGTGGCAAGTATACAATTGGCTGTCATAAGTTGAGTGGTAGTTATGAATGCGATATCGAATTACGATTCAGCGTTCGACACAATTCTTTTTGTCGCTCTATTCTGCGTTAGCTTGCGGCGCTGTCACCGATAGCGGCATTGTCGTCATCGGCGCGTTCTATCGGCACACACGCGGATTTATTGTCGTCCCACAAAGCGCGGGAACAACGTGTCGTTTCTCGCACGATCGTCGTACGCATTTCTCATACTTTAGCCCACGTACATGAGTCAATCCGTGCAACAACGCGATGACGCCAGCAGGTTTGCTGGTGACACTATGTTTGAGTCATGCCCTCGTTTATGGACACCTCGACTAGTTGCATACGAGTACCGTCGATTAGTTTACTTATCGAGCGTCCACATATCGAAGCAGGAAAAACACCTTTGAAAGAACCGACGCAAACAATTTCTTACTTTTTACTGTTTATTTTTTGACGTCAAACTTTAAAAGTAAAATCCTGCAAATGAATTTTGTGGTTGCATTTATCTTCCTTCGCTAATGCGTTGTTTGTGATCAGATGATAAGGTTAATTGACTTTTTTGGCGAATATTTTTATATACGACTGAAATGAAGTTTATAAATTGTGGTTTCTGTTTGCTGGTCATCCTTTACGTGAAGCGATAAATTTCCATTTCTAACTATGGCCAACTTTCACTGCTTCCTTGAATGGATGTATATATCGTTCATTTCCTTTGCAAAAGTTACAGGCGAATTTGTTATCGTATATTTATCGTGTGATTATTCAGAAGGTTATTACCATAGCACTATCGCTGGTGGCCATTAGCTCTGGGGTCAGTAGAAAACCTCATTAGTGATTATCTAAGACACTGTTAAACCTGTTTGCGTATCTGCTGAAGCTTTCGAAATTTATGACTGTGAAACGCTAGAAATTTATTTCGGAGTTTCGTACCTAGAACTGAAAGTGCAGTTCTTCATTACTGCAATTGTTATTTTCCCTCCATTATTGCAATTGTTTCTCCTATTAGTATCTACATTTAGAATCGCAACAAGAATAGCTTCAGACTTATAGAAAGGAGATATACGTTTCATAATACATATGATATCTTTATCAAATACTCATAATTAAAGTTACAATTTCGCTAATTATCAACGCATATATAAAGACTGTGCGTCATTCGAACGTCCAAAGGATGAACCAAGATCTTGATTTCTTTCATTGGCGCAGTGTGAGTCAGTCTTGTGCGATTTCAACGAATGAACAGCTTAAATTTCATTCAGGTGGATGCGTCACACTTTCGCAGACTATACTCAGAACGATACTCCCACAAAAGTAATTCATCATTCGTAATCTTCATATTTTCAAACATCATGAATCAATTTCAACTGATTCAGAAGTTCCTGAAGTTTGCAGTGATACTTATGTGCAATCACAAATTTCTTCACCAATTCAAAATTCTTACATATTTGAAAAAATGAATTTCACATCTTTGTTCTCTCCTAACAATTGCAGTTATGAATTAGTCAAAGGATTTTTCGATCCACGTTTAGCAATGATAAGATGTCCTCAACATCCGAAGGAGACATGGTAGACCGATGCAAATATCCTGCCAATGGTGGTTTTATAATCATTTCAACCCAGAGTTGGGGCAAGACGACATGTACGTACGTATCGTACGAGGTCCACGATAACATCTAATATTCCCCACGCTCGTGTTTCGACCTTTAGCCGCGATGAACAAGGTCGGAGGCCTCGCAAGACCGTAAACCATCTTCAACATCCGTGAAAGGATTCCAACACCCACGGCCGAGAGCCGCAGCAGTCGGCCACCAGTCGACTCCCACATCGCGGATGTAGAAGTTGGAAACGAGGATGAGGTTGCAAGGATTACGGCCCGCCAGCGACTGGGAACGCTGAAAAGGATTATTCAGGATGTAGACGGAGCTTAGGGAAAGAGAATCCGCACAATGTCTACGTCTCGATGTTCCTTGAAATGCATTCACCTCCCGGTAACGTCATGCTTTTCGACCACGTTCTTGTACGAAAATGTGTTAATGACGTGTCTTGTGGGAGGATCTTTCCTGTCTCCGTCGCCTTTTTGTGGATCGGACACTATTTGCAGAGGAGGACAATGTGCTCATACAACCGGACTCCACTTTTGTATAAATCGTAACACTTTTGAAACAATCAGGTACTCAAATAGGTACAAGGTTCCAAGAATGAAACATGTTTCAAATATTCGAAAAATTATTTATATATCCACATATGCAATGCTACACCTATGTTACTTGGTATCCATGCTATCTATGTATCCACTTAACATTGACTATCTTAAATGACACTCGTTGCAGATGTTAAACTATTTCGATATGTAAAAGAGAAGAAAATGGAAAATCCTGAAAGGTTTCTGCAGTTCAGTTCTAGCTCGGTATGCCGAGGTCGTATACTACAGAAAATGAAATGCAGCAGGACTGGAAGTTCCATTTAACGGTAAGAGTGCGGTCAGTCGCTTAGTTTTGCTGGCGATCCAGCTTTTTGGATGACAATCGTGTTTGCGGTTAGGAACTAGTGGCGCGTGAACTTTCCTGTCCGGCCAACGGACACGAGATGCGTACAAGTAGAACAGGAATTCGCTGGACGGTGTATCGCAAAACCTCGATTATTTCACGACTTTTTCCAACCCCGACGAGCCGCCTCGGACCGCAACCTTGTACCAAAGTTTTTGCCCCGAACCCTTATTGCTTTATCGGCCGAGCCGCGGCCGTTCAATTTTCAATTTCATTAGCCCACAAGATGCCGCGGACAAGATCGCGCTACAACCGTCGACATTGTAACACCGTTTCCTCGTTTTTTCCCTGGTGTTAGGCGCTTTTATTATTCGGCAAGTTCTTTCGTGTTAGGCAAGAAATTGTGGAGATCCTGAGGCTGATACGCTTTGAGAAGATGCACTAAAGATTGATGAAGAAGGTTGTCCTAAAATTGACTTTGACCTTGAGCCTGCAGTTCCAGGTCAAACGTGTTTATTATCTTATCACGTAGTACTTGTGCAGAGCATAAAAACTTTCACAGAAACCACAGGTTATAACTGAACCATCCCTTAAAAAAATAAGGTAAAGTTTTCATTGTTGGTAATAAAGAGTAACTGGTAAAGAAACTGATAATAGAATGATGCAGTAATCATATATAACGGAAAAAATTGAAGGGTATTTATAAATGTGTGGAAACAAAAATCCTCCAATTCTGATGATGTTAATGTAAAATGATTTTCTAGTAACTCGAGTGCAACGATCGGTAACCGAGGTATACTTGTTTTTCATTTCGAGTAACATGGAAGTAAGGATCGGTCGAACGTATTTTATTTGTGAAATATTCCGCAGCGGCATCGGAACATAAACCCGTAAAGGCATTTAGAAGAGATACGACGAAGATAAAATCGTCCGACAGGTTGGCAAGTTATCGCAAAACCACGGGTCTAAAAAGTTGAAGACCTTTTCGCGGCTAATTTCCACTTAGTAGCCGCAGCCGTGTGTACACAAATTCTCTTTACGATCACGCATCTCGTACTATCGCGATTGCAGTCGCGATCATTTCGCGTTTCTTGCATCACGCAGCAGAGTTCTTGCTGCTAGTCTGCATCGGTGCTTCTAATCGGCGTGCAATAACATGCAGGTGCAGCAATGCAAGCTGCCGCGTTTCCCGTCCGCTGTAGCCACTGATGGAGCAAATCAAACATGTGTGCATGAACATCGACGGAATTTTTAATGTTCAACCATCGGACCGTTCGGATCTAATGCAATACTTACCGGTGCAGAGACGTGATACCCACCAGGAAACGATACATCCGTTATCAGGTTTTGATCTATAAAAATGTTGGTTGAGTGTTTGAATGTGTTGGGTTGATAGGAAAATTTCAACATACTACATCTGAAATTTATCTCTTTGTCTAAGTTTACAGATAACGCAGTTGTTAGAGTGTCATAAATTGTCATTATTGTCAAGAAAACATGATTGTCATTCATTTAAAAAATTGTCGGTGTGTCCTCTTTTTATCAGCAAAATGTGACAAGAATGTTTCACTAACCTAAATATCAATCACCTGATTAGTATTTTTAATTTGAATAGTATTTCTAGTAACCATAGAATGTTCATGATAATATGACATACTTTGTAGAGACTACCATTAATATTAACATATTAAACAGTTACCTAAGCATCAAATTGCAAGATTCAAATATTGCCTGCAACAGGAGAGTATTTCAGAAAAAAAGTCAACTTCAGAGTTCGAGTTATTCCCAATAAATTGGACAGATTTAACTAAACTAACCTAATTTCGAGCATGAATGATAATAAATAATTTTATTAGATGTAATAGAGTCAAAGATGTACAAGAGAAAGAGAAAAGTATGAATGAAAAGTATTGAATGAATTCCCAAGCTTATGGTGACCATAGAGAGGTGTTTCTGGACGAGCTGATAAGACCACCTGCGCGTCAAGGCCCTTTTCAGATAAAAATCTTGCGCTTCTCGTGGCCGGTACGATGGTGAGCCCTATAGGTAGTGCCCACCACCATCCACCACAATGGTTATTGTTTCAGCACGGTATGCAAGCGGCGCTGTGTGCCGCCTATTTATGACACATTATGCGAAAGCGCACCCGATAGAGTACGAGTATTGCATTTCGTGCCATTGTGATGGCAACAATGATATACTCTAGGCCATATAGCCTGGTACCACTACATAAATCATGATCCGTGCTGTGCATCGATGCCCTTGCTGCCTTTTGCTTTGCTTGGCCAGGTAGGTGTCGCACCGAAATTCTTCTCGCCCTCCCTTTTCATCTTCTTTTTCCTTTTGCTATCGATGAATTCGTTTCCGTTCGATATTTTCGACGATGTCCTGCGTGTCAGAATTTTGGTCGTTTACTTTTTGTAACACTTTTTGTATTTATTTTCTTTTGGTATTAGCCACGTTAGTTTGAAGACTGACAATTTATTGAATAAAGAGGTGTATTAATATTATGTTAATAAGAGATTCAGTATACTGTAAATTGTAGAACAGTAAAAGAGTGAGATAAAACATAGTCATGAGTAGAGTAACATACATGTGATTATACGAGTTTAGCAATATAATGGTACAGTGACAGAATGGAATATGGAAATAGTAGTACAGTAGTATGATAGGATAGCAGAATAATAAAACAGTACATTAACAGAATAATAACGTGGTAGAATACTGAACTAGTGGAGTGACGTCCAACTGGTAAAAACAGCAAAAGAATATCAAAATACCAAAATCGTAAAAAGGTAAAATAAGGTTGAACAATTTTGTCCAAGTACCACGAACGAACTTGAGGAAATAAAGCTCACGGATGTAGAGAACATCGTCACCATAGTCTCTCTCCTTTAATCAACGATACTATAGCTAGCGGTGCTTAATAAGAGGGACCGACTTAATTACGAGGATATATGGCGAATGGTGGAGGCCAGTCCCTTCGAATCGTGCACCTTGGTTCTCTATATCGAATCTAAAGCCTCGATTTGCATACTCAGCCTCCTTCTCTGCCGTCTCTTACGAATAAACCACGGGAACTGCTCTCTCCTTGTCTCACGGACTGTTTCTCTGTGCACGCTTTCAGGGACACACGCAAGCCGCCATCCTGGGCATGGCAGAAATATTATTTCGAGTCGCAGAAATTCCGGTGCTCGTCGTTTCTCCCCGTCTTAACGACCCACCTAATGAACGTTAATGTCTAAGGCCACGGATCCTGCGATTCTGGCGCCATCACGATATATGACCGCTGCCGTTTACGCTACTTTAGAGCTACGACGGCGCTGTACGCCCACACGTCGAGCGGGGGTGGATATCGGCGAAATCGTTTTCGAATAAATGTTCTGTCTGATACGGTTGTCGAACGAGGTTACTTGCGTTGAGTCATTTGAATAATGGATGAGTAATCGGTTCTTGTAATATACGGTAATCGACGGTGAATTGGGAATTGGGTGTCTGCGAGTCGAGGATGCGGGAGAGTTTCAGGATTTGGGGATTTGGATGCACAGGAAATTGGGGTATTGGGAATTGTGGAATTTGGGGATTTGAACGCAGAGGAAATTGTGGTATTTGGGGATTTTGACGTACAGGAAATTGGCATGTTGGAAATTTTAAGATTTAGGCATTTTAACGTTTGGGAAATTGAGCTACGGGGATTTCGAGATTTGAGGATGTTATGAAAATTGGAAAATTGGGAATTTCAGGATTTGTAGATTTCGGAACTTAGGAAGTTGGGTCTTAGGGACTTGAGAACTTGAAGAATTTGAAGATTTGAAGATTTAATGCCCTAGGAATTTTGAAAATTATTTGGAACGCAGTGAAGCTGGATTTAAAAGTTTGAGAATTTGGAACTTTGTGAATTTGAAAATATAACCTGAAAATTTCTAAATACTTGTCCTATCATTATAACAATGATCCGCTAAAACTTGTCTACTAAAACCTTTCCCTATTTACTACCATAGTTACCCTACGATAAAAAATGTCAAAAAGCCCTCACCCCTAACATCCAAATATATCAATGCAATAAAGTCTCATTATCCATTCCAGAGTCGTTTACTATCAGCGCAGTAATCGCGAATGATAAAGAGAATCTTTTATAATTACCGGAATTTAATAAAAATAATAATCCGAAGTGTCAGAGGACAGCGTTCTGAAATTTTCGACTGGCAATGTATATGCTAATGACGGAGTTACGAGTCTGGACCGGTCCCCGTCGATGAACACGTTAAACAAAAAACCCGGCGAGGAAGAAATAAAAAGAAAAGTCGCCAGATTTGACGCCAGCTAGTCGTCATTTGGAAACCTTGCTCGCTTCTCAATCTCGTTCTCCTATTGGCCAGGCCGCGTTTCAGTCGCGAGCGGCAGCACGGCCGCGCCGCATTCCAGCCACGCGCCTTGCCTAGGAACACTGGCGTAACTACCGATCTTAAACGGGACGATTTGTCAAGAACCCATTCACGCCCCTCGATAACAACACCCCGATTTCACCACGATCACCATTACCAGGCAATCGCTCGTGAAATACCACTACCGGTAATCTATTGTCACCGGATGTAACTCGGTGAATTGCTTCTGTGGCTTCGACGCTCGGAATTGGAAACGGTACTTGCGGCGTTTTCTTGCGGATTCTTTCGCTCGAACAAAGGCCACGCGATTTCTTACGAAGGATTCTCAACCAGGAAAAATTCTCATCCGATTCGTTTTTGTTGCTTCGAGTGGTAAACCTTCGCGATTTGATTCTTGTGGAGGGTGACGCGAATCTAGATAAAATTCATTTTGCTGAATTTTTTGGAAAGGAATATTAAGATTATACTTGATTTTTTGGGTGACTGGATCTTATGTCCTCTTCTTCATTTTTGGGATGGTTTATTGCATATGTTAAATTGTTATGAATTTATTATGAATATATGATAATATTATATGTTCATTTATTCTCTTCCTTTCACAGTGTTGTTATATTTAACTTCATTCTTAGTTGAACATAATTCCATTCAAAACTTGAGTATAATATCAAAAAATAAACTACTCCAGAATCTTTCATCAAGTTGAACACCGCAAAAAAATGAGGTACAGGAAATTTCGTTCTCCCTTACCAGAAATCACTTCTAGCCAATTCTAGAAACTTCCTCCACCTCTAATCTCATCTTCGAAAAATGCAATTCCAAAAATTGATCACCGTAAAAGAAAACAAAGAGATATGAAAAATTGGAGTTCCAAAACAAGAGGTGAACGAGGTAGCCAGACACGAGGCGTGAAAAGAGCTGAGTGAAAATCCTAGAAAGTTGTAGCTATGTTGAAATGTCGGCTACCTACGTCAATGGTAGTCTGCTAGGTACAAGAAAAGCAGCAAAAGCAGCACGAGCCGAGGCTGTATAGTCGAGCGGAGGCGGTGGGAGCCCGTCCTCTCCATCGTGGCGAAAGAGAAGCAAAAAGCAGTCGAACGGCGAAAAGGTACGAGGTCTGCGTGGAAGGGGATGAACGTGAGAGGTGGTGGCAGAGGAGGACGGAAAGATGGCGGTTGATGGAGAACGGAGAAAGAAGGAAGAGCGGCGACACAATCACGTGCTGCACGCGCCGTGCCCCGAGCCACTTTCAGACGCTGTTACACGAGGCACCGGCTCTCCTTTCCTCGACTTCCGGACGCGTAAAGTACGTTTTTATGTCGGAAAGTTGGTTCCGCGAGCGAACTCGATACTCGAGTTCCTAAACAAGCGACCGTCGTGTGTGTACCGCCTCTTCCTGTTGGTGACAGATTAAAAATTGTTCGTGCGATTTTCCCTGCGGATTCTTTTCCTTGGGATTTTTGTTATTTGTGTCGGAAGGGGATTCACTGGGAGATGTAGGAAATTTTGGAATTTGGGTACTGGGGAATTGGAGAATTGAGAGTTGGGAATTTGGGAGTTGTTAATTTTCGAATTGGAAATTTGGGGAATTTAAGAAATTTGGAGAACATGGAGAATCTGGGGAATTTTGGTATTTAGAAGTAGAGAAATTGGGATATTTGGGAATCTGAATATTAGTAATTTAACAATGTGGAGATTTGGTGACTTGGAGGTTTGGGAATTTGGTAATTTGGTAATTGGGGGATTGGGGAATTTAGGGATTTGGAAACTAGGAAATTAGAAAATTTAGGGAAATTCAAGCAAATGTAGGAATTTGGATATTATGGATTCTGCAGAGTTTGTGGACGCAGAATATGCAAAGTTGGGTATCTAGGAATGGTAAGAATTTGGACAATTAAGACCTTGCAACCTTGATACTTGTTCATACAAAAATTTCTAGGGTGAAAAATGACTAATCTATTAATATTCTCAACTGTACATTTGCAACCTCAGATATGCAGCCTAAGCTCCCCACTAATCTAATCATATTCAATTGAAAATTACGGCAATTTCCTCGGAGGTAGATAAGCAATTTGCATAAAAACGAGTACTGTTGAATGCATGAAAAGATTGGAAAAATGTGTAATGTCATGATTTCGTCTCGTGTAACATTACTCGGATCACGATCGCCGCTCGAGGCGGCCACAAGCGTCTGACCCGTGCGCTTCTATCGCTAGAGGCAGCTTCGAAGTGTGGGAACTCCTCACCTCGAAGCCTCCCGACGACCTTTGCCAGCAACCTGCAACCGCGTATATCCACTGCACCCTTGAAACCGAACGTGGATGCGGCTCTCGACACGACACGTTTCCTCTTTTCCGTCGGCCGAACGAGTCCTCGGGATAACGGGTTCAAGGTGGACCATTAACTGTGACGTATTCCGGCGTATTGTGCCGGCTGATTGCACGCCGTTGGCGATTCTGCTCGCGCGGCCATTTATCTTGTTTTTTCGCGATCCCGCAGAAAAAGGTACCTACGAGGAAAAAACTCGGCTCTGCGAAAAAATGATCGCTTCACGATTGAGCCGTTCAGAAAACGGGACTGCCTAAAATGGTCTGTCGTTCTTCAGCTTCCTTTTAAGGTCACATTTATGCTTCGATCACTTCCTTATTGTTAAACAAATAGTGAAATTAAACTGCAGTGAAATTAAGCTGAATCCTCCAACTTGGTAGTTGAGCAATTATACTCAAGCTGAATCCCCAAAGTTGGAAGTTGAGCAATTAAACTCAAGCTGAATCCTCCAACTTGGTAGTTGAGCAATTAAACTCAAGTTGAATCCCCAAAGTTGGAAGTTGAGCAATTAAACTCAAGCTGAGTCCTCCAATTTGGAAGTTGAGCAATTAAACTGAAGCTGAATCCTCCAACGTCAAAGTTCAGCAATTAAACTTAAGTCTAATCCCCCATCTTGAAAGTTAGAAGTCACGTTATACCTCCTAGCTTTGAAGTTGAGTTAGCAAACTTTCATATTACTCCTCCAACGTGCATCATTAATGATTCATGGAAATTCAATGCTTCTCATGCATGGTTTCCCAGATAGTTCAAAGGTTCCCTTTTTATCCCTAGGAAAGAATATTACTTTTTTACATACGACCACATAACGATTACGTGCGCCGCTCGTTTTATTAGTAGCTGTACCTTACTCTACTTGGATGTTCAATTTAGACTTTATAATCTCCCGTAACACGCCAGGAATTTCCTCTATTAACTGCTTAACTATCTTGTCCCTTCTGGGACATGGAATTGTCTTCCTGTAAAGTGTTTTTTATTTTCTGAACCTGTTCGTGAGACTTTATTGCTTCAATCATGTGAAGTGATCATTAACGGCTGTAAAACTGATGCCACAAAATCATTGACATTTATAATTAGTTACAGTTAGGTAGTAATTGTGGCTACGTTCAAGGTTCACATTACGTACTTCGAGGCGAGTATCCTTCATGTTCTTAATCACATTGTATACCTCAATTAATTCCTTAGATTCTGTATATGATCAGCCGTTTGATACTGTTGATGACATTTATACACTGCGGATGTGCATGCATTTTCCATACGTCAAGGTTTACAAAGTATAAACAAATTATGTAATCTACCGATCTTGTGAATTACATACACGTTACGTACGATTTGCAGAATTACACGTCACAAGTGCACATCCACATCTATAAATGCACACTTGCAAATGAACATCCAATGAATTCTTGAAAGTTGCAGTGCATTTATCGGTAAGAATGAAGGACTTCGACTCCAACGTGTAATTTGACACATCGTTTCGGTATCCAGAACTTTTAGGCACTTTTAAGTTAGATTATCCAGTTTGTAAAGATTCCGAAGGTGACCTTTCTGTGGGAATGATCGAACGGACTGTTAGATGACCATGATCTTCGATCTGGATCGAACGGTTGATCCGGTTTCTGGTCCCATCGAAGGTGAAGGCTCGCAATTACTATCACAATGGCGAATCCTCGAGGGTGCGTTTGGTCGTACGACCAAAGTACAGGCTTCGATCGAGCCTTCGTTCGCGGATCGTTGCGTCCCCCGCGATTGCATCGTCAATGATTGCTGCTCGTGTTCGAGAGCGGACCTTTAAGCCCTGCAGCTGCGTTTACATGTTCATCGACTCCACACGAGGCAAAGTAAACCTGCAGATTTTCGCTCGGTGATCAAACGGCTGTCAAGTGGTTTATTCAACACTTTTATAACATCCTTTTCTTCGTTGCTCGAGCTGTCACGTACATTTCTTCTGAAACCATGTTGCTTCCTACGATTGCATTCTCTTGATTTCTTCGAAGAAACTTGTCCATAAATTAACCTTTTTTATTCACAAATTATATTGTTTATTGATGAATACTTTTTAGAGAATCTTCCTGCTCTGTGAAATCTGAATGTGTGGACTTGTATGAGAACTTAACCTCACAGTCTTAATATTTGTGTCTGTGTCTACTTACTGTTTCTACTATAGTCAACGTGACAAAGGAGAGATAATTGACAATCACAGTAGAAGTGCAAACATGTATGACATAAAATGACTCCATTCAACATAACCTTTCCATCCACAGTCTTCTACAGTTATAATTTTTGCTCATGTTTCTGTAACTTTGGTTCCTATAACCTTTTAGCTACCAAACACAAAATTCCTCCACGTTCCTTCCACGATTTGTCAAACCTATAAATATGTATAACGTTTTTAACAAAATGTATAATGAAATGCGAAGTATCACAAAAATTCGGCTTATCAAATCTTCATCCTCGATCGTTTTCGAAAGGTGCACGTGTCAGACGGCTAAAGAGCAATGCGGAGAAAAAGTCTGGAATAATTCCTCCAAAACGGCTCATCGATCAATAAACCGAGCGACACGTGTTTTATGTGTTCATCGCCAGATTGGCTACCTGTCAGCAACTGCTTCGAGACATTAAACAAGACGAGTCTTGTTAATTAATTATTCGATGACCGAGCACCGGTTTTTCATGCAGATGAGATCGGTTCTTTTTAGCTAAAACGTTTCGTAGAAACGCTTCGAGCGTTTCGAATAGCGGATAAAGGTTAAAAGGAATCGCGTAGCGCACGTGTGCATTAGCAGAATTTTCAAATTACAATTTCAAATCGTGATACAGTTGGAATAACAAACGACAGTTTCCTGGTGAACGAGCGTGTATTCCGTGGAGATTTCGTACGATTTCCTCCTAGTGAAAGATTGTTCGTGAAATTTCTTGCGCGTGGTAATCGCGAACTCGATCTATGTTTATGAGTCTTTTAGACGATAATTGGAATCGCATTAATGATACACTTTCGTATTCTATTACATTTTAACTGATCCTTTCTACAGGAAGTTCCGTTACAGTCGTCGGAAAAATGATTGCCTTCTTTTTCTCAGGTTCAATCTAGTGGAAGTAGAAAGTATGGAAATATGTTGAGGTGTTCAATTTTATACACTTTCACAGAGAATTCACTGAAATTTTTTTAGAATCATGTTCGCTGCAATTTTTGGGATTCTGGAGTTTTGGAATTTGAGAAGTTTAGGATTTGAGGATTTGAAGATTTATAATTTTGGGATTTGAACTTTTAAGTCGTGAAAATTCAGAATTATTGAATTTTAGAATGTAGGGACTTTGGAACGTTTAGACTTTGGGATTGTAATATTTCGGGTTTTAGAAAAATCTAGGCTCTCAAATTTTTGATCTGTGGACTTTGGAATTTTTAACTTTGGAACTCTAAAATCTTTGCACTCTATAAATAATTGTACTCTAGAACTTCACCTTTGGAAATAAGAATATTTCTGATCTTGCGATCTCAGGATTTAGAGACTGTAAAATTCTGAAACTTGGAGTATAAAAATTTGTGAACCTTCGAACCTCAAGAGTGACTGCTGGACCTTGGAATCTCAATGAATTATAGGCCTTCAGAATTTCGGCCATTTGCAAAATGTATGGACCTGTAAGACGAGTGCTCTCGAAATTCAAGGCTAATGACTTCATTCGAAGTCACTAACACATCCTTTGAATACTCCAGACACCGCGTCGCCAAAACGTGTCAGATTAATCAGATTATGACGGCATTTGCGTATCTAATGGTGCCAGCACACCTTTCTCCATCACCTTCGATTCGCACATCCACGATCGAACACCTGTTTTCAAATATTCGTGCGTGAGGGTCCTACATAGTCTCCCGTAGCAGCCACACCTGTTTGGCCGTTCGCTGATTTGGAATTCAGCCGCGCCTATTTTTAATTATCTACATGGTCAACCGGTCTGTGAAATTACACTAATTTCGACCGATGAGTTGCCTTCTGACGACAAAAGGTGCATCTTGTTAAATCCAGCTGCACAGATTTTTCAGTGACTGAATTTCGAGGATGAATGCGTTTTAAGGTTAGAAAAATGGCGTCCGAAGGTGTTAGAAAAATACGAAGGTAAAATTCAAAGAATAGAAAATCAGTAATATAATAAATTGCGATGGATAAATATGTTTGAGTATTCCATTGTGGAGTGAAGGCATTAGTAACATTTAAAATGAAAAATTTTGGGTAATAATGAAAGTAACTGTTCATAAGATTTAAGCAAAGTTGCTTGTTTTAAATAATTTGTAGTTTGCGTACGTATGTAACTTGTATTAAATTGCAGTTTTGTAAAATAAATATAAATACAACATATTTATAAATAAATATATAGGTATAAATATATTCATAAGAATTTCCTGTATATTCGTAACCTAATCTTCGTTTATTATCGAACTTGCAAACTGACTTTTAAACAACATGAAAATTTGACTACGTTAGTTTGAAAGTTTTATAAATAAACTGTATATGCATCTATCAAAAGCCAACAGTTCTTAACCACCATAGAATTAAAGCTTTTCGCAAAAGTGCAACAAAATATCAAAAGGCCGTAGCAATATACCGGTGATCAAAGATATGAAACAAGATCCGAGAATATTTGAAACGATCCTCGAAACAGGTCTGATCTCTTCGGAAGAAGGAATCCAGCGGAAAGGATACATTTCTAGCTAAACATTAGACGATTAAACGTGACACGGCTCGAAGGTTTTTTTATCCGGCCAATTTGGACCCCTCTCGCCCCCATCGAAGTCGTTCGTTCGATCGTGTTGAAGGCGGATCGCAACAGGGTCGTTCTACGGGCTCTATTCGCGAGATTCCTGGCAGCTCGTTCGGTCCGGTATAAAAGGGTAAAAAATGACACGTGCGTGGAGTCGTTCGTCGACAGGCATCGAGGCGGATTTTCACGACTCTTTGAGCGAACGAGTCGTGCCGATATCGCCAATTAAGCTCGCCTTCGACGCGATCGAACGACGATTTATCGCCAGTTAAGGCTCCTTTCGCGGACAGACTGGCAGTCACAGCTGGAAATGTTTTCATTCCAGCGATGCTTCCCTTCGGGATTGCCGCGATTAGCACGTCCATGCTCGCCGTGAAATTTAAGCACCGGGATGCACGAATCCTCGGCATCGACCGACGTTGTCACCGACGCGTCGCGTCGCTTCGAGCGTTGGAATGCGGACAAGAATCGCGTCGTGCCATCGCCGTTTAATAATACCGTATATATTTTCGGGATGCTCCTGATCGGAAATGGAACACGATTGACACGAGAATCGATCGATTCGTGGTACGAATGACTTTCCTCATGATTTATTGTCGAGCGACAAATTCAGAAGGGTACATCTCCAAGAGTTGTCGAAGGGACATATGTACATTGATTGCTAATATCAAACAAAAGTGATAATAGAAATGTTAGATGTAGGTACAGGAATTTGGGGATTTGTGAATTTAGGAATTTCGAAATTTAGGCATTTGGTGATTTGACAATTTGATTTCAAGAATTGGAAATTTCGAAATTTCGAAATTTGGGGATCTAGGGACCCGGGAACCTAGATATCTTGGGATATAAGGACTTGGGAATCTAGGGACCTGGGCATTTAGGGATTTAGGGATTTGGTGATTTGACATTTTGAGAATTTGAAGAATTGGAAATTTCGAAATTTGAGAATTTTGGAATCTAGGGATCTGGAGATTTAGAATGCTGGGGATTTAGGAAATTTTGGGATCTAGGGATTTGGGGATTTAGGAATCCAGAGATCTACAGTACTTGAGATCTAGGGATTTGGTGTCCAGAGATTTGAGAATCTAGGCATTTGGGAATCTGAATACTCGAGGATCTAGGGATTTGGGAATCCAGTACTTTGGGAATTTAGGGATTGGGGAATTTAAGGATGTCGTAATCTAGGGATTTGGAGATCTAGCTATTTGGAAACTTAGGAATCTCAGGATTTGAGAATTTAGGGATATGGAAATTTAGGAAGGTGAAACCTGAGTTTTTGGAGATTTGTGGCCTTAGGAGTTTGGAAATATAAAAAATTGCAACTGTGAAGATTTGGACTTATGAATCTTGGGAATTTGGTAAATTTGAGCATTTGGAAATTCAGAAGTTCCAAAATATGAAAATTGAAAAATTTGGAAATTCTGTAATACAAAGATAGAAAAATTTGGAACTGAAGGATATGAAGATTAACAAACTCGGAAAGCAGGTTCAAAATTATGGAATTTCAAATACCGAAATATAATATCAGACTCTGATGGAAATTCGAAAAATTTCGAAAATTTCGATGACATTCCATCTTGAAAATCTAGAAATGTCAAAATACAAAGAGTCCAAAACCGGCGAATTTCGCGTGTATCTCCAAAAATTGCAAGTGAACGCAGCTCGTCCAGAAGGCCTCCGAAGTCATGCATCGGGTTTTCGCAACTTGTCTCGTTCGCATTGTCGTGTCTCGCGGTGAGAGTCGTAGCCGCTTGTCTGCGAAAACCGTCGCGCTTCCCTATTTATTATCGCGTCTCCAATTAATTTGGCCGTGGAAGCGTGGCGTGGTCCCGTGTACGAAAACAAAGCAATCGCGCTCTGGTATCTGCGGTGGCGGGCAGGCCAGCTCGTTTAATTAGCGAGTATTGTGCAGCGTGAGGGAGTCGGGGGCGACCGCGGGCCCTCCTCGCTCGGATATCGCGTAACAAGATCTTATTCAGTGTTCGGCTCACGGAGGGTTAATGATGCTATCGCCATACAGTGCCAAAGCGATCGCATTACAGATACTATTCCGTGGATCGTTGGCAAGGAGCCGCATACGACGTCGATATTTCTTTAACGATCGCCGCTGATCCCACGTGGCCAGCAGCCACTCTTTCTCCTGCTTCTCTGCGCCATCCCTGCACTCCCTTAGATGCCCCTCCTGCCCTTCGATCTTTTGTTACGGGCCCCGGGAAGCTTGTCGTATTACCTGGTAAGGATTTCGCTGGAACTTTCGTCGATTAATCGACGGGGAAGACGCTGAACGTGCCTCCTCGACCAAGATCCCTATCGATATACGTGTTATGCTCAGATACAACGTTCTCGAAATTGTAACGTTTGTTAAAGTTACCTCTTGTGAAACGACTGGGAGACAGCATTTGCAAACTTCCTCCTGATATCAGATTTGGGGTGATCGTTTGGAAAGCTGGTTACAAGTTGCAAATTTTGAAGGAGTCTATAAGAGCGACTAATCAATGATTTTGCATTTGAAAATGATTGAGACAATGCTGAAAGGGAGCTTCAAGTTTGATGTTGATTAAAGTGGTCTTAGAAAGGAATTTAAGACTTGAGAGTCTGATAACAGGTTGCAAATTTTGGAGCAGTCTATAGGAGCAACTCACTGCTATTGCATTTGAAAATAACTGAGACAATGCTGAAAGAGAGCTTCAAACTTCATGTTCATTAAAGTGGCCTCAGAAAAGAATTCAAGATTTGAGACTCTTATAACAAGTTGCAGATTTTGGAGAAGTCTATAGGAGCAACTCACTGCTATTGCATTTGAAAATAACTGAGAAAATGTTTAAGGAGAGCTTGAAACTTGATATTCATTAAAGTAGTCCCAGAAAGAAATTTAAGATTTGAGAATCTGGTGACAAGTTGCAGATTTTGAAGGAGTCTGTAGGAGCAACTCACTGCTTTTGCATTTGAAAATGACTGAGACAATGCTGAAAGAGAGCTTCAAACTTGATGTTCATTAAAGTAGTCCCAGAAAGAAATTTAAGATTTGAGAATCTGGTGACAAGTTGCAGATTTTGAAGGAGTCTGTAGGAGCAACTCACTGCTATTGCACTTGAAAATGACTGAGACAATGCTGAAAGAGAGCTTCAAACTTGATATTCATTAAAGTGGTCTCAGAAAGGTATTTAAGACTTGAGAGTCTGATAAGAAGTTGCAGATTTTGGAGAAGTCTATAGGAGCAACTCACTGCTATTGCATTTGAAAATAACTGAGACAATGCTGAAAGAGAGCTTCAAACTTGATGTTCATTAAAGTGGTCCCAGAAAAGAATTTAAGATTTGAGAATAAGTGGACACTAGTTTGGAAATGTGGAAATTATAGGGTTTTGTATCTTTCTATTTCGAAGTGAGTAATGTACTGAATAATAAGAAATGCCTTGAATTTCGCAAATACGGAACCTAGCAGTGAATACTGTTAATTATTAGGTTAGTTCAGATATCCACGACATCCAGCTATTACATACACCACACCATCAAATTTAAAAAGAAATTTATTATCGATATATCCTTCAAAAATGTAAAAATGAGTTTGTAAAAGAACGTAACAGTTTGAAGGCGTTTTATGTTGAATAAATCAGCATACATCTTCCTCGAATTATCAGATAGCAGTTTTAACGCTAGCGTTCGACATAAAAGTGAGTTTTCCCATACACATCGAGGAGTTCTTTACTGCTGATAATACGAAGGTTGCACAATTTCCCACTTTCCACATCGCGTATGGGAACTGGAAGATTCTCACGTCGACTGGCTGGATGGGAAGCGTCTGGTTACAAGTTTCTGGATTCACTTGCTACCCGATTGATATTGATCCGGATTCCAACTGCTTTGCATCTGCCAGCTGCTTTCCACTTGTTCGAACCTTATCTGTCGTTGTGGAATTAATTTGATTTCACTTCCGATTGCACTTATTCCAATGCAATTTTCCATGCACTTGCTATCGGTATTCATTGACATGTGCAAAATACGCTGCGAGTATTTCTATGAAGAAGAATGCTGTTCCGTTTAATCAGTGACGGGGTAAAAAATTTCATAAATGAATTGTATTCTGAATTGAAATTGAAATATTCATACCTTGCATATTTCACGAATTAAAATAGATTTATCTGTAAAGAGTGAATAAATAGATTTACGTACACATTGTCTTTTCTAAAAAATGTTCATTCTAAACTAAATTTTTGAAACACAAAAAAAATTAAAAACTTGACTTTTAAAACCACTGTCTCTTAATTACTTAAATGTGACACAAATAACGAAATAAAGAAAAATGTATATTAATTAAAATATTATTATTATACTTGTTTGAAATTTAACATAACACGTTTACTTTCACGATAGCAATTAATCTGTTAACCGTAAGTGCTTTCGACAGTAGAAATATCCATAGCTAGTCAGACAAGTAGCTACACGTGGTAGTAACCTCAGAAATCAATTTTCCCTTCCGAACATCTGTTACATACTTTTGGTACTCGACGTGTCCCTTGTCCAGCATTTTTCAAATTATTTAATCAAAAGAAATTTGTACAAGCAAGTTCCAATTTATACGAGCCGCGTCGAAACGCATTCGCTGTATTTGGGATGGAAATATTTGTATGTCCCGCAGAATCGATAGCCGTGTTCGTAATGTCCTTATGTAGATCGATCGTAACAAGCATCTCGGTTGGGTCAGGAAGCCCCCGTCGAGCTTTTATTCCCGTTCGGTTGGTTTTATTCGACGTTGACGTTGCATAAGTGCGTACACGAGGCGTGTGCATCGCTCGAATACGTAACGAACCGTGTGGCAAAGAAATGGGTGGAGTTGTGTGGCATGTAAACGCCACGCGTCCTAATTACTATATTAATTGCCCATCCGGCGGCTTATCTTATTGATTAAGGCAGAATCTCTTCGGATTAAGTGTACCGTGATCAGCAACGTACAAAAGATCCAATCGAGAAATTAGCCGGCGTGCCGGGTCCTCTTTAACGTATCAACGGTTGTAGCAATTTAAACCGCTTAAACGACGTGATTTAATATCCCGATGACGTTTATTATTTCGCGTATCTTGGACGAGGCTTCGTACCGAGGTGTAAAGATCCGGATCTCTTTAATAACTCGCCTACGTGTAAGAGTAAGGACACGTTCGAGCGGAACGAACAGCCTGGAAACGGTCACTTTTAATGAAGTTCGTTTTTATCCTTGCCAACTCGGATTTCTCTCCGACGCTTTATTTAATTAGCATGCAACGTTTACTTTCAGTCGTGTAAATGGAAACTGACTTCGAGAAAAGGAAGAGTTCTTGCTATGCTTTTACACGATTTTGAGTAATTATGCCCGGAACGATAGGTATCTTGCAATTTAGCTTCTAGGCTTAGAACACTGCAACTTTAGGATTTTCACATATTGCGATCTTGGTATTTTCAAGTATTTTAAGATGTTGGAAGTCTGAGAACTTGAACTTTCAGATATTAGAACCTTGAAATATTGGTTCTTCTGGAGTTTGAGATGTTGCAACTTTGGGATATTGGAACCTTCAGATATTTGGACCCTGAGATCAACATTGTCACATTTGGACCTTGAGATATTTGGAATTTGAGATGTTAGGACTTTGGAGTATTTGGACCCTGTAAGAATTCCAACTTGAGAAACCTTGGGACATTGGAACCCTGAGGGATTTGAATCTTCAACCATTAGAACTTTGGAATACTGCGAGTTTGAGATATTGAAACCTTGGGACCTATACATGGACCTTAAGATAATACAACCTTTGAAGACCTCGAAATAGGTCAGGAAACTCAGGAAGATCTAAAACTTCTCTATCCCATAGTTTCAACATTCCAAAATCTCCGAGTCTAATTTATCAAAACCAACTTCACTAAGTCCAAATATTGCGAACTCTGAAACCTTGAAGTCCGAAGACCCATGCGTCGCCGACTTTACGAATTGTCCAAATGAGAAGATGGTAATAATGAATCTAGAAAGATATCCAAAACGTCAAGTATTTCTCTGGAACTCAGTACAAGTTTCGCTTAACAAGTGGGTCCATTTGCAACCCGAATACACAGAGACCTATATTGTTGTTCCGTCGGTTGCAAGGAACGTTTCGGGGTGTGGGTTTTCGTGGAACGGCAATAAAGCAAGCCGAGGTCAGGCAAGACCGCAGATTTATGCGTAGTAAAGGCGGACGTTCTGTTCGACGTCCTTTGCATCCCCTTTGTTCCTCCTCGTCTCTCTCGCGTAAGGACGAACATATTAGCGTTGCTCTCGCCGGTACTTACGGATAGTTACCGCACGGTATCGTAAATTACTGTCCACGCCCCGAAACTTTTACTGGCACTTTCCTGGCCCACGTGGACCGACGAAAGAAAGAAAAAGGAAACAAGGTACGTTTGTTCGGTTTCTTTTAACAGCAACGCGGGCATAAAAATTGATTTCCTCGCTCGGTGGTCAGCCTGAGGGACTGTCGTGGAATTATGCTAATCGCCGAGCTAATTAAGTTAAATACGCCTTAAACGATTAGCGGAACGAATACGAGAATTTCGAGTATAACAGAAAACATGTATTGCAACATGCGAGGTTTAAGAGGATTTTTTGTTTCTCTTTTTTTGGTTGTTCGGTTACTGGAGCACGAAAAAGCATTTGGTTACTTGGGTGTTTGCTGATGTAACTTTTTGTATGTTTATGAGGGATAATAAGGGAGAGCAATCATTTTGGATTTGTTAATTTATTCATCTTTTTGTAGGGTAGTTTATTAAGCTTGATTTTCATGGACTTTTTACGACAAATTAAGTGCTATGCGATTATTCAGTATATTCATTAAAATGCAATTGAATGATGAGATTGATTTTATACAGACTTAATTAAATGTTCATACAGACTTAAATCTTGTCACATCAATCACATCTGTCGTCTTTGAAAGAGACCGCTTTTACAAAAGGGGTAATAATATACTCAATATATTAATAAGCTTAAAATATAAGACACAAAACTATAATAACCAACCATGATCCCAGAATGCAACAAAAACATAACCTCAAAATTACTTCAGCTCCCATCATCTTCAAATCTTGAATTTAAAAGATTCAATTGAAGACTATGACGATGTACAACACACACGATGCAGACTTTCTCACAAAGAATTAACAACATACCAAAAATATAAATTATCCCAAAAAAAATATAATCTCTAAACCACTTTAATCATCACCCTCAAAACTACTTGAAATCCTATCGTCTTCAAAACATCCTAAACTTAAAAAATTCGGTTCAGAACTATAATGACGTAGAGTGCACGTAATTCAGACATGCTCATAAATCGTCCTCCTCTTTGTGTCGCACAAAACGCAGCAATCTTTCGGCCATACATCAGAACAACGGCAAGCTCGTAGCCAAAAACTTGGCGGAACCTAATCGTCCACGATGATGATGATGATCACGCCACAAATGGCTGGCACCTCAGAAGAAGGATGTTTTATTAACGAAACAAACGCAAGAATCCGCTTCTTGTTTCCGTCGCGGTGGCGTGTTACATGTCTAGTTAGGATCGCGTTGAACACGCGATGCAGTAAATCGCGAGTCGGCTCCAACGATCCTGGACGCGTATCGCGAATAAACTCGCGGCGGCACACGTGTTACGTTTGCAGCGCGTGTAGCGTGTTATCGTGGCCGCGTGTCGCGGCGCGTAAAAAGCTCGTTACGCGTGTAAATCCGCCGCACGAAGCCGTGGGACGAAGGGAGCGTATTGACGAGGACGAAGCGTCATTCGTTCGTGGCGAGCCGACATCAACGGCGTGTAGAAAAACTGATTCGTTCGTTTACCGACCGATCGTTTCCATTTTTACGTCATTAACTCTTTAATTGCGGAAGGCAATTATGTATGTTCTCTGCGTGTTCGTTAGCGGACACTTATTCGGAAGATTAAAAATTTAGTGTATTTTGTAGGTTTGAGAGGTTCTGTAGGGACTCTTGATTTTTATGCAAACTTTGATCGTATCTCTTGTTATAGGACTCTTGTTATAGTCCCACTTGTGTTGTGGATTTTGGGGAACGTGAATTTTGAAAATTTGTATTGTTGAAGTTTTCAGATATTGCGTGAAGTCTACAGTTTGGGGGAGATAAAGGTTAAAAGAGATTTTGGAATTTTGGGAGATCCAATGTATTAAAGTTCTAAAGTCCCAAAATCTCAAGGTTCTAAAGTTGCACAGTCTCAAAATTTATAAGCAGTGCCTTAGTATCAAAGTCTCTAGGTTTCAGAGTTCCGAGGTCCAAAATTCCAAAGTTCTGAAGTTCTAATATCTCAAAGACCTTACGTCCCAATATCTCTACGTCCGAATATTCCTACGTCCCAGTATTCCAAAGTCACAAAATCCCAAAGTCCCAAAGTTTCAAAGCTTCAATATTTCTACGCCCCAATATCCCTATGTTCCAATGTCCCAACGTGACAAAGTACCAATATTCCAAAGTTCCAAAGTCCCAAAGTCCCAATCTCCCAATATCCCAAAACACCAATATCCCAAAATACCAATATCCCAATATTCCAAAGTCCCAACATCCCCTAGTCCCAACATCCCAAAGTCCCAATATCCCAAAGTCCCAATATCTCAAAGTCCCAATATCTCAAAGTCCCAATATACCAAAATCCTACCATCCCAAAATCCCAATATCCTAAAGTTCTACCATCCCAAAGTCCCAATATCCAAAACTTCCTAAGTCCCAATATCACAAAAGTTTCTCTCCCTTATTACATAATATAAAAAAATACCAACAGGCGATATAACAAAAAACTACTGTTCGTACTACCGTCTGAATAATTAAGAATTACAAAGATCACGAAGGTATGTATAAATTATCAGGAAATATCGAGCGAAGTAAACTGTTCGATAGCCTTCTTAGAAAGTGTACGTAGGATTTGGTACGCGTCGCCAAAGAGTTAGCTTTTGTTATCTAAAGTCGTAGAAGTTCACGATTCGATAACGGTGACACTCCTCGGCGTCGATTATCGTGAAAAAACTGAACGTCGCTGATAGTCTCGCCCAGAGCAAACACCTCGTACACGAGCAGAGATATCGGAACTGCCTTTTCGCGAATTTTTAGTCAACCCGCGAATTCTCCAAACTGGTTTCCACTCAAAAATGTTTCTAATCTTCTCGGAAGATCTTATCTGTCGATAAACATTCTTCTTTCATCGGAAACACTTACGAAAGCATTTTCCTAGTACGAGAGATATTATCTGAAATATTTGACAAATTAATTATATATTTAAAGTTTCTTTCGTATGGACAGGTCGTTCGTTTCTTCGCATAATTCGAATACGATTGATAAATTTATGGACATATTTCATTACTCGGGCATAAAATTAATGACTCAGAAAGTAGTCACGGATACTGGCCAATTTAGAATATTAAAGTGTACGGCAAAACGCATAAAAACGCAGGCATTGCAGTACAAGTAGAACGTAAAAATATTAAAATATCGAAATTTTTGCAAAATGGAAATAAACGGATTAAAGATTGCAATCAAATTAAATATAACCACGGCCAGACACTTAAAACATATAGCGGTCCATTAAAATCCCCATAACCGAACAGTCTCCAAACCCATTCGCCCAATTAAAAATTCCCAAAATTAAAATAACGGTTTACGACTAATATAAAATCAAGGGACTCAAACATGAAAATGTTATTACGCCACCAATCATCAGATTTCACAGATATATCGACGGCGTATCAGACAGCGAGGTCCCCATAAATCTTCGGATCCATTCGACATCGTCACGCGAATAGCTCTCCGGGAAATTTATTAACGCCCCTGCTCTCGTATTCTCCGTTCTGTCCATTATAAACAACTCTCCGAAAACAAAAAAATACGCGTTGCCCCTCCGCCTGCAGGGGCGACGCACTTGGCGAATCCTACCTACGAGTTTATGGTCTCGTAAATAAGGGAACGTAAAACCAATATGTCCGCTTTTTATGCAGCAAACAAAACCCGTGAGCAGCGCACGCCGTAAGTGTGCTCGTCCTGCTGCTCTTCTCGCGCCAGCAGGAGGACGCCGGGCAGCTTCGAGCTTCTGGGCGAAGCTTATACCAGCGCGAACGATCCTCGATAAGCTCGCTTAATTTATCACCCTTTCTCCCCTCGAGGTTAATGCACTCGTTCCCTTCCTTTTGACCCTTGGACAACTTCCGATTTCAGTTGAGAAACCATTCACTTTTTTACACATTCCACATGTCGTATTTGACATTTTTAGACATTCGCAAATAGTACTCATAGTATTCATGGATAATATTCATAAATGTTATTCATGGACACTATATACATGGATAGAAACCGTAGATAGTATTCATAGGTAGTATGCTCCTTTAATGGTAACACTAGAGTGCCACTCACGTGGAGGGAAGGAGCATGAACTTGGCACTACAGATCTGAGCCAAATTTAACACACTCATGGAAGACCATATAGACAATAATTTTGCAAAATTATAGCACGCATTATTTATAAACAGGAATTCACGTCGACCATTTGTTGACAGCAGCTGCACAGTTTACGACCAATAATCGAGTTTTGAAGTAACTATTAATAAACCCTAAGAGAGAAATGATACTGCATTCGAGGGTCTGAAAGATGCTGCGTGAATATCACATGAAGGTATCAGTGTTCTATATCGGTGTTCTTAAACGACACGTAGATCAACAGCTGCACATTATACGTATCGGTTATTATTGTTTGAATAGAATAAATTGAACGTTGGTATGTCCAGCACCTTGGTTGAGGAGCGTAGAACGGTCGCATTACATAACCTCCGGCTCGCTATAACTTCATACCCCGGATGCAAACAGCACCTGCGATCGATCGCGATATTCCTCCGAGGTGGTCCCCATGCGAGGTGCATGCGAGAGTTCTCCTCCCTTTTCAAGCCGATAACGCGACGCGCCCGCTGCACGTGTTCCACGGCTTTCTCGAATATCCCAGGCGACATAAAACATTCGCCTCCGATATAAATCGAGCGTGCAACGAGATCGATCCTCGTTACCGTAGACGGTCCAACGTGGCTGTACAGAGGGGGCTGCACGGTGCCTTTTGTTTTTGCCCGTACATCAGATACTAGGCGTACGTTATCAACGACTGGTATCAGGCCCACGGCGAGGATGTAAGTATACGCGCCGCGTACCCTCGCGCACACTCTGTGTCTCAGATAAGATATCTACGGTCCAGGGCACCGATGCCCCTGTCCACCATACCCTCTCTCTCATCCCCGGATCGGGCCAATAAATAACTCGGACCCGTCCGTTTTTGCCCATCCAAAACGTCCCACCCTGTGGAGCTTGCGAACTTCCTTTCTTTCTGGCTTCCCCGATGCAAATGCTTCTTTTCATCTGGGGGATTATTTTAGCTTTCAAGATCGTTTTCGAACTTTTGTTGGCTCTTTGATAGACGTTTTGTAAAGGTTGGATGCTTGTTGAGGTTATCTAGAAATTTACTCTTCAAGTTTTGAAATAGAAACTTCAGATTTTCCATTAGATGTCCTGATGCACAATCTTTTTCAACATCTAGAGGCATGTAACTCCATCGTAATACCAGAACTGAAATAAACAAAAATAATTGCAACAATTTTCTGTGTAAACAAATAAAAATGTCTGTGTCCTCAACAGCTGTAGTCATAATCGGTCGTTCTATACACGGTGATTTCTACTGCGATTCACGATACCGTGCGACAGCTTCAGACAAGAATCGACAGCATTCTCCGAAGCAAATCGATCGAATGCAATTACATCCATTGCTCTTTGATAGCCAGCAGAGATTCTCCATCAAGTGGTCGTTTTTTATGGGTTTTTATGGAGCGTCCGTTTTTCTCCCGAGCCGACTTCGACAGGCGGGTAATTCGAGGGCGGCGAATCGTTCGATGTCTCGGAACGCACGACAAGCGTCGCGTATTCGACGGAACAACGAAAATTACAATTGCCAGAGAGAAAAACGATTTAGCAAGTTAAAAAGCATGTCTCGCGGCGTGAGATCGGAATCGGATCCGACCACCCTATGTAATCTGCGCTCGAAAATTACACGACGATGTCTCGTCGGATAAAATCGTGAAGATGATAATGTTCGACGGCCATGCAAACGGATGAAATCGATGTCCTCCGAACAGTATTTCGTTCTCTTTTTCGTGGCACACGCTGCATCCGCTAACGAGTAATAACATCCCGGCTGATTACCAGCCTCGTTCGAGGCACGTGTTTAAAAGTAATGTCGCTGCTTCGATCTGATTGCGAACCCACCTTTCCTTTAGCGACCTCTTGCTTCGCATATTCTTATTTTCTTTGAATATTGAACCTCTGCAGATTTATGTATAATATTATGTATTATGTTAATATCAATTCTGTTAATAGTACATCTAATGTTACTCTACCTACTTGATGTTAGATTATTTAAAAATTAATGTATTTATTTTACTTGCAAAAATGAATCTTGAAACTACTTGAATGGAAAAATGGACACCGCGAAGGTAATTAGTCTCCTTTTTAGTCCTCTAGTCTGGAATCTCTATTATTCACATAGGAAGTCTGATCAACGGTCTCTTATTCTACTTTGGTAAGACTCTTCATAAATTGGTTCGTACAATTTGAACAAGCACTAAATGCAAGTAACTAAACAAGCTACTAAATACTAACACGATACAAGGAAATATGAAAAGCTATCGATATCCTCGGCACACTAGTCAGCAAAAATAAATGAAATATGGTATTGTTCGTCTACTTTGAGTAAGTTGGTCGACAAAGGTCCCGAGTCAAAAAGTTTACGAGACAATTCGTTCGATTACAAGCTCCTTCGGATACTCATCCTTGGTAAACAAGGTTCACGAATAATTTCAGCGGGTATTATTCAAATCAGTGGTGGTAGCCGAGTACTGTGAGGCTATTCGAACGTCGTTAACATACTCCGCTCGCATATGCATATTGCCACCGTGGTTGCTGGTACACAGGTACACGCGCGTGTCGCATGAAAGCACGCTTGTCGCGAAACAATAACGTGTACAGGGAACGATACGAGCACAAAGCTGACTTGGACTGATAAAAAGTGCCGCTTATATTTTCCCTCGTTGCCCTTTTGTGTGTGACGAGCACGTAGCAGGGTTCGCGCGGGTTCTTCGCGGAATGTGTCACTGGTTTTCTGTCACGGTGCCCATGAAACAATTTTCGGTTCGTGGTTTCTGTTGAAATACGTTTGGCGTTGGTGTCAATGGAGCTCTTCTTGGAATCTGGACAATGACACTTTGGTAGACATTTTTGTTTAATCTATTTGTGAAGGAAATGAATACGTCTGCTCGTTTTGGCGGTGTGTCAGACACGCTATAATTATGCTTATTCGTAACATAACTTTATTTTTCTGTTCTATGCCCCTAGATTTCACCTTACATTTTAGGTAGAATCTACTCCTTCAGATTTTACGTTGTATTCTGTAATATTCTGTACTTTCAAATTCAATATTTCTTAGTTTTACACTCTTAGGTTCTATCTCCTTAGATTTTACATTCTTAGGTTCTATCTTCTTAGATTTCACACTCTCAGATCTTACATTTTCATATTCTACATCGCCGGATTCGATACTTTTAAATTTTATGTCCTTAGTATCTACGCTCTCATACACTTCCAGATTCTGTATCAGTAGGTTGTGTTCTGTATCATGTAGGATACAATATTCTACACTCCCAGATTCTACTTCCTTACATTCCACATCTCATATAAGAAGATTCAACACTTTCAAATTGCACACTATTAAATTTTATATTATCACGTCCTATGTTTTTAAATTATACGCTTTCAAATTCTACGCTCCCACTTCTATAATACTAGATTCTACACTCCCAGATTCTGCAGTGCTTGCTACGCTCCCCGACTCTATGACCCTATATTATACATCACTGATTTAATATTAAATGTTAATGAAGCGATAGTAAGATGATTTGCGATGACGTAGGAGAATAATGAAAAGATTGCAAGAAGGTGAAGAAAGTGTTGTGTATTTGTTTGTGTACGTTGACCGTTTCAAGATGGCTGAAATTGTTAAAGGTTATGATCACTGTTATTATCATAAGAGAAATGCCTGAGGAATGTAATTGTCTTTCAACACGTTCCGTACCTAAACTAGGTAGTAATATTAAAAACACAAATATCAGTCGAATCTACTACATGATCAAAGCTGAATAAAGGTTAGGAGACAATAGCGATTGTTGTTATTATTACAAAATATTTGAGAATTTATGTCTCTCAACACATTTTGTTGCACCTGTAGGTAGTAATATTAGGAACATGAATATCAACCAAATCCATTGCATGATCAAATAGGTTAAAATTACTAGAAGTTAGGTTAGAAGGTAGGAGATGAGGAGACTGTGATAATCATTCTTATTCTTGCAAAAAGAAATGTCTTACTTTTTCTTGCATCCTCATCCAGATAGTAACATGGTGAACATTAAATATGAATGAAACGCATTGCACAATCAAACAGGTTGAAAATTATAAAGGTTAGAAGAAAGTAGAGCAACGCTATTAAAAACCGAGATATCTAAGCAATCGCCATTGCTCACGTCTCGCAACACATTTCGCATCCTCCACATTAGCATCAAAGGAGATGTATGCGAGCCACAGGATACGCAAGGAAGTGGTAGTAGGTGTTGTCCTTCTGTTAGCGATTGTGGAAAGTACCGGCACGATCCGTGGAACACGTATCGAACAGCATCCGTATGCAAAGGAACACGATTGCAATTCAGCATGGAGTCATGCATCAGTTTATGCAAATACGATGCAAAGGCAGCACTCTTTAAGTCACAGCCACTGAAGCCCGCTTGAAAAATTCGCCATGGGCGAGCGACCAGAAACGAGAAGCTTCCATGCAAGGAACAATACTACGCAGTACGAACAATGACGCGGGAAAAGGAGCTAAAGAGAGGAGAATAAAAGTAAGAAGAGGCCGTGCACGAACGACACCGGCAGTTGGCGTGTTTAACGCGTTCGCCGATGCGCGAAACGCGTCTGGTAGCATTCTTACAAGTACGTAAGGGGCCTCATTACGGGCCCAGAAAGACGGTACTGGACACCGTTCCGTCGTTCGTTTCTTTGCCGCCTCCGCCTCCTCTTTTGGACACCTTGTCATTTCCTTTTTTACTTACCAAGTGGAAATTTCTTTGATTAGCTGCCGAACAGTTCGGCGTAATTTCACGGATGAACGTTTATTTAGAGACAACCTCTTTCTTTCGAATTATTTCTCTTCGTGGAGACATTTTTTGCTCCCTTTGAAATTTCTGTAATAATTTTACCCGAGATGAATGTGCAAATTCGAAGATTTAGAAATTGCTGAATCGATTTCTGCCGTGACGCAATTACCGTAATCTGTTCGTGGAAGCACGGCGATTTGCGATAATTTTCTATTTGATGGAATTATCGCAGAGGGTTCGTGTCTCGTTATTTCAAAGGAGCATCAGCAACAAGACGCGGGATTATATTTCTCGTCGTAGAGGAGGCTGTCCTCGCGTTCCGCGTCTTTCGCGAAGCTTTAATGACCACCACGTGGTGCTATCATCAGAGTTGGTAAGTATGTGAGAAACACGGACGAGTATCATCACACGGTGACTCGCTAAAATTATCCGTAGTTCTCTTTCGAGACAACACCGAAGGATGAGAATTAAGCTGGCGCAAAAAACCACGGAGACGAGCAACCAGCGACTCCTCGGTTTCACAAAGGACTCTCCTGGGAAGATAGTCAAGTGGAACCCTCCCGTTTCTTCACGGACAATGTTCCTTTTCACCATTTTTACCACTTGGAATTTTTATTTTACCCTTTCCTTTTAACTCCGGAGGATGTATATTTTTCTTTGTTGTCGACGCTGTCGATTTTCAAAGGACTTTGAAACTCAATCCTTCTACGCACTGGAGATAAATTGAATGCATTCAAATATATAATTGAAGTACTAGTTTATACAATACATTTAACTCTGAATATAATAGAACAAGTTTTTATGGGGTTTCGCGTACTTATGTTGTATTTATTTATGCGTACTTATGTTGTATATATGTCTTCGAAATGTTAACTTGATTTTAGAAAATATTTAGATACTTTATATCTCAGTTATTGCAGTAACGTTTAATTATCTAAATTTGAACAACAGTAATAATACTAAATGATTAATATCCCATATTTTACATAACCTAAAACTTAGCCAATGAAAAGTTTCTTTCTCTACAAAAGAGAGACAATGTTCTTCCTCAGCATGTATACAGGTAATTAATAAATTGAATTTATGAAGTATTAAGGGGAAAACACGTTCGCAGTATATGAATAATTTCAATCATTATAAATCAGGTTACAGGAACGGTGGAAAAGAAACTCGAGTGTCGATTCTCAAGCGGCAATAATTCACCGACTACAATGTTATTATCCACTATGCTGGTAAATATTAATGCATCACAGATTTAACAAGGTTTCACGCATACTTTCGACTACCTCTTTGTTCATCATCAATTCTGCGGACGTGAAATCGCTAACCAAGAACCGACGGTCACAAGTCGTTGTATTAAACTTCCATCGAATTAATTGATCAGCAATTAGCGATCGTTTATTAATTATACAGCGAAAGTTGAACGTCGTTGCACGGGTACCTCGAAAGTGAATTCAGGATCATCAATTCAGGAAGAACTCATTAAGATTCTCTCACGGGAAAGATGTATTAACCTCTCGCGCATGTTCACGTGTTCTTAAACAAAAATAAAACGCCGAACAACGATAAAAAACAAACCGGAATCAATTTTTATAGAACGACGAATGATGTTTGGAAATTTCACGTGCCTCGTTTTCGCCTGCGTCGAGATAAAAAAGCAATGTTTTTGTGATCGGTAATTATGCGTTTGATATTGCAGGAATTTCCAATTTCTTCGATCAGGAAATTTGATTAATATCTCATTAACTCGTCCCGATTAAAAATCGGCAGAGTGAAACGTTTGTTAAACGGTAATATTCCGCTTTCCTTCGTCCCTGAGTTGTGTTCATCACCGTAAGACTTGATATTTAATTATTCAGCCAGCTATTAATTACGCGGTTAATTCGCTGTCGTGGCGCGACCAGTAGTATAATTAATCATTATGCTGCATGGTGTACCGAGCGGTAATTGTGTAATCAATTTCTTTTGCTAAAGAAACATGAAATTCCACTGTGTACTCGATAATCAATTAGAAAATCAATTCATCACCGGCTTTACTTTTCAGATATTTATGTAAAATTGTTCTTCAATCTTCATTGTAAATTTATATTAATAATATATGTCAGATTATGGTCTTCCACCTTCTCTTATAGGGAGGTGTATTTAAGGGTACAGAGATTGTAGTAAACTGAGGTTGTAGGTATGCAGAAATCTGAGGATATAGAAATTTAAAGAGACGACGATGTGGGGATATGGGGAATTATGGGATTTTGGGAACGAGGAATATAGGGATTCGGGATATGGGGATTCGGGACATAGGTATTCGGGGCATAGGTATTCGGGACATAGGTCTTCGGGACATAGGTGTTCGGGACATAGGTATTCGGGACATAGGTGTTCAGGACATAGGTATTCGGGACATAGGTGTTCGGGACATAGGTGTTCGGGACATAGGTGTTCGGGACATAGGTGTTCGGGACATAGGTGTTCGGGACATAGGGATTCGGGACATAGGGATTCGGAATATAGGTATTCGGGACATAGGTGTTCGGGACATAGGTGTTCGGGACATAGGTGTTCGGGACATAGGTGTTCGGGACATAGGTGTTCGGGACATAGGGATTCGGAATATAGGTATTCGGGACATAGGTATTCGGATCATAGGGATTCGGGACATAAGTATTTGAAACATAGGGATTTGGGAAATAAGAGTTCGGAAGATAGGAATTCTGAACATAGGGATTCGAACTATTCCAACTCGGGAAATACGAATTCAGAATATTGAGATTTGGAAAATAGGGATTTGAAAAATAAGGATTTGGAATATAGGGATCTGAGATAAGCACCTAAAAATAAGACCAGGAAGATTTCCATCAATATCTACCAACGCAACCACGCTTACAAGTGGCAATATAACGCGCGGCGTTACACCATAGAATAGTAAGATAGTAAGATGAGACAGGCAAATATTCCCGTAAAAATGCTCGTGTCTCTCGACACGAGTATGGTGTTCGTCTCCGGTGCAGGGTAAATTATCGCCGTGGGTATCCCATAAAGCAGCGTGCAAATTAAGTAGCCAAGAAAGAGAAGGATATCGTCGTTAGCAAGCGAAAGAAAGTGTGGCTCTCTTAGGGACGCTCGTAATTTTTATGGAAATTATTATCGCCGGTAGGAGGCAAGCTAGAATATCGTAAATTACGTCGAGCCGCGACTTTTGCCTCGTCTAATTATTATTTGGTAATTAAATTTTACTCTTTACTGCGTGTACACGCCTCTGCGAGGAACGTTGCCTGTCGTAAAAGCTGAAAAGAGAACATCGTTGTAAACGGTCTGCTGTTTTCAGAATATCGATGTTTATGCGTGTAATGCACTTTCTTGTTTTTATTCAATAAACTTGTCAGAGTTGTATGATGCATCCCACAATTAAAATATTCGACTAAAATTTTATATGGTACATTAACTAAACTCTATTTCAAATACATTTAGTTCAGTAATTCTCTAGGGGATGCTTAAGGGATGAAAAATTAAAATTGAAATAAGAAAACTTCATGTGATAACTACATATGCAGTTTGAAGGGTTTTTTGATTTACAAACTGCAGAATTATTTATTAATATTAACGAGATCAATTCGAAAATAAATGTAGAACCAATTCTACGAAACTTATTTGAGAAATGAAGATTGCGATACTAAAGGAGAAAAAAGTAGTGTCATCTACATTTACCCTGCGGCTTACAACACAAATAAGACATGACGAATGTGACAGTTTCAGTGCGAAAGAGAATCATTTGAATAGTCGACCGTGCAATTATTTCGAACAGAGTATGTCGCAGGAGAGTATAATAAGTGTTCTTTCTTAACCATCCCCCTTTTTCTCTTTCGATTCTCTTCCCGCCGTGGAATTTTCTCCAGCTGCGTTTCGCGTCACGACAGGCCTGCCGAGTTTGAATAATATCTAAATTAATGCACGACGGGGCCTGCGTATAATTATCCAGTTAACGTCCGACTGGCTGACTAAATAATACCGAGGGAATATTATATTTTATAACAGGCTACGGTTTCGCCGCGATGTCTGGCGTTATTAAGCGATCGCTTCGTCCTCGCTGTTTTTCCTTTTCTTCTTTCTCATTTTTCGCCAGAGTTCGCCAGAGCAAAATGAACCTGGACATTATACACGTGAACACGTCGCGTCCTACACGGCTTAATAGATGTTGTATATAATTATCCAATTAGCATCTGTGTTCCGAACCGCGTAACACCGACAAAGTGTCGTTTAACACAGACACACCGACCGTGACTTCTTCATGATCACTGTGTAGCCTCGGGTTTTCGTGTATCAACCCCTGCAAGATTGTACGTGGATGGTACCGATCCACGTGATTGCGGCCATTTTGAAATATTTACGCAAGAGTCAAGTCACCATTATTGGTATAATTGTGGACTAACACTGTGGATCTTTATTTTTAGGTAGATTGATTTTTGTTTTTTGATTGCGTGCGTTTAGGGGTTGTCTTCTTGTTGGGGGCAGATTCAGTGGTGCTAAGAGAGTTATGGGCGCTTGTGTGCGTGATAATTTGGGAATTAAAAAACTGTAAAATATGGAAATTTGGGGACTTAGAAACATAGGAGATGTGGAAATCTAGAAATTTAGAAATTAGGAAATGTAGAAATTTGGGGACCTGGGAATTGGAAGATCTGGAAATCTGGAAATTTAGAACCTGAGAAATATAGAAATTTGTGAACTCAGAAATTGGGGAATCTAGGAATCTAGAAACTGAAAAATTTGAAAATGTAGAAGCTAGAAATTACACAAAGAAACTCGTAAAATTTCAGAATTTAAATATCTGTACATCAGTAAATACAAAAATTTAGAACCTATAAAATGAATAAATTTAAAAACAAAGGAATCTAGTAACATATATTAGTGCCATTCCCTAACCTCTAGGATCCGCCAAAAAGCCGTCACGTCCCACAAGCCATTCCCAAAATATCCGAAAAGACAGAGCTTCTGTTTCCACCGGTCTCCACTAATTGATTTTAAAAGGCGCTAATTTCCCCGGGCACTTTCGGGGCAGCACGAGCCGGATTTTTCTCGGGATTTCCAAGATGGCCGCTTACGTGTTCCCTCGAGGCCGGGTCGGTCGTTAATTTACATTGGACACTCGTTGAATCCTTCGTGGCCGAAAGCGGCCAAAGTAAATTTGCTTAGTCTGGTCACGCGCGTACCGCTTCTCAACGCGCGCATTCTGCGATTGCACGCCGCTCGTCCGTTTGCCCTAGTCATTATTACCCGTCCACGGAGTAAACTAAATATGCACGCCGGTTAGTGGCAACGACGATAGAAAACAGACCTAAACGAGTTGGCTGAAACGAGAGAGAGAGAGTCGCCATATTTCGACGCGATTTATGTGGACACGTGCTTGGAAGCTCGGCCACAATGCGTTCATGGTGTTTTCGAAAGTGATTAGAAACGTTGTTACGCTCCTCTGGGAATCTGTTAGCACTTTTCTCTTTTTAATCGGTAACGCTACGATAAATTGACCATCAATTGACATGGTCAATATTATTTTCAATATTTTCTGCGAAATTCTATCAGAAAGAGGAAAGGAAAATAATGGAAGTGGTTAGAGTAATAGAGACCACAGTTAATTGTCAATGATGTGTTATTAAGTTAATGACTTTTCATTATGTGCAACAATTACAATTATATAATCTTCCGGGAAGTCTCGCAACAATTAATTGTTGGTAATTACAATTGTGATCTGGATGCACTTCTAATTATTGCAATATCTCAGCAATGATAAACTCAGTAACTATCACATTTCACGATTGCACAGGATTTCTCGAAATCAGTCTCTCATTTTTACCAATTGTCCCCTTACGCACGTAAGTTACATCAATCCCATCGTAAACTGCAAGTCATATTCCAATCGGACGATCATTTTCCAAGATCCGATCGCGTATTTTTTCACGCGGTTATCGCGAAGTCGCGAGTAAGGAGAAATAACGTTCCTCGCGGCTTTGAGTCATCGTAACCAGCGTATCAGCTGGTCACCTGAGTTGTCGCTTATTAGCGCAATCTTTGACGAGGTACGCGTCGGCTTACCGATATATCTGCATGTCTTATCTCGATTTCTCGACGGGTTTGCGTGTTACGCACGTTTACGACGAAGACCGAGAACCAAGGGAAATAAAACGAGCTACCTTATCGCGGTACCGTGTAATGCCGGCTTTATTAGTTCGACGATAACCCACCAATCCGTTATCATTTAATAACCTGACGAGACTAGGCTATGCATCCGTACGCGAAACTCGGAGCAAACATTTTTTAATTGTGACTGATATTAATTGAAGTTCAAACTATTAGCGGTTATTTTGAAGGTGGTCCATAGTTGTCTAATAGTATAGTACATTTAAGCAAATATAGAAATAGATCATATGTTCGTGGTAAAATTTATGAACATTATTTCCTTTATTCATGTATACACGTATAATAAGGACAGTTAGTAGCTTTCGATAAAGTGTTGACAGTTTCTGACGCACCAAATGCACTTCTCTGACGCACTAAATTGTTGCATGTCGAAACTTGCAACTTCTCACGTGAGTCTAAAATTATGATTTATGTTTCAATCTCCTGCCTCAAACAAATTAATTTTCGAAAAAATTGATCAAATCCCACACTACTTAAACGAGCATAATATGCCGAATGACGAAATAAGAATCCACGTGGAAAACAATATGTTCGCACTTATCCGCGAAATAGATAGGCGGCGTCTCGACGTTCCGCAGACGCTGTATCCGTCTGGGTGCCACGATTATCACGTACGTCGTTACACCGACGTTCGTCAATAAATCACGGGAAACGTGGATGCAGTACGAGGGACGCGATACACCCGTCGTTAATGAAGTTTCCTCGTAAACAATCTTAACGAGGCGTTCAAAGTCCGTGGAGGGTGTCACGTGCCGACTCCCGGACGAATCGTCCGATAAACGATAGCGCAGACGACGCCTTCCGTCGTCCGGAGACGAGTTCTTCGCTATCGATTTAATTGCCGCGATCATCTTCTCCCCTGTGAATTCTGTCGCAAGAGGTCGCCAGGGCCGTGGAACTTGGACGAGGATCACGAGACGCCAGATTTCCTTTCATGGAAACGATTTATCGCGACGCGACGGCGCGAAGAAACCGCGAGACGTACCATCCGTGCGTCATACGTTTCCGGGAATAGAACGCGACGTCGACGCCGACGCCGATCTTCCTCGTCGCTGGACGATCACGTTCGCGGGCACGTGGCCAAGCGTGCCGGGGATTATTTTTGAAAGCCGCGCGCGACCATCGAACAGCTGTTCATTGTCCCGGATAATGAACAGATGGCGGATGGAAACGATTTCACGTGATTTTCCTTCCTCCTGCCCTAGTTACTACTATTACTCTGCGTTCGGTAACTTTCATGAGAACATTCGGAGAATCTTAGAAATTGGCTGAGTTTCAGGCTTTTATCGGTGTAATTTGGTAGAAATCAAAATGGACATTTACCCTTCAAATACCAGTCTTCGTGTAGCACGATAGATGTAACAGCTAATACAATTCGTATTGACAATTTCGAAATTTTTAAAGACAACTTTATAATTTTTAAGACTAAATTTACTGATTTTGATATTTGCCAAGTTTGAATACGCACTTGAGTACTTCTCTATTATCTAACTGGATTCTTGCAAGTGTACATGTCGTGTCAAATAAATAGTAGTCATTTCATTATCAATGAACACGTACTTTATCTTAATTGCATGCAAATCTTACCAGCGCATGAAACACGGAAAGAAAGGTTTACGTAACGCAATAAAAAAATGCAGAAGCTATAAACATGTGTTTAGTTCAACTTGGTACCATCTCGTTTAATGTAACTTAAATTCCGTGAATTTCTCCGAAATTGATATCTTTTACTGTCGCTCAATTTAAACTTCTCAAACATTCGAAACCCTTATCGTTCCAAAACATTTTAAAACCCGGGTCTAACAGTAGCATCAACAAGCGTATTTTACGGTCCGTAAACAAGAACCGCACGAACAAAACGACGAAACGAAGGACGCGTTCCAATTTCGACGCAGATTCGAAAAAATCTGCAACACGATCAGCTGTGGTCGTGCAAAATATTTGCGAAATTCGCGGCACGAAAGACATCTGGGAATTGGTGGTTTGATAAGCGATGTCAGTGATCCCGATTCGTCGACGTGTCAGACGGTTCGAACTGGTTATCGTTTCTGGAGCACCGTTATCGTTCGCCATTTCTCGGATGCGAGGCGCCTCGTTACCTGCCACTTGCTGGACGTCGACGAACGTCGTCTGGTTCACCGATAAAAACGGCAGACAGAAATTTCCATTGATTCCGCGACCGCGAGAAAAACCTTATCAATTATTAATCTCGAGACACCGACTCGGAACGGGTCAAGTAGCTATTCGTTTCTTGTCGCGGAGCAAAAATGGTGGGAGAAGTAACTCGAACGACGCGATCGAACGGTCATTTTCTCGTTCGAGGAATGATCGACGCTCGATGGATTCCGATCTCTTTGTTCCACGCGCTTTTAAGGAAGAATCGAGGAACGAGGAATTTCATTTATTATTCTCACTTTTGCTTTGGAATTATAAATGGATTGGATTGATATTGTTCTTTGAAATATTGTAAATGTAGTCATTAATTTCTTGTTACGTGCGTACGGTATGCATGTTACGAAACAGAACTGAACAACAGAACTATTAAATAGACACGGAGACTGCTGATGACGGTAATCTTCGAGTAGGTTGCTTTGTAAGAAAGTCTCAGACGATTATTGCTAATGTCTCAGGGTTTTCAATATTTAATGAAATATTGGAAGTATAGTGTTCACAATATATTAAGAATTGTCTGTAAGAATGTTGAAATACTGGCAATCGTTAGCGAATAATACATAATAATATAGCAACAGTAGGTTGTGAAAACCCAGATGATAAATTCAGCAATCATCAAAATTATCACCTTGACATCATCCAAAAATAATAAGCGGTGACGTAAAAACCCACATGATATCACCAATCATCAGAGTTAACACCTTGGCTATCACATCACCCATATATGGATGAAGCATAACCTACCACTCGTGTTACCCTTCCTATCAGAAACTTCATTTATCTAATTACAAGTATTCAGATACCTGGAATAATGAGTAACATTACAAAATATAAAACTAACAAATAAGATTAATCATTATAAAAAGAAAACCTAGTGAAATATCTAGAAGGCACATGGCAGCCAACATAAAATCGACAAAACTATTAGTAAGTGAAGTTCGTGAAACAGTCGAAGTTAAAAAGCACGTGGTGACTTGTTGTAGCGACTGTACTTAAAGGCGCCACGTTATCGTCGGCATTCTTCGTTGAATCGAAAGTCGTCCTTGGCGTAAGGAAATCGATCGCGAGCGGTGACGCGCGAGTCACGAGGCCGATTACGAGCTTGCACGCGGAATACGTAGTTTCGTGTGCTAGGTTATGGTTTCCTGTTTCGCGGCCGGCTTGCCAATATCGTTCGTGGAATTCACTGATCTCGGTCGATTTCGCGGAAGACACGCGTGACTTTAGTTTCGCGGTGACGGCAGCTTGCGAGACGCGAAAGTCAAGTAACGCGTGCGCCTTGGCGTAATGACCTCGTAAATTTTCCTTCTCATGGGTGCTCGCGTGACTCTTACTCTTATTACCGGGTAATATCCGTCACGACGATTCGACTCGCTACCTACTCCCACGCACTCGCTTCCGCGAGCTCACTTCTCTTGTTAGCCACGGCTTCTCGTTCATCTTTAATCATCCTTCACGAACGACGATCAGAACGTTTTGATTTCGTGAAATATCACGATACTCTTTGATTACGCTGATTTTCTCGGTAATTTTGATAGCATTGTTTTCGTTAGAACAGAACTTCTTTACTGCGTAACAAAACTTACGTGTATTTATGGTGTTGATACGGTAGGTAGTGGTGGGGATTAAGATGGACACTTATCGAAGACGTACACTCGGTTAGGCAAGGACTGACATAGTACATGTTCCATGTGAAGTAAAAGAAACGGTTTCACTATTCAAATTACAAATTTGTAATGTGCACATTTATTTCTTCTTCGTGTGATAAACTGTAGTAATAAATAATGACCATTCTATTTAGTCCAAACGTCCATCATGAGATTTTTTGAAAAGTTGAGATATCTGCTACAGATATTAATGCAAAGATACTTGACGTTATCTGTTTTGTAATATAACTTACTATGTGTTAACTATTGTAACTTGACCTCTTATTACAATTTCAAGCATAGAATCTCGGACCCATCTATTTTTGTTCTAACATCTGACACAGTTTACGTTGGACAAAAGTGCAGCGCAGCAGTAATTCTAGCTTCCATCGCATATATTCAACAGAGAGAAGCATCAAGAGCAGCTTAAATTGATATCAAGAAGCTTAAACGTGTTGCACAAAAGTGAATGGATTGAAATATATCAGAAATAAATTTTCTTGCGATTTGTCCGAAAGCCGCGTTATTTATATTTTAATGTTATTCGTGACGGCTGACTGTCCGCCGGAAGTATCGTAACGACAAGTCTCCCATTCACATATACTCGTATATTGTTTCATGAGAACTGTGACGCCGCGGAAAAGGGTCATGTGAACGTGTCACGGGCATGCAGCGTATACTTGCAACGCGAATCCGAGCTCACGGGACGTTGACCGGAACGTATAAATCATTCTGCATCGTGAATCGAATTCGACACTATACACGAGCAAACTGAAAGATAAACGGACTTTGCACTGTGTTTTGTAAAAAAATCTACGCGACGAGTGCATGTCGATGGCTGGAGCTACCAATGTTATTCGATCAACGAAAAAATTCCTTCACTGTTATGTAAGTTAGATACTGAACATTTTTCTGTTTTCTGAAGTTTAATGTTTCTTATATTCCTAAGTGTTATAAACATTTAGCTTGATTTTCTTGTATAATTCTATATTAGCTTTGAATCATTAACCCATTAACCTAAATTACTAACCCATGTTTTTTAAGTGCTGATTAAATTTATTGTACTTTTAGAATTATTGTTATGCGAATGTACGTCGTTATAAATACCAATTATTACAATGAATTATATTTAATCATATACCTAATCACACATCTAATCATAGGTAACTTGAGTAATATGTAGTGGTTTTCGGTGAAGAGTCTGACCAATCAATTCCTATTCTACTTATCTTGATCAGACCGCGACCCTCATTTAACACAGTGAACATGTTTCTTTAAACATATGTACGCATTAAACTCGCTTGCTATTTCGAATACATAATATTAATGTTAATTAACGAATCCTTGATTACTTTCCTCTCAGTCACCTGATTAATTTAATTAACTTGGAATGCACGTTAGTCGATACATAACATCCATAATGATGAGTTCCTATGAAATTCTTTAAGAGTCGTCATACATGAGATGGTGGTTCTTTTCCACATATAGGTCAATCGCCTATTAGCGAACCGGGACGGCGGTAAAAGAAGCGATCATAAATTTGCTTTTATCCGCGCCTTCGTTAATTAGAAGACCCTATTTTGATTTAAGAACATTGTTAACGAAGTTCCAGGAATAAGCACGGTAATGGGGAGACTGTATAAGGAGACTCACGCCGGCTCCTCATGGGAGAAGTCGACACACGCCAATCCCCACCATAATCCACGTGGCTGTACGCGACAACCCGTGCCTCTTAAGTTCTGTTCACAACATATTCTACCACCTTCAATCCTGTCACTTCAAACTAATAAATACTTGATACAATTGCTCATCGATTAACCGACTTCTATTTTGTACATCTTCATTGGTAGAATTCGTGAATTTAAAAAAAGGACAAAATAAGCAAATATAAAAGTATCAAAAAATATACTATTTAGTAGTTAAATTAAATAGTTTAGTAAGTCATCAAAAATTGTACTATATGAATATAATAAATAAACTAAAAAATTGGAGAAATATTACGAAACTGTACAGGTTAAGTATTTAAATTGCATAGAATGAGCAAATAGGTTAAAAATTAAGAACAAATGAATTTTCTCCATAAATGTTTTTAGAGTAACTGTACTGTTACAAAAAAGTATTATTTTTGTCGCTGCAGTGTCTTTTGGGATTGAAATATGGGAGGAACCCGAAGAAACCGTTTTTGTCGAATTTATCTGGAGAATCCGTTCCGTGCCCAACTTTCACAGCTTCTCGGTTGGAAATGTGATTCGAGGTACGGGAACAAAAGTGACCCGGACACCCGGTCGCGTGAATTAACGGGCACCGTGTCGTTTTACTGCAACGTTATACGCGCTTACGCGATACAAAAGTCGATGCACCTACCCGTTTCTCTGCTCAGCCGCGAGATAGTGTTATTTTGCGCTGATATAACGGCGATTAAAGCGTTTGCCTCCGCGTTTCTTCTGCTGGCTACCAATTAACCACGGTACGAGTACGTGAAGAAACGCCGGGGAGATTGCACGATCTCCCACGGTCGAAACGAGGAGGCGACGTTGTCGTGAAACCGGAAGACCCGAGGTCCTGTAATCGGCGAACCTTTCACGATAAACTCGCGGCTTTTGCTTTTAAACTTCGCTGTCAGATTATTCCTGGAAAATTTGTTGTAATTACATTTTTCTTGTCCCTCGAGTTTCGATGACCTCAGCCTTCATTTTACGTTCAAAATTAACAGAAAATACTTCGTGCCCTATCAAGTTTCTTCACGTTGTCGGCTTTTTGAAAGCGCCAAAGAGTCGCGTATCGCAAGATATAATATCTTTCCTCCTGATATTTTATGTAGTAAACTCTTTTTTGTGCAAATTGCGCGTCTCTGATATGATTCGACAAAAGACACAAATAGCAAGTTTAATTATAAGACTGTACTGTACTTATAAGAGTGTACAGCAAGTAAGAGCAGGTGTATGTTTGAACTGAATATCGTACATTCTTCAGTAAACTTGCTCCCTGTGTGATGCACATAATCATCCACGAATCTTGTTAGAAAACTCTCAGATTCGATTTCAGCTGTCGAAGGTGTGAAACGAAAGATATTCAGCTCTAGAGGTTGCGAAACTTGCCAGATCTCGAAAGTTTCCAATTCTCCAAAGTCCTGAGTTCTGCAAGATGCGAAACAAAAACTCTCAGCCATTGAAGGTAGAAAGCTCTCATCTCGGCGAAAACAAAAGCTGTGGAAGGTGCGAAACGAAAGTGGACAATTCGAAAATCATCCACCACGTACGAAAATTCCACGACACGGTGCATAGTCATTGCAGCCATATGTTTGCATGTGTTTGCCGCTCGTTGCTCTCTTTCTCCGGTGTTTTGCATGGTGGATGCACAGGGACGTGAGGGTGTGCGTGTGCAGCATACTGTGACTTTTTGAATGTGTGAATCGGAGTGTGTCGCGGAGGATGCGCGAGGGGTCTGCCGAGCGAGGTAATGACTGAAGCTTCCTGCTGTTCACAAACTGCACGGGAAGGGAGACGTCCCCTGTGCAGGATATCCGACATTTAATCTGATTTCTGGATTATGCTGCCGTGGACAGGGCTGAAAGGAACACTCTAACTCTCCCTGCCTCCCCTGTCACTGCGCTATTACCTCCCTGCCTCGTTTCCCTGCTAAAAATAATGCCCCGACGCGTTAACCCTTTCAGACCAGTTAACGGCCAGTTTAGGGGACACCGGTGCCCAGACCGAGGGGCATCCTGATGGCTCATTATTGGAAGCCAGTCGAATGATAAGCTGTTTGCGCAGGAGTGTGAGAAGTGAATGGAAGAGAGGAAGTTCATGGGTTGATCGTAGGAAATCGAAAGCGAAATGTATATTTCAGTCATGGAGGCTTCCTTTGGGGAATAACTAGTTAGAGAAAAAGGTAATATGTTTACTTGGAAGTGTCCACTTTAAGTTCTCAAGTTTTTACATTTTTAAATCCATAAGTCCTTGAATTTCTCAGATTCATTGGTTTCTAAATTTGTATACTTCAGCAGATTTCTGTACTTTCAAATTTCCAATCTTTCGAATGTTTGAACTGCTAAATTTTCATATCTTCGAATTCACACATTACCAAATTTTAAATTCACACTTTCACAAATTAACAAATCAAGTTCCTCAAATTCCTAAAGTTCCTGAAGTTCCAAATCCATCTTAAATGTCTCAAACTCCCAAATTTTCAGATCCTCAAGTTTTTAAATTATCAAATTTTTAAATTTAAACAATCCATCAACTTCTAAAGTTCATGAATTTTCAGGTCCTTAAATTCAATTTCCCAAGCTTCCAAAATCTGAACAGTTCAGAGATATGCTCTTTGAGTTTACAAAAATGAATTCTCAGAAATGTTGAGAATGCATGGCATCGCATGCTATTTCCGGTTAAATCAAGGAAAATGATGCCGTAACTGGAATATCAGAAGTGTATATTATGAATGAAAATTTATTTCGTATCTCTGTCAGTTATTTCATAGACTACAGTGTGATACAACCAATCTAAGAATACAACATGCGAGGGAGTACAGTTCATACATAAATAACCAGCCATTTTGTACCTGCACTTCTTATGATCCCGATTAAATCTGCAGCTATTACAGAGAATGAATAAAATTAGCGTCTGGATAAATTAAAACATGTGTTGTAACATGCGTATTATATTACATCTACATTTATCTGTTGATAACACACAACTGTATAATTAACTAATTTATAAATGTCTAGGATTATTCATAGGTTGTATTTATTACTTTTATGAGAATAGATAGCAATATGACTTGAACGAAAAATTAAGCTGTTTGCGATTTCAGAACATTTGTTATTGTTAGTTTTTTTTCAAAACATGGTGTGCCTATCATTATTAAACATTTTCAGTAATTATCGAATTTAAAAATTGACAAATAGTTAAATGATAAATTTCAATTGATAAATGGACAACTGTGTTTTTTTCTGATTAATTACCAAAAAATTCTAAAAATACAAACCCCCAAGTTTATTCTGCAGACCCAAGTCCGTACAATTTTTCTTTCGAGAGACACTGAAGGACAATTTCCTTAACCGCCAACTGCGTTCATCCACTTAACACCAAGAATTTCCGTCGTTTTCCCGAATCATCAGTCAAACGGTAACAGGAACGGTGGAGGCAGACGGTGCACGTTAACCAACAGACGATTAGTCTCGTTCCTTAATTTCAGCCTCTTTATTTAGCACGCCACCCAAGCAACAGGAAGAAGACGGAGAAGGACGCGTTAATATGCCGGATGGCGGGCAATTAACCGCGCGCGTTTTGAAAATAGTAGCCGGTCGCGTGTTATTTTTCATCATCGAAAACACACACGTGGAATTGACCGAGTGTTCGCGACAGTGTTAATGAAGTTAGCACTGCATCACGCAACGGAAACTTAATAACTGACATTTCTTTAATATCGTTGCTCTGCTAAACGAGCTGCCGTGTACATTATTTTATGAAATACTATCATTATTTCCCTGTTTATACGAGCAAGTAACTTCAGACACCTTTGAAATATTTATGCGAACACTCTACACTTTAATTATGTGGCGATAAATTATGATCAAAGTAATTGGAATATTGTATCTTTTGATGTTTATTCGAGCAATCTGATTACTTCTATAAATATACTCAATTTTGTACTATATATTTTTATTTAATTTTATACCTTATACCTTGTCTTTTAATTTTCACATTGAACATATCCAATTTATAAAATATCTCTAGCTAGGACTCGTGTCCATAATATACTTACCGTCCATTTTGAAAAATGACTGATTCAAATACTTTTCATAGAATCACGTAGTTCTGGAGATGGTCACATGAAATTGAAACACCCTGTACATCGCTGGAAATACACTAGTGGTTCCTCGTTAAGAAAGTTGAAACTTCTTTAACACCAGCGTCTTACGATTTACAATTTGCCCTCACGGCACTGTTATTAAAGTCAATGCATAATGCAGCTCGAATCTCGTATCGTCGGATCAGAGATGCGAACATCAGATATGTTTCAAAAACTTAACGAAATTCAAGCTCGGCTCAAACGTTCCAGAAACGAGGGAGCTCGAGGAGCTAATAAATTCTTAATGAAATTAACCGGATGCCGAAAAAGTTCTGGAAGCCACAGGCGTTTTTTAATCTCTGGGAGACGAAGTTTGCTAAATAGATAAATAATGGTCTAGATATATCAGAATGAGGGTGTGCATTTGGATGTGAGGGGAGATATAGGTATTCGGGGATGTTGAATTCTGAAGGTAGTGATCTAGGTATAGGAGGACCTGGTGAAATCTGAAGGTACAGGGATCTGGATAGGAATTTGAGAATATAGGGATTTGGGGATGTAGAAACCTAAAGATATGGGAATGTGGAGATGTAGGTATCTATGGACTTAAGTAGGTGTTTATGGATCTAGATATCTCTGGATTTAGGTATCTATGGTTTTAGGTATCTATGGATCTAGATATCCCTGGATCTAGGTATCTCTGGATCTAGGTATCTATGGTTTTAGGTATCTGTGGATCTAGGTATTTCTGGATCTAGGTATCTGTGGTTTTAGGTGTCTATGAACCTAGCTATCTATGGAGCTAGGTATCTCTGGATCTAGGTATCTATCGCTCTAGACATCTATGGTTCTAGGTACCTATGGACCTAACTATGGATTTAGGTATCTCTGGATCTAGCTACCTATGGATCTAGGTCTCTACGTATCTAGTTATCACTGAATCTAAGTATCTATAGACCTAGATATCCATGTATCTATAGATCCAGTAATTTAGGAGTAGCTATACGTCTCGATATACACACACATACGCTACATAGCACAGAGTACATTTGCATTTCGGATCGGTTGAAAGACAAGGTAAATCTACAGGTGTACGCCAGTAGTAGCTGAAGAGGTTAAACAACGAAGAGACAAAAGAGTAGTAGCTGCAAGCACAGAGTGGAAAGAAGGGTCTGCAAACTATTGTTAATGAGAACGCGTGGCGTAACTCGAACCGGATGAAGCCACGAGGGTTGGCACCGGTAACTTCGATAATTAATACGAGGCGGCAGACAGTAATCGATTCTTCTCTGTTCACCTCTTTTTTCTCCCTCTCTCTTTTTTCCACGTTCTCGTTCTCGATACAGCGATTTCATAGCCAGGAATTACGAGCAATAAAACGCACCTGTTTATTCATGACAGCGCCGATTTATTTGCGATACCGACCACGGTCCATGATTATTGGGAACGGCCGAAAACTGACCAAATTGCCTGCCCAAACGAGCTACCAATTGTTCGATGTACGTGTGCGCATCGATTGCTCTGATTTTTAATCTGACGTGTATCCTCTGAAAAATTCACAAAGATCAGCGCTGAAACTTTTATTTACTGTAATGTATGATTTTAACGTTGCGGAGGAAGAGGTGATATTTTTGAACGAGTGCCGTTCAATTATTTCAGTCTGTAATCTTTATTTAACCAATCATCTTTCCAAATTAGCACTCCGTATTTGCGAATATTAAAAGTTTGCAAAGTGAGGATGTTATGAATCATCCTGAAGAAGCAAGATGAAGTTAATTTAGAAAGTGCATACCCATCATCAACCTTAATAACTTCAAAATTTGCATCGGCAAAATATTACTTCAATTTGCAATATCCATTTAATCGATCATCTGGAATTTTCACTCCTCAAGCGATTATGGTAAAATATACTCAAAATGCAAGTAGCACGAACCACCTTGGAGCTGGTACATTAATTTACAAAGTGGATCGTACAAACTGTCAACCTTAATGACTCCAGCGCTCGAACTTCGAATTTGCTGCAACGAACAAAAGTGGAAGTTGAAAATTTTACCGATCTGAATTTATAAGTATCGTAAAATATTCTGCAAGTATAAACAGCACCTTGAAAAGCAGGTTGCCTTAATCACCAAGATGGACACAGAAACCATCAACCTTAATGATGTAGCTCTCTAACTCCAAATTTGAACAGGGAACAAAACGTTAAAATTTTTGTTTATCTGGGTAAGTATTGAAAAACATTCGGCAAGTGTAAACAGTATGATGAAAAAAAGCAGGTTGAAGAATTGCCTTAATTTTCGAAGTGGACACAGTACTGAAACCATCAACCTTAATGACTCGAGGTCTACCTTTGCAACAACGAAGAAATACTTGTCGAAATATTTACTCATCCGAGTACATAAATATCAAAAAACATTTTCCAAGTGCAAATAGAACGAACCACCCTGAAAAAGTAAAACGGATTAAAAAGTTAACTTAAATTTCGAAGTGGACACAGTAGTGAAACCGTCGACCATAACGCGCTCTCTAAATTTGCGACAAAAGCATTCGTAAGAAATGTGTCACCGAAACGACCATAACTTCTGCTATCAACGAGGCCAGAACGATTTCCCGACTCGTTCATTTTTCACGTTTCCATCCGTAGCCCTGACGAAGTGACCGTCGGCGCGGCACAAAAACGCGTTGATTGCTCGCTTCATAATTTAGTGTACACGCACAATTCCTCTGACAGTGTTGACCGTTTCGCGGCATGGAGTTTCGGTTAAGGTCGTGAACGGCTCGTTTCCACCTCGATATTCCTCCTGGTCGTTCATTTGTCAAGGGATCTCCTTAAGCTCGACGATTCGACGCCGCTCGGACGCGACACTCGACTTTAATTTTTCAAGCTTTGCCACGACTACCCATGATCGTCGCTGTTTTTCTTGCTCCCGTCCGCTTCCCGTGTTTCCAGACTCCGCATAATTATTCCGGCACGCCGACAGCTTGCATCATTTGTCAGGATGAAGGTCCATCCTGACGTTCCTCTTTGCCACGGCGGCCATTTTACTCCTCGAACATCCGTCCGTTATAGACTTTTCGACACCGCCGGAGATCGAACGGAGAAAACGATCGGGTCACTTCGTAAATCTCTTCACGTCTCATTGTTGTTTTGCTTTAAGAATGTTGGAGGGACATAGGACTTGGTAACTTCATTTTTAAGGAACGCTGGATGTTTTTGCCGATGGAGGAGAGAATATTTGGTTGATGTATGAAGAGGACTTGGTTAAATTGTTAGGTATCTCAGTTATGGTTTATTAGTTTATTGTCGCATGTTTATTATTCCATAATGAAGGTCATTTTGACTCATCAGGATTTCACCTGGGGTTAAGGAATTCATTTTTTACCAAAGTTTGTTGTTTGACATGATAAGATGTAGGACACGTAACAAGATGGAAGGTACATATAATAATAAGAATTGAGAAAATGTTACATATTACTTGAATGACATTAGTAGGTTATTATTTGTTCAACACGATCCTCATACAGACATTACAGTACAATGATTCTTCTTTAAAGATACTCAAGTAGAGATAATTATACAAAGATCCTTAGAAGAATTATGCATGAAGGTCCTCATACAAGGACATTCATATAAAGATTCTCATATAAAGGTCTTCATACAAAGACACTGATATTAAAATCCACATCGAATGATCCTCACATAAAGATTTTCATATAAAGATATTTATATAAAGATTCTCATATAAAGGTCTTCATACAAAGACGCTCATAATGAAAGGCACACCAAATGATCCTCATATAAAGATCTTTATACAAGATTCTCTTTAAAAATACTCATATGAAGGTCGTCATATAAAGATTTTCATACAAAGATTCTCTTCAAAATTCCTCATAAAAAGATCCTCATCGAGAGATCCTCATTTAAAGACCTCCACCCAAAGATGTTCAAATTGCGGTAAAAGTTTGCAAAATCGATAAAAAGTTTATCAGAACAAGTGGAAGATTTGTGCAAGTATTAAGATGCACTATAGGTAAATTGAATATAAAAGATAAGAGAATAGCGTTGGAAGTTTCAGGTAGCAGGACCAGGATTTAGAGTGCAAAATCTCGCATGGTGTCTCGCCGGTTGGAGCTTCTGTGCAATTACAGATTAGCCACACTCACGAATCGGACCACCCTGATGGCTCTAATCGCCGTCAACTGCCTTGTATCTCAATTCGTCGTACGGAATATTGATTTTTTGTTGGGTTATTTTGTTTTTTTTTGCCACTAAACCGAAACATCTAGCGATTGTAGATTGCAGTCGCCGCCGACCTAAAAAGTCCGAGAACGGTTGCAATTTCGTCGAAATCACCGATTCCATCAGGGTGGTCCGTAGACGCACCGTAGAATTTATACGGGAATTATACGAATTTGTAGAAACGTGTCTCTACAAATTTGAACCTCCGAAACCGCTTCCCTGGTTTGAAATTATATGGGATTTAGGGGAAGTGCTTAATACGGTGATTAAACATTTTGAACCTGAAATTCGCTGGTACAGTGCAATTTGGTTGTTGAAATATTTATTCGTATAATTGCTTGTCTCGCTGTTTGGTGTCATTATTTCGTTATAGTGGAATAGGTATTTTATCTCAAGCAAGGGTGGAGTATGTTTAGAGACATGTAGAAGTGGACGATGAAATTATGGAAATTACAAATTTTTCTAAATAATATAGCTACACAGTTATTTTACATTACTCAAACCCTAATGAATGATTATAAAATTCATATGGCACCACCTGGCATCAGCGCACCTGGAGTTGACTATAATATTAATCATTAGGAGCATTCCCGAGTGAACTAATAATTTTACTTAAGACACGAGAAGCCAAAGCGAGCAGGTAGTTCGAAAGGTCCCCAAATTATGTCACCCATCGTTCGCATGAACCAAACCCAACGCTTACGAAGCTCATTACATGCGGTCCCCTGCGAGCAACAAGTCACGAAACGTGTTATCCCGGTGTACGGTAGCCCTCAATCTCGAAATTCAATTTACCCTGTGCGCATGTACACGCACAGAAAAAAGGTTGATTAAATGAAGCCGTTGGTCCATTCATGTCTGCTGGATTCCCGAAAAAAGAGGACCTCTTACCGTCGCGATGGACTCGTCGTCCTGGGACCATCAGCCTGGTCCAGGTAAAAACGTAATCGCTGACCAATTGTCATAATTACGGAATACTCGGTGCTCATCCATCCTTGCATCCGGGTGCACGTACGAAAATCCTGATGCATGCGTATCCAGGGAACCGAGCGAACGGTGTGGTCCTTCATTTCGCCACCTGTCCACCTCGACAAATGACCGTGTAGAGAGTGAGTTTGGTCGGCTGATAACAACTGTCCGGTTAAAAGGAAATTAGGGACGATGGCGGACGACGAAAACTCCGCCGCCTCAAGGATCAAAGGATAATCTGCTGTCATTGCAGAGGATGTATAATGGGCCACCATGCACGTATTTCATTCTGTCGGAGGGATGAAGAAATTGTGTGGACCTTGCGAAATTACGTGACGGCTTCGGGATGGCTTGACGGGAGGTAGTTGGGTGCAATGCAGGTTACTCTGGGTTAGAATGGACAGACGAGCAATATTCGTTTTTAATATTGGGGAAGTTAGGGAACTTAAACATTTTTTAAATGGAATGAGGTTATGTGAGGTACGGAATTTCTAATTTACAGATTTATTGGACCATAATTTTCAAATGCCTGGATATGAACTTTTCAAGTTCCTGCACTTATAGACTTACAAGTATTTGAATTATCAAATAGATAAATTACCTAATTCCTAAATTATCAAACCCAATAATTACCAAACCCTTAAATTCTCAAATTCCTGCATTCCTAAATTACCAGGTTCATAAAAGTCCCAAAGCCACAAATCACATAATCTTCACATTCTCAAGTTGACGAATCTCTAAACTACCAAATTCTTAAGTTCTCAAATTTCCAAATCTCCCCATCCACCAAAGCACCCAAATCTCCCAATTCACCAGATCTCCTAATCCACCAAATCCCTAAGTTCCCAAGTCCCTAAATCTTCCAATTCACCAAATTCTCAAATCTTTCAATCCCCAATCCTCAAACCCCCAAATCTCTAAATCCCCAAATTCCCAAATCCCTAATTTTTGAAATACCCCCAAATTTCCAAGTCCCCAAACCCCAAAATCTCCAAGTTGCAAATATCCACATTTCAGCACTGAACCTCAAACATGTACCACCCTTATCAAAACCACAATTTCCAACTTATTTTCTTTAAATCGCAATCTATCCGTACACACATCAACTTTTGTACGACCAACGCTCCGTGGGAAAGCAATGTTTGAAACTCAATGGAGTTTTACAACCAACCGATGGACAGTCGTTGAAGCAAAGGCTCGTAACAGGTGTATCGGAGGTTTCCGGGTCATATCGCGTTATCGTGGTTCCGCGAGGCGGCGATATAGCCAAGAATATCGTCGAAACGATGGTGTCATCCGTGAACCACGCTTTTTACAGCGTCGATTAGCTTATCTCGAGCGGCGTAATGGCGACGCTCGTCTGACGACGTGAGCAAAAATGAACGTCGACGAGGACGAGGGACGCGCGGTATAAAAGACGTTTATCTAAAGTCGAGTGTTATGTGGTCAGGATAACCCGCGGTTAAATTGCAACGCGTCATAAAACGTCCCAATTGCTTGTGGACATGACTGCAACACTCGGCGCCAATGTTTTTTTATTTGGATAAAACGAAGGGGAAAGGTGCGGCGATATATTGTGTATTGAGATAAATTCTTTTTCGCATGTTGCTAAGTTCTTACATTGACAAATTTACACTTCTGAAGTTGTAAATTTCCAAATCTAGTTTTCAAGTTTCTAAACTCTCAAGTCTCCTTCTAAATTCTCAAATCCCCGAATTCCTGTAGTTCTAAATATATAAACTTTGAGTTCCCAAACTCCCAAATTCTCAAATCCCCGAATTCCTAAATCCCCAAATTCTCAAATTTCCGAATACTTATACCCTAATTTCCTTCGTCCACAAATTATCAAATCCTCATTTTCCTACGTCCCCAAATTCTCAGATTCCCAATTTCCTATGTCCCCACATTCTCAGATCCCCAATTACCTACATCCCCAAATTCTCAAATTCTCGAATCTCTAAATTTCCAAATCCCTACATACCCAAGTTCCCAAATTTCCAATTTCTCATACCCCGATTTCCTACGTCCCCAAATTCTCAAATCCTCAATTTCCTACGTCCCCAAATTCTCAGATCCCCAATTTCCTACGTCCCCAAATTCTCAGATCCCCAATTACCTACATCCCCAAATTCTCAAATCCTCGAATCTCTAAATTTCCAAATCCCTACATACCCAAGTTCCCAAATTTCCAATTTCTCATACCCCAATTTTCTACGTCCCCAAATTCTCAAATCCCCAATTTCCTATGTCCCCAAATTCTCAAATCCTCGAATCTCTAAATTTCCAAATCCCTACATACCCAAGTTCCCAAATTTCCAATTTCTCATACCCCAATTTTCTACGTCCCCAAATTCTCAAATCCCCAATTTCCTATGTCCCCAAATTCTCAGATCCCCAATTACCTACGTCCCCAAATTCTCAAATCCTCGAATCTCTAAATTTTCAAATCCCTACATACCCAAGTTCCCAAATTTCCAATTTCTCATACCCCGATTTCCTACGTCCCCAAATTCTCAAATCCCCAATTTCTCAGATCCCCAATTACCTACGATCCAAAATTCTCATACCCCAATTTCCCAAGTCCCCAAATTCTCATCCTTGCACTTCCCAAGCACCCAAATTCTCGAACCCCCAAATTCCCAAATCCTCCACTTCTCAAATCCCCAAATTCTCCAATCCCTAAATTTCCAAATTTCTAAATTCCCAAATACAGTAAATGCACCGCTATTAGAACTATTGCACACGTAACTGTCACACTCGCTAATTAACCTCGCGTGAAACTAAACAGTGATGTAACGTATGCGAAATACTCCGGACCCTACGCCATCTCGTGAGGCACGCACAGTGCTTGAAACTGGGTGGTCAAGCAGCCAAGTCTTTCCTTATCTGTTAGGTGGACAAACGGGATCGGGAATTCCTGCGGCACGATCTCGAAAGGTGAACGACGAGGCGCACCTCTTCGTATCGGAAATCGATACGGATCGTATACGGGACATCGCGTGAATAAGAAGCGGCCGATACCGGCCACTTCTGTGCTCTTTATTTGGCCCGGTGAGATTAGATAGCCGCTTTGTAACAGCGGGCAAAATATATTTCGTGAGATTTGCGGGTTGATTCGCGGCCACGCTGATTGGTCACCCTTCGACTTGTTCCTTCGACGTGGTCTGCTTGCTTTTTGTCTGTCGTTCGTTCGAATTGGAAATTTATTCAAATGCCTCGGGGCAAATGGCCGGAACCTAGGGAATGTATTTATTCCGGTATCTGAATTTTAAAATTGATTCATGCCACGGGAGGTGTTGGCGTGCAGGCCAACCGAATACAGCGAACCTCCATCAATTCCGGTGCAAGTTTCGGTACGAGGTTTGCACGGTGTTTTCGAAATTTTCCGTAAAATTATTATCGTTTATAGGAAATTGTGATAGAAAATATAGAAGTGTACATCTACTGCTGCCATGTTTTGTGACTGTGTATACTGTCTGTGTTCATGTGATAATATGTGTACATGTGATAACATATTCATCTACCACAATCATTATAGTACACTCTCACTATGCTGATCATTGAATGACGTATTCTATCGGATTTCTTCTAGCATATTTTACTATCATTTCCTTATTACCACATAACTACAATTAGTGATGCTACACTTACACCATGTCACCATTACAGCTCCATCATCATCACCAGGTATAATAAAATATAAATATATAACAATTAATCTACGTACACATATTGTATGTCGAAGAACAAGTATATTCCAACAAGTATGTTAAAACAAAAGTCGTTATTAACCCAATTGAACATCTAAATATCTGAAGGTAAAGATCAAACGCGGAAGAGACTTCTAAACAAAGGGTAATTAAATGATGCGTAAAACGGAAGAAACCTCGCGTTCTCGGCATCGTTGTTTTTTTTTCATCACTTCCCGGTAGAAGTCGGCAGCATCGTCTTCTCGTCGAGGCGTACCGCGTCAAGGCTCGTCATACGAGTTTTCTAATGCATCTGCTTCTAAGTAAACGGCAAGGAAAGAAGAGAAAAAAGGAAGAAGAAACGTGTCCCCGGTCGTCGCAGCACGCTCTCCTGGAAAACGTGTTCAAGTGCACACGCGGTGCGACGTCAGGTCTTTCTACGATTCGTTAAGTTGTCTCACGACAGGCACACGAACGGCACGTAAGACAAATATCGCGGTCGACGGTTGACTTGATCAAATACCCGCGTATCTGTTAAAATAGGGTCAGCGGCTGCACCTTATTAAATGCGAACGTCTCGAGATCGCTGGGAAACCCGCATGTTTCGTTCTCTGGTGACTTCTGCTGGTTAATGCATTGGCAGTTTCGGTATGACTAGTTGGGAATTTGGGGATTGAGGAATATAGAGATTTAGGGATTTATGTTGATGCATTGGCAGTTTTGGTATGACTAGTTGGGAATTTGGGAATTGAGGAATATACGGATTTCGGGATTTGAGGGATTTGAGGAATTTGAAAATGTAAGAATTTAGGGGTTGGTAGCTATACAAATTATAGAATTTAAGGACTTAGGGATTTGAGAAATTTGGGAATTTAAGGACATGACGATTAGGGACGTGGAGAGAAATTAGAGAATTTAGAAAGGGAATTTGAGAAATTTCGAAATTTAGGGATTTGGGAGTTCGAAGTATGATGAGAAGTTTGAGAATTTGGAAATATAGCAACTTGGGGTTTGCAGAAATTGATATGTAAGGTATTTGGAAATTTAGGGATTGGAAAGTTGGAAATTGCAGAGATTACAAATTTGGAAATGTGAGAATTTTGTGATTTTTAGACTTGAACTTGAAAGTGTAGAAATCTAAGGAATCTCAATAACCTTTCGAAAGTATCAGAAACTTGAAACTGTAAAAATCTGAAAAATGATAACCTTCATGATTACAGCTCAACATAACCTCAACACTCTTCGTTCCATAATTCGACAAAACATCCTCTCATTAAAACACCAAGCAACAGAGCTTCTCTTTCGTTTAATTTTACTTTCCCTTACTTTCGTCTCGTGTTCCAAACAATAGCAACGTCGTATCTAGTTCCCATTTGAATGTAAAATGTCCTCCACTCCTTCGCGTTCCATTTTTCTCGACACGTGCCCGATAAAACGTAGGTAGCCGTTAACGTGAGGCAAATTTTTTAGCAAGAGAACCGTATGTTCGTTGATAAACGAGCAGAAACGTGCTCTCCGAACACCGTCGTCAGATTAAACCGAAGGTGAGATGAAAACGTCAGCGAACGGTACGCCCATAGTTTTGCGTTACGTGTGCAGAAACACGTACGTACATCTGTCACGATCGATTAGCGATTAAATGCACGCGTTCTTCGATACGTGAGTTCACTGGCGATCGTATTCTTCTTTTTCTTTCGCGGAACTTTACAAGAGACACACGTTCAACCGGTATATGAAAATGCACGTGATTGTGTGGATTCGATTGAATGCATTGATGCTTCATGCATTTGCACGTCATCGGTGTTCGGTTGAATTTTGCAGGATTTAGCACGATTTTCGGATTTAATTTGACCATTTGTGTACAATGTTGAGATTGTAGGTGGTTGAGGGTTTTTAGGGATTTGAGGATTTGGGGATTTGGAAATTGGTAATTTAGGAACCTAGAAATTTTTGAATTAGGGGATTCACAAATTTGGAAGTGTGAGAACTTTTAGATTTAAGAATTGGAAAATATAGAGATCTGATGATTAAAAGTTTGAAATATGGATGTGTTTATCAGGAAATTTGACAATTCAGATATCTGGAAATTTCAGTCTTCAGAACTCGATTTGTCAGTTCACATATTAACAAATATAAGTATTACGAAACTTAGTCACCTGAAAACTGCAGTTACAGATATGAAAATAGTGATCGAAACAATCTCGCGCAATCCCCATCTCCAAATCTCAATATCCACATTCGTCGAACGACTCATACGTGGTCATAAAACGTTCAGAAATACCATCGTTTCGAAGCTTTACGAGGCATCGTTAGAACGAAAGTTTGACGTACGGAAGAACGCGAAAGCCATGTTTCCTGTGTTCTGTTCCACGTCATCGGTACAGATAAAAGGTAGTCGTTGGAGTTAGGAACGCGGCGGAATTTTTTTTTCTCTAAATGGCTCCATCAACGCGTTGGAACACCTTGATGGACGAGAAACTTAATCTCGAAGAAGAACGCTGTTATCTAGGGTTGAAACTGCGCGACGTATGGTATCTAACCCGGCTGAGACAACATTTGAGGAAACTTAGAACCTGAGCGCAGGTAGATATACACGTCCAGAACCGCTCCTCTCTGCTCTGGGAAAGTCAAACAGTCAAACAACCACGCGCACCAAGTGTTGACTCGCGGCATACATTTGGTAGGAACACTTCCCCTTCGCCTCGCAAGACAAACAACCTGTCGCGATAATGATACACCGGATAACGCCAGATAAAAGTGCATGCTATTGGGAGGACGAAATATATTGGTAGCATTTGATTCAACCCAAGAAATCGCCTGCAAGACATTTTGGGAATCTTTGAAGTTCAACTTGAAGGGTTGTAACATCAAAGGTCTCAACAAAATTTACATCTTAATAAATAAGATCGATTGATGTTAAGGATAGAATGAATTTCATTTGGAGATTTAAATTTGGACTTTGAGAGATAAATATTTCGTTATACTCTTTGGAAGACATTGTCAAATATATGCACACTTTGTTATCACATATTTTAACGAATCACATAGGTTTAGTCTCTAAACTTCATTTGGAGATTTCTTGAATTTGAACTTGAAGAGGTGAACATTTCATGGTTGTTTGTGTAACACGTAGAGTGTCTCAATAAAATATTCAGACATGATCACGTTAGTAACAGAAACGAAGATGTTCATGAATAACATTATCCAAATGTTTGTTAGTTTCCAAACCTTAAAGATTGAACTTATCAAAATGTTCGTGTTTCCAAATCTCCGAAACGTAGAATTTTTCCAACAGTGGTGTAATCAGCCCCGTTCACGAAAGTTCCACCCGCAGGGAATTCGGAAACGACTTTCAGCGTGGGTGCACGCGAGAATCTCGAGGCTCCATCGCCAAAGAGGAGGACAAACAGCTGGCAGAGATGAAATAAATAAGGACACGAGAGCCAGAGAAGACACCGACGATTCATTCCCACAATTAAGCAACCGTTCCTGTGCCCTGGCCTTCGAATTCGTCCTTAATGAAGGATAATCACGTTTAATTGCCCGCCCTGGGGCGTTAGGAGCACCCTAGGGCCAGGATCTCTGACAGTGTTACCAACAGTTTCGTGAGACCATCTTCAGGCTCTTTGCTGCCTCTCGCAATTAGTAGAGCTAGGTCAAAGGAAACATTAACGACTTTCGGTTCCAGCTAAGCTCGTAGTTTCATCAAAGATGGCTCGGGGGATAGAGTTGGTTCATTTTCATTCCAGATTGAGCACCGTGGTTTTACTTTTTTTCGTCGATTGTGGCTTTCTTAATTTGATCAGTCGAAGTGGTTGAAGCTTCGAAGATTGAAGATTGAAGATTAAAGATTGAGGATTGAAGATTGAGGATTGATGATTGAAGTATTTGAACAGGTGCATTGATTTATGGACTATTGAGGCTTCGAACGTGAAGTTGATAGTTTGCGTGATTTTTATTTATTTAAAATCTACCTCAGAGAACTGAACATTTGTAACTCATGATTTGATCTGAAATCTTCATTCATCAAACACATGTAGACATTCTGATGTTTTTATGATCTGGAAATATTTAAGTCTACCTCAGAGAACATTTGCAACTCACAGTTTGATCTAAAATCTTCACTCATGATCCACATGTATATATGTAAAATAGTACTCTTATATTTTTATATAACCTAACTTAAGAATATGACCTAGGTCATCAAAGTAACCTAAATTAGCTTATAAAATCGACTAATCGTTTGCCTTCAGAGTCCACATTTCCACCTGCAAATCCACATGAACATACACGAACATCAAACGACGTCAAACTTCAAATCAAAAATAAATGTTCAGCTTACGAGAACTTTGTTGCTCAGATCGCAATATTCCTCGTCTCCAAAGTCATAATTCACAATCAAGCATCTCCGGCGCCAATATTGAATTTTCGTCTACAGCTGATTATCGTCGAAGTCGTATTTACCGATTGTCGTCGTGTCGGCACGTATCATCGATTCATCAGGCCGACGAAAATCCAGGAACGTCCTTGATTGAGCTGTGATCGTTGTCAGACGAAGCTCAGAGGTCGTCAGCGTCTAATTGCGCGGATAAGCGCGGTAATTCCGCGGCACGGACGGAAAGTCGTGGCGTGTCAACGGTTTTAACTGCGATGTAAATCATTCCGATAAGTATCACGCCGCTGTGTGCTGCCGCCACGTCGAGCCGCGAGTAAGGTCGCGCCACGGTATTCCTCTTTCGCTGTGTTGTACTTAATCATTTTCATACAACTCGAGGTAATCCTTCTTCTCTTCTTTTATTTTTTTCTTCTGATTAATTTGACTGGTACGGACAGTCGATCGGACGTGATTCGTACATTACTCGGATGATCAATTCGGAGAATGCAAATTGTTAGGATAATGACATGCATCATGAAGTTCATGGCTTCGCTTGATGCGGAAGAGATGTTGGGTTAATTTGGTGGATGGAAGTTAGGTTAGGTTGATGATTAGGTTGACTCTCATTTTAGATCTAAATCGTAAGTTCTCATAAATCTGAGAACTTCAAAATTTATAATCTTCAAAACGCAAAAATAAAAAAATCTGCAAATTACTCAAATTTTCTCAGAGCTCTCATCTCAACAAATTACCGTGACATTGATCATTTGACAATTTTAGTAACCCAACATACGACTAACCAAATTCTGAATCCTTAAATGTCTATCCTTCGCTATAACCATATACCGAGATGTTTCTTAACGGTGTACAATATTTCAAATCTGGTCGAACGATCTTGCTCGTTGAACAACCGAGGCACGAACAGGAGCGAACGACAATTCGGCGTAACATTCGAGCGGAAATTGCGCGTGCACGCGATAAAACGCGGCTGAAATCGAATCTTTCTAACGGATTACGGTGGCCGTCCATAAAATTCAAAGTTAACGCGGCAGGAACAGCCGGTCGTAGCCCACGCGTTTCTACGTTCTGAAACATGAGTATCCTGGCGGTAGCGGCAATCGGCCGCATTAGAGGCGACACTAGATCCGAGTATGCGAATTTTTTACCTCTTCTCCGTTTCCGTCGTAACAGATACTTATACCTACGTGCCGTATTTACGGTACTTTCAATGCGAATTCCTTTCTTAATGTTCAGAAAGCCGTTTGAGATGCTCGTCGAGCAACTCGCCTGCGGTCATTTCCATCACGATTTTCCGAGACGAGGAAAATCTGATCCTGCTGTTAGATGAATTCTGGATTCTCTCTTCAGCGATGCTTTCATTTAACCCCATTAACAATGAAGTGTTCGAATACCTTCAGTCGAGAAATTCTGATTAACTGCAGGAATGCAAGACTAAAATTTTAATTCAAACTTGCAAATCTGATGGTTGCTCAATTCACTGACATTTTTTGATACAATACTTTCTTCCATAGCTATATTTGTATATATTATATTTATCCTCTTGTAAAGCTTGAATGTGCTTCAACTCTTAAATAAGACATCAAGTGACTTCATTCGCTTGAATTTCGACAAATTATTCTTGTGTTTATCGACATCAATACAAACAGTATTTACAGATTCGATCAAGGGATATTGCTTCCTAAATTCAGTATTACAAGTACCAGTTAGAATAAAAATATCTGTGAACAATCTTTGTTAATTAAATTTTTCTCGTCATCGGCGGAGGCAATTAACGTGGCAAATGGGACACAAATTAAAGGAAGAAAATATGGCCGGATCATTGTAATCGCAGGTCGAATCTGACGAAGCAATTCTATGCTGAAAGAAAGTAATTTACAAATACAAACAAACCGCAAAACAGCTCTTTTCGATTCTCTGCCAGTTTCGTACCACCCGTGGAAGGATTAAAGCGGAAAGTGGTTTTACACTTATTCTCCAATTATTCCGAGCACCACAGAGGAAATCCCGATTCCACGGTTGGCTTGTTAAAACTCGTCCATAAATAAACAGTATGAAGGAGGCGTTTTTACATGCAGGAAAAGGAATCAAACGATACGCGTTCGTCGACGAACAACGTGCGGGCTTAATGACTTAATCACCAACCGCACGATTACATGCGTCATTACGGAACAACCGCGTCATTGACGCATCGAGAATGATCTAACGATGAGAAATGACACGTGCTTATGTGGCGGTTTGCATATTTAGAATTTGAGGATTTGGGTTGTGGATCTGAGGATTTTGAAATTTCGCAATTTTTAGAATTTGGAGATTTGGGAATTGAGGGAGTTGAAAATTTCAGAGCTTCAGGTGTTAGGAGATGGGAGTTTAGGAATTGGAGGACTTGGAAGTTTACTAATTTGGGAATTTGGGGATTTAGATTTCTTGAAATTTTGGAACTTGAAGATTTGAGAAATTTGGAATTTTAGAGATTTGGGGACCTGAGAATTGATGGATATTAATTTGGCAATATGTGCGAAATTCCGAGTACCTCAAGGACTTTGAAATTAGGGAATGTAGGACTTTGGGGACTCGAAAATTTGAGAATTTAGGAATATAGAAATTTAGGAACTCGCAATTTGAGAATTCGAAAATTTGCTACCCTAGTACGAGAACTTGAAAATTTAAAAATATGAAAATTCATATTCACAAAATCTGAAGACCCCTCTAATTAAATATTTGAGAACTAAATTTTTATTTGAAAACTTGCAAATTTTGTAAATATATAAAGACCAATATCGATATGATAATGATTTAACAAATTTGATTTCGAAATTTAGGACGCTGTAAAATGAACAACGAATTTATCACAAGGAAACGACCAATCATCACCTGGGTCTCTCCCGTAAAGTGATCCTCGAACGATAGGCCGCGTCACGTGGGCATAAATGGCGACAAATATTAATTGGCCGCATAGACGAGCATAAATTGTCGAACTCGTCGCGGTGATTCGAGGGTGTTCATAAATAAGGTTGGAAATATGATTTGGCCCGATAACCACCTCGAGGGTAATTAAAATCCCCGGGGTAGTTGTAGGTCGCTTCGAGCGTACAGCCTGGAAGGAATGTTAGAGGGAATATTTATATGGTGGACCAAAGAGAGGTGGAAGCCGAGGTTAGGCGGTCGCGTGGTGTCTCGAATCTTTCCTTTTTCCCTTCTTCTTCTTCTTCTTCGTCCTTTCTGCGCCGCGAGCAATCACCATGAATCACGGCTTAGAATCGACACACGGACTTTCACGGGGTGGTTTGAAGCGCGTGGCTCCCGCCGTGGAACTTTTGTTGCTCCCATTGGAAATGCCATGATTCGACGGGTTTCTTATTGGACACGCGCTGAGAAATGAATTTCTCGAGCTTTCGAACCGCCACGACCAGAAGGATTGAGCTATTGTTGCTGACTCAAAAGAAAACCTCCAATCGAATAAAGAATCTTTAATTTATTTGCTGCTCCTCTTTCTGACGAACATCGTCCGAAATTATTATTACGGGTCATATTGAATTATTATAATACATATGAAATTATCGTGGACTGATAACATATTCTTTTTAATAACAATCTTGAGAGAATCTGTACATCATACCGGCACATTTGAAATTAAAAAGAAACAGATAAGTGATAAATCGATACTTACACATTGATTCTTTATCAGTGATTAAAAATCAGCACGGATTTCGAGAAAAGTATCTTGACAAATAAACTTGTAAATAGAAGCTTAAATGTAGAAACTCAAACAATTTAATTAGTTAATAGACAGGTTCACTGTTACAAAAATAAATTCTACAGAAACTACTACAGACCTGATACAATATTTCTTTTAATTAACATCCTTGTTCGTCGAATTTTAATAAAGAGAAAAGTTCAAACTATTTAGTTCAACCATGTTAAAAAATGATAACTTTCGAATCGAGTCACAATATCGAAATTTCACGAAAAACAGTGTAGCTCAATTTTCAATTACCTCCGAATAATTTCGTAAAGAGAAACTCTTGGTTCGAAGTAATCCCGCAGCGAGAATCCGAAGGAACGAGTTTCGCGAAACGCTGTAAGCGATATTTATTATCGTTTCCAAGGAATTACATTCTTTCGTCGGCTCTTAAATAAGCTCTGGTACCAGACGATAGTAGCACCTAACAACTTACGACGAAAGACAGCGGACGTTCAGCTGGTTCCCTTAGGAGGGAGTCGCTCATTAATTCGTACCGTTAATGATAATTGTATGGAAATATGAAATATATGTAATACAATATCGTTGCAGCTCGTTACAATACCGGTTTCCTACGGTGCACTTACGTTCGAGCATATTGTACCTCTGTCTTTTGTATTTCCCATAAGTTTCAATGTTCTTCGTTTTGGTCATCATATTTTCGTATTTCATTTTAATGAATCGAAGTAAAATTTTTTCCAATCATTTCTGTACTTTCTATAAGTTTCAACTTCTTCGTCTTTGATAATCAATTTCATTTTAGTGAATTGAAGTGATATTTTATATTATACCCCAAGAATTTTGAGCAATTTTTATTTGTAATTTGTATGATAAAACTTCTTCGTCCTTTATGAACAATTTTTCGTATATCATTATAATAAATTAATGTGGAGTTTTATATTATATACGAAGAATTGTGAACGTACAGATTATTAAATAACCTCAAATAATTGAGAATCGTCCATCGCAGTTGCAGTACCCACCCCCATTCAGCAAAAACGTCAGCCAAGGACTTGGCAACCCAAGGATCTCCCGGAGCTCGTTAGCATGGCGTGAAGGAAGCTCGGTTAATCCGATGAATTATTATCATTATCGTTAATCAAGCAAGAAGGCGATTGGTCCGTTCGCACGATCTTCCAATAATTTTGTATCGGTCATTAGGCTTATAGGTCGGGAGAATTTATCGATGACTTACGGTGGATAGGATCAAAGTGTGGTAATTATTCGCGGCACGACGAAAATAATCGGTCGGCTGATTGCTCAATCTCCCTACGGTACCCAGGATCCTGGATGTTCCTTGATGATCGTTCATCCCCAAAAATCGTCCACGCTGATCCCCATTGAGCCGACTTTTAATTTGCGCATTAGCGGCCTTATATACGCCCGACAATTAGTCCCCATCGATGGCCTCATTAATATTCCCGGGACGCGCCTCTGCCAACCGCCTAAATGCAATTTCCCCCGTGACGTCGCACGATCGACACGATCTCGCGATTATGTCGATCGATCATCGCTTCTGGCCGACGGGCGAGGACTGAAGTCGATTAAAATCAAGTTCGTGCTCCTGGGAGTATTTAGCGACGTTAGTGAGAAAGTGAGGCTGCTGAGTCGACGAGCTCCGACGACCATTTTTTGCATCGGCGAAAAAGTGTGACTGATTTACGATCGAATTATTAAGCCGTTAATTGAGTCAGTTCCCCATTCGGACAGATTGGAATGGATAATAAAAGATGAATGGAAATGAGTTTTATCGAGTTAACTTATTAACGATCAAATGGCGATGTAATACGATTTTTATACATAATACAACGTTGCGCAAACAGTAGAAAGCCGAGAGTAGGACACGTTGAACAGATTATTTTCAAACGTTGCAGACCTGCAGGGAATCAAATTCAACATTTACATATGCAAATTGATTGACCTAACACATTACAATGTATAATAAACTATTTTCAGTATTTTCGAATTTAAGTCTACTTGTAATTCACGTTTAAACATGCAAGACTTTGTAACTTTCATTCGTTGTCTCAAGATTATAGTAACTAGTTGCTAGTAACTAGACAGTAACTAGTTCCTGTCTGATCTGTCAAATCATAGTAATGGTTTATAACATATATGTTTCAAGAAAGTAATATTTACCGAATACTCGAACACGTTCGTAACGATAAATTAGCTATGAAAATGGTATTCGTTCACACATGATGAACTCGTTGCAGTCCATAAGCGTTGACTTCCGCGATTCGTTGGACACGTTCGAAGTTTCTACTTTCCAAAGCTCGCGAGCCGGTTCCTATCGTGAAGCTGATTCCACGAAGAAGGAAGCGTCCAGGCTGACAAGAGGCTACTGACACGGTTCGATGCTTCCTGGGCCGTGGCAGACTTCCGCTTTTGATTTCTGTATCGGAGGACAGGTGGCCGTAGGAGTCTCCCGCTTGGCCATCGGTTATTTCCGCTTTTGACCCGGCTTTCCCTTCAGATTTGCATTCGATGCGTGCTGCACTTGTCGCGCATCGCGACGCAACAGGAAATTCGATAATTAGCCACGCTTGCGGACGAATTTCAAGGGCGTTCTACACGCGAAAACAATGGTAACCACGTTTTAAATGTATGTGAAGCCTTCTCGGTTGTTCGTTTTTCAGCAAGGTTAATTCTATGAAATGTTACTTTACTAACTTTGTGGAACTTTGAGTTTATGAAATTTTAATCCTTGAGATTTAGGAAATCTTGTTTCCAGATTTTCGAATTCTAATATAATCTTTGAAACTCTAATACTGAACCGTAGGAATTGTTTAGCCTTGAAACTTTGAACCTTTCAACCTTTGAAACTTTCGACATCCATGACCGAGAATTTGCTAAATTTTCTGACAATATTATTAAAAAATATTACAAATCACCTTCCTTTCCTTTCTCCAAGTCTGCAAAAGATTGATCCCAAATAATAAATCTCCAAAAAATACTAAACGTGCTAAATGTTCCTCATCGCAACTTCCTGTTTACTAAAACGAGGGTTGACGGTAAATATAAAACGAAATGGAGCGTGAGGTGCAAAAAGGTTGAAGCAATTTAGCCCGGATAGCAAAAGCAGGAAAATGTTTGAACCCTAGCAAAACCAACAAGGATTTAACCGAAGGTGAGCGTGTGTTACCTGTCGAAATGGCGGTCACGCTTCGACAGGGCCGCCCCCTTTTAACTTTTAACGTTTCCTGCGACAGGAAACCTCGGCCCGATGAGTTTTAGAGGGTTAGAAACCAGGGAACATCCTTTCCTGTTACGGAATGCTTCCTGCGCTTCCGTGTCAGGTTCCGTTGTTGTATAACGATGAAATATAAACAGGTGCATCTGTTTCCGTTCGGACATAACCTAATTTGTAAATGTGATTCCTTGTGCACGTGCAAACTTTAACCGTTTCGTTGAATCTTTTAGATCGAGTTTTTCGATACTGGTGTAATATTAAGGGAATAATTAACTTCTAGAATCACCATTTTAGTTTATTTTTTAATGGAAGACCTTGTGCAGAATTTTTTATATTTTTACATCTTTCTGGAAACATAGAGCGTGTTTACTAGTACGTGTTAGATTAAGGAATTAGGGTTCATGTTGCACATTTCCAAGATGTTCACGTTATTTTTTATAGTTAATATTTTCATTTACTTGAAGTATTATGTTTGTAGTTTTCATTTAAAATAGACTACATTCATCTATTTTGTAATTCAGAGTATAATTATATAGTATAATACGGATTACGTTTATTTAAAGCAGTCTTCTGTATAATTAAATAAAACGATTTTCGATTTGTAATTGAATCTTGTCAAGAACCAAAGAACGTGTACGTAAAATATTTCCACGATCTTGATGACTTGAAAAATATTTCTTCCAAAAATTCTGTTCATTCCAACACGAAAGATCCAGTGAACCAAAGAACATAATCCAGTGACACAGATTTGCCAACCGCGAACGAATACCTAACAGTACACATATCCATCTACAGTTGCATGCTTCGCTATTTCCAACCGCAAAACAGGAGAAAAAAGAGGAAAGAAGATGGAAGAGAAATTTGCGCGTGTATATCCCTTCCTGTTGCAAAACAGCCGCACTTCCGCGGAAGGAAACAGGTCCTGCTATTACGCACAGCTGCATCTGCCTCGAATTAAATCTGGAGGCGCATATGCAAGCGAGCACCGATTTCCAGCAACAGGTTTCATTTAATAAACCACTGCTGGAAAGCCTCCCAGCGGTTACGTAAGCGGATCCGTAATAACGGATCACTGCCAAATACATCCTTTCGGTCTTTATTTTGCTTTGACCGTTTTGACTCTGAATATTTTCGTGCTTATCGCTTTTGAACGTTTAATGATTGGGAGCGAAAATCGGGGGATGGGGAATTTACTGGAGTTTATTGGTCTTTTTGAAGGCTGGTAATTGCGGGTAAAGATTTTTAAATTTCTGTGACTATTTTCGAATTTTCAAATTTCCCAAATTCTATATTTCCAAATCTTCACGTTTTCAGATTTTAGACTTCCTCTATTTCCACAACCCCAAATTCTCAAATCTCCAAATTTCTACGTCCTCAAATACTCATATTGCCAAATTCTCAAATCTATCAATTCCTGCACCCCCGAATTCTCAAATTTCCCAATTCCATCATCCCCAATTTCTATATCTTCAAATTCTCACATTTCCAATTTCTCAAATTTCCTAATTCCCACGTCCCCAAATTCTCAAATCTACCAATTCCCACACTCCCAATTTCTCAAATCTACCAATTTCCACACCCCCAATTTCTCAAATCTACCAATTCTCACATTCCCAATTTCTTAAATTTCCTAATTCCCACATCCCCAAATTTTCAAATTTCCAAATTCCCACACCCCCAAATTCTCACATTTCCAAAACTCTGCACCCCTAAATTCCCACTTTATGAAATCCTCAAGTTCCCCAATTGCAAGGTCGTAAAATTCTCATATTTCCAAATGTGTAAATCCCCAAATTTCTGACAAAGTCTCCCATCCCTAGCCTCTCTCCAGATTTTCCCTGTCTCACCAACTCTTCCTCCAGTCCTCCAGAAATACAAGAAAATCGCAATCAATTTTGAGGAAAACGAAACCCTATCGAAAGTCCTCGTATTTGAACAAACATCGGTAAAAATGCAAAGCTGTCGTGATTTCGCAAGAGGATCATTCGGTTAATGTACGCGTAATGTCAAGGATAACTCGTGCGTTACAAGGCGAGTTTTGTCGGCAGCTGCAGCTCGACACCTCGCAAAAAGGCGGCATAAATCGAATCGGTGGTCGGATGATCGGGGACCGAGTCTCGCTGCCTCGAACAATGACAAATGACATAATGAATCGTGCAAATCGATCGGCGCGGAAAGATTAAGATAAATTATGTAAGAATCCAAGAATTGCATCGAGAAATCGCATTACCGTTGCGAGCGCGCAACCGAGAACTGGTTTAACGTCGGTGTAAATCGCGATCGAAAGCGCATCTCGTCGACTTGATCGATAAACGCAGCTGCTGTTAGAGGACAAAAACCTATACGAACGATTGTCGGTCATACCGATTTAATTATGATTTATTTGGCTGTAAATGGACGCTAACAGAGAGCCCGGTTCGTTTGGTCGGTTGCGAAAGATCGGTTTACAAATGACTCGATCGGTGCTTAGCCCTTTGCTTGACACGCAACTTTCGACACCTTGTTAATAAATCAACGGGTAATTGCTCGGTACGGGTGTCCCAATTTCTTCTTCTTAATCTTTTTTCGAGGAAAGCACGGGAGATGCGAAAGATTAAGCGTGTTGGTTTACTTGCTTCAAAGATCGGTAATGGTGGTTATGTTTCCTATCGAAATTTATCGTATTCAGGGTGGTTTATTTTGGACATTCGAAAATTCAATATTTTAATAACATTATTTAGGATATATTTTTATACGTTATTTAATTTATCCAAACTTTAAAAGTGGAGATAAATTATGTTACTGGAATAATTTACCTCTTTGACTGACAAGGGTGATTATCTCTAAGACTGTTCTTTTTTTAGCAGAATTATTGAAGTGGTGATTATGTAACTATTTTTTGTGCATTTGCTAGAGAAAATATTGGAAATGTTCTTATTATGTAATAACTTTCATGATTAACTAAAGATTCCATTTTTTCAACTGAGATTAAGGTTACTATTTCTCGATCGTTCAACACCATACGAATTTTGTATAAAACAATAAATAATTAATAACAAACAGTAAATACAAGCTTTGAACAGCATTGGTATTATCAATATAATCTACTAAAATATAAATGTGCAAATTGATAAATATTATCCATAATAATCGCAATTTAAAGATGGCTGACTGCACACGTGTTTCTGCCGCAACAATCATCGTGTTAAACATACGAATATAATTTTTGGTAACAGTATAAAAATGACGTTACAATCGAGCTGTGACATCGGTTTAAGTACAGTATTTAACTTAAAGGCCAATTATAACACACTAAATTATAACCTGTCAAAGATGATGAATATTCAATAATTATTAACATTGAATAGGTTGTTCCGCAGGAATATACAAATGTTAAAGCAGCAAAGGTGCCAAATAAATTTATTGCAATAAACTTTCTGATTTATGAATAATGAAGAACTAAAGGTGTAAAGAAAATAACAGTGGATAATTATGAACCCCACGTGCAGCTTTATGGAAGGTGTATAATTATATGCAAGGTGTTCGTTAAGTGAAATCCCATCGAGCAAAACCGATGAATGAAAGTTTATCTCTCTTGCGTCATCCGCAGCAGGATAAGCGAAACAATTTCGTACGATACACTTTTGATTTATTACTTTCTTATATAAAAATAACTCTCGAATAAAGCGTATCTCGAGGAGGGGCATGTCAAACAAAATATAAAATTATTGTGTAACTGTCGTTTGATATTAGACGTATCAATGAGTGGCTACGTCAATTATGTAGTACAATATTCGTATGTTTATCACTTTTTATTTGCCAAATTATCAAAGCTGGAAATATAATAAAGGATACCTAGGAACAGACGTATAAGAAATATAGTGATATAGAAACAATTCTATAGTTCCAAAATTATGTCATTCAAAGATCTCAATATCACCTGTAACTTTTGAACGTGGTAAGTCCCAAAATTTCACATTGTAACTTCTTCAAAATTCTCCAGTTTCGAAGCTCTTAAATATTCAGTATACTCTACATATACATATAAACTGTAACACATGCACTACCACACTGAAACAGCTGAAAATTGTATTAGGTAGTATTTTCATATTTAACAAATCTTACCACATATTTTTACAATATCTTCTTATATTTATTTTTCATAGTTACAAGTAGTTAATACGAGTATTTTCAATGAAGTAACAGGACAAATTTTTAATAACATAGATGGTAGATCTGCATGGTAATACAAGTGCCACCCACATATGGGTGATATGGCAGTTAAAGTGTTAAGTGTAATATACTCTGTATTGATTCTGAAATATTAAGGTTCCACGACTCTGCATCCCCTAAGTACTTCTAAAATCCCAAAATAACAGAATTCTCCACATCCCTAAGTTCCAGCTCCAGAATTCCAAAGCCCTAGTCCCAAAGATTCTTGAGGTCATAGTCCTTCAAATCCTAAGTCCCTACAATCCCAAAACAGCAAAATCCCCCAAATCCCAAAGTCCCAGGGCCTAAAATCCTAAAGTCCCAAAAATTCTTGAGGTCATAACCTTCAAACCCTAAGTCCTTAAAATCCCAAAATAGCAAAATCCCAAAAATCTCGAAGTCCTTACTCTAAAATCCCAAAGTCCCAAAGATTCTGGAGGTCATAATCCTTCAAACTCTAAATCTCCAAATAGTAAAATTTCCAAAATCCGAAAATCCCAAAGATTCTTGATGTCATAATCCTTCAAACCCTAAATCCCTAAAATCCCCAAATAGTAAATCCCAAAGTCCCAGGCCCAGAATCCTAAAGTCCCCAAAATCTTGAAGTCTTTGCCCTAAAATCCCACGCTCCCAGACTCCCACTCTTAAAAGCAGAAACTTTTCAGCAATAGAATCATAATTCCGTTGAAAAGCGAGCTAGAGGCGAGAATTCCACGTTGTAGTGCGGCTCTTTTGCCACGCGATAACCTTTGCACGCGGCTTCAGTCTCGATTCACTCGACTAACGAGTGTGCGCCCGTTAATAAGTGTTTACGTGTCGCCGGAAGATAAATCGCGAACGCCTGCTTCGTGTGGGGCTGCGATAACTTTCTAGTACGAGCCTCGGTGCTGCGTGCAGAAGCGCACGAGCTTCAATCGTTATCGGCAATTCACGATACGCCGCTATGATGCATTGATCGACTGCTGTTCCCTTGTCAATAAAGTCCTCGTGAACCCGAGGTCGGCTCCAAATGTCTGTACGATATCGCGACCCTGCCTTAGGCTGAACGATTGCCGAACATTTGCAACTCTTACAGCTTTGTGCGGTTGACGTTTGACGTTGTTGAGTCTGGCTGCCTCTGCGATACCGAGTTGTTCTTTTTTATGCGACGATTGCTGGATCGATCACGGACTTCTGAGAAAGTACAGCTTCGTTTCAAACGTTCGACTTTGATCGCTGGAATTGATGGTCATTTCGCAACCGATGTAATTTTATGGAAATTTGGCATCTTGGAAATTTTGAAGTCTATGGATGTGTTTCAGAGTTTATTATTTGAGAAATGGAGAAATTTGGACACTTGGAAAGTGGGAAACATGAAAACTTAAGAATGTGGAAACTTGGAAACGTAGAATCGTAGAAATGTAGAAAGGTAGAAACGTGGACAGGTAGAAATGTAGAAAGGTAGAAATGTTGAAAGGTAGAGTGGTTGAAAGGTAGAAACGTTGAAAGGTAGAAACGTAGAACATAGAAGCGTAGAAGCGTAGGAACTTGGAAAAGTAGAAACGTAGAAACTTAGAAATTTTAAAACGTAAAAATGTAGGAACTTAGAAACATAGAAACGTAGAAACTCAAAATATAGAAACTCAGAAACGTAGAAACTTATGAACGTGGAAACTTGAAAATTTGGTAACTCGGCGATTTAGAAATTGAAAAATTCGCGAATTGAAAAATTTCGAAATTCCGAAACTTGAAAAAGTTGATATCAAACTACGTACAATACATCATGTGAGACCGACTACTTAACACAAAGCGAGTTAGTCACGAAAGACCATCACTATTTTGCGCAGTAACTGAACAACGTTAAAACTTGTTTACCAGAAGTTCATGCGACGCTCTTATGTAAAACAGTCGGTCAAAAAAATCCGAGGAATCAAGAAAAGAACGTACGTACCATAATCATGAAACTCTGTCCCGTCGTACGACGTAGTAAAATTCTTTTTTCTTTCAGATTGAATCATGCAGCGAAACGAAGTTCGAAATTTCTCATGCCTCTTTCGCGAGGCGTATCTATTTAACCTCTTCAGTCCTCTTTTTTTTGATCTTCTCGAAATTACAAGCGATTAATTAACTCCGGTGATAACATTTCGTGGATTCTCTTTTTTCAACTACTACAAATGCCAGATCGTGAACCGTCTTTAGAAAGGTTTAGATTGCATGTACGATCATCAGGGGTTATCATAGTCGATATAGCTTCGGAGTTTTCCTTCCTGAGATTAGATTAACTCTCGAGAGCGTTCTATTTCGATAATTTCCGCCGTCTTTAATCCTCTTTTTTTCGGATATTGTAATCGTTCGCAAGAAATCGATATTCGATCCGACGTTTTGCAATGACTTCACGCTCGACAGAATTCTGAGATTGTGTCGGACTGTTCTTTCCTTTGTGAAGAAAAGTACAAAGATTATTGAGTTTTTTATTCAAACTTGTATACGAATGTAACTCTTTCTACTGTTTGATTTGACTGAATTTTGATGATCTCTTTAGGTTTCAAACTTCACTATTGCATACATTTTCTTCGCTAACAATTCAGATACAATTCGTTCGATCTACACTAAAATGGTGAAATATGCAAAAAGTTTAAGTTTTTCGACTTTAAAATTCTTTTCAGCTAAACACCGCCTGAACCCATGTTTCATTCGAATTAGACGAGTATATAAATACCTTTGTTTCGGTGTTTCGCTTATGACCGACGTATTTAACAAGCCACACGAGGAACGTTAACTGCTGAAACGAGCTGGAAAGCGCTTCGTTAGTACGCTGTATTTCACGAATACTTAATTACCCTCGGCTCCACTTCAGCGCAGATACAAATAATCGTAAAGTCAGCGTATATATTAATATTGTACGTGAACTATTAATGCGGCCTCACCTGGCCACGTCGGACGTTTATCGTCTTCAATTTATTTTTCCCGCGACGCCCACCGACGATAAATTTCAACGAGCTATACGCTTTTCGCGTATTTATTATCGTGTTACGTTTACGTTCTTCGATGTTTTTCTTTTTAAGATACGCTTTTTTCTCGATATCACAGATATAATTCAACATCAGATAAAATTCATTCGACACAAGTGTAAACAATTTGTAACTTAGGTTACATCAATTTCTATTTTTACGAAGAGTAGACTTATGTAATTGATAGTGTTCCAAATTTGCAATATTATAAACGAGGAATTGTTGCTTAACCTAACAAAATTGTCAAAGAGGTAAAAGGTAAAATTGTCAAATTATTAAGAGTGTTTTGCAGAGTATAAGCATCTTCGTCTGTGAGGTTTTTCTTAAAACATGAATGTACAAACTTAATGGATACAATAATTGTTCTTTCGTCTGATTTACAGATACTATTTCCACTTGTAATATCGCAGGTAAAAAAGATATTTAACTGGTCTACTTGAAACACCCTGTATCTACTTTTCAAGTTATTTTATATTTGTTTAAACATCCAAAGTTTTAAACGACTGCAAATGACTTCATTACGGACTTTCCATTGTGAATCACCGTACTCAGAGATTTTATAATCGCGTGTGAAGAAAGAACTACTGGCCTTTCCGAACTCGTAAAGTTACGTGTCTCAAAAAGTCCCGAATAATCTGGTTACAAACGAATTCCTAAAAAGTCGTTTCAATTTATTGAAGTGATCGTTAAGACCAGAGCACTTCTAATTTTACGTACCAGTAAGACTGCAAAAATATTATTCAATAAAAAAACGAAGGTAAGAGGCGAAGAATAATCGACGCAAGTATTCGAACAATTCGTTGGAGAGTGATTCGCCAATTTTCTGTCACGTCGCAAGATAAAGCCAAGTACAAAGGCAAGTATAAAGTACACCGCGTAAATTGGCATCGAGAATCATAAAGCACGTGTGGGGAATCGCGTGTGCAAAACGGAGCACACTGCTGGAGCATGCTCGTGTCTCACAGAAACGATTATACCGGCCTTCTTGAACCGGCCAAGTCGGCATTATCTCCATGGAAGAAGCCACCGCCGCCATTGACGCACAGCTTTAGCCCGATAAAAGAGGCTAAAAGGTATTCTTTCCCGCGACCTCCGTGCGGTGTTATCGGCGCGTGCGAGTAGCTCGTAAGAATCGTCCACGATAAAAGTCGATTCTCCTCGTTCGTCGTTCGATCATCGCTAGAACTACCGCTCTTTTATTACTCTCTTTGTTCTTCTTTCCTTTGTTCCTTTCGATACCGTATCGATTCTCTTCCTATTCTTCCTCTTTTACATCGTTCCTCGCGATTATTATTTATACTCTTCCTCTTTGTTATTTATATTCCTATCTCCCCTTTACCGAATTTCGAGTGATGTTCCTTACTTGTGGTGGGTGAAAAATTTGTGTACCATCGTGTTCGTGTAGGCATTTTAGGTTCATGTGCTACGGGTGCCATTTTGAGATACTATGTCAGTACATCAGGTCTGACATGTTCTAAAATTACTCAGTCTTTCCTACAGTTGGTAATTAGTCATTTTACATTTGAAACATTCAGGAATTATTTATGTATTCATTTTTGTCTAACTTTAAGTTTTACTTTGATATAAGTACTATTTTAATACACTTTCTTGTGCTGGGTTGAGGTTAGACTGACCACGTGTGTTCTAAAATCGACTATTCTTTGCTGTAGTAGTCTACAATTTTATGTTCATTTGGCAACTATTTTAGGTCCACATATAATATTCATTTAATCACATAATCCTTTTTCTCAAACTCCAGTTCTAAATTCATATTTTTGTGCTATATTTAGATACTTTTGTACCATCAAATCATATGCAGCTTTCTATATTCCCAAGTATATAAATCAACAAATCAAATGAATAATGTATAAAGATACTCGTTAATCGAAAATGTATAAATCTACAGACCAAATAGTTACACGTATAAATACACACATGAAGCGCATATACAAATCTACAAATCAAATAAGTACATGTATAAAGATACACATCTACTTTATTACGTATAAATCCACTACTAAATGACTAAATAAATCTACAAATTAAATGAATATATGTATAAGTATACAAATTAAATGTATACATAAATCTACAGAAATGTATATCTACAGATTGAATGTATAGATCTACAGATTGAATGAACATGTAAGTACAAGCATTAAATGTATGCGTATAAATACAGATGAAATAGATACATAAATCCCAAATCAGCTGAATATACGTAGAAGTATGCACATTAGACGTATGCACAAGTGCAGTAAACGTAAATGATAAATTTACAGAAATGCATCTGCGACGCCATATATAACAGCGTGTAACATCTCGTTAGGGTTGGCAGCGTGGTTGCGCAGCAATTCCGTGAATCCCGCAGATCCAAGTATCTCACCTTGCTCTTTGTCTGGTCCCGTAGACACGTTTACTCGCTTCTACCCGCGTCCCTCGGCCGTTTCCTCGCGTGGTTCGTTCATTTTTCTCCGTCGAGCTCGTGTCCGTTCGGCAGCGCACAAAAGCCGGCTTGCGTGCGCCGGTATCTTCGACCTACGACCCTCGCCTCGGCTCCTTATTTCTCCGGGCGAGCGAGAGAGGCTCGAAAAACACGGCGTTACGGGCGCGCGTGTTATCGCGTGCGCGCAGGGGGCATCGCGGCTATCCTTCCGTCGGGGTCACCGCGAGGGGTCATCTTCGTGACCCGACCAGAACCGTCACTGCCGCCTAGCGATGGGAACGAGGCGCTTTCATTTCAGACCACTATATCGAACCGACTATCGCTTCATCTTTGTCCTTTCAAATTCTTATTGATGGAATGCAATTAGAAAAAGGCCTTTCAAATTAAATAACACCTAATACCAACATCTGCCCATTCTATGCAGTGTTAGGACAAATTTTCATTTAATTTCTGATGAAGTGAACAACTAGCTAGTAATGTACTCCGCCATAATCTAGTATGAATCTATTGTCACTTTTGACCTGATCATTATAGTAAAGCCTTGGTACCTATAATTTTATTATACTTCGCCATGCAGTATGATTTTAATGTAATTTTAATTAAGCCAGTGTGAGAGTCGAAGACAATGAAAGGAAAGTCTCGTGTTGAAATAAGTATTTCTTTCATTATACGGGAGTCATCGATTTCAAATGTGACCTCCGATTTGCAAATAAATGAAGTTAGATTTACATGTACAAATTTCAAGACTTTAAAGAGCCTTCCTCTAAAACCTTCGTATTCGATGCGAACCACTATATTCATTATACTGTTCCCTTCAAATCCTAATTATTATTTTTACCTTCACTGTCCACGTTTCGACATTCCAAAATCCTAAAAGCCTTTATCATTATTTCGTCACTTTTCACGAGGTTTCACACTCGAAAACGTCCACGTGTAACGATGACTCATGGCTCTCCTTAAATTGTCCACAAGGAGGAAAACTCGAGGAAAGGGACAAACGTAGCCAGATAACGCAAAGTCTCGCGGCTCCGATAAATGCGACGATAATGGAAACTCGCTCGATAATCCACAGAAGCTGTTTGCTCGTAGTCCAGTGACAATCACGTATTCGATAGATACGTGTTCATCTTCGATCCTTAGTCTCATTGCTATCTCCCTCGTGTATTCTTCTGATCGATTAAGTCGCAGGTAAATATACCGGTCTTACCAGTTTTTGGCACCGCTGCTGATTAGAGCCTAATCGAAACGCTGCTAATCCGCTTACGTCAGCCTTCGGACTGACCACTCGATTCATCATTAGCAGACACGCGATTCTATCTCGTTTATGATTGACTGATACGATACCACCGCCCGAGGAACCGACGCGAGGCTATTTGTTCGGCGAACAAAGAAAAATTTCATTTTTATCGCGTGGAATCGTTTCGTGGATATTTCGACTGAAACGAGAGGGATGTAGAGACCGGGTTTATTCAGTCGCTTACTTTCAGAATAGAGTTATAGTAAAAGATCTTGAGTATCACAAACATACATTAGCTATGAGTTCAGAATTTGAAGACTATAATATCTGATAATATCTGGACAGTAGCGAAATTTCAAGAAGGTTAAAGTATAATGTGTAGGTTAGTCATGCTTGAAAATTAGTCATATGTCGAAAATCGCTAAACTTGATATTTCTTTTAGAAGACAATAGCGATCTTACGTCACCCTCTAACTTTCTATCAGAGTCCTACAAGTTATAAGCCACATGTTATAAATAAAATCCACATGCAATGTACAAATTCCACATGTAATATATAAAGAGACGCTTTGATATATTTGCTTTCATACTTTATATTGTATCAATATCGCTGCATACTCGCCATTGACCCTAATCATTCTACCCTAACTTCACTCAGCACATATCACAACATCGATTCTCCTCATACCTTTCGATCATCAATACCTATAATCTCCAAAAACGCGTTGCAGCTTTTTTCAACCTAAACCCGCTCGCACTTGAAAGAGTACCCCATGAGTATCAAAGCTAACCCCATGAGGGGTCTTATCTACCGGAGAATCGTTTATGATCGTTTCTTAATCGAGCAGAACACGATGCAGCAAAACCAATCGTGTCTACCGACAGAACTACAAGCCGATCGAAGCGTTGTCGAAAAAGGAGGAGTAAAAATAAGTCGATGGTGGGCCTGGAGCGGCAGTCAGCGTAATCATCGAATCGGTTCCCCTCTCATTGTCCGGTGCTCAGGTAAAATTAATAAATCGCCTCTCGGCCAACAATCGAAGCGACCCATCTCGACGGCGTGACATTTAAGGGAAAAAGAAAAGCGAGAGTTAGAGGGAGCCGAGGTCGAGCCGGTTGAAGAGAAAGAGAGAGAGTGTAATCTGAATGGTCGTCAGACCGGCTGGTTGGAGCTGGTTGGGGCTGGCCGGTTCGTTTGGCCCACTGGAGCGGACACCCGGAGGAAGCACACCCGCCGGAACGTGGCACGCTTTGTAGCCTCGTGTATATACCGGCACACGTGCAACTACGGATACTTGCGATACCTCCGTGCGAGTATATACGCAACCGTGTCGTGTACAGTCAACGGCAAATCTGCCTTCCTGATTTTCACTTGGCATGTCTGTGAATTTTGGAATTTGGAAGAGGGGCAATTGAGGACTTTGGGATTGGAGAATTTGAAGATGAGGAATTGGGGATAGGAGAGTTGGCGAGTTTGGAGGATTTGAGAATTTGGAGATTTGAGAGTTGGACTATTGAGAATTTGGAGAGTTGAGGGTTTGGGGATGGGAGAATTTGGGGATGTAAGTATTTGGGGTTCTGAGTATTTGGAGATGTGAGAATTGGGGGATCTGAGTATTTGGGAGTCTAAGAATTTGGGGATGTGAGAATTGGGGGATCTGAGTAATTGGGAGTCCAAAAATTTGGAGGTGTGAAAATTGGAGGATCTAAGTATTTGAGAGTCCAAGAATTTGGGAATTTAAGAATTTGGGAGTCTAAGTATTTGGGGACATGAGAATTTGGGGATGTGAGAATTTGGGAGTCTAAGAATTTGGGATGTGAGAATGTGGAGATATGAGAATATTGAGATCCGAAAATTTAAACCTCTGAAAATTTCATAAAATACAGAATATGTTCAACTTTTAACTCAAATTGAAAAGACCATCCAACCAAGTTTTCAACCACGTATAAATCGCAATTGGTAATAGGTACATGCAAACGGACTAAAGGTTGATACTGTATAAAGCTACTTATCAAAGTCACGAATACGTGACAGCGGCCATCAAAGTGTTAAGATCTATCCATCTTCGTATGCTCGGTAGGCATCAACAAACCACTCGATCCACGTATGCAAGATCTATGCTTCCTAGCCCTAAGACCGTGCACAGATCGTGCATGCCTATGCGTACGAGCACGCGTGCAGCACACAGACAAGTTTGGGGTCGTCACTCACGTATGCAGATACGATAGACACGAGAGATGGTCGCGATGACTGCACCATGGACGGTTCCGGCTAGTGGTGCGCAGTTCCCTTTTGGTGTCCATATTTTATACTTTTTCTTTCCCTTCTTTTCTCAACGCTTTTTGTACCTTGCTTTAAATCAGTGTTCTTCAATTCTTAAATTCTACATTTCCAAATTCTTGAGTAGGTAAATTTAATTTTTAGATATCAAGTGTTCAAGCTTTATAGGTATACGATGTTGTAGAGTTTCAAGCTTTCATGTGCCTAAACTAGATTTTTGAAATACACAAATTTCTTAATTCCTAAATAGGTATAATTTTCTAATTTTTTAACCTTTGTTTCGGAATTACTATATCTTTAAATTTGCAAATTTTTAAATTTCCAAATCCCCAAATCCCTAAGTCTATACGTTCCTACATTGCTAAGGTCCCAAATCCCCAAATTCCCACATTTCCAGATTTCTCAAATCTTCAAAATTAATAACTTCCTAAATTCCTGAACTTCCAAATTTCTCAAACCTCGAAATATCCAAATCCTCAAGTCCTCAAATTCCCAAATTCCGAAATTTCCCAATTTCTCAAACCCTAAAATTTCCAAATTCCCCAAACCCCTAAATTCCCCACAGACTAAACCCCAACCCCTAAATCCGAAATTTCCAATTTCCCAAATTGAATGCGTTCCTCTGCAGGACACCTGTAGATAGTTAGATAGGAAAAGTGTTTTCACAGCGTGTGAGATTTTTCACCGTGTACACAAAACCATGGCGTGAATCCTATCACGCTCCTCTTCAATCCATCCTCGTCACCGACCAAAAGATATAGCTGTTCCGTGGCAAGAGAAGCAAATAGGCAGGACAGCTAGGTCTGGGAAAACTACCACGGTAGGATGAACTTCGAGGCGTGAATTTTAAGCAGCTAGGCACGTCGAATGGACGCAGTAGTTGGAACGAGCTACTGAAAGTGCTTTCTGAAAGTGAAGATCACTTTTGCTTACGTTTTCACTCAATTTCCACGCTCACCTTCTCTTGCAATCTTATTTACTGTTACCTCTATACAATCTTCCTTGCTTTATACTTGGATATTAGCCAACTCTTTAACGACTCACATATGCATATATTTATCACTTCTTTTATGGGAGATCTAAATTATACGAAGATATTAATTAAGTTGTTTTTAAGTGAACATGTCATGTGAATATATTTGTTCGTCAAATTATATAAGCATACTTATTAGTCAATTTTCACATGATCCGAACGATACAAAGAAAAAAGATCACTAATACAAAATTGCATTTAACTGTTATTTCAATCTATATCATAAAATTACCAATGTACAAATTGCAATGAACCTTAATGAGTTAAAAAATGAAACACAAAAAGAAAAGTGTTAAATTGGTAGGAATCTATACGGTATACTGAATTAAACACTATAATTTGAAGGAAAGTCAGGACACTTGGTTAAAATCCAAGATAGATCGAAGTTCGATCCTAACAAGAGTTCTCCCTTCGTGCAATCAATCGATAGAAAAAAAGGAAACTGTCGGAAAATAACGGATCGCGATGCTCCGTTCCACATCGTATAAAGCACGTGGCAGTCGACCCGGTTCCGACCTCTCGACTTCGTGATTCCGAACGATTTTCTTTCGCGCCATCCCACTCCCTCGTCTTCTTTTTTCGCTTCTCTCTCCTGTTTTTCGATTAGAGGAGCTAGCCGAGCGAATCGTCGGGTTCCGGAAGGCGAAGCCCGATCGTCGATACCGGCAATGGCGCACCCACGATCCTTCGAAACGGACGATCGTGACGAACATGACTGACTATTCTTTCTTCTGCGATATCTCATTCTCCTTATCTTTCAATTCAAATTTTACATTTGTTTCGCACAGAATATTAAATCCGGATCCTGTTCGACATCGCTTCAAATAAAATAGGACAAATGCAAAATGAACATTCAAAAACGAACATGAAACAGAGATGCTCTTCAAGAAATTGTTGGAAGAAGTTATCAATATAATCAATATAATCAATATAATCAATATAATCAATATAATCAATATAATCAATATAATCAATATAATCAATATAATCAATATAATCAATATAATCAATATAATCAATACAATCAATACAATCAATACAATCAATACAATCAATACAATCAATACAATCAATACAGTCAATATAACCAATACAATCAATGCAATCAATACATCCAATAAACAATCAAAGTAAGAAGCTTTTCAATAATCCTATAAAGCACAAGTTTTATATAAAAATGCAACAAAATTAGTTTGTGCAAACAATGAACAACTTTGAGTACAAAATATTTGATATTTTTCATAATTGAAGGTGTATCTTCATCGTTGAAGGAGTACCTTCATCAAAATGAGCGAAATGAAAATAAAATGCAAATAAGTTGTTATCAAAATAAAGAGGGTAAATATCGAAAGCAGCGAGTAAGAAGCTCAAAGAAGCGTTTGTTTCGCGTCTCAACACCTGACAGCACCGGTAGCCGCGCGAAAATATCTCCCCCAATCATCTCTGTGCACCGTGGCACCGCGAAAAATCAGCGACGCGATCATGACGTTTACGAGAGGCCGTCGTTCCTCGAAACCGACCAGGATAACCCCCTAGCGCTTCCTCTGCGTCGTCACGGTGCAGAGGATCTCCGGGCCGAAAATTTCGACTCGAAAGTGGCCGCTCGAGTGACTCCTTTGTTCGGCGATGTTATGCAAAGGAACGCACGAAAAAGGAAACCGAGAAGGTAATGCCCTCCTAATTTTCAGTCGAACAGTCTCGCGCTCGTTACTGCCTCCAACTATCACGAGGATGCGGAAAATAAAGATGCAACGTTCACGTATCACATGTACACAGCCTGCTAAAAATTTTGGTACGCTCATGTTATTCTTTATACGAACAGGAGTTTTACTTGGAAATTGGATTTAATTTTGTGTATGGACAGAATTAGTTTTATGTATGAACAACATTTAGTCTTACATATGAGCTGGACCTAATTTTACATATGAATGAGACTTCATTTTACATATAAACAAAATCTTCATTTTACATATGAACAAGATTTAATATATTTACAGCGAGACATTCTGAATAATATGAACAATTAACAAGATTTAATTTTACATACGAACAAGACTTCATTTCACATATGAACAAAACTTAATTTCACATATGAACAAGACTTAATTTTTTTATACATTCTGAATAATATGAAGAAGTAACAATATGGACAACAAGAGCAAGAACAAGTGTAAGTTGTTTTAAACACTATATGTTAAACCCGGTTTAATTTTTGGGGGAGAAATAGACGAAGACTAACGAAATGCATTGAGCATAAGCGGAGCGTTAGCGTGACATTAAGCGGAACGCGAAACTACGGCGAATAATTGCAGCCCGAGTAGCAACACAGAGACAAATATACCAGTTTGTGTGGATGGTGGGATTGTGTGGGTGTAACTACGGCTGCACCCACTCATGCCCAACTGCTCTCGGGCAATTAACCCGAATGGTAACGAGCCGCGTCGAGTGCGTCGATTCTCGTCTGCGGCTAACGAAATCCGCTGGTTTCGTTGCCGAAATACGAAGCGATTTGCCTTGTTTCTTTGAAACTATTTGGTTTTTGTAACGAGGAGAACGATTAAATGACGTAAAGCTTAAAACAGAACGATAAGAGGGAAATTGTTGAGACGTGGTTGTTGAAACCACCATTTGCAATTCTAATTGGAGTTTCTAAGTGGAATTTGCAAAATTTTGAAATTTTCCGAATTTTCAGACTTGTTTCTACAGCTCTAAATTTATAAACTCTAATTACTGAATCTATATATTCGGAAATTTTTAGAGTAGCAAGATCGGAAGAATGTTGAATTTCAAAATTACATATGTATTTCTGTATTTTCAAATACAAAAGTCTCTAGGTCCCTATGTCTCTAAGTCCCTAAGTCGATAGATATCTATATCGTCAAATCTCTAAGTCCTTCTATATCTCCAAATACCTAAATCCCTAGACTTCCACATCGTCATATGCTCATATCACCAAATACACCTATTTCCACATCCCCAAATCTTCAAGTCCCCATCTTCATATTCTTAAATTTCAAAATCCTCAGATTCCCAAATTTTCAAAATTTCAAGTCCTCAAATTCTCAGACCCCCAAATTCTAAGATTTCTAAGTATTAAAATCCCCAAATTCTGAAATTGTTGAGTTGTCAAGAGCCTAAACTCTCAAGTGAAACTTCTCAAGGCAATCAAAAAAGTAAGAAAAATCATCAGAAAAATGATGGATGTAATAAAAAAACAAAGTAATCAATAATCCAACCGAACTGGTAATTAAAAATCGAACGACCACAATACGTTGCACACAGGATGACAAAAAACTTTGTATTAAATACAGTGACACAAATGAAGGCGCCGATTTGCAAACCAAACGAAGAAAAATAAGAAACGACATAAAAAGAACTGGCACGAAGACTCTCGTCGAAGGTGTAATTAATTTTTTCCCGTCCACCGTAACGCCGATTCATCATATTTCAATCGAGCCACGAATCAACATGTCGCTTAAGCAAAAAGCGAATCGAGTTCACTGTTAAATCGTCGAGTCGTTAAATAATCAGTCGCGAGCACGCGAGCAGATTGCCGCCGACGTTACGCAAGGGTACTCTTCGTTGCAGTCTCGTGCATCATGCACCTGCATTCTATGTACATACATATGTTCACCTGCAGCCTGATTGGAAGGCTAATTTCAAGTGTCTTTGGCCACGCGACGATCGTCGCGACGCACCTATTACGCAACCAACTCTCCACGCTAAGCACTCTTATCAACGTGTCTCTTATCTAACTTCAATAGCTTCCTCGTGACACACCCACGACGATACGTGGGCTGTTGATAATGTGGAAGGTCAAACACCGGATACGACAAATTTCGGGATGAGAACGTCCATTTTCTCGTATACCACGGTTTACACTTGTTCCACTCCCGAGGACTTTTTACTGATAAGAGGACTTGTAAAATTGATCAAAATTAAATTAAAAAAAAAGTTTGTGATATTTTTACCTAGTATTTTATTTAACGATTGTGACTTGGAAATTGTAGCCACAATCATTTCAGTTTTGTAAAATTCTTTGAAATGAAGAATAAGAGAACGTATGTGCAATAAAATATGAGTATTCCTTGAAATAGAAGAGACATTATGTATTCTTTAAAACGAAGGATAAGAGACTCTACGTAGACCGTGAAGTAAAGTATAGATGTTTACCATCATCACTCATATATTCATTCGATTAATTATACTTTAACGATCCGACTGTTCAACAGCACTGTAAATAAACAATAAATCAAGCTAATCTAGCAGTGCCAGTCAGGCTCATCTACACCGTGCATCACTATGTAACGAATTCCCATTAAAAGTATCTTTTATGGGCGTTGTCCGTGGTATAATTACCGAGGATCATTAAGGAGCGGCTTAAGCACAGAATCACGCTCGCAACCTCTCCTTTTTTCACCACGAAAGGCGTGAAACGACAACCTAGAAGTCACGCCGAATAATCATTCATCTGTGAGATGTCTTGTCTGATTTTCGTTCGGGGGAGACGCTGACGAATCTTGGTGTAAATCATTTTTCATCATCTTCTAAGTATCATCATTAACTGGTTGATCACGACGGTGGAAATTATATCGCGTGACAATACGAGGGAATAGTGAGGAGAATCTATGGGGAATATGGCGCGTGGGAAATAGGATTTATGGAGAATGGTCAAGGATATACGGTACATGTAACATAGTGTGTTGAGAATACAATGCGTGGAGGATACTGTGTGTGGAAGGTACAATGAGTGGTAATCTAATGCATAAGGAATACAACGCGTGAAGAATACAACGCGTGGTAATCTAACACGTGGTAATCCAACGCGTAGTAATCCGACGTGTGGTAATCCAACGCGTGGAGAATGCAACGCGTAGGAATTCAACGCGTGGTAATCCAACGCGTAGTAATCTAACGTGTGGTAATCCAACGCGTGCAGAATGCAATGCGTAGAGAATACAACGCATAGGAATTCAACGCGTGAAGAATACAATGCGTGGTAATTCAACGTGTGGTAATCCAACGCGTGGTAATCTAACGCGTAGTAATCTAACGAGTGGTAATCCAACGCGTAGTAATCCAACGCGTGCTAATCTAATGTATAGTAATCTAACGAATGGTAATCGGACGCGTGGTAATTTAATGTATAGTAACCTAACGAGTAGTAATGGGACGCGTGGTAATCTAACTCCCCGTAACCTGGCGTGTAGCGATCGAACGCTCACTTATCTAGCGTTCAGTACTCTAACGCACATATACATAACGCACAGTTATCTAACATGCAGTAGTTTGCCCCATTACTCTCTAACGACACGACATCTAATGATTGAAGCCTAGCAAATTAACGCATGGCAATGTAACATACGATTTCTAAATAATAGAGAATCATTCCCGATCATCTTGCACCACGAAATCGTGAAGCGTTTCTATTTTTCGTACGCAAAGAATTCGACCAATTACATCGAAACTCCTACTGATTTAGGTGTAATTATAGTTCGCTAGTAACTGGAACACTTCACGGTAGCCAGCTTCTCTCGAAGCGCAAAGAGGAAACACGGTGGTGGTTATCGTTAGCCGTTTCGACAGCCTCGGGCTGTGATTCTCGTGGCGTGGCGTGATCGTTGATCAATCGTGCCAACCAATACGAGAATTCTTCGATTCAGAATTATGCAGATGAACACTTCTGGTACCGTTCGTTTCCAGTTCCTCGATGATTGCTAGAAAGAGCCGAGAGTATCGGCTGCGAATCGGGGACTGCTGTTTTGGAAAGTTTATTGTGATAGGTATGTCGGTTTGATCGATGGACTGTGAAATGGAGAATGCTAGATACTCGTAATTCTTCTTGTTGAAGATGATTGATTGGGTAAAGAGAATCATGTACTCGTTTGGGTGATGTAAAAAATTTATAGAGAAAAATAAAAGATTTTGAAAATACGTATCTACGTGTTGAACATTGAATACATGTACATATATATGTATCAGATCACTTATGCAATCTTTAAATAATTAGATTTATTGTACCTTATACATGTCTACTGTATTTTAGAATTTTTTATGAAATAAGAGTGGACGTTCCCCAAAAACGCAATTTAACATCTTAATATCTTGCATTAATTTGCAAATTATTAAAAGTAGTAGCATTCGTTTCAAGCTAAAAAAGAGGAGATTGAACGTTCGAACGGACAATATGTAAGCTACAAAAACGGCGATTCACACAGCAGCAGCAAACAAGTCACAAAAACTTAGAACTTAATAGTAAAAGAAAAGAAGGGTATCACATAAAAACTGGTGCAAATTTGCAGTATTTTTTGCAAAACATTCCAAGTTTCTTTTCCCAATTCACGCGTTCACGTTCGAGCAATTCCTAAACGTCCCAAAGTGTCGATTTCACATTCGAGGAAGCATGAAGTTTCTTCGGTGGTTGTGCAGGGTAAAAAGAGAATGAAATAGCGGGAGAAAGAAAAAAATAGAAGGGACGTTTCGCGGTTTCACGATCGAACGAACTCGACTCCGGTAAATTCTTAATGGAACTGTTCGCGGACGATGGGTCAAGCGAGTACCAAACCGCAACCTCCGGTTCCCACCGGCGACTCAGCGTTATTAATTACGAAATATTTAGCGTTAAATTTTGTGGAACGACCGTTGCCTGCAATGCCGTTTTCAATCTTTGTTGTAGTCGAGGAATTCCACGGAGAGATCGATGAACGACGACCGCAAATTGTCGCCTTCAGCATCGTTCTTCCATGTTCTTCCTTCCTTGAATTTCTCTTCATAATTCCTTGGTGAAACGATCGTGAAGTTAATTCTACATTCTGTTCTGGTTATTTAGAGTTATTGGGTTAGTAACTGGACTGGTAACTGTAATTGAAATTGAAGAAAATGTGGCACAAAGTTCTTAATGCAGATGTTTGTTATATGGCCAATGATGGGGATTGTGGAACTTTTGGTATTTGGGTGTTGGAAGTTGGAAATCGTGAATTTAGAAATTTAGGAGTTTGGACACTGGAGAATTTCGGGATTTGAGGAGTGGAATTTGAGAATTTGCGGATTTGAGAAATTGGGAATTTAAGAATGTAGGGTTTGAAAATTTGGGGTTTGAGAATTTGGGAATTTGAGAATTAGGGTTTGAAAAATTGGGGTATGAGAATTTGGGAATTTGAGAAATTGGAGACTTGAGAATGTGGAGTTTGAGAATTTGGGGATCTGAGAATTAGGGAATTTAAAAAGTTGGAAATTAAGAAAATTGGGGGCTTGAGAATTAGGGTATTTGGGAATTCGACGATTTGAGAATTCGGGAATTTGAAAATTTGGGGATTTCAGAATGGGGTTCAATGGGAATTGGGTGGCTGAGAATTTGGGAATACAAGAAATTTAATTTGAAAATGTGTAGATTTCAAAATTGAAGGATCTAGGAATTTAAAAACTTGAGAATTTGGTGAGAATCAAAGAGAATTTGATGAACTGAGAAATAATCCTAGAAATTTCCTGAACTAAAATCTAACCTCTCAAACTCGCCTAAAAAATGTCCAAATTACAGTATTTAAAAATACTCGACTCTCAAATCTTCAATACTCCAGCAAATCTCAAAAACTCCTTTCACGTGTGTCAACCAAAAATGGCAATATTAAATATTAACAACCAAGAGAAATGTGTTAACCGCTTGTAAACACGCGAAGAAACAGCGATATTATATTTATAAATTATCCGGTTCAAGATTCGGTCCTGTTCCGAATCTTATAACGGCGATAAGAAAGCATCATAAAGCGGTCTCCGCCTAATGAGAATCCGTTCGAAACCGACCGTTTGTGCGTTTCACAAAAACCGGGTGCCCCCTTCCATTAAAAGTTGCAAACGATCCCCGTCTAATGAGATACCGAGACGTTAATGGCCGCTTTAATTGGGTTGTTAATTTTCGGAGATGAATTCATAGGGTAAAAATGCGAAAGGCTAATAGCGCCGAGTGGGAGGAGTCCCATGGATTAAATGGGCTATTTTCAGACCCTTTGGTGCCCCGAGAACCGAGGGCCACGTTTTTACCCGGACGTCCAATCATCGAATCTTCCTGCTGTGCTAGGAAACCATTTTTTCATTTATTCTAACTTCATTTTTAATCATACTTGTTGGAAATTATCATTTTAGTTACTTGGATAAATTAAAACCACATTGGGGGGTATTATTCAAAATATATTCTAATTCTTCTGATATGTTATTAAAAACTTACTACTGTTAATTCACATTCTTTTACACATGTACAATGTATCAAGCTACAAAGTGTATAAAATATATAAGAGTAAGAGAATAGTTCACATTCTTCATTAATGTCTTCATGCGATGACTTTGCTGAGGGTAGAAAGAGAAATGATTCAATTTGTTGGTATATTTATGTTTTACTCATTTTAAATCTGTATCAATTGCATAATAAAATTCTGAAGAAATGTACAAAATGGTACTGTTCACATACGTGATCTTTGATTACTGAATTTATGAACAAAGCACAACCATCTAGGTTATGTTGACATGAATCGTCCAGTCCTACATGAACGGTCTACACATAACCTATGTTTGGTAACGTGCAAAAATTCTGGCTACAACAGGTGCTAGGTGTATACTCGATCTCGGAAACGTAGGTTTCGTTCATCCCTGTTCTAATTACGGGGAACGTCTTCCTCTTTACCCGATTTTTCAAAGCGTTCGAAAGAAAAAGTAGCCAGGACATCCATTCATCATGGTCCGTCCACTTTCGGGCAGCTGCATTGTCTTAGGTCTATCTCTGCCTTCACGGTTCCCATTGTTTCTCCATCTAAGACACGCACGATCGGCTCGAGGTAGATCGCCTCGTTAAATAGCATTTCAGCGCCGATTAACCGAATCTCGTAACTTCTGTTCAGCCACCCCGACGAATCGAGAGGCCAGCCGGAAAAAAAGCGTGTTCTCGCCGAAAGCGACCGACACTTCCACTACTTTTTCTGCCTATTGTCTTAGTTTCACGCTCGATTAACGAGGATCCGATGCGCCTGCAACGAGCGTTTTCGCGCTGCTGCTGAAACAATGAGGTTCGATTAGAAAATCCTGGGAAATGGCTGCTTTCCGAAACTGCCGAATTCTTTCTTTCAACCAGCGAGAACGAACCACAATGGCTCTCAGTTTGTTAGGAGGTACCTGAACTCCATATGGCTGAGGATAATTTCTAACTTTTCCATCCTATGAAATTGTTTTTAAATTTTAAATTTTGTGAGTGATAATTGATCAGCCGATAGGAACTTTTCTATTGGAAGTAAAATTAAGTTTTGGTACAGTATTACTTGTGGCACAACTCACGTATGTGATGAATAATTTATTGAAATTGACGATTTAAGTTTGTTTATGAAACACTTTAAAATATGCTGTATGGTCATTGTATATTTAATTGATGTTAATTGCAAATGCAAAGAATTTAGTAATAACCTTGACTGTGACCTTGTCTGTGACCTTGACTATAACCTTGAATATTGAACATATGCACAGTCCATAATGGAAAATAATAAAAATGCGCAGTGAAGTCCATGCAATAAATATTATATGGTAAAGTGTAACAATTTGTTAATACGCATTTGTTAATACCTCATCAAAAAATAACAAAAAAATATATATCCTTAAGGAATATTCATTTTGTACAGTTAACTCCAGTTCCTTAAATCTCCACAAATATTCGTAAATAATTAGTAAATTCCTATATTTTTATATCCGTAAATCCTTATATCCCTAGTAACGAACGAATTAATAAATGCCCCGCTCGCAAATGTAAAGCGCAACTCGATCGATCATTCGAAGGAAAGAAAGAGGAACCTCAGGACTTGGCCGCGAATAATTAAATTTCGATGAAGAACTCCGTTCGGACAGTGTGCAAAGGGGGATAAATTTATGCGACCACCCCCAGAACTTGCCACCCTCATTAACGATATTCATTGGCGTCGATAATTCAGCCATTCATCAAGCCGATCTAACGATCCATTCGGTTCTTGCGGCAGACCGGGCGAAATCGATTAAAGTGATCGACTGCGGGCATCTTTGTATAGAAAATGAAAGAAGGTAGATCCGCAGGGGTGATCGTTGATTTTCGTGAGCGAACACGCACGCATCCGACTAATTCACGAGACAATGCATCACCCTGTTCGGACAGAACACCTCATCAGACTGCTTCAGGTTAATGAGCGACGCGAAGAAATATGCTTTTATTTTTTGTCAGATCACGCGCTGAGCTTTGGAGAACGGATTTTGGAACCCTACAGAGGTGGATGAAGCTTGTCCCTTTTTTTGTTGCTTCAATTTATGGATTTGAACCATTGACTTCACTTCGAATATTTGACTCGCTGTTTCAATCTAAACTTATAATCTTTAAGGAGATTTTCTGGATTTTTATGTTGAAGCGCAAATTTCGGAATTTTCAAGCTTCTATATATCCAACTTTTCAAATTCTGACATTCCTAAATCTCTACTCTTCAAATTTCTATATCTCCAAGTTCCTACTAGCGAATACCTACATTCTGAGATGACATCCCCAAATTCACATGTTTCGAAATCCCAAAGTCCTCAAATCCCACATCTCTCAAATCCATACATCTCTAAATCTCTGCTCTCCAAATACCTACATCCCCTAATTCTTACATCCTCAAATCTAATTATTTAGAAATTCACAAGTTCTCAAATTCATACTCCCCAAATTCCTACATCCCCACATTCGCGATGCCCTAAATCGCATCTCCACATTCACAAATTCCCAAATCTCTACATTTTCAAATCTTCACTTAAATCCTTAAATCCCCAAATTCTTCCCTTTGCAAATTCACACATTCCCATATCCATAGACCCCCAAATCCACACATCCCCAAACTATTTTTCAAATCCTTAAATCCTCGAATCTCCACAATACCTAACATCTCCAAATAATCTTCAAATTCCCAAATTTGACAATCTACTAGCCATAAAACGAGCTTCTACCATCAAACATCCCAGTGCCCTTAAAATCCCCAAAAATGGTCATCCACACTTCCATCCGACCCGTCCAGCATTCCGGCAGCATGTACGTCACTGAAATCCGTGTTTCGAAGACAGTGGAAACTGTATCGGTCGAAAAACGTGAAGCATCCGTTATTTCTTGCCGGCCTATCAGCATTCACGGTTCAAAGCACCGCTTAACGACCATCCAGAAGAAAGGGTTCTCCCCTTTCCTTGGCAGATAAGGATGTTCTCGTGGTGGGTCATCGATCAAATCGACAGGATGTACAGTACTCATTAGATTCGTCAGTTTCGGCGGCATTTTTCTCACTGGTCTCGTTCCTTTCACGAAGAACCGAGGACTTCTGTCCGGTTCCTGGAGCAGGTGAATCGCAGTCGGTGGTGGTTGCTCGTTCAAAAGGACGTGGCACGATGCTCAGCACGGGTTTTAGGATAGCACCGTTGTCCAGGGCCGCCTCAACGGGGGGCACCTGGCACCCTGTCGCGTTGCTCCCTTCCCAAATCGCTTTGATTATACTCGGGGCCCCTGGTTAAAACCCTTGAATAATTAGCAGCCTCTGGCGTGACCGGAGAAGCTCTTATGCGCAGCCATTTAATTACTCCGTTTAATCTAGGAACAGGGAACCTGCACGGAATATCAAATTTTAGTTATCATTCTTTTTGTACCTCTCCTTCTTTTTCAAATCCAACTTGTATTCGAACCAAAGTTAAAAAGTGTTTGTACATGAGATTAAAGATAAATTACTTGCACAAAGTAGCAAGTGTAAGGATTAATTAAAATTAATGATTTAGTACCTTGAATATGTTTACAGTATGTTGTATTACGCGTGGATATTTTTCGACGCGATAGCAAAGGTCGGCAATTAAAATGCTGTATCATTCACACCGCTCGCGTGATTTAATTAATAGCAGATGGAAATGCCTACGATAATTGGACAATATTTCACGAACGATATCAATGGACCACCCAGCTCGAAATTATTAAAAGTAGCCCTTTCTTCATTTAAATCTGACATAGTGTTCATGTGTATTCCATTGATTTGTAATAATACTTGACACGCGTGGTGATTAATATGATACTTGGTCGAGTTGAAATTAATGTCGGCGTCATGTCGACGATCACCACGATGTAACGAATGGAAATTCGTCACGCGAAGTCGCAGGACTTTTCGCAGCGGGGTGGTCGAAAAGCTCTCCTCGCGACGCCAGCAACCTTTTCAAATTTATTTCGACTTACGAATGGACACACCCTCGAATTTCCATCTCGAGATCAAGAATGCATTCGGGTGTTTGGGATGCTGTTGCATAGTTTTGGGAACCAAAATGTTTAGAAGAGAAAACGAATGGGGTCATTAATTAGATTAGATCGAGGAATATTTTGTAGGAAGTGATCTTTGTAAAAATCAACAGGTTCAGATTTGTTAATTTTTTAATTTCTAAACCTGTAGAATCCACAGAGGTAGATAATCTGATTCTCGATCAGGTTACCTAATTTAATTACACCTATATGCGTGACCATACCACACAGCAATTCGAAGTAGCTCAAAATAATAGAAAATATACTTCCTAACTCCATAAAAAGTATTTCTACAACTATACATCAAGTTATAATAGATCTGAAAGATCTTGAAATATCATACAAATATATACTTATATAAATAGTTTAAAATCGAAGGGTGTCAACTCTAAAACTCTCGCAAAATAAAATGAAGTAATCAAACGTTAAAAATTCACCGTAAAAAGCATCGTCGTCCGATCTTTTCGATGAAATCATTAAAACTTCGGCAGAAATTCAACGGCACGTAAAACGCAGAAGATTTCGAAAGAAGGCTCCTGCATCTTAGTCTATACATTCTCCCTCGTTATGCGATTTTAGCGTCGTGAGCGTGCACCTAAAAAGGCGTGCCTAAACAATGAAGTTTATGGGCTAAGGCCTGCGGGAGCGGCCATTAAAACAATCGACAGTCGCGCTTACAAGGGATGCAAATGTTGGCGCGAGCACAATGGCGTTTCGGGAGAGGCTGCGGCAGTAAATACCAGTATAATTGCCAGTCTCAAAAGTTAAGGCAGTTTTAAGAGGCCCTTCGGCCCCTTTTCGAGTTCCCTTATATGCAAACCACCGTAGACGCGTATGTTACCTTAGAATTTTAGACTGAACTTTGATTCTTTTCATTTTGCGGTTTTAATGACTTTCGGCTTTGCTCCTTTTCTGTTCTTTGACGGTGCCATTTAAATCATCCATTTTCAAATTGGAGAGTAACTCTTTGGAATCTTCTCTGTCATATCATAGAATATAATTTATTATAATGCATTTGTATTATATCATGTGTCTAGCATGTATGAGTATTATGTACAGGGTGTCCCATTTATGTTGGACAATTATCTTCATTGCTATTACAAGTATCAAATAAAAATCACAGGAGGTTATACAGGTTCAGCATATTTAAAAACCACATCCAACTTTCATCAAGTAATTTTAGTCTACCTATGATTGCAATGAAGGTGGAAAACATCAATGAAATTAGATGTACAACTTAAATGGAACGCCCTGTATACATTCATACACACATTTCTATGAAATTTCACAAAAGTATGTATGACACTATGTAAATCATTTGACAAAATGTGTAAAAAAGTCTGCACAAAAACAGAAATCTGAAAGGAATAACAAATTTCGTAAGAAGTGTAGAAACGTAGAAAATCGATTTTCAAAGAAGGCGACGCAGACAGGGGCCGCTAAAGGTGTCTTTTTTCGTTTCGGAGTTAATGGTCGCGTTTGTAAGTTAGCGAAAGAGAACGACGACAGCACGTGTTGCATGGTGGAGAAGAGAGGCGAGCCGGCCACGAAGAAAGAAGAGAAAAAGAATTGCAGTCACGAATCCAAAGCAAATTATGCGACGCTCATGCGCAACGCCACGCCCGCCAAATGGCCAATTCGTGTTTGCAGATTGCCTCTATCTCGGCACCCTGTCGTGGTCCAAGATTGCAGTTTCCTCTTTCCTTTAAAACAGCTGAACAGAAACGAGAGCGTGCCGGTATTGTGACGCGTGCACGGCACGATAAGAGTTCCAGTTACAGAAATCACGTGAATTTCGGTGAATCGTTGAGCAACCGCTTGTAAATCACTGATCCGGGGAACAGAGAAGCACTTTTAGCTTAATTGATAATTAACACGCAATTTCGTAACACTGATGGCGCAGAAGCGTGTGTTTGAATACTCAATGAACGCTCTTCAAGATAAACACCTTCGGACGCGATATTCAATGGCTACCGATTTTTCTTTCGATTCGATGGAAAAAGTACTTCTTTTACTTTTTAGCGTGGGATCTTTTGTAGCAGGAAAATTTTTGTATTCATTTCGGAAGCGATGAACAATTTTTTCTTTTGTAATTTTAATAATAGTCGTGTAGTTTCTTCAACTTTAATGGGTCAATATTTCATTTATGAAGTAGTCATTTTTTAACAAAGTCACAAAGTTTCAAGGTGTCAGAGTTCTACAGCACCGAAGTTCTGACATACCTAAATTCACAAAGTTTCGGAACTTGGTTCCAAAGTTCTACAGCACAGTTCTGAAATACCTAATTGCCACTGTGCCAGTGTGTCAAAGTCCTACATTTCAAATATGTTCTCAAGTATATCCTGAGCCCCAAGTCTTCCCAATTTCTAAAACTCTAAACTTGTAAAATATAAAAGTTCCAATATTGCAACATATATTCAAACATTCCAAAATTTTAAGTAACAGAAGTCTGAAAGTGATTCCAAAGTCCCAACGTGTGCAAAGTATGGAACCTACAAAGTTGAAGTCCGCCATCTTGTGCTCTTTTTGTCGTACGAGCTTCTTTTTCGCTTTCACAGGCCGTTAACTTTCTACGTCGGTGCTCCATTACTCGTCGCGATTCGAAAATTCGGTATCGATGGCGAAACGGACGTGAGGCCCATTCAGTGTCAGTCAAGATTAAGTGGAGTGCCATCAAAGTGTCGGTTTGGACCAAGCGGTTTTTTCTGCATCGTAATCCGCATCGGTACTGTAAAGTGCAGCCATATACGGCACAGAAACTGTTAGTAGAATACCTTCTACATAATCATTTTGTTTGGGACAGATTTGCAAAATTAACCTAACCTACAATTACCATTAACTCGTTGCAATAGTGTCACTACCACATGAGTATGTTGTGATACATCATATATTCTACGTCATTTATTTGTATTTATTAACACAACATTAATATGTTATGTGCTAACTTGTTATTATACTATTCACTGCTATTCAAAACTCAGACAATTCTACAAATTTTTGTATAGTAATTCAATTTTTGAACGAAATGAATACCTGATAAAAATATGAAACAATACAGTTACAAATAACACTCGTATATGGAAAGAAGTTTCAACCCACGATATTTTACAAATTTTTGATAACATGGCTAATTTTATTTTTATAAATTAACATCTAAAATGCCCTCCAAATAAATCATCCATCCACATGTAATCCACTTGTAATATACTTAAGTGATTATTAATATCAAATGGTGTATCGATTTTCTGATATATAATATATAATGTTTATCGTTAGATTCCTTTCTTGATCATGGGGCCTCTTCTGTCGTTCATTTTCTTGTTTTTTGATTAGGGAGGTACACACGTGCGCGTCCAGGAAAGTCGGTCGTGGCGCGTTTGCTTTGAAAAGTGGGATATGCTAAGTATGCACGAGCCACGGGATACCTCGGGCAAAAATTTCGCCGATTCCCTTTTCTTCCTTTGTGCACCGATATGGCGGGCACTCGCGATAAATCGCCCCTATTTTTTACGGGGACGCGTTCGCTCGAACTCGTTTTTAGGCCCGCGAAATTGGAGCCGCGAACACACGGGCTACGTGAAAATATTCCCGCTGCAAAGAGATATTTTTAAAGCGTTCTTGAATTTATCGCGGCATTGTTGCCCCGAGGTGAGAGCAACACTTTGATATTTTCAGATTCCTGCCTTCTATAAATATCCGGCCAGCGTGCGAATACTTTTGCGTGGGTATCAAGAGTATGTATTAATCTCATGATCCACTTTAATTTCTGCAAACTTTCATTACGATAATTTTGCTTGTCTTCTGAATTGATTTTTTTTTTTGCTATAGAAATTATTTAACGATCGATTGGTGAAGTTTGAAAGGGATTTTTGCATGTGTATTCATAATAGGTAGATCAGTTGAAATTTTTGTATAATTATTCTTTTTTAAACTTCATGTTTTAAAATAATTGTCGAAAAATTTCATGTTGAACGAAGAAAAAATTTGTTATAAACAACATCTTCGCTCACATAATTATAGCGTATCAACAGTAATTAACATATTCATTTTCCTTTTGTAAACTCATCTGAACTTCAATGACAAGAGAATGATAGTTCAACAGCAGCACAAATTTTCTTTTGACAATGATATCCAATTTCGCAATAAAAATTGACAAACGCCTTCAGCAAAGAATAAATTACACGCTTCGTTGGTACAAAATGAGGCTACAAAACGTTAAAAGGAATTAACCATCGATTACTGTAGCTTTCAATGGAAATTATACCTGTCAAACACGACCATTTTGGGGTACATATGATTAACAACCTTGAACACCTCCAAAGGCACCGTTTTATCGGACATGTGAGCCATTCCGTTACACTTTCTTCGACGAGGGAAGTGGCACCACTTGGTAGGTGAACCAGCAACCTTATCAGAGACTGGTTGCTGCCAATATTGATTATCCACGAACAGGGGCCGAGCTCGAGGACGCAGATAACCGCGACAAATTGCACGCCTTCGCGGTTTCCGATAGTCGATCGGCAGTTTATTACCATTTGGCGCCGGTGCCACCCGTGACATCGTTCCACCTAACCTATCTTCATTGCAACAAATTTGTTTCGATCGCTCCACAACTGGGAAATAGCATGCAATTTCTGAATAATATTAATTTGCAAACTTTTTCATCGTATGATAGGAAAATTATGCTCCCATATTTCCACACTTATAGAATTTCTGTGCTCCTAGATACCTGTACCCCTAGATATTTAGATCACGTTCCAAAATTCCTAGATCCCTATATCCCCAATCCCTATGTATGGAGATGCCTATGTATGTAGACACCTATATCCCCAAATTCCTCACTCCTCAAGTTGTCCAGATTCCTATATTTCCAGATTTCAACATCCTTGAATACTACATTCTCCAACACCTAATATCCCTAGATATCTTATATGTGCCATTTTCTACGTTCCAAGAATCCTACGTCCCCAAATCCCAGTGTGCTCAAATCTTATATCTTCAAATTCATACAAGTATCTGAAGACCTCCACATCGTCAGATCTACATCCATCCCTAGATCGTTGTATCTCAATGTCCCTACATTCCTAGCTATTATAATTACAACTAATCATCGTTGTGACAAAGTAAGAAAGAAAAGTTGCTATGCAGTTAAGAAAGCTTGATCCCTTCCACATAGTTCCCTAAAATTTTCGAAACATCACGAACTTCGGTCGAAGACTCAACATTGCTTTCCAAACGAAATATTGCACAATAAACTCGCGAAAGTCGTTGATCTCCGGCATCGGTGTTCTCACGAGGTTTCGTGGTTCCATGTTGTTTAGGCTACGTCGAAGGATTAACGAACTCGGTGCACGACGGGCTAAGTCGAAGAACGTTCTGGTGAAATATTTCTAAACAGGCGCGGGCGGGACCAGTTCTCTTTCTCTCTTTCTCTTTGTGAACGGAGAGCCAAAGCACGCGTATAATAATAGCTAATAAAGTGGACGTAAAAGGGGGTCTCTGGTAGGGCAGGTGGCCCTTGAAACCTCCATGGGGGCACACTCCGGTTACCTCCACGCGGCCAAAAACCAAGCTGGTGCCTCGCCTCCGGGCCTACGCGAGTTAAAGTGCTCTTCCTCTCTGTCGTTCGTTTTCGAACCCACCTTTGTCTGGCCCGGAACCGAGCGACAAAAAAATAACGCGCGACCGACGACTCAAGAGACGTTCAACGAGCCCTTAAAAAGTTTCTTAACCTTTTCCTCTCTCGATTTGGAAGTCACGAAAAGAGCTGAACAAAGTGCAGAGAAATGGATATCGACGAGGTGTGATCTTTAATTATGCAGATGATTCACATCCGAGTTGTAAGGCAACTTGCACGTAATTTAGTAATTTGACATGAAGCATATTTAACTTCAGGTGTGTTAAGAGACACGTTAGGCATGTTTGACACCAGACATAACACGAGACGATAAAATACTCATAATTTTTCGTCGAAGAATTACAAGATAATTTAGGAACGAATCGTGTTTCTGTAATAGAGAAGGGAATTTATTAAAATTGCTGTAGTTAATTGAGTCCATGAATACAGCTCGACAGCTTCAAGCTTCTAATGGCGCTATACCAATCAGCAAGCCACTCCTTGTAAATTAACAGTCGGTCTAAACTACATGATTAATTTCAAATTAGCTGGTTTTAGCGCTCGGAGAAGAAACGTTGGAGCCCGAAACTGTACCCGGTGTGATAAATTTGAATCTATCTCGGTGAAAGTCGATCGACGAGGAATGTTCAAGAAATAATAAGCCGGCACAATGTAACCCAGGGTCATTTATCTTTTCCCTTCATCCAGTAGCACCGTGCTCACGAGCCAGACTAATCGATATTCAAGACAATCTTACTAGGAGTTCGTCGAACCGGAGAACACATTACATTAGAAGCTGGAACGACTTTTCTTAGATCGTCGATAATGAAACTTCACGGGAAATTATGCGGAACACGAGTGACCCTTTAGGTGTGGGTACGGTTCTAACGCCTTCTTTGGCCGGGTATAATTATCTGGCTGGTGTACTTTCGAATGTCTTTGGGGTGTAAATGTCGTTCGAAGGAAATAGGAAGCGAGCTAAGTTGTTGATATAGCACGACAGCTAGGAGAAAATACACGTTTTAATTGGTGCGTTGTTGTTGGGTAACCAGAATTACAGGAACAAAACTATCGGTGGTATAACTCACAGAACGTTGATCGATCTATAACTCAAAACGGATCCTAAAAAGTTCCTTAAACTTCCTGATATGGTGAACACTTGTAATAACAAGTTCAAAGTGAAAATATTAATAAAGTAAATTCATCTCAATTTCTGTCGATTAATTTACTTATTTAATGAAGTTAACAGTTTTAACACTGACAACATATGACGTACCTTCTAATAAATCAGTCTATGAGATTGTAATATGCAAAGGTAAAATGTTAACCTATTACTGCACACTTATCGATTCGATTAAATATCGAAGATAAGTTATTTCTCTCCTTTATGCACATTCTTGAAATTTAGCTGAAGACGCGAAAAGAAGATGCGAGCCACGTGCTGACTCTAACGTGGCATCATACGTTCAGACAAACGCTCTCGGCCCCACATTAGCCAGGTGAAACAGTGGTTTTATGGTTAATGCAGTCCACGCGTGTCTTATATCATAATAACGCAGCGCAAGGTTGTACGCATCCACGAGTTGTTACATGTTAACACACCGAGTGGAGCGTCGGTCCGTGGCGAATCCTCAGATGAGATCATTTCCTTCGCGCTCTCGGGACGCAATCAGACTTTTCCCTTTCATGTTAACCCGCCGCTTCTTGGACAAGTTTCACGCTTTTCTACTACAAATCAACCGCGGTTGTTCCGTGACGAGGGTGAAAGTGACAGCGCTGGGAGTAGCCGTGGGAATGGTAGACAGATATTTGCTTATTAACTCTAATACTAACGTGGGTAATTGTTGGACATATATTTAGGTTATATTGATATTAAGGTTGGGGGATGTGGAAAATGGAGGATATAGCTGTTTGGGAAGATTGGGATTTGGTAAGGTAGGGATTTGGGGATGTAGAGATTTGGAAATGTGGGGATTTGGGTAGATAACAATTTTTGGGATGTAGAGATTTGGGAATGTAAGATTTGGACATGTAGAGATTGGAAAATATAAGAATTTGGGGATATTGCAATTTGGGGATGAAGGGATTTGGGGGTGTAAAGATTTGGGAACGTAAAGATTTGGGTACGTAACAATTTGAGAATATAGGGATGTAGGAATATGAGATTTTGAGAATGTGGAGATTTGGAAATGTAGGAATCTGAGGATGTAGGGAAATCTAGAAATTTTGGAATGTAGGGACGTGATTTAGGAATATAACGACTTGGGAATGTAAGAATCTAGAAATGCAGTAATTTATGAACGTACACTATAAAAATCTATGTGGGGATTTCAACACAATCAAATAGCTAAATAATTACCAAATTCTTACCGAAATAACAATTTACCGTGATCTTATCTTTCCAAGTTAAAAAGTGTTGAAATTATCGTGGAATTAAATTGACTGCAATTAGGATTAATAATGTTCAATCTTCCTCTTAAATTGTTTCAAAATTCGATCACTTTCTTCCACGAAACAAACTCGGGTTCCAAGAGAAATCGATTCGGGATCTCATCCCACGAAGCACGAGGGAGAAGGGTGTTTTTCTGGAAGAGCTGGCGCGTGCTCGTCGCCCTGGCGACCGGATAAATTCCTGTCGAGCAATTTCAGTAAAGACGGGATTTACTCGTCCGACTTTCGTCGTCGTCCCCACGAGCGAAACCTTCAATTTCTCGAGCCGTTTCGACGCAGAGCTCGAGAGCGTACCGCAGGCGAGTTTGCGGTATCGAATCGACGACGAGGACGAAAGAGGGTTGCGGCTCGAAAAAGAGAGAATGAGAAACGAGAAGGGAATGCTGGTGCAGAGGCGGAGACACATCTTTGTTGCGATGGGCTCTTCAACATTATTTCCAAATTCTACAATTTTTGCTTTAATCTTTTTTTTTTAGAAAACTTTTATTACGTTAATGAGAAAAAATAATTTTTAGAACTGATATTTTTTCAAACTGGACTTCGTATTTAAAATTTCAATTTTTATGGCATATTACATAATGCATTATTGTTTATACATGTCATAATTGCAAGGGTGTAATTTATGAAGCGGTTTTGAGACATCAACAACTTGGTTTGATAGAATACCGTAAAATGTTTATAGTATATCAATTTGAAGCGTAAGTTTCAATGAAAATGACTATAAAAATGTTTCATGAATATTCTCAATACAAAATGGCTGATTCGTAGAACACTTCCTGATAGATGATGTCAAACCGGTTTAATAAAACGTTTAGACGTTTCCGTCATACAGCTTCGTATTAAAACGCAAGTGTTATTTTCCTATGCATCTACGTCATCAGGTGGTGTGATGTTTTCTTTCATACGCAATGTACAACATAGTAAATTCAGAAGTACCATGTTACGTGAACACAATGTCACGTTGAATGAAACGATCACTTTGATCGATCGAAGATATCCACTGTGGATACTTTTCACGGACCCCCAGCAACCAGAAACCGTCTTATGGACCCATACGAGCGACGAGGTACAATTTGGAAAGTTCCAGCAGCGATGATCGCGTCGATCGATCAAATCCACGTGTGCTCTAATTCCCCGTGACGGTCATGAGAGGCTTTTTCGCCCAATGATTCATCCTCGTCGAGGAAGCTATCTATCGTGTTCCCCGTGGCAATCGTCGTACGCCACGTGAAATAATGTCCGTGTCACGGGGTCCTTGGATCTCCGGGGCACGCCCACACGGAAAGTTCGAAAACATTAGCGGTCGAACTGGACCGGTGGAGACCGTAAAACGATGTTACGTGGCGTTCGCTTCGTCTTCTTCATTCCTCCTCTTCATCCCCCGGTTGCACGTGGACGACGTCGTGACGCTCCGGGGCTATCGTCACGGCTCCCTTTTCCCTCCGTGCTCTCCTTCCCTCTTCGTATTCCCGGCCATGCTCGTTTCTCTTCGAGAGCAGCACGAGCGAAGTACTTCCTCGGTACTTACGACCGTCCCCGAGTAGTTTTATTCTGTCTGGCCGCGTGGGCGAGAGCGGGACGATGCACAGAACTTCGGGGCCATCTCCATTTACCGATTACTCTGCCTCCTTCTCCAAATCTGCCGATCGCCTCCCTCTGTCTAACCATTTTCGGGCTATTCCATTCCAGTCTCGTTCCTTTCAAGTACATCTGTAATTTTTTCCGAATACAGTTGTTTCTTTACGAATAATAATATTAACCTAACATTATGATTATCAGTTACATGTGTTAGTTAACCTCCTACAAGGTTGGAAAATTTAGACTTGCATTTAAATTAGAGAATTTGTACTCTCTTCAGAAATGTACCAAATAAGAGGTGTACTACGTGACTCTTACAAATTCTTCAAAATTTGATGCAATATAATGAAGTTGTACTATACAACTATTGTACTACAACTTCATTTCAACAATACAATTATGACGATCACAACTCAGTAATGAAGATTTACAAGTCTATAATCAAATCTAAAATAGAACACTTAAAATTATTTACTAATCTGTTGTCACACATTTCGACAAAAGCTTTACAGAATTTGAAAATGATTTCCAAAATAAATTATGGAGGAACAATTTTGTCAATCGAAATACAAAATTTTGCCAACTAAAACACATTGCCAAGTGAAGGTCTCCGTAAATATCGTATCATTTAAGAGAAGATCCTTGATTGAATTGTAATTACTCACCAATTAAATAAGGGTGTTCATAAAATTTTTTATCGAATTAGTGGAATAGTAATAACGGTATAACATATACATATTCTGAATGAAGCAAAAAAACGTAAGATGAAGAAAAAGAGAAACTTGCAACTTTTTCGTGTCTACCAGGTCGAAGGAAGGAGAAGAAAAGCCGTAAATCTACGTTCACGGTCCACCTGGCCGAAAAACAGGCGAACCGATGCAACAACCTGCCGTGGGCCGTTTCAAGTTTCCTCGTGATCGCCCACGCGCCGATACTTAACGGCGGCAAAGGCGCTTATTAACGGTTATTACGTCGGGGGATGATGTTGGTCGATTAAAAAACAAGAGAAAAAATAAAGGATTGAGAAGAGAGAAAGAAAAGAGGCAAGTCGGATCGGCAGCGATCGATGCATCGTCGAGAGCATCCGCGCAAAATTAACAGGCAATCATTACTCGAGATTTATTCTCCGTAAATCACGTGGAAATCGAGAGGAAGTGGGTCGATATCTGGTAACGATAATCGATCAGCTCCCGCTGGAAGATTCATTGGACGATTTTCCGTGGCGTGCACGTGACTACGCGTCGATTATAAATTTTAACTAATTCGAACCCTCGTGACCTATGCCCGTGAATACCAGTTCCGTCTTACGTTCTTTTGCGGCTGGCCTATAAATAGCTGCGTATTAATATTTTAATATCTTACAGACCCAAGGATCGGGCATAAATCATTGAAGACAGTTGTTGCGCCTAGCGTTTATGGCTCGATTTTTTACGTGCCTCTTTCACGTACGTAAATTATACGTATCGTGCAACTACCATTATAAGCAGAACAGTAGGTGATTCTTTAGAGATAAATTCAATTTATCGACATTTCTTCAACTATTCTAATAGAAGTGATCTTATTTAATCGATTATAATTGTTCTGCTAAATACATACTTGTCCAATATGGCGCTTATTATAACCTCTTTATAGACGATCTTTTTGAGGTTAGAATAAAAATGATGTCACAGACCTCTGCGTATTACAAATCAGTATCAGTTCACAAATCTCAAATGTTATTAATCATGAAGTATTAATTGTTAGACATAAGAGCAATGTTCACATATGTGGTCAAATATCTATATCGCTGACTTTTAAGTTTGAAAATAAAACTGAACACGTGATGAAACTTATGATAAAATGATCATATATAAGAGAAACGTTTTCAACAATTTATAATATAATTTACTGATTATATGTTTAATAAGAAAGGGTCTACCATCGATCCACAAAAAGCCCTCTGAAGTACCCATCCACAATTCAGACACTCACCGTTCAGAAGTCGTAAAGGAAACCCCGGTTGAAGCAGCGTATTCGACTTCCAAATATTCTCCAAACCCTCGAACGACCTCCTTCACTCTTCAGTATCCCTGTTTCAGCGAAACGTTGGACTACGGGGATGCTGTGGTACGTGTTTCCCGTTCCACCTACCCTTTGTTTCCATAAATCACCGGACGGCAGCACTCTCCAAGAATGGGCAGGTGCTCGTGCACCCACTGTCACGCTTGCTGCACCCGTGCCCGCAACTCTTCCTCTTCTTCTTCTTCTTCTTCTCCTCCTCGGTTCACCACTTTTCTTCCTCTTCCTGCGCCGTCCACCGTGTTTTAAAACGGCCGTTTAACTGCGACAAAATCACTAAGTTTTTATCATTTTTTACTGAGTCAGCTTGGTCACTTAATGGTACCCGTTTGAGGGATTATTTATTAGGTGTATTGGCGCAGGAGTAATGGCGGTAGCAAGATGGGACATTTCATAATTTTTATATTACTTAACATATTATAAATTTCTAAAAAACCATTCGAAAATTTTCATGTTTCTAAAAATTTGAAGTGATAAACTCTTACACCCCCAAATTCTTAAATGCCCAAACTCTCACACCCCCCATTCTCAAATTTCTAAATCCTTAAATTCTCGATCTCTCCTCTTACTAAATACCTAAATTTCCAAATTCTGACATTGCCAAACTCCTATATTCCCAAACCCTCACATCCCCAAATTCCTAAATTTCCAAACACTCACGTCCCCAAATTCCTAAACTTCTAAACCCTCACATCCCCAATTCTCAAATTTCTAAATCCTTAAATTCTCAAACTCTCATTCTACTAAATACCTAAATTTCCAAATTCTGACATTCCTAAACTCCTAAATTCCCAAACCCTCATATCCCCAAATTTCTAAATTCCCAAACACTTACGTCCCCAAATTCCTAAACTGCCAAACCCTCACGTTCTCAAATTCCTAAATTTCCAAACCTTCACATCCCCAAATTCCTAAATTTCCAAACTTTCGCACCCCAAATTCTCAAATCACATTTCCAAATTCCTAACCCCTAAATTTCCAAACTCCCAATCTTAAATAATAAAGAATACATACTAATACTTTGTAATCACGAACCTTATTCTCAACAATCTAAGTTGGAACGCAAGTTCTCGATCGTGCGATTTTCTTAAAGCCCCATGCCGCTTTTGGTCCTCTCGAAACTTCCCCTTTAAGTGCCTTTTTGTGCGGTTTCGCCGTTTTGTTTCGATTTCCTTTATCTCTGTCTTTCTTTCTCGCAACGGTTATTTCCTCCGCGTTCATTCTTCCCCGTCTTTGCTTCGCTCGTTTTACCTTCTTCCTGCTCTTTCTCCTCGCTCCCCGTTCGCCGCTGCAAGCGCGCCTTTACTTTTAGGCCTTCGGCGTAATTATCGCGTCTTGCGGTTTGCTAGCGGTTTGCTCCGCTGGTGTTGTGCCTACAGGTGGTCCCCCCTGCGTCGAGATCCACGGAACGGGTTCCCCTGTTTTATCCTTCCCCCTTGCCCTTATCATCCCTACGGTTTCTTTACTCGTGTTATTAAAGCGCCGTCCAGCTTCCTTTCTGTACAACAGCACGACTTTTTGGTTGCTTTTAAAGGATGAGAGGTGACGTTTCGTTGGTCCTTTTCAGAGTAGGATGTTTGTAGTTTAGTAACCCTGATAGATTCTCCATACTGTTCTTTTGGGTCGCGATAAAGAACGTGTACAATCTTTAAAACACTGATTTAATTAAGATTTTGCACATTCTTGACCATATTAGGCTTTCTTGGAGATGACGTTAATTTTGACCCATCTCAAAAGATTCATCAATCATCCCCTGTATTTCTACACAAGTTTATTTCATATTTTATGCATAGGAACAGAAAATGAATTTTTAAAATACAAATTTTCATTTACATGTATGAAATAGTATTTTTTGCATGTATTAAATAATGACAGGGTTCAACTTATGTTGAGATTTATTAGCAATAAATACATCACTTTGTATCAAAAGTGCTGTTCGTTGAGACATGGTTAATTCAACGTCTACATACATGTACAAATATTTACAAACATTTAGAAACGTATTCCAACATCTCGAAAGAATTACAATACAGAAAAACGCGTAGTAAGTTGAAAACAAGAACATCATGCAACATCGTACGAATCTTTTTCGTCGTTCTCGGATCTCGTACTCATCAGTTCTTCCCACATGTTAACAGATACCCTGTATTTAACGTTTGTACACGCGTACGCCTTCATTATGGCCGCGGGGCCAAAAAATCGCGGAAGTTTCTGAACGCATGCCACGATAATCGATGCCACCTGTTCATACGCTTCTTCGTTTTGAAGAAAATGCAACCGGTCGGTGGAACGAGTCGAAGGAAGCAGCCAATTCATGTCCGTTTCGAACGAACGCGTATAAAGAGGTGGATCGTAAAAATCCTTTCTTCGTCGAACAACTTTTGCCCCTTAATTGTGCGATCGACTCGATGTGCCTCGAAGTACGGTACTCTTTCGGTAGAACATGGGGTTGATAGGAATAAAAGGAATCTGGAGAGATATTAAAACGGGACTCGAAATAACATCCTTGCGCAGATTGATCCTGTATTATTGCTCTGTGATCGACGAAAGCTGTTTTTCGGATCTGTGTAGAATCTAAAGAGACCCTGTATAAAATCTGCAGAGTACCATATTTGAGAGAAGACTGCCATTTTGAAGTCCACCACGTCTGATTTATAATTTCGAAACTTTTAAGCGTCGTATGTTACACAATTTCATATGTTATGTAATGAAACAGTTGGTACTTAATTAGCTATCTGGAAGAATTTATTCGATCTAGAAGATATTCAATTAAAAATATACCGAAATAAACTAGCACAATGGACGTAAATTAATATAGCTAATGGAGTACATTCTTAAAATAGTAACACATGTCGATCTACAAAAATAACAATTTCATGAAGTACACAATTAAACCTACTTTCGATAAAGTTTCGTACAAAATAAATTTGTAAAAATACTCAAAAAATTGAAAACTCTATTCTATTTAAAATTCTATTGAAAATATTCAGAATAAAATAAAGTAGATGTGAGTCCACCGGGCCTTGACCAAACAAGGATTTAAAAACGTTTCATAAACCTCTACAAACGTACATTCTTCTCGGGCGTTTCAAGAGGACCAAGCCCTTCAGTGCATTCAAAGTTCTCCAGCTTGGTACATCCATCTTCATCAGTTTCCCCCCTATCGCCACGAAAACCAGACACCGCCATAAAGCAACTCAACTCCCGCAGTAAACTCCAAATTGCATCAGTGGAAGCGTCACAAGACGGCCTGCGTCCAAGTCGGACGACTCTAAGCCTCGAATAATTACCGGTCCCCTTTTTAGATTAGTCTTCCAGTTATCTGAAGCCTCCCTTTCGAAATAGAGTACCCTCGAGATACCCTTGGTTTTATTACGATGAAAAATCTGTCCTGTTCAAACACATTCTACTCCACAATGCGTATATACGTCTGTTCGTCTCCTCGTGTGTGTGTAACTCAGTACATGTTCTTTCAGTATGTATATACAGCATGTGTGCTTCTTCAGTAAGTGCGTATGTCAATCTAATATGATAATGTCTACGTATACAGTCTATGAGAAGTACGTGTATGTCCGTACAATATATGTACCTACGTATGTGGCTGTAACACATGTGTACGTATATCTGTACGTATATTGTTTACTCAATGTGTATGTGTGTGTCTCCTAAACACGTATACGAGTGTCTCCTAAATATGTGTACGACTGAATGTTTATGTCCCCTAAATATGTGGACACGTGTCCCTCGAAACTCCTGAAAAAGTATAAAAACTCTAATAGGTTGAACGGGGACCAAGGATAGATAAAACAGCTACAAAGAACAAGTATTTTACTCGCGAGTCATCCGCTCCACCACGTTGCACTTTGACTTTTATGCCGAAATAAACGTTTTATAATGATGCGGCAGTATCTCGAGAACTCGTTTCGTCCATTAGGCAGCAATGCACCTGTATCGAGAACGAGCGACGTGCGGGGGTGTGTTCACGAGCCACGAGAAAGGGTTGGACCGACCCTTTAATTTCACCTCGCTCCGAATACAACGCCGACAAGGAGAAACGAAACTTTCTCGGGTCTCAAACATGGTCGAATCAAAAGATGTAATTTTCTTTTTTTTATTATCGTCGATTGGAAACACTGTGACCGTTTATCTATTTGATTTAATGGGCTACAGAAGGAATTTGTGGATCTAAAAATTTCAAAATTTACAGAAAATTCAGAAACTGTAATACTCACAGAATTTGAATATTTGTAAATTTCAGGATTTAAAATAAAATTACGTTTTAACTGCAAAAATTTGCTTTCTGTAAACAGTCCTAATCTTGTTTACCAATATGCACAGGTAGTATATCTCATAACACATCTGAGTGTTTGAATTCCCGGACCGATATTGGCCGTTCGAGACTCTAATTTGTGTTCGTGAGATATTTTTATCGTCCTCCAATGCTTGTACACTAAGTACACTACGAGATCGCCGCTCTCTCGACTTATTTGCGTTTTTTTCACCAAGTTTCATTAACCCTTGACCCGGCAGCGGCGTACGAGCGGGTATAAGGAAGCGGCGAGCGCGTAAAATAAAGCCGACTGAATATTCATACGGACCCGGCTGTAAATATTCCGACGACGATAAATTCCGGGCTTCCTTCGTGAATTCCTCGATTGCCCCCTCTGCCCCCTTGTGCGAACGGGCGGCACCGTTTTCTGTTTTCGATTTCCCGTCGATTACGGTACGTCCTCTATCGACGTCAGCGAAATCGCTAATTTGCAATCTGTCGATGGTTCTTTAAATGCTTTTGGTAATTGGTTGAGATGTCCGAAAATTGAACAGCAATGATAAAGGGCGGAAAGGAGATTGGCAAGAATTTGCAGTTTCTTTAGAAGTCAAAATCCTGAATTAAAATGAATCAGTGTCAAATAACAGAAAGTTTAGAATAACTGCAAATAAATATTTCTCATTAAAGAAATTTGCTCAAAGAAAAAATGATATTGCATATTAGGTACACATTAAGAAGGTGCGTCCCAATAATTGTGAACAATTAAGAAAGATATGAAATGTTCTCAGTAATTTCGTTACTTATAAAATTTGCAAAGAATAAGAATTTTTTAGAATATTATTTCGTATAATATATTGAATATTTTATTAAAAAGCTCTTATTTATGTTTATAACGAAAGTTGAACCGTCGCAATGTAGGTACGTTAGAGGATGATAATTATTTCACGGTGAAATTTTCACGGTTTGCAAAGAGCCGAAGAAAAAAGAAACCGACTTTCGACGTTGATTTACGTACCGTGACCTTTGCACAGCTCGATGACGAACACTGGTTGAGCACACGTAAAATGAGGATAAGACGGCAGGTGCACGTAACACGGTAGTTCCTCGATGAGAGGACCATATGGTGACGTACCGTTTTCATGACCGAAAGTAGGACGTAAAAGGATGCTAATGAATACACGTCGTCTCCGTCCACTGAAAAATATACTTTCTGATGAACAAGGAACTAACCGCTGCATAAATTACACCGTGGTAACAGCCTTATCAAAATTTGCACTAATCCATTAATTACAAGACTAACGATCTTAGAATTTATTTAGGACTAATAATTTTAGAATACCAACTTTATATCACCTTTACAGTAATACGTTGAGTAATAGATTCGGTTATGGAAATCGATCAGTTATGGAAGACTCGATCACTTACGAAGGGAACCAGTTAACGAAATACTTGTGCTTGTTAAATCGTTTTACCGCTTTCATTATCGTTCGTAAACGGTACTACGTTGATTTCAAGGTTGAAACAACGCGAAGAAGTTCATCAAAAGGCTTTTTTTTATTTCGGCTCTGGGAGATTTACCGGATGACCGAGGGAAGCATTTGAAAAATGTCGGGGCAGAGTCGGGATTTTTACGATCGCAGCTGCAAACGACTTGAAGCTCGGGCGTGGGGCATTTAAGCAGAATGTTTGCAAAGTATCCGGCAAATCCATTAAATCTATAATTTAAGAGCGTCCGAGAGATATATCTCAACCGGGCAACACTCCCGTAATCTGCCGAAATGTATTTTTACTGTCTCGCCGTAAAATAACAGTTACATTCCGCGAACGTTAACTCGCTGTTCGACGAGTTACACCAGTCGTGTTCGTCCCTGATTTTAATTAGGACCGCGTTTAATTAGGATATTCAAGGGGGCGACGAAAGACCTCCGGGATCGACGGTTATCGTCGGGTGTTTCGGTAAATTTGTTCGTTGTTAGCGACGATACAAGTAACGCGTGTTTTCCTGATTGTTTCACCAATTATGCTTTCTCTTTGCAATCATAAAACGACACGGTACTTCGAAAGCAACACGAAATACCAATTCGACAATTTATTTTATTCACACAATTTTTTATATAACTTTTATTTTATATTTCTGCAGTAAAAATTTTGAGGTTAGGAGTCACCAGTGTACTTCGAAGGTAAAATAGCAATTCGATAATTTATTTTGTTCACACAATTCTTCGTATAGCTCCCATTTTATATTTACATGTCTGTATTCTAATAAATATTTCTGTAGTAAAAATGTTGAAGTTACCCGAGTACATTTGAATTTCGAAGAGAAATGTGTTTAAAATTCAAGCCTGTCATCGTTAAATACTTTATCCCGAAGAATAATTTTCGTAACAGCAATTGGTCGGATCGTTGAAAAACAAGCATCTCGTGATCACGATTTTTACCGGTCCCGCGATTTACGTTGCAAATAAAGCTCCCAAAAATTTGCATAATACATTACCAAACATGGTAGCCGTAACTTTCCCGCGGTTACCCCTTGATAGTAATGCAACGTGATTTACTGCTGCCTGCGCGGCTGCAATGTGTGTATTACCTTACAAAGCCCGGAGACTCCTTGCTGCCATGTTTGGTGATCGGTAATGCATGTTAATTATCGTACATTGTTTTAATTCCCGTGTGCTGAGCTTTATTATCGACCGGCTTTTGATTTACGACACGGCGGCACCACCGGTTATGAGAGACCATAAGGTACTTTCATTCTTTTTCAATAAAAATACCGCTTTTGTTACTCGAACCATCGTTTATTTTGTTTGAAATATTTCGAGGGACGCTCGGAAGACAGATGAGAAGACATTTATTGTATGATAGCTTATGTTTTATGCTTTCTGTTCTTCTGCAGATGAAAATGACGACTTCGGTAAAGACGCGATTTCAAACTTGGAGATGTTACAAGTTTTCTAATTTATTAACGTGAAAGTTGGGATATTTGGGACTTTGAGAATTTAGCGATTTGGGGACTTGAGAATTCAGGTATTTTAAAGAGTTGGGTTATTTGAGAATTCTGGAACTTACGATTTTAAAATCAAGACGTTATAAAATTTAGAGAATCGACAAATTTAGGAATTGTGGAATTCGAAGATTTAAGAAATTACAATATTTGCTAACTTGGGTGTTTAGCAATTCGACCTGTTACAAGTGTGGAAACTATTGGAATTTGTAAATGTCCGCATTCCTGAGCCGATTGAGAAATAGGAGAATGGAAATTAGAAAACTGTCAATAAAATCGATATAAAAGTACCGCGATAACGCCACACGCGATACCTAAAAGAACAAAAGGTCAGACCTCGATTCTTCATATTCCACCTGAGCACACGCAAACTCTAATTAAATATTCGAGCGAAGCTCATTTAATTCACTCGTCGTTTTTAATTCCCGCGTTCTAAAAGTTCTGAACAGCCGTCTTCAATACACCGGCCAGTTAATACTTGTACGCGCAAAAAATTCATACTACGCGATCCAAAAATTTAATCTGACGATTTACCTGTGCCGGCGAATCCCCGTTCGCCTCGGCTAAGAGCAGAGGCATTAAAAGTTGTACCTTTAATATCGCGCATAAACACCGCGACAGAATTTACAACCGTCGTATTTAATCGACACCGTCTTAAAAGGGTCCCTCATCGGGCCACGACCGTCACACCGTTTCACTGCGGGTATTATGCCTTTACTTAACTGGCATGCCGTTTTGTTTTGCCACCGTGAACGCGGCACGTTTGCAAACATGCACGGGAACTACATGGAACGATTTCGTGTAAGATGAAACGAGATAGATTTGCAGAAATTCGAGTATATCACCTGTGACAGAGATACTATTTCAGAATTTTTCAATCCATATTTTTTAATTTTTGGAACTTTGGAATATTTCACTTTTCGAAGTATGGAATTCTTTGTATTATCATATGTCTAAATGACTAGTTTTTACACCCCTATACTAAAGTACAAACGTTTCAAATACAAAGTTCACGTTTCATTGGTTCAAAGATCAAAACCATAATTGCGACCATGATTCAAGTATCCACGAACTGAAATTTCCCTCAACTCTAACAAAAGGTATCTCTGCATATTCAAGAAGCGATTGGTTATTCACGAAAGAGTTCAGGAAGTAGATGATATCACAGAACCCTGATGCTCGCAACATATACTTTACTTAAAAGTAGCTTACGTCGAACGTAAAAATCGCACATAACCAAGATAACGTGGGTTACACGAAACCCACTAGTTCAACGAACATTAATTTTGATGTTCGTCACGTTTCGAATTGCTTCCGTGCATGCGCTTTATCGATGCTCGATACTATCGTAACCGCAATAAAGTCATTATCGTAAATGCAAGTGATTAATCGTTTGTAGATCGACCATAGTGTAGTGTGCGGTTATGCATTCAACCGCTTGAGCACGATTCGAATATTCGATAGGAACTGCTGAACCGATAACGCTAACCAGGAGTCTTGGAACATTAACCTTTACTGCGGAACAATATAGTCTTGATTTTAGAGAAGAGTCACGAGCCACGTACAAATTTTCTAACCTTTTATGAGCAATTTTTTGCAACTTTTATCAGAGGGATGTCTAGAGAGGGTCTAGAGGGATGATACTTAAGTGCATTTGGAGATTTGGGGATGTAGGGCTTTGAGAATGTGTGAATTTGGACATGTGAGGATTTGGGGATGCAGTGATTTTTCAAGTATACGAGTATCAGAAACTTAAAAAATATATGAATATCAGTAACCTTGAGAATACACGAATATCAGAAACCCAGAAAATATATGAATGTGAGAAAAGTTGAATATGTGCGAATGAAAAAAATTGTCGCCTTCGGGTGCGTGTCCTCGATAGGCTCGTACGCAATGAACTTTTGGGAGAAAGATCCTGTAGAAGGTGGGTACACGTGTCGCGATGGAATCCACGTGGAGGTGCCTTTGAGACCGCGTCCCGACGCCAAACGGAATTAATTCGACAAATTACGCGGCGGGGATAAGCGTGTGCTCGCGGGGTTACAGCTTCCACGATTTCGGTGTACAAGCCTCTAACGATACGGAACGAAGGTTGCGCACGGCATAACCGTTGGTTATCCGAGTGCTCGAGTAACATTCCAAACATCCCACGAACGGTCACGCGATATTCCCCGGGGTCCTGGAACACTCGTTTCTATACGGCAACGCATTATCCCGGAATCCGACCAAACGAATCGTCCTTTCCCACGAAGCGTCCCTTTCGTGGCCACCGCCGGCGGATTTCGCGTGTGCATAATTCCCAGGGACCGATTAATTATCGCTCATCTAATTGCGGTAATAATTATGGCCACGCAACCGACATTGCTTTGCTTCGGGAGGGAATCTAATCGCGTGGCGATGGAGAGAGAGAGGAAACCCTTGGCGTTGGGGAGCAAAGGTTATCGACGACGATAAGTGCTCGTAAATAGAGGAGAAACTTGGAGATACGTCGGGTGTGTTACGGTAGACAGTGCGTTTGATACCGCAGAGATATGCTGTGGGGGAATGGTTAATGGGAGGAAACGCGGGGGTGCTGCTAGATCGATCATGGGGTCAGATCGGTTCCAGTTGGCTGTGATGAAATTCGTGCAGTGTAACTGGTACTTTGTTGTTTGGAGATAGTGAAGGTGTTGAGTCGTGAGTTGGACATTTATGAGGATTTTACGAACTTTTGGACGGAAGGTGTCATTCGGTATTTAAAAAAAAATCACTGGCTGATTATCTTAAGAGTTTGAGAAGATTAATGACGATTTAAAAAGCATTTGAATAAGAGTTGTTCAGTTCGAAAAGAAACCATCAGCTATGATGAAATACATCGTTGTTGCCTAGGTACATGTTAAATTTGAAAATTCTAAGCAAAATTCAGGAGCAATATTTTAATTAAACATACTCGAAACAAAAAAAGAAAGATATTGAATTTGAGACATTTTACAATTATTATATTTTTGTCTTAAAATTTCAAATAAAGATTCTTCCTATTGATTTGATTTTTATTTCATTTCTAGAACTCAGAACATACGTCGCAGTAATTTTGAGTTAAACAATCTGCATTTGAAAAACAGCCGCCCGTAGAAAAAGAGAAAATCGAAGTCTGCGGGTAACGCTGTTCCTTCGAGCAGCATAATTTTCTGGAGCACCGGTTTTTTCCTCGTCGGTCGAACCACCATAAATAAATGTTGTTTTTATGGCTGCCAAATTGGGCATTTAAAAGTGCACGCAGGTTTTACTAGCAACAGGGTGCGTCGATGTTTTGGCAAAGGGTCGGCTACCCTTCTTTTTTCGACCATGAAACCTTCATGGTGATAAATAACCGAAAATATTGCTACTCTGTATGAACAGGTACCTAAAGGATATCATATTTTGCAATAAATGTTAAGATAAACCAATAAATTCAAGTGTAATGTTGAATCATCTACTACAAATAAACTTCAAGTATAAAAAATTAATTCGAGTCCTTAAAACGTTCCTTAAATTTATAACAGGAGGACTTTATTATACCATCGAATTTTAATAAAAACTTGTAATCAAGTACCAAAAATAATTTTAAATAATAATTTTTTAAGATACAATAACATTGTCGTTTATGAAATTGTATAAAATAAAGTAGAAGTAGACATAGTTTTGTATCGGAAATGACGTAAACTGAGAAGAAGATTAAATGTTAAGTTTGAGGAGTACACCCTTTAAGTCAGAAAGAAGTCTTCCGTGAAAGCACACGACGAAACCAGAATACGTGTATGAAACTGGCATTGACCGGAGCCAGGGTGTTTCTCGCCAGAGGTACTAATTTTTTTCCCGAAGATAATACAGCACCGTAACGTATCGGGCACGCAAAAATACCGTGCACCATCACCGTCATCATCGAAAACTGTCCGTGACCAGAAACGAACGCTATACGCAGAAATAGAAATACCACGGAACATTTCTCTCATCCGTCAAAATGTTTCTCTCTTTAGCAAGTTGTTCCGCGTTCTTTTGTCCACGGAACAAATTTTCTAATATCGTATCAGTTTCTAAACAGTTCACGGTTAAAACAACCCTTGATTCAAACAAAATATTCCTCCTAAAGGTCTTCAAAAATTTAGGTTCTTATATTATTTAAATCGTAAAATATCTGTCATTTAAATTAGAGAATTTTAATAACAAAAATTTATCAATAATTTCATTAAATTATATTAAAAATACATTCTTCGGTACAATTGCTTCTAAAGTTTCAAAAAATACAGCTTTTTAAATTGTAATTGATTATACGCTTGCTGCAAGGTTGCATGCAAGTATTGCAATTTGCTACAAGGTAGCGATATACATATTTAAAGCAACCTGACAGCACATAAAGTGTTCAGAAATTTATTACGACCTGATTAATAAGATTTCATAAGTCAAAACAACGCTCGGAGCTTCGATACCCTAACCTTAACACGTTCTCTGAAGCTATTTCGAAGATTTTGAATTGCAAATGACTCTGGCAATAATTTAAAGGTAATAAGACATCCGCCATTCACGAAAGAGCCAACGACGGTAATAACAGGCTTACGTTTGCTGCTTGATGCTCAATTTGCCAAAACTAACGACAAGTTGGTCAGTATCGACAGCTTTAGGCTATGGCAAGATATATTTTGCTACAAAGTTTGTGAATTTAGGACATTTCCTTGAGGCATTTAATCATTGTTGCTTTTTTGGGGTGTTCAGGTTTCAATCACATCGTTGATATTTACTTCCTGCACTTCGGCAAACAAACAAAAAATTGAAAGGATATTTTGCATCAAAGAATTATTTTGATAATGAGGATTTTTGTGAAGGATCAAATTATGGTCTTGAAAAAATTATTATCGTATAAAATGTAACTATGTTAATTGCATATAGAAGTAAGTCTCTAAATACTTGTTATTCAAGTTTGAATATTAGTTTGTATTAATTTAACATGTACGTAACTTTTTTTAATTTTGATGTATCAATTATTTAACTCTTTACAAGAACTACTTGCAAATAATACGTTTTCTTCGAGACCGAAAATGACTCAACTACGCATATTAAATTTCTTTTCTTATTTATGCGAAACTCGAAGAAGTTGCAATTTACACATTTTTTTAATGAAACGATGATCAGATAATAATTAAGTATACAGTATAGTAATAACATAGCATAAAATCGTAAATACGGTAGAGATTTTTAAGGCATGCTCGTATTTACACGATAAAGTATTTGCACGACCTTCAGCAAAATGTATGGATAATAAAGTTTAGCCGGAGGATAGTGGGACACCGTGTATTTGTAGCAACGGAAATTACGACGTCGATATCCGTACAAGATTACAGAGTAATCTTTCTCACGTGCTTGCTTCGTGTAATCCAAATTCCCGGCCAAGATAATGAGTGCTGCTTATATTTTGTGAAGTGCATCCATGAAAGAGGATTGTCCTCGATGCGGCCCTCACTTTTCTCTTCGCGTTGCAGCTGCACCCCTGCGCTCTCGCTCGAGTATAATCAGAGCCTATTTCTTTTAATAGGTCCCTTGGGTAGGGACTTCCTTCCTATATCGACGGGACCGAGTTGCTATATATTTGACCTCGGTCCAAGGTAATTGCTCCGAAGGATGAAAGAAATTGGATTTCGGGGAAATGAAAGCACTGCCTCGTGATTTGACGGTGCAATGTTACACTTTACTGATATAAAGGAATTTTAGGATTACACCGTCGGCCTGTATTTGCAACTTTTTCACTTTATGACTCGCAAGCACGATGTGGAACATCGGCTCATTTCGTATAATGGTCACGTGCATCGATTTATTCCGCACGGGTAAAATGGCGGAGAGTGTGCGTATATAAACCAGATATAAACTGTATGCATTGTTAAAAATATGTATAATATAATTTTAAATAATATGTGTCCATCTTCTACAATAGTCGCATGCATCAATTTATTCAGAGGCTACATATAAATCATAAGACAACCAAAATCTTTAAATGATGCATTATAATATGTTCGATCAAGTAGTACATTGTTGAAAGTATATAAAAATGATTATAAGATGTCGATGAAGTTCACTTTGAGAAGTTACTTTGTATCGTACCAATCTCCGATCATTTTGCTCAATTGCACAATGAAGTGCACATACATTTTATCGTAGCAGTCTATATTTTCCCTCGTCATTATTTTACCCCGAGATAATTCAGTAGGACTGGAGATTGCAATTTCTGGACCATAGAATTGCTTCTGTATCTTGTTGCAGCTACTCATGCAGGTACATTTACATGAACTTCATTTCAAAACCCCGAAATTACAAAAAGTACGCATGAGCGTCGAGTTTCCACGTTTCACGCGAGCAATGATAGACATTTACGGAAAGATCAAAGAACGTCTCTGCAACCACGACCGACCCGGCCACTCTAATGACAGAGAATTTAGGTCTCGATGCTGAAAATATGGGGGAAGAAGAAAGTATTCTATGGTTTATGGTGTGCGAGCAAATCTCGAGCTGGTTGATGCACCAGGAAAGGTAATCGTTCGCCTCGGGCGATTCGAGCATCCGCTTGGCGAGCGAGCAGCACGCTCCGCCACGCTTCGACATCCCCACCCGCACTTCAAGGCACGTTTACACGCCACGATCGTGACTACCGATTGTTCGCGAGCAGACAATGAATCGATTAATCATTTGCCGCGGTTTATCGCTGAAAAGAACACCCCCGGAGGCAATTTTGATCCAATTTTTCTATTCTCTTTTGCACCCTTGCCATTTGGGGGTGAAGTCGTGGGTGGTTCTTTTGAAAGATTGCGTGCAACTATTAGTCACTTCATAACTACTATTTTCTCATGTTGTATTACTGTGAACAACATGTTATATCGAATATTTACAGGTTCAACCCTGGACCTCGAGGCTGCAACGAGTTCACAAATATAGTTTAACATTAGAACCAACCAGACCAAAATGGCTGGGTTTAGGTTTCAGAGTTCACTTCATGTCGCTAAGTTTCGTTGTGCTTCTGTCATGCTTCAGTATTTACTTAATTATTTTTGCACTTCAATTTCAATTTAGAAGTAAGTTTAACTCTGGTACTGTCACGTTGACCGCTACAGTGAAAACTGATGTTTGTCAAACGCACTATACAGATTACTAAGAACAAGGATACCCTTCAATTTGGTCTTTTTATCTGAACTTAATCTTTCAATTTGACTTTCTGCTCCGAACTTAATCCTTCAATTTGACCTTCCAATATGAGCTTAATCTTTCAATTCCATGTGCAATCTCCAAACATATCATTATCTCAATAAGTTCGTTTGCTTCACCTATTAATTTACCGAATTTGCATCTCAGTTCACATATGACCTACACATGAATGTATTCAACTTATCCAGACATATTTTGCAGCGTTTTTATTCAACAAATTGCATAAAAGGTCTTTCGAAAAGTATCAATCGGACAATAGAAATAGATAATGAAATTTTCAGTGTCCTGCCAGTGAACGCGTTAAATTTTCGCTAGTTAGACCTTATCCGCATAGTTCTGTCGAATAAGAAGAAAAAATGATGTGATTTATGGTCGTTTCGAATCCAGCACGTTTTGTCGGGAGTAAAGTCGAATGCAACTTACCGTTCTACGATGTCCGCGGTCGGGGAACGATCATTACCCTCGTGCTAATGTACGGTCCTTTGACTTTAATGCCGTTGTCAGTTGGAAACTTTACGATCCTTCGTTTCCATTCGACTTTACATAGCGACGTTATGGTTCGCCTCGTTGTCTTACCGGTTCGTTAGCGACAGATTCCGCGTCGCTTCGCAGCCACTCGTCGGAGCGAATTATCGTCTTGGGGCGTAAAAAGGACAACCGGGTCCCCGCGAATGCTTCTTATTCCGGTGGATTCGGTCGGTAGTTGGTCCGCGTGCCGACAAGTAATTGGACGTGTCTAATTGGCGGCCAATTTTGGGTGCGCGCAAGAATTTGCGAGACTCGACCGATGACGTCCGAATAAAAATCGAAATTTACACGTGACGCCTGGCACACGCGTTTACCGCTAATTTTTTTTTCGTTAAAAATCCTATGTGAAGACATCAAACTCGGATATTTAACATTCTCTTAACGTACTTCAAATCGATAGCGATTTTGGGAAGTATCTGAAAAGTTCTCGATTTAGTTCTCGAAGAATTAGGCGAAGCGTTATTTTAGAAAGTGCAGGTGCACGTTACTCTTGCACATGTTAGCATAAATAAAGTCAACGGGAAGCAGAAGCCATATACTTCAGCCGTATTTTATTTTTATTCCGAACCGATTTCAATCTCGGAAGCGTGATCTTTTACAGCTCCGTTAAAAGAAACCTTAATTACGCCTCGAAATTCATAAAGCAAGTGGATGATGATGCAGTTGGTTAACGCAAGGCTCTTCTAATGTCGATTTATGGCTGTTAATAATGACTCAAATCGTTTAACGAGCATCCGTTTATGTTACGGGTGCCATTTACGGACGGGCTTCAAGGAAAACTGTGTTCTGAAACGATATCGATGAATTTCGGTATTTTATTGATCGGCATGGAGAAACTGTTATGGCACTTTAATAATACACGAAGCGTAAGACGCAGAAATGTTAAGAAACCTTCACTTTCTAGAAAATTCATTTCCTCCTGCACGCAGAACGAGATTCCGCTTATTTTTTATTTATTTATCATTCAAGTGGAAAAATAGAGTGCTTTGATGTGGTATTTTTAAAAATATGGTTTCTCATTATTTTTCGAAGAATCAATAACTGTTGATAATAAATTTAAAAATAATCAAAAGGAATTCTTCGCTCGTTATCTCTTGAACGATTCGTGCGAATATTTGACCCGTAGCTATTGATCAGATTTCGCGGTTAATGTTTGCTCGATGTTGAAATCGTCGAAACTGCCGAATTCAATAAGATCGTTAGCGAATAAAAGGAGCGTCAACATTTGCACTACTACAAATAAGTGTTTCGAAATAATTCTATACAAAATTCCGTACTAAATACTGTACAGATGTTAAGCATGGCTACATGCGTAATGAGCGAGATAGCATTCATTCTGAGATAATGATAACAATCGATCGACTATAAAAGTCGATCTACGCGGTGCAAAGGTATCAGTAACAAGATTTGCTACAAAATCGTCAGCTATTTCGATAGAAGTTGTTACGAGAAGTTACGAGACATCCATCATGAAGTGTAAGTAACTTTAAGCTTTTCGCTTGAAAATTCTTCATAGTGAATTATTCTGTTATACTAAATGACTCTGGTATTTTTACCGTAATATCATTTTCACCGATTTACAATATCGTAGTTAATTAATTTCAAAACTTTAGACATAAAACGTAAGGAGATTCATACATTCAGATTCTTCTATTTAACAAATTTTCGACCTTATTTGATACTGTGTCTGTCTTCTCAAAATCTGATCTAAAATTGTTAGGTTAAAATTGTTGAAACGTCCCATCTTACACCCTACAATCCCACACACACGATCAGTACAATGACATAAATTAGGAACATAAAACCTACTTTCATACCTGTAGAATTACAATATTAAAAACCAACCATCACTATAATTTTCACGCAGTGTCCAAAAATTATTTAACTGTCACAAAATACAGAAATCCTAGTGGCAACCTAACTTAAATCTACCAGAGCCTAACACACTTTAAAATTAAAATTGCAGCTGAAAGAGAAATAAACGAACGGTAAAACGTAAATTAATATCCACATTAATTCTCGATGAAAATCAGCAGAGATTTCACTAAAACCATCTTACATTTTCTAACTTGGAAAACTTCCAAATAACGAATCTGTTTCATTGCAGAATAAAGATGGATAAATCACGTTTACGTTTGTAAATTTCAGGTTTACTGTTTGTAATGTTCGTCACCGCGGCAACAGCGGCATTCGTTCCATTTTCCGAAACAACTGGCAAACCTCTGACTGCGTGCAACGGCAAGAACAGCTTTCAACGAACGTTCAATGTGGCTCACGAAACGGATTGCACCAAGTTTTACAAATGTTTAGGACGTTACGGCTTCGAAATGGATTGCCCGACTTTGAAGGGCATTAAGTTGTTCTTCAACGAGGAATTGCAAGTTTGCGATTGGGAAGGGGGTAGTAATTGTCAGGGCACAACTGAGCCTTCAGACAACTCTGCAGATTCAGGGAATGAGGGAGTTGTTACAGTGAATTATGCATCATCTCCATCGGTACCTGTAACTACACAGCATGCTGAAAGTTCATCGGTATCTGTAACTACACAGCAGGCTGAAAGTTCATCGGTATCTGTAACTACACAGCAGGCTGAAAGTTCATCGGTATCTGTAACTACACAGCAGGCTGAAAGTTCATCGGAGTCGACGCCAAGTGACCAACACGATTTTCCGGAGCCAGACTGTTCCATCAATCCAGAGGAGAAAAGACCCCACATTAACAAACATAAGTACTATGAATGCGTGGATGGAAGACCAGTAGAAAAACATTGTTTGGAACACCACATCTTCAACATAACAATCGGCGGATGTATTCTGGACAAATCTGCTTGAATCGGCTAATCTAATCTTCAACTTAAACGATTTCTATTAATCAAGTTATATTACTTTATACGAAGAATAAATATATGTAAATCATCAACGAATGTTATTCTCAAATCTCCTCTCTCTTACAATTTTAAAACCATTTTTTAACATACTACCAAATGACACTTTTATTTCTCACTGAAATTTTTTACTTTACACGATTGTATCGGAGTACCTACGCGTCGTCGCAGTTAACCGGTTGAGAGGAAGTGAACTACATCTCGAGCGAAGAGTAACGCGGTATCGAGAGCAAGAAACCCAGATAGAAGTCTCTCTAGGCAGAACCGCTTTGCACGCTGACCTATCTGTCAGTATTTTTTTCGCCGGGTTTCGTCGGCAAATTACCCTGAAAATTGCCAGTACCGGTTCGGCCCTATCGCAGCACGTGTGGGTGAACCCGGAGCCAGAACGTGCGTGTCCACGGCGACCCGGTCGTTACGACTTCACGCTGACTTTTGCACGCGCAAACTCGCATTGCCGCCACGAGCGTTCGTGCGAATGAAACGTGTGCACGGAACACGAGCGGAGGCCGCCTCGAGCTGATCCAGTAAAATTGCGTAGGCAGATTACTCGAGTTGTTACCCTGGCCATTACTTCGCCGACCGAGCGAGCACTCGAAGCGATCGACCGGTCAGAAATCAAGTCGCGACTGAATCTTTCTCTTTCTCCGTCGAGCAATTTCGATGGACCTTTACTTCACCCGACGATCACCCGGCTCCGCAGATTGCTGTTTCAGTTTTATAGCGACAGACGGTGCTCGATGCTTTTAGAGCGGAGATATACCGAGACAAACTCGTGTCTTGATGGATATTGATCCCTGTCGGACTTGATAATGACACTTTGCAATTGCGGAACTTTGCGAACTTCAGATTTTCTCTGGTGCATGTTTCAATTTTGGGACGCGATATTTTTGCTGCAACTTTCAGACTCAGGGACTTTTGGAACATTTAGAAGTTCGAAATTCTTGAATTTTGGAATCTTTGTGGATCTTTGGGACTTTAGGATTTTCAACATTTGCAACCTAGTTTGTAACTTTTACGTTTAAGAATTTTAATGAGCTTCAGCATCAGCTTCCACTATGGCGGTCAGCAAGTTAACACTACCTACCAGAGTAATACTTTGAAATTAAAAATGAAATATTTAAGCAAACGGCAAACCATAAATAAATATATACGTTAATTCATTTCAACATAGATTTCAAGAGAGCCTTAACGAATTGGCTTATGGTAGACTTGTCAGCCAGCCAGTTGACCTTGATACTTTTGACTTTGGTGCTTTCAAGCATGGTGCTATCAGAACTGTAAATCGAAGAAGAATAGAATCAAGATACCTGTTTTGCAGTATTTCAGAATCTTCCAAAATCTTCTAAAGCTTGTTGCAGAAGTGTGCACGATGCTCCGAGCACCGTTTTTCTTCGAACAAGCAGTGAAACGTAATCCCGGACGCTTCTGCGGTCCGATCGTGGTCGAACACGCAGGGGGCAGCGGCAAAATTTTTCGTCATTGTCGTTGGATGCATTTTTGTGTAGGTTGGGATCGAAGGTGGTAACCGAAAGCGTGCTGACGCCGGGCACGCGCCTCTCACGCTGCGAGATAACGGTACCTGCCCTTGTTCCAGGATTTTAACCCGGACCTAACGGCCATCCACGCTCCAAAAGCTTGTAACTTTTTACTCGTTCCCTTGTAACGCTCGCGCAGGTGTCGCGAATGCTGTCGAAATTCGATTGGAGATGCTCCGTTTTTTCTTCTTTTTCCATCAAGTTTATCTTTGTTTGAAACGGGGACCCCATAAATTCCTTCTTGCGAATACTCCGTTGAGTGGATCATAAATATTACGGGATGGTGGGTTACTTCTGGAACTTAATTGTTCGTCGCTGTACTGAAAGTGGGGAAGATTCATTCATGTCGAAGTTACCGAAATTATTTAAGGCCCGTGAAATTTTGATATGTAAGAACAACACCTATTCATTCTTGGTAACTCTTGTTTCGTTATTGAATTCAAAGTTATTCAAGGTAATTCAAGTTATTTCTAGAAAATTAGTACACACAACTACCTTTGTGCAGTTGTAGATTTTTAAAGTGAAACGTAACAAAAACCCAAACTATCAAATTTGCAAATTGTTCAGTTTTCGAGTAATAATTAATTAACGTGTTATAGTGATTGTTCAGGTATTCGGTTTTTATTATTATTAAATTTGATCGACGTGTATTATTAAATTGCACCAAGACCGTGATTCTCAAATCGATTTCCCCGATGCGTTTGTGTGATCAGTGCGAGAAATCCTTTGAAGTTTCTCGTTCAACCTACTTTCGTTAATAACCCATTGAAAGTCAGAAATTGAATGGGGGGACAGGTCAATAAATGTACTTATAATGCCTACCAAGAATCGTTGCGAACGAAACCGCACAATCACTTTCGACTTACGTATTCGATTGGTACTCCACAGAGAATATCCCCTTTAAATACCATTATCTCATTTTATGATTATTTTATGCCTGAAAAACAGTTACGCTACTTCGCTGCAATCAGCAATTTTTGTCTAATAAAACGCTAATTGCGAATTTGTCAAGTGCCATTTTTTACTCGCAGAATTTTATTTAATAGCTGAAACATTCCTGTCACAAATTATGGGCTAACATTACCACATATGTTGACTTTCGGCTGTACGAAGGGAAAAAATACTTAAACGTTGAATTAATAACCATCTTATGAAATAGTCGAGTACGATGAAATCACTGGCAAATTAATTTTTTATTATAGTCCAAACATGGTTGCGAAATTACCTGCTTCTGAAGACATTTTGAGATTGTAATATTGTATGACTGTAAAATTGTAAAAATGTAAAAACAGTAAAACTTTGAGAGTATAAAACCGTAAAATGGTTGATATATTAAAACCCTTTCCTTCTACAAAAATTAGCCACATTTCCCACAATATAATAGAGTCGCAATCTGCGTACTTCCACGTTTTAATTCCATCGAAAGTAACGCCACTTAGACTCTTTCATTTAATTCGGAATGAAAGTTTTCCGAGTCCTCGGCGTCCGTGGAAAGAGGGGGTGTAAAGTGTCTCTCGAACGTCGGACGAGGGGTTGAATTCCCGCGAAGAAAATTTGAGAACCCCTGTTAGACGCACTCGAGGTTAAACTCTCGCGAGGAGAGCTCTCAGACATATGGTGGTCGAAGAGGAATCCATGGGGAACGCCTCTTCGTAATAGATTGTGATCCGCAGGTGAATGCAGCGGTGTGCTGTGAGACAGTAAAAAGGAGTCGTTTAAACGACGGGGCGAGGTCCCCGATGGAGCTTCAAGTAATCTCGGGCGGATCCGAGTAAATTGGGGCACGCGTGTAAACGTTAAACCACGAGGGGATGAGGTTAGGGTAAAACGTGTGTGGTAAATCGAACAGACACACGTCGGCAAGACACAGCGTCTAAGGGGTTGTTAATGTTTCTGCTCTTAATAGAATTAATTAAGGGAAGAACCGCACGGTAGTCGGCTGCTTTGTGGCAGAATACTTTATTGCAGCCATTTTGCTGAAATTTCTTAATTAAATCGAATTTCTTTTTAGTTTCGTTCTAGTTTTGCCTGTTATTTTAATAGAATTAGGTGGAAATTAAATAAGTTGGGTAAATTGTTTTTTATTGAGAAAATATAGGACTGTTTTATTAGAATCGAAGTCCTCGAAAGGGGTGCAACTTTGAATAAATTATAGAACGATGTTTGACTTAACGTTAAAATGAGACCACTTGTAAAATATATGTTTATACTCAGCTTAAGTATTTTCATTTTAGATAAATTATTTGAAGTGATTATTGAAATTATGCAAATCTGTAGATACCCTTGATTTGCAGCAAAGAACTTCTGTTAACTACGAAGAAAAAAGATAATGTTGCTCCATTAATCAAATCACATGTACCATATCGCATTGAATCGCATACAAACACGTTCCGAAGTATCTCGCAAAACATAATAACGACATAATTTCTCCCATAAGCACTTTCACAGATGTTAATCTATGACATCTTTAATAACCATCTCATGCAACCGGCAAGGAACGAAGAAGAAAAAAGAATGAAGGATCGAAAAATCGTTTAAAGGCATCGTCAGTTTCCCATCTGCGTGTAACGCGAACTTTCCGCTGGTACTCCGAACATACTCACGGTGTACTTATCGTGCTAATTAAAGTGATGCTCGATTTTTTATCCCCGATATCGCTCACGATCTTAAGCACCGAATCTCTGTGCGGTCTTCATACAGCCGGCTCATGCGCTCCTTATTTGAATCGAATTTACGGTGCAGCAATTATGATTGCCGGTCTACCATCAAGATGGACATTCAAGAAAGGCAAATGAATAATAAGGGATCGACGGGACCCCGTTGAACTTACATAATCGTCGGCAATTATACGTTTTATTAACAACATGTTGTGGCCACGATTGTGCTTCGTCTTACCCCCATATGATGTACCATATGAATTCCGATTGTGCAACGTTCAGTTCGGCCTGAAATTAACATCCTACAGCGGCTCGTTCCTTTTGACGGCGAACGTTTTGTAACGATGGCATCCGAAAAATTCGCGTCCTTCGAAGAGATTGCGAGTCGCCAGATAAAAATTCCCCCGTATCGAAGATCTTTTCGCGTTTCGTACCGTGACTGGCCTTTTAATTACGCGTTCCAGCGGGAAACCTTTAGAATTCGTGGGACTTGCGCATGTTTCGGCCATGATTTGTACACGCGGTTGAGAAATAAGGATGATCGAGGGTCTGGTCGTCCGGGTTTTGCTGTTTTTTAATATGACTCCCATTTAACATTTTCGGACAAAAATTTCGCGTTTGGATCGAGTGTAGATAGTGCTATAACATCCAAGGATGTAAATGGATAAATGGGTATGATCGTTGGATGTAGGATAATTTATGTGTACACTCAAAGTTCAGATATTTCAACATTTCTAGATTTAGAGATTTAACAATCTTTTAAATTTTCAAGATTTGAAAGTCCTTCATTTCTAATTCTATGAATTTCATATATCCAAATTCTTGAATTCTCAAATTTTCAATTTTCAATTTACCAACCCTTAATTCACATCTTTTTAATTTCCACATCTTCAGTTCCTAATTTTACCATCTTTAAATTTCCAAATTCTTAAACACCTAATTCTCAATTTCCCAAATTTCTAAACTCCCAATGCTTAAGTGCCCAAATTCAAACTCTCTAATTTTTTAAATTCCAAATTTCGAAACCCCTAATTCTCAAATACTTAATTTCCAATTTTCCAAATCTCAAATCTTCAAATTCCTAATCCCCCAAATCTCTCAACCCCTAATTCTCAAATTCCCAATTTCAAACTTCCTAAATTTCAAATCTTCAAATTCTAAACCCCCAAATCTCAAATCTCCAACTTCCAAAACCCCCCGATTCTCCAAAATTATAAATCTTCCAACTTCCAAGCCCCCAATTCCGAAAGTTCCAAACACCCCTCCACATCTTATCAGTAAAATAACATAATATATTCTAGCTCCCCAGCCCGAATACATCACCCGAAAAATGTCGATGGCTATACCTTTCCCTCTCCTACCTGCTATTTTAATTTTTCCCTGGTCAAGCTTTCAAATAAATTCATTTGCCCATCTTCGAATCCCTCGTTTCGTAGGCAGGCACAAACCGGTGAATCATTTTTCTTCGCAACTCGCGAGATAATCATCTCCGAACGGAATTTAAGGGAAGCTCGTTCGAGGCTAATGCAAGAAATACAAACGGCTAGCCACCGCGATGGCAAACACCCGCTGGGAGGGTGCGACGAATCCTCGGCGTCTCCCGCGGCGTCGGGACGCCGAAGAACAATTTTCTCGTGACGCGGAAATAGTTCGTCCGCTCGCCAGGAGTTGTCGAAACTTGAGGCACGTGCCTCTATCCGGTTCCCACGTGCCGTTTTGTCTTCCTCTTTCTTAGCTCTCGTATTTTCGTGCGCAGTTCGCCTATGAATAGACCCTAAGCTCGGGACGCCGCGTGACTTTGCGCAATTAGCCACGTGTGAGGCCAGACGACCATTGTCCTTCGTGTCCTCTTAGTTTCGCGTCTTTCTTTGTCTTCGTGAAAATAAATTTGTAATACGACCGCTAGATCGCCTGGACATTTGGAGAAAGTTCAGAAGCTCCTGGAAGGGTGTTTACACGATGGACCTAGTTCCTTTAGATGAAGCGTTGGAGTGATTTTATTATACATTTGCAAATTTCATGTGGATTTTATGATCGAGGTTGAAAAGTTGGCAGGCAAACCAGAGGAGCTTCGTCCATCCTCACCTTTGATCAACAGCAGTTTATTGTTCGGTCAATTAGGAAAATGTCATCTTTGTGCGTCTGTTTAAGAAGGTTCATCTAGGTTAGAATAAAAGCTGTACGGTTTAACCTCGTTAGTAAAACGTACATCAGAAAATAGATTGGACGAAGATGTTGTTGATGATACCGAATGAAGAACTTGTCATATTTTTTAGTGGGTAATTCCTTCGAAGTAAGATTAAGAAGTGAGTTACATTCTTCCTTGATCAAACATAATTGCTACAATTGCACAACCTCGGAATATCTTTAATTATCCGAGTAACCGAAGAGCAACCTTGAGAGCGTTCGAAAAAACAGAAATTCCTCAAATCCTACGAACCGAGTGAAACGAGTACCGGGCATACATCGTCGGGTAGCTGGCTCGGCTCATTAAGATCTTCAGCTGAATCCAACGGAATAACACAGCCATTAAAAGGTACGACTGAATCGAGGGATATTTCACGAAACGATTCGAGCGGACGGCGATCAAACGAGGAACGTCATCGCGGCGAGATGCGAACGAAGCAAAAGGACGTCGAAGAAAATGCGGTAGCCAAGAAAAAGTGGTAGTTGCCAAAGACGATCGCCGGTCGATCATTCGTCCCCCCTGAAAAGGTCGATCTGGACACGCTAACGAATCGAGCCTCGCTTCGAGTGACACTTACGAGCCTGCGAAACGAATTAGCGGTGGCCGCAAAAAAATCACGGCTATTCCTAGTCCTTGAGGTCGGAACTCGTCGGTCGGGTGGCAGGTGCGAGGCTGAAATATTCAAAATGAAAAAAAAAAAAAAAAACAAGGAAAGATGAGAAAAAGGTTTTGACCAGCGAGACTAGGAAGATCTTCGAGTGAGCGAAACGAATGTCTTGCTCGGGAGAACTCGCGCTATCTGCAAACACAGCCGGGAACGAGCACGCAACAAGCTTCAAACTAGTTTCACAAATTGTTTAATGGTCCACCTGCCACCGTGATATTATTCTTGCCTGCCTAAGGAAGCTACGAGTTGCTGCTAGTAGAGAGATCTTGCGGTGAACGAGGATCTGGAACTGGTAGTTCGATCGACTTGGGGGAAAGAAAGATGTCGAGGAAGCTGATGGAATGTAAATTTTATGGCGAATCGCGTATAAGACTCTTTCGTGTCCTTTTATGGCCCCCGGACAGCCGATAAAACGGAAGGAATATTGAAACGCGCTTCAGTTTTTTGTTATTTGACAATTTGAATAAATGCTCCCTTCCTCCTCTGCAAATTGCGTGCCTCTATTTAATTGTACAGCTCTACCTTTGTATCTGCGCTACGGAGATCAAATCGTCTGCAGGACAATTTTAATAGCCCTTCAACCGCCTCTTTCTGGTACGTAGTCATTTTTACTGTGGCGAAAGAGGAATGTGGTAACGGAATTCAACATAGGAGACAACTTAAAGACTTTAAATAATTTTCCTGATTTAATTTGTAATTTTCATGGCATTGAAAGTCCTGGTTTTAAGGAGTCGACAATTTGACTATTTCTAAGTACATGTACTCTGAAATATCATAAAATTATTTGAGACTTTCTTTTGACAGAACTTCATGCTTATATCAAAATTCATGTATAATGAAAAGAACGTTATTCCCCAATTAAGTATCAAAAATCTAGTTTGTAAGTGCAAGTAACAATTCTGTACCTAAAGTTCCAAAACCATTTCTTTGTGATTTTAGTCGATCTTCATTTTTCTACTTTTCGACAAGTAATAAAAATGAAACAAGATTACTGTACGATAGAAAATAAAATCTAACTGTGTAGCAACCTTGTTTCTTGTTCGTAGGATTGAGCACGAACCCCTAGCAGGTGACCCATCTAATCTCAAATTTCCCCGACCAGAATTCCAACACCATAGACATCGGAGGCTAGTAATAACGAAAATGGTGAGGATCGATTTCGAGCTGTGGTTTGCTCGGAACTAGTCGCCTCCCATTGGCCGGTCTCGCTTCACCGAGCAGCCGAATGAATCCTTTTTCTTCCCTTCGGCGTTTCGCGATATTCCGTTTCACCTGCCGCAAATGGCGGAGGTGGGACGAAGGGGCAACGGGCAGGCGTCGAGCGAACATCGAGGGCTTCCTAGGCATCTTACTAGTCCACGCTTTTTGTCCGTCTCACAAGCGGCTCGAAAGAAATCAGGATATCTGCTAATACGTTTCACGAGCCGGGGATCACCTGCCGGCTCCTTTTGTCCTTGAATAATTGCACCGGTCAGCATTTCGACCGGCAGCTTCGATCTTGTCGATAGTCGGACTATGATTTTTCAAAATCATCGCCGGGGACCAGGAATTCGATTCGCATAAACAGGGACTGTAAACATTATTAGCGCTTTGATTGATATGACGAAAGCTGATGTATGAACGAGATATAGTAAATGACTAATCAGTTCAAATGCTCTTAGTTTAACAATCTCGATGCATGGTTTAATATGGACGTTATTCAACATTTTTCTGTAGGAGGGCTATAATTAAAATCGTTCGGAATTGGGCGTAGTCGAAATTTCATGTAGTAATTATGCATCGAGATCGAACAAGCGATACTGTGTGTAGTAGAACACTGATCGATTAAGACAAAGGGAACAACAGGAGTATCATATCAACTTGTACACCTCATCAATAGACTCCGTGGATTCCTTCAGGTAATTGATTACAAATTAACCGAAATGTTTAAAATTACTAGCAATTGAACATACCCAACATACCAAGAATACACATATCCTAGGTTTTGTACCGTCTATTATAATCATTTACCAACATCTACACCCACTCGAAAATACAAGTCAAAGGTATATCATCAATTAAAATACTAATCGAATCCGTGGAAGGCCCAGATGAAGACGTGTACAAATGACAAGTAAATTCACGATCACAATAGACATCGTAGGAGGGGATGATCGTTAACATCCGAGAATCGTAGACACGCAACGGGTTAATCGATGAAGCTGTACGAAAGCGAAACGGGTTCGCGGCCATTCTGAAATGACCAACGATCAAACAGGAGGTTGCGTGGGTCACTTTGCATTCCGTGCATCGTGCTAGCTCGTCCTAGGAGAGGAACGTTCCGTCGCGAGCCTCTATTAATCTTCGCAGGGTCGAGGAGTAGCCATTAATATTAAGGCGGGGTCACCCGTGGCCGCGTATCTTCGTGAGTTATCGTTCCCTCGACCATGTCACTCCACTTGACTATCTTTTATTGCCGCTCGAACGGAAGGGCAACTCGAGACGGATCGATTGCGGGGACGTTCTGGATCATCCCTTTACGGAAATTAATGACAACTATCTTATTATGGGTTCATTCAATCTTTACCTTTCTTTCATTCTGATTGGGTTGTTTATTTGGGGATGCGAGAGATGTAATCTTGGGAATTGGGCATTTTTATATTGGGCAATTTGGGGATTTGGGAATTTGGAAAATTGAGGATTTGGGGTTTGAGGATTTGGGGATTTGGAAATTTGGGGATTTGGAGATTTATAAATTTTTGAATTTGGGAATTTGGAAATTTGGTGATTTGGGGAATGTGGGAATTTGGGGAGTTGGGGAGTTGGGGATTTGGGGAGTTGGGGATTTGTTGATTTGAGAATTTGGGGATGTGGGACTTGAGGGATTAGGATTTTAGAAATTAGAGTTTGAGGGGTTGGGTTTCGAGAAATTGAAACTTGAGAGATTGGAATTTAAGCAATTGGGACTTGAGGGATTAGGATTTGAGAACTTGGGATTTGAGAAATTGGAATTTGCAAACTTGGAATTTGAGGACTTGGGGTGTGAGGTATTGGGGTTTGAGGATTTGGTAGTTTGAGAAATTGGAATTTGAGAGCTTGACATTCGAAGACTTGGAATTTGAGGATTTAGGGTATGAGAAATTTCAGAAAGATGGACTTGGTATTTAAGAAATTGGGATTGTTGGGATAGAAATTTGAAGACTCGAGGTCTGAGCAGTTAGGATTTGTGGTACATGATTATTTGGGAACTAGGAATTTGAGAATATATAAACTTAAAAATTTTGCAATTACCTGAAAATATTCGGGTTCGCTAATTTAGCTTAAAAATCGAATTCAAATAGCAATCTCCTCCCCTACTATTACTAATCTAAAAGAACCTATGCTGCAGCCTGTACAGTCACTGCTGGCGATAATTAATATGCAAAGCTGAGATCCTTATCCCGAGATCCTTAAACACACAGCACAAATAGCAGAATGATCGCAGCAAAATTAAAGAACCTGTCCATGACGATCTCATTAATTTCATCCAAGCAAAGTACAATTCATCCAAATGAATTTCGTTTTCGCAAGCTCTTGATCGAATTGCACCTGGTCTCGTTTTTCGATCTTTATTTCTATCTGCGGATAAAATCGAGGCATACAAAATTTCGTACGTCCAAGAATCTGAGTCTACACGGTGCTTTTCATTCTCGAATCAAATTCTACGATAATGAACGCAATTACGAGTTAATCTGGCAGAACTCGGTATGAAGAGATCGCGAGGGACGACTTTCGCTCGTGTCCGATCGGTTCCCTTTGATTTTATCCGCGATCGCTTTTGAAAAATAACCGTCTCGAGGCGACATGAATCTTGGCTGATTTGGGGTGTTACGTTCAAACGAAAGTTTCTTATTTCTCGTGAACGAGCGCCGCACGGTCGAGAAATCGTCGCGGATAGAGAGACGATCCTTCATTTTCAAAGGGGCATTTTTTAAAACGGCTCTGTTCGCTGTATCCTCTGATACTTTTGGAGAAAATCGAGGACACCCATGTTTCAATTTCGATAAGTTTGACTGGTCATTAATGTTTCTTTGCGAAGAGAAATTGACAAATTTTACTTTCACGTTCGATTTCGTTTGTTTGCTATGCTTGATAGTGTTTCATTGATTTTATGGGTCTGTTAAAAATCTTCCAATTTTATTTTTGATAAATAACAGGGTATATTTAATATTTCGATGGTTCTTTTCCAATAAACTCCAGAGAGCTCATATATTTTTCAAGCTATATCACGTTTTCAACTTATAAGATGAAGAGTAATGAAAAGAAATTAATAGAATACACGTAGTATCTTCATATTTAAGATACTTTATATACAGTTTTAGGAATCATTTAATTCATCACGATTTAAAAATGTAGACACTTTAAAATCAAGGACCATGTGCTAGCTCAAACTCATCATTTCGTCAAATAAAAAAGATATGTTAAATCCGAAGCATCAAAGCACAAGGATAAATCAGAGGCATCAAAAAACAAGGTTAAATGAAAAGCATCAAAGAACAAGGATAAATCAAAGGCATCAAAAGACTAGGTTACATCAAACGCATCAAAAGACAAGGTTAAAGAACATCAAAAAACAAAGTTAAATTAAAACCACCGGAAAAAATTGAATCAGAGTCATCGAAACACAAGGTTAGATCAAACGCATCAGACAACAAAGTTAAATCGGAACCATCAAAAAACAAAGTTAAATGAAAATCATCGAAAAAACAAGATTAAATCGAAACCGTCAGAAAACAATGTTAAATCAAAACCAGCAAAAAAGAAGATTGAATGAAAACGATCAAAAAGCGAGGTTAAATGAAAACCATCAGAAAACAAGGTTAGATCAAAACCATCGAAAAATAAGATTGAATGAAAACTATGAAAAAGCAAGGTTAAATGGAAACCATCAGAAAACAAGGTTAGGTCAAAACCATCGGAAAATAAGATTGTGTGAAAACGATCAAAAAGCGAGGTTAAATAAAAACCCTCAGAAAATAAGGTTAGATCAAAACCATCAAAAAATAAGGTTGAGTGAAAACGATCAAAAAGCAAGGTTAAATAAGAACCATAAAAAACAAGGTTAACTCAAAGTCATAAAATCGTCTAATCATAAAATGATAATCTTCCGCAAGTTGCCAGGAAAATTTTCTGAAATTGAAAAGATTCGACAGTTTTCGCAGCCCGAGGGAGCAGCTAAAAATTCAATCCCCCAATTTCATTTTTCACTTACCTTCAAATTAAGGTGATTTATCACGATGTTCCGTGAAAGCGTGCCACCGAAAATTCGAGGTTTACCGTTGGCGAAAGGGCCGGAGCCCTCGTCTGAAAGAAAAAGGAGAGCGTAAGAAAAAAAAAAAGTGAAATCTAGTAGGTGGTGAGCGTAAAACGTGGTGCGCGAAAGAAATTCAGAGCCGCGTCACCGGATGAATATCGCGACGACCATTTATCACCGGTCGCATCATCCATCTTTCGCAGCTGGAAATCTCTATTTGCATCCGCGGCTTATCTGGCGTCAGGCGGTGCCAGGTCGTCGTCGACGACGACGATTGCGACGAGACAGCCGCGAATCTCGACTCGGTCGTGCTCGCGTATAACGAATCGCTTCGAAATTAAGGGTCTCCCATGTGTCGAGCCGTCATGGTGCTTACGGTGAACACGCGACTTTCGTTTCTCGTTGAACTTTGATTTAAGCTTCTCGTTATGAGCTTGCGTCACGACATGTGAACCGCCATCGTGATACCACGCGTTCGCAGAAACGTACTGTGCAAACGATTTCGTTTGCGATAATACGTGAAAAATGAAAATTACCGATTTTGGAACATTTTTCAAAATATTTCGACTGTACAGTCTAGACTATCCATAGATTCCAAGTCTGATTTCTGTAGAAAATATGGTACTCAAAAGGAGAATCAATCACCGATTTTTAGAAATTTTTGGGATTTTGAAAAGTTAGGAGTGGGTTTAAAATTTGAGGAGTTTGGAATTTGAAGGTCTAGAAATTTAGGTCCTCACTTTGAGGACATAGGTATTTTAGGATCTTCAATCTTGGGAACCCAGAGATTTAGCGATCTAGGAATTTGATGATCTGAAGAATTAGGGACCCAGAAATTTGTGGACCAGCAACTTATGCAGCAACACCCAAAAATGGCACCCACACTTTCCAAAACCATACATCAAGTACAAAGATTAAAGTTTCGTAACAACTATATCTTTCCAAACACCGATTTCTTTCGCCCGTTGTAAAATCGGTAAGATGTAATCCAGAAATAAATCTGGCTACGAAGCGTAATAATGAAATATTTGTTGCAACACTGGTATTATCTATACAACTTTACGCTAAGAGAATGACAAATGCGGTTGTTGCAAACAGCAACGAAGTATGATCCATAAAAGCAATCGTGTATGTCGTTGTTACCGAACATAGCGGTGCTTCCTTAGTAGCATCATTTATCTTACTTTCTTATCGAGCGCGATTCGTCGGCGAAGCTTTTTATTTATGCGACGAAGATTTTGCGTAATCGTTTACCATCGGTAGCGCGCTTTCGATCGCAGATTAATCGGATGCACAGCGTCGAGGATTAATTTTGGAATTAAGGGCGCAGCGGGGCGCTCGGCACGGGTCGGGATATAAATTATCGCCGAAATTGCGCCAGATGGTAATGAGCACGAAGCAGAAACGCAGACGCACGATTTCGTCTCTTGTGCTCGTCAAGAGGCGCCAAATCAGTGGCTGTGAAATCATATTTCACCGGTCCACGATGCGGAGAGATTCGCTGAAACGGAATAAACGGGGCAATAATTGCCGCTGTCCCAAATGCGAAAATGTAACGGGAACATCGGGAATATCTACTGGATATTTCTGCATTTGACAATTTTCGGAATTTCAGATATTTAATGCTTGCTTGAAATATGAAAATTTCAGAATTTGGATATATAAGAATTCGAGAATAGTGGATGTCTGAACATTTTAGCATTTGAAAATGTAAGAATTTGTGAACTTTGTGAATTAAAGATTTAGAAGTTGGCCTATACCTACAAATAATTTACTGTTCTTTTAATTACATAATTGCAGTGATTGAACTGGATTATTTATCCGATTGCTTGATCTAACTTAACGGTCACCTAGTACAGGTTAACCGGCTGGTTACGAAGGAATCAAGGTTAGCGGAGCTTCCGGTTTTTGCGAAAGCCGCGTTCAATCACCGTGAAAATTCCCGTTCTTCATTCAACCGACAGACGGTCTCTTCTCCTATCTCATGAAATTCTTCGAACACCTTTAACACATTTAACATCGAAGCCTCTCTAAATCTGGATCAGAGAAAACGGTGAACACTTCGTTTCGATCGTTTCAAACTTCTATACTTTCAAACCATTTTCATTCCCCATTAAAAATTTGTCGTGAAAAATTATCAAAAATTTTCTAAAAAATTTGATATGAATTTGTTATTGAATTGAAAGGGATAAAATTAGATTACCAACGTAAGATTTTTGCTACGATTCACTCAATTTAAGGTAAACACAAATCAGCGTTCCATGTTTCTTCATAAAAATTTTCCTTCGCTCGCATTTTCTCGCAATCGCCACATCGATAAATTAGTCTGTCGATAACACGCCATCGGAATCTTAACGCTATCAACGAGTACGGCGCTATCAATTATATTATAGGACGGTGATGAATTTACGAGGAAAGTGGAAGCATTTATCTGCTCGTGTAATTCCAGTACAGTGAACCGAGATATCAAACGGGCCACCACCATCATCATCATCATCATCATCATCCTCGATAAATGATTTAGGCACGTTGATCTAGCCAACTCTCGTTGCCTCCACTCGCCTCTGACGATTTATCAACATCGAACAGCGTAACGTGTACCTTTCGATCTTGATATTACACCACTCGAGATTTCTGTTCCTCGCGTAATAGAATCTTTGCAGGTACATTCAAGACCCGCAACCAGTTTCTGGAACACCGCATTTCAAGAATAAATTATTTTCAAATTCTTCGACAATAAATTACCTTCTTTATTAACACAAGATAAGGTAAATATGTTCTCGTTTAATACTTCAACACCTTCGATTCATGCATCAAAACTTTCAATGCTTTCAATCTCCTATGCAAATGATATTACGAAAAATTAATTTCATCGCAGGAAAACTGGTATGTCCTCTCCCTTATTCACTGTTCGTGACACCTCGTTAACAGTTTCTTCCCTATCAAACGACACATTCCTTATCACCTTATCCAGTTTATCTCCGCAAACCCAAAACCCCACATAATTAAAAACAACACTTCCCGCGTATCGAACATGAAGAAAAAGGAGGAAACAACGTCGTCTTCGTTACAGCCACCCGTATCTCGAATAATTGCCAACACGTTTTTATCCGAACACGTTGCTTCTAATTTGATAGTCGTCAAAAGATTGCAGCGAAGATTGCATGGAGCGTGTCTCAGGGAAAAGAGCGGGCCACCCTGAGTTCCCATTTGTGCACCTCTTTCGTTAATTACGCTTGGAACCTCCGCTTATACCGACGATATTCCGCTCGAATAGCAGCGAGTTTTCGAGCTACGAATCGACTCCGAGTCCCTTCAGCTCGTAGATAAGTGAGTGTTCCTGTTCCAGAGAGCTCAGCCGAGTTCCGGTGGGAGGGGATAGTGGGCAGGTTAATTATTTCAGGCTAGATTGCAATTACTCATAGCGGGTTGGTCGTTAAAACGCGATCCACCAGGTCGAGAAATGGCCCGAGCACTCGTTACCTTCCAGGAAAAATATTTCGATGGTTCTATCTCTTCATGGTTTCTCTTTGTACATCAGATGTGTATGGTACACGTTGAACACGGGGTATTTCGTTCTTGACTAATCTGCAAATGGCTAGTAGACTAATTTCATGACCTAAGTGATATTTGACTCAAGGATGAAATTACTTTGGATGAGGATTTCTTTCGTTTCACAATTCTTCAATAGATTGATGGTTTTAGATTCTTGGATGTATGACGTAATTGGGAAGTATGATGGATGTGGAGCTGATTTGGACGTAAATTGTAACAGGTCATGATAATTCATTTATCGAGTAATTGTATAAGATAGTAAATGAAGGTGGTGAAAATTTGAGACAAATTATATGAGACAATATACAGGGTGCAACATTTAAAGCAACCTGAATAATTTGGCTACTATTGGTGATCGGAAAACATACATCAGGTAAAATTATGTAGGTATCGAGGAGCTGCTACTAGCCCATACGAAATAATTTTGCCTGATTTTTCCTATCATCAATACCGGTCAAGTTATTCAGGTTTAAGTGCCACACCCTGTATGAAGACAACTTGAACTACAAATTGACCTATAATTGAAAATATTTGACAATCCTTAAATTAAATAATTGTCCAGTCGTGCAAGACTTCAGTGCTATTTCCGAGATAAGATGCATCTTCCAAGAGTGAAAACAATTACTATGTGTTCTTACTCCGTATCTCCGGCCATTAAAAAATCATAAATCACGTAGTCCAATAAAGCAAAGGAACCATCGTTGTTGCTCCCTCCGAACGATAATTCGACCGATAAATCGGGCCGTGTATCTCCCCAACACAATTACACGACGAGGAAGCACCGTTTCACCCACGCGTCGCGTCGCTAATTAATAATTCAAACAGTGCTCGGAGTTTCATCGTGATAAATTCTATTCGAATGGCTCGATGCTGACTATCAGATTCATTTTCTGTCTGCGAACGGTTCATGTAGGTAGACGGGGGTCGGATAGCGATCTGAAAAGTCGGCTAGAAACGAAGGACGGCCGCCCCCGTGACGGGATTGTCCTATCACTGGATCGACGATCATTATTCAGGGGTTCAATTAAAGACTCGCTAGACCTCTAATTCGGCCGGCGCCGTGAGATTATCCCGATATCTTTCGTATCGATTGCTCCCAGGTGGGCCCTGCTGTTTTATATATCGTACCGTGTACAGGGGCGGATCAATAGAAAACTCATTTCATCGTATTTGAATTATCTGTTAGATACTAGGGACGATAATTACGATGTAATCATAGTGATTAAAAATGGGCATCAAGTCCATGAATGAGCAAGCAGCATCCTACCGGTCCATCGGTGCCCATCAAGGTAACCATCAGGGTAGCCAATTTTACTACTTGATAATTTGGAACTTTAAGTTTGGAACATCTAATAACATTTTGTACATATTGGCTTCGTTTCATTAAAATTACAAAATTGCTGGTACCTGAGAAGGAAATAACGCTGAATTGCTCGGATCAACATTGACCTCGGTAACGGATCAAAAGTACTCTTCGTCTAAACGCTACTGAAGAACTTTAATATGGTTCTCAAATATGAATGCTTACAAAGTAAATATTTTCGTCTTCGTGATATTGCGCAGCACAACACTTTTCACAACTGTGCCGTCCAGCTAAGAAAAGGATTATCAAAAGCCGACCCAGTTTATCGATCCCCATTTCCTCAGTACGGTATTCAACAGTCGCTTCTTCGAGATCACTGTAATTAATCAGGCACAACAGTTGGAAGCACCGTTTCTACCATCTCAATCAATAATCAACATCACGAAAGATCTCAATCCCGTTCGAGCAGGCTCATTAATTGGCCTCGCCTCGTTTGGCCGACTTCCCGTACAAAGGATTTCTACGTTTCCCGTGAGAAATAGCTCACGAAGTAAGTACAAGGCTCTATCAATTGGGTCGAGGTGGAAAAAATATCGGCTGTCGTTCACAGTGGGTCAATCCGCCCCTGACGGTGCATCAGCTCGCGCGAAGGCACAAAGAGCGTGGGCGCAGCCTCGTTGTATCGATCCGAGATTCTTCGACGAGCGTTTCAGAGCATGATACACTGGGTGGTCCATCGAGAGCGTATAACAATGAATCATATCTCGGGGAAAAGGATTTCGGTGTGACACGGTACCGGCTGCACGGCCTGGCTGCTCTGCGTGCACGAGCACGCGAGCAAAGGAACGAGTACAACCGGAACCACGATCTCCTCCCTCCCTAAGCCTTTTACGAGCGCGGGATAAACGAGCTGGATGACCGCGTGGATCGAGATAACGAACTGGGTGAACGGTTCAAACAAAGCATCTGAAATTTCTGCGATTTCGTTTGCTCCGAGATTATTCCTCAGAATTCGTGTTTCGTTCATTTGGGGTGATTGGAAATTTGGGAAGTGGTGGATTTGGGGATTTTGATTGGGGTTTTATTGACTTATAAGGGTTAGTTGGGAGAATTTAGGGAGACTGAGAAGATTATTAGGATCTGAGATTTGGACCTGGGATTAGAGCTAAGTTTGATCCTAGGATTTCTGGATCCAAGCATTTGCCAAATTGTCGCATTACCAAATCCTGCATTACCATATTCCCAAGTTACCCAATCCTAAATCACTAAACTATCAAATTACCAAGTTCAGAGGTACCAAATCCCGACTTATCAATCCTAAATTAACAAATCACCAAATCTCTGAAGAACTCCCAACTAGAATCCAGAGATGTCACCATCTACTCCCCTTCAAAAAATGTCCTACCTACTAAATCTCCACTTATTTCTCCCCGGAAAGATGACTCTCGAGAAAATTACCCAGCACTTTTCCAAGACGAAAGCATCAGCCATGAAGCGCAATTATCATCTGACACGGAAGCGTTTCAGAGCGCGCCACCAAAGCGTACGGTTCCCTTGCCACGAGTAAAACATGGCTAATTAAATTAGGCTCTCGCTGATAGATTTCAATCAGTCTCGTACCTACCGGCAGCCAAGCTGTGTGCTCGTTTAAGCGTAATCGTATGGGGCTTCCGATCTACACGCCCCTAAAATTTAACGAGCTACCAAGCGTCCACTTCCAGCCTCCCGCATGTCATCCTGTCTCCTTCCATCGCGTTGCAATTAATTAGCCATGCTTTCCTTCTTCCCCCATCGTCTTTCTCCGTCCAGAAAGATTCGTTCGCCCTGCAGCTTCGTGTAATTTAATCTAGCCGGGATCAGGGTGCCTGCGGGTCCGACTCGAACGAGGGTTGTTGTATTTCGTGCCCCTCGGACTTAAACGCTCCCGTGGGTCAGACGTAATACCGCTTTGCCAAACGTCTCGGGTGAACCTGTAATTCTACAGGATATTCTGGTTTTAACAAACTGTCCACTTTATTAAGTATTCTCATAAGTTATGCACTTCATTTGTTAGCATCTGATATCATCTTGTAGCTAGATTTTGATACATTCCTCGAAGATGTTATTTGGGTATTTGGAAACTTAGGGGTGCATTTATAATAGGGGAGCAGATGCACATCAATCTTTGATTTTATCTGACATAATTTCAGCCTGATGTGCTTCTTTTGGTTTCGATTGACATGATTCAATTAGGTTCACTTGAATTAGTTAGTCTCTTCCATTTGTTTGCAATTTTTCTATTCTTGTAAAGTACTTATAATTAATAGAGCTGGTTGTGTAATAGCAATAACAACTACTTAGAGAATAACCAACTTTAGAGAACGAACTAGTTTTGTTTTTTCAAATTTCATCTACAAATCATGCTCGTCTATAAAATCGCCAACGAAAGTTCAAATGAAAATGAAATAAACAAATGGAAGAAAATGTCAAGCCTTCAATGACGAAATAAAGAAAAATTTACCGAATCAATTCCGTGAAACTTTCACCTATTTAGCGAAGTAGCTGTGCCGAAACATCTTAAATTCGAGGAGCGTGAAAAAATTCAATTTTAAAATTTTTTGTGCGTTTAACACCAGAATTCGACGAAGTGGTTTAACTGCGACGTGAAAGCGGAGTGAAGAATTTCGGTTGAACCGATCCATCTCGATCCCGTGAAAAAGTTGCGGAGGTCCCGTTTGAATAATTTTTTCGTGGACGGACAGGTACGCAGAACGTTCGAGTGTCATTACGCATTAAATGAAATTTGTTCTTGCAGACAAATCGCGAACGTTCGCTGATGAGTCGCAATTATCCGCGGACACTCTGTAATGGCAAAGTTAATCCAGTCGACAACTCGCGCGCTAACTAATTCATGCCGGTTTTTTGCGAACTTTCGCCCCGAAATTACCTGTCGGGACCGTGCAAACCGAGCATTTTCGTTTCGTCACTTCGTGAACTTATTCACCGGCGAAAGCTGGATATTATTCTGCCGCGATTACATTGGAACATTCTGTCGGTTTCTTTTTTTTTCGTTCGGCCTTAAATGACGGACACCTGTAGATCAGAGAGCAAAGGAGTCTCGAATTAATATTTATAACTGTGCACGTTGTTCGATGTAATTATATCAATGCTGATTGAATTTAACGCGGAATATTAATTCCTGTGCTGAAATGTAGGTTGATTTAATGTCAAGAGGGAATAACTAATGATCACCATTACAGCGCGATGAAAAATATTGCGGGTTTGTTTGGGTAGCAGGTACTTATTTAACTCGATGTTTCTTTGATTAATTCAAGTAAAATTGAATTTTCGAGGTTCTGTTTCAAAGTGCAAAGTAACATGTCGAGAAATAATTGATCAAAAAAGAGACAAGTAATAAACTTTTCAATGACAGGTAATTTCAAAGATTGTCAGGAAGTCGGACAAAATTTCGTCAGAATATATATTAAAGATTTCGTGCTTCAAAGTCGAGCATAGACACTTAAATTCGATTCTCTCGAAGCAATCTTATCGAGAGAATTTCCTGCGGATCCGCCGAGCACGGGATAACGATCTTCAATTATCCAGGGGCGTACACCGACTACGGTTCCTGTTTGCTTTACTCCTCGCGTGCTCGACCGAAAACGATGAAAGTTACGGTGATGTAACGCAGGTAAATGCGCTTCTTAAATCCCGGATAAGAACGGTAGAGAACAGACGAGCGGGGTAAAGGTGAAACAGGCAGCTGGCGAAAAGGCATTTATTGCCTGTTGCACCATTTTACGGGTTCTTAATTCCTTTGCCGGCGTGTTATCCAGGATCTGAAGGGCACCGACGCTGGTCAATCCTTTCAGGAATTCACACTGTCCTAAAAACACCCCTGCACAATGCGGCTATTCTGTATCCTTCAAAACAACCCCTCGAAGTTCCAACGAAGGACCGTGCTTTAATTAGTACTCGATATCTACCGGAAGTTGGTCCTTACCGTTGCTAATGGACGTTGTTTTATGTGGGGACACGAGTGTTAATGGGAAAGTTTAGACTGCTGTTTTCACTCGATCTAGGGTTTGATAAACTTTCTATGAAATTCTGTTGTTCCTCATTTAAGATTTCATTTTTTTAAACGGTGTATGAAACAATTTACTTCATTTTTTAATATGTAACATAATATGAAATACTGCTTAAACTTGTAATTACATGTACAGATACCTTGCTATTATTGATACTAACTGTTATCATGAACATTATTGATATTCATATATTTTGCATATAGTATGTATTATTCGTACATACATTTATTTGTCAGATGAATAAAAATTTAGAACATGTTCAATATACAATCTTATATAAATAAACGAAAAATAAAAAGGAGAAGAGTGCATAGCTGAGAATCAACTGAACTGCAGGAAAAAGTTCCTGTATCCCTATGTTATATTTGCAATGTTTCAATTTCATTCTTATTAATATGATACAATCTTATCATGATACCATGAACGTATGAAAAATATTGCGTACTTGACTTAATATAACTAAACAAAAAAATAGATAAATGAATAACGAAAGTCGAAGAATGTTCTAAGCGAGGAAGCTCGATAGCGGCGTTGTTTCCATGCACGTTGAACAATTACGCCCGCGAGCGATAGTAAACGGCGCCACAGTTTTCGCACGGTTCAACGACACCTTTCCACGTCTTCGTTTCGTGCGGTATTCGAACGTCGTTAATTATCGCCGACGGTGGACGAGGATGGAACGAGGTTACACAATTTAAAAAGTCGAGTCCAGCGAGATAAAGCACGGCCGTTGTTGGTAGCGGAGTCAGGCACGGCGTTTCTCTGAACGATAAAAGTAACGTTGATTGCTGCGCCTCCGGAGCAAACGCGCGCTGCCACAATGCGATTTCAATTTTATTGTGCCAGCTGCGGCAGATAACCGGCCAGAGGCGGTCGTAATTCACGCGGTGTCTTTTAAGCTGTCTTCACGGCTGAAACTGTGTCAAATCGAAGGAATAGCCGCTAACGGATTCGCGGGGAATATAGAGAGGTAACACGCCGATATCAAAAGTTCACTGCTCGCGACGTCGTGGCTGGCCGGAAGCGCGGTCTCTCGCTTCTGACCGGAGGTGTACGCTCCTTCGATTGAGATATCGGTTGTGAAAGTCGTGAGCGGGCAACTTTTGTCGGGACGAAAGCGTGAGTTGCAAGATAAAACGGCTTGAATTCTGATTGTCGAGCTCAAGGATTATGTACTTGAATTTATAGTTTCCAAAGGCCATTTTTGGACCTAACCGGAGGTGTGACTATCGACTATCGATATCTTATCGATTGCTTATTGATACTTAACGATAACATCGTTAAGATATCCTCGAGGAGAGTAGAAAGTCATTGAACTTGACTGAAATAGAAGACGTGGCATTCTATTTTAATTGTAAGCAATGACATCATTACTCGTATACTTAATGCAACTTAGAAAATACAATTCATATCTTCAATCTGTTTGATCAACATTTAGCGTTTACTTATCAAAATCTTCAAGATCGTTGTGATGTAACTTATGTTCACGTGTGTCGTCATTGATCTAACGTTACTTAATCTATGAACAATCATGAAGTATCTCTTATCAAACTAGTGTGTAATATAAAGTGGGTTGATTGTAACTTAAACTTTATTACTGTTGCAAATGGAGAATCATGAAATTTGAAGTTTGAGAACTGAATTGAAAGTTATGAAACTTGAGAAATTAAGAAATCCAGAAATCATGAAATTTAGAGAACTAGAAATGAAGTAACAAATTTTTCGAATGTCATTACTATTTTCAGCAAACTCCAACCCAATGTAGCAAATAAACTACGACTCAAGCAATTATCGTTCGAAAAAAAAAAAACACGAATTCCCTCAATTCAAAGTGGCCATTCGAACGCAGTTAAACCGTCGATCTCGTTGATTCCAGATGAAGCTCAAACAGAAATTGCGCGCATTGCGGGCATCGTCCTCAAATATTCAACATTCGCGATGGCCGCAACCCGTCCGAGAGTTTTCACAACATGGTCCCGCGTTTAATTCAAACAACGCGTGGCGTGCTCGCTTCCGTTTCGTTACGCTCTATCTGTCAGGGACGAGCTGCGTCCAATTTGTCTGTCCGCTTCCTGGGAGTCATCTGTCGTTTTGCTCGGCTCCCGTTGTTCCCCGTCAATTATTTGTCCAACCGGGCGAAATTGCGGCTCGCGAGCCACCTCGGCCATTCGGGAGATGAAAGGAAGCTTAATTGCTTTTAACCGTTACGCAGGAGCGCGTGTGCGAACGTGTACGTGTCCTGCTCCATCACAATGTTGCTTTACGACAAATAAATTGAAGGGGGTTACCTTTGAGGCGCCTTTTAAAGGTTTTTTAAGAAACCTTTTACCGTAATAAGAAATTATACGGTAGCTCGATACAGGGGATGAATTCTTTGTTCGCCGCGTAATAAGATTTATTGCCGGAAAATGGACGGCGCTGCAACGTTCGATAACTTGCCAATTAGCCCTCTGCAGTTATGGTTTATCGTGGAAACTTTGTGTGGTCTTCTGCTTGTCTGAACACAGCTTTCGCAGGTGTTTTCGACTTCTTTACATCTTTCAAGATGTTATTACAGTCGTACAAAGACATTGAAGTTCGAAGTGAAGATCTGTCGGTAATTTTGAAATTATGGTACATTTTCAGTAGAAACTGCTGATGCAAGCAGTTATTTCTAAACTTTAGAATGTAAGTCCTTATATGAGAATATTATGGACAACGAGTATGAGAAAATAAGTTAGCATAAAAATGTTCACATACGATTGTATTTACTTCCGCTAAGCATACCAAGACATTCTGCAACATTCGGAGAAGATACGTTAAAATCGTGAATAACATTGTACTATCATTAACAATCTGTATAGTTGGCTAAAAATAGAGAAGAGAGTCAAGCCTCTTGACTTGAAAACTCCAGCATATCGTGAAATTCCTTGAACATTATTAAAATCCAAGATACGCAGAATTCTTAAAGTCAGTCTCGACCCGTGTCTCATAAGTTATCGGTAGAAAAATTGCGCTCTCATTAAAGCAAGAATCTCATAAGGATCGAACAGTGGCGTTGGTCCTCGGTATCTCCGGTAAAGGGGGTGAAAAAGCCCGCATGCAATTAACGAGTCATTAAACCGGACACCGAGACTAACGTTTGATCGTCCCCTCGATGATCGTTATTAATACGAAGGCATCTGTTGTTTTATTCGATCGTCAAGCGGGAGTTCGCGTTCAGCCTTCGGCTTAATTGCCCGCAGCGTTGCGTGAGAATGCATGGGTCGAGAGAACGGTGCACGCTGACCGCCATTTTTACGCCAAACAAATTGCACAACGTGTATATAACTCTGATTCGCGAGAACTTTTTTTCGAAATTTTACTGTACGTGGAACGATGTCGCAGGATTATTATACAGAAATTTGCAAATTAGGAACTTTTTCCAAATTAACCCTCAAATTAAAAATTTTGAAGGTTAGGAAGCTGGAAGTTAAAAAACTTAGGATGTTTAGGGAGCTTGAAGAATTTGAAAATTAGGAATTTAGAAATTTCTTACACTCAGAATTTTGTAACTTGTAAAGCCCTACACTTGAATATTTCAAATTTTTTAATACAGAAATGGAGAACTGCAGATTATAGGGTTTGAAGAATTAAGAAAACCTGATGATTAGAAAACTATAGAAATTACAAAATAAGGCAATTTTAAAATTGAGAAGTGGATACTTAGAAATTTGAGAGTGTAAAAATCTGAAAATCTATAAATTTGAAAATACATCTCCAATCAACCACCACTCTCAAAAATTCAATAACCTCCACACCAAGAGTTACATAACCAAAGTTCCATGTATCTCACCCCATTCTCCAAAAGCAGTCGGACTTTCTCTATAAATCTCGGGCTAAAAAAAGTCAGCAGACAGGTTAAGCGCATTCTAAACATTTAATAGCAGCGTTTCGCGTAGCAGGTAGAAACGTCACGTCTGGTGAACATTGATGGCGCCTGTGAAGTAGTCGGTAGGGCTCTATTTACATAATGGTCGTCCAAACAAATGCCAAAAGGACTAACGCACCCTTTCCAATTATCATGGCCGGCGAAGACACTCGAAACCCTCTTACAAGGTAGCCGGGTCCAGGGTGGCCGGGCTGTAGATAAGGCTAAAAGCAAGAGAGCGGTCAGCACCGGTGTCTCACGGCACGAGAACCCTCTCGCTGATCTCGCATGTATATTTATGACACGTGCGATTCCCTCGGCGCGAAACTCACGAACCGTTTTACCGTTGCTAATGGAGCCACGGAACGTGTCCTCGGCACAGGGGCCACGTTCTGTCACGAATTGATCGAAATCTTGACAGCGAACAACGGAGCTAACTGACTGGTGTCCTTGCGACGAATTAAAGCTTGAATCTAGTCCGAGAATTTATTTGTAGACGGTTCGACGGTTTCAGTGGTACGAATTTGTTCCTGGAAGGTCGACCGGATTCAAGTATTCAGGACATTGAGATAATTGATAGAGCAAAGATAGTATAGAGCAGACATGAAGTGAATATAAAGGATAATTGTATAGTTGGAATGATAAAGAAGAAAGGTGGTAGATGATGGAACAAGGTAGAATAAAATGAAAAGGTTTTAATAAAATTGCAGGAATACGGTGATATAGTAGCGTCTGAAGACGTATGGATCTGAAAATATAATAGCTTATGAATATAGGAATCTAAGTATGAAGACATCTGAGGATGTGTAGGAATCCTGATATAGAGATCTGGAGAGGGATCTGGAAATGTACTAATTATTTGGGGTTTTTGAAAACATAGGAACATGGAGATGCAAGAATCTGAAGGTATAGAGAGTTAAGAAAGTTAGGATATGAACCTGGAAATATAGCAACCATCGCGTCTAGCAAACTTCGAAACTATTATCCCACTTATAAATCATCTAGCCGTTTCTTTAGTTCATTTTTATGCAGCACCAGCGGCCAGAATCGTCTCGCAGAAACTTCTTAATTACAAAGCGTCCGTGTGCTCTATTCGTCGACGACTACCGTTCGACACTGGCGGGCCTCCAATAAATCGCGGTCCGCGCTCCGTGGCTTAATACCGTGGCAAAATCAATTTACCGTGGGTGGCTGCTATACATATCGAGGTTCGTGGTGTAATTAAATTGTTACTTCGGGCGGACCGCACGCCAATCGACATGGGCGGCCACCGAACACCCACCCACGTATGTATAGCTTCGTATTTACGATCCTTTTATTTCAGAGACTACTATTAATAACCCAGGGCATTAATGAACTTGTGAAAGGATTCATTCCGAACTTTCTTTCTGACCTAAATCGCTGGAGTCCTTGCTAGGGGAAAACGGTCCCTCGTACCAAGGTACATTTTATAATGAAAATGTTTTATTGAAGAAATGAATTTTGTGATTTTGGGAAAAATTCATCTGAAAGATTCGTCGAGTGCTCGTTCAATTTTATTATATAAGATTCTTGTAACTATTATATTAACTTGAGTTGCAGCAATGATACAAAATTTTTAGGTATGACCACATACTTATGTACAAGTTTATAAAATTATAAATAAAATAAAATTGAGACATTATCTTATTAAATGTATACCTGTAAATTTTTCATTTCGGTTACGCTACAACAAGTTCGATATCGATATCAGTAGATGCAATAAGTTGTGTACATATTTAAAATTATGTGCATGTGAATGTCGATAATTTATCCACCCCAAATTTGGAAGTTGCTGAATTTTTAAAAGGAACAAAACTGCTCGTGCAGATAGACGCCACCCTGTATATTGATTGCGGGCGCCACGGGCGAACCCTGTGTCGTCTACGCCCTTTGTCGATATTCCCCCTCCAGTTTCCCCTCTCACACCCCTCTTCTCTTTTTCACAACGTCGTGACCTGCGTTCAGGCCAGTAATGAATATTCGAGTGGCCAGGTGAAATACGATTTCATTGAATGGAACGCTCGTGTTCGTAAAACACGTGGTAGTAAAAGGGAAGCTCGCAGGAGAAAGAGAGAGGGTGGAATGGTTGATCATTCCGGGTAGTAGATGTTGCGCGATAATTTATGGCGATCTGGTTCGTGCTGTGAATGGAAAGCTGTCTGGATGGGGGTAGCGTGTGGTTTTGATGCTTGTCGGAGAAGTATGCTCTTTTTAATTAATGACGGTGAGCCGATGGTATTGGTTGCTTAGGGGTAAAGGAGTGAAAAACACTTTGATGTTATAGACCTTTAGTTAATACTCGATTGTTGAAAACAGAAAGTTTGGTTGCGAAGTTACTCATTTTTAATCATATATACTGTAATTTACTTGCAATTTTTAACTGTTATATAATTAGATTGTTAACCTGGGTTACCCTAGATTAGATGAACTACTCTACATGAAGATTCTACAGGGATTGTTTCAGTTTTAGCGAGGTTGAAGGAACTACTGAATATATGTGAAGGTTTGTTGGAGTGTCATGTTAAATTTTCGAGGGCTGTACCTTCTCAAATATCGTGTCCTTGGTGACACGAGTTGCACATGCCGATTGGTAACAAAAGCTGACCGACTCCTCGGGATCACATGTCCAGGATGCTCGATTCGTTCCGCAAAATCTGACGGAAGAGAAAGCCGCGGTTTGCCACAATGTATGGAAATTGCAGGCATTTAATGTCGTCCGTTGAATAATCGAGTGTCTCTGGTCGGACCCGATTCCGATACCTGTCAGCGAAACGAAATTGCTTATCGTCACGATTGCACCTGGTGTAATTTGGCGAATGCCCGATGAAAATCGTGCGTTCGATCGTTTTTAGCCGGGGAGATTGAAAGCTTCGAACTAATTTACATCGTTTAATGACAAGTTAATCGACGCGGTTATGCAACGTCCGCTCACGAGACGTTTCACTTTCCAATTTATTCGGAATTAGCGAATAATTTTGCCATTTTGTAATATCTTTACAAGAAAAAGGCCTACATTCACCCTAATTAAAAGACAACCTATGCTGTAACCTTTCGAAACAAAAAGCTAGACGATACATTAACATTTCAGATGGATCTTGAATTTAGGTCTTCAAGTTTGATTAACAAAATTGATGGTAAATTATTTTACTGAAATCAAGATACTCAAAATCAGACTGATAAATTTATTATGTACATAATAAAAATCTAACAAAAATTTCTGAATTGAAGGTCACGAGGTCAACGTGAAATAAAGTCTTTTTACAGAAACAAATATAAATAGCAAAAAATCGACACGTCTTTTGATCGAAAACCTTGAAAAGGTTTGTCCCTGGAATCTTTTTATGAAGTTATTGAAAATGCCAAAAAAATGCACCTAGACTGCACAAGCAGAGTGAACTGGACTTCAAACTAGCATATGCTAGTTTTTCCTGCTGGAAGTCGTTCATTGTTCTTAGCCTGGCGAAACTGCAACGTCTGTTCGTTCCTCTTCCCTTGCAACACCATCCTACTTGTAACCTCAGACAGCCCGGGGCAATTGTTACGCGTTCTGGGTGGCGAGTCTCTGAAATAATACCCGGGACCTAACAAAACACCTCCGGAATGACCGTACCGGAGTCGAGAGACTAGTAACATCTACCCCAACGGGCGCCTCTCCACACTAATTCAAATGCCGTGTGTGTGGTTCGTTTGAGGAAGAGGGTCATCGATTAAGGGTTGACGTTAAAGTGCAACCTCCTTGTATACAAATGGTCAGAAACACGGAAAGTCTGTTTTCTTGGCCAGGAAGAGGGTCTTAGCCAGCAGAAAGTTGGATGCTGCCAACGATGGTGGTTTATAGTGGAGCTAAATCAACCCCCTCATTCTTTGTTTTGTAACGTTTGGACCAAAATGGCAACCGTTTAAACATGTCTTGTTCTTGGCTCCTTGATGGGTTACACTTTGCGATAAGCTGTATGATTTATAATTTGAAAGTTCTTGAATTAACTTTGTTCTCGATAATTTTTATAAAATTGGTGACTGACTCTGCACAGCACTATCAATATAATATGTACCAACATATTTGAGATTGTAAAATAAAACACCTGATGATAGTTCAGTTTAGCAAAACATTAAATGTGTTATAGCACGAAAAATGTAGAGGGTGCACGTCTTTCGCAGCCCAAGATTTATAAACGCATAATCCTACTGTTACAAAATTATTTATTAAATGATAACCAATAGCATTTTTAACTGTGGCAAGAACCATTAATAGTTCTTCAAATTTTTCTTAATTGTCCCTTCAATTTCCTTGACAATTTGAGAGTAAATAGGTGAAAGATTGGCGAAGTCGATAATAATTTGTAATGTGACATTTTATTGATTTATACTCTCATATTTGTACCTCTGATACAATACCGCAATTTTACCTGGATAACGGGTCAATATGACAAAGTCGATCCGCAATAAGGATACATAACCCTAACCGCAGGAAATCTCGGAACACGCAACAACTCTTTCAAAGGGATGTCGTTCACAGAACTGACCCAGATTTCGTTCCTTTCTTATGCACCCTGTCCGTCCGCGTCACTTCCGGCCCTATTACGACAGATTATTGTACCTGCCGGTGCAATGCGTGCACGCACGGTGTCGTCGATGAATATCCCCGTGAATAGAGAACGTATTTATTGTCCCGTCGAACTGAATGGCCAAAGCAGGGGCTGTTTAAACCCTAATCCACGGTATTAGGTGAAACCCGTCCGGTTCTTTCCGAGGATTCGAACGTATCAACGAGCCTGGACAGGTAGTTTCACCCGTGGTGAGATCTGTATCTCTCGCGTCGTTTTCATCCCCTCATTCAGGACTTACGGGACCCGCTCTTTTTCCCCCGGGTAAATATTTATCCTCGTTACGTTCTTCGTACCGCGGGAATCGCTTTCCAGGGATTTTGGATGGGTTACAGAAGGATTTGGTGGCGGAGGTGTAATGAGGCCAGGTGGAGACGCAGACGTTTAAAGAGGAGCATTTAGGGGTGAACATGGAAATTTGAACGTTAATGAAACGAGACTTTGCAGAGTGAAAAATAGAGGAATATTTTCAGGGATGATTTCTATTAAGTTAGAAAGGGAAACGATGTGGTGGCCTCTTGTAATGTGGTTATATTTTAAATACACAGAAACTGAACAAACAAAGAATTAAAAATAAAATAGTTTCAAATGCGCTAATAATATGTATGAAAAGAAGTGTAGGTTTTGAGGATAGGCATCAAATCATTGTACTATAACCAATGCTCTTAATTTAAAATAATTTTAAAACTTCCCAGAAATTTTTCATCACGGAATGTCTTGTTCGTTTCTTCGAAGCAAACTGAAGCACAAAATCGTTCGTCCCTTCACTCAGCCATGCATTATCGACTAACAATTTGTCAACGATGACACTCACAATTTCTCTTCCAAAAGGAGGTCCATCTTCCGGCATTTATCTTTCGTTCCATCGAGGATTTTGATGCGGTCAGACGAACCATAGCGACAGATCATCGTGTCCAAGGACCGACAAAAATTCCTGAAACAAACCTGCTCGAGACAAATCTGACTCGACAAGGCGAACGAAAACTTCTCGTGAAAATCACGATGGGACCGGGTTGCCATCGTTCACGAGTAATTTCCTTAATATAGGAGGTAATTACTTAATTTTTGTTTGCAGTCGTCGAACGCGACGTGTCTCAAAAGTGCTCGTTAAACGCTTGAGATGCTGTCTTGTTCGGGCCTAATTAAGCCAGTAGGACCTCCCCGAATGTCCTGTCGCAGTGTTTACGGTGTTTGACGTAATTTAGGTGGATCCTGCTAACGAGAACAGGAATTTATGCAAACGGACCGCGAGGAATTCGGGAATTGCCAACGGGAATATTCTTCGCGGCGAAACATTCCTTAGCATTCGCTATTTCGGTATACTGCAATTATTCGGAATATAATTTTCTCGGGAATAACAGGTGTTGTCTATAGCGTGAAAAAATCAAGGATACAATTTGCGCGTTTCGCCGGGGAGAGCTTTGGAATTACGCTAATTAGGCTAATTGACCGTCAAATCTCGAGAAATTTACGAGAAGAGGATGTTCGGTGAATTTCAATTTGAAGGCGAAATTTTGGACGCTTTCGGTAAGTAAAGATTGCTGTCTATTAAGAAAGTATACAGCATCGAAAAGTATTTTTAATGGGACCATAAGGTGTATTATTTACGCAATAATGAAATCAAATAGAATATTCAGAATATGGTAATTGTAGAGAAAATATTTTACGAGAACGTGCATGTATTTGCATAAATATTTAGATCTCTCAAGTTCATTATAATAATTGAGTGATTTCGAAGCAAATATTCCGTAAGTAGAGAAGAATTTAGATAACATTAACTTTGAGTGCTTTGTCCATTGACGTAATCAGGATTATTGTATAATATAGTTCTATTATAATGATGTTAATGATCAATAAACGTAATGATTGCAAAAATTTAATGTGTAAAAATGTAATTTGAAAGTTAACAATTTTTGGGAATTTATAAATATGAAAATTTGACATTTGGAAAATATGAAAGTTTCAGAATTGGGAATTGAAGAAACAAAGTTGAAACGTAATTTGAAATCGATCATAATTAGCAGAACTTTTCCAAGAACAATTGACGTTGCCTTCGAGGAAACTCGAATAATCAAGATCTTCGAAAACCAATATACAAGACCATGGTTTCCTAAAATCCATGGCAGGCAATATCCTCAAAACGCTCATTGTTTTCGATTTCTCGTTAAACACGGCGGTGGTCGAGCGATGAGCAAGCGTATTTTCGAGTTCAGGGGATAATTACGAAATAATAGAAGAATTCAACATAGATATATTTGCCAGTCGTGAAATTTGTTGCAATTTCTATGGGGTTCGTTTCACGGAACGTCCGAAAAAGATACAGAATCATGGGTGCTGTTGGCGTTCGGGTGGTCCTTTGTTCGTGATCCGTGTAACTTACTTCCGGTCGGCAAAATCTGCAGTTCACCGACGGCTGTTGCCACTCGATTTTAGCCACGCACTTCACATTGTCCATCTCCCAAATTTAGACGTTCTGAAATTTCGAAATTACGAAATTTGATAAGTTAGAAATTTTGTAAGTTCAAAATTTGGTGAGTTGGAAAATATGTAAATTGGAAATTTGGTGAACCATAAATTAGCTAAGTTGAAAATTTGGTAAATCAGAAGTTATGTAAGTTAGAAATTTGACAAGTTGGAAAAGTAACTTAAAATTTATATAAGCTGATAATTCTGTAGATACACATATTCCATAACAAAAAAATATATCAATACCTAAACCCATCAAAATCAAGTATCTCCAATAAACGTGAAATATCCTCTAACGTCCACTTTTCCTGCAACAGTATCTTTAACCCTAAAATCACTCACCGCAGCATCAACAAAGGATCCATCCGTCGAAAGTATTCTCTGAAAAAGCCAGGAGGATCAGAAGACGCGATCAAAGGATAATCAGTAGGAATTAGGTTTTTTGGCGCGGCATTAGGATGGTCTGGGTAGTTTTCACGTGACACCGGAGCCACGTGAAAGAAGCAAAGGCCTTCAAAGGGAGCTTTCGCAAACGAGTCACGTCGTCGACGGATGCTTCGGCGAGCTACCGGATCGTTAGCTGCCTTTCGAGTGCTCGCCGCGATCAAAAGCGCGTTTCAGATCTCACCGCTAGCGGGTGGTGGCACGTAACGATGAATCCGCTCCGCGTTTCCTCGTCTCGGTTCGCCGCGGGCCACACAAAAATGCACGCCCACTACTCCACGAATTATGCGAACGACCGTTCCGCACGCGATATTCGAATCTTCGACCCTGAGATTTCGGCCAATCTACGCGAACAAATTTCCTCTTTCACCAGATACTTTTTCATACTTCCGGAAATGCGATCCTGTTACTCGTTCCAGTTCCATTTCGATGTTTTCTGATCACTCTCAGTATATTTGGAAGACACTTCTTTCATTATTATTTTCAACAATGATTCTATTAACTTATGATGTTTTCGGCAAGTCAGATAGAGAGATTCAATGATTGTAATGTTAACCCCTTGCACTATTTTCACGAGTCTGACTCGTGACGCACTGGTACTTCAGTTGGGATCAATTTTACTCGAATTTTGAATATGCTTCAATGTGGAGTTCAAATCCAATTATAATTTGCATAGACAACGATTGTATATTACCATGTTGTCATAACATTTCAACATTCTTTGTCTGTTTCAATATTGTAGCTGTGTTTAGTTAGTTCTGACTGACGCACCTGACAAATAGGTCATAGTGCAAAGGATTAAGACAATGTTCAAATGTTAGGATTATCTTGGATGTGATTGGACTGGTTAGAATTAAATTTAAAGTTGAAATTATATCGTGGTGAAAATATGAGATTTGTCGCATGTTATGTGCGTCACGTTTAGGCCACGATATTATAAGACAAGGGTTGAAAGTCATTAATTTCACACAATGTATGAGAAGAAATGTTTTAACATAAGAAATGTCACATTACCCCTTAAACTGTTAAGGGTTGCTCTGTGATTTATCTACACTTGTGTCAGACAGAACTATTGCTTTAATCTTGACACAAATAAAGTTGAAATTGTTATACTTACAATTGACATTTAGCAATCCTTGATAACACAGATTAAACTGGAATTGAACTTCAGATACAACAATAAAAAAAATCAGGTTGTCATGAATCATAAGGTGCGTCACGAATGTGGCACAAAGAACAATATTTCTTTTCATGAAATGTAATTAGTTGATGTTACACAGCGTGTCTACCAACTGACGAAGTAGTCTGGTGTTCAGATTCTTGAGACGACGCCGAAGTATCCCGAGTGACTATATCCCGTCATTGGGTCAAACACGACCATCCTCTAGAAGGACCTACAGCAGTGGACCACGTCACTCGAGAGTATTTACGTATTTCGGAATGTTATTATAAGTGGAAACACTCGTGTTGCCGCGTTGGGGAAAACCCGGAGAATCCCTCTTCTTGCATGGCACATGCACCTCCACAATTCTGCGAATGGTGACATAGTTGAACACTCTATGAATTCAAGCACGTGCCACTTTTTCTCTGCTTTTCCTGTTTGTTCAGATTGAGATCCTGTCTACGAGGATGTCTGCACATTCGATTTACATCGATATTGCAGAATGAAGATTGAGTTACAACTATTATTCGCAATTTGTATTACAAGGGCTAAATCTTTGAGAGCATAATTTGTCAATGTAGGAACTTGAAGATGTATTTGAGGAACATGAAATTTGGGAATACAGGATATGGGAATATAGGGAGAAAGTGAACGAATGTGTGGGGACTAAGAACATAGGAATTAGAGGATCTAAGGATTTGGGGATGTAGGAATTCGGGGACCTTGGGATTTGACCTACAGATATGGCGATATAGGGATTTGGAGATCTAGAAATTAAGGGATTAAAAATTTAACGAATTGAGTATATGAAGGTTTAGGATTTTGGAGGTCCAGAAATGTGGAAATGTAGTTATTTTGCGATCTTGGGATCTAGGAATCTAGAAATTAGAGATATAGGAATCTAGAAATGTGGATACTTAGAAATCTAAGAATTTCGCTATTTTGGAATTTGCGAATTTAGGAAATTCGAAAGAATTGAGTACTTGAAAATTTAGGAATTTGGAAACTTCCAAATTCAAAAATTCAATAATCCAAAAATTGAGGATTTCGGGAATTTGGGAATTTAAGAATTCGAGAATTCGATAACGTAAGAATTAAAAATCTTGACAACTTCGGAAATACGGAAAATTTGCAAATTTAAAAATCTGTTTAAGAATGACCATATCGAACGAAAGCCTAACCTGAGTGTACTCTCGGGGCAGGCATGTTCACGATCCGTGCAGAAGGGAGCACGCGGAATTCCTGAGAGGGCAAGATTTCTCGTGGATGTTGTTAAGGCTCTCCTTAACGAGACGTACATATCGCGGGCCACGTGTGTGCCGTGGACGGAAAGAGCGGTTCGCAATTAGCGCTTTCGGTACTCGCGATTTCGCCACTCTTCGCGGTCCGGTTCGATAAAACCTTTATAATACGATTTCGCTGGTTTCTCGACATGGGCGGTCCGCCAGAGTGCAGGTTGCTCGCTCGATTCGCCTCGGTTTACGCAGTTCCGAATAAACGATTCGGCTCCGATAAACGACACGAGTTAATAAATATGTCGGAACACGTCAGATTCCTTTGCCAGTCTGATTATCGCTCTCGAACGACAAAAGCATGCGTTTCGCCGTGGGTAATGGAAAGTCGATTGGGCCGCGAACTAATTAGTCGGTCTGCCGCCGCGTGCTTGGCTAATTTTGGCCTTCGGTGGCCCTTTGCATTTGGTACACGTACCGTGGCAAAGTACCACCAACCGATCGCTTGCCTGTTTATTATCTACACTCTGATGGTTCATCCTTTATTCCTTTTTCTCATCTTCGAATCATTGCGGTTCGTTATCTGGATTCCTCCATGTACTCGGCACCGTTCAGCTTTTCACTCTAATTGGTACGATCCGTGAATCGGTAGATGTGAACATCCGGCGACTTATGGGGAGACATAATGCTAGGTGATTTCATGAAGGAAAAGTTATATTAAGAGTTTTGATCGGGAAGTCTACTTTAAAGTTAGTTCAGGAAAGGTTATGTTAAAAGTTTAAATTGTGAAGTCTAGTTTAAGACAGGTTATGTTAAGAGCTCAGATTATGAAGTCTAGTTTAGGAAAGGTTATGTTAAGAATTTATATTATAAAGTCCAATGTAAGAAAGGTTATGTTAAGAGTTTAGATTATGAAGTCTAGTTTAAGACAGGTTATGTTAAGAACTAACATTATGAAGTCTAGTATAAGAAAGGTTATGTTAATAGTTTTGATTGTCAAGATTAATTTAGGAAAGGTTATGTTAAGGGTTTATATTATGAAGTCCAATATAAGAAAGGTTATGTTAAGAGTTTAGATGTGAAGTCTAATTTAAGACAGGTTATGTTAAGAACTCAGATTATGAAGTCTGGTTTAAGAAAAATTATGTTAACAGTCTACAATACGAAATTTCAGAAATTTGCTAATCAACCTGTTTGTATAAATAACTATACGCTGTGACATATAATTAAGCGTTTCGTTGTTTTTCAGAGAATTTCAATGATGAAATTTGAACTCATACATCACTTCAAGATAAGGCACAAAACTTTCCTTTTTATACAAGTTTTAAGGAATTGTGTAATTGTTCCGCATTTTTACATTACCATATTTGAAAGCAAGAAAAAAGTTGAGCTACCAAATCCCCCAGACCCACGTAAAACAATATAATAGTAATTTTTCCGCCTACCAAATCTCCATTCCGAGACACGAAGGGTGGTCTCGGGTTTAATAATCGGTGAAATACGTCGCCATGGGTGCACCTGCTCGTTCGGAGCCGAAGAGGCATCTTTAGGTAACAATGTTGCCTCGGTTAAATATATTGCGAGTGTTCGACAAATCCTTGCAGAAATAATGAAAACTTATTGGAAGAATTAATTTTTATTTTTCAATGTAGTCGTCTTTTGACTTGATACACGTAATCCTGCAATTGATAGCTTCTTTAATCCTATCTATATGCTACAATTAGGTATTTATTTCGATTAAGAATTTCATGCAAATTGCTTCGAACCATTTTCTCATCCTTGGATTAAACAATTTGAGGGTGCTTTTGGAGAATGCAAGGGGCGGAGAATACTGAAAACTAATTTGAATAATTTTTGTATTAAAAGCAGTCTAACTAATTTATCTGCATATATCGGTCCTTTCAATACTTATCAATGGACGACATAAATGGCGACCATATCTTAGCTGTTCTACCCTTTTGCATTTTGTGCAAACTTATTGAACATCCTTTGTATAAACATATAAATTGCTATCAACTGTGTTTCTCCTTTCTTTAAAAATAGCTTTTGCAGAATTTTCATTCTGCTCGCAGTTTGATTTTGTTCCAACTCGCTACCGATCGAAATTCCAGCGAGAGGAATCGACCTGCCGTATGCACCACTCGCGAATATTAAGGCCGGATCTTAGGCGATAAAATCGGAATTAGAACGATTCAGGCTTTAATCGTTTCGCCACCCAAGAAGCAAATCGAACCATGCTCGATTGATCCTATAATTTAATCGATCAGGAATTCGGTCGGACTTAAGAACGAATTAAATTTTTATGGGATAACTGGTAACCTGCTGTAAGAAAATTCTTTATTACGCCGCATTTCATCTCGGTCATAATTTTGCAATGGCGTATTCGACTCACCGTTCAACTCCTTGAAAATGAACTTTTATTCTAAATTAAAATTTAGAATAGACGCTATTCGGATTTAATAACTTTTTATCAAATTTCTGTCAATTTTTCGATTCCTTAATTTTTGGCCAGTAATTGAATTTTGCAATTTTAACATGAATTCATCTTTTTTGTAAAAATATCTGCATCAATTAGAAGATTGAGATCTTCAACTTCTTTTCATGTGGTATCTAAAATAAAGTAATTATATCGCTAACACAGCAATTATGGTGTGGTCCATGATGGTCCAGTTACGAAGGGTGCACCTGTAATTAGATGATTAATTGGAGTATGCAATGAACTACGACTAAAAGAACCAAAATTCATGCAGTGCTGGATTTTTATCGACTAATGTCGGACTGCAACATGAAGAGAAAATTAAAGATTGTATTATCTCGACTGAAAACCGGTTACTTCAAAATTACACGCTAATAAAATGAATTTTATTTCAGACACCTGATAAGTAAAACAGATTGTCCAGCAAAATAACCGACTATTTACAAGAATTCTAAAGATTTGTTTCATTAAAGTACAAATATGAAATAAACCAGACAATACAAAAATAAAGAAGTTACTGTCAAATCTTTGGACACATGAAAAATTACATTTTTGACACATAAATATATACTACAAAATATAAAAATATCAACTCAATGATTATCGATTCAAATCAATGTGAATATACTCATATATGATCATTAAAGCTTTTAACGTATGGGACAAAAGAACGTATGATAAAAAGTGGCTGCTGATGACAGGAAAGAATTTGAAAATATACGAAAAGATTTAAAAACATGAAATATTTTGTTTCGTAAATTCTTTCTAGTGATTGTAAACAATTTCTACAAATGAATTAAAGCAGAGAGATAATACAGCAAATGAAGAATAAAAAAAAGTATTCTGGCGCAACTCCCACCGTGCATTACATACTTTTTCAAGCAAATTCTCCCCATTATCCCGCGAAATCACATGCATCACTGGAAGCAAGCTTAACGACAAGCGTACTCAATAATAGCGGTACTTTACGACGTCGTTGCCTTCATTCCCGAGATTTTCATCCCTTGAGGCTCGCCAGGAATTCCCGTCGGATTAATACTGCAAATCTACGGGGTCATTAAGCTTCGCTCACGGGCAACGTTCACCGTAGAACTCGCAGCGATCACAGGAGCCCCCGTAGACCGCCATGCACTTAATACCACGCATTAGTCCACCCCGCCCAAAAGTAAGCACTCTAATCGGCTCGCTATAAGCTCGCGTAACCCTCGAATTTCACCCCTTTTTCTCTTTATTTCGCGCGATCGTGTCCGGCCGTAAAGATCGATGAAAAGTCGTAAAATGACGCGAGAGCATGAGACGTCGATTTTGGGTCGCTTTATAGCCGGCTAAATTAAGACCTACCTGGATAGGCTGCTGCCTATTTCGACCCGAATGTCTCGTAGAACAGTCTCTACCGCAATTTGGCGAAATTACAGGGTGCCACGGCATTGATTAGGGGGGGAACGATTAAACAATCTAGGCCTCCCTGGTCGAACTTCTGGGAGGGCGAGCCAGGTCGCGTTGCCTCGTGCGTCTAGTCGCGAAATCCGCCTCGGTTCCGTCTCGCTCGTTCGCGAAGGTAGATGATCGCCTTCGGGCTACACGCTCGAAATGAAGCAGTTATACGACCGAACTAATAACATATTTAGGAGAGCATGCGGATCCCCCGGTGGCGCGTTCGCGACCTCCCAAGACGGCCACGCTTCTTGGATACAGCGCCCGCTTTTTCGACGGCCAGCATAGATAAAAGCGCCAGGCTGCGTTGCAGGTGCGGCTGCGTCCACCATTTTGATGCTTTCGCGTGCACCTCTAATGGCTTCCGATTGATCCTCAACGGTTTAGTCGGTTGCAAATGGTAGACAACAAGGCAACGCAGACAGAAACCAAATTTAATAGCACTTGGGATTTTTGGGCAATGGATGTGTTTATAGTTTCGATATATTTTTCAGATTGAATATGATTTTTTGAAGAAGTCTGGAGAGTAATATACATTTTAGAGCAAATAAAAAGAATTCTTCGATTCATAAATTTTTGAAATTAGAAGTTTAAACAGTTACGACTTATTAGATCTACAGATTTAGAATTTCTGATATTTATTGCAATTCAAGTGTTCAGTTTGCAACTTTGGGGATGTGCAGGTTTGGAAATTTTAGAATGTACGTGCTTGATTTGTAGAAATCTGAGAAACGTGATTGATTGATAGTTAAATAGTTGGAGTTTCAGAAATTGGAAAATTTAATAATCTACGTATCTAAAAATGTGAAAACTACCGTATTTTCCAAAGTTACGCACCTGCGATCAAAGCATAATTACACATGTATTCTTACTTGCATAAACACAGACTTCAAAGGGTTAACACAAGAGTGTGGGTACGTCAAGTTTGAATGACTCAGGTCTGCAGGTTAGTGGGGAGTTTATTGTTCACTTTCTATGGGGTGCGTTGAATACAGGTGCTTGTAATTGGGTTGAGGACATTGAATATTGTAACGGGAACAGGTTGGTAAGGGTGATGATTATGCATCTATTGTGATAGCGTTTTAAAAGGGTTCACATTTCTTAAGCAGGTAAAAAGAACCTTCTGAGAAGTAGACCAAGATTTATTAATACTTTTTCTTTACATCATAAAATCAATTTATAAATGTTATAGATTCCATAAAATCTTCCTATGAATTCACAATATATGTTCGCAATAAATTTTGCAGATCTTATCTAATCCTTCATATCTACCCTGAAGAAGCTTACAAATCTTAATCTCAGTTACGTTAAAAACGTTTATTATGTATATAGAAGTCCTCAGTGTTCAATACCTGTTCTATAGAATCCACAAATTAAAAACAGAATAGACTCACCAAATATAGAATGTACCTGTAAACTCAAAATCACATCTCTAACATTATGAAATTATTAATAATTCATATATTATCCGTTAAATACACGAATTGCATATCAAACAAGACCATTCGGTGCAAAGACGTGGAACAATAAAGTACTTCCAAGGAAGAAAACGCAGACGTAGGGAATTCAAGAGCGGTCAGTAGCAAGGAGTCAGTCCCCTTTTTTCCCTCCGTTTTCGGGGATAAATCTGAGAACGTGCGTGTCCAAGGAGAAGCAGGCACGACAATGCGCCCCGTTTCCATGGACTTAAATTCTCGACAATAGAAGAGAACCGGAGGTGCCCTTTGTCGGCGTCCGCCTCCGTGGAGTCGCGACGTTTACGGGTCTGCTCGGACCACCAACACGTGCCAACGGTCCTGGAACACGTGTTACAGACTTTCGCAACACTGGCTCATGTCCAGACTTCTGATGGTGCCACGATCCGAAGAGGTCGACTGTCAAGGACCCCTCGCTTCTGCGTACACTTGATCTTTTGGGGGAAACTTTATGTTCTTCTACGTGGGATTCCATGGATTCCCTGCTTCAGACGGAGTCAACCTTTTTCTCGGTGGATTTAATCGTTTTAATGACACTGTTGCTCGTTAACGACGGTCGTTTACTCGGATCGTGTGATTCTCGGAACGATTTTTCAAGTCTTTAGGTTTGAGTAAGTTATAAGCTATTTTCTAGCTGTTTATGGTTTCACTGATAGCCGCTGTGTTCGCTGCAGGAGATGTTCATGGGGTCTTTAGAGTATAAATATTGGACATCATCGGGATTTCTAAATTTTCATATTCTCGTATATTCAAATTTTTAAACTTAGAAATTCAGGAGGTTAGAAAGTTAGGGACTAAGAAATATGGAAGCTTAATTTGGGTTTTCAACTTTCGGCTTGTCAACTCAGGGACATAGTAATAAGAGGAATTAACGTACAAACACTTAATATCCGTGTTTCGACCCTCGCTTAAAACGTCTCTTTACACATTCGATCCACATAACGACCGTAAAACCGACCATCAAAGCACTTCAGAAAAACAAACGATAAACGCGAAAAAAACTACTAAAATTAAGATATTACACACATTTGTTCAAAAGCGTAGTAATTTAACGCGTCGATAAGATATCTCGATAATCCTCCCTTATCGATGCGGATCCTAACCCGTGGCTCGAGGAGAGATAGTCGGATAAGATATTTCCGTTTCTCGGGGTAAGTAATTAGGCTTGCACTGTTCATTAGCATAATAACTCTTTTACGTTGCCGGGATGTACGCTCGCTCGTGTACCGCTTTATCCCGTCGAATTGAAGCGCTGCCCTTCGCTCGTCCAGATATTCGGAGCAGTTTTGAAGCGCTGAAGGCAAGGGGAGGTGTCGAATAAATTGAGGTCGCGTGGGGCGGACATTTGCCGGAATGGAAGACCACACTCGCGTATTTCGTTCTACCCCCGGGCTTCTGGATCCAAGAAACTGCAGTCTGTTGCCCTGTTTGGCCCCTGGGGGTGGCTGAGAGAGTTGCTGCGTCGAGGGCGGTCTTGCCTTTGAACCGCTTCCATTTCCGTCTGAATTTTCCAGAAACGTTTTTATTTGCTCCAGCATCCTTCGCTCGTTAGGACTGTTCTGACAGACAACTTATTTGTTCTCTTTATTACAGACTGCTTGCTGCGATCGTTTCTTCATTGATAATATCTCTCTTCTTCGATGAGCAATTCTGTGTATTAGTAAAAGTTATAAGTTGAAAGTTATACATTGATCTTTAGGGAGACAGATGCAAAGTTACCTTTGATTAAACTTCATATGTGGAGAAGTATATGAAAATACACATGATGTTAGATACATTTAATGCAGGAGATGTTGCACTAGTGTTACCAAATGAATTTTTAAAATAATAATCACTTGACAATGACTATATAAAAATTGTTATTCAGTCTCAGAAATAAACTATCAATCCTACGTTATATCAAAGTGTGCACAAAATTAAAATCTCACAGAAGAGAATCAAAATACTATAATTCAAAATCTATAAAATTTGTATAATCTTTTAAAAGATGAAATAGTGCGGCAATAAAAATTCAGTCAAATTTCACTAATGTACTTTAGGGGAGTACCTAATGGAATCGTGATAAATTAATTTACACGAGCAGCCGTGGCGGGAAGCATGGCGGACAGGTCGGCATTTCGTGAGATCTATGACAGTTAATAACAAGCTCGAGGGGAACAATGCGAGAAGATCGATATCTGGATCGTGTGGGGCGGACGTCCGGCAGAACACAGGACCACACTGCCGCGATTCTTTTCCTTTTCCTACCCTGAAGCACCCGGCCCCGAAAACACTTCCTTCCAGTCGTTGGAAGAGTTGCAGACAGGGCGGTGACGTCCTTTCAAACGACGCCGTTTCGGTGAAAATTGCCGGGGCTCGGTTTTCCCGTCGAAGAATGAAAAAAACCGGAACCACCCCGACCATGTGCTCTACAGAAGGGAGAACTCTTCGACTTTAATTCTTTGGAAAATTCTTCGGGTACAGATGTTTAACAATTATCGTGTCTTTATTTTTGTTAGAACATAGTCAATGAAATTATGTTATATTATATAGTTCATACAAAGTAACAAGTGTTTCATATCACTACTTTGCTAACACCAATTGAAATATATTTTACTTTTGCAACTCCTAACTGCGCTTCTACTATACTTTTGCTCTCATACTTTCAAATATAACTTCCACGATAAATGTCTACCATAATTTGTGTATTAAAATCTGAAACAACAGCGAACAACATAACGTAAAACACTCCCCAGCACGAAAAGTACCAAGGGCCCAGGCTATTTACACAGTTGCTCGTTTACGGTGAAAAATGGATTTTTAATGGCATATAGCCGGCAAAGTTACGACATTCCCGGTTCAAGTTTCGAGTTTATTGTTTAATTAGTTCGGTGGACGGGTTCTTAACCGTGTCCTGTGTAGATAGTGTGGCCCCGATTCCGTTCCTCAAACGGCAGATAGTCCTACTGAACAAACTGTGAAAATATCCGCGCGTATGCGAGGCATCATAAAACGTTGCTGAAAGCCTGTATTCGAGTCGAACATTTGTTCCATGTTACCGGGCTGCTCTAAGAAAATAGACGTATTTTACCCGGCACATGTTATGCTCGTTTGTGAAGCAGCGTTGACTCGAGAACATCATCAAGATTCTCGTTCCACAGAAGATACGAAGAAAATCTTGACATGAAAAAATAACTTTCACTCTAAAAAAGGTACATTCAATCTAATTTTTGTAAATAACAATAAAAATTCACAGAGTAGTAATGATGGTGTATAAGTTAGCCATTTTCCATATTCTGGAAAGGACACAATTAGCCTGGGGACTGGTTCGTACCAGGAACCGCAAGGAAAAAACAGGTAGCTATTAGGCGAAGGAAGAGACGAAGACCATCGAATTAGATTCGAATCTATTCTGAACATACTAATTTGCTGAAACTGTCGTGAAATGGCCCATGACGGTTCCAGAAAGAGTGAGACGTTATTAGGCCAGCCGTCAATCAATTTCGTTTCAATCGGACATCTGTCCCAGGAAGTCCCTTTCACGGTCCATGAAGTCTGCCGCAACTGTGCGCGTGTGGTCTCGTTGAGTCTTAATTATCATCCAAACTGTATTAACGCTTTCAGGTCATTTATTTGTAAAAGTAACTTGTGAATGTAGAAATTTGCTAATAATACGATTGTAGCAATTTGATCTACATGCATACTTATATACATACTTTCTTTGATACTGCAACAATGTCCTTAGATTACAGTGCCCTATGATGATGCAGTACTTTCAGCACATCGTAATCATGTAAATGTGCCACTATAACAAGAGTCTACATTATACTAAGTATGTCACTCGAAGTCAAATTACCGTCGTAATATGGAAATCTGTTAAACTTCGAACACAAGTGATCTTCCTAATGACTCCGTCCCACGTATCCCAAAACTGAAGTAAAAAACGTAGTCCCCATCAGCTAAGAATAGAAGTGTCCAAATCCTTGTCGCGGTATAATTTGCGATGCAAATTCGATTATAATTGATTCCTCTGTTTCTGTTAGGCAGTCAGCTTCCAACGTACGGATCCACATGGAGGAAGGCAACAAGATGAGTGGTGTAAGCCGCCTATCGCACTGCGTTATTCTCTTCTGGATACACCTGCCGTCTTCCCACGTGAGCATGGTACCTCCTCGTCATCCGTTCTGCGACGGAAAAAGGAGCACACGAAGAAAGCGGGAGAAAGAGAGAGAGAAAGTAAGAAGATCGGAGGACCTCGATCAGTGGCCCCGATAAAGGCACGAACCATTAGATAGACATCTCTAAGGGGTACACGAGGATGTTCGATATAATAAACGAACGAGCAGGACCGAATCGAGCGGGACAAGTTCGAGGACAGCATTCAGCGTCAATCAGGGAAAGTGATTTCAAAAGGCGGTTGCTCGATGGTGTTGCGGTGAATACCACATTGGGAAATCGAATACTCGGTGTACTTTGCCCGGGGCTCGATTACCTTGGCTGCTTTAAATTATAAAACCAATTTCCGTCGAAGGGAATGAGGTCGTGCCGGGGTCACCGTGCATAATGAGGACCCATCCGGATGCTGCACCCTGCTTTTCTTCCCTTAGCCCATTAAGTTCCCTAAGAACTTTTTCGCTAATGCGTTCTGCTGCTTTTGTTCGATCGGATTTTTTATAATGAGATCTGGGGAAAATTTGGGGAACGGGGGTGACATTTGTGAATTTAGGAAATTGAGGAGTTCAGAATTTAGGGGGTTTGGGGTTTAGAAATTTGAGGATTTTTATTTTTAGAAATATCGAAATTTGAGTTTCTGAAGAATTGGGAATTTGAGGTTTAGGGATTTGGAAGTTTAGAGATCTCGAAATTTAAAATTTATGTGTTTGAAAATGTGAGAATATACGAATATAGATATGTAGGAATGCGTTTCTATAAATTGAAGTTTCTGAAAATTTATAGATTTGACAATTTGAGAATTCGAATGGTGAGAATATGAGGCTCCACGTTTATTTAAGGTTCTCTCAGATAATTTACGTGTATTTAATTCAGGAAGGCGTTAAATCACGTCCATGTGATGGATGCTCTTATGTTTCCACTGTTAGAAAAATCAACACGTTCTCGCAAGTAATCAGATTCATAAATACATATTCATTAGTACGTATTTCTCGTGTGAAGTACAACGGCAAGCAGTGTTTCTATGTCCTAGAAGACGGTGTAGGAAGCTCCTTAAGCTTCGAGGTTTAATTCGACTGTCTGCGGTTCAAATATTTAACATGGTACTTCATGAATACCGAAGGAAGTGTACAAACTCTCTTCATTAAAAATACAATAATCATCTCGATTTGCATTTTGACTAAAAATATAATAATCACCTTGATCTTCAAGCTGTTCTAACAAACTAAATAAAAACAATAACGTAAATAATTCATAAAATACCTGAATCATGAATGTACAAATTGTATAATTTTCAAATTTTATTCTGCAAATGCTCCCGTGATTTGTTTAAGTATCTTAATTTTATAGCCTCTACCACTCGTGTGATTCATGAAATATAATCTAAACGTAAAATGGAGCAATATTTCAAAAGCTCTCGAAAGCAGGTGCACATCCCTCGCGAAGTACTCGAATGACCAAGCCCTTTTCTGCAGTTTATGGATCGTGCTTAAATGTTTCATCGGATGACAATTAATTAATCGTCCACGTTGTTCGACTGGTAGCAAGCTTTAAAGCCAGTTGCTTTTGTTTCGAGCTGGTCGAATGATTCAAAGTCCTCCGTTTGAAAAGACAAGTCGCCGAGCGGTTGCACGCTTCTCCCGATGACTCAGTGAACGCAATGCCGCGCGGCAGCTATTAAATGGCAGTACGCTCATAAATATAAATCATACGGAATTGTCTTGTTGTTCCTCGATGCTTCTGTCGGCCACGACCCTGGGAAACAGCTGTCCTCCTAACCGGCCTGTGTCTGACAATGCCACCAAATTTGGTCTCGCGAATGTTGCAGGGATTACTGCTCGCGTGTTCCTTCTGTGTTTCGAGGGCTCACCGACTCGCGTACGGGATTTCTTCGTCGTTTATTCGACCCTGTTCTCGATATGCGTCCGGTGAGAGCGATTTCTTGCGAGGGATTCCCGCGGAGAACGAGACGGTGTTCAGATTTATCGATCACTTTGTATCGTAATTATGATCAACGGTGAAAGTGAAATTTAATTGGTTCGAGCGAAAATTGAAATATTTTGTTACACGTAGAGTATCGATTCTTAGCTTATTGTAACCGAACTTGAAGTAGGACTTATAGAATCGTGATATTCATTTTTATAGAATCATAACATTTATAATATATCATATTCATTGAAAAATCTTAAAATCCCAGAATTCCAAAATTGCAAAGTCCAAAATTTGAGCGTCCGAGTCTCCTAGAACGCCCAAAGTCCAAAACTCTGCCAATTTCGAAACTCCAAAGGAGCAAAATCGCAAAATTCTAAAGTCCAACGGTGTAGTCGTTTCTGGCGACCCTCTCGTTTATAATATTTCGTCCCTCGTTGCCTTCATCGGTCTTCAAAACGCTGGAATACGAGGCATACAGACCGATCGAATCATAAAGTCTCGAAGCAGAAGTTGTCGATAAATCATCGTGTTCTGCGGTCACAGCAGCAGCAGCACCAACAGCAGCAGCGTCTAGCAGCCGTAATTGACTAGCCAGACAGACGAATTTATCGGGTCGATTTTGACAGGGATTCCAGTTGCAGTCGGACAGCGATCGTGGCGCGAGGTCTCGCGCCATAAAATATTTGGCACGGCACAGCGCAGAGAAGAGGGACATATAAATATTCATGGCGCATCCCGCGATAAAAATCGACGGTTTCCTGTCCAACAGGATTTTTCGGTGATCGATAATTTTTGACTTGCCTATTTCGAGGATCCGTCTTGTCTCCCCTCATTTTTTCTTCTTCTTCGCAACGGCAACGTAATTACTTGTCGAAGCAGTCGGTTGACCGTTGCTTGATCGTCGATCAAAATTGCTGTTTCGGTGGCATAGGATATCTAATTATCGGATTGGACATGGCGAGCCTGTTAAGCGGCAAACGGTCCACACGACCTACAATCGCGTTTTTAATTAACTTTTTGTGTGTCGCTTGCACGGAGGAGCGATCGCTCGATTTCGGCGTATCTCGGACAACGGTGAATAATAGCTGGAATAATCGAGAAATAATGAAAAGCGATGGCAACGACAGATTGGTTTCTAAGAGGATCATAATCGTTGATTGTATCTTAGGGCCTCGAACACGTGTAATTTTCAGTTAGATTCATTTTAGCCAATGGTTGCATTTGTCAAGAAATTATTATTAGGCTGTCACGTAATAAATGACCAATTTGAAAATGACACTATTACGAAGTCAATTTAAGAATGCTTATAAATTATTTATCAATTTTTTTTAGTGTAACGTTGATTATAATAATGAATGAACTTCGGAGACATAAATCTAATAGATTATAATTATATCTGTTTAGGACTTCGAGTTTAATAAAACTGACTATACATCGATTCATCGGTACTTTTTACATAAAACGGTTGACTAATACTGGCATCAAACAAAAATGCTTCGAACTTTTTACGAAACGCTTCGATGCAATATAGTGTACGTACTGGTACTATTAATGTGTCATTAATTTCTGTCACGTTCAGAATATATCAAAATTTATCATATATCGAATAAATTAACCCTCTCCAGAAATACTTCTGCGCAACATCGCCGAATAAGAAGATATTTCAGACGCACAAACTCTTCAAGTACAGTGATTAATTCCTCAATCTTTATCCACTCACCCTTCAGCACGACGCCATAACAAGCTATTTTCCATGGAGATAGATCATTGTCTCACCCTGATCGTTATTACACGGTTATGTTCTACAAGAGGCGTGTTTTAATTACGAGGACGGGTTTAAATCGCAAGCAACAGGCCAAAAGAATATCAAGATATCATCTTAGCCATACGAATCGGCTACATAAATTTCACCAATGTTGCTGGACGTTGTTAATCGATTCGTTCTATCATCGAGCCACCTTAGTTCTCGATCGAGGAGCAACCCTAATCTCCGAGGATCATATTGCATCCGTGTCCTCATATGCATTTTAATCGAAGTATTTTTCAAGATTTTTCGAAACCCGTCTCTAATGTAGATCCTTGTCCTATAACGACAGCCTTGTTCTATGCATAGCATAGAACGCTATGGGACTAATAAAAATTCGACTCTCGTTCAAGAAATCGATGCATCCAGACGTATAATCAGGACCCATGTCCGAGAATAGTGTAGCGGCTAGAGAGACAGATCTGTCTGAAAATTTAAATTGGCCTAGACTGGTCGTAGGTTCCCATGGTGCGAATACGTGGATTAGCCTACTGTTCGTCACGAACTAACCGGTGATTATCCGGCAGGGATTCGAGCCACCGAAAAATTACTACAGTAGAAGAGTCCTACTTGCATCGTTGATTATAGTGATGGAGATTAACACCGGCAGATCAAAGATAAAAATGTTGTTTATGAGGTAGTTGGGTTTTTAACGTCTGATTTGGGATTCATTGATTCTAAGATTTGGCATTTTATTACTAGATATTATTAGAGATTGGAATTCGGATTGGAATTTCAGACTCTATAATTCTACGCGGTATGATTCGACGCATTGCGATTCCACGCGTTATATTCTTACGCGGAATAATTCCACGCGCTGCAATTCTATGTCCCGTAATTCCACGCGCTGTAATTTTATGGATTGTATTTCGCACTATAAATTCTACGCATGCTATTTTCTAGCCGACGTAATTCTACGCGCCATAATTTCACGCGTTGTTTTTCTACGCGTCGAATAACTACATCCCGTAATTCCACGCGCCGTAATTCTACGCGTCGTAATTCCACGCGCCGTAATTTCACGGATTGTATTTCTACGCACTATAATTCTATGCGTCGAAATTCTACGCGTCATAATGCTATGCGTTGCGTTGGTACGCGTCGAATTTCTACAACCCGTAATTCTACACGTCGCAATTCCACGCACAGTAATTCCACGTATCGTATATCTACGCGCCATCATTCTACGCTCTGTAATTTAACGCGTTGTACTTTCCACGCGTCATAATACCACTCCCTGTAATGCTGCGCGTTGCAGCTCTACGTACCGGACTTCTACATCCCGTAAGTCCACGCGCCGTAATTTCGCGCGCTGTATTCTACGCTCTCTAATTCTATGCACCATATTTTCTGCGCGCCGTAATTCCACGCGTTCGTAATTCAAGAGTTGGTCTCTCTTTTCCACCCTCTCGAAAATAGTATATTATAAACGAAAGCACGACGAAGAGAACGGGCAGCAAATCCTTGGCACGTACGATACGTTTTTATCGTGTCCAACAATTCCGTGGACTTATCGGTCTCTCGGTCGCGTTAAGCGTCGCGAGAATTTATACCGCCTCGCGTCAGATCTTTAGGTGTGTATAGCCGAGCCAAGAGTTCCCGCGACCTCCGTTATAATTCATTCGTTTGGGCGTCCGCCAAAGTCGTACGTTTGCGGCCACGCTCGCCACGGTGCCTCTCTCTACGCAGAAAAACGAATTAGCCCCGGGTACCGGTGCCAAACATCGCGTGGCGGCTTGCACTCACTTACGCACGTGCGTGGGCGCCTTCTGGCGCCAATAATAACCGGCGATCGTCACTCTCTTTCGGGGTGAAAGCCGCTTTGAGCCGGCACGAAACGCGCCACCGACTGATGCATCGCCTTCGTGAACGTTTCCCATGACGAATTCGTATAAATAGTCACTGCTCGGGCTACGCTCGAATCGTGAGCGTGCGCTACCCAACAGATCCACGCTCTTCCTGTTTCGCAAATTATCCGAGCGAGTGTGTGAAACGCGTCGCATCGGATCCGCAAGGCGCGCCCGACGGTGCTGAAACGAACGAGACCGGGCTCGTTAAACGACACGATTTTTGCAATTAAAATGTTTCCGCTTCACGATTATATATTGCTGTGGATGCTGGGTCGTATCGACCCCACTTCGGAAGGTTTGTATAATTATTTTTGAACAGGTAGTCTTATATGAGCGTTTTGTTACTTTGTTATTGTGCTATTTTTGTATGCTGTTATGATGCACTTAATTAGTTTGTATTCTTAGTTTGTTATTGAACTTTTATTCCGGGTTGTGAAACCACAGCCTCGGTTCGAAAAAAAATCGAAATATAATAAAAAATCATATTACTTCAGATGATCAAGATGTGAATCGTTCCAAGTATTTGTAAGCAGACAAAATAATTGAAATCTTTGAAATAATCCTTCGCACCCATATACTTTTCATTTTGTATTAGTTCCAAAAAGTGTTCGCGAAAGAGCGGCAATGTTCTCGAAGCTCCTACATCAGTTACAAGAAAAATACTACCGTTTGACGTCGACCATACATCTTGCGATTCGCATAAGTCTCGCAAGAGCATCTCGAGAAAATAAACGTTCCCCGATCTCTCGCGCGATTCATCCAGCATCAAAGCGCATTCGACAAATATTTTCCCGCTCGGCGGGCAATTAAAAAAGAACCCGGTCCGCGAGCACAAGTCGTACACGAGTGTGCACTCGTGTGCTTTCGAGCCCGGGAGCCAGCGTCTGACGATAAAAAGAAAACAAACGGTGAATCGACTTCAAACGGCTTGGCAACGCGTCGCGGCGTCGTTTCGTAATCTCAAATTGAAAGCGACAAAATAAATAAATGCATCGATCATTAGCGGAGCGAGCAAACCGCGCCTAGCGGTGCCCGCGCGTGCACGAGCGTAGGCGCTCTCCTACGAGCGCGTGTGGGCCTCGAGTGCGTGTCCGGCGCGCGTGTGCGTGCCAGCTCGAGCGTGTGCGAGCAGACGTCGGGGAACGAGAGAGCGTGGAGTGCCGTGGGACACGGTCGACGAAGGTGGAGGAGTAGGCAGAGAAGGAGAAAGAGGAGGTGGGAGAGAAAGAGAGAAAGAGGTTCAACAGCTCAGTCCCACGCGACGGCTCGTGGCTCCTCGTGGCCGACGCGCGTCGCGCCGCACCGCGTCGCACAGCGTCGCGTCGTCGCGTCGCCCTTTGTCGGGGATTGATAGCGAAATCGAGGATAAGTCGGATTGCGAGCGTGCCGTTCCCTTATCGATCGCTATTGCGCCAGGAACGCGACGGAGATGTTAATTCTTTCGGATCGATCTCTCTGATAACGACATACCGGTGTGAGCTCTTTGCTTTTTCATCTTTTTATTATGCCACTCAATTTTTACCTTTTTCTTTCTTATCGATAGCCAACGATAAATCGATAGCATCGTTTAAGATAATGACTAGAACGTAATGGAGACCTCTCTTGAGCAATGTACTGCCCAGAGCTGGAAAGATTGCATGTGGATCTGATTAGTAGCCTTCATGACTCTGCGATGTCTATAGCCACACATGCACTGTCGATCCAATTATTATTGGTTGTCATAACTACTTGCATCACGGCACTAAAGGTGGGAATAAGATGAGCTACATTATTTACAGCTCTTATAATTGCGAGTAAAAGTTTCTGAACGATATCGATTCTTACATTTAATGTCTTTCGTTTGCAAGTACAAATTTAATTATGTACATGGACACTGAATGAACTGTAAACGATACGGAAATCGGTATCGGAAAATTTTGTCCGCAGTTATTGACAATTTTTTTAGAGTTCTCAATATTTTATTGACAACATCTATAAATATTCTCTCATCTGTAAATATCCTGAGATCGTCTGAGAACTTCATTGAAGATATTTGTACCATTCTATTCATTCTTGCTCAAACTTCAAGTTCAACTGAAGCTACCTAACCAGGTACAAAATATCACTAAAATCCATTCATCTCTACCCTCACTTAAATTCTATATAATTCTCCCTCGTGTTAAATAAGAGTACTCTGATTTGAATAATAATCTTGACCACTAGATTAGGTTATGTTTTATCAGTTAGGTCTGTTAGGTGAAGATGGTTTGATTATCACGTTACATTAAGGTGTAAAATGAAGTAGTCAGACTTAAACTTGTACACTGAAAACTTGTAAACTTATAATTCAAGTAAATTAGTTTAAGATAGGTCACAGCTTATGTTATAATGACAACTTGCACATTACTAAGATGGCTGCTTTTATGTTACCAAAGATTATTTGTATATCACTAAACTTGTATATCACTGAAATGGCTACTTGTCTCAAGACTTGATTTTGAATTCGCATAAAATTCAAAGCGACTTGATGCCCGAGCATGATTAAAAACTTGCAGGAAGGAGTTTCGAATATCCATCACTAGATGTAGGTGTTTTCAAAACGATCTTCACACTGATACGCACCGAGTTCCGATAGTGTACAGGATTTATGTTCAATGAAGATTTGACTGGAAGAATCGAAAACGAAACTCATTTTGCTTGAATAGATCGCAAAGATAGATCATCGTTTCTGCCGTAGTCTTTCTTGGAAGCACAATGGAACATAAATCAGATACAATCGATCACACGATGGATCATGATCAGAAATCTGCGTACGCCGATAAGATTGAAGTGATAATATATAAGATTGTCGAATAAAGACGAATTACAATCGTGATCGCAAATGTCTGTAATAAGAACGGTAAAAATATTAATCTTCCGTACTGAAAGTGACACGAGGAAGTAAACCATATAACTGATGATGGGTTCCGTGTTACAGCGATTCAACCTTCGAAGCATTTATCTTCGATCAAGGTTTCAAATTTTAAAGTAACTTCATAAACTCTTCGGTAATTTGCAAATTCAGTATGTACAGAAGTGTGAAATTTTCAGTAATCACAGCCAAGTATTTACACAATACTGCAAACGCTTTCTTCAAAAGTAATCACTCGTTCCCATAAATCCCTCGCAAACGACCCACACCCAATCCCACGAAAATCACCAAATCTCGAACACACCCTAAACACCGAGTTCCCACAGAAGCAGCGTTACCCAATACGAGGATCGCGCGAAAAGGAGAGCCCACGTTTCCTGAAAACCCACGATGTGTCCACGCGTGTGTGACACTCGAGGCTCACGCAACCGCGACAGTACCAGAAACTGACTCGCGCTTCGAATTAATGCAAAGCAACGCGAGAAAAAAGAAGAAGAATAAACGTGAACGTTTTAAGTGGCTCGTGGGAGAGTGGAAATGAACAGGCCGGCTTCGTATCCTCCCATGGCGTCGCGTTGACGGAGAGAAAGGGAAAAGTACACGGTGGGAAACGATCGTAAGGTCGCGTGGTTTATGCGTCGCGACGGTGCCTTAACCTCGTCAAGCATTTAAATGGAAAGTTAAGGTAAACGCGCCAATTAAGGTCGCGTTCGGCATGGTTCGCATGTCGGCACGGTTGCATCAAAGGCTACCGGCTGGAATTCGCTTTACCACGCTTCAACGTTTTCTCCACAGTCACCACGATGGATCGTCCGGATCGATGTAACGGAGAGGCCAGCCTGTCGATCAATCGCGAAAGAATGAATCGCGGGGCACGCTCGATTTCGTTCAACCGGATCGAACGATCATTTTCTTTTATTTCGCCGATCGATCGTTTTCGAGCACCTGGCGATCCCGACGCGACGATTTTCGATGCTTAAGCTCGTTTTCGGCAGATAAAAAACTTACACGTGTCGGTTCGCCAAAATGGAATTTACGCAGCGAATTTGATAACATCGAGAAATCACGTTTTCAGATATTCCACAAACTTTAGGACGTCCTGGTAGAATTTTTATCTACTCACGTGATATGTATAATTTAAAATGTGATCATAGAGATTAAGTTGATATGCGTATCGGTTATCTTCAGGTCGCAAATTTTTCATGTGATCACCATATAACGTACTTATATCGTTTTACGTTAAAATACCGTGTATTCTGTTAGGTCACACATTTATCGTGTATCGTCATCTTCAACGATTAAAATAAAATCATTACAATAGTGTTGTTCTTTCAAAGCACTTGTGCATAAGGAAACTTGAACTAATTCGACATAATTGAGAGAGTTACGTAATAAAACTTTTGAAGGGATTATTATATTTTGAAATTCACAATGCGGAGTTTATTCACCCACAGCAGATGTTGTTTTAAGTGCTAAATTCGTTTCGGGCTGTTTAAACAATTGCAAGGCCGTCGGTATTACTTTATTTTCTTGAAATATTTGATTCTTTATGAGCATACTTTTATGTAGTTTAGTCTACGCAAAAGTCAGATTGTCATAAACCATCCTCGACTGTCTGGAGCTTGTTCCATGAATATCTTGCGTTATTTACAATTTTGTATTTGGTCTTTTTAACTTGCGACAAAAAGCTACTAATACTGTCATTTTTAAATATCTACGAAAGATCATATTCAAGTTCAATTATATTACTTAGTGTTAATATAAATATTTATGCAACCAGGAGGGTATCAAAACCAATATATACGTGTTAGTTATATCAATTAATAACGAGTGAGTCTCATGACATAAAATCTTATGAATCAGAAAGGTAAAGCAGGCTGTGATTCCATACGTCCATATTTAATTCGTTGACTGTCACGGTGGTCGGCAGCTGCCATGACTGGCGCTACAAACTCAGCTAAATTAATTATTCAAATGAAAGACAAACAAAAGTACTTACTGAGTACATTCAATATTGAGTCAGTGATATATATTAACGAATTAAAAAATGAAGTTGACAAATTAACTGTTCATATCCTTAAGTCATCCTTAACGACAGTTTCATATGCACAAGCCCAGAATACAAGTATATTTTTATTCTTATTGGCTTGAATCATAATCAAGTATTGATTTCCTGCTTCATTGTTACAGATTTATTCGTTACCAATGATATTCGTTTGATACAGTAGTTGACTTAATAATTTACATTAGACTGTGATCACATCAATTTTTCCTGCATATGACACTTAATAAGACTTAACAAAACCGTATAGAAAAAACTCGTATGGGATCTAAAAGTTGATTTTACAGAAGGATACACAAACGAAACAACAGCTGATAAAGGAAGGAGAAAATAATTTTCGCAATGGGAAATTAATTAAGAACGCGTACGAGTTCGTTACTCCTGAAAGGTTCAAGGCTCGTACGTGCTCCGGTACTCCATTTAAATCAAGCTTTTCCCTAATATCCTCGTTTTCGAATCGGGGCACGCCTAACGCTCATTGTCTTACGCTTCCATCCGGGACTTCTAAACACCGGTCGGCCTCGAGAAATCGCGGTTCAGAAACGTCCGTTCCACGAAGTTACGTGCGTGGCCGCCGCCACGCCGCGCGAACGTGTTAAGTGTTAATTCAGCTGAATCAATATACACGCGGCGTGGAATTTTGAATCAGATTCGCGCCACGCGTGCGTGGGCGCATCCCCGCAGGAAATAGCGGCCGCGAGCCAGCCTTGAGCGGTGAAACGGACGCGGTCGGTGACACAAAGAGACGTCGCCGGGCTCGTATGATTTATTATCGATTTCCCAGCACGATAACAGCCGCACGAGTGTCGTTGCCTGCGCGCGACCGCGTTTCTTAACACGTTCGCTGCCGCTCTGAAAATGGACGCTCCTGGTAGCGTTGCGAGACACAGCCATCGATCTCCTTATTTAACCCTCGAATTCTATGCCGTATGTTTATTATATTGTATGTATATTCTACTATAGTACTATTTTGTATACTAATTTTATTAGAGTACAATTGTATGTATGTTATATTAAATTACAGCTCTATGTTCTAATTTCATTATAGTACAAATGATATCCTTATTTAACCCTCGAATTTTATGCTGAATATTTATTGTGTTGTATGTATATTATACTATAGTACTATTTTGTATGTTAATTTTATTATAGTATAATTGCATGTATGTTATATTAAACTACAGTTCTATGTGCTAATTTCATTATACTACAATGTGTGTATTAATTGTAGTATAATTGTGTGTATTCAATTACGAATATAATTATATGTATCAATTTTATTATAGCGCATTTGTATATTAATTGTATTTTAGTACTGTAGCTTTGGATGAGCAATGACTCTCGTTGAGAAACACTGTTTACGTATTTGAATTGGAGATACAGACACCATGGAGTAAATGGATCTCATGATTAGTCCTATAGACTTGGATAACAAATCTGTTGCAATTTGTTTGCTAGATTTTTCAATCTTCATACAATTTACAAAGAGAACCGACGAAAACGAGAATCTAATTATTAGATTCTTTAATTATGCTCACTGATGCTCACATCACTTGATATACGCAAGTTTACTTCATTTTTAATTATACGACGAATTAACATTCGATGCACATTTGATGATTTAACATTTGAGTCATCGACGACTGCGATGGCAGCCAAAGTGTTAATACGATCACTGGCGCAGTGAAAATGGACATGAGTGGTAAGACACGCTGCTCGAAGGCGCACACAACTTGTTCGTAACAATTTTAAGTAGTTACACGTTGTAATATTAGTGAATAGAAATTTATTATGTACTCATGTGACAGAGGATTTTTATATATTTATAGCATACTAAATGTGTGAAAAATAAAGTGTCTAGTCCAGTTATCATGAGTTCAACAGAAGTCAATGATATTAATATTGAATTATTGAAATGCAATCTGACAATCTCGTGTGGCTACATGTTCTATAGTTCTATTTCCCTTTACGTTATTAGTCAGTACCTTCTGTATAACAAATATTGTTCTACTATTGGCCCAGTGTTGCATATCATTCATATCCCTATACACTAAAGTACGTAAACTATTACAACCACCGTATAAAACTACGATTTTTCCGTAAAAATAATTTGAACCAAAAGAATTCTATTTCCATAGACCCTGTTTCGCAAACTGTACACGACCGAAATCAACGCCATGTGAAATCTACATTCGCGCGGGCTTAACGTGTATGCATCGTTTTAAAATTCCGCGAAACGTGAGCAAACGTTTCAGAAAATCGGTCGGGTATCAATCAGCGAAGAACGGCGACACCTAGGCAGTGTGCGATAACGGTTATCACCGGATCGCGCAAACACTCCGGTGCCGTCGGTGTCGTCGCTTTATCTGCTGGGTCGTGGTGGCACGTGACGGCGCAAAAACAAGAGCGCCTTTCGTTATCTGCGCGACGCGGCGCGGTGCGTTGCGACGCGTCGTTTAAAAAAGGAAAAAAAAATGGACGAACGAAAAAATATACCCCTCGGTATATTTCACAATCAATGGACGGCTGGCTGTCGCGACCGTACCGAGACCGTTTTCAATTTATCCCCGCCGATCAAATTACAATTCCGAGAGGGAATAAACTCGTCGCTGACGGCGTCGCGATGCAATCCGCCTCGCGAGAGGAGGCGGAGAGTGCTCCTCGCCGTGAGGGCCGTTTTAGATTCTGCCTAGTAACACGCTCATAGTGTGAAACATAGGCGAAATCACAACACGAATAAAATCAAAATTCTTGTTTCATTGGATTACGCTCTTTCATATGGCAAAGGTGAAAATATCCTGAAAGATATTTAGCATTTTTTAAGAAATGTTACTTTATTTTGTATGGTATTTTCAACTATTGAGAACATTATCAGGTGCAAGAGGTATATTAAACTACGAAATAATTTTCACTGATGTTTTACATTGTGTATTGCAAGGAAAGGTATACATTCTGATATTGAAATTTATACATGCTAATTTAGCATTGGTTTTGAACAGTTCCATCTTAAAATACATCTTGAGTGACCCTTGTCACTCGACACTTTTCTGTAAAGCAGTTAACGAACCCCATAACGTATCTATTTATCTACACAATTAACGATAATACAGATTTTCTTCGAATTCAGATTAAATTTAGATTGAAATTGTACTGAAAGTAGAGGTAATGACGAATTACCGACAAAGAGGATAATGTTCTTAAATGATAATAGTAATGAATGAAAAAGTGTCGAGGGTAAAAATGATCGAATTTCCAGCGTTTCTTGGGATCCAGCAAGTAAACGCGGCGATCCGTGTAAATAAATGATTTCGTATTAACAATTGGCGGTTCAATGGGTTTGCCGAGGCTCGTAAATCAGCCGCATTTGTTAGCGGCCGCGCTTCGGCAGCGACGTTGAAAAATGCCTACCGGGGCCCAATCGGCCGGCAATATTTCAATATTAGTTTAGCCATTGTGCTTCGTTCAGCGAAGTGGCCTTCGCGAGAGCGAGTCGAGCAGAGCGCGTAGCTTTCGTACGCGTCTCGGGGCTCGGTGTTTGCCGTCGCGATTACGACCAATATTTTCGCGACCACGAAACCGAGTCAACGCTCGACCGTGACGTAACGAAAATATTTGCCTGGCTTCCTGCTCGGCCGTGATAAAGTGCCTTTTCCGGCCACCATGCTGCGAGCTTTTTTCAAATTTACGTTCCATCGATCCTGGCTATCGTGAACCACCAGGATCTGGTTGCACCCGCTGCAAACGAACGACAGCTTTTCATCTAAATATTGTTTTGGGAGATTTTGCTTTTAATCCTTTAATTCGACAATTTTCGAATCTTCTGATATTCTCTTTGCGTACTTTCAAATTTTATTTTTAGGGTATTAAACTCTTGGATTTGGAAATTAGCGAATTTTTCAATTAGACAGTATCATGATATACCGATGCTCCAATAGCTCTAGTCTTCAAACTTCCAAATTTCCCAATATCCGAAATTCTCAAATACCCAAATTCCCACATTCCCAAGTTTCTAATTCCCCAAATTCTCACGTTTCCAAATTTCTGAATCTCCAAATTCCTAAATCCCCAAATTCCCACGTTCCCAAATTTCTAAATCCCCAAATTCCCACATCCCCAAATCTTCACATTCCCAATTTCCCACTACTTTAAATCTCCAAATTCCCAAATTCCCAACTATCCTATCACCCAAAATCTCCAAATTTCCCAATATTCCAAGTCCCCAAACATCCAAATTTCCCATCATCCCTTTCCGAGCACATCACCACGAAATCTCAGCACAATCGTACCATTTCCATATATGTAGCACGTAATTGGCCATATTTCGAGCATTCCAAGAGAGAAACGCGATCCCATTCACGCATACCGTTGATCTTTTGTCTCTCCCTCGTCGTTGGCCGCTGATGCAAGCCTTCAATCACGGCAGCTTTTTTTGCCGGCTCGTTCGGCGACCGGTTCCCGCCAAAATCGGATTCAAATCGGGGATTAACCCGGCGCAAAGTTTGTAACTCTTTGTGACGCACGGCGTTGCGTTTACCACGGTTCCTTTGTTCCTTGAAACGCAGGACCTCCTCGAAACGAGCTCCTCCTTCTCGTATGTCTCTCATTCTGTCGAATGAAAATGCTCGTTAAAGGGTACCACGAGCTGATGGACACGTGTAGTCATTGATGGATGAGGGGAGCCTTCGAACCGATTGCTTCGAATTAACGCGACCCGTGACGAGCAGAACTCGCTTCGATCCTTTGCCTCGCCGAGGATTATTGGCTGTGGGAGGATGATGTGTGTGGAGCGTGTCGTTTCGATGGTAACGGTTCGGTAACTTGATAACGCCCAAGGGAAAATTCTGACTGCGGGTTAAAATTGCGGGACCTCTTCCTTTTTTATTTATTCAACGTACCAGCTTAACTATTTGTGACTGGTACTGTAAGTACACTTCCCGTGGAACCAGTATCTCTTCAATTTCATTTTGGAACGAAGATGAACTTGGAAGTTTAAACTATCAGACAAAAACTAAATAACTAGTATAAAATTTAAACATATGTCTTTATTGATAATGCTTACAATTGCGATTGAATTAACAATCTGTATGTTTTGTATGGTGCTAAGTAATATCTGATGCTAAAAAATAATTGAAACCTACATAAAGCTGTACATACACTCTGGTAGTGTCTCTCTAACATATGATTCTTTAAGTTCTATTCTTTGTATCAGAATGAAATTTGTACCTATACATTTCAAATGGTTGGACCTAGCTTCAATAGATGAATGTTCATCACATACCTTCTACACCTCAGCTAACATTTTTCAAAAGCGACCAATATTATCCATGACCAATCTCCCTGATTGTACTCGACAATTATTCCACAAAGAGTGCGAAGATTTTGAAGAATATTAGCAATGTAGAAAAAGTAAAGGTTACGAAAGCGTAGACGATCGAGCGTACGAGAATTCCGCTCACGCATGTCGCATGAAATTATGCATCTCGCATTTTTTCCCGTCGGGCCGACAATACGGTCGCATTCGTCCCCGGATGCCATTTGTGGAAAAGCCACGCAATTATCCGCCGGCAAATCTGAACGGCAGCTGTGTAGTCCAAGTTTGGTCCCTTCCACCTTCTCGCTCTAACTTTGATCTGGGTCTGACCACGATCCTCGTTCTCCTTCTTTTCAGAACCTTTCTTCTCGATCGTCTTTGCTACGATACGCTTTGCTCTGCCTCTGCTCGGCTCGCGTGCGGTCTCTCGCGGCAATCTTCGTTTCATTTAAGGCGGTTGATGTCTTAATTGGACGGCTCGTTCACCTTGAACAGGGATCTCTACGCGTGCTGGGCAAGGACGCGGTTTTCGCGCGAGCTTCTAATCGATCACGCTTACAAACGAGGGTTGCGCGATAACGATTGCGACACGATATCTCGATTCCATAAAAATTTGGTAATCGTGATGGCCACCGGACAGTAGCTAATTTGATTAACTCCGAGAGTATTTTTGAACGAATGATTGTCTAAGGATCCTCGAAACACTTTGAGGAAATAATCGTGGACAAATGTTTTCCAATTTATGTCAGACGAAGTGTAAAAGATACATTGCGATCTCGAGTTAATACCATAAAATTACCAAAGATCCTATCTTTACTCTGCGCGATAGCAGAATTTTACCAGAGCCGATGATTGATTGTTCTAGAAGAAAAAAGTTCCATTGTTTGTAGTGACGCGTAGTATGCGAAATTTCTTAGCAAACACCGTACAAGATAGCCAAGATCTCATCACGAGGTCGTTGTGACAAAACGTGTATCATTTTTATTAGCATCGTTCTTTACCATTAGTCTGTCTATGTCAATTTCTTCCATCGAGTTCAAACGGTGTATGCAATCTTTCAACATTTTTCAACACTACTCTTCTATAATATAATTCACTATTTATTTCATGTATCGTATTTAAATTACGTTAAATATTCAATAAGATCACGATGCAATTTCGAACTTGTAATTTATATTATCATCGCATTTTACATCATCGCAACGTTCTTCTCTTTAATTTTTATATTAATATGATGGCCAAAATGACATTCGAGTACGCCTCGCTTTCGCCAAACAATTACAATAATTATATGCATTTAAACGATTAATTGTCACAGGTGATACAGGTCCAAAATGAATTAAAAAGAAGCAAAAGATCGAAATTTAAAATATTTAAATTGCGTTTCGGCGAGACACCGTTCGAAAGCGGAGAAACGTCAAGCTGTCCTCGCGTTTAATGGCACCGGGCCATTTCTGGTACCCCGAGAATCGTCTCGTGTCGAACACAATAGACGATGTCGGTACCGGGAATACATTGAACAGAAAGAAGGTGAAAAGAGAGGAAAAAGTGTAGAGAAACGTAGCTCATTTCGCGCTGGACAGCCGACGACGCCCAGTCTGGGTCGAGTTATTTCAGACGAGCTGGCGTTTCGTGATGCTCTCTTGCCTTCGTAACCGTACATTTAGCTTCGAACGTGGACAGCTAGACAGGTACAGAGAGAATAAGCGGACCGGTTTAATATAGATATACTGCTTAATTAGCAGTTTGCTGGTCGCTTTACTTTTTGAGATTTACGATGTGAACGTATTCGGTCCGGTTCCTGTGCGTTCCGCGCGTTCTATTAGCTCCGTATGCGGTTCAACGGTTTGTTAATTATCGCTTAACACGAGAAACTGCGTATGCAGATAATCGAATTAGTGCACGCGAAAAGATTAATAATTCAGCCTTTCAAAGGATTTAGAGAAATGGAGATCGAAAGTGAAACAGAAATACGGTTGTACTTTTCAAAGGATCATCTACGATATTTTTTATCCGATTTACGAATAAATTTTCCAGCAAAGTTCAAAGCGTTGTCAATTTCTTACATCGTGTAGATTAAATTTATTATTAACATGAAATACCATCTATTCGACGCCTCTCGTTGTCTAATAAAATGTTCCACTGCCTTAAGATCGTATTCTCCGCATATAGCAGTTCAATTAATTAAATTTTCAAACGAATATCAATAAAAGGTGATCCCCGATAGGCGTACGCATATTCGAATCATGTAATGCAGAATGCACGTAAGTTGCGGAGCCATAACGGAGGCGAACGCGCGTTCGAGGATCGGCAATGCCAACATTTTCGCAATCAATGATATTCATAGATGGAAGGCGGCGTTCCACGAATCAATAAATTGAAATGCTTATCGAGGTCCGTTGCGGAAGGTACAGGAACAAGCCGTAGCTAACAAGATCAAAAGTTAGGTGGAGGAGGGGGTGGTGGGTCGTCCGGAACGAACGTGGGACGACGTCGTGCGTCGGTGCGCCATCCGCGTGGGATCATTGTGGTGTGCGTGCAGATCGCCGGGTCCAGGTCGTTACCCAGATACCGAGACGTCGTGTGCGTCCACCACCACCGACGCCGTCGTCGTGACGCGTTCTATAACGACGTGACGTGTGGGAGTCTCGGGCTGTTTGCTTCAACTCCTATCTCGTGCCTTCGTACCTCTCGTTATTCCATTTTCGACCGTCTCTTTCCTACTTTCTTCAGCGGAATCTCTCCTCGCCCTTTCGCTGCGGACGATTTAACCAGATGTGCATCGAAATCGAGTCGTCCAAATTATGTCATATGGTGACATATGAAGATGTGATGTCACTTTTAGAAAACACGTTACGTTTTCTGAAAATGCGTACTTCAATCTCCAAGCACTTGTATTATTTATATATAATAATAGCGAAATTTTGGTCAAGTATTTTATTTAAATGCTGCAGTCGAACTTCTTTTGATTCGTTCATTTTTAAGTGTGTCATTATACAAGAGATCAGTCTATAGATAAAGCTGGGTTTAACTTATTCCTCAATATTGAAATATCAGTTTGAAAATTAATGAGTCATTTGTCAACCTTCATCATAATAATATAAAGAAAAATATTGATCTATCAAAATGTCTTCTGTCAGTGCCTTAAACAGAATCTTTTCGCACCAATTATGGATGATTGAAGGATTTTAGCGCTGCATGACGATCAAGTTTTAATGCACCGTTTTTAAACCGTACGTGTCCTTTCTGCTCGCAATTTAATTTTTTTTACGTTCATGTTTGCCCGCTGTCTGCTTTGCACCTTCTCGTTTCTTTTTGCGTATCTCGTTGCGACACGGACACGAAACGCTGCTCTTGTCGACATCGACGCCCCGTCAACCAGCTCGATAAATTTAGTCGGTCGATGTCGAACAGGACCGTCGTTCGACAGAACGAAGCTTAATGATCGAAAATTTAGTCCGGGATCAACGCGTCCGATCGAGCATCTTCGCTGGTCACGCACGATTTATTGCGATACGCGTTTTTATTCTGCTACATGACCGTCCGTTGCTACCGGTGTTTATGACCTGTCTGTACGTCTCGAAAATCTGACGGGTAATTATATTCTCTTAATTTTTTAACATGACTGTTAGCAAAAGAACGACACATGTGGCGGCAAAAATCTTGTAGATGTCATTAAAATAAATATATACTTTTCTTAAATAATAAGGAGCATATATGCTTGTGATTGATTTAGAGACATTTATATTAACAGTGAATAATATCAGTTTCTTGAAAATTTTATTGCTTTATCATGTTATATGACAAGTTCATACTCTTTCACTATAATGTACCATAACGAACGTGTTTTTCTACTTATCTGAACTTCAGCAACCATTTTATAATTGCACCTTGTATCTAAAAAAAATTCCACGCATCGAGTGTATTCGCGAGCGAGCAGTTAATAATGCTTATCATAATAATTATTTCATACATGCATGTTATTAACATCTACTAATAACAGTACTTTACATAATAATCAGTTTTCGAACTAAAGCAAAAGCGGAACAATATTTAACTAAAAATATTGATGATTTAAAGCATCATTCTGTCTCAATTATTTATTAATGACAGTTGCGAGAGAAAGGTAGTTAAATTTAAGAGACGAATAAAACTCGAAAGTTGAAGCGTCATAAAAGAAACATCTCTTTGTCTTTCTCCCTTGTCATTATCATCTCGAGAAACTCGTAGTCGTCGTGCACATGCAGCATCTCGAGATCTCGATGTTACGTTTGCTAAACTCTTTACAACGGTGCTCGATGAAATACGACGCGGTCAGCCAGGGAAGTCTTAGTTATAACGGCTTGGACAAATTACGACTGGCGCGTGACTAAAATGGTCACGCCGGACGAATTGTCGATCGTTAACACCTCCGTGCCAGAGTGCTCGCCAACACTATTTGCATCAGGCCTGGGTGGTAAAAAAGTCGAGGAGAAAACGGTAGAATAGAAGAGGTCGATTATCATACCTACTCGAATCGTTGCACTATCCTATTTGAACTACTACTCGAAGAAGTGAAATTTGCTTTGTTGAAGAGCGAACACTTATTGCGTTGCTGCTACTTTGATCTTACAGGAATTTTAGAACGTTTTGGAGCTGTTTGGGACCATAGGATTTTAGGATTTTGGGATTTTGGGATTTAGGGGTTTTAGGATTTTAGTTTGGCACTTTACAAATTTGGGATGTGGTGAGTTTAGGAAACTGCAAGTTTGGAATCTTACTAATTGGGGACTCGCTAATTTGATACCTTGGAATTTCACTACGTAACAAGTTTGGGACATCCATATATTAGGACCTAAGTAATTTAAGATTTTGGAGATTTACTAGTTTGAAATGTAGGACTTTGCAAGTTTAGAACATTGTAAGTTTGGGATCTTGGTACATTGGAATTTTGCTAATTTGAAACTTTACAAATTTGGTACACCAAAAGTTTACCACGAAACAAGATTTGAACTTGGAGATTTTAGAATGTAATTTAGGATTGTGAAGATTTAGTACTTTGAAGTGTAGATTAAGTTTAAGACGTTGCAAGTTTGAGATATTGTTAGTTTGAGATCTTGGTACCTTAATCCTTTGCACTCGATTTATTTTCAAAGTTGTTCGATCTTGTCACCAGTATGACATAGGAGTGCAACGGGTCAAAAGTTCACCGTGTAGGAAGTTTGAGACTTCCAGCGTTTGGAACCTAGTCAATTTAGGATTTTAAAGATTGAACTATGAAAATAAGACTGCAAGGTTGAAGGAAGTTCAAACCTTGCTCCTTTAGAACTTAACACATACATAAAGTATAAGTTCATACTTTAAGCCATTTGAAAAGTTCAGAACTTCGAATGTTTGAGATGTCCAGATACTCAGTCAACAAATTTAGGACTTTGCAATTGTAAAAAACAATGCATTACAAAAGAACAAGTTCCAAAGGCCAAGCTCATACAAATGTATATCCTCTGATACATGATCAGAGTCCTTGCTTGAAGATATCAAAGATCTCCGATATTCTTAGCAAGAAACTTTGAATGTTGAAGTTGAAACAAAGTATGAGAAAGTTATCGCGTAAAACAGCACGAACGGTAAAGATAACCCAGTTACAATCACCGCACACCGGCAAGAATCGATTTGAATTTTCATAGCGAGAACAAGGTTTGAGAATGTTCAGGGCTGCGCCCATCAGAGTCGTCTGAATTTTTCGTTACTAGATCGCGGCTGGTGGCCCGTGCAAGATCGCAGGACGACAATGCAGAAACGCAGCTACGTGTGGGCTCGGTGAAGTGTGGGTTCGGCCGCCTTTAAGCAGTCGTATTTGGCGATACCACGGCAGAAAACGGTCGTGTGGGCTCGTCCAGCCTACCCGGCATCTCGAGGATCGTACTTGGCGAAAGCGATACTCGGAAATTAATCGGCCAAGTCTGTTTCTTGCTGAAACCGTTTCGTTCGCGGTCCAATAAAATTGCTAATGCAACGCCGATGTGGTGGCGGCTTCCTCCGCGGAGCGGATATGTTTTACGCCGAGGGAATCGATCAGATTGAATTGCTTCGTTGTGGTTGTGTTTTCTGGCGGAGTGGAAGAAACTGGAAGATCGAGGATAACATTCGTTGGTTCATAAATATGAACAATTATGGAAGTGAGATTTCCGATTTAGACACAAGATTATGTTAATGCATATTTTTGCAATACCGCAGACAAACATATATTTGGAACTTATTTTGCATACGCGTATTTTCCTGATGGTATCGGTTTTGATGTTATTTATGAACTATCGATTAACACGATGTCGCATATTTTCACGTTAATAATTTACGGTATTTGAATATTTATAGCTGTCGTTTAAATTACGATTTGCGGTACGGAAGATTTATTTCAGTCTAAATTAATCTTCTTGAACGATGTTATTTCGTGATGGGAATCGTCAAAATCCATTTGTCGTTTTTGCGCGTCCTGCATAATTCTTCGTATAATTGGTTGCATATTTGAATACGTTACATAAATATCTGCAGTGTATTAATGAGCTTTTGTGACCGATAAATCGTGTTATTTATGAGGTGTGTGCGAAAGTTCTACTTGCTTTTTACGACGAGAATTCCGAGTAGAAATATTAGTGTAGCCTAAAAGGTTATCGAGCAAACAAGCCGAGGTCGTATTTGACACTATTTGCTCTTTGCGTTAAAAAAGTTCTTAAAATAAAAAATGGAAGACACAAATGTATTACGTATGAATGATTATAATCGTACTCTAAAGTGTAATATTTCTTATTGAACACAAAAAGAGATCGATCATCTAAATTCTACATGATATTCTAAATAGATCATGAAGTGTTTCATCATAAATGTTAAGTATCGCAATGAAAACAGACATCAATATGTCTTTCAACTCTTAGTTCAACAAAGTACGAGCAAAATGTCAGGATACTTATCTATATCGTAGCTCACGATCCAGTAGCTTTGTGTAACGACAACCAGTATGTTAGAAAAACTGGAAACTTAAAATCGACGCTACTGCACCTGACGTCGGATACACGAGGTACCGTTACAGTTTAATTTGACAAGGTCGATAGCGACGCTCGTCACGCGAGCTTCGGCGACGTGCTACTTGCTGAAGAGGTTAATAGAAAGTTATCTTCTTTAATCTTGAAGCCTGTCGCGCTCGTGCTCGCCGCTACGCCGTCAGAAGCAATTGAAATGGCACGTGATTGGCTTGGTGACTGGCTAACCGCGTGGTTCGTCTGACAATAAGTTCATTCGACACGGACAACTAACGTCACCCAATGAAACTGACTGATCTACCTCCACAATAATGGTGATAATGCCACGGATATAGGAAGCGAATACTAGACATATAGGGGTCTGGGCATACATGAATTTAAATATACTTATAAGGTTCTATGTAGGTGTACAGACAGCTATGTGAAGTTGAATATATAGTGATCTATGTGGATAGCTAGTGAATATATTGAGATCTGAATATTAGTTTTGGTGAGATAGAGTTGAGATAGGGATCTGTAGATGGGGATCTGGTTATACTGGGATCTCTGCATAGGTCGAAATTTGGATAAGGTAGTGATTTGAAGATATAGGAATCTGGGTAGCTGGAGTTCTTGAAATATAGAATTCAAGGAATCTAAAATGCAGAAATCTGGAAATGAAACCTAAAAATCCCAGTACCTCAGTAACCCAGATATCTAGCTACCTATTAAGAAACCCAGGGATCTAGGTACCTAGTGACGTAGGAACCTAAGTATTTAGAAATCACAGATGACACGTGAATCCAGACATCCGAATGATGAATAACTCAAATCGAAATCTTCACTTCAAGAAACCACGTGATAACGTACGAAGTCGAAGCTCTCGAGTCTATCCAATCGTCGAAGAAACCTTCAGAAAAAATTCCCACGTGTACACAGAACGCAAACGAAAGCCCACCAGCTCCTCGACCGCCTCCAGAACAAAATCGCGTTTGCACGGCAAACAAGCTATCGCGTCTGAAACGTGCGCAAACATCGGCAGCTTAACTCGCGACGACGACGAGGAGGATCTCTCGTCTTAGCTCGGAAAAAGCACGTCGTGTCGTAACGGCCCGGTTGACACCTGTTCAAATGCGGTGGCTGTCGATGGGGGCGGCCCAAAGGTCACGATCGAAAAACGTTGATGGCCAGAAGCGTCACCCACGCGTGCCACGAGCTTATTAAGGCGAGCAGGGTTACACGAGCGGGTTTATATATATATATATATATACGACGAAGAAGGAGAGGACAGGGAGTCTCTACTTTAAACCTACGCGGTTAGGTCGGCCCACTTGAACTCAAATACTCCGGAGATGTATGAGCGCGCGATCGAAAGGACAAGGGTAGGCGCTAAGAATGACCTGCCTACGAACGAAGGTCTAATTAGGCGTCCCGCGTTCCTCCTGCTCCTTATGCGTCGCGGTGCAGTGAATACTGCCCGTGGATGATCAGCGTGTCGCGTCACGTGGGCTACGGGATATTAATCGTTGCAGGAACAAGGGACTTGTTAGGCGCGGGTCGCATAGTCGGCTCCGGTGATGACTGCTGCAAAGAGTGCTCTTAGCATTTCAGATGCTTCGGCCATGGGAATTATTGATGGCTCTTACAACCATCCCAGCGACTTATGAATGATTCCTTTATTTTGGTACGTGTAGATTTAAGACCGTGGTTCGAGTATTGATCGAGGTGGTTAAATGGAGGAGCAAATTGTAGTCCCATGTGGGCGTACCGAAGACAACAAATGGCAACTCCGCAATTGTGGGATAATTTGATGGGTATTATAAATGACTTCGCAAATTGCCAATCTGTGGATGAATCCTGTATTTTGTTGTAGACAGTGTGGCGAGATTTGAGGTTAGAATTGCTTGTTTGTTAGGTGAAGCCATTGGAAGAGGCAATTGTAATCTCTGCATTGAAATCTTCAGCGAATGTTCTTCGATAACAACCATGTTGAGGTAACTCGATAATTATTAGTGATTTTGAAAAGTGACAACTCGTAAATAATTTTTGCCTGTTAGCAACATTATGAGTGGGTTTCAGGTTAGGGTTGTTCAATTAGCTTTGATCGATTTATGAAACAAATGATGTTCTTTTACAAGCACACTGTTCTCTAGAAACAAAAAGTGACAGTATATTAGAAATTCATTGAATTGTGAATTATTTTTTGGCTCATAGTTAATAGTTCAGTCTTATGAAAGACGTTATTGACAATGAAGAATCCTGATGATCAGCAGAAATGTAATCTGTGAATAATGTAACCGTTACAATTCATCGTTTTCGATAAAAATTTATCAAAGACGACCCTTGTACCTTTAAAGTACATCTGCCGGATGGCGCGTGGCACTCTGGGGTGTTAGATTCGACCCTTTATAGGAACTTCATAGTACCACATTCTCGAATATCGTGCAGATAAAAAAACACGAATATGTGGGGTCCAATCTTCAAATCTATTGGAACTGATATACTACAACACTTTCTCACATTTACTTTCTAACGATCGTTTGAGCTGAAGAGCGATATGCAGAGATGTATCTGATACATTACATCATAGTAGACTTAAACCATATTATAATAAACACTATTATTTACTATAAACAGTATAATCGTAAAGATAAAACATATTCATTTGTATTACTACCACAAATGATTACACATGTAGTTGTCCAAATTTAGCAGCAAATGTTATTGCTCCTGTACAGTCATTCTTATTCAAATTAAAATTGCATCCATAGCATTCGTAATGTACCACCCGGGGATACAGAGATTCCATTACCTCCATACGTATCAATTCACAAGCCACTTTTTGATCTTCCAATACTTATGCGCACACATTATGATGCAACCTGTACATCGAAGTCTCGAATTCATTCGATCGGATGTCAAAGTGTTAAGGCGTTCGATTCCTGAAAGTACACGTGTCCAAGCGGAAATGATGTCCCGAAAAGGAGCTGGTCGTCCAGTTCGAAAGCGAGCCGAGCGAACGTAACACGATCGATCCGCGAAGAAGCAGCAGCTGCCTGCACGATCGAGTCAATATTTAATACAGTGGTCCCGCTGTTGTCCTCTGACCAGTTTCGGGATGGGTGACGTCCCATCCCTTTTCCGATCGAGCTGCGGCATTCTTCCCGCTTTTTATTGGTGCTTGGCATATCGGACGAAGGTCCACGATCAAACGTCAACGCCGAGATACCGATTCGGGATGTGTTCGAAGTTCGTGGCGCTTCGTGGACCCCGAAGCCACGAAAAAAGGGGTAGATATTAATAAGATGACACTGTTCGTTTGAACTCGTACGCAGCTTAGCGATTGACAGATGTTCCCAGATCGAGTTCTTCGAGTTTCGATCACGATCGTGTATCTTCAACATGGATAATTGCCTTTTTTCTCAAGTTTATCGCGGGAAGAAGATTGCTCATCCACGAAGAACATTGCTCATCCTTCAGGTATGAAGAGTATACGCGGTACGTTCGAAATGAGAATCGAAGGCTGCTCGATTTTTTGATCGTCTTTCGGAGTGAGATTCTTAGAGCTGGAAAGGGAACAACCTTCTTTGGGGAAGACGCTCCTCGAGATACAAGGACCCCGCTTTCAGGATCGCATCTAGATTCGGTTTTTTGATGTTCTGGCAAACCGTGGGACGCTGCGGTCCAACGGGGAACGAGCCAAATATGTCCGCTGGCGAAGCCACATTTTCATCAGGTTTTTGCCGGCGAATGAATTATCGCGGCGGACCGGAGGCGAAACGTTTCGTGACCTGGGGGAATAGTTATAGCTCCGGATTCTTTGGATTTTTCGACTGTCTAATCTGAAATTTTAAATTGCAGCCTCGATACCAAGGTATTCGTTTCATCGTGGTCTTCGGAATGTTAGAAACTCCTATCCAGTGTTTGTTGCAAAAAATTTTGCGAATGTATAATTTTAATATCGTGATCACTTTTCTGTCTCGAGAAGGATTTGAAAGATAAATAGAATTATAAATTCAAATTTGTACTTCAACAACTTCGTACTTGTCTTCCAACTATATGAAACTTCAATTTCAAACTATTTCAACTTATTTCAAAGTGCAGACGTTTCGCAACAGAACCCAAGAGAGGGACATTTGAATGAACCTCGAAATTAACATTTCATCGAATGGTACATTCATGGATACATGTTCGATGAGGTAATTGGTTCATACTCGTTCAACATCTCCCCCATAAGAACATCAGTGTGGAAAGCATAACATCTAAATTTCCAAGGCAAACAACATCATAACAGGCATATTTTTCTGCGTGAAGTGACTTTCTTGGAGCAAACGGATTAACGTTCCCGCGCGTTGGAGTCAAAATATCCCGCAGCTGAGTCAGCCAAAGGATCGGGCCACGCGCTGCGAGCACACACTGGAGGGGAACCCGAAGAACAAGCTGGTCGCCGCTCCACGGGAATGTATTCCGAATGTTTCCCTCGTAATCGTCTGTTTGTTCGTCGGTGAGTCGGTCCGTGGATCCAGGAGGGTTGACCGGGCGGAAAGAGACAGCTTCTTGCGTAGCGTGTTTGTCGTCGGATCCGCCGCGTGATTGACGGACGTGGAAAGAGACGGGGTCTGCCTCTCTGTTTCGCGACATCAGCCTGATCCGATGTTTATCTCCGGTGCTCTGCCACGAATTCGTTTCTGTTGTTCTCCTCGCAACAACGTACGAGCGCACCGCGCGATCTTGCGATCGTATTTCGTGTCCCGGTTACGTGGCCTCTGGATTAGCCAGTCCGGAGGAACGTGAAACGCAGACGGCTGGATCTCGTCGAGATAGGGAAGATTGACATCGGAGATCCCTCGAGCCCAGAGGAATCGACCGTCGATCGGAATCGGATGCAAGATCCGCATCCACAACATCTATCCTATCGCTCCTTTTGATGTTTTGCCCCGGCCTTACATTTTTGCTCCCTTTTTGGAGCACCCTCGGACGCTTGCTGCGTCTCACGGTTTGGCACTACGATTTCGTAGGAATCTTTGGGAGTCCGATATTTATTGGGGACACGGTCGGTTAGCTTGTTTTACTTTGTTAGGTGAATTCGGAACTTGATGTGTGGGGTGATGTCACCAATGGAAACTTCTTTGAAGATCAGTTACGGTTCAGGAATATAGGAATCACGTTAAGAAATAGGGACATAGACATATGGAGGTTTAGATATACAAGGTTTTGGACATTTGGAGATGTAGGGATCTATGGGTATAAGAATCCGGGGATCTGAGATACCTAAGTTACGGAGCTCTAGGGATATAGGAATCACATTAAGAAATAGGGACATGGATATATGGAGACTTAGAGATATAGGGACATACAGATTTGGAGATGTAGGGATCTATGGGCATAGAAATCTGGGGATCTAAGACACCTCAGTTACAGTTGAGGTCTAGGGATATAAGACTCACATCAAGGAACAGAGACATGGACATATGGACGTTTAGACATACAGCGACATAGAGATTTCGAGATATAGAGATCCATGAGTGTAGGAATCTAGGGATGCAAGATACCTAAGTTACAGTTAAGGTCTAGGGATATAGGAATCACATTAAGGAACAGAAACATGGCTATATGGAGTTTTAGACATACAAGGATATACAGATGTGAAAATTGGACCTTAAGTACCTAGGTATCTGTCCATCTGTGGTTCTAGGAAGCTAGTTATCCAAAGAACTAGGAATGAAATAAATACTACTAAATTAAGTATTTTAAAATAATTCACATTTGTAATGGCTGCAAAACTTTGCAAACGATCTTTGATCACTGAACACTTAAACTGTACTTACTATTATGCTATTGCGATAAGTAAGACTATGTTACACCTGAAGCGACGTCCGTCCTTTTTTCAATAACCATGAACTGTGCGTGAATTACGGAAAATTCCGTGATTGATTTCACTTAATGTACATATTCAATCATCACCGTGGGGCAAATGTGAACTGTTTGCTCGTGGACTTTCGTGCGGTGCGTTAATTGGATTCGAAGCATGTTAATGATTTATAAAAAGCGTGTGGAAAAAATAGTCGTAACAAGATTGCAATGGTTACGATACTAGTAATTAGTCCAGCGGGATCATAAATCGATGTAGCCCGCATAAGTTATAAAACGCGTTGTTTTGATTGGCTACGTAAAGCTTCATCAATTTCAAAAGAAATGAACATTATCGAAGTTATTAATATCGCGTTAAAAAAGAAATGTTGGGAAGGACAACTGGAGTCTGCGGTTTGTAATCAATCATGAATAATGGAATGTTTTCATTTTGAATAAGTCTGATATTCACAGACTTTGCAAATTTTTCCATTTTTTGTTTAGGGGAACAACCTATCTAATTGACTATAAACGGCAGGAATGGAATTCCTTTTAACGGATTAAGAAATTCGTGATTTTACCGTTGAATGATAAAACACTGGAACCATTTATATTAACTGTTCGATTGCCACATCGTCTATATTTTGGTAGCCTGTAAATTTTTTTGATTGAACTTATTAATTCATTTGATCAAGATTTTAATTAACTGCTTATAAAGAATTCCATTAATAAACGAAGATTTAGTACGGCCATTAATACAGAAACGAATTAAGTTCCCCCGGTTAAATATCACCAAAGTAATAAAACGAGATTTATTAAAAGTAAAATCAGTGATTTAACAAGGATTTCGACAGAGCTAGCGTTACCAATGACACAAGAACGATTTAAATCGCGAAGGTATCCACGCAAACAGTCATTGAACCGGTTCGAAACGCAACTCTTAAGAATTTTAATTTTGCCTTTAAACACAGTCATTGGTTTCTGCCATCGTGTTTATTGCACGAAAGGAATCATTATGGGAGCCAGAGAAATGATCGTTCCTGTGGAACGCGCGAGCCGTTCCAGCGTGCAAGGGCAATCAGCGCAATTATGCTTCTGTTCCAGTACATTTTCTGGAGCACCGTGTAGCCTTCGACATGAAGGGAAAAAAATGTAAAGGCTAAGAGAAAGGGAACTGTTCACGGGAATGCGTTTTCCTCGCTCGAAAACTAACGTGTCATGGTCTCGCTTTACACTTCGGTACTTAGACTTTCTTTGCCTAAAAATTAAGTTAGGTGGTCTCTTTATGATTTGCCGTCAAACTTTGATCTTATGTATTTACATTTTTGGAGGTACTAATTTTCAAATTTTTAAGATCTTTTCAGATTCCTACTTTCTGAAGTTTCTATAGTTCCAAATCCCTACATTCCCAAATACCTATACTTCTAAATCCCTACAATCCCAAATCTCCACATATGCAAATATCTACACACCCAAATCTACACATTCCCAAGTCCCTACACTCCCAAATCTCTTACATATCAAAATCCCTACACTCCCAAATCTCCACATATGCAAATCCCTACACTCCCAAATCCCTACATTCCCAAATCTCTACACTCCCAAATTCCTACATTCCCATGTACAATCCCAAATCTCCACATATGCAAATCCCTACACCCCCAAATCCCTACATCCCCAAATCCCTACACCCCCAAATCTCCACATCCCCAAATCCCTACACTCCGAAATCTCCACATATCCAAATCCCTAAGTCCCCAAATCCTTACATCCCCAAGTCTCCACATATCCAAAACCCGAAATTCCCAAATACAAATATTGCCAACGCCGGAATCCACAAATTTCCAAACTGTCAAATTAAAAACTTTCGTATCTAAGTACCAATGACCTTTCAATTTCATAATTTTTTCCGAAATAAGTAATCTAAATTCTTTTTCGCTCGAAAAAGCGTTGCGACGCAGGTTGTTCTAGCTAAAACCGCTTTTGCGGACTCGTGACTTACGATCACGTGCGATTCAGGTTTAATCAGCAACGAAACGATTATTCGACAAAAAGATAGAATTTCTTTCTTGTTCGTGATAACACGTTGTATGTACTTTTTACCGACCTGGCCGGCGTCTTAACTACTATTTTATTGCTTGGTTAAAATCATGCTAATCCAAAGTCATGCGTGACGCGGTGACGGCATAAGAGTCGTGCTATAGGTGACCGGCGTTCATAATCGATTTTTATTACAACATGTCGTAATCAACGGTTTATCACTGTCATCGAGTTTAATTACCGGCGATACGAAGGACGAATAAAGATAATACAGATGATATTATTGACATTACTGTAACTACAGTTTAAGGGCATAGTAATCGAAGCTGAGTGTAAAATATTAAGAAAGTTATTCAAAGTTTAAAACGTACTTGAAACACTTTTAAAAGTTTAAACAAGCATTTATATCGATAGAAAGAAACTTTTTGAAATGTTACGAATTGTTAAAATAAAATTCTGATCTCGCTGAGATTAAACGAAAGATTTAGTTTTGTGTTTAGTCAATTTTACAGACATTGAAATTTTTGAAACATTCTCGGGAGAAAAATGTAGAGCTTGAAGTCTCCTTGCAGAATATTTTCGTTGTCCTTGTTCGCGGTAACTGGTGCTCGCCGGAGCAAAGAATAAATAACCTCGTTGCTGTTTAACGGATCGTAAAAACGTCGCAAATTTTGCGACGAAAGAGGCTACGTTCGAGGGCAATTTCAGAACATAATTCGCACCTGGTCCAATAAGCATCGTCCTCGATTACCGTTGCATTTGACGGCTTGCATCGTAAAATCTGCACTCTACTTTAATCAAAATCTCGCTGTAACGCTCATCTTTGCTCGCGAAAAGTGATAAAACTTTCGTTTCTGCGTTATTAATAACCCTCCTTGAATCAACGACTGTCATAACTGTTACACAGAAATATCGATTGTCGTTATGGGTTCATTAATGTTCAAATTCATTAACATATTATGCGACGTTTAAAGTTGCGAAATTTTTCTCTTTCGAAACGTAGAATATCAGGGGTATATTTTGTGTATGAGATTTATAAGACTGTGGTTTGTGTGTTATTTTGGGTTTGGAGGAATCTAAGTTGATTTTTTAGTATTTTTGGTACTGAGAAATTAATAGGTAAGTTTATAGGCAGGTTAAGAAAAGAATTGGTGAGTTAAACAGTTAAGAAATTGTCAAAATACAGTTGATTCTTGTTTAATATAGAAGTGAAGAATTCTTGGAATTATTGAGCTGATTGAAAAATTATGTAGCACGTGACAATGCAACGCGTGATTATACGGCGCGTGACAATACGAAGCGTGACACTACGACGCGTGACAATTCGAAGCGTGACACTGCGGCGCGTGACACTACAGCGCGCGATAATACTACACGTGACAATATACCGCGTTGTGATCTAATTAACGACGATTTAAGTTATAGTGTTCTAATTTACGACTATCTAACGCGTGATACTCTACCTTGTGGTGATCTAACGCATGATGATCTAACTTATAGTGTAGTGGTAGTGCAATAACGATTTAACGCAAAGAACTCTAATGCGTAACAGACGTTGTGATCTAACACGTATCGATACAATACGTGGTGATCTAATGTATTGGTACAAATCGTAATCCAACGCGTATTATAACGTTTAGTAATCAAACAAGTATCCATAAATCATGACAATTTAATATTCATCATAATATTTTGCATCGCAACCAATCCGTAAACGATCTCCCTCAAAATAATAAAAATGTCAATATAACAAGATTCGACACCTTCCCACAAAATTTCGACCTTTCTCCAAATATACCTTCAAGCACCCCAAATCTCCATAATCCCTTGATTAAAAAAAAGTATAATCTTCAAAAAAATTGTTCCATACCAACATTTACTTATTCAATGACAATTAATTTGCTCCGTAACAAGTTCCCCGAACCATATCAATTTATTTTGTCTTATAAAAGTAAGAAGGTGGAGATTCAAGTTCATATATCTTCCGTCGAATTTGAACGCGTACCCTATTAACGAAAATTTTTAAATAAATTTGTTCATCAGAACGAGCTGATTTCGGAGCAGGTTCGCGTTTCATTTAAACTCGAGCGCATTAAAATTCTCGCGTTCACACCTTCGGCACCGAGGTTCGCGGAATCATCGAGCGCTTTACGCGCAATTACGTCTTAAGTGGCTTCTCCTCGCTGTTGGGCTGTTTTTGTACCCATTCGTGCCTCCACTTCATTGCTATGCATGGAACGACGCGGGTATTGCAGGAGGACGACCAGGGTAATTGATTCCTGTCCGAACGAGATATTTACATACGCTAATGGCGTGCTTTCGGCTTATTTGGCGTTGAACACGCGGCTTTTCACGTTGATTATTAGCGCGACGCATTTTAAGGATCGATCGCTCGAGTTACACTTTTACTACTCTTTTCAGATTCAAAGAAATTGAAAATGGGAAATAAAAATGTCGGATTTTATAGGTTCGTATAATCCCTTGTTTCTGATATTTTGATCTGACAATTTATCGATCAGTTATTGAAATTCCACGTTTTCAACTTGCGGACTAGCAAATTTCAACTTACAACATTTTTATTTGCTTCTTGCCTTCTTCAAGTTCAATTTCAAAATTTTGCAGTTCTCTAATTATTTCAAATTTCATAATTTTTTAATTTCCCAAATTCCCAATGCTTCAGTGTCTCAATTTCCTAATTTTCTAATTTTCCAATTCCACAATTCCAAATGTCCCAATTTCCCCAATTTCCAGATTCCCCAATTCTCACATTCCCCAATTCCCACATACCCCAATTCCCACATTCCCCAATTCCCACATTCCCCAATTCCCACATTCCCCGATTCCCATATTCCCCGATTCCCACATTCCCCGATTCCCATATTCCCCGATTCCCATATTCCCCGATTCTTACATTCCCCGATTCTCACATTTCCCGATTCCCACATTCCCCGATTTCCAATTTCCCCAATTCTAAATTTCCCAAATTCCCAACTTCCCCAATTCTAAATTTTCCCAATTCCCAATTTCCCCAATTCCAAATTTCCCTAATTCCAAATTTCCCCAATTCCCAATTTCCCCAATTCTCAATTTCCCAATTCCCAATTTCCCCAATTCCCAATTTCCCCAATTCCCAATTTCCACTTTCCCAACTTCCCAAACTCCGTAATTTCCAACCCTCTAATTCCCTAATCTCTCCAACCACCCTCTTCCTCAGATCCCAATTCCTGATACACCTTATCCCAACTCTTCAATTCTCCAAATTCCCCATATGCTTCACGTTCCACCCCATCAATCCCGAAATTCCCCATTTTCTCCCTCTCCCAATTCCCAAATTTGCAAAATTCATCACTTACGACTCCCCCACATCTTCTCAAGATGATCAGCGCACCATACGCCAAAAATCGCTCTCCCTCGAATCTCTGCATGCTCGGTTGAAATTCTTCCTCATCCAGACGTCGCTCAGGAATTCAGCATCGCTTTCAAGCCCGAAGCGGAGAACAAGATCGCATTGTTCGGCACGATTCACCGTCGGTAGCAGGAGTCCACGTTTCCCTGAGCTCACCCACGTGGCGTGCGCACGTGTCGCGGTTTTCTAGCCCCGAGAGTATTACGCGTACGGAAGCAAACAACGAAATAAGAGCATCAGATAGTCGGTCACACGGACTGTTCGTGGTACGCTTCATAAATAACTTCAGGTTCCTCGACCCACACACGCATATCACGCAGGACGGCTACCTCCGCGCCACGTACGTGGACCGATGATAATCGTAATAATCCTGAGACACGAGGATGAAGATGATGTCGTCACGCGTTCGTCTCTTTCCCTTTGGACGAACGTTATTAACCTAAATTACCGTGCTCGTGTTCTCGCACGTCCTTAGTCCCACGCGAGCCTCTTCGATAATTCTACGGGAATTGGATCATTCGTGGATCAAGTCACGTGTTCCTCTTTGTTCGAGTGTCTGTCTACATGCGGGATGATTGAAGGGCGGAACTTGAGACCAGCAGGATTATCCTTTGTTGAAATTTCTTTTGGTGATTTGCTCTTACAGTAAGGGATATTAGAGTGCCATCTTTGTAGAAAATTATACTTCTCTAATAATTCTTTTGATAAATTGTCAGATTCCTTCTGTTTTAATATTATGGATAATTTATGGATAATTACTTGATTTTAATACTTTGCTACTTTAGTTAGGGATCAAATAAAGGTACTCCTCTTATACTACTGTTAGTAATCACTGTACTATAGTAGTTCTATTATACTGCTACAGAAGCTACGGTTTAGCTCGATTCGTAGATGGGCATTCGGAAATATGTAAATACGGGATTACACTGGGCGAGCAAGGTTTCCGAAGTGTCATGAAAGAGAGAGAGCTTTCAGAACAATGGTCGATCGTGACTAGCGTAGATCGATACGATAGATCTGCGACCTATGTAAATGTAGACGTTGTAAGTGAGCTTGATCTGTCCTAAGAATAGCGCGACAACGTGTTCCGTGTTGAATCCGAAAAATCTGTGTCCCTTTCGCAATCGGGGAATACATCCAATACAAACAAGCACCCAGGGATTTTTAAATGACCAATACGTCTTAAACGTCATATGTTTGAACAACGATTTCATTCTTTGTTTGTTGGAAGTCTATTAATAGGCCTTTTAATACAATCGCATAACCGAAGATCAATCTGGTTATTGTTGGTTTATTTATAACTTCGTTCAAACAGTGAAGATTAATGGTACTGCTGCTATTAAACAAAAATTGAGGATATAAGTCACTCTTTACAACATAATTGCTATTAGATTTTAAAGCTTACGAATTTCACTTGCAAGTTGTATGCGTTACAACTAAAAATGAGATTGCCAATCTAAAAATTTATTAATGATCTGAAGAGAAATTAACGGAGTTTCGCAACGAATGGCTAGAGTTCGATCCACTAAAAACCCAACCCAAAAATTCGTTCGTAAGCGGAACAAAGTGAAATCGATCGATTCGAGACTCGCTGATTACGCTTCGAAAAAGTTGCCAACTTCGTCGTTCCTCGAAATAAACATCGTTCACTTCCGAACAGCCGAAGAAATTTGAGCTGCTTAGGTATTCCGTTTGATTATTCAGCGTCTGGCAGCCGTTAGCAGACGCTTCGTCATATTAACATTCTCGAAATACAAAACCGCCATTCAGAGAAAGGAAACATCGATAGAACGAACGGCCACGACGTCGACGTATTGCGTATGCATTGAATCGGAATCGTGCTCCAACACTGACTCCTTTCAGAACCACCCGTCAGAAAGTGTCAGCTGCTTTTCGATTAATTGCACGATTAATTGGCTCGCTATTATTATTCCTTTCGTCGTTTCGCTGCGTCATTGTGAAGCCTGTACTTCGAAAGTATTTGCCTTTCGATGAACAACTCCAGTTTCTTCTCCGGTTTATTTAGCGATCAGACTGTCAGCTCGAGTTTAATGGATGTGGGGAGCTATGTCCTGATAAGTTAATTCAATAACCGTTTTATCTTCTATTAAATTCTCCTGTATTACAGTTTGAAGAAGACTAACTGTCAATTTCATAATCTCTTTACTCAATTTTGGTTCAATGTGATTTTCTAATAAGTGAAACTGCGAGTTTTTGACCATTAAACTTTAGAGCTAGTATGGTAGATTGTTTACGCTGGAGGTCTACATAGAAATTTTACAATTTTCTATTCTTTAATTTTGACATAACATTATGACATCTCTATACTCTGAGCTATATCTCTTCTTTAGTTAAATATTGTCCTTCCCAAAACTGTACACAATTATTTTATTCCAGCGTATCTATAAAGTCTGGAAGTGATATCTTTGAATTTTACTAACCTATCACAATGTAATAAAACCGAAGTACGAAAAAACAGAGCTAAAGATCTTTTCAAATACGTGCTTCAGAATGTGATAAATGTAACGTATGAGAAATATAGAAGAAAGGTTCCTCAGTAGGATCCATGCAAAGCAATAGCATAGAATGCACTTCTTATCGGCAGAACGATATTTTACGTTCGTCGAGGGCTCAGTTGCCCGTCAGCCAGAAGCTCCGCGGCATTCGGCTCGTGTTTGGGGCAACGAGCATGCTGGCCAAAAATCGAGACCCAAAGAAACCCGAACAACCCATTCCTGTGGCACGTGGAACGCACGAAAATGCTCGGCTTCTTTTGCTTCGCGTCGAAGGGCCACGTTCGATCGCATCGTCTCGCGTTTCGCGAACGGCTGCACGATAAACGGTGCCTTGGAAAAAACTTCCAAGACGATCGTGTACGTGAGAGGCAGGACAAACGGCTAATCTTCGAACGGGTGCACCCGTTCCGTGGCCCTTCGTGACGCTTATGGCGTTCGAACTCCAAGACTGATTTATTCACGGGCTCCCTTATACGATCGGTACGGGACTGTAATGTGGAATCGAGTATTCTGATATTGGAATTGGTAGCATTCGGATTTACATATTTGGGTGGTCAAATAGGATTCTAATTTAATAGTTGAGAACGCGGACGATTTAAATATTGTAGTGTAGACACAACTTAGTAATCGCAATTATTGATAATTATTTTCAGCAGCAATTTTAAAATGACTAATAGAAAGAATAAGATAGATTTGAAGAGTTATGTTTTACATGGTAATTCGTTTATTGTGTAATATATAGTATAAAGATAGTTGAAAATGATTAATTGAATTGATCAAGGGATTTGTCTGATTTGCACGAAGTTTCGCGGTGCGCAGCGTAAGTAGAATAGGACTGCGGTGATCAGACCGTCAGTAGACAGACACGCTTCCATGAAGACTTCTAGCGTTTTGATATTATGGCACGTAAAAAACATGGCTTAAAATTTCTTCTTGTTCTTTTAATATTAATTGCGAATTTAAAGTGTACAGGAGCCCTATAGCTGTATTTAAATTATAACAACATTTAAAACAAAATCGATTACAATAATGATATGCGAAAACTGAACCTACTTTCCAAAATACTTCCATCACAAAATGTGATATTTGTAATAATACTATAAGTCATTTATACTAATACGTCATTGCAATTTCGATAGAATTCACAATAGATTATACCTAATATACCAACAATGTCAAATATAAATAAAAGAAGTAATAACCATATGTAAATAAGAGAAACGATATCCAAATAGAAAAAGCAGTTGAAATCCAATAAAAATAAAACTAACATAAAAACTGTGTCTCAAAGTATCAAAGCAATAAAACACAGCAAGTCCACATATTTTTGTAAGACATAGAAATGCATATTTACATTAGACATAGAATACTGAATAAATGCAGTGAACATAATCGCAGGAGAGCAAGAAAGATCACAAGTAGATAGGGTAGTCAACTCTCGTTAGTTATGTTACCATTCCTGCCACCGTAGCCCAAGGCTTATCTTCTGGCGACCAAAACTGCATCTGTTGATCGTGTCTAACATCAAGAACGATCAAACATCGTTTCGCTACGTAACGACGCTTCCACTCCTCCTTTCCGTGTACTTACTACTGAAGTCTCACTATGTTCCTCTCGTTCCAGGCAGCGGAACAGAATCGTAGGAAGCCAGAAGGCATCGCAGCATTTTTCCGCGGGATAGAGATAATAATCGTGTGCTCCGGCACCGTGTCACCGGATAGCACTTATCAACGCGAGATTGACGAGGCGAAGCGAGGCGAGGCTCCAGGCTCGAGTACACTCGGGTGCAGCGTTGGATTTCTTTTGATCAGACCACGTACGCAAACTTCACAATTTCTCATTATTGTACTTTCAAATTTTTGAACTTTCCTAGATTTGATGAGTTCTCGAATTTTCAAGATTTCAAAGCTCTACAGTTTTCATATTTTTGAAATTCGCAAATTTTTATGTCGTAAGATCTTTAAATTTGTTCAAGTTCCTAGATACATTCTGAAGACCACCAAATTACAAGGTTAGAAAATTACAAGGCTTCCGAATATCTATGTCCTCAAATTACAAAGTCACCAGATATGTGTGGCTCCAAATTTTTAGACTTGACTCTTCAAACCCCAAATCGCTGGACCTCCTAGATTTCTATATCCACAGATCTTCGAATCTGAAAATCTCCAAGTTTCTAGACCTCCAAATCCCTAGAGTTCCATGGAACCTTAGATCTCCAAATTCAAACATCTGCGAGCACCTGGATCCTCAAATCTGTAAACGCCCCAATTCCAACAACCCTAGATACGTATGTCCCCGTATTACTATGTCTCGACATACTTATGACCTCAAGTACCAATATCTCTAAGTTACTATATCTCCAAATATCTCTGTACTTCACGTACCTACCAATGTTCTCAAATTGCCCAAGTTCAGAGATCATGAAATTCCTAATTTACTAAGTCCCTAAACTGACAAATACCTAAATGGCCAATTCCTAGACCAATCCCTATACAGATCATCAAGCTCCCAAATTCCACAATCCTAAAATCTTCAAATTCATAACCCATTAAAAATTTAAAAATTTGCCAAAAATTCCTGAAAATCGACCAAGTCCTCTTGGGTTGCATTTTCCCTAGGGAAGCCAGATTTGCTGCTGACTGTACTACAGCGAGCAGCGCGCGCGGCTCGCGAGCGTGGGGGATACGCAGCGGAGCATAGAGAGATGCTGTGAACAAGAGAGAAGAAAACGAAGAGGGAGAGAATGAGATCGAGTGAGAGACCCCCCACTTGCTGTTTGCGAGTGGCGGCGCGTGTCAACCTTGCCTTGTCCTTGAAACCACGCGACCGCGACCGTACAACGAGCCAAGTCGATGCGGCGAACTAGTAGACGCTCGCACGGTTCTAGGAATCAGCTGATTGCCCGACAAAAGGGGAATTCTTAAAGACTCCGCGCTTCCGATCGGATTTTCATCGTTCGTCGCGTGAATGGACTCCGGATAATTTACATTGTGACGAATTCATCATCGTGAATTACGCAGGGACTTTTTTCTATGCTCCTCGCAGGAAAATCCTTATTCGTTTGGAATCTTTCTTGCGTTTACGGTGATTTGCGACAATAATATTCTAATTACTTTCTGATGAGTAACTCGTTATGAGGTCATACGCGTCCTTTGGATTAGTGTAATCGACCGTTCTTCTTATACGTTGTTGGTCTTTTTTTTTGAGACACTGCAGGTGAATTGGAACTATCTGCTCGGATTGATGATTTTTCATCGAAACAATGAATCTTGTAGTGAGAGGCATGTGAAACTGAATTTTTCTGGGATACAGTGGATCAAATTATAGGAACCACCTACCTGACAATTTTACATCAAAATAATTAATTTTTCAGTAAGATTTTTGACAGAATTTTTGTTATTTCCTTCGAGGTACACGTCTTTGAACATTACAAATATACACTCAACAATATAAAGGCAAGATCATATAATATCTCTTTTGAGGCTCCAATAATTTGATCAGTCGTACTTAAAGGAAGTTCTTCAAGAAACCATAGAGTTTAAGAGTTATGAAGCTTTAGGTGCATAATCAAGTGTTTACCGATTGAAGAGTGAACTGGAAGACTACAAAACCGTTTCATAAGTTTCTACTCCGAAAGTACTATGCGTGTCTAAGTTGGCAGACAAACCGATACAATCCCTAACAGCCAACTGAACATTCGTACATTTCATTAAACCTAACATTCTCTCCGCAGCACAATCATTTGTATCACGTTTTCCTGAAGCATATCGATAAATTATATTATCTGTACAGGAAGTTGAAGTCTCTCGATTAATTTAGTAGGACATGAACAACGCAATAAAACATTTCATCCGTATCTTCCCATAACCTCGCAAATTCCCCTTTCCACCTCTGTTCCACTGCTTCTACAGGTTTTAAATTTATACAAGTGAGACTCGTCCACCTGTCCAAGCAAGAAATCGCGAAGACTGGTCGAAATCTTGAAATTTGCGTATTAATTGTCGCATTTGAATAATTATCAGCGAGTCCTAACCGAACAGTACAGACTCGCGTGTGTGTTTATGAATCAGAGAACACGTTGCCTGCTTTTTTGCGCAGCCGACGTGTTTTTCGTTACGACGAGACGCGAACGGAAGGCATTGTCAATTTTAGAAGCAAAGGCTGCCTCCACGGTCAGAACAAAAGATCTGCTCGCGCGGACAAAAGAGGAGAAAGGATTCCGCTCCGTTCCAGGCAACGGAGGACAGTCTTTTTTCATTTTCTTTCTTTTTGTCACCGCGCGGATAATGGCTGGCGACACGAACAGTCACGCGATTTAATTAAATTACCTACTAAATTATGCGGCCCGATTATCATCCTAATGACCATTAAAGTCAGCCCGGGTCGAGGCTAATAAATAAAGAACGTTTCACCGAACGACTCGCTGAACGGACCGACGACTAAAGCATAATAACGGTTTCGCGTTTCCCTAGAGGAAAATGGCAGTGGTCAAGGAGGTCCCGTCACTCGTGTACTTATATTTATTTGTCGATATTTTATGTATTATAAGTAAGTTTTATGTCAGAGTCATAATTCACTATATTGCCATTAGAGAAGTCTAATGTGAGCGTGCAGTAGTGGGGATTTTTAATAAGTTTAGAATTTTGAAATTTTAACACTGGGCTGTTGGAATTTTGGGATTTTAGGTTTAGAACTTTGAAACTTTGGGATATTGGAAGTCCTGAATTTTGGGATAGTGGAACTTTGTTATATTGGGACTGTAGGACATACAGTCTTTGGTAAATTGGAACTTTGGGACATTCGAGTATTGTACTTTGGAATATTCAGACTTTGGGGTATTAAAACTTTGGGACATTGGGACTTCAGTATATTAGGACTTTAGAACTTTTGAAAACTTCGAGACATAAGGTTTTCAAAATTTTAGGACTTTGTTATACTACAACTTCATATTGTTAAAAATTTAGAACTTTGATACTGCTGAACATTAGGATTTCAAATGTTGGGACTTTGAAACTCAGACGTTGAAAATTTTGTACATTGGAACACAGAAACTTTTGAGCCCATCTTCAGAAATATTCGAGCACAGAAATTTGTTACCATTCGTACTTTGAGACTTCAGAACTTTGGAATGTTTCAACTTACGACTTTAAGACTGTGGAATGTCATTTATTTGTGGCTTTGAAAAGTAATGCAAATAAATCGCGAAGAATTACCATATTGAAAGTGTATAGCAGCTCATAAAAGTTAGTCCCGGTACAAGGGAAGCAACCGTGCCTGGTACCGGTCTAAAATGGTTTCGAAGATCGTACGTGAGAGGTTAGTCGAGGAGAATCCGATCAGACCTCGTGGTTATATCTCGTGAGACCTGTTTGTCTGAAGATTTTACGTAACGAAAGATAACCGGCTCGACGCCGCGCAGATAACTAGGAGTTCTAGCTCCTGTGCGCGGCTCTTATGCAATTCACGAGACGGCATAAAATCAGAATTTTTCATAGCTGTCTGTGGAAACCCGTGGTTACGGGGTCAGATGGCAACCGGGGAGGTCGTTGTATCGCAATCTAGGACGGAAAAATGGAAATCGTGCGATTTCTGTGCGAAGAAAAGGTGAACTACAACTCCACGGCGCTATTTACTTTGACCCATGGCCTGAGTTCACGATCAAACACGATAAGGTGTTGCGTTCCCGGCTGCGTCGCAATATTATGCCGCGAAAGAGAGTAGCGTTATGATAATGCGAGCTGGCTGTAAAAGACACACTGTCTGCGTCGAATGCCGAGCATCCAGGAAACAAATCTTAAACGGATGTTTGACAGATTTCTGAAATTTCAACGTCGGGATGTCAGATGCGGTAGACCCTGAAGAACGGTCGTGGAAGGTGGCAATAAATTTAGCTTCTTGGAAGTGTTGTGCTTTCACCGGCAGATTACACATATTTTTAGCCAGTCCGCTGCACGCTTTCAAGAATTTTCCTCGAGCCGGAAGCGAACCGAAGGACTTGGATTGTTGGCTGGAAAATTACTCATAAACGATTGCTACAGAAAGCCAGAGGTGATAATCGGTTATCGCGACAGGGGAGCCAGTCTCGAGATTAGATTCTCGTGCTGCTTGATAATCTTTAATCCATCCTCGTTCATTTCATCGTCGATTCGAGTTGGCCGAAAAATGATCACGTACACCATGTGAATCGGTCCCGAGGCGCCCTCTGTTAACGGACGAGAGGGAAAAGGGCGAGAAATCGGTGGATTTAAGGGTCTTATGGTGTTCGAGCGGTAGACAGCAGAGGGCAGCAGATTCTTGGGCACGCTTGCTTTTGGCCTGACTCAGAGTGGGGGTGGATTTTGGGCCCCTTTGGGCGCCGGGGCCTGGAAAGGGGTCTCGCGACCGGTTCAACTTGGGGGAACCTACGATTTCCGCCTTTAGGTGGCAGCACCTCGGCGGAGAAGGCTCTGTACCTTCGCTTAGTTCGGATTCTGAGCTGCAGCAGCGTGGATGTGGCAGACAAACGCTTCTAAATTGTTCGAACTTGTAAATTTCTTAAAATGCCGTACGAAAGTTATGTTTATGAATGACCTACAATTTTAAAGCGAAAGATGGAAAGAACATCGATAACGATGTTTCACGGTTAGATTACTTAGGTAATTACTCGTATAATTACCTAAATATCTTCTAAGATAACTTTAAGGCCAATAATTTAAAAGAAATAGCATAAACTAAAATAATAGTAAAACTACAGTCATGATAATGAACCGAGTCCACATGAATAGTCAATTATGTTTGAAATATTTTTAAGGTATTATTGAAAGAGTTAACAGGAATCGATGATCTTATGTATGTGAAAGGATAGTTATACTAGGATTACGAGGCAAGTTGAGAGAAAGTCGTCGAATAATGAGACCATAGTTAAGTTTTCACAAAGAGATCAATATTTATTTGATGCTCTTGCAGTGATAAGCGTCGATCTTTTCTATTCTCACAATAGAGAGGAATTATAAATTTCATTTCTCTGCACTCATATAAATATAAATTAAGACGATCATAACGCACGCAGTACCCACACATACACGCACACGCACGCGCACACACACTCTTTCGCGTCTGGGCTTAACTAAACTACAAACTAGGTGTTTCGCGTTAGTTACAAGGGTTCCTCGTACTTACAACACGGTACACCACACACGCTTGGCGTTTTACGTACAAGAAACAGAATGGAAGACCTCGGTGATTCTTGTTGCGTAAGGCACTTAAAATACGATATCCGTCTAACAATATGTACAAACGAAGGGGAGAAAGAAAGGAGCGAAAATGAATGCGAAAAACAGGGACGAAGTAAAGGGATGGAACGCGTGAACGAAATGAAACGATAAAGGCGTAACGAAAAAAAAAGGTACACGACGCGAAGGATCCTTACATTCTTCCGGCTGTTACGACGAACTCGATTCAACGATCATAGAATTATTATTTACAAGGCACTGTATAAGGCACTGCCTCATAGGCTACTGGCCGACTGCACACACTCGGGAATTACTGAACTCACGGCTCTCGGACAAGATCTCCTAGCTCGCAGGACATCTTCTATCCTAACCGCACTCCTGACTCCTAATGCGATACGTGTAAGGAACAATGATCCGTGTTCCGCGGTATTTCTCGCGGCTCGACGAACGACGAACTGAACCCACGTGTCTTCGTCGTCGTTCGAAGCGTAATTATCACTCGAGACTGTCTTTATCACCCGCGACCAGTTGTAGGTCGACGTACTTTTTACCACGGCCTCCATGGTTTGTCTTCGACCTCCGGTACCACGCTCTTCCTCATCACCAGAGCGAGAGGTTTCTGAAGAGGTGGGCTGTAGACGCGGGGGTCGAACTCCGGATCGCTGGTGTACCCGTTAGCCGGGGATGTGGCAACGTCCCTGTGACTGTTTCCGGTGCTGTACGGCACGGGTTGTTCGCGAAACGCCGCTGGAGCTCCTTCAAAGCCGACAGGACTCTCCGCCGACGTGGACGTCGAGCTGGCCGAGGAGGACGAGGAGGATGCCGACGCCGTGCTCGCCGTTCTCTGAGGAATCGGGATCAGAGTCGGCAGAGGCGATGTTGGGGCTGGAGACGATGCCGGGGACGTGACCGGGGTCGCTTTTGCCCCGGCTGGAAGTACCAGAGCGATGTCGCCGTTCGGCAACCTGGTCGGCACTAGCTGGAGTCCGGTGCCGTTCGCGTTCGTGAAGAAGATCCCGTTCGATTGTTGAACCTGGATCCTCGGTGTCGCGTCCACTTGAGGTAGAATGTGCACTTGGAGCTGCGTGGTCGGTGGCGCCGGTTGGACAGGCTGTTGATTCTGGGTGTTGTTGTTGCTAGCGTCGACCGGTCCGAGGCATGAGGCCAAGTGGGCCATCAAACGTCTCTTCACAGAGGCGTCCAGACCGGGAAACCTGCCAACCTCACCGGCGCATTCCGTGAATCCAGCTCGGAATTTGTTCAACACGGTCGGATCTGTCGCGGCGGCTAGCGCAACTTGTTGACGCTGGAGCGTTTCCAGGTGTTTCACCGTCATCTCCAGGATGTCCGCCTTCTCCAGTTTCGAGTGTCTCGCTGGCTGCAATCAGAAAGAGAATTCGACGATTATGTAAGGGCTCGGATGTTAGGAGTTGGCTCGAATTCCCGGTGAAAAATCGTGACAGCCGAGACTAGTTTACGAGCGGACAACTGTCGAGAATTATCGAGGCACGAAAATTCGAAATGTACGATACTTACGTCTTTTTTCATGGCATCCAGTATCAAGGTCTTCAGGTCGTTTAGACAGTTGTTAATGCGGGCTCGTCGCCGCTTTTCCATAATCGGTTTATTACTCTGTAACAGAAAAGAAATCGCCAGGTCAAACACACGGTTAAGCTACTTCAGTCCGGTGTTCTATTTCTAAGGGATCATAATGAACCCGGGACAACAGTCCCAGCCGAATACAATGTTCTGTTGTCGCTGTTTCGGGAAAGGAATAGCTAGTTCTATTGAATGTCGTTCAGAATGGACGCGTTCCACATTCATGCACAACAATATACATTTCCCCGAAAACTCTACTCGATCTATCGGTTCGACTCCAAAGACAATTCCGGATACGCAAAATCGTGCAATCGCGTCGTTGATCCTGCTATCGAATATTTGATTTCGAATCACGAAACTGATACTGTTTGTGGATTCTCGATCGAACGGACATCACGAGATCGGTGGTCTCGTGACAACGAACGAAACCGCTCCAAAAAGAAGCTACGTCTCTGTCAAAGACACTAACCCGTCGATTCTCCCCTGATCTTCTGGTGGTTGTAGTCGTAGTGGTGGTTTGCGCAGTGGGCTGTCCAGCCTCTTGGGGCACGTGTTGCGCCGGCGGTGTGGCACCAACGGTGACACCGCCTGTTGGCATCGTGGCACCCACTCCGGTCACCATCGTGCGTCAACTCTTGGTGTATCACAGAATGAAAAGCGACCGACAAATCGTACGCACAATTTGCCGCGTAGCACTGCACTGGTAATCCAAGTTGGCTGGTGCGTTCTCACTGATGTCTGACCAGAGATGGCCAGCGTGTAATCCAAGCGTGACTGACAGAACGAGGACTAAAAAGTATACGTCTCCGTGTACGAATATTCGGCCGAGAACGTAGTAAGAGAACCGTGTCCCTTGCTAGTCTGGCTAACTTGCTCTCGCTTCGCTATGAATTCACTGAACTCTGACGACCACTTGGGACGGGTGTCAGAGCACGACTGACTGAACGAACGACGAACGTCTTCTGTCGTCCCGTCGAAGCGTGCCACCCGATGGAATGCCCGGTGGAGGCGCTGCCACCTTAAGGGTGGGGGGAAAACCGACGAGCCACGTGGAGGGGATAGCGCGTGACGGTTTAACCTGGACTTCCCTCCACCACCAAATTCCGACGGTCGGACGGCACCCGGTTGCCTTTAAGAGCCCCCCCACTTCTGGGTCTAACCCCTCTACACCTCGGAACCGTCGACCGTGGCGGGTTGCCTCGCGCTGACCCCCACCATGCCTCTCTTCTGGACTCCTCCGAATCGATCGGATTTTTCGTCAAGTGCCATCGGGGGTAATTTTTGGAAAAACGTATCGCGAGTCGTACGAATATCGCCGATCGCTAGAAAAAAATTCCTAAACGTGACTAAACGATTAGGAATTTTTCATGGTTCATTCATAATTGCCGGTAATTTGTGTGGAAATCCAACGTATGACTTTCTGGAGTTTTCAGTGATACGCGCGTTTAATAATTCAGACGAAGTTCCGATGACGATAATGCAGTTAATGGCGTAACGAATGAAAGAGGGTGTGAAACTGAAATAGAAAATGGGTCGGAATAGAAGTCGAATCCAGTTGAAAATCGTGCATTCATTGACGGACACGCGATTAGAAACAATGCCGTGCAGCGTTTTCCTCGAGAGAGGCGATTAGTCTCGTGACGCGTATCGCGCGTCGAAAGGTCATTAGAACCGGCTGGCTGGTTCGCGTAGCGATCGAAGTGGTGATGGTAATTTCTAGACGGGGACACATGTACGGGGCCGAGCGCGAACGTCATCGAGGCTTATATCACGTTCTTCGAAAATAGCCGAGTGCCACCGTGTGTCGAGAGCGCGGACTGACGCACGCACGCGCGCACCACTGGCACGTGCCTCCTACTCCCTCCCCGGCTCTTTCGAAATTACTCTTTCTACTTGTGCGACCGATTAAACGCACGCCGCGGCATTTATCTCGCGCATACGTGCACGTATGCCCGGCACGAAACGCGGATACGTATTCCTCGGATACCGTGCAACCGCTCCGTAATTGATACCCGATTGGATAGAACCGGTGCTTATCGTGCACTCGCGGTCTCGTGCTCGCTGATTTAAGGCAACCGGAATTCTGATTATGCGTTTCGACAGAGTACCATACTGCATTTCCATTCGCCCGTTTAAGCAAATTCGAAATACTGTCGCAAGCTTCGCATTCCATTCACACGACGTTGTAAATAATCAACAAACGCCTGACTAACGTTCGCTAGAATCTCATTCGTACAAACTTATTTTTGTAAGTAGAGATACAACTGTGCTCCGTTCGGAGAACCGATGTTATCAACGAGACAAGGTTTTCCCTCCCTAAGGAGTGTCCCGCCGCAAATTCCCCACTCTCCATTCGATTTTCCCGGCTGCGAAAATACCCGTTCGTTCACCGACGATTCACGTCGTGGCGTTACTTCGATCGGTACTCTCTCCGTATCTAGGCAGTATCTCTAGCTGAGAGCACAGACGTGTCAAAGGCTCGTGGAAAGATAATCAGCGGTGCCGCGTGGATGGTTCCGGCGCCGAGCGAAGCCAGCCAAGTATTTCAGCGGCTGAACTCCGCCGCCCTACAAAGGGTAGGAAACGGGAGGACGAAGGGAGAAAGCCCAGAAGTTCGTAGAAGCTCGGCGGACGAGGATCCTCGTGGCATCTCAACGTGCGCGAGAGAGCGAGACGAGGAAAAAAGGCTAGGTAGGGAGCGGAAAGGGTGGGAGTCGGATCGGCAAAAGACGAAGGGAGACAATGTCGCGAAGGGAGAAGCAAGAGAGCGCAACGTAGCGAGGAGAGAGGCGACATAACCTCAAAGAACGATGCTGCTCGACTACAGTCGCGAGCGAGACGAAGAATCGGCGCCCGCCAATCACGTGACCGAGATTCGACGCGGCGTACGACGAACGCGCGCCCATTGGCTGGCCTCTACCCCCACCACTCGCTCGAGCCGAGGACGAGCGTGCCGCGCGCGACGGTTGCGTGGGTGGTGGGGGCGCGATCGTCATTCGACTTTGAGCGGCAAAGCGGCGCGGCGGCGTCGCGGCGCGTGGGTCGTGGCCCTCCGGGGCTCCGGGGCCACTCGATCCGATGGAATGCGTGGGGGAGAAAAAGTGTGTGGCGTGACGGGGAGGCGAATACCTGTAGCCTCCCTAACACCGAATACGCTCTCCCGAGTGCATCGGGCGCTTGTGGAAAATCGGATGCGCGCTCGTCGCTGCACTCGACGCCGAATCGAAACGTACATGTATCGAACATGTAATTGGAGTGCACTAGACAGTCTCCGGGAATTGAGTCGTGCCTGAAGTGCTTCGGGTACTTCCTGGAACTGTGGAATGCATTCGATGCACTCGATGGGTGGAGAAAGGGACCTTCGAGGAGTGTTTTTGGCGACGATGTTAGACTGCATCTCATTGCGGTTTGGGATTCGTTTAGTGAATTTGGCTTACCTGAAGTACCTTGGGTACTTTGTGTAGCGTTTATAGTCTACACCACGAGATGAATCTTAGTAGCATACTTTAAAAGATTGTAATATTCTGATCTTCGAATTAAAAAGAAAAACATATTCCCCGTTTTATATAGTAATATAAAAAGTAATATTCCCCGTTTTAATAGTTCTGACAGGGATGGGAAATCACAGCTGTACCAGTCACGGTTGGTCACTGATCATTCACATCGATTAGATCGAAAATAAGGAAAGTAGACTTTCCTGCTTCAATTCCTAGAGATCTTGTGACGAGGGCGCAATGAAGGTACAAGGAGAAACGGCACATTCGACATGCTTCTTTGGAAGGTCCACTTAGCGAATTTGACGGGAACTGAGTCATGACTGAAATACCTTGAGAACTTCCTAGAAATTTAGAATGCATTTAGAGGTGCATTCGGTGGGTGGAGAAAGGGGAGGCACTTTTGAAGCGACTTTTTGATGACGATGTTAGTCTGGGTATATTTTATAGCGGTTTAGGACTCACTTAGTGAATTTGGCGGGAACTGAATCATGGGATGCCGTGCGTACTTCTGGGAACTGTAGAATACATTTGGAAGTGTATTCTGAAGATGGAAGAGAGAATCATACTTTCTATATGTCTATTTGGATCTTACACACACATATTTTATAGATGTTTAAGATTCGTCAATTATTTTACTATTACCAGTAAGATGAAGTTGCTTTATAATAAACTTTTTAAATAACATTGTACTAAATATTTTAATCTACACTATTTATAATCAATCGTTCTTAGATTAATAACTAACAATGTTCATTTATGAACAAACTCTAAATGCGTCAAAGTTATCCGACATCATAAATAAATCACGACCAAACTTTCATCTTAATAGGATCTAAATCAATATGATCTAAATTCATGAACCCCATACTCTTATGACTCCAAAACATCTGAAACGTATTTAATCACTCATCATCAAAATCCAATTAAAAGTCCATTAAACTCACAGCGTGCTGTTTGATGAATATTACGATGCGTCTAATTCTTCGATACGCACTGTATCAGAGCGAGAGATTTGAATGGGCGATGTCTGATCAATGATAAACGTTTCTACTCGCGACATCTAATTGTTCGCGAAACAATTAAACGTTGTTCGCAAACGTTTGAAATCAGATGCGACACTTTCCCACTTCGTTTCGTTCATTTAATTAAATAATAATTCGCTGCAAATGATTTGATAAGAATACGATTGTATAATAGATTAGCATGGTAAGGATTATAGAAAATGTTAGGTATAGTGGAGTCAGAGAGATGCACCGATAGTGTGCTTCCATCTGTCGGCGGCGGTGGTAGGTTTTTTCGCTGAATCTCTGGCACACTCAATCTCTACACAACCATCGAAACACTTCGATAAATTTATTCAAATTATTTTTATTCACCATAATCGTTCTCCCTTTCGAGTATCTCGTAAAATTCACTTTTGAACTCGAACGATTAATTCGATGCCCGAAATACAAACAAAGAATTCTTATCGATTTTCGTGAAAATTAAAATTTCTCGCAGCGAAATATTACACGAAACGAATTCTTGTTTCAAATTTAAATATGACGTAAATATGTAAATAGAATGTATCACGATTCCTGTATAATTTTTCCGATCGACCGTTCAATATTCTCTCGAGTCGGTATGAGTCACAGGTACGTCTAAACGTTTCACAGATAAGGATCGTAATACTTTGATATTACGCATGGTGGGTGTTAATCTCCCTATAAATTTTACCATGTTACACGAACCACATTGAAATAACTCCGAGTGCTCGACGCACAATCAGCGTTTGTCATATTAATTTTCAACATTTCCATTCGCATTTACATGAAAATGTAAAACACACCATTGACGGTCGTTACCGGTACGTGTCGATGAAAGGTAGCTGAAATTTTCCCACCGATTGCGAAATTTTCATTCTCGCGTTATTTCATTCTCTCAACTGTTCTGCAACTATTGATTTTTATACAGGCTGCTCAAAAGAAGAAGCGCGAGCCTGGTACACCACGCGAGTTGATTTAAAAAGATCTTCTCAGATGATCGCACATAAATACGTTCATAACAGAAGTAACTGACGTATCATCAGATATAATTAAGTGCAACTTTAAAATTAGCAGACACAATTTACATGTTAATTTAAGTAGGAACAGTACACGTTCACATCGACCAATTTTTCGGCGAAAGTGCTACCGATCATTCTTATCCACCGATCTAATCTCCGCAAGTCACACGAACCACGTACGAGTTCGATTCGTGACCGAATTCGAGTTATCGCGATCGAGTGTACAACACGTCACGTGTTTTAATACGGTGTCTCGATAAAAGGGATCAGAAACGCGACACGCAACGGCGTCACTTTGCCACGATATTCCCTTTCCACGAAACGTTTAATTCCCGATGGTTTCGGGGTGATTCGAAACGATCCTTTCCCCGCAAAATACCCTAGGACTTAACGATAACAATTAGAAGCCGAAACGCGTTCGCCTGGATAATAACCGTGCTTTTCGTACCAAAGTTCCATGAAACTTATTAGAGCGACTTAGTGCAGACTTATACCTGACGTAGCGACCGTCTTCAAGCCCCATGAAGCCGGTATGACTCATTAACTTTATGGGGTGCCGGTGGATTACGTGCGTCTCGGCTGGTGGTCGGATAAAAGCGTTCGCGAAGCGGCATCCGCTTTGCTCGCAGCAAACTGACATTAATATCCGCTTCCCTCGCGTCGAAGTATCAGCTTTGGGTGTCTGGCGTTCATTTTTCCACCCTGAGCTTTATTACACACCGTCCAAGAAATAAAAGTGGCGAACAAGCAGATGTTTATGAGGTTGCATCATATTTCTAAGTAATTTGATTTTGTGAAAACACCGTGCTTTGTGTCTGTTTTTAGCGATTGCTGTAAATATATATATTTTGCTAAGGGATGTTTTTCTTATTTTCTGGTTATTACCTCTCCGTTCTATATAACGCATTTTTATATACAGTATGAACTATAGCTCTTAAAATTGCTAAGTAAAATATTGCCAACTAAAACTGCTGTAAAATACATTTATCTGGTCAAATATTTTATACCTCTTGTTTACCCTCATTTTTATTTTAACTACGAAAGCTAGTAACTTTACGTAAGCTTGATGTTTTCAAACACATAATTTTATTAATAAATTTTGTTAGTAGATTATTGTATGATAAATGACCCCGTAGCACATTTTTGGGATTAAAGATGATTGGTCAAACAACCTCATGACGATTATATAAAATGATTATTGTGTCTGTACGTAATGTTAATGTGTGTCTTATGTTAAAAAAAGTTGTGGAATTTAAGATGCGTGGCAATAATAATCTCACCCTCTATCTACACCCCACGTATTTCGGTGTAGGGTGGTAATCGCGCATTGAAGTGGAGAATGCTGAAAATGGAACAACCTCGATTCTCGTTTTCGATAAAACGTTCCCGTATCGCAGGGTTGGTCGTTGTTTCATGGCAATTTATTGTAGTTAAAGGTAGGGTGTGAAAATAACGCCCGGAGTGTTCCAATATAGGCGTGCTTTCGCAGTTTTTCTTCCTTCATTTTGATAAAATTGTTCTCTTTGTTGTTCGTAGACATTTTCATTTGCGTCGCTGTGAATAGCACGCCATGATATAAAGCCCGCGTTTTTGCATGTATTTTCGATGTTTAAAGGAATAAAATGCATCAAAGTCGTAATAAAAATAATGTATCTCGGTAAAACGGAACTGTTCCAATAAAAGCGAATAAAGCGTGCAATAATTCTGAAATTAAATTAAATAACTGGAAGAGAGCTTCCGTGTAACATAATTTCACGTAGTTTACCACTTTCTGACAAATATTTGCTTTAATTTCATAAATGGCCGTTTCTGGATTAATTACTCCACTGTTTACATTCGCTTTACTCATCGAGCTAATTATTTACGGAAAATAAATTCTGTCTATCAAACACTCATTTATTAAATTAAGAAATTGCATTTTTTATTTGTTCTCCACAAATCATACCGAGGTCAAAATGCTTAACAAAAATAAAAGATCACAAATGTTATTAAAAATTAATAAATATTAAATCACTGAACGAATTACGAGTATGATTCAACTCCAGTATCGAATTTTATCACGAGTTTCATTTTTATGTAAAAAAAAGTAACTCCGTCAGAAAAATTTGTGTACAAACCACCACTGCGAGAATTATGTGCAGTCGTTAACAAACATTTCCTCCCTGCAAGCTATACACCATTCACAAATCTTTCACGTCCATCAAAAACGGGGTTAACATAGTCCAATCAATTTCGGAACACGCGAATGTAATAGAATTCTCGTTTCAGTAAATTGTTCGCCGCAGGACTGAAAAGTAAACCGTATCCTTTCTTCGTCGAACGATCAGTCTCGCTGTGTTTCTCATCTTTTTGCATCATTATCGAATTTTCGGTGCAGGCTGCCGCACACGACGACATTCACCGAACCAAAATGCATCCTAAACGCGTTGCTAAGCGTCGGACAAAACCTTGTTCCATAAAATTGCACCTTGGTTCCGTGAGCAACATTTCAACAGCCAGCCACTTTTTATGCCAATCATTACGCGCGGCAATTCCGTGCACGATTCGTAGCCAATTTCCTTTATTGAATCTAAGAACGACGAAAACGCGAGACGACTTTCGAGGGGACTCGTTTGTAATTGTACTAAATTATACCGAGATTTATTTTTCGCCAAAAGAAAGAACTTGCAATACTTCATATTTTATTTACTGGATCGAATGATTTTGTGCCGAAATATTTTTTTAATTTTAGACGAAGAATTTTTAACACATTTTTCGTTTCAAACTGACGACGTTTTAGCGAAGAATTGTATATGGAAATTTATTCAGAATTCATTTTTTAAAAATGTAGCGTGGAAAGAGTAGGGTTAAAAGTAGGTGAATTTATGTTTCTTATAATTAAATATTTTTCAAAAGAGGAATTTGTGATTTATTAGGATAGCAGATCTACCTAACCTTGTGGAAATATTTTGCTTAAAATATTTAAATGACGGAGCTAGACAAAATAGATGACATTCGAGCATATGCATATTAGAGCCGTGTGTACAAAATTTATCGCATTCATCCCGAAGTCGAATTCAGCGGAACGCGTATAAATATTCTTCAAAAACTTCGGAATTTATGATTTATATACTAAGTTGGCAGATAAATTTGCGAGCTTTCTGAATATTTCGTTTAAAATGCATAAATCGATGAAATAAATTGTAGCGCATCATGGAGCTAGAGAAAATGGATGACATTCGAGCGTATGCATATTAGAGTCGGAACATGTATACAAAATTTAGCGTATTCAGCCCGAAGTCGAATTTGGTGGAACATGTACTGTGTATCAGGTGGACTAGGTCCCTTTATTTGCTTAACCGATAATAGGGCGAAATTGTTGGGCTGTCAATCACACGGAACAACCACGAACACACACGGGCGAATCAAGTGCACGATTCGTGGCAATTTTATGACCCGCCCGGGGCTGCCAATCGAACAGTTCGAAATATACGACGATAGGATCGGAATGGCACGTGCAATTTTCGCTGCTCGATTTTTCGGGCGAACCCGCAGCGAAACCAGAACGTCACGTTTCAACGAGCAATCGATACTGACGTTTCGTAGAGAAACTCTGCTCGGATAGCGTGCGTTGATAAGGACGCCTGTCGTCGATCGAGTGAAATTGCGAACGAGCACGTCGCCCCGATGAAATTGGGAACTCTGATTCAATTTAAACGATGGATAATTCTTTTTTCTTCCTCCTTCTTTTTCCACCCCGTTGTTGGACCTCGATTGACTGGAAATCTGTTTTGTATCGAGCATTCGGCTTTCCTTACACTCATTTCAGGGGTTGTTACTGCGACAATTCGATGAATTTTCCTTTTTTTACATACTACTGTTTTATTATTTTACCATCGAACTTTTTACTATTCTACCGTCTTACTCTTTCATTGGCTACTACTCTGCTTCATCGTCCTGCTTTCTACTATTTCATTATTTATGTATCCTACTTTCTAATATTGCATTTTGTAGTCCTACTTCTTGCTGTTTTACTGTTTATTCTGCGATTGTACCGTTTTACTTTCTGCTACTTTACATATTACTAAAAATGTCACCAACTCCTTCAAATATAATACAAATTCGCCGTAACAATATAATACTTCGCAGATATTTCACGAAGCAACGTTTCAAGAATTCTAAAATTCGCCAGACGAAGGGTCGGTAACTCTTCCGTGCACCTAATGACGGTCTATCGGGTGGGTCGATTTTTTCATCGAGGAGGAAAGTTTTTTTTCTATCAGCCGTCGTTTTCAATCGAAAAAAAAACAGACAAATATTTTTTTACTCTCGGTACGAACATTTTTTTTTTTACAGTCGGATGCCCGTTTATTGAGCCATTGATTTTTTTTACGCGACTCGTTTCGTTAGCAATAAAAAAAAATTGAAAAACGAACTTTTTTCCGGACACGGTTGCAGAAGTAGTTTTTCGGCGTTCGTTTTCCCTAGACGACATAGAGAAATACGAGCACCCTCGTTACTTACCCGCCGTAAACACGATCATACCGTGACTCGACGAGCCAAAACGTTTGTTCGCTACTGAAAAATGGTGTCCAGTCGTTTTTTTTTCTTTCGACCTCTCTGCCACGCTTTTTCCTTTCCTGACTGGCTTGAAAAATGGTGGTAGAAGCGTTGCTTTTAATCTGCTCCTTGAATCAACGCGTTTCTTCGTTTGAACAAAATGAAAGGAAAAGAACCGTGTTCGGTTGCGTTCCATTAAGGCGAGAACAAAAGTACGCTGGTTTTTGTGTGGATAATTATCAAATTTAGAAATGTTTCGAATCGCTGAAATGAAGCAAAAGCAGTAATGGACTTTTCACGATAAGAAAAAATAAACACTGAAGTCTTCGAATAATGAAAGATTGCTTTGAGGTTGTTAAACGAATAGTCATAAAAATGTTAAAAATAAGAAAGACTAAGATAACTCAATTTAGAGAGGAATTGAAAAGATATTCTGAAAGGAAGATTAATGGACATTTCACTGCAATGGGGGAGATCGAACCAGAACTGTCACTGTAATGGAAGTAAAGATTACCTTGAGTTGGAATGTTAATGACATATTCGAATTATTTTATGTAACTATGGTGATGTATTATGTTGGTTAATTGAGGACAGAGTGCCTCATGGAACAATAACAATTGTTATATTTGAAAATACAAAGAAGAAAGAATTTAATTAGTTGAAATTTGTAAAATGTATGAGAAGTACAAATAGTAAATTACTATTCAGGAACATTATATCCCCGTAATCCTAACAGAAAGGGTTTATCCTAACCATGGTGATCATTACGGAAAACCGGATATTCAAAGGGGTTGCACCTTTTCTTGCTAACGGGCCGACCGAGCAAAATGAAAGGGTTGTAAGGCGTGTGGCATTTTCCCTCGGGTGAAATTATTACGTGCAATAATCGAGTCAATTATTTCGTTTATTACGTGCCACTTGCGTCTGCTCATTAAGAGAATCATTCTCAATTGTAGCCGTGTCAGACGTGATCTGAAGACAGGAATTTCTTTCGCAATCGAGCATCGTTTCGATCATGCAAACGAGAAGCATTATGCAAACAGAAAGAACTTTACATTAAACCAAGTGTTCCCTCGAAAGTTTCGAAGAAATTTTAAATCGTACGTGCGATGGGAGTATTTACCATTCCTTTCACGTTCCTACAGTTTTCTGCTTCGTTGTGCAAACGAGGAAAAATAAGCACGGATTTCTCACGAAAATAAAGAAACGAATTACTCCTCGAGCACTCTGCGAAAATTACGTCTCTGCTATTTATTTCAATTTAAATTCGTAATTACTCTTGCGCAGGTTGCATGGTGTTTGCTTTATAATTGTGAGTTAAACCCGCGATTTTAGTTCGTTTCATTATCGCGTGGGAAAATTGCAATGTGGAAAGTTCATGGTCCATAATGATTTTAAATTTGAAAATTTAGGGGATTTGGAAATTCGGGAATTAGGGGACTTGGAAATTTGGGGGTTTGGAAGTTTTGGAATTTGGGGATTTGATCACTTGGGGATTTGAGGACTTGGAAATTTAGAAAGTTAGGGATTTGAGAATTTGGAAATTTAGGAATTTGGGGATTTCGAGATTTGGAAATTAAGGGATTTAGGGATTTGTGGACTTGGAAATTTAGGAATCTGGGGATTTTTGAGGGTTTGAAAATTTTGGAATTTGGGAATTTAGGGATTTGGGGATTTGAGAATTTGGAAATTTAGAAATTAGTAACTTGGAAGCTTAAGAATTTGTAAAGTTAGAAATTTAGAAATTAGTGGCTTTGAGGACTTGTGCATTTGAAAATTCGTAAATTTCAGAATTTTGGGATTTAGCCCATAAATTTGACAACTCGAAAATTAAAAAATTTGGGTCCTCGAAAATTTGTCAATTATTGAACATTTGGGATTTTAAGAATTTTGAAACTTGAAGGAAATTGCCGAAACCTAGAAGTCTAATTTGGCAACGTAGAAATTGCATCTTCACTCTATTGCCCATTATTGTATCATTCCAGATTCGTGAAAGTTTCTCGAAACCGAAGATCGGTGGTCGAAAATCCTTTCATTGTGAATCGACGTGTCCACGATAGGCATCGATGTTTGTCAAATATTGTACTTATAGAAACTAACGGAGGCCACGGCCGGCCGCTTACCTCTTTAATTAGGGTTAAATCGTAAAACGCAGACGGCCGTCCTTGGTAGATTCTGAAGCCTTTACGAAAGGGAAAATTTGCAAATAGCGGTCGTAAAGTTGATGGATGAGGAAGGGTATGCCTGTCCATACCCTTTATGGTCACTCTCGTCCATGGCTAAATATCTGGACTTGATTTCGTGGCGAACTTTACACAACCCTCACTGAAATCATGTTTCTACGCTTATCTGCATATATTTAGACACGTGTTGCTTTTATTGGAACTGAAAATGTGTCAATTAATTTTAATCCCATTACTGTAGATTTCTGAATAGAAAGATAAAATGTAATACTAAAAATATAAAGTATCTACTAAAAAACAGTCCAACAATTGAAAATAATTTGATAGTTGTCAAAATAGAATCCTTAAGTGTTTAATTTCGTAAATAAAAATAAAGCAAAAGTTTGCAAAAGGCACTAAAACAATTTGCCTTAGCATGTGTCGTAAAAGCTGTAAGTAACAAAAGAGGCTGATCAAAAAGTGTAAACGTAAAAAATTCAAGGAACATAACTAGTCCCATAAAGAATGTTTTCTACCATCTTGACATTAGAGATCAGGTAAACGTTCGTCAACAAATACGTTTGTCCATGACGACGGCGTATTCCGAAGGGGGAAAATTTGGCCACCATAAAAAGCCGCTCGTTTGGCTCGTGTACGAAAAAATGGGAAGCTTCGAAGGGTAGTCTGTCGGGGTGAGTTCGCATAGCAATATCTTCGTAAACCACAAGATTCTTTCGAACTACCATATTTCTTCCGGAACGTAGTTTCCCCTTCCACGGTTCAAGGGGTTGGAGGGTGCACCACGTCGTACCGGTGACGGTAATAAACCCATAAAAAGTCTTAAGCCTGGCGGCAAGGGTCAAGCCGTTTCGTAAGTATTGTAAAAGGGGTGTAGGTGTGTTCAAAGGGAAAATCCTTCTCGTAAAGCTTAAAAATCGCGAGGACGAGATATCGTAAACCCTTCTCACGGGACCGAGCCTCAAGGGTACTTTTTTAACTGCACTTTTTACCACCTTCGCGATCGTAAAACGATTCTGAGACCAAGCTGGTCGCGAGGCTCCTTTTTTTCTTGTCCCTTACGACTTTCGTTTCGTAGCACGTTTCTGAAACCGTTCGTTGTCTCCGGGGTTGTAAAAGGGTTGCAAATATCTGTTCACCCTTTCATCGACAATCGAAAGAGCTTAACTCGCGGTGGCTGGGTTAAAAAGGATTGCAGGAACGCAATTGCCGGCGTCTCTGAACCCTTTTATTGGTGATCAGCGATCCTTTCTACTTAACCCGCTCGGATACACCTTTTTTTGTGGCGTGTTGTATTTTTCAAGGGGTTACCCTCTCTGTCCACCGTTTAAAAAGCTACAGGACATCGGCACGCGCCGTCGCGTGTCCTGCCACATTATCCTTTCGATGGCAACTTAAATTGCAGGGGGTTTGCAGACTCTTTGAACGGATCGGAACGAACATAATGATCGTGATACATTATGTGGTCAATTTTATGGCTCTAATTTGCATCTTTGATACTGTTATTGGAGGGGGGTCATTAATTATTGGATGAACGTCGTAGAGTCTTTTGGTGGCAAATAAAATTGCACGAGATTTTCATACCCTTTGAATCAAGATCCTTCGATCGTAATAATCGCGATACATTATGTTAATCGAGACCAATTTTTTCGATCTAATTTGCATTCCTGTCATTGAAAAGGAGTTATCGAGTGAATATTATGCAATGAAAAATGTTGCAAGAGATTTTCACGCTTATTAAATCAGGATCAAAAGGAGTATGATCACGACACATTATGTTTATTAATTCTGATCAATTTCGTGTTTCCAATGTACGTATACCATATTTGTTCTAATTTACATGAATAGTATTCATTAATTATTCGATGAATTCTATAATGGCGGTTACACTCCAATCGCGTTTAACACTTTGGGTGTAACATGATGTTCATGTAACGTGTGTTTTGATAAGATTGTTATTTGTTCATGGGAAATTGTATTAATTGTTAAATTCTATATGACTATTAAATATTAGCTAAAGCAACTACCCTACAAAGTGACATGTTAAATATGTATAAGGGAAAATATCTACTATAAAATTAGCGAAACAATTATTTAATCTGAAGCTCGATATTACTTTTTCTCTGAAAATTGATTCCGACGTTTGTAATAAAATATTTCACAAATGTCAATTTGCGCCATTGTTCACCATTTTATACGAAAACGTTAATGAAATCTTGGTGCATCAATTTCCATCAAACTATAAACTTCAGATTGGCACGGAGTAAACACCCTTTTATGACACTTTCATGTCATAAAATCCCGCGTTGTTTTACGATAATTTTACGTCATCAAATCGTATCGGACTTTTTATGGCCCAAGATCAATCATTTAATGTTCAATAACCTGACACAATCCTTCATAATACTGATTTTAAATCGGAACTTTCTCCGAATAAAAACGCCCCAACAAGAAATTCGGAAAGTCATAAATGTACCTTTGAAAATAAGAAAGAAACCTTTTATCCAACTTGATGTCTGTTAAATCATGACTGATTGAATTTGCTTCTTTCATCGACGGTATCGAATTCCATTCATTTTTTTTGTCGTATGGTTTTGATATCCGTGAAAGCGTTCCAGAAAGGAATATCGAAAAAAACGAGGTCGAGAGAGTAATACTGTCGCGAATCGCATTTTCGTTCGAGAGAAATTTGTCGAAGCCGAATTAAATCGTCGTTAAATCGTCTCGCGGTCTCTGTGTTGCTTCTCGTTTTTATTTCGTGGACGCACATTATTCCACGAAACATTGTCACGACGTCGATCGAGATATTATTTCCGCTGCATTGATTGTAAATTCCGTCCCGAACCGTTTTATTTTTATAGCCTCGTTCGGACGAAAAACGCGGTCCGGAATTTCAACGAGCGCGCACTTTCACGATCATTTTCAGCGAGGATTCGCGCTGCCAGCGAGAATTTTTTATGTATATTGTACTTTTTTAATGAGCACACGAGCGACACTGTTTCTTTCTTTTTTCTGTTGCGAAATTGTACCGTAATTCCGATGTAAATACACAACGTTTATCGACCGTGAATAAAGATAAACGCCACCCAATTTGTGTATCCGAAACGAAACTGGCTGCACGATCCGCGCGCGATTTATTTTTCGAACTTGTGTACTTTCCTCTTGTTTTAAATGCAAATAATTTATGTCAAATGATCTGAATATCTCTGCCCCGATTTTTCCGTAAAATCTCTTTTGTCACCGTGGATGGCTGTATCTTCTGCACAGGCCGCCAAATATTTAGACATTTCATATATTTTATAAAAAATTTTGTCGCAGAAAAATTGGACTACGGGAAAATATTTAAAATCAACATTTTTTTATTCGTATTCCTTTCAGAGATATTCGTTGTTTCAGAAATTCGAAGTTTGTTTCTCCTGTGTTTTGATACATCGCAGCATTGCAGAAGGCATGTTGATATTTTTGTACGTCGAGCTTTCTTTTGTATCACGTATGTAGCTATTGAAGTTTAAAGTAAACGAAATATTGACACCTGCGGACGAGATGCAGATTGCACAAATGTTTTATAAAAAATTCTGACTATTATACAGATTTAAGTCTTAAACATTATCATTAAAAGCAATGACATTAATATTATGTGTAAAATTTTACTGTATTAACCGTTTTTTTTAATTTAGAAGGAAGACATGTAACTCTTGTATAATTATTTAATATGTCAAAAAAATATACAAATTATTTGCTTGTGACGTGAGTATATTATGTGAATAAGTTCAATTTTTGTCTCAAACAAGAATTTTATAAAAATTCTTAAAGTATATTTGCGTGGGACACCCTGTATACTTTGAAAACGACATAAATGTTACAAATGTTGGATCAATTATCGATTCATCATCCAAATTACGAAAAGATTTCTTCAATATGTTACGCCACAGATTTACCATCGTTTCCTCGTTACTATGGACATCTATTTTCCATTTTACGTTGAATCGTTCTTTCATGATTTATCTTTCAACAACGCATTTATTCTGTCTCCACTTGACATCGCATTATTTCTTTCCATTTAATATCTTCTTTCAATTGATTGCTTTCTTTCTTTGAATGCATACCTTCCCTTTATGATTATAATTTGTCTTATAGAATTCTAACCTAACATTTATGTATTAAATCTATTGTTACTCAAATTTGAAATTTTCTAACAAAATTGCTGTACTGATATAATTTTGTCCAAGTTTATCTCTGTTTAAGTTATTCCACTTAATAATATTTCAATTATAAAACTGTTTAAACAACAAATGTATCAGGTGTAGTTAGATCAGATTTGAACCCTAAATAGAAACTATTAAGCTTGAATGATTGACTCGCTATTTTAACAGTAACAGTACTTTCAGTATCGTACTAGTAATAGTATTTGCATTATTCCTCAGAGATTATAACTTGAATTTGAACCTTTTTCAAAACTATTCGAACTTCTTCAGAGACTACAACGCTAGTACATCTCCAAAGCTGTACATCGACTCGAAACTTCCCAGGCCTCCGAACTTTTCCTGCAAATCAAATTTAAACAATCTCAAAGTCATTCCTCACCATCTAGCACGCCAAATTACTTCTCAATCCATCAGCCCAGCCCGAAAGCATTCTGGTTCCCATGGTTTCTTTCGCTAAAATCGTTGCACGAAGTCACGCGAGTCCACACGAGACCAATGTGTTCGATTTTCGGAGGATGTCGAAGAAGAAGAAGAAGAACTTGGGCACGACACTGTTCCACGCCGCAGGAGTATCACGTTGCGCCTCACGTCCGAACGAGTTTGCTCACGTGGAGCAAGCTGGTCGAGCGGATTTTTGCCCTCTCGCGGCGCGGTCTGCTCAATTTGCACTTCATTTGCTTCAGATCGGGTTGCCCTCTTTTTTTGGCACGCGCACACGCAACAACGACGATCCAGGGATCCCCTGTGAGAACCATGGCTGGATTTTTTCGCAATCGGATAACCGCTTGCGATGCCTGTCCCGCGTGATCAACGTTACACTGGTAAACCTGAATGCGGCTAATAAGAGAAATAAGAATTCCCTAGCCTTGACTCGATGACGTTAATTGAACGCCGAACGGACGCCTTCTCTGCGACGTCGATGGAATTCTATGGGAAAACAAAATCTGGCCCATACCAGGTTGCCGTTGGGAAGTTTTCACGATGGAGAACAGATTCGGTTCCGAGAAGCTTCGGAATTCGTAAGTTTTAATGAACGTGTTCGCGCGATGCCAATTATGGTAGTTATACCGCGGGTATGACCGCGCTGACGTCAGTAGGGTCTTATGGCTCGAGGAACCTGAAGTACGAGGATAAACGATGTAAAAAAGAAAATTTTTATCGGGGTTTACTGAAGAGGAAAGTGGTTTTTAAGAGATGGTGGAATTGGTAATCTTCAACGAATGTCCTGAGTGCATTGGAAAGTTCTCTGAGAAGTTAATTGCAAAGGGGAAATAATTAAGAAATCTGGTAGATATGTGAGAATAAACGTTGAGGAAATTTTGTGAGTCGGAGAAAGAGAATAGAGATTACTTTAGTATAAAGAGAATACTAGGTTGTGCTAGTAACGTTTTGTACGAGGAAGGAAGTTGAGGAATTCGATTGACGTTGAAACTGAGATTAAGAAGTGGGAAAGATTCGAATTTACTGAAGAGATAAAAATAACAAATATAAAAAGATACTAATTAACATAGAAAGATTCGTATCGTTTAATAAAACACTGAGTTCAAAGAAATTCACTTTCAGTGCATTATAATGTTCTTCAATATTAAATATTTGAAGGTTATGGCACCTGCGCCATTCATCTTTTATGAAATACCTGAAGAATCCAGCTAACGTAACACAAAGATGGAAAGTAGAATTTTTTAAAGGATATTTTAACGCGCCGGATTATTGGAATTCGTAAGCTTCGTTGTGATTGAACAACGAGTGACGTCATTTCTCCACAAAGGAAGCTGAAGAATCTCGATGAAATTGCACCACGATAAAATTTTCAGAAAGGAGAATTCGTATCAAAACACGCGATCAAAAGCAAGCTACGTCATATCAGGATGTCCTTAAATTCCTTTGGGAGTCACAAAGTCGTAACAGTCTTTATAATTTGTTTTCGATGCACTCACGTGAGCTTGAAAAAAAAGGTTGACTCAGTAATTTTGATTTGCTAACTCGTTAACATTTTTGCATCTATTAGTATAAAAAAGGAATACGTGGAAACGCACGGCTTATTCACTAACTGACTTAACAGCATTTAAATTATGTTTTACGAAATTGTCTTTTTTATCTTTGACTTTAATTGACGGCTGATTTCCATATTTATAAATTTCAAAAATTCCACATTTTTTAATTTCCGGACACCTGGGTTATTAAATTCCTGAATTTCTAAATATTCAGATTGATAGATTTACGAATTCTCAAGGGAGAAAATTTGGATATTTTAAAATTCTTGAAATATCAAATTCTGACATTTTTAACTTCCTAAAGGCCCAATCTCTAACTACCCAAATTTCCACATCTCCAAATTCTCACCTTCCCAAAATCCAAAACATAAAAATTTCAAAATATCGAAACTTGCAAATCGCTAATTCCCTAAATTCCCAAATGTCCAAATCCCCAAAACATAAATTCGTAAATTTTCCAACCCATCATAAATTCCATTACGCGACCTTTCGCGAGTAATCACCGTATACTAAACAACTCGTCACGAATTCATGACATTTCATAGTTCACCACCCGTGTCTGTAAACATTTAATTACCCGATTGTTCGACCCGCATTAAAATATTCAGCCGTTGCATTCTAACTGAGAAACATTATTAGACGTGGTTGTAAATATCGACAAGTTATTGTTATCTTCAGAAGCAGGTATTATTATTTATAGCATAACTTTCTTTGTAACAGTGGAAGACGGGTAGAAAGATTAAAGTTAGAAAGTGTGGGCTCCTTTCTATGGTGTACGAGGTATCCCTTAGCTACGATATCCATACGTAATCACGATCTCTTCATGGGAACGCGAACCGAGCTACGCAACAACGTCATTACGTGCTCCCACGCGTGACTTAATAAAAATATGGTTCGATGATTAATTGGATAGCTTCCTCCTGTGCCGGTTAAATTGAGAAATATCTTCGAAATGGATGAATAGAACCCTCGGGACTGGTGCTTCTGAAAAAATCTACGATTGAAAACGTGTTCGGAGATAATAGAGATTGAAACGTTGATCGGCTTGGAATTTTTCGATCACAAAGAAGATATGCTACGAGTCTGGTGCTGTATTTTATATCATTTTTATGCGGGGTGTATTGATCGTCTAATATTAATATCTCTGCTTCTGCTCGCGTATTGAATTATGCTTAATTTCACTATTTATTCTTACTGGTTACTCTTTAAAAATTATTTTTACCATTATTTTCGCAAATTATATATTCTCCTACTTTTTAAAAATCATACTTACTCTCACTTATTTTTGAAAAATTATACTTGCTTTTACTGCTATATTAACACTTTAATGACACAAAGGAAAAATATTAAATTTGTTGTTCTCGTTGTTGTTTTCGCTTGTTTTATGTGTATGTTCGTACACGTTGAATTATTTCGTGACTTTGCATAAAGTTTTTCTAAATTAATTCTTCAAAAATATTGCCGGTCCCTGGCGTTTGTTAAAAATCAAAGTAGCTTTTACTAGTCTCTCTTTCAAAATTATATTTACCCTGCTTTCTTCTTAAAAACCCTTATCACTTGCTATTTAATAATCGTACTTACTCTTACCGTTTATTTTTTATAAATTATTCTCTCGCTTGGTCCTTAAAAATGATATCTACTTTTACTATCTCGGCGCTCACCGAAGCATGTATCTTTTTCTTTCTCCATTTGTTTGCACGAGATAACTCTTGTTTTCCTGGCTAACAAGAAAACGAAACCGTGAAATGTTTTCAAGGAAGTAACGGGATAGATCGTGCAATAAGAAACGCGGTCGGTCGCGCGACACACGGACCTAACTTGTTGTCCGACATGGTCGACAGTCCCCTGTTGTAAAACGTAATTCGCACGTCCTGCTATAAAGCGGCGCTGAACAATAAACTGTTTACGGAATTAATTTTACTACTCGAATGACGACTGACAATGAGAGTCGCTGTCAGGTAGAAAAAGAAAGTCTCGGACAGCTTACTCCGAGCGCTGCTGCAACGCGTTTAATAATTTATGTTTCCAGTACACGCGCCTTCATAAAATTGCTGTGTGACAGCTCTTTGTATTATTTTGATGTATGATATTTTATACGGAGTGGTTTATATGAAATCGGTTTATCACTTGATGTTATAAAATTTAGTCTAATGTTTATATTTGTAATCACCCCAGCCACCATGCTTTCTAACGGTATATTCAAAGTGTACCATATTCACAACACACAAAATCATTATATTCAGATCCAATCACGTAGGGGAGCACGAGATGTGAGAGAAAAAAATGATGAACGACTGTTCGGAAATAATTAAACCCTTTGATATGTTGGCTGTCTTTCATCGTCCACGTCGTTTTGATCGTTTTGTCGATCAGCAGCCGCGCTAATGAAACTGACATTCCGAAACAAGAAGGAGGTGGATCTCCCTCATCCCTTGAAGTTGTTCGCGCGACGACGCGACGCGAGGCGACGCGCAGCGCCGAGACGTGAAATAGGATTTCGTCTTCGTTTGCCGGATTAATGCGCACGGCCGTTTAATCCGACAATATTAATGACCGTCGATTCTGCGTCCGTCTCGAGGTCGGCTCACGATTCAAGGATCTCGCGTTCCTTTTTAGAAGGAGGAGAAGAACCGCGGTATCCCCTCGGTCGGCTGAAAGCCTATTCAACGGGGCTGGCTTACGCGCGACTACCGGAGTTCCACCGGCTGAAATTAATCGAGGTCTTATCATAATAATTTTATTCAGACTGGCTATGAAAGACCGTCTAGCTACGGCAAGGATTTCTTCTCCGGCCAGGGGGAACCGACGGGCCGAGCCGCTTTTTAATTCGTGGGAGAAACTAGCGAGCGGGATTTGAATTTATCTGAAAGGGAGGGTTCGGTAAGGGGACACTTTTCTCCGCTTCGTGCTGATCCTTGAAAAGTGTCGAAAATATTCGAGGCGTTTCGCCTGAATTTCAACGGATTATATTTCTTTCTCTCGCTGAGACAATGTTAAGGACGTTTCCGAGTAAGGATATTAGCTGGAATTCTGCGTTCCTGCTGAGTGAGAGGTGCAATCGGTATTTAGGATCGCGGAAACTTCATAACGTGGAGTGTTGCAAAATTATAAATTTAAAAATTTGGAATTTGGGAATTTGGAAGATTAGAAATTTAGGAATTTAGGAGGGGACCTTAGAGATTTGGTGCCATAGCAATTTGAAAATTTAGAAATTTGGTATCTTAGAAATTTGGTATCTTGGGAATTTGGTATCACAGAAATTTGATACCTTAGAAATTTGATACCTTCGAAATTTGGTACCATAGAAATTTGAAACTGTAGAGATTTGGTACCATAGAAATTTCATGATTTCGAAACTTGATACCTCAGAAATTTGATATCTTCGAAACTTAATACCTTAGTAACTTAATACTTTACAAATTTGATATCCAAGAAATTAGATATGATAAAAATTTGGTACCTCAGATATTTCATATCTTAGAAACTGGATACCTCAGAAGTTTGGTACCTCAGAAATATAAAAGCTAAGCATCTTGATAATTTAAAATTGAACAAATTTAGCACAACAGGAAAAATTTTAGTACTCAGCAATATGTACATATCTGGATATGCAGAACGAAACTGTATGAGACGTAAGGATCCTAGAATGAGCTCGAAACCTGATTACCACGATATTGCTAGAATTTTAAGTAAAGCAGGTTGAAGTGGAAAGCGGAATAAAATGGGAAGAATTCTCAGTTTCATTTAATTTTATAGTAGGGAATAACCGTTAAGTAGTACTTCGAACAGTTGGTTTAATTAATCTGAATAAGATTTCTTCTAAGTAGAACCGTTTCCTTGATTCTACTTTTAAAGTCACAGGAGACTCGTTCAGATACGAAGTGCTTCAAATTCAAAATACTCTTACAATTAGTTTACTTACGTAAGAACTATTATATACATCTATTACTTATTTTTTAGAAAACTATTTTACATTACAGAGTACAAATAATTTTTTTTTAAAACTGTTTTTAACAAATGTAATGAAAATAAATTACTGAGTTTTCATCATTTTGCACGAATTTTCCAGAAGGAAATGTGGAATTTTTTAAAATTTTGTTTAATGTATTTACATGTAGGTAAGAATTACGATATTGATCGATAAATCGTCGTTTTCCCGATTCCGAGTTCGTAGAAAATATCAGTAACGCGATATTCAGGAATAGCGTTACATGTGTTTGGGACGTGATCATTTGTATAATATCGACGGTCGGATAACCATCGAGAAGAACTTTCTGCTCGCACATTCTTTACACGATCCTGCGATTTACCAGAAGCGTATCGCGGAAACGTTTCTTTCACGTAAATACGAGACGTACACGAGTTCTTCGTGTTCTCCAGACCGATCGTCAAAGCGTAATATCACACGACAACCGGCAACATTACACACGTTTCACACGCCTCGTGCAAACCAAAAACGGCTGGGTTGTTTCCATAAATGACACATCATTTTCTCGAACAGTGCTTCCCAACTTCTGTATTGATCCTTCCAAAAAATATTCTTCTCCGAAATGTGACGAACATTCGCTTCTTGAAACTATCAACATTCCATAGAAAAAATCGTCTATAAACTTTAATTATGTACGTTCAAAATATTTCGTTGAAAGTATGAGACAGAATACATATATACATATTAAATATTAACACATATGTTCTTGTTTATTATGTTTATTCATTATGTGCATTATTGAGGTAACTATAATTATGTCCCATTATGTTTACTGTTTAGGTATATATGTACAAATTCCTTTACCTGTTTAGTAATATTTTCAAATACTTAGTGTAGTATTACTTTAAATAACATAAATGTTTTACATAACATTTGTACTTAAAATTTTTAATAATCGATATAGTAAAATTAGCAGACATTTGTTAAAACTAAAATGTATTATCTATCAAAATTTTCTAAAATGTCACTAAATGTTCTACACAAAGAACTCCATAAAATACACATGACTTGGAGAAGACATGCAATGTATAAGCTTTCGAGAACATATGCGATATCGTGTTGAAAGCGCAAAATTTGTATTACATCCAGAGAACAATTTTCCGCGGCTCGCCTCAACACCTGAAAAATCTCGTTCTTTAAAGCTGCCCTCAACAGCTCGTATTTCATCCCCTCGAAGCAATTCTTCAGCCAACAATTCCACTCCGTTATACCTGTGAAATATATTCACCACCGAATTCTATGAATCTCCCAAATTGATTTTCAGATTACCAGAAAAATATGTGTCGCACGGTTACCCACGTAGTTGGGAGACGCTGGCGTTTCACCCTGCAGAAGCAGTTGATGGCGCAGGGCGAGGCGGTGTACGTATACACACGTCGGGACGTATCTAATCGACGGCACGGTTATGTAAATTTTATTGCGGCGCTTTACAGTATGCCGGAACCGGAGAATTTATCTCGGCGTGAAAACGCCGCACTGTACGATCCGCGTGAGAGTTACACTCGTGGCCGGATCGGTGTTACAGGTGTGTCCGATAGCAGTGGTCGGCCCCCGAATGGAAATTGATCGATTATGCTAACGGCCCGTGTATACGCGACCGACGCTGAAGGAAATAAGAGGAACTCTATAGATCACGATTAGAGCCATCGTGAAACCGCAGCGGTAAGCCAAATTGTCTCACGCGAGCGAAAGAGAGGACCAATGTTGTGAAAATGTATTGCTGGTTGAAAGGTGACGACTGTTAGAGTGATTCAGTGTTTATCGACTGTAAATTGATTATACGTGATGCTGTGTTTTTAGTTTTATGCTTTGGGAAGCTTTGCGTTTGAGAAGTTTAAGGTGACAAATTGTTGCTGAGATCTGGGGTCCTAATTTTGTACCTCACATGTTGGGTGTTAAGTGGATGCTCAAAATTTGTAATATTTATAATGATATGTAAATTTATAACGTTGAATTATGAATTTATGATTTGAGAACATAAAGTTGTGGAAAGTATAATATCTAAAAATGTAAAAACTTGTAAATTTACGAATTTAAACATCCACCAAGCTGAAAATAAATGAATCAAATTGACCATCTCAATTTGTCATGAATTTTGTAGTGATTAATATTCCTATGAAAATTCATATGACACAATTAATTCAAGGCATAGCTGAAGTACAAGTAATTAATATTACGCCTCATTCCACTGTCAAACGAGGTTTCATCGCAAAGGATAATCATGTTCACTTCCTTCCCTTTACTACAGCGTCTTCATTTATCTTCATTAATTAGTGTTCATTTTCATTATCAAGCTGTCTGCTACAATTACAGCTTAAATTTCCGAGTAATTTTAGCTAAGAACTCCATTATCGTTCTAGAAAAGAACTAAAGTGATACATTCTAAGGAACACATTTATAGAGGAATCGAAGGTGCACAGTTTCAAAGCTCCCTTCAAACTTTCCCAAATTGGGTTAATTAACAGCGAGGAACTCTTAAGAAACTCTTGCTTTTCACTTTCAAACTTGTACCATCCTTAACGTCAAACTTCCTAAATGTTCACCCGAAATTCGTATATCGTGTTAGAGAACACTCCTGCGAAATGAAACACCGTGAAATACCATCTTCATGCATTAGTACCAACAATACATTTCATACTTCTTATTAAACAATAAGCAATTCCATGTACATTTAAATATTTTTCTATAAATAGTAGGAGAATGAAGCTCGTATACATTTCTTAAGTTAACACTATGTACACAATATTATATTAATTCGTTGTTTTATGTTACTTCCATATGCTTACAAAATTTTAAATATTTTAATGAATCAATCTTTGAATTCCTGTAACTTAAAATAAAAAAATCGAATTGATTCTGACATTTTATTAAGAGAAACAAAATTTTGTAAATTTTTCTACTGCAGTTTATAGACAACTGAGTAACTTTTGTTTCGAATATTTTTCTGTAAGAGTGTTAAAAATATTAGAAAAATGGCGTATATTCCTAAACTGCATCCCCTATTAACTTTCATTTCGTACACATCCTTATATCTGTTTTACAATATAAAGATTATTAGGTTACCTATTATCTGAACCTCTCCATATTTCCCGTTCCCTACATATTTGAATAAACAAATAAAAAATAAAGAACCGCGTAACAAATGGCGTGTCAGCCACCAAACTCGTTAATTAATCACGGAACGGCACATACCTCTGCGAACAATTTTTTTCGTCATCAGCCCTTTAATTCGCCCAACGGTCGAAGGCATTCGTCCAAAAAAAAGGAAAGGACCCTTGAATTCAATTAACCCCATCAGGGTTTCTCGGGGGATCGTCAATTACATCGGTTACTTGAGCGACAACGTGTCCTCCCCTTTGTCTTTCTTCATCCCCCAGTTGATCTTTCTTACACAGAGTCATTTTCACACAATTCCAATTACCTACGGACCTGCCCGTACTGCATTAATTAGCGAGATCCTTCTGGTGCCAGCAAAAAAATTGTTCGTAAGAAGTTTCACCGACGTTTTGTCCAGCCCTTGGGATAACACACGTGGATTACTCATCCTATTTCTTTTTTCTACCTTTCTTCTATGTACACCCTTTGATTCTCACCCTGTATCGAAAGGAACAGGTTCCCTTTGCGAGATTCTCCTGGAAAAAAAAGCCCTTCGATTCTTCTTCGCTCGCTTACCCCTCGTCTCCCTTCACCGTGGTGGTTTTGGTTCGTTGATTTCGTGATACGTCCGCGTTAATTGTGGGTAGCGAGCTGTCTAATAGAAATAATATGGTAATTCGAGGGAAAGGGTCGCGTCTCGCCGGTACGCCGCCAGAAAAAAGCAGCAGAAGAGATTTCGGCCGGGGGTTGATTATTCTGCCGTGTAAATATTGGCGCAAGGGGTGGTCTCAGCCGCGGGCCGTAGATGCTAATTGTCTGGAAAGAAGCTGGAATGTTGGTACGTTACTGCCTGCAACAGAAGTCGTTGGAAATGTTGGGTCAAGTTGGTCTTCCATCTTGACGAGACTTTCGAGGGTGGCGGGGATCCTGCTTGAAATATTCCATGGTTACAGAAATGAACCAAACGGAGATGTACTTTACATTTTAGATTTTACAATTTAGAAATGAGGAAAAGTTCAAAGATTTATCAATGTGGAAACTGTTTAAATTACATGCAAATCTTTGTATTACAAAAATGTCTACCATTATTTATGGATCATAACGAAGATGATTTGCATAAAACCTTTCAAAAATTCGCGCCGACAGCTGTCCGAACACTTTCAATCCTTACATGCCGACATAAAACACCATAAGAAGACTGTCTCGAAGATCGGCTTTAATCGTGTATCACTATCGCCTGGAGCAAAAACCGAGTATCAGTTTCAGCAACGCCGTAAATCGGTCAGAAGTGAATCGCTCCACATTACCGTACCATGAATTAATCGAAGCGCTGTCGTAAGAAAATAATTGTCGTAAATTGATTTCGCCGGTGATGTTGACTCGGCCGACGCAACAAAAACATTCCGTATACCCGACTAGCAGCGATGCGATCGAGAAAACGGCGTGTAATGTCGAAACGTCCGTCGATAATCAAATTTCACGGACAACAGAATGTAAACGTCGAAAATTACACCGTGGCCAAATGCGCGCATACACTTTTGCCAACTCTCTCCGTCTGTTTTCGCTGATGGAAAGCTATTCGTCGCCCGTGGCCAGTCTACGTTGTTGATTGCATCATGGCGGCCCATAGAGGCTATCTCGGATCGTAATGATCGTTCTGGCACGGTAGCCGGCCTGGTGAGAAATCGATCTGTTCGCCACCTGTTCCTTTCGGCGCGTCCACCACCTACAATCAACCGTGGCTACCAAACGATTATGCAGATCACGGGTGGGTCCTGGTGACGGGTCATACGTCCACGTCGACGTGGTGACACCGCAATTTGCATCCTTAAATCGTGTAATCTTCCCGTTTAAACGTTTTTAACGATCACCGCCTCGCAATCTTCTTTCGGCAATTTTTAGTCCTGGTCCACCGCCGTTTCGAGTCCTTCCTCAGGATCGAATGAGCCGCGATCGGCGTCCAACGGACTGCTACTGGGTGGTCAGCATAAATTCCCTCTTTCCCGCCCGCGAATTATGCTAATACGGGGAATTACCAAGTGTATAATTGATATTTATAACCGGAGACCACAGCCGTCGGCGTCGCGCTCCTGAGACGCCTCCCTCTAAGGGTGCCTCGTGCGTTCCTGTAATTGCGATGCCTGGAATTCTTTGACAGGACGCCCCTTCGAATTTCTACATCAATATTAAATAGAATGTTTCGGAAATTTTTCGCCGAATGCTGACGTTCTTTCTTAATTGAGTTTACGTGCCTCGGGCTGCCTCTCATCTGTATACAGTTAACCGGTACTTACGCCGGAGTAAGATTGAAAATTCATCTCCGTCATGGGACAAATGACGAGTTCATTGGATATTCCCAGTATGATTTCATAGTTTTAGACTTTTTTAGGTACATCCTGTGATTTATTGTCGAAGACTTTCCTACTAGCAAGTGGATAGATTCATTTATATTGTTCTTGGTACAAGTCTTACGTTAGTACTACTTTAAACATATTTTTGATAGTTCCCAGAATTTTCGGATTATGAAGCACAATCCATGAACCTATTCAAAAAAATTGGTAATTTATACTCTAGAAGTTCTGAATTTATACTTTTGAACAGGTACGTGTGCAAATTGTGATGCATCAAATACTTCCAATAGAGCAACATTATCCATGTGTTTCGCAAAATAGTTGACCATAGTCTTCAAGAGCGCGTTCCCGAAGAAAAAGCAGCTACAGTTCCAGGAAACTGAGACACTTTTATCAGACTGCCCGGGTAAAAGACTTCTCTTTAGCCAGTGAACAAACTGCTCGGAGGCAGCGTCTGTCGTCTGCACGAGGCATGGACCCGCAGGGCACCGCTTCATTCGACTCGTAGGGTTAGTAAGGTCATCGAGTGTGGGAACTAAAGCAGCCACGATGACGAGGATGACGGCATCGTGTGACGTCATTCTAAGACACGAATAAAGAAACCGCGCGAAAGGAGAGGCTCGTAAATCGGAATGCCGGCATGTGAGTCAGCCTGTTCCGGTATACTGCAATGAGTCGTTCCGTTCATTCCCGGGCGCCCTTCTAATTAGAGCAGGCTGAAAATAAACACGAGTCGTTCGCTTTTAATTGCTAAGCTAGACGTTGCCCTCGCCCCCGTGGAGACACACAGAGCGTTTAATTATGTATCCCTTTTTCCCTTGTTTGCCTTCGGCTTGTAGACCCCGGTTTGCCCGTGCCAGCACGAATTCGAAAAAACGAGACGAAAAAATGGGTATTAATCTTTGGACCCTGCTAATTAGCACCGTGTATCGTGCACGTTTTTGGGAACCGTTCAATTTTATGCCTCGAACTGGGGATACTCGGCTCTTTGTGCTCTTTCTGGCTGATTAAATTGGTAATTAATTTCCGGCTGTTTTCGATAGTTTTATACGCTTATAATGCAAGGTGATTTCCATTTTATATTACTATAATTTTTATAGCAGTAAAGCGTGAGATTTTTATATACCTATTTATCATTTAAATTTTTTTGGTATTTTGGTAAATTAAATCCTTGTTATTCAGTTAAATTAACATTGTTTCCACGTGCCAACTTAAATCAATGACTATTAAATTATTCATCGCATTCAGAATCCTTAATAATGAATCTGTAAATTCAGTGAAAACAGTATTTCATTGTACGTATCATCATCGAGGAAGTAGAATTTAGTTCTCTTCAAATTCAATTTAATTTCATCGACGGAATTAATTCGAATATCGATGACCCAAAGTGGACTCTGGTCTCTCCAGCCAGGATGTTCAATCAATACTTCCTCTTTGACTTTGAGTGCACTCGATTGCATCTCATTTAAAGTTTGATCCGAGCAGCTCTATATTGAACCTATACCTTCAAAGTTTCATGTTTCGATTCCTCTGGCACCCAATAAATTCTACGCTTATGAATGATGTTTACCATCATTCAGTATCTGAAAATTAATTGAAAAAAATTTTGCGAGCATAGGAATGTAGAGATATAAAAATATTCAGAGACGAAACTCTTCATATTTATTACAAATTCAGATATACCTTGATTAATTGCTGTACACGTTGAATATTGATAGCTATTCAACCAAGATTCACCTAACCTAACCTATACTGTACTATATTTCAGCATCCTGGAACAAATTTTAGGTGATCTGACGAATCACTTGAAAATTGACAAAAGGTACAAGAAACTGTTTAAATTTGAAATTGTTGAATAATTAACGTAGGTCAATGACAGGGAAGCCTAATGATTCCTTATCGTGACTTGTTCGATTATCATATGCAGAATTTACACAATTTACGCAAATAGGAAATACATAATACTTTACGATCTCCACCATGGTTGAAGAGTTTCTATAACTCGAAATAGTCAAAATATAAATCAACCTGTGTATCTTATCGTGCAATTAATAACCAGCGATCCAAGAGACTCTTGATAGGTGAAATAGCGAGATGGGCGCAAGGAGGAACAGGAACCCGCAATTTCGATTAGGCGGACACGATGATGGATATCGACAACAGCGCAGTAACGAGCGTATGAATTCGAGGATGTTTTCGAGGACGAGAGGAGGCATTTGTCAAAGGAACGTTAACTCTCGCGCGCCGTATGAATTCGATGCATACGGAATCAGGGAAGAAGGAATAATTCTTGCTGGCGAAAAAAACGAGAGGTATCCAAAACGAAACGGACAGGATGATGGTGTCGTTTTCGAGCCGGGATAAAGGTGACGGATAGAGAGACGAGGACGGAGGAGCCAGGGTCTCTAGGGAGGCAGAGAAGGAAGGCGAAGAGGGAGCCGGTAATAGAGAGAAGAAAAGAGACGAGAAGGCACACGAACTGTACACACTGTCGCAAGTTCGTATTAACTTTAACGAGTGACGGCCCACGCGACTGTTCGACGGGTCGAAGGTCAAGCAGACGTGAGAATCTTGGCGGATTCTTCATTTCCGTGGCCTTCAGGGTGCCGACACACACCGTGAAAGTGGAGATTCACGCCTTTCGAGAGAGGTATCGCTCCGCGTTCCGCTGGTTAGAAATTGAAATGGAGAATTGAACGATGCCTATTATTTCGCGCGACCCGTGGGCGGCGCGATTCAATAGCTAAGATCGATGGAAAGTTTACCGTAATGCGCCGCTCCGAGGGGGAAATTCTTGTAGTTCCATCGGCGATTGCCTCTGTGACCCCCTTTCCTTTCGCGAGCCGGAGAGGTGGAGGAGTTGTAGCTTGTTTGGTGTTGAATTGTCCGATTAATTTTTATCCGCTGGGAAAACGAGGATGAGGTGATTTATCGTCGTTATGCTGGCAAACGCGTGATTTTTATCGCCGTGTGTCCTTTAACTGTCCAACTTGGAATTTCATCGATGAACGTCTACTTTCTATACTACCAGAATTCAACTCATTTGTACAAATTTTTCTGACGAATGCAGAAAAAAATTGGGTAGTTTTTAATATTCATTACATGGAGTCTTATTCGATTCTTCAATTTATGGAAATGATAAATGACATATTGTGGTAGTTGTGACAGCTAAGTTTTAAAAGAGGGAGGTTCTTGAATTACTGTATCGTGATCCCTTCATGATCATAACTTTTCTTTCTTCGTTCATATTTTATGGATGTATTTATACCTTTGTGTTCTTTATTCTTATTTTATCCTTGTCCTCTATTTCTTTATATTAGCGTAATCGTGTTATTTGCAGTGTACAGGGTGATACATGCGGTGCAATGTTACTCCTACGGTAGTTATATATACTGCAAATAAACACGATTATGGTAAATGAAAAAAGTAAAGGGAGAAACTGGTAAGGAATGATATCAACAAATAAAACAGTAGGTTCATCTTCGATTAAAATCGGCACGACTGTGTCTCCTTGTAAGTATAACGATGAAATTTATCATAGCAGGCAAATTTTCTTCCTCGCTGACCGCGTAGTTACGCCCATATCTAACATCGAGATATTTCTCATTACCGAGGCAAATTTATTCACATCTTTCATTACCTCGTAATCAAGCAGAATTCTATCTACAAACATTCCAAAGTAAATTAATGCAGGAAATCGGGTCCGATTAAGAAGAAATCCGATAATCATACCTCCGTCCGGAAGTTGTTCGATTAAAGGGTAACCACCCGGTGAAATGATGAAGTGGCTCCCAGAATCTGGGCAAACGTATCCGAATCGAGCCTCGTAAATCAACGGAGCGTTGAAGAAAATACTGGAATCTCGGCTGGAAGTTATGCTCGTGGAAACGGTTCGTAATGACAAATCGATCGCTTTGTAAGAGGCTCGGTGGCCAACCATCGGGGTTTACGATCCTGGCCACCGTGTCGTCGATTTTTAATCGTAAATTTCGGGCCCGGCCACACACGCCAGACCACACGCATCGTGCTGTCTCGCGCACTGGTGAGAAATTACATTTTTATATGCGTAATCATCGCCGGCCACCACCGGACACGACGCTGAAACAGAGAGCAGGCTGCCGAGTGGAAAAAAGAATGACGATAAAAGGAAAAGAGGGGAAACGAGCGAAACGGCTCGTCGAAGAGACGGCTTCCGTTGCCGGCGGACAGGGAAGAACGCGATTCCGGTCCTTTTTTACGATAACGAACAAAACTGGCGCACGTGTGTGCTCGTTAGCGCGGATAACAAGCTACACCTTTGCAATCAGTGGCTTCTTGGCGGTCGGGACTGTCGGTTCGCTCTTTGAGCCCGCCAGAGTAATTATGAGCCCGCGAGAATCGCTGGAACACACCGATTCAGATGTCTAACGAGCGTGGTTGACCTCAACCTCACCTATACACAATTACGCGCCTCTACTTTTCTTCCGTTCCTTTTTCCTGCGTTCGATGTTTATCGCGAATGAGTTTTCGTCGAACTGCTAGCACCTTTAATCATGCAGAACCACGTGTCAAAGTGATTTGTGATATTGAAATCGTTGCGAACTTGTTTCCCATGTTTTTTGTGTCGACATGCTGCTGGCGTCGTGGTACATTTTCCATCTGTGATTGAGTTGCCTCTGTGTCAAAAGGTTCGGCAACTGCGAAATTGCTGGGACTCATATTTTTGAAGGTTCGTTTGCTGTAGTAACGTTACTGTATCAAAAAACGGTTTTTTATTTAACAATTTGTCTTTATCGAATTTTTCATACAGTACATATAGACCGGAAATATTCAGTTAACTTCAAAAAACAAGTTAGTTGAGTAATAAACGATGTCCAATTTCTGTACACGTTTTACAAATAGTGCCAGGAATCTCAGAATGCTATCTCAAAATCCGATTGCATCAAACTTGGAAATTTATAATTGAAACTTTTGGTTCTCCACGATCCACTATTTTTCATAACTAATGTCCTTTTATGTCGTTCGTACCTGCTACCGTACTCGAATCTATACCTTTTACGTCTCCATTTTCTGCAGACGAATCCTACCGTGCTCCTTGTTGTCCACTATTCAACAATATCCATTAAAAGATTATCCAAGTTCGCAACAGCTGAGCGTGAAGACCTTCCAGCCTGCAGCTTCAAAAGTGACCATACTAATTGATTATAGCGTCCACTTCCGGTAACGCTCGTACTCGAATATTTTCAGTGACGGACAAACGATTTAGTCACGCGGTCCGTCTGTTTCCAAAATTTAGACTTTTGGGTTAAAATACGGTAGTTATTTTTTTCCTCGTTGTTCCTGCTACCCTTATTGTCGGATATCCGTGGACCGGAAAATAAAGATTTATGTGTTTACCGGCTGCGGCCAGTCGTTTCCTCGAGCTGGAATACGGTATTTGCGTTTTTTCCCCCGTGTCGTTTTCCTTCGAAAAGGGGTAAGACGTGGTAAAAATATAAAGTCAGCCGTTTTTACGAGGCGAGCACCGGAGGAATTTTTAACCCTTACAAAATCCTTCTGGCGGAAGGGTTACGGTACAGCAGGACCGCGTCAAAATATTGCTTTATTGAGGTGCTACCCCCAATTCTATGGCGGAAAAGGGTTCCCCTGTAAGGAACGGGTTAAAGCAGCCAGAAAAAACAGCGCTGCCTGCAGGATAAGGCTTGACTTCGCCGTTTTGCAGTTAACTTTAGTGTTTTACTGGAATTCCATAAACACCCGAAAGGGTTACAGTTAGGTACATCTACGGAAACCAGTCGTAAAATATACCATCGAACACTTTCACCTCTTTCAAAATATTTTCTTCGTTCGTTTTTTTTATTCTTCTTCTTTTCAACGATGCATGTACCGTTGGTTTTATTATTTACCTTCTAAACGTTGACCGTGTCTCGAGTCTACGGATTGCAATCGTACAAAGGAACTAGGCTGTCAGTTGCAGAAAAAACGATAGAAAAAATTGACCTTTTAACTGTAAAGTTAACTGGATTCCACTTTGACACATTTTTTCCACGTAACGGGTACTGCGAACGGTACCAGGCTTCGATACCTATCGTATTTGACTGACAATGAGATACGACTCCTGTCGGGGTTTGTCGGTTTCTGGAATTTTCGAGGAAAAAACTGGGTTGGAAATTTTGTACACTTCTTGTGCCGGGTCTACTGACGTTTTAGAAGCTAGGTTTTAGGAGGTAATCAATATATTTCAATTTTTTTATTAGTACCTCCATATCTCATTTGGATTATAAGGATTTCCTTCGTTATAAATTGAGGGATTTAGAACAAAAACAACCCCTATTTTTTTATCATTTTTTACATAGTATATTTGTGATTAGAATACCTGTCTCAGTAGCTTATTGTAATTCATGTATCATTTTTAAACTCAAAAAATAACCCTGATGTTAGTATTAATTTTATAGATGTTTAGTTTGAAACAATTTAGTTTATCTTCTATGAAAATACATAGGTACTTGCTTTTGACTTACATAGAACTTCTATAATATTATTTAAGTGACACAGATTATTACCTGTAAAATGTGTAGGTGTTTATTGTATAGTGCATTGAATATATTACTGTATCTAAATTGGTGTAATTTGTAAAGTGTACCGAGGTACATCTTGTTTTACTGCACATCTATATTTGTTAAATGAACTAAACAATGTCTACAACAATAATTCAAACAAGATTTGTACAACCAAGATGAGCAACGAAACTTTCACGCGTTTGATGGAAATAGTGATTCCATGAACGTTGAAAATGATTCACGCTGCCCAAGTGCCCTTGCCAAAATGGTGGTTTCTCTCGAAGTAGAAGCTTGAGAAAGATGTTCGGAGAAAGCGTCGGAGCAATAGAGAAAGAAAGAGAAAACGTCGAATTGCGAGCAAGTCGACCATTTCTGGTGGCACCGAAGCTTTCCGAGAACTGTTCGACGACACTCCGAAAATAATTATACCGAGGCTCTCGGTTGGACAACGAGCACCTCGTCTAAAGTGTAACGCAGTTTTGTACACGAGGCGGGCCAGAAACAACCCGTGGCCGGTCGAATCGTAAATTAGGAAATACGGGCGTCCATTCACGACCCCGACAAAGAGCACCGATTTAAACTGTAACAGCAAAGAGAAACAGATCCCACGCTCCGTGTTACGGTTCGTCGCAATAAATTATTTTTCGTCTCGTGGGCCCGGTCGCGGAACGCCGAGAAACACGAGGCATGCCGTGGAGAGGGAGGTGGCAGTAAAACAGGCCCGTTTTCCGTAACTGTACCGCAAAACGGGTTAAAAGCACTAAAATATCGGGGAAAATTTACAACTAGAGCACACCGGTATTGGGGCACCGTTTTTGCGCAAGCCGGACGAAAATGGTCGATGACCACTGTGGTAGACCTTCTTTTCTACTCTTGGCAAATTTTTCTTTTCCTCGATATTCGTCGATATTTAGGCTATTTTTATGCGATATAATGTCACAAATTCGGTATAATCAACAGGAATTTTTACGCGGGCTTTTTTGATAGCAAGCATTTAAATTTTAGGGGGTGGATATAATCTTCCAAAGGGTGAAAATATTTTCCTAGATATCTAAGAAACTGTAGAGGATAGCAAGAAACTTGAAATTGTGTATTTTTGAAGATTAGAGTTTGTGTGTAAATGTATTTTCAAATATTTGTATAAAGGGTTGAAAATGGTCCTTCAATGTTAGGGTTGAAAAGTTTCGTCAAATTTGAAGCAATTAGCTATAGAAGAATATTCGATACTTGTGTATTTTGGTTGATAAAATCATGTAGATTTTTAAATAATTTGTTTATAAAATTACAGGTTAACTAATTCCCTTCTTTTCAGTTTTAATTTTACAGTAAATATAGAATTTCATTGCTCCTGTCAAATAAAAAAATGTCAACCCTGCTTTTTACAAATCGATGTACAAGATATAATATATTATAAAATATATTGTATATAATACATGAATTAAAAATTGAATTTTTTCTTTAACCTCAAGTATCTCGTTTACAGAAATGGTATCCAAGTACAAAGCTTTCTGAAAAGATTTCTAAGAGCACTTTTACCACTTCGCCAGTAGCCCTTTTTCCTGTCAAACGAATATGGATGACATTTAAGTAGAGCAGGTAGAGAAATACGCGCATCCCTTCGTTCGAAATAAGAGTTGAATCAGTTCCAGACTGGAAACACCTAAAGGGTCGGTTTAACGGGAAAGGGAACGGTTGGACCCGGAGTAAACGAGTTTAACCTTGGCCATTCGCTGCGAGAGTTTATTATTTTATGCAACTGGAGCACGCCTCGCCATTATGTCAGGGAAATTTGTCTTTACGACGTAATTGTAGGTTAGGGTTAAAAATTTCACCCTTTTGCGTGAAATATGAGCAGAAGGCAGAAAGTTTATGGACCACGGATATTATTCTCAGTCGAGTTCTGCTCCAGTTGTAAATAACGCTTCTGGGTAAGGGTTGATTTTTCAGAGCTTCCCGGAAGAAGTGCTGCACTGCACGTTGCCCAACAAACCCTCCGCTGAAGCGACTGTAAATATCGAGCATTGTTCGACAGTTTACCTCTTTCCAGGGCAATTCTCTTCAGGGTCGTTCGCTATATCCGATCGCAGAAGTTCGAATGTTACCCTGTTATTTCTCGAACGTCGACTTCTAACTTGTCGAGATGACACTTTTTGAATGGTACAAATCGGTACTTTTTTTTGCTCGTTAAAAAATAGGCAATTTTTCAGCTTTATTATTAGAGGAGGGTCATTGAACTCGAGCAATTTAAAATGATTGAAAAGTGGTTTTTGACTGGAGGGTGGTTTCGTAGAATAATTGATAGAATTTTGTTGCAATTTTGTATACATTTTTATTAAATATAACATAAAGGAATTGAGTGCTAATTTGCTTATTTAACATAAATAATTTTTCTATTTTCGTTTTTACAACTTTTCTGCACAGTACCAAAATTTCACACTCTAGTTTTTGAAGTCGCTTTTTGATCGGATTCACATGAAAAATGGTTATTGTGCATCCCGACGGAGATTGTTGCAATATTTGTAAAACACCGATACAAAACTCCATACGAATACATTTAACACCCAAAAGCCATGAACAAATCGTTACCACACCGTGTCCAAACTCCCGCTCAAATTATTAGTTTTATCGAATCGGTTCCAGAAATATCTGTCGTAAAATATTTTCGGAATAACACGGTATTTCATTTCAGAACGTATATGTCCAATAAAAATATCCGATTCGTGTTCCAATAATTTATTCTCAGGAATATCTTCATTCCCAACGGAATTATCGATTATTCCACATTTTAAAATAATAAAAATTCATTAATGCGTCGGTTTCCGCGTTGAATATATTAAAAGTTTCATCGGCAGGCATTTCTCAATTTTTAACCGATTTTATGTTATTTTCACAGTATTACATTTGTATGGCTTGAAACTTGAAATTCTCATTGCAGTATTCAAAGAATTGATAATGCAGGGACAATAAATTCTTACTATTTGAAGAATAGTACATTAGGTGACGTGTAAATTAACAAGTTAGAAGATATATTTTAACTAGAAATCTTAGAATATACAGATCTAAGAACATAGGTTTATAAGAATACAGAAAAATAAGGATTTGGAAATTTAGAAATTTAGTTATAATATAGATAAGAAAGTCTGCAGCCATAAACACAAAGCTTTCTCTCCTATTTCCATTTTCCTAATACTACATATAAATATTTGCTACAAAAACGTTGTCCACGTGCCAACAAATGCTTTACAACCCCTGATTGTATTATTATCGTCCAACAAAAGTGTCGCGAATTACGCATGCATAAAGTCCGAGAGTCCCAACGGTGACAATATAAATCGTCCCGATCCGATGATTCTGTTCGTGAAGTGTACCTGGGTCCAGTAAACTTGCGAGTCCTCCACGGGTCAACAAGGTTCGACCTGCTCGAAGTTGCCCCCCCATTAAACCAATAACGACGCCAGCCCCGATACAAATACAAGCAAATGTAATTCAGACCGAGACGTACCCATGGCGTTTCTTTCTGTACAGTCACGGCTATGGTTTATGGTAAAAACGGACCGTTCCAGAAACGATTTTTACGATTTTTGCCGAGCGTTTACGAACTACGGAGTGCCATAACGTTTTTGTAGATCGGGCAGACCCGATTTTTCCCTCCGGGATGACCTTAAACGTTTCAGAACGCGGGACCCAGATTATTTTAGGACCTTTTTCGGTACAGTTTTCCGTGTTATTACGGTCACCCAAATAAAAACACGCAGCTTCGAGCTATTTTTAAATGAAACGCGCTCGTAATGTTATATTGCACCTAGGATCAGGGCCATGTCACACAGATCCTTCGTCCTGGAACCATCCAAGTATTTTTACCTCCCATTCTCTCGGTGATCTTTGCCCAAAAGGTGGCCAGGTTGACGACTCCCTCGTAAAAGTCGTTTCCCGAAAAACACAAAAACCTGGCGAAACGACAGTGCGAACACGCGGTGTATTCGTTTTTGGGACCACTCCAGTTTTTACTATTATTAGAGCAATTTTTTTTTTCTTTCTTCTCTAAGTGGAGCGTGGCACGGCACGCGTCCTCTTCGTGTTCTCGTTGCTCGATTTATTGGGTCTGCGCCACGCTGTGCTGACTCTGTTCTTTTGCTCGACGTCAGGTCGTTCCCTGAGTCATCCCGACCGAACGATACCGTATAAAACAGTAAACTCGAAACGGATGTGACGAGACGGTGTCACGAACCCTTTCAAAAAAACTTCAACAACCGGATGGAAACTCTGGAAATTGGATATCGTCGACCTCTCCGGGGATCATGCACCCGTTCGAGTTTTCCGACCGATAAATTGCGCTAACGAATGCTCTTTGAATCCCAGCGAGGAGATGGGGAGGATATTTGAGGTATTGTTTCCGTAATGGCGGATGCTGCAGAGCACACTTAACTCTTTACCCTTCGACGATTCGAGGAACTGGCGGTGTATCTGTTTCATCTAAATAACTTCCATGAAATATTACTATTTTTAGCATCTTTTGAAACGTATTCGACTTATTTCAAATAATATTATTTCCCTTGTTTCAATTTTTATAACCATTCAATTTTAATCGATCCTTGATGAGAACCCTCAGATTTAATAGTTCAACACTTTATTTTTTCAGAAAAGTGAGCTAATGCTAAAGTGTAGCATTATGTGTATTTTGTTCATTTTATAATACAACTTTGTAGACAATCATATTCCCATTAAGAGTACTAATCTCGCTAAGATTAGAATAAATGTTAGTAAAGAGATGTTCACGTTGCTCACGATGTTCACATCATAGTCGAATGAATTTTCTCGCGATACAAATTCTTACAGCGCTAATTAGTCTTGCCACTCGATACGTTTGTTTTCGTTCCTTATCCCCGTCCAGAATTTCACCATTACAGAGGGAAAGAACCATAATTAGTTGAGATGAGACGTAATTTCTTGTCGTGACAGGTGTTGCGAACCCGTCATTACGATGGCCATGACCAGTTATTATACCGATTCTACAGCAAGTTTTCTTGTCCGATGAACTTAATTAAACGGGTAATTAAAAACTAATCCTTAGAGACGTTGTACTCTTTTCCTCGATCACCTTTGTCAGCTCGTTTCGTAACAGATTACGTGTCCAGAATTACTTGCACATTACTAAAATGGAGCTAACATTAGTGCAACAGATGTTGCACATTTATCTCCAAGTTGCATACGAATGAGAAAAATGTACATATGAAGAATGCATAATAGATTGCCATACACAATCATTTCTTGGGTAAAACAAAAATTTCTTATTTCAAAAATAAATAACTTCTGCAATATTTTCTGGAAAATTTTGGTCTACTATAGCCTTCTCGTTACTTTATTATATAAATTAATATGTTTATTTCTTAACTTGTTACGTAAATTGACATACGGTTATGTATGTTACTGCTAGAATTCATGATACGAATTATTGGTAATGTACCTTATAAAAAATCAGTTGAATTTCTACAAATCGAAATGAGTACTCTGGTCGAATGTCACCAGTGAGGTTTGTCAAACGCACTTGTCCCTAATTTGAAATCGGTTTCCCTTCAGTCTTCATTGTAAACAGGAATCGCCGACAAAAAGATAGACTAAACAGTAGCCTGGTCTGGTTTTCGTAAATATCATTAACGCCTATTCACCCTTTCGATGACAGAAGGCTTCCCAAACGTAGACCTTTGCTCCTTTTATGTGAAACAGATGCAGCAAGGAGCACGGTGGTGTTTCGACGCTTCTGTTGCGTGTTAACGTCATCGGCGGCGTGGCGGACGCTTTTCAGAAAATGTCTGCCTCTTGTGAAATCTAATAGACGCTCGTGCTTATTTATTGGGAACAGAAGAGGGCCAATTACGTGTTACTCGACATACGAGAGAGTCGGCTATTCTCGTTATTATTTCATCGTCGTGGTTCGCGCTTCGCTAGGACACATCGACGACTTCCGTTCTCCGGTGTCGGCCCTCTTTCCACTTCGTCGCGGAAGCTTAATTTACGCGGAACACGTGGGTGTCGCTTGTAATCACGTCGTTCGACGTGTAATTGTAAAAGGAAACGAGCTGAACGCCGTTTAGGGAAATATGAAAGCGATTAACGCTGATAGCTTCTCGACTGGCGACAAGCTTCAGGCTGTCCTTAGATGCCAACCACTTTACAGATGTTTTTAATAACACGCGGTTGCTCTTTTTCTTGAAAACTTTAGGTCCCTTTGGAATCCTCTGGTTTTACAAGTTTAGAAAATTGGTATTTTTTAATATTAGATATTTGAAATATTCAAATTTTTTAGTGTCGAGACTTTGGAATGTTAATATCTTAGAATATTGGGACGTGCTGAAGATGCATAAAAAGGATCTTGAATTATTGAAAATTGAAAGTGTTGCAATTTTGAAAATTTTGGGGTTTTGAGACCTCAGGATTTGTTTAACCTAAAAATTCTTAATGCAAGAATTGTAAAATATTACAGCTACAGAATTGAGCTTTAAAATAATGCGACTACAGAATATAAAAAAATGTTGGCTCTTCTGAATTTCGATAATATTTACTAATAAAAAAGATAACTACCACTATTTACTGAATTGCTATTTTCACCACAATTACACAGAAAAAGATCGACGATAATTTTCTCAACGAATCGTTGCAAGTCACTCCTTATTGGAATTTGAAATTGCCGTCATCAAAGCTGGACAAGTTGTCGAGTGAGCTAAAAACGCGTCTCGTTCGATAGCTCGGGGTTAGAAATCGCAAAAACTTCCGTTGCTTATGGAACACAGGATCGAACGTGCGTTTGCCTTCAGACAGGCTGTAAAAGGCGGTAACTTGAAAGAGGTTTTCCATGAAAGGAGTGGTCCTGAGCAGCTACCTTTTGTCGAATCTTTGTCGGCGGATCTTAGGGTTGTCTGGTAGGCGTCCTACACTTCAGAACTCCCCCTCTAACCTATTCCATTTCTTTCGTAATTGAATCGATTCTATAATTGTGAAATATCGCTCTCATATTGTAGCGGGTTCCTTAACGAGTCAATTACCTTCTTGGTCACGTACTTAGTTAACATCAAAAAAGTTTATTTTTGTGTTAGGATATAGATATCAGGGTTATCTGTGTGGTTACATGCAAATTTTTATGTAGGATTGTTTTATTTCGATTGCAAAGGTTGCTGCTTGTTTGGGTTCAAGATTATCGGTTTTTAAATAGTTCGAAATGTGTACTGTGAAATTTTGCAATTTTGAGGTTAGGATCGTGATCCTTGATTGTTTGAACATTTTGGACTTTGGGAATATGGGTGATTCGGATATTGAAGTATGGGACGTTGGAACTTTCAAATGTTGGGACTTTGGAGTGTTGGGGTCTTTGTGATGTTAGAACTTTAAAATATTGGTTATGGAGTGTTGGATATTTAGATTATTGGGACTACAGAGTGTTGGGATTTGGAACGTTAAAATTTTCGAATGTTACTTTGTAATGTTGGGTCTTCGAAGAGTTGAGGTTGTATTGGGTATAGTATTGGGATTGGAACTCCGAAATATTAGAACTATCGAGTGGGACTATGGAGTTCTAGAACTTCCGAATATTAAACTATAGAGTACTATCTTGTACTATAGAAGTTCCAAGATAGAACTCTGAAATGTCTTCCTGACATTAGACCTTCGAAATATTAAAACTCTGAAACATCGAATTAAAATCCCTATATACTTCCAAATTACTTTGCAGCAAAAGTTGACTAAAACCTTGAACAATCATTTTCATCCAGCAGAAAGAAAGCTTCCTACGAAACGGTCACCAACGTTAGCGTTTCCTTTCCAGAAACTTTAATAAACATTTCCGTTTGCCAGTCAGTAGGTACCTGGAACGTAGTTTCGGCATTATACAGTTCGCCTTCACTCCCACCAGCTTTTAACAACAATCGGCAAGTCCGATGGGCGGAGTTCCTGTCCGAGTTCCGAGCAAAGAGCGGCGAAGTATGCGAAAAGTTAATTGAAGCCACCGACGCCGCTTTTCCACGCTTCTCGATACAATGCCGGGTATTGTCCGCGTGTCGTCGTGCTCGTAAGGGGTGTTTTATTATGGGGGCTGTGACGGGGGCTGCCTCGCTCGCTCTCACCACCGTGACCGAGTCCTCCAGAGAGAAAATAATGCGGGAATATTCATGGCCGCGGCATGAAATCGAGGGGCGTGCTGAGAATAATTCGAGAACAACTTTCGTAAAAGCTGTTAAATTCGTGGGTCGATACGACGCTTTCACGGTTGTTTTGGGATTCCTCGAGTTCGGTGATATGCATGAACTGTAACCTGTTTTCATGACGCAGTTATCTTTATGGAAAGCATTTTACGATTTGTACCTCCGGGAATTTGATTTCTAGTTATGGATTTTGGGGTTATAAAGCACGAGCTCATTCCTTTTGTTAATTCGTGATACCGTCAGTTTCTGCTTTACGCATTTTTTATTTCAGGGTCCTATAAATATTTTAGTGACAGTTGAGTTACGATGTAGAGGGTTGAAGAACTGATTTCAAAATGAGAAATATCTTTTTACTTATACAGTATTTTGTTTCTTCTTTATGCCTTCTTTATTCTTTGTATAACTTTTCTGTAAAGATAAACATATCGAATGAGAGGGACGATAAAAAGGGAAAAACAAAGAATATCTTGTTCTTGTTTTATCGTAAACGTTTGCTCGTTCGTGTTTCTTCGCTACCATTTCAAATGTAAATTTAATTACAATCAAATCGAAGAGTTGGCGAACGTAAAAATAAAAAATTTCTTTGATGTCACTGAGAATTAAATTCTTTCTCCCTTTATTCAAAAGGATATACATTTATCTATAAATATGATTAAACGAACTCAATTTATAAGTGATTGAAGTACATATTAAAACTGGTTCGTTACAGTGAAGTTAAAGGTGCTTGATTACAGTTCCGGTTTAATAAAAATTGTTCTCTCTCTGTGCGCGAAAACATTTCAATTTCCGCCGGTTTTAATAGACTTTCGTCTAAAGCGCGATGTAGAAGATAATGATCCAATAAAATCGAGCTGAAATTGGAACGAATAAAATTTGAACGAACTACCACGTAAATTAAAGTTAGCGCCGAAATTCGTTGGCCAGAGTAGCACTCGACAAAAATCGGCTTTAATTAAATTACATGCTTTTTAATTCAATTAAAACATGCTTGTTCCATGATTTTTAATCACTTCGAGCTGTATTGTTCGCCGACAAAATTATTTCGCATTCATCCCTCGATTGATACAACTGCAGTTCATTTTAATTTATATACTCTGCATTGAAGTGTACACTCCATATTGCCTCTCAAATTCTTGCATACCGTGGTCGATATATCGCGTGTATTAAATTTTACTTGTTGCAACACAATATACTTTTATGTACTCAGTTTGCTATTAATCGTATAACACATATTATCGAATTATGCAGTTTCCATGTAGGGAATAAAATATTCAATTATCGAAACGTTATTAACCCTTTTCATTGTCATCAAGGTGCACAGAATTTTTTATTTAATTTTCCTAAATGTAATAATTCAAATACCGAGATAATAAGGGTATTCTTATAAAAAAGAATTTTATCTTTTTCTTTACAGAGTAAATCTTTATAGCGAAATATTTGCAAAAGCCAGGTATATTTTTTTTCATAAGACCTCAATATGTTTCCTATATTTCTGAACGGTATACACTTTCGTAATAACTCGGAGAATCCATTTTCGACGTAAATATCTTAAAACCTCATAAACATCTCAAGTCACCAATGTTTCCAGACCCCATTTGAAGAATACGTAAGAAAACGTGTCCGTGACTTTAATCTCCCGATCAGCATAAAATCCCTCGCGAGTAGGTGCTACCGCGAGGCAGATCGCGCGATATTTCGAAGAGGATGCGACAAAAGTGCACTCGGTGCAGTCAAAGGCCGCGGGTCGAGCGAATCAAATCGGCGACCGACGAACGATCGCATAAGTTTCGTCCTTTCGTACGGGATACGCCCGATGGGAAGACGGTCAATTATTCTTTGGCTACTTAAGGCATGTCCTCATGTTCGTAGAGTCGCGCGACCAGAGGCCTGCATAGAAATACGTCGCCGAGTCGAATCGTCGATTTCACGGAGACCGATGCGGCTTTTGCGGACTTCTCCGCCCACGAGGCCGCGTTCTGTCCTGCGTTTTACAATGTCCCTTCGTTAAGAAGAGGCAGCTGCGGCTGTCGTGCTTCGTAAAAATATCTACGGCTTGAATTTCATTAAAATTTCGAGACGGACGCGTCGATACGTCGCGTGATTGTCGTGAGAATTTCCATGTAACGTAATTTTAGTTGCGAGTGCTTACTGCTCACGTCTCGTAAGATGGCGGACGATGACGCTCGCGTTGTTTCTGACTGTCTACTTACCAAATACAACGGTCTATTGACCAGGTATTGGTCTTTCACTGTAAAATGAAAAATTTATTTAATAGACTGTTAAAGTGAGAGAATATTAGGATGAACTTTGATAATTTCTTTCTTATTGCAAAAATATACATTTTTCAATTGCGTACGGAAAGCACACTGCGCTTTAAGTACATCTGAAACATTTCTTAACTGAAAAAACTCTATGTAAGTTCATACTGAATATTGATATCGCTTCTTTGAAAAATGTTAAGTCAGATATATTTTGAACATTAATATTTTTTTATTGAAATGTCCTTAAATAGGACACATCCTGAGGTATGAAGTTTAAATCTCAAGAACTTTATTTGAAAACTATGAAACTGAACACGTAGTACATCGTGATGTCTTTAGAGAGACCTGATGAAACCTTCAGATCACAAAAGATGCATATTCGAAGAACAAATAATCTGCGGAAGAGAAAAATGTTCATCTCAAGAAATAGTTAAACAGATAAGTAGAATAATGACCTATCAACCATAAATCAGTGTCCATTCAAACTGGACTGTTCAGAAGCTTGAAGCTCCAGATTCAGGAATAGCCTCGAAGATTTTCAAAGAAGCAGAAGTTAAGGAATACATGTCCCTTCCGAAGAAACCGAAGCAACATCAAAGATCAGCAGATGACGAGCGAGCTGATTAGATTCGGTCAGCTTTGAAAGAGATCCACGATGCCCGGGACCGTCACGGGTCTCGAATCGGCATTCAACCGATTTCCGCGCACCTTGGAAACGGTGATTTCGCTACAGCAAACAACAGTGAAACGGAGAGAGAGTTGGTTTTAAGCTCTTTCATGTCTCGAACCGTGAATCGACTTTGCTCGCTACCAGATGCGATCCGCTCGTGATCCGGCCAGGTTTCCCGATTTTTCACGGTTTCCATCGTCGACCGCGTGTCTTTGTACAAAGTTGCGAGTGGCACATGTGAACTCGGCCTTAAGCTTTGTCCGCGAACGGTCTATGGCTCTTCGAAACTGAGAATAAGTTGGGAGTCGTTTCCACGGAAAGTTTCGTGAATGTCCGTCGTTTCACCCTCGTTTTATGCTACGGTTACGGATTTTTAGGGGATTGTGCTCGATATTGGTTAAAGAAACGTGATTTTTCATGGGGTAGACGGTGATGGGCTAATGTGCCTGGGTGCACGAGAGTGCAAGTGATATATCTTGACAAGTTTCTGAATTTCTGAACTTTATACTTTTTATCAAGCTATCAGAGTTCTATATTTTCAAGTGACTCAAATTCCTATGTACAGATATTTGAAAATTGGAATGTTCGACAATTAGTGAATTTAAAAAATTTAAAACTTTAATTGTCTGATATATTTCTAAGCTTTCAAGTTAAACTACGAAGACTCTAAATTTGAACAGCCTTCCAAACGATCTCATCTCCCTTACATTAAACTTTTCCCAGTTGCCCTAACATTTTCTCGATATCGTAAAACCGAAAGGATTTCAAATCCTCCAGTCCTTGAAGCAAGATTAGGATCCAGAATAAAAGCTACAACCCGTAAGACCTCGAACGATCGATCTTTTTTATAAAGCGAAACTATGAGCTCGGAGAGATTCCTGTCATCTACGATGATCGTTCGCATAAATACATGGTCGACCAGTTTACGGCCAAGAAAAATTACTTTACAAGCAATCGTAAAAGCTGTCGAAAAATTCCGTTCTGTGCGGGCAGCTACGACCACATTATTACGAATTGTCCGTGGCATTGGTCGAAACAATTGTGAGCCGCGTTCGTGACCGTATATCTTGCCGAAGTTTTGCGCAATTTTATTGCTACCTCTCTCGGAGATGAATCCGCAGACATCTTGGGTGAGGAGAAAAAATTCGGAAGAGAGCGAAGGAAAAAAGTGCAGTATCTTTACGAGGGTACCGTAAGACCTTCGTACATTTTCGCGTAACCTGGCCACGTCGTATATCTTCGCCTCGACTACAAAATACTGGAAAATATTTAACGAGATGTCTGAAAGTGGGCAGCGAGAGAAAGAAAAGCGTCTCGGTTGTGGCGAAAACGCAAGACTATGGTCTGTTTGTGGACCTCCTAACGTCTCTGGCCATATTTCTGGCCATAAATACACCGAGCCGTGGCCAAAATATGACAAGACATGCCCTCTCTTCTCTCTCCGGCTGAAAAGATCGAAGTTAAGGTTTTGCTCCTTGCAAATTGTCGTCTTGTCCTTGAGAAAATCATCGTGCGAGTACTCTCCGGAAGCCCCGACACCGTCACGCTGATTTCGGGGGTTGTTTTTAAGCGGTGCACCCCCGGCAGTGCTTCCGAAAGTTCCTTTTCACGATAAGGTTGGTCGAAAAACTACTGTGAAGATGGAGACGTTTCACTCCAAGCTCGACGCTGGCAAATTTTAAAGGATGTTTCGGAATTATAATATTTGTGGCGACGAATGCTCGATTGTTCGTTGAATGAATTCGGAACAATATTTGTTTAAAAATTGTTAATAAATCAGCTAACAGAGTTACCACAAGAGTTATTAATATTTCAGCTAGCAAAATTGCCACGAAAGTTATTAATAATTTATCCACCAGAATGACCACAAGAGTTGTTAATAATATATCTACCGCAATAACCAGAGAAACTCGCGTCATTCACGTACTATAACCCCGGAATTTTCGTCCGAGCAGTTGTAAAAACTGTTGATTAAAAATTTCCCGGCATAAGCGTTCCGCGGAATGGCGGAATTATAAAGACGTAAAACGGCGAGGTCCGCGATTCCTCGCATGCGGAACGAACCTGAACATCTGTAATTTAAATGTTGATGTTCTTTAATAAAGAGAAAAGTGGCGAAAAGCTCGTCGTTATTAAACTCGTTCTCTATATATTAGCAATATTCTCGCGGTACGAGCATAATATACCCGCCACACTATACTTTTCGCTGCGGTATCCTTTTATCGCCGCAGTTTCTCGGCTTGCTCGGTATAAATCATAAATCTGATATTATAGCTAATAACCTCAGCGACCTTATTTTCCACGGCGAATAAAACAAGCTGTAAAGCCACGGATCCCAAAGGCTTCGGTGACCAGAGTGCAATTGCCTCGTGGCGCCTGCATAAATTACCATGCGATTTACATTACGGCCCTTGCAACCGAACGAACACGGCTGTACAGGATGCATCGGAAAGGAAATGTCGATTCCTTCGATCGGCTACATAGATTTATCAAATATCGATTCCGTGCAGACGAGCAGCTGGATAATCAGGTTTTATGAGTCGCAAGACCGGTAGTGAAATCGTCTCCTCTTTATTTAATGCGATCAGATACGTTAATTTAATTTGTTTCGATTCGCGATTAACTCTTTGGTGTGCGAGGACTATTATTTAGTAGGCAGGTCTAGGGATCTGGGGATGCGATATAGGGACTTGGGATTGTAGACATCTGGCGGTATAGATTTGGAAATATAAGTGTTTGTGCATGTAGAAATTTGGGGATGTAGGGATTTAGGGATATTGATATTTGAGAATATAGAGACCTGAAGATATGGGGATTTAGGTATGTAGAGGTCAGAGAATATAGAGATCTGCACATACAGGAATTTGGGAATATAGGTATCACGAGATGTGAAGATTTAGGGATACAATTAGTAATATAAAATCTACTTATATAAAAATTTGATTACATAGAAAGCTACATAAGTATCTGGCTAGGTATATATTTGATGATATTAGGATCCTAAAAATGAGGACCATATAGGAACCTGATCATATAAGAATATGTGTATACAGTGACAAATTCAGCATTAATCAAATGCTCCAAATGGAATGTGCACAACTAATTAAACAATGAAAACAATAAGACTATTACAAATATGATCAAGATTACTCTAACGATATACACACGGAACAAACTAGTAGAAAGGATCAACGATTCAAGACACACCTTATATACGCCCATACGCGTCCCTACATGCCGTCTCTATATGCAGAAGACCGCGAGTATCATTGAATGACCATAACAGCCAATACAGTGTTCGATCCAATCGACGTATTTTGTATCTCGTTGTGGGATTAAATCGATCGTATAAACCGTACGTGGGTGCGTCGATAAAATTTTTCTCCTCTCCTGTGCTTCAATCGTTCCGGCTATTCATTCGCATTTTATTGGTATTAATAAATATTATGCAAACTGCCTGAATATCGTTGTAACAATCATCGATTATTGCGTGAAAATTTATTGTTGCACGCTGCTCGAAATACGATAAAGGGGTTTTACTAGAATGCATTCGTTTATTAAACGTGTTAATGTAACAACTACGTTTTATTTATATTATACAATTTTATGGGAACCATAATAAAAACACAGAACTTTTTATGTATAACCACTCGTTCTTCTCAAAATATAGTATCGAATATTGCAGAACAGTTACATTCAAGATATTTTGATTATCAAAAAATAAATCTCAAATTTAATCAAGAAGGTAAATTACTGATACACTTAATATAAAAGCAGCATCATCAAGAGTACATTCGTTGGAAGGTTACGACCCTAATTAAATATCGATATGTTGCTCTCAGAATTGCTAAACAATTCCTTCAATCCCATCTACAGGGACCAGTAAATCCAGCTTCTACTTGGCTATTTCCCTACACAGTACAGACTTCACAGTTCCGTTCCGTGTCCAAACATCGAAAGTTTTACCAGGAAGTTAGCGGTAAGTTTGGGCACTCCCATGGGGTTAATCCGTCGACCACGAAGCCTTACCGCAAACACCATAAATCATGCGGCTGCCGCGGGTTCTATCAAAGTCCGATGGCGGTTGCACCACGATACCCCGTGGACGTATCGCGAAGGCAAGTTTGCGCGTGCCAACACGCCGTTTGCTACGGCAATAAATCACGTTCACGCGCGAATTCATCGGTTTCCACGGATTCGAGAGTGGCGTTATAATCTGGGTAGCCGGACACAGGTAGCGAACAATGAATGTGCCGGTAAATCCTTAAGGATATGCATTATTTCCGTTTCAAGCAACGTTATAAATCGCTCGTGTTGTTTGGTCGGGCCTTAGAAGCAACCCTTTACTTATTCCCGTGAACCCTGCTTGGACAGTAGGATTGTAAATATTGCGGGATTAAAGATGGTCCCGCGATTCCTTAACCCTTCCGGATGATCCACGGTAGCCAGCCACCGGTTAGAAGTCGATTGTGCCCTGTCCGGAGAGTTGGACAAAGTTAACCGAACCAGCCCGGGTCTTACCTCCTGGTGCGTTTTAATTGGATGTATGGACGGTTTCGGGGAAGTTCGGTAGTAATTGAAGCCTTTCGTAGGCGTGGAACATCGTTGGAGTGTGTCTTTTCGTGGTATCGATTCAGGCACTCCTTCGGTATGGTCTGCAAACTTCGACGGGAAAACTCTTCGGAGAGTTCGGAATTGTCGTTCGGGGCAAACTGTTGAACAGTTTAATTGTTCTTCGAGAGACGTTCACGTTGGGACAACGGCTTTGATTTGTGATCATTTTTATACCTTCCCGTTAGCATAAAGGTCCCGAACTTCTCTCGGAAACAAAAAAAAGGTTGCTCGAACATTTGATCAAGCCCCCTTCGGAGCAGCGAAGGTTCCCGTTGCACGGAATACAAACGAGTCCTGCCGAGTCACGTATCAATTAAATCTGCCCGTCTCGTGTGCAACCTCTAATTCGTATTCCGCGATCGCGGACCCATTAATTACGACAACAATGTGTAAAAGGCGGGTGATAAGTAAAACGACGGTTCTCGGATTCGAGTCTGTCAAGGCTCGTTAGGTGAACGCCGCTACCATCTGCCGGTTTTCGTCGACAATGAACCAGAAGAAGAAGAGGAGGAAGAAAAAAAAGAAGGCAAGGCGAAAAGTAACAAGAGTGGTCAAGCCTTAAGAAGGGACCCACGGAAAGTTCCCATTACGCGGCAGTAGATGGTTCTTGCCTTTTTTGCGTTATTAAAAATAATGGTGACATATATTAGTTTTAACGAAGGAACCCGATGCTTTTTGCAAACCGACTTTATGCGCCCGGTCATTTGTTTCATGGCGGGTAAAGCTGGGATCCAAACAATGAACGCGTTGCCTTCAGCTTCGGCAGAGATAAAGGCGCAGCGGAGACGAGAGGAGAATGAACGAGGAACGGGGACGCAGAAACCGAGGCAAGAAACACGCTAGGAAAGGAAATCACGATGGAGCAGAGGTGAAATCGCGGGCAACGTGTAGCATTTCAATTTTAGATTATCCATCTCGAACAACGCCACACCCTCGATCACTCCTGATAGCTTCGATACGTTCCAGACTGCGAAGCCTGTTACATCATTCAGTTTGAAGCTCGGTGATGACCTAGCGATAAGTCCTGGTAATTACGAGGCGTTAAGACTGAATATATTGAAGAATTTTTGAATCCTGAGAACAAGCATTGGACGTTTTACCGATAACATCTTGATTTCAATCGCTCGTTTTTCGTTAAATTATTCTCGGTTGTTTTTATCGATGCTTATGTTCTTTCTTATTTCTGTCAGTAGGAAGATGTTTAAGTCAAAACAGTGATATACATAAATAACTTGTCTTGTGAGGTTAGAGTCGCGATTGTAGTTGTGAGATAGAACTTGTTATGTGGTCATACTTATGCTTTAGTAGAACCTGTATCTCTATATTATGTGATTAATAAATATTTGTTCATTACTCTATAATTTGAGTTGCACAATACATGTATGTTACAGAGGTATTGAAGTATAAGGTTACCTTGCGACACTAGCGATCAACACGTGAACTAATCAAAATTACACCTGTGAACTTTTAGTGAACGAACATGCTCCTTACAGTAACAGAAGAAGTCAAAGTCTTATATAACATTTTAATCCTCCTTTACAAGTTTGTTAATAAAGTTACAGTATCAACTTAATATTAAAAGTACCCCCGTATCCACCATATTTATGTATGTAAACGTCCAGTTCCAGTGATATTAAGAGCCACTGATAGATTAAGTAATGGCGTCCAGTAACCCCACATTGGTATCCCAATTCAAAGACATTCAAACAAAAAGGTACACCCAGTACACAATTTCAGCCGGGCAATTAATTCACTTTTACCAGTTCCACATAATTTCCCCGACGAAATTGAAACGTCAAGATTATTACCATTATTTCTGCTGAATTCCAAAGCAAGCATACATAAAGTGGCAAGCAGACGTCGAAATACGGTTTCACCCCCGTGTCCGAAATCGCGCGAAAAGAAATTGCTTCGTTAAGAGGATTTCAAGCAGGAGCGCAGTCCACACGAGGCACAAAGCGTCTGTGATTATTACACGGCAAGTTATAGCCAATTAACGGGGTAATTACGAATTCAAGCGAACGATGCGTGGCTCCACATAGATTCCACGGATCGCAACCACCACCACCCACGGTGCAATCAATTTCCCCATGGTGGGATCGGAAATGGGTTTTTTGCCACCGTGTTCCCATGAGATCGTGGCCCTTTTACAGCGACAACTTTACGTCTCTATTAAGGCGGTTGCATGGTCACCATGGACCACGTGCGTAACTCGGCTGCCCGGCTAATCTGCTTAATGGCTTTCGTGCGCAATGATATTGCGTCCCTCGACTGCGACTACTCACGCAACTTCTTCGTTCAGGATCCTCGTTAAGAACGCGCAGAGAGAAAGAAATTTGGACATGTGTACATGTGTGGAAAATTAATGAGAAAACAAGAGATCGTTGCGACCGGAGATTTATTGCTGCAATACATTGACTATAATGATGGTTCTGATTAGTTCATTTTCATGATTTGATAAGACTACAGGGGATGAAATGCGAAAAGAGAGTAACTCTCTTTGAAGATATAATTGTTTTTGACACAAAGTACATGATGGACGAAAATCGTTTATTGTTAAAATTCTTATGTACTCATGAATTCAAGGGATGAAGAGATTTATAGGTCTGTACAGAAATAAAGTTTATTTAATTGTCCACATTTGTTGCATGGGTTCCAAGTAATTGTCAACACACAAGTTCACTTTTAAAAGTGAACTCGTTCAGTAAACCAATTACATTCTACATATCGATCATTCGAGCTGGCAGTGAATGTAACCCCCAATAATAGGTTGAAGTGAAACAGGTGCAGAGGATGAAATGAATGATGAAATCGTTCTTACAATATAACACTATATAGCATCAGTCCGATAGAAAATTCATGTATGTTGCAAGATACAAAAATTGTGAAGTTTTGAATGAAGTGGGAGAATTATAAAAAAAATTTATCAAGCTGAAATTATAATACAATTATGGACATTTGGTTAAAAATGTCTGTCATCCACTCTGAGGCACATCCGAAGATCATTTCCCACAAACGAGGCAGCCATTTCTCACACCCCATAACTAAGCAACTCATCGCTCGTAGAAATGCAAACGATCGCGTTTGCTCTCATCCTGGAGGAACCATCGCTTCCGAAACGCCACCCTTTCTAATCACAGGTTCATCTATCAGCCCGCCGCGGTTCGACGACCGTTAACCAGCGTTTGGGCTTCGGCAGATAGAAATCTAACAGCAACCAGTCAGGCGATCTAGCAAGTCGTCTGCATATTCATAAGCTGTTAGAGCTTTATCTCTATTTAAGCAACGGTAGCGAACCGCAACAAATCAATTTTCTCCGCGAATATATTCTGCCTGGCACGCGTATCGACCGGGCAGCTTTTTGTCTCTGTTATTGAGACACCTTCCGTTTCGCGTGGACGTCAAAGCAGGAAGAATCCTCCGCGTGAAACCCACGCTCGTGTTCTCTTTGTCAGCGAGGACGTCGCAATTATTTCGCTGCCATCGTAGAAGGCAACGCTAGCGTTTTAACCGACCCGGAGACCGCTCCGGGGCTCCAGAGAAACCGCTTGCGTTTGCCTCGTATATCTTATTTTCTTACGATACGACGCGGTAAATACGAGTTCCAAGGAAGCCGGGATGCCTCCATCGCGTTTCACCAACATCCCCAGCGAGCTTCCTGTATTTTCTCGACGCTAAAATGAAAGTTCCAGCGGGAACTTTCTTTCCGCCGTGACTCGGGAAATGAAATTATTCGAGCGAACTGCCGGTTGAGAAAATAAGGAAGACTCAGCCTCTTCCGCGTCGAAAAATTTAAATTAATTCGATATGTGTTTTGGGTTATTTTGCTGGATTGGAGAGGTTCTTCTTTTAATTGCTATCAAAGAGTTTGGCAATTTCAATTTGTGGTAGAGGTTTCGCTGATTCAATGTATGGTCAAATGCTTGCGTGTGGTATGCACTTATTGATGGGTAGGCAGTTCTGCTATTTCCAAACCCCAAATTTCTAAAGATCTAATTCCTAAATTTCCGAATCACTAAATGACCAAATCCTAAAATTTCCAGATTCCTATATTCCCAAAATCCTAAAATGTCCAAATCCCGAATAACCAAATTCCAAAAAGCAAAAAGTCACTCTCCCATAAAACGCTTCCCGATTAACCCAACAGTGCAGCCACTGATTTAAAGTAATATAAATACTATCCTGAAAATAAAAAAAAATATTACCAGAAGCTATAGGATATTTCGCCTGTAGCAACTAATAAATAGTACATTTAATCGTTGTTTATAGACGCAATAAATACGCTTTGGTTGTAGATATACGATGGGAATGGAATGAGGTCTACGCGTGAACTTCGATCTGTGCCAGGTGCAACGTTCCCCATCCACGGCCATTATGGGGGCGTTGGACATTCAAGCGAGTTTTTGTAATGGGCCCCTCTTATGCGGGTGCATTCACGTCAAGTAATTCATACAAATTGATAAACTCTGGTGCACGCGACCTCCTGGCAAGGCTTAAGCGCGAGATTTAGAAAACTCTTGATCTCTTCATCATGTAGTCTAATCCTTCAGAATTATCCACCGATTCGATCCGATCTTACTGCTTCGAAGATTTCTTGAAACCCACGCATGCTGCATCCTCCCGCTTTTTCTCTAAATACTTCGATTATGGCTTCTTCAAAAACATATGATTATAACTTCTCTGAATTTGGATGGTAAAAGAATTTTTATAATTTTCCTTAGTTGCTTCTTCCATTGCCTTAACTTTTATATGTCAATAATGTTACAATTTGTTTTATATGGTCATATAGTAGGTTATAGCAACAATTATAGTTACAACAATCAAGGATAATATTATTTAATTTTCCCAGTTGTATAATTATTGTATTTCAAATTTACTGTATCAAGTACCAACTGATGTCGCATGTGAATGAGGAATATTAAGTCAGAGAAACATGTGCTACCAAGTTATTAGCAATCAATTTTCCACCGTTGCAATTTTCAGAAAGCTTTCGACACGTTTCCTCATGCAATATATCTGACGTCGAGTCGTTCTAAGGCAGAGAATGTACGTCAAGGGCGGACTTCTCTTCGGATACTCGCGTCAGGTCTATGGATCAACGAGATGCAATGATAGCAAGCTGCGCATAGCAGCTGTTGCCGCGTGATAGCGCAAGCAAGGGTTTAATGTACCTCGAAGCCGAGGCGAGCACGTATACTCGTCTATCCGCTTTGCAGTTTACCCTTCACGAGCGGCATATGGCGCACAATGATTTTTCCGTGGAGTTAATTATGCGAAACCGTCTACGTTATGGCCAAAGGGACATGCTTGCCGCGCTGCATCCGCTCCTCTCCGCTTCCTGTATCTGCTTCTGCCATTTTGTTTCACGCTCGGTAACCTATTGCCTATCTCTACGGGAAATTGTGCTGCTGTGCAGCTGGGAATTTCTACGATCAACTACGCGCGTATCTTGTTCCTAGTGTGAAATTAACTGATAAGTGCCTTTGTACAAAAATATTCCTTTTACAGTCTCAATATTGAACCAAATATTTTTTCGAATATGAATCACGGTAAAGTTTTATTGAAACGATCTGTCTCGGCACTTTGTCAATGAAAAAAATGTTACGGCAATAAATCAGTTATTTTGTACACGCTATTGAGGAAAATTGCAGTGCTGCAGTTTGCAACTGTACGAGGAAAGAATTTCAAAAATATTTACAAAAACATACATACAAATATAAATAAAATTGTGCAGAAGTAAGATAGGAAGGAAAAAAATTTGATGTCAGCAAAGTTTTTAAAATATATGAAGATAAATAAAAACAAGCACAAATAAGATAAAAGAAAGAAGAAATTTATCAATAAACTTTTTAACACAAACTTATCTATTTGCTTCATACAATAGAGAATAAAGTAACAACATTCAGTGTAAAACATGTGGAATAAAATGTCACCGATGATAAATCGTTTATAGAAAGTTACAAGTTATAAATGATCTGCCATGAAATAAATGCTCCAAAGTCTGGTGTCGTGACAGGAAGGGAACTATTTGGCGCGGTGCCTGTATTCTTCTTTGATTCCTGTATCTGCTTCTGCCATTTTGTTTCACGCTCGGAATCCTGTTGCATATCTGTAGGGAAAATTGCAGCACAGACGAGTCGGCAAAGGTGAACCTCTGAACATCAGTGAAACGTCTTGGAAATAGCTCGCCTGCTCCTGGCAGGCCTGTGAAGGACGATGCAATTTCCAGGATAATGCGACCGCCACGCGGTATCGGATTTTAACGTTGGAAAATTCTATCCCTCGGTTAGAATCGAATTTCGCGATGGAACATTGCCGAGGAACTCGAGACTTTGATCTTAAAGTACGACCTTTTTATTAAACAGAGCTATTACGATTGTGAGATACATCTCTATAGAATAATGAATTCCATTTTCTCTTAAAATGACAAGTTTATTATTGGGTGATACACTCCTTATAATTTAATAAATATATACACACTATGTTAAAATTTAATAATTTGTTATAAGTCAATATATATGAAATGAACTATAAGATTGATATTTATGGTAAAATATAATAGTTTAACAATAAATTGTTACTAACAATCTTCCAGCAGGCTAAGTGTAATTTTACCTTGTTATTAGTCTATAAGGAAACCTCACCAACGGGTATATAATATCAAACGTCTTTAACATCTTGCTGAGGATGCCGTAAGTACATTTTATTTAATTTTAACAAGCCTGCACTCCATTTAAATAACACGAATTGCAAGAGTGTTCGTGCCGACCGCGTTCGTCCTTATCGGAGACACGATTGTCCCTCGTTTTATCGAGACTTAATCGAATCATCGATTAGCGAAATTGGCATTCGTTTTTACGAGGTGTGGCTAATCGACGCCTTCGAGCTCTCGCGTTTAATGCTTCTCATCAAACCTGTTCGAGCATCAACGCATACAATCGTAGCAACGCTGTATGTGGATATTATCCTTGTCAGAAGGTCGAAGTTCGGCTTACGGTTAACCATAGAATTCTTCTGTCTCGCACACCTGTTGTTCCTAGAGCGTACGTCAAAAAATGTCACGGTGAATGTTCCAAGTCACTTTGGTCCTACTGCTAATGTACCTCGAGCAATTTAGGACACGCGTCAATCAGCGGTATAAAAGCAAAACTGGTCTCCTTATCTGCCGGCAGCTTGGTTGAAAGTCTATTAATATTAATGCTATCAATCGGTGTCTCTTCAGGCTGCTCTTAAGATGTCGTTTGAGTACGGCTTGTGAGGTCCAAAATAATCTTTAGCAGATTAGTTTGGGAAGAAAGTTCAAAGTTTAAAATGTTTATTGACAGGGTCATATCGGCAAATACAGTTCATTCCAATAGTTTGGAGATTGAAGAGTCTTGTGTTTTATTATTCTGCTATTTCAATATATCTACACTGTTGTTCTATCCCATCTTACTATTCCCCTAAGTCTACAACAACCATGGTACTATTATTGTAATTAAATGTTAATACTCTCAGTTATTTAAGGTCCGTAGCAATATATAGTCCACCGTTAAGTAAAAGAATATGTTTCGCAATAAGCTTCTCCGAAGCGATCAATGTGTTAATTAGACGTCTCGAAGAGGCTGTAATACGACAATTTCTCGGTAGGAGCTCGGGATGAATGAAAATGGCGGACCAACCGCAGATTATTCCCTGAATCGACCTCGATTCCGGTAAGCCCTCGCAAATATTATTCCGGCCGGTTGTCCGCGGCCTCCCTAAACGATGATACGGCTCTTGTCGTGAAAGGATTCCCACAAAGGGCCCAATCATTCAGCCCAGAACGTAATGAATGGCCAGCATTTACATACGAAGATGGCGAGTATCTTATTACAAGGAGAACCGAGGGGGGTGGGTTGCGCTCCGTTCGGTTGAACCCGCACGAACAATGCACGACCGTGGTGGTCGCGAAGGTAATGCTTGGACGACGCGTTGCTGAAGACATGATTAACATCCGTTAATAAGATGGATGCCAGTGACGGCCATTGTTGTGGCCGTTGACGTTGCCTGTGATTTAGGTGCCTCGTTCCTTACCTTCGTTCCTGGTGTCTATGAGTCTCCTCTAGAGTGTGATCATACCGGGCTTTGTTTGCACGCCATCTTTCGACGTCTCGTTGAGGCTGTTAGATGGTCTGGACAACAGGTGAACACGGTATTTCTTGTTTCGCTTGAAATTGAAATGAGATAATGGAATGGAGTTGTTGTTGGATCAGAATGATAGACGATTCATTATTACAGCCAAGCTTTTTTTATTTTTGCTGCCTTTCAATTTCGTTGGGAACTTTTCGAACAACATAATAACATTTCACATTTTATTATCTCTACATCTGTGTACGTATTTTTGAGAGAGTGATGTGTGTCTGCATGTGTGATCTTCACTGTTTGAAACGTTTAAAAGTATACGTATAAAGTTATAAATTAGCACTATAAATTAAACTAAAAATTGGAGGTGTAGGTAAAATTAAAGGTTCACACTGTAAATGAAATTTTAAATTCTATAACATCTTACAGAGTTGATCAACGTCTGTTTTGTAATATATTGAATATTTTTGAATAGGGATCGATCTGAATACTTCCAGCTACTTTTGAGAGTTCCAGTACTCGAAAACCTTTAGCAGAAAAATTCTCCCCACTTTCTCATTTCATATAAAGAGGCTTAATTCACGGAGTGTGGACCTTTCGGACCATCTGGCTGTTGTTTCTCGTCCATCAAAGCAGCAAACGAGTTTAGGCTCGCTTCGAGGAATTTGCTCGGGACACGCGAGCGCGTTTTGTCTTCGGGGCGTCGTTCGCAGGCAGATCTTTTCGGTGCTCGTTCCTGGTGTAGGCATTCGAGCACCACTGCACCCACGTTCCTCCGTAACGTTCCGAGATGCGAATGCTTCTAGAGACGTTTTATGTTTTATGCGAGTTGTGCAGCTGCCCGTTACCGACACCCCCGCAGCTCAATATTCAAATTAGCGGACGGGTCTCGCTTTCGCCCCCTTTTCTGCGTGTCTGCGTAATGAGAAAAAGGTCGTGGGCCCGCGAAATATTATCATAATGACGTTCGACCGTAGGTGGAAGACATCTGGGGGAGAAAAGTGACGCTTCGATGCGGAACACGACGTATCAATTTCAATCTTCTTACTGCCATCTTTTTTAATTTCATTCGTGCGTGGGATACTAATATATCTTACATTAGAAATTTTTATGTTTACAAAGGCACTTTTACACATTTTCAAAGCTATAACTTCCCAAACTTTTTAACTTTTAAGGTAGAAGAGTTTCAAGTTCATAATTTATCAAGTTTCCAAACTTCTAAATTATTAAATCCTTATGTTTCACGTCTCCAAATTTCCAATTCTCTAATCTTCAAGTTTTCATAGCCCCAAATTTCCAAAGCTCTAAGTGAGTAATTACCGAGTTTCAAGGATCCCCAAAATTTTCACAGCCCCACATTTTCAAGGGTCCAAATACCCAGCTACAAATGTCCAAATCACAAAATCATCAATCTCCCAAATCTCCAAATCCTCAGTCTTGCAAATGACCAGAAACCTCATGTCCAATACAATGTATTAACGCCAATGCAGAAAGTCTAAATTTAACCCAGACAAAAAGTCTACTTTCGTCAGTGTCTTTATCGCCAGGGATCAGACTCAGCCCACGTATCCGTAGCTCCGTAAGCACTTAAAGTCAGCAATCCGTCGTTTCTATGGGACTAGGATGATCCAGAGGTCGATTAAATCCGATTCAGTCCCCTAGGAAAAGGAGAAGCTCGTGGGCAGCTGCGACAGCCGTTTAGTTAAGCCGGACCTTTAAAGTAGGACGAAAGGACGTTTATGAGGCGCGACCGGTGTCAGGGCAGAAGGGTGAAACGGTGTTAGTTTCACCTGGGTGGTCTCGCGACTCCCGCAGGATTAATCGGCGACGTCTTGGGGACGCAATATATAAATTGGGCTGCCGCTACCTCCCTCCCGTGGCTCGCGAGCTCTCGCAGGATTACAAATGCTCGGTCCTTCGGCCCTTAACATCATTGTAGATGGATATCTCCGTGTGCCATCGGCGAACGATCGCTCCTGGTCTTCCGTCGACTTTGATCGAGCTTCTACGGTGACGAGGAGGAGGACCCGCGCCCCTCTTCAGCTTCTCTCCCTATTCGTTCCGTTTACGAGGAACGCTTTTTATGTTGAGAATCCTGCCGCATTCCTCCCTGAAATTCCGATGGATTTTGAAGGGCCACCGGGGGAATTTATGTTCCAATTTACTAAATATATCCACCGGCGTTCGCGGTATCGAATGTCTTCCTGTTTCGTGAGCTTCTGACGAGAAGGGTGCCTCGGTTAAAGGGTGGTCGAAGGATTCAATGGCAATCGAATGTGATTCATGTTTGTTCGATAACTCTGAACGTTTCTTTCTCTCGTATATTTGTTGTAATAATAAATGAAAAGACTGATATATTTAATATAATATTGTAAGAACAAGACTCTTGATGTCACCCCAGGTTTATTAACTAATATACAATACTCGAACTGATGATACAGTGATATTTAATGCAATGATACATCTTGTCAATTATATATAATCTTGCTCCTTTAAAGCATGACAAATTGCACGGAATTTTATTTAAAGAATTTCTTATCCAAGCCATGAAACCTAAACGATAACCGGTGTAATCTCCAGTCGCGAACACTTCAAGCATCTCTTAATCTTCATTCGCGTTCTCTCGTGTATTCAACGAGTTTTAATCGCAGTGCGCTATCGATCGTCGATTTTTCAGCAGCGCAGCATTTAATTTAATACCGGTCCGCGCAATTTCGTGCACATTAGACACTAAAGACCCGCATCGGTCTCGATTTTATCTTCACGCGCCGTCAAAAGATCGCTCCCGGTCTTCCTTTCTCGAGCTTCGATCCAGCCGGTCAGACTACCGTTTTCATGCTTGTCCAGAGCCTGTCGCTGGAATCCAGACCCAAACGTTGAAACGGCAGTCCGGAAAGAGAAACGAGGAACGCTTTAACTAATTGCATTCGGCTGAATTTAATCGGTCGTTTTATCAAGAATCCGAGCTGGCTCGTTCGCGAGCCGGAAATGTTAATTTCCAAGTAGCGGTAGCTGCTCGAGGTATTCGCGCGATTATTTTCCGTTCGATCCTATCGAAATCGTTCGATAACCGCTACTCTTCGGTCTAACATTTTTTTAGCCGTCACGCGTTCGTAGACGTCGCGTTATCAAGGGCTACGAATCGAACCCTGGGTGATCGAGAGCTGATCCAACATTCCTCGCGTGTCAGGACGTCAAACCTACGGGATCCAAGCGCAAGGAATACCTTTTTGTCCCATCGAAAATTACCATCTAGTCACCATTCTCAGGTGTAGCACCATCAATAACCTATCCCGGGGGTCATGTAGAATTTTCTTGATCGTTGCTGCGCATCCATCTTTAAGCATCCTCCTTTCGAGAACCCCTTCTGTCTTTGTGAGCATCGTCTTCTCTTTAGTCGAGTGTCCTCACGTTTCTGCTGAATCGTACGTGATTCGTTTCGATGGAAATCAGATGTATACTCGTTGTTTCGCATCCGTTCAATTTATTTTCGGGGTACGTTTGGCAGATTGATGAGGATGATACGTGTGTTTACTGTGTTATTGGGGCGAGACACTTAGAATATATCATAGCGATTACTATTAGTGCATCAAGCTCGATGTTTATAGTATAAGATAATCTTCGAACTTACAAATTTCTAAATTGTTCACGTGTCCATACATACGAACATTTTTAAGTTCCCTTTCTTAAATTCCTAAGTTTCGACAACTTTAATTTCCTGATCCCAAGTGAATCAGAAATTCCAAATGTTCAAATGGCAAGTACCGCCCACAGGTAAGTTCAGCAGTGACCTTCATTTTCCGCCTTGAACTCGATGCTCACGCATCAGTCTCTCGCAGCGTCGGCCAATTAACCAGCGGTGAAAAAACGCAACCGGACATCATGAAATAACCACAGACCGGTCGTTCCCATCCAGCTCGGAGCAGCTCAGAACAACGTCATCGTGCAACACGTACCACGAATCCCTGTAATAGAAAGATCAAGGAGGTCGTCCTCGTGATCCTTTCGCAGCCGTATCTCTGCTCGGCCCACGCGAGCAGGACGATACGAGTCCCCCTCCCGTTTCGTCTCTCCTATTTTCGTAGCAAGACGGATGTCAGGAGGCGAGAAGATCCCCGTGAGATCCATGCCCGTGTCAAGACACACCGGAACGACGCGGATAGGCCTGTCTCGGGACACGTGGGGCGAGGTGATACGGGGCCCAGGAGGAAGGGGGTTGGTACACGGGGAGAACGAGAGAGAACGAGTGACACCCACGCAGGTGGGACCACACACGACGGTCCCGTCATTTGTTGGACACCGCATGGGCATGTCGTGTTCCATGGACACGGGGTACACAGCATTGTACACTTCTTGGCGCTGTCCCGCGGCGTGTCGGACCCGTGCAACTTTATGGTGCGAGCCGATTGCGTGCGACTCGAATAGACACCGACACCGTACACTCCAGCCACCTAGGATCGATCGGTCTGCCAGCCGATTCCAATTATTGCCTGTAATTGGCGGGTCGCGAAGTGTGAGGCTCGGCGTACAACGAGCAACTTTATGGCTGGTTTACTTGCCGCACACTCGGCAAATTTAAGCGAACAAATTTCTCAAGTAAATCGAGAATAATTTAACACGTTGACATTTACTCTTGTTTCATTTATCTACTTTTGTATCCTAACTACACTTTATCGATTTAGTTCGCTCTGTTAAAGTGAAGCACTGGTTTTGCTTGTACTTCTTGTCACCGGCCTTTGTTTTATAGTACATCGACTAATTAGGCCTTGTGGTGACTGAATACTACTGGTACTGTTTCTGTATCTTACAGCTAGCTCTGTAGATTTGTATACATCACCGAGATCTTTATACACACATACTTCTTGTACCGTTTTTGTATAATTATTAACCTTCTAATCTGCACAAGATTTCATATGTTCCTATTATATTACAAATCAAATGTAATTTACAGATAAAATTTCAAACCTCTTTTACGGGTATAAAATTGAACACGATGCACAAAATTGGTAGAAAGGAAATGGTACCAGACATCGCTGTAACGAACAAATGTTCGCTAACGTGAACTTCCATTTAAGTTGGAATTTTAATGCAGCACGCGTTTCTATGTTTCTCAGCCGTGGCGAAGTCTGAACGATAGTACACCCTCGAGACTGCTCTGTGCCATCTGTGTACGCACGAAAATAGGAGAGCCCGGGGAGAGAATGACAGCACGTCGGCGTGGGTGTCTGAATAATCCGCTCGTAAAGTTCGCGGGTGTAGAAAAGGATTGAACGCGGTGCGTTCTGATGATCGTTCCATCATGGACGTAGGGGGAGAACGGTAGAAACGGTTCGCATTAATACGCGGATCCGTTTTCTCTCGTCTTCAGTACGGAACGACGTTCGCGTGAATCGATCTGGTTTCATAACGTCGCGGGAAAAATTGTATGGTGGCCATGTGGGTGGAAAGCAGTGGCCGTAAAGTCTTGGCAGAGGCTGGAAAAGACGGCGTTCTCGTTGTTCCTTGCAGCGCGATGGACGTGGAATAATAACGGTAATAATTCGCGATGGTATAAACGTCCGGATCTATTTTCTGGATCATTTCGCTTCTAAGGATACCAGGCTACGTGCTTTGTTCTTGGGAAGAATAGTGTCTCGGATGAAAGAAGATGTATTTGACGATGAAACCAGCTTCTGTTTAATGATTCTGGCGATATTGATGTGGTTGCGTAATGGAGGGAGCATGAACATGCGAATCGAATGGAGAGCGAATTAAAATTTCGAGAATGGCGTTTAATTTAGCGAAAGGAATTCGAAGAGATGCTTGTATGGACGAATACTAATGACACTTCGTGACGACGTAGCGAATATATTTTCTATTTCATTTCAAAGGATGTCTGGTTCTGAGATCTGTTCTTTGAAAGAATAGGGATTTTGATGAAGACGTGTAGCTGACAGCGAAACAAGCTTGTGGTTAATGGTGATATAGAAGCGGTTATGTAATGAAGAGGAGCGAAGGTGAATCGCACAAATTGGATCTTTGGTATTTTGGGTCAGCGTTATTTTGCAATTTTTTAACTTTTGCACTGTGTAACTTTAAGACTTTAGAATTTCGTTGGATTTTGAAGAAATCTGGTACTTTGAATTTTAGTATCAGAATTTTCTGTACTTCGAGAACCACTATTCTATTTCCCATTTCTTTCGAAAATAGAAAGCAATTCGCCGTTGCAGACTTTGCACACTAGAACCGATAGTTTCACAAATTCTGTCCACCCGACAGCGACAAATCTTCCACGGTTCCATCCAACTTGGCGAAAACAGAAACTTCGATCGATCCGAGGCAGATCCCAAGATTAGAAAGACAAAACAAACACACCTAATTCGTCAAGTGAGCAATCTACCCGTTAGATCGCACCACCTACGTGCCAGGTAAAGAATCGAAACAGTCGATAACTCTTGGAGAGCGTGAAGACGATTGCGTTGTAACGGAGGATCTTTCGGAAGAGGATGTCACGAGATAAGAATTAGAAAGAGTGTCAGGGTCCCCGTTTTCGAACAGGACGAGCAGGTAGTTTGTAAACTGCATCCAATTTGGTTGAAACGGGACAGAGATATGTTTTGAATTTAGACAAGTAGATGTGCAGGAAGATACACTGTCTACGGAGGCGCCCCTTTTTCGTGCGTTAGGTGTTGCTTTAGGCAAGGGTTTCGAGAAATAGATAAATATCCTTGCGCTGGGAACAGGAAGTGCCTCTACGTGGGTGGAATCTTGTTCGTTTTCTTCGACACCAATATGCTGATCGCCGTTTTCGTACTTTGCACATCGACGAAGTTTCTCCATCACCAACTTGTACGGACTTGAATATTCCTGGCAGGATTGATTTTATAATGAGCTCGGTACCGTTGCTCGCAGATTTTGTCTGAAGGATGTGAGCAGAGAATTCTTATTTTTTACACTTGAAACTGTTTTAACACCAGACGCATCTTGGATTTCTTATTTTAAATTATAGGAATTATTAGAATGCTTTTGTTGAAATGTATGTTAACTGCTTGATGAAGGTTAATTGTATAAATATTACTTTATGTCTCGTTCCTTATATATCGTACTTTATTTTTAATCTGAAAGCATATTGGATACCAGTGAACCTAGTATTAAAGCAGCTAGAGTGAATTACAAGACATCAAGATGTGGATTGGAATTTAACTGGAACAGGCATTAAATGCACACTTACTCTCAGACTGAAAAGTAGAAAAATAAATAAGTAAATTTTAAGACATCAACATATACAATCTCCATCTGAACATTTTGAGAAAAGTACGGTAACAAAATGTAATGTACAATATCAAATTTGTGAACCAGACATTTTGACTGATAGTCCAACAAATCAGTCGTCTTGAAAAACTCGACGTTATCGAGTATATTACGTAGTAAATTATAGTTGGAAAAGGAAGAGAGCCAAGTCCTCAATTACCAATTTTTGGCCAGACACTTGACACCCGTAAAAATCGCCGCACACCCGGCGTGAGCCCGCATCCTGCCAGCAGCTCAGAATCGCTCCGAAACGATTCACAGGAGTCTCTTAACTTCACGGTTGTGGTGACAGATCGGAAACGGCCCTCGGCAGTGCGTCAAGTCGATAATGGCCTTCCCGTGGAACCTCACGGCTTTCAAGTATCCGGAAATCTTTGATTGCCTGCTAGTAATGACGCCGTTAGCCTCTCAAGCACTTCCACACGTGACCACTTGAGACATTTCGCAAGTTCTTTCTCTCGTTTTGCCTCAAATGCCGTACTTCCTTTTCTGTGACGACAGAAAAGGGACCGACGGTGTCTGCAGATTGTCCACTTCGAGTACTTCATTGTCTCCGGACAGTTCGGTATTTCCTTTAACACGTTTCGACGAAGAGGATAAAACTGGAGCGTTGGTAACACGCGGTGCGGAAGAGCGGCAGAAGGTAATTTTGTGAAGAAGGACAGCTTCGAAAGAAATGGTAGAGATCGTTTTTCTAATCGAAGTTGAAATGGCGGATTTTGTATGTTGGTCTATATTTCTGGATCTACAGATTCATATTTATTGACAGTACTGCAGCATTGACAATATTTTTGTCAATTCTGAATATTTATTCATATTGTTACGATATTGATATATCGACCTTGAATTTGAGTTGTGGATTTGGAAATTCGGGAACTTGGAAGTTATTTAATACAATACTCTAATTCAACTGTAACAATAATTTTTCACTGTAATTCTACCTCCTCCCCATCTAAAAATACATTCATGCACCACATAAACTCCATAAAGAGTATCATCGAAGAAAAGCCTTCCGAATGATTGGCACGAAGCGCGTTAAAGTCCCTTAAGGAGTCACAATTCAAAAGAGTCATCAAATATCCCGTGGAATTCAACCTCGGCACCCCGAACACTTAAACTATTCCTACAAATAATTTATAATCCGTTTACCGAAAGAATCCACGACATAACGCAGGAAACATCGATCGTTAACGAGCACGTAACTGTCGTAGGTTACACACCGTTTTCAGAATCATACGTGGCGTATGCTGGGCCCTTTACGATCGATTAAAGACAATATAAAGGGCCCGGTCGCTGACGTGAATGGAAGCGTGACTTCAAGCAGCGCGCACGAACCGTTTAACCCGCGTCAAGTGCACCGAGCTCATTTAAATATTTTATTGTTACTGCTTCCCAATAGCAACGCCGCTGTACCGTGATTTTATAGTGCGGCATCTACGCTAGAAAGACGAGACTGTTTTCCGTGTACAGCCTCGTAAAACCTGCTCGTCTAGCCGATCGTTCGATCGATAACTGTTATCGGAATATTTAACTGCCGGGGAAACGAAATTTATTGTCAGCTAGCGGCGAACATTTGTCGGCTAATTCTTTCACCCATTATGATCATTAGTCAAAAAATTTGTCGTCACGTGGCTTGATTAGTATGTTAATGGTATTGTACTCGTCGCATTTTATATGTTCTGTGGAATTCTAGCAATTATGTTGTGGTGTTTGATTTTTGGGGTTTTGTTAGGTGGGGTTTTCCTTGGATTTTAAGAATTGGTACATCGGAATTTTATGAATTTGGAAACTTTGGAAGTGCAGAATTTGTGAATCTCTTTCGGGAATCACTACTGAGTGCTAGCGAGAAATTTGTCCTGCAGCGACATCTAGTAGCCAGCTATCGAAACCCAATGCGTCCTGTGAACGTCACATAAATTATATTACTTTTTCACAAAGGAGGGTCATATAATGAATTTCTAGCTCTAAATGTTTCACTTCTACCATAAAATTGTATATAGTAAAAATAACAAAACAATTGAAATGGTTAATCGTTACAAATAATTGTTACAAATGAGAGATATTAATTGAATCGTTTAAATAAAGCAATAATGATCTAATTTCTGATGTAAATAATGATTCGAACGTGAACAGTCTGTTTTCTATCCATTAAAATGCGATCCATCATTTAACTGGTACTTAATCGATCGCAAAGAAGCCTTGAATGGAATCCAGCATGCAAGAAAAGATTAGGACGAAGAGGAGTGCTGCATTCCACGGTTCATGCACCGTCATTCGACCAAGTATTAACCTTCCTTGATACCAAGCCCCATGGGATCTCAAGTTTCAGCTTATCTGGTCGGTATAAAGCCGAAGGCACCTGTCGCGAGTTCGTTATTCCACGTTGTGCATCAGCTTTTAATGAATCCACCGGTAAAGAGGAAATTTTATGCGTCTGTTGGAAATACACGGCGACGCCGGGAGAGTCAGGATGAACAGAATAAAAAAGCATGGGCCAAGAAAAATTCCGTGGAGAATTGGCTCTCTTAAACGAACCGATTGACAGGTTGCTACGAGGCCGAAGGACGTTGACTTTTGTATCACAATAACGGGTATTCGATGTTTTCTTGCCGGCTCCTTCGTTTCGATAATCGACTGAATACGCATCGATGTCCTGTTTGTCGACGTACAAAGATCCCTGTCCCGATTGACGGACGCGCGAGATTTTTCGGGACAGCTTTATTTTAAGATCGAAAAAAATCTTTTCAAACGATCAGCAGGATTTTAATGGAGTGTCAAGGCGTTGACATTCGAGACATTGGAATTATTTGTACAGTTACACCTGTGGAAAGGATGAGGACTTTGGGATATCGTGGGGATATAGGGACGTAGAGATTTTGGAACATAGCGATATAGGGACGTAGAGATATCGGGATGTGGAGATATCGGAACGTGAAGATATCGAGATGTGGAGATATCGGAACGTGGAAATATTGGAATGTAGAGATTTTAGAACATAAAGGTATCGGGACGTGGAGATATCGGGACGTGGAGATATCGGGACGTGGAGATATCGGGATGTGGAGATATCGGGACGTGGAGATATCGGAACGTGGAAATATCGGAATGTAGAGATTTTGGAACATAGGTGTATAGGGACGTTGAGATATTGGGATGTGGAGATATCGGGACGTAGAGATATAGGACCGTAGAGATATCGGAATGTGGCAATATCGGCACGTAGAGATATGAGGACGTAAAAATATCGGAATGTGGAGATATCGGGACGTAGGTATACCAAAACGTAGAAATATTGCAATTCAAGAACGTAAAAGTATAAATGACCTATTAACATACAAATCTACGAATATAGAAATATAGAGATATCTGAATTTTTTCTTTACATAAATAAATATATTTATACATATATATATATATATACCCATGTATTTATAGAAGAAAAGAAGCGACAGTGGTTATTCTGAATAGGTCGGTTCCGTTTTCCATTTCCAGAACTAAATAGAAGGGTCCATTGTCCGAGGATCGGTATTTTCATTTAAAACACATTGCTTTCAGCGTTGAACGTCCTCGCGGCAGCAAACGTATTCCTTTAGGGTGATTAATGTTACTATATATTTTTTGGTTCGTTTATTCCGCTTTACCGGATACAGACTGTCATCTCGCGTCCGTTCCCATCCGTTCTAAATCCAGGACGGAACGAAATCTCGAAAAAGGATTCTCGACGAAGAACGTGACCTGTCTCCTCGATACAGAAACCAAGCCACGACGCATTTAAATTTGACCGCCTCGCGTTCGTGAGTCGCATAAGTTCATCCCCGCATGATCCTGGTATCTGTTACACCGTGGTTAATCTTGGGATTCAATCCTGGCCACAATAATTTTCTGGACAAATATAAAATATGGCTCTTTCTTGCTGGTTCTGTGGGACGACTGTGGAATTCTTCAAATTTTCAGTATTTAGAGATTTAGGGATTTTGGAATTTTGGAAGATAGAAATTTTGGAATTTAGGAATTCAGGAATCTAGCCATCTAGAAATCTAAGAATGTAGGAATCTAAGAAAATAGGAATGTATGAATCTAGGAATCTAGGAATCTATGAACTTAGAAATCTAAAAATGTAGGAACTTATGAACTTACAAACCCGCTGACATTGTTTTATTTCCTCCAATTCCTTCTACTCCCACATCTTCCTCCACTGCCATATAGCAAGACAGCACCAAAACTTCTGTAAACACAAATCAGTCCCAAACGTTTAACTATCTATTTGTACGAATCGATTCTCTTAGCAACGAACTATCCCAAAACCACCCACCCAAAGTGAGAGTGAAAAATCACGTAACATTTACCACCCAGGGGTTCCATCTTCACGAGCAAGGATCACCGTTTACAGGTACCAGTTTTTCCCCAGGTTTCTGACACACCTCCGCAGGATCATCTGATATCCATTACACGGTCCGAACGAGCTCGGTATTCGTCTGCTACGTAAAGGATACGAACGCATAGTCCCTGGGATATCGTCCCTGTTTTCGTGGTATCCTCGCCAACGCCTGGTCCTATTATCTGTTTCTTCCAGGACAGTGTTAGGTTACAGGCATTACCAGGGGACCGGGAGATAAACGGCACTCAGGGACAAATGCTCGGCCAGGAGACGAGCGATAAACTGTATCTTCCTCGTGGATCCTTGCCTCTCTGCTTCCCATTCGAATCTCGTCCAACGTGGTACACGGCCTCCACCTGCCTCCATTCCCGTTCGTGCACGGGTGAAATGGTACTAAGTGCCGGACGATTACTGTACATTTTATTCCTCGTTCTGGTATCTCGTTGTCCGAATCGCATTTGCTCCGGAAAGAACACAGGGGCGCACTGATCCTTGCAACCTTCGAAAAATTCCCGGTAAGTTCTCCAGAATTTAGGATGGCTCTACATTCAATTTAATTTCGGTACCGATTGCAAATCTTTTAGAGTACTCAGCAAATGGGGTGAGTTTGTATCACTATATGGCGATAAAGCATTGCTATAGCAAATGTCTGTTCCCTGATCCTAGCACAGGTAAAACTCATGAAGCAAATATATTTTAAATTCTGTTTTCTAAAGAAATATTTTTGAGATGACCATGAACCATATACGTAACTAACAGCACATAGTAATTGTGCATAATAAGAACGGTATGGAGTTTGGGCCACATAAATTTATTTCGGTCATTTATCTAATATATCTCCAACTATAGACCGTTCCATTACTTTTTCAATTGTCATAAGTAACAAGTGTTCGCAAAAGGCTTAAGCACTCAATGCAAATTGTCCGCCCCTGACTCCATCGAGTGGATTCCACCTTCCAGAACCGTATCGCCTGTACGCCGTAATAGTCCGAAATTACGAGGTCCATCGAAAAGCGCTACGCTAATAAACGTGGCATTTTACAAATTGCCCGAGACACCGAACTATTTCGGGGTCTGCAGGTCGAGGTTAGCCGATTATGAAATAAACGGGGCTCTTCCGATTCTGATCGGACTTGACGAGGCTCGAATGCTCGGTTGGCGTGACTCCGAGTAGTCCAAGAGCATAATAGGAGGGTTGGTTCAGAGGGACTCGTTCGAGTCGTTTGCATCGTTGTTGTTGAATTTAAAGGAAGAATTAGGAGCTGGTAACGCGATGCGACGACCGGCAACCTGATACGGAATTTCGGGATGAAATCGCGTCCCACCGGTGCATTTCCTAATTTCTCACGCGTCCGCCGAAATAAATGACCGGGGGGTCACTCGAGGTATCTTCTGGGACTCGAGGAAGTATTCGGAGACCGTTCTGCAGGGTCTACGTGAAGAGACTAGCTTGAGATTTTTAAAAATGATGTAGAACCTCGGCTTGAAATTTAGAGGCAGGATTATTTTCACATTCAAATTGTGTATATAGAAAAGTTCTCTTTATGTACTTTATTATACAAGTCTTCAAACAATTATAAAATTCTTTATCATTCAGCCATCATAACACTTCTCGTTCAAAATGGTTGTGAATCTTTCTATCTTAGTTTTATAGCATCTTCTTATGGTTAATAACAATTCATACTGAATACAGACTATGAATAAATAGTTTTTTAACTACTTTATGTAGAACAACAGTTGTTGCTCAAACTTGTCTATAAAAATTTCATAAATCATTTGTATCATTAAAATCCACCAAAATTCCAAGCTTGGAAAAAAGTACAGATATAAAGGAGTGTGAAAGGTACAAATATAAAGAGGTGTAAAAACCACAGGTATAAAAGATTGTCGGTAACAATCATCACCATAAAAAAGACAAGAATATCCGTGCGATCTTCATCCACCCGAGGCGCTCTCGTTTTAATTGAAACCTCGAAGGCACCGAGTTAGCCAGGTAGAAAGAAAAAACGGGTCACGATGGTGACTTTCTGGCGAACGTTCTGGCGTCGGGTATATTTTCCACGGAGACAGCGAAAAAAGAGATGCAGATGTTGCACATGCATTCTTCGCCGGCTTGTGGACCCCTTCTCGTTAAGACAAAAGGGACTCTCGCGGGGTCTTCTTTTCCGGGCCGTCGGATACGTAGGCATACATATGTACATGCGTCTCGTGTATGGTTGTATGCAACACGTGTTGCCCATTGGACGTCCATCTGTCGTTGACAATAGCCTTCTCGCTGACAGTCTGAAAGGCGAACCGGCGGTCGTGCCTTATATGGCCTGCTACGGTAAGTTCGTACAATAAACGAAAGCCGCGCATGCAAATGTAGACCCGTGACCAATCAGCGAGGTGAGGCACCATCACGTGATAAGGGGAGCTAAAACCATTACGAGATAAGATGAATTAAAACCGTCGCGTGATAAGGAGAGTTAAAACCATTACGTGATAAGGAAACGTGAATTTTCTTCCGGGTGGAATTACTAAGACAATTTCATATTCGTGTTAACGTTCGTTATCGGTTGCAGACATTTCTTTATAATTTCTCAGACTGGTATGATTTTTCACGGTAGAATTTTTATGTTAGAATGTTTAATATGAAAGAATTTATACAGCTAATCGTGAGAGTAAGATTTCCAATTATGTTGAAGATATTAATAAAGGGTAGCATAATTTTGAATAAACTTCCAGCTGAATTCACCCTAGCAGAAAACCTGCAGCGAAATTTTCGAAATTAAAAGCGCAGAAACAGAGCACGAGCAAAATTAAGATCTAGAACAGCGAAACTTCTCTGGGGAGCGACAGGTGAACAGGAGATTACCAGGGTACGTTGTCAGAGCGGCAATTTCGTGTTCGCGACGTGTCTCCGAGAATAGAAGGGAATCCGCGAAGCTTCTATTCATAACCGCGACCCCGTAATCGCGGTGATATTTAACGGGATGCCACTAAGTAATGGTCTCCTTAGAAGAAGGCGACTCCGCAATAACTTACGAATTACAAATTCAAGCGTTTGCCGCGTACAGGCTTGAGGCCTCCACTCTGCCATAAGCCACGATATTTCACCGGGCAGACGTCGGCTACGGGGCTATCGCATCACCCCATGGGGATAAATCGCCGTCAAGAAGATCTTTCATCAACTTTAATTCTTCCGATTCGCTCGCCCCCGGACCGTGCTCTCGGAACGATATCTCCGGGGATTAACCCTTGAACACAGAGATCGTCGAGGCGAAAATGATCCACGTAGCTGCCCTCCCACCTCCAGCTCTTCCCCTCGTGCTTTTTTTCCTCTATTGCCACGGCAATTTCGATGATTAACTCCGGGGGTCCGGGTCAGGATTACGTTTCTGCTTTACGTACTGCTCGGTCCACCAACGGATTTTAAATCCGAATTATTTTTTACTCAAATTGTTATTCAAATTTGAAGCGTGGTAAACGAATCGTGAAGATTACAGAAGCATTTGATTTATTGCGATAAGTTCAGAACGAAATGTATTTTGTACACTTCGAATACTCGACATTTAATCGGTATTGACAAGATGGGGAATTAGCAATTGCAGATGTCCTGGAACATTTGAGGATTATATTTCAGACGTAGAGGGTGAACTGAGAAGTTCATAACAGCCTGTCGAATAATTGTAATCCACTTCGTCCAGCAATAATTTTATTCCTACAAGAATTCGAGGAACGATTGCGGTTGCGGGAGCAAAAATCCTTCCACGAACCAGCCGAAATGAAATTGTCACGAGAGTCCGTGGCAATCCCGGATGATCGTCGATAATTTCGACCGTTTCGTTTCTGGATTATCTATCGTTTTAGGAATACAGGATGCCGTTTCCAAGAAGAGATTAGGTGGACGACGGAACTAAGGAGCGTCGTTAATCCTCGCGTCGCGAATGGTAAGCCAGTCCCGTCAGGGACACCGAATTCATTGGAATCGACGAAATCGTCCTTTGCATGTGATCCCGTGACATAAATTCGGCCTACCTGATCCGTGAAAGCCGACGATCTTGTCTCGTGCTCCCTCTGTTTCTTAAATACCCTCCGTCGAACGCGAAACTGTTGGCGGACGAAGAGGTTACAGGACTCGAGGACGACGGGGACTAAAAATTCGCCGGCGGAGGATCACGCGTTTCGGTTCCGTTCGTTCGAGCGAACACGTATCATATTCAATATCACGGTATATCATAATTCCGGCGGCGCTGTTTTGGTGACTTCGCAGGATTTTCTGCGAGATTTTGGGCATTACGCTCCGTACCGTCTCCCGTTACCGCCCGGAGAAGAATTTAACGATAACGTGTGCACTTACCACGGTTCCTTGAACCCGAGGCTCCGTAACAAAATCACACCCGTACGAAAACGGAGGCAGAAAACTTAATACTGGAAACGAGTACTCCAAAATCAGTACATATTTTTTAATAAATTCATAACTCATCTATTTGGAGATTGAATATAAATTGCACAGTAACATTTCAAAGAAGTTATATCTAAGTAATATATAAAATTTATCAGTACGTAGCTACCTATATAGAAAGTAGAAAATTATTAAAGATTTAAATACCGAAAGTCATTTGAAACAAGTGAGACTGCAAATGAATGAAATAAATCAGATGATCGTAACGAGAAACATTGAAAATTTCTCCCGGGCAAGATTTTTGTTTCTCTCTGAGGAATACCTTAGTCCACTTTCGTTTCAGCAGATAGATTTTTATGAATGATTTCAATCTACCTTCAGAGGAGTTCATTTGGTACGACACCCAGGAAGGATATTAAAGACTTCGACTCGTTCGCGATGGCTGACAGTCACTTGTACGCACCTGTATTTTGCAAGCTCACTTCTTTGCGATTGTGCGAAACTCATTCGACGTCCAGCATGTTAAATTGCACCACCGAACAGACTGGACGTTCATTACGTGTGTCTTAATGGGAGATTTTTCTGCGTCGCGACGTCGTTAATATCCAAAGGTTTCGTTCACGGTTGCCCACGCCGTGTCACGCGATATTAATAACGCAATATCGCTTATTAACTTTCGTCGATACGGTCTTACGAACTATTCTTCCCCTCAACGATTAATCATTGCAAGAAGCTTGTGTGTATACGTAGAATTTTCATTTTGGTTTGGAATCAATTATTTTATAGACACAAATTGTTCTAATTACTGGGTGAAGGGGTTGACGAGTTAAAAAAGTTATTAAAAGAGAAAAAAATTGTCAAAGCTGTGAAACTGGAAACGCAATTATGAACGGACAGGTGTATACAGGAAATGAGGACAAGGTCCAGTTAAAGATAACAAAAGAATATAATTCTTGTCAAAGATAAGAAAATAAAGGTGCAAGTTGTATGATATAAAAAGGACTTCGCAGCTCGAGATCTTTTTGTACTTGCATTTCACTTCATTTATATGTACGTGATTGATGAATTCATTATACAATTTTTAATACTATTCATTAGTGAATATATTTATCTATGAATTTAACTTTGAGGGAAGATTGTAATGTCTGCCATTCAATACAGACATAGGGTCTGAACGTCCTTGAATCATTCTCCATACTCATTTGTAATTAAATCCTTAAAATGAAATAGTCCTCGAAAAGCAAACATGATACAAGAATATCAGGGTAGATCCGTACTGTCACAACCTGCAAATGTCTCTAGTCATTCAACCCCCAACTTCCACTCACATGTACTTGCAAATAAACTGATAACAATTCATGATGTTCATAATAGTGTAAATGTTCACTGATGAACCTATTAACCCATGAATTTTAATTTAAAAGAGGGTGGCACACCGTGTGTCTCAACACTAAACAGTCCTTCAGTAATTTCCCACATAGCATAGATTAAACCAATAAGATAAAGTTATTTTGTACAAAAGGCATGTACACTCTGAACAAACAGTCGAAGCATGATAGAAGAATATCAAGATAGGACAAACGGTCCCTTCCTTCACAAAGTGCAGCAGACGTCCGCGTCTCGCCCTGGCAACCCCTTGCCCGTCGCGTTACACACGCGCGTTCACTCACGCACAGTGTAACGATGCAAATTGCGGGCGGTCCAAGACAAAAGTGTTTGCTCGCGCGATTTGCGGTCGGACGGGAGAGCCCCGGATCCCGGAGGCAGCGGATTTCAATTACGAGTCTTCAGCGGCTGACAGAGGCGAGCACAGGGCCTGGCGGTAGCTCATTCGAAATTCGGTAGCTCGGACGAGCGCCTCACGGTAATGAAACATTCGCAGCACACCGCAAATTGCCCCTCGCCGAGCCACCAAGCAAGAAACCAAATGTTTTCGACCGCCTACTTATATCTGCCTTCTTTCTCGACCCCCTCACGCTGCTCTTCGCTCCCCCCGTTTCCGCGCCCGAACGCCTGGCGTCGCGCCGCGCTTCGCGGCTGCAATCTCGTGTGCAATTATTGGTTTTCGTGGCGGCCAATCTCGCCACGAGGAGACTTTGCTTCTGTATGGTGTTTTTCGAGCCTGTCCGCCGCGAGGGAAACGCTACGTGCTTACGTAATCTGCACTTTAGGAACGACCGTGAAACGGCTCTCAAAATGGCGCCGTTTGCGTGCTCGAGGATGCAAACCCTTCCGGTAATATTGTACTTGGTACAGATTTATGTGGGAATTATTGATGAAGAGGGGCTTGATACATACCTTCGAATCCTGTAGTTTACTGCGAAATTGAGTTGGGTGTCCTATTTTAGACCCGGAGCTACTTTTTCTGTGCGATCTCTCCTGGATCGTATGCATTCTTTTGTTTTTTTTTAGCTACGAAGGCAGACAGGTTACGCGCATTAAAGTCGCTCATGTGATCTTATAGAATTAGACATTGCTGTAAATTTCAAGCAGTCACCGAAAGTTACATATTCGAAGTGATTCATTTTGTATGACCAAAAGACAGTATTACAGACTGAATATATCACGTTACAATCAACCTCGGTAAGATCACTAACATATATATTCTATAACAAGTACTTAACCGATAATCATAACTTAAGCTTAAAAAATAAGGTTAAAAGTTTCTTCATTCCAACAAACACAGAAATCTAGTAAGTATGTGTAGAAGTACGAAAACGCTGATCGATATATAAGGGATGAAAAATCACTGCAGCCCATATTGGACGTGGATATACGTACTTGTTACGTGGACTAATTGCCACGTACGTGCGTCGACGTCAATTTTAAGAAATTAGTCCGTGGCTGGATGCGTTTCGGAGGGGCCACTTCAGAAAGCAATAACGTCGAAACCGCGAGCGTGACTCTCGTTTCCACAGGATCGCTTTACTGGAGCTATTACGGTTCCCATGTGCTTCGCCATGAGCACGTCGGTGATGGTGCACACGAACAGCGGCTCGTGAGACCAGGTGGTTCGGTATAACATTGGAACAGCATTCCACGTTGCAACTGATGCGCGGCGTTCTGCAGTGGCCGTTGAACACGACCCCCGTAAGACCGATGAACGTGATAGAGCACCATGAAGCCGAAGAAGAAGCTATATGCACCCGTAGCTCGGACCTCGGATGTGCAGACACCTTGGTCTGCAATCATTTGAACGGCTCGAAAAAACAGGAAGATCGTAGAAATTGGATGAAATTAATCAGAAATAAACTAATGGAGCTTCATTGGAGGATGCTTGATCTTATGGGATTTCACGTGTGGGTGGGCAAAGTATGTGCATGGAGAGAAAATAGGATGAATAGTAGTACTTTGTTTTCTTCCCGTAAATTGTATTGCATTTTATTAACGTAAAATAGTGATTTATTAAATAAATACCCCTCTAAAATAGAGTCGTAATTGGAGCTGACAGTCACTTTACCCGACATAATAAATACCTCCTTCGCCTATACCGTATTTAATTTAAAAAATGAATACGAAACAACTGAAATCAAGAAATCTTTACCAGAGGTATATCACATCTTAAGTCTTTACGTCTGTAAAGGCTCGGTCTTGCAAGGTGATAATTTATCCAAAACAAATTCCCCAAAAATATTAATCGATATTTAATAGCCGTTAATAAAATGATCTCGTGTTAGTTGTTTTAAATCTTCCAGTAATAATCCGATCATCTTTACGTTTACGATCGATCAGTAAATCTTATGGGACGCGACATTGTAAAAATCTTTAACCGTGAACGAATCATTTCCATTGGTTGTTCCCTCGATTGTAATAGCCAGGATCTGGCCGAATCGAGCATTATCGTTTTTAAACCCCTATAAAGACTCCCCCCTATTGGACATTGCCGAGCAAATATCGTAAATTTGAAAGAGATCTAGTTTCATACCGGTAAGTTCGGTCGGTATCTGCAGTTATCTGCTTTTAACGAACGCTGGCACATCCCGTTGAACTGTAAATGCAGCTGCCATTAACGGGTTTAACCTTGAACACGAGAAACACTGGCTTCATTAAAGAAAGCTGAGGATCGATTTTCTGAAACAACTCTCGTCAAGGTTATCTTTTTGATTTTGTTCTCGTGTAAGGAAGGAACGAGTTCTTTGATCGACGATGACACAGGGGATTCGTCGATCGTATCACTACTCAATGTGATTTTATTGAATCTTACGTGTGTGCTGAATACGTGAGATCGTTATAGGGGCTGAATTTATGTTGTGTGCTGAACTAAACGGAAAATGTTATTGGTACATAGCCTTTTATATCATGATTCAGTACTTATTGTGATTTCATTAAGCAGCACGTGTAATACTTCCCAGCGTTTCAAGGATATTTGTTTGAAAATGAAAATGGACGAATAAAATTTAACGGAAAATTTTTGTTTGTGTATAAACTTCATGCTGCAATACTCATTGCAACATAATATTGCATGTTTGAGAATGTGACTTGCAGTAGAATGTAGATGGAAATCTTTACTAGGACAATTGCTTCATCTCGACAAAGAAATCGATCGATAATTTGATTATTTATTCAGAACAATAAATCCGATCACAAAAAGATTATCCAGGGATCCAATTCTCAGAGTAGATATTCTCTACCCCAAAGCCGCGTACTCGTTCCATTCGTGTAAATATCGACCGTAATAATTCCACGTCGATTCAACTGGTTCTCGTTAATTTAATTAATTTCCAATCACCGATACACACCATTTTTTGCCCGAAGGGCGCTCCGCAGCCCGTTCGAACGCGCGTTCCCTCGTCAGTGGGAAGAGGAGCGGCATAAATTCCGCTAATTAAGTATCGTCACGTTGATGAGGCAGAAAACGCGGCACCTGGATGTACGTACGCAAGGTGAAGGAAAAAATGAGTTAACCTGCGGATACGAGAAAAACTATGGCTTACATTGTCACCGTATCCACCTGCGCTCATCGTCTCGGATAATTGTACGATAAAATGTTCGCGCTTTTTGTCGAGTGACCACACACGAGCCAGCGGGCTTCTTCTTGAAGTGGCAATTAGGAGATCCGATGCGAAAGTATGCGAGCTAATTGTGAATTGAAGCGGTCGTTGTGGAGAGAAGGACCGCCCAGCAACAGCTGGGATGAGCATTCGTCAAATAATTGACAAATGAATTTAATTGCCGCCCCTGGTTCTTGCCTCGACTACCGCTACGTTTTCTTGATTAAACGCTCCCGGCGTTTATTACGGGATAATTAAACCACGTTTCTTGAGTGCCTGTTTGTTTTTTCACGTTTTTGCAGACATTGCTATTCTTAAGTTTAATTTCATTATATTCATTGGGGTAATTAGGAGCTTTCTCTGGAAGATTGCGCACTGTTATATTGCTATGGGGATGATGAAGGGGAGGTCGGGTTGCTTGTACAGAGTTTCTTCTTGTAGCGAAATGTGTAAACGTAGTATAGCGTGACGATATGTGTGGTCATACAGTAGCTTGAAATACAAGTCGCTGATATATGTTCCGAAACTTCCGTTCAACAAAGTCTAATTAAATATAACTCGAAATACAACGTACCGAAGTGCAATCTGTCAAGGTACAACGCGTCGAAGTACAGGGCGTGAAATTAGGACGCATGGAGTTACAACACGTGGAATTACAACGCGTCGGAGTACAATGCATGGAACTATAACACGTGGAGTTATAACGCGTCGAATTATGACGTCTTAAAGTACAATATGTCGAAGTACTATGGAATTGTATCACGTGAAATTATAACGCGTCGAAATTCACCGCGTGGAACTGTAAAGCGTGGAATTGTACCGCGCGGAATTACAGCGCGTGGAATTACAACGTACCGCGATACAACTAGAGAGTCTACATATTTAACCTAATAACTGGAATTATTACCGAAAGTTTCTTACCCAACACACTCAAAAAAGTGTACTCATCTCAATCTTCTAAATCAGCCATCCAGAATCTAAATAATTAGCATGCCCGTGTTAACCATCTCCTCCGTCGTTTACAACTGAACAAACGAATATTGCTTCCTGTTTGGGACTAAAACTGAACGGAACAATTTGAAGTTGTCTCTAGTCTATAATCAAGCCGGTTCCTTGAACGGTGACGGGAGATGGGCGAACTCGTCTAAAACCTAGGGGTCTTTCTCGTCGGCCAAACGCGAAACGGCAGATTAGCCTGAAGCTCTTTCTCGTGTAGAAGGGGCCAGGGGTCCGTGGCCGGTCCGGTCCGTCCTTTGATTTCACGTATTCTTTTTCATTTTTTTATTCGCTCGTATCCTTAAGAGACGCCGAAGAGCTTAATCGTGTCGAGGATCATGCGGGCAACGCTTTTAAATATGGCGGTCCCGGGCAAAGGAACCTCGTCGAAGAATTGACTGGCCAGGTGGCCAGGTGGGAGGACTTGATTGGACCCAGTAAGCGTACTCGTATTAATAATTCAGCTTTCTCCATAGGCACTGCATCCTTCTATGAGCTTCGGTACTCTCGCGCGTGTTTTGATTTACAAATACGCTTATCGGTTAGGCGGCAGATGTACTTTTAGGAGAATCGCTGTTCCTCGTCCCTCGGTCTCTCCTTTCCTTTTTATACGTCTCCCTCCGCTCTTTCTCTCCTTCCGTCTCCTCGTTCGCCCTTTCGGCCGCTCGTAATACTCGTACATCCCGTATTTTAAGGAAGCTTCGTTAGGCCATCCACCGTTTATGGAGATCCTAATGATTCGAAAGTCGTTCGTCCAGAGACGAACGGCTTAAATTTAAATCCACCGGCTCTGTATACGAACAGACCTAGAGCTCGTTCTGGTCCATGTTCTTGTTCTTCCTTTCGATACAACCTTGAGACTTTCGATGGAGCAAATGATTTTTTAAGGCCTTATTGCAGATGGGTGCATGTGCTTGTGATGTTGATGGATGTGAAAAGTTGATAGATCTGGGGTATGAAGATCTGGGTAATAGGGATCTAAGATATAGGTACTTAGGATGTGCTGATGTAGGATTTAGGGATCTACAATATAGAATCTGGGATATGTGGATTTGGGATATGTGAATCTGGGATATGGAGATCTAGGATATGTAGATCTGGGATATGTGGATCTGGGGTATGTGGATTTGGGATGTGTAGAATCTTGGATATGTAGATTTGGGATATGTGGATTCGGAGTATATAGATCTGGGATGTGTAGAATCTTGAATATGTGGATCTGGGATATGTGGATATGGTGTATGTGGATTTGGGATATGTAGAATCTTGAATATGTGAATCTGGGGTAAGTGGATCTAGGATGTTTAGAATCTTGGATATGTGGATCTGGGGTATAGGGATCTGGGATATAGATCTTGGAATACATAAGAGCCTGGAAATATCTGCAACTACAAATACATCGGAGAATATATATGTGTAGAATACCTTAGGATATACAAATCTAAGAACATAAGACCTAAACATATTGTAATGTGAAGATATAAAGGCACCACGATATACCAATACACGAATCCACAAATACATAACAACTTCAACACGAGTAAATAAGTAAAATTCAACAAAACCCTTTTACACAAACCTCCATAAATCTCGTCTCGCGTAATAATTGAGCAGAGAAAGTCTCCATAAAATTGTGTCTACCGTCTCCAATTATGTTCGTTTCAGTGTATAGCAGAAAAATACTTGGAATTTTTGCGGAAATGGTTCGCATAAATAAGTTTGTTACCGAAACGTTGTCCGAACACCGTTGTTTCGCGTTACTGTTTCCAAATACGGACATCGTACTGCTTCCATATCTCGATATCGATGGCTAATTTACTCTGACAAATACGGATCGCTCGTTTGTCGCGTAACGCGACTATGGCGGTCGAGTTTCGCGCGCTCGATCGACCTACTTCGATGAACCGCATCGATTATCCTCGCGGACATTTTAGAGCAGACAGTGAGATAAAAGAGACCTCCGGGTACAGATTTTATTTCATGAATCGAACTTAATGAATGTCTCGTCTGAGAGACTCTCCGAGTGGTAAGGCTTTTACAAAGATTATCTCTTCTCTTGTGAATTCGAGCCGCAGACACCGGTGTACCCTATTGTTTCGTCGGTACTTTAACCTTCTTTTGTGAGATGTCTTCGTTCCAAGATGCTTTCCAATTTTTCCTATTCGATTTCTTTTTAATGAGTTACATTCATCACGGAGGGTGCACCAGTTGCATCAACTTCTGTAGCTTTCATTCATGTTTTATTTCATGGAATTATGTACGTTGAGGACTGTATCGTTTTTCAATATCGTTTCATGGTCTTCGGGTAAAGTTCTAACATTCAAACGTTACGAAATAAAAAATTTCCTATGTTAACGAGTTTGAAATTATCAATTATTTAAAAATTCTCAAATACCAAACATCAGATGTTTCGCAGATCTGAAGATCCAAAACTTCAACCTCAAAATGCTAAAGTTCCAAAGTTTGATAACGAAAAAGTTCAAGAACTAAGTTCAAAAATTAGAAAGTCCCAAGTAGGTTGTAAAATACCGAAGTTGTAGGTGTACTATAAATTGGTCTGAAAGATTAAGGGGGATATCCCGCGATTTCCCATAAAGAACACAAAATTCGCACCCTTCGAAAAGCAAAATGAGTAGAAAAAGCTGTGAGAAGAGTGTCGTGGACTATCACCAGCAGCGTAGTCCGAAGTCTGGATCTACCTGAGAACGATCGTACGTGCACGTATGGGTTTACCATACGTTCAAGGGGGGATTCCATGGTGGGAGAAGCGCACGAGAGTGTATGGAAGGGCGTCGGGTCGGCGCGTGGGCGGCCGCAGGCAGGACGCACGTCTCGTGGAAAGAGAAAGAAGGTCTGGTGGTATGCCACGAGGCCGAGAGAGCGATCGAAAAGGGGACTTCGAGAGGTGAAGAAGAAGAAGAAGAAGAAGAAGAGGAAGAAGAAAAGGAACAGAAAGGTAAGATAAACGACGGATAGAGGGGAGAAGATGGTGGGAAAAAGGACGAACGCGAATGTTCCTCTATATATCCGCGTATGGGAAAGGACGTGACGAAGAGAAAGGAGAGAAGAAGAGAGAGGAAACGAGTCGAGAGGCCCGATCCTTAGCCGGTTAGGAATAAAAGGAGTTTTATATGACGCCGTGGTTTATGGCCGTGGGTTTTATCTGATCGCATTGCCACCGGTGCGGATTTCGCAATAAATTAGGCCGAGGTGTAATTAAAAGGGCACCGGTTGCAGTCCACTCGTGACCGTCGTGTAACCACTACCGAACGAGGGGGATCCTCGTCTCTCGTCTTTATGAGGCCACGAAATCCGCGATCTGACCTTCGTTTTGGAAATAAACCAACCACGAAGAGGTTCGACTGGACTTGGTCTCGCACGGCTAATGTTCTTAACCGGACCCGCGTTATGCTTCTGCCTGCCAGCACTGTCTAAATTAGGAAACAAAAATTCTGTCAATGCTCTTTTTAGGATCGAGTGTGAGATACACGGGAAAGTAAGCGATTCGTAGCTTTCTTATGGCATGATTCCGTTTCTTCTTTTTCTTATAGTAGTTATGTAAATGACTGCGTATTTTATGGATCATTGGGATCCTGAATCTTATCAATTTCGTTTTTATACATTTTTAAATTGCAGACTAATTAAAACCTACAACGATCAGCTATACGTTGTATTATTTATACTTCCCCCATTATTTTTACATCCGCAAGTATTCGACCCAAATAATTTGTCGAATTCGTACCAGGGCTGTTCCTAGGCTTTTGGGCACCCAGCTACAAACTAGTGTCAAACATATATATTTTAATCACACAAAGATTTTAATTATTATACTTATCAATCAGGACATGTTATGAACAATGTGTGACAGCTGCTGAATTTGACCATACAAGAGTATATCATCTGAAATTACTACAAGTCCTAAAAATGAGAGTATTCCATAATCACATTATTCATATTCCAAATGGACCCCAACAGAAGGACAATTTTCTACTTCATGATTACAAAACAAAGTACAATTATAAAGCTGCCAAACAGGATAAATTCTCTAGAAAATGTCAGGATTAAAATTGAGCGAGTTCTCGTGTGGACAAGGGAGTTCAAGTCCATACCGTTGTCAAATAAAATCGCGACGTTCATTCGGCCGAATGTCGCCGCAATCCAGACTGATTGGAGACACGCCAAAAACGGCACGAGTAATTCGTTGTTTCCACGAGACCGCGCCGGTAACGAGCCGGTGTGACGACTAATTTGTTCGTTCGGCAAATTGAAATTACACGTTGCACGGTACTCGTCCCCGACCAGCCGTTGAATTATCGCTCGAACCTCGAAAAAGAGGCTCTCGAAACACGCCGTTGAACACCTCGAGCACCGTGACCCGAGATAATGTCGGTGCACACCGACTTTCACCCGCTTTCTGTTCCACCCTCGTACCACACTCACGGAAGGTTATTAATTTCGCAAGTCTACTAACGACCAACTTATTATTCCGCGTGAAATTTTTGCGTTAACTTTTATTGATGGTGCGTTCGTTTCTCCTATATGCTCCGCGCGGTTCTAACCTCAATTTTTATGGCGTGCGCCGCTGTGGACTGCGTCACCATGTCGTGATTCATTTTGGGCTCCCGATTTCTCGCTTTCTTATGTTTATTCTCAAATTTGTGCACTTGGAATAGGAGTGAAATTCTTAAATTTTCAAATACCCAAATTTACAAGTTGAAAGATCTCTGGACTCGTAAGTCCCCGAATTTTCTATTCCTCAAATACCCAAATCTCTAAACTTCTAAGTCCTCAAATATTGAATATCTTAAATGTTCACATATTCATATTTGTCAATTATCAAATCCTCAAATATCCTAATCTCCATATCTCCAAATCTTCATATTCTGAAATCCACATATTACCTAATCCCTATATCACCAAATCCCTGTATCTCCAAATCTTGATGTCCCCCAATCCCCATATCTCCTAATTCTAAATCCCTGCATACCCTAATTGCTATAACCCCAAATCCCTATATCTTCAAATCCTCATATCCCCAAATTCTTACATCTTCAAATCCCAAAATCTCCAAATCCCCAAATTCCTAAATTTCCAAATGCTTTTCCTCATAAGATTAAAAACCGACATGAATTCTTAGCATCGCGAAAGAAAGGAATGTGAAAGGTCAGGTTAGGTTTGCGTTTTCAGAAAAATGGATCTGCGAAATAAATAACGTACAGCAGACAACGATCAACGATTTCTCACGTCAAGTCGACTCCCAACCAGAAGAATTAACTTGTCCAGGCAGCTTCGTTGGAATTTACTGACAAAAAAAAGCGACGATCTCGCGTCCCACGGAGTTTCCCATAAGATCGTGTCTTCTCTCGAAATAGTTTTTTCCAGTTGTGCTGCTCATAACGCGAGCCAACTTCCTGTGCCTCGACGCCATGGCGCCGTGACCGCAAAACGAATATCAGGAAATTTCTAGGAGCACCCATACTCTCACGATTTTCTTTTCTCTATTTTCATTAAAGCGGTTCGAGCTTCTCTTGCCATGTTCTGATCACTGAACTCTCATGCTTGTTTTCTTCCGCTTGGATATTTTATCATTTATCGATTAATTCTGAACGAACGAACGTGCATGAGAATATTTCTATTCTTTGTAGAGATCTGCAGAAGATTTCATATCGTGTTTCAAAGTTAACAATGGTTTGCTAAGGGAACTTATATTAAGATTGGTCTCTTATTTTTAAATTAGTTGCTCTACTTTAGAGCAGATATAACGGTTCACAATTTGTGAAGTTTGATTAAGAGTAAAGTGGCTCTGTCCAATTAAAATAGCTATAACCAATTAAAACGCTATACAATTAAAATGGCTGTCACCCAAGAGAAAGATCGTTAAACGCAATCCTTTATGAAATCGAACAATCGCAGCTCGATTGTCTACTTTCCATCAGTTAATTACAGGTTCAAACAGTATAAACTGGAGCGTAACACAAAAAATGTTTATAATTTGTGGTTTCACTACGAACATAATCCAATTTAAAGACATTTAAACGCATTATCTCGTAAGATTGCCCAATCCAAAGCAACGTTTCCTTTCCAATATTCCATTAAGTATCTCAACAGAGCAAAATGGCCGAGGCACGAGAAGGAACGACGTCGTTAATTTTACGTAACCTAAAAATGGCCTCCATCGCGGGCAAATTAAAGTGGCTTCCAAAGTCGGCTATCTCATTTCCGATGCACCCGTTACATTCGCAGCACGAATTCACCGAAGAAACGTTTCAGCGCGGCTGGTTTCCGCGAATGGCCAGCCGATTGATAATTACATAGATTTCGGTGAGAGTCCAAGCAACGGAACCACGAGCAAGATGGCCGCGCTAAGATATCCGGACGTTACTCGAGCGGTCGGCGTTACTCTCATCTACATGGCAGCACGATATAACATTGCGGTGGTCCATGGCGCTGGCGAGAGGTCTCGAAAAGGATGCCGGCGATGCAGATATGGTTTATATACCGGACCTCATTGTGGAACGCCTTTGCGCCCCTCTCGCAGCGTGTAGATCCAGAGATACTCTCTCACGGAGCTGCTCCGCGCCTTACTAATGCTCCAGTTTATAAGGGTTATCTCTCTTCAAGATCCTCGAACGAAGAAGAAGGAACCGAGAGGCGTACGAAGAGGAACAGGGGGATAAAGAGTTTTGGGAGGAGCTGGTGGAAAAAACTGGAGGAGAGATGATACCGAGTTCAGAAAGGTTATGCAGATTTACGGAATTTTTGTATGAATAAAATTCGGTGCAACTTGATAGAAATGCTATACGTAACAAATTTTTAGATACTTGACTCCATAAATGAACACTATGGTAACTATGGTGGTAAAATTCTTTGAATTGTAGTTCAAAAAACTCTTAATAGAAAAAGAAGATCATAAAAAATTAGAAATTTAATAATAGAGAAAGAAATCTTCGTAAATATGTAATTGTCAAAATTGTAATTCATGTAAGAAAAGAATGCATATGAGAGACTGGTATACCTGAATTACCCGAAAGAATGCTGAATAATGTAACTGGTGACATGATGATGGAATTAAATTTTCTGTAACTGCTTCGGTAACAATTTCAACCTCATCTTTATTTTTCCTCATCAATGAAGACGTGCATTCTTATTACCGGCGCCATTTACGCGTCCTCCGAGGCGTGCATATGTCAAACAGAGCAGATATAAAACGCTGTCATAATCATTAAACTAAATATTCTCGTATACGTTGTGTATAATTACTTTAATTCGAAGATGCACGGCCAGTCAACTTAACTCGCACTTAATTTGCTCTTACGCCTCTCATTAATATTCAACGTAATGTCTTCAAATGCATGAGGCTGCCCCATAACACGTAACATTCGTTCATAATTGAGGCACGTAATGGTACCGTCATTTCTCCAAGCTACCTGACTTCAAAGACCCCTTAAACCGAACCTCACCTCACCAAAATTCTGGACCAACGTAAAAACGGTTCAAAACTCTTCTAAAGTGTACCATCCATCACACCTTACTAATGTTCTAACTTATTAAACCAGCATTACCATCCATGAGTCATTAACATGCACCAGTCCCAAAAGGGTGCCTTAATTGCTCGATGAATAACGTATCCATGTTTTATTGACACATATCACTGGTATGACTATAATTCCCATGGTCTGAAAACCATAGGGTTTTCTTTTGATTCTAGACCTAGAGTCCTGTAGATTCTTGGAGCTCTAGGTTCTCTAGGTCTGAGATTTCTAGACTCTGCGGTTACATAGTTCCAAGGTTAGATCGCAGCACTTCTGGATCTAGTACTCTAGAACCACTAGTAGGGTTTCTAGAATATTAGGGTCACCTAGATCTCAAAGTTTCCTATATTCTAAGATACCTAGACGTAAGAATTCTAGAGCTTACAGTTCCTCGTGGAGTTCATGAGTTCCAAGATTTCTAGACTCCAAAGTTCTCAGATCTAGTGTTATAGGTTCTAGGATCCCTAGCTTTAACTATTCCTACTCTCTAAAGTTCCTAAACCCTAGGGTCCTTCTAAGATTCCTAGACCTAGGATTATCATATCCTGGGATCCCTACATCTGAGATTTTCAGATCTAGATCTAAGATCTTCTAGGATCTCTAGGTTCTATTATAGAATCCCTAGGCCCTATGGATTCCAAATTTGTACGTAATGGTACCTCCATCTTCCGACCTACCCGAGCTCAGACATTCCTTAAAGTGAACCTACCTGACCAAAATTCCGGACCAATGTAAAAACAGTTGCAAATTCTCCTAAAGTGTATCATCCATCGCATCCATCACACCCCGCTAATGTTCTAACTTATTAAATCAACATTACCAAGCACGAGCTCTTAACATGGACCAGCCCCAAAATGGAACCGTAATTGCTTGACAAACAACGTATCCACGCTTTAATTGACACATCTCGCCGATGCAACAATAACTCGTCTCTTAATAGCCCATCATTTCCATAATATCGTATAAAACCAGTGCGTTTCGTGTTTCCTCCGTGATCAAGCGGGCCGAAAGAACGCCTCTCACCTGGAGTGCCGGCAATAATCCTCGAGCTGGTGATTGCACTCGATCTTTATGCCAATTGCAGCCACGTGCACAGATATCGAAAGAGGCGAATCGAGATGGAGAGGAGGTTTGGAAGAGTGTCCACGAAATTCCGTACGCGGAGAGGACCACGATTGTGTTTATGATATTGCATTGGCGTAACTGGGACTTTTAAGGGGTCAGATTTTCATTGTTTTATTCCAGGTGTTAATTTTTATTCTACGATCTACTGCACTTTGTATTCCATTTGTTTCATATTCTACATTACACATGATTCTACGTGTTGCACATTATATTCTTCATCCCACACTATCTCACGAGCCCTACCTACGTCTCACACGTTCTACACTGAATTTCATACTGTATGTTCTACGTCCTACATGGTATACGCTATTTCTTATATGCTATACATTTGCCACTCTATGTTCTACGTCCCACATGCTACTTTGGTCCACATACGACATCTTATGTTTCTTGATCCAAACACTGTACAATTCGTATATCGTATATTACGTTCCATACACTATATCTTACATGTAATCTTATTCTTCATGCTACATGCACTACGTCCCATACGCCCTGTGTTCCACGCCCTAAGCATACACTAAGACTTCATACATGCTCCAAACTACACTCTGTGTCCCATGTGTCATATGACGTATTGTACTGTATATGTACATACACTTCGTACTATGTTTCATATCTTATTGCATATTATAATCTATACACTGTATGATAGTCATGTTATGCAGCTCACATTCTACTCTGCATGCTACATGTTACATGGTGCGTCCTACACTCCACATGGTATGTGGACCAGTCCATATCTGGGGGGAAGCAGGGTCCTTGCCCAGTTACGCCAATGATGATACGTGGATGGGTCGAGATCCATCGAGGAATGCGAGGGTGTTCACGGGTTACGATTAAGTTGTATCAAATCCGCGATTGAGTGCCTCGTGCATCGCGAGTTCCACGGCCATAAACGTCCGACTCGTGGTGTTTCCCATAATCTACGGGTGGGGACCGTGAGCTGGAAGAAACAAAAAGGACTATGGAACGTACGAGGAATACGGTGCAGTATAGGGAGAGCGAAATGGAAGGTTAGTGGTACGATGTGGAAGGATAGCGGAGAGGAGATTGAATATCTTCGATCGTATAATCCCGTATCTCGAAGGACCCTCGTATTATGTCAAAAAACAAAACGTGAAAAATACAGTATTGTTACGCAACTTGACAGCAATGATCATGTAACGCGCAATATGAAGAAAAAAATGAAACTGCCCGTTGGTTCCTTTACGAAGTAACGAAGTCTCGCTTTCGCAAGCTGGCTCGAGCGTCGGGAGCAGATAATCAGCTTAAAACTCGAGCAGAGTTCGCGCGGATTCGGGGCCGCGTTCAATCTACGGATCCGATCGGTGCGTATTCGCTCGCAATAAACCCGCGGCGTGTACGTTCGTGTGCTCTTAATCGACCGTAAATAATTGCATTTATCACAGCTATCATTGCGCCTCCGTCGAGCTGGCCCTTCCACGGAACTTCTCGCTTTCACTGGCCAACGAAAATTGGCACGTTGCCAATCTCGGCTATCGATCCGCGCCGCTCCGTGTTTCGAACTTTGATTTATCGCGTTTGCATCACGCTTTCTGTACCAAACTCTCTTCCACCTGCTTGTTCGACACGTGTAACGATTCACGTACGCGATAATTACGCGGCTCGATGGAAACGGGATCGTGAAACGAACTCGCGCGAAAATCGCGAACAGGAAACGCGAAAGTGACGCTGCTCGTTCGCTGCGGAAGATCGCGTAATGATTGAGCTGTCGAAAGCAGATATGGCGGACAGTGGAGGCTTTCGACTCTTGAAAATTACGTATTTTATTCGAAAGAGATTAACATTTCGAATTTAGTCCCTGGGTTCTAGGATTTCTAGATTCTCGATTCCCAAGATTTCGAATTCGTAGGATCTCTAGATAGTTTATAGATCCTGAGGTCCATAGTTCGAAAATTTATAAGATCTAGTATTTCTAAACCTAGGATATTTGGATAATAGGTTAAAGATTTCTAAGATCTGGGGTCTCCGGACCTAGGAGTTTTGGATCATAGGATCTCTTAGCTCTACGATTCCTCAATGTTAGGATGGTACTTAGCCCTAGGGTACCTAGGCCCTACGATTTTTCGCCTCTATTGCCCCCCAGACCTATAGTACTTCGAATATAGAATGGTTCTTGATCATCGGTCTCCTCGATCTTAAAATTCCTAGGTCCTACACCTCTTAGATACTCTAGCATCCCTAGGCTTTACGATTGGACCTGACACTTCATTCTATGTCCAGATACCTTAGAGTTTTAAATCATTTTGATCTTATGTTCTAACGTTCCTAGATCTAAGCAAGTTTAAAGAGTGTCTAGGAAAAATTTAGGAAGAACTGAGAAACAGACTACATACTGTATCTACACGTATCCTTAATTGAAGGAACCTTACTTTGCACCCGAACGTACATTACCATATTGTTATTCTAATTATATATGGCCGTTATCATAATTATGATTATATTAAACCAAGCCCGAGGATGTTAATTTATCATATCCAGTTAGCAGATAATTATTCATAAAACAAATTGCTGAGGGATGTAGCCTGCAGTCGTTCATCGACGATTGCCAAGTCTCATTTTACTTTCTTCTCGGAACGATATCGATACACGTCCTTGGCTGCAGCGCGTGGAAAATCAATGGATCCTCCCGTGCTGTACACGGGAATACATATATCACGTCGTGTATTCTCGTTGCTCGACGAACAGAAAAATATTCCAGTCGCGACCCACGCACAATGCGTAGAGAAACTTGCGCGTGGCGTGAGCTACAAGAAGAAAGGAAGTCTTCGAAATAAATCACCGATCTAGGCAACAGGTGTACGTATTGCTTCACGGTTCAGGTTCTTTGCCCCGCGAGACTTGGCGGGAGTTCCATCTGAACCCATCCACGTATCGCCGCGCGGTGCACATACTTTTCCTGAATCACCAAATATGCTTGGCCGTGTACGGAGAAAAATTATGTACATCGGACAACATCGATTCGCTGGCCAACAACCGTGGGACGGAACGTCAAAGGTTCCCTTCGTGGTCGTAAACGCTGTGACCCTTTGAGAATTCTATAAATTGAATTCGTTTAAGTGAAAGAAATCGAAGAAATTTATTGCTACTACAACTTTATGTTTCTGCGACCACTGTTGCCTACTTTTTCGTTGAGCAACTGTTTATATATTTGAAAACTCATCTTCATAATTTATGGAGGTCTGGTTATATCTGCTAGTACAGGAATATGATTATGCAGATATCTGGTTATGTAGGATATGATTATTCAGATATCTAGTTATACAAGGATTTGTTAATTTCAAGAATAATTCACGCAGTATCTTCGAACGTATCTAAACCAGTTTCGTCCTCGTGATCGTTGCACCTGATACCCCAATTATTCCCAAACTGCACCTGAATCCTGAAACTTGTCATAACCATGAATTTCGTTGAAAGGTATGCCGCAAATCTGCTGAAAACTACTTTGCACGCATATAGAACCACCTGTCCCCCCCTCAGGAGAGTCCAAAAGGAGCACATCAAGCGGCGGTGTGCACCGAATAAAGACCTCATCCGTGTCCACGGGTCTCACGTACGAGTCCCTGTTTCGTTCTCACAGAAAGGGCGAAAGAGAGGGAGGCCGGCAAACAAGAAGAAGAAACACAAGCAGAGGTAGAACAACATGAAACGCAGAACGAGAAGCGAGCAACCGAAGCCGTGGCAGGCTTTCGGGACCGGTCGACGTAGACGGCCTTGGTTTCGAATAAAATGAAATTAATCTGAAGAAGCCGGCGGGGGTCGGCGGCGTCTCTGTCCTAGTTCATAATAAATAAATCCAACAGGCCGGCCCCTGCGGTGTCCCAATTAATTCGGTCTTATTCTAGCGGCCCTGTCCCCGGGAATGCTCCCTTTGTGATATCGGCATTGGTCACGGTAGTGGATTCATTATCGTTCGTCCTGCGTGTCCCCTCACCCCTTTACCACGAATTTAATTAAGCCGCAGGCTATGTCTCCGGTACCAACCACCTTGCGCCTGCTTTGCGACCAAGGAATCTGCTCGGGGCTCGCAAGAAGCCACCGACGATTTGAGAACGTAATCTGCGAGCAGACAGAGAGGTTTGTCTCTAGCCAAATGTTCAACAACCGCTTCTGGGGGCTTGGCTACCGGCTGATGAACAGGATGAGATTCGAATTTGTTAAGGGTTGCTTCCTGGGATTCGTTGGGGGTGCTGTTCTTGTTACGTATTTCGGGGGAATTAATGGCAGTTACTTGGCGAAAGATTAAATTTTGTAGTGCGTTCTTAATTACAAAATTTCAAATTTTCAAACTTCCAAATCTCCTAAATTTTCAGTTTAATAACAGTGAACATTCAACTAGCTTAAAATCCATGAATTAAACTGCAAAGAATTAAAATCTCTTTCGTTTCGTTTAACGAAAGTTCCTTATTTTGTCCGATATTTCACCAGACTAAAGCGCCGAATCCCCTTGGTTCTCATTAAACCAAGATCAGCAGGAGTTTGAAACAGGATCGAAGTAGTAGAAACTAGCGCATCATACCGGTCGAATCGGAACTTTCCTAATTAAAATCAAGAAGTAAAATTTCTCCGTTACAAGAGATTGTTAAGATTATTCTTCAGACATTCCCTATCCCGCAACTCTGAACTTTTCAGCTTCCAATATTCGTCCGCAGGCCTCTTCGGGACCTAAAGTTACAAGTCTCGATTCGACCAAGTTTTTCCCAGTTTCACCAACTTCCGAAACCATTGGCGTAACAAAGATTTTTATCCGTTCCAGATCGCTCGTATCGGCCAAGCTACGAATAAGCGACTATCTCTGAAACGATTGTCACTATAGAAAAGACTATACGATCTTTTTTATAGAGAATTTTATAAACTACAAATTTTATGTTATCTATTGTTATCGTAGGACTAATAGGTAAAGAGATATTCGTGCAAAAGTGCTATGAACTTCTGTACAGCATTAGTCACATCGATGAGAATCATAGAAATATTGTTGTATAAATTAGTTGTAAGTAGGGTTGTAAACACTTTTAGCCAGCTGGATTTCAGCTGGTGCCACCCTCGTATCTAGTTACGCCAGTGTCCCGTATCTGTCCGCGAAGAGACCGTAAATCTACCTCTAACCTGTCATCGATCTGAGATTCTCAATCGAACCTCTTCCGCTTGAGAGCAACACAAAACCCACAATCTCCTCGGTCCTCTATCTTCTCTTTTTTCCCCGAAAAGACCGAACATTTCGGTTTCACCGCGACGAACGTTAACAAACGGCCAAGAATAAGCGTAAGGAGAAGAAGAAGGAGTTGGAAGCACGAGATAAATCAACGGGACCGATGAAACCGTTTATAACGAAGCGAGATCTATCTGCGTAGCAATGCTCTCTCGTGCACTCCTAGCTATCCTATTATTACGCGGACCTGCCAGCACTCCCACGCCGAGGGTAACATGATCGGGGTTAATCTGACCGTGACCTGTACTATGCCAGCACCTGCGTGCGACCCAACCTAATTCCAACTTCTCCCCTCTTTTTTTTTCTCCTACGTTTTTTCCCCTTCTCGAACTCGCCAACGCGGTTCTTTCTCTATTTCCCCTGGGTTCCTCTTTCGCCCCGAGTCCTACGAACGCAGATAAGCAGCAACGATAACAGTTTCTCGTCTGAAAGGCTTGACTAATGAGAATTTTGAGATATCCAGATAGCACCGACGGTTATTAGAAACCGTTCTCTCCTTCGCCGCGGCGTTATTGTACGGCCTTTCTGATTATTTTAATTGGAATTTAATTTAGAAAGACACTGGTCATCCACACGTGTTAACTGACAGGCAGGTGGAGTCAGGTGGATCAGCTGAAGATGCGAATGATAAAAATTCCAGTGGTTCTGTAACTTCTCTAGGGTATTTAAGTTCCACAGTTTTTCGGACGTAGATCCTCTAGGATAAGTATTCATAGGGCTTAGAAGTTCCAAGGTTCTGAAATCTATAGAGCCTATATCTTCGTGTTGAGGATACTTGTGATTCCTACTCTGTTTATTTCTTGAGCCTAGGATATCTAGTTCCATGGATTTGTTCAACCCAGAAAACCCTAGGTACTACGGTTCGTCGAAGTTGTGGTCCACAGGTCCTATTTCTCCAGGTTCGAGTAGTTAGATCCAAGGACTTCTTCAGCCTCTAGAGTCTCAGCCTTTAGAGTCTCTAGATCTTATCACGAACTTATGGTCCATAGAGTCTGCAATTCCTTAATCCTATAATTCGTCCAAGGATTTCTTGATCATAGTGTCCCTAGCTCCTACAGTTCCTTAACCTGCCCTAGTTTCCTCAAACGTATGTCTCGTAGGTCCAATATTTCCCGAATCTCACGATTTTTAAAGTCTAGATTCCCCAGATTCCCTTCGTCCATTTGACGGTTTCTAGGTCCCGATATTTATCATGGAAATAAGAAAGCCTATTCTCCACATCTTCCAACTGGAAAGCGCTAACTGTATCGACTCTCTTCCAATTAGGCCGGCCCACGTAGTAGCCACCGTATCGGACTCTCGAACATCGACGGAACAGAACGTAGGTTGAAACAGGAGAAATCGAAGAGCAGGGTACAGCGACGGAGACTTACAAGCTAACGGCACGTCGCCGGGGCCCACGTCCAATTTTCTGTAGATATCCACGAAAAACAAACCCCTTTCTCGTGGTCCGAGGGTTCGGCTCGGGTTTCCTGCGGCGTCGCCCAGGGCGTAGGCGTTCGTAATAACTCCTCGGGCTGGAAGCTGGGCGAGGCACGAGCGAATCGGTCCCGACCCGTGTTTATCGTACTCCCGAAGTGAGAGTCGACTTCGTATGGCCTTTTAACCTTATATGGCCGGTGCACCTGCCTGCAGCTCGATAGGACATTTCCCATAACGCGTCCCCCTTCTCCTTTCTTCTTTTTTCCTTTCTTTTTATATACACGCACGTGTGTCATTATAAAGCCGCGAAGGTGTACGACGATTTACGATCGAACTGTTACTTACGGACGATTTGACCCAGCTAAAAAAACCACCTACGTCTGGTTTCCGGTGCTGCTGTCCTTTACCTCTTTCTCCGCTGACCTCCTTCGAGAACAGGACCGTAGGACCTTAAGACCGTAAGATCGAGGAATATCAGGATTAAAGACAGTTCCAATTTAATCCGAAAGTTCAGATGAAATCCTAGGACCGAGGAATCTTTAGGAGTTTAGTGATCCTGGGATTAAGAAATTGTAGGGTCTAGCAACCGATTTAAAGATTCTGAGCCGTAAGATTCTTGGATTTGGGCAATGTAGGATTGAGGAAATGCAGAGTACGCGTCTCTGTGTTACTGGAGTTTTATATCTCTAGGTTTCTATATGACTGAATACTTATTTGGATCCCTATATTCCTAGATATCTACATGCGCAAATACCTCATGTCCCCAAATCCTTATGTTTACAGTTCCTACAGCCTTAGGTATCCATTTACATTCCTATATAGCTCGATACCTCCGTTAGATACCTACATCCACAAATCCTTACATCTCCATATCGTTGGATACCTATATCCCTATACCTATATCCCTTCCTATGTATCTCTACATTCCTAAATTCGTACGCTATATTTTTAAATTCCCATCTCCCCAGTATTTAGCACATTCCTAAATCCCATTATCTCTAGTATTTGTCAATAATTTCATGCCATACGTGGTGTCGCTATCTAAATTTCAATCGACCATTTCCTTCAATTCCATCGTGGAACCCTTTTAAGCCGCAATATATCGGCGACAACGTTTAATTTCAACGGTAACGTTATCTCGGTTCGATGGTGAAAAAAAATCGTGTGCCCTGTAGCCCGCTAATTAACGTCTCATTTAGCCTAGCCACTAAAGTTGCCCGTGTTACGAGGTTGCTCGTAATTTCCCGTTCTCGCGAGAAGCGGAGCAGATAAAACGCGGTGGAAGGTATATACATGTATATGTATCGCGAGAATCAGGACGGGACGCTTTAAAGAAGACCGGTACAAATTAACTATCTCTGCCACGGGGATGGACGTTTACCGCTAATTACGTCGTGCACGACGATGTACACGGTAATTATACCGGCCACGAGTTACTCGATCGGGTTCCATTTTTTCTTTTTCTTCCTCTCTCACGGGACCCTGTGACTAATAACGTCAGATCGAGGATGCGGTATCGATCCGCACCGTGGAATATGGCCGACGAAGAACTCCCATGGGGAGCCACGGACGTCACCCGCTGACCCCGTGCCTGTGTTCCTTTAATTGGACCCACAAACCGAATCGTCGATCGGCTGCAGGTGAATCGCAACGATTTGTATCACTGGCAGATCATTACTCATCTATCCTCATGGGGAATTGCTCGAGTCGCCATTGTGGCCCAGGCATAAAAGGAACCACCACTGGACGCGGAAATTTTCCTTCGTTAGCCCATGTTCGAAGGATACGAATCCAACGCTCACTGTTTCTTGCTCCAAAGAAGTGGGCGGTTTGCTCGTTTCTCTCGAGATAGCTCTCGTTCTTAGAATTATAATGGAACGTCGTTTGTCAACGGTGCTTCGGCAGGTTTTATTTTCATTCGCGAGTTTGATGAGCCTTATTATTTTAGAACCGCCAGAGTTTTCGTTTTTATTACTGGCTGCAATTTATTCGGGATGTTTAATGTCATTCAAGGATAATACGCAGTGCAAGGATAATAAATTCAAGGATATATGTTATGTAAACCGGTATTATTAATTGTCCCTTCGAACTAGATATTTCTGATTGCAATCATAGTCACATTATGACTTAGACAAACGTGACGGACTTCGATGGCGGACAACAAGGTTAGTAATTGTTAACATTTCATCTGTTCAATGAATTTAGTTTAATTCATTTCGAACGCCATTTTTGAAAGGACAAAATTTGGGACAGGTTATGGTTGCATAAAAAAAGACTTATTTTGATATTTACATACTTGGACCCAATGTTTTATTGCTTTTAATATCTCTGAAACAAGGGTAGTTATTGTGAGTACGTCTTAAGTCGAAGAAATAATATATTATTGCCATTAAATATTTAATTTGCCGACACCGTGTATGTATTATGTATATCAAGATTTCTGTGGATAGTGATCTGGTTTCGATAATTTCTTTAAAAGGAAAAGGAGCGTTAAGTTGACAGTGTGTTCAGAGAATGAGCTTTAAAATCCATAATTAATCGAGGAACACGACCTTCCGTCAACGTCATCGGATGACGAGCGCACGACGTAATCCTCTTTCGAATGTCCCGATCAACACGATCAGCCGATACAGATGTCACGACAAATGTTCCGAACACTTCTAGTGGCAACGGTCGATCGGTTTGTTGCACGTGCTGGGCGGAAGCGGAAACGCGATGTGGGAACGGCAACCGGCACGAGGACTTGGCCTAATGATGCGCATATAAATGCAGGATGAACAAGAAGTTTAGATGACACATGTAGATAAAGTTGCAGTTGTGACTCGCCTTCGTTATTGCCTCGATCATCGTTCGAAATTAACGGTGGAACACGTCTCTTATTTCACGCGTAAAAACAAGCTTCACGCTTTTCACGGATTAACAGAGCGTAATGGCGTGAACCTGGTCGCGGCTACTTTGTAATTAGCTTCGGGGAAAAAGAAACGATCGATTGCTCCAGTGGAATGCACAATTTAAACGTTTCCTCTTCTACAACAAATTGCCGCAACAATTCATCGGTTATTTTAATCGTTCGATTTTTCGCAATTTAAATAAAATTTTGTATATCGTATCGAATAATGACATTGAAATTTTGTAATTGTGAAAGATAAAAAATGTTACCCTTTGTCACGTTTTTCTTAACTGCAGCATTTCATAGATGTAAAAATTTTCTAACATTGGATTTCTTCAATTCTTTAAGTTTAAAGTAATATGAATATTAAGTCTTATAATTAAAAATATGAGTTTTATGTATGGAATGCAAAGTACGAGTAATTAGAAATATGAAGTTTGTATACCTAATTTAAGATATGAGTTATTATATCAGAAAGTCTGCGAAGTATGCATAAATCACATAAACGATAAATTAGATACATGGCTGCAGACTTTGATCATGACAAACATTTGCTAATTATAAAATAATCTGTACGTCGAAAATCTTAAGTAATAAGTATACAATTTTGGAGCTTATTTGAGAAGAAGCGAAAGACCACGTTGCACAATGTTCGTGAATTGAAAATGTTTTTAACGGCATAACGGTAAGCCCGCAATAAATCTGCATTTGCTTTTCGCACTTGTTAATTCCGTCGAAGTATCCGTCGTTTTTCGATTACGTTGGGCCAACATTAACGCCGCCGTATTTCCAGTTGCCAGACATTAAGTAGTACAAATGAAAAGACTTATCTCAGCCGCTCGTTCCTCCTGTATCTGCGTCGTAAACCGCGTACTGTCATGGCGGAGAAGCAAAAAAAGAAATCGACGAGAGAAGAAGGAATACACACGGTCGCCTTCGATTCTCGAAAATCGCCGGAGAATCGATGAGATTAACGATGGAAGCAAGTGAAACTGTTTCGAAAGTATTCCGCCGGTCGTAAAATAATACATTGTTACAGTTAAAGTTTGATAGAGTTGTAAATTCGACGTGGATATAAATTTCGTTGTTTTTGAAGTTTCATGGGGCAAGTTTGCGCGGTAAACTTTTATTGGTTAGGAGCTATGGGAGATGGAACTCGATGGCTCGAATTGGATTAAGATTTTTCGGTGCATTCCGAAGTTTCTTGGAGTTCGTACAATGTCGAAAGAGGAAACTACTGAAAGTTCATTTCTTCAAATTATTATGTGCTATCGGGTTAAACTCGAAACATATAATCAAAATGAAAGACCAAAGATAAAATAGTAAGTTTGTTAATTCCTAACCTTTTAGAAAATTATTTTAAAAATTCGATCAAGGGCCAAAATTCTTATTCACCTTCGTTTATAGAAATGACAATAATGGGAAATACTACTTTTCACCAAGTTCAAAAACAGATCAAAACAAATATTTTACCATAAATGACACAATAATATCGAAGATTTTTGCTTGAAATCGAGTGTATCACCTAACCTAACCATTTAATAAAAAACAGTGAAATTTCCTCGAAAAGATTTTTAGCTTTATCTGTACGATTGTATGACTCGTATCTCTGGCCGACGAGAAATTTTCAAATATTCGATGAACCTTTCTTCTTTAGCCGTTCATTCGCGAGCACTTCGCACCTCCGTTTCGAAAATCGATCTTATCGAATTCGGACAACCACTTGGTTCACCGTTAATGCCCCTCTTCTCGAAATTTAATCGACGATGCTAAATATGCTTCCAGGCTACAATTTGCAGTTACGATGACTTCATTCCTGCGAAAGAATCTTCTTAGCACCGCCATTCGAGAGAATGTTTCAGGAATCGCGCCGTTTATTGCTTCGAATTCGTCAACACGAAACTTACGTTGCATTAATTAACATGTTAACTCTCGATGTACACATTGCTTTCACATTCCAGTATTTTTAATCATACGATTTTTTTACTGAATTAATTTCTCCTTTGTAGTATGTACATTGCATGAAACGTTACGTGAAAGATGTAATCAATAACTTTATGTTTATTAATTTTTATTTCGTATAAAATATACTTTTGTATCGTATTGAACATAATGAAATGCGAAGTAGTCAGATCATTGTCTATATTAACATCGTTTGATTAACTACATAAATATCATTGTAACAAAGTTTAAAGAGTTAAAAATAATATTAAAAAAAAACAAAATTAATGTTCACCTTACGAAAAATATTGCAGGTAAAAGAAATCGATAATAAATAAATACATGTATAAATCTGAAATTTTGTAATTGCAATGAATCGATTAATATAAAATTACAAGACATAATAAATTGAATATTATAATTAATCCGTCGTACCCTGATAAAAATATAATTTGTTGATCTTCATTTTATGAGCCGACCAACCCGTAATATTGACCCGAATCAATGTTATTGCCAATTCTGGCAATAAAGAGAAATTGTAGCCTCTTCGTGTTATGGGAATTATTAGGCATCGCCTTAACGATGCCGGTTTTCATTAACCAGATATAATCGTTGCTTTATCGATCATTCGCGCGGTCAAATTACGAACGCGTTATCAACGGACTCGTGCTACTAACAGGAGTTGAATGGATGTGACAAGTGGATCGGTTCCGTATACGCTCATTGGCGTAACTAGATAGAGACTGAGATGGAAGTGGACCTTTAGGGACATACCAATGTCACAAATTTTATAACCTTTTATGTTTTCAAATTTCTAAATTTTCCAATTTCTAATTTTTCCAATTCTCGAATGCCCCAATTTCCAAAACACCGAATTCCTAAATCCCCAAATCCCCAAATTTGCAAATTTTTAAATTTTCCAATTCCTAATTTTTCCAATTGTCAAATGCCCAAATTTCCAAATCACCGAATTCCTAAATTCCCAAATTTCTAAATTGTCAAATTCCTAAATTCCCAAATCACTAAATTTCCAAATTCCTAAATTCCCAAATCCCTACATGCCCAAATTCATAAATCCCCAAATCCTTAAATTTCCAAATTCCTAAATCCCCAAATCCCTAAATTACCAAATTCCTAAATCCCAAAATCCCTAAATTTCCACATTTTTAAATTACCAAATTCCTAAATCCCCAAATTCCTAAAGCCCCAAATCCCTAAATCTCCAAATTTCTAAATTTCCCAAATTCTCAAATATCTAAATTCCTGTTCCCAAATTTTTAAATCACCAAATTCCTAAATTTCCAAATCTACAAAACCCTAATTTTTCAACTCCCAACACCTCTATTCTCCAAATTCGCAATTTTTTAAAAGTTCAACATCCACTTGAAACATCAACGCTACAAATAAGTCTGGGGACATTTGTCCAGTTTAATAGAAATTCTAGTTACGCCAATGAATAAGCTGCCATCAGATTGAGAGTTTGATCCAGGCTACCTTTACGACTGGCAGTAAATGAATAATTAAGGCTCCTTTTCTTCTCTCGGTGCTCTTCTGACGCAATTTAATAGCGTCTCTGGAGCACCATCGACAGATAGCGAGGGTCGTTTACGTCGTAAACTTTTATTTCGTCAGCTAAATGCACCTTCGATAGCGGGGAAAATCGTTTAGGTGGAATATTGATGAGCCATAACGTTGCTGTAATGACGTCGCATCCACTGTATATCATCAAGCGGATCGCTATAGATCGATGATTCTGATAAAAGCTTATAAACGATATCGTAATGAGTTCGATGCAAAAAAATGACTGGTATGTTTGAGATTTTCAGTACACCATTTTACAGTGATTATAATGTAATTTATTAATATTTTATGAAGTTATGGGGACACAAGTGCACGTCGTACATTACAATTTATTATTTCCTCTTTCTCTGGTCATTTTAATTTTAATAATTTTATACTTGTGAGGTTTGGAAGTTCTAATACAATAAAATTCTAACATTCTAAGGTTCTACAATTCTGAAATTATAAAATTTTACTATTCCAACTTTCTAAGATTCTGAGATTCTAAGACTTTGAGGTTGTCAAATTCTAGGATTCAAAAAATTTCAAAAATCCAAAATTCAAAACGTCAAAAATCCGTAGATTCTCACTTCCTAAATCCCCAAATTCCTAAATTCCTACTTCCTAAATCCCCAAATTCCTAAATTCCCACTTCCTAAATCCCTAAATCCCTAGATTCCCACTTCCTAAATCCCCAAATCTCTAGATTTCCACTTACTAAATCCCTAAATCCCTAGATGCCCGCTTCCTAAATCCCCAAATTCCTAGATTCCCACTTCCTAAATCCCCAAATCCCTAGATTCTCACTTTCTAAATCCCTAAATCCCTAGATTCCCACTTCCTAAATCCCCAAATCTCTAGATTTCCACTTCCTAAATCCCTAAATCCCTAGATTCCCACTTCCTAAATCCCCAAATCCCTACATTCCCACTTCCTAAATCCCCAAATCTCCAGATTTCCACTTCCTAAATCCCTAGATTCCCACTTCCTAAATCCCCAAATTCCAAAATTCCAAAATTCCAAAACCCCAAAGTACCAAAATTCCAAAATATAAAAATGTTAAAATTCTAAAATTTGCCAGCGTGTTTCAGTGCTTAAGTATTATTTTATTCGCCGATCGTAGATAAGGATAATGGTCGCAGTGCGAGGAGAAAGTCTTTAGAAGGGAAATAATAGCAACAACGAACGAGAATATTACTTACGATTAACTGGATCGTTTTAGACATCCCCCTAGTCTACTTTCAGCTGCAGGGTAAGATATTATGATGGATACAAGGCGTGTTTCTAAGACGAGCTCTTAAAACGCAGCCCTCGCAGTGGTCGTTAGGCATGCAACACGCGAGCCTCGGGTGTATGATAATCAACCACCGTTCACGACATGTTCGGAGGCGTGTGAGAATAATGTATTACTTCAAATATTTAACAGTTAGAACTTTCTCCATGTTTAGGTGAGCGGAGCTTTCATACTTTCAAATTTCATTATAGAAAGTTATAATTGTTACTCTTCAAATTGGACAGAAAAATATTATATTTTCGACTTGCGATATCGAAATATCTCAATTTCGATTATTAATTAAATTACAAAATTATTTCAATGAAATATGAAATTGATTTTGCTGGGTAATTAATTGCTCATTTACTAAATATTAATATTATTGTTACAATATTGGATATATTGAAATAAATTAAGGGTGAAAATATTCAAAAGCTTGATGAGGTTTCTTGAATATATTTCTTTGCATAATATATCGCAGGCTATTATAGAAGCCTAAAATTGAGATACAATGAAACTGTAATTTATTTGTAACTGCAATTATTTCACGACCGTTTACCCCGAATCGTACAAATGTGAACGAGATTTGTTTTAATTAGGGCAATCGTAAGAGTCAGCTTCTTTTAAACGAGAAATCTGGAGTTTCGCCGATAACCAGAAAAAGAAGTGGAACAGCAAACATACGTCCAATTACAATTTATTTCGAAGCATGAAACACGTGTCTCAAGCGTAATCCGGCTTCGAAATTTCACGATAGCGGTGAGACCCGCCCTCTCATTAGCCCGATAAATAACATTTTAAATAACACCTCGCATCTTGTAATTACGTTTTAATTACACGCTCGTCTTCTCCGTAATATCTTCGTTTCTTTTTCTTTCTTTCGACGGTGTCCACCACCTGCCGCGTTCTCGCGTGTTAGAAAATATGACGAAGGGAAACGAACTTCTCAATCAACTAACACTAAGGATAATCAAGAAATTATTTCCAAATTACGGTGATAAAAATCTCATTCTATAACGCCATACATTGTGAAAAAATACCACGCTTTATTCATCGAGACAGTGATGAACTACTGCGACTACTGAGTCAGCTGGAAAATTTGAAATTTCTCTACTTCCATATTTCTGAATTTCTGAGTTTGAAAATTCGAGGGTTGAAATACTGGATTTGGGTAATTGAGGTATTGGTGATTTGGGGATTTTGGGATTTTGGAATTTGGAGATTTGGGGGTTTGGGGATTTAAGGATTTGAAAATTTAGGGATTTGAGGAAGGAATCTAGGGATTCAGGGATTTGGGGTTTTCAGGAGTTGGGAACTTGAGAACTTGGGCTTTTGAGGAGTTAGGGACTTAAGAACTTGGGGTTTTGAGGAATTGGAAATTTAAAAATTTGAGGAGTTGGGGATCTAGAAATTTATAGATTTGGAAATTTGGGTATTTGGCAACTTCAAAATTTGGGAATTTGGGGACTTGAAAATTTTGAGGGTTGCAAATGTAGGAATTGGGGGGTTGGGAATGGGGGATCTAGGACTCATTAAAAATTTGAAAATTTGGGTATTTGCAAATTTGAAGATTCTGAAATTTCTTCATTGAAACTTGAATTTATAATTTGAAAATTTGAGTATTTGCAAACTTGAAGATTCTGTAATTCCTTCATTTAGGAACTTGAATTTAAAAACTTAAATTTAAAATTCGAAAATATAACGTTTGTAAATTTCTTTTTTGTGAATGATTTACAAGTGATATACCTACTATATAAAAATTATCGCATTAGCATAACATTTCATTCGGTTGATTCATGTTTCGCCAGCCGTCGTTCGACGTCCACGTGCCACGATCGAAGACGTCACATCCGCGCGCACGCCTTGCTGTTAAGAAATAATTCCTGAATGGCTAATTAGAGGGACAATGATGCGGAACTGGTGAGACCGGAAGCAGACGAAGGAACTGTTCCCGGGCTTCGAGCGCCTCTTCCGCATCGTAATTACACGCGGTGGACTTCTCTGGTTCCGGATGTTAATTAAGATGCGCGATAGAAAGGCCGCGGGGTTCGCGTAATTGTCGTGAAAAAGCGCGTTAGCCCAGTTTCCTCATCCTCTTAGGTGATAAATATTAATAGAGGAATATTAAAGCGGGAAATTTGTGTTCCATCTCGACGAACATTTACTTCCACTGGAATTATGGATCTTGGCAACTAGCTGAAATCATGCTGTGAATTCCACCTGCATCTATTTATTATTTTAAATTCGTGGTCTGGCTAATAAATTTGACTCGTGAAGTCAGAATTTTAGCTTCATTAATTTGTTTTAATAGCTTCATTACCGGTACGCTCGTATTCTTACGAGACACGTAGTTTTCGTAATTAATTTTAGAAAATTATGAAAATTTTTAAATGTAGCCCTCTTCTTTTTTATTCGATATAGCATGTATTATTTGTGGTATTTATTTAAACATTTTTTGAAGAATATTAGAATTTTTGATTTTCTATAATTGAATTAAATGATAGGAAATTAATCTTTGAGTATAGGTCGATAGAATGAATCAGTAGTATTACGACAATATATTACAAAAGTACAATAGTATTACGTTAATTAGTTGAAAATATAAAGTGGAGCAATAAGCTATCGCACCTTTATTACTTTAATAACCGCTATTATAGCGTCTGACCACCCATGACCATTTTCACTGCGGTGGTCCGTGTTAATATGGCATCAATCTTCATACTTTCAAACAGTCGATCATTAACATAAATTGATAAAATTACCCTCAAAAGTTTTTCGGAAATCAACAGAAATATCCACGCTTTTTCATTAATTACGCAAAATACCAAAATAACTTGTTCAAATTTTCAATATTTGACAATACTGATTTTTCTTTTATCAAACATCTTCCATATTTTCATTTCCAAAAAATGTGTCTGACAATAATATAAAAATATAGAAATGTAGTATAAAGATATGATCTAAATAGTATAATAATATAATTGAATCAATATAAAAATACAAATAAGTTATAAATATTTTGTTCCAAATTCACAATAAAATTCTATGACCACGTTTCACCAATACTTTTCCCATAAAAATGAATCTTAAATACAATTCACGGCTATTAAATCGCGGTTGTCGTTGAATGATTTAGGTTCATAGAATATCACCGAATGATTTACAAACGTTAGCTGCTGTCAACGTTACACAGGTTACACAAGCACCGGGTCGGTTGGCCAACGCGAAAAATTACACGCACTCGGTGGCAAACAATGACCTATAAATCGATCGGCAACACTCGAACGCCCATTCCCATCATTAAGGACCATAACTCTCGGCCGTTTCTTCATATTTGACGTCCAATTAAGGCGCAGCCGGACGAGATATTCTGCGACAAAATTTCACCGAGTTGCCACCCGTTATGTGTCGTTTGTCGTCACGCGCCTCGAATTTCCATAATCGCACCACGGTTATTTCACCGCCCCGAAATTATGCCGTTGTATAATCTCGTCACTTGATAATGATTCTTTAATCAAATTGATCGTGCGGTCGGATTGCTAATGACGTGTTTGTATACCCGCTTTTGCGTACGGGATATTACTCGCAACGTTATTATTCGGCAAAACTGAAAATGTATATCGCAATATTTATAAATACACGTTGAATTTCGACTGTTCTATAATTTCAATATTTTTCATATTTTTAAGGCATAATGGAAATTATTCGTCAAGCTATATAGATAGACCTGATTATGCATATGCAAGTATAGAGATTAGCTGAGCATTTTGCTGGCATAAACAGACCATAAATTCACACATGAAAGTAATATTCAGACGAACATGAAAATATTATTCGAACATGTTAAACATACGTTCACCGATTTTATCTTGAAATACCTAATAAAAACAGTATACAATCATCTCAATAGACTAGATTAACTTGCACTATAATTTATTCGTTAGGTGCGTCAGTCAGAACCAAACAGCTATATTAAAACAGACAAAGAAAGTTGAAATGTTATATTATTTCTGTATCATGTACAGAGTATATCAAATATTGAATTTGAACTCCAAATTAAAGCGTATAAAAAATTTCAATAAAATTGAAATCAGAAGTGAAGTACGAGTCATACTAGTGAAAAGTTGCACAACCGTGAAATTTCATCAAAATACACAAAGGATGACAAACTATCTGAACTATAAATAACGGAGTGTAATAAAAGTTGATAGACCGCCAAAAATGGCTGGCATGCAAAAATACGTGCAATTCGGTAGGGATGAAAAAATGTGGCATTGTTTCGAACGCGAGACACAGTTTCATAGAAACCGAGGCAGCGAGCGTGGCACAAAGCGGGGATACAGAACAACGTTCGTTAGGTGAAAGTTCTGCTTTTTGACGCGTTGATTGTAGGTTTTCTTTGATGGCGGTGCTTTTTGAGCCGTTTTCTGTCAGGAGCCACGTGAATCCGCCTGTCTCTCCTTCACCGAGAGAACTGGAGCAGGATCATAGTAATTATGCGGCACCATGTAAAACGGATTCCCGTGGGCCCACCCGAGAACACGGGCAACGGCGCATACAATTATTAAGCCGTTAAGCGTTTACCATGACTTTTACCATACTCCGGAATGTACATACGTGACTTTTTCTTCATTTTGTACGACGCCCCCGTTAGCTGGATGTTTTATCGAGCGGTGTTGTACAGGGTGTACAACTGGAGGTATAAGTGAGAATATTTCGATTTTTCACGCGAAAGTGGGACGATACAAATTTTATTACCGAGGTATTCTTCTATAACTCTATTTTATGTGGTACGTTGGTTCGGTTTTATAGGGTATTTAGGAATAACAGTGCTTCGTTTATGGAGACACATGTGGACATGAAATTGACCAACTCTCAGAGTTTTCGACTTAGAAATGTGGAAACAATTGAGGCAATTTGGCAATTAACATTTGGATTTGACAAGTTTAAATTTGAAGATGTAGAAATTTAGAGATTCACATATTTGAACAGTTGAAAAATTGGAAAACTAGAAATTGAAAAATGTGCACATTTGAGAACTTGGAAATTAATTTAGAAATTTGATAACTAGGAAATTTGGAAGTTTAAAAATCTTTCAGAAATTTAAAAACCTTGGTACCTTGAAAATTTGGAAAAGAAATTGCGTATTTGTAAAGTACGAGGAAGTATACGAAACCTGATATACTATTTACACAGTAAGATAAATTGAACGGACACATATCACTTCCCAGCAGGGAAACTTCAATTTAAGAGGCAAAACTTTCCGCCAAAGTTTCATTCCTATGGTATCCTGGGAGCTATTAAAGGATACAAAGTTTTTAGACAAACGTTTTATGGCTTCCTAAGTAAATTAACAGAGCACTGGCTCTGGTGAGAAATTACGCCAGGAACTTAAACAGTTGCTTGCACTACTTCAGTCATAAATACTTCATAACACAGCTAATATATAGAGCAGCACCTGTATTTCGGTTATATAAATTTATGCTTTATTACTGACAGTTTTCACATCTTTTGCATTTATAAAAGTTTTCAATTCTAGACATTTAGAATTTTGTGAATTTGAAGTGGTAGGTTTTGGGACTTTCAATTTTGGGACTTTGAGATGTTGGAAGTTTGGAATTTGAGAAATTTGGGGCACCAGGAAGTTGATGTGCAGATTTTGAAACTTTGGAATTTTTAAATGTTGATACTTTAGAATTTTGAGAAGTTGTTGGGACTTTCGGACTTGGAGACGTTAAATCTTTACAATTTTCGGACTTTGAGACAGTGGAACTTTGGAAATCTTGATATTTGAATCAGTGGGATATTAAGATGTTAACTTCAGAATTTTATAACTTCGAGATGACTTAGAAATTTTGAAAATCTGGAAGATTGAAATCTCAGAATATTGGACATTTTGAAACCTTGAGAATTTTTGAAACTTCAGAACATGGTATCTTACAATCTTGAGATTTTAAAACGTCAAAAATAATTCTTGGACCTAATAGCTTCGAACAATTTGAAAACCATAAAAGCGTAAGTACCCTACAACAGCAATAACCTGAATGTCCCAGCAGAAGCCCGATTGACCCTCCGGTAAGAATGAAATCATCCCAAGTACAAGACTCAATTCCGTCCAGAAGTGTGAACTCGCTGAAAAGCTTCGCAACATCTCGAAGCTACGAGCATCTTTCAGCCGTAGTATGTTGTTTGTCCGCCATAATTAACTCGATAACGATGACATTATTGCCCGGCAGCATCCTCCTAGCCAGAGGCTTGGCCATTAAAGCGAAGCAGCTTGCGAATCTCGGTTCAGCATCTCGCTCGACTATTTCCCATCGTCGTACCGTTACTCGCCAGGAGATTTACGCGCTCGTACGCGCGGATGCAGATGCGGCACGCACGCTTCACAGTCCGCTCCCGTAATCCTTTCTTGACGCTCGTAATGGCCGGAATTGTGAATTCAATTGGCTCTGAATTGGATGCAGTCGCGAAAGAGCCTGACCATCGGCTCGGAGCACGTACGAAGACGCGTGAAAGGCGGCCGCGACGCGAGTGCATCCGTCAGTCGGCGAGCGAGCGAGCGAGCGGACAAAGCAGAATTGCACTCGTGATCGTCGCTAGAGTGGAAAGATCTTCCGAGTAGGTGACGACACGCTGCCGCCTGCTCGAGCGCACTCGAGATCGCTTTAAACGGAACGGGGCTCGAGTGGAATTTCGCTTGGACTCGAGCTTGCGAGCTTCGAGGACGATCGAACGTTGCCGGAACTGTTGATCTCCACTGGGGATTTACGGAGCGATAGCTTGCGGTAGGGAAACGGCGATATACGAGATATTTCGATTCAACACCATATTTGGATACCTGGCGTTCTTATGGTTATTTGATGATGTGATTTGATAGCTTTGGAGTTTCGGTAGAATTTCGGAATTTCAAGGTGGAAATTTGGGGTTTGGGGTATAGGGATTTTTATGTCTTGGATTTTGGGTAGTAAGTAGTTTGGGGATTTAAGAAGTGGGAATTTAGGAAGTGGGAACTTAGGGATGTGGGGATTTAGGAAGTGGGATCTTAGGAATTTGGGAATTTAGGAAGTGGGAATATAGGAATGTGGGATTTAGGAAGTGGGAATTTAGGAATTTGGGAATTTAGGAAGTGGAATCTTAGGAATTTGGGGATTTAGGAAGTGGGAATTTAGGAACTTGGGGATTTAAGAAGTGGAAATCTAGGGATTTGGGGACTTAGGAAATGGGAATCTAGGAATTTAGGGATTTAAGAAGTGGAAACTTAGGAATTTGGGGATTTAGGAAGTGGGAATTTAGGAATTTGGGAACCTAGAAATTTGGTAACATAAAAATTTGGAAATGTAAGAATTGTAGTATCCAAAAATTGGAGAATCTAGAATTTTTGGGATCTGACAAATCGGGGATGTAGAAATTAGAGGATCTAGAAATGTATAAATCTAAAAATTTGCAAATCTAGAAATACCTAAATACAAGAACTCGACAATTTTTAAACTTGAACATTTAATGCGTCTTGTAAAAAATCGTATAATCTAACCTTGAAAACAATCCCCAAACATCAGAACTAATAAAAATCTTATGTAACACAAATACTCTTTAATTGAATAATATAAATCAGACGTCAACTTTACGATTCACGCATAAAATCCCTCATTGTCAGAAGCAATTACAGATTACAATGTAAATGAGGTTATGCAATATCTCTTACGAAGACTTACAAACGTCAGAATGACTTGTTCCAATCCATTGATCGATACAAGACATCGGTTACCACGATGGAAAAACAGAAAGACTAAATGATCAAGTTACGTTTATTATCAGTACCATTTTGTTTCAATCACAGGGAGATAAATTATGAGAGATAACGTGACATAACGTAGGCACGTAGTTGCAAGCTGACATCGTGAGCTCATCGTTCTTTCAGACCGAGACATGCGTACCGCCCACTGAGAGACAAAAAGAACATTCTTCGTTTGATGAAACAGGTATAACAAAACCACACTGATACCTGCGTTTAACGCTTTGATATAACGAGGTTTGATACGAATTATTTTCATGAGTTAATATAAAAGTACTTGAGCTTAAAATATAACTTCCACATTCTCACTTGTGTGTGTTATTCTTATTTGTCATATGTTTAGAGACTTGGAAGTTTATCCTGTCGCCGTAATTTTTTAGACTTGTATGTATTTCTATGGAATATCGTAGGAATCATTCGTAAGGTGATGTACTTTGACTTTCACCGCGCGCTAATTTCTCACGCGTTTGTTTCCCTCGTGTTACGCCCCCACGCATTAAATCCCTTTACGTTGCATATTCTACGCGTTGTATAATTGACGCGTTAAATCACTTTGCGTTACATACTCATCGTTACAAATTTTCTACGCGTTTTATACCTTGCGTACTCCACAGCTTAGATTTTCTATGCGTTAGATTCCTATACGTTGCATACTCCACGCGTTATATTCCTATGCGCTGGACACTTCGCGCGTTAATTCCCTGTGCATTGCATACTCCTCGCGCTGGATTTCCTACGCGTTAATTTCCCATGCGTTACATATTCCACGCGCTAAATTCCTATGTGTTGCATACTCCACGCATCAGATCTTCCACGCGTCAAATCCCTATGTATTGCATACTCTACGCAATAAATTTCCCACGTGTTAAAACCTTGTGCGCTAAATTCTTCACGCGTTAGATTTCCTGCACGTTAAATCCCTATACGTTCTACACTCACGCAATAAATTTCCTACGCGTTAAATCTTTACGCGCTTATACCCCACGCGTTATATCCCTATGTATTCTACACACACACACACTCCTTCCCCACTTGTTCACCTCCTATACAACTTATTCCTGTACCTCTCTTGAATCTCCATAAACTTTCGCTGAACCTCTACATTTTCCCCCATGTCCTAGGCTTCACACATCAATAATATTTGATAAAATATAAGTAAATAGGCAAAATAACATCGTGAATAAGTGACATTATAATGAACTTAAAATTGAATTTAAATTAAAGGATCATCCAAGGATGAATGTGATACAGTACATGCAGGAGATGAGTTGAGAGTCACTGATTTCTTATGTCCTTACTTCTTAGCTGGAGGATCTGCGAAGAGGCGTCACGGGGATGTCGTTGAGCGAGCTGTCCTCTCGTCTTTCAGCCACTCCCATTTTCAGCTACCGAGTTACTGCCACTCTGTCAATCTCACCTGACGTTCCCGTCCAAACGAAGATACACTCCTGACAATGAATAACCCGGCGAGGTTGTTCAACGTTGTCACCGAGAGGAAAAGTTGTATCGTTTGTATCCGTGATACTGCGAACGCGATCTTTACTCGAAATTGCTTCTAAGAATCTACTTCGTACAATTTTAACTACTGTCTCTCTGTGAACTGTGGACACGATGATTGCTGGTAATCACTTTCTTGTTAGGGGACTTTAGAAATGTTTGTGTTATATAAATTATGTTTGGATAATTTTATTAATTTTATTAGTGAGGTACAGTTTTATTAGTTAAGGGTAGTTGTAACGTTGTTACGTATTTTATTATTGTAAAGTTCTGTATTTTTATGGAATAGGAACACAAGTATTTTGTATATTTTATTTCCAGTCTAACGCAATTGCAGGATCAATAGCTTCGGAAATACATGTATCACTGAATAGGGGTTTCAACTTCAATTTCAAGGATTGTTTCCACTCCTTCAATGTGAACGATTGCCAATAAAATAAATACGCGTAGAATATTTTTCCGAGTTTTGTGTCAATATTGGCGTTCGTTAATTGCCTGATAACTCTTGTCGATAAACATGGTATAAAAAAGGGACTAGATGAAAAACGTTCGAGTCCAATATTCAGTGATAATAGTAAATCAATCGCAAAATTAATAAAGTAATTACTACACAATCTACTAAATAACAATATATTCTAAAAACATAATACAATTCATTCTATTTACTTGATCAAACATTGCGAACTTACAGAAATTCACCCATCAATTAAGTTCAAATCTTGTAACCTGTTACAAAACGCTCTAAAAATGAAATAGTGTACAGTTTTTAAAATTGATCAAAAACAGACCAGAAAAATTGAGGTTCTCTCAAACATCGTCAGTGATGCACAAATATTTAATATTCATCGCTATCTCCCTCTATCCGATCTTATTTAATACCATTAATCGCATCCCTGGCGTACAAATATTTAATACTTATCGAACATAGTGAAAGGGGTTCCATTTCCGATAAATCAATTTTTCCATGGTCCAGCACGATCATAAATAATACAATTCTTCGAAGCATGTCCAGAATTCAATATTGCGGACCTTCCAGCCGATTGCCAGAGCGTCGGGCAGCGGCGAGAGCCAAGAAATCGGCACAAAGGGATTCTATCCGTCAATTTTCCACGAGACATCACGGTAAGCGTGCTCGTGGCGAGTTACTGGGATGGCTGGTTAGCTGGAAGGTCGTCCCCAAGGCATTTCATTTGAATAAGACAAATGAAGACATCCGAGAGACACACGGCGAGAACGATGAAGCTGATAGCTGAGATTGGGGCGAGGATCACCGAACGCCGTGGTAGAGCATCGAACCGTGCCGATTGATTACGATCGTTACCAAGACAATGGCCAGACGCGGGCTTACCTTAACGACGAGGTTCTGACTTAGGCTACGAGGATTACTTCGGATAGCCTACGCGACGCTTAACAAGCTCCGTAGATCGAGTTTTGTCCGTTGAAAGTCGATCCTACGGCTACTGCCCACGCCTCGACTTCTTTGGCATTTTTCGGCCAACCGCTTTATCATGCAAATCGAGTCTGGTAAATGGAAAAGCATACGAGTTGGCTTCGAGACCTGATGTCGCGTGACCGAATCGTGTGGAGTCTGAATCACAGCTGACAAGTTGTAAGAACTGGGATTATTGAGGTGGGTCAGACTAAGCTTTATTAGTCTGGTATTACCTAGTTGGTTTTTGGAAGGCTGACAATTTCGGGTTTGGGGAATTTCAGGTGGTAGAAGCTTGGAAATGTAATTTGGCGATTTGGAAATTTGGGATGTGAGAATTTGGGAACGTAGGAAATTAGAAATTTGGGATTAGGGGGTGTAGGAAATTAGAAATTTGAGGATTTGGAGGTGTGAGAATTTGGGGATGTGGGAAATTAGAAATTTGAGAATTTGGGGGTGTGAGAATTTGGGAATGTAGGAAATTGGATATTTGAAAATTTAGGGTGTGAGAATTTGGGAATGTAGGAAATTAGAAATTTGAGAATTTGGGGGTGTGAGAATTTGGGAATGTAGGAAATTAGAAATTTGAGAATTTGGGGTGTGAGAATTTGGGGGTGTGAGAATTTGGGAATATAGGAAATTAGAAATTTGAGAATCTGGGGGTGTGAGAATTTGGGAACGCAAGAAATTAGAAATTTGAAATTTGGGGTGTGAGAATTTGGGGGTGTGAGAATTTGGGAACGTAGGAAATTAGAAATTTGAGAATTGGGGGTGTGAGAATTTAGGGGTGAGAGAATTTGGGAACGTAGGAAATTAAAAATTTAAGAATGTGGTATGTGAGAATTTGGGAACGTAAGAAATTAGAAATTTGAGAATCTGAAGATGTGAGAGTTTGGAATTTAGACATCACCAAACTTTGAAACGTAAAAATGTAGAAATAGTAACTTCATAAATATTCAAATATGTAAGCCTGAAAATTTACTTCCTGATTATACCACACCACACTCCCTATAATCCGCACATCAATTTTCATCCCGTTGCTGAAAGAAATAGCTACTGCGTTATTATCGTTAGATCGGTAGTCCGTAAATGGACCAGTAAGATGGAAAAAGCTTGCTCAATTTGTCTGGTCGACGAATAACGTGTTAACAGGTTAGAAAGTGGCTGCAGGTGCTTACTTTCGTGACTCGATGCGTTAGCAGGCGTTTTCGAGCGTACTACGCTTCTCTACGCTGATCATGTAAGAGGAAGGTGTTTCCTCGTGAGCTGTACGAAAATGTGTGTAATCGAGAGGCTTGTTTAAGGGGATAGGGGAACGGCTCTCTCTGGATAGTAGATCTCGCTTCACGGTTAAAACTTTCTATTAGAATGATCCGGATCGGAAGCGGGAAGCGAAACGTGTTATCAAAGCAATTTTTTGTGAGGCCGGAGATGAAAGATTTAGGTGTAAAGTGGCCGCAACGAGCGGCGTTTAACTGTGGTTACTTTGATGAATTAATAATTATCTTTTTACCTCGAACGCCTGAAGTGTTTCTACACAACAAATTCTGCTGAGCTATTATACTACTAGTTTATTCTACCGTGTGATGCTAGTTCACTGTTCCACTAATTTTACTATACGAGTATACTATTATTATTAACTACTATTTATAAGGACATTGAGGTGAATTATTCACATGCACAATTGCTAATATTTATCTTTGTAATAATTTTACAAATTTCTGAGTATGTTCTTGACAACATAAATAATGATCAAACGTTTATCAAAAACAGAATTTAATTTATTTAATTTATAAACGTATTAGACGAAATTTGTTTAATAGAAATATGCGGCAATATTTTTGAGAGCAACTGTACACGACCCTTCCCCACAGCAAGATACTGCGTATCTGCTGAAACGTAGAATCGGCCATACGTCAAAAGGAAAGAAGATTTGTCCGTCAGAGAAGCGTATTCGAAACGTTTCAGACGCACCGTGAATGAATCATGTTTCCGATTGTTGCCGGTATAAACCGTATCGAAGCCAGCCACCCCCGCCGGCGTGTAGCGAAGCGGGTGAAACGCGTCGCGAGGGGTAAGTCTATGCAAGTATGGGGGTAAAAGCGTTTCTGCGCAACTCCGAGCATTTCCCCTGTCCCTCGCCATCTGCTGGAAGCTGCACGAGTGAGGAGATGTATTGAACAGGCTGAGTGCGCGTGCAGAGATGCGCGAGTATCCGCGAATTCCCGGCAGCACGGGGCCGCAGTCCGCACAATAAAGAAAAAAATTGCACGGAGTTAGGGGAACGGAGAGGCGAGCAACCAGACGGAGACAGAGACACCGTCCTAATCCTCCTGGACGCCGAAGAGGCAGACTCGATTAATAGTCACGGTCGCGAGAGAAACGACGTCGTCCTCGCCGGTTCCCGGGATGAGAGTGACGCTGGTACTTTAAGCCGAGCTTCCGTAACGGAGGACGTCGATGGACCACTGTAGTCTGCTGAAACGTTTCGAGTGATCGCTTTAAAATCATCGAACACGTCGGTCATGTAAACGCGTGGTCGTTCATCGAGGTTTCGAACTGGGATACGCGATAACGAGGATGAGACCTAGTGCGGTTCTTCTGTTGCTCTTCCTGTGCACCTTTTACCTGGCAACCGAGTCCAAGTTACATCAACAGGCGGCCGTGGACGACGATGACGACGACGACGACGATTGGGACGACGACGACGAGGACGACGACGACGAGGACGCGTCCTACCAGTCCAAGACGGAGGTGGACGACGATGGACGCATCTACAAGAACCCGAGGAATTCGCCGTCGGCTATGTGTCCTAGGGACGAGAAACAGGCGATGCTGTTCGGCCAGAAGTGTCTGAGAAAGTGCTCCACCGACGAGGACTGCAAGAGCAAGAAGAAAAAGTGCAGATGCGACGGTGCCTGCGGGATGTCTTGCATCAAACCGGAAAGAGAATGCCCGCCGCTCACGGAGATCCAGAACGGCGTGATGACGGTGACCGGCAGATTTTTCGGCGATCGAGCCCATTACACCTGCGATCCCGATTACTTTACCGTCGGACTCACCGAAAGGACGTGCAGGGCCGACGGCAACTGGACCGGCACGACACCGTCCTGCAAAAAGGATCGCAGCTCCTTTTGTTCGCAACCGCCGAAAGTGAAGAACGCCATGCACAACGCTCCCGTAGAACAGACGACCTTCGATATCGACAGAGTCGTGCAATACTTCTGCAACCACGGATACGTGACCACGGGGGTGAAGAAGGCAAAGTGCCTGTTGATGGAAGGTGTTGCGAGCTGGTTCGGACCTGATATCACGTGCGAACCAAAGAGCTGCGGTCCTCCGGCGGATATCGCCAACGGCTGGCACGCTGGTACGTATTTATTTTCAATTATACCGCACTTTTGCTTTATCACCTCGGGTAGCTCTAGACGAACGAACAAATTATGCAAATTCCCTTTTCATGTTGCATGTGGTCGTTGAAAACCTAATGTCGATAACCCGTTGACAAAAAAAGGAAAACCTAAGAACTTGTAAACTTCAAACTTGCTTAAATTTGTAAACTTGATAATTTTTAACCATATAAATTCGTAAATGCGAAAACTTCAATATCTGGAAATTCGAAGCAAAATTCTGAAGTTCACTGATATGAAATTTTAAAAATGAACAAGTTCATAATTACCAAACTCGACATTTCTGAATTAATAAATTTCTTTGTCGAGTAAATTTACTTGTTTTTCTAGGCGAGTGTTACACGTACGACTGTCGCGTGTCGTATCACTGCGCGAACGGTTTCGAATTGGTAGGCAAAGCCGAGAAGCTGTGTCTGGCTGACGGCACATGGACCCCCAAAGAATCGCCACAATGCGTCCAAGTAAGCGGCACGTAAACATTCCCCCATCTCTGACCCTTTTATTTCTCCGTTTCCGCGGACCGTCCGACCAGGAAACGTTTTCTGTTCAGGTTACAACGGTGCAATGCCCGAAACCGGAGAACCCAGTGAACGGGAAGGCGGTGTACACCTCGTATGCATACAATTCTATCGTGTCGTACGAGTGCGATTATGGTTACACGGTGGTCGGAGCGGCGACAAGACGGTGTGGGGCTGATAGAAAATGGACTGGAAAGACACCTACCTGCCAGGAGATTGATTGCGGTTCACCTGGTGTTCTCTACAACGGTTGGATTGAGAATATCGAGGCGGGTGAGTTAAATGGGGGTGAATACTTCGACGTTATAAATAAGTTCCTAGTGGTAAAAATAAACGATCGTGCCCTTATTGAACAATTGTGTATTGCATGTAATTATACAATGTTTGTTTACAATGGCAATTGTCAGTAAATGTCAAATCGTTCGATAACTGATATAATTTGCCCATAACAGCTATCAAGACTATTAATTTGAACGAATATCGTTTTAAATATCTTTAACCTCTACGAGGATACTGACACGGATGTTTTCTTTTTTAAATTTAACCCATAACCATATGCAAGCGACTAAAAAAATATCCTCAATAATTAATTGTAAATCGACTGTAACTAGAACAGCGTACACTTTTAAACACCTCTTTGTCTGCCAGGTACGGGTCTGGGGGCGAGCATAATTTTCCGCTGCAACGACCATATGAAGCTGGAGGGCAATACATCGTCCGTTTGTCAGAGCGACGGAAAATGGCGTTATCCATTGCCGCAGTGTCTGGCTCCATGTGTGGTGCCGCAGATAGAGAACGGTCACATAACCGTGGCGAGCCACGGCAAAGATCACATCAACAACGTGACCGTGGTGGAACACGGCGAGAGATTGCTGGTTTCGTGCGTGCAGAATTATGAATTCGCGGCTAACAGCACACCGGTGATGTGTAATAATGGCACGTGGTCCATAGTGCCCAGTTGTTCGCCGGCCAGGTGCAAGCTGATGCCGAAGCCGCCGAAAAATGGGATGGCGATAGCGCCGAAAACCGACCACGGCATGAAGGCGGTATTCAAATGCAAGGATGGCTACGAACTGGTCGGCGGAGGTCCATTAAACGCCTCCCTGTCGGTCGAGTGCCAATATGGAAATTGGATCGGCGATATACCGCACTGTGTCCAAGTGTTCTGCCCGTTTCCGGGCTTCATCGAGAACGGAAAGGTGTTTCTGATGGGCAACATGGGCGTCTACGATTACAGGCCGTACGTTAAGAAGGTCGTGAACAACAAGCAGATCATGTACGATTGCGATAAGGGTTATGTGCTGGACGAGGGACCCACCGGAGCCACTTGCATCAGAGGAAATTGGAGTCCAAAGGAGTTACCCAAGTGCATACCTGGACAACATCCTAGGCTCAGATGGAGTAGGCGTAGGAGGTCCGTGAACGAGGAAGATCTTACCATGAGTTATAGGTGAGTGACGAATACTTATACTCTTTCAACATACTTCACGCTACTGTTATCATTCGATTTTACATAATTCGAAATAAAAATTGTGTTCTTAGTATCATTGATACTATCACATACTATATCATTGTACATTTACTACATTCTTAAATATCCTCTTCAGGGATATGGACACATATGTGCAAGACTTTATTAAATTCAAGTTAGTGATCATATATGTGGACTATTTCCTGATATCTTACTAATATGTGAAAGATAATTGTACATATAAAAAACCTTATTTTTTTCTATAATTAAACTTATCGTCTCTGAAGAGATTTATTCTGTGTATCTTGGTATTATGTTCGTAAAATCGATCGAAGACTTGAATAAACATACTACTTTGAAAATTAGTACATATTTGGAAAAATAATATTTCATACATAATTTCTATGAATTCTTACTAAAATTACTTGTCCCAATAACTACAGTGTCATAATTAGCAGAGCTTACCATGTACAATGTCAATAAGGTTGCATTCATAGGTCCACACCAAAACGACTTTCGTATGTCTTTGTCCCTTAAAATATGCTCACTCCATCCCTGAAATGGAGACTTCGAATCATTTTCCAGGAAATTCATCGAGTTTTTCCGGAAGATCGGCAAGAAGCTGTTGCACCTCGAGATGAGCAAAGGCAAAGATCACCCGAAGCACAAAGCTGAAACGAAGAATTCCAATGCTACTCATCACGACAACAGCACGGAGAGTTTATCCTGGAAAAAGCACCTGGGACACGGGAACAGGACCCGTCTTCGAGAAGAGAAGATGATCGACTTCCTGAAACTGGTCTATCGCAAGCTTCAGCGAATCGACGCGAGACAATCGAACAATTCCACGAACGGCAGCATGCACGATCTTTTGAATGCGATGAGCAAAAACTTCTTCCACGTGGACCTGTCGGAATCCCGTAGGAACGGCACGGGCAGAGGACGTTCGGAGTTCGAGATCAGAAACCAGCGAGAATTCATCAAGTTGAAGCGCGAGTTCGAGAGGATCATGCGTTTCTACAACAAGTCGATGCGCTGGAACGAGAAGCAGAGTCGTAAGGACTCGAAGAAGAAGGGTCAATCCCACGGCGACAAAGGGAAGAAGTCGAAGGAGAAGAAGAAACACAGGAAGAACTACTACAAAGGATTCTACGAGTTCGTGAATAGCTACGTGACGGAGAAGCTGTCGATGCTGGAAGCGCGAAACGCAACCGAGGAGTTGATCAAGAACATGAAGATCGATAAGTTCACCGTGAGAAACGGCACCACGTTCACCGTGGGCGAGATGTACGCGTTCTTCAAACATATCATAGAGGCTAAACTGAACGCCAGCGACGAGACGACGTCGACCGAGGCGTCCACGAGCACGTCCCCGTCGTCCACGACGTCGTTCGTCATCAGCACGACCATCTCGAGCTCGTCGACGAGCAACGCCAGCACGACCACCACGCTACCAACCCCTCGGGAGATCGAGTCTCACGATAATCGATCCTCGACGATGCCCAGTAACGAGTCCTCGGTGCTGGACAACGAGATACCCGCCAAAGAAGGAGTGCCAAAGCACCGCAGCAAGCGAATACGAAACGCCGAAGAGGACGTTGGTCCTCCACGACAGAAGCGGAGGCTGCTCTCGGTGAACGGTAACAAGAACAACGATGGATCATCGTGGTCGTCGTGGCGTGAGATGCACGAGGTCTCCAAGAGATCGAACGCCTACGACGACGAGAAGACCAGGCTGTTCACGTTCAAGGAACTCGAGGCACAACAACAGAGCCGATCCAAACGGTTTCTCCCTTTGTCCGAGCTGGATAACCAAATCTTCCTAAAGAACTTGTATCTGAACGCGTACGAGGACGAGTATCGAACGAACGTGAAACGATCGATCGGTTTGGGCAATCGCACCAACGAACCGATCGTTTATAGGCGGCGCAAAGGTAATCTGGCTGATTACGAGATCAAGTGAAACGGAGACAGCGAGATGTTTTTTTTTGGTGTTGTGATACCGAGTGGAATTTGACGAGGTCACTTTAAACGGAGCTGGATGCTATTCGGGTAATATTTTCAAATGTAACGATGGTGTTCGAGGGTAATCCTTTTTAGGGAGTTTGGAGATTTAGGAAACTGATTTCTGTTACTACAGTCATTTTGAAAGTAACGAATGATCTTTTAGTCGGGTTTATTCGAGTTGAAAGTTATTCGTTTCCTTTGCGACACAGTAAATTTTTGTTATATTGGGCGGGATGTAGAAAATTGTGCAAAGGGTCATTTAAGTGGGACTCTACATAGTTTCCCGCTAAAAATTTGATAAGTTGGGAATTTGAGAATTGGAAAATTGGAAACTTCTAAATAAAAAAATTCATAAACTCCGAAACTTGGAAGCTTACCACTAAACCTATAAAAAGCCCCTATTTCTGAAGTAAAATAGTCACAATCCTGAAAAGAAATTTACGAGTCGCAAAAGTGACAGTATAGCAAGAGTCCACTAAGATTTACTATAGAATCTTTGAACTTTCTATGAAAAACTATTCTTCAGTCATCGTTAAAATCGATGATTAAAAATTATTCGAATAGTATTCAATTCTGGCTTTAACGATATCAAAGTCGATTTTTAGGCGAGTATACAGCACATATACGGATAGATTGTAATCGTTGTCCCTGGTCGATGCGCATTGTAAGACGTGTATCGCGCTTTTTTGACGAATAAATCCATTTTTCCATTGCGAGTCTCTCGGTGTACCCGATTTAAACACGGGGTTCATTATTCGACAATTTATCGCCGCGATGTGAGCTCGATAGCTCGGGTCACGGGACCTGGTTGTTCTTCTATCTTTCATTTTTTGTTCACCCCTCGTGATGGTTAATCGATGTCATTTTAGCTGAGAGGGTGGTTGAGAGATGTGGCAATCCCCGTGCAGTCGAGATCATACATTCGTGATGATTCAAACAGGAGATTCTTGATCGTCAACCTTTAAGACTGATATACTTCGAAATTTTAACCTTTACGATATTTGCGATTTCGTTTGTTGGCAAAGTTTTGGGGAATTGGAAGGTTTTAATGTTTATAGCACTCGTGCTCTTGTTTGTTAAGTTTTGTGGAAGTAGCAGATTTTAACTATTGACTAGTTTATAGTATTTGTTCTTTCGATTTTTATTACAATTGCGTGAAATTGGAAGATTTTAATGTTTACACTTGTGCTTTTGGTTGCATGATTAACTCGGTGACTGTCACAGAAAATAGAAACAACCCACGATTCTGATATGAATACTCGAAAGAAAGAGGTATCGGTAATTTTTTAAAATAGGAAATAGGTTAAGTTGAAAATCGTAATAATTGTATCTTTAATAATCCTTATTAAAATGCAACATGTCACACGTGGCCATCTTACAGCATCAAAATCAAAAGCCATTTTGAAATCAAAGCTATTTCAAATAGAAATTGTTCAATTCCAAATACGACATTAAATTGAAATAAAACAGTGTCGAGAAATAATATTTCTGTGTATTGAAATAATTTAATATTTAAATTTGACACATACAAGGTTTGTTACCTGTTGATTTTCTTGCTTCTCTTGTTTTCGATGCTTGAATAAATCTTCTAAGTGTAATTCATAAATAATATAAACGAGTGAAAAATCAAACGAGTTACCGTTTCGACTGCAAAAGAGTAAAAGGTACTTTAGATATAGCGATCGCTGAATCTAGAGATAATCGCATCGATGAAAGCACCTTTTTTCTTTTCCTTTAAAACTGTAGTTAGCTCACATCGCAAAGTATTTTAAGCTCTTCGAAAAAATCCTATTAGTAGAGGATACGTTAACGTATTTTAAGTACCACAAGTGGGAGTATCGTTGTCCAAAACACGTTTTGGAACCGCGTTCAAACAAAACGATCTTCCGTTGATAATCGATTAAGTTTCCAATGAACTCGCAAGGCTGTGTTTGTTGAATCATTGTATCGATTAAACGAAAAAAAAAAATAGGTTTTTTAACTGTTATCGAAACATTGAAAGCATTGTAACGTTACGACGTTGTACATACGTTAATTTAACATACGTGTTTCTCTTCGGTTTGATACCAAGATGAAAAAAAAATATACGGTCGTATCAATATTCCCGTCCTTGTCTACTCGTAATTAACTTTTACTTGCGAGCGTTTAAGGGTTCAGAGAAATACATTTGAACCGTATGTATATATCGATCTACCGATCGATCGAACTATCGAACATCAACACATTATCGAGCACACCGTATACACACACGTACACGAACCACTCTTAAACACTGGTACATTTTTATGAACAACAAGTCATGGACAAGTATCATTAGTGAATAATAAGTATTATGATACGAACAATATTTATGTGTGTATGTCAATTTCCCGAGTTACACTTTCTTTTGGTATACGGACAGAATTTGATGTTGCCAATTGACAATAATAATTCCAGGTTGATCATTCGAAGGTGTCAATTGACACTGATGACTTGATGCTGATAATTTGATGGTAAGTGCTGACGATTCAACGCCGACGATTCATTAGCGACAATTCGACGTTGACCACGATGGTGAGATCTTGATGCTGACCATTTGACGTTGACGACTTGACGTTGACGATTCAATGCTGATGATGCTACTCTAAGAGCTTCATTCTGACGATTCAGCATTTATGACATGACACCGATTTAGACTTCATTCTAAGAAATAGACAAATCTCATTTTCCTACCAAGCAAATTTTCAAGTTTTTACATTTTTTTAAAATTGCACCCTCACTGACGTAGCTGTCTGCAGAACCTTCTACAGAAATATAACCAAACCCTTTTACGTTTGCTGATTAAAAAAGATCAACATTTATAAAGAAATAATACTTGAATTCCCCCAAATTTGTTTTTGCCTAAACAGAAACCGTCCACGCTAGAAAAAAGAATGAATCTATTAAATCTTCGAAATAACTCTCCACTCCATAAAGCAGCTACCTCTCCTCACATCCGTAAGATTCCTCGAAACGGTTTAAAATCTCCCCGTTTCTAACCTACACCATAAAACCATCAAGATCGCGGATCTCAGCGTCAAGCTGTGTGCGCCAAAAGGAACGAATCATCTGCGTGGAGGGTGAAGAAAAAGGAGGATACGCGAATTCGTGGTGACGAGGATCTCCCAATTAAGTCCTCAGGATCGAACGCATAAACGGAAGCCATAAACGCCAGATATTTTAGTGTTCCATTCGCCAGCAATTTCGTTTCGCCACGTTCCACCGGGATAATTTCGCGACCATAATCTCGATCGGTGAACCGCGAAGGGAAGCAGGTAGCGAAGTTTAGCAAAGCGGAGTTGCTTGTTCACGTCGTAAACGGGGGGGCCTCTCGGTGGCCCGGGTGTTCGCTGTTCGATATCTCGGGATCGATACGCGGCCAACGATTGTCGATTATGCCGTAACATCGCAGGTAATTAAGCCCCGCAAATAAGCAAAGTGGGCTGCGAAAACGGATCAGGGGGCGCGGTGATGGGCACGTAACTCGCGCCGCCACGTTCACCAAACTCCTTCCAAGCTTCAGGTGTCCGGCTGTCAATAACACTGTCCAACAAATTTTAACTTTTTGTCGACGTTTCTATTTTCGTTCAATGATTCTTATAGGGTTTTTCGCGCTGATTACGAATCTGCAACCCGTTTTTCTCCAGCACGTACAGTTTTTGAGAAATTTGAGTTTGAAAAAAAAACACATTTTTAAAATTTGAACCAATTTTGTGAGATAACTATAAAAGATACTAAGATTCTGTTTGTATCATAAGATTCTATAGACTTTCCTGAATACAACGATATCTGGCTTTTACGCATTCTGAATATTTAAACATGTTTAAACAATCATTGAACGCCGAGAGGCATGGATTTTGCACCAATTTTTAGGTACATTTTTCAATTTATCTTAAAAAGTAAGGGTCTAGCGGAAAATCGAACTATACTACGCGATAGAGCAGATTTTCACCTTTAAAAAGCACCCATACAAAGTTGTAACGTCGTTTTTTTTACGATGCTAGAAACAAAATAGCTGCGCGGGAAACGGAAAACGGACAGTGGTGCTCCGCGTCAGAGCGGCCGTTCCGTATCCCGCCCATATTAACGCGATGCAACTCTGGCGCGGAGCACCACTGTCCGTTTTCCGTTTCCCGCGCAGCTATTTTGTTTCTAGCATCGTAAAAAAAACGATGTTGCAACTTTGTATGGGTGCTTTTTAAAGGTGAAAATCTGCTCTATCGCGTAGTATAGTTCGATTTTCCACTAGACCCTTACTTTTTAAAATAAATTGAAAAATGTACCTAAAAATTGGTGCAAAATCCGTGCCTCTCGGCGTTCAATGATTGTTTAAACATCTTTAAATATTCAGAATGCGTAAAGGCCAGATATCGTTGTATTCAGGAAAGTCTATAGAATCTTATGGTACAAACAGAATCTTAGTATCTTTTATAGTTATCTCACAAAATTGGTTCAAATTTTAAAAATGTGGTTTTTTTTCAAACTAAAATTTCTCAAAAACTGTACGTGCTGAAGAAAAACGGGTTGCAGATTCGTAATCAGCGCGAAAAATCCTATAAGAATCACTAAACGAAAATAGAAACGCCAATTGGCTGTTGGACAGTGTAATCGAACGGTGTCATTAATTACGGACCAATTATAATTCGTGAGCGGCCACGGAACCGTGTACCGTGATGTTATCTGTCGCGCCTCCGCTCGTTAACACATCCGTCGACGCTTCGAGGAATCGTGTTAAATCGATTAATCCCTAACAGACACGCCACATTCGTTACCGATAAGACGGGCACCCGAGTCCCGTCCAGATGCGGTCCAACGATATCGCAGCCAATAAGGCCCGATTCAGACTTTCGAAAATATACACTGTTTCGGGCAAACGTATCTGGGGACTGCCGTAATTGGACCTGGAGTTGCCGAGATCAAGGTTTGATCACTTTGCATTTTTATGATCTATTTGTGCATGTATGAATTGATAAGTTTCTTTGATAAATTGCAAGATTTATATACAGGGTCTCATTTATGTCGAATGTTTTGATTATATTCATTGATACTGAAAACAGTCTTATAATGGTAAAGGACAAAATGAGTTTAATGCTATATGAGCTTACGTTAGAATTTTTTCTAAGTTCAATAGCAGTGAAAATAATTGAGGTGCTCAACTTGAGACCACCAGGACTAAACAATGTTATTAAACACTGTATGTGAGGTTATCTTTCAAAATTTTGCAAGGTTTTGTGTTACATTAAAAAGTCGTACAGTTAGAAAATTAAAATACTTTGTAGTCTTCGTGTCTCAAAGTCCCAAAATTTCCAAGTTCCATTATCGTACATTCACAAAATTCCAAATTCCAAATGTCCTAAATGTCCCAAAATCTCAAAACTGACAATTCATCACAAGACACTATATCAAGCAGAAAACAAAAACAACAAACAACATTAATGACCCCAATAACGCAGTGTCGTTCTATTTTCATCCTTTCAGCGTTTCGTAAACATGAAAGCAGTTACCAGAAACCGAGGTTGCACGTGAAAACCTTGAACCGAATCGATCGATCCAAAGGCCATGGGTCACGTTCCGTTTACCCTGACAATAATCCCATGGACACAAACAGCCTCAAAAGTAAGTTAAAATCGATAAGCATGGGGCAACGTGCTTACTGTGCTTAAACGTAGCGTGATTCGTACGCCTGCGCTCCTGTAACGGAAACGAGATGAAGAGAACACGAAGAACGAGGCACGCATCACTAATTCACTTAGCTCTGCCGCGTTTCTTCAGCCAGTGATTATTCCAGTTCATACGACGATTATTATGCGGTCAGTCGATCCGGTGCTAAACACGCTAACCGAGAGAGTGACGACGATAAATGGTCGCTGTTGCTTCGACTTTGTCGTCCATTAGAGCTCTGTATCGAGCCTCCTATGTAAATAAGACGAGGTGCCTTCAAAAGTGGTGCTAAACGGTGAGCAAATCTTGGACGAGACAGGAAGCACCGTGATGTTTGATCAATTGCACCGAGTGTAATCGTCCCACCCAGTAGACAGGGAATTTATTACAAATCGCTCGTTTTATGTCTGTTTGACCAGTTTTACGATACAAAGGAGTTGTTAGTACTTTTGTTCGAAATGTTGGGGTAATTAGAAGCTGTTAGAACTTGGTGGTCTTATGGTTTAATCGCTGTTGACTGGTGAATCTACGGAGGAAGATTTGTTAGATAGACAAGTGGAGTTTATAATCCTAAAGATAGTTTCTTAATGTTTAATAAATGTTCAATTATGAAGCTTGCTTGAATACATTTCTCTCAAGTTCACAGTGCATATAGTGCTAAGGGAGGTCTTATTTTCTAATAAGAAAATTATAAAAATTCATGACTTAGCAACCGAGCAAATTTCATAAATAGTATTGATACCTGTTCGTGTGGATCAATAATACAAATGTGTGGATATCGATCTGATGAGAAGCTGACAGAGCAGCTGAAGATGAACATTTCAAACATCTGACAGTATAAAAAGAAAAAAAGTAAAACAGTAAAAAAAGTACAAAGGTGATTTTATCTTTGCTCTGAACGCTGAATCATTATTTACAGTGTCCCGTTAGTGGATGCAGAGGGTTAAAATTTGACCTCGAAGATCAATTTGCAGTTCCTTGAATCAGCCGAAAGTTTGAAGATCCACTTAAAGCAGACGCGGCCGAGCGTTTAGTCACCTTAAAATTTCAAGTGATTTCTTTGCAAAGTATCACCTGCCAGTTACAGTCCACTCGAGACGTTTGTCGCGAAAAAGAGCTGTGCAAGCGAACACCGCTTGACGAATCGTCGAGGACTCGTTCGACGCGGATTCGCCGACAATGCGAGCGTAGTTGTCCTGGATGGAAGAGGACCGTAGTGGCCGATGATAATCTCATTGAAAGAGGGAGTTAAGCGACCACGGGCTTCCTGCCAATTCAACGAGCCAAGTGTCGCCTTAGCGTAGTCAATGCCGCCACGAAATTGCTCGGTGGCTTCGTTCAATGAAACCTACTAGCGTTTCACTAGAGGATTTGCCTAGATAACCACCGGCAGATAGGCGTGCCAAGTTAGCTGGACCATTGTACTTTGCAACAAGTTCATGAATGGAAACGTGCCCTCGTAGCCGGAGGCGATCCGGCCACGACCCACCAATAGATCGGAAACGCACAGCAAAAGGGTTCAGAGAGATGGCTTTGAATCGTGCAACACTGGCCAATCCAGCTAGGTGGGCAGAATTGTTCCGAGAGGAACTTTCCTGGAACTTCCTGGTTACTGGGAAACGACGATCGACTCTGACCGCTTCGGAACGTGACTCTCAGAATGGCACAACGCTGAATGATGCTTCGTTCAATGCCTTCAACTTTCTAATGGATCAAGCTTCAGATTCTTGTTAATAGTTTTCAGCGAGATGCAAATTTTTCATGTTACTTTGTTTTTAATTTTTCACGTATTCAAATCTAGACCCGTGACTGTTAGGTTAGATATATAAATTAGGTTAGGTATGTAGATTATTAGGTCTGTACATCTGTATATTGTCCCCCATACTTTAATACCCTGAGAAATAAAATAAAGAGAAACTGTGAGTATAAAATATAAAATAGTGTAGCATCACCTAGAATGGATCTACTATCTATTACATAGCAGAGATAAGTACCATTCTGTAGTAACAAATAGAAAGTTCCCAAGCGTTGAAGCTCTCCAAACTTCCTCAAGTTCTCGCATTTAACAGAAATTCTAAATTCCAAATTCTCGCCTATTATTCAAACGACCCGTCAGAATCTCGCTCCTGAATGCTCGGCTCTCAAAATCTCTTCAGTCCGCCTCGCAACCCTCCTTTCTCGCCTATCATTCACCCGGAAAGCAGTTTAACGGAAGTATATACGACACCGTCTCTTTTCGCACCTAGCCACACCAACTTACCGCCACGTTGAACCGCTCTCCAAAGGCCACAATAAAACGATTTATCGCATAAAGAGGACGGTTCCTCTTGTGATCCGAGTTACGCGCGGAGGCCCATTAAAAGTCTCTCTTCCCCTTTAACGCCTTCTGCCTTTCTACTTTTATCGTTCTCGGCCATCCGTGTTACTCGTTCGACCGAGCATCGTTTGCACGCGTCTGCTGCCAGCAAATTAGCCAGCTGCTCCGCCGAGCAAAGCTTCAGATTATGATACACGGTTTCGGTGCTGGTGTACGTCCTCGTAACGAACCTGTACACAGACATCTGGCGACCTCCTATCGTCTCTGATCCTTGCCAAAAGGAAAAGGATTCCTGCCAGGACCCACTGAGTCCGTGTTTGCTGATGTACACCTTGGAACTTTAGAAATTTCGAGGCGACGATTCGTCAGATTATTCTTGCCGTTGGGTGAAGATTGTTGTACGATTACTGTAAGATTGACCTCTGATTACTGTATGATTTTGACACCTTTTGGAAACTGTTCTCAACATCGATCATCTATTCGAAGATTGAAGACCTCCACATTTTAAGGTAATATTATGGGTAAGGCAGATGAATTATATTCACCTGGGATGTAGAATTATATTTTACGCTAGGTAACATCAAATGTTGGACAACATGTGGATGCGGTAGCAACATATTCACTCACTGAGATGTAGAGGAACAACTGTTATTTCAACTTATCTCTTACTACAACTCTTATTATAACACCACTTATTGTATCAACTTATCTCTTCATCTTTCGACACATTTGCAAATTACAGAAAGTGTTCTCTAGAATATATGTCTCCAAATAAAGTTTGAGTATCTTCAAAAAAAAATTCACGACGAAGCCTCGAGTTAAGTTGGCACCTTCTTAAAAATGACTTATTTATAAGATGTCCTAATATTTTCACGTCTGTGAAATCCAAAGAATTAAGAAAGTTCGGTCTGAGCCGTAGGTGGTCTCGCGAGTTGTCCGCTCGGTAAACGACCCCCAGTTTCATTTTGCAAGATCGAGGAATAGTGTCCCTCATTAGCACGTTCGTTTCTGTCGCGTCCCCCGTTGGATTTCAGCGAAGCTGGAAGCGCACAGGAAGCCAGCTCGTGAATTTCGCGCGTAATGACCGCCTGCTGCGAGCATTTTTTGCTCGGTCAACAGACTCCTCTTTTAAGTAGGTGCCGCTTAATCAAGCGTAATCGCGCGTGCTGAGGTACGGTCCCGAAAAAACGAGTGGCTGATGAAGCCGTGGTAATTAGCTGTACCGGATAGAAATGCCGTCACTTTCGGTTTGATAATGAGGCGAGAACGTAAGCGAGAGTCCGGCTCCCACCTCATATGCATACAGAATCGATGAACACGGCGATATTATGCCAGCTGTAAAACTTCGGCTCGGGGCTCATTAAAAAACACATAAAATCCCGATTTTAATGGGATCGTCGCTTTCAATCGTGTCAACCTTGTTGCATGGGAACGCGTGCGAAGCTTGTCGTTTGCGAAATTGTCGATCTCCTGCGACAAATCGCGGGTAATTTCGGGAACACGTGCTCTTCATGATCCTTGCACGTGTTGCGATCTTCTGAGAATTAATTTTGAAAGAAACCATGTCTTCCCCTTCCGCTTTCGTGTTTGCTGAAGACACTCACAGTTTACGTGGATTTTATGCATAGTTTAAGGTTCATTAATTGGTCAATTAATCGTGAAAAACAGAAATTACGATCTCCGGCTGAACAGTGATTTTGTAACCTTCATTTTCTTTGATTACAACAAGCATCGTCTTGCTTTGAATAAATAGTAAAAGATATACAATTAGGTTGAACGGTAAATAAAACAAGAAGGAATATGATAAATAATGTGAGTCTAATGTCAGTGAAAGCATGACTATGAATTTAACGAACCAGATAGTAACACACATCAACCAAGAAGTAACTATTAAGAAATTCTCCGTCGAAAACAATTTTTTATTTCAATGGAAAGTCACTGACAAAACCGAAAACACTCGGTTCACCATAAAATCTTCAAATAAACTCTCGATCTTTGTCTCTCTCGTAACCTACACTTTACAGTGTCCTTAAAACTGAACAATCCCATAAAAGTGGAGACACGTACAAGAAGATATAAAAACCACAGTAAAAACGCTGGCCCTTAAATTACCGCGATCTTGTCAGAAAAATAATCAAGTGGATGGTAATTAGCGGACACGTGGGTCGTACTTTCTTCGTCCGGTTCGCTTTCGTTTCTTTGTCACACGGAAGAACGATAAAATCCTTGGTACGAGTGAATCTGGAGCAGGTTCTGGAGAAGAGAAGAGCGGGGGCGAAAAAATTTCCGGTCGGTTTCGTTTCAGCCCCGCGACGGAGATTTATCGAGTCATCGCCAAATATGGCGTTCGCACCTTGCCGGATTGGCGTCCTCCTATAAATGGCGGATTTCGCGGCGTCCGTTTATGGCGTCCGGACTGCAAAACGATTACGCACCGGTTAATTTCAATAACAAGGAGACTCGCACCATACGTGGTTTAAGTGAATCCGTGACGTTCAAGGCGAAGGCAAATCTTCGATTTCGCGGTGACTACCACGTTTGGCCACCTTCGAGTTAATGAGGTCGAATTATCGATGCTATAATCTTGAATACGGTTTTCATGATTGAAAGATTTCTCTCGTTAGCCTTTTGATCCGCGTTTAATACATGGGTGACGTACGCCAAAATCAATTCCACGGTCTTGAAAAGCTCCGGTCAGATTAATCCGATGCAATGATGAAACACCTATGTTTGCTTATGGGGTATTTTTATTTCTTAATGGATCTTTGGATGTACGTGGATAAAAAATTAATGTCCAAGACATTTCATTCAAAATTTGATTAAGTAATAGTTTACATTTGTATATATAGGGTGACTCAATGAAATATACAAACATTATTAGTTCATTTTATTCAGTAAGTTTCTTTCTAACCTAAAATATGACATATTATCAAAAATGAACAAACAAAACCTCTACAATGACACGACAGTTAAAAAATTTTCAATAAAAATCGCATTATTTCACTGGTTGATCCTTAATGGATTAATCTGTCGCAAGGAAGACGTTTGTCAAGCCCTTTGGTCATCGATGTCCCAGCCACCTGTGCATCTTGAAATCCGGTTAACAAAAAGGTTCCATGCAAGCTAGGAAGCAAGGAAAAAAAAGGGGTGGTTAAGGGAGAGGGCGGGTCACAATGACCGGTACTTTACTACGCGAGCTAGGACCACCGTGCAAGGCTCGTTTTCGAAGCAGTAACCGAGTCTCGAATTGAAAACGGGGTCCACATGATGGGATTTAATTCATCTACAAATCCCATGATTCATGAGGCCGCCCATGAGAAGTCCAGCGAGCCGAGTAAAAATCGTTCGACCTGCCTGCGGATGGTTCAAGTCGAAAAAGAAGACTCCTTTTGTCGACGATTCGAGGCTCCTCGAAGCAATCACATATTGTGATGGATCGATTGAATTCTCGAATCGTGGGAATCTTCAATTGCAATCGGAGAAACGGTTGTAACATGGACCATAGATTGAATGACTTTTCTAATTTTTATGATGTGAAGATTCATTTAATTAATGAGTATCCATGTAGTAGATAATAATGGGTTATATCTGATTCCTCTTCTTAGATTGAGAATCAAAGACTTAAGGATTTAACGAATGAAGTATCGAATTGAAACTACATTTGTAATTTGCTAAAAAGATAATATAGGAGATTATTAAACGAGAAGATTGAATCACATGTGCAATTTTAGCAGTCGTTCAAAAAACTTGAGTCTTCAGAGACGAGGCAATCACCCGAGGATAACAGTGTTCCTTTCTCAAGTAACAGAAAAGCGAATCTATTATAAAAGAAAGAACGAGAGCAAACAAAAAAGGGGATATCAATTTGAAAGAATAACTCCATTATCCGACTTTCCAGTTAGAGTCGCGTGAGTAAATCTGGCACTCAGCCTCGTTTTCGAAGAAAAGCCACACCCTGGCACGAAAAAACCGAGCGGGTCTTAATTCGAATTAGATTGGATCCAATTTATTCCCAATTAAGGGAGAAAGACGACGGTCCCGGTCGAATCCTGTATCCGTTTCAGCTGCAAAAGCGAATCCCATCCGAGAGAATTGGTCACGATAGCCTTCGATATTTTGGATTTGATCCGGCCTGTTCGAAACGATAAGTATCCCCCTATGGAAGAGGACCATTTCGATCTCGGGAGTGGCTCAATTCTCTCGTTTGTCCATGGGATTGGACGTGGGCAGGTGTTCGCGATTCCGTCGATGCAAAAGAGTAAGCTGGACGAAAAGAAAGAACGAAGGTGAATCGAACTAAGGTCTAATCTCTGGCCGGACTGGCTCTGTTTCGACCCAGACTGTCTCGATCGAAGGACATAATGACTGTCCTTGTTGGATACCCTCGAACACCACTCGTGCTCTTCGATGAACCCTAACCTAAGCTAAGCCTGTTCCACAACGCGATCCTCTGTCTTTATCATAACGCTCGATGACTGTCCGCTCGGCTGCTGGCGGGTCAGCCTGAAAGGCAGCGTTGTTTTAGCGAATGCGACCCGTCACCGTTCTCGATGCTCTTCATCAACGGATAATGACGAGTCTTGTACCTTTGGACAGCCATCCGATGAATGGATCGCTTGTGAGATTCTTCGACCGCCACAGATTCCGCTCGTCAACGGACATTGCTCGGTTTTGTACGAAATTCGACGGTTAGGACAGGAAGCGAATCTCTGGTAGGATGTTCAGCGTCGATCTTTGTGTGCCAAGATTTTTGATAGCCGTTGTAGAGGTTGATCTTCCGATTCTTGGAAGGTTTGATTCTGCGATCTGTGTTGTCCACTTTCTGAGTACCTTTTATTTTCTGACTCGGTCAGAGGAATTCAGAGTGCCTGTGAAGATTCGTATGAATGTGTTAATGAAACTATAATGGCTGTGTTATGTAAAACTGAATGGAGGATTCTGATGACGGTGAAACGTGTTTGAGAGGCGAACGTGTCTGAATGGTTGAAAATGAAAATTTGTTTACAAAGTGTCAATCTGTGTGTTTCATCAGTAGACGATCATATGTCTTTTTGAACACGAAGGGTTTGAACGTCCGTTTGTTCACATAGATATGGAGAATTATTGCAATATTAGAGGGTGATTATATTTCTTATAGTTGTGGCTGACAGATGCTGTCACAAGAACTATCAGAAGTGTAAGTTCGAAACTTGCTTCTTTACAAAAATTACATAAAGTTTCAGCTGACTAATAAATTCTGTTCTTCATAAATATTGCACTCACAGTAAAACATATACATGGACATGTGCGTAACATATACATACATGTTCATGTACATATACATATTGTACGTATACCTCTGAACAAGCAAATATGAAGACTCCGAAGTGAAATTAATCGAAACTGAACTTTTCAAAAACTCCATAAATCGATCTGAATGATAATGGTATAGGAACTTCAAGTTTTTATATCGACCACTTTATATCGACCACTTCTATCTCTAAAAGAATAATTCATTACGAGCAATATATCGATTAAATAATGGCAGTACCGTTTTCGTAGTGTCCGGAACTATAAACCCTCCGGCTCGAAGAGTTTCACCTGACGTGTAAGACAGGAAACGACTCCTCGGCGACAGGCACCGTTTCTTTTTCCGTGAAATCTTCGAGCCGTAATAATAGATCATAATACCGGCGTCAGTGTAAATGCGTCGGGACGCGAGTTTTAGTTTTTACGACGTGACACCAGGGCCCAGGGCGAGAGATTTTTACGAGCAACCGACGAAGGCGTATTTCGAAAAAGAATGCCAAGGTAGTCCATCCGCCGCCGCGAGATAAAGCCTTAAATTTCGGGGAACGTATCTCCCGTGGTCTCGATCGTAAAACCCTCTCTTCGCACGGCGACGATTGCACTTGTGCCGTGGACATCACAAAGCAGCCGACCGTCCTGCTATCGAAAGTGTTAATCAAGCGTGAACGATACTCTAGCTATCTGGCAAAAATAGAGGTACCTTATGGCGTCGGAAATTGCTCAACGGAAGTGTGAGCGATGGACACGGAACCAACGGTGCTGACTTTGATGGAGTATAATAGATACGACGTATCTGGCCTAAATCGGGTCTAGCTTTTTTAGGTTGAACATTGTGTATCGCCACAATAGCAAAATATCTGCGATTGCTTAAAGCGAAAAACGTGTAACTCTATTTAGATATATTTATGGCAAGAATAGATGACGTTCACATCATGTCGGAAGGAATGAGGAATCTATTTGATATTTTAGAGCTCGGCTTCTGGTGCACAAATACGTGCTGAGTGTTGCTAGTTTGAAGACAGAATTATCGAGCTAAATTGATATTGAGAATTTCGCCATTAGAGCTTTGAAAGTTTTGTCACTTGCGAGATGTTATTTGAGAGATTTAGAAATTCTAAGACATGTACATCTGAGAATATCAAAATCAAATTCGCATATGCGTAGACCAAAGGTGTACGTTGCATCGAAGTGTACATGTGGACAGCTGCTCCACCCGACGCGGTGCGGTCCCAATTACCATCAACTGAAGTACAAAATGGCAGAAAAGTTCGCCTCGTTTCGCCTGTCACATCTTTTTCTGTCCGTTGCCGATGTCGCTCGAGTCAGCAGCTCGTGTCGTCGTTCATCGTTCAAATTATAATTCCTCCATGGTCAACGAGTGGAACGACGAGGGTGACAGTGGGGTGGTCGAGGGTCTAGCGAGGTGGAGGACAAAATAGTCGCTACTTGATGGCGACTTAAGGTGATTTTGAATGGTGCCTAACGACTTGGAGCCGCGTCATGGGGCACCGTGCGCGACCGCAACACCAAATAATACGGAGTCACGCTGAGCACCGTTGTCCCGAAGTCCTGACGACCAACAGAATATCCTCCCACACGGACGTCATTTCGCTATCCCCTGGTCCTTAACCTCTCACCCCGGCGTCCTACGTTTCCTTTAAATCCGACGCATAATAAAGGCTGCGACCTCATCCGAGGACCCGTTATCGCGAATTAATGCCTTTTTCGCTCTTTCTCGAGGAGGTTTGCGCTCCTGCCGCGATTCAAATGTCACTGTTTGGGCCCCGATTAATCGCCTCGCTACGTGTTCACGCCCACCCTTTGATAAATTACGCTGCTGGTAATAAAGCGGCCGGTTGTTCCAAAATTATACATTTATTTATAGGAGAGATCCTCTGACTTCATCGTTTCAACGAAACTTCGTAGTTTTAACTTATCTTTTTAATTGTGGTAACTGAAAATTTAAGGAATGAAAGTTTGACATATACAGGAGTAAGAAAAAGTACTGTAACACGGATTGAATTGGTGGAAAGTTTGAATCCCTTGAAAATATCCGAACAATCCCATATCTTATGCCCTAAAATGAAATATAAACGTCAAAATTTCAACGTATCGGTATTTCAGGAAACGATTAACTTCTCAAGAATTCTCAATTATCTCCGATCGATTTATCGGCAATCTAGGAACGAAAATTGACCATGAGATGCTATTCGACAAAAGTGACATCCCCCATCTCTATTCAGTTCAAATCGTTGACCAAGAATAGCCTGCTGAGTCCTTGTGAATCCTTCCGAGGATAAAAATGAAGTCTCCAGCTGAATGTACCAATACTTTCAAAGATAGCGCACAATGTAGAAAAAACTAAACTTATATCTGGTCACACAGGTTAAAATTGATGATAGCATGAGGGTAGAACATCACGGTGTTCAGCATTTGTACAGAACCGAAAAGAATGTCTGTTCCTTTGAAGTCGAAACAAGAAATAACGTTCAATGGATAGCGTGAGAAATTGTAGACACATTCAATTTGGTGTAACTAACGATTCGATCGTCATTTAATTACCGTATTGTAGTATCAATTTAGATCTGGTTTCTAATCTAACATTTTCAGCTTGAAAAGATCGGCGGGATAACGGCTATTCGTTCTCCACAATGAAACTTTCTTTCCTTAGATTTCTGATAACAATGACTTCTTCGAGCCTCGCCTTTCAAACGTTATATCCGATTATTTCCCAACGGGGAAATAATAAAGAGCACCTGGGTGGAGATTGCCTTCGGATTGCAGAAAACGATTCCGCGAGACAGGTGTCGGCTGAACTGGAATCATTAATAACGAGGATAATTTGTTGGAAACAATCTTGGCCCCAGTGCACAGGCCAATCGTCGGTCGATCGTTATAAGACCGACGATTCTGCAGCATCATTCACTCCGCTCTACTTCACTGTTACCGTTTCTTTCACTCTCTGCCCATTCTAATCGTCCTTCGATTTTACCTTTTCTATTAGGTTCCCTAACTGTAACTGACAGGTGAAAGTAGCTTAACTCTTTCGCTACTGAAAGTTGGTATAGTCGTCGATTGAATGGCCAAATTGGTGAAGTATGGAGAAGTGTAAAGTCCCGAAATCTTGATGATCTAAGGTCACAAAGTCACAAAATATAAAATTTATAATCGAGGTTATTAGAGGTTCTAAAGTAGCAAATTTATAAAATCCTAAATCCTGCAATTTAGGTTGTTAAACCCGAAATTTATCAAGTCCCAAAACTACAACATCCTGAAATAGAGTTCTGAAATCTCAAAATCCCGAAATTAAAATTCCCAAAATTCTAAAGTTCCAAACCTCAAATTCCCTAAATCTCAGTCCTGAAATTCTAAAATCCCAAGTCTCGAATCTCAAAATCACGAGACGTAGCCCAAAGTCCCAAGCTCCCAAAAATCCAAATAAGACAGCAATAACAAAAATATACAACACTCAAAGCGGTGCTTCAATATGAATAAAATATTCTAAAATTCCGTATTTCAAAGGAATATTATTCGATAAGTTGAAGTTTGTGTGCCGAAAAGGAGCCTGACAACCAAGACGGAACAAGCAGAAGCTCCTCTTGACTTCTCATCGAAAAATAAACTTTTAAAACCCCACGAAGGTTCGCAGGATTTCCATGAAGGGTGTACGCGACATATCCTGTTCGAGGGGTATATACTCGTAAATACTGGAAAGTACGATTATTTTCTCAAAGACCGTCGACAACTGGACGTTCCTGGACGGCAAAGCCGTGCTTGACTTTGTCGTCGTCGTCGAAGGGGACAGTATTATTTTTCTAACGAGCACCAGTACGACCCTCCGTCAAAGGAATCGTGCACGGATGAAGATTCCGTGGGTAGTCCAATAAAAACAAACTTCCACCATCCTTGCTGAGTCCATCGTCAGCCACTTTCCTTGCTGGCTATCTTTGCGTTTCAACGTCCTAAAACAACTATGTCGCCCTTGCTTTTCGCGATGAAAATATAGCACAGCAAATTTAATATTATGTCACTTTGGTATAATGAAAAGTAGTATTTTTTCTACTCATACGATTTTTAAGCGCTTTGTGTTGTTTTATACTTCTCATATTGCCTTTACTAAGAATTACTCAAATTGAAAATTTGTAACAATTTGAAGATAATATATCCTGCGTACTGTAATGAAGACTTCTCTCCAGAAGCCGATTACCATTCCTAGAAAAGTGAACCCCAAGGATGGTCATTTTGCGAACATCTTGATGTCTACTTCCAGCTGGAAGCGTTCTGCGCTCTTTTTATCACAATTTAGCCGCATTGATCCTCGAGAACCGACTAGTTCGGTACAATTTGCCAGGTTGTTCAAGGTTCGTTGTCCAACATCGTGGACAATGGTCGAAACACGAACAACGAGAAGGCAAAAGCTGTCGGGTTTCTGGTACAATGGTTGTGCCCAGTGTTGGTCCAACTTCGGGACAACTGCGTGAATCTAATTGTGGACGGGTGGATGCGGAAGAGCGTGTCTGGACAACGCGGTAACCGCGTGATGTCTTCTTTGACGCGCGTTTCACAATGGCGGTCGAAGGACGACGTAAAAGTCGCAACGGGAATTGGAAACGCGTGCCAAAGTTCCCGAAACATTGCACGTTTCCCGGGGACGATTTGACCGACCACCCATCACGCCCCACGAGACCAGACGAACCCCCGTTGAATTTCAAACGACCTGGACCGAGGGATGGAACTTTTTTCCGAACGGGCTCGCGATCGAACGATCGTTGCGAATTGGCCGATGTCCAATGGCGGTGAGGTTACCGGGGTCCATCGGATCCCCCGTTTCTCCGATGCTACTTTCTCTTTAACGAGTCCACTTTTGCGAGTGACAAATGCTCGGCAGCGCGCGCGAGATGCGAAGAGGGTGTTGTCCTATTTACGTAACGAGGTGTCTTGTAAACAAAGTTGCTCGCGTACCATTAATCTTCACCGAGTGAGCCGTGATAAGGCCGAACGTTATAAATAAATGGTCTGGAAGGTATAAATATTCTGCGGCGAATCGAGTCTTCCTTTCGACCGCGTAAATAACGCTCAGGATAAAAAAAGAGGTGGCACAAAGTGATTCTTAAACGCTTGTCAATAAAGCTTCTTCATTTTCTCTTGTTTTATTTAATAATGCGATCTATCTTCGCTTCGTGGGGTTTAATGAGGCGTGCATAGAACGTTGATTATAGGGGTAGGTTTAGAAACGCGGTGGAAATTGCGGCTTATAACACAGTACAGAACTTCTGCTTTTATTGAAGTTGTGTACTAGTTCTATGATAAACATCTGATTATGAATTACTTGTTACGACTCGTCGAAATTTCTAACGTGCATACATATTTGGTCACTAGTTTAATCAATATAATACACAGGCACTGAAGTGTACAAGTATCCTAAAATATGTCTTACATATTCTAAAGTTTTAAGTACTCAAACTGACCATATTTAAATTTACCATTTATTACCACGTTGCTGAAACAATAACCCTCCTACATTTACAATTCAGTACAACAGAGTTACCTGATAATGGAATGAAAATACAGTGGAACGATAATATCTAGGTTACACGCCTAGTTAATTTGCTTTCAGAGCAGGTGCAATTAATCCCGAATAAACACTTGATACAGTTGTTTGAACACGTTGAAATGCACCAGGTCGTTCCCATCGCTAGTAAACACTAGGGAAATGCTGCGCAGACAAGCATAAAGGAATGAAGATCGTCGCTAGGAGATTTGCATAAGCAACCGAGCAGGCTGACTGCTCGTAACTTCGTGCGCTGCGAAGTGCACGGCGCTTTATGAGCATATGTTTGCTGTAATGAGAACGATAAAGGGAAAAGGATAGCCGGTATGTGTTTAATTCTACTCGCGATCGATTTATTAAATAAAATACATGGTGGTACGGTTGCTACTGAGTAGTCGTCACGTACATGTTGCAAAGTATGCTTCTATTAGACGAGAATATTGCTTATGACCAACTACGCGTTACCAAAAAAGGAGCAGGTGGTGATATTTCTTTTATCGCAGGAATTCTTTCTGGTCATAAATTGTCGGGCGTGTCACGCTCGTATACGTGGTAAATTGTAGAACAAGGTTGTAAATTCAGTTTCTGGAATCTGTTTATTGCAATGGGGATTTTTATTGCTCGAATAATACGCGATTGGCAAGGAAATTATTTAATCTTGCTTGTTTGAATATTCTGGTTATCGGAATGAAGAAATGGAATTTCTAATATTAGGTTATTTACGTCTATGCGAATGCATATTATATTTTAGTGACTTCCTGTCACTTTTGTTGGAGTATATCCTTGCTTTGGAAGATGTCGTTTCAGATTATTGTACTATAGGTTTAAATATAATAGTGATGAGGTTGTTCACTTGTAATATTACGGAGGGAGATGTAACAACCAATAGTTGGCAATGTACTGGTTTGGACAAGAAATGGTTTAATAGAATGTAATGGCGATGCAACGCGTTGATATCCAATGGTGGATGTTTAACGCACCGGTATCCAACGTGCTAATATGCAACGCGTCGATACTCAACACGTCGATATCCAAAGCTTTGACCTCCACTGCGTCGAAATTCAAAGCATTAGAACACGTCGGTACGCAACGCATTGATATCCGACAGATCGATATTTAACGCGTCGATATCCAACACGACGATATACAACGCGTCAATATCCAACGGATCGGTACCTAATGCACCGACACTCAACGCATCGAAATCCAATGCGTCAATATCCAACACGTCGATATCCAACGCGCCAGTATCCAACGCGACGATACACAACGCGTCAATATCCAACGGGTCGATATCCAATGCACCAACACTCAACGCATCGAAATCCAATGCGTCAATATCCAACACGTCGATATCCAACGCGCCAGTATCCAACGCGACGATACACAACGCGTCAATATCCAACGGGTCGATATCCAACGCACCGACACTCAACGCATCGAAATCCAATGCGTCAATATCCAGCACGTCGATATCCAACGCGCCGGTATTCAACGCGACGATACACAACGCGTCAATATCCAACGGGTCGATATCCAACGCACCGACACTCAACGCATCGAAATCCAATGCGTCAATATCCAGCACGTCGATATCCAACGCGCCGGTATTCAACGCGTTAATACCTAATATGCGAAAATTCGACATACAACAGTACAACAGCTCGCCATTCAGCGTACAAAAGTAATATTACGAGAGTCTACAATAAATCTCCCAAAGAACCGAACAAGTGTACTGTCACGAATCCTAGATTCCGAGATCTCCAGCATCAAGTTGCCTTATACCTTTTACAGACATTAATAAACGTCTCCTGACCTAATCCATATACAGTTACTCAAGAAGCAAATAGCGTTTCTTCAAGTTCCTCGATGGCATGCTCGTAAAAAGAAATACAAATCCGTCGAAACGGTGCAATTAGCAGAAGCAGCCGGTTAAAGAGTTAGCCGTGGAACGTAACTAGAGATAAGCTGAAAGAGGAGAGAGAGGTGAGGCTGTCTGGCTCTACCACCTGTCCCATCATAGGCTAAGAATAGAGCAATGCAACAACGCGCGAGAAGAAGCAACGCCAGCAAGATGCTGCATACACAGGCGGGGTCATGCGCCTGTTCTCTTCGTCTTTTTCTCATCCTCGCGTCATCCCCTCGAGGCGAACGCTCGGCTGCCTTCGTTCTTGCTCTCCCTTCGCCGGCTTTTTACGGAGTACGCGGCTAATGAGGGAAAAAATCGGAGAATAATTGCTACCGCCTCGTGCCGCGAGTTCCAACAACGTTTCCAGTCGATGTCGCGATCGATCGCCACCGTTTTCGCTCGTCTCATCGATACAAATAGATGGAACAGGTACTGCGGCAGGCAGAAGTGGTTGGCTCGTTTTCTGGGAACAACGCGTGGGTGGATGAATCGACGGAGGTGAAAAAGACTGCGGCTAATGGAACATTCTACTTGGGACAGACACTTAAATTAATTTGATCGGTGACGAGGGTGAGTCTCCTCGTTTTCGATCAATGCTTTCGCGAAAAATATCTCGTTTACTTTTTAGAACCCATTGAACCTTCATAATGGATGCGGTTGCCTCATATTTTTTTGCCTCATGAAACTTGAATGTGTGTTCAATTGGATGTGAAGTTAGATTTACAGATAGAATGAGTAGGACAGTATTCACATCTGAGTAGATAATGTAGATACTAGAACAGCACATCCATATTGATAATGTAGATACTAGGATAGCGTCTACATCCAAATGTATAACGTGGATACCAGTGCAGCTGAAGGTGCAAACACTTTAATAATAAAAAATGTTCCAACTTTCAAACACTTCATCAAATTACAAGCAAGAGGTGTACATACTAATACTCAAAAGTCTGGATGAAAAATTTATTTATTGAAAAATCTAAGAGAGATGATTTATTTTGTACTTATGAATGGTCTATTACGTACAGAAGACGATTGCGCAATTTCGAGATGGATCAAGGGCTTTTAAATAACCCTTAGAGAAATAAAAGCAAGGAGAATGGAGTCTGTGCGAAAGAACGGAGTTCACTGCTCGTCTTCTGGTTCGTTCTTCGGGCAGCACCTGCCATGACTCACCGTCCGCTCCCCCGCAGAACTTCACCGGATTACAAAGACTTAAATACCGGTCTTCTGCCGAATATATAGAACTACCAAGAATTATACGCCGCTGAATGCGCATTCGAGTTCGCGCGACTGAAAGAAACGTCCCCTGGGAAAAAGAGCCAGCGTAAAAAGCAGACGCCAGACTGTCCGTTTGGCGAACGGTTAAAGTTACAGCTCGTGGAACTAGCAAATTTTCGTGCGATTCTCCATTTGCTGGAACAACTCATCTATCATTTTATCCGAGATGAAATCGCATTAGAACCATCATTTTATACCTTATGATTAATTGAATATTTTACTAACGGAATACTCTCTGTAATCATTTTTCAATGAAATATTGGAACATTTCTTTATCGAAGTTTTTTCCTGTCAAAGATATTTCTTGCGAATGTTGCAAAATTTTCCGAGTGAAATATTCGAAAATATTTTAATGCGAAAATTCTTTATGTCTCTTGAAGTGTATCCTGAAGAGATCGGAAGATTCATCGTTCGCAAGATTTTTTTGACGATATGTCGCGAATTTTTCCAAGTCACCCGAACACCGGGCACGATACCATAGAATTTTTCCACGTGGGAGCTCTTTCACGCCTCCATCGCGATACCCCACAAGCGTGCATATAAATAACAGGCTCGTAAGCGGAGGCCCTCGTGACAGCAGACAAAATACTCGGTCTCGCTTGGTTCCTAGATCTACCGTTGATATCTTCACTAAACGAAGCGCCACCCAAGGTGTTAGTCGGGCTTAGATGGGAGTGCACGATACGCGACACCATCCCGACGCATTAGCCATTTCATGGTGGGGCGATGCACCTTGAAGGAAACAGAAAGGAGGAAGATAGGAAGCGGGAGATCGTGACAAGTGGGTGACAACAATGGGGCTCGGCCACTTTGGTGGTCCATGCAGAATTCAACCTTGAACAATCGGAACTTTTGCAAATATTTCTAGGTGGACGATTTACAAGGATGTAACACGAAAGAACCTTCTCTTGTCTGCTAACTCGTCTTCTTTCTCACTTTTTATTATTTGGATGTCTATACGAGCCAAGGGTCTCAGATACTAATTAGGTGATATTCTTATTCTTGTTAATGACTCGCTATTTATCGACTTAAATTTCTACGATTGAAACGACAATTTTGTATGCAGTTAAAGACAATAACTCTGTGAGAGTCATTGTTATACTGTTTTGAAATTTTTATCGAATTGTAAGGAGGAGCAGGCTCCAATGTCGCGGATGACATTAAAATACCTGGTCGGTGGGTCTGATTTACGATTGGAAATAAAAGCTTCAATTTGTCGGTGGATAAATCAATGGATCATTGTCGATGGGGTCGTTTCGCTGTACGAACGCAATGAAACGCGTAATTAATCTTTGTAAACGATCGTTTACATACGCCCATCGTGTCGGACAGATATAATAATCGTGTACTGTTGCCTGCGAAATTTATTGTCCGCGACTATTGCTCGGAATCGTAGGTTGGCAATAATTACCGTCGCCGGTGCCGACGCCTCGATGCAATTTAACACGGATTTATTATCGGTGTACGTTTATCCGCGTATGCATCTTACGGATACTGGTATCCGTAATCGATGTCGGGACTTGCCACCAGATTGCACAACCCCTCTATTTACATTCTCGGTACGGTGTCTATTCGTAACGAGGTATCTCTGGCCAACTACACCCTGCTATTGGGAACATTGTCACGAACGAAATTAATTTAAATTGCGTCTGCATTGCAGAATAGGAATTAGAAACGATTATACCGTTCGTGTTGTTGCAATTGAATTACTTTGACTTTAACCGTTTGATATGGATCTTGAGTGATTAATGGCGGACGTTGAAATTTAGGTTACATTTATTCTGTGCTGCATTTTGAAAAGGTTTTGCGTGGCAGGAAATTTTAGGTAACGGATGTTAAGAGATGTTAATTCGTTACATACCGGCGCGTCAATTGACTGCGCGTTAAATGACGGCGCGTTAGTTGGCGACGCGTCAGTTGGCGGCGCGTTAAATGGTGGCATAACTACGCATCGAATATCTATGAATTGCATACTAAGGCATTGTATAATGATACGTTGAACTAGTAGAAAATCAATGCTCTCCATCTGTCTTGTGTTAATTTACAACTCTATCTCTTCAAATCTTCTCAAATCTTTCCACAATGAACTTCTATCCTATTTGAAAACCTAATCGAAATCCTGTTACAGTCCGTCTTCAATTGACCGTAACCAAATCTTGTTTCCAACTTCAACTTCGTCCTATTTGAAAAATCCAATCGAAATCCCATTTCAGTCTATCCCCACTTCGCTATAACCGAACTTTCCGTAATGTTTTTTTCCAATGAACTTCGACTTCCGTCTATTTGAACAATTTAATGGAAATTCTATGACCCACTTCCCATTCGATTGACCGATCCTAATCAAATCTTTGCCTATATCTTTCAAACATAATTTCTAGTCATACAAAAAATTGTGTTATTCATTATTGAAAAATCATTTCAACCTGAATGGTTTAATCCACGTCGAAGAATTCTGTCAACAGCTCGGTCCGTGTAATTATCCGAACATCCCGAACAATGAACCATCCAGAGATGGAGAAAGGCGGTTGAAGCACGAGCACGGAGCGGTGTCGGTAGCCGCAAGAAAGGGAAGAGACTGTATATACACGGTTTCAGGAGCAAAAGAAAAGAGACTGGGCACAGCTGCGGTCTCTGACACGCTGCTCGTGCCACGAACGAAGCGCAATCGTATGCACACACGCCCCGGCGTGATTGTTCCGAGAACGGGAGCCTGGAGAATGGAGCGTACGAAGGGAAGAAACGGAGATCGAAGATGGAAGAACTCGGAACGAAGCCGGGATACACGCTGAGTAAAGCTATAGGAATGTCATGCGTGGTCTCGTTGAGAAAGCTCCTACCTTTTTTTATCCGCGTCCATCGATTTCGCTAACAATGGAAACGCCGTACGTTTGATGATTCGCGACCGACAAGGACTGACCTTTCGTGCAAGACAAGATTAAGGCGTTTCAGTTTTACCCTTTCGAGAGGGAATTTATTTACTTGTCGACGTGAACTTTCTTTCATGGAAATTGCGCCGAGATTAACTGGAAATCGGGTGAAACGAAAAGGCACGTTGAATCGCGTGGCATGCCTATTGTTCCAGGCTAGAAATGAGGTAACTCGACGTGGCAATTTACTTTATAAGTAACGTGGAAGCGTTAATCGACGTTAAGTGCGAATAAACGGATAAGATAGATGCGGGATATAATTTGAATTTTTAAAGCTTTCCAATCCTGAAATTGCTCTCCGTAATATCTGTCCACTTTCCAACAACTTCACATCGCGTGATACGAATGAAAAAGCTACATGGTAGTAAAAAGGTAGATACCAGCATACCCAGTTTCATTAAGATAACTGTAATTAAGGATCGTAGCGTTATTGTAACATACGACACTCCGGTAGGCAGTATAATATAACGCGGTGCAATATAATATCGGGTTCATTAAAATAAAGTAGTTTCAAGAATGCAAGGTGTGCAAATATTTTTTGTGATCCCCAGCGAGTCAAAGAAATTCGACGAGGTCGATGCAGGAGGCGCGATCGTTTTCGAGGGAAAAAGCGAGACTGGGCGCAGCTGCGGTGTCCAGCTCCTCGTGCACGATCGTTCTCGTTGGAACAGGGCACGATAAACGGCAACAAGGATAAAGATGCCCGAAGGAGCAGGACACGAAAAGGAAAGGAAAGGGAAGATCCGTGAGCAAGAGCAATTGCAACCGTGTCCTGTCGTGCGCTCGATTGAGCCAGCCGGTTGTTCTGTGTACCGGGGCCCAGAACCCAGACTCTTGTAGCCTTGGAAATGTGCTCGAACGGAAGGGTGAAAGGAGAAGAGGGAGATCTCGAAGAACTTTACGAGGAACGTGCAGAGAATGCCGCGCAAGGAGGATTCCTTAACCTTTGGCACGCCGGCTTGGCGCGGCTCGTTCCTCGATTACGATCGATCAGGACCCATCCCGGTATCGTTTCGAGAGCGGACGATCGCGATGCTAAGGTCGAGACGTGCTTCCTCTGCGGAACGTCACATCCGTTTTATATTCCCCGGGATCACGCCTCGGTTTAATGGAACGTGAGCAACTTTGACTGGAATTCGCGGGACGCCGTTCTACAATCGTTTTGCTTCACAACTTTCCTGTATCGTCTGGATCATGCTTTAGATCGCTTCAGGAGGCTTCGGAAATTATTCGAAATTACATTCAAGATTCGAGAAGCGATTCGCTTCGGGAATTATCGAACACCGTTTCTCACTTAATTTTATTGGTAAAATTCACGTTTGCTACCGTCATTCAATTACGAGTCTGCTCAGCATTTCTCTTTATAGCATGTAATAAAATAGTATAATTTTCGTTTAATGTAAATTGGTTCACACTATGTTACTGTCAAGAATATATTCATAACATGTGGAAGAGTTAGCCACGACGCCACGAAGGAAATATTACATAATACTGTTATATTACATCTCAGATTGATTTTCATCAGCTTCAAATAAAACAGTGAATTTACTAAAATTGAAGATATCACTTGACTCTGACATGCACGACTTTTAACATACAACAAAATTTCACCTTCGTGTATAAACATATGAAACAAGGCCCTACATGAAACATCAGGAACATCACCCACACGCGAAGTTGGTTGAAAAGGACCTGTACAAGAAAGTCTAATCTAGAGAAGCTCATCTATCAACTTCAAAATTATCAAACACGGCAAATTACATGGAAAGGCCAGGTCACCTTCAAGATTCAAACACGACCTGTTTAGCTCCATCTTCGAATTAACCCCCCATTAAGGTGTAATCTCGTAGCGACCCAACTGTGGCCCAGCATTCATTAAAATAGAAGGGTCTAACGAAGGTAAGTGGCGCTCGTGGACGCGCGAACAGAAAGAAAGAAAAAGCAGAGCGTCCTTGAGAAAACGAAAGAAATAGAGCGAAAACGAGCAGACCTGCAGGCTATATGAGGTTGGGAACAATGAATGAGTCGCTCGTGACGGCCTCACGTTGGAACGACCTCATGATGTATATTCGGTCAGAACCCAGCAACAAGATGAAGTCTGATTACACTCCCGCGCAATCTGCAGCTGTTTCGATGCATGTTTTTAACTCTACGTGTACATGCACGGCTGATGAACAGATAGAAAAGATGTTTAAGAAGATATATGAGTTGCTGATAAGAGTTTGAGGTCGGTGGTAGCGTTCTCTTATCTAGGATGTGAAGTAATGGGAACATCGTGGGCTCTGTTTAACTTTTCGTGCTCCTTTTCTGGGTCTAGAAGTCAATTTACATTGAAAAGGTTACGGTAACTTTTAAGATAAATGTCTTCTGATAATCCTTCGGGGAGACTATGTCTGAAATTCATAAATTCATGAAGTCTTAAATTTTACAATTTCCAAAGTTTAAATTCTTGAAGTCTCAAAGCATCAAATTTCCACAGACCTCTTGTAGGTCTAAGTTCCTAAGTCTAAAAGTATCAGAACTCAAAGACCCAGAAGTCAGAAATCCCTGAAGTTTCAAAGTCCTTAAAATCTTAAGGTCCCAAAGTGTTATTGTCCCAAACTACCAAAGTTCCAAAATGTCCGAATCTTAAAGTCGCATCAATCCATTAATAAAAGATTAAAATGATTATTTTCACTCTTCCAAGTGCACCCTCCTTCCTGAGCCACGCGAGGACTCGTTTGGAGCTGCTTTCATTATCTCAGCAAGGGGGATCATTCGAGTGATGCTTTAAATCAACGTCCCTGCGACAATTAACTGGCTGGTGTGAGTGAATAGGAGCGGTATACCTAGCTGGAAACGAACGACCGAGTGAATCACGCGTACACCACCTGCCGGAGCGTGACCTCTTAATGTGCATGCCGAGAGATGAGACCCCATGGACATTGGCGTAGATATAAACTTCATTCTTTTCGCATTATATCCTCAAGAACCGTGAATCCTAATTAGACCGATGTTTCGATACGCTCCGACAAGTGCAGGTCCAAATCAAAAATATTTCATCTTATCAATTCAACCTTCCTACGCAAACTTTTCTATTTAAAAATTCAACTGTTTAACGATTTGTATATAAAAATTTATCTGTCGAATGTATTTCCATATAAAAATTTAACCGTAAAATTTGGCCTACGTAAAAAATGACCAGCTGAATGTAACCATTTCGACGGAAGAATTGAACCGTTCCTAAAAAAATGCAACTGAATGAGTTAAATTGTTCTACGAATTATTCGGCAATTTGCATTTGCACAAGGGACAGCCGACAGTGTCCGCAATTGTTAAAAAGCCGCAATAATTTAGCTTTTTGGGCAGCAGAAAATGATGGATGAGTGCCCTGTCCTATATTTCAGTCTCGTTTGAAATTCATTGTTGCCGCGAAATATAATGAAATCGCTCGACGTTCGTTTGCGCTAGCGTCACGCGGTCGTGCATAGAAAGAGGAATAATTTGCAGTCGCTTTGTGAGTCAATGTAGCGTAAGTTATAATTTTATACATTTCCCGCGAAACGAGTTTGCGCCGAGCAGGGCGCGTGACTCGCCCTTTGCATCGCACACGATTCACACACCTGCAATAACATCGGTGGGTTTATAGCGACGACCTCTGATCCCGTTCGCGTCCGAGATAGAGCTGGCTGATGCGTCGATGGGAGCTTATGGTAGTACGTTGATTACCCGGTTATTTTCCCATGGCCCTTCGAGGTACGATCTCTTCAGCGTCTGGACTGAATATTACGAGACTCTTCGAAGGTCCGAGCTATTTACGGTTGAATTTGCACTTTGTGGAGGTGGGACTCGGAATTCTTAACCTGCTCACTACCATTGAGAAAATAGATGTGTACGATGACACACGTTATAACTTATTACTAACATTATGATCTACTCGAAAGTTTATCTACTTTTAACTACTGCCTTTTTGTTAACGTGTTATTCGAATAATAGGTAGTATCGTTGCTAGACATAAAGCTAGATTAGGTATACCTCTAACGAGATTTCATGACAAAAGTATCACTTGTGCTCCATCAATTTTAAGCTTAAGTTGGGTGAAAATGACTGCATGAACATTCCGTGAAAATTCCGCATAAAATTGATGACATAAAAGTATTTCAAAACTGCACTCATGGTACATCAACTTAAAGCTTGAAGTATGACTAAAGTACCTACATAAATGTTTTATCAATATACCTAACACAAAATGGTTGACTCATCCCTTAATGTTTATTCACGACTATTATCGAGTATCCAACGAAGTGTCAGCCATTTTGTACAAAGAACCTTCATGATTTACGCAGTAATTTTACGTAGTCATTTTCCATAGATTTTAGCCTTCAAATTGATACACCATAAGTGCTGCTTTACGTTACTTTTATGTCATCAAATTTCATATTTCGAAATCATCCATTCGTTATGCAGCAACCCAATAACAAAACCGCAACAATTGAATATAAATTCCACCCACAATTTCCAGGCTCCTTCTCGGTGCCCATAATCCCGACCATCGAGTATGCCACGAAGAAACATCGATCCTTATCCGATCATCGATCAGTGTATTCCACTTCAAGCCCCACGGGCCAAGCTATCCCGGTCATTACAGAAGTACCACGTAATGGGGACGAGGGTTGTTGCCTTAACAACGCGTACAAGTCGACCATCCCGAATGATAGGGACGCGATCGAAAACTGGTCAGATGTACACTCGAGTGCAATGCACTTTCCCTTTGGACAAGGAGCGGTGCAAGAGCCTCCCACTTTGCTCTTTGCTTTAGCTTTCAGTTTGTAAACTTCAAATATTGAGATTTTTGTGATTCTATAATTCGAATTTTTTAAACTTCTAAATTTCTATAGTAAAATCCTAAATTTCTAATTTCACAATCCTCTAATTTCTCAAACCCCAAATTTACTATGTTGTAAATTCGCAAATCCTCGTAGTGTTGAATTTTCAACCCCTAAATTTCCAAATCTTTATTCCCTCAAATCCATATATATCAAAGAGTCGGAATCCACAAATTCTCAAGTGCCCAAATTCCCCAAATTCAAGTCCCCTTCCCCACACCACCAATTCCTAAATTGAAAATTTCCAAAATTTGCAAGTTTGAAAATCCCCGAAGACCACCTATGACAGGAGCCGCGTCGCAATTTTTCCTATGGAAGCAAGCCTTTCTCGCGAGTGTACACACGTCTTCGAGTATCCTCTGGTCCGACAAGGTAAACCTTCATTCGTCATCGGTCGGACAGAGTCGTCCAGTCACGCGGCCTAGCTCTCGAGTGCCATCGGCGTAATCATTTACTCCCCTTCGTTGATTAATGGTGAATGCTCGGTGCATCTTGACGAGTTGAAACGCAACACCGGTCCCTGCTCTAGACGTTCGAATCCCACACGATTCGACGAGATCGCGCTTTTTGTGTCCCTGTAGGGAGACGCGTGATGGACGCGTCTGCGTGTCCGCGACAAAAGGGCGAACCAACCTTGTGCCCGACGTCAGTTCGAGCGTTCCCGATGCTCATTCACCGTCAGAACATCATACGTCTTTCGGTCGTATGGCTAGCCTAGGACAACCCCGTTCTTCGAGTACGTTGCTTAATGGAGACCGAGCGTAATCGATCATCCGACCACCGCTTAAGGTGCAGCCGCCATGGTGGCTCGAGGATTGAGACACTTCGGGAAGCGGTGTTAATGGGGATTGAAATTGGAGTACGTCTGGTAATTGGGAGGAGGGACATATCGAGGTGCGATGAACTTTGCTTCTACCCTTAATGATCCGCAACTTTAACCCAGATACGACTGTCATCTCGAGTAATTGTACAAAAACGATATCATAAAAGAAGATATTTGGAAATATCTTGTACTTAAGATTCTTTAAAATATTAACTCTTGTATAAATAGGTTAAATTTTGCTCGATACGGCTATCTCACCCCAATCTCGTTGTAGCGTTTCGGCAACCTCCTCGAAAATATGCGAGTAACAGACACCCACCATAAAAAGCATCCTCCGAATACTTGTCGCAGTTCGTCACGGTCGTTTCGTCACGGTCCACGTCGAAGCTCGTCGATCGATTTCCCGAAAGTTGCCACGATCCCGTGTCGCCGTCGTAAAGGTAGAAGCAAATAAAGCAGAGGCGGAGAAGAAAAGAGGTACACCAGAGATTTACGTAACGGCTCATGCACGGCTGACTGAATGCGTGTCAGCTCTCCCGCTGCACATCCGGACGTATCCCGGGCTTTCGGGCACCTGCTACTTGGGCCGTGACCTCTTCTGCGTACGAGAGCAGCCCGAAGGTAGGGGACAGAGGGAAAAGTGGAGCCGCGAAACGTGAAACAGAAGAAGAAGAGGGCAAAGAAAACGAGCGTCTCTCGCTGATTGACGAGCACCCGAGTCACCGAGATGCAGCCCGGAGACGCAGCAATAAAGCACGTGCGAGCATAAACGCGCGAGAGAACGATCTCCTGAGCTGCACACCTGCCTGTTCTCTTCTTGGCCTCCGGTTCAAAGCCTCGAAGAAGGGGTGGGCGTTGATTCGTATTTGTTCTGCGAGAAAATCGATTTGACGTGCTTTCTATTAGGTTGTTGCGTGTTGTGTGCCAGGATTTCGAAACGTTGAAAGTTTGGCACGGGCTGATGACATAATGGCCAGATGTACTACATCTACATATATGAAGATTTTCCAACTTTAATGCAAGCAAATTCTATATGACGATTTCCAAGCTTTAACGTTCCAAAATCTTCAAGTTCCAAAATTACGAAGTCTCAAACTTTCCAAAGCCAAAATCCCAAATTACCAAAATTCAAATATTCCTCAGTCTAAAATTTCTAAAATCCTAAAACTTCAAATAATCAAAATTTCAACGTCCAAAGTCCTAACATCCTGAAATCCCAAATTTCCTCTAAACTTTCAGTCACTCAATAAATCTCGTTTTCATAATTTACAACGTAACGATCACGCGATGGTTCGTGAAAGTATCAAAAGGTTAATCGAAAAATTTGAAATTTACGTGACACGACGGGAGAATCGCCATGTTTTCATGAGACATTAAAGGTGGCATGAGATGTGACGTAAAACAAACCGACATGCTTGATGAAGAAAGTTTAAATAATCGGGAAAGAACTTTCGTTACGCTTGCTGCTTTCTCCGCCCATCGTTCTTCTTGAAGTCTTGACGTTTACGTCGGTAGGGTTTTTGTACGAATAAAAAATAAACTGTGGAATGGAGACTGTTCATGATCTCCGGAAGTTGTTTTATAGTTGGAAAAGAAGGTACGCTGCTGTTTATTGCATGCCTCGGGCAGTTTCTCAAAATGTTTTTTCGAAGAAAGATCTCTGTACTTATCTTTGCATTATTTTATTACTTGCTATTGTTTAATACGGAATTAAAAAGTGTTATATATTTAGTAGTAAAGGTACTTTGAGTGTACTTGCAAATATTTATTCAATGTTTGATATAAAATCCTTTAGCAATCTTGACACTCATGAAATTTTTCCTTTATTATTTTAATTCTTCATTTAAGATGTCATTAAGAATTTTATATGTGTAAAGTAATTAAAATATAAAGAGAATAGCACAATGTACCTGAACCTACCACATTGTTCATAACTACATACATGGAATTTGTGTCCATACTTATGAATGTTACTTCATCGTTTTATTAAATATTTATGTTTCACATAAGTACATTATCAAAATTCCGACATTCTACCAATTAATAAAAATAATCCATCCATTTCCCATATTTCAACTTGACGACCGCATGCGTGAAATCTAACACATACACGTTCCATACTTAAGAGATATCGACACTTAAGAAGATTATTATACAGCATAAATCTTTGAAACTGCAATTAGCATGCGACAGGGTATAAAACAACGGTGAAAAATAATGAAATAGTCGAGACGAAAAATTCTCGCAGACCGTTAAAGTTCTACGAAAGAATGAAAACTAACACGTGACAGGGGCCATCAAAACGTTGAGCAGCATTATAAATTCGTGGAGTGAAACCTTGCCGAAGTTAAAATTTCTCGAAATCATCGATAAGGAGTGTTTGCGTACGCGATATCCTACTGTTCATAAAGTAAAGGAAACGTCCGCGTTTAATGGTACCTACGTGCGATTACGCTCAACTACGCGGATAATGGACACGAGTCGTACGTTACGTATAAATATATGCAGCACGGTTATCGTGACTGTAACGACGGGTAGCGTACGGCCGTAGCGACAGTCGTAAAGGCTTGCATTAAATCGCGGCACCGCTCGCTCGCCCGCTCGCTTGCTCGCCGTGATTCGGCGCGGAGCAAAGAGGGCGAGTCACGCAATCGGGCGCAGGTGCGCGGTAGATCGTCGAAACAGAGTGGGGCACGCGCAGCACGATCCATAGCGCGTGCGCGTGAAAGTCGACTCTACCCTTTCTCTGGGATTCCCATTCTGTCCGGACACCGGCTACCAATCCCGACGCGAACCGGGATGCGCGAACGGACGCCGATTAATTAGAATTAATGCGGTTGCCCGTCATCCCGATATCCTGCCTACTCATTCCTGTCACGCCGTATTAAGGACACCAAATCAGACACTGCACTTCGAGGTAAATACCTCCAAAGGTCTGCTTTCATGTCGCATCGTGTACTCTCATCTTTCTTGCGGTTAAAACTTTATACCTTTTTATGCGCTTTTATACTTATACCTTTTTACCTAGTTTTATATGTATACTCTTTTATACACTTTTCTTCATATCCTTTTTTATCTACTTTTATATCTTCTTCATACATTAGTATATACTTTTATATACTTTTTATATGTATTTCTTCATACATCTTTTGAGGGGATGTTGCATTGTTTGCGCACTGAGGACGATTTAATATGGTGCATAAGAACGATACGTTCCTCCTTTTTCTTTCATGCAGTTTTATAGTACTGAAATTGTTGTACTGTTTGGGAATCTTGCTGAAACTATTTAGAAATTAGTTTCTAGTGTTGACTCTAAATATAAGGTATTGTATGATACTTTTAGGTGTGTTAGAATAACAATTGGAAATTTCTTATTGTTAATTGTCTTATGTTGACAGGGGCTTCCTTAAATTTCAGCGAATTAATTTAACGCCTATTGTGTCCAACAATAAAGAATATATAGAATAATACACCTTGTAGTGTAATTTTTATAATTTTATTTTTGTATAGTATTATACGTGTACTGTAGTGAAAATACAAAAAATGTCTTTTTGTATACTTTCATTATAATGTATCAAAGATCTGAGAAAATTGAATACATTGATTGATTTTATTTAATAATAATAAATGCTATAAATAAGTATTAACGAAAACATGTTAACTTCGCGCAATCCGGTTTGACAACTTGTATTCCATTATCAAAAATGTATTAGGTAATAAATTGGTAATTCAGTAGTAAGCGATGTTCAACCATGATCAAAATTAAAATTGCAGGACAAATCTGTAACAGCACGACAGAATTTGTATTAATTGCGAAATTAATTTAGCGTTATCAAATTCGAGGATCTGAAATCAGTGTTCCGATTTCCATACATCGTCGTAGGAAATAAATTGCGGTATGGATAACATCGTAACGACCCAGCTCGGGCGTGAAAATTACGCGGAAATATAAATGCAATCGCGTTACGATATCTTGGTGCTGAAATCGAGCGTAGAAAAATCTTTATCCCGACGATTCGAGAGTACCCGCTGAGAGTAATTTGCGGTTTGAGGCGGTAATTAATGATGCCCCTTATTAAACGTCCTTGTGTTAATGATCTCCGTGTGCGATGCATCACCCGACAACTTATAAGGCTGTGGACAATTACGTTTCGTTAAATTGAAATTTTGCTGCTCGTTTTCTCGTAGCCAGCTTTAAGGTAAACGTTGCGACGGGGCGAACCGTATTAACGACCGGTTAATTAACATCGTCTTATTGAAACCGGTTCGCCCGTTGCCACCGTGACACACGCTCGATATAAACTCTTTCACATAATCATACTAAAATATTACGGCCAAATGGTTATTTAACTCGAGCCCTCTTAACTCCTCTTTCTGATCAAACGATTCGCTATTGTGTTACGTAGAAATGCATTATCATTTGCAGATGTTCTTTAATTTAGGATAATTTAAGAGCTACGTTAGTCTTATACCAGTACCACTATTTTACTGTTCCATTATTTCTTTCACTATTCTCCAAGTCCACTATTTTACTATTTTATTTGAACAAGCAGTCATTTAGAGTATTCGGTTCTTTCTATATCACACGTGCAAATGATAATTTTGACGCGGTAATATTGTGCTGAGATTGAACTCAACATTTCACTACCAACGTACAATCCAAATGCTACGTGTAGCAATCATAAATTTCAAGGAACGAGTCAAAATTGCGGAGTCGGAAAGGATAGCCAGTCGCTAATTGCGAAATGATACGAAGCGATTGCGAAGCCGAATCGAAGATTTCTTTTGGCGAGGCTGAAAAAGTAGGTAATATCATAGTTTTTTGCGACGGTCGGGTTATAATCGAAAGCGATCCTTTGATCACAGGGCCCGCACGTTTTTCAGTGGCGAGCGTGTCTTGTCACTTGTTTCGAGTCATCGTTCGTAAGTACCGCAATTTCACTTTTTGTTCGACCAGTATCTCGGGCATCAGTGCCATGGTAATTCAGGTCTGAAGAAACAACGACCTGAATCCGACTGTTCGCGATTTTTGTAACAATTTTCTACGAGATATTTCCTATTAATTCACCCCTCGTATTTTACCATACGATGAAATTCGAGGGGCGGAATACCGGAACGTGTTGTTAAATGCAATATGCTTTAATAATTTCCAAAATCATGACACGTAATCGTGCACAGGTAATTCTGTGTACTCATTGTCCGCAATTAACGTTCGATGAATGTTCAAGTATCTTGTGAATTATTGGTTATTTCATTGGCAAACAAAGAATCAGTTCTGTTTAATGATAATTTAATGGAAATTTACTTTGCGTTTGTGGACACCGAAATTTGTTTGAACTTGCTGTTACAATTTCTGTTGCAAGATTGCAAAGGTAATCTCTTGAATGTAACTTCGGTTAGTTACATGATCTTCATTAATAAAAAATACGCAATTTTAAACTCTCGCGAGTAATAAGAAAAATAAATGTAAACACATATTTTCTGTTGGAAGAATTTATTTAAATGATATTGCTTTATAGCAGTTTGAAAGAGCACAAAGAAATAATCATAATAGACATACAATATTTTCAATAATTTTAATCATGAAATTTGCTGCTCATTTAAGTTTGAACAAAATAAAAGAATTTCATAGCATGTAACAGAATATACCGAGACTTTCACCAATAATTTATCCTGGCTTCAAAAGTTTCAATTAGCCTCTCGAACAAACTTCTCGTCTTGTTACAAAATATTTCAATATCCAAGAACAAACTTATGCGACCATAAATGTCTTTAACGAGCCATATCGGATGGCCATTATGAATCGAGGATCATTTTCGTTCAAACGTAACCAGAGTAATAATTGCCGGAAGGTGGTCGTAAAAATTAACGCGCTTTTGATCTGATCACCGTTGATTTTAAGTGGCGCGAATTAAGAACCATAAAATCGGCAATTACGATGTCCATCGTGCAACAGTGTCGTCGCGACGAACGGGTAATTTTGAAATACCGACGCCGTCAAATCGTCGCCCTGAAACGGAATGTCGCGAGTTCGTCGGACATCTGGCATCGGCAATTGGCGTGTCACACACCAGAAATGCCAACGTGGAGGCAAAAAAAAGCCGCGTTTCGCTCCGTGAAGCCGCTGTGTCCGACGTTCGAAGACGCTTTTTCGTCGCAGGGGCGTGCGATTGTTTGTCGTGCCGCAAGAATCCTGAGCCTCGTCACTTCGCGTCAGTTTTCGCTACGAATTGACCTTAAATTCGATTTTATTACGTCTTTTTACTCCACCGTGCAAGCCGCACGCTTTTTCACTCGGTCACTGTAATTACTTTATTCTCGTTTCGACCGATCCAACAATGCATCGGGCCACAGAACAATTTGGCCAGAATGTTGCTGCATTCAGTGTAGAATTGGTTATTTCGCTTGATTTAGTTTGAAAATTGACATTTCGGTAACGAGGCTTTTTGCATACTTGATGTGGATGTGCATGTGCTATTTGATGTCCTTCAGTATTCAAATATGAGTTTAATATAATATATTATCCTAACATTCAAGCATTAAAATATACAAGTATTATAATATGATTACAATATATTTTAAGTTCATGGAGGTTCAATTTGATAAGTTCGATGGAGGTAGACGAATATTATAATTTTCAACCTATCCTATTCAAAACGTGACAAAATATATCATACGAAACACAACTCCATCTTTAAACACCCAAATAGTTCAATAATCTAATCTTAAAATCCAACTCCAAGTACAACATTGAACACTCAAATTTTCATATCACTCTCTTAAACACTAAAAAATTTTCAAAACATTCACTACCGAGATGCAGGACCGTACCCTACATTCGGAGATTATTCCATCAACAGTGAAATAAAGAAACGTTCTCGAAATAGGCTTTCAAGATCACGAACTCGGCATTCACAGAATAAAGGATACGTATCCCAATAGGAGCATCCTGTCTCCTATGAAGCAGGTGCATATCCTGCTGTAGAACCACATAATTTCCCTTCGATCTACTGCATGTTCGCAGGTCAGATTTTTTTCGCGTCGAAATGGTGGCATAATAGAAGACTAGTGAATCTCTTTTCTTCCTTTCTTTCGAGTTTTCGGATTCGAGGGCTGTCATTATCCGGCGCGAACCGGAAGCTGGACGCCCAATGGAGATACAGGATCAGATCCTCGCGGTGACTTCCAAGGACTTGGGCGGATCTAGGACTTATAGAAACGTTGAAACCGTATCGTGTGTGGTCTATCACGGTTTAACGAGAAAATTGGTTCAATTTACCGAATCAATGACAAAGAAACACTAAAAGGAACAGAATAATGAAATTGAGGCAGAACAAAATGTAACAACTAACTATTCTTTTCATTCGAATTCTTCTTTAACCTAACTTTCAGAAATTTCAAACTCAGAATGCTTAAATACGGAAGGTTAAAAGTAGCTCAATCGTTCGATCATAGAAAAATAACCTCTTAATCTTCTTCCCATCAATTTTTTCTAACTAATCTTATTCGGAAGATGTCTATATTCGTACAACAATCTCCAGTCAAAAACTTGATTAATGTCAGAAAGATTTTACGAAGAGAAAGAAGGATTCTTTTTCTTTGAGATCAGGAGAGGATTCTCAAGCACTTCAGGCTACGAGGATTAGAACTTTATTGCCCGGTTTATTTAACGTTTCTCCGAACAGGCGAATTTTTACGGCCGAAATTCGTCGATTTGCTTTCTTCCAGAAGCAGCGGGACGCCGGCAACGAGAGCGAACCAAACCGAGAACCAGGGATTCGCGTGTCCGTGGATGATTTACGCACGCCCACGTAACGAATCTATTAATTATTTATGGGCTTGCGGAATTTATTTGCCGTTCGCCGCAGGGTTCCGTTGCCCTATGCCCTAAAGGCTCCTCTTCAAGAAAGTTTGCCTAATGTAACGGTGGTTCCTACGTGCTCCGCAAGCTTCACGCTCCTGATGCACACAACAATCCGACGCAGGATCTTCCTCGAAAAAATTAAAATTTCAAAGCAACCCTGTCTCATATTTTCTTGTCTGTTTTGCAAGTTGATTAGGCAGATAGAAGCATCCTGCAAAGCTGTTTTTGGGAAATGTTTTACAATGATGAAGTTGCTTCTGTGCACCTATACATTATAAAATCACTCTAATTAATTATTTTTTTTGTACATTATGATCAAATTGAACACTCAAGTTCACCTTCGTCTTATTTAGCTTTAGATCATTACAAATTTTGTGTTATGCAAATATTTGAATGTTAATTCGAATTGTTCAAAATCAGGTAACTGAAAGGTGAGGCATGTTAGCTAATGTACTAGTTACATAATGCGGATGCATTTATAAGAGACATTCGTTGAATCGATTTTCTGACTTCCGACCGATGCCGTTCGAGCAAGTTTCCCTAAGGGGTGAATCGTGTTATTTACTCGTCAGCAGCGCGACACCGTCGGCACGGAAGATCACAGGAAGTTCGATCATTCTGACAAAGCGAGTTGAGATACCATAATTACGCCAGCACCTCCGAAGACTAATTATCGTGGACGCACGCCCCCCGGTCGCCAATGACCGTCACCTTTGGCGCGAGGTTAAAGTCGATGATTAGAAGGCGCCCCTTTCCAATTAGTTTATTCCCAGCCAGCAGCGGCCTTTCATTAACTTCGCCAAAAAACGATGAAACTGCGAGGAAAGTCGTTAGAAAACTGCTGTCTACCAATTACCGGAGCGCGTGTCGAATTCCGTCGGAGACTCTTCGAGTACGAGAAAAGGGTGGAGACTTTGAGTTTCCTCGCTTCCATGATGGGCCTCGAATGACTCGAAAATCCATACACCACATGTCTCCGCAAAATTTACGAAGGAACGTGAGTTTTGCTTTTGGAGAAACGATTAGACAAATTGACCGTGAAGTCTCGAGGGACGAGGGTAACCACCCCTTTTGGAAACGTTCTCTCTTCTGACCCCGAAACGAGTACACGAACGATCAGGTTTCGTCGAATCTGCAAACCGGATCGCGAACGATAGCGCGAAAGAAAGAAAAGATTGCACGGTGCATTTTTAAAACGATAGACGTATCTCGAGCATTTCTCTGGCCATTGTCCTGTCGGCGAACAATGACGCGGTCGGAAGGATTCTGTGCGCGAATTAGAGCAAATCCTTTCTCTGAATGTTCGCTCTAATTCGACAAGAACTGGCCGCAACGAGACGCTCAGCGGGTAACCATTCACGAATTCGTCCGTGAAGAAACGAGTCTGAAATGAGTCCTCGAGATTATCTGGCTCGTCGTTAGCCGAGCATTAAAAATAAGCCGGCGGCCATGTTTTGTCACGGGGACAATTGTGCCCTGTCACAACACGTGGTCAGCTTCCACTCGCGACACGATTGCTCTTTCCTGTATTGGGATGCTTCTCACCTTACTCGACATCGTTAACACTTTCGGTTGGTACTTTTTTACTTCAATAATATCTTTGAGACTTTGGAATTTTGAAATTTAAGTTCGGAACTTTTGCTGTTACATCTAGCAGTCATTTCGTATTAAGAACGTTGATGAATTTGTGTATTTATTTTTGTTAAACTTTAAGCTTCACATTGATGTATTACAAGCGTCATTTTGATGTACTTTTACATATCATATTGAACGTATCACGTACATGTTCTGAAATTAATTTGTTACAATTAGTAATCCAGCATCTTATATGAAAAACATTATCCACTCAGACATTTTTATCTTTATATTAAAAATGATTGATATTGCATTAGTGTTAAGTTGAGATATCTTTATATCAGCAAATTATGAGGTTTTCCAAGTCAGACATTTTATGAAATTCTTAAAGCATAAATCACACAAAATATTGTAAATTATCGTATAAAGAGAATGTACAAATTTAGATATTAAATGAATATTATAAGTTTACGCGGCCACGTCTGTACCACGTATACATTATATCGCGAGTAATAACATTATTAAAACCCGAAAATCGATCGTTCAAACCGCAAGATCGTTCAGCAAGGGAAGTAACCACGACGGGGCCACGTATGTGCAACAGAGTCGGAGGGAGGCATAAAAATATCGAATTGCAAATCAAATAAGATACCTCTCTGTCTAATCTCGGAGGTTGAAATCGCGCTGCAGCAATCTCGTTTTTTAATGGAGCCCGATCGTGCAGGCGGATTCGAACTGCAGACAATTCTTCAGTTCGCCGCGGCAAAGGTCCATTGTACTCCAAATTGGCTTTTTATGGCGGGTTAATATAACGCCGAAGACGTTTGGCAATTTTTTTTTATTATTCTTTCATCACGATTCGGTGATCAGTCGAGTTACTCGTGGGAAGAGGAACTGGTTTTTGTTCAAACACCGTCTAAAACTTTGCATATTTCCATTTACGAGTCATGAATTTCTTCATTATAATTGCAAGCTGTAATTTAAGATTTTATTCAATCAGATTGGCGTTTCGATTCGGAATAACATGAGAGTCCGATACTCGAATTATTAATGGATGAGATGTTTATGGTTCTCTTAATTATATCGGCTACATAAGCGTGCATTTAATCTAAAATTCATGGAGGATATAAATCAGTAGTATTGATATTTACTATTTAATTAGAGAGCACAAACGCGTTGCGAACCTGCCGCGACAGGTACTTTATCGACTAGGTTAATTAAAATCAGTTAATTGTTTAATTAAACGGCTGACTGAATGATTCACTTACGTTAATGATAGACCGCGGTGTTTATTATGAAACAGTACACTCTGAAATAATTGCAGAAAGTATCGAGGAACTCTCGAAATTGATTTTATTCGATATTTTCAGGTATAATTAGTAGGTAGCTATACATTGAAATGAACACTGTTATAATTAATCGAGAACTTTATTCATTAAATGTTCTTGCTTTACTTTATTCTTGCCAAGAGCCAGCTTTTCATTAAGAACTTTTTCTCAATATTTCATGTATGTTATTTATTTAAAATGGCTGGTTTGTTAAAGAGAAAAATGGGTAAGCTAATTTACAATTTAATATTGTATATTAATGAATATTCAGTGGAGAACCAGTCCTGTTGTGCTAGGAATATTCATAAATTTTGTCATGTATTTTTAATCAAATTTAATCTTTAAATTCATGTAAGTGCCATTTTGCGTTGCTTTCATTAGCCATTTTGTATTAAAGACACGAAGGAAAAGTATATATAATTTCTGTCGAATTGTGAGCTTCAAGTTAAATATCAAACTTATGTCTCGAAATCTATCACTGTCTTCTGTAAATGATCGTCGGCCATTTTATATTAAGAACATAAACAGTTGTTTTCGTCAAGTTTCAAATATAAAACTAACATGATATAAGCACAATTTTGTGCCAGTTTTGACATCGTACGGTTTACAAAATCTGCGACTTCGTACGTGTAGACAGTGAAGCAAAGCAGAGTGTCGTCAAAAGGGTCTCTGCGTTTGGATTTCCTGTAAAGCACGCAAACTACACGTGGCATAATAATGGCAGGGAAACCATTGAGCCGGCCACTTAGCTGTGTCAAAATCGCGAACATCCGATTTCCTTCTTACGGAGGCTTACGTCATTTCGTGAGGAATGCTCGATTTTCTAGCGGATTCGAGAATAAGCCACCATGGTCCCCCATAAACGCAGGATCGCTTGTTATTACGGTATTACGGATATCGAATGTCCTTTTGGTACTCTCTGGCGCTTCTCTTCTCTGTCTCCGTGATTTTCTCGCGCATAATACGTAGCAAGGAAAAACCGAGTCCTTGTATACAATGCTGAAGCGCAGGCTGCAGTTCCGCCCACTTCCGGGCACTGAATGCATTCCCGACTCGTCTAACTACCCTTAGCAGTGAAGCCATGCGATGCGTACAAACGCGTCCTTTCGCCGGTACAATTTTTCCTTCTCTTTTTCTGCTTCTTCTTCTTCGTCTACTTCATCTTTTTTCCCCTTCATCGACCGCTTTCAGAGCCAGAAGAAACGTGGCTCGTGGAGCCGTGTACGATTACTTCAGGTACTCGAGACGGTACCCTCGAATTTCGACGTATTGCGTACCATGTTTGAAGCTCTAGTTTACTGCCAGAAGATTTTTTAATAATTCTGATATTATTGAGACAATGCAGGATTACTCTGTAATTACGATGCGAAGTAACCACCGAAGGGTCACACGTGTGGACACATGTGGACATGGGGCATGGTGGATACAATAATGAAGTGTCGAATAAAGAAATCGAAACCTTGTTCTCTTTTTTGAGCTTTCACAAGTTCAAAAAAGACTTAGTGATTTATTTAGAAATTTGGTGATTTGGAAATTTAAAATGTAGGAATTTAGGATTTGGAAATGCAAATTTCCAACGTAACTTGAAAGTCACATAAGTGCATAGAGGATAACGTTCATGGAACACCAATTAAGATGTCAACGTTAATTGCATAAAAAGGACGTGTTAACGTTTCTCTTCCTTAGATTGTGCTATGGGGGTGTAGGTTTTCATCGCGACTATTCGAGGATCGTAGAAACGGGCACACCCTGCAACACCCACTTCCCTTTCGACTTGGATATGGGATACCCCAGACCGTAAGAAGTTAAATGGACATATTATTTTCTAGAAAGGACACTCGAGACTTTTACCATGGCGAACATGTGCGATGGGAGTGGAAAAAGACATGGCACGTGCTCGGTACTTTGTTAGCTTCTGAAAATTATGTTAGCGATAACGGAGTGCGAACAGACCTTCACTACTGTTCAAGATTTGTTGAAATTCTTTTTACAGACACCTCCAAGTACCTAACCTATGTCATTTTCATGTTTTTTTATATATACAATTATTTTATTTTGTGTAGGTAGTAAGAGGACCACAAAGAAATAAATCACACTTCGACTAATTTAAGAATTTAAACATCTAGCTAAATAATAGTTAGCTATTTATTAAATTATATTATCTTGATATTTTAAGGTTTAGAATGCTTATAAACTCTCTACAGATTATAATATACAAGATGTACATCAAACCGAATGCGAATTTTGACAAGTTACTTACATGACACTATAAAGTTCATTTCCCATAGAAATTTATTCCCAGAGAGGGTTTAAATTAAAGACTCCGTTTGTTCATCGATCACGTTTGCATACAGTCGTCTTAAATCACTCTCGAAACCTATGGATACGCCCACGAAACTGGCAAACGATCTTCGATACGTCGTCACGCGGTGCTCGTACGTTAATTAACTGTAAGATTGCCTCTAATCGACTTCCGCCAATAAATCAGACCTATTGGCCTTAAAGCTGCACGAGTAACCGGATAAGTGGACCGCCCTTTTCAGTTCCTGTTTGTTGTCGAACCCGAACGGTTCGGTGTTTCGTTACGGGTGCCCACTTGCTGCCCAGAAGTTTGCCAGATAGTCGCAAACAGGACCACCGTAAACCACCACCCGGTCCTGGAAACTTTCCTTTCCAGCCTTGTAATTTCTTCCTTTTTACCCTCGGCGACCGTTCGAAATCGCCAACTGTCGTTCGACAGAAACACTGTCCAGATCATCTTCGTCGGTGGCTCATTAAAAATGTTCGAGTACCACTTGCGGCTTTGTCCCACCTGGCTTCCGGTTGCGTTCTTGGTTATTACGTGGTGATGTTACATTGCTTTTTCGAATATTTTGCATTTCGAAATTTGGAAAACTTACACGTTACGTTTACAAATGTTCTTGCACTTTCATATTTTGAAATTATTCAATTTTCAACTTCTTAAACTACTGTACCCATAGCTCCCAATAACAAAATCCCTAAATCTGAATACTCTGGATTACTAATTATTCAAGTCTCCAAATTGCCACCTTTTCAAATTCTTAAATTCCCAAATCTCCAAACTGCCACATTCTAAACTGCCGAAATTCACAAATTGTTAAATTCTCATATCCGCAAATTCCCCAAGGCCCAAATTTTCAACCCCTGAAATACAAAAATTTCCCAACTCATAAACCACCAAATATATCTGAGAATATGGAAACATAAAGTCCGAAGTTTCCTGCATTTGACTAGTACTCGTCCCGAAATAGCTCAAACGGAAGCCCAACAATGCAGCAAAGTTAAAGAACAAAGTTCCTCGTTTCAAAGGCCCATTAATCCCCAGGAAATAATCCAAACAGCCAGCGGAAAAGCCCCGAAGGGTAGTTTCTCGAAACGAGACGACTTCCGTGACCGGAACCACGTCCGACTATCGCCACGATGGAGGCCTCTAATCCGTATCGGGCCTTTTCCAGGATTTGCACGGGATTCTGGAATTATGTTGGCCGCTCGCCGAGGATGATCCTAAATAAACACGAGCCATAGCCACACGACCGGCATCCCCTCCACGTCGTGGCAGCCCTCGAGCAAACAGCCGGGCTACAATGCCGTGTGTATTGTCGCGAAAAGGGCGGCAGGTTCGGTGCACAAATGAAAAGAAGGACTCGCTGGACGAAGGTGGAAAAAAGGTGCTACCTCTGCAGCACACCCTCGCCCGTTTCCCTCAATGGATGAATGTGCCCTTTCAATGTACACGCTGTTATGTCACGACCTGTCTGCTTTGCTATCCCGTGGGAGCACGCGAACCAGGGCAAAATACACGGAGCCGCGTTGCAGCCTCCCCTTGGCTGTTCGCCATGATGGATGAGTATCTGGGACAAATCGATCCACGCGAAGCGTGTCTATCATTGTTCCTCTTCTTTCCAAAATGCATTTACTTATTGCAAACTCGACGACTTTGAAACCCTGTTCGTTTGGAAATTTTCAAACTTATGGCAAAAATTCTACGTATGTATTTCTCGATGTTCGTTGGGTTCTTGTTCCACGTCGTTTGGATCGAAGCTTGTTTGGCAGATGGCGGAGTTGAGAAAAATATTTTGGGAAAGTAAATGTTATTGACGGAAGTGTACCGTGTTTGGATATTTTGGAGATGCTTTTAGATATCGATTGCTTTCATTTGTATAAAATTCAATGTTTGTAGTTTTATATAATCTTATGTTAGTAGTCAGATATATTTAGACTGCCGTTATAGTCAGACATTATAATCGTTAATTATTTGTTATGAGATCCTGTTCATTTGAAACTTGTAATATTTTAACAGTATACGAACTGGTTAAATTCAATGTACCTACTCATCAATTCAATTCTTGAATTTATGTCGCTCAAATTACTCCTACACGAGGTTTAAAATTGCACTATGATTTTATCTGATTGCCTCTGCGATCTTTTCTTAATTATTGAAAGTTGTCTCTCGTGCTGCAATGTTCAGCCCATAGAAGTCTCCGATGATTTAAAATTCCAGGTTTCATTTATTTTTACCGATCTCTCGGATGGTCAACGGAGAATTTCAATTCGTGATCAGATATGCACAGCTCGTTTGTGAACCTGCTCTCGATAATCGATAACAGAGGATGATCGTTTACAGAAGTTGAAACGTTTCTTCGTGGCTTCGATTTCCAGTCGCAGCGCGTGACTCTTCAATCTTCCTTTCGTCCATTAGCGTGCGAAACAAAAACGAGCCGAGGACGATGTTCTCCGCTTTCATTACGCTGAATTATGCCTTCCTATCCAACGGTGGATCGTGTTAACGCGTTGCGAGTGAAAAACGTTAATCAACCGGCTACGAGGATTATCATACGTAACGTGAAAAAGTGGATTTCAGCTAACCGGCATGAAGTTCCATTACGTAACGTGTATTTTCATCGTCACGGATCGACCGACGACTAAATTGGCCGCCTAAGTGGATTCCTGCAGAAACTGCTGAAACCGATAATCGCAAAAACATTATATCTGTTCATGCATGTGCAAAACGATCGTGACGCGTAACGAGTCGCAATTACACACGTTCCATCACGTGGTCCGCTGAAATTTACTTTTTATTATTTCGCGTGACTACTGTCATTATACCGACCGTGGTGCGTGCTATTACGCGAATTAATTTTATTTACGAAGTAGCTAACGAATAGATTTCTTGCGCCGATTATTCATAGATTGCATAGCAGTTCGCGTAATTAATATACCACAAGTATGTATTTGACGATAACGTATGGGATACGTAACACCTATGTAACAATGTGATGAATAATTTTCTTTACGACACATACATGTAAATTAAATGAGGATGTGAATAATTTATCTGCCAATCGTTTTATCGCCTGATTCGTAATGCAGTGATCGGCTAGTTGAACATGAATTATGTGCACAAAAAATGGTATGCATGAAATATGCGCTTTACGAAACAGGAATTACACAAAATATGCTAATTAATAGGTAGATCTTTGAAATTGTCTAATGACAAAATTAATGGCCGTACCTTTAGCTATTTTCTATAAGAAATATATTTGCATAAACGTGTACAGGTGGTGGGTAATAAATCATGAAAATAATGAAGTATTATCAAGAATACCTGATAAGAATGCTATAATTGTGCATAAATTTTGTTTAATAATTCACTGTTTATTATGACTTGGGCAAGAAAACGCTTTCACTTAGTAATTTTATTTTTAATACATATCTAGCTTTGATAATAGTTTTACTGTTGGTAAACTCATATATTCGAAATAATTCATATAAGTCATTTGATATTCCAGATAATTCTTATAGATCATATAGTATACAGAAGCATAAATAAGTTATTGCTTCCACAATTTTAGAAAGTGCTTCCCAGTCAGAAAGTTTCAAGATTCATTTTTTGCTTATATTTTAAATATTTCACACGATATCACAACACAGTTTGAAGCACGAACCTACAAAATAAAAGTACAACTACAGCTGTTAAAAGAAAAGTAAATTCGGTTCACAGAAAAGAGGATTAAGAACGCGTTTCTGGATCAGAATGCGTCCACAATGTGGTCAATCGGTACACGACGGTGAAATCCTGCGTGAATCCTTTGTCTGTAGCTCGTTGATTCCTCGAGTGATCCTCGAACCGTTCAAGGAAGAGACGAACACGTATCAGGTAAGACCAGTCGCAAATCGACATCTCGTTCTGTTTCGCCGAAAGAAACATTCGTCATTATTACCATTGACCGTTGGTCTTCTGGGTCTACCCATTCGGGTTTCACAGGAAGTGGGCCGGTCGGATCAAGGGGCAAACTGGCCTTTTTCCATTTTGGGACGATCCATTCAAGTGTAATAGTCAGTTAAAGACTATCCAAACATAAGATCCCACCGGCGAGCACGTTTTTCGGACGATTTTGCAGTCTCAATTTGGCCGGAAGAAATACTGTTTCTTCAGGATGCTGTCAATAACCGGTTATTGTCGTTTTTCAACTTCATTTTGTAAGTCGCGTGTGGTTATTTCGTGACATTTTTATATCATAATTTATTACTTGAAGTTTCTTCTTTCGCTGTAACACGATTGTTCGGAAAATTATCAAGGGTCGAAAGGTAGAGGAGATACGCAGGGAAAGTTTGAAATTATGTACTCGCGGAACGAGCTAGATGGAAAAGTTGAAGATCAAACACGTGCTGCGAATTTTTTTTCAAATAACGAAGGAGATTGGTAAACTCGTGGCAAGGGCATCGAGAACTCGATAAGAAGCGAAAAGTTTAATCAGTTTAAGTGTAAAGTTTGCAGTTTTAAACTTCGGTTCTCTACAACTTCATAAAAAATTATGTCATTAACGGTGCAAACTTAAAAACGAATTGCACCCTAATAAAAAAACATCCGTAATGATCAAAGCGCAGATTTTAATTGAAAAATAATTACACCACTTTCGAATAAATCTCATTTAGTAAAAGTTGCAACATCGGCACAAACGTCGAAGTACGAATAATTGTTTCTTGCGAATTAACGCGAAATAAGAGGAGATTAACCAAGAAACGCAGCTCCGTTAAATCGCGATGACTTAAATGGCCCGCAAAAGCACGTTCTATTTAGTTGGCTAATATTTGACTTTCGCCAGATTGGACCATGGTTCCCTCACGTCGTCGCTACCATCGTTTGTTTGCACTCTGCCTTCGAGTTTCGGCTGCCGGCAGGTTGATTTAGGATTTAAGGATTTCTACGTTTGTTGTTCGAAGATCACGTGGATAAATATACTCGAGATGATTCCTCTATTTAGGCAACCGCGGGTGGCCTCCGTTTCGTATTCACTTTGCGAAATTGAACAATTTAAGTCGAATACTACGAAATCAATATTCCTGAGAAAATACCGGCCAGGAACATCAAATCACAGGATTTATATCGAATTCGTAGTCTTCATAAATACAGAACATTCTACATCGTTCGAATTTTAAAATATATTTCAAACAGAATCTACTATTAAGAGAACTTAATTAGAAATAATATTTATAAAATTCCTTCTGTTTTTTTTTTTTTGTAATATCATAATGTAATACGTATTATAAAGTGCATATTATAGGTGCATATATTATAAAGTGCATCACTGACATTCATTTTTATGTTCATGATAATTCGTAGTAAAAATTAGTATCTGTAAAGTCGATAGCTCGAATAACTTGTTGAAATTGCTAAAAGAAAGAATATCTTGCAATGCATGATACCATGGACAAAAACAGAGCCATACAGTCCCATAACCCGCATAACCACCGGAAGTTATCCTCCGAACCTTTCTCCTGCCGCTTAAATCAACCGGGCCGACGCAAAGACACCTTAATCCGTGGAGATGTAGTAAAAAATGCTTTTCGCGAGGGCCCCGAGGGAAGCTTTTAAGTCGGTCCTTATCTGAAACGAGCTGCCTTCTTGCCCCGGCGCGGCGGTAGCTTACACGGGAGCGAACAAGAGAGAGACAGAGAGAGAGAGAGAGAAAAAAAAGGAGAACGAAGGAGAAAAGGAACGAGGCGAAAGCAAGACAATGACCGCTGTTCAAACAGCGAACATCAAACGAACGCCGCGTTTCCACGAGAGTCGACGCCATCGCGCTGCACGAGCTATATATCCCTGGCGAGGGCTTAAGGACATCCGGCGACCGGAATAACAAATATTTGTACCACGGAAGGTTGCAGACTCGGCGAACCCTTTCATTTGTAACGACAAGTCGAAATTAGTGTGGTGCGCGAGCCAACAACGTTTCCGCCTCGATACGTAAAAGAATCTGGGGAGACCTAGGAATGTTTTACTAGGATTCACTCGAGTCAACTACCGCGCCGTGATGGAGCCTGAAATAAGCCGGCCTTCGTAAATACAGGTGCTACCGGGGAATAATAACTGTCTTGCGCCGGTAAAAGGTTTTTCGAAACGAACGAGTTTTGGTTGTTACAGAAATTGCGACCGGTAAAACGGGCAATCTGGTAACGCTCGCGGAAGTATGCAGAGAACGCCGTTTTTACGGTAGCCCCGTGTTGGAGGAAAGTAAATAACGTTAAATACCAACGATACCGAATTTCCTTTTGCTCTTTTCTCTTTTGTACGACGAGCCGCAGAGCTGTTTCGGTGGTCGTTCGTGACAAGCTTTGTGGGCAACGCAAGTTCCCTTTGGTTTGCCTGGAACTTGTTGCTCGAGTTTCGAATAATTGGGAAATTGTTTGCTGCAAGTAAATGGAAGTTGTTTGTGCGCAGGTGTCGCAACTGGTGAATTCGCTACGTGAGAGATTTTGATATACTGTATTGATACGTGTGGAATTATGGTGTGGTAGTGCTGTAATGTTATTATTGCATATCGACACGTTGGATTACTACATGTTGAATATTGGCATGTTGGGTTATCATGCGTTGAATACCGACTCGTTGGATATCAACATTAGTTATCGTAATGTTGGATTACTACACACTTAATATTCGCATATTCAATCGTTATACGTTGGATATCGGCGCGTTGGATATTGACTCGTTGGATATCAACGCGTTGGATGTAGACACGCAAGGGATTTCTACACGTTAGATATTGACACGTTGAATCGCCACGCGTGGAATCTCGGTACGTTGGATATCGACACATTGAATTGTCACGCGTGGAATCCCGACACGTTCTATGTTGGCATATCAGATGTTGATGCATTGAATATCGGTGCGTTCGATATTGGCGCGTTGAATATCGGTGCGTTGGATATCGACGCGTTGAATACCGTCACGTTGGATGTCGGTGCGTTGGATATCGACGCGTTGAATACCGCCACGTTGGATGTCTTTGCGTTGAGTATCAGCGCATTGAATATCGACGCGTTGAATGTTGGCTCGGATATCGGTGCGTTGAGTATCGACCCGTTAGATACCGGCGCGTTCATCGTTTCGTCTCGTTCGATTACCACGCGTTAGATATTGTCACACTGCATTGATATGCATTGGATATTGAGGAGCTAAATTACGTTGAATATTAATAAGTTAGATTGCTTAGCAATGAATACTATTACATTATATATCTATACGTTAAATCGCCACGTATTACATAGCGATATTGGATGCTCAAATGTTGGATATGTGACACATGTGACGTCACTATGTGTTACACCGACGTACTGTACATGGAAGCGTTTGACCAGTACATTGTCAAAACGTTCGATCACATATAAATCGACTTATTGAATCGGCATATATTGTACGTCGAACCGTCCCATAAATTCCAAGTTCATAATCTCCCATAATTGCCGATACTAATTCCCGTATCTCACTCGCAGCTGACACTGTACAACGTAATTTGACACCCACTACAAAATGAAAGTCGAACGTCGATGAAACCGCACGTTCATCTGCATACGCCAGAAACGGGTTCACAGTTTGACTGACGAGCACCGCCCCGTCCTAATCGTTCAATCGCCAAAAAATTCACCAAAAAGGATGCGAAGGGTGATGGTGGCGAGACCGGCCAAGGGAGTCTCGAGAAACAAACTAAGACGAGACTGTTCGGCACCAGGCACCGCCCTTGCACTCCACCCATCCATCTACAGCTTGCATATATTTTTGGGCAGCTAGTTTTTTCCCCAAGGGAGATTTATCACGTTCCTACGCCTCTTTCGCGGACTACTCCATCAGTACGCCGACGTGTGGCAGGAAATAATTGGCAGGCTCGAGGAGTGGTCGTGTTTAGTTCACGAATACTCGTGTAAGATTGTTCGGTAAAGCCGTCGCGAATCGGCAAAGTGGATGGCTGAATGTGCGGCTTCTTCGGCTTCATTGTTCCTTGAACGCCGTTGAAATCGATGTGGGAATACGAGCACGGCACTGGACAGAGAGGACTTTTTGCACAGGAGCGTGCAACACATAGAATCTTCTTGTTATATTAATTTAAATTCACTGCCGCTTAAAATTATGGTTTGGTGAAGCAAAGAAAATTTGATGATACACTCGGTATCGTCATTAATAAATTAGAAGGTTAAAAAATATAGAGGTGAATGATTTTAAATAGTTTCGTAAACGATTTGATGGGAGGAAAGAAGCAAAAGATCAAAACGAAATGGAATAAATTACAAACTTCAATCAAGCCAGTATCACGGAACATCGTTCCCGATTGAAATATTAATTTCCAGCGCGATAATTGCGTACATAAAATATGCATTATTCCGCGCGATACTTCATTACCATTGCAAACGATCGTTCATTGGAACTGGGTTTTACTTGGTCTCCTCTTTCTACGTGATTTCCATTCGTATCCCGTGCACCGTGACAAGAGGAGCAATCGATACTCCCGTTCAATCGTGCACGAGCAATCGTTTCTCTCGTTAGAGCGAAACGGTACAGTTAATTAAGTCACTCGGGACCCCTCGGAGTCGTGGCGAGTCTCGTTTCTGACACCAACCGTCACAGAATGCGAGACAATCGACCCATTTCCCGTGGCATTTCTGCAATTTCCTTAGCGACACAACTTTAAAGTGAACGGCCACGGTTACTTCGTGCTTCGAGCAAACGTTCATCAAGTTAGTTCTACGTTTTTACCTTGGAAAGCGAAAATTTACAGATACGACTGATTACATTACTTCTCAAATATTATTATGACAATTCATCATTTCTTCGGATTCAAAAGCATATTAGGTTCATCAAGCAATTATGAATAAACAAAATATGATAGTTTAGAGATGTTGAAAATATACACCGTCTTTTATCTTGAAAATTTCGAGATGAAGACATGGTTATACAATTTGACGCTTCGTCTGTTCAGAAATCGTTGTTGATCGAATTAAAAATCATTTCAAAAAAATTAACTTGCAGTTGCAAATTTACCCTAGTTGTGCAGCATTTTTCAATTAAATAATTAAATTTTTTATGTAGTTTTTATGTGTTTGATGAACTTGCTCGCTGCTGTTTGAAATAGAAGAAAATTTGTGAGTGTTATGTTTTCAAGTATATTTTGTAGTTGATGTAGTTGAAAATTTGTTATAATTTGAATAATCACAATTCTAGAGTCATACGTGTAATAATGTCAATTTCAAATTCAAACGTAGAATAATTACAATTATAAATTCACGTGTCGAATAATTACAATTATAAAGTCACATACCACATGTATGTTCGCCTTCACCATCGTGAGAATTGTACTCGTAATTTATTTCGGGAAACGTGACAGATTGCGAGTGTGACTTTGCGAATAAAATGTTAACCATTTCCGCCTTTAAGCTGTACAGACGCTCGGAACGTAAATAACAGGCTGTGTTAGCTTAGAGCAGCTCTATCCGTTCGTCAAATAACCCAGAATTAGACGGAACAAAGGCCAATTGCGAAGACACGGTAGCAGCGCGAATAAACTTAACCCAGCCTCGAGCAAATACAGTTGAACATACACGAAATTTTCTGTGTCCGGAAAATTTGCACAAATTTTCAAGAGAATTCTTTCGGAGACAATAAACAGGGGCTCCTAGAGTCGTGATTACGTCACTGACGTAAACACGATAAGTACGGTAAGGACTTTTCGATGTCACTGAACGATTATGTTCGAAGCCGATTCAGTCGTGGATTTTCATCTGAACAGCCGGTTTGGTCAAAATGAACGCGGTTAATTTTGCAGAAGAACTAACGCAAGTAATTTCTCGTTGGACCAAGAAAGTGAGTGCCAATATTCAAACTGACAAAAATATGAACTTGGATAACTTTGTTCTCTGTGAGCCAGTGATTAGATAAATTATTAACGGTTAACATTTTTCAAACTACACAAAATTAAACAGTATTCTGATGAAAGTGCTGCTTCTGACTATAAAAATTAAAAGATTGAAAATTCCTTGATAATTCAATAAATTATTGAAGTAATATTGAATGTAGATATAGATTTTGTATGGGCTGTGAAATATTTTATTACGGACAAATATTTCATTTTTAATATATTGAGCTTCTATTTTGAATTAAGAAGATTCCATTTCTCTGTCCACTTTCAATTTAAAAGACATGTATATTATAAAGTATATGATCTTAATTTAAACTACTTATACATATAGAAATATCAACTTTGATATATTTCAACACATATCTCGACAAGGAGCAACTAATAATCACAAACTTGTTTAAAATAAAAAGTCTAAAGTCTAACATTTTGATCATTATAATACTACAACTCAAAAGTACGTGTATGAGTAACTGAAACTTTTGGAAATGTTTTGTTCAGGGAGCAGGCGTTGAAGGTCCACTTTTGACCAATCAGCAAGCAATCAACGTTATCCGAGATGTAGCTCAAATAATGCTGGGAGTAACATTACAAGTGCCCGATTATTCATCAGTGAGAACACCAGCCACAGGAATTGCTGTTTGCACTCCAAATGCTCCCACCATACCGAAAATTAATCTGGACTCAAACAATACCTCTCTGGGAAGGTTATTGACACTTCAACTAATCACACGCCCAGTGACCTTTACACAACTTCTATTTTAATCCTTGCATTTCAGATTCAGATCACTGGATACGTTAACTTCTTTCTCGGCATCGGAAAATGTTTCGGGCAATGAAACGATGGTATCGAAAAGCCAGGAGAAAATGGAGATCGTGAAGGATGAAGGTGAAAACACGCCTGAAACGAAGAAGGTAATGATCGAAGAAACCTTGTATACTTAAGATAAACCTTGTAATCATTGCTATATAGTTAATGGTGTACAACGTTTATTCGTTGTAAAATAAGAAAAATTTTAGTTGGACTTGCATTTATCAAATAGTTGCAACGTACCATCATTATCATCATTTATCGGAGAGTAAAAACGATGTTATAATTTGTGTAATCAGCTGATTCGTTCTGAATCTACTTCAAGTTCTTCCATTAAATTGCTTCGACTTTTTACTTTCTCTTTTAGTTCATATCACGGTCAAGTCCAGCCATTCACGTGAGCTCCGTGAGCAGATCCGGCACGTTCGTTCGCGAGGAAGCAGAGAAAAACGAGTCGAATGGTGTTGCGAATAAAAACGAGAGCGAAGCTAGCGAAAAAATCAAAACGGCCACTTTAAATGAGGAGAAAGTGAAGAGCAACTCGTTCATAAGGAAAATTTATGCGCTTCGGGAATCTGCTTATAACGTCATATCGGAAATCGAACAAGTGGAAAAGGTTGGATATATTTGGACACATTTTAATTCGTTCTTATTCAAATTAAGAATTTTGCAAATTTTATGATTAAGAAATTTAAGTGTCTCTTTCTACAATTTTCAACGTTCATACAACTCCAGTTATGACTATATAGCCTATGTTTAATGTGGACTCACTGTAGTCTAAGTTTCGCTGGGCATGAATTATCAATTTTATTCAGATTTAGAATTCTTAAATTAAGGAACTTCAATACTTCTACAATTTTCTGCTGCAACTTTCTAGAAGATTTGATCGTATTCTACCATTCTTTGGTCAGAGTTACCAATCTCAGCAAAAAGTTAGATAGAGGATTACATTTGAAATAAACCGGGTGTACAATGACGTGAAACTTCTCGATTGGTACAATTTCACAGGAAATGTTCCCCGAAACGACGAAACCTATTCGACGTCTCTCCTCAATCGGCCATTTTCCGGGATTGGGCCGTTCCTCGACGCTGAGACCAAATCCACCGCCGAAGCTTCGAAGATCCTCGTCAGGTTTTCCAGGAACACCCACGTCTTCGAAACTGAACACGACGCTCAGCGTGAACAAGGAGGACGCTACGAGAAGTAAAAGCGTCACCACGCCAAAGATCTCGCCCACGAATCGTACATTGTCAACATCGGGCAACAAAAAGTCGCCGATGAAACCCATGAGAAATCCAAAGTACGCTCACGTGCAAAGCACGATACCGAAAGCTTTGGCTAACAAACGAAAGCCTCAATGAAAGCAAGAGATGTATTTTCTGCTAGTAAGATTTGTAAAAATATGTTTTTGTTGCCTCAGAAAACTTCTTAGCGAAGAAAAAGCTGATTACAGAATTACAAGTAACAAGTTGGGTTGTAAAAGTTATATAGTTTTCTTTTTTGAAAATATTTTATTTTGTTAAACGGTAACTTCGGTGTACTTGCAGGGAATTAATTGTGATAACGTTACAATGTATCTATAATTAATGAAAGATATTTTATTATCTATTGTAAATGATGATGATATTGTAGATTGAAGTTATTACTTAATGCAGTCAAATATTTTTGGAGAAGAGAACATTGCGACATACATTTGAGAATTTAAATTGCGACGAAAGAACCCTAATAAGTTCTACCAAAATGGCGGTAGAATCTCAGTATCTTAAATTTGTATATTTTATTCGTTCGTGAAAGATTTAGCTGACTCCAATGATTTATTTATACGTGTATATTTAATTAAAAGTTTCTTATAGCGATTGCTTAGCAAATTGTTACTATTATTAAGGTATTTTATTGCGGATTTCTTGTTATACTCTATTATTTATAAAAATGTGCTGCAACGATTTGTTGAACTCTATTTATTGTCACTATATCGAACAAAATCCTGTGTAAGAAAGAATAATAATTTTGTTGATTTTCACTGATGTTATTGTTTAACCCTTTACAGGTTACTACCAAGTATATTTAGTTTCATGATAAAATTTGATAAAACTGTTCAACATTTATGATAAGACAAAGATACGAATCTCTATGTGCTAACACATATTGCAGCTCTATATTGCAACTAATATTTTCAGATCATACAGAGGTATATCGTCAACATGTTAAATAACATTACATCCTTGCATCCATGTCTGCTTTCGCACATACATACTGTACATCTGTTTATATAATTTCCATTGAAACATCTGACAATTCTTTCGCTCTGTCGATGAAGTTACATCACCGTATGTACATACAGATGGCATGGAACGCTTTCGAAACTATATCGCAGTCTCGACGTGGGTGAATCGGCCTGCAGCGATGCTCTGCATGCACTTTCGTCGCTTTTTTGTTCTCCCTCGAACAGGTTGCATAGCCGAAACTGTAACGTGATGCAAGAACGAGAGCGTCGGCAGGCGAAAATTGTTAAGCTCTGGCACTCGTTGTTTGATCGCGGACGAATTTGGCCGTGAGCGTGTCCGTGAGGCTAGCCACGGCGATCGGCACGCTGATTCCTCTGCCCAGAATGGGCGTGAAGATCGATTTTCTCTTTTTCATGATTTACTGCCGCGATTTCGTGCACCAACGCGTCCTAAGATTTTAATCGACTGGACACTGGCACCGCTTCTGCTCGATTCGTTCTCGCGCATCACCGCCGGCCAAAAATAACATCCGTTTTGCCGCAAACTGGATGAAACCCCTCGTTCGAGACAAGCGTCCTAAGTTTCGTACTCATCGCGACAAGCATATTTATGAACTTCCGCTGAACTTTATAAGCAGATTATTCTCTGTTTAATAATTCTTTCTGTATTAAATAAATAATTCTGTGTTTGACGGTACTTTTTGTATTATATTGGTATATTGTTTTATGGATCTGACATCGAAAATAATTTGCCTTGATGTTCATTTAAATTTTGTCTTACAATTTTTACACTAAAATGTATCAATAAAGTGGACTAAAATAGTTGAAATGTCTGTTACGTGGTAGAACATTAGTCATTTTGAGACACGTAACATCAGAAACCTATCATCAAAATTGTGTCAAACAATTATCATTAAATTGTGATAAAAAATTGAGTACATAACAGTATCACGTAACATATCACTTTCATAATAATTCGACTTGAACAATATTCATCAAAGGTTAATAATGAAATGTATTTACAAAATAGAAAATAAAAAAGTGATTAATTCGCGTAATAGGTACTTTTAAATACCAGTCGTCAGTGTCAGTTCCATGATAGAACGTTCGGATGTTACGAGATAATTGTTAGTTGAAAGATGACCCATTTCCTAGTAACTGCAGTGCACGGTTCTTAGCTCGAGGATCAGATAATGTAGAAGAAATGCGGGTTTCGTAGATTGATGGATGATTGATGAAGGCTCACGGCGCCAAAGCACCGCCTACGCGATTTTTATAATTATAAGCCGGGATCCTAATGGTTCATTTATCTACGTAACTCAGCAACGCGAAACGGTGCCTGCGTTAACCAGATTTCGAACCTTTGATGGTAATTAACCGCGGCAATTTCTGATTAATTAAACGATCGTGCGAGATGTTTAATTAGCCTAGATACCGTGTCTGGTACGGATTTGGAATAATAGACGGTATCGTCGGGGTAAATATCGAATTTTAATCAACACCGTGAATTAAAATCCTGAATTTCCCGGTTACTGTAACTTACTCCATAATGATTAATTGCATGTCGAAAGTGGCTCGCGTTAAATTAATTAAATCGCTTCGTCAATTTAATACCACTCTAAATAATCTCCGCGTTAAAATGCAAAATCTTTCATTAATTTAGGAATCCTCTATTATCGAAAGTTAATTTTGCTAATATTAAAATTCACCACCGCGCTCATCCCGTCGGATTCGATTTGCATAACAATTTACCAGGGAAATAAGGGAACCTCGTTGGACAAAATTAAATTATCAAAGTCTACGGGTTCGTCTATCGTGCCACATCGGTCTCTCGTGACTCCGATAATTTCATTAAAATTAATGAACAAATACCTTTTTGTTGGCGGTGCCCTCTCTAATGACACGTTCCTCCCCGTCCCCATTAATACGGCCCTGTGATCAGCGCGATCCAGCTGCCACTTTGTCCAGAAACGAATTTGCGGCCTGGACCAGTGTCTTTTTGCCATTTCGAACTGGTCCTCTCCTTTTTTTTCATTCCACTCGACGAACGAACGAGCCACAGTTCTCTTTGCAAAACGCGCGCATCAAACAGCGTGCACGCGAAGTAACTCGCGGAAGACGTTCCTGAGGACAAGCAATTTGCCCGGCAAAAACAAATCGCATCTTTCAAAAACATACTTGACCGCAGGAAAAAAAGCGTGACCAATCCCGAACGAGCTACAGTTGGTACCGTAGGTGAGTTCTGGGGACATTTAACACCCTCTTTCTTTGACACCCTTCGTCGTCGACGGACGAGTCCTATAAATCATGAGGCAAATCCTACGAGGGTCGAAACAAGGGAAAAAGAGAACTTTTTGTATGAAATTTCGCGATTTTATGAGCTTGTTAGCTTGTTGTCATTTGGGAGGCAGTAAAATTGATAGAGGGGTGTGCTCTAGTTGATAAAGTGCAATTTGTTACGCTTGCGTTGCTACGCAGAATTAAAAGTACAAAGTCTATTCACAAATGTTTGTACAAATTTTGCTTTGTTTTGTTATTGTTTTATTTGGCACATTTGGATGCTGCACGAGAGACTTTAAGGGTGAGATAAAAGAAGATTCTTTGACCGTCTACTTTCTATTGAAGGGAAACATAGGAAGAATCTGGGGAGAACTTGGGGATAGCTTAGAAAGGAGGTTAGGGAGAGTCTAGGATCCAGGGAGAGTTTGGACCCAGGAATTTTGGGGATGACCTACAACTTAAGAGAAGTTACCTAGGGTGAACTTAGAACCTAAGGACATCGGGGAACCTAGAGAGTGGAACCTAGGAAAAGATTATGACAGAATCCACAACCTAGGGGAAGAACCTAGATCAAGATCATAGAAAGAACCTAGACTCCAAATTGTCCCAAATCAAATTACGTATAGTAAGCTGACAAGGTAATAAACTGATCAACTAAAAGAGCTACCAGACTCCCTTTTAAGCACGAATAATGAACTCATTGCAACATAAACCTTCATTTATCTCACCTAACAGGTAACATGAACCACAGTTATCAAGATCATTTAATGATACACAGGATTGTACCTGGGTACTATTTGAGTTTGAATTAAGAAACCAATACGTCCGAAGCAATCAGCATCAAGATTTAATCAATGAGATTTAATGTTGCGAAATCATCATTTGCATCAATACCTTACATTACGTTCATCCAATGGACCTCTGCTTTCCCATAAGCCAGACAAACTCATTGCAGGTAACAGGTTACATTCAAATTCGCTTACGTTCATGATCCCCAAATGAACAAGGCGTAATCGAGTAAGTATTCGGTCACGCGATCGATCCTCCAGACGGAACAAGGTGCAATTTAGCTCGCTTGCAAACAAGCCACCCTGACACCTGCTATCGGAACGCACGCTCTATTCTCATGCAAGGTAGAACCTCTTCAGGTAGCAAAAAAGTCTGTAGCTTTAATTTACGGGCTTCATTGTGGAGTTCCGCCTGAGCCACCAATTCTTCAAGAACCCTACCAGATATTTTTTTAGTCACGCGTTCATTCAGAAATGGAACACATGAAGTTGCGTAAATAAAAAGTACTTCTGGGTGGGAATAGTGTGACTGTTGAAGAGTTAGGTCGGAGAATGAAGGGGCGGTCGAAGGAAGAAATTGTACGGGTGGCAAAATGAGAGCAGCCAGGATCCGATAAACGGCAGTTTCGAGGTATTCTAGACCAACAGGAAGAGAAACGATGATTACACGTGTCTTTTTAACGCAAAAGGCTCGAAAACCAACACCGTAATACGACGGGGTGGTGGACGCCCTGTAATTCACCGGGTCCAGACAGGACCAAGCTTCTCGTGAGACAACCGTTCTGAAAATTGCGATAGTCGCCCTGAAAATAAGGTGAGATTGCTTCGATGTCGGACGTAGCCGCTAACCAACGGGCTCCTCCTGTCCAAGTTATTATTTGTTTTTGCCCTGGGCGACCATCACGGTACTTATCGAGTCACCGCTCGCCTCAGCTGCAACGGTGCGTCACGCCCAATCCTCTTCGAGATGAAACAAGAGCAGATAGAGTCTTGTTGCCAAAAAAATGCGTGGGTGCTGAGAGCGGGTCTACTGCTGATGGAACGTTGTCGAACAACGGAACGGAAGTTCGAAATTTAAATTTTATTGCGTGCACAACTGAACGATGAATTGATGTAGGCATTAAGGAATCTCGGATTCTAAGAATATAGGAACTTTCGGATGCAGGAGGATTCAGAGATGTGATGACATAGGGGTGTGCGGGTGCAAGGATTTGTGGATGCAAAGATTTGTGGGCGCAAGGATATGCGGACGTAGGGATGTGGAGACATAGAGATTTAGAACTTTAGGAATCTGGGACGTTCAGAAATCTGGATATAGTAATATAGGGGTGTACGAATATAGGAACGTAGAGTAATACGAGATTGCAGGAATATGCAACGTAGAGATATTGCGACGTAAGGACTTTTGGACGTGGAAATATCGGAACGTAGATGTATACGAAGCCAAAGGAATATAATAGCGTTTGTAAACCTAGCAAAATCTTCAAATTTTCAAATCTTCCACTTAAAATTCCAAATCACCAAATTTCAACACATTCAGAGTTCTTGCATAATTTTGGAGATCTTACACAATTTCCCACCATTGCTCATTTTACAGCAAGCTTCCCATAATTTCTACATTACCATAAACTTCACACAACCTTGAAAGCAATGCACTCTTCACACTGCTACAAAGCATTCTAAATATCGCCTCCCCTGAACGAAGCGGCGTGACGTCATAAAAATTAATCGGTGCGAAGGATGACTATCGAGGGCCTCGTTTTTTGTTCGCCGTCCACTGAATCGAGCCAAGGGAGACCGTGATTCACCCAAAACGGTCCATCGGTCGACGAAGCTAGAGAAGCGTGCAAAAAAAGCGGTCGAAGGCGCGAATCGAGTAAATTGGCGGGGAAGCGGGTCCAAAGACCGGCTGCAATTTTGGCCCCCGGGGCAGCGGCGCCTCTCGAACGATAATTGATATCACCTGCCATGTAAATATCGGTTATCGGCGTGGCCAGTACCTGTCGGTGGAAAAAGGCCCGCCAAGATGAAAATTACCGAACAACCGGCGGTGAGATAATTACGTGTTGGTTTTAGAAAAGGGGGAAGCACCGGTTAATTCCACACCGCGCAAAACGACGCCCCAGGGGTGATCCCCGCCGTTCCTTCCCGCTCGAATCGGTTCCACAAGAATCGATTCGCCCATTGCGGGGTGCGCAAACAATTTTGCTAGCCAAATTGGACCTTTCGTCTTCTGATGACCGAATTTTTGAGGTTTTGGGACCCTACAGATTCATCCGTGGGAACAGGGTTTTGTGATCTTTTTCAGGATTATTTTCTTTTCAATTTGTTTATATTTGTGTTTGATTCAGAAAGTCATCTATTGGTAATTCCACATTGCAGGCAACTACAACTCTGACATCATTTCATATAACATGACATGTGCTTTCCAAGGAACAATGTTTTCGATCATCTTTCAAATTTGTACGCAGCTTAATATCACCTACATCCATTAACACTTCGAAAGAATGTACCAGGAAGAATATGTTACTAGCAAAAACTAATACACAGTCGTAAGATTAGAAGCAGATTATAATCAACTCCATCTCGCACAGAATTACCTGTCACAAGAGAGCACTAACCACCTAACGTTACACCACACCTTCCACTAAACCAGCGCATAACCTGAACGTTGACACTGAAATAACCACAGTTTCAAAGCAATTCGTTCGAACCAGTTTTCAGCATCATAGTCGAAGGAGATGATCCGAGAGATGCTGAAGAGAATCGGACGTCCCAGGATGATTTGTACCTGGTCGATAAAGGAAAGTGCGTGTTGCGAACGCCTACCGTTTCGTTGGCTCTGTGTGGAACGCCTATTCATAACGTGACTGCCCGGTTAACACCTCGCGATCGTTGGTATCGTCGAGACAGCGCGTATCTCTCAACACCTTCCTTATCGATGCTCCCTTTTACGCTTCTCTAATGACACGTTTCACGATCGCTGCCGGCCAATCGGGATCCTGTTGAAAAAGTAGACCAGGAACGCGCCGTTTGCTTAGCAGCCGGATAGAATCGCTCGACAACCACCGGTTTAGGCGGAAACCTTCTTCAGCGTGAGAAACTCGACTGCTCCTGCGTCTACTGTATACTTACATGCTAAGTTTTCTTCGCCATCGATTTTAGGGCGAAATAGTAGCCCTTGTAAACACTTTTTGTTTTTGGCGGTGCTCGGAGATTTTCGTGTAATTCTCAGGCTGAATATTTCTGACGTTTCATTAGCATCGCTGTTAGCTTCAGGAATGTAAATCAGATTCATGCTCTTAGCATAAGATGAGATTTGATGATATTTTAAAAATGCAGCGATTGTTCAACATAAGTCAACATAAGCAATCACAACAATCATACACGCACGTTAGACCGAGATACAAATATGCTTCCCTGAAGCATACTTGTGGATCTGATCTTGTGGATATATGGTATATTGTCTTATATACCAATATACGATCGAATTTTTTATAAGGAACGAAACAGTGTTCTAGAAATTGAAGCATCCACATTTCGACTTACACGTCCATATGTTTCCCTTGCACAATCGCAATAAAATTAAGAAGCACATAAATCATCAAATTATATCTGCGATAATGAACACGTCCCTTTGAAGATATAAATGTAACGCCGCTCGAGCCACTTCGATTGGCTACAACGATATCTTGAGATCGCAGTTCAAAAAGATGCACTGGTAATTAAACACGCACGATGTAAACTCGTATACCCATCAAGTAATTGAGGAATTCAGTGCTCCATCACTTTCCAGCGCATTTTTCATACTGTCGAAGTACTCACGCTTTCGTTCAAGGTCCCTCCCACCTGCGATTTCCATGGTGGTCACCTTTGCTCTCCGTGTAAATGCATATATATTGCATGGGTTTGCCGCAGTTGAATTCCGCGAGCCAATCAATTTAATTGCAGCTTATCACGTACGCCGGAAAGAAGCACGAGAACCTGCCACAAAGCAGCTGCCCTCCGACCGAGTAGAACGAAAACTCTTCTCTTAACGTTGTTAATTACAGGCTACCGTTCGAGCACTTTCCTTATCGAGCCATCGAATCGCCTGGTTCGACCCAAGTCAAAGGCTGACGTACCAAGCCTTTTCCATCTATTGCGTTGGATCGACGATGAGATCGATGGATCCATCTCCATGGGATCAATAGGGTTGAATACTATGGATCACCGTGACGGGGCTGTTTCTGGGAAAGCGACGAGTCTGTCGAAATTTGCCGTTGCCCTTAATTATGGGTTATATCGCATACGTTGCACTTGCAGGGTTATTAAAACGTCAAACCAGCGCTTTGATGGGGTAATAGAATGGTGATTGTTTCACGATTCTCTAAAAATAGAAACACTCAACGTTTCAGATTATGGTGTGGATATTGGCTCTTTAGTATGTTTGATTTGGGTCTTGTTTTGGGAGAATAGTGGGTTTTGTAATGTTGTGGACTGTTGGTAGTTAGGGAAGATATAAGAACCTTGGATACATTTTGGATGTAAGAATTTGTTGACGTACATAATTACAATATAATCTACAGATGTAAATAAAATATACATATCTGAAAACATTGGAACATACATATAAAAATGTGATTTGGGAACATTAGGAGTCATCAAGTGTGGAGAATATCGAATTCTTAAGTTTGTAAATTTTAAGTTTCCAGACTTCAACCTTGAAATTTCGAGAGTACACTACCTCATTTCCAATTTAAAGAAATATCATCATTCCAGTGTAACCAGTATGATAAGTACTCTCAAACACTCTAAACTTTCTAAACTTTTAAAATTTCCTATCCAATTGTATACGAATCACGTCAATTTGGAAGCTAATCGATTGAACTTCGATGACCCGAAATTTTAATTCTAAAAGGGTAGACCTTGAAGTTCCCCTGATTGCACCCGCAAACAAGTAAAGGCAAACATAATGACAGAGATAACCCGGTGAAAGAGTCTCGGCTAATGAATAACGTCGACCTAACACGAGCCAGAATCGTTTCTTAAAGGATTCATCGACGGCAATACAATGATTTAAGGAGCATAAAACCCAGATCCTTTGTTTAATAGGCGGAGCAGGGAATTGCAAATTCGCCGGCGAATCTTGAAACCCGTTCGCGGTGGAAGTTGTAAATTAAAGTGAAAATCGGCGCGAAAGGGGATCGACACGGGAGGAACGTTAATGTATTCATTGGTTCGTTATGGCGTTGAATTATGTTGGAGCTCGCGTTACGTTACACGGCGAAGTGTCAAAAGTCCTCTTTCAACAAACACGCCTCCACGGTCGACGCGGTTCGTTCCCATAAAAAACAGGGAGAACCGCTATTTATGGCAGCCTAATTAATTCCTATGTATTTTCAGCCACTTCACATGCAAAACACCCCCCTCCGCGCGTGTCTTTATGGCTGTTCATGAGATATAAATGATCCGATAAAATGTTTAAAGCGACGACGAACACCGGGGACCCCGGACCGATACCTTACTGCCACGGAGACGCTATTATTATAGAAAAATAAGAATGTCGTGGACCCACGGGGGACACGTTATGAGCCGACTCTCATGCCTCGACCTCATGAATATTCATAAAACAGGGAAACATTCTTAGAAGCGCATCGAACGATTCGCTGTTTATTTTACGAAACTCCCGGTCCAAGGTGGTGCCCTACCTTCCAGACCGTATCACGATCGTGTAACTTAAAAGGCGAGCCAACCAACCTGACTCCTTATTTTTAATAAACACACGGCCCCGGGTCCAATATCGTTCGCTGTGATATTCAAACCGAACGGCATTAATCAGCCAAAAATTTTCGCGATACTCCCAGGAGCGTGGTCGTTGATTTATTAAACGCGATACTGGGGTCCCTTGCCTGAACAGATTCCTGGTTCTGACTTGGAATTTGCGCATTTTTAAAAGATCAGGACGGTGGGAATCAGGACTCCTAAACAGTTACACTCATTGACAATATTATTGATATGAAATTCTACTGCAAGGCACTTTTTATATTTTTAAGAACAGAAAGTACTTTTGAGCAAGTGTACTCGATGCCACTTTTATGTTTATTACATAATAATCGTTAAACGACGCGAAATGAAATAATTCTTATTGTTGGTAAATTTGAAGAATTGTAGGAAATATGTACAAATTATTTTTCTGTCTGTAGAATCCACAGACATGTAAGGTTGATAAATTCCTGAGCTTCTTCGTATAAGGTCATTAAATAATAAGAATGAATGAAATTTGTGCACGCATGAGACGTTGAAATGCACCAGCAGATGCATAGGTTATAATTTATTGCAATGTCCATAGTATAATTTGACATGCTAAGAACGCATAAACTCCGCAATTGCATGCAGAAATAGGTGTATTAAGGATAATTTAACATTGGCGTTTGAGAGCAAACAAGTTAGCTCCACTTTCAAAACCCGGAGCAGACCGAAGGAAGAAAATGTGAAATTGTTTAACGGAGCGTTAAGGAGGACCGGTGCTCTTTAATCTGTCGGCGAACTTAAACTCATTAAATGTGCGTGTGCAAAACCACGAAACGGATGCAGGATTCGTTCGTCTGCTGACCGTGGATGGAACGCGATCGTGGATCCTTATTATTTCACGTTGGCTAAGGTCCGATAGGTACGTATGCGGGCTTACCTCACCGTGGGAAGCGGCGTACGCCGTTGGAAATGCTAATTTCATGCGATTCCTTCGAGCAGCCGCTCCTACACTGCGCAGGGAAACGTGATTACGCAATAAAACTGGCAATAATTGTGAGAACGTTTCCCATTTCATCGCGTATGCGCATGCTACGCACCGAATGCGTGACACTCCGCCATCAGCATCCAATGTAATCTTAATTTCTGGCAGGTGATCGCGTAGAGGACGACGCGATTTAAGCGCTGCGCGTCGCGAACGTACTACCCCCTTTTCTAATTTACAGAATGAATCGCGATGTCCTTTGGGATGCTCACGCAGCATGAAAGTTGAGGGAAATTATCTTTCGTCGCTGCAGTTTGTGTAAATTTTCAGGCAGAAGTGCAATTTGTTAACTGGGTTTCGGAATTTATTCCATCAAGTAATTGCGAACACGAGAGAAGAGGATTATGAATATTACCGATGCAGAATGTTGGCGCTAAAATGGTTGTCGACGTTACGCGTGAAGTTTTGAGCTGTGTATCTACGGGAAAATTTACTGAGTGAAATACGAATTTGTAGCATCTGTACATTATGCATAAGGAATTAAGTAGATTGAATATTTAATTAACATTACTGCTATTTATTATTTACGTTTGGACAGACGAAGGGAAGCCATCTTGAGAATATGGTGTACCTAACCTCGCATGCAACATTGAAATATAACTTACTAAAATAATGCAAACCAAGTTTATTCAGTTTATTACTTATTAATTAAGTGAAGCGTAATTGCACGAAGAAACTTATTGCTGCAATGATAAATTTGTAGTTTCGATTCTGATCGAATTAAAACATAGTAATATCGTTATACCAGCAAATTCTTACGCATATTATTTCACCTGACCGAATGTTTTTAACGTTAGGTGAAAGTTCGGGGCATAATAAGTATAATTTCGTCGTTATTGACCATGTCGAATTGCAGCCAAGATCAATAATTTGCAATATCGAGATACGGTTTATAATGAGCGTTGCATAAGGGTTATTTGCATTCTCCTAACCCAAATACTGTTGTTCGCAACAATCGAAAGACAAATTGTTTAAAAAGAATCATCTCGGTTCGAGGCAATCAGAAAATCCATCAAAAATCAATCAAGGAAATCAATGATTACTATTATTACTTTTCTGCTGACTCCGTTGATAGCAGGATGGAATTGTTGGCCATTCTATAACTCAAATTAGGATCGATCACGAAACATCGTACATGTACACATACACAGAATAAATTCAATCTTACATCTTTCGCGAAAGAAAAGCATTCGGAAATGATCGAAGCATCTCGTGTGTTAAAAGAAAATACGATGTTCCAAAAAAGGAACATGAACCTTGATGGTTATTTTCCAGAAAAAGATCAGCGATAAACGTCAGAAGATTTGCAGTTTTCAAAATGGAGCCACGAGCAAATCTCTTTCATGGTGCATCGATGTTTGGAAAACGTAATGACCAACAGCACGATTCTTTTGTACTTTAAAATATCCCATTGAGAAATTCATGGCCATTGTGTTTCTTTAAACCATGAGAACAATACGCCGCGTTCTTATGATCTTTGGTGGCCACTTGGTGACCACATCGCTTCTCTCCTAATGCTGACATTGTACTTTAAAACTTACAGAAACGCTTCTTACATTTTATTTTATTTATTAAGTAAAATTCAGTGTTCAAACAATATTCATAAAACTTCATTCATAGGAGTATTTATAAATTTTTAATGCAAGGGAACATTTTAACAAATACATACTCTTTATACGCTAAAACTGATATAACATACCCTTTCCGTTTATAGTGAGTGCTAAGAGTTTAGATTCTATATGACGCACCTGGTGCGTCACTTTGGGGTGCAGAACTGCGTACCAGAAATGCAATTTCAAACAAAAAATTTCTTTCTGTAACTAGTAAGAGTTAAGTATATTCTGTATGACGCATCTGGTGCGTCACTTTCGGCTGCACAGAACTGCCAGAAACGCAACTTGAAACAAGAAAATATTTCTGTAATTGCTAAGAGTTAAGTTTTGTATGACGCACCTGGTGTGTCCCTCTACAGTATATTGAGCTGTATTTCATAAATGCAGCTTCAAAGAAAATTCAACAAAAATTCAGTGTCATAGTCGATGAGAGTTTGACGCACGTGATGCGTCATGAGGTTTGATATTGAACTAAGGCCAAAAAATGGAAGATGGAGCAACAAATTGTTACTTTGTTAGCCCCCTCGTTTCACGTTTCAGTTTATAGCCGAGCAGCAAGGGTGATAGCGATCGTTAGCAAGAAATTCGTTTAATTAAAGTGGCTAGGATTCCTCAGGGGTTAACGGGGTCATCGGTGGCCACACGGGTCCCTTCGAACAAGGAAAGAGAGCGTTGTTTCTATTCGATCGGAGAACTGGTTCTACCATTGGAAGAGGCGAGCGTACGCCGCGCGTGCCACTCGCGTGTGTCACGTGTCCCGAGAGTGCAGGTAACAGGTAAGCGGCGAGGCTGAGACCCGCGGATAAATACGCTCGGCGTCTTCGGCGCGGAGACGCTCGTAAATCCGGCATGCACTGCAAATTATTGCGAAATTAACGACGCTGCGCCGGCACACGTGTTGCGATTAAACGTGCTAGCCGCTTGGAAAAATGAACGCTCTCGATTATACCTTCGATCGTGGCCGGTTCGAGATAACCTGGCTACCTCCGCATGTAACAGTCTCTTTTTATCCTGCTTCTCGAACCGCTACCGCGTTCTATTTGCACGCGTGCTTCGTCATTTTAGCCTCATCATTTGTTGTTCAACCCTTTATGCCACATGCAAATCGCTTCGACTACAAAATCATAGAAGTCGATATTTGTCGTAACGTGTAACGAAAACGAACATGTTTTTCCTAGGTATCTTTAGTCGATGTAGCAATCATTGTGTTCAAATTTGGTGCTGATGAAATAAATTTTGATAGCGATGATGTATATAGGTATGGATCCTTCTGCGTCTCTCTGTAGATATAATCGTAGCAGTTATTAATAGGTTCATACAAAAGTAATTATATGTCTCGATATCAGAAACTGTGTTACTAATTTCGAATCGAGTTTTGACAGTATGCGAAATATCGGTAGATAATTTGATAAAGAACAAATTTCTTGTTACTAAAGATCAAATACGTTCTCATTTTAATGAATGGATTCAGATTAATCGAAGGGAAACCAGGATGCAAGCCTCGAGTTCTCCAATCGAGTTATCTGATGATCGTTTAATTGACGCCGCGAGAAAGTGTTAATTCAAAGGTGTTAAACAGATGTCCGATCGATATGCATCTTTAATTTCGTTTCAACTCGACCGTAATTGGCTCGATGAGATAAAAGCCGACTGTTTGCTCTGTTAATATCGATAGTTGCTATTGTAACGGTATCGTATCTGATAAGGAGCGCGGTTATTCGCGTTTCGATCACGTAGCCGCGTTAAGTATCTCCGTTCGTCGTGACCGTTTCCTTCGGTTCTTGCTAATCAAATCGTTTTATCGATAGAAAGTGTCAAGTAAGAGGTAGGAGAAAGTCACGTATCGGTTTTATGCCTCGAAGAATGCGAACCATGGATCCAGCCGTTCGTTCCTTGTATTTCCGCACGCCCACAACCAACGCGAATCTGAGACGCGGACAGCTTAACCTTTCCCGCTTTTCAAAAAGGTATACTAAGCGAAATGTCATGCACGGATGGTTCTAGGAGATACTCCATGTGGTTTATTATTTTAGACGAAGAATGAAAATTGTTCGATTTATAGAAAATTGCAGCTACGTTGCCGATCTTCGATCTTTGTGATTTTGAACATATCGAAAGTTTTGAGTTCCATAACTATGGCAACTTTCATTTTTATGCTTCGGAATTTTGGATTTTTGCGACTTTCAGACTTCGAACTTTGGAGTTCAATATTTGAGTACTTGCAAGTTTAGGACATTTGAATTTTTGGGTATTTGGGGATTTGGAACTTCGGGGGGTTCGAGACTTTGAAACTTTGAGAATTTGACACTTTTGGAATTTTAAGAATTTGGGACTTTGGGAATTTGAAAAGTTCATACATCATGTCTTTAGAATTCTAGAACTTTGGGAACTTTGAGACTTTAAGATTTTTGAACCTTATTAACTTTGAGACTTGAAGAATTTTATACTTTAGAAACTGAAACTATGAGAGTGAAATTGTATTACTTTGAATCAAAATATTAAAGTACAAGAAAAACGATAAATTGATGGAGCTCATAATAATCAGGATTGGACCGTCCGATAATGTTTGAAATATTGCAAATGAAGGTGTATCGATTTGCAAGCTATCAATTCCCACTTTAATTATCGGGAAATCGATTCTCGTTAGGACGATTTGTCGGCCCCGCTAAATACGCGTCCCGTATAAATTATTCGTCGAAGAACACCGTACGCCTTCCGTTTCGTTCGTCCATTCGTGGCGTTTCTAATTGTGCTGTATGCATAGCTTTAATTAAGGACTCGGTCACGTATATCGCGTTTGATGAATAGTCCCGACGGCAAAGGTCCTGGACCTGTGGCATCGATTCATCTCTGGCAGCCAACCATCTTGAAATAACCATTAATTTCAAGCTTCCGGCCGAAAGTTGCAATTACACGAATTATCGAATCTCGAAGGTCAAATTTTGATCGAGGTCATCACCTTCCATTACCGGAATATCGCCTTAGCTTACTTTCACGACTCTTTTATATCGATCCTTGCAGACATGATTACCGTAGATGTTCATCAACGTACGATCTCATTCGTATCGATTATTTACTATCTTCCCCTTTTCTTATTGGAACAGATTGCGTACGAAAAAGTGTAGTAACAAAACATGTAATTATCGATGTTTCACGGGGAACAATTTCTCAGTTCGAAAATTTGCAAAAACATTATGTACTTCTACATTACCAAGCTACCAACCTCTAAAACTCGAAACTTTGACATTACTGAATTAAAAAAGTCAACTTTTAAAGTCGAATATTTCATAAGAAATTGTAGGAATAAGAAAAATTGATGCAATATCTAGTGTAATAAATATTGCCAAACGCAGTAGTGCCAGTGCGGTTTACCCTACCGGTTATTTCTGAATTGACCAACTTTCCCAATTACACAGGCTGAAAATAAAGTAGGTAGGTTGTATCGTAACGTTGAGGAATTCCCACGAGTAAAGTGTACGCACGAGTTCGAAAGTAAAAGAGGGAAAAACGAAAAGGGAAGGTAACGCAGCGCGGTTGGACGAGGGGTGTTTTTTCGCATCAGAATTCATGCCCCGTGATTAATCGAGATTACACGTCGCCAGGGGTAATCCTTAATGCGGCTGGCAAACACGTGGGTGTGCGCGACCCAGTTCCAACGGTGTATCGGTAATTTAAGATCGATAAACCTCGATCTATCGTTGCTATCCGGTTACCGGTCGTTGGATTAAAAAGTATATAGCCATTCACGGTAATCCCTTCTTGCCCGGGAAATAATACGGAATCGATGGAACACGAGAGCCTCGATCGAATATTAGGTTTCCTCGAATCGGTCCGAATACGTGTGCTTGATATTCGATGAAAAAAGTGGATTAAAAATATTATGTTCCGCGATATTATACCGTTGCGCATCGCATCGGTCCCCGATACGACCTGTCCCGGACTTTTACCGGCAATCTTCTTCCTTAACGCCGCGGATCCGGCGACGGTTTAGTCCGAAAATCCTCTTTGCGAGCTTTTTCACGGTTTTACGTTTCATAAACACGACGGTGTGTCCGGAGAACACGATCGAGCAAGAGGGGGCAGAGACAGGGCCAGACAGAATGCAGAACGCCGAGAAACGAACGGCTTATCATATTTTCGTGCCTACGGGACAAATCCCTAAATCTTGTTTACAAGCAAATTCCACAATACCGGCTATAAGGGATTTAATGCGACTCGTGGCCGATCTTCGCGAAAGCCTCCTTTAAAGTGTAATTTACTACGAAAGGATTATTCTCCGGCCAGGAACGGACACGGGAACCGCCTTTTGTCGCGGGACGTCTGCCAAACTCGTTCTTTACTGGTCCACAAAAGCGCGAATTATTTGGATGCTATGTATCGATCCTGCTACCCAAGCTTTATGGACGGTACACGCAGATCGGATCTCTCTGATGTTTGGTACACGGACGGTCTGTTGGTCCGGGAATTTTGTTTACTGGACGAGAACCTGGTAAACATGATCCGTGTTACGGAATTTCGTCATCTCTCTTGGGTATCGCTTCTGAAAATAGTAATACTACGTTGTACCTCGAGTCTAAGCACAGATTAAGATATTTGAAACAGAAAAATAACTTTAGAGTTAACAAACTTTAATTATATCATCACCATCCATATGATACTATAATTGAACAGATACACAAGCTTCTTGTATTACACAATTTCAATTTCTTGCAACCTAAGTTTCAAAACAAAATACCAATATCTCTCTATTCATTGTGAGCCTCATCTGAAGTGTAATTAAACTGTAATTAAAAATCTAACTTGTCTAATTACTTGCTAACTCCGTCTCGTAATTAAAAATTGATTAATAAAGGTTTCTTTGTTACCTGTAATATTAAAGAGTGTAAAATGTATCTGTTCTACGCTGACCGTCTAAAACAAAGCTGAATTTGAAATTAAAATCGGTCCGACGATAAAGAGCGCAAAAAATACTGATGGTTCGGAAGGGAATCGCATCAAGCGTATCGGATTTGAATAAAATTTGCACGAAAAGCTTGCAACGCGTCAGCTGAAACAGAACCGATATACGTCGGAGACGAGGCGGAATCTATTTTGCGATAAATCGAGTTGCCTTTAACGTGGGCTGAGATTGCTCGATCCCGACTGAGAGATGGCACCCCCTTTTTCTGTTCCCAGCGGGGTGTATTCTGGCCAGCGAAGCGTCTCCTAACAGGATTACTATGACGCGATTGTATACGCGTCAAGGAAATAGAGCGGCATTGTGGATCCCGACGACTCAGATTGGATGCCGGCCAGACTGAAAATTAGGAATGCCGGCCCTTTCAGTCCTTGTATGTTAAATATTTCTTATGCCACCATTCGTCGCGAGACATCTGCTCCTCCTGAACTGCGAGAGATGTAGATTATGTAACCGTTTGTAAAGAATATTCTTTCAGACGGATCTATTGTCCGTGAAAATAAAGAACCTCGGAAAAAGAAAATGGCCGGAAAGGGATTTCTTACTCTACATTAACCCATTAGAATCTGCACAGTGATTAAGTTTACATTTCAAGTACCGAACACAATTTTAATATTAAAATCCTATCGAATTCAGTAAAAATTATTTAGGAAATTTTTGAATATTTTATGTACTGCAAAATGAAGGGACGAAAATCCATACTTAAATAACTAAGTAAGTTATCTGTATTCTTACAGTTATTGCAAGTGATGTAAATTTCTTACCTCGAAAATCCTAAATCCTGCAAAATTCACCCTTCGTTCGTTCACTATTAACAGCACCTATAAACGAATGGCAAGCAGCCACGATGCAACGCCTAAAACGCGTTAAGGGATCTCAGAATAATTTTCTCATTTCTCTCGTTGACTTAGGCAATTTATTCTTTCAATCCGGACTGTTCCTTTTCCGGTGCACGACGACAGCCGATCCTCGTGCCATCGAAACGAGACAAGCTGCATTTCAACGCCCACCAACCGCTTAAAAGGAACACGCCTGACTTAGTCGCGTCCGAAAAAGCTTGTGATAAAGCTGACACGATTTTTCAGTCCTACCGCACGTTGATAGGGGATGATAGCCGTGGGACGAGCGATGGAACGTGTCCGACGTTGTTCAAGATTGCAGACATCAACCACCCCATTTGTCGCGATCACCCTGCGCTCATTTATTAACAAGGGTTGAAGACGTCTGCGAGTTATAAATACACCGGAAATTGCCAGACGTTCATCCGCGTTCTCGACACCTTTTTATGGATCCAAGTTAATGGGGGTGGCGGTTTTGTTGTTCACCCTCGAGATTTATGACGGGCCTATGGTGGCCTGGCTAGGGTTGAACGACCATGTGGTATGAAATTTAACTAGATTGGTTTTGGGAAACAGGTGTTTAAATGAAAGGGAAAACTGCGTTGGATAATTTGAAATATGTTTGGACCTTCAGATTTAATGAAACTAATGTTTGATTCCCCTCTCAAAAATTACTTTACACTTCTAGTTCCCGAATGTTGAAAACATTGATATTTGCAGTAGGTCTGGGTATTTTCTGTTTAATAAATACCTCGTACAACTCAGTCAGTAATCCTAAGCAAGTGTAATCGCATCTTTTTTCACCTGGAGAATAGTACACCTTGTGACATATGTACGTTCGAGAACTTATAAACATACTTTTCTGGAGGGCCACAAATATTTTCCGAAGAGAAGCCTAGGCAAACATATTTTTCGCGGGACTCAAACGGCGTAAACAGTATCAGGAAATTTAACGAGGCGTGTGGCGACGTTGGGACGCCTTATTAGACCGGATTTCAAGTTTTCCTTGACGGCGTGTGACTCCGCCACCCACGCATTCAATCCTGCGTACATATCCACACTCTTCGATCCTCTGGCCACGTTTCTCTTCGTTTGTTACACAATGTCACGGTATGAGGTCCAAGATGTTCCTATTCACAATAGGGAAAGACGCGCCACGGAGAAAGAAATCCTGGACGGCTTGCTAACCGTGATCCCATCGATTCACGGTTCACTTAGTTCGAGCCTTCGTTCGACATTTGTCGTACAACTTACTCCAATGTTGTTACACAACAATTCGGAGTTCACGATACGCGAACCACCCGTGGATATGCGTTTTGTGGACATTCGGCTTCCCTGCCATTCATTTGCACTGGGGGTGGAGGTTCTAATGGCCGTGTAGCATCTGTGGACGTATTATACTGTTATTAACAAGACATGGGATGTAGACATAAAAATTATATCTTTGTCCTGCTGAACTATTGATAGTTTCATACTAGTTCTCATAGTTTGATTAATAATTCTGTTTCGTCGCAACGAGTCTACCGTTTTCTGCTAAAACATCTGCTTCATGAATAACTTACATTCGATTACACTCAATGAACAATTGTTATTTCATGTCAAGAAATATGTAAAATTTTTACTGTCAAACCCTTTTGCAGTTATACCATTATAATTATATAAATTAATAATTCAAAATGAATCAATAAGCTAAAATTCAGTAAAACAGATGAAAGCTGCGTTTGACTTTCGAGTAACATTAACGAACGTTCATGAAAACGTGCAATGTTCTATAAACACGGATGGAGGAAATGAGGTAATTAAGCTGATAAATACACGCGGATAGAGCGGAGGATGTTTGACAATTGTGAAAACAGTAGCCAGCTGCGTCAACGAGATTTCAGCAATCAAATTTCGATGATCATCAATCATTTCCCGTTTTTCCACGCAGAAGTAAAGTGTGGATCATTAAGAACTCCACCCTTGATGAATTTAACACGCGCTACAGGTCTGTTTTTACAGAACATCCTAAAGAAACATCTCGTGGCTACTTCCTGAGACGATTAATCAATCTCCTACATTGAGGAAATCCTTGTTTGATTTTCACGTTTTTTCTGAAACGTCGAAAGCAACACTTGTCTCGAAAAAACTTTGAACTATTTTACACGTACCAGGGAATGTTCTCGAGAAAGAGTTGTTGTCGCAGAGACAGAGTTACTGTATTATTATTAATAATCCGTAAGAATCTACTTTTAATATGATTGAAAATAAAATTATTGTTTCGTAGGAGCTTCAATGTGTTAATCATCATTCATGAAATAGAAATCTCTATGATTTATAAAAATTGTACTGTTTAATAGTATACTTACTGTAATAGTATAATTATAGTGCTCAAAGGAAATAATTAATCTAATATCGCAAAATTTTCTCTGAGGTCAATATATCAGAATGAGTCAAAACAGAAACACCGTAACATTCAATAAATTTATGCACTATCCAGAGGACGTTGGAGGGTTTGAGGCAACGAACGACACCAGATCACAATTTCCATTCCGAAAACGCCCTCTCCTGTGGGAGCCAGAACAGGGCCACGTGCAGTCACACGGCAATAACTCTAAAATTTGAATGCGCCAGGCATCGGGGTAGTCTACCCCGAAGGCAACGATGGTAATAGGTGCTCAACCCTTGCATCAACACCCACACACGGCAGACGACGGTGTGTTCGGTCCACTCCGCCACCACGTCGTAAATAAAACGAAAATTGTTGACCGGTGCCTCTCGGCTTGGTTTTTAAGCGTTAAACAAAGGGCCACGGCTCGATGTCGGTCGTCGTATCTTTGATCTCTGTTTGCCAACGCATGCATCACCCGCCAGATAATCGGGAATAATTATTTGTTAGATAAATACGATCTCAGACGTCGATAGGAAGCCGAAATTTATGATGGACCACTTGTACCGTTTGTAAATGACGTAGAGAACCAACCCGACTATGAATCGCGCCCGATGCTCGCATACAGAGTGTTGGGCCCTTCATCGCGTGTGCACGCTTTGATTTTGGGTATTAACGCTTACCCGTGCACTCGGGGCCAGTCTGCTTCGAATTGTTTATGGCACCACGGTACCGAGTAATTTGAAATTCTAATTAATCCGCGCCTCGTTAATGACCGTTCTGGGAGGCCTTGGAAAGCTAAGAAGCTGAATACTCGATGGTGGCAACAGGAGGTTATGTTTGATCTTCGTTTTAATTCCGGAAAACTGCCGTGTTGGGTTCGTGTGGTATTTAATTATGCAATTCCCATGCAAGCAGATCTAGGTTTATTGGTGATAAAAGGAGCAAACGAGCTTTCGAAAGAATTATAACGATCATAATGTTTTTGTACGAGTTCAGAAATAGTACGCACAACGTTTCTGACGATCGCAAAAAGTGTTTGAAATAAAAGTTAGGTAGTTAATCGGCTACAAATTGCGATACATAAAAATACCGAATGTTCGATAAAAGACATTTAAAGTATCGTGCACGTTTGATTTCATAAGGTAGCTGATTGCAGGTCTTGAAATTTAATAGAACTTACGGGAGGGACGTATAAAATAATAATTACATTTATCGTTACGATAATATCTCACCTATATCTCATTAATAAAGAAAAGTACATCATAAGAAAATTTCAAACGTTCCTTATCTTCATCTGCAATTTAAATTCCACGGACCCTTGTAGCCTCTAAAACACCAAACTTCACATGGAACACAAAAACGAGTTTCATTCAAAAATAAAATTTGCTGTAGCATGTTCTCTGGCAAAGCATCGGATTACACATTCCCAAGCAGTATCTCAACCACCGTAGATCTGCTCTTTCCACATCGATCTAAAACACGATCCTGAGAACCAATTACGAGCAACATTCTTAATTACATCGTTTCCATAAACCCAGACAAGTCGGGTATAAAGTCTACACGAACGGAGCCGGCGTTCAAAGAGTGTGGGACGTGATGGGCAAGTCTGGTGCCCGTCGATGACCTTATGGCTAGTCGCGTGCATATCTTATACTGTTGCGTGAAACGGGAACGGCCATACTCCATTTTTGGGTGCTTGGAAACTTGGAAAGTTGTAGAGGAAATTTAGAAATATGGGAGATTCATGTTTTCAAATCTTCATGTTTTAGAATTTTTAAGTGTAGGGTGATTGGGAATTTGGGGGTTAACAAATTTGGGAGTATTGGATTTGGTAATTTTTGGGATTTGATAATTTAGAGATTTGGGCATTTAGCGATTCGGAAGCTTAGGAATTGGGGTGTAGGAATTCGGGAGCGTAGGAATTCGGAAATTTAGGAATATGGCAATGTGGAAATTCGGAAATTTAGAAATTTGGGAGTGTAGAAATTCGGAAATTTTGAATTTTGAAGCTTAGGAATTTGGGGGTGTAGGAATTCGGAAGAATAGAAATTCGGGAGTGTAGGAATTCGGAAATTTAGGAATATGGCAATGTGGAAATTCGGAAATTTAGAAATTCGGAAATTTAGAATTTCGGAAGCTTAGGAATTCGGGGGTGTAGGAATTCGGAAGAATAGAAATTCGGGAGTGTAGAAATTCGGAAATTTAGGAATTTGGGAGTATAGAAATTCGGAAAATTAGAAATTCGGCAACTTAGTAATTCAGAACCAAAAATTTCAGAATATGTAAATTCAAAAAATCCCAATTTTAACATCAAGAAATAGACTGTCTATCAGTGTCCATCAGCGCTGTAGGCAACCGAAGAGTTGCGTGTCGAAGCCTGACGCTTGCGTAACGACATGCTAACCTTCGATCGGCACCCTCTCGATAATCGGTGGCTCACCGTAGGATCTCTTAGATCTTCGTAGCTTTCACGTGGTGCAATCAAGCGTCTGGATCGCGTGCATCGATGCAGCCAGGATATTTACGCGCGTCCTTACGATCAAGCGCGGATCCGCTCCCGTGCACGTTATGAAATGTAAATTGTGTAACACGCACGAGGATGCGTCTTTCTCACGGCTCGACTAGCTTACGTTCGTGAATTATTGCGCGTTCGGATCTTTGGCTCGATGTCCGGTGTCTTAATTAACTCCTCAATGTATACGTTACTTGCCACCAGTTTCATACCTTCTAATCGAGAACGATGGTTAACCGGACATCTCCGAGATGGAGAGAGTTTTTCTCGAAGGGTATCGATACGCTTCACCGATCGAGACTGTGAGAACGGAAGGGTCAATCGACTTCCTTATAGTGCTCACACGCGAATATGGTAAAATAAGATGGTGAGTCATGCTGTATGAACATGTACGTTCGTTCTTGAACAGATTTCTGCTTCATTAGCAATTTTATATATTCCTTCAAAGGTTGTTTACCTCTATTTGATATATTTCTGTGCGAAGATATTTTGTACAGATACCTGTGAAGAGAAAGGTAATATGTCTAAGTAAGTGGATTTCCTTATGATGATCTGCGAAAAATGCGGAAGTGGGTCATACGGATCTAAATTTATTCTTGAAGAGATTGCTGTACATCAATGTATATGTATTCTCTTAGACGAGAAGATTCCACGTATAACTTCATTTGGTGTACGTGAGATTTGTGCGAAGGCACTTTGTATAATATTACGATAAGGATGAAGACAAATGTAGTGTGCCTGAGTGCGAAATATGTACTGTACTCCAGTATGATGCTGTGTGAACAGGGAGAAAGAAGAAAGTGGATCATATTGCATCGAGCTATGTTCTTTTATTCTTGAAGAGATTACATTTAGTACTTCATTTACGTGTACCTATGTATACCCACTCAGATGTGAGGTTACAGATTTGGATTTTATGTGCAAATATAACTTCATTTTAAATTTATTATATAAGATCAACTGATCATTAGAAACATGTCAAATCATTTAACTAAACTAAATTTTAGTCAATTAAACTTGATTGAACAGAAGTAAATTGACCTCCGCAATAGTCGAATTCGCAGTGCACAGAGCGAGGGAAAGAAGAAAAAGTCGGCAGCGTTTTACGAGGTGAAAAAACAATCCAAGCTCGAATCGTCGAAGTTTCACGCGTCGGGGCCGGTGCACCGTATCGTACATCAACGTCTCGCAAAAGGTGGGCGGACGTCGCGTCAGCGTCTGACGCCCCGCGAAATTGAATCTAAGGGTCGAGAGAGTCTGGCGTTCCTCCCTGAAGCCACGTTCGCTGCAGGGAGGTCGCAAATCATCACCTCGCCGCGTTTACAACGTTAGATAGCCCAAGATTACGGTCGTTCGACTTCAAGCCCTGTGAACAGGACCAGGAATTTCATGCTGTCTCTCTCTCTTATTGCACGTAGCGGCTTTCGCGAAACCGATTTGCCGTACACTTAGCCGGGTAACCTCTGCCGCGAGAGACAATGCTATACTGCTCTTTTGCCTGTCTTCGTGGCCGTAATTTATCTGCCGGCGAGGACTAATGAGCCGGTGATTACAGGGACCGTGCCGGAGGAACTTCTTGAGCGCGCGTACACGCTCGCGTCTGTCCTCGCCGCGTATTATCGCGCGAAACACCCACGCGACTGGAACTTCATTCGCTCATTGTTTCTCCCGACTGTTCGGCTTGATTGAGTGCTTAACGGTGACAGGGGTCTGGCGTGCTGACATCATTGAAACGCTACGCCGGTAATGTAAGTCGGTATGTGATGCGAGACGAGTCGTACGACTCCTCTGCTGGATCTCCGGGAACATGGTTTCAGGGGATTGCGAGTTTTGTTCGGGATTAGGGTGCTCGCTGGAGATGACACCGGGATCAGGTTGGATCTAGAGAATGGGGATTGCATCAGCAAGTTCGGTCCAATTTGTATGAAGATTCGTGTAACGCTTATTGGCGACGGTGAGATACTGCTGGGTCGATGAAGTGTGATCTTTGTGTGGCATCAGTCTTGTCAGGGTAGTTCCCTCAAAAACTAGTTTATATATTTTATATTGACATATGAACATGGATATCATTGATGTAGTTTTTAACGAATAGTAGTAGAAAATAGGACATTTCAATTGAGAAGTAATATAATTGCATTACATTAATAGTTCTTGTTCAGATTTATAGCCATGTGTATTATGATAATACACGTTCATGATCCAATAATGATCATCAACGAATACGATTGACTTTCGTTATATGTATCTCTGAATTTGAATATATTTCAACAGAGATATATTTCTGCTTGTGTTTTTTGTAAGTTTTAATATATTTTATCATTACGTGAAGATTGTAATGGTTTTAAGTCGAAGATATTAATTGTGGAGGTGAAAGGTCGAAACGAACTGATTATCGAACTCGCGAACTGTTATCGTAAAATGATGTGCACTTATTTCTTTATCATCATAAGAACAGATATACTTTACACAATCTGTACAATATTAAGATAAATATTACAAATACTAGTAGGAAATATGTCTTACTATATAACATGTGTATTATACAATGTAAAATATGTGTAACTTTGATGCAAGATATGGCATTATAAATAAATATAAAAAATTAATGCAAGAACATAAATAGAATTCCGCGTAATAGTACTCTGCGCGCTGAAGTTTAAAGTTGGACTTCAATATGCAACTCAGCTTTAAAAAATCTACATTTTTTTAGGATTACTTTTCTTAAATTTTGTAATGTATATAGACACAAAAATGCAAAATAAAAAAATATGGCCCATGAGGGGATCGAACCCGCGACCTTCGCGTTATTAGCACGACGCTCTAACCAACTGAGCTAATGGGCCGGTTCTAGAGAGTAGCAATTACAGTTATTTCAATGATAATACACCTTGTATATCTATTTTTAAATAAATTGCCAGATACCTCCATATGTTGTGTACACTATAATCAAATAGGTACTGTAATATTTCGAATTCAAAAAGTCAGGAAAATACCGTAAGAGCGTGATAATATGAAATAACTTCGATAATCTAAAAATACTACGTCTAGTCCGTGACATGTTTTCACGTTCACAGTCAGAACAAGATTGCCTTCTCGGCAAAACGTTGGCTGTGAGGACACGTCACCACGGCCCTTAACGACTATTCATTGCCCTTTTGGCCTCAAAGGACTTTCCCTCGCAACCGTGAAAGCGTCTTGACAAAACGCACATGGCCCACCATGGCCATTTACACAGACTTTTCTAAACACTGAGTATCACGAATTAATTACAAAAGGTGTAGTACAATGTAGAATCCAGAAGCAGAACAATTGACTTGCTATTTCAAAATTAAAAAGTTCTTCATAACCAAAATATACATTTTGAGTAAACTTTTCAAAATTTATAAGTATAAAAATAAATCAAAATGCCTGCCGAACAGCCGATTGATATGTTAAATAATACCCTGAAAGAGATCGTCTTTCGAACAAATAACATTCAAAGGTTCAAGCGATTGGCACAACAGACTCGTTTCAATTATCGAGAAGTTGAAGGTTATACCTTTTTCATACAGTGCGCTTAATCACTTTTGCGTAATTTATTCATATTTTGCAGCTTTGTCTATTATTCATCGCAAATGCATCGAGACACTGGGTCCCATGAATAGATTAAAGTTTCGAGATATTTTTCATTCCGGCCTTGACTTCACGGAAAATATCCGTCACATATTGATCGACAGAATATTCTCTGTATTTGACAAACGCAATGCTTTGATGGTAATTATATTATTGGAAAAAATGATGAAAGAAAGGAGTTATTCATACATAATCTTTTAGATACATCTTGATCAGTGGATCGAAGGTATGTCGACCATTCTTCGTGGGGATTTGGACGAAAAAATACGTTTTGCTTATCAGGTATTTGTTCGTTATTTTTCTATAATTTAGCCTAACCACTTTTTAAGTTTTCTGTATCCTAATTTTTAACGAAAATGATTCAAATAAATTCATAATAGATTTATAAATGTTCATTTATGAATGAAATTAATGAAAATCATGAATTCGCAGACGTATGACTATATGGGGACTCAGAGACTGAAAAAGGATCAGATATTTCCAATGATGCGTGGATGTCTAATAAAATTGCAAAACGATGAGAATCCTGATGAAGCTGTTAAAGTATAACTATCCTAGTTTTCTTACAAAGTTATTTTATAAAAAATCAATAAATATTCACAAATACGCTTCAATTTCTTAACCTAATTTCACGAAAGAGATGAGTTCTATATCAAAATTCCATCAGAATCGTTTGAAATGTTTTCTTGTCAGCAGTTCTAAAATGTTCATCAAAATATTTCAGGACTTGATAGACCTGTTAATCAGAAAGATGGACGTGGACCGTGATGGTGCCATTTCCAAAGAGGACTTCCAAACAGCGGTAACGGAACGAAATCCACTTCTCCTGGAATGCTTTGGTCCTGTTTTCCCAAGTGCAGAAGCTCGTCATGTCTTTTTGAGCACTTTCACCGATGACCTAGGCAGATTCTGATAACCCAACAAGAGTACAAACACTTGGTTTAATTCGACGCTCGACGAACACCTCGTCACAAGGGGAACTCTTGTCGAAAGCCAGAAGCACTCTTCTGGTTGCAAATGGAGGAGGAAAATGTGCCAAATCAGTCAGAAGAGATCCGGCCCGGGTACGCGAACGCTCCACTAAGTTTTCGAGGTTGCCGATGAACCTGAGGAGCATTCCTTACGATTCATCGAACGAGAAAGATTGACTTGCTTCTCCTTACCAAACAATCGCTAATGGACCGCGATAATACCGCCTCCTAATCGCATCAGATGCAATCGGTGATGTAATCGTGGCAGGGACCGATCAAATTGCTCAATTGAACTCTCTGAACGCAATTTGTGTTTGTTCGAGCTACTCTTCCCTCTATTCTTGTTCGGATTAGAAAATTCGCTGGATATCTTGCAATATGCGTTTCCAAACCTCTATATGAAGACTTTGTACTTTCAAAATTTTATGTAGACTTCGTATTTTCAAAAGTATCGTATAAAGGCTTAACGCTAATCACCGAACTGCGTTATGTTCAATCATAGAATATGAAAAATTTATACATCGGTTTCTACATGTATATGAAGTGTATACCATCTGAAAAATAGTCTATTGGTTGTTATAATTTTTGAAGTACCCCTTTCCAGGTATCGAAAGGTTGGCCGCGTAACAGGATAAGCTTAATCATCCCTCGGTTTGGTAACCGATGTTGCGGCCACATTTCAGTCCGTTCCAGTATGTCCCGAACACACCTTAATCCAGCCCTATTTCATCCCGATTAATAGAGACGGTTAGCTGGATGCAACCATCGGTGCAAACACATCTCTCCCATCGAGTACAGAGCAAACAGGGGTCCGCGCAAAAGCCGCGATTCCAGTCGCGTTTCGGCACTGGTGGATGTGTTACAAAAAAACATAATGAATGTTTGAGGATGTTGGGGTCGAACGAATGGCCCGATCCGCATCTCAAGCAGCTATAACAACAAATTAAACGAGAAAATCTCGAGGCTTTCGTCGAAACGTCCACCCTGGCCAGGAGGCTCGAGCCACAATGCGTGGGCGATACACACGTATAAGAACGAGTAACACCAACACTCACGTCACCGGGCCAAGTCCTCGTTCTTTCTTTCACTGAGAGAAGGTGGAACGATATTCTGTAAAGAGTATAATAACGTGCGTATGAAAGGGCAGATCCTTTGTGGGTAGCCGACCGTGTCTTGAAAGGATCCACCAGGATCTGCCGTGGCATGGAAGAAGAAGACGAGGGAGCTGGAGGTGGAGGATCGTCGAGATCGAGAGTTAGGGCACCAGCTGAGAAAACATGCCCGTGGTGTGTCGACAGCGAAATGTTCGTATTTGTGTCTGTGCTGGATGCGGTACATGTCTGAAAGGGGGCAGATAGCGGTAGTCCAGGATGTTCGTAAATTTGTTGATCGTACAAGCAATACGACCATGTGCTGTCTTCTCAGGGGTTGGCGAATATGTTTCTAACCTAGGACACCTTGCTGTTGCGACGAGGGAAGGGTATACGAAAGAAATTAGGGGTAGAGGATTCAATTTTATTATGTCACGAAAACGGTGTGTAAGTCTTCAAGGTTTGGTGCTGCTTTTGTTACAACAAAATAGAAAGGAACGCAATTAGTTCATCTTCGTTGACCATAAATTAAAAATATATGTAGATCATAGTAGGGCCAAGGTTTATCTTGGACATTTTTATTACACAGGTATCTTTATAAAAAATCTATGTATGAATATATATGGAATCTATAATGTATAGTATCCAACCACAAATAAAATAGCAATTATTGAAATACGATTGCCCAAAACTGCTGATCAGAAGCACCGATAGAAAGAAGTACACATAAATTCTGATCAGACTCGGTTACGCGGAATCGTCGTGATTTGGACGAAACGTGATGAGACACGAACCGATTCGATTTGCGTGGCCCACGCCCACGCATCAAAGGTGCCGGCATCTTGGTCCACGCCAAAGGATTACCGAAATACCCTGCGAGCCTTTTTCTTCGACGATAAATCCAGTCTGGTAATTCGTCGAGGGGCGCGATTCACGTGAAATCCAATGCGTAGATCGCATTCACGCGTACGTGTGCACGCATGGGAGCATAAAGAAGATGAAAAGGCGAGGATGGAGGTGAAATAAAAAAACATCGTGCTTGTTGATCGCGCAACGCGTGACCCTTGGCCTTATAACACGAGTGAAACGTGCCGTTTATAGGGACATCGGTATTCGATTCGGACTTAAACCTTTTCATTATAGATCAATGAATCGCAATGGGAGTATTACAGCTAAAGTACCTAAAAAATGGAGTGTTATTTTCATCCAACGAAGCTCAGACAGGAGATTAAATGCGGAGGAAATTACAGTTAAATGATCGGTGTTTTTCATCGTTTTGTTGATAATAAAGGCCGTTTTACTGTTGAAGGTCATTTATGCACATGTAGCTATGCAATCATATACTCGAGTGAATTTTAAATACGATTTCTACCATCACATTACAGCAAACTCGTTTGTAATTTTTTAAAACTCGTGAACTTAATCTTTCAACCTACTATCGCTTCAGGATTAAAATCGCCGCATTGCTTTCATTTACCCTCTTTTATATTTCCCGCGAGCTGAATTATAAGCAGCTGCGATCGAACGGTAACACGTTTAAAATCACTCTACTCTCTCTCACTCGAGTTCCGACCAAACGCGCGATTATAAATCTTTCGAATGAACCCGTACCACACCTATCTCAACATTTCCAAACCCTCCGACCGCATTCAACTAAAATTCCACCCAATTAATCGATTACAACGTTCAATCAACTCCGGAATCATCGCTGAACCCTTTACCACAGTTTATCCACATCGCACACGATCCAAAGCGCAATGGAAGCATTTCAACCATGACAATCTAGTTTCCACTTCTCCCTGAAATTCCTGTCGCTCTCGGTATGCGTTTAATCGCGTCCATCGGGCGTTAATCACCGGCTCGCTGAACACCTACGCAACGATCTGGTAAAACGATAAATCAATCATCTAAAAATTTATTATTACTGGAATTCGCGTTGACGGGGCGTGGAGGAACAACGTTCAAACACGGTCGGCACGGTTGAAAGGTCGAACGATAAATTTAACCCTTTCGCTACTATGAGTACGTGTAGTTAGTTGGCGGGAATATGTTAGGGGGCAGTATGGGGAGCGTAATCGTTGAAATATTGGAAGTTGGAGATATTGGAAATTGAGGATGTGAAGATTTGTGGATATGGGAATTTGGGAATATGAGAATTTGGAGATGTGGGATTTTGGGGATGAGAATTTGATAATTTGGCTTGGGAAGTTGGGCAGTTAGTAATTTGAGGTTTTTCGAATGTGAAGAATTTTAGAGCTTGGAAATTTAGGATCTTGGAGATTTGCGAATTTGGGGAGATCAATTTCGGGAATTCGAGAACATAGGATCGTGAAAACTTTGGAACTTAGAAATTCCTTAATTTAGAGTTACGGAAATTGACTTAAGAAATTTGTAAATTTGGGGATGTAAAATCATCAATGCGACATTCAATATTCGATAAATACACCTCTTAACAATCAATCCCATTGAACACATCATCATCCTTCAGCATCCATTCCTTCTACGAACGTTATTGCCTTACGCTAATGTAGTGCAACAAACTACAGAGTGTAGATCGTAGAACGTTCGTTTGCACATGTCGATAAAGCTCTTTGACACCGAAAACAGTATCTACTATCCCCATCGTAATACTTATTTACCCATACACCAGTAGAAACAAACCACGCTCGTATTTCCGTCAGACCGGACGGTAGTCGCAATAATTCTTACTCCGATGCCCGTACGTGGAAACTGACATGGTACCAAGAAAACGGGGCTAGTCCGAGCACGCGATAAATCAGCGGATTCGTTAGCGGAATCTTCCTGAATCCATTTGTCCAGCAGCCGTGTCAGGCCAGATCCTGCTGTTTCGACAAGATGGTGTCGTGTTCGAACGGGTGACCTCATGCTGCTACATGTTTGTCGTCCCTTCTCTCTGGATTTCGCCGCTGAACCAACCGTTCGCGAAACGCCTGCTATTTACGCGCATCTGCACGCTTCATTGAACATTCCGCGCGCGCGAAACATTGTGCAAGCAGGCTAGATAGACCAGAACGAACCCCCATCGATATTTATGGCTTTAAGCCTGTCACTGTGTTCGTGACACGGTATAGTGAGAACACGATAGTTAACCCTAAGCTAACCTAACTTTAACTCATCCTACTTACCATACATTTCTTTCTTCTTTTCACACAATTTCGCTGATATCGGATACTGAAGTTTGATATACTCACTGTTTGCATTGTTAGAACTAAGTTTTTGATCATTTAGTGGAATGAAGGATATTCCTAGTCTAACTAATCTTTGAGTTTAATTACCTTGGAAGGATAATTTGATTTGTTCCAAGAGTTCCTTAAGTTAGATTATGTGACTTCTATGTTTGTGGGTTCAGAATTATTAAATATTATCTTCACATTGTGAAGAACAGAGGTAGGTGAAATTTTCTGTAAATTGACTCAGTGAGTATCCTCGACAGCATACATATGTACAAACTCTACTTCAAAACAAATGAACCCCAAAATTATCAGAAAGCTAACACATTATTAAAAGAAATGTATACGTTATTAATGAGGTAAAATCTTCGTCAAAGGACGTAAACCTAAAAATGCAGAGGAGTCTGTTGAACTTGAGACGACGGCTAATCTATAATCATCGTTTCTAAGATCTCGACGAAACGGCTGTCCAACTCGGAACAGAAGACAAGTTCCCAAGTTTCGTGCGGCATCAAGTTAATTAGCTCGGCAAAACGTTACGAAGGGGACGTCAAGGCGAGACGTTAGGATCTCTGAAAGGCACGTAGGGCAACGCCCGCGAGTTGCCACGCGACTAGACAGATTTCCAAGCGAGAAGAAGCGGGAACGTCCGTCTCGAGTGGGCAAAGGTATACGCGTCGTGACGGACGGCCACATTAAATCATCCCGTGGCTCTCCAGCTGTTTGTTTCTCCACGAGCCGGATTCAATTTTCTTCTGGACGTCTCACGGATCGGGACGACGACCAAAATTCGCTACGTGGATGCTCGCATTCCGTTCAGCCCCGTTCTGATCGAAATTACAGGGGATTTATCGTGGCGCAAAAAGTGAGATATTCGCTTAATGCCGGGAATAAATTCGTGTTCGTGAAAAAAACAGTTAGCCCGGCACGTTCGTGATCGGTCGATCGCATTTCAGGGATCAATTTGGAAGACCACCTTTTGGACGCGTAACGCGGTAAAAGCAATTTCAAACGGAATAACTGAACTTCAGTTGGCGATGATTCAATTGTACCCTTTGCAACTCTGTTTCAAGATGCAATCTCCGACAGTGCAGGACTGGAGGGCTTAATGGAAATCGGGGTCAACAAGCTTTCTCGTAGAGGACGGTTTCCGCTTTGATAGATCTGAAAGTATCCGACGTGTATATACACTTTTATGTAATACATTTGTAGTTGATAGAACCGTCAAAACGTCGTATACGACTTCAAATTATTTTACAATGAATTTTCTGTTGGTGAAGAACGAAGAACGTTGTGCTTAAAAATTTGACTTTGGTAGATTAATAGTCACCTTTCTATCGAATTATCCGCTGTCACTTGTAATTAAACACATTGAATTTTATTTAGCAATAATGATTAATCATTCGATGTTTCTAAGAAATTCCAACCGCAGATCCCTACAAATAAGGAAAAGACTTTACATAGCTCCTGATCAATAAATTAACAAATACAATGGACATTTTCCTCCAACCATCAAACTCTGAATTCACATCCAATCATGCATATGGTGCCAGAAAAGCAAACCTGCAATGCAGAAAACACATGCATCGATTCCCAGCGAGTCCCTTCTCCCTAATTAATTATCCGCAACGAATAAGCAACAGCAGTGTATCGGTATGCGTTTCATCAAGATAGCCCCGTTGGTTTTCTTCAATGTATTTATCAAATCCGACCGTTCGCACAAAGGAAGATTAATAAGGGGTCGAATCAAAGGCGTGTAAAAAGTGGACGACCGATATCTCGTGGTCTTATTGAATGTTCGCCCTTGAAATCCGATTGCAAGATAGCCGGTCAATTAATGGACGAAAGAAGGACGCGAGATCCGCGTTGATAAAGGTCCGGCCATTTCTACCGACGAAACGTCGAGACGGCCAGCGAGATAATAGCAGCACGGTCCAAGATCGGCCCATCGCCATAAACTATCCGAAGGTGTCGAGTTTGTCACGGTCATGCGAGACCGAGTTTTCAAAACAGGATTAGGCGTCCTTCTGATCTCACTGCCGTATCTGTTCGCCAGCGAAACGTGCATCGTCCATTTTTCAGCGACGTCCTTACTCTCCTCCTCTGTCTTTTTCTTCCTCTTCCTCGTCGTTTTTTTTACTACCACGCTTCGCAGCCGTGGGTAACCGGAGGGATTATCCACATCCGGTCACTTCTGTCTAATTTTTTTCCTCTCTCCCCCGTCCGAGACGTGCAAGGATATCGAGAGCTGTTCATTCATTCATCGTTTCGAGATGCCTTCAATGGCTTTTCGCATTGTTCGTTAGGGGAACTAGTCAGAGATCGTAAGGACGATCTGATTCAATACCGGACGATTCCCTTTTCTATGCACCGTTCTTATTCTGTGCGTTTTTTTACTCTCTTTGAGAACAGCCCTTGGTTTCTTGCACGATGCGCTTTTCCGCGAAACGATTCTACACGGAGGATGATGCTGGGACTACAGGAAGTTGCAGTGATTTTAAGAACGATGGGTTGCTAGCTGATTTAGGATGGGGCCTGTTAAATATATTATCTTCAGACTTTTTAAACTTTTACATTTTGGAATTTTCAACATTTGGGACTTCAATTTATATAAGAAATTGACTGTTCAATAATCTACCAAAGACCAATCTGTTACTTCTGTAACCTTCTGTATAATCTGATTTACTTTAAATATTGTCTATTGAATTTCTGCTCAACTACCTATTACTGAAATTCTCGAGAACTATTCAGAACCTCGGTGTTTACACTAAATTTACAAGACAAAACTTTGTATAGAATCATTCGTATACGTATAATGATTCCTTATATAATACCCATCATTTCCGCTCATTTCAGTAACGCGAATGGAAGCTACTCGATTATTTAAAATATCAACGATATCGGCTCTCACATTTTTAACGATGAATAAAACTCTCGACCACCTCTGCGCTTTTCCATGCGAACGGTGAAATCAAATTTTAATTTATTCCCCGTTGGAATTCAACGAGCTCCCCCTGCACCGATGTCAACTCGTTTTTCCTCATTTCACCGAGCGTAATCGGATGCTAGCAGGATGGCTCATTATCCTGTCAGGATACCCGCCGGGAAAATGACAGGTTTCCACGAAGTAGGTCGCGCAGTCGACATGAAATTTAAAATACGATGGGATTAGCATAACGGCGGGGATAGAGGGAATCATTTTGACTCGTCGAAAGATATGACTGACTCTTTTTTTTCGTTTCTCTACTTTAAATCCTGGCTCATATGAACCAGCTGGTTTTGATAGACCTGGCAGCATCTCGCTTCGACAGCTTTCGGGCATAAAGCAAGAAAGATACGTGTAGTTTGTTACTAAGAAAACGGTGATTGCGTCGTTATACGCTTACGAGGAAAATTTGCATAGCGAAGCAGCTCCTAACGTGATAAGGAAAGAATTTCAATAAGTTGCAAGGTATTTTTACGGAAACGTTGCCTCGAAAATATCCGGTGGTTTCAACTAAATTTTTCATAAATTATACGCGGTTGAGATAAGTGGAAGCAGATACATTTGCTTTGATGCCAAGTCGAAAGTTTCAGAGAATGTCGGCATGAACTTCGAAACGTTTTAAACACTGTATTTAAATGTACCATCACCAAATAAATTACTGGAGGTAAAATATTTAAATTGCTATTCCACTCACTTCACAGTAAAAATGATATTACACCACTGCATTTTACAATATCAGCATATGAATTCATGTATCGCTTAAAAATATTAATAAAACTCCTGTCAACGTTTAAGTTAGACAATGGTTAAATGTTCATAATTTCATCTTTCGTTGTTACTTTAATTTTACAATGAAGTATCTCTCAACAAATAACGAAATAATATAAAGAACCATAATTTCTGACGTAACAGCGACATTTTAGTTTGATGTGTGGTGGTGCCCTCTGGGCAGAGTTCTGCGTCATCTTCTTTATTAAACTTGATCCCATTCATAGTTCTCGTGGTGCTTATAATTTCCACATAAAAATGCTTCTTAATTGTTCCCACGGGATCGCTTACTCAAAAGCCAACGTTCTCGTTGTAACACACCGTGGTGGCCACCTGTGTTTTCACCTCCGCAATAGTCTGTTGGCCATTTACGATAAAGTACCCCGGGAAACCGAGTTTATCCATCAAGTTGACGTGCGCCATTCTTCACGCTAAATACCAGAAGTACGTTTGTTCTTTTCTTCGTATGCTAGCTAGCCTTGGATCCGGGATGAAGCTGTAGGTATATTAATCGAGGTTGAACCTGGTGATAATTATTTAAGGGCTCTGACATCGGTTAACGACGACACGACTACCGGATTGAAACTCCTGCTCACCTTTGTAAACTATGTATCTGGCTTCTGGTTGCGCGCTGCGTGAACAAATTTCTGCTTCGAAGTGAACGTAATAGTGAGTGGATTATCGCTAATGCTTTGCGCGAAGCGTGAAAGTGAATGAGCTACCTCCACGTTTAACAGTTTTGCTTTCTTTCAGAGGTTGATGCTCAACATTTATATAATTACAAAATTTTCAAGGTTTCTCTTACAAAAACACCTGTAACTAATACATCTCTCAGTAGAGTTACCAAACTTGTATGTAGTGTTCATTAAAGTGGGTGAAGTCTTTTCGAAGTTATGGAATGTTTCTTGAATATATTAGAGAAACGGAACAGTATACGTAATGAATGGTAGTATTAGTTTCAAAAGTCTAGAAACCAGTTGATCTTATTTTCGTCCTGTCTGCTCCATATTGATGGACCGGTAGAAGACTAATAGTGTTTTAAGAGTTTCAGGTGTCCTTAAAACTTGATCACAACAGAAGTCCAGGTCGGAAGTATCAGCAAACTCGTTTGTGGCATCAAAGAACTGCTTTCAGAGTAATATCCCTTTCAGTACGACCCATTTACGTACCACCATGATCGAGCCGTAAGAATTCCATTTCACCCACCCTTCGCCACTTTCTCAGCAGAGTGGCCCTAATTGGCTTGACCCCGCAGCTGACCACCGTGCAGATGCAACCGTTTGAATTTGGATCCGACGCAAGGCGACAACGAGGATCGTAGGAAAGCATAATTTTTCACTTTAACGACCGATGACCATCGTCGTTCCTTTCGCCGAGTGAATAAGAGACAGCTCACCCTTTGAATCCTCTTTTCTTGCGATGGTCACACCTCCTCGCTCGCTGCTCCTCCTTTGCACGTCGCACGTACGAGCCCACTAATGATCCGACAGATTTGCATATCAATCGCGATTTACCAACCTCCTTTTTGCGTTATGGGCCCCGTAATGGCTTTTCGTTGCGAACACGGCTCGATCTCGCTTTCACCGTATTTGACAGGGCAATATGGAACGATACGGCGTGCGACGGGGTGCCACTATTTTTGGTCGTAACTGTACTTTGTCAAGTCTTCCTGTATGGGCGATGAATAATATGGCGAGCTTCGGATGGACGTTCGCAGTTTCGTTATTATCGTGGCGTGGGAAGATATGGACCTACTGAGTACTCTTCTGACGTGGAAAATATTTCTTCAAGCGCCAAGCTACTTTTTCGAATCCTTCAACGCCATCGTGCTTCTCGAGATTTCCTTTTCAACGTTAACCCGATCGGAAAAGTTCATTATGGGTTCTTTCAGCTACATATTAACTTACGTAGTTTAACGTATGGAACGAATATTAAAAATCATCACTCAGATCCTCGTTGCATGCTAGGCATATGCATATTTCTTCTGTAAAAAATTTCAAGAACATTTCGTGCGTTATTAAACAAAATAACGAATCCTGCAATTAAGAAAAATAAAGACTCCCAGTGGTTGAGTTTATTTATAAATTATACAAATGAACGAATAAGTAAATGATTCCGTAATACTTTGAATTGGATATCGTGTACATTTACAGAGGAACAGTATCGAGTTGGCAGGAAGCTCCAGCGAAACGACGAAGGAAGTTTCAAAAGTTTAGACGAATAGATCCTGCCTCTGCAGGGAGGCGTCAGGATGTCATTTACCTCGAATAACTACACGACAGATGTCGCATCGTTAGCGAACCATTATACGAGTGTCGTCACGCGTCTCAAAACATGGATTTCCATGTATCCAGGAGAATTCACGAGCCTACGGTGCCGACAATGGAATCACGTCGTTTGCAAATATTCTTGTAAAGCTATTGTCATCGTCGGCGTCGATTCTAATACGCCAGGGACAATCGAATCAAAAAGGTTCTGCCAGCGAAATCTGTCCGGAACAAACCGACGTTCGCGGAACAAACCGCCCTTGCAAGTTTAATATTCAATGCGTATTTTGAAAATATTTTCTATACCGTGTCATCGATGCCTTTTCAATTACGTTCCTGTGTTTGTGCCGCGATGTGATTTTTCAATTTTTCAACTTTTGGGGTCTTGGGAATATAGGAGCCACAAACTATTCAAATTTGGAACTTTAGATTTAATTTTAGGAAATTTGGAAATTTGGAAGCTTGGGACTTTGGGGTTTTAGAGAGTTTGTAAGTTTAGGAGCTTGGAGTTTTGGGATTTCAGGAGATTTCTAAGTTTAGAAGCCTGGGACTTTGGAATTTTAAGGTGTTTGTAAGTTTGGGACTTTGGGGTCTTAGAAAGTTTGAAAGCTTGGAACTACGAGTTTTAGGAAATTTGGAAGTATGGAAGTTTGTGACAATGGAACTTTAAGGATCTGGAACATTTGGACTTCACGATTTAGTTGTGGAACGTTGATACTTTGGGAATTCGGAATTTCCCAATTATAGAATCTAGGAAATCTGAGAATTCACAGTCTTGCAACATAGAAACTTTGAAACTCTGAAATTTTCAAACTACAGTCGACACTTCCAAATTTAATTTCTGAACATTGCCTCAGAAAAACATGTTATTACACCCAAATCAGTCGCAAAAAGTGGTCGTATAATGCAGCCTATAAAAATCCGCAGAGCATGTCGTAGAAAATAAACAAGTACACTCAGCTCCAAATGGCGTTGATTGTGCATTAACTTCTGACCCCGTTTAACCCAGAGCTAACGGAAACGATCGATAATGATTAGGGGTGCGGGCAAAGTGTACACTGTACACGTTACCGGATATCGTGTATACGTGGGCAGATATTCATCGAAGATCGATAACATGAAAATATCTTGATATTCTCGGTGAATCTTCGGCAACTTTACCAAAGCAACCGGTGCATCGTGGCTTTAGGCGATTCGTAGCACGCGAATTACTTGATTACAACACAAGATCTACTGATCTATCGAATGGTTTTTCTTTAATACTCATTATCGTTGCTGATTCAGCGCTGATCATAGTTTTATCGTGAATTATGAGCGGATCAATATCCGGCTAACGATGATTCGCTGACAGGTGCGTGCTTAGAGTTTCAGTATAGCTCCAAGGAGTGTAATGCGAGAGTTCATGGGATATTTGTGCCTGCTTGAAAAGGATCAATCTTTCGTTACCGATCCTGTGATCAAGACTCATCTAGTTTGCATACTCAGCTGCAATGGATTTATGTACTCTGGGCTAAAGTACTTGTAGACTTGCCTGCTTATAGATACTAAAGGTATCGAATTAAAATCCTGATGATTTTTATCGAGTTCCTCAAGGCCAAATTAAGGATGTAGAAAAGTTTAAATGAAAAATTTAGAAGTAATATTATTTCTGTCTGGTGTATGCAAAATTCTATGATGCAGTGAATCGACTAAATTGACTTTTAGCTCTTCTCTATATTTTTACAGTGAAATTACAATGCAAAGTCTATTTCGGTATTTTCGTTGCTTCTATATATCTCCGGTACCATAATAATGTAATAGGTTAATAATATATAATATCTCCGAATGCGCAAAATTTATGAGTACATTAAAGATTAATAAAAATTGAGTATCTCATTCAACGTTAACGACCACGATACACGACATGGTCAACTTTCACAGCTTCGATATTATTGCATACAAAGTGTGCCCGTATTCACCCCAGATATTTTAATAGATTTGCATCGTGTTTTAGCCAAGGGGAAAATTACCGGTTTCGGTAAAACGGTCTTCAGCTTACCATCACCCGATACGCGCTAAATATGGTGCATTGTGATGCAGGTGTTTTGCATCCTTCGAGCGCTTTTCCCAATCAAAAATTTGATTAAAACCGACGCTCGCGAATAATGTCATTTTAAGAGTGTTGGTATCCAACAACGAAGAGGAAGGTTTTCTCCTCGTAAAACGCGCGATATCGTGTAATTACAGCAATAATATTCTCGATACGGCGAATTCCGCTACGACTTTCTAGTACCCACGCGAAAGTATGGCTCCAAACAGTGCGTCCATTCAGGTTGCCGGCTATTTTTCGTCCAAGAACGGCAGGATGCGGTTTCCCGGGATTGCAGTCGACTGCAATTACTTGCAGCCTGGCCGGTAAGTCGAGGCGGGACGACCCCTAACCTCTGGATAATGTCTGCTGCTACGGAGGCTGCTGGTAATCACGTATCCTATCGTATCGTGCAATACCGAAAGGGAGAAAGGGAACGAAGGAATGCGGAGAAGAGGAATCGACGATAGGGAGGAAATGAAATTGTCGTGGGGTCTGCGAGAATGATCGGGGTCGAACAGGGATCGAAGGAAGCGAGGAAGCTGAGACAGTTGAAGAATGGGACTAGCATGGATACGGTAATCCTGTACCCCAGAGGATTTAACTAATTTCCTTACCTTAAGTATAAGAAATGAAAATTACGTCGCGAGCTACTTTACCATTATTAGAAATTACCAGGAATTATAAATTTAGAACATTAGCTCAGATCTAGCTCCTAGATCTTCGGATTAACTTCATGAATTTTTTGGAATATTTACGCAGAGACGTAACAGCGTTTCGACGAAATGTCGTCATAAAACAGCTGCAGTATTCGAAAACGTGCAGGTAAACAGCATCCCCGTATTGAAGAAGGAGAAAGGTTAGCGCAAGCCATAAGTTTGCAATTTTCATTTCCCATTCCTCGCGTAGTTTTCTTTTCGAGATCATTGGCCACAGCTTTGCGTCCTCTTTCCGCTATATTGAGCAATGTTCTGCGCCGAAGACACCGGTCCCCGAATCGCCATTCAACTATTTCATAAATAACCATTATTGTCCCGTTTAGCGGAGCGACCCTTTGAAACGGAGATCATAATTTCGAGGCTGGATGAATCATGGTGGGCCAAAAATATGTCGTGCCCTCTCGTCGCGCCATTGTACGCCGATTCGAGGGAAGATTTTTTGAGAGAAAAAAAATTGAAGCCATCGACAAATCTCGAGACGAAGGAGCGTGAAGAATCGGACAACTGCTTTCGTTTCGAAACAACTTTAGTGCATTCTTCCCTCGATGATGCTTGGACTGCTAAGCGCACACGTGTCGTTCGTAAAATCGGGCAACTCGACGTTGCGATTAAATTTATTCGACGTGCACGTCAACGCGGATCGTTGTCGTTGAATGACGACCACGGTTGATAACGCGTGCGGCTTCGAACCACGGCTGTCGACAACGAATGTCCATAGCGCGACACCGCGAAACGGCAATGAGGAAGTCGTCTGACCTGGCACACCATTCGCATAAGTTCGCACAGGCGTAAATTTACGCCTGACCCGGTTGGAAGAGGCAAGAATCGCGAATGACTGAGGTGCGAAACCGCAGATGGCTACTTTTTCATCCTTTCCATAGATGGCTGACCATAAACGTCGATGGCCAATCCGGTAGGACTTTGCCATTTTGTTCGGTTACTTCACTGCAACGTAGAAGAACTTGGGGATCACATATGTATTTGCTCAAACACTTAAATTTCTTGTTTCCCCACACTTCCTGTTCTTAAATTTGTCAAACTTTTAAGTCTATAATTTTTTAATTTCCATGTCCTAACATTGTGAAGTCCTCTTTGCAATAGGTCCTTAAATTGCCAAAAGACATTTTTTCACAACTAGTGTAGCACATCAACACTTTTGTAAATCTAGGAGATCACACCCATTTTAGGACCTTCTTAAGACATACAACTCAAGAACTGTGTATTATTATAAATTTGAAATAAAGATTGTTAAGAAAATATTTAGTTGGGAGCAACTGTGAATGAAATAGAATGCAAGTATGTCATTACCTCGTTCTCACATAAAAGTTTGTATCGAAAAAGTTTATCGAGTACGGTTTTCGTTGTAAAAGTTGGAGTACGACCACGTGCTACTTGGTCGGAAATGTTCGCAGCCAGAAGCGAAGGAAAAAAGGGAATGTATATCAGCGTTCGAAAATTATTCACCGGTGGCAGACAATGAATTACAAGGCGCGGTGCCGTGAGATCGATCCTGCCCTTTCTCGCTGCAAACCGATCGTTACGATCGAACTGGAACACGATCGACTTTCGCGAGTCGAACGATATCGTATATCGTAATTAAGCGTTATCATTACAACGCAATGCGAAACACTTCGGAGTTCCGTTTCGAACTCGATATTGTTGTTAACCCCTTAAACGTTATGATTCGACACGGCGTGTACTAGATTGCCAATTACATTCGCTATCATTTTGCTTACTTTGCTTCGAAATTGCTCAAACTCTATGGTTGAAAGACACGAACGGGCACGTTAACATATATCTTATAAACAATATTTTAATAAAATGTTGCATAGTATGAAATAGGTAAAATCTTATATTTTTAACAATAATATTTCAGGAAAACCAGTGGAGAAAACTAGACTGAAATTCGAGAGATTTGCATAAATATTGCATAAATGTACACACTGCTTAACATATTGTATAAGTCGTGTTAAAAATAATGAAATAACTACAGTACAGATAATTTGTATATAAAAGGACAATAATTCGATCATGAATACATAAAGTGTTCTATCTAGTTATCTCGTTATTAATGATTGTATCATTTGTAAGTAATATAAACTACAATCCTCCAAGAAGAAGTGGTAACATTTTATGAAGAGAATTAATAGAAATGCAAATTTTCTCAAGATTTTACTACCTGATAATATTATTTTCTAAATAGAATGACGTACGAGGAACATAACCTCAAAGTACGTTCAATCATGTGTTACAACGAGCGTACGTCTTTAAGATAAAAATGTTATAAATAAATGATTGAGGCATAAGTTCGAAGAAAACGAATTGCCGTCGAACGAGTGAGAAATGAAATTGATATATTTGAGGGACGAGGAAGCACGTTGATTTGCCACGAAGTGGATTGATTTATTCTCTTTAATAACCATCGACATGGACGGCGTTCGAAATGCGGCTTATCGATCCCAGATCGAGCACAATTTGCCCGTCGAAATTACAGTCAACGGTTAATTTATTAAACGCGCAAGTACACACGAAATTATTTCAATCAAACCTGGTATTATTTTATGAATTATTCGGGAAATTACAGACCACGGTGCGACGTGCTTTTTAAATACACCCTCGAAAGAGAACACCGTTCTCGAACGATGATAATGATGATGACGGTGATGATCATCATCGCGATCATGATCACCACGATGAGTACGCTTAATTGTACATAGTGCATAATTACGGTAATGACGGAGGTTGTCGTAAAGCTCAATATTCGGATATGTTCCGAAGCGTGTAATGATTTTTCAATCGTTGAAAGTTCATTTGCATGTTACCTAAGACTTTGTCGACAATCATCTTCGTAGAATCTTACATCCACATTATTTGATATAACTAGATTAAGTCATAGCAAGGTGATTGATTGAAAATTTGTAACTTCATGAATTTCATCACGACATGTGAAAGATTGGAATACAGAAAACTATGTAAAGTAAGTTTAAAATGTTGAATTAACAAAACAAATATCTTATTACCAACGAAACCATTAATCCCCTGCGAAACATTAAATATTACCAATATATCATGGTTCAATTATTGAAACATCTCACCCAACAACCAAAGTATCATACACCGATAAATCACAAGTCCACTAAAAAGCCAGCAGCTTACTAACGTGTTAATCGAGGAAATTAATAGACAATCATCCATCAGGTCGATCTACGTTCCCTGAACAATAAAATTGAACCCTGTCGTACATTTCTCCAGGCAACGGTCGACCAACGTATGCACATGTATCAAGTTTTATGCGTTCAATGGTGGCCGACTTTCTTTTACAAGAATCATCTAACTGATTTCGCAGCTACATCGGTCCGTAAAACCGAGGTCAGTCATTGCAATATTGCCTGGCGGCTGAACAACAACGGCCGTATCATCTCGCGCCCTCATTACACCGTTATAAATCATGCCTTCCTCTCATTTTCGTGGTTCGAGGCTGGGTTGGGATCCAGGTACTTGACGTGGAGGGTCATCGGGTCGCCTGGCCAGGTGAAATGTTCGGAATTCGCAAGTGCAACGGTCTGATGAAACGTCGGCTCGTTCGAAATATCGCGAAATAATGCGAATCGTACTTATGGCCGCTCCCAAACGCACCGGAACATTTTTATTGCTTCTACTCGCATATCCAAAACGGGGCATTTAGAGCAATATGCACCATCGTTTAAGTTTTCTAATTTTCTTCTTTTAATCATATGAATAGTTACATTTTATTTGGGAGATAGAATTGTTTACTTCTGTGCAATTTTCAGACAAGTGTTTTCTTCACAGAAAGAGAACGTTTAAATTTTTTGTTGATCTTCCGTTGCGTAATGTGTCATAAAATAATACCTGGTAATTACGTACAAATACTATGTAATCTCAATGTGGATATCAGGAAAATTAAAGCGATCGAAGTACTAAAACCGAATCGCACTGACCCACATGCCAATCAATGCGTTAATGTTCTTTCGGTGCATAAGCACCTTTAAGTTACGTCGTCCGGATGTGGTAATAACGAAAAATCGAAGTTGCATCGAAGTGGGTCGGCTGGATTTACCACCGAATCGTACAGACCGCAGAAATTGCACGGCCATTTATGCGTGGTGTAATAAACCGGGATATCGATGGATATAAATGCCCGATACGAACGGGACGAGTATTTTAATGCATTGCTGACCGATTGAACTATGCTCGATCGGTAATGAGACTCGTGTAACGTTTGCTGGTTGATCAGGATTGTGGTTATTCGTTTGAACTTTCTATTATATGGTATGAGATTGTCCGGGTGATTGCTGCTGGGTTAAAATTAATATCGCGATGGATAGCGCTGTTTAACTTCCATTAACTATCGTGCGATCTACATCTCTAGATTTCTGTGTTCATCGAATCTCCACGTGGGTACGTGTAGATCTCCCAGATCTCTATATTTCTAGATTTCTATGACCCAGATTCTTGTATCCCCAGATCTTTATATTTTTAGATTTCTATGTTCCAGATTTTGATATACCCAGATCTCTGTATTTCTAGATTTCTACATCACCAGATCTATATGTCCAGAATTGTTATGTGGAAACTCTATATGTCTAGATTATTACAATCACAGATCCCTATATTCCCTAATCTGAAATTACTGGATTTCTATATTCTCAGATTCCTGAATCCCCAAACTCCTAGATTCCCAGATTCCTAGATCCCCAGGCTCCTATATCCCAGGATGCCTAGATATCCTCGTATTCCCATATACTGACCTCACATCACCAAATTTCTATATCTTCAAATTTCAAATTTTAATTCCTATAGTCTCAGATCTGAAAATCCTCATAATCCAAGATCCGTGTATCCCTATATTCCAGCATCTCCAGAGCCCTTAAATCCTTGTTAATTTGTATCGCGAACAATGGAACGTAAGGATCTCTATTGGATGTGGCACGAATACTTGCACGTTCACCCGGTTGCAGATTTCAAGGGTGATTTTCTACCCACTCGGCGTAAAAACCTACGAAAGAAATGTTATGAAAGGGAAACTGCAATAGAAGTTCAAAGACCAGAAACAGCCAGCAGCTTCCATTAAACCCACGTGTCCAGCCAGATAAGGTGCACAGGTTGTAAGCTTTTAATCGATGCTGTCCACTTGAAGCTGAATTTACGATACGTGTTTTCGATAAGTACAACGTGCACACACTTAGTAACACGCTTTCACGTAGGTGAAGGATCAAGCAACGACTCGGACAGAGCTTGTACAGGATTTTTACGGGGACTTGTACGTATTAAAATTACACGAATTGGTAGGTGCACCGGTGGCGTGTAGTCGGGAAAGGGCGACATTTTAGCCGCGGTCCAGCGGGAAAATGAATCACAAATTGAATCGTAATGCTCCGTTAGAGAGGCGGATAAAAAACCGTTCGCCGATGTTATCGTGCAACGAAACACGATATAAATTCTCCGTACCCTTTTTCCTCTTGTTCGGAGCAACCGTGAAATCCGGGATTATCTTTGTATTTGTGTACCTGTATCATTGTGGTTCAACTGAGGGGATGATTCTTTGTACAACAAACCAAAATTGCGGAATAAGATTTTTGAAACTTCGTTTTTATCAAAAAACGACTTTATTTTGTACAATATTTATTAGGTACAGTAATTGTAAAATAAGTGTATCTAGTAGGACAGAGGAATCTTTGTACATACAATTATCAACTTAAGTCAATAGCCCAGTTATTTCATAGTCCAATACGTGTACTTGAATTATAAAAATTATTTTTGTTAATAATGAAGGTTCATTTTGTGGAAAAATTGAACAGCTGCGACTGCTTTGTATAGATTGTATTACAGTGGTTAGAATAGCGTGTATCGTATAGAATTTCATGGTGGTAGATAGAAAATCGTGTTCTTACATGCACGTCACGCGCAGCCACCTGAAAATTAACAGGCATAAAATTTTAATTAAGATTTCCTAATCCGTGCCGCCGCGCCACACGTTAATTACTATGAAAAGGTTTCGTAATATTGTATCGCGATGAGATTTACACTGTGGGTCTACCCAGGCCGGTTCCGTAAAATTTCAATCACCATAAACTTTGGTGTTTGCCCACACACACGATGAATCCAGTCGTTGGTTTTCAGGATTTTTACGAGGATCCGGGTAATTCCAATCGCGATCGAACGGCGTTTAATCGAATATATTATCTATGGAAATCGACTATTCTGGAAATTTGACCCGATCACCGTAATTTTCTTTGACCTCCATTGACTTAAATAAGAGATATGAAATTTTCCGGAGAATCACTCGATTTTTATTTGAATAGACAAATTATTAGGTGTTCAATTTTTTGGATTATTGTATTTACAAATTTTCGAATGTAGATAGTCTTGAATCCAGAGTCTCAATTTTCAAAGTTCCAAATTTTAGAATCGCAAATTTCTTATATTTTCCAAATTTCTAGTCTCAAATTCCACAAATGTTAAACCTTTCAAATTCCTAAATTTCCAAAACTCTGTAATTTCGAAATTATCAAATTCCCAAGATTTACAATTTGTCAAGTCCCCAAATTTCCAAAATTACAAATCCCTAAAACTTTCAAATTTTCCAACTGTTCAAACTCTCAAATCCCCCAAATTCCCAAATTCCTAAAATTTTTAAATTGCCAAATTCCCTATCTTCCCTAGTTCCCAATTACCCTACTTATCAATTACCCTAATTACCAATTTCCCTAGTTCTCAATTCCTCAAATTCCCAAGATTCCAAGTTCCCAAATTTCCCGATTCCCTAAACCCCAAATTCCCAAGATCCCAAAATCGCTGCCCCCAAATTCCCTAGACCCCAAAATTCCTACCCCCAAATTCCCTAGACCCCAAAATTCCCACTCCCAAATTCCCTAGAACCCAAAATCCCAACCCCCGAATTCCCTAGAACCCCACTTCCATATTTCCCCAATCCCATTACTCTAAATTCCCTAGTTCACAAATTCCCAAATTTCTAAATTACCCAATTCCCCAATTCCCCAATTCCCCAAATTCCCCAAATTCCCAAATTCCCAAATTTCTAAATTACCAAATTCCTCCTACTACCCAAATAATATCGAAAAGTTACCAAACCCTTGTCAATCAGTTAATATCATACCTACCCAGAAAGAAGTACCTAAAATAAAAGAATCATAGAAACTAATTAAGCTGTCCCTAATGAAAGGAAGTGATCAATATATGGCCCTTATCAATTTTCGTATTCTTACCGAGTACATCCAAATATAGTCGCAACGTCGCATCGTCGAGTTTTCACATTCCGTTTTAAAGCCACGTGAGTTTTACGATCGTCCGGATGCAACGCCCTTTGCATGCCCTCCCGAGGGATTCCAGGAATTGCATAAGCGTTGCGTAGAGGCGCGTGGGCAGCGTGCATCGCGTAGCTGACGCGTGGTGGGGCGGAGGTCAGGCAGGTGCGTGCCACGGGGTCAAGCAAAGAACATTCACTGTCACGTTGCGGATATCACGCCGTGTCGACGTGTACGCACTTTCACGCGTTCCTACATTCACTTCGACCGGTGCGGTGGTTGCTTCGAATCCAGCAACATTCGAGCTCGCAGCTTTGTTTAATTACCGAGCCGTCCCGATTATTGAGGATAATGAAGGGGTATCGTTTTGATTTTAATTAAGGATCGAATGGCCTGGCCATTGAGATGTTTTAGCAGTTGCGAAATACTTATTTCGCCGTGGATGCTACGTGTTACACTGTAGTAGAAATTAATAAAAGATAATGGAAGAAGAAGGATTTATGTGGTTAACTTCGTGCAGCTCGGAGAATATGTTCAATTAGTAATTGCATTTTTAACGAATTTGATCAACGGTCTTTCTTATGTTTAGCGCCCTTTACTGGTCGAGGCTTCAAGTATTTAACGAAGTTATTTGTAATTTGTGATTTATGGTGGTTTAAGGGTAATATTTTTCTGCAAAAAATTATATGTAGACAGGGTGACATTAATTTATGATTCTGCGAACTACACATAACTTTTAATTAGGATAGGCATTTGAATTATTGAGAAGTTTTCCTGCTCTTTAATAGTTCAATAATTTTGAAGAAATTATGCTCCGACAAATATGACTGTAACAAGGGAAATCGATATGGAATGACATATCGAGTGCCAAGCAGTGAAACTAAAGATGTTACGAGTTGGCTACGAATGTTTCATATGTTAATTTTTCAGAAACAAAATTGTCGTGTCAAGCTGTCAAACCGAACGTGCTTGTGAAAGAACAGTCGTGATTAATTCGATTCAAAATGAAATATCTACCTGCTCGGTTGATAAATAATGTATTATGTAGTGGTAGAGGATTGTTCCAAAGGCAGTACGAAGCAAATATGAAGAATTTGATACAAAGAATGAGGAAAGCGCTGGTATAACATTTACACAAATATAAACTTTTGATTACTTATAATTAAATATTGAACAATTTTTTTATTATCGTAAAAACAGTAACGTATTGTATTTTGTTGTCAAGTTTTTATATTGATAAATGTGCGGTTTGTAATAATTTTAGGGGTGCAATTGCGTAAAAGAAAAAGCCAAAGTTCGCTAAATTACAAGGGCGAAGATCGGGTGGACTGCATTCAGGCGCTTCGTTGCAGCCAAGAAATGCATCACAACGTGTACGTTCGAATATTATCAGGAATTTACATGAATGATCAATAGCTTGCATTAAGTACACCAAAATTAACAAACTTTATACCACTTATGATTGCAAAATTTATTTTACAAAACTGATTAAAATAATTCTGACGAAGTTTCACATTTTCAACAAACCTGCCTTTCTATCATTACATTCATTATCATTTATTATTATTCTAATTATTATTCTAATTGAATTTATTTCCGAATTGAAAATGAATTGACGTGCAGAATCTTTACCTCCTCGAAAATCAGTCACGAATACCTTGGCACCTTTTTCTTTAGTTTGAAAGAAATAAATTATTCATCGCTCCGATCACTTTGACTCTAATTTTAAGAACGACACGAAACAACGTACAGAATATTAAAAATGAGTGACCAATTTGTCTCGATAAACCCCACGAGTGAATTCTTGTTCAAGAAACGTTTTTGAAGAAACGCTTCGATTACAAGCATGCAATCGGATCATGGTAAAACTTAATAACGAGTTAGGACGTTCAGGTGCTTAAAGGAATATTTTCAACAGCAAGACAATCGCGTACGAAGGAAACTTTAATAACAGAAGCGAGCCATTCTGACATACCCGTGCTCGTTTTCTCTCTTAATCATTATCCTGGTTGCAAAAGAAACAGAGGAATCCTTCCTTTGAAGGAACGTACAGCGAAGTCCGGCTGGCTATATAGCCGCGAGTGAGGAATTAAATTAATATTAATCTGGAGCACATAGCCATCAAAATTCCGGGTTACGGGCCGCGATCTGCATAATTTCAGATTTCACAGGTGCCCCTTTTTATTTCGGCAAATTCAGCCCTCTTGAGTTTCGTGTCCTAGTCTCACGAACAAAGGACCATGATGCAAGAAAATCCTCTGACAACCAGTGATATCCTTTCACGCTGAGGTGTATTCAAATTGAAACCAAAATACTGTTGCTCACGTTACAAAGTCTTGACAAAATATTGGTTATCTGACCCAGTATCAAAAGAAAAGACCCTCTTAAGGCTTAAATATTTATAAAAATAAGCGAATCGCTTAAAATCAGATAAATTAGATAAAAATTCATTTATGAACATTGAAAATTTCACTCAGTGAAATGGAGTATCAGAAATATACGAATGTATACGCTCATATCTCGTATGAACAATATGCTCACAATACACGGTATCTCTTCCGTAGTACAGATTTTCGCGATTTAATCGACAGCTCTAAATAATGTAGGACACGGAACGTGTTAATTATATACGATATGCAGTGAAGTATCGGTTTTCGCTTCTGTGTCGCACACGGAAACCCGTAAATCATCTTGGGAGTATCAAAAAGACAAAAAGTGCTGATCCTCGAACTAACGACGCGAACAACAAGGGTACCTGGTACACGTAGCTCACCTGTATTTTATTGCCGCAATATAACTCGGCGTTTACTTGTGTCGTCGCGAAAAGCCGCCGTGTTTGATCCATTTAAAGCCGCGACAACGACAACACCGTTGCTCCCGCAGGATGATTTGTAGCCGCACGGGGTACGTGATTCCTCCTTTTCTAACGCCGCGGCTGGAAACCGGACGATAAATTAACGGCGATACAGGCCACGATAAAGCGAGAATTCGATCGCCGCGCGAGAATGAATTGCAGGCGCGTGTTCCTCGCGGAAAACGAAGAAGGATGGGGCGCAGGTGTAAATGCCGATAGGCGTAGGAAACTGGAGATCGCGAATTCGTCAGTAAATTTCACGGTGATGCGAATTCCAGCGATCAACGATCGCTCATAAATAATTTCAGCGCGAATAAAACTCGTTGACTCCGAGGCAACGAGTCGTAAAGTTATCGGTATACAGCGGAAGAACGGAAACCTTCGAAAAAAGCAGCGTTGATGCTGAAGAAATAAACGGTAGAATTAACAAAATAGTAAGAATGGAATTTCTTAAGAAAAGGGCTCTCCGCTAAACACCGAAAAAAGTTTCAATTTCCTTTATCTTTCTGCTTCCTTTTCTAACCGTACACAATACTAAAGTTCCAATTGAACGCTTCTTCGTTCGCCATTGTTTAACAGCGAGAATTTTTCTTGCCATCAGCCTTGTTCACCGGCGTCGATGCATGACCGCTACAAGATCACCGAGATTCCTTATTCGAGCTTGTTTAAATCGATTCGAAGCGTCGCCGATCGATTTTCACGGTCCTCGTGCTGATACCGTGGGAGAAATAATCCAAGCATTGTTACGGTCCTCTCTTGCCGTCCTCGACCATGATTCCGTTCCCTCGAATCGGTAAACCAAAGCCGATCGTCACGGTGCGCATTTGTGCCGTGACAATCGCGATTCCCAGACCTGTGTCTCGAAACTCTCGTTCGATCCGTTTCTCGTGGCTTCCCTTAATTGGGACGCTTAAACGACGATCTGACTTCCGAGAACGCTTAACACGAGCTGCAGCCGTAAATCGAGGATTCGAGGTGCTTTAGGAGACTCTGTTAATGGGTCTGGATGATATCTTGTCTGATAACATTTGTTCGAACCGTGTAGGGTTCATGTTCACCGTGTATACCATGTGGTTAGGCCAGAAAAGTTACCGTCTCAATATCTTGTGACACTTTGCGACTTTTTGTTTTGTCATTGACTCATAAAAGTTGCACACTGATGCACAATCATCGTAGGAAGTACTTGTGTACTTTGGTTTCTTGGAGTCACTTTATTAAAAATAATCATATATGCTCCATTATATTCGTTGCACATTATACATGCAGCATTGAACTGGTATCTGAATATATTTTATAGCAATAATATTTGCTTAAACTGCTCAGAATATATGCCTCCTACAACAGACTGTTATGTAGCTGCTTGATAAATGTTTACTAGGTAGCTGACTGTCGAATGATTGACTGCTAGATAGATGACTACAGTATTTTCTGTTAGATAACTGTCTCAGAAAGATATTTGTACTCAAATGTACACTTTGAGTAATACTTTAATCATACTTGACTTGGATTACACAAACTGAATCTTAGAAGACTGAAAGCTTCAGAATTTCAAATTGTCAGAATTTTAACCGAATACTTCTTAGTACTTAAAAAATAACGAGTGTGAAATATCTGACAAAAGTGGGCCCAACAATTGTCCACGTTCGTTCGGAACTCGATGAATCGTTCGAATGTCTGTTTCAACAGCCCACGATCATAACCATACCTCAGGTCCGCGAATGAACAGCAATTATCAATCACGTTTAACAGATCCCCCACGCGTCCCATTGCAATCTTCTTGGAATTGAATCACGATCATCAATTGTGAACAGCAGGCCGGAGAAACGCTCGTTCCCTTTGTGCCCTCGAGGATGGCACTCTATTGTATCCGGTCTCCCTTGCGCGTTATATCACCGGCAAGCGAGTCCCACATCGCATAAAGTCACGTCCACAGGCCACCCGTTCGCGATGCGGACCAACTGCTGCCCACTCGTGCTCAGCGGACCGAGTCGTGACTTTTAAGCTCGCGAAAAGTTCAAGCCGGTCAATGAATCGACCCCGTTCGGCACCGAACGCGCGATTGCCTGCAGAATTCTGTCGTACGTCGAGCTATGTCGAAATGAATGTGGTATTAAATGTTTCGAGGACGCGAACTCGCGAGAGATATCAAAATTTTGCTAACGGATGAGCAGATCAAGGAATCATTCTTCCAACGTGTAAAATATCAAAGTATCAACTGTTAATGAATCGATAGAGTCAAACTATACCACTGTTATTGATCAGCGATCAGCGTGTACGTGTAAGAGAGATCGTAGCTCGAAAATTTTTACCGCGTTCACAAACCCGCGCGAAGAATAATGGACTCTCGAGAATGGCCACCGAAACGTCATTCTCTTCGGCATTCTCGTTCCCGCACGCAATATTATTGCCGTCGCGAGTGCCCCAAGTGGCAAAGAGGCGCGGCAACGTCCCCGAGAAAATATATTCACCCCTAAAATTTCAATATACAGACGGGTTGCGTTACGAGGCGCGCGACCACGTGGACACAGAACGGGAATAAAACAAAGTACAGCACAGGTTGTAGCCGCAAACGAGGTCCAAACTACGAGCCTCCTGAACCAGAACCATCGAACCAGCCAAGATTTCTTTTTTGCAGAGTCCGTGTTGCGTGCCCATAATGTCTCAAGAGCTGTCTTCGCTCGGGCATGTCGAGCAATTTCGGGATACCAGCGTCGTTCGTCGCAGCGTGAACTCTTCCTCGCGGGATTTCGGCTCCGGCTGGAAGAGCGTGGCGGTGAAGGGGGCCCCATAACCTGACGAATTAATCGCGGGCGTACGCGACCGTATCTTCGCGCGAACGTGGGACGCCCCTTTCTGTCCACAGTTTACGAAGTCATCCTAACCAACGTGCTCGCAATTTCGCGTGAACCAGCTTCCTTCCTCGAACATGCCTTGTTAGCGCAACCCCGCATAATGAAGCGTAAATTGCCGTGTTGGATTCTGCCTCACCCCATGGCTCGCTAGCGAGAACCGTGCATAGTGGAGGTTCATGTTTGTGGCTGAAGGTCGATGTCAGGTTGAGAAATTGTATTGTGTTCGCAGAGAACGAAGTTAATATGCTACACCCTTCTATAAGTTAATAATAATTACACTGCTGTGTGCTAGTGCGGATGCATGTTTTCGTGAAGTACCGTATTTCTCATCGTATTTCCATATTCTCTGTATACATTGAGAACGTACGCAAAAGTATAGTGTATAATCCGTACATGTATATATTTTTAATATCAACTTTAACTCCATGCTACTTGTAAGATATGATTAGTAGACAAGACAATATGGCGGAGCTGGAAGCACACAACTTATTTACTTTACATTCTGACATGAATATACTATAGACAGTGGAATAGAAGTGTGATGAAAAATTAAAATATATTTTATACACACACTTAAACTCATGTTTCAGAAAATAAAGAGATAAATACAAAAGAAGAGAAATAAAAAAGAGAATATCGAACGGGCAGGAGAGGTTAAAGAATGCACGCAGCCCGCTTTTACGTTCGGCTCATTTTTGCCCAGAGGAGGAGGAAAGCAAATTGGAGAATGTAAAATTTTAGCAAGATCAAGGCGCGGCGCGAAAGTTGCAAAGATTATCCAATTTCGCCGATTTATAACGAGACAAACGAGGTTGCCGTGTGCCAGATGTCACGACAGAACGTGGCGATCGGACAAAGAGGCGGCGATACTTTGATGTAAACTTGCCTCAAGTGTTTCTCGTGTCACGCACGTGCTCGCGTGAAATCGACTCCTTCCGCCTTTCAAAATCCTGAAACCGCTGAAATCACAGGAAATTTAAACAGCGAAGTTAGCAAAAAATTCGAAATTACACACAAACTGCAAATCAAGATAGGGCAGCAAAAACCTTCCACCGTTCGGTTATTAGCGATAAATATACTTCTATTTATCGAGTGGTAGGAACAAGAACATAAAATTTAATGTACGTAAACTTTTCAATATCGAATAGAAAAAAATGTAATGTTCGAGGTGAAGTACACTTGGGCGAAGTACACTACAGCCATAAGTGGTGAGACGTGTAGCGTCATGCAGGATCCTCAAACAAGTTTCTAAAGTAATCAGGTAAACTTCAGGTAAATCATAGTATTTCAAAGGTCATTTACAAAGTTGCAAATAACGTTGTAGCAGCTGTACACGTGCAACAGGTTTCTCGACTCATTTCACGGGAATTTATATTCTCCTACAGCTAAGATTGAAACTTTACGACCGTTTTGCAATCCATTTTCGCAAGAATACCTTGAAGCCGCCGAAGATGCGAACAACCTGCACGAAGCGGACAACCTGTACACGAAGTATTTCGTTTGTTCGAAACGCTTTGTTCGGTTGTGGGTCACGAGTCGTTTTCTTGTTCCGGAAATCGTTATGGATGCATTTTAGCCGCGAGGGAGAAATCGAACTTGTTCGTGGCATGCGTGCGAGCGCACGGAGTAGTTTGGAAATAATTTTAGAGAAGCACGGATCGCAAATTAACCCGGCACCTCTCGCGTGATACGTAAGTTACCTTAATGGCCGATTGGTCACGCACCGTGAACGTGCCACGACACGATTTACAATCCCACATCTTAATCGTGACCCGCAAATTATCACTTTAGCCGACGAGTATCTGCCGGACAATGGGTCTCCTGCTGCACCTTCTTCGCTCGCTTTCGACGCTCCCATTCTGTGCTCCTAGCACGACAGCCATTTTCGGACGAATTCTGACTCGCACGCGAGTCCGCAGAATCGTGTCTGAAACGAAAATTGATGCATTTTAATAGCTTTGAGGATAACTAATTGCTGTCATAGTTTGTGTAAAACAATATTCTCTTGCTTTGTTTGTTATCCTTGTACACCTTGAGTAGAATTTCAATTTTTATAAGATTTGTAAGATTCACAAAGGACTACCCTGACTAATTTAATAGTCTACATGCCCAAAAATCTCATGTGTAATAATTTTTGTGTTCATAGTACAAGATCAGTGTAGAGATAAATCAATATCATCTTCAGTATATTTCTTCGATAAAAAAAGAGAAAATTTCCTTCTTAAAGAGTGAAGATTACGGTGGATCTGAAAAGATTGAATGGCCGTAATATTAAAGCAACAGCCATGAAATTTCCCAAGCACCGATATCTACAATTTAACTAATTCCCCATATATCACGGGAGCCATAATCATCACTTCAAACGTTGATTCCACAAAAGGTTTTCGATATTGGAAAACAGGTTGTTGTTCATAGAATCAAAGGTGGTATGTCGGTGCCCAGGGCAAGAACCTGCAGCAGCAACAAGTAACCTGGCAAGATGTTGGCTACCCTATGCATACAGAATGCTGCTACCATGCTGCCGGGAGGAAAGAATTTATTATGTGATCTAATTTAAAGCCACGTGATATATGGTCGATGCTTGCCTTTTCACATCGCTTCGGCACCGACCAAACTTTACCATTCGTTTGCCCACGCCTTCGAGGCTTCTTGGTGCCCGAACACTCTGAACTTTTTCCAAACTAACTCAAACATAAATTAGATATTACGGGTGTGAATGAATTTGTTTAACCCTTACGTTATTTCTCATTTGCATACGTATGGTCGGATTTCTTTCGTTTGAATCATGTTGTATAAAATTATTCGTACTGACATTGATGTTTTATTAATTTTGTAGTTTGAGATGTGTAAGGAGTGTCAGATTTATCGTATAACGTTTGGTCAACTAAACAAGTTGCCAACTCAAATGATCTGCTACTATAGAGCAATCATTCAATAAATCCCTGCTTTTGAGGCTCTATTGGAGCTTCGCAAGAAACGACGAGTTATCAAGAGTTTATAAGAATATTTCTTGTCACGTTAGAAAATTTCCTCAAAAAATTCACCCCCTGACAGGTGAAAAAGCTCTCACAAATAAACGCAAAAATAACGTTCGCAGACGATATCGACGAACGTGTAATTTTTCCAGGGTTGCAGGAAACCGAAGATCGTCGTTGGTTTTGTATGGAAATAAGTCGGAGCCCTTTCATCCCTGTCGCGAGTACCGCGTAAACACTGGGTACACGTATCCGAACCGCTTCAATTGAATTGGTAAATTCATGAATCGTCGGGCAAAAGGGACGGTGAATCGGTTAATTCAGAAAATTTGCGGCTGGCCCGGCAAATTCAAGCATGAAGATGTAACTATGGCCGCGGGTAGGAAGGGATGAGACCGGTGCATTCCAGTTGGCCACGAGGCCGGAAACATTGCGTAATTGCCCCGAGCCGACTGGGCTGCAGCATCCCCCTCGTGGCAAACGAGCTACATAAATTCTCCCCGGGCCGTGTTTACAACTCGTAATTAGCTGGAACTCGAAAAATCCGGTAACAGGGGCGTCGTTCGTGTGCCACGAAATGAAAAAGGTATCGATTCGCCGTGGCGAAACGTATTGGGATCGGTGCAACGGGACACACAGGGTGAAGTCCAGTTCGCTGAATTTTTTCGGCGGCTTCATGTGCTCGATTATTGGGTACAAATTGATATCGATGGTCTCCGAGACGATGAAAGGGATTCGCAAAAGTCCCTTTGGTCTTTCCGTGTTCTGGGTGGTAATTGTTCACCATGGTAGCGTGTGGATACATGGAAAATGTACAAAGGAGCACGATAAAATGGACAACATATGAAAGGGTACGGCGAAATTTGAAAATATGAACTGAAAAGGAGAACTTACTTTGTAAGTCAGAACGACGAAGGAATTTTTTAATTATATCATGGTTAATTGAAGATTCTGTCTTTGAAATTGTGTAGTCAATGAACGGTAAAGTGTTCAAAATATGAAACATAATGAGTTGCTCTGTAACGAAGAAAATAACTGAGGAGTACATAAAAGATAATAGAAGCGGAATTTAATTTCGTGATAATTAATAAACGTTTAAGGTTTGAAATTAAAAATAAAGATAAGAAACACTTTAATTGAAAATTTTTGTAGAATTCAGTGAACAACCCTGTTCTCAGGAAGCAAGTAGAATTAACAAAGTAAAGGTAACAATAGAATAATTAAGAATAGGAAGTAATTAAGTCGAATAATTTGTATTGCGTGTACACGTTCTTGCTGCAAGTACTTTTTTCATCAAATATAACCGTAAAATGATTAAGCCCGCGAAAGCATACGAGTCGCAATACGAAGATGAAAATGAAGAGCTCGCGAGCCACCGAAAGCAGAAAAATGAGTCGAGAAACAACCGTGAACTATACCCTGCCAGGGCATACAAATCCTGCCCTGAGTCTCGCCACGTAATTGCAGAGGGCGAGCAATTAAAACGTAGTCAACGCCCGTCTCGAGATCTCCATTGTAATCTTCCAGCTCGTAGCGCGGTTCGAGCCGACGAACATAAAAGCTCAATAAAAATATCACGATAATCACGCCACCACCTTCTCTGCTCTCCTTTTTTAACCCTTCCAACACCACATCGATTCACTGCGGGTACCAACACATAAATTTGATTTATTACATTGTTTCGAGGCTTATGGTAGAGAATTTAAATACTGCGGTGGTATTGGTTCGTTGTGATATGTAATGCGTTATCATTCAGTCTGTGGTAATGTAATACTTGGTTGTTTCATGTGTGGTAATTTGGTGATTCGATTCATAGTAATTCGATGCTTGGTAATTTAGGGTAGTTCAGAGCGTGGTAATTCGACGCGTGGGGATTCTACGCGTGATAATTCGGCGCGTGGGGATTCTACGCGTGGTGATTCGACGAGTGGTAATTCGTCGCGTGGTAATTTGACGCGTGGTGATTCAACGCGTGATAATTCAGAGCGTGGTAATTCGACGCGTGGGGATTCTACGCGTGGTGATTCGACGCGTGGTAATTCGACGCGTGGTGATTCGACGCGTAGTAATTCGACGTGTGGGGATTATACGCGTGATAATTCAGAGCGTGGTGATTCGACGCGTGGTAATTTGACGCGTGGTGATTCGACGCGTGGTAATTCGACGCGTAGTAATTCAACTTGTGGTAATTGGACGCGTGGTGATTCGACAAGTGGTAATTCGACGCGTGGCCATTCTACGCGTGGTGTTTCTACGCGTGGTGATTCAACGCGTGGTAGTTCAACTCATGGTAATTCGATACGTAAGAATTTGGCGCATACGAATTCAACGCATGGTTAGTCAACGTATAGCAACTCGGCGCGTGGTAATTCAACGCGTAAGAATCTTATGCATGATGATTCGGCGCATAATAATTCAGCGCTTGATAATTTGACGGCTGCTGATTTGTCGCGTCGTACTTTCACTCGTGGTAATTCGGTACGTGGTAATTTGACGCGTACTAATTCAACGCGCGATAATTCCACATGTAGCAAATCAAGGCGTGGTAGTCCTATGCAAGATATCCAACGCTCGGTAACTCCTTGCGTACTAATGCGTGGTAATTTCTCGCACGATAATTTCCCGGGTGATACCTCCACGCCTACTAAATGTATGTGTGGTAATTCAAGGCGTGATCCAGCTGCGATATTGGTATTTCATTCCAATCGTTATAGCTAGATAAAACATAGCCGTATAACGTGTGTAACACGCGATATAACAGTATATAGCCTAGTCTAAGATAAGTCATAAACTCATTATAAAAAGATCCAAATAGTCTGTTTAAATAGAGGAAGAAGATAATACCGATATATAAATCTTGTAGAGGAAAAATGTCCGTCTTTCTCTAGCAGTTGCCACGGACGATAACTTTAACTGAAGCCCCGACCATAGATCAAGTGAAAAAGTAATTTTACACACTGTTTACACTGACCTCGGTGCGCGAGCAGGCAACAGGAGTTGCGTACCGAAGATCCAAGAAGCTATCAACGTAAATCAATAACGGGAGCACTTTGGCGGCGCATCGGCCAGCTGCTGCTTGAACGGCTCTCCTCCGCCTGGCATTCCATTGGCTATTGCTTTTTCGAGGCTTCTACTTTGCAAGGAATCACATCGACGACGCTGTAAATAATAATCCCGTGTAACCACAGGTTTCGAACCGCGATGCTTTTATATTTTCATCAATTAACCGATGTTCTGCGAGACACGCTAACCTCACTTGAGAGGATAATCCGACAATGGATGTAGCTACTAAGTTAGCGTGCATTTAAACGTTGCGGGTTTATTTATACAATGTAATGTTCATCGGATTATGCATGCATCTTGAGCCACGGGAATTAATTTGGGAATAATTTGATCGGTTTGAGGGAAAATTGAGGGTTGCTGGTGCTGGCCTTTGATCAGAGAGATATGCAGATCGAGAGAATATCGAACGACGAAATTGACGGTTAAGTAATTAAAAATTGGGTGTTTCAATATCGTTCGGTGTCCTTAATGATTGTAATAGCGTTAGTACAACGGTTTATGAGCGACTTTAATTCTGGTGTACGGTATTCTTTAAAGTTTATTAAAGGGTGCTTACACTGACGTGTAATTTTGTGGAGTAGCAAGTTGCAGGAGCACGGTCATTTTCAATTTTGTTCTGGCAGCTACAATGTTTCATTTCGTATAGATATATGATAATAAAAGAGTATAGAAATTAATACAGTGCTCGCCCGGATCGGAAATTGCTAGCTATTCAATTTTAATAAATAATTTCGGACACGCGGATGGGGTGGTTAATTGAATGTATAATAAGTTGCAATAAGTAAGTCAATCGAATATCAGTTAAACGTTGATAATTAATTCTATCAAAAGTCGAAATTAAAAATGTCAGCAATTTACTTGCAAATTCCATGTAAATTGCAAAGATCAACACGCGTTTCTCCGTAAATTGAACGCTATCAAATTTGCAGCCGCACAATTTGCAATAACTTTTCACACAAGTGGACATAATAATAGCATCATAAACATACGCCTACATAAAGTGTATCTCCTGTTTGTCAACAAGTATAATTCGTACTTTCCAAAGAGGGAAGATAAACAAGAGCGCCAATGCACATCTTCTTACATCTCCGACGGAAAAAAACAGAGAGGACTGTCGAAACGTCGACAGAGAAGAGAGAAGCATCGAAAGCTGATATTGAAATTACCTTAATCGATAACCATAAAGCATAAGCCAGGACATACGAGTGTGACGCCGAGCATAATTTATCCTTGGCATCCGCGCGAATATATTCAGTGATTCCGCATGCTGGTTCTCACGTCCAGCTGTGCAAAGAACGGCAGCAAACGAGATCGGGCAAAAATGATTTAGCTTCGACAGTCGCGGTCGGCCCGATAAATTGTAGCTCGATTTTCTTGCAACAGCAATCATAACTCGCCATAAAATACGAGACTTTTTATCCTACAGTTTGACATCCGCTGAACCTGTTATCCCTTGCCAGGGAACGTTCTTTTACGTTCTTAACCCTTTGCATCATTGTATCGTTCCTTTAAGGATCTAATGATCTTTTGTATCGAACTTGTATGGACACTCTTGAATGGACTAGGTTTTATTTGGAAGATGAATCGAAGTTGCAGCACATGAAGTCTGCAGGAATGATTAAATCTCTTTCAACTAGTGGAACGACGAGTTATGAAGTTTCAATCAAGGTTTATTTTATGCTGTTGAACATCGGTATTTAATTTGATCTATTTTAGCTGACTCGAATTGGCAGATTCATTCAAAGGCTTTAATGGACATCTAGATGGACTGTGGATAGTTCAGATTTCTCTGTCATCACAAATTTGAAATGTTCTAAAATTTGAAGGTCAAAGTGCCAAGATCCCAAATGAGAAAAATTTTTAAATTTGAAGGACTTGAAGTTCGAAACTCAAATTTCCCACTAAACTTTTCAACCCTAAGTCCAACTACAATTCCAAAGTCTCAAAGTTTCAAACTTCTCAAATCCCAAAACCCCACATTTCAAAACTTCTGAACTTCTAAACTCCAAGATCCCAGAACTTCCAAAATCCCGAAGTTTCAAGACTTCTAAACCCTAGGATCCCAGAACTCCAAACTTCCTAAATCCTAAAATTCCAACTTGAAAAATTCCCCACTTCCAAACTCCCAAGTCCGAAACCCCCAAACTCAAGAGTACCATTCTCCCAAATACGAATGATCACATACGAACTTCAAATCCCTGGAAGCACTTGCAGCAAAAAGAGCAAAGCTACAAGCTTTGGATACAAGCGTAAAAGTCTCCCTTTTTCTGCCGGTTGGTGTACTGTTAAGAGCGAAGTGTCATTTATAGGTGTCAGGATGCATAACACGACCATCTCGAAATCCCGGTATAAAATCAACGAACAACCGTTGTCCGTGCGTGTGTCACACGAACGCGCTAATACCATGGTATTATCGTATTCAGTGGGATATCGCTTACCGCTTTTAAAGACGTGATTATTCTCTGACAGCACAGCAGCCGCCGCGAACACGCGGCGAGATTATTGCCATTTCACGAAATTCCTGTTCGCACGTAACCACAGCTGTCGTGGACAATTCAAACACGCCGCTTAAATGACGTGGAATTATCCCCCGGTGAAGTGTGCTCGCCGAGGCGAAACCACGGCGTGGCGGAGATATGCGTGGATAAGGCTGGCAAAGAGTATCGTGGAACAGAGAATGCATTTAGAGATGCAATTACAGTAATTATACGTGCGCGTTACGTTTACGGAGTGGATTGCAACCACTGTGTACACCGGGTCACAATAATAGTATTTACTGGTATTACGGTTTGTATCAATGGATGAGCTTTCCAATTCAACAGATGATGTTTGTTTGCTATCGACATAGCTTAGCACTCACTTTGGGTTGGGGATGGAAAAAGTAATGGAAGGTAAAATTATATGGTGCACTCTACAACTGAATTTATATAGTTTTAAGCAATGGCAGGACAGACAAAAGCAATTGCATCTGTAATGCATGATGATCACATGTGGTCTGCATCAACTTAAGTAAACCAATCTTTTATATACACTATAAGTATTGATATTCATTTCATGATGTCATGAAAACGTATTTAACTAAATATTTAAGAACATTTATTACACTTGACAGCAATGTTCGTATTCAAATATGTCCTCAGTGAAATTCATATATGAAAGATTTGCCATTCTCTAATTCTAAGGTTCACATGACTTGCGAGTGTTAGTGTAAAAGTTATTGCAGTTCTTAGTATACTCAGGCCACTGACGAATTCGTGACACGCCACGAGTCTGTTCCTGAGAAGTCTGACCTCGAAAGGAACGATCTCCTTGCTGTTTCACGCACGCAACCTCCGATTTCGTGACGTTCAAACATAAGGGTGGGGACAAACGTCACACGTTCAACACCTGTTACATTCACTAGTGTAGCGAAAATGTACATGCATGACAAGCATTTAAAAATTTGATTAAGAACCTCTGAATTTTATCTTCGCTTCAGAGAGTTGTGAAAATTAAAGCTGTTGAAAGTTCCAGTTGGAACAAATCCTATTCATTATTTTCTTAATATTTTGTCAAAATGGAACACTGGAAGTTTAGAATTTTTTAACCTTCCAATCTTAAGACTTTGGAACTTCGGAATTTTGAAGTATTGCTACATATTACATCGATATTTCATACATGCCCTAGCATTTCTTTGCTGTATCTCGAAGAAAGTTCGATACCTCAAAGTTACACCGAAAGTCGTCAAAATTACAGATCTAGTCATTCCAACAGAAGATTCCTGGTAAGATTACAAGAAGAACGTTCGCAATCATGCAGCAAGAATTCCGACAAGTGTACACCGATAATTGTCATGCACCTATCGCGAGTTTGAAGGAATTTTTTAATTAATCCCAAAGCTGTTGGGACGCGTGGAAGGTACGAAGAGCCGTCTTGCAGCGTTATGGACCGATCGAAAGCAGTCTTTAAAAGGGCCGAGGTAGAGAAGGTATTGGTGAAGAGTGTAGGGGTCCGGTGTAGGCGGAGAGTCTGTTCGCCTGTCGGTGGGATAGCAAGGGGAAACGTTAAGAAGAAGAAAGAGGGGTGGAAAGAAACAGGGAGACGAGGGAGCCGATGGTATGGTAGAACCGAGAGGCTTAATTAATGAGACGTACGCGGCAGCTGCAGATACCAAGATGCATTGTAAATACAGCGAGGCCAGAAAAACTATTGTCCCCGAACGAGATTTATACCTGTCCCAATTACACTCGCGTCGGAACGTTCAATTTTTTTCGTTCGCCGGACAATTCGTTGAGCGCCCCTTTTTTGCATGGAACGGCCCTCGATAACATTCTATGGGATGGTCAGCCACGATCGTTATAGGGCACCACGCCGAAGACAACAAATGTCCGGCACTGGGATAGCCAACCGCTCGTAAAGCTCACCCACGCAACGGGTTAACTCGCACGACTCTTCCCGATCGACGTTTTATCAATCTCGGACCTGGCTAAACCTGGCAATTTGTTTCTCGAATTTTTGGACAATGATGGAACGCGATGGGTTCTAACGCGATTGCTGGTGCAACGCGATATCGTCCAGATAAATTCGAAATCACGTTCAGAAACATTCACCAGTTCTGTAAAATAGTATCACGTAAAAACAATGACTTAAAAATATTACCCATAATTTTTCATGCAAGTGGTTCTGTCAAGTGATAGTATTAATAATGATATTGCTAGTAGTATACGTAAAACGGTAAGATGATAAATCTTGCATAGTGCATAATTTGCCGAAGTAAATGCGACAGCTGTTGCGAGAACTCCTCGGAGGAACATTATTCATTGGAACATTAAATGATACTTTAATAATATCCGTGCGGGCGAAAGTATCGAAGCAAAATGGACACGTGGTCAAGCGGCGTTACAACGAAACCGAAAGAACTTGTTAATCCCCCGTTCAAGTTGCGCGGAGCCTTGAGCAAATTCGAGATTAAATTCATCAAAATCCAATTCTGACCGACTTCCCTTCGGGCTGCATTGCGGATGAATAATGCATTAAGTAGCGTGCAACGTCTTGCGCTGCTCCTCTTCTCATCATTCACCAAGGGTCACACTGACGTCGACTGATTAGACTTAGCGAGGCGATGTTTCAGGTGCTTGCATCCGCTTCAGCGGGGGTGTTTTGTCGAGAACAAAGGTTGCAGACGAAGAATTAGCCGGGGAATGAAATTAGAGATCCAGAGGTAGGAGCGATTGTAATTATGAAACAGTAGCGGACTGCAAATGGAGTAGCTCGAGGCTGGAAACGGAGACTGAAGCTTTTCTACGATGGGCTTCATCCTTAGGCGAGTGCGATTCGGAAGTCAAGTGCTGATCCCTTGAGCTTTCAAAGTTGAAAGTGATCGATCGTTTTATCCTGGTAAATCGAATTTGGAAAATGTTAGGGTGATTTGCGTAAGTGGATCCATTATGCAATTCTAGGATTACCAAACACGGATACGGTTACCAAATGCTCTAGATAGCATTCGACAAAACATTCTCTTCGTGAACGGTTCAGAAGTCAGGAAGCACCGTCACATTTCCGAGAGCTGACAATCGAAGTAGCACGCGTCAGTAGGAATTATCGAGCGGGTACACGCGTCGAAAAGAAGGCGAAGGCGTTCGCGGAGGGACCGTGTGGGTGCCCCTCTCCTTTCCTCCCGAAAGCCGAATCAGCGCGGATTGTATGCAAATTGCGGTAGCGGCTACTTGAGCCAGCGCATTTAAACGGCTCGCAGAAGGGCAGCAGCTCGTTTCTGCCCTGGCAGAGGCCCGCGGTGTCCCTGAATAAAACATCTCGCGAGGAATTCCAGGCACCGGCGAGGGTGAAGAGAAAGAAAGACGAAGATGCTCGTGGCTCCTCCACAACCAGCCAGCCCGGAGTTGTTAAGTACACGTCGCACCAGCTGATGCTAATTAAAATGAGACTCACTTTGGCTGCTCGTTCTCTCGGTTCCTTTTCATCCATCTCCGTCTGTCTCGTTTTCATCCTAGTCTTCTTTCACTTTCGTCTCTTTTCTGCCCTTTGGTCTCGACGTCCACCTTCTTTGAGTCGCTCCCAACATTGTCTGCCTCACGGCTAGGAATATAAAGATCCTACTTAGCCGTTATTACGAAACTACCTACGTGGGTAGATCATTCCGTGCCACCGATTCTTTTTGCCCGACGCGCTGGCTCGCGCCACCAAACAGCCCACGGTAGCCCGATGAGAATTGGAGGAGCCTTTGGATGTGTTTCATACAGTAATGTACAAAGCGCTCATGGATTTCAAAGATTTTGGAAGCTTGAAATATACAAATATGTGCAGCCGACATTTAAATTACTTTCATTGTCACTAAAAACTACCATTGATAAAGTCTCAGTACATTTAGTGATGATATGAAAATTCTGAAATTGTGCTTCTTCATTTGTTTCTAGTTTTAATAAAATTAGACCTTCACTAAGTGAAGACATTGAACTTAAACCCTATATAATAAACCCTCAGATTTATTCCTCTTACATATCTGTTAAGATCCTGCAATCAATCATATTAGGTATTAATTTAAATACGTAATATACTCCCCTAAATCAGAGAGGCAAGACAACACCGAATGCGAAATTAATTTCCAAAACAAGCCAAAAGGAGTGTGCATCCATTTAGAACCCATCTCCAAAAAATGAAGGGAATTAATCGCATTCCCTCGCAAGGATAAAAAACGTCAGTACCGTGGCTAACCCTCCCTGATCGACATCGATCAAAGGAAGAAATCGATCCGGCGTGTCGACTGGCATTCATTCATCATCCCTTCGCTGATAATCGATCAAAAATCATTCCCTCCCTAAGATATCGGGTTCCCATTTCGGTCCTGGTAGCTGCACCGTGTCCTCCGGTTTAGTTTAGCATAATTGACAGAGGATCCGGCGAAAATATTATCGTCGTACGATCTACCGGTGGCCAGGTTGACATAACCGCTTATTAGCGAGGGAAGGCACGGCAATGCGTCTTTTCTCCAGGACCAAAAGTGACTGACAGAGAGGACGCCTGTTAAGGCACCTCCACGTCACCTTGGATTAATATTTTTCACGCGTGATCGTGCCGCGGGATGTCTTCATGTGTGCCAGGATAACGGTTTCCAAGTTATTGTCGGTGGCTCCTTTTTCAACTCGTTCCTCCACTCCCGCCAATTTCTAACCGTGACTTCGCTCTTTCGCCCTTGAAACACTTCACAGAACTCGAACGGCGGGGACCATGCGGTCCGGTTTGCAACATAAAAGGGCATTCTTCTTATTTCAACACCATTGTTCCGCTAATTTTAATTAGGCACGAGCGGCCCGCGACCGGCTGGAAAGTTTACTTTAATTCGCCTTCGGGGAATTGAAGTTAGCAAGTTGGGAACTTGATATATGACGCACACCAAACTCTCTATTGTTCCGTGCTGTTACCTACTGCAAGTTGGGCGGTGTTAATTTTATCGAATGCATTACGTCACTCCATAAATAACGTCGCTACATGATGAAAATTTCCCTAAATGCGACAAAAGCCTTTCTATGTAACCTCTAACTTCTAGGTCATCTATGAGCATTGTTCACTTTAAACAAGATAAGCTAGTAATTAAAGTATCATTTATCTTGGACTCTCAAGTGAGGTACAGCAACTTATGAAAGTGTAAAATAATCATTTTGCTTATTCTGTACATACATGCATACAATTCGTATACAAGTATGGACATGTATGAACAACCAACAAAATAAATTGTCCATTTAACAAACGACAGAATAGATAAAATGACTATCCTTGATTATAAATAACTGACGAAGCAGCGTTTGAAATGAAAATAGAGTAAAAAATGGGCAGCAGACACCTGGAGCATAAGACGTTTAAAATGGACGTCTATATGATCGAGAAGTGATCTACGAGTCGAGATCGCTAACTTTATCGCGAATCCTTAATTTCAGAGGGATTGATCCTGCTGTTCGTCTAGGATCGTTGGACGAAATCCTATGGATGCCTTTGATACGAAGGGCGCGGGCATTTGGGCGCGCACATCAAAGGGCTACCTCGAAGCGACCTGTCTGTAATTACAGACACGAGGCGTGGCCCTGCGGAAGAACAATAGGGCCGCTCTTTATCTCCTTCTCTTTTGCCAGACGCGATGGGATCTCTGATCTGTGCGCTTTCGGGCCCTCTGTGATCCCATCTACTCGCCATGGAATATCGATCAGCTATCGATCGCCGATAAGACGATTTTAGGCGCTAAGGAGTTTCCATTCGGACGGCATACATTAAGCTGGATGCGTCTGCCACCACCCAGTTCGTCCTGCAAGGATTTGTCTGTTACCGACAACTTGCTCGGACATCCTCGAGTAATTCTCGCTTCTTCTGCTCATTCCAGACATATATACATTAGGTAATTGCAAGTTTGATTTAAATAAAAAAGTTAATCGTTAGAAAGCAAAATAGCTAAAATAGGAAGCAACATTTTGGAATATAATCTTTAATTTCAACACCTCTTGAATTCAACGATTAATGAATGTTATTAATAAATGTATCTATTGATGTCATGAATTTATCTACACTGAATAGAAAGGACTTACCTGGAAATTTTCAATATTAAAATATGAATACCTAAAAGGAGGTGCAAAAGCAAATTCCATCGTTTTCTTCCTCTAAGCGTTTTGTCAGCAATGATTCGCCTTTTACGTTATCAGAATCCATTACGGCGTTAATCAAGTCCTCAGCCACCTGACTCATCAGAAATGCGAAAAAGTGATTATCTCAAATCTGATTTGTCGAACACGAGAAGAAACAACTTTGTTGTCAGCGAATCATTAATCTGGACGAGTCAATGTCGAATCACAATGGAATCTGTGGGGAGACTCTGGAACATAGATGATATCGAAAGGAGACAGTAATGGACACAATGCAAATGCACGCAAGTACACCTGACGCTTGGCGAACATTTAAAATACCACCCGACTAATTAATGATCCGCGGGGTTGGAAAAGAGGAGAGGGGAACAGCGTGAAACCGTTCGATCGACGATGCATCGCGTTCCGTATCGCGGTCAATTTAGATAGCTATCGAATGGATCAGAAATTCGAACGAGGACGGGGGCGAGTGTAACAGACCCCGTCAGCGGTGTAATTAATGAACTCGGCCAATTCCTTTCGCCTTTTTCGCCACTTTATTAACCGCCGTTATATTGTCTAGCGCGATTCCGACAAACCGTGCAAAAAATTCCATTTAGAGCGAGATTATGCGATGACGCGTCGTGTTTTTCGATCGATCGATCAACGGGCCGCGTTCGAACTCGGAAGATGGAATAAAATCGATCGAATGTGCGTCGTAATATTTTGAAGCCGATGGGGTTGGTGCGAAGTGCTTCCTGATGGAAAGAAGCTGTTTCGATGGTGTAATTGATGTTTATATCGACTGGGAAGATATCGATCTTGTGCTCTTTTGTTGCGCTTAATATCGAAGTGTTTCGTGTTCATTTGGGTTAATGAAGATTTTAATTGCTGTCGGAAGATGATTTGATTATACGGGAGAATGAAGTGCTCAGTTTCAAGCGATAAAAGGAACTTTTTAACTCGTGATTAATATAGCGGTCATTCTGTCAGGAACTATTCAAAACTTCGTAGCTCAATTGATAAAATAAAGAGGGTATGTTCCACATTGCACTCACTGTTTTCACCGGTTAAATTATATTTTTTGATACAAAAGAAAGCACTAGTCTTATGCTTTGAATTTAGTATCGTAATTAAATGAAACAACTCCTGCTGCAATTATTCACGTTTCATTTTGTTCCCCTTAAATTCACACACTTTTCTCTCCGTTTCATTAACCTAAAAATGCGTCAGTTTTCGAAACGGCTTGTCTTCGTCAGACTGAAAGACATTTCTATGGCGCAAAGCGTGACACTTTAATCAAGGATCCGGGTTGTATCAGATATTCATGCCTAGACCGGTGACTTTATCGCGAATCTTTAATTTAAGTCGATCGATCTTCGGCCAATATCTTGCTCGCTCTAAAGATCAATCTCTGACACTCTTCGTGCTCATTTTATGCAACCTATCGTCGAACAGGCGCGATCGATCCCCTCTTCAATACTCCATCGATGCAGGAATTTTTAATTTCGGAAATTGGTGGCCGAATTGTTTCGCGTTAGACACGCTTTAGCGCAAGATTTTAATCTCCATTCTCTTCTTTGATCCCCCTGGGACGATCGCCTTTAATGATCTCGAGCTTTTGACACGAGAAGACCCATTAACTCTTTTCCCAAATCATCCGCAAATTGTTCTACTATTTTTTGAACAACATTATTTTTAAACTTTTCGTAATATTTTTGCAATCTGGGTCTTCGTAGATTTAGGTATTTGTATGTTCATGTCTCTACGTTTCTTTATTGCTAGATTTCTGTTTTCTTAGATTTGTATACAGGGATTCATAAGTTTTTATATTTGCAGATATACTTCAGTACCTCTACGTATCTGTATAGTTCTACATCCCTATATTTCACCTATGTCAATACTCCCCCTATCTCCCATACTCCTATACGTCCACATATTTCAGTTTTCATGAAACTGGTAATGGGTCCCATTCGTTGCCCTATTTCTCACTTTCACAACTTTCCAGCACCTAAAACTTCAATGGTATCTCATAAAGAATCCCATAGAATCATAAGAAAGAAGTAATACAATTTCTCTGGAGGAAAATCGACTCTGAACCCAAACTTTCCCCGCCCGTACAATCCATCTGTCGCGGATTATTTTCCAATAATCTAGCAATTGTTAAAGGAACGGCGATAAAGTTCGAGCAGTGGATGGTGTGAGTTATGTGACGTAAACGATATGTTTTCACGGCAGCAGGAAAATTAGAACGGCCGCGAACAAAGCGTTCTTGTGCTTTATGTGACAACTAATCGGCCCGAAGAGACGGACCTGTATACCTGCCGCAACGCCCGAAATCATAAGTTTTCGGGCGTAAGTCAGTTGGCATAGGCGTAACCGGTGCCGGTTAAAAGTTATGTGCCAGGAAAGTGGTGGGTACCGAAATGGTGAACTCGTGTTATGCGCGTTAAAGCGTGGCGAGGCGTTGCCGACCGCACAATGGGCGACGAGTTGCTCGGACCGTGCTCCTACTCGTAACTCAACCGTCCTGCATCGAAAACGAGTTACGAGCACCACGGAAATCTTTGCTTTTTCCACGTAACATCTGGGCTGCGGGAAATTCTCCTCGATCGAATTCGCTTTGCTTCGATGGACTTTAGCAATTTTTTCACACTGCTAGGCTTACTCTCGTACATAAATATTAGGACACTTCTTATCTTCACATTTTAATATTAACACTTGCAGGGTGACTCTTTTGGTTTAACACAACAATATTTAGTACTTTTTAACTAAATTTATAGCTTTGTAATCTTAGACATGTACGTCTAACCATAGACATGACTCACTTAGGTTAAATAAGAAATAAAGCATTTACAATTTTGTTACATATAATTTAACGAAGTTTACATTCAACATAATTTCATCTGAAATCGACTGACATAATTTTCAGCTTGAATTTGTACATCACTTGTAGCACATAACCAAACAAGTTAAATCCGCTTAATAAACAACGCTTATTTGTTAATACCTCGACGCATCTTCATCTACATGTAAGAGAATTATCGGTGGCTACAATGGAACGTGATCAGAAATACCATGGAGGGCAGGGTAATGACATAATCTACGATGGAAGGTGGTTTCGAAGGATCGGATTACCTTGACCCATCGTGCAGTCTTCTATATGTCGAGCAATAACCAGTAGCCGTTAGGGTATTATCACCGGGACGAATCCTATACTGAAAACTCATTCCAGCAACGAGCTCGGTGGCTCGTGAGATAAAAAAAGTATCCCCCCGTTTCTCGGGCTTTTGATCGGACACCGCCAATATCCCGTCAACTATCGCCGCTAGACACGCCACTGGACTAATAGGTGCGTCTCCAATTTCAGTCGATAGTTTTTTGCGATCGTAAACGCGTCCCCGATTAACTCCCGCTGTTTCGCGTACCGTAAACCCAATTAACAGCGAGTCGTATAACGTGTGACCTTCCTTGACTTTACAACGATCCGTCCGTGGAGAACGAATTTCTTCGGGGTTAAATAAATGTCGGGCCAATGATTGGAGACTTCAACGCCCGTATTATGTTCGGACATGGTGGATCGAGACTGCGGGACGTTTAATATTTCGCAATTTGATTCTGTGCTCGTTCTACGAATAACTGTGCTGACATTAATTAGTATTCTTGCATTATTTATTTTGGTTCGGTTTTATCGTTGAAATTATGCATTTGGAAATTTGGGAATTTAGGAGCTTTTGCACTTGGGAGTTTGGAACATTAAGAATTTTGGAATTTTGGAATGGAGGATTTGGGAATTGAAAAACTTGAGAATTGAGGAATGTCATTTGAGAATTTAAGGATTTCGTGGTTTTGAGGAGTGGGGATGTAGAAAGTAAGAATTTACGGAGTTGAGATTTAGAAATTGAGGAATTTAGGGATTGAAAAGTTTCGAAATTGGGGAAGTTAGGAATTGGAGAGTTTAGAAATTGGGAAATTTAGGGGTTGGAAAATTTGGGTCTTGGGAAATTTAGGAACTTAGGAAGTAGAAATGCAGGAAGTTGAGATTTAGGAATTGAGGAATTTAGAAAATTAAGAAATGTCACCCTTCAGTCACCTAAAAATTCAAAAATTTCAAAATGTATTTCATCACCATTTCAACATTCCCCAAACTTATTACAAGTACATGAAATATGGTGCTGGTAAAGTAATCTTGTTCATACTCGCTTCCACACATTATTGTTATAGACTTATGCAAATGCACAGTGAACTTTCACCGATACGGTTTGTTCGTTCGAGGATCGTGGCACGACTTAGCCTTCGGTGAAGGTAGGGTGGTTTTAAAATTGGCCCGACCTTTTTGGCTGAATGGAATCATAAAGATCGACGATCGCAAATGTAATGGCATTCCCTGCTGAGCATGCCTCGTCGTAATCTGTGGGAAACAGAGGTCCCGACCTCGCCATGGACGAACGTGATTCTGCGAGTGCAAGGTCCTCGCGATTCACGGTTCTTTTTCACGAGAATCATCTCGGGAACTGTTTCGCAGAATCTTCGCGGTTAATGAAAACTCGATGCAAAAATATCCCACGATAATTTGCAACGCGATTGAAAAAGAAATCTCAACAGTGTTTTAATTGCTAACCAACCTTCCGGACAAATAATAATCATCTTACCATAATTGTTTCGTTAAATCGAATGAATTTTATTGCAAATGAAATTGCAAAATGCAAGAAGGTGCAGTAATTATTGGCTACGGAATAATAATTAGGTTCCGTATAATTGAATTATTCAGGAAGAACAACAGTTAATGATTGCAAAGGTAACCAAAGGCACATGTCTTGAAAATTGAGAATCATCTGCTGAAACAGGTTCATTCGATTCATTAAATTGTCCGGAGGTGAGCGATAGCCGAGGTGGTACCCCAAGATGCAACTCTTAATTATTGCAATTACTTATTTGTAATGTACACGTTCAAAAGCGTGTGTTCACGTTGAATAATAATGCTGCAATAATTTCCACCGTTAGCATCGATGACTCCGCTTAATTGCTTAAACGCGAGCTTGTAACGTAATCAGGTGTCCTCCCTTAATTATCCAAATCTGATATCACTATAATTCCAATTAGCGCTTGAATTAATTATGTAACGTTTATTCCTCCAATTAAGGACGGACACACGGGAACTGCATAGCGGGAATGTCTTTTGAGAATTTTTCATCATGGTAGTGGTCAGAGATATGCAAATCAGCTATTTTAATCAGGTGCCTGTAAAGAGAAAATATTGATGTTTGCGATATTAATAATTCAAGATATTGCGATATACATGATAATTTATTTCCTAATTATTTTTTTCATTTCTGTAATCCTACGTTTCTAGGTTCCTAGATTCCCAGATCCCTAGTCCTAGGTTCGTAGGTTCATAGGTTCCTAGGTTTTTAGGTTTCAAGGTCCCTAAATTTTCTACGTTTCTAGGTTCCTAGATTATTAAGTTCCTAGATCACTAAACTCAAGCACTCTAAATCCCTATATTTCTAGATCCCTATTCCCCACATCCCAATATCTCAAAATTTGGATATTTTTACATTCCTGTATTTCTACGTCTTCTACATTCCTAAATCCCTATAAATCCATATTTTACATACTCAAAGCCCCTATATCTCTATATTCCCACATCCCTATATCCCCAAGTGCTTATATCCATCTTCCAAATCAAATAAATTCCTATACTTTTGAATTTATTACTTTGCAATGATAGAAACAACGAAAAAATAAACGTGAACAAATAGAATCATCCTCTGAACAATGTTCGTAATTAAAATTTCGCAAAGTGCCACAAAAAGTTACAAGTTTATCCTAAATGGAAGGTAAGTATAGAGTATGATTTGAGAACCTCTGTCACGATCAAAGATGGCTAATTGAAAGTCAGTCAAAAGTGGCTACCATGTCTGGTCGTGCGTTGTTGTTTGTGCAACAGCTTCTATCTTGGCCGGGTGATTCGGCAGTACCTTCATTAATCGCAACATGGACCTCCACGAACGGACGGTGCATTTGATGACTTTGTGACCATACTGTGCGCAAAATGATTCCATTAATGAGAACACGATTGCGCGTGATAGCAGATGGCAGGTCCTGATTGCTTCGCAAACGTTGACATTATGTGCGCCCTTGATGAAATTAGGAACCTGTTTCGCGAGCTAATTCTAAGAAAAAAGTGAGAGAGTATCAATCGGAGGGATCTCTCGGTCCGTGAAATATTATACTTCGTGTGTTATCACGTGTCCAATGCCCGAGAGATTGACATTTAATAACTCACGTTGAAAAATGAATTTGATTTTGGTACGACGAAATTGAATTTTCTCTAACGATCTTTTATATTCTTTTCGTAAGACAAGATTGTACACTTACTCGAAAAAAATCAATTCACTGTCTGCTTTCGAATTACGATGAAAATAAAATCGATTCACGGATCTTTCTGATTTTCATTTATTCCGGACCATATATAGGCGCGCCATTTTCAGTTTCTTCGAACACCTAATCGAATTGAATAATAAATGAGTCTGGTATTATGGAAATTTTGAAGGTGATTGATGATGGGTCAGGATTTTGGTTCACAAAAGTGAGACCATACTTTCTGAAAGAGATACGTCTATAATTACAGAAGTGTTTATTAATTATTTTTAGGGTTATGTGACTATAGTGGCGCCATCTATAAATTGGAACTAAACACTTCAATAGCTACTAATATAATTATATGAAGATTGATATTATCTCCTATTATCTTTTAAATTCTGCAAGTTAATTTGTATTTACCGATTCGATAGAAATTGGTAAAATTCTCTGAAACTAAAGACTCTTAAAAATAAAGGGGTAGAGACAAAAGGAAGGGTGCAGCTGTTAGTAAATCAAATGATCTGCCTCTTGATTATTGCTAGATTATGATCCATTAATGACGGGACATAATTCCCGTTCTAATCTAATGAATAGACAATTTTGTGGATGATTTGGAATATTCTCGGCAAGGAGGGAGGAGCGGTAAAATCCTTCCGGTGACGATGAGGAGAACGATGATGATCGTTTTATAATTATATGCGCGTGCGAGGATCTCAGTTTCAAAGATGAAACCCTGAAGAACGCCGAAGAACGGCGATTTTGCTTTGCATGGAGGAGTAGCATCTGTTCTCGTCAGTGATCCTCAAACATTGCACCACACTCTCCAGTCAGTATGTTCAGATACAAAAAGTACAAAAATACGAGCAAGAATTGACAAAAAAATAACAGTAAATTTGTTCTTGCTATTATTTTTTAATTAAGACACGTCGTAACATAAAACGTGACACTGTTAAAAAGACACAGTCACAAGTGTCCAATTTTATTGAACTCAAAGATAATTGCAGAATTTAATTCCACACCGTGAACCGTATTTAACCAGATAATTAGAAATTGCGGTAAAGTGGAAGTGTATCATAACCTCGTATATATCGTAAAATCGCGTTTGTTCACAGCAGCTGAGTAAATTTGTTCGGAGTCCGTTATAAATTCGTTAATTGTCCGCTCTCGATCACGTACCACCGGCAATGCCTCGGTAAATCTTCGGTAAATCGGCGAAATTACGTCATGTCGGTTGCACGGCAAGGACAGGATGGATTCTTTTCACGTCCCGTTTCGAAGCAGGTGCACGCTCATAAAACGTGTTTCGATCAAACGTTTCGCGACCGCTTCATGCCTTACATTATTACTGCATTATCGTTGATGCATTGCTCGTTGCACCGCATACATTATTATCGTGCTGCACCCCGTGCCTCGATACCTGAAAATCTCGATTCCATGCGACGCTGAAATTACAGGTCACAGCGGCTACCGTCGATACAGTTGTACAGACTCGCCGCTGTGACATCATCGATAATAATCGGAGAGAGCTTTTTATTACGGAAATCAAGTTCTGCGAAGGTGATTACAGCGTGCAGCTGAAATTTGCTCAACACTAATGTAACAGAAATTAACTGCTGTATTAATAATTCGAATGTTCACGGTTTTATAACCGGGACACCCATGCCGCCATATGCAATCAATGGTATAATGCTCGAAGAATTTTAATACAATGACGCATAATGCTCTTTTTAGTAATTTTATAGGGTGGTCAGTTATATATACTTATTTTCATATTAGTACGTTTTTAAATCCATATTGATGTTCAAATAGCCTTTATATTGTAAATACAGTTGTACAGTCAATTCAGTAAATATGTCCATAAATATTGAAAACTCTAATATAAGACATTATATGTTGTTATCAGTACAATACATGTATATTAAAATTAACAATATATGTATGGCTGAGGTCTTCATTGGAACTTTAATAAAGAAAAAATTCATATAATCAGAATGCAAATTATGTAGAATCTTTCAGACCTCAAACCATGTATCAGAATTTATAGGTTAAAATGATCAGTCAATTGTGGGTTGTTGAAAAAGATAATTTTGTCAATGGACCATCCTCCAAATTTCCATTACGAATATTCCACTGCAAAGCAACTGCAATTTAAAACAAAACGAACATCGCTATGACTGTCATCAATTATGAGAACCTCTGTGCAGTGTAGGTAAGCCTCGCGCTTCGTGTGGTCCACATTGTCCGTGGTCAAATTACATGGAACGGGGTGCTTCTAATGGCAGTTCTCGTTCTTCTGGAGAACCAGAGGGACAAGGGCAGGACAAAGAACGACGCAAACAACGCAGGTTGAAGAAGAAACAACGCTGTGGACGCGAAAGGAGGAACAGTGGAGTTGCAAGGCAGAGAAACAAAGAAGGACAAAGACTCGCACAGAGAAGAAAGAAAGGACGAGGTATCGGTGTTCTTTGTCCGATCTGTGGCTGCAGAAAAGGACGAAAAAGGAGAGAAAAGGGAAGACAGAGCCGGTCATGCTTCAAGTTCGCTTTGGTCTCGCCTCGACCCTGCTTCTGCCACGCGACGACCGTGAAGGAAGCGAACGAAACACCTGCCCTATTCGTTGACATGCAAAGAAAATCTGGTGATTCTGCTGGTTGAAACAATGTGCAAGCTGGTGTGAAGAAACCTTTAAGTAGGTCCGCAGTCTTAATCGATTTGATTACGAAACAGCGTGATGCAAGCAGAGGCGGTTGAACCGCGTCTTGTGTAAAGCTTAATGCTCGTGCAATTTGCGGAAAAATGAGAAATGAGAAAGTGGCGTATGAGACACTTTAATTAAAGATGGCAGAATTGTACGTGTCACATTACCGATGTGAAAAAATATCGGATGTTTTTAAAGGTAATTTGGCGTCAAACGTCAAAGTTTGAGCCTCCACATTTGTCAAGTTTGGTTTGATCTGTCAAGAACGCAGAAAATGCAGCTACGAATTGATCGGTTGTTGCCAGCTAAATGGTAAAAGTTTCCGAAATCGCTGAGTCGAAATTTTCGGAATCATTCCAGGATAATCTCTCTCTCAACGTCGTTAGTTCGAAACTCAATTTAACTTTGTCGGAAAGGGACTGCGATCGTAGAAACTATCCCCCGATTTGTTTGGGACGTTTGAAATTGTAGATGCTGGCTGAATTGTTAGACGATTCTACATGCTTCAGATTAGGAAGAAGAGATGAAGATAACGTCGGTTCGAACGAAAGGATACGAGTTATGGAAATCCAAGGATATTAAAGCGTTCCACACGTTTTCGACATCAAGGAAGATGCGGCCAATCGACAGTAATTCCGACTGGCCGATTGGTCTGACGAAACACCGTGGTACCATTCGAATGGTAATAACCGATGCTATCCAGTCATTATGACCAAGATTTTGCGTGGTGTATTAAACCTAATACGGTTTTCAGGGTGGTCCGTGCAATCGCGATTTCAACCGCCGGTGGCCTACCTGAAAAACACGCGAAACAGACATATCCATGAACATTTCGTGTTTCGTCTTACTTCTCTTCTTCGGATCATTGTTCCGAGTGCAAAATACTCTGCATCATTTTCATATTATAATTTAGTTACAAATGTTATAATAAAAACGTGGTCTATTTGGTCAGGTTACCTGAACTTTTAACCTTTTTGTCAAAACTTGGAAATTCAGGGACATTTCAATTTTTCATAGTTGATACAATTATTTGAGGCAATATTTATAATGAGATACTTATTTTCAAATTAATTTATATCAATTAATATTGATTTACGTTTTTTTTTTTAGAAAGATTCTTTCCAACGGTGATGCAATATTGAAATATTGAAACGTCACAGATTCTGAATCTTGCTCAAGCAATTAACTTGTCGATTTAAAATCAATAAATCGATATCATTGATGGCGATCGTCGTACAGAACCGATCGTTGCACGCGAAGATACCTTGATTTGTAATCGGCACGCTGTAATCCAAGGTAAGATAAATCGGTCGTTTAATTAAAATCGATGGCACAGCAGGAGCATCAACAGCTGTTCAAAACGTGCACTTATCGAGTTCCCACTGATTCGATATCGCGTGCTGATCGAAACCTGAAAGCTCCTGTTTTATACCCGACAAATTGTTAGACCTCTTTATAATGATATACCTGCTATTTCAAACAATTAATCGATCGAGCTTATAAAACGCTTCTATAAAGACTTTAAACATTTTTATCTGTTTGGAACCGTGGCTCCAAAAAATGTTAATCTTTGAAATTTCGAGGTTATGAAGATGTATCGCAGTTAAGACATCTGGACCCATGTCTATATTTTATGTTCTTTGGTACTTTATTACTCGATAATTATAGAGTAAGATTATTTATAATTGTTTAAAAATAGTTCCGTTTGAATAATTGAAAATTCTGTTCTATCTCGTACGACTTCGAGGTATCTACCAATGTTTACTCGGTTAATAGAACGCATTAATTTTGTAATTAAATCGTCACCGATAATAACAGAGCGCAGTAGTCGAGCAGATCAACCCGCAATTCAAAGTCATGACAAGTTTATTAAGGGCCAATTACCGTGCGTTTTATTGGCGGATAGAACGCGCCACGGGTTTCACCTGTACATCAATTGCCGCCTTCTACTTACGTTGACAGTGATTTACGGTGACGCAAACTCCTCTCCTCGATTGCCCCTTTATCCGTCAAATCAATCGCAAAATTTCGTGGTGAAATCGTGGGACTCTTTTCTGCTGCCACTTCGCCGTCCATTTCGATTTTACGTCATGATTAAAGAGAAAGAGACCCGAAACAGATACTAGCACTTTTCGAAGCACGTAAATTATTTCTCGTGCAAAAATTACTGTTCTCGACATTTCTCGATGATTATAAAAATTAAAGAACAATTATAATTATTATAATTGCAAATTAAATTATGTATAATTTATTTTATCTGCCAATATTATCGGATACAGGAATTTGCCTTAAAGGATTTAAATTTAATTTAAGAGATTTAAAATAGCGACAGCTGGGTTGCCAACGTGTCGAATTCCAAGCAGTGTTTCCAGAATTATAAATGAAAATTTCGCTCGCAGACTTTCACCGATTTTATCGCGAAGATGGTATCGAAACCGCTAGTTTGCTCGACGGTGCCGGAATACGAGATACAATTGCGTCAGAGGGTCGTCGAACACTTCGTTTCGCGATTTATAAAAACGTCCGATACCTCATTATTGAATTTCCAGGAGCATCGTCAGGGAAATTTACGAGGCAGATGCTTTCGATGCAGATGCATTTAACGCCTGGAGCCGGGCCAGTGTTCTGATTCCCATGATCTCCCTCGATCGACGATCTCCGATCGTTAATCGTTTAATTGCGCAAGCCTGTTGCATCTAGAAACGTTTTGCGAGCTGACTCGATTCTTTTAACGAACTCTGAAACATGATTTTAACGCAGAAAAGTCTTCATCGTTTCTACCATAAATATTCAGTATAAGTATTCAGATATTGTTTGTGTGTGTTTTAGGGTTCTAACATTTAACATTTTATTTACTGTATTATTGATAGCTTTTACGATATCTTCTACTTGCTGAAGTGAAACTAACAACACTTTCCTTGCCATCCAATAAAAAATTGATTTGTTGTAGTAATTTGTTTGTTGAACAATAAAAATGCTGTTATAGAAGTATACCACAATAGAAGGAAATTATTTGATCAATAAATGATAGAAAATGTTAATTTCATCAGTAAATAGTTTTAAAATTCTATTAGCATATTTATTAATAAGAAAAGGGTACACAAAAATAATATACTGAATAATATACATAAAAGAAAATATTCAATAGCACATTTAGAAATTTGATGCTATTAAAGTTGGTAGCTGAAATTTAATAGTTTTTTAAATAACATTGTAAACAAAGTTAATTATCTACATAAAATTTCACTTAACGTTAAAAGGAGATTAAAATAAGTCTGTAAATATTGCAAGTTTACGAAAGTGTAGTATATTTCACGTAATTGGTCGAAACTGCGTGGAATTTTGTAAATTTCCTTAGTCACGTTACGGAACAAGCCGGCCATCAACAGGTGATCAGGAAATTTCGCTTTTAATTAAGTGGCTCGTAATTACGACACCGATTCGTGGCGAAGAAAGTGAATTGATAGCACTCACTCGGTAGAAGCAGTTTCATGTATTTAATCGAACATTCGACATTGCTTTAACACTGATCACATCTCTCTTCTGTAATCTGAAACTCGATTCAATCTTCAAATAAAGATGTTAATTCAACGAAGACGATGAACCCGTACATCGCTTAAAAATATTCTGAATATTAAGTTTACAAGTATAATTATCGCAGTATTGAAAATACTTCTCCATTAAAATTCCACCAAACCAATACTGCTGATGTGAATCTTAAGCGTCAAATTTAAAAGCATATGGTTTCTGAATTAAAAGTAATCAAAAAAATTATGAAGTATTAAAACATGCAGATCAACTAACGTAATATGTTCATATTGTGTAGTAAAATGTAAAAACAAAGGACCAATAGCAAAATTAAGAAAAGTATAAATACCAAAGAATTTAATTTATACGCGTCCTTCAAAGTACCAAAAACCCATCCACTTGCTGCAAATGGACAGGTATTCAAAGATGGCCGCGATGTCAACGCGAGAAGCTGCACCAAATGCAAATTAAGAAGAAAAAGTGAAGTCGACGGAAAGTTCCTTTCGTTTGAGTGACAGGAACGCGATCCCAGTAATCCTGTAAAAAAGACGAACGAAGGGAACAGCTGGAGAACAAGATGAGTATGAGTATTTTCAGGTGATCGGCGTACGGTGACAAGAAGGATAATTAATTTTAATTGTCTTGTCCGAACAGAAGGTAGGTACGCGTGGCACGGCGAAAACGGTCGGAATATTTCCCGACTGGTCCATTAAAAGACTGTGCTTGTAATTGCACAGTCTTCCGAAGTCCACTCGCTTCCATTCTCGTTCGTCTTTCCTCGGGCTTCTTCAGATTTAAGTACTCTACAGGCATGTCGTCCGGCCACGCTCACGTAGCCGTTCGTCCACGTGGACGAAGCGCGTTCCATCGTCTCCAATTATTAAAACTCCACGGAGTATCCGAATATTTCTGTGCCTTCGTTTCCAGACTAATTACAAGCCTCCGAACCGAACGGGCAAATCTTTACAGCAACAAGTAAATTGTAACCGTATGTGGCACTCAACAGGTTGCGTTTTTGGAAGTCTTGGCGGAAAGCGTAATTTTGTGAATTTCCAAGTTGTGAAATTTCAAATCTCTAAATTCTGAAACACGGAATTGTCAAATTCTTGTATTCGTAGATATTCGAATTACTAGATGATTCTCACATATCCGAATCCCCAAAACCCCTAACTCTGGAATACACTGATCCTCAATTTTCTAAATTCTCAATTCTAGTCATTCAAATGCCCACATTTCTAAGTTTTCAAATTCCTCCATTTATAAATTTAAGATACCCCAAATTTTTGAAGTTTCCAAATCCCTGAATCGTCTAGTTCCAAAGTTTTGAATTCCTGAATTCCCCAAATTCCACGTTCCCGAGTTCCAAATCCCCAAATCTCATGATCCCTATATCCCCAGATTCCTAAACCCTAAATTCTAAAACAAGAAATTAAAAATCTCAAGTCCTCTATTTCCAGAACCTCAAATTCTAGTTCCCCAAATCCTAAGACCACAAATTTCAACTCCCCGAATTTCAAGATTTCACTATCCCTAGATCCTTAGATTTTTAGAATCCTAGAATCCTAGAATCCTAGAGTCCTGGAATCCTATATCTCTAAATCCCTAAATCTCTAAATCCTAAATTTCAAGTTCCCAAATCCCCCAAATCCCCAAGCTTCAATTTAAAACTTATGGCTTGCATGTGGAATAATTTGAAAACCTCGATGGTTATCTGCAAAGGAAGGGTGCATAGGGTTAAAATGGATGATGCTACAGGTCCTTTGTGACACTGGTAATTTTCGAAAGGAACCCGTAAACGTCCACATCGTGACGTTAGGCAACCAATTATCACAGACACCGTCCACCAAACGGAGATAAACATCAAAAAAGGACATTAATGCCTCTTTTCCGAACACCTTCCAGCTATGAATACCGATACTAAACCTTGGAGAAGGATTGGCTATAAATTACATTTCCCTGGTGTTATACTTGAATCTCGATACTGATGAACTATAAAAATTTGTATCTAACAGGTGTTATAATTCTTCAGAATAATAGCTCGTAAATGTTAGCCGACTGTTTTTATGGACTCGAAAGAACTTTTACGTGAAAATATAGATTATTGGTTGTCCACTTGAATTTCAATGTTGTTCCATCTTTTATGAATATGAAAATTTTAGAACTCTTGGTGTATTTTTGGTTTTGACAGAAAATAGTTGAAACTGAAGGATAAAGGACAGAAGAATGAAGGTTAAGGGGACTAATAAAGGTCACGGAACGTTTTTATCCTTCATCACGCAGAATTAACTAACTAGTCCTAAGGTGTCCGAGATGAGTGATGCGGGGAAGCGAAGAATGTCGTAGGACAACGATGTCCCTTAAGAATCATCACGGTGAAACACCTGCCTTGTACAAACAATTTTTCATCATAACCATTCCTCGCGTGTATCGTCATTCTTGGTCATCCGTCTCTTCGTTCGACTCACGACACCCATCCATCTACTCGCGATAGGGGTTTCCTGTGTCCCTTTTATCTCTTATGGCATCGGTTGCATCACGCATTTCATCGTATCATAGTTTATCGATTACCTTCGTAACTTCAATTTAATTACGCTAATCGGACAACAGATAAATTCTCGACTTTCTATCCCTTCAGAATTTTATTACTTCGAAAGTTTCGAATTATTCCGTACTTCCAGATATGAAAGTCATTTACCATAAATAATGTGTAATAGTAAGTGTTCGAATAAACGTATTTTTCGCGATTACCATAACGATTTCCAAGTCGACTTATCGAGTTCCATCGAATCCTCGCATAATCCTCGCCTCGCATTCTCGCTCAGGCGTGCTCGAGGAGCAGAAGTAACATGTTTTCGCTTCTCTTTCTATGGAACACCGTGGGGTGTCATTGTGCGATGACGTCTGTGTACAAAATACTGTATTGACACGTTCAGAGATGATCATTAGAGTTCATTGTTGACAGTTCGTACGTCGAATCGTTGCTAAGACTTCATACCGATGTCCGGGCACGTCCTAAGGAGATCAGTTTCGGAGGAATTCGAGAAACGGGCATGCCGTGTGCTTCCTGTCTCGTTATCGACCGCTTGGCAAGTGAATAAATCCTCGCTTGGGTCACGTTTTGTACATAAATCCAACCTTTTTCCCTTTTTTCCTATCGCAGAGTCCCTCCGAGGGTTAACTCAGACATCCATCTTCAAATATCTTCAAACTTTTCAATATGAGATTTGTAATACAATCCTTTGATTTATTATATTCGAAGGTGTGACAAACGGCTCGCCAATTTCAAGTTTACTTCCATTTAGCGTCGTCCGACAGTAAAAATCGTTCTAGCAACGGTGTGTCACGTTGCAACGCGAAGTACCACTGTAAAACTATTTACAATGTAAATATCACGTTACACGCTGGCCTCCCATTCATTGCGAGCGATTTACTGCGTCGACTGCAAAGACTTCTCGAGACGAGATATTCCTACGAGCGTTTAGTATGCAGCGACAAACACCGACGCAGCGTTTCCTGGCCTCGCCATTACGATATCTTTTCCCCCCGTGTCGGGTGAGGCAAAAGAAAGCGGGGGGTCCGCACGCGTCCCCCGTGGAAGCAGTAAAACAAAACCCACGGATATGAAAACCGGCCGATTTCTCATCGACCACAATGGAAGGGTTGAGTGCTTATACAATAGAGGTACAAGCCACGCGGCTAGTTTACACGTAGATAATTCAACCGCGATAGTCATCTTCCATCGATGATTAATCGCCGAAAGTTGACGCGGCGACGAGCCTGTTCCTTGCCCACCTGCGCTCGAGAAGAGGATGCGATTTATTGTCCTGCATCGACGATACGCCATTCTTGCGACACTTTTTCCGATACCTCTACCTTCTTTGTTTAACACTTGTTTCGTCAGCTTGGGATTTTATTTATTCGCGCCTTTGAAGTCTTGCATCAGGTCTTCGAGAGCTCGTTATGAATTCATAATAGATTCTGGACCGTAAGGCATATTAAATATTAATGTTTTAAGTATTTGGAAATATCAAGGTAACACTCCTTTCTTTATGCGAGTGGGTCGAGGAATTATCGTTTTCGAATGTCTTTTGGAATTCCTTGGGACTTTGATTAAGAATTCGTGTTTATTTGTTTTCATGATTTATTAGTTACTCATTACTTCGTTGTTTTAATAGTTATGCATGAATTAAATACATTGATGTATTGTAATATATCAATGTTGTATTGAGTTAAATACACTGTAAAATACTTGTATAATAAATAATAAATCGAAATTAAACTGCAAACTCTAATTACAATGTTTGCTACAATATTTATGTAGATCAGTTAAATTATTGTTGAAAAGATCAAATTACACTCGAACACATTAAACGGCGTGCCGCAATTAAACGACGAAGCTTTTCAAACGTAAACGTGTTTCTTCAAGATTCAATAAAATGTTCGATAAAGTAAATGCAAGCAACGACGTGTTAAAAGCAAGCAGTACCGGTAAACGGCAAAAATCGTTTACAAATTGGCAATAGTCGTGCAATTATTTCTGCTTAAATGCACCATAACGACATGGACGCCCAACATTCAATCGACTTCACGAGGCGGCATTTTTCACGAAGCCGCCGCGAAATTAATCGGCTGCTGAAAAACTAATTTGAATATCAAATGACCGGGCTACCGGGTGTAAATTACTGTCTCTGTCCGTGACAGAGATTCAAACGACATGCGCCAAAGTATTCCGTGAATACGCGTCTTAAATCAGAATAAGGATACCTGTTTCGTGTACACAAGGGGACAAGCAATGGCGATTGCGATCCCGCCTCGATTTATGGGGTGGTGGTAAATAGCCGGTGTAATTTACCCAGCCTCCGAGTGTTGGTAAATAACGTTCTGGTTAGGAACTAATTACTATCGGTCGCTAAACGAAATATCAACTCGGTGTCAATCATTTCAGACATTACCGGTTCGAGTTACCGAAGAGCACCACTTTACACGGTAATTATTGACTTTAATAATTACAGCGTTCAAGTTTTGACGCGTTGAAAATTATTGGGATCACTTATGACCGGTATTATACACTGAATAACTATACATTATACATTAAATACATGTAAGACAGTTAAATTATAGATAAATATTTTCGTTAGCGTTACTATTTCAATATAGCATTGTTACTATATTATCCATTGGTACCGTTCTAACTGTACATTTATCAGTTCTCAATCTCGTACAATTATTATAAATTCTACATCATCGCTGTGTTTTGTTCCAATCACAATGTATCACTTCCAAAAATGGCCCTAATGCTCGTACCTGCCCTCAGGGCCTCCGTAAATCCTTTACTAACAGTCTGACAATTCCTTTGTATACCTGTACCAAAAGAAGACTGATCGTAACAATTAACACTCGAAGGTTGCTTTTCGTTTCTGAAAAGACTATGGCCGAATTAACGATTATGGCCGCCCCGTACGGTTTTGTCAGACTGATTGACACCGTGCCGGCTTACGTAAAAGCCTGCAGCAAAATCTCTCCGAAATAATAAGCAGGGTCGATTTGAAATCGAGTTCACGTGTCCCTTTTGTGCTCAATGAATTGTCTTCACGTGGACGAAAATGGGAAATGGTTACAATCGGGATTAAACACTCCCAAAAATCGGTGTCGTTATTTTAAGTTTCAAGCTCGACGTTTTTGCTGAATTATGTGAAATACAGAGATAGACAAATTAATAATTCGTCATTTCTTATCACTGCGCGTAGATTACAGAATACACTAAATCTTCCGATTTTCGTTCTAAGTACTGCTATCATAAATATCGTAATTAAGTATTTAGTAAACGAACGTTCATGCGTACACAGAGTGAGTTATTGTAAGTGACGAATTTAAGCTTCAGGACTAAAGGAAGGATTTATCGAAGCTCCTGCAATAAAGTATAATACCAAGATTTATTTTGTTACGTGAAAGCAAACGTGATCGAAATTATGATCCGCTCGAAACATCCAGGTAAAAGTCGAAAATTTCGACACGGACCACGTGAACGGCCCCCGAGATATCATATTTCTCGTTGAATCTAATTTATTCCGACAGCGAACAGTCGAAGATTTCTAGATTTCGTTCTACCTGCGAGACTTTTAAACTGCCAAGCCGGAAGATTTCTGGGTGGAGAAGTTATTACGACACAGCGGGGTGCCCGACTATTTCGTGTTACTACTTCGAATAACAATTACACGCCGAGCAATTATATTTTCCCCAGTGATGTCGGTTCTACGAAAGAATGGCAGGTATCATTTGCCTGTCAGAACAACACGAATAATTATTGTTCACCGACGTGGCTTTAATCGAACGACCTATCGAAACGTGCACAAAACATCTGCGTCAGCAATTATCTTAAGAATATCGTTTATATACAATGTACGATGTGAATAATTATCGCTGCTGTTACTCGAGAAACTTGTATGCAAATACTTTCTTGACTGGTTAATTTGGGATTAATGAAATATAGTGACAAATTGCTAAAGTATATTATCATTTATTTATTTTTGTGAAATGTTGGCTCTATACTTTTGATATAGGTGGTGTAATTTAATGTTTGGATCGAGTAGAATTTCAGATGTGTTCGAAACTTGGGACAAAATAGGTATGCAATTTTTTAGCGGTAATTGAGAAACAAGGTGATTTATCTTGATAATTTATAAGGTAATTGAGAGTCTCGCTTCTTTAATTTTACAATTTTCCACAGTCCTTTCATGATGAAAGTTCCAAGATTCTGAAGATCAAAGCATCCTAAAGTTTCAGGGTCCTAAAGTCCTAAGGTTCCAAGATTTAAAATTCTATGATCCTAAAATCCCAAAATCCCAAAGTGTCAAAGTCCTCAAAAGTATCAGAATTCGTAGGTTCAAGAATCGCAAGGTTCTGAAGGCCCAAGTTCCAATATCAAGTTACTACCACAAGTAGTTGTACCCACAGAATTCACCGATAGCCTCAAGAAAAATATAGAATTCTCTTTCCAGGACGTCACCTATAACTTCAAGGATCGTGTCAGTCGCACTACTCGCACCGAACTTCCACAATTTTTAACTTCCAAAGTTCCGTAACTTCCGAGACTTCAAAAATCCTTCGTGACACTCCAATTGAAATGCCGCGGGCAATCACGAAATTTGATGGGCCGAAATTAAACTGGTAACCGGCGATGGAATCGTTAATTTCGCGAGGATTTACAGCAGCCCGATTTTCGAGACAATCGGTCGTCCGTTCGCATCAATTAAATCTCTCTCTCGTCGGTCGAGTCTCTCGCTTTGTAATCGAAACGACGGCGGGCAGAAATTAAGCCCCGTATTTTCGATAAGCCCCGGACATAATTCAGGACCGAGCAGGTTTATGGGTGACGTCTCTCCGAGACGGACCGCCGACGAGGAGAGAAAACACCATGGAAGCTCGAGGGAAAGGAAACGGGCTGGTCGATCGATCGGGCCTCGTGTTTCCAGAAGTATGTAAGGGGGGGCCCAGATAGCGGGCTAAAAGCATATTAAATAACCTTAAATTCAATTAAGGAACACACTTAGCACGCCGGCAAAAAAAATCGTACTCGGTGCAGCCGCGAAGTAATTACTGCTGCCTCGACGACCACGGTTTCTCGAAACCTTTCTCTTCTCCTCGTCTTTTCTTTCTCTTTTCTCGTATCGTTCCCTGTTTCTTCGCTCCGTTCCACCCTCTTATCTATCCACCTTACGTTCCCTCTTCCACGTTCGTGGTCTCTTGGCCCTCTTCGTGATCCTCGTACCGCCTACTGGCCATAAATCCGTGTTTTTGTCCGGCCTACCTTTGATTAGCTCCCGCGGGAAAGTATTCGAGGTCCTCCGGATTATCCTGGCCCGCACAATTAATGTCCTGGATACCTAGGCTGATTGTCACAACGTGTAGCTAGTTGATTCCCTCCTTGATTAACGAGAGGATAGGAAGATTTATGTTTGCTGCGTTTTGTTATTTCTGAGACCACAGGTTTTATTATTTGTAAGACAAGCTTTCATTTGTTCGGTGATAGTTCTCAAGTAAGAATAAATTTTTAGATCTGATGAATGAAGATGAATATGAAAATTTGATTAGAACTGCATGAAATCTGGTTTGAATGTGTTGAATGTTTAGATCTGATGAATATGAAAATTTGATAAAAACTGCATGTAATCTTGTCAAATGTGCCTATCTATACATCTACCGAACACATGTGCACCTAGTCAAAGAACCAGTGCTTATCTAGAAACCGTAATATCGATGAATGGTAAGCGATTGTTCATCGGGAGTTTAAAATGGAACCAGGATTTGCAGGACAATGTCGGATACCGTTGAACGTACAACGAAAATTGGATCATTCGATCATGTCAGGCCGCAAATTAGTCGTGTATCCTTCATTCAGCGAGCATCGTTCATTAAGCAATGACATCGACGTGGACCATCCTCCTGCGAGGGAGCGTTCTTGATTGATTCCCGCGGGAAAATCCTGCCGGTATCACGATAGATCGATGCATTATTCTGAACCCGTTCAATTAGTGTCAACAAGAGAAGATTGCGCGTTGCGTAGCTGGCTTCTCGCTCGTCAAAGGATAAGTAATGAAAGGGAATAAAATTTGATCCGCTTGGTCAACGTTTCGCGAAACACGGTTAACAGCGAGCACCGTAAAAAGGACAAATTTATTGCTGCTCTCGCGAGCAACAGGGGAAGGAAAGTGAAGCGCACCGATCTTTTCAATTGTTCTTAATTGACGTTCGAAGAGGAATCACCGACCTACTTGATGTTACGAACAATTGAACATGGACAGGGGATCGTCAAAATGCAAAAGGAAAACGAGGCTGAAGCAATTCGTTGGACCTGTTGAATCACCACTTTGCGTCGTGGGGAATATTTTTGTGATACTTTTTAATTTAAGAATAGAGGGGTGTGGGTCATTCGCAGATTTCGGGATTTGATAGCTTAGAATTTGGGGATTTAAAGATTTATAAATTTAGGGATTTGGAGATCTGGGAATTTGCAAATTTAAGAATTCGGGGAGTTGGAGATTTGGAAATTTAGAAATTTGGGAATTTAGGGATTTGGAAATTGTGGAATTTGGAGATTTGGGAATTCGGGGATTTAGAGATTTGCAAATTTAGAAATTTGAGAATTTAGAGATTTGCAAATTTTGGAATTTGGAGATTTGGGAATTCGGAGATGTAGAGGTTTGCAATTTTAGGAATTCTTGGAGTTGGAGATTTGTAAATTTAGAAATTTGGGAATTGTGAAATTTGCAAACTTCGAAATTTGGAGATTTGAGAATTCATAAATTTAGAATTTCAGAGCTTTGAGAATTTGTAAGTGTATGTATTTGAAGATTTAGCGATCCATTTTAGCAATTCAGGGGCCTTGAAATTCGAAGCTTTGTTAATCTATAAATGTACAAATTATATAATTCGAAACTGTAGAACTTACTAAAATAAACTTGTAGAATTTAGAATTAAATTGGTGAAGAAAATAGCTTCATATCGGGAATGAAGTGGTACATTGGAACGAAACTTAGATAGTTGCGACGTCCGACTGTCAATTACTTCGGCACACTTGGTCCAATCACTTGGTCTCAAGAGCGTGCTCGAGAGTCTGGAGGACTCACACGTTCCGTCGAAACTCCAGAAACTCGAACAGACAGGGAGTTAAGTTCAGAGATAATTCAGCGGCAAACGACCACTTTCAGAATCCGGCTGTCAACGTTCTTGGAAAGTATCGACACGAAGAGAGAACAGAGGAGATACTCGATTTCTTCAGTGTCAGCTCAGCAACACCAGAGGTTCATTTCTTTCCGCGTTTTTCAGTGGACTTGCGATTCACACTCGGACGCAAGCCACTTTTATTCGCTCGCGAGATAACGTTAATGGCGTACGCTAAGTTACGCGCTTCCAGTGCCGCCGTTTAACCGGATGCTTGGTTATCCAGTCATCTTGCAAGAGGAACCACCTGCTGGCAGTAGTCTGTACCGGAGAGTCGAGCATTCAGGTATTGAAAATGCCACTTAAACGCAACGGTGAATTTTAAACGATGGATTGCTCACGATAACAGTTACCTATGAAATTTATCAGTAAAACTTTACTTATAGTAATGACGATAAAGTATACAGGGTGTTTCACAACTAATGTAACTTTTGGAAAGGTTGGAAAGGTTAAGGTTGTACCTAAGGTTATTCTGAACAACTTTTTCCTTTATAAAATTTAATAAAAAATATCTTAGCTCTGTATATCAAAGTATGTCTGTGTAATTCATGACACAATACGTCATGATATATTTAATTTCAGATACACCATGATTCATGGACTTAACCTTCGAAGGTTAAATAAGGAACGTGTTCATCTCGGTTCTTTCTGTATCATTAAAGGATACAAAAGAAGGCAGACCTCCTATTACATTAAAAAAGTTTTTTGCGAGCGAAACATTGATACGAAAGCGTTTTTGCTGGAGATAATGGGTGACCAAGGGGACGGAAATTAGAGCAGCTGAAATCATACGAGCACCGATGGGATTACAATAAGCCAGATGAGTCTGTGGTTAACACACAACTTTCCACACCTTCTTTTTTACGTTTCAAGAAGCACATTTCCGGTCACGGATGAAGAAACGCCGATAGCAGCGAGACCCGTGGGATATGAAGAACATGGCCAGTGAAGGGAGACGATAGTCACCGCAATGCTCGCCATTTATCTCGAATGGAAACACACTTGCCCAAGTTGAATTTCCTTTTATTTCTTCCCGTCGAATGGGAATGGTTAATGTTTGCATGTATAAACAGAAAGAAAGTAAACGCGGACGCGTTATAGTTTTTGTCAGATTTTAACTTGGTGGCTCGCGTAAAAAGCGAACAGCGTTTCAATGCGAGTGCATATTAAATTTATTTATAAGCAAATTTCTTTGTGAACGTTGCGTATAAAAATTCCGGGTACTATTCAGAGTTTACTCTTTCAATATCTCGGCTGCATATGTCTATGTATTATTAATGCTCTGTGGATTTATGCATTTATGAAGTCTGCGAGGCATTGTGGATGTAAAACGTGTACCTTTATTAGGTAGATTGTAAATGCATGTGTGCAGTTTATTTATAATTTATAAAATTGTGCAAAAATTTGGCGAACATGCAAGAAAACAATTGATTAAAAATCTGCAAGATATGCACAATCTCTTGAAGAGGAAAAATGTTATAAAAGCTTATATGTATATTTTCGTAATCGTACATATGTTATAAGAACATACATGTATATTTGCACAACCATCCATGCATTATAAAAACACACATGTATATTTGGACAACCATGCATGCATTATGAAAACACACATGTATGTTTACACAACTATCCATGCATTATAAAAACACACATGTATATTTGCACCGACATTCATGTATCATAGAAGAATATACATGTATGTATACCTAAAATCATCCACTGTTTAACAATAACTAAAAATATACATATAATTCTAAATTCCTAAATAACATACACATTTCCAATTTACGTAAAAATGATTTCTATACAACTCCAAATTCCCAAATTAAATAAGAATAAAAAAAATGTCTTCCCTAAAATCGTCACCAAGATTCTAAAATGTAACACCCCAAAAAATGCAAAATTTCCGAAAACGGTGGTACACAAAGAATGTGATCGTGGAACAAAAGAATGATCGCAAAGAAGCAACTTCCGGGTAAGTCGAGTCACCGGAATGCCTTGCATTCGAGTTTATTGGATAACCCCGTCGCGTATGGAAATTTCGACATGTCGCGAGGAGAACAATGGGTACGTTGGTCCGACCGGATGTCGTGTGGGCTTCGCTGCATGAATACGCGAAATCGGGGTAGTCGCGAATAATTTTCATAAATTTCGGCTGGTCAGCCTCGTAAACATCGAATCGAGAATGTGGCCCGCTAACCGAACGGCATTCGATTCTGCCGCACAGCAGCCGAGCATACGTCTTTCCCGCCGATTTATTAGATTATTACCGCGGATAAAATTCACCCTGCAACCGCGCTGCATCATTCTAATGACCCGATGTACACGGGGAACAAAAAAATCGGCTGACATCGTTATCCAGAAAGCTCTACCTGTTTTTGTCCCCTTTGTTAGGTCTTGATTTGGTAGCGAATATGTGGTGCATATATGAATCTCCTTATTTTAATTCTTCGTCGAGATCTCAGCATTTTTAACTCGTGAATCAGAAATAAAAAGGTAGTCACTTTTCTGATCAAAACTGTCTCTTAAATATATGAAAATAATTAAGTTGCTCACAATTTACAAAATATTGCTAAATACTGTTCGTACAAGACATTTTGTATATTAAATATCTTCTTTCAAAGAATATCTGTGACGTAATATTGTATGTGTGTTTGCAAAACTATTTATAATATTATGTAATTAATAGTACATACTTAATGGAAGTACGTGTTTCTACTAAAAAAATTGTACGTGTTAAGAAAGTGCAGCGATCGAAGTGCTGTTATAAGTGGATTAGAAAGGGTGTAAAATGCTTCCTGAAAGCCGAAACTAAATCTTCGAAATGCGTGACCGGTTGCTTTCGATCGTTACAATCATGTCCCCCGGCCACCTTGCAACGGCGATTTTTCAAGATGCACTCCCCGGTGCTCGATTTCTCTTCGATTCTTTTTTCTGGCTGCTCTCGCGCACGCCATCCGATTTATTGACACGATCCCGCTCGATTCCCCCGAGGGTGGAGAAACCATACGCCTCGATATCATCTTATAGGCAGACGAGGTGCGTCGTCGTCGTTCTTGAAAATGGGATACTGTATGAAAAATCGGCGAATACGACGTAGAGACCGTCAATTTTTCGCCCGTTCTTCGTTTTGCATTATTTACTGCCGCAAAGGCTGTATTTCCATTCGTTGACTTATTCAACAGCTTTAGGGACTCTATAAACGGTTTCCGTAAAAGTAAACTGAGTTATTTCAGCATCCGGTGAAAGCTATCTGGTGGGAATTTCCTTTTTAATCACTTGGAATCTTTTATATTATTTATGAGAATTTTGTGCTTCTACGGGTCGCGTAATAAATCTTTCGTGAAGGTTTTTATTTGACTTCGATCCTTCTTAATTGCACGAATTTTCCTTCTGAAGCTTCTTAACTATGTTTCAACAAGCTTTTGCTCTTTCTTTAAATCCAAGAATTTAATCCTTGCAGTTTGTCTAGTTTACTGTCGTGATTGTGTAAGTAATTGAAAGAATTCTTGAAACGTCAAATAAAAGTTACCAAAACAATTTATATTCATGGACATAAAATAAGCTTCGGTTTTTCTTGACTTTTACTATAACTTGCAAACATAAGTTTATGCAAAATATTTGATCTGATTAAAGTAGTTGTAAATATTTTTCCTACAACATATGCATCTTCTTACATTTAATATATTTTTCCATTTAAGAAGAGTCATGTAACAAGAGATTATCTTCAAAATTAACTACGTTATTGTCATAAGATTTGAAAAGCAGAATTACAAGTTGTACAAATTTAAGAATTATATCTTGTATCTTGTTACTATACAATTATTATGTACAACATGTAACAAGTTTCCATTACAAATTGCTCGAGGTGTCGCCTATTTTAAACACCGGTAAATAACAATTTTTAGCTGTCCCTTCTCAGCAAACACATTTTATCTATTAAACTACGTTCCCGGTGTATAATAACAGCGTATACCTTTCGCTTTGCACAACGTTGTCATCTAAAACGACACTGTAATTTACGGCTAAAATATACGTTTTGGATTTCATAAGGGTAAAATCTGCTAGTATGAAGGTGTAAGGCTGGCTGTGAGCCAACGTTTCCTTCTCGATGCAATTCAATGCGGACGCGTATATTTATTGCAGCTGTCGCTTTCTATGCGTTCAGCCTCCTCCGAAGTAGAATTACAACCCCGTAACTCAAGAGACATGGGATAGTTTCTATCATTGGATGCAGTCACGGTGAACAGGCACACTGATATCGTAATTGTATCATAGATAAGGTTACACGTTGACCTGGGAACAATTTGCTTATCCAATTGCACCAGTCACGTTGGGAGCTTGCTAACAAGCGGTCATCGACAGTATCGAAGGATCGATAAATTAGCAGCATCGTTCGACTGCAACTATTCTGTATTATACAAGTATTACTCTTCAAACATTTTCCTTGGATGTCATTTCTGAACAGGCAGCTATTCTACAACATATAGGTTATAACGTATGATATTTATAAACATATCAATCCTCATATGAATAGGAACAATGTTTCAATTACTATACTTTACAATTAAAACCCTTGAACTCTTGCAGCTCTTAATTCCTCTTCATCATTAATTCATCCAAAAGCCATCAATAGAAGAATACGAAAAAGACTATGGTCTCACATCACCTGTGAGGGAATTTTAAGACAGTCTTGAAGATATATGAAGATGTTTCTGTTCGATTCACATAATTTCTAAAAGTCCTCCATAAAAAACGTATCGAAAGCATCAACTTCGTTGCACCTCGCACCTAACGTCATATTAACCAACGATCGAAGGAAGGTTGAAAGGTTCTTCGTTGGAAGGCGTAATGAGGTGGCAGCCCGAGGGTGGGTTTTAATCAAGAATCGATACATAACAACGATTCGAGGCTTGGCTACCGCGGACAACGCAGCATCGGTCCTAATAAGGCCGCATCTATTCGAGCCTCGCCTCAGGTGGCAGCGAGCTCAATTATCTGCCGGCATGAGCCGCCATTAGATAACGAGCCGGCAGATGCGCCACTTGGCGTGGGCTCGGTCTTATCCCTTCTGAAAAGGATTCGTTGTTTACGACCGGGGAGATGCTTCCTCAAACCCCTTCCTCGTACTCCTTCGAATTGTGAACTGCTGTAATTTACCTATTTCTTCAAAATCTGCCATTATCCACAAATATTGCGATACATTGATGTTGTATGCTAAGATTTTTACTTGTTCGATAAAATGGTTGTCGTTCAACTGAATTAGTTTCTTATCAGCATAGGTTGATTTATGTTAGAATGTCTTATAAAATGGCTCATACGTGTCTCAGACAATGTCTCACTATCTGTCATACGATATCTATGTCACAAAATGTCTCACTACCTCTGACCAAATATCTCTGTGCCTCAGAACGTTTCACTATGTCTCACAGAATGTTTCACCGTGTTCCATAGAATATCTCATCGTGTCAAAATGTCTCCTATTCTGGATTTGCCATTGAACTATTCATTCAGAACTTTGATCAAATTGCAGAGCAAGTATTTACAGAGACTGAATTGAATTAATTTCACTATTTATCATAAATTGTCGGTGAAATATAACCGATTAATCTGCCTAATGGCAATAATTGCGCAAATCATCATCGTTACATCGATCATATGATAGAAGCCTCTAACCAGAAACACCCATCCACGAATCCTGAAAGGTAGATTCATCTATTAATTCATTCATGCTAATTTTGTCCATTACTTGCCGAAAATCGCAAAAGTTAAAGAATCACCAAACGATCAGATCATGACGTTCGATATTTCGCCGTGCGCAAAGAAGAGAACAGATGATTCTTTGAACGACGATCCCCTCGGATGGCGAAGATGAATTTCTTCAGCAGTCACTCCTCCTGGCTCGATCGAAGACACCTCTCGAAGCCACGCGGAACGTCATTTCGGCATTTCACGTCTTTGAAACCGTACAAATTGATTCGTAACGTTTCGCGTCGTTGACACGCCATTATGGGGGATCACACCTACAGGACTTTCGAACGAACATTACCCCGTAGCGCTTTCACGCGTTCCACTAGCTTCAGCGAGCCCTGGACGGATCGTGATTTGCACTTTCTTCCTGCAGCTTGTTGAGATTAGAGAAAAAGGTGAACTTCTAGAAGTCGTTTTAACGCGGCATCATCCTTTATGGAAAAGAACTGTGCACTTTTATACACTTTTAATCAATGTCTGAGCATTTTTGCGATTTTGCTAAAAAGGTGCACAATGAACCATGGAAATGCATGTTTTTTGCGGTTTATTCTAGAGGTACACAAATTTTGCTAAAATGTTATCGACATGGACAACATTCGTAATACTTGAGAATTTATATACTTCTTTCACTATAATACTTCTCTGATATTTAATATCACAGCAATTATTATAACAGTATAACATTGTAGATTCAATCAAGATGTCAACCAAATAAATTTTTGCAATGAACGCAACAAGGTTTTCGTTCCGAAAAATGATCACGTCTTGGAGGGACAGCATCACGACCAAGCAAAATCGATCGCCCGAGAGTGCAGGAGCAATTTCGATCTGGACGAACGATAACGCCGAGATTAATTGCAACTCTCCTAAATCATCGGCTGATTTGAAGGCTGCAGATTAGGCAGCCGCTCGTTTTGCCGATGGTTAATCGGTCCCGTGGTCCACGGATGTAAATCCTGGCCGATTTTCGTTTCGGTAACTATCGATTCCGGTCGACACGCTTCTGTGCCCGTGAACCGATTATCAATCTCGGCCGAAAAAATAACATCACAAAACGAATTAAGCCGCTACCCGGTGAGCGCACGCCTTATAATAAAGATGAATCACCGTCGAATAATCTCACATTTATAAGTAATAAATTTACCGACAATTTGCATGCTCGCGTGTAAATGTAGACATTACTTTCGTCCCAGCGCAGGCTGGCCCACCTGCGGTACATGTAATTTGTTTAAGATGCATTTTGCGTATTTTTACGTCGGACGCGTGTTACGTTCGAATCGCACGGGAAAAATAAAAATTCGCCGCGCTCCCGCTTTTACGGGCCGGTCAGACGTACGCGAGGCTGAATTACCTTATGAAATTTTCATGGAACAAGTAAAAAACTGAGACGTACAGGACCATCGGTGTCCTCGTAATTCCAAGCGATTACTTTCTTCTCCTTGTGTACCGTGGACATAATTTCTGGAGGGTTTAAGTTAATGTGACTTTAAAAAAGATTGGATGTTATTTATACTTGTAATTGATTACTCGTTACTCTTTTCCTCGACAAAAAATTTGACAGTGAAGGCATTTGTTACCATGGAACAGGTCTTAAAATGGTAGGTTGTTCCTCTTATTTCTGCTCCCTTTTTCTTCGCGGTGAACTGTTTTTTAAAATAGTGTCCATACTCTGTGTCGATTCTGGAGTTTAGAGAATTTTGTTCAACCGTGCACATTCGGTAATTACTTTAGACAACTTAAGTTTAACCATAATTTAATAAGATTAGAAACTAGCAGAAAAGTGGTCATATGTTTGCCCAAGTTTGTCCACATCCGCCACACGAAATTAGCGCAAATTGTAAACTGTAATTAAGGTGACAACTCCATCGTGGCCAACCGAGTTTCACCCTCCATTCCAACTTCTTCGACCACTTTCCCCTTCCCCGAACTCTTAGCACGAATTTCTTAGCCAACTGTTGTCAAGAATTTCTTACTACTTGCAAACGTATTGCTCTGAAATACCCCGAAAGAAGATGTGACAAAGAAGTACAAAGGGAACACGAGGAGAAATCCAAGCGACGAAGCAGCTTGTTACAATCCTACAGTGAAATTATCATTCCGTTGTAATGCAAGCTTATTATGTGGTTCGTATGTAATTGTATCCGCGGCGGTTAGTGCGTCAAATGGCTTTGTTGGGTGATTAATGCCCTCCTCGTAGCTGACACCTCGCAGAGTTTAATTGCACCTTATTCCGCATGAATATGAATGCCTGCCTGCCGGGTCCACGAGGGCCGCAGAAGTGGCAGCAACGCATCGCCAGAAAGAACACGATGACCAACCACCGGGGGCCTTGGAGGCCGCGAGCGAAATAAAAAATGCAATTACGATTTTGAAAAATGGGCCACGCCGCCATCTGAACGAATATCCGACTCACGGTTTAGAAACAGGCTTTGCATCGACTTTATTTCTTCACCGATATCTAATTCGATGTCGACGTAATATGGCTATTGGTTGATCTTAATTAATTTTCATTGATAAAATACGACACCTCGTTGGAGGTCTTTCGTACGATTTGTAGTCATTTTGGTATTACGCATCCTACTGTACATTATAATTAACTATGTAATGTACACTCATGTTGTATGGACAAGTTCTCTCTCACTCTTATTACTAAACAACAATAGACAGGTAAGAATCGATGTTCAGAAATGCTACATTCTTTAATCGATAAAATTCGAGACGGACGTTCCAGTTTTAATAAAAGACACGTTCTATGCAGGCATTGAAATCACTGGATTAGACAATGATCTACCTATGAAAACAACTGGAAGCCCAAATTCTGCAGTTTATAGTAACCATTTATTTCACGCATCTACTATAATATTTGACATAAGAAGAATTACATTAATAATTGAAAAAAGAATTCAAATATTGACAGTACAATAATTTCATAAAAAATCAAGCTCCACCTCTGCCACTACCAATCTAACCAATTCACCTTTCGATTTTAAGAGTACAATAACTTATTTCAAATATGAGTTACTAATTTATGTGAAAGATAAGCCGTCCTGTTAACAAGATACGAGTTTCTCGGTTCGACATGTACTTATTGATTAATTTGTTTTACGGCCAGTTCGACTGTTTCGAAAACAGACTCCGTTGTTTCTTTTGCCCGTAACGATGCACCGTCTGCCGGAAATTACGGACATCAACCGAAGCTACTACAATCGTTCTTCGAGACGTAAGACCAGGGTTGTGCGTTATCAAGCGATGATCTCTGTCTTCACTATGTAACGCCCGGCAGCGTGTACAGTCGCCTACCAGAACCTGTTCTCTTACCTGTTATCTCGAAGCGAAACCGGGCAAGAACGCGATTTATGTATTCAACCACGTCAAGTGGCGTTGACATTCTCGGATTTTCAGCAAGAAACCCCAACCCCACCCTCTTTCTTTCAAACGAGCTGCTTTCATTCGACGTTTCCGATGCTGTTTCTTTTGATCAACGTTTTAACACATCTCGTACCGTCATTGCTGTGATTAAGCAAATTCCCTGTAAAATTCTTCATAAAATCACGTATAAAATTCTTTATATAATCATGTATAAAATTCTTCATAAAAACATATAAAATTAATTATAAAATCTTGTTTAAAATCCTTTGTAAAATATAAAGGTCGAAGTAAATTAAATTCCTACTGCATGTTTTTTAAAAAAAGCTTTTTAAAAAGGTCTACGTTCCAATAAGTAATGGAATACCCTTATTTTCAGTGAACGCCTGAATAAATTATTCCCGGCAGCAATTTCCAAATAGATAAATGAGTACCCGAACCATTAGTAAATTTAACTGGTATCTTGATCGAAGATGAAAAAATAAATCTCCGAGCAGGACGAAAGTTTGAGACGCATGTTAAAACACCAGATGATCGAGCAGCTTTATTTACATCTGTTTTCCTCTCGTGATGAATCTTATCTGACGATCTTGACCGTCGCGATAGTCGGTCCGCGCGTACAGCTTCCGTTCATTCATTAGTAGCAGCAGTCCGCAGCAGTCATAAGTTGTCGGTGAAATGATTCTCTTTCAGACCAACCGTGATTCATGTCGAGGAGAGAACGGCGAGAATGACGGATGAAGAACGCGACACGGTATGAAATATCACCATACGGAATCAATTTGCGGTCACGATGAATAGGAACGATGGGCTTGTTCCGGGGATCCCTTACAATTAATGCCAACTTTTTAAACCTGCTCTTTCAGCTGGTGTTAAATAACTGGACCGACGTGCAATTTATAATTTTACTTTGTAATTAGTACTACTGTTACTTTTATTATATTCCAGAAGTTTCGAGTGTGGTTTTGCGAGTAGTTTCTACTGTTCACTGAATTACGTCTTATAGTTAATATTTTATTTGACTAGCATGAATATTCGTATATTTGTAATAACATAAAACGTTTGTATGTCGAAGTTGAACGTATGTGTTATTAAGCGGTGATATGTCATTTTGTTCATTTTTGATATATGAGAGTAAACGAGTTCATGAGTTCATGAAGGTCATATAAGAATTGAAAATTCAGGAAAAAGCGAACGGTGAAGTCTTAATACTAGAGTTCTACAATTCTTCAAAGTTTCAGCGAACAATCAAATTCTGTTCCTAATTTAGAGGTATTGCAAAATTATTCAGTGATGAATGGCGAGTTACTGTAATTAACGGCAGTATCAGCTTTACAAAGTTAAAATAATCTCTCCTAATTTATTGGGCCCTCGCAATATTTCATTCGGCTGGTTAGCAATTATAGCAACGAATTTCGTTTTGATAAACCACCGAAACCATTTAACACCTATACCCAAACCGTGTTCACCTACCAATCTGTATCCAATCATCCGATCAATGAAAACCATAAAAAATCTGCGTGCCATAATCATCGATAAAGACCTAATTACAATCCGTGGCAATCCATAAAGTTCGCTAATAACAGGTCCGTGTCCAGCAATCGATCGAATTATTACGAGCAACCGTCAATCGGATTTCCTCGACGGGGCAGCGTGTAATTTCAGAAGTACAACTCTTGCGCGAAATTAAAGACGTTAACCTTAATGAGAATTTTCAAAAATTATTGCCTGAAACGATTACAATGTACCCCATCGTTGGAGGCGTATTCCGTTTTTAATCGAACAAGCAGCTACATCTTGTGGGACGACGTTGGTGATTAAAACCATCTCGAGGTAATTAATAATTTCTGATATTTTGTTAAATTAATAAAGACTTCGGTTAAATAACTTGTGCGTGTACTTTATGTTTGTTGAAGGTGCGACTCAGTGGTAAGACGTTTAATTAATTTTCCATGAAGATTGAATATAAATCTTCTCATGCGTCTGCTTGTAGAAACACTCTGTTGTCGAGTTTAATATTTCATACTTCGAACGTATCAGTTCTAATCGCAAATTTTTTGTGACTGAAAATGCCAAGTAGCAATGTACTGTTAACTACTATTACAGGTACTACAGATAACTTCATAGGTTTCAATGTGTTTAAGGTACTTGTATTTTTATGATTGCCCAGCAATTACGTATTGAATTGACGTGAAGGAACTGAGATATTGTTAATACAGTTTCTAATAATTGTACACGATAGGATCTAATCAAGTATCATAAATTCATCCATAAAATTCCCGTCCGTAAACTACTAAAGTATTAATTCGACGTGTATCGCAATTTTGAAGCAAGCAACGGTCGACTGCGATTGGTCTCTCGAAAACAGAATCGAGATTCATGCTCCGTTACCTCCATTAACCATTAACCACGTAGCAAGCTGATCGTTCTCGGATTTAATTGAATTTATATTCTCGCGAGCGACGCAACAACGTGTAATAAAATTTTCGACTGTTCTTCGGCGCGAATAGCGCTTTTCGCTCGTGTTTCCACGTCCCGGTGATTTATATCCGAGCGATCCGCGCGAAAGGGGATCTCCGTGAACGACCAATAACTAGAAACGAGCTGTCGTAGATCAGAGATATACATCGGGACGAAGGCTGGCTCCGAAAACAACGAATCAACGATCAGCTTAATTTCTAATTAATTTCACGGGGCTTAAAAAATATGCGAACAAGCCGCGACTAACACCGTGAACGCGTGTCGCTATTCATCACCAGACCGGTCTACACCGGCTCACCCATGAGGCATTAGCATTTATGTTGCAGAAATACGACAAGTTTTGTAGCGGGGTGGTTAAATCAGGCTTGAATCACGACGAACGTGATTTTCGATGGTTCGACGGACACTGCTGGAAATTTAGAACGCTGTCTTGAACAGAAAAGGGCTGAAATGGCTGTTCAAGTATCAGCTGGTGGGCAGACCATGGTTATGCAAATACATTTTTAGGAATTTTATTTCTGAATATTTTACTTCTATGTAACAGCACGAGAGTAGAATACATGAGTTTTATTCAATTAGTTAGAGTTCAGTAAGTGCATGTTTTTTCCATAAACTGTCAAATTTGAACACAAGTTAAAACATCAACTAAAATTTTAGTTATTATGCAAGACATTTGCATTCCGAGTGTACGTTAACAAGTCATCACCGGCTAAAAAGGGAAGTCACCTTGTAACTTACAATATACCATGTTTGCAAGTACTTAGTTTTATGTTTACAAATAATCCGACTCGTATCCGGCCATTAAAATCCAGCCAGGCAATAAGGCTGGCGCGAATTTCGAAGTATCGTCGGAGCGAGAGAATTCGCGTCTCGAATTCGACGGCAATAAACGTAGATTTACGGCGGTGCACGACGGGGAAGATGGAAGAATGCATATCTGGTTGGTCGTCGTGCTTATTCCGTTTAATGGGCTTTAACGACATTCGAAATTACCCTCGTATTTCAACGTGGCCGAATAAACAATTATAAGCTACCGCTTCGTTGCCACGAGGCGAAAGAGTCGTTCCGCTTGCGTGTGGAGGCGGCGATTTCTACGGCCATTCAGCTCCGCCACCTTAATTGCATCGAACTGAACCATGCTCGAACATTTAGATACCTTGAAACGGCCTTTAATTCAAACATCCGTGGACATTTAATGGTTTTGGTGTTTAACGTTGGAATTGAATGCTGCGGAGTCTGCTGAAAAGGGAACAAATTGTCCTCGTGAGATTATAGTAATAGAACGCAAATTTGTCTGCGGGAAGATTTAGCATAATTCTCGACGGGATTTATGGAAACTGATTAACATATTACTGGCTAGAGATCTTGATTCATTTACTATTAAGATCTTGAATCATTTACTATGAATCACCTTGATATCCCTATGGAACTCTAAATGATCCTAACGATCACCTAATTAAAATACAGTAAATTTGTCAGTTATTTAGACCAAATGTTTCATGGAATTTATAGAAGTCTAAAGGTATGAAGTTGACTAGCAAAGTTTAAATTGTAAAAGATTGAGATAAAGTGCAGGTTGAAATGAAAGATCAAAGAATTCATGGAGAATCAGATTCGCTTCAAGTTTGAGTTGTAAGTTGTAAAAGATTAAGATGGAGCTACAAATAAAGGACACAAGTAACTCTCGAGAAAGATTGAGACGAAACGGATGATGAAACGGAGAATCAAATTCACTTTACGTTTGAGTAAATTTTCTGTAAGTTGCAAAAGATTAAGATGGAGCTGCAAATAAAGATCAGCAAAGCGGTTCTTGAGAAATGAAATTCATTTTGCCTTTAGGAAAATGTTACAAACACAGAACTTTAACCTCTTGACATACAAAGGCCTTCAGGCATTTAAAGTTTCATCCAGTTTCCATTAAATAAAAACAAAAATTATATTTTTAAAATACCACCAATATTATTATTAACAAAATATGATCAGATAATGTTCAGAATTTAAACACTATCATTGGAGAGCTTCGTATGAAGCATTTCGTTAAATCATCCTCTCAAAAACCCGTTCCCAGAGCTGCACAGAAATCAATTCATTAAAAAAAGCAATTCGTTCCGAATTCTCATGCGAGAACCACCTTCGTGTTTCCCACGCGTTCTGCCACAGTATCGATAATCGTTTCCAGCCTACCGTCCAATACGATAAACCGTGTGCTGATCCACGAATTTTAACGATTCCAGCCTCGTGTCCAGGATATGCTTGCCAGAAATGGCAAGGAATTTGTTTAGAATTCGCATTAAAACGATGCAGGAATAATGTGGGCTGGATGAAGCCGGTGGCCACCGAAGAAGATGCTTCGATAATGGTGCAAGCATGTTTATGGTTATTTCATTATGTTCGGGTCGTTTTGCCTCATCTTGTACGGACAGCCGGCCTGTTTGGGAGGTCGATCTTCGAGTCAGTGAACGATAGGGATCACGATGGACGGATATCGATACCGGACGAAATCGATAATCTTGGATCCATCGTGGAGCTTAATGAAGTGATAGACATCGTTGGAAAATCATCATTTCATTGCTGGACAATTACTTTCGGAGATATAGGGTTGATTCTTAAGTTTAAGGGTGATTTCCAAATTTACTTGTTGAAATAGTAACTCTTAGATATGTGATTTTAGAGGATTTCGCAAAGTTCTAGGATCTTTCTGAGTCATAGACTCTTTCTAGGGTCTAATTTCTCCATGGAGCAGACCTAGGTTCTCCTTAAGAAAGGTTTAGGCTTTTCTTACGCCTCAGATCTTTTGTAAGTCTTAGGATTCTCTAGAAACATCCTGCACACTCTCACCTCAGGACGTCAGAACCTCTCTAGGACCTAGGCTCTCCCGAAGTTCTAAACTCTCTCAAGGTTCTAAGCACTCCTAAGGGTCCATGCTCATCCTAGAGCTGTAGGTTTACCCTGGATCCTAGGTTCTCTTTAAGTATGTTTTAAGTTTTTCTTAGACCTTAGGTTCTCTGTAGGTCTTGGGATCCTCTAAACTTTCCCTAGACACTAGGATCTCTCTAGGTCCTTGACTCTTCTTAAGTTCCAGGCCTATCCTTGACGCTAGGTTATAGGCTCTAGACCCTAGGTTTTCCTTAACTTCCAGATTTTCCTTAGACTTTAGGTTCTCTATAGATCCTAGAATCATCTACTCTCATCTACTCCCTAGGTTCTAGATTCTTCCTAAGTTCTAAATTCATCCCAAGTTCAAGATCTAAATCTTCCATAAGTAAATTGAAGTTCTCCTTAGATCTTAGATTCTCTATAGATCCTATATCTCTCTTAGACTCTACGATCTAAACTCTTCATGATCTCTCACAACTCTGATAACCAAATTTCAACCCCATTATCATCCCCATGACGATATTTGATCCCCATTCTAGATTCCATAAACGAACATGCACCTCCATCTGCACTACTTTTCAATTAAGTTATTAACCGTGAAATCCACATAATATTTTAAACTAATACCAGTGCTACCACAAATGATGCTTCTCAAGCTCTCATTACGTTTCATGGAAACAGGTGAACGCGTAACAACGCTGATACTATCCGAAAAATTGGATGATGATGACAATAATGCCTGGAACCAAAATGTGGTAACGGGAAGTGATGGTGGCTCGATCCGAATTCTTTCGGTCGATCGTAGATAAGGTGTAGCCCGGGGTCAGAAACGTCTGCAAAAATGTCGACAGACCATGGGATGATCGGCATACACCTGTTTGACGGGTCAATCACTTTCGACGCGGTACAACCAGTACCGTCACCTCCTCTTGATCGGCAGTTTAATATAACAGGTTAATTAAAACCCTGTCTCAATTAAGCCCGCGATGTTAATTACGATCAGTTTCACGAACGGACACTCTTTTAAGGTGGCCGCTTTACATCCTCGATCACTTTATTTCGTGAGAGTTAAAAATTCGTTGATCTACGTTCGCGTTAATTGCAACACGCACCAACCTGCTGGGAAGAGAATGTTGCACAGTATATTAAACATTTTCACGCCTGCGTCATTCCTTTGGAAGGTGTGCGTATGGCGAACTTAATTTTGCGAAGATGAACACGCGTTTGATCGATGCTTATGAATGGACGCGTATGCAAATTTCTTGCATGTAGTAATAAATGTACACCGGATAAAGATAGCGTATTGAGGCGGTAAAATTAATTGCTGTTACTACGAACTACTTATTATCAAGAAAATGTATCAAAGTGTTCGATGTCTGTGAAATTTTTAAAATATTTTTAACACGACAAGTTTTTGTAAGAAATTTTTCAAAGTATTCTTTGAACACTTTGAACGGCCGCAGAAATTTTCAGGCTGCAGAAATTATACAACATATTTTAAGGGAAGAATAAAATGATCGTCCCGTTAAATATTTATACGAAACGAGCAGGTAGAGGGTTGGCTGAATCGAATCTGAAATTCGATAATGCCTTACTCAGTGGGGTCCATCATTCGCCCGGAAGCTGCGAATTATACCGTGAGCTTGGGTGATCGACGCCACATTACGTGCAAAAGCTGAACTTCGGCTTGATCCTTTGTGTGGTCCAACCTCTCTGTATATTTTTCGCAAATGTTCCGATAATTTTGCGTTGTACATTGTTACTTCTCGCACCCATCTGCTGGAGAATCGTGTAATCATTGGCTCTTCGTGCAAACGAGACTGAACATGCTGTAATTCAATTTTCTGAACTTATTTATTACTTGAAATGATACAGAGACTCTTTCTTTTATGATCCTTCGTGTGTACAACTGGAATTTTTACATTCACAATATTTAACATTTCAAACTCTAATACGAGGGTTCTTGAATGTTTCAAACGAATTTAATATCTCGATGAATGAAATATTTGGAATTTAAATAATGTCAGAATGATTCAATGATAAATGGTAGGATGAATATTCGAATTTAATATTTGATGAATGAGAAGCTAGAATGAATACTTAAAATTTAATTAACATCAGTGATGAAAACCTAGAGTGAATATTTAAAATCTAATTAATATCCGGATAATGATGAATGAGAACCTGGAGTGAATGCTTAAAATTTAATTGATACGGTGCAATAAATAGACAAGTATCGATTGAAAACGTTGTATGGTATCCGAAGGTTCGATTTTTAAAGGGCATCTCGTATCGCAAATTCGAACGAAATGGTAACAAAAGAATTGATTTCGTGTACACGGTACCATTGCGTGTGTTTCGCTTATCGAGACGAGACCGAAAGCAGTAGAGTATGGCCACGAATCGCGTAAATACGTTGCAGCGATCGCTGATATCTCCGTGGTTATCGTCGAAAGGAACAGTCTTCGATTCGTCTGGAGCAAAGAAACGACGAGGAGAGTTGCGATAATGGCAGCTAAGTATTTTTCACTGGAATCAGACAAGCGAATCACGATCGTGCTCAAGATTACTGTCGTCCCTTCAACGAAGCTCACACATGTACCACGAATTCCCCATTATTTTGCGTGCACTTTCTTCCTTTAATTTATGTCGTGAAACATAGGCAAATTTATACAAATTTAAATGACTGGAAAATCGTAAAAATATACGCTTGAAGAAGTACTCTTAATTGCCTACAGGTGGAAGCAATAAATTAAGGTAGTTTAATCAATTTACAATCAAGTCGAACATAAAGGGATCCGAGGTTCATTTATAGTCCATAATTATATTTTCATTTATTGTAATTAGAAAAGTTATATACAGACTGGAAGGGTACATAAAAGTTCATCTACAGTTAAACAAGATATTAACTGCTTTATTAAACGGTTTCTTGTACCTTACCGATTCGTGTATCTTCGTCGAACGTCCATTCGATGCCGACTTTAATTTTCGACTTATCTTATTTATCGTCCAATCGAGAACTATTATTGCCAATGAGTTTCTACTTTAAGAGGAAGATGGCAAAAACCAAAACTACACGGTGCCACACACGAAGCACTTTCTAAATTATTGCAGTCATTAGTAATTAGTCGTGCGATATGTTGCTGGATCGCTAGTGGTACGGTCTCCCGGAGAATTTTTTAGATAGAACCGGAATGTGGCCGGCGAATTTTATCGATATCGTCGGAATTAATTATCCTCGGACCGTACGCTGATTAAAAAGTCCAGATCCGAAAGGTAGATTGCCGTTAAACATTAATGTATAAACTTGGTAGCTCGTGGATTGTCTCGCACGTTAATTTAGACCAATTAAAATTGTTTCCTTCATTTGTTCTTTTCTTTTTAAGCTTGTCTTAGAGGACTTTTACTGATATTGATTCTGGAATTGTTTACTTTATACTTCTTCGTGTGGGTATTTTACAGGAGGTATTTACGTTTTTGGTAAATTAGAAATCTGGGGTTTTAAAAATTTAGGCACTTAACAGTTTGGAAAGGTAGAAATTTGGTATTTGGAAACATTTAGAGAATTGCAAATTTGACGATCCAGAATTTTGAATATTTGAGAATTTGGAATATGGAAATCAGGGTATTAGAAGATTTAGAGATTTATGAGTTATTCGAGAATTAAGGGATGTACAAATCTGGACTACTGAAAATTTGAGAATTCGAATATCATTTTCCTTTTACAATCGTCTTCATTCAACAAAACCTACATGTCACCTAATGCAACTTTTTAAAAACAATTTAACATCGATTATACGAAACATCTTCAAGATTTTCATATACAAAATATCTAAAAGCACCTATTATCCCTATTCAAACCATAACTCCGATTTTCAACAATTCCGGCTAAAGATTAAATTTCCCCTGTAATGGGTGGTCTGAAAGTCATTATCAGCAGCGTAATTCAGCTTTGGAGTATCGACGAACGAGGAGCGTAGCTAGCCGCGAAAAGGGCGTGGAACGGGAAGGGAATAAAAAGATTAAGACCTACATATAACCAGTTCTCAGAAGGTGGTACACGGAGGCCGAGGTTCACGTAAAGTCTCACCCTGTGGGAGTTCATAAACCCCTCGAGCCAGTCGAGATAAACCAATAAAGCAGCGCGATAGCCGGCGAAGCAGGTGCAACGTGGGCGGTGAGTTACCGTGCGGGTCACAGGTCACCGCGAACCCACCATCTCCGGCAATCCTTCTCACACACTCAACGCAATCCCCTTTCACCTTCTTCCCTTATCCTCTTTTCTCTTTTGTAACATCCTTCTAACGACGAAGGTCCTGTAGGATACACGGGGCGTCTCGTACAGTCTAGCGGTGGCAATAGAACGAGAGGAAACTCGATTACTGTGCTTCTACCATTTTCTGATGTAGGAAGTTTTTGATGAGGTTTTGCTGAATTTTCGAAGTTTTGTAGTTTGGGATTTTGGGACTTTGGGGTTTTGGGGCTTTGAAATTTTAGCACTTAGGGACTTTGGGACTTCGGATTTACAGGACCTTTTGGGGTTTAGAAATTTGGGGACTTAGGGACTTTGAAGTCTCGAGATTTTGGGGTTTCAGAACTATGGAACTTTGGGACTTTGAAATATTGGCATTTAGGGACTTTGAGACTTTGGAGTTTTTGAACTATGAGACTTAGGGACTTTGGAACTTTGAGATTTTGGGACTTTTGGATTTTGGAGTCATGGGACGATTTGGGGTTTAGCAATGTTGGGACTTAGGGACTTTGGGGTTTTAGAACTTTGGACCTTCGGGGCTTTGAAATTTTGGCACTTAGGGACATTAAAACTTTGGTAGTCTTGGAACTTTGGTGTTTTTGAACTATGAGACTTAAGGACTTTGGAACTTTGAGATTGTGGGACTTCGAGACTTAGGGACAGTAGGATTTGGGGGTTTTAGGGCTTAGGGAATGTAGACATTTAGAACTTTAGCACGTTCGAAGTGTAAAGATGTTCAAATTTTGGGGTATGACACTGGAACTTTTAAATATTGAATTTTTCTAATTTTAGAACTTTTAACCTTCTGTCCTTTAGAATCTAAAAATTCAAAAATTGTAATATTGCTTTAATATTTCTTATTTTTTTAATCTTATTAATATGAAATTTCAGGACTTCGAATTCTTATAATTTTGCTGCTTTGACATTTTCTAAATTCGTTGCTAATTTTTGTTAACCTTAGTTGTTCATTCTCATAGTCAGTTAAAGACTAGACTATCAAAAAACATCAGTCTGCTTGAAAAATCAAATTAATGTGATGTTGATAATAGCTTTTGTCTGTTAAGTTATGGTCGTTTTCCACAGCACAGTGACATGTCATAATTAAGTTATGCACCTCTAAAACATTTTAATCACCCACTTAATCTTCCAGTTTTTATGACACTATGTCTTCCTTATAATTTCAAATAAAATCCGTAAGTGTCTAGACTATAAAAGAAACTCGTTTGCAAATCTGTAAGATCGTCTTATCTAAACCTTGAGACCAAGGATTTCGACTATTTCTTAATCTCGCCAACAGGTTTATCTCATTAAACAACTTTTAAACTCTCCGCACCTTGACAGTAAACCCAAGTTATAAACTTTAAATAAATCACATTTAAAAAATTGATAAGATACAAGAATATTGCATCTCTTCGACACGTTAATACCATACTTAATCAAAAATAAAAATAAAACGCTGCAAACAGAGTTGTAAACTATTTAAAACCCAAGTATATTGTATTTCTTAAGGATTGAATATTTCTTGATTTCAGAATACCTGAACATATACTGGAATTTCGTCTCAGAGAAATATCCCTCGTTCACAAGTCCTGATATTTTATGGCTTTTCGAATGAATTCGTAGAATGCCAATAAGTTTGATTGAGAATTCAAGGAAAATAGCTTCGAATGGCCGTCGCTAGATGGAACGAGATACGAGGAGGGTGGTTGTAAGGTACGAGACCTTTGGCCAGATGATACTTCATCGGGAAGAAACTCGAAAGCAATTTACGTTGCAAAGGTTTTTCGTGTGGACGGCAAACCCGTAGGTAGCGACAGATACATCTGTTTCTTTTTCTGCAGATACAACGGTCGTTAATAAAACGCGCGATATTTTCGAAACTTTTATTCGATGCCCAAGCATTGAAGTCGCCGTGGCTCATATTTTCTCGCATTGTTACCTCCGGAAACCTCTGAATCTCTAGAACGTTACTGTTGAGTATGTAAATTACGAAATATGTTGAAATATTTACTATTAATACAATTTTTATAATTATTCTTACATGGTAATAGATCAAATAGGAACATAATTCACCATTGAGAATATTAAATTACTAATACGAACATCACTCTGAATTTTTAGCTCTTTCCTCTTAGAGATATTTAAGTATCAGCTACTTTTACAAGAATTTATAAACTTGAAGGTGAAAGGAAATTTTTAAAAAATCATTGAGTGCATCCTCCAACCCTTATTTGACTTAACAACCAATACGCTAATATTAGAAATAAATGTCCCATGAAGTTGTATCTTTATCAACAAAAATTTGTCCTCACCCTGATTTCTCAGTAAATATTTTGTGTCCCCAATAAAAATGAAATATTCCTGGAACATAAATTCGCGAAGGAAGACCCAGTTCCAGGAATCTGTGCCTTAATTAACGTGCGCCCTAAGGGCCTCTTAATGCAATTTTAACACAATTAAGCGGGTCGTTTCGATTGAGACAGATGAAAGTAAATATCGTAGATACCGATCTGAGAGATATAAATCGACCGTGACGATTCGATTGCCGTTGCAGGATCTCTCGGGCCGCGGACTGTTCCCAGCAGATTAAATTAACTGGAGGAAGCCCGGAGTTCCAGCCTCGATACGTAAATCGTAAGATTCTTAGATGCCAAAGATAACTTTACATCTGCCGGTCGATTGCGATAATTAGGCTGATCGGAGATTGATTGAAAATCGTATTCAATTTCAATGGTACGATCATTACCTAATTAAGCGAACGTACACGCTGCTTACCCTTATTACACTAACTAATTAAGCCCGGGATGTAACCCGCCGATTCTTTGTATTCTCGTGTTGTTAGACACTTAGATGCTACAATCGGTTGCCCGAAATCCTCAGCTTTCGGCCGAAAGATTGATCTACCGCGACTCAACCAATTGGAGAAACTTTAAATGCGATTTGAATCAAGAGACTAAATTAGATTCAAATGTAAATGAAATGTCAAGAGTAAATGAGATTCAATTAAAAGGAGTAAATTCAAATTAAAGGGATGAACAAAGTGAACACATTCAAAATTAACTTGAACAAAATGTCTCAGGAAATCTGTGCACAAGTCTATTACACATTAATATGTTGTAGTATTTTTCCTGATATTTTAATACACAAATTCATTTAAATATTTGGTAAAATCTTCGAGAAGAATTAAGGATTATTCTTGAATACTTCTTAAATTGCTCATATTTCATCCAAAGACATTAAGGTGTATATTTACTGATGAAGAAAATGTGTAATTTATTGCAGTAAGATCTCGTATACTATTATGGTATAACTCTATACCGTATAATGGTTTTCAAAGGTTTATTATGTACACTTCTTGAAAAATTATCACACATCATTTACGTTGTCCACTTAATAGCATCGAGGTACGTAATTGCGACTAAAGAGCAAATTACGCATTCGCAAATTCATATAATATGCACCATAATGCAATAATAATACTCCGCGAAAGTTTGTGCAAATAAAATATTTTCTTCCCGGACATAATTTAATGTATTCCCTTAATATGTTCGTTCGAAGCATTACCTTCATTTTCCATATTTTACGTTTCATATATTTCATTTTTTCACACGAACGCATAAGTGTAATCTGATTTTTTTCTAATTATAGGGATTTAACGAACGTTAGTCGACAATCTGATAAAGGGTTAATGCAACCCCCTCTCAGAAGATCAAAAACGATCACAATGCGCCACCAGTGCCGTAAAAGAAATGAAATCGCCAGCGCCGTTCTATATTACAGATTTGCAAATCGTACGATTCATCTCAACGCCACCGAAACGTCAGAGGCCTGTAATCATACACGAAGGATTAATTTCGCGCGGCGATCACTCTAAGTCCCGGTGTTTCGTCGGGATTAACGTCTGCCCTATTCGTCCAGGCGAGACGAATTACCAATTTTGTCCGTCTAAATTAAATTTTCACGTGACGCCGTCTCTGGCCCCGGTCATTAAAAGCGAATTTAGCCGAGATTGCCGGTCCAATGAAAAGCACCATAATGGCGCGTGTGTGAGCCGAAAAAAACGAGCGGGGCCGCGCGGAGGGGCAACGGGCGAAAAAGCGGGCAGCCGTGTAGACAGGAGGCTCGCGCGAACGGTAGAATGAGATTTGCATTTTTATGCGGCTGTACGCGCGATGTCGTCCGTCAAAAATCGGGACCCAGGCTTTTTATCAACGCTGGCCCGGGCCAATGGGTGAAAAACCCTTGGTACGGTCATTTTAAATTCATTAGGCGATTCTGAACGCGAGAGAGTCGAGCAAGTGAAACGCAGCCGTTGCTGGCACGCAGGAGGAAGACCGATTTACCGCCGCTTTCCGGCCCGCCCGGCGAGGAGGATTCTTTGTAATTATTTTTCAGCCTTGTTCCTTCGGTGCGGATCAAAGCGTGCGCGAACGGTGTGAAGTCCTCAATGCCGGACTGCATAATGGCTCTAAAATTCGCTGGTAATTACCCGCCAGTTTTTCGAGGGGAGAAAAAATTTCAATTTGCGGAGAACGAGAAAAGACGATGCTGAAGGGTAATTGTTGCGCGATGGCGACTTCTCCTTCGGAAATATTCGGGATTATTACGGGAAGCTTCCTTAAATGGGCACGGGTGTTAAAAGAAAGGACTCAAAGAGCTGACTCTCAAAACTGAATTCTCAAGTTTTCAAAATGGGCTGATGTTCCAAGATATCAAGTAGATCAATATCTGTCAGTTCACAAATACCTTACCAAAATTACCTGTTATACACACGTACTCAATGTATCATAAAACGAAAAATCTTCATTTCTATTCACGTCAAAGACACATTGTATAATCATGTTGCTTTCTATAAAAACAAATCAAGTGTACATGCACTATCATTTCAGAAGAGTCTTATGTCGGTCGATCATTTGCATTTTGCAGCATTAATTCCTTTAACCAGCGTATGCAATTAAGTGAACAAGCAACAGACAGCAAGATGGATCTGATAACAGTCCGATATAAAATGTTCGTGAGGAGAGTATAACGCAGTCAGCGTAAAACGTGAAAGCTCATGGACGCGTAATTGATTTAATGCCATCCCAAGGGACAGCAGATGTTGCAACGAAGCTTTCGTTCGCCATCTGTATTCACGGAACCGCGATCACCAAGGGAACGTTAATCGAGTCGACTCAACCTGGAGAATCCAAAGTGCGACGCTGCTTTCTGCCGAACTTCCTAACGTTTTCCTCCGAAGGACTCGTCCCGAGGAGTCCACAATTGGCATTCTTCTCGAATGACGTTTCTTTCGCGCGTAATTCGCACACTAAAATTGCCCGCTCTGATTCCAGGATAATTGCTCTTTTCTGTTCCTTGAAAGCCACCGAGGTCCCCTTTGCATTCCGCTAAAACTACGCTGGCCAATTAAACGCGGCCAAGGGGGACGCTAATTGAGACATAGTTATTTGAAGGAATTCGGAACAACCCCGTTATTACCGCGGCCAAATGCACTTATAATCGACCGATTTTAATTATCGCGTGGAACATCGGACCTGTGCCGCGATTTATCATCTACGGATAACGTGTGATTCCGTTCGGATCCGTTTTGAACCTCAGACGCCATCGTTCTTCGAGCTCTGGGTTCGCCTGCCATTAAGAGGTCAGACCACCAGACTCTGCAGTTCATCTCCAAGTGACAATAGCTGTATTTTTCCATTAAGTTGTGTTATATAGGAATCTAGTAACATAGAGATCTAGAGGTTTAGGTATCTATAATTTCAAAGATATAAAGTTTACAAAATTTGCGGGTGTAGGGAGCTAGGAATCTATGTGTATGGTACGGGCATCTAAGCATGTAGGCCTATGGAAATTTTATAGAGAATCTAATGATCTGGGCCTATAGGAATCTAGACTTATAGGTATGTAGACCTACAGGGACCTATACAGATATGGACTTATAGGGATTGGGAACCATATGAACCTGGGTCTACAAGAATTTGAAGATCTAAGGATTTTAAGCTATAGAGATCTAGGTCAATAGGGTTCTGGAGCTATGAGAACCTAGGTCTACAGTTATTTGGATCTACAAGAGATATGGGTATATAGAAATCTAGAAGCATACGATTCGAAGTATCCAGGGATCTAAGTTCTCAAGAATCTAGATATATAGAATTCCAAAAAGATCCTACGTCCCATAAAACCGACATACATTTCACTATCACACAAATTTTTTGAAACAAAAATTTCAAAATAATGGTGTTCATCATTGATGCTAATATCACATTCGGTTGAATTTACTCTTAGCCCGAAACGCGTCGAGCAATGACGCAACGTCATCTGCGAAACGTCGAGCAAGAAGATCGACTCCTGTGGTCTTCAAGTAAAAACTGTCCAAAGAAATTTCTCCGAATTGGTCCGCTTCTGCCCAACGTCCATAGTTACATAAATCCGTTGATCCCCGCCGAAAGTTCGAGGCACGCCCGATATCGTAGTCCCGTGAGGATCATTTGTCTGCGTAACTCATTTTGGCAAGTTCCTTGTAGAGATTACGGCCGCGCGTATCGGAGCGTAGTCTGCGAGCGGAATCCGCGACGTGGTAGAAATTATACGGTCTGCAGGCGGCGTGGCGCGGTGGGCAGAAAAAGAAAAGGCGAGAGAAGGGGCGAGGGACAGTGATAAATCACAAATTGCACGAACTCGTTGCGGTCGAAGACAAATTGGCTCCGGAGTCATGAGCTACGCAGCGGGTAATAATATAATTATAGGACTGCCAGGCTCTTTCGACGTTTCAGTTTCAGCTTCTTGCCTCGGTCTACGCGAAACGCCGCGTCGACCTGGCTCGCGTAAGCGCGTTTGATTTACGGCCGGCGTTCTTTTCTCGACGCGCCCCGTCGATGGATTTCAATAATATCCATATCGATGGTGACTGACTATCAAGGGGAACGAACGCTCGTCACGTTTCACGAGGGTGTAATAAGCGCGGAACTGGAGACGCGTAATTGTTCTGATCACTAGGCTCTTTCATTACTCCTGATTGGAGGGGTGAACCCGGAGAACGTGACAGGGTGGTTAGTTATTGATCATCAAGTGACTGAAGAACTTGATTGCTGGGTGAGGTAAAATCGAAGATGGATCTTATATACGAAGTTACCCAGGTATTAGCTTTGAAAAAATAGCAGGTGACAATGATATCGCTTCTTCTAATTGGGATGGTCCACCTTAAGTCCATTTTACGAACAACTAAGATCAAATTTGATACCAAAGTGTCAAAGCACTTCAACATAGTGTCAAAGGTCAAGATTTACTATCCATCCATTACCATCACCCAGAGTAAACAATTAGATCACCCCAAAGTATGATCCCATCTGTGAAGTTTTATATACTTCGCAGATGTGTAGTATACATTAGAATTCTAATTTGGACACCAAATGTTCAGATAATTATAATTACTACGAGTGTACCGGTTAAGAAACGGTCGTAACGGGGAATGTGGGTAAGTTGGAGGCCGAAGATTGCCACACAGGAGGCTGCGTAGATAAGGGCCGAATGCAAAAGTGGATCATTACACGGGCATAAAGGCGAGGCAGCCGGGCTACCGGCAATAAATACTTCAATCAGTGGCCTCTAAGGCGTCAGTTAGCATCGCGGCGGTGCGTCGGAGACAGCAGTGCGGCGGCGACTCGCAAAGACCCTTGGATCCTTCCACTTTGGTCTCAACTGGTTAAAGTATGCCCGCCCTCTCTGACAGCCAGCTGCAGCCGTTCTCCAAACGGGCAACCCTTTGTCGACGATCTGCATAACTTTTGCCCGTCACGACTAGCCAAACGCCAATTTTGACGACGCGGAAACACCAGTTACTTGGGCGGGAGGCTACCGTAAAAACTGGCCAGGTCCAAGTGGTACCAGACGTATTTGCGAATTTTCTGAATCCTAAAGATCTTTCGGTGGTATCGAATTCAGTCTGTCCGGTGAAAGTGAATTTTAATGTTTGGGATCAAACTTTGATATGTTCTTAACTGAAATAGGTATTTGAGGTACTTGGGTCAGATATCACATAAATGTGAAAGAATCGTATTTTTAGCATATTCATTACCAGCTTTATGACATGTGCGTAACACCTGCAGTTCCCTGTGTGAGACTATCAGCTTTTCCGTCATAAGCTATACGTTATAATGTTCTAAAGGAATTTTCTGTTACGACTAATTGATCATAATGAACGAACTGATCAAACAAGTGAAGTCGAATTGACTTCAGAAATTAATCTACACCGCATGTGATAAGTGTATAAGTAACCACCCAGTGCGTGTACTACAATACCCAGTCCATTACAATTGCTCCAAAGCGTATCTATGGTACAACCAATCAAAGAACCGACCCGACAATGCACGCTGCCGACAAAATGTACTATCGTAGCCTCGAGCTGCAGAGTAACCGCTAGAAACTCCCTAGGAGGATGGTATCGAGACCATAGCGAAGCTGCGGAGATAAGCTATCTGTGTCGATCACTCGCGTGACCGTTAAGATAGCAATGCCAGCCGATAAATCATGTCAATTATATATTGTTTATGATCCGTTCACCGTTGCTCGGAGGTTTGCGCCGAAGCAAAAGGCAAGATCCGATCGGATCGTTGCGGTAGCTGGACTCATAGCGAAGAAAACGCTTCTCTGGAAGCAACGGACAGAGGGCTAAGCTCGTTGTCAGGCCCGTTGATAATTGGGTGAGCAAAGCGACACGACACCCTTCGAGCACGCCGCTGGATCCGCTCCGTTGTTGCAGGACCAGCAGCAGCAGCATCGTAAAGAGTGGCTGCCACCATCAGGGGCATCAGGATCCCTCAGTCAGGTCCTCGTCCGAACAATAAATCTGGCCGTTCGGTGGGTAATTGGGTTCACTCGGTGAGATCAATCCGATACTGTCTGCCTCGTGTCCGTCTGTCCATCCATTCGCCGCTTGGCTCTTCTCTTTCCTCCGTTCTGTCGTTTTGTGGCTGCTCCTCTTCTTCTTCCCTCTGTTTCGCTGCCCAAACCGAGACCGCGTTTACGTGAACGCCGCGGCAGGCATTCCAGGCTGGTTGTCACCGGCCGTTCCTCGCGATTGTTTAATTATTTTTATTGGAGCAGGCCGGATTCAGCCTCGAACGTTTCGTCGCGATTAGAGGGAGAGCCCGAGGATTTAACGAGTTCGATAGGGTGGTTTCCATCGAACGTTTAAGCCACATAATGCTCGAATATCTCCGGGTTTTAGTCGAGGGATTATCGAAAGTCTGGAAACGTAGCGTGTTCGTGGTAGGAGATATCTGGGCTCGTTTGTTCCGAAAGATCAGAGACGCGTGTACCGTGCAAGAGGCGGGCACAATGCTACCGAGGCGAGTCACTTGTTATGCGCCGCTTTCATTCGAATCGAAGCGAAGATCGTGTCGTATGCAAAACGTCGAATTTCCAGGCTTCTCTCTGACCACTTGAAGGGCTCTCGCGGCCACTCCACGACTCGCAAAGACCTGCCGATCTGTGGGAGTCAGCTCGAGTCTGGCTATAAATCTGAATAATAAATGAGTCCCGACGGCCTCTAAGAAGTCTCCGACTCAGCGAGAAGACGTTCCTGAGGGTTTAAAAGATGAATTTACGAGTGTACCGTTCATGAAGCCTCGATACGAAATAAAAAGCGTCCTTCACTATCTCTCTCTCTATTTCTCTCTTGTTGCGAAAAAAGTAGCGATTCGATTGAGGCATACCTCCCGGTGGCGACCAATATTTTCAACTATTTTTCTCTCCTCAAATCGAATAAGTGAACTACAGCTCACGTAATCTGAACAAATTAAATTAATCTGCAGATATAATCTTCATAACACCAAAAGCAGATTTGCTCAACTAAATTTACTATTTACTACATACTAAATTTGCTGCAATAACAGAATGCTATATACAACCCTTCACATTGCACCATTTAACACCTTCATTAAATTACATCAACAAAATTAAAAACTAACACTGTAAATATTTATGTTACTGAGCAACATCTTCATATCAGAATGAGGCCACATCTCTACACGTCGTTCTCTTGTTCTCCCTTTTACCTGTGTTCTCGCTACAGTATCAATGTCCACGGTCTGGTTAACCAGTGTTTCAAAGAATTCCCTGGATTCCAGTAAACGAAAGGCTTTCTCTTCAAAGATTCCCGAAATTCTAAATCTATCATGGAGCATATCGCCGTCTGAACCGAGCCGACACCTGCCTTCGTTCGAATGGGCGTGGAAGGATGTACGAATTTATATATGCTCACGGACCTCCCTAATGAATTTTTGTGGACGGTGTGAAATTTCGTCGATTCCGTAATTGGCTCATTCATCTTCCCCGTTAAAATCGGCGAAAGTAAAAAGAGAGTTAGTCCATTATTCTCTATCCTCCTTTGAACTCCCTTTGACCCTCGTAGATCGTAATTAACCCTTTGCTAGAAGTGTAAAAATATTGGAGTCCCTGGAGAAAAATGACCTCGGGCAGGTGCAATTTAGTGGAGCTCGTCAAGTGACGTAACCCTTTCTAGGTTTCTCTAATGTTCGAGCTTGCACAAAATAATTACTCGTTCAGATTTAATTATATCCATTCTTTTAGAACTTGCAAATTGAATGACTTCTTTATCATCTTTTGTTGGTGCCATGTTTTATTGTGGCAAAGTATAAGATAAAATTTCAAGAATATAAGGATGTATGTAGGTTCACGAATTAAAGGTTATGTTACAGAGGGTTCATATCAACAGTTATAACTGACATTAATTTGTCAAGTAATCCAATATTATCAGAAAATCCTGATACTCAAACACATTCATCAGTAATGCATATTTTCATGTATTAACGAAAGTTTCACAATTCGCGTTCAAAAATCCCACTCGTCATCCTCCTCTCGTTACTCTCCTAAATATTCGTCGCATGCCGATCGGTCGAGACTCATCCCATCGCCATTATACTTCCAAATGTCGAACGAGCCCCTGTTTTTCCATTCAACCGGCAGCGTTTCCCGGCAAAACGAAACGCGGATCGATTGAAATTCATCCATAGCCATCGATCGGTCCGCGGTGAAATTCTCACGCATGCAGTCCCAGGGGCGGAAAGTGTTCCATGGTGGCGGTAATACGTGCACGGCACATCGATCACGTTACACACTGCCGAACTGAGGATCATAGCCGTTGAAGTTAGTAATGTTCTACCTTTGCAATTACAGAAGACGATACACCCACATGAACATAATTTCATACATACATGTATGGACATAATCTCACTGGTGGATTAGGTACATTAAAGAAGAAGAATGTTCATATACACCTTTCTCGTGTAGCTAATAAAAATGAAGGTAACATTTTTGTCATCCTCAAATAAATGACAAAACTAGATACTTGTTTGTAACATAGATATGTCGTAACATAGCGAGTCATATAGGTTATGTTGGTAGGCCTAATATGGCGCTAGGGAATAGGAAGCCATACGTGATTCATGTGGACATGAGACGTGCGTAGTTTCTGTTAATAAACTCAGTTGACAAGCACATATAAAGGCACCTTTCCCAAATGAAATTTGGAAATCAAATGGCGGAGATCAAAGTAAAATTCTGAAAGTGAGAACCGTTAACGCAAATTCGGATACCGCAAAGATTGTGAGTCCACTATGGCGGTGTAGGACGTGGTGTCGAGAGGCGCGAAAGAAACGAGAAGGCAAGGCCAGCGAGCAAGGTGTATAAATATGATGAAGCCGACGATACGGTGGCCATGGTGATCGTGCGGCATGGGGCTCCTGAAGCCGAGCATCAGCGTACTTTTGTCTCTCGCCGACAACGGTTACCCACGTAACTCACGTCACCGGTGTGTCCGCGATTAGATCTTCACCGTTCCTTCAGCTTTTTTCTCTCCTCTTACCGACCGTTTCTGTGAGGCCGGGAAACGCCGGCTAAGTCGCCTTCGTATACGTATGCCGCTGTTGTCGTTCGTCCTTGTAGATATTCATAAACGATCGACGATCTCGTAATGCATCGACAACGAGCGGTTTATTATTCCTGGCTGCTGCTAAATTCGAGCTCGTATTTTAGAGGATGCCGGGCTTCCGTGAATGGCAATCGAATGACGCATCGACAGGGGAGGAATTATGAAGCACGATTAGGTACGCACAGGAATTTTTATAGACCCCATGGATACATCTTCAAACTTCCACGTTCTTAAACTCTCGAAGTTACAAATTATATTCTCAAAGGTATAAATTCGAAAGTAGAAAGCTTTCAGGTTTTTAGAATTTTAAAATTAAAGTGAATTTGCGGTTCCGATGAGTGTTCGATACCTCGCGATCTGGTCGTGAGTAATTCGTATAATTTCGACACTCGGTTTATCGCACGGCAAACACGCCAGCAAAGCAACGGAAGTTATCTGTCCGATAATAAGCGGAATTAGCCTCGTGCTTTCATCCCGATCGCGTATACATAGTTACCTAACCCAATTAGTTAATCGAAGCGGGTGTAATCGTATCGTAAACCGGTAACCGAACGATATGGCGGATCGTGCCGGCACAAACGCGAAAGGATGAGCGTTGAAATCGAAACGTCATCGGGGCCAAGTATCGTTTCGCAGCGCATTTTCGCATTAACAAGCAAATGTTCAGTGACGGCAGGCATAACGATAACATTAACCGTGGTAATTGGCCCAATTATCGCGATCGTTACCATTCTCATTAGTTGCTTCTTGGGAGCCTGGTACAAGCTCGAACATTAACGCGACAACGTTTATCGCATTTCGACCGAACCACCGGGATACCGAATGCTGGCAATAAGAAAACTCGAGACCGATTTTGCTGCCGGGTTTCTACTCTTTTCACGGTCTTTGGATAGCGGCGAGGCGCTTTCTTGCGGAACCACGAATATCGCCGGCTCGTGCACGCCGCTGTTTTGCTCTTTAGGAATCATTAGCCTCGGCTTTCGCGGCTAATTCAAATTGCAATTCCCTGGCCGGTCGCTGTTGCCGCTCATCAAAATACCGGACACACAGCGAGCCGCGCCGTGGACCCGGCAAAAAGGTCGAATTAACTTTTACTGCGGGAAAAAGCGAGCCGGGTCATTTTGCGCGCCGCATGCCTCCTCCGTGAACCAGTTACGGCTACCTACGAACCAGTGAGGCTAACCCTTTTTCATCGTTTATGCCGATACTTGCGGGTGAATGGACATTAGTGGGCGTTTGCGAAAGTTCCAGCAATTTTATGCCTATTTGCAAGAATCTAGAATCATCGAATTCCAGCTAGGATCTCAATAACAGTTATGACTATATGCAGTTATAACATACCTCGTGTACATACATGAGACTGTACACTTTTATTATGTTCATATTAATTAGAAGTCCATGATTGTTATTTGATAAATCCAATACAGTTCTTTGATACACTCCTGATGACATCTGGATCAAGATATTGGAATGAGCACCACTGATTATGGTCAAAGAACAAGTATTTCCTTAACTATTTTTATTACGTTCATAAAAATTGATCCAAATTGTGCAATAATTATAGTCGTGTATTTTTTTATTAAATATAGTACAGAGTGTCATGTGCTCCTAAAATGTTACAAGATCAAAGCATTCGTTTGAGGATCACTAATTGTATAACAAACTATGTATCTTTTCAACAAATATAATATAAAACTCTTTTCATGTACTCCTCAAGTTATTGACAGAATTAAATCTTCTATAGAATGTTTAAACATTCTATTTATTCATTGCACATCTTCCTTGTTTTCGCAATATAAGTAAAATCTTTTGTTCTGAAAGTTGCGAAATGTCTTGATTAGTTTATGCAAATCCCAGCAGAGGGAGCCTGAAGAACGCGTTGAGTCCCAGTTCGGCGGAGGGAAATGTATCTCCCCACCATTTGGGCCCATCTCTGGTATCCCCACCAATAAATACCGGTACTCACGCGCGGCACGCTCTCCACACGTGGATCGTGCGCTTCCCTCTTCGTTCGAGCTCGGTCTCTTTCGGACTTGCTCGTGAACCGATGCCTACCACGTGTTCCGCTCCATCGGAGCGAGTCCCACGCGTTCGTCCCGTGCGATCCTTGAACGACGAAGGTGGATGTACAGTCAATAGCAAATCTGGACTCCTTCAGCAAAAATATGACAAAACGAGAGCGGCGAAGGTCTCCTTCATTTTTAGAGATTTTTGGGGATTTGACGATTTGGGGATTGGTTAAGTTGAGGTGCTTGGAATTTGGGGATGGAGTAAGAAGTTGGGGTTCTTGGGACTTGGGATGAGATAGGAAGTTGGGGTACTTGAATTTCGGAGATATAGCAACAATTTGTGATTTTGGGGATTTGGAGATAAGGTTGGAAGTTAGGATTCTTCGATTTTGGGGGTAGAGTAAGAAGTTGGGATACTTGGGATTTGGGGCTAAAGAAAGTTGTTAAGGTTCTGGGGATTTGGAACAAGGTAGAAAGTTGGGGTGCTTGGAATTTGGGGATACAGCGACAACTAGTGATTCTAGGGATTTGGAGATAAGGTAGGAAGTTGGGGTTCTTCGGATTTGGGGATAGGGTAAGAAGTTAGGGCGCTTAGAATTTTAGGATAGAGTAAGAAGTTGGGGTGCTTGGAATTTGGAGATAGAGTAACAAATTGGGATCCTTGGGATTTGGGGCAAAGGAAAGAAGTTCAAGTTCTCGATATTTAGGGATAAGGTAAAAAGCCGGGGTTTTTGGGATTTGAGGATACGAAGTTGAATTTCTTGAAATATGAGGATAGGGAAACTAATTTAAATACTTGAAATTTGGGGGTAGTTTAAGTTGGGGTCCTTGAGATTTGTGAACTTTAAGATTTGGTAATCGACAGACAGAAATAAGTACAAACTTACTACTTCGATGTCCATGAATATTGCAAATGTCCACTTTGCCAATATCTACAAGTTGTCATCAATTTAATTCAACTTAAGGTTGATTTATTTCGTACATATCCAGGTATATGTAGCCCTAAAACATAAGACACTCTAACAACGCTGCGTGATGTAGTAAGATTCGCATAATTATGCTACCTTAGGTATTCTTTGAGCAAATCACAGACCGCAAGGCTAGCGATTTTTCAAGTTCCTGAAAGCAATTAACGACCTCTCGTTTTCTTTTTGAAGAGGTTCAATGCAGTCTATTAATTTCGTACGTGTCCATTTGACTAATGAACGGTGGTAAGTCAGACCTAACAAGCTTCTTTATATTCAGGAACAGGTGAATGTGTTACTCGATTAATCATTCGAATCCGAAGATCCAATATATACTTTGCCAACAACATTCCCTGCAATCATAAATTAACTTCTATTCCCAGTAACAAATTTTACATCAACCAGATTTCGTATTACATTTGAATCATTTATAATAAAGATGCAACAACAGTACTTTTTAAAGACTTTGACATGGCAAGTTAAATAATACTCAAAAAATAAAGTCTTCTTAATCCATGAAATTACTACATTTTCATGATAAATACACTTGACGATGTAAAATTCAAAACTGAAAAGAATTCATGTATAAACTGGTAACAGGTATAGTTGGTGGTGGTACATTTTTGGCGGTTCTTTTGCGAACAACACGTAATATCAAGCAGTTTGTAATTTGCTCAGTTATTAGAATCAATTTCGTTGATTTCATCGCGCGGTTAAGGGGCGGTTAGGGGTGCACGGTGCTTCGTACGGTCGCAGTCCATAAAATCCTGGAACCAATGTAATTACCCTGAGCGGCGATGTTTTAAAGCATCGAAACCATGGTGGCGTAATTGCATCGGAATTACGAAAAATAACGGTTGTTGGGGCTAGATCGTAAAATTGAGCTAACGAGAAGCGAGCGGGCTGTTCATAGCACGCTATAAAAAAGGGGACCACGAGTGTGGCTAAACGCGATGGATATTCACCGTAGATGGAGATTATTATGTGTTTAATTTCCGACCACACACGTGTCGGTTACTTTGAGCTTCCGAGAACGAACAGGGTGCTAGTGGTTCGCGTGATGCTTCGTGGAAAAAATTATGGGGACTTTATATTTAAGTGGAGAACGCTGTTACGTTCTTTTCCTTGTAACAAATTTATGAATTCGGGTACTTTGGGTCTTCTTGATTGAATTTTGGGATGTAGCAAATTTGGGACGAGAGAAATTTGGGATTTTACAAGTTTAGGCCTTTGGAGGTTTGGATAATTTGAAAATTTCGAGAGCAACAAATTTGGGACTTCAGAAGTTTGGAACGAGGGAAATTTGGGACTTTAGAATTTTAGGGCTTTGGAGTTTTGGATAGTTTGAAAATTTGGGACGAAGGAAATTTAGGACTTAGGAATTCTGGTAGTTCGGAATTTTTGGTAATTTGAAAATTTGAGACGAATCCATCTTGGGATTTTAGAAATTAGGGACTTTAGAATTCTGGTGCTTTGGACGTTTGGAAAGTTTGAAAATTTGTTGTGGTGGAAATTGGATGGATGGGTATGTTTTATTTTATAAAGAATTAAGAACTATTGTTCTAGAGCGTGTAAGGTACTAGAATACTATAATATATGTATTATAACATCATAAAAATGAAAAATTTTGAATTAGAATTTTCTTGATCACATCATTGGTTAATAAAGACCCAACGGGGGTTGATATCATTTAGGACGACTACAATAGAAGAATTTAACGTAGCGAACGAAATTTCAGAAAAAAGCGTTCACATCCTGCACATATGTCACAACATAATAGATTTCGATTACTAAGGGGATTACAGCTGGTGGATGATTTCATAAGAACCTAACTGTATTGCATAACAGGATTTCGCTTCAAAGTGCATCCCGGAAATTGTAGTATGTTTTGAACGTGTCTTTACGCAAGCTATAAAGAACGGGACGTTTCCGGAGTTGGAAGTTTCTATTTTCGCGTGTTTCTAGTTTAGGTGATTTGTAACGAGTCTTCAGGTATAAAAGTGTGAACACTGAATGAGAATCTCTGCTATGAACTCGAGACGGCATCTACCGGTGTGTTCTTCAAGCTTGCAGAAATTGTACTCTGCAAGGTTCGTTGAATAAGAAAGAACACTGAATTATCGACAGATAGTAGAGCAGATATCAACAACAGATTTAATTTATATTATTTCATTTATTTGTGTATTAAATTCAATCTTCTCAAAATTGAAATGTTCCTTCAAATTCGTAAAATCTATATTACTGTAATTATATAAACTGTATAGTACTGTAAGACAAGTGATGAATTCATACTCAAAAAGATTTTTATCACGTATTTATGCATTTTTCTATTTTGTATCATCTGTTGAAGACTGCAAGTACCTGACAGTAAACGTTAAAAGTTACGAAACAGAGACTGAAGGATTAGGGATCTTATCGTTAGTAGTAGATAGTTGTTTTAAAAAGCCCGCCATAAGAATTAAGCACTACAGCCATCTAGTGATAGTCGTTCACAATTAACCATACTTTTCTAGTGTTTCATGAATTCTTTACCATATGAGAAGTATTATTCAAGTTTATATACTATAATTTTCCCTTCGTAATGACGTGGAAGCAAGGAGAAGAATGTATTATCAATTCCGAATTCGAAAATGGCATTTTCTTCAAAAATAATTTTTTGTTTCATTAGTTCCATCGTTCACCTCTATATGACGCTACTGATATTGTTTCCAAAGCGCGCGTTAATATGAAATAAGAGAAAAAATTGTGACACTTGTACGATTTCAACATTTTACAAAATTACAGTGTTCACATTACTCAATTTTGTAATTTTCTTTTGTGTCACCACAATTTTGTATTATACCACATTGTATTATAAAAGTATTCAAATTATCAACTACCTACTATAGTTCATAATGGAAACTATCAATCCTGCTTCTCGTACAAAAGGCCTATTCAGAACACAATCTAATTCCTATACAAAATGATCGAAGGTATTAAAAACCTGTGCTCGCTTCACGTATCATTATATCATTAAACAATAACGCACCACTTCTAATAACATCTGTCACAACGAGTTAAACTATTTGCCATGTGCGTCACCGACCCACCGGACGTTATTAACAGACAATTATTGTCTATAAGAACGGACGTTTCAACACGCATTGCGACCGGATCTTGCCTTTTTCACGGACAAAACTTTTCCTACTGCGGTCGCATTCTGCCAGGTGTTGAGGCATCCATGGGAATTGTGCTGATAACTCATCACGCATTCTCACGGTGGTCCAACATACGACATCATATGTGAATGCGTAATTATTTCTCGTTAAACATAAATTAAAAGCCTGCTGGTTCCACCTGTGCTCATCAAACGGATCTTTTTCGTACCCTTCAATTACTTTTAATTACCGATTCAAATAACTGTACATTACGGATTTTTATATACACATTTATTCAGAGTTTCAGGACTACTAGTTAGGACAAAATTGCTAGACTACTAGATAGGACTACTATTAGGTTCACTATTAGGCTAACTATTAGGCTAACTATTAAGCTACAGAACTACTAGGCTAACTTCATACCCTATAGAAATGTCGATTGTCCAAATTATTTGTATAGTCCAATCAGTTATAAAATTCGGATTCTACCGACATTCATATACCTCAACCCAAATCTTCATATCAAGTCAAATTATCCTAATTCCAATTCGTTTTACTTTTCATTGCCTATCTCCAGAACGGGTCATAAAATTGATGCAATTTATTTTTGGTCATTCGGAAAGCACATGTCAGATAACAGGAACAAAAGCGTTGTGTACAAGAATGGTATTCCCATAACGATAGCGTTGTAATCACGCACATGTCATGTATACCGGTGGATAGCACCTGGAATTCATTTCTCATAGCGATCGATCCCTGTACGTAATGACATACGGGTATAGCAGATCTCTCCCAATTGGTCTGTCATTATTATTTTCAATTTGAGTCCACTTTTTGGTAACATTTGGAAATAGTTAATTGCGAGCAAAGAATCTTCTAATTACTAGGCAAAGGACAAGACCTTTCGTCTTCAGATGCAAATGCATGTCCCACTTAAGCAAACTGCAGGACATTCCGGAATATTTTGCATAATCCTAAATTTAACAATAACAAGTCGGCTGCCACAGCTGCCGTGTGTATGTTGAACACTGCGGAAGATTAACCTAGTCTTGAAAAGTGCTAGGGCACGCTGAACAAGGTAAGACCTCAATAACCATGTAAGTAGCTGACCGCAATTTAATTGTTCGAGAAACGAGTACGCAGAGCACAATAAAATCTTTTAATTACTTTGTGGATCGTTATCTGACATAGAAAAGTATAATTCTCAAGTCTAGTTTTTTCATAATTTATTCCAAAGTCCCAAGGATGAAAAGTTTGAAAATGTCTCTAAGTTTGTAAGGTATAATGTTTCAAAGATCTAATGTCCTAAATTTTCGATGTCCCAAAGTAATAAAAAATGAAGGTCCAAAAATTTTGAAATACAAATTTGTAAAATTATAAAACTTCCAATATTTTCAGAATCCCAGAATCCGAAAGGCTAAGGATCCAACGTTCCAGGATCCCAAAATTTGCATAGAACTAAAAATTCGAAAACCCTAAACTCTCAAGGTCCTACGATTTCAACGTCGTCAAAATCTCAAAGTCCTAAAGTCCCAAGGTTCCAAACCCTGAAACTCCCAAAATTTGCAGAGTCCCAAAAATTAGAAATATCTGAAGCCCTAAATTCCTTAATTCAGAAGTCCCTATCCCCCGAAGATCCAAAATTCTAAAAGATGCAAAACTCCCGAACCTTCAAATTCCAAAAACTGATGTCTCATTAAATCGTTTAGCAGACTTGTGTCGCAAAATAATCGCACCCTTACTACTTGGGAGCCCCATATTACCCCGTCTCTAAAAATACAGAAAAAGACACGGAAAGGATGAAAGGGAACAGGAACAAGAAACTCGTTCTCTTCTTTCATCCGTTCTTCCCGTCGTCCGCAAATCCCTAAATATTTCGATACCACACGCTTCCTTCGTGCACACACGTCCAGGAAAGCACTCGTCAAGAAACACACGTGCTCCTTTTGCATCTGTCGAAAGTTGCATCTGCAAATTTCACGATCCCACGACCCCCAGGACCATCCAGGACGACTTACCTAAGGAAACAAAAAGAGGGAAAAAAGACAAGGAAGAAATCATTACCCCGTGCAACTTCCCCTTCTTTACGTCACGGGGGTTCCTGAGGCACATGCTCGTGACGTCACGAGATCCACACGTCATGAGACGTGACGTCGATCCTCAAGGGGGCCGAAATATTGGGCATCTGTAGGGTGCTCGAAGGGATCCTCGAGGGAACTGAAATCGTCGTATACTGGGAGTGTTAAAAATAATAACTTAAAACAACTTAACTGAAATTAACTTGAAATTTTTTCAAAATATATGATACACAGACAAGGACTCGATGATACCGAGAAGCACATATTATACAGTTTTCTATTTGATCTTGCAATGATTTACAAAAGTTTTATGAAACTTGGGGTTAATTCTCTTAATCCACATATCTGTCTTCAAATACATTGATTCTGTGTATCGTACTGCGTAAAAAATGGTACTAAAATATTATATTAAGGAGACCAATAATTGTGATCTCAAAGTATACCAAGAAAACCAGTAACTGTGGCATTATAGTATCATACCAAGTAGACCATGAGACATCTTGAATTCAAGAGTAAAATATTTCGTATTTTGATTAGAACTTTGCAGAAGATAATATCTCATAAGTGGTTAATTTCTTTCTTCTAACAAGTGTATCCTCAAATTTTGTAAACTAAAAAGTTCTAGAGAGTCGTAAAGTGTAAAAATTGATAGTCGATGTGTAAAGATAAGTAGAAGCAAAGAGTAGCTATGTTTATGGAACACTCCGTATACCAAGTCGGAGAAGAAGATGAAGAAGAAGAATGGTGGTGGGGAATCATGCAAAGGCGAATGAAGTGGAATTACGCGTGACGCATGCGAAGAGGGGTGCACACGTGGGAAAACGGCACGCGTCCCTCTTGGCCCGGTGTCACTTACACCTGGGATTTTTCGGGCGTTTATCAGCACGCCGTTCGACTTGCTGGAATTCCTTCGTGTGACTTCGCGTGGCGACCTAAAATCCCCGGGAATCGATCAAAGAAACGATTATTACGGTCCGCGAGGGACCCATTCAAAATGGGTCCTTTTTCTTCTCTGGCGCGGAAGAAATTTTGATGAAGCATCTGGAGAATTAATAGGGAAGGATGATACCATGGGGAGTCTGTTTTCCTTGGACGAATGTGAACATTAAGGTTGGGATTGCTTTTGAGGTTAGGGCTGATTTTAACATTTCATGTGTGTGAATTTGAAACATTTTACATGTTCATCGTTAGGTTATTCATATTTGAGAATTTACATTTGAGTCTTCAAGGTTAATATCAAATCTGAAGACTTTGGAAGTTCAAGATGGCAACTTCAATATGGGTACAAAATGAAACTTTTTGTTAAATATTGATATGGTCTGAAGGATGCTGATTATAATTCTTTTCATAAATACCCGGAATGTATTTTCATATAGTAATAGGTTTCAAGAAAGTTTTGAAGGATATTCTTCTTAGATACAAAGTCGCATTGACACTGTACAACCCCTCGAGTTAAATCTAAAGGATAAGGGTGATTTTAAAAATTGTAGAATTCCATTTGAAATTTCTTCTAATTTATGAAAAAAAATCAGTTTCCTCTCGACTTCTGCTACTTCAATCCTCCACATTGGACCTCAGTGTTCATACATTTAAAGTTTGGCCTAACACATTATTCATCATTAATTCATTATTTAACTAAATCATAGAACGAATAATAAACACTTACAAACTACTTTCCAATTCACAAATAATAACATGAATCGATCAAAAATCTTCAGGCAGTAAAGATTGCAAAAAAGATCTCATTTAGATTGAGATTGAAAAAAGTAAACAACTGTGAAGTAAATTAAGGTAGCAAAAAGGTAACAAAGTAAGATAAAGAAATATTTCATTAAAACGTTTGGACGGAATATGGGTGACCCAGAAAGCAGTAAGTTCGAAAGCAAACAGGTAACAGGTGCACGGAAACGCCATCGATTCGAAGCGAAGCTAACACGAAATCACTTGGGTAGTGGCATAGAACGAGGAATCTCAACGTTTCTGCCATATGTCGCGGCAAAGATAACGACACGAAGGTGTCTCGGTCTGCTGATCGACGTAAGAAAGCACGACATTGCAGCTGCATACAAGAAAATCGATACAAGGACTTCAGTGGGTCGTGGAACGGGGCAGGTGACGTTGGTCGCGTGCCAAGCTCCCCTTCCTTAACCGGCAAGAAAAGCATTTTGCGCAAGCCATTGTCCTTCTTCCCTCCTTGCTCATGGCTTGTGGTCCCTTTAACATAGGCACCAAGAATGCCGGCACCCTTCAACAAACGTCGTCAAGGGATTTCCCTTCGGATCAGAATAAGAGCCACCGATCTAACCTTCCAGGGTATAATATCTCCTCTGCTTCTTGAAATTATACCAGGGGCCTGCTTCGATTGACCTTCGCAGAAGTTTCACCTTGGAGTTTGAGATAGCTAACGTTTTTTATTTGATGTGATTTTAAAGGAAGAAGTTTAGAGGTTTTCAAGTTTTCGCCTAGGTTCATAAATTGGGAAACTCTCAAGTTTCAAAATACTGATACTTGTGGATTTCAAAATTCTTAGACACCTGAATTTTTAGATTCTCAGGCTTCTAAAACCCCAGAACTCCAGATACTCAATTTGTTAGACTCCCACGTTCCCAAATCTCCAAATTCCTAGATCCCCAAGTTCCTAGATTCTCAAGTTCATAAATTCCCAAATTCGTAGATCCCCAAATTTCATAAATTCTCAGATTTCTACATTCTAAAATTTCTATATTTTCTATCCCTAAATTCCCAAATTCTCATATCTTCCAATTTTCCCAATTCTCCGAATTTTTAAATTCTACAGTTCTCAAATACCCAAATTTCCCAAATTGCCAAATCCTGAAACTGCAAATCCAAAATTCTCAATTCCCAAAGTCGCAACTACTTGAAAATACACGGCTGCTGAAATATTTCTGTTCTTGACGCAATCGGTTTCCTGGCCACCAGCTGCTTTCTGCAAATCGATAAATCGGTTGTAGACAGACGTTCGGCGCGTGCCGTTATTTCTGGCCATCAAAATCGAAGACCGCTTTAAGAAAGGCCCCCTACGATTCGTACTGGACCAATTCATTGTTCAACACCCCACTTTCAAACCGAGCACGAGCACATTTGCTCCAGCTGATGCAACGATCTTGGTATCAAGGTGCCCCTTCATTGTGTCATCTGTGCTAATGCATATCAAACAGAGTGTCTTTCTGGACCAAGAGTGCAGAATAACGTTTCTACGTCAAACTGACAAGATTGCCCGAAATTTCTTTTAAGACGACGTTTAAACGTTTAGCAAGTCATGATGCGATAATAAATTATGTTTTAATTAAGTATAAGGAAATATCATACTGTTATCGTTAGGTCATGCTCATCGAATTTCCTGTTACATATCGATTAATATTCCACTTTGGAATTCTACCTTCTCTTTCCTTTTAAACGATATTGATGTCATCTCTGAATAAATCCTAAGAACTAATAAATATTCGAAACGCAGGTGAACACGGTGACGGAAAATCTGTGACCGCAGTTATATAATTTCTGAATGTATTATGAAAAGAACCGATTTGAAATTAAAATGGTACTAGTCGTGTCGCATTATATTTTTTCAGCTAAGAAATACATTTTGATCTCTAGGACTTCTAAAGATGGTGATGTCAATTTATCTCTCAACTCGCACTCCGAAGTTACTCGAGTAATTGAAAAGTTAATTGAAAAGCAATAAAAGCACAAAGAAACAGAAAATATAAAGACAATCAATCTCGTTTCTAATACAACCGTGAGCTTACTAGACTTACCTTGACCAGATAAGGGTTGAAGACCATTTCCCAAAGACTCTTGCAAGCTATACATAGTAGAGAATAAAAATAGACAAAGCGACTAGCTCGAATCAATAACTTCCGCACCTTTTTCCACTTCGAGCCTTCTCACGTCTAAACCAAAGAGTAGACAATACCTTCCTAGTTGCGAAACAAGCAGCCGATTTCTTCCTGCTTAATAGCCGGTTTACTCGCTCAAGGTAGCTCGTTCGAAGTGACAAATTTCACGAGAGGCACGGTGTTCCCCCAATGGGACCTCGCTGGATATTTGCATAGAGCTGTGACGTGTTTTTCGAGACTATGTCGATCGTTCGAAAGAACCCACCATTGTTAGGACATGGTGTTACGTCAATGAGAACGGCAGATGCACGTACAAGGAACCGTTCGATCGTGGACATCATTCGTTTTAATTGCCGGTTTGCCCGCTTCCTTTCCAAACGCGTCGAATGACCAGGAAACACAATCCGTTCTTACCTAGGACTTTCTATCGCCCGATTTCGAACTTCCTTTTGCTGGATTAGGTAGGATTAGAATTGGTCGTAATCACTTTTCGAGAAAGTTAGCCAAGGCTTTCCACGAAAGGTAACGCGGGGCAAGTTATTACGGGTTAATGATACGTTCCAATTGTGCGAGGGTCGTGTAAATTAAAATAGCAGTATTCATATTCGTTCAATTGTTCTCCGTTAATAAACTTAACCATAAAACCAGAGTTCTTAGAAATCGCTGAAGATATGTTAGGAGCTGTTCAATGACAGTTGGGTTCCAGGTAAAACCAATAATTAGTAGACCACACTAGCTCCAGAATATTCCGCTCGAAAGAGCAGCATACTTAAACAAATTCATGCAACGACCTATAGGACCCCTCCGCATAAATTAAAAGCAAAGAGTGGGCAACAGTTCCTGTCGAAAGTTCATTACGACACCTCGACCTCTCCTCGGTGCGCTCTTCTGCAAACAGGGCCAAGCTGCCAATTTTCGGTAACAAAAGGGCACATGGGCCCACGAGGAGTTGGGCCTGATGCCGATATCGAAGTGCTAGCCGAACTCGGCCGAAGAGCTGGACGAAGATGGCCGAGGATGATGGTGGGAACGCGTGGCGCGGAGTGTTCTCACCAGCTCGCACTCTCTCGAGGCGCCTAGCTGCGAGGAGAGCGCCTCTACCGAGCAAGGTTGCTCGTCGTCGCTTCGACATCGTGCTTCTGCTTCGACCAGGTCGTTGCTGACGTCCATGCAACCTGCCGTTGCTACCAATTGCTGAAATCGCGAGAGACGTCCTCCAGTGACCCTTTGTCACCTCTCTTGCGCAACGAAATCCACCCTTTTCCTATTTTCTTAGATCTCGAAATATTCTTAAACAAGAAGAATAAGGTTTGCGATCATTGTTTTATCGAGGAGTATGGTAAGGGACGTAGAGAATCAACCCTTAATTGAACAATCAAATATCCACCCATCTTGATTTAACACCAAGCACATTCTACATAAATACTGAAAGTCAACATTTTGACTGAAACTGACTATACATTTGTCTGAAATTGAATATAAATTTGCAAAACTTTAACACATTCTACATATACGTTTTAAGAATGTAAAAGCCAGACAGTCGTGATATTCTGGGCATAAGGAATTATTAAAGGAAACGTAAGAATATCCAATGGCCTGACGGGCGGACAAGGGTTGCAGAGAAGCTATTAAAAATAGCAAAGACTTAAACCCGTTTCCGGTACACATTCCTCGACAGGAAAAGCTGATTTAGGCAACACGTGAACGTAAACCCTTTGCTACAAGCAAATCACGACATTCCTTGAAACGGAGGCAATTAAGAGGACAATACAAAAACAATCCAGCCCCTATTACTCATGGATTACCGTTCTGTTTCTGAAACAAACGATCGATGGTCCCACGAAGGAACCGAATACTGTAGGGGTTCATTTCGGAGCACCGAAGACTAAACAGATCGTGTTTCCTAAAGATGGACCGCCGAATGATTTTAACGGACTTGTGAACAGATTTTAATACCGTTCGTCTCGCTACTTAACCCAGTGGACCCGGTTACCGGATGTGTCGAAAAGATTGAGTTACTGTATCCATAACAGTCGAGAAACTCTTCGTGAATTAATTCAAGATGATTCGTTCGAACTGTATATTGAAATATATGAAACAAACTATTCAAATAGCTAGAACTTTTTGGTGTATAACAAGTATTTAATATCTTACAATATCTTAACAAGTATGTCATCTGATGTTTGACATTGGATCATGTTAATATGGGGTAGTATGTGTCTAAAGTTAATTAACTTTATTTACAGATATTTATTTCTATTAATCGTCAAGTATCAGGAGCATGGAGGTCGATAGATAATCAGATAGTTATAACCTTCAGATATTTTCAATTTACGAATTATTTTAGATATAGAAAATTTACCAATATATATTACTCGTTATTTCACATCACACTGTTGAAAAATGAAAAGTATTAGAAACGTCTCGGTGTTAGAAGGATCAAATCCTGAGCAGTATAAGAGCTGAAGGACAAGGCCCAAAAGAGCTGAAATAAGCAGCAGTAATCATAAAACAATAAAATGAAGTAATAGCGCGACCAGGTAAAGGGCTGCGTAGCAAGGCAGTGCCGTATAAAGGGAAGCCAGAGAAGCTTCCACGCTGTTCAAAAGGAAACAGCGTATCGTGGATAGAAAATTTCAAGCTTTCTATGCAAATACGTACCTGCACGGGCCGACCGGGCCCGTTTTCTTTTTCCCTCGCCAATAAAACGTAGGTTCCCTATCGCGGGGTCCCTCGTGTGTCAGCCACGCGCACCTCCGTAGCGGTCAGGGCCCCATAATGGATGCACGAGGCACGGCTCGTTTTCTTTTCTTTCCACTTGCCTCCTTTCCTTCTCGCTTTCGGACCCTTTTTTCCATCGTGTGCGGCACTATGGGCCCCGAATATCCACCGACGTCCACGACGAACTTCGGCCACGACACGGAAAGGGTGAAGCGAAACGCGAATCGCAGAAACGTGGGAACCGTCGCCAGGTGATCCTTTTGCGCGACCCTGAGGAGGCAGGCAAAGAGGTCCGACACGAACTTCTGCGAGCTAACCAAGCCAACCGAGCTGAGCATTCGCCGGAAAAGGAAGGGGACCCCGTAAGAATGGGGTGGCTACTTGGTGCACCTTGTTCGAAAGGGGTACACGCAACTGCGTCGATAGAGCTGGACCAAACGGGACTGGATAGGGTTTGATCGGCCTGACACATGTGTTGGGAACTTGCCATTGCAACGGGATATGTTGCCACCTCTCGTTCGAATCGATGGGTTATTGTTCGGGTAATGGGTATTTTAACAGATGCATGATTGATGCCTTCGTCCTCGGAGCCTTACATTGGATCTTTAGTTACTTAGAGAATATTTTATTTATTTATTGATGTATATAAAATTTCTCAACTTTATCGGCTGGAGGTCTTGTATATATTCAAATTTTTATATTTGTAAATTCCTAAATTCGTATGTACTGAAATTCTAGATCTACAAACATTTCTGATCCTCCAGATTCTTTCATCCCTAACTCCTCAAACCACAGAGTTTGACATTCTACACGTTCCTAAATTTTCACATCTTGAAACTTGCAAACCTACAGATTCTGAAGTTCCCAACCTTGAAATCTCCAAATTCTGAAGTCTTCAAGTTTACAAATCCCCAAATTCCTACATTGCCAAGTTCACAAATCTCCAATTGGAGTAATTAATTTAGAAAGAACGAATCGTGTTCGCGATACGTGTGTTCAGTGTCACCAATGATTTCGAAGGTAGTGTTACCAAGATTTACCTGGCCGTATTCGCCATTGTGATCGTTTTCCTTACGTGTGTCCAGCACACGACCCGATTCCCAGCGGAGTGGCACACTGACCCAATTTGGCTGAATAGGGTACCTCCAATTTACGATCAGGGTTTTTAGAAGCATCGTTCGACGAATCTTCAAGTTACCTCTCAACACATCGGACTACCTAAGGTATAAACTTTCTATCGTTCAACCTTCAATTCCTTTGAACCCCTAAACGGTATCTCAGAATCTTTACTGTGCTCTTAATAACAATATAATCCCGAAACAAACATCTCACAAATGTAACATCTTGCAGTATTTCACAAAGTGCAAAAAATTTGAAGCAGTCCTTGTTATTTATGATATGTACGTATGTGGAATTTTGAATAAGAAGTGGATTTATAAGCTTGAGCCGGAGTATGCGGAGGAAGAATTTTTTTTAATGAGGAAGTTCATGGGAATTTTACCCCCTGCTAGAAACAAATAGCCCGCGGTTATAAATGGCACCGTCTGCTGCGCGAACGAGACATTTTTTCACTGAACTCCCACGAAAACGAGTTACATTTTCCTGTATTCTACAATTCTGGCGCCTCCCTGCGACGACAATCCAGATGGCGGCTAAAAAACGACCCCACGCATGCATTTTTTTAGACAGACCCTATACCGCGTTACTAAAATTCTTCTGTCGTAACAAAATACATTCATGTTTTCTATATAACGCATTACTAATACACTTTCATTTTACCTAACAAGATCTGGACTCTGTACTCTTCAAGGATATCGACATATACGTGTACTTCTAGTCTTTTGTAATTCAGTTATATATGGTCACATATGTACTTCTAGTCTTTTGTAATTCAATAATTGGCCACATATGTACTTCTAGACTTTTGTAATTCAGTAAATGGTCACATATGTACTTCGAGCCCTTTGTAACTCAGTAATATATAGTCACATGTGTACTTCTAGTCTTTTCCAATTCAATAAATGGCCACATATGTACTGCTACTTTTTTGTAATTTAGTCAATGGTCACATATGTACTTCTAGTCTTTTGTAATTCAATAAATGGTCACATATGTACTTCTAGTCTTCTATAATTCAATAACAAATGACCACATGTATCTTCAGTCACATATGCATCTTTGGTCCAATATATGTATATGTATTCTTTTTTCCTTGCATGTTATTAACTATTTCGCAAGTGCTTTAATTGGTGTCGATGCAAGATAAGCAAAATATAATGAGATACAGAAACGAGTGTTTTTATAACCCCAAAAGAGACCAGTTCCAGAAGAGGTTAATTCCTTGCGAAGCTTATATCCATTCACCGTTTACAGTTCCCTAAACCTCGAAACCATTCACGCCTCCGTATCTCTCATATTAGAACGATATTTATCACGGGATAACTATAGGTTTGGGCAGCATTAACCGTGCGAGAGTAAATTAATTTCAGTCAGGCCGAGGGAACCGTCTCGAGAAGAGTCGATTAGGAGGTTCCCTCGAGAAACTAGGAAGCCTGTATCGACCAAATCTTCTCGCCAGCGCGGTGCAGCGGAAGCGAAGATTTCAAGATTCAGGGGATAGCGTTTCCTTCCTGTCTGACGGATCTCATGGTGAGCTGCAGGTGTATCCCAAGATCGATTCCCGCGACAGAGGGTGGGCGTTCCAAATTTAGACTCGCCTTCTTCATCTTACGAGAGAGAGTTTCGTGGTCAAGCGACCTTCTACGGAGGCTCCCTCGGTTTTCTCAGGGTTAATGAGCAGGTCGCGACATCTGACCGAACGCCTTCCGTCGTGAAAGTCAGCTCGAATATTTATGGGAAATTGTGGATCATGGGAATAACTCGGAAGCTACGGAATGATGAGAAATTTTTTAATCAGTTAGACGAGCCTTTGGTACCACTGGCGCGGTTAATTGCTGAAATTGGGTCGTTGGAAGATACTTCTGCTGCTAGCCATTTGCTAGTTCTTCGACTAAGAAATTTGAAGATACAATTAGAGGATTTAGAAATTTGAAAATTTGGGAAATCGGTAATTTGAAGATTTAGGGACTGAGGATTTGGACATCTAGACATTTGAAGATTCGTAAATTTGAGAATGTGAGAATTCGGATACGCAGAGATTCGGCGATTTATAAATTTTGGGGTGTGAGAATTTAGTTACGTAGAAATTAGGGGTTCTGAAATTTGGAATTTGAACACTTAGAGATATGGGGAACCGTAAGTTTAAAAAATTTAGAAATTTAAAAAATCAGAGATTCGAAAATTTAGGGATCAAATATGGAAATTATGCAACGTGGATATTTGAGAACTCGAAGTTTCAGAAATAACTCGACACTTTCAAATTCAGTAATTCGTCAAATTTACAAGAGATCAAATCATATTTTCTAGCAATATTTCTAACAAACTCCACCCACCTAATCAAATCTTCAAACTTATAAAATCTTCTCGCTTGCAACATTGCATTTATTTTCAAGAGTAAAATAAGCTGGCAATAAGTGGTAAGTACGCAGGTATAGAGAACGTTAACGGTGAACGATGATCGTCGGTGCGCCAAGAGGGGCGATAAGTTAAAAACAAAATTCAAGGCCGCCTGTTTTATTGTGGAAGTCCAGTCTGTACCCTCGGAACTTCCGAGTCCAGAACTTTACAGATGCAGAAGCAAGAAGGGGCCTCGAGGTCTCTTGCTTCGGCCCTCTTGTAGCTCAGGGGGTCCTCCATGGCTACGCAATAATATACCAGTCCCAGGGACAAAGCTGCAGTTTAGCGTAGCACATTATGCATTTACTGATGGTAGGTACCCGAAATAAAATCATAAAGTACCTACCTTTACGGGGGCCTATCCTTTTTCAGGAATGTAACGGACTCGTTGGATCAAACGCCGAAAAGTATCGCTGTTAGTTTTCAAAACACCGGGAACAAAATTATTGGAAATATTTAACTTTCAGCTGAATGCTGTTTACTTTACACTTTTTGTTGTTTCACTTCTTCGGTCACAGTTTGTCAAATAATTGAATCAATATCCGGTGGTAGTTTTTTATTTAACTAACCGAATTTAGTGTTTGTTTATTCCGCGTACAACAAACAGTATTGGTACGGTTTGAGATAATCGTGGATTAAAATATATGTCATAGTTTAATAGAAGAATACAGAAAAACAGCAGATGCAATATTTGTATTTTAATTGTGCAAATATAATTGTAAGAATATTAAAGTCTACCAGATAAAATGAACTCTTCAATTAATATGCGATTGACATCTTCTTTGATCACAATTTTTCTCCACAAAGATTTCACGTGTGCGAACCGGAAACGTACTCGACTTTCATCGAGCCTAATCGCATTACAATAAACAATTCGATAATGATCGATCCGACGTGCCTTGCCCCACGAAATTTGCAAACCATAGAAGTTCAATGTTTTCCCCTTTGACTCGTTTATCGAATCAATCTGAAGAGCTATCCGGGAACAACTCGATCAGAGAAAGAGTGAGAAACAAGGGGTGAGCTACCCTTGCTCAAAGAAACGTCTGCCCTTACTCGTTCGATCGTCTGGCTCGAGGTTGGATCTTGATTTTTCGAGCTGAAACTACGCGTAAGAGCTTTCGGATTGTCGGCATACGTGCATCTGCCTTGCATGCGTCAACATAATGCAACCAGAGAGCAATGTTAACGCGGAAGTTTTGAGGCACAGCTGTTTCCAGCCTCGATTTATCGCGAAACTATCGCAGGCCAGTCACATTGTGACGTAATCATGCCACGTGAAATTATTTCAGCTGTTGCGTGATAAATTGCGATAAACGACCTTATAACTCATTGAGAAACTTCTTACGTTAATTTTGATTTAGGGGAGCATTCGTGACGTACTCGTTCTAGGGTTAATTTGGATAATTCGTTAATAATGATTTAGGGGTAGTATGTTTGTTCCATTTTATTTTAAGTTTCATTTTTACCTTCTGGTTATTGAGGATCAATAATCAAGTATTAATGTTTTTTGCATAAATTAAAGAACATATAGCACATTTTCATAAATGGAATAATTGAACAGAATTGGATAAGATGGACAACACCCTATGGATAAGATTGTAGGTTATGATAAACATGTAGCTCCAATTCTACTTTTCCAAAAATATGAAGTTACATTGATGACAAACATATTTTATTTTTACTACCTTATTCACTGTTATGCTATATCTTTTCCAATGAACATCAATTTTAAACACGAACTTTAACTTTATTTGAAGCTAACATTAACGTCAACTGAAATTAATCATTCATTTAAAAAAATACATTTAAGTGAAGATGTTCAGAAACGTTCATTAAGAATAATTTCAATCATCAATTATAAAGAAGAGAGTTCTCGTTCAGACCAATTAACCCCTTGTACAGAACGAAAATAGACAAGAATAATTAATTTCCATCAGCATAACGGAGATAGTTATCGTTTGTCCCGAAATCATGGAGGATTACCTGACCAGAGGCGGTGAAATAAATCAACGGGTCAACAGGGACGTTTACGTAGTATAAAGTCGGGAACACTGGCCCTGTCACGCTACGGTCCCCTAAAAGTAAAAGTCCGGTGCAATAATCACGGGTCATAAAGGTTTATCTGTTTATTGCGGCCGCCATTGCCTCTTGAAATGGGCTGTAACTGATTTTGTCAACAAAATAAATGTCCAGCATTTATTGTCTCGCGTATAGCGTGCTGCAGTTTCGTAAACGTACTACGCCGTAAAACGTCTTTATTTTTTATAGTTTTACACGTTTATTGACAAGGTGTTAGAAGCGTGCCGCTCGAATTTGAAAATATTTCTTTCAAGAGTCAATGATTACCTTGGATGCTGTAAATTGTCCAAGAATTATGTTAGAATTTGGAGCAAGATTTACTGCCAGAAATTATTGGGAATTAATTAATAATTTACAACGAACCGGGTTATATTTTAGGGGATGTGTCGAAGAAGCTATGATCCTCACTTTACGTTCTTGACTTCCGGGTTTTTAAAAATTTTGTCTAATTACAATTTTTTAAATTTTATGAGAGAGATATAATTGTGGCGATTCAAATATTAGGGGGTGGAAGATTTAGCGTTACTGAAGGCTTGATCAATATATAAAGATTTGTGTGCTTTGTGTTAGTAGAATAATGAACAATTATGAGATATTTCGCAAAGTAATGAGTGCAAACGATCATAAAAAGTTTGAACAAGATTCAATAGTTTTTATGGAGGTTTCGCGAATCAGTTTCGCATTTTCCCATGGGGTTGCGTGCGTTCGGCTCGTTTCTTCTCGTCGGCGTTGCGTAAAAGAAAGAGTTCATTGATGAAACGGTCGAGCAGAACATTGCGGCGCCGAGTAAACACTATTTAACGTTTCAGAAGAATTCCCACACAAGCCCTGACGTCCCTCCCGTATGCATCGTTGGCATCGTATCGCGTTGCGCGCGCCAGCCACACTTATGACGTACGTACACACGTCCGGCACACGGTGTGTTTGCCCTCCTCCGTCTATCGTATGCCTTCGCTGTGTATGGCTGGGGTCGTACGTGGCTCCCTGTGATCGTGTAATCAGCCTGCTTCTCGCAAACCCTCTTTGGAATATTCAGTCTTTTGTTTTCGTGCTCGAAATATTTATCGCTGTTGCTTTACCACCGAACACTACGAATTTCTCCATGCTGACTCAAAATTATATGCTAAACTTTTCCTTCGTAGCACATTGAAATTCTTTTCAGCTAAATGAGTCATTTCATTTTTTGAGTTTCAGAAAATTCTCTGCACTTCCGAAGATTCGAATGGGGATAGCGTTGAATTCTTTCTACTTTATATATTATGGAAAAGATTCTTAATTTTACATAGATTAAATTTTAATATTAACTGTACTTTTGAGAGCTGTAATTCCTCAAGGAGCAACATCTTGACCATGAATTTTGAACTAATGTGTAAGCAGCTACGAATAACAGGAAATGAATTGTTCGACTTCTTGAAATTTTATTATAAACTGTACTTTTAATGATTTGAGAGCTCCTGAAGGAGCAACATCTTGAACATGAGTATTGAACTAATGTGTAAGCAGCTACGTATAACAGGAAATGAATTGTTCGACTTTCATCCCCACGTTCGATCGATGAAATTTCATAAGGTTCCCTCGTGGAGAAAGAAAATGGAAAGAAAAACAGCGTGCGAAGCGACGAAAGGAGTGGCACAAGGAGAGACTCAAATTTCGAGGCAGACTATATCGGCGAGTCCTGGGGGACGGCGTGAATTCCCACACATCAACAGGTCTCAGGAGGACCGAGGACCTCCCCTCTCCAAAGGTATCCGGGCAGCCCCACTCCAGGACACGTTTCACCCCACTCCAGAGCCGGTGAGTGCATCGGCATGCGGTCTTCGAAATCGAAAACGTCAAACAGTTACCCTCCACACCCCAAGCGGGACGTCGCCGGTAGCGGCGATCATCCCCTTTCCGATGCCAGCGAAATTTCCCTCTTTCATTTCATTTGTGTACGTGGAAAAATCGCGAGGATTCGTGTGATTTCATGGAACGGCAGTGCGGACATTCTACGCTCACGTGCCAGTGATCTTGGATCGTTTTTGAAGAACATTTCGAAGGTGTTGTGGTTTTGATAACAGTGGTACGATATCGGTGCATAAATGGTGGATTATTATAATTACAAGATGTCGGGCAGCGAGGACGAACCGGAGTCGCACTCGCAGTCGGGGATGACCAAGGCAGAGTTGCGGAGGGTAATTTTGTTTGAGATTTGCAGTTAATGGGAAATTTGTCTTTGGCAGAATTTTCTGACTTTACTCCTCTTTTCATTTTGGGCTTGTATGTCTGATCTTTGGGAGGAATGATGGGTGGCAAAATAAGCACGTGGTGATCACTCTATAGCGAAGACTTGATATTTCCTTTGTTTCTGTGAATTGAATTTTTAACTTGTGCTTCATCTATCATAAGATTTTCATTGAATCCATTACAATTCAAGTAGTTACAAATTTTCATGATATTACACACTGTTTAACAAGTTTTTGTTAGTAGAAAGTATCTTTGAGTAGTTACAGAGATATTTGTTGATAAAATGTTCCTCATTAACAAGATAAGATTTAGAAATATAAAATCTGATGATACTTTGAATAGTCTCAAGATTATCAACATATTATCAGTATTAATTTATTTAACATTGATAAGTTTGTACAAGATCGTTGTAATGATTTTCACATTGTAATGAAACTGCAAATTTTAATTTATTAAGCTATATTCTACATTTATCCTCCAAATAGATCGTTCCGTTAGATACTATTTTCTTATGGTTCCACAAGTTTAGATCACAGTTCTACCCTTCGTCACAGCAGAACACATTTTACAATCCCAAACGATAAATTATCAGAAACAATCTAAAAATGAACTCATTCGTCCTTGACTGAGTGACAATTGACTGTACACGAGCAAATGATCTTGCTAATAAATTATCAATATGAATACTGATACTGACAATATTCTCGACAATACATTACTATTGACAATACTATTACAATTGCCAAAATTAATCATATCGATGAAATCGTTAACCACGTGTTGCATTTCCATTCTATCCCAAGAAGATGACGTCTGAAAACTTCTCAAAAGATAAAATTCAAAGAACTATAAAAATATTTGTCAAAAGTCCTTGAATTAATTCAACTCTTCCTTTTAGAGTAACAAGCCGATCATGGAGAAACGGAGGCGTGCTCGGATAAATCAATGCCTGGACGAATTGAAGAGCCTGATACTCGAGGCGATGAAAAAAGACGTGAGTATATCCAAGCTTGTCGAACCTGTTATCGGTAGAACGCGTGATAGCGGTTGATCTTCGACGATCGATTGACCAGTTCGATTGTGACGGACAGATTGCCCCGGGTTTTTAATCTCTTAATCGCGTGACACGGTGTAACGAGGAATTCTTGACGAGGAACGGTCGCATCAGCAAAGCTCCGCGAGGACGATAGCAGAAGCGTGCGCCTATACGCGTGATTTCAGGCCGGTACTCATGGAATCCACGTTGTCGCCGGCGCCCGAAACGTGCCATGGTAAAACGTGACCTGTGCACGATTTATCTAGCAACGTGAGCCGAGTTTACGAGAGATAACGCGAAAATATGCGCAAGCTCTCTCATCAAGAGTCTCCAAGAATGAGCTACGTTCTTCTCGATGACGTACGCGCGGAATGTTGCCTTCTTCTCGACGAAGATTCTTGGGTCGAAATCTTGAAAATTTGCAAATCATCCACTTTTCAGATATAGAAATTCCCATGTTCACGAATCTCAAAACAAACGAATTGTAGGAGGTCCAAGAAATTTTTATATTTCCAAATTTCGAACTTTATGAACTTCCAAATTCTTAAATTTCCAAATCCCTGAAACTTTACATTCTTAAATTTCCCAATCTCTAAATCCACAATCCTCCACGTCCCAAATTCCCAAATCTCCCAGGCCCCAAAATTCCCAACTTTCATTTCCCCTAAATTTCCCAACCTCTAAATTCCCAATCCTCTACGTTCCAAATTCCCAAATCTCCCAGGACCTAAAATCCCCAACTTCCCCGAAATTCCCAAACTACCTCTAAATTTCCAGATCCACAATTCCCAGATATCCCCCACATCATACCTAATTCCACTCGACTATCACCCTACAATAATGCACATCTAAATAGCTTAAAAATCATGCTACAGCGCAACAAAAATTGTTCCAATCAAATATCTTCATTCTTCTCCACTCAAGTTCATTCGATAGCCATCGAAACGGTAATTGGTCGGAATCATAATTCGTCGGATGAGCCATATGGATCAGCCATGGCGGATCGTTTCGGTACTCACTGTATAAAGGTCAAGAGTCGATCTTTTAATTAAACTGATACGAATAGCCTGACAGAGCGGATGTTGGTTAGGTTAGAAACGTTTGATCAGACCGTCTCCTTTTTCTGCCCGCCGCCTTCTTCAACTGCGACACGATTTGTTTTTCGACCGTAAAATCGGGACTAGTAGCACGAGGTGGACGGGTTTTGTTTTAGCGTTTTAGATGCCTTGCCGTGGGAACGGATGGTGGAAGCCCTCTGCCAACACGTAATCTCCGCTGTAGACTCTACAATGGCACTTCAGTTCGTCCGAACGAGTGCCAAGCCAGTGTTGGGCACATTCCACTTGATCCCTCTTTCAAATGAATCGCATTTCGTTGCACGAGCTTTTGCCGGAGCTAACAATTAAGTTAGGAAGTTTCTACTGAGGACTAAAGATTCACACATCTATGCTGAACTCGATCTTGCATCGATCGTTTGCTATTTTATTTCACACGTTTGAATAACATATTCATAGTTGGTAATTAGGTCATAAGTAGTTAAAACAGATATATCTACAATTGTTTTATTAATAGTTTGATGAGTGCACATTTTAAGCAATTGCAATTTTGAACATGTGGTTATTAATTAAACTCAAGGTCTATTTTTTAGTTCGTCAAGCATTCAACAATAATTGTTTTAGGTACCATTATGGGTTTGAGGAAAAATTTGATTTCTAGTTGTTAGTAAGGTTGAGAAACACTGTTAATGTATTCGACTAATTCTTCAATGTACCTAATTAAAAGACTAGGTTCTGTTTTCGTTATCAGTTCACTGAATCATAGTCTAAAAATAACGTATACTAGCATTTTCTAAAAATAGAATACTTCACACTGTCACCTCCCTTATGTCAGCAATTTGATGACTAGTTCATATTTCTGAAATCATAGATGGCAGCACGTTTATGTACATCCTGAGATATGCAGGAAGAAACGATTTAGATTCCAGACCCTCGCTAAGATGGCTACCTTCCATTTACTGAAAATTTAGGTAGTTAAGAATTTTAGGAGTTAACTTCAATTTGGAAACTTGGAAATCTTATCTGATTCAGGGATTCAGAAATTTAAGGATTTGGTCATTTTCAAACTTAGTTGGAGATTTTTAATAACCGCTAGTATGCATAAGTGTTGACTTCCTCTGTCATTTTTCACAAGGAGATTTTCCCAAGCAAAAGGTTACAAAGCTTTCATCTGTAGAATAACTATAATTATATAGTCTATAATAGCGTAAAACTACGCATCAAAAATATAATCTCAAAGTAGACTGGAAGCCTACAAGGTTTTTCAAAAGAAAAAGAGGAGTTTCATCTCCGTTCCCGCGATTTTCACGCAACGATCGAGGACAGAGGACTCCCGATCGCGTAATACGATCCAGCGAGATTGATTTCTCAGGCAAGAGCGTGTAGCAAGAGAAGCGAGTCGCTCTCACCGTTCTCTCCTCCTCGTCCAGATGACTTCCGCTACCTGCTCGCTCCAGTGTCCGTCCCGTTCGCCCGTACGAAACGCCCCCCGCGTTCGTGGGAACCTCGAAATAATTATTACGAGGAGAAAAAAAAAGAATCTCATCTCGGGTTGCAGTCTCCCTTTGTTGACCGTATCATCTTTAAGGATCCAGCTTCGCGAGGACGGCGCCGATCGTCCTAAAAAAGGAAGAGGATGCCCGACGCCTTTGCCTTCTTCAGTTGCTCCTTCAGCAGGTGTCCCGTTCTTCGGTGTCGCCCCGCGGGAAAATCGATTTCCGCATCGAGTCCCGTGTTTGCCCACCGACATCGATACTTTTCAAAACAACAACTCTATGTTTCTGGCTTTGGTTCTTGTTTGTCGTCGAATTGTCACGCACTCGCTTCGTCGAGAAGTTGTTGAGAAGAGCTTCAATGACCTGCGTAAGCGATCTCTTCTTCGACTCCCACGCTTATTTGGAAGGTGACCGCTGATTTACCATGAAAATGCGAGCACTGGCCTGATCTAGGGACCAGAAGTGTAGCGTAGAAATAGCACAATGGGATTTCGAGGCTCTAGAACTGCATTGAGCGATTGATCCCTGAAAGGTTTGTGGGAAGTGTAAGGAATATTGAAAGGGCTGACGTTGTAGCACACGAAAAAAGCTGAGGGAAACTCGGCAGATCCACTCCGTTCCCACGAAGAAGGCTGCTTTCGTTTTTTCGTCTTGCTACTTTTTTCGAGATTAGGATACTAGCGAGAACGATGGACTTCCACATCACTGTCCTCGCCAGAAAAAACACCCACCACTTAATTGATAAACTTTATAGAAAAATCCTCTCCACTTGTCATAGAAATGTAGTGCAAATTGCACCCGAGTGAGTCTCACGAGTTACTTAGAACTGCATTTCTGACTACGGCAATTATTATTCCGCTGGTTCTTCTTGTCATTACCCAAGAAACAATTTGCATGCAACCGACGGTTAGTTCATAGAAATTACGAATGGAAATTAGTAAAAAAAATTCATGTAGAATGCCACGCGTAGCCTCAGGCTGACTATAAAATTGCCCGCACTAGCTACCGAAGTTGCTGGCCTGTTATTAAGGTAACTGAACGTATCAAGCCAATTACGTGGGCGTTACCGAGGCGTCACAGACTTCTTGAACGCACGATCGGTATTCATACTTCATTCTCAAGTGTATCCTAGGGGCATCATTTGATTACTGAGCTTTGAACAAGGTGAGAACGATTTTACCGTTGGGTCGATGTAAAAACGTATCTCTGTTTTACCGTCGATCGATAAGGCAGGGAACCTCTTACCGAGCGAGTTACAGCTCTCTATATTGCCGACCGTGAAAAGTTTTGCCCCCGGATAAAGGTCTTACAAAACCGAATTATACAAATTTTCGACACAAAGGCTAGATGTAATCCTAAACGAAAATATCTTTCAAACAGCGAATTATCAACGGGTTCTTTTTCTGTTGCAGCCAACGAGGCATTCGAAACTCGAGAAAGCTGATATCCTCGAGATGACGGTGAAGCATTTACAAGCGGTACAGCGTCAGCAATTGAGCACAGCGGTCGCTACCGACCCGGCGGTGCTAACGAAATTCCGTTCCGGATTTTCCGAATGTGCCACCGAAGTATCGCGGTACGTCAGCCACCTCGAGAACGTCGACCCTGTTGTGAAGCAACGACTGGTATCACATTTGAACAATTGCGTTAGCAATCTCCAGCAAATGGCGCCATTCTACAGCCACTACGTGCCCTACATGCCGGAACGCCTCTACCCGGAGGTGAAGGTCGGTTTCCAGAGCGATTTCCAGAATGGCGACGAGAATAATAATGGAAGTGCCAGGATACAGATACCGAACGGTGTTCAGCTGATACCCAGCAGACTACCTACGGGAGAGTTGGCGCTTCTGGTACCCCAGTCGGCGGCCATTTCGGCAAATTTTCCTTTCTTTCCACCGGCTCCAGAGTCTTCCTCCAAAATCGGACAGTCTTCAGCTTTCACGTCTGTCCATAGATCACAGAGTCCATTGTTGAGTCCGTCTACGTCCACCTCCAGCTACGGAGAGGAGAATCATCAGTCTGAACACTATGCACAGATTGCCTCGCCTAATCGCCAGCAACGTCGGTTTAAAATCCCCGAGCAAAGTCCAGCCTCCTTGAAGAGTTTCGCCTCTTCGCCGGAGACTCAGAAGCCACAAATCAGCTCCAGCAGCGACAGGAAATCACCAATGCCCGTGTTCATGGAACCCAAGTCGGAAACGAACTATGCGTCCAGAAAGGAGGCTGCTGATTCCTCGGAAACCCTGAACAGCAACGGAATGTCGGCTCACAATTTGCGACAACCGCTTTCGGTGATCACCGATAAAACCTACAATCGTGCCAGTTCACTGGCAACCAAGAAGGAGACTCTCAAGAGGCATAACTCGGATGGACTACTGGTAATCTCCGATAAAAGACCAAGGTACCAGGACAACGCTGGCACCTCGGTTCACCTGAATTCTTCTAACGGTATGAAACCTGAAGATCAAGCGATCTCCGTGGAGGATCTGTCTGGAAGAGCGACTTGCTCCACTAATAGAAATTCTAATTCAAATTCTGTCAAGTTCGCGGCAGTGGCTGGTCCTTCGGGCGCTAACGGCGATATGTGGAGACCATGGTGATTCGAGCCATGTTCTTGTTTCATTGCTTTCCTTCAAAACGATGTATTCGATTAAGATGTTTTAACACAAATTGGTATTGTAAGAAATTCTCAATCAAAAGGGTCTCCAATTGTACCTCTTTACGTGGATTAAAATAGTGCCTTAACGTTGTGCGTTATCTTCAAGCAACAATTGTAACTCGTTTTATTTTACATATGATGCATGTTTTACGATAAGTATTGTTATATTTATTGTTAGTGTAAGGACTTAGCGAGTAAGCTTAGTAAATCGATTAGCGTAGAGGGTAGGACCAATGATGGGCGACTGCGTCAGTTAGGACATTAATGGGTAGTTAATTGAAGTTTTTTGTTTCTAAACTTTTACATTTGCAAATTGCTATATTTCCGGATTCGAAGATTTGAGAATTTGATATTTCTGTATTTGTAAACTTCGAAATTTTACGATTGACAGTTAATCTGCCCGTTATTTAGGAAAGAATGTTAAGAATGAATTTAACCGTCGACGACCACCTCGATAACAGGAACGGCCAACTCAGTATCCTCGCATGTGAAGACTTCCAAGCTTTAACATAGTACAATAAGTTAGCCATTGTGAATAATTTTGTAAATAATCGTCGATCTTATTTAATGTAACTTGTACGGTTAGACGTAGTAGCTTAAAGGCGTGATTTTGTCGTTAAGTTAAGTTGATGTTGCCAGTTTGCGATTAGTATAAATAAATGTGAAACGGACATTGTGATCAGTCTTCGTTGTACCTGTTTTATTTCTTGTCGAAAGTCAATAAAGCCTGTCGTAAGGAAACGAATCTCGTTGGGATGTATAAAGTTCGTTGAAAGAGAGAGGGAGAGGAAAAAAGAAAAGCGAAAAAGATCTCCTGGTTGTGGTCTCTGTCGATATGTCCCGTGGTCGCGTGAAAGGCTCGGCAATTTCCCTTGCTGAAAAAAGCCGTCGGGGCCGCTTTATCCTTTTAAGAAGCGTTAAACGCGCCCCGATTCATAAACTGGAACTTATTCTTTCCTTTTTTGCCGATAAAGGAGCAAAAAGGCGCGGCGAATGAGAATTTCAACCACCTGTTACACCGCAAAACCACCCCCTTTCTCATCGACTGAATGCTTAAACTGATTTATCGACAGACACCGTGAAATTTGTTGAATGCCCTTAGCGTTATTCGACGGACGCTCGATTCACCTTCTAGTCGTTGAAATTCTTAATTTCGACGTTGATTTATGGTCTTAAAATGGAGCACCGTAATTTCCTCCAATATCCATCGCGGCTACGCCACATTATTATGCATGCACCCGGTCTAAACACTCATTAGTTTCGGCTTATCGTAATCCTTCAGCAATATTGATTCTACGTTAATCAGGTTGGAACGGGTACAGCTATTTGGGAAAAAATTGACACATTTTTTTGTAGCCCTAGAAGTTCCTTTGTGGTTCGTTAGATGGCAGCACGGTAGCTTTGGAAACAATGGTGGAGAAGTTTTTAGAAGCTTCGTGAAAGTTTTCTGACTTGACGTTCAAGTTTTTGTAAGGGCTTACAATTCAGGCTTTTTTATAATCATAAATTTAGGTTTTCTTGATAAAATTATTCGGTATTTCGTGTGGGTATTTGTATTCGATATTTGTTCACTTATTCTAAAAATAATGATGTAAGAAAATTTTAAAGTAGTATTTGAAAATGCTATTCGTTTGAATTCAGCGATTGGGGTTTCATATAAGTCATTGTTTACTTTTAATTTGGACTCTGTGTGTTTTGTAATGTAATATAAAATCGATCTGTTTCTTGTTCGTGTTTTATTTACCCATGAACAACGTAAGTACACTTTCTGATTCAATTGTACTAAATAGAAAAACGAATACGTAATTTTATAAATAGTAAATAAAAATAAATTAGTGATAGAAGTCATCTTTTTGATTAAAGAAATATTTGAATTATTAATAAAAGAATACACTGTAACTTAAATTGTAATACTGATATAATAAAACCGAGCAACTATTCTAATATCACGGTTTCAGATTCATATACCTTTTAATCGATTATTTCAGTTCTTTTTGCCTTTTCTTATTAATCACAAGTTGTCAACGATTTGTATTACAATGTGTTCGAGCACGTACTTCAATTTTCAGTATGGTAGTCAACCGGTTGACGATTAATAGCTGTCAGGATCGCACGATTCGTATCTTTCTCTTCCAGCATAAAGATTAAATAGGTTTTCAGAGAAAGATTCATCTGTAAAGGAAAGAAGAACGAATTCGAACGAGTCGAATGTCCGAGAGATTTTTCCTCGTGGCGTAGATTCCGTCTTGTGTCTAGCGCGAAGCATCGAAGTCGCCGATTCGTCGGCGCGCGTCGCGAGATTAATATCGCGAGGACCTTTTCGATATTCACGCGTACAATTATAACAGTCGAGATAGAGAATACAGAACTCGTGGCCGGAATAACCATGGCCGCAGCCATCTATACTCTATATCACGTGTATAAATAATTACTCCGGCGCGCAGCAATTACTATAAGTTATGGCCTAGCCGGCACAATTTGCAATGTCAAGACATAAACACTGCTACCGCTTACATTTGAATACATTAAAGTGGCACGGGACGCCCTGATTGGTCGATCGGGAGTGGCTCAAGCCCCGTATCGGTACGTGAGCTACGATCTGGTTGACGATTTTTATTACGGAAACGATCATCTCGTTGGCTCCGGGCATTCGATGCCTTTTCTGCTCCGCACTTGCACTGCCCTTTTACTATTGCCTCTCCGCTGATGGATGCCCATTCCCATTCCGTTCTCGATCGTTCGCTAAACTGGATTTGCGATTCCCGATCGATCTTGAAGTATTTACGACACTCCCGTACCGATAATTCCATTGGTCAATTGTTTTATGACAATACAAGAAGAGCGACGTACCAACTGGATGCTGCTGCGTACAGCTGTTACTTTAGCCTGATTCGGATGAACTTTTGTTAATGTATGGATGAAGAACGCTAGTGAATACGAAGGCAGATTACGAGGCTGCGAACGAGTTTCAGAAGTCGTAGTTTACGTGAGTTTCTCCAATTAGAGACGAGGGATACGCGATTTTTGTTCACAGAGTAATTCATGAGATGTCCAGCTTTGTTCTCAAGGGAAACTTGTTTTTCGTTGGTCTTGAAGATTCATGAGCACGCTTCTTGCAAATTTTTATTTGGGTCAGAAACAGTGGATGCATAGCAATTCGATACTACAAAATCGATTCGATTAAAACGATTATTTTAAAACTTAATTAGTTGAGTTTAAAATTGCAGATCTTGACACATGTTTACTTCGACCTTCATTTTTCTGGTCAAGCGATTTGTTAGAAAATGCTGGTATTTCTCCACAAAATTCGAGTTATACGGGATCATATTATATTTGAATCGAGAGCCGTTGACCACATCCATCAATATCCCAAAAATCTCCCTCGCAAAAGAAGCAGGCAAAACCGAACCGCCGGTCCGTCCTCAAGGAACGATCTGACCACACACCGTGATCCATAATTGAATCTGTCGTGCAACACCAAAAAATATCACGATTTCGAAACAAGTCGACGCGTCCTCCGAACGAGAGTAGCTAGCGGCGATCGATTTTGAAGCGGATGGCGAAATCACCGGTGAAAATCATCGGTGCAACTCGTTTCCGTTACACAGTGGTCAACCGAGGGCGAGTGTCTCGGGCGGTGGATATAGCAATCGTGGAGTGTTTTTCGCGTTGTTATATCTCGGGTCGGTTCCGATCGCGAGCACGACAGAGACGCGTAGACCCTGCAGGACCAAGAGAGGAGGAGGAGCGGTTTCGTCCGCGCGTATAGTGCGGCTGCCAGGCCATTTGCCTCTGCGGTCTCTTGATTCCTAGCGACTAAATTTTCATCTGTACTCATTCAAGTTTTAATGTGTTTTTGCGGCATCAGTCATTCAAACTTAATCAACAACCAGTTACGCGCTGGTTCAGGCGCGCGCGCGCGCGTTCATTTCTCGTCCCAGCGATCGTGCACACACGTGTACACGTAGGGTTGTCGGTTCTCGTGTTCGTGTCCGTGTGGAAGAGTGTGTGGGCGCGACGGAATATTGGTCGGCCGCTCTGTGACGAGAGCGTATTAATTATAACTCTGGTCAGAGGAACGTCAAGAGATGCTTTTGCAGATACCTACGATAAATTGTCGGTTTACCAGCAAATCTCATTTCCAAACCCCGCCATTTTTCCGCTCGTTTGTCCACGCCCATCGGCCAGAGAACAACGCTATGCCCGCGCCTAGCGATCGCGGTATTCCCTTCCTTTCCTTCGCCGTTTATGTACCTATAGGTATCTACGTACACGTGTGTACACACGTCCGACACCGGTCGTGCGCGACTGTCGCGTGCACAAGAGTGCAATGACAGCGAAAGGGAGAACGCTTTTATCCAATAAACTTGATACGGGTAATAGGAATGTCGGCATTGACTGTCTTGTCGCGCGTTAACGGCCCGACTCTTCCCTTATCAGACCGACCGGACCAAACTCCGCTGGAGTTTTTTAGGGGACCGGAATGCATCTGGTGATTTGGAAAATTGCGAACAACTGGGGGGACTTGTTCTGCATACTGGACTAATTGACGATTCGAATCGTTATTGTAACCAGTCACTTTTACCTAAACTCAATCTCCAAATTGATGGAAGATGTATCACATTCAGATTGATACACGTGCTAACTTCAAATTCGGATTTCAGCTTCAAATGTATCTATCACAAGTTCTATCTTGCCACATTTCATGCCATCAAATGGAGGCGGACCTTGCGTGTCTTGAAATTAGTCACTAGTTAGAGTAATTGATAATCAATTATTTTGTACAAAAGAAAATAATGAAACTTGTATACAGTCATTCTAACCAGACTTAAAGCCTTATATTGATATATCGTACGTTCTACTTTGTCGCATTTTTTTGACATGAAATTCACCATACAGGTTTCCAATTGCTAACACTAATTGATAAACAGTTGTGTTGTATAAAAGAAACTTGGTGAAACGTTCATACAGTCATTTTCGTAAGAAGTTTCAAACTGGTACATCGTATTTCACCAATGCAATATTTTGACGTCATCGCATCAGACTTCCCACATTTGGAAATGGACCATCTGATACTCAACAACCTAATGACAAGTCTCCCCTGTTCTTCAAACAACTGCAGATTACCGTGTGCCATCAGAACGGATCAAAATTTTAATTACAAAGTTCCATTTGAAAAATCAGATTTCGCTTAAACAGTTTCAATTACCGGAACGCGCGTCTCTAACCGAGCACCGGCAAGAGTCACCCCTCAGTCTGCAAAGCGTGTGACGAGGCAAAAGAGAAACGGAAATAAAATCCGAACCAATTGTCCAATCTCCAAACACATTCCCCGGTTGGGGCCTGGTTTACGAAGTTTTACCGTGTACACGCGTGCCGAATTAGCCGAGTGTGGCAGAGAGAAGTGTCGGGGCAAGTAGTAGGAGAGACATTTATTTGCCTGTCGCTGGACCAGTTGGAAAGTTGTGCCGCTACCGAAGGGAGGGCAACAAGATCGACGTTATCCCCGCAAGTGGTAGGGGAACGTTAAAAAGACGAGGAAGAAACAACCCCGTCGCTTAGAGGGGAGCGGAGAATGGAAGGACTCGTTCACGATGCGGTACAAAACTCGAGAGAGAAAGGAGGACGGCGCTGAAGGTGTTGAAGCGTGACCAAGGGAAAAAGAAGAGGACGGGGGGAAAAGGAAAACAGAACGGGCGAGCGTAAGCGTTGGATTTGTGTAAAGGCGTCCGTGTGTAATCCGTGATCGTGTGCCGGTGAGGGCAAACCGAGTAAGGGGTCCCTGGCACGCTGAGGGAGGTCCGAAGAGCAGGGAGGAGCGAGCATGTTTTATTAAGTGCGTCGCGCGTGGAAAAAGCGCGAGGCAATTTTCAGGTGCTAAAGGGAACGCTGATAACGCGAGACCACATTTGAAACAGTCCGTTACACTTTTCGACTCGTTATTTTCTGCCATCTCGCGTTCGCCCACGGACTTCTACTTAACGCCCTCGGATAACGACCTCGTGGCCTTCGAGGGTGAAATTTGATTTTTCCTGTTTTCCCTACTACGACCTTCCACCTGGCTTATTCACGGCTGACACCCGTGATGCTCAAATCACCTGCATGGGCAGTTTTCGAACGATTCCGTCAAGCCCGATTATCATTTGCTTCATTTTTAAATAATTATGTACAACAAAAGTACAATTCCATATATATTTTATGTACGCAATGAAAAATCATTTAGTGTTTCTTTTCATTGAATATTAATACCTTAACATGTGTACATTACCGAGTATTATCAAAGTTGATAAATACGCAAATCCGTGTTTCGTAGCTGCCCTTAAATTACCACGCAAATTATGGAAGAAATCTTCTCGTCGCAAGTTCTGTTTAAAATTAAATTCCAGTGATATTTCATCGGAAATTATAAATTCACCGTGATCGCGTAAAAGCGGAAGGAAAAGAAAGAAGAATAGGAGCGTGCGGATGTTCATGCGCCATCGGTTCATCCGGATTCACCCTCTTTCCTCTGATCAGCGTATCAAACATTTTCCCCGGTCCTTAGCGGTATTAACGTTGTCCGAAAGACAAAAAAGGATTGCATACATCGTTAACGCGTACCTATACGTACCGAGGAAGCAAGCCATCTATTATTTCACCCGTCAATGAGATGTGTCAGCGGTGACGGGTATACGTCATCCGCGGTGTTCGTCCAGCGGCGGACGAGTCCGCACGGGTTTCGCACAGATAACCAGACAGGAGGAACGGAGATGGATGGACGGGTAGACAGTGGGACAGAGAAGGAGGCAGATCACCGGGCCGAGAAAGGGAGAACGAAAAAAAAATAGCCGGGGAAAGTGGAGAGGCGTCGACAAAGTGAGAATTAATATTCAATCGCATTAACGAATCGTCGCTGGCGACGCCATCGTTATACCAGAAACGTACGCGTACGGTGGCTCGAGGAACGGCGGGAGAGATGTGGGGGAGTCACAGAAAACGGGCTAGCTGAAACAACCCCCTTTGGCCTCCAACCCCAGCGAGAGCGTCGCTCCATCTCGCTCGAAGCGCGACGCCAAATGAAAATACCGAAGGACAATGGAAATACTAATGATTGATTGGATACGAAAAAGAATTATAATTGAAAAAAACGCGGAGTGCTGACCAAAAAAAAAGGGGGGTGAGCACTGGCACGGGATGGTTGAAGCGAGACGAAACGACGGACGAAGACAACGGCAATCTGAACGCGGCCGGAGAAACAGAGAAGGCGAACGAACTATTGGGAATAATATATCAATACCCATCGAAGCCACGCATACGAATGCGACGATACCGTGGAGCCGTTTCGGAGGCAAGGGGCGAAGGGGCTCGACGGAGACCTGGGTAACGGTGTACACGGGGTAAGGGGTCGAAAGGGTGGCCGTTCGGAAAGAGTAAAAAATATTACACCCTCACACACTGGCGCCGACTCGCGGATGAAACGGGCACTAACCAATACCAATAACGGGCGGCACAAAAGAACGACCGGTCGGTGTGCGAAAAACAGACCCACACCAGCGGCGATCACGATGCCTAGCTGGCATTATAGCTTTTCACGTACCCGGTGGCTTCTCGATACCATACCCGGCCAATCTGTGGCTGTTCTACTGTCTCGTTGCCGCACGATTTGCTTACCTTAATGTACCAGGGTGTTTGCGAAATACTCTTTGGACCATTGCACCTGCAAGCAGTATTTGCAATAGGATTAACATCAAGTACATCGATTTCATGCAACTTTCTGTTGTTTAAGAATTGTAACATCACTCTGTGGTTGAGGTACGATGTTACATAGTAGATTTGCATCAAATGTAGTTTAATATCATTTGATAGTGTTTAAGTCGAATGTTATCTGGTATACTAAAATCATAGACTACACTTCTGGTACAATTCTATGTAATTCTTCAACTCATTCTGAGGTTCTGACTATTGCATAGCTAATTTGGGTCATTTTAATCTTTGCTAATGTTTATTGAATATTGTCTGAACATCACAAATAATATTTGCAAAAGCAGTTGAATTAATATTAAATGGGTTAATTTGATGAAATTACAGTTCTTGAATGATAAGATCATTCTGTGGCTGAGCACTGGACCATAACGATGCAGCTAATTTGGGTTGGGCTACCATAATGTTTCAGAGTGTTTTAGTTGCAGTAGTTGCTTACAAGTAGTTTGTTGTAGCAGTATTACATTTGTAGTAGTTCAAAATGTTTCTCAGAAACTGGATTCCACACTGTAGAAATTCTACGCTTATAAATACTTGGAAGGATATGCATGGTCCTTATAAAGGGTAACAGATCGAATGCAACGTTGTCATGTCATCATAAATCATGTACGAGACATTCCATAATTTCTTAAGATATTTATGTACCAAACTGTTTCATCTTGTAATTCAAGTCTTGCCCAGAAGAAGAAGCAAAAGTACATTTCAGTAGAACTTTCTAACCAATCGATCACTCCCAACTACCCCTAACTACAACTTTAACAAAATATGCTATTTGTCTATCAGTACCTACCTTATTGAAAAAACCTCCGATTAGCTAAATAAATGAAGTACAACGAAACGATGACATAATCCCAGTGTAAAATCAGGACGTTTAACATGTTTATCAAACACGGTGTGCATTATTCTTACAATAGAAAGAATGAGCAGTGGTCCCGGGCCGGGCGTCGCGACGCGTCACGGTGACAGTCGTCCGTCGACTTTGTCGTTGAGGGCGACCCTGTAGATGCCACATAGCGTGGCACACGGGATGGGTGGGCACGAAGCGCACGTTTAGCATTTGAAAAAAGCCCTCGACGGCTGACCGCCTCGCCCGAATCTCCCATACACACCCGCACAAACAAAAGGCTGCTACATTTAGCATTAAAAAAGCACGCGGACCAGCTCGACTGTGGGCTACTACCTGGCCAGAGGGTGAGAACGGTAGGTGGAGGCGAAGGAGGTGGAGGAACGATGCAGCCCGATGCCAGTTACTCTCATCTCCGTGGCCGGACATGCGGCCCTCTTCCACTATTGTGCTACTATACGCACAGTAGTCGACGAACCGACAGAGAAAGATACTGTGCTCGTTGACGCTGGCGGAACAGAGAGACACCAGGAGCGAACGCGAAACGTACGGGACGATGGTGTGGGCAGCCTGGATCGGGACAGAAGTGGTTGATGCATTGGGACAAACACATTTGGCATTAAAAAAAGCTCCGACGGTACGTGTGTTCCGCGGAAACGGCATTCCTCCATCCGACAGCCGTCTCGTGTAAGCGAACGGAGGGTTGCACCGTGGGGGGTGAGTTCTCTGCATGTGTGCGTGTGTGAATTTGAGCGAAAGAAAACGGACATGGGTGAAACGTTTCCGTTTGCACCGTGCATCGTCCTCGTAATGTCTTTTGTCCAACTTCTGTTGCGTTGTTTATGCGTTGCTGATCCACATTCTTTTGCATTGCTTTCGCTTTTGGAAGGGGGACGTTGAAATTAAATGAAGGACAAGTTTTAGGAAACGATGATTCACGAATTAGTAGATTGATCTCCAAATCACTATACTCTCCACTGATTTCTAGATTTACTAGATTCCAATATTTCTAGGTTTCCGGTACTCTTTGGTCCCAACATTAGGATCCCTATACTCCTAGATCTCATAGCTCCTAGAGTCTAATACTCCTAGGGTTCCTATACTCCTAGATCTCTATCTTCCTCGATTCCAATACTCTGGAGTCCCTATACTCCTAGATCTCAATACTCCTAGGACCCTATCTTTCTCAGTTGCAATACTCCTAAAATCCCAATACTCCCAGACACCTCCATCCCTATTTCTTCACATTTCTGTATCTTCATATCCCACTATCCACACATGTTCACATACATAAATCTCCACAAATCAACGTATTAAGGTGTTTATGGAATAGTTAAACGAAGAAAGTGTCATTCGCAGATTTTTACGCGTTCGGTTTACTCCCGCAACGTGTCCTCGCCTCGTCACCAGCCTTCGTCCTCCTGGTCGTCCAAATGCCGTTGCACGGTCCGGGGTTTCCATCATTTTTTTGTCGATGTTACTGCACTTCTATTTTCATTCCGCCTCACGTTCCGGAGGCCCGCTCGTGGTGGAGGAGAAAAAAAATGCGTTCCCCGAACACGATTGATAGGTATGAGCACACGGGCGTGCGGCTACGCACGCCTGTATTCGTGTATCCGTAGAAGATGACAGAGAAGTTGCGCGGCCAGAGGAAGCGAGAGAAGTTGCAAAAATAGTGGCAACCGGGCAGAGTGTAAAGAGGTAGTCGTTGAAGCTACCTGTTCCTGTGATTCAGCCTGGTTTTCTACCAGACAGAAATAGTTATTAGGTGTAGTTTATTAGTTATGGAACGTGCGTGCGTTATTAGAGACATTTTCGTGGGGATTTTTGTGGAAGAACGGGGTGAGGAAGAATGGAGGGTTGAAACGAATGGAAAGCTGCGTAACTGGTCTTTTTTCCCTGGGACACATTTTGGTAACATGGATCATCTGACAATTTAATTATGTCGATTTGAATCATTATAATGGCTCGGTTAATTACGTCTTGTAAATCAATCCTGTAATTGAGGTCACCGGTAGCTTGAATTGTTAAATTTAATTACTGAGAAATTCAGATTTTACGATCAAAAATTGAACCTCAAATTTATTGCTCTCCACTGTAAAAAGTAGCGACTATAATTATATCACTATCGCTAATTGTATCGTTTGCTGTAACGAAATATTGCTACAAAAATTAGAAGATATTTCGAAACAGTAAATTTCAATTTATTTGATGTAACTTCGTCAAATATTGTAGCGGTAAAACAGTATAAACAGTTAGAAACGATGAACGAAAGCTGTATACTTTATAAGTTCGGAAGAGAATTTGTATGATGCGCGTGGAGTCAGTAAACATTCACGAGGGAATTTAATGTGCTGGTTGTTTCGATACACCTTGCTTGCAAACGACAATTTTAAATATTACTGTGTGAATATGCGAAGTCAAATACAGCCAGGTGCCCAAGGGATTAAGGCGGCTCGGTCGGGATAAACATAAAGTCTCGTGAACGAAATTTGCAAATCACGCGATCGAATTTAATCACGTGTACTTTAAATGCAACAACGAGATCGTGCAAACATTGCACGCGCGGGAAAGATTCTGTCGATCCCGCCAATTGAATGACAAAATCAATTCTATGTAATGATTGTGGATTTTATCGGTAGATCGACTACATTGTCAGAGTTATACATTGCGCATGAGTGGACTGATAAATTATGTGCACATATGGAATTGATGCTGGAACAATTAGAATATTTATTTGAACTTCATACCTTTCGCTAGCAAAATTATTCAATAAAATTCAACGAGTGACAATTTTCGACCAAAGTATCATACGAACATTTGAATATATTCGAAATAATTTCGGTGCAGTGGAACGTGAATGGTTCCGAAAGCACAAGTATAATTCGCCAGCTAACACAGTGTATTTCATCGTGCACAATTTGTATCAAAGAAATTCATCGACCAAGCAGGAGCAGCATCGAGTAATAAAGTATGGTCGATCGAGAGGGGGATCGAAGAAATCGCAAAAAACAACAGCAACGAGGATAAAAAGACGGGTGGAAGAATCGAAGGTACGTGGACGGGGTTGATCGGTTGCCCGCCCCTCTCTCGTCCGGCGGATAATTAAAAATAGTCCCCGCGGCCCTTTACTCCTTTTTCGCGGCTCATTAAATCGACTATAAATTATGCATCGAAAATTACGGCCAGGCCATCCGAATATCGGTACGAACTCGGCCCACCCCGCACCCCCGGTGGCAGCGTCACGGCATAATAAGCAATTTGTAATCAAGAGGCGTCGTACGGGTGTTATAGTTAGTAAGAAATCCCATGGAAGCCCCTCGTCCCGTCCGTGGACCGTGCCACGACTGAAGCACAACCCGAAGGGGCTGGAGCGTGGTGGAACGCGTAAAAAGAATTGCAAATTGCGAATTAGCATTATGCACCGTCTACTCAAATCGTTATTATCCAACGGAGTTCTACTCGTCGCTGCTGCTCGGTTCGACCCTGCCCCTGGGGATGCGCTTTGTCGCGATACTCCGCTGCCCAAATCGGATTCACGTAGTTTCGAGCACCGACGCAACCGGTTATTACGCAGGAACAGGAAAATTAAATATCGTGTGCCTCTGCTGCTCCCTCGAAAAATACCTGATAAACCGGGAAAGGACCGCATTGTTTCGGATAGGGATGCTGGGAATCCTGAACCCACCTGTTTTTACTCCACTTATCAGCCTTTTTGGATGAACAGGGACAGATTTTTATTTATTTCACGTACAATTTAAGTCTAGGCTCTTCTAAATACACATTTGGTTCTCTTGGTTTCTTTATGGGTAGACCCTTATATTCTTCTTATAGCGACGATCACTTATGGAAGACATCTCCCCGCACAGTTAACGAGACTTTACTGCCTATCTACTATATATCAAAATTAAAAATTTGACCTCATAGTTTAGCTTTATTGAAGTGACCATTAGTTGCTTCTTTATGTAAAAATTAATTTGCGTATTGAATAAATACAAATTATGTGTTTGCTACATAAATTAGTACCTACACAGAAGATGATAGGAAACCATTTAAGTACATTTTTTTAATTATAATATTTCAGATTAAATGTAGAAAAAAAGTCAATTCATAAACATATGCAACAGTATTGTGTTATATCCCCATAGATTACATTCGTGTAACCCATCGAAAGCGATGTTAACTTTGAAAAATAACATTTTAAAACGGTGACACGGAAATTCGATGGACGGAAGTCTTGGTGGTGGCGCGTGTCCGCCACGTTCCGCCACCGAATTTAAATAGTGGCCCGGTCGTAATATTGCATTAATAAATGGAATTAGCGAAACAGTAAAGTGCTTTTAACGGGCTGTGTCTATCCTGACTCCTCTAATATGACAAATACACCATGGCGCTGCTGGCGGTTTCGGCGTTCTTGCATTCATTAAATGACGCCGACAATGCGGCCCGTGCGATTATTAATGGCACCGTATCAAAATCAATTTTCATTTGTTGAATACTTATGTACGTTGCAATCCAATTTGCACGAGCGTCCTGTGTCCCCTCGTTCCCCTCGATATCGCCAGTTTTACCGTAATTGAAAGTCCTCCAGCATTCCAGCTGGATGCCAAGATGTAACGCGAGAAACTGCGAAATCGTGGCAGCTTTTCGTTGAATAATTATTAAGTCTGTCCGATTATAACGTTTCTCGTCCACTGCTATTTTTCTCGCCATTTATAACCGCTCGAAGAACGCTCACTGACCCCGTTTTTATCGCCTCCATTGCCGCTACCAAATTGGACGGAATTTTCTGAATTGATCGTTAATACCCGATCGCGGGACCGATAATATATTGCTTGATTATTTTTTATTAATATGGATGGAAAGTAGAAAGAGTTCGATATCACAAATTCAATTAAATAATTTGAAAGTGAATACGAAAGGAATGGTACGCATTAATTCGTCAGGGCTAATTTTTTTTTATTTAACAAGCATTTGAAATTTTTCATTAATTATACCGACATTTGTTCATTGTTTTATATCGATCAGATAGAGAATTTGCAGGCATTTGCTCTCCTATTTTTCCAACAAAATGGTGCCATAATTCGAGTTATCGGACAGAAATATATCATACAGAGCGTCAAATAATTTATGTACACTTCGAAATATTGCAGCGTGTTTCGTCATCATCTCCTATCGCATTGTTCGCTTCTTCCATCTTCTTTTACGGCCCTCCACCTTTCTCTTCGTCTTAACGGCGATCGCGCAAAAGTAGTTTCATCCGAAAGCGGCGAGTTAATTAGGTTTCTTCGAGATCTCTTGCCGCTTCGTTGATCTCGGTTCGCAGTATTATTACCGGCCGGACCTTTATTTCGTCAACGGCCCGTAACTTCCGGCCAAGAAATCCCTCCTCAAGATGCGTTTCCACTCCTTCCAAGTCTTTCGAGTGTTTTTCTTCAACTACTTGTTCGCTATCTGCTCGTTACCGTGCTCGTTAATCGATCGATCGGTCGCGTGGATGATGTTTCGTTATTATTTTCATTCTCCCCGATGGAGGAACTGTGACAGTCCACGAATCAAACTACCCGCACGAAATTTACATTGGAATTGTAATGCAAAAATATCTGGTGAGGTTTAAACGACTGAATAAATTGCATGTCGAAAAACCGATAAAATTGTTCGAAGGCTTTCACGGAATATTCATTTTCTGGATATTGCGGCACTGCTCTTCATGATGCCGAAGATTAGTCGAAATTGCGCTGGAATTATGCGTTGAAGAATAGTCGCAAACTTTTGTATGCCGAACAATTTTCAATTCATTGTACTCGCACAGACGTGGAACTTTTGCTCTTTGCTAAAGAAATCGTACATCATTAAAGGGGTGTTTTTTTATCGACTTCACAGATAAATATTTATAAAATTATTTTTCTAAAAAAAAAGGAACGCTAATTGAAAAAATATATGTTCTTAAATGTTAAGTAGTAGTTATCGAAAGGACACGATTTCTTTTTCGTTGTATAAATCGTCGAGTCAGATATTAAATGTACCTGTTCACACTTTTTCGCGGAACACGCCACTGTGCGAAGGACAGAAAGGTCCGAGCGGGCAAGAAAAAGACGAACAGAAGGCAGACACAGCGAGAAAGGGACGAGAGAAAGAAAATCAACGAGTTCGGACGAGTAGGGAGTTGAAAAGAGAAGTAGTAGGTGCAAGGGTGAGCGTGGTTGGGCTCGAAACTACCAAACTACTTTTCAAGCTGCCCCCGCGGCCCTGGCAAGATTATAATTAAAACGTCGCGCTGCGCTGGATAATAAATTAATGCATAATTAACATAGCTAATTATAATACCGGCTGAAATTTTTCTCGTAACTCGCAACACACTGGTACCTCGCATGCGGAGGCAGTGCAGCCCGGTAATTTATGATCGGACATGAAAAATTACCGTCTCGGGGGGGAGGTTTAATCATCCTCGAAACACCCTTCTCCCCCGTCAACCTGCACCGTATTCGTCGACCTTTTGCCAACCGACGAACACACGTTCGTGGCATCCTCCAACCTGCGGACGGACTTAATAACTTATTATAATTCGACGCAACGTCTTCGACAGCCTAAATCGACAGGTTTCATGGTGAATCAACGCGAAATTTCAGTTTAGGGTGCAGCAAAAGGCGGACAAATCGAAAGATTCTATATACCATGTAAATCATGGGGGTGTGTCTTGTACAAGTGGTAATTATTTAAATAAGGTACCCTTTTGTCTTAATGTAGTAAACTTTGAGCAAAATTAGGCAGTATACAAATTTGTTCGCGAATGTGTACGAGGAAGATTTTACTATTGGACCATGTTTGACCCGGCATTCGCTGCGCGTACGATCGCATCGTCCGTTACCCGAGGGTTAATATTGATTGATGGTGTAGTCTGATAACTGGATAATGCGTTAGTCAGGGACACGTAAAAATCGAACGAAAGCTGGTTCCCGTGATTTGTAACAAATAAGTGACAAAATGGGGGATGGAAAGAGCGCAGGGGTCGAACCGGGAGAAAGAGGGGTTGGAAAGAAGCTTATCCAGTTAGGGAATGATGAATTTTAATGGGAGTGAATTTGCACGTGATGCTTAAGATTCTATTTCTGTAGGGCAGTAATTGGAACTTTGAGTCGCTGGAATTTTTGGATACCGCCACTTCGAACTTGTTGAATTTTGAGACTTTGAAATTTATTTACAGACAGGAAGTCTTTTATTAATATTTTTCAGGACATTATGAATAAAATTGAATAGAATAAAAATGTCTGGACACCGGTGGCGCCACGAGTGGCAGAAAGTTGCAATCGGCGTTTCACTTCGAAAATTAAGACTTCGGAAGATAATTAGATTACAAACGAACGAATAAAAACTATTTCTAAAAGTGGGTCTTGTCCCATAAAAGTTTCAGCAACCCTGTCACAAGAAGCAAGGCTTCACATCGCCATTCTATTATTAAAAGTCAAAGACTGTTTTCACAAACAATATCCTCCATCCATCAGCGTTTAAATTGAGCATAATAATTCACTTACAATTCCATCATACCCAACTCTCGAGTTTCCGCGTTCACCTTTTTCGCTCGGTTAAATCCGCCTCATCACGGAAGTGCAGCGATCGGACTGGACCGTTTAAAAACTTTGTCGCGGCCGCAGTTACCCTCGCAGAAAATTAAACGTACTTGCATGCAACAGCAAGTTCGAATCGGCCAGGGTAATTCGCGTACATCGGAAGATGAAAAGTTCCGTACGTCGGGTATCCAACCGCGGTAATAGAATACGAACCGTCCGCTAATTGACTTATAAAAAGCTTAAATAATTAAATTAGCATTAAAAGCCGTCGCGAAGTCGAAACCCTACCGGGTATCCTATAATTCGACATTGTGCTTTATTTCTGCGGCAGTGGCAGCAACGCGAAAGCTACCGGCGGACTTTTTCAAAGCGGACACACCGCCACGCGCGTTAATTCATTAGTCCTCGCTACACATCGTTCTCGCGGAAACTTGGCCGGTTTTTAGATTCCCTCTGTCACGGCTTTTCAAGCGATCCGATCCCCTCCAAGCACCGTTTTCTACGGTAATAATTTACACTCCACACGAGCCGCTACTTTCTCCCCCGCTCTTTGATGTTATTTAGGCGCGGCGATATATCGGTAAACCGTGGAAGTAATAAGCGGAGCCTTTTTATTCCATAAATATTTAGACCGTCGGCCGACTCCGCTCCGTTCAACTATCCATAAATCGATATACCCGTGGATCGATGATTTCGAAACGTAGACAACCTCGCCTCCTATCTATGAAAATTTATAGAAAACTTCCGAGTTATTATCGGACGTGCCAAACGTATTCCATAGGTCAGTGATGGCCAATTGAGTCTCCAGCGGCCACTGAACACTCGCCATCCGTCAAGTCGGACACGTCTCTGCAAAGACGAAAATGAAGACAACAGAGTCAGGTAGTTCTTGTACAACGCAAGAAGTCCAGTTACTCAAGGTAGTTGTTCTTCATCTGAACAAAAGTTAATACACACCGACAAAGGTACCTTAATAATTTTTGAAATTTACAGGGGATCTAATGACTGAGGGTAACGTTAAGTAAGAGGGTTAAGTGCGCCCTTCAAGGTGAAATAAGAAAGGGGAGACAATATTTGAAGCGAATGGCCAGTTACAATATGGGCATCAGTGGCATAGGCGAATATCGTATCCGGCAAGCGCGTAACGGTCCGGTAACAAAATACTCCCCCAGCGAGCGGCATATAACTTTGCTGGGACAACGTGGGTCGCATCGTTTGTCGAAAAAATCTACAAAATCGCCGGCCGTTAGCCGGTTAAAATCGCGCAACACGACGATCGCTTAGGCACGACACGCCACGAATGCACTAGCGTCGTAGTAATTTGTCCGCGTTATACGAACCGGTCATGGGGCCGTCCGACCACCCTGGCCCCCTCCGGCCCTCTATCTCTCGCCCCTCGCGGCGCTGGATGTCCAAGGGGGCTGCAGGCGACGGGCGGCGCGGCGAAAATGCAGACAAATGAGTTAAAAAACGCAGGTTGCATCGCCGTAGCCGGCGTCGGTAGAGCCGGCGTTGCCGGCGATTTGACATTGTCGAAAGTTAATCAATGCCCCGGTGGCGGGTTGCCGAGAGAGCCGCGAGGGGCGCGGGGCAACCGACAAGAGGGAGAAAGAGACCGAGCCGGAAGGAGGGAGACGCGGAACGGTCCGGCCCCGCCCGTGCGCCGTTTCGTCAATTTTTTAAAATTAAATCACTATCTGTCCTTGTTAAATGCATTTCCCGAAACCACCCCCCTCCGACGGGCCGCTCTCTGGCCGCCGCCACCACCCTCTCGCAGCGGAGCTGGTCGCGCGTTCGCGCGCGCTATTGTGCCACTCTTCCCCGTCGATCCACGTGCTGCGCCTAATGACAGACAGTTGGCCGCGAAAAAAAGTGTGTAAATCTGCTGGAACGAGGCAGACAGAGATACACGGATCGAAGTGCGGCGATCGTCCGTCCGTGGACGCCGGGACGGGGAACGTCGGGATGGCGCGGGGGCGGCGGGGTGGAAAGAGAGGCAGAGCGTGGACGAGTGCTGTAAGAGAGAGGAACGGCCGCGATGGTGAGGAACGAAAAGGGGATGGGTACGAAAGAGATAGGAACAACGCCATCGCGGACTCATATATAGATGGCGGGTACGTCCTGGTCTGGCGGAGCGCGGCCATTCCGGTAAAACGCACCGGAATAAAAATAATGGCTGGAAATGGACACGAAGGGGGGTACACCGGCACCTCGTCATTTTTTTCTATTAGCCGAAACTTACAAACACCCGGGGCTTCCGGCCATTTCGGACCGCGCTGTCCACCGCCAAACTGCTCCGCCGACCGTGTCCCTGGTTATGCCACGTCGAAGCTCGAAACGCCACGCGGATCGCTCCCCCGCCTCGTGCCCGGCTTACAAAAATCGTGGCCATATTTTTGTTTCAGACTTTCCTGTAACCTTTTTTTTTCGCTCCATTTCTTTCTGTCCGACGCGTTGTTTTTCGGTTTTTGTTGCCACCGTTCGCTCGCGCGCGATGGAAACATTGAAGGAGCTGAAGCGGCGCGATTAAAACGTCATCCGCGCGGTGCAAATGACGACACTTTTTTTTCGCGCGGACGGTTTCGAGGGTGGGCGGCCGAGCACGGCCGCGAATAATTCAGTCGCTTCATTGTTGTTATTAATTTCGCGGGGGAAAAAAATGCCACGGCACGGTGTTCCGAATGGGCTCAACTTATGCCGCTCTTCGAGCGCGCGTCGCGCTGACCGGTGCATAGCGTGGATATTGTCGCACCCGACCCCACTTCCGGCCCGTTCAAGGGAAAACCGGGAAGATGAATGGCGAACGGTCCGTGCTCCTGAATCGGGGGAAGGCTTTCGGAGATGCATGGTGTTGCGTAGGTCAGGGTACGACCGAGAAGAACCTAATAGGCTTGTCCATGTTACGGTTCCTTTCTCTGATTGTCTACGTCTGTATTGTTTGCCGAATAATATTATACTCTGAAAGATAGATACTGAGAAATTTATATATTTTCATAAAGAACTATAACAAAATTGTTTAACTCTAAACCGATGAGAATTATGTAAACTAGTATTAGAATTATTGGTTGATCGAGAGAAGTGACAACTGTTGGATGTTTTCAAATGACTAGATGCTCAAAATACCAATGCCCTATGATTTGCATATTCGTACGTCCTATAAAATCTCGAAGTTATAAGATCCTATAAAACTTCAAAATCTCCCAAATGTCCCACAGTCTAAGTTAGAGTCAAAAAATCCCAAAATTTCGAACCCTAAGTATTTATAAGAAAGCAGAGTTGTAGTAGTAAATTTACAACCGAGCTGGAGTCGTTGCAGAATATATTATACTTCAGCTTCGAAGACGATATCCACCGAAAGATGTAATACTATAAATTTCGTCATAAGAAGGAATGTAAATTGAAGTAACAAAAGCATCTGGTACAATATAACCCCTGAAAACAGCTTGGTTAAACAATAAGGATACCGAGCCAGAAAGGATCCAAAGTTTGTCCCCTTTGTTCCGAGATCGAGTTCGAACTCATTCGTATGCGGGCCGAAAAGCCCTAAGACGTAACGTACGCGTTTCGTTAAAGCGGATCAGGCGAAGGGCACGCAGAAAATTATGCGCAATTAACGTCAGTCAACTATACTTATGTTACCGTCGCGAGGCCGGACATTTATGTACACCGCGCGTACGCAATTTTATGTGCGCGGATACATCTTCCGGTAATCATATACGGCGAAGTTGCCCTTAAACGGAGACATTAGGGCGGTCGGACTCGAATGAAATTAACGACGTTCCCCCGGAATGTGATCCATCTCTCGATTCGTATTCGACGATTATTGTGTCCCTGTGTTCTCCGTCCAATTGTAATTCGAACGGTGTGTAACTATCGTGGATTAACTGCCGGAGTCCATCATTGTTCGTATTTTGGTTAAAGTGACTCATCAGCAGGAAACTGTGCACCGATGACCATACTCTTACCTCCGAATCGCTGTTAATATTGCCGGCCACGAACGCAATCAACCGACATAATAACCGCTTCAAATAGCTGATAGATTTTCGATTCGCGGGAGAATAATACGCGCTCGCAAAAGTTGGGTTTGTGGTCGCTTTATGGTAACTCGATTTGTATCTCAGCTTCGTGCGATTGGTAATTTTCCTATGGATCGGTTCGGAGACCTATAATTTGAATTTAATCTTAAGTTGTGTCCACCCTGAAGCGAGATACATTTTGCTGCCAGATGTGCTGTCGTGTTTCAAAAAGCGTCTGCTTTGATACCAGTTGTTACTGTCATGTTTCAAAAAACGTATAGCAGTTTTGCTACCAGTTGCTGCTGTCGTGTTTCAAAAAGTCTCCATAGCTGTCCTCGTTGTAGCAATTAGGAGATACATTTTGTTACCGATTGTACCGAAGGAACAGTTGGCAATAAGCTATATTTTCGAAAAACATGAACCAAAAGTTGCTTCATTGAACGCGCAGTCAACGTGAAATAATGCAGAAAGGGAATTCGAAACTTAAGAAGAAAGTTTATTGATATTTAAATAAACGTAAAATGGAGAAATAATATATTCTAATGTTTAAATATAAAAAAGTTGATCTCGTTTCTCGTGCTCAGACATCGTGAAAATGAAATGCTAAGCGTTAATGGCAATACGAAATAAGTAGAGCGTAATTTCGAGCTGTAGTAGGAGTGTTAAGTATAATGATATCGTTTAAGTATAATAATAAAATCTTTTTACTAACCAAGTATCATAAACATCGCACTTCACGGGGCTTAATAAAATCAGCTTACAATTCTGTAATGCATATAGACAAGCATTATCCTGTGGGGAATGCATTAACTCGCTTAGTCGAACGGCTTAGGTCACTTAATCAAAGAAACACTTCGGCCAGACAACTTTCCCGATCGAATTACGATGCACATTAGATCAACAACCCCTTTATTGATCGAGAAAATCCGCGTATCAGCCAGACTCGCAAATCTCACGAAACGTTCGAGGTAGTTGAAAACCGGTCCGAAAGCTGTGCATACTTGCTGTTCATTCGCACCAGAGAATCCTTCTGATCCTTTTTCAATCCGTTTAAGAACCGGTGTCTTATTATAAAACGATCCACAGAAGCTCTAATCCTTTTTTCCAGTTCTACCGTGTCTTCTTATCGAGGTACATCTTGCAATTGATACGCATCGGTTTTGATGGTACTTTGATATGGTACAGAATTGATAAACGAGCATGTAGCATACTATGTTCGTTATATTGCCACGTGTTGCAATACCGCGAGTTAGATTGCAATGTGTTGTATCCGTGCTTGGTATTACCACGCACTGTATTTGCTGTACATTATATTTTCTACGTGTTTTATGCGTTATGTCTACTACATATTGTGTTACCATGTGTATACCATGCGTGTACCACCGTGTGTTATATATTCCATGTATTGTATTTCTCACATATTATATCTGCCACACTTTTCCTACGCGTTATCTTACACGTTGTGTTACTACACGTTGTATTACTACACTTGGTATCACCACGCATTGTATCGCCATGTATTTATATCTTCCACGCGTTGTATCACCACATTTAGTATCACAATCTTTTATTTCTTCCACGTGTTATATTTTCACGCGTTGTACCGCCACGTTTGATATCACCATGCGTTATATCTGCTACACGTTATGTATACCTCATACGTTACATCTACGTTGTAGAACCACGCGTTCTATTACCCACTAGTTCTCTACAAAGCAAAACCAATTTTTGCACATCTTCCAGTCAATTATCTCAGTATATAATTAGCAATGGTAATTATCAATGACCCTCACGTTCAGTATATTAAAAACTAACTCGTTCAATCCGGCATCGATTAGAAAATCAATAATATCAGTTTCTGAACGACCCGAGTTGAATAAGTAACGCAGAACGTGCAACGTTAATCTGAAACCCGTTAAAGTCGATTCTAGCGAACCTTCTCGAAGTGTCCTTTTGTTTTGCATCGTCCATGTTCGGGGCTGGAAAGGCCATCGCGAAACCGAAAGGCGTTAATTATAATTAGCAGAGGCGAGATTAGTAATTAACACTTGGGGGTAATCGCAAGCGTTGCGTGAAGATACAACATCGTCGACCGTGTGTGCCATTCGTTTTACTGTATGTGTATGAGTGTGTATGTGTGTAGTCGCTCGTTCAAGTGTGTGAATGCGGATAATAACGCCTGGGCTCGAGAAGCCGGCCGAGGCAGGTCGCCCGATTTATAACGCAGATAATAATTGCGGGCCGAACTTAATATTCATGAGCCAATCAGATTTGCACTCCGAGTCGACGGGACTCTTGCAGCCTCCGCGGGCCCTCTCGGAGATTCATTGTAGTGTGGTACTGCGACGTGGTTGCCACCAGTGCATCCTGGATCATTGATATGGATTCTTGATCCTGTTTCGTGGGATCAACGTTATGGTCCTGATATATAGGCTCGTTCTATAACAACGATGAGCTGATCCACTGCTCGCCGATCTACTCACCAGCAACGATGTCAACGACGCTACGATCGGGTATTACAGATTTAGGGTTATTTCAAGTTTCCGGAATTCCTGATGTGGCAATTTGTAGATTTGAAAATTTCGGAGCCTTTTTGAGAACTTCGGGACTTTGAAGATTTCGGAATTTGAAGGTTTGAGAATTTAGAAATTTAATGATTTCAAAGTTTGGATGATTGAGAATTTGGATAAGTGAATTTCGGTACTTGGAAATTTGCTTGAATATCGCTAAAATAAATATACTAAATTTGGAAAAGACTACATAGATCAAATGATAAAACCATATCTCACCCAAAGTGTACGTTTCCATCATACCAGCTCCTCATTCCACATATGGAACAGGGACACGTGCTGCAGGATATTTTCCAAATGTCAAACAACAGTGGGGCGATTGTTTGACGCGCCGACACCGGCATTTTCGCCGTTAGGCTCCCCATGTCGCATTATCATCGGCATTTGAGGCTGCCGTTGGCCAGGGTAAACCGAGGGCTACCTGCTCCCGTCGCGTTGCATCGTCCAGCTCCCGGGGCACTCTACGCCCAGCGCCTCATTAAAATATGCAAATACACAGCTCTCGGCTTGTCCGTTCCGTTTCCTTGCTTCCCCCTCGCGCCAGCTCGAACGCGCGAGCGTACGCGTCGAAATGTTTACGATCACGGCGAAATTAAAAGTACCGCTAAAATATTGCCTCTAATACGTATGTGGTGGCCGCTCTGTCTCCGATTCGACTCTTTAAAGCCTACTGTTCGAACGGCTAGCACGCAACACGCGAAACGATCGCATTCGATACGCTGCACTTCAAACGGCGTGAACATCTCGGACAGTTCACTTAAGGGACTCGGAAACCGTTTAACTTTGTTGCTTCGCCGCCTCGTTTACTCTGCATTCGATACAATGGAATGTTGCTGCAGACTTTCTGCTACGGAATTCTTCGTCGTTTCGATCATACGCTTTCTCCCGTGATTCGTGCATGGTAAATAATGATCAACCTCTTCGAGTTACACGTATGTGAACATTCAGTGTGTTTTTTAATATTCATTCGCCAAAAGTCACTTGTATGCATTATGTGGATCATTGCTTTATAAATGACTGGAGAATTTGTTTATACAATTAGTACATTAAAATATTGCATCAAAAAATTGAATCATTGTTATAGTGGTTTACATGTATCTCAGAAACCTCTCATATGTGGCATATACTTTAGAAGAGGTCAGTTCTTATTCCACCTCTTCTTATTTCAATCTTTATCCTGTCGATATGATTATGTGATTGTCGATTACATTTCACAACTTTTTTGTGAAATTTGTCAAATATATGCTCCTAATCATGAACATGATCTCACATTAATCAAATTACTGTTCGCTCAACTTGGTACCAGAGTACAAGATATGTCAGATATCCTGGCATTGTTTGCTCAACTTAGTATCAGAGTACCAAATATGACAGGTACAGTGCCACTGTTTGCCCAACTTGATACCAGAGTACAAGATGTGTCAGATATGGCGCTACTGTTTGCTCAATTTAGTACCAGAGTACAAAATATGTTAAATATGATGCTACCGTTTGCTCAACTTGTTACCAGAGTACAAGATATGTCAGATACGGTGTAGCAGCATGCAACGGATACGGTATAAACTCCTTTTTCAATTTGCGAAGTACAGTAATGATTGCAGAGGCACTCGAGCAATTCAGCACGATCCAAGACGTCGATATTTCCGACTCATCAGCGCCGCTGACCGTCGTCAGCCGATCCGGCAGATAATCCTTAACAACGAGCAGGAGTTAAGGACTTAGTCGCGTCCAGGTGACGGGCAATCGCGATAAACAAGTTCCTATGGATTTACGGAAGAGGTGTGTGGGTCCCGTGAAGCTCGGGTAGTTCCCCTTGACGAGCAAAACGAGCTGCTTTCGGACAGCTCCGGGCGGAGTTTCGCCTGTGGGGCCCACAAAGCGGTTCCTCTCGTCTCGTCGCGACAGCATTCGGCCCGATTGGCTGACAACCCCGTGTGCATGCCCGTTCGCGCTTAACCGCGATGATTTTTACGAGCCAGATCCGCTAACGAGTATCCCCGTGCCTATTTCCATCGGGTCTTATGCGGCGATAATTCTTCATTATCGTACATTGTTGCGACCAGTTCGTCCGCGCCGGACGTTTCACGTTGCTCGTCTAAGTCATCGGACGATCTATCTGGTCTTTTTACGGTGCATCATCGGCCCCGGGTAATCAGGGTGCGTTTTAATTGCCCGCGTTTTTGCCCCCGCCAAATTTGACGTTTACGAGAGGATACGCGACGACTAATCAGCCAACAATGTAGTCGATTCGAATTCGGCATTCGTTACATTGTGGCGTTTCATATTGCTGGCTCGTTATGGGACGGGGCCGGAGTGTGGGGTTGTATTCGAATTATCCCACGGACGGTCGATTAATGCGCCAGCAAAACATCGACGTCTGGCCTGATCGTTCGACGTGATAACGTCTTCTAATTGCCGTAATCGCAGGGGCTGTCCTCTCGGTGCTGTAGTTATTAACCTTTAACTCGGTAATGTCGACAATGTGGCCGGTGTTCGATTAGCGTTTCGACCGCTCGTTTCTTGCTGATAACGTTTGATAGCTGCTTCAGGAACTGATAAGCGACTCTTGGTGCGCACATTGCTGCTGCTTGAGTGCTTAGTAATTATTTTCGTTGCATTTCAAGCCGATTGTAGATAAAATGACCTTGATATATTTGATTTTCCTCGCACGCTCGATAAAGATCTTTGAAAATATTGAAAATTAATAGAATCCCGTTTGTTGCCACCGTTTCAGACTACGGAGAACATCGGTGAAAAAATGAACGAGGCGGTGGAACGTCTCGGACGCGGAAATTAATTACACCGTGGAAGTTAACCGTGCACGGCCTACTTCGGCCAAGTATTTTATTTATTAATGAACACGGAACGAATTTCTAAAGGTGTGGTCCGAGGACAGCTGACCGTACTTTCCGCGTTACGTTTACGAGCATGATTTATTGCCCGGCAACTCCCGTGCGCATAATTCCCCATCGTCAGGTAATGGTATCCACTGTAGAGGATCGTTGCAGCTTGCAAACGCGGACAAAGAAGAGCTCCTCCGACGTGCTAATTATGCGAGCCCGGCGCAAACCTTCTTCGTGTAACATTGGAACGGTTCACTTGGACGGGTTCCCAATTGCTTCGGCGATATAAACGCCGCGACAGGCCGCGACAGAACGATATGAAGCATGGCTCAACATTCGTTACGTTAATGCGCGATTTTATTACCGGCTCCATTTTTAATTGTACCCTTAATGACGCAGCAAAGTATTTCTGTGACGCCATATAAGTCTCCCAACCTTTGGTCCTTTTATTGCATCGATGAAATTACTTTTTCTCACTGCCTTTTTTCAACTTGTACACTTATGTTTCAAGTTTAATTACTTTGAGAAACGTGTCATTAATTCTAGAAAGATGGTACACGTTTAACACGGTAGTTACTCGACGAATACATCACGTACTAAAGATACATTTGATATTAAATATAACCAGGTGTATGTAACTCAAATTTCTCATAATATAATTGTATAAATTATAATCTTGTATAAGATAATGATCGTACTTATTCAAATATTACTGCAATTTAACAATCGAAATCATTATTACCCCCTCTGTGTTCTCTCTATATATAGACCACCTTAATATGCAATATTTTATTCGCAACAAAAATCCGACGTGAAACGATCTAGAAGTAAATGTCATCGCGCGACGTCCAGCAATGAATGCAGAGAGTTAATCTGCGAAGGAACATCGAACGTACAATTTTCACGAACAGAAGCGTTTAGCTTTGTCACGCTATAACGCTATTACATGACACCTGAATGGTTTAAGGAGGACGTAAGCGTAATGATGCACCCTCCGGTGATTTTATTTGTACGTACACGTTGCTGGCCGGTCTTTCGCATCATTTGGATGCCAGGTAATCATCCGTTTGGCGTGATAGGGCCGAGGCTACTGGGCGTGGATAAATCTGTAAGCTCAATAAGGCTAACTGTGATTAAGTGCTTTCGCGGCTGCACAAGACGCCTCGCGGCACTGCAACGACGACAAAGATTTATATCGCCACCGTGAAAACTGCGATCGGCGGAAGACTGCCGGATCTTTTCGTGAAAACGCACCTTTACGGAGTGTCCTGTTAATTACGTTGCGCGGCTACGTGTTAATTCGTTTTCGTCAGTCTGGTTCACCTTGCACGGCCATGGAATACGAAGTCGCTTCGATGTTCTTTCTTTTATCGCCATAATTTATCAGGAAAGGCAAGGATTTTTTATTGCTCGTCGTAACGGGAATTTTTGCCCGGGACGTGATGCATTAAAGTGTTTCGCGTAGGGTGGGTATTCGGTGCTTCGCGAAGTATGTAAATTGAGAGGTGTCTTCGATGCGGCGGAGCTTCGGGTGATGGGATGCTGCGTGTAATAATTTCTTAATTACGGATGAATACTTTTGCTGATACTTTGTTTTTGGTTATAGATCAGTGTTGCGTGGATCGGGTGATCGATGAAGGGCTCACGAGCAACGGTGGGATGGGAATTTACGGAGAATTCAAATTTTTTTATCGAATTTGGAGATTTCGGATGTTGGAAATTTTCAGGTTTCGACATCTGGGGATTTAGAGGCTTCGGAGTTCGATATCTGCAAGTTAGAGGATTTGGAATTTGGATATTCGTAGACTTACAGATACAAAAATTTCAGAATTTGTGAAATTCGAACTGCCTGTATAAACGTAATGATAGCTGTAGTAAATTTAGGAAAGTCCAGATCAAGTCATTCTAGAAGAACAGTCTAAAGATATCTCTAAATAAATGTTAAAAATGTACAGACAAGAATAATAATTTTTAAACAATTCTCCCCAGATTCTTCCAAAAGAAATCAGATTTCTAATTACAGATGCAAAGATCATTTTATCAATACCGTAACAGTGGTGAACAAGTAGAATCTGGTAGTAGTAAAATGGCATCAAGGATCCCGTCTAGCGGCATGAAAATCGGAATTAATATTGCGTTACCATTCATCTTATCTCCGGGCAATTTATCCCCCTCCAGTTGTATGGGCAGATCTCGAGCCGGGGTGGATTTTTGTTAATGCGTAATTGAATTTACGAAGCGTGTCTACTAGATTGTATCTCTGGCCTATAGATTTCAGTCGGACGATAACCTTGGGAAGGCGTGGACGGTGGTTCGATTCAATTCCCATTTATAACACCGTCACATCGAAAGTGGCCGCCGTAAGTATCTGCAGCCGACTGTAAATACACACCTGTACCCGACGACTGCTACACTCGTCTGCATTTCTATATACACGTACGTGCACCGAGTACACGTTGCCGCGGTAAAATTCAATCAACTTCTTGCTTTTTTTTCCCCTATCGTCGCCCTTCCACCAGATCCTGGGACAACTCCAGATCCCTCGTCAAATACTCACGAATACCTGTTCGGTTCGGCGATCGTGCGAAAGCAGAAGCGTTACGTTGTCTCGGTTGCTTGGTCACTCATTAATATTCGTCCTCTAATTGATACGTATCGATACCGATCACGATACCGAGCCGAGGTGATCCAGTAAGAGCTAATAATTCTCGATAATTCGTTGGACTTAACTTTTCGTAATGAGAGAGAGAGAGAGAGAGTTTGATCATGGCCGGCCAGTAATAACTCCTGATCTTTGGCTCGGGAAAAAAGAAAACTACCGGTCTTCGTGAACCACTGGGGAATTAATTCCACGCGAAATTAACGGGTGCATCGTGGCATGAAACGCAGGAAAAATAAATTCTCTCTAATCATTATCAGGGCTCCGAGATATTTTTTTCCGTTAAGCGTACCATTACCGCGCGATACGTTATCGATACCAGACCGTATCATTATGCAATTTAGTTGCCACTATGAACTCGACAATTTATGAATGTGTCCGGAATATGACGGTTAACCGTCCTCTGCCATGGAAATCAATTCGTTGTATTATAATTGGGCTGTTGCAACGCGGTTGTTACGCAGCCCCGATTTTATGCGATTTTGGTAAGCAGCGGTTAATTCTTGCAAATTATTTTGTTGATATATTTGCCGCCGCTCCGCGACTGCCCTTTCATTATCGTCCACGCGTTGACTTTAGTTTATGCGATTTCATTAAGTTATAAGTTTTCATTAATGGCGGACCGTGATTTTATTGACAAGAAAGATTGTCTTTTTAGTACTCGGCTTTTCTGGGATAAGTGATATTTTGACAATTTTTGAACTCTTTTCCAATTAACACATTTATAATTTTACAAACTTTAAAATTACAAAACTTTTTAATTTTTACCAACTTTTAAAATTTCATCCCCTATTTGCCATACTTTCCTTAAGGGAGCCAAATTGTTACTCACCAAATTAAGCCACGTAAGATATGAAGATTGATCCACACATAACTGCGCCCCTCATTTATCCGATTTACAGACCCTAATCGACTTTTCAATATAATTCTCATCCTTCCAATATCATTGGAAGTACAAACGTAATACCAACGGACATCTAGCAAGATTGCCCGATAATTCAAGTCAACGCCTTCGATTGTCACTTAACGAGGTAACAGCCCTCGGGCAAATTGTTAGGGCCAATCGGACGAGCGTGTTAAGCGTTATGCGTAGCTCCGTAACGCGATAGCGCGTGGGCAGCGCAACACGAATGTTAATTGTTTACCGATGATACTTTATGAACAACATGACTCAGCAACTCCCTGTTTGTAAGCTATATGTTCGAACATCGATTCGACATTTTCTAACGAGCACCTACCTCACACAGGGTGCGAGCTATCGAGGAGCCAGAACCGATTCGTAGCCCGCGGATGTATTATTTCAAAATCTCAGCCGATTCGATCCTTTCGAACGATGCTACCGATCTGTTTATCTTTCTCTCGCTGGTAACACGATCGTGATCACTGTTACCTAGCGGGATGGCTCATTCAATTTCAATTATTAATTTAATTTGGGTTTTCTGTGGTTTTTAAGATGGGTGGATGTTGGATAGAGGTTATGTTCTATGGGGGTGGACGGGTTAGATGGATTAGATTTTGGAAGGTTAGGTATAATTTGGACAGTTTTCAAATGTTTCTGGGCTCACAGATTTCCAAATGTTCAAACGTCCACATGTCCACATGTTCACATGTTAAAATGTCCAAATGTCCAAATGTCCAAATGTCCAAGTGTCCAAATTTGCAACCCCAAATTCCTGGTCCTCAAATTTACGAATCTCCAAAATCCCAAACTCTCAGCTACCCCAAATCCCTAATTCCCCAATTATTACCCACAAATACGCAAATTCCCACAATCACAATTTTCCAAACCACCAGATCCCCAAATTCCTGATTCCCCATATTCCCAAATTACGTAACCCAAATCCTCGACTTCCCAATACCTCAAGTCCCCAAACTAAAGTTCCGAATTCGAATTTCCTTCTACCTAAAACCCAACCAAAGATCTTTAAAACCCCCGAGAATGTCGTAGCAATACATTGTAAACACCCAGCAGCGTTCATAATCGCTTCCATTTGATCCCCGCCAGCAGGATAGCGATCGATAGTTAACCGGTAGCGATTACTTTCGTTGAAAATGCTTGTAGCTTATTCGGATGTCCGTCCCGGCACGTCCCTGAAGAGACGTACAAGAGGTCGAACGTGTTATTCTTCGGATGACCTGAAACACTTCCTTATACAAACGAAGAGAAGTTCGGTACGGCGTTACCCAGATCTCGGGTCGCTGGCTGATGGCCATAATCTGAGCGGGCTGCCGTTGGAGTTGGCCCCCGCAGAGAGGGGCAGGGGGTTAACTTATAATAACAGAAGTTGCTCGAGAGTTCAGTGACTGGACAGTACCTAGAAGCTCGGACAGCTACGACAGGGATGAGGGATGGGTCGTCGCCAAGTGTCCGGCCAACAGAATGTGAGCTATAGTACAGGGTACAAGACGTGAGACCTGGTCTCGCGTGACCACCGGCAAACTAACCGTGGCGTATGCTGCACAAACAGTGTCGAACTTTGACGCAAATCGTGAATTTAGAACTTCGATATGTCTTGGTGATACTGCTTGGTAAATTGGCCGCTGCGTCGGAACGAATTTCTTCGGTGCATATACACGATCCTCTCGCGTTTCCTATCGACTCTGTCGATTATCTGATTGCACCTATTCGCCGGCAGATTTATTTTGCGAGAATGAAGTCGAGTTTCAATCGCAGAAGAATTTTTGGGATCTTTATTTTTGCTTGTAGGATGTGGAATTCATTTTTTCTTTGTGTATATGGGAATTTATACTCATAAATTTATATGTGATAAGGTTGTATCAAGTATTGAGAGTGGACATTTTTGTAACTGGTTGCTTTTGATGCATTATGGTAATGTGTCTATTTTGTACATTCAAGGTTTCGATTTTCTAGAGTTCCAATTTCCCAAATTTCAATCTTCCAAGGTTCCAATTTTCGCAAGGTTACCTCCCAAAGTTCCAAACTTCTAAATCCCAATCTCGCACATCCCAGTCTCGCAATTCCAATTTTGCAAAGTTCAAATTCCTCGAGGTCCCACTCTCTCGAAGTCCAAATCTCCCAAATCCCAATTTTGCAGAGTTGAAATTTCTCAAGGTCTTCTCAAAGATCTCCTAAATTTCAATTCTGCAACATTCAAATTTCTGAAGGTCCTAATCTCCCAAATCCCTATCTTCCTAACTTCTAACATCTCAAAGTTTCAATCTCTCAAACCCCAATCTTCCAAATCCCACTTTACCAAAGTCCAATCATCCAAAGCTCTAATTTCTCAATGTCCCATTTTCGCAAAGTCCCAACTTCATAAATTGCAACTTGCTAAATTCCAAATTTCCAAAACCCCTGAAACCTTCGAAATTTCCAAGAACTCAGTTCGAAAATTTCAACGTTGAAAAATTCTGAAATCTCAAACTTGAAAAATTTCAATAATCCCAAAAATACGTAAAATCTGAGAATCCGAAAGTTGTAAAATTGCAGCCCACCAAAATGGTTGATAATAAAATTCCGTGACACGTTAGCACCAAAGGAATCCTATTATCCGTTCAACTGGCGTGCCTTTACACAGGCCCGTAATTACGTTGACGCTAACGATGTTTTGTTTGAGGTGGTAGGATCAGAAGGAATTATTCCAAGTAATCTACAGCGTTAAAAAGCAGCGAATGCGTTCAAGCCTCGAAAGACGAGACGTTTTTCAAGACAGAGAAGACAGAGAGAAAGAGAACGAAGCAGCTTTACGAGAGCGGAAAGTTGCTCCGGAGATATAAAGCAACCGCGTCACGTATAACTTACAATCAGCCACGTTCGTTCGGCCACCTTTTCGTTTCACTCCTAGTCCTCTTCTCGATCCAGCTACTGCACGCCTTCTCACCTTGAACCCATGGGATCACGGTTCGACTTAGCGGCCAAATTTACGATTGAACGGCTGCCTAATTTAATGGATTCCGCTATTTACGACTCGCGAGACGAGATTTTGATAAACCACGGGGATACGCGTTACGCGAAAGGACATTCGTTGCCGAATCAAATATTCTTGCGATTGTTACGGTATTGTTGCGATTAATGTCTCGTGTCTTTCGGCTAATAGATGATATTGATTTAGGACCAAACTCGATGTTTGTGAATGTGGACTCGTTCGTGGACTTTGAAATTTTTAACCTTATGAGATTTAACGATTTTCTGTTCTTATATAGGATTTCAGATATTTACAAGTAATTAATTATTGTAATTTTCACAGTTACCAATTTTCGAATTTTTCTGTATTATTTCTCCATTCTTCAATTGTCTTTCTTATTTTCTCTTAATTCACTCTCAATTTTTCCAACACAAAAATTAAAAAATTTTTGAGTATCGATACTGACATAATTGCACTCTCGCTTCAGAAATGAATCCGATTCCCCGAAAAAATTTCTCGATCCTCGAAATGAATCGCACGAAAGTGTAATTGCAAAACAAGGAAAACGTAACTTTGAACGTATCACACGAATCTAATTTGTGTCCCGATGGTTCCGTAAATCGTCGAATATTGCCGGTCGAACGTGACGAGCTGCATAAACGTTTACTTAGGTATTCAGAGAAGCAGGGGCAAGACTTTGCATGGCACAATACAGAAAATAAATCGATAACTTAATTAAGCCCGTTGGACCGGCGAGAATCGCGGTTAATCAATTGGTAGCGGGTCCATATTGTACGAATACGTATAACAATCTCGATCATAAAGCAACCTATATCGCCTTCGATTTCATTAACTCGTCTCTCTCCTTCGTCCTGGTCGTTGGTGCGTGACTGCGACGAGTAAAATCGACCAATTATAGTGACCACGTACACGGGAAACCAAGTAGCAGATGCAACTTTTTACTTGGGGTTAAGGTCCGTCGCGTTGAATCTGCTTCGTTATTATTCTATTCTTCGTGTACTTATTTCACATCATCGACAGGGATACGGTCCTGCACAAACATTCTTCTCGACCTTCTCGTGTGATTGGATGCTGGTTTAATTTTGTATATAAAGTGCTTCTATCAATTCAAAGTGGTAATTCTTCCATTTGAATTCAGAGTGTGATCGTCCTTTGTCAATGCGATTTTAATCAAACAATTTGGTTGTTACAGAAAATTTTAGTTTCTGTGGGGATGAAGTTTATTGAAGCACTTTTGACCTAAAAAAACAGAAAATGTTTTACTTGAATTTTGATAATATTATTGCAAAGTATGATTTGATCCTACCAAACTTCCCTTGAAGTATTGCGTTAGAAAGAACTGCAGTACCAAAAATCAAATTATATAAAATTAAGAACAGATTTAATAATGCACCATCGATACCCTAGCCGTTGAACAATTCATTATAATTTGTTATAATAGATGTTATTCATGAATATTGATAATATTGATAATATTTATCGTGACATAAAATATTCATAATTCATGAGATATTGTTATGAATTTTTTCACGAAATTGCAGATTACATAACAAGTATTGCATCTTTTCATTCAGGGGTTAACCATTCTCAAGCGACCTCGCGATTTTGTACAAACATTCGACGTCCATTTGAACATTGACATCTTGTATTGTAGGCAGTCACGAGAAACAATACTTTAATCTGATAATATCTTCCATCAGCGCCACAATAATCGACTACACACCAATATTGAACGGGACCCGATACTCGTTAACTGGTTACCTCACTTTTCAGCGGTTTAAAGTTACCTTGAATACGAATACAATAAACTCCAAAATGTTGCCTTTTATGGTCTAAAATGAAAACCCGATTATATCATGAAACCGTCTGCTTTGGTCACATACTGTTTATATATAATTGTTAGATTTCCAACGCTTGAATGTTCAAATTACTGAACCTTTTGATTACTAAATTTTTGAGGTTGTAGGATTCTAAATTTCTAAATTCCTAAATTTCTAGGTTTCTAGATTTCTGAATTTCTAAATTTCTAAATTTCTAAATTTCTAAATTTCTAAATTTCTAAATTTCTAAATTTCTAAATTTCTAAATTTCCAACTTCTCAAAGGACTAAATTTCCAAATTCTCAATTTTCCAAATCCTCAAATCCCTAAATCCCTAAATTCTCCTAGCTCCACACTTCCACATCCCCGAATTCCAGAATTCCCATAATACCAAATTTCCAAACACTCAAGTTTCCCAGCTCCAAAATGTCCAAATACCCCCTTCAAAATTTTCACATTTCAAATTTCACAAAGTACCAGATTCCCACGTTCTAAAATCCCTAAAGCCCGAATTAAAAATCCCGTATTCCAACCCTTCCAAACCTTCAAAAACCTAAATGCTCACATTCCGAAATATCGAAGTCTCCCAGTTACTCGAACTTCCAAAATATCGATATCTGTAAATGAATATCATTTTTCGTCCATCCCCTTGGTACCTGATGGAATCGCGGTCTGTAACGCGGTTGTCTAGTTCCAAGCAGTAGAATCGAACTACCCTCCCCTAATCGTTAAATCCCTTCTCAGAAACGGGCTTGAACAGGGAGCACGTGACGTAGTTAGAGAATCCTTTCGCGTAAGGTGCACGGAATCGTGGAGAACACGGAGCTAGCAAACGGAATATAACCAGGAGTTAGATGCAGAAGTGGTCGTGGATATCCGTTGGCAACGGCGCGACAATAGATATGCGGCGGACAGTACAATGGTCATTGTAAATCAGGGCATTTTAAAAATCTGACAGGATATATGTTGACTCGGCCTCGTATATCGTGTCACACACGGCCTGCAGTGCTGCCCATTAAATACAGCATTATGCTACCCGACCAGCAGACCAACTTCAGCCACGTAATGGTAATTGCTGGGATGTATTCCCAACGCCATTTTCGGCAACTTGCCATTCAGGGATATCGTATCTCCTCCTACGACCTGCCTCTTCCCGAGTCACTCCGCTTTTTCCTCCTTTTATCGAGGGATGCGAGCTTCCATCGATCGGGTTTCAATGATCGATGAACATGGCTCAAGATAGCCGTTCACCGATACAACGGACAATTAAATTATTCTACCCATTCTGTACGAAATATAGAATGTCTCCGTTTGTGCCGCAACAAAATCACTACCGTTTCGTGGATAATTTGTAATTAATTTGCTGTCGGAACTGGGGGGAAAAATTACACTTTCGATTATAGGGGCAACTTAGTTAATTTGGGGATTTTGGGAATTTTGGGACTTGGGAATTTTGCGATTCGGGAATTTTGGAATTTGAAAATATTGGGATTTAGGAATTTTGGAATTTGGCAATTTTAAGATTTGGGAATTTTGGTATTTGGGAATCTGGAGACGTAGGGATTTGGTGTTTTGGGTCTTTGGAGATTTGGATCTTTGGAGAGTTGCAGACTTGGGAATTTTCGGATTTGGAAATTTGAAGACTTGGAAACTCATTTGAGATATGAGATATGAGAATTTTGGGATTTAGGAATTTTGGGTTTGAGAATTTGGGATTTGGAATTTGAAATCTTTGAGATCTTCTAAATATGGAAGTATGGAAATATCTACACAGTGTTTACTAGAAACTAAAAGGATTGAACAGACAGTAAAAGACATTTGTGAAAGGAAAAGAAGAGATCGAGACGAGGCGTGGGCTAGGTCAAACGGTGCAGTCTAACTGCGGCCAAACACGCGACAGACATGCCATAATTTCTTACAAATATGAAATAAGACCCGCAGTCGACAGCTACGTGTCGACTTTCAGCACCTCCTTTTCTCTACGTTCTTTCTACGAAACTTTGCGCAGTTTCTCTCTAATCAACAAAGCCCTTAATTTGTGGAGGAATTAAAGCGACTATCAATCATGCCAACAGTACTGTAATTTCGCTGATTTATAACTAATGTCGTCTTATTTTATAATCAGATTTTTAGTTACCGTGAAGGTACATGCTTCATTTTTATGCTGGCAGTGTGTAAATCTGAAATTAATTCAGTGATCGTCATTTCTTAATAATTTCTAGAGAACTAATATATTATTAAGTTCAATACCTAATTTTGATTTTTGTGTTAAATTGTAAAGTTCTTTATAGGTGGGATAATTTCCTAAATTTGGAAATGTCTTCAAATTGTGATATGGTACAAATTTTGGAAACTAAATTTGCGAGTTCTTGCTAACATTATTAACACCCAGATGCGTAAAAAATTAGTAAAATTGTCTAAAGTCCCAAAATTTTGGGATATCAAAGTTCCTCAAAGTCATGAAATTCGCAGAGTCACAAAAACTTTCAAAATCCTGAAACCTCCGAAAATACCTCACTGTCAAAGTCCTGAAATCTGGAAGTCTAAACGTTCCAAAGTTCCAAGTTTCCAGTATTAAAAAATTCTAACACCTCAAAATCTTGAAATCGTAAAATTCGCGAATCACCATTTAAAGCAACATGTACCAATTGGAAATTGTGTCACAGTACATAGAAGTAATTAGAAGGGAAGTAAAATGATTTTGAATAACCTATTTCGTCAGGAAACTAGGTAAACACGCCGTTGGGTTCCAGGATTAACCAGGCAATAATTTCAGCTCGAATTTACCGGTTTTTATCGGCGATACGCAAAGAAACGAACCTTTCTCCGTCTCGTATAAACCAGTTATCAGAACGAGCGACCCGAAAAGGATACGCCCGTGCTGATTTCTAACACGGACCCAGCTCATAAATTTCACTGTTGACAGGCCAGCCAGTCTATATCGCGATCACAAGGACGTTAATTAACGAACGACTAATATATCGATTACTTACTCCGATTGCGATTACCGCTTAATGCGAAATTATGGCTTCCCGCTCTACGGGGTTTCATGTTTCGCGCCCGTTTTCCAACGCACGAAGAACGGTAAGTTTGTCGATAAGCAGTGAGGTAATCATAAACAGGTAATACGAACAGCTGCCTTGGACAAACCAACGATTAATTTCCTTGCTCATTATCTCTCTTATTTCTCGATCAATTTCGCTTTGCTTTTATACGGAACGACACCAAAATTATCTCGTTTGATTGATAGCGAGCTTTCATTTAATTTATACCTTAGATACGTCCAGAAAGGGTGTAATCAACGTTTATTTTTACCAAACTTGTATACGTTTTGTGTATAAAACGAAACTGATATTATTTGCGACATGAATTATTGCACGGAGATACTGCCGCGGTATAAAAGGACGTTCAAATTGTTGTAACGAATAAAAATTTACGATGACGGTAGTTAGGTCAATATTAAACATTAATATTCTTACCAATTACAACCCTTCGTACAATAAAACATGCTATAAAAATTAAATATAACATCCTCTGTGGTCACAGTTTCAATATACATAATTCCATTTCATTATTCCGAAAGTGAAAAAAAAACGCTTACACGAAGCTTCATTTGAAAGCTCCACATTTCCCGTACTTTTATCCACGATAAAACAGAAATTCCGTTTACGAAATTGCATCAATTTCAATATTTGCATATGCTTTGTCTTTACCGATCATTTGCACGCTCCTTGTACACCTAGCAGTGTTGCTTTAAAAATTTAACGAAACACAGTCTCCATTTTTCCCTTTCCCCTTTGTTCGTAGCACCGAAACGATTTAAAAAAAAATACGGAAAAGAAGAAAAGTAGGAGTTTGGCGCGATCTGATAGAATGCACGGGGTGAGAGCCACTGTGTTAACCGCTGTGCAAGCTAGAAATCCAAACGGTAACAAGAGGTTACGTTTAGGGGTAGTAAGCGGTAATGTATTCCGTCGGAGAAGTGAAGCATGCATATTCTAGATATATTATAAATAATTACTCAATTATATCTTTGGAAAGGCAATGAATAAAGATGTCTGTTGGCGGGCCGCGCGGGAAAGGAGAGAGAACGGACAGGCTAATAAAAAAAAAGGAAAAAGGAAAAAAAGTAACGGGAAAAGAAAAAAAAAGAAGGAGGGAAAAACTTGCGTTGAATATTCAAACGCAACAAACTAGGTACACGGGGGTGCTAGAAGAACGGGGCATCGAGGGGTGGAACGGGCGGTGAGCTTATTTCAAATGGAGATCCATATTATACCCTCTTCTTACCGGAACGTACTTTTGTTTCCAGATTTCGCGATTTTCGCTGTGCTCGAGTGCGCCGAACGAACGGAAAGGAGACACTTGAATTTCCAAACGGTCCTTTATCCGCCTATAAATGTTGCAATGAAAATCGAGACCCCATCAATGACTAATTATAGCCATCGATGTATACGAAAACACGCGACAGATGAGTCACATCGCGTCTCGCGTCGACGCTTCCCTCGCGGATACCTTCCTCTGAACCCTTCAATTAAAAAAGAAAATCCTTCAACCCCTCGACGCACACATCCCCGTCTCTCGTGTGTGCCTCGCATCCTCCTATCACCCGAGGGACCTGTGCAACTGGTTCCTTCGATTCACTTGTGGAACGCTCTTCTGCTTAATGGTACACTGATTTTTTAAGTACTTTTCTCCATTTTGTTTACGGCTAAATGTTAAAAGTATCATTATGTTTATTCGTTACGTTTGTTAGAGGGTAAATATAAGCATTTCGAATCTTTCATTTCTTTGCGAGGTCGTCTATGAAATTAATTCCTTGCATACTCAACAATATATCATGCTATATTCTTTATTTAACATAAACGAACAGCACAGTTGAGTATTACTGAAATTATCCTTTTCTCATTTCTTTTTGCATTCACATAGAGTCGCTTGTAACACCATATAAATTTTCCTTGGATGAGAATTTATAGATATAAATTTGCATCATGCTTCTCAATAATTTCTACATTTTCAACCCCACAAATCGTATCTAAACTGCACTCCAATCAACCCTTGCAACTACATGTTACACAATCCACCTCCATTAAAGAACATATACAATGCACCTCCATTACCTCCATTACAACCCCTATTAAGTATCTAACTGTATTGACTACCCAAAAAATACAAAAGACGATAACAAAGTAACAAAAATGAAAAATAAAGAACATAATGATCAATTAACAAGATTCGTGAAGCGAAGGTAACCAAGTCCCCCTGATAGCCCTTCGCGAAAGAGTCGAAAAACTTTATTGGGGTATAAATTCGGGCGGTGGACACGATAACTTTAAAATATTACGGAAATGAAAAGCTTTCGCCGACGCGTGCAATGTTTGCCTCCTTTTCCGTGAAAGATAATGCAAGTACAGGCCGGATTTACGGGACGTTGTTTTGTAAGTGGACCTTTCTCGTACGAGCGAAAGATACCGTGAATTTAAAGCCCGTTAAGCTACTTTTTCTCACTACGCGGCCCGCTACGCGTAACGTGGCTACTTTTCTCATATTACACAGGGAATAGAGGAGGATTTAAGCACCTCGAAAGCGTGCCTGACATTTGATAACGAAGGATAAGACGGTGGCAAAGAAGCTTACACTGACCGTACACTCACCCCCTGGTACCACCACCCGGCATGTTACACTTATGTATGCGAACTGATTTCTACGCTGTCGGACGATAGTATGCATTCCCTACGCCGTCCACTCTTGAATTAACGTTATTTCTTCAGGGTAATTGCGGAGATTTTCCTGGGAAACGCTTCTTGTATCTTACCCAATGACACCCCTATTTCGCGCGTTATCGCTTATATTTTTAACTGAAATTATGGAGATTTCGCTGGCGGACATTTTGTACGTGTTCTGATAGCGCTCATTTCCATCCGGATGAGTGGGGTGGGTGGACCAAGGACCTTATATGCTCGCATCAGATGGAATCAAGGTTTCGGAGATTTGGGAATTTAGGAATAGGGGTATTTGGAATTCGGGAAAATTGGGGAATGGGAAATTCGGGAAATGGAAAACTTGGGAATTCGGAAATTTGAGAATTGGGACATTTGGGATTTGGAAAATTTGGGAATTGGGGCATTTGGAATTCGGGGAAATTGGAAATTGAGAAATTTAGGAACCGGAACAGTTGGGAATTCGGTAATTTGAGAATTGGGACATTTGGGATTTGGGAAATTTGGGAATTGGGGCATTTGGAATTCGGGGAAATTGGAAATTGAGAAATTTAGGAACCGGAAAAGTTGGGAATTCGGTAATTTGAGAATTGGGGCATTTGGGGTTTGGGAAATTTGGGAATTGGGGCATTTGGAATTCGGGGAAATTGGAAGTTGGGAAATTTGGGAATTCGGTAATTTGAAATTGGGGCATTTGGGATTTGGGAAATTTGGGAATTGGGGCATTTGGAATTTGGGAAAATTGGAAATTGAGAAATTTAGGAACCGGGAAACTTGGGAACTCGGTAATTTGAGAATTGGGACATTTGGGATTTGGGAAATTTGGGAATTAGGAAATTTGGGAATTGGGGCATTTGGAATTCGGGGAAATTGGAAGTTGGTAATGTGTGAATTTTAAAATTTCCAAATAACAATTCTATAACTGTAAAAATTTGGAAAATTACTAAATTGAGTTATCTACCACGTTCCTACTACCCCCTAGTCAGTCCATATTTTTGAAGACTATGCACCCTCATAATGTTACGAACGTTCTCCACCCGGCAACTAGTTCGAAAAGGATCGAAATACATCGGGCTGAAGGTAAGTCAAATTCACAGACGTTTTCTACCCTCTCACCCCACGCATCGATGGGGCAATATTTTCATAAGACACGAGGACAGGAATCGACGTTTCCGCCTCAACGATTTTCCGCATGCATGAATACGACCACCCTTCACCGGACGTGATTGGCTTCTGATAGAATTACGAAGGGTGGACACACAGGGTAGCTAGTTTCTTGTGTGCGAGTCGTGTGGCCTAAGTGTGTGTAGATATGCATAGGCAGGACCACAAACGACCCTCGCTTAAAACAAAGGACGTCGCTCGGCCGCATCTTCATATAGTCAGGATCATATTAAGTTTATTTTTTGCCCTTTCCCGCGGAAACGGGGGAATTGATGAGGTCCTTTCTAGGGGGATGAACAACGGGACAGGACAGAGAATTGTGCAACATTTTTGGATCCTTCAAGTATCAGACGAAATTATGATGTAACAAATTTTCTTAAAAAATAATTATTGACAAATTCGATCGTTGACAATCGTTGACAAGTCGACAAATTATCAAAACTGATAATTAATTATATAATTAGTTTGATAAAATTTTACCTTCATGATCCGACGGTGAAAAGAAACTTCGTTACATTATCACAGTCTGAGATGACAGAGAAGAGGGTTGTTTTCAGAAAATTGAACAAAGTATTAAATTAAATGAAATACAATTGAATGTTGAGAACGATCTTCTCAAAAATTTTTCTTTTTATCAATTTTGTAATCGTTACACGTCATATCCTCCTTGATTAATCGAATAGTTTTAATTATTTAAGCAGTCTAACAGTACAAATTTAATGCGATCGAACAATTGGAAGCAGAGGTGTTGAAGAAAATTACCAGCAACGCATATATCATGTCAATTTGGTAAGGTAGCAAGTGGGAAGGTTAAATTGGAAAATGAAACGATTATATTCTGAATAATTATAATTAGAGCGCGCCGAATTACATACGTCCGTTTTCACTGCGGTATTTAACGCGTTAATGAGCTTCATTCATAAACTTGCACATTTCAAACCTCCGCGCAATTCATTTTCTACATAGTTTGCAAAATACTTAGAATATCTGGTTACGGTTTACCGAACATAGTCAGAACAATTATTTATTCTATCTCAACAAATTAAATTCCGCATAATAAATTTATATTAATATCATTACTCGCTGACCTTCATTTCACACAAAATTTTTATTTTTCCCTACAAAATCTGATCTTATATTTGTTTGAAAGTAGTTCAATTTACATTTGACTGAAATTGTAACGATGAAAAGTTTATCAAATATTAATAAGTTTACAAACTGCAAACGGATTAAAATGTTCATTGAAATTTTGACATTTTTGCATAAATGTTTTATATTTACAATACGGTATATAGAATTGTTTGAAACGCACCGTAATTCAAATGATAAAGCAAAACCTTTCCATTCAAATGAATAAATAGAAAGTAAGTTTGGCCCACGTTTTCGGTGGTCATCGAACGCGTTCTGATTATTACAATCGATTGGAGAATCGCTGACGTGCGAGTGTGCGCGATTTAATTGAAATTAATATGGTCAATAATTAGCAATTACTTACGGGCCGTTTACTTCACACAGAATACCCTACGTACATCCTCAAGGTACCATTTATTTCAACCATTTCATCCCTTACAAAAATTCCTCTTATAATCTGCATTCCATGGAGGTTTGGAATTTTTTCAAATTCCTGAACTTTAGAACTTTAGGATTTTAGAATTCGGAAATTTTTGGAAGTTACGATTTTTTGAATTTAAGGATTTAATTTTGGGGGTTGAGGTTTTGAAGTCTTAGAAATTTTGGACTTTGGAAGTTTTAGTGAGATTGGAATTTTAAGATTTTGATAGTTTTGCAGTTTGTACTTTGGGAAGTTGTTATTTTGAGATTTTCGGACGACCAGAGATTTGGATTTGAAGAAATTAGGGAAAGATCAGAATTTTAGCAGGTTCTGAGACATCGGTGTTTTGCTAATTTGTTACTTTCACAAAGGATCACAAAGAGACTACTTACTTTATTACAATGTAAATTCAGTTACAAAGTAACTACTAGCTACTTTAGTGCAAAATAATTTAGTTACATTAGTTACAGCATTTTGTTACATTGTACTTAGGTTACCTAGATACCTAATACTTTGGAGCTTCTGAAGTTTGAACCTATAACTCCTTGAAAAGCAATACATTATAATCTAATGGCTCACGAATAATTGTAATTAGTTTTCACAAGTAAATCTCCCAGAGCGTCCCTAAGTTTTTCGAGACTTAATACCAGTACAAATCATCGAACACGACCGAATCGTCCAAACTGAATTTCGCGTTGGCTAAAGAAAATGTCCCATCGAGTGGGGAAAGTTACCGAAGAAGCACGATCAGCTTCAAGATCTTCGGTAACGGGCCGGAAATGGGAGGGCAAGGGTGCGAATAGGGGTGCCGAGATTGAAAGATTCGAATGACATTCATGCCAATTTCCTTTCGACGCAATTTCATAATTTTATTGGCAGTTTGGGATCCATCAGCATCCACCAATGAATCCCGTGGTTTGACTGACAACAACTTCGATCCTGATCGATCCTTCCTACTTGTCCCGCTGGAAGGAAGGTCCTTCGGAGGGTTTTCAACGAAATCTTCGTGTCGAAACGGTTCGAGGACGAGTGGTTTAGGTGATTCGATAGGATCGAAAGGGTGGGACGTAATTACGCGGTTTCGGAGGGAATGAATATTATGGAAGGCTCGCAGCGAATTTAATTTGAAAGTCCTTTGCCTCGATCGAATAGGAACTGTGGGATATATATATATTTTTTTCACAACACCGACAATTGACCGACCGAGTGGTAACACGAACGAATTTTGAATAGGATGAATGGGATATTATCGGCCGTGTTCCGGAGTTTATAATGCATTTTATCACGAATGGATTTTATCGAATTCGCGTCCGATCGATGATCATTATTTCTGAAATTCTTTCGACCAATGCATTATAATTAACCTTTTTTCATCGGCGAATTCTATTTTGCGATTTTTACGCGGTAGACGGCCTGGAAAAACTGATCAGAATTTGCTGATTCAAATTATACCGGTAATGAACCATTTATTTTTAGGTTCATTGTTATTATTTTTATACCCGACTCCGAACGGATGTGATATATCGTCATGTAGGATGTTTCAAAAGTTATAATTAATTATTAATTACTTGGTTTTATCGTAGTTGGGACTCGAGATTAAGGGTGAAACGGTGTCAATAAGCTTCGACGCTGATTGACGCGTTCAAGTTTTGAAATTCTAAAATTTTATTTAAATTTTAAATTTTATTGCCAATTTTGTTCGGCAGCCGAAATGGAAGAGCCATTTAAACATTTTTTACTCGAAATGAGCCAAATGATGAACGGCTATCGAAGATTGACTGCCCCTTGAAAAAAAGTACTCAATCTCAAATTCAGATCTGATGCATCGTTACAAAAGACAAAAAAAAAAATGCATACATCGTATCCATCAGCATAGATATTTTTCCTCGCTCGACACCCGTTTGAACGTCAAGCGATAATTTGTGGCTCGATTTTCCCAGATTTTCAAAATGCAAAGGATAGCGCAGGGCTGATTTACGAGGTAAACAAGAGAGCGAGGCGTCGATAAAAGATACCCCGTTTCATAACATTATTCCGACATCGATACTTACTCGTCGCTCAAAGCAACGAAAGACACGTTTCATAGCGGAGCAAAACGATTTCAATTACATCGCTCCGGTCCCTCAGCCTCGCTTCCTCTAATAGTCGAAGTTATCGAGACACTTTCACACGTGTCGCGGCGCACGACGTCCACCACCCTTCTAAGAGAGATCGACCCACCCTCTACTGGCGTACCATCCCCCGTGCACACACACACGAACGCAGGCTCGCTTGAATTTCAAACCGGACTGTACCTGCATGCCAACAGCGTCGGTCGCCTGAAAGTCAAGCACATCATTTTATCTCCATGATAAATACGCTACATTTTATGCGCATTATTTTGCGCCCCCACCAGAACCGTTGCGACCCAAACCCCGAGTCCACGGCAACTCACCCCGTCTTCCTCGCGTTCTCTCACCCCTTAAAACGACACATACGTGGAACGCAGTTGTATCTCACCATGCTCGTCGTTCGCAACCCGACGACCTCTCCCTTCATCCTTTGTGCCTCTCTGGTTCTCCACCTCTCGTGGCAGCCAGCAACCACCTCCTCCGCTTGCTCCTCCGCAACCCCTTCCTATCCTGCTCTCTCGCGCGCGTTCGTCCGTCCGGCCACCGCCACCCCGTACACAGCCCATCTTTTTTAATGTTAGGCAGTTATAGCCGGTGCGCAACGCGACCGTTCTCTGTTCCTCCGTCTCTTTTTCTCTATCCTTGGTACGTTCGTTCTGGCCAGCGTGTCTCTTTCGCGCTCCACTATCGCCCGTTCTCCGTCCGTTCCTCGGCCCGTTCGTATAGTCGCGTCTCTGTCGTTGGAGCGCGCGCGGGGGCAGCGGGGGTGGCGAAAAAAAAAAGAAGAGGACTTAGGTCAATTTTTATCACACAAACCGGCCGACCGAGCGGCACCCATAAAAAATGCCTCTTTACGTATGGCGATTGGTCCGCAACGGGGCTCCGGGGGTAATGCCGAACCGCGCGCTCTTTTTCTACCCCCGTCAACCCCTGTTCTACCGGTGTATCGGTATCCTCTTTCGCTCTCTGCCCGTTCGGCTCTCCTTTCTCGACCGTTTCGCCACCGGTTGTCTCTGTCGGACTCGCGCAACCCCTTGTCCCGTCGTCCCTCGTCGTTCGTTCGCTCTCTGTCGCTCTCGTTCTTTGCTTCCACGTTTTTTTTTTCGACGCGGGGAAAAAATGCGCGCCGCCCGTCGATTGGTCGAGGGGACAGATGACGTAGTGAGCGACGTGCCACCCCCCGGCACGTTTGGGGGTGGGGATGCACGCGAGACGATGGTGAGAGGGCGCGCGGTCGAGTGCGAGCTCCGCCACCGACCGGGGGTGCATATATCGAGGGGGTGCCGCTGTTGGATGCCGGGGGTGGGCCTCAGGTCGAATTGGATGGAAATATTATTACATCGGAGAAGCCTTCGCGAGACTTAACGTGCGCGTTCAACCGGCTGCCCCGTCTCTCTTGCGGACCTCGCGCAACCACCCTCCTCACCGGGGGTTGCTTCCAACCTGTGCCGGACACGCGACGGATGTTGCATGATTTTTCTTATCACTTTCTAGAATATCCTGATTTTTTCCTTTTAAGCTTCCTTTATATACATGTGCACTCAACTGGTTGAAATTTAAATTGCGCAATTTTACGAGTCCTTAGCTTCTTACTTTACATTCCCAGATAATTCTTTACATTTCTAATTCAGACGAATTAATACACATTTCAATTTACCGTTAGTCTCAAATCTTATTTATCACCCTGTTAACTATTTTTAATTTTAATTTTATTTTTGTCAGAAATTGTCATCTGTATCTGTATAGCTGAGACACCTGTATTAAGTCAACTTTAAAATAAATGTTACATGTTACATATTACTTGTGATTATTTTATTTTAAGGTTACGTAACTATGAATATAATCATATAAAAATAGTAATAATACTCTACATTTTGTATTAAGATATTTGAATCTTTCATTCACTCTCCAGAAGTCTGAATAGTATAACTTGACACACTTTAGCTCCAGAATCGAGATGTATAGTTAGACCTCCATATATTATTTATGAAATATGAAATACTTTCCAGATAAAGCATCTCACTATAACTCTCATCAATGATTGAGGAATTAGTAAGAAGTAAGAAGTCAATGATTGAAGGAGTTAGTATTGAACGTTATTAAAAATTCTGGGATTGTCGTGAGAGATAATATTGTTATATGCAGTAAATTTGTAATTACGTATTTATGAGGAATCAAACACTTTTTATGTGACGCGGTTTGTAAATTAAACAGATTCACTGTGTACGCGTCTCTCTTGGGATAAATTATAAAGAATTAAATTCCTGGTGTCTATTAAGGGTGATTCACGCGACACTGAATGTGTTAACGCTTCACGAACGATGGACGTTCAAAGAGAGCTCATTACCTCCGTACGAATAAAAATTATAAATGGAAACATAAATTCATAAGAAGGAAAGGAATGCTATTTAACTTTTAACCGATGCAATCATCATCAAAGTATGACAGGTCTGTCAAAAATGTCAAGAAACTTGCACTTCACTTATATTTTTTTAAGAAAGTAAAATTGTTTATTACTGTTAATTAGTATTCCATCAGTCAGATGTTAATTTACCTTGAAAATATATTACCCGTACAAAATGTGTCCCTAAAGGGTTAACAACCCTTAGCAAAGTATGTATTCATTTCGTCAGTGGTAGTCAACCTGTTACTGCCGATACATGGAAACAAAATAAATTTAGAAAAGATGTTTCGCAATGGGCTATTTTGTGCGTGGATATCGAGGGGTGGCGAGAAGTTAAAGAAAACCGTGAGTGAATCGGCGATTAAATCGCAACCCCCGTAAATAGAAGGGGGTGTTACGTTGATCGTCGAAGGATTGGCGAGTGTCGACACATTCGTACATCCGTCGTGTCCCCGTCGACGTCGGGGTATTTGTTTAGCGAGCACCTCGATATGACATGATCAGCGCATTAACCTCGCTCGCATTTTTTTCATCCGCACCGGTCCTCTTCTAGCTGGCGCCTGCCTGGGATGCGTTTTTATCGATTCGTAGACCCCTGCCCCGATGTGCCGTGTATCTGTATGTCCACCTCCACACACGGCCACGTACAAAGCATCGATAGAGAAGCATACAGATTGGACCGAGCGTCCCTCTTTTTCGAACGCAACCCTCCTGGCCGGGTAGAACATCGCGAAACTTCCGAAGCGGCCAATAATAAAACCGATATTTCCCTTCTTTCGTCTTTCTGATTCTGACACCTTTCTTATTGCACGATCTCGTCTTGCAACGTTTGCTGCAATTCTTAACATTTGGAGATTCTTGAAAACTTCTTGGAAATGTTTGGGGTGGTTGCAGGTTTCAGGGTGAAATAGTTTGTGCATACTTTCTGTTCGTGAAGATTTTTTGTTTTACAGATTTATTTATAATGGGAGACTTGCAGAAGTTAGTAGGTTTGTTAAGTTGCCATATCTGTTAGGGTATACGTATTCAATGGTATTTTTGCGTAGGTATTTTATTACGGAGATATTTTATTACCTCAAGTTTTTAGCGACTTCATGCACTTCATAAATTTACGTAAGAATTGCTACAACTTTGTGTAGAAGTTTGTTGTGTAATGATGGGGTGGTTTATTTGTAGGCAACCAGCATATCTTTTACCATTTTAAATTCTGAGATACGCAACTTCGTTGTTACTTATATATGTTTTCATTGTTCATTGTGAGTAATATGTTTATTAATCTTCTAGTCGTAATGATCACAACCTGCATAGTTCCTGAAAAGTGTCGAAAAATTAATGAAAATGTTGATCAAAAATTAAAGCAGAGGTTATGTCAGTTTTTTGCTTATGGATGCTTTAACGTGCTGCTATATTAACATTCATTTACATATTACTGCATGGAAATGTACATTTTTATTGATACTTATCCACTTATAAATAATTGTATTTTTAATGTTCGAAAACGTGCCCAAATGATCCAGGCATTACAAAAACATAGAAATTGATGTATTAAAAGCAAAACCGTTAGCAAGTTTGGCACAGGAAATAGTATAATTAAAAGACCACGTTGCACATGTTAAACAAAAACATGAATATTTTATAATTATTAACGAATTCATGGCCATTGACTTAGAAATATATTTTGCCTTCGTTTCCCTTCAAATCTGATTACACCTAACTAATCTCATAAGCCAGAAAGAAAAGGGCAGAGCCAAAAACGCGATCATGAGTAAAAATATCAATTTATTAATATTGAAAAACACGTGACACGTTGTTCAGCAAGACACAACCCAGATAATGTTTCGAGGCTAACTGATCCGTGGGTAACATTAATCTTGGCGGGTGACCAGAGGAGGATGGATCGTCCATCGTGTTTCAGACGCGTCGTCAATTTCGAAAATCCGATCCCTCGGACGTGGCCATTCTCCGTCGAATTTTTTAAAACCAATTTAAATTTACCACCGGGCTGTAAAAGGTGGATAATAAGTTTTATGGTCCGTGCCCATCGACCATCTGCGTATCGGTCATAGGTTGGTTACGCGTGATTCACCTGCGATACATTGTCGAACCACGACCGTACGGTGCAATGACCATGATGTCGTTACATCTCGTGAACCGTTGTTGTTGTTGCCGTCGGTATTCGTGGATTCTTCGTCGTCACGAATTGTTTCCCGTTTCTGGCCGTTGGCCTCGAATCGATGTGGCGTGCCAGGCATAAAATGGACGAAAAAAAAGAAAAGGAAAAAAAAAGAAGGAAAAGAAAAAAATAGACGGCACGAGGGTGGATGGGGGCAGTGTGCGTCGACGAACCGTTGTGGCTCGCTCGAAGTGGCGCGAAAAGATTGCGGGAGAGAAAAGGGCGGGAAGTCGGCCTGGAGCCGGGCTTTTATCGCTTACGGAAGTGCCAAACACCTGTGGAATAACGGGGCCGGCCAAGTACATCGTTGGCGAAGAAAAACGAAAGTATTTAGCACGCGAGAACCGCAAGATGGGATTTTATTGCTCGCTACCGCCAACGCCAACAACCACCGACATCGTCGAAATGCTCGCACGGAAAATATTTTACTGTTCCGCACTCCTCTCCACCCTTCTCTGCTATTCTGTTTCTCTACGCTTCCTGTTTCTACCCTGTCTTAGATAATAGGGTGCTTTCGTACAGGGTTTACGGCCCTGTTGATTTATCGACCATAGTATGGACTTTAGTTTAGTTCAAATTTACGGAATTGGCGCATGAAGTGGTTGCGTTTAGGTAATACGTATTCGAATTGTTTTAAGTCCACTTCTTTTTTAATGAGGGACAACTTTGTAATTTTGGAAAATGATGTTGGAAGATTGGGACTTTCGAATGTGGTCACTTGGAATGATCATAACTATGGGAGGAGTGAGGAATTTAGTAAATTGGGACTTTGGGACTTTAAGAGATTGGAACTTTAAAAGATTAGGACATTGGGACTCTGAAAGATTAATGCTATGAAAGACTGAGACTTCGAAGGATTGCAACATTGAGATTTAGAGACTTAAATAGATTAGAACTTAATAAAATTGGTCCTGAAGAGTTTAGGACTTGTAAATATGAGGACTCCATGAGAGTTGGACTTCGAAGTGTTCAAACCTCGAAACCTTGAATCTAAACATTAGCATTATGGAACTGTAGAACTGTACTTTGGCAGAAACCATTACTAACAAGTGATTCGTGTATTTCCCAAAAGTGAATATCTCCATAGTTTGGGAAATCCCGATACAGCAATAATTATCACACGTTGACCTTAATCCTTGCTCTCTTCACATCAGCAACCTTCAAAGAACAATCAGAAACAGTCATTCGAATCCCATCAACAGTACCAGCAGTCGTTACTATAATTATCAAGGAAGATGGTATAGCACGAGAACGATCATCCTCTTTCATGTGGGTGACATAAGCATAACAGCCGCGAAACCGGGGGGGTGCACAGGATCGGTTGTAAAGTCAAACGCGATACTTGGCTGACCGTTTCGCTTTGGGGCTTTCCCCTCACACTTTCGGGATCGGTCGTCGGTTGGTAACCATGGAAACTCAAGCTCATAATGATCTTCTACCAGCAGGCCAGAGTCCAGCACCCTTCTCACTTACCGACACACTCGAAAAGCGTCCGCAAAGCCCCTGTACACAGGCCAGTAGTCGTGACATCGACCGATCCTCGTGGCCAGGCTCATCTTATTACAATAAAGTTATCGCAAACTTCGTTCCGCACTACTACGTTGATCGTTGGCACGGGATTACCAAGGGATACGTGCTGTATATATGTATACGTACGTATAGGGGTCAGCTCGTAGGCTGCTCCATATATCGTTGGAAAGTATTAAGCGCGTTCACCGTGGAATATAGTTTGGACCGGCCTCGTTTGCTCGCCTCTTCTTCCTTCCTTCCGTTTCGCGGCGAATATTTAGCTGACGTTCGTTGCAGCGATTTTGCGGCCTGAATATTAGATGACGAAAACACCGGCACGTTGAAAATTGTACGATAGGAAGGGGCAGTTTTGTTTAACGCGGGTAAAATGAAACCGCGGGGCGATAGGGATCCTACGCTCGGTGTTAACGCGCCGCGTGAAATATCGTCCGGTCCCGCGTGCGGGGTGCTTGCGGACAGTTTCGTGTTATTGGCTTGTAACTGCTCCGATGTTTCTTTATTTTGTCCTTTTAAGTCTCGATACGAGCTTTTTTTCCTACGATTCCGCCATCATGTCTTTCTATGCCCTCTCAGTTAGATGCAACGAAGACATATCATCATAGACAAATCATATGCAGCGTAGGGTGAGACCTGATGTTCGAGTGACACTTTACGTGTGATCATATATTTTCCTTTGTCTTCTCAGTTAAATACACGAAGGCAGACATATGATCGCAATCAGTTTATCAAGAGAAAAGATGTTCGTGTGCATTTGGAACAAAATCTGATGCATTTGAGTTACATTTTTCTTTGGGATCCTCCTGCGATCATGCATTTCTGTTTTCTCAGCCAAATGCAAAGACATATGATCGCAACGAGATTACATGGAGGAAAGTCACTCGTACGATGTGTTTTGTTATATTATTATATAAGCCGCCGTTCATCTGATCAGCACGGTACCTGGTCAGCATCAGATCATCGAAATACTTGTGTTATTAATATTATATTAGTATTGTTTCTATACTATTAAACTTTGGATGATCATTGTGGATGGTCCTTATAAAACGTTGTTTTATACCGTTTATCCAAAGTGATCATTCGAAGTGGCCAGTGAATAGAATCAACGTTGTATACCTTCCATTTTGGATGATGATTGTGGATGACTCATTCACACTATGAGATATGAAAGCCGCAGTATTTATACCGATTCGTTGGTTGCATTCACTATTCGTTTTGAGATACTCTTACGCATTTTGTATCGCACTTTTAGCAGCATGCATGCACGTTGTAAAATATACGTTTATACTTGTCAATGAAGTTTACAGATGTTTAGAGATTAAAACAAATTGAGAGTTTGATCAGTTACAATTGTTCATAGTTTAAATATTCATAAGTGATAACTATGAAAGTAATGTACGTAAACTGCATGTGATGTGTTCTCGACTTTCATACTAAAAAACTATACTTGCAGATAATTATTGAGAATATAACTATTATTATCATTGATATTTTACCAGAATTAATAAATTACACAGAGCAATTCTTTCAAGTCACACAGACAAATTGTTAATCGGATAACAAAGTTCCTTTCCTTTTACAAACAGTGTATTATTCCAACATGCAATCTACAATGTTAATCTAAGATTATAAAGCGTATAGTTTTCGTGAAACGAACCGAGGAGCCGGTAGAGATTGAATTTTTTACAAAGGCGAGATGCAATGGTCCTTTTATCGCGTCGCCCGTTCCGTGTAAAAATGAAGCCAAGCGACATTTTTGAAGCGGAACGCGTCCGAATTAAGAGGTGCTGTAAGCGAGTTGTTTCCGTACAAGTTGCGAGGCGTTGCGTCGCGAAACGCCCGAGGACATCGTGGGCACAACGTGGATAGAGGGAACGTGGATGTGAGGGCAGAATAAAAAAAATAAAAATGGGGAAGAAATGAACCTTAACTCAATCTGTAGCGCTCTGCATGGGAAACACGAGCACCGCGGGCCGGTCTATCAATTTTTCAACAGCAATTCTCATTTCGGCGAAATTTTATGCCATAAAAAAATAGGAGCCCTCTCTGACTGTTTCCAGGTGAACGTTACACCGTGAAACGCGGTAATGCGAAACGCATTCATTTCGCGGTTTGCATTCGTAACGTCACCGCATGGTATTTTAATCAACGACTTTAGTAGAAAAATTACGTTGATCTCCGTACGACCGGGATGACTATTTAGATTCATGAATATCAAATGTATTTCTATCGGTGCTCAAAATTATTTGTACAATAATATGTTGCAATCTGTACACTTTGCTATCTGTCGACATCTTGGTAAAAATGATCACGTACAAGAGTAGTTTAGTAATTGAAAGATTCAAGAGATAATTGAAACGTTGCAGACTAAGCTAATAACGAAACCATGATTTGTTTTAGCAACGAATGAGTCTTACGGGTGAAAACCTCTTGTAGAAATTTGTGAATCTACATTGAAATATCGTACTAGAAATGAATTACAATAACATTTTACGTTAACCTTAGATTATCGCCCAAGATAAAAATTTTGTGTGAATTATTTCAATCCTCCTGATATCAGTTGTAACAATAAGTTTGCACACGATTACATTCAGTAAAATAAATGCACGCGTTCGTAATCTAGGATTAAGGGACTTTAGCTTCACCTGCACACGACAATTAATTTCGTAGCAGCAGGAAAATTAATTCCAGCATAATTGACGAAGGAAATTCACTTACTGTAACGAACCGTAACACTTGAAGCCTATCGTGACAGTGTTGAGCTGGAAAAACGTTCTACAGTCCGGGAAATGCAACATTCAAGTCGCGTTCTGTGCTCGTTAACGCTTCATTACGGGATGCAGGGGAAAAATACGGGCCGTCGGAAAAAAGCAACGATTCCTCTCGGTAATAATTGAACGAATTAATCGGGAACATTTAATTAGCGCAAACTGAAAGGGAGAAAAGTGGCACAACGGGGGTCTGATTGCCTCTGGCCGGATAAGAAGGTTTTTCATTTCATAAAACGGCAAGACATCGACGCGAGTGAATCGCGGGGTTGATTCAACGTCACGATCTCTACTAATTAAAATGATCTCCGCGCGATCTTTGCTGAATAATTTCATCGTCTTAATCACTGGACATTCATCGCATGAAAGAGGCTTGATTTTAAGTGCGCCCTCTAATAATTTCTAATAATGACAGCCTCGAATCGTGTCCCTGTCATTAGATCGTGCCAGGCACACGTCTACGAACGGTTATGCAAATTATCGGGGGCTAATTTAACCCCTCCTACCTTTTTCATCCTGCCTCCTACGCGATTATAAAGCCGCCTGCAATCGTCAACCTCTTGAAGGAAACTTTTTTATGACTGACACGTGTGAAATATCGTGATTTTAGTGAACAATAGCTTACTAATTATTAACTCCTATCGACTTAATAATACCAACTATTTGGAACCTGACATAATTCCTACCGGACTGCTTAAAATACAAGAAATGAAAAGAAGGTACTAACAAAAATTAATATAACGCATTAAGAAGTTAAAAATTATTTCCAAGACTCATTTGCCGAATAAAAATTTCTGATACATCAAATATTTAGCGAATTGCAATTATTCAAGAGAGTACGAAATTTTAATTCGCTTGCAGCCAGAAAGTGAACGGTGTGGAGTGAAACGAGAGACGGCACGTTCGATAATTCGACCCTTAAGATTCATATCAGAAGGAGGGTTGAAACATTCGAGCGGCGATCTAAACGCCTGTGCCTCCGGTATTTTCATCGCGTTGGACACTTTGGTTGAATTTTAGAAAAACACGCGTACGTCAGAACTTGTGTGCGTACTGCGGAGCGGGAATGAAAAATGGACTTTAAAATCGAATAGCTGCTGTCATATTATAAATTGAATTTCGGCTTCGCAGCGTGTACTGCTGGAATTTTTTTTTGTTCGTTGCTCCTTCCCACTGGTCACCAGCTTTCTCTTTTCCATCCTCCTCTTCGCCCCGATGAATTTAGCGTTTCTCTCTTCCCTTTTTTTTGGTTGTTGTTGTTTTTTTCCCTCGTTCGGACGTCGACCGAGGCCATATCGAATATTTTTGACGAATTGATAATGCATGCCCGGGAAAAGAACGACTTTCTCGGAGGCTGGCGAATGACACTGTTAAATGCCGCTGGTTTCGATTCAATCGCCGCCATGGATGAATGTATTGCGATTATTTTCGCGGAAATTTAGTAACACGCGATCGAAGGGCTGCTTTTGAGCTGCTCGCGTTCCAAAATATGGTGTGCGAAATGGTTTTTTCCATGAAAAATTTCGTGTCTCTGAAAGGTGAATAAATTCACTGCTCATTGTAGGCTATCATTATTAATTTAATACTTGGAAAATTATATAACTTGAATTACTGAAATTTAACATATTTTTCCAAGTTTCCTAAACTCTCAAAGTACAAAATTTCTGAGTTTTTAAGTTTCTACATTTCTACATTTCTGCATTTTTGTATTTCTACATTTCTACATTTCTACATTTCTAAATTCCCAAATTTCCAAATTCCCAAGTTCCTAAATCGTAGTAGTTTCTGGTTTGTTTATACATTGTCCATAAATAACTGCGCACAGCTGAGCAGTAAGTCGTGTCTGACCTACTACCATCCGTTTCTACTTACACGCTTTCACTTTGATCCGCTTAATTTTCTAAACACACACTAGTAACCGACCGCGTTTTCAAATTACATATCCACCCTGAAATCGTTCGAAACGACTCACTCGAAAGTTCGGTCAACTTCGTAAATTTCATGCAGCAAAATGACGGGCAACCTTGTTTCCCGTTGTTTCTTTTAACATACAGTAAACTTGTGATCAATTTAAAAACACTATGGTTATAATTTCTTAACGTGTAAATGACTGATGATATTTCCTCGTTCGCCGGATCAAGGCACCACCGTATAATCTTAGCATGTTTGCGATGCTAAATAAGGGGGCAATCATTTCAAGCTGCACTTTAGTCCGAACAGTATATATTAGTACACTGCACGCTCGGTATATTATATTAATTAAATTTCTGGCCGTGATAGTATCGGTCTGGATGAACGTTCCGCGGTGTATGCCATAACTGGAACGAATGGGACACCGATAGTAAGCAGCGAAATAATTACTTGAGGAACGTTGCATCTCCTAGATTAGTTATACTGCATCAACGTTGTACATTTAACGCTCGTATGTTTTGTAAAATTGAGGAGGTGAAATGGTAAACGATATACAACCAAGACGATATTTGCATCGAAATGATATTTACACGACTACGTCGCGATACTTGTAATTGATCATTGAATTATTGCTATATTCACCGTGCAATTACGTTTAAAACTATGTTCCTGAAATAAAGTAATCGTAGGAGAAGATTGAAGCTTCTTCAATTTATTGTAGGGACCAGAGAATTTGTAATAAATACAGAGGACTGTTTGTTCATTTTGTCATTTACATGCAAAATATCAAATTATTACAATATCAGACAAAAGAGTCGCCAAAAGAATTTGAAAATTTTCCTCGCTGGCAGGATATTTTTCCTAGAACTTTAATTTGCATGGAATAAAATAATCAAGAGTAGAAACCGACGCGAACGTGTGCAATAACAGAAGACACGTGCAGAACCCATAGTAAATTTACGAGCGCTGCAACGAAGCTCTTTCTCTGGCATATCGGAGAGGCCTGTTATCGAGCATCGTCCGGCCTGATTATGCTAAGCACCAAAATCGATAGCATTAGGACGCAGACGTTCCCTGCTCCCCTGTGGCAACGTGCTTCTCGTCGATTCGAACCCTTTCGGTTCGTGCAATCACGGCGACATAATCAGTATGCAAAGTCCAGAGTCCGGTCCAGCGTCAACGAACCCTCTGCTCAGCATCAAACGTAAAACGTTCTCCGACAAACTGCACGTACGAAGTTTGTTCAGAAAACTTCTGGCAAATATTTCTTCCTCTAACTTGCTAGTTACTCGCGCTTTTGCTCTTTGTTTTCTTCACAATGTCTTCTACATACTATTACACATATGTTACATATTACATTATTATGTATATTATTACATGTAACATGTTATATTATTATGTATACTACGTATTATTATACATGTACGTACCACGTATGTACGTCACATGTACGTAACACATTCAAGTATTATGTATGTTTTATATTATTATATGTATGGATCATATTACAGTAGCATGTTACATATTATAACATATGTGACATATTACATTCCTATGTGTGTTACGCATTATTATATGTATGTTATGACCAAATCAATTTTCTAACATGATTAATTTTGCATGTGGAGCTTCTTACTAAATCACATCGTGACATATGTTTGCGTGCAAACTTGAACCTTTCATCTGTAAATTCTGACACTTCCGTACTTATAGAAAGAGGAAGGAACGATTTCGTTGGACCAGGCGATAACCGATGTGCATAAATTGCGCTTCGATGTTCCATAAGGTGTAAACGCCTAGCATGTAATCCAAGAATATGTGAAATCGAGCCGGGAATAGATCATAATGGAATTTTAATAGTATTTTCGCCGTGTTTCGCGCCGTTGCAAATCGCTCCCACAGGAATTTCACGCCGTCTCGAGAAGTTCTGACGGAGAAAGTTTTGCGAGGGTTGCTTCATCGATAGATAGTATCAGAAGAAACGCTCAATTATTTCCTTACCCTCAGATAGGACTGTCTTCTTTTGAAACGCATATTCGTTGTAGGATTTGTGAATAAATGATATAGTTGAAGGATCTGTGATGATTGAAGTTGGGGATGATTATGAAGCTGGTGGATGAAATGTACGGTCAAAATTTTCGCGGTTCAAAGAAACTGAGAACGAATATGGAATAAATAATATATACTTCTGGATAAGATTCAGGAAGCCCGCTTCAAGCAGTTCTGTGAAGATCGGTATTTTAGGAAGAAAAAGTATTGGAACTTGAGTATAGCCTTTTCATTCTTATTTCAATCGTTTGCGCTAACTTTGGTATTTCTTATAATACCTGAGGGTACATCACACTTGAGAGTGTGGTGTTGCAAATTTTTAAGCGATTAATGATAAACGTAATTACGTAGCTAGTATATAATTAGTACATATTGGATATAAGTATTAATGTATTGAATATAACTATAAGCAGTATATGATTCATCTGAGAAAGGGTCGAAATTTTGATTACGTCATGAATGATTTGAAGCTATCTCCGCAAGTACCAATCGTCGAATTGGATGGAGAACGCAAACGACCATCGTCGACGATCCACCAACTGGAATAACATTTTGCTGGAACGTCGAGCGGCAGTTTCTCTGGTGGGCAATGCGTTTCCTGTCGTTACAGATCTTAACGTTCTAATCAAGCATCCTAATGTAGCCACAAATTATTACAAGCTCTCGTTGCGATCTCGACCAGTCGTTGAAGATCCCCGAGCAAGCCGGGCCAACAGAGGCCGTCGGTCGAGGGAGGGAACGGACACATTTGCATCCAAGTGGCGTCCGTTAGCAATCCTAGCCCAATAATCCCTGTTCCACGTCGTCTATCGGCAGACGCTATCGGCTAATGACAAAACTACAGGCTCCGACAGTAGCACATCGGGCAGCCGGTGGACATCGGTATCAAGTTGTTGCCGGTCCAGTTCAGTTGGACCCTCGCTCGCTGCCCGAATGATAATTTGCAACCGCTCTTCCTCCTCCTCTGTCCACCTCCGCGCTATCCTCACCTCTTGCCAGGGTCCCCCTTTTCCTCCTCCGACCATCGCAACACCCTCTCCCTCCCCTCTAGAACTCGTCCTGTCGCCCCGCTACGTTCGTGTCCACCCTTTGATTACGTCATACCCCTCGCATCCCCTGTCCCACAATCCTCTAATTATATTCACTCGCCGCTCCGACTCTCCGGCTCCAGGGGGTCCAATTCCGTTCACCTTTCATTACGAACTGGCTACGATTCCAACGATCGAACCAGCCACGTTTTCTATTCTATTCATCCTTTTTTCTCTGTTGACCACTTTCTTTATTTCTTTCCTTTCGTTCTATCTATCTGTCGGATCGTTCGCTCCCGTGCGAGCCGAGCCTGTTGTTCGTCTTCCTCCAGTGCACGGTATACACCCCACCGTCGTTTCCCTTCTATGCCTGGACTTCCTGGATCTCTGTTAGCGGTCGTGCATGTGCAGCCCGCGACTGGAATGGTACCTCGGAATTTCCGCGTGCGTGCTGCCGGATGCTCTTCCCTCCGAGATCAAGGGGTGGGATTAAGTTCCTCGATAATTCGGCCGCGAGGTCGGCTCGATTGACCCCGCAATCGAGGAACGGCCCTCGTTATGTCGTGTGGGATACTCACGGTTTCCGGCCGAATATATAGCTACTCTTTCGATCGATTCTATGGGAGATTTAACGCGATTGTTGTGGATTCGTCTCGCTTGTTATTTCGGTGATGCGCGGAGACAAGGGATATCACACTTGATAAATATTGTTACCGACTGGGCTTTGCTAAGAAACTTTGCAACTTTGGCTATTCACAGTTTTGGTAAGTTGGAGGTTGGGAAGTTTGGGATATGGGACTGATGGAATTTTGGAACTTTAGAATCTTCGGAACCGATCTTTGGGACTCCAAGACCTTGGAATCTTAGAACCTTGGAATTATATTTTGAAGATCTAGAATTTTGGAATCTTTGAATTTTAGAACTGCCTTCCTATCATCACAATTTCAGGACCTTGGAATTTTGAGAGTTTGAGACCTTGGAATAACTCAGAATCTTTGAAACTTTGAATCATTGAACTTGTAAACTGAAACTTCAGGACATTGGAATTTTGAGTGACTTTGAAACTTTGTAGTAATATTGCACTATCAGATATAATAAAAATACGAAAAGGAAATTCAAAATGAAGTTTCTATACCCTGTACCTACTGCGTCCGCTGAAAGTTACTAGAACGATCGATGAACAAAAATTCGTGTAATCGAGACCTTTAACCTTTAAACCTGAAAATAGCATGAAATTCAAATGTATGCCAATTTGGTGTCCGAGAATAGTTATATTGTTCTGGAACAAAATGCCGCGAGCAATAAGACATTGGTAAATTCAGCAACGAAATGTTGCATGTTCCTGAGTGCTTAGACATAGTAATATTCAAAAGAGTGGGCGTAGCCATAGCGGAGTTTCTTAACGTTGGCCCAGCTGGACGTGTTGATTAGAAACTAATGGGCCTTGAAATATAGAGATATTATACGCGACGCGGGTGGTTATTACTTCATAATTTCGGGAAAATTATTAAGGAAGGAAGTGGCTGTCTGCTCGTGTAAGAAAGCTTAGCTATGTTATCTCTGGAAGATTTAGGAGGATAGCGCGCCACGAATAAGCCGCTTTATGCATAAGAGCTTCGAACACACTAGACGTCTAGATGACCCAACGTTAAATTCTGCACCGAATGAATGTTTCATTATGAATTTACATAAGGGCCGTGCAGCTATTTCGGTAACGATATTATTGATTTCGCTTAGCCGCTATTCATTTCAATCTTACGTCATTTGGCAACCGACTTGGCCAACCTATTCGTTAAACGATTTACCGTTGACGACTGTATCAAGCTATTCGTGTCTTCGTTTAACAATCTTCAATTGTTTCAAAATTCCTCTCTCAAATTGCTCGAGCATTACTTCCGTTGCTTATGTAACCAATGTGATATACGTAAGTTTGCTTCAAATAGGCTTATGTAAACATTATTCATACATCGAAATAACTTATTCAGAACAATACATTGTTATCGCATGCCATAATCTAATCTTCTATATTTATAATTAAATTTTTAATATCTCTTCAAATAATGGATTTCGTATTCGATAAAATATTGTCAAAGTAAGACAAAATATTTTATTTTAAGAATAAGCAGTATAAAAGGAATAGCAACTTGATTAGAACACCTTGCTAAGATCATTGTATAAGATTGCATTCAGACTTATTTTTTGAAACAACCTAACATAATCATACCTCAGAAATCAGATAATAATAAAGCAATGTAGCATGTTTGAAGTAATATTTCAAACGCGTCGAAGTTTGTTTTCCAATCACGTAATAGAAAAATGAAAAATTTATAAACAACTCTTGTTTCATCTTTCCAAGCACAAAATGCTCAATATTTGTTATGAAACTGTAGGAATAAAGAATTTCATTTCGCATAGTGCGATCAATACGTTCGAAAAAAAAGCAAGTACGAATTTAAAATCTTTTTTTTAAAAGCAAACATATCACCAATTAGTTTGTACACCAATTTTTATTTTCGTGATATTATAAACAATATATTGAACACAATACAGACACATGTACACGGTACAAATATTAAAAAAAAAGAAGCAATCTGAACTCTTTCGAATATAAAATTTTATATATAGCAGCTGTTTTCTAAATTTTACACCATTCCTCTACACGTTTCTCGTTTGAAACATTTGTAACTTTAGGTGAAATATTATATGCGTCGAGCAGGTTTGTCCGCAGTTTCATTAATTAACCGAATCATAGAAGATATAGTTTCAATATCTTTGTATCTTTGAAGTTGTCGAACCTTTGTGAATAGAAAAGAAATCACAGTTGAAAGATATGCAAAGTACGTTGTTTGTGGATAGCCAATTAGAAAGAGACTCTTGCAAGGAAGCCGTTTCGTCAGAGACAAATAGCCGATAGTCGAAGCTCCGCCGAAGAGCCGCGTGAAACTCGTGAATTATCGTCGACGTAAAGTTCGAAGAATCTGCTGGCAATTTTGAGGGCGGGAAGTTTCTTCGGGCTCGAAACTATGCTCGAATTTTCTCATAATTTACACGCGTGCATCGGTGTGATCGTAACGATGTAATCCATTACGAGCCAACTCTCTTCCGAACACTCTACGATACCCTTTTTGTTTCCGCGAAAACGACGCGCTCGCGCACACACGCTCGCTCGAAACAAAACGAAAGAGAAAAAATTAAAAAACGCTCAACGACCACGTTATCGTTTAATGAGTATTTCAATCGAGCCGCATCGCATTCTCCCCGGCATGGCACCGGTATATAATTAAAACCCCGGTAAAATGCAATCAGACCACAGATACGGTGATATTTTCATAAAAAATATATCTGGTTTCAACGCGGATAGTCTGATAACGAGCGACGGAAACATCGTAATTTAATTAATAATTCAATTTCAACTGGAGGTCCTCTAATTAAAAAGATTGACACACGGTTAAATCGCCGTTACATGAGCTTGTTTCAGGCTATATATAGCGCAAACGCGTGCGAGCGGGTAAAAAAACCGCCTTTTCTAAATTGAAACAATGAGTTGCTCACGGTTCTTTGTATAAACAGTCGCCATCCATCGAACGGGGCGAACAGAAACGCGCGCGGCAAAGTAATTAGTCTCTTCGCGATCCGTTGGACCGCCTCTGAAAACTTCAACGTTTTCACGGATAAAATTTATCGCCCGGTGAAAGTAGCGGGTAGAAGAGGAGGGTTGACGATGCATCGTATCGGTGATCTCCCATCCTCCTCATCGGCCACCCAAAAATGATTTTCCACGATGGAACCTTGCGTTTCACGATAATGCGAGTGGAAACGATTATCCCGAAGCATGCGAGGATGCATTTTATATGGTTACCGCGACCGATATTCCTTATTTTTCGGTCAAACTAATATGGCGACGTAAAACTAACCGCGTAAACGTATGCGCGATTAACGCATCGATTGCTACTGCGATAATGGACGTACATTTTATTCCATTTTATTAAATACTTTTAAATTAAATTCGTATTTCATTGGATTAAACTATTTCATTCAGTACTCTGTTAAATCTGTATGTCGTCAAGAATTTTTAAGTTAAATCATTTGAACCTAGAGATGGATCAGAGTTTGATAAAACTGATATTTGAAAAACAAGTATTAACATATATTATTTGTCTACATGATACTCGAGATAACCATTAGTTTATTTGAAAAGACAAATCCCTTTTCCTTAGATTGTTTCATTATTTGAATTTCAAATGAAATAAGCTTTCATTCCATGTTCGATTTCATGAAATATTTGTTCAAATAACCTCATTTACTCTATGATGTACAGCATGCTGGTACTGACTTTAAAATTGATATTATCACTGCTTAACTTACATACAAAATATTAGTGTCATAGTAATACTAACGCGATGAAATTGATTATAAAGTAATGTCTGACGGTCATCTAGCGTCATGCTGCCCATCTTGTGGCAAGAAGCAGCGCCATCTTGTTCTAACGAGCAACCGCAAAAGGAATGATATATCACGAACTTTCAGACTATGAGTATATAACTTGTAAGAAGTTTTTCGTATTGTCTAAGGTAATTCAGTCATCTTGGATAATAAAGAATACTTAAATTTATAGCAGTTGAATTATTCGAATATCGAAGTGAAAGCGTGAGTCTTAATGAATATTGAAATATCCGTGAACACGTTTCATCGGTCATTGACACGCGGTTCAAGGCGTATAATCAAAGCGTTGAAATTATTACGCCACACTGGAAATACCGCAAGTGTCCAGACGCCCAAGGAGCGAGGATGGTCCGAATTCAATGACAGCAACCGTGGACAACAAGCTTCTCCTTGGCTCCTTCAGTGAGAATCCGAAGGAACTCGAGGCAGCCAGTTACCCACCCCCGTTTCCCCCTCTCATGGTGGAACTCCATTATTACTCGCCAATTAGCCATGATTAAAATATTTCGGTATCTCGCGTGCATTCGGAATATTAATATAACCGTGGTCCCGGCAGGGGAAACGGCGACGATTATATGGAAATGCAAAAGGGAACCGATCGCAGAAGCAAGGAAGACCTTTCTTCGTTGATTAAATAATCCTGGCGAGACCAGCACCCAATAATGACTTATTTATTACGCCAATCGTGCTTTCGCCTATTAGCCTTGCATCGATGTTGGTCAAATATCCCGTTTCGTAAATTCCATGAAAATTACCTGTAACGATTATTGTTAATTTAGAAGCTTTAGGGGTTCCACAAAATGTCTCCATATTCGCGTCTTAGAAAATTCTTACAAAATTCTTTATTCTTTACTTGTGCGTGATAAATAATGTTCAACGCTTAATATCGTGGTCAAATAATACGATGATAGGATAGTAAAATAGTACAAGTATAAAGCAATGAAATAATATAATACTCGTATAAGAATAATTTTTCTGAAACAATGTCGTACTCTTCGTTTAAATGTACAGATAATAAAAATGTCGAACAATAATATTAAATCGTCAATATTCAGTAGGAAAAAGCACAACAGAACTAGAAGGCAGATTTGGAAACGAAAAGCAAAGAAAACAAGATAACGTAACTCGGGACACGGTTGGGCTCAAAATATTTCATGCAAAAGTATCCCGTTACCAGGAGAAGCGAGGTCGTTTCAATCCTTGTAATGGAGGTCCAGTGGTCGAATTTAATTCGAATACGGTATAGCAGGCTAGGGTGACGGTCTGGCCAAGAACAGAACCAGAAGAGGGTTGCTAAATATTCAGGCATTACGGCTCTGCATAAATTCATTTCATTATAGCGCCACCAAACATTGCTTTTGATGCTTTCCGCTCTTCTCCCCCCAGCGTGCAACTAAGCCACCCCCGCACACGCTTCGGCCCTCGTAGTATCGCTCGCAACCGCCCGCGGCGCTCTCTGCGCTTGCATTCCGCTTTCTCACCCCCTTACCGTCTCACTCCATTCTTCTCGATCGCACCCCTTTCTCGCCGTAAGTACCGTCAGCTCCATTCGACGTCCGTTCCGTTGAACGATTCCGGACGAACTGGCGCGAGAGATCGAAAATAATTTCGTCGATATCGCATTCATTTCGTATCCCTACTGGATTTTTCCAACCCCTTCGTCTACCTATTCTGCTCGTTCCGCCAAGATTATCTTTGCTGGCCCATTCGAGGCGATCTGCATGGGCCAGTTTTCAATGCATCGATTATCGATACATTTTGAAGCAATTTAACTATCTTTCTTCACACTCTTACAGAAGACTGATGAAAGATGCGTTCACTCTTTTGTTAGGTCGCTGTGAAATTATTATGGAATGTAGTAGTGCGAAATAAACAGTAAAGTTGCGGTAACGTGGCTGATCGATAAAATCGTTGATCCGTTGTCGCGTAGATAATCACGATCATAATCTATGAGGAAGGAAGAATTGGGAAATGGAAGATTTCCGATAAAGCTTTGGGGAAATATTTAAAAAGGGCGGAATCGCGTCAAGGGCAATATATCGGGACGCTGCGACCGCTTTGGTTATAGTGACTAAATTACGGTCCACTCTCTCCTCTTTTATTTTTTTTTTCTTTTTCGTTCGCAGCCATCGACAGGCGTGCAGGCGCCATTATTCTGCTCGTAGAGACGTTCGATCTGGGCTCATCGAACTCACGATACGTCAGTGGCACGCAGAGAAAACGCGGGGCACCGTTGAACGTGGTGTGGCAAAGCGGCAGGCTGGCCTCTCTCATGCATATGGAGCGTTTCATTATATTAAACCCTTTCAATGTATAATTTACTTTTGCGTGAGTCATTTGAGATCCGGCCTGTGCGCCGCCCGCCATAGGAGGACACACATAGGGCTCTGTAACATCGGCCAGCCGAAGATAGCGTCGGACAGAACCGATAGAACGCTCGGTATACATTATCCTCGCGTGCGATTTTCACGGAAGTTTTGCCTTCCTTCACACCTTTATTGCGACAAGGCTTTTTTGCATACTAGTTGGCAAGGCCGCGTGAAAACGCACCCGCACACACGGCTCGTACACACGTTTCTTTTCTCACGGAAAAAAACGATCGAACGGGCCGCGCGCCGCTTGGATATGTATATACGTTTTTTCATCATTCTTTTTCCTATCGTTTTTCATTATCGTTCAACGCATCATTTTATACATATGAGATTGACAGTGATTGGAAAACGATTGATACGCTGTTGTTACGATCAGCTAAGTGAATTCGTATTCGGAAACAGTTACGCAATAATTTTTACGCAATTCGGAGGGGTTGGATATTTTAATCTTTAAACAAGCAGGTGTTCTCATAATTTTATCAATATTACAGGAGACAGAAATATGTTCTCAAGCTTTGTATCACGACAGAGATAAGATTAAAACATTGGTACACACAATTTGGACAGGTACTTTGAAAATTGTATTACAAAGTACGTAACTTTCAATGCACGCCTTTAAATGCAATTACTTCCATTCTGGAACAGTTAATCTTCGTGAAATTTCATTAACGTTTAAACGTCATTATAATTCGAGTTCAGTAAAATTTGTAAAAAGGTTTCATAATAAAGTGTGAGCATTTGTAATACAAGCAAATTAAACGTAAAAATCGAGGAGTATTAATATTTCATCTCGTAAGCCGTTCAATCTGGCCTCTTCTCGGGTTCGATTATGAGTCTAATTAACGGCAGGTTTCGTTCATTATGCAAATGAACGTGGCAACGCATGAGCGGCCGCGTAATTCTCAGCACGGTCCCACTTAAAACGTAATATAACAAAGTGAAGCGCAATTAGCGAGGACGCAAAGGTATTGTTAATTAGCGCCTCGACTTCTGGCTCCTTTATTATTTAACCGCTGGGATCCAGTTACCTCGCCGGCCACAAAGGAACAAATAAAAGGACCTTGTCTATTTTATCCGCGGTCCACGCGCAAACGCCACCAGGCTCGAGGAACAAACAATATCTCCTATTTCTATTGTAATTACGTTTTAAAACGAAATGAAATTCTCATGGACCACGAATTCCGTTGCTCTGTCCACTCGTGCGATCTACGAACGCTTTGCGTCAAATTTCAACTCGACATAAAATGTTTCAGATGAATGTGAAAGATCAAAGTTTCATCAGTTTTCGTTTATCGAACATGTAAAGGGGAACTTGGAATAAGAGACCAAAGAAGATTTGGCCGAGATTTCAGTAGAAAACCGCGTTTCTGCGACGCTAATTTGCACGACACTCGACAGATTTTCCGCGGACACAACGGGTCCACTGTATCAACAGGGGTGCACGAAATTATTGAAATATGCATGAGACGAACGGTGAAAACCGCGGGATTAAATTCGCCAAGAATTAAAGCGAAATATTACGTGCAATCATATTTTCAGGATACGGCGTTTTTTTGTTTCATTATTTCGTACAAAGTGCTTCAAAACACTCGCATACGCGAACACTTCAGATAACTTTTAATCTGATAATCTATAAATTCTTTAACATTTCAAGAATATTTAATCATCTAAGCATTACAAAATATTCTAATGTGGAAATTTTTAAATCTGTATAATTCTGAATAATTCTTTCAAAGATTCTCTTTGAAAAAGAGAAATTTTTTACATTTTTATATATCATGTTTGTTTTAAATAACCTGGAAACCTACATTTGCATCAGGTGCAATCTTTCTGAAACACTCTGCGCACGTATTACTCATTACAATAGCCACGAGATAATTTGAACGTTCTCCATGGACAGCGAATAAATTCGATCATTGTCTCGCGTGACAAGAAAAGTACGAGGTTACTTCACCTTTTCCTTTTTTACGCGATGTTATCGTAGCTTTGCGGGAACGTTTGTTACCGAATAAAGTCGCGGTTCGACGGGTGAAAGTTACATTAATTTTCAGGATGCTCCGCGGACGTTAAAAAATATGCAAACCACCCTTTTTACCCGTCAGAGCACGGGAGCCGTATTTCGGTTCCTCTCTGAGCAGCGTTGGGGTCCGCTGGGTGAATCGGACATTCACAGTAACACAATTAGACCAACAATCGATAGGAGCTTCTAGTGATGAATATGAACCTGTTCTTGCACTTTCGTACCATCACGAATCCGTTCGAAACTGAATAAATTCTTCAAACCAAAAATCTTGCGCTGTTCAAACATTGGGATTAAAACATCCAACTTTTTGGTTATAAATTTGTTGATTTACAATATGGTGTAATTATATCATAGAGGGTATTTAATTATTTGTCGAAGTAAATGTACCGAAAATTTCCAACGTGGTATGATTTACCTAATCGGTAGCATTCTTATTCAAAGAGACCGTGGAACGTTAAATGAAATATCACTTGTGGCGGGTTTTCTCGTCGTTCCGCGGCGCACAATAAGGAAAAAGGGGCGAAAAAATGCAGCCGAGGTCTTTATGAATCAAAAGAATAGAAATTAATTAATGCGGCATAAGCTTAATCCGGAGGGACGTTCTCTCTGTTCGAGCTCGGGAACCGTTTGAACTTTTCGCTAGGAGCCAGCCTCTGACCACCCACACCATCGCCTTCCCCTTGTCCAGTATAGGATTTCATCCCCCATCCTCCGCGTTCCCACACCCTCTCATCCCTCGTTTCTGCCATCCCCTATCTCATTTGGCCTCATTGTGCCTTAGCGTCCATTGTTTTTTAAATTACGAACCCCACTTCTGTCAAGCAAAATTCGATTTCATTTTTTGCCAGGTACTGTCACTTGCCTGAAACGCTTCTCGCGATCCATTCTCTTTCCGAGCGTGGTCCGTTAAGTTGTCTTTGCCGGATTAGCGATGGAGAAAACGTACGAGGGAATGATAATGGGCATGATCGTTGGGAAACGAGCCGGTCGAACTATCAAGCGACGTTAATGGGTAATTTGCACGACACCCCGGCCGCGGCTACACTGTCATTGTTTGTGCAAAAACGGAATTACTCCGGCATACCATAGAAAGGGAAATATTGCGTCGAATTTCGTGATGGAGGTAAACGTTAAATTGACGATTGCACGCCTGTATCGCGGCGGTCTTGATATATGATTATACAATATTTCCCAGCGAGCCGCAACGCGTTTCGGACACTCCATGCCCGAGTTAATTTATCGCTATATTGTTGATTCTGGTTGCACGATGATTTTTAAGAAAAATGAAGTGTGTTTTATTGGTTATTAAATGCAATTTTAATTTGATTATTTTTCTGATGTAACTCGATTGTAGACGCGTAGTTGCTCCACCATTTTCTGGAACTACTCGGGTCAAGATGTCATGTGACAAGATGGCGTCGTCAATGAGCGACAACGCTCTTTTATTTCACTTATTGTCAGATTCACTTCAGCAGCGACTTTTCTTGTTAGTGGACGCTCTCAGAGTGATGTGTGTTTAAATACATTAATTATATAGTTGCTAGTAAATGTATGCTCGCAAGAATTTTATTTGGAAACAATGTTAACTTTTACTTATGGAGGCATATCGATCATTTCAATTGTAACTTGCTACCTTAATAAAGATATGTCCATATCGTTAATATTATTAATTAATAATATATAATATAATTTCAGTTAGAATTTTCGCAATCGGGAGTTGTTGGATATAATGACGTTTAAATTAATTTTATTCGTTTGAACAGTGTAGCTGCAAATAATTAGCTCTAACGGATACGCCTGCCAAAGAAGTCGTAAGATAAAGGATTAACGAGAAAAAAAGTTTGATCCTCAGACTTAGCAGTTCATCTTGAAAATATTTTATATACACGCTTCGTAGTAATCTGAAGAGTACAGGTGCATTTTTCGTAACGAAAGGGTTAAAATAACCCTGAAGATGCATAGGAGCAACGTCGCCTAAAATCCGAAAAGAAACAACTGCATTCTCCATCCACAAGTGTCTCCTTAATCCCCCGGAAACTTTATAAACACGATGAATGTGCAACAGAATCCACGTGGCAGGATAATTAGCGAGATTCACGGTCAGCCCCAACCATCCCGCGGCAACGGTATCACCGGGATGATTTTCCGCGCGGTGCGTTCGATGATTTCCCCTCCCGGTCAGCGCGCTTGTTTGTATCGCGCGGCCAGCCACAAAGCCGCATTCTTTCGAGAATGCACGGTACTCGACCTTCCCATCGATAGCTGTCATCGATAACACGGTGCATGACACTTTCACGCGCGCGCGACCCATTTGCCGGCATAAATCATTGGAAACGAAAACATATCCCCGCGGCCACGCAAATTTGCCAACACCCGACCGCAGGTGAGAGGAACGAGGAGAGACAGAGAGAGAAAGAGAGAGCCCTCTCGACGAGAGAGGCAGCGATCAGTGGAGAGCACGAGAGAGACGGGGAGTGACCGGTGAGAGCGCGTAAACAAACGCGAAATCATGACACGGCCGCGGCCTACGGGCCTCTTCGCATGTGTGCGACAGTGTCGCGGACACCGATGGACGCTGGTATTGGCGGAGGGCACGAGCGAGAGGCCAAACGGTAACAGAGGCCGGGAGTTAGCGAACAAGCTCGATGGAACGTTGGTCCGAGCGAGAACGTCGAGCAGAAGCGAGGTGTTCTAGCGTGGATGACTCGTCATTGCCGTGGGGCGCGCGTGCCACCCACACTCTGGCATCGTTCATCTCGTGTGTACACGGCCGGTGCACGAGTGTGAGGACGCGAGCCGGTAGCACCACGATGCACTGCCCGTTCCCGAGCTGATCCCTGTATGGCGCGGTACACACGTGCAACGGCCACCCATACAACCGAGTGGCGCCGCTCTCCGGCAGTCATCGCCCACACCAGCACCACTCAATTACTCGCGGCACGCTGTGGAATCATTTACCCAATCATTTAGTTACATCAACGCAACGCAACGCGACTGCCCGCTACACGGTCAGTTTCGCGGGCTTGCCGGCTGTTTCGAGCGCGAGCGGGCCGAGGGGCACGGGGAGCCAGCTGACCAGAGAAACGCCGAGGAGAGACAGAGAGAGGGCTTGGGACAGGTCGGCACGCGGATGCTATTGTGTTTCGCCACGCGGGACCCCCCGGTCTCTGTGTATCGTTACCCTGTTGATTTCGCGTTATATCGTTATGATGACGATATAATAGCTCCGCTGATGCTCGTCGGCTAGATTCACTTTGACGCGGCGCATCGACGCGTACGAACGCCTGCACCGCGTTCACGTGTCATCGACGCCGGACTTTTCGGTATCATCGAAAGTGGACCCATTTAAGATTTCCTCCTTCCTGTCCTGCACCTTCAACTGCATCTATCTCTTCGGGAATAAACTCCGTATATCCCATATACTGATTCTACAGGTCTTTGTAGCTGAAATTAGATCCATATTTCGTTTATGAACGTGTCCATATTGCGTTCACATCTAGTTTAGAACTGGGCTCAGGTTGGATCCGCATTTTGTTCATAAACAATTAAAACCTTCAGATTCCTAATATAAAGAATCATGGTAATAAGTACTGTTGGTAGCACGGGAGATTAGGTAGCTACCTATGACTATGGAGATCCTAAGGTTGGTTCTTCAAGATCTCCATTTTTCATGGATTTCTTCTATATGGATTTCATACCATTACTGAAATACTATCAGCAAATATAAATATTATCATACAAGAAGGTAGTGCCTATTTGACCCAGATGATGAAAATATTAATATTCTAAGATTGGAACAATACAATAGTCTTTTCACATCATTCAAATCCATTGGAAAGAAAAAGTGGAAAGTATCCGCCGTCGCTGAGGAATGAATCCATTGGAGGATTCTGATGAATTGAACCTTCAATTTGATATTCATTTTAAATTTAATTAAAATTCATTCTCTTCCTTGCACAAGTGTAACAGCAGAACTAGAAATACAAATTCTTTAGCAAAATTTACTTAATTCATTTATCTATGTGGGTCAGCACATGAAGGAGTTGAGGGTTGTTTTTCGCACCTCCTTATAGTTAACTAACATTCGATATCATTTACCTTAATGTTCATATTTTCGAAGAAGTCCTTATTTAGGATTATTGGCAGCTTCCAACGTTCTTAATGAATTATCTATGTTGACAGCGAATAAATAAATAAAGTTTGAAAAGACGTGTTAGACATATGAACTGAATTATTTAAGAATATTAAATCTTTGAAGTGTTGTGATAAGAAAAATACATCACATTTTAACTGAATATACAAATGAGTGACGTTCTCATCAGATATTTAATGTTTTCTGTGCTGTTAGTTCTTAAATTATTTTATGATAAAATAACCTCAATATACTAGATGAAAAACCGTATTCAAAAATCATCTGCGTCCCAAGTAGTCTGTCTCATATGAAGTTCAGAGTGTACTATTATAATTCAGAGAACAATATATACATATTGTATACAGGGTGTTCCATTTAAGTTGAACATCCAAATGGTTGTCACTGCTATGAAACACATATACAACAATATTTCAGTTACATAACAAATTCCATTGTTTTATCCGGAAGTCAAAATATTCAATAAAACAACACCGTTTTCACAAATACATAAAAGTCGTTGCTATTGGATCACATTTGACTCTGTATTCGCCGTGCGTGGGTGACCAACAACCCTTCAGTCGACGTTTGAGTAAATCGAATGTAAGAAGATATTTTCCGGAATTTTCGATGATCGAGGGTATCATTAAACGCGAGGAGGATTAAATCACGGCGGACAAGAAGGTAAAGTAAAACCGTGACATGCTGGAACGACGAAGTGTAGCATCAGCGGTTGTTCCATCACGCGGGGCCAATCGTAGCAAACTTCCATTCCCCGGCAAGTCCGGATACATCCTCGAAAAGAGGAAAAAAATCCATCGACGTGGGTGGGGCCGGACGGGTGGTATATTGCAGATCAATACAATTGCACGTTAGTGCTAATAAATAATAGGCGGTGGGAGCAGAAAAAAGCGCGCAATGCAGCAACGAACGCAACACACAAATAATACGCAATACATCAACCACGCCGGTAGGTAGGTACGTACGTACCTTCTCTCGCTCCCACCCGGCATTTTATCTCTCACTTCCGCCACCACCTACGCCAGTCCCCTTTTTTTCTGCCCCGCACCTATAACCGTGCAAGCACCACCCCCGGGGCACCGCCATTTCCGGACAAATAAACTCTAGTCGACGTAATTTTTACGCTGGCCGCCAAACGCGACGAAAAGCGAGCGTTGCCGAGCGTTGGTTCGATGAAACAACGAGAAATCGCACCCTTTCTTGAACGCCCTTCCACAGATTCTACCCCTGCTCATCCGCTCTGCCACATCGCTCTTACCGAATGTAAGTTTTTTGTACCGATTCAACATTCTTTTTGTCATGCGTGATTTATTTGCAGAATAAGTGCAAGGTTTAAATAAAGAAATATGAGCTATATGTTCGCTGACATATTGGTTATCGGTAACCCTCTGTAACACAGATTTTTAATTCTCTTATTTTTGCACTTGCAAATCGGGATAGGCAACACGTTGGCTGTCACAGTAGACGTTGACGTATATGGTCAGACACGCTAATGTAGGCATTACAGCGTTTGGAACATTTGTTTATCTCTGCAATAATTAATTTAACTAAACTTGCAGTACTGGTCAGGGTAGACTGGTACTAACCTAATCAGTTTTTTAATGAAATAAGTGTAACCTAAGAATTTTCTCATGAATTTAAAATTTCTTTTTGTAACAAATAAAAAATGAAACGTAATTGTAAAATTGTATTGCATAGTACCCTGTATAATTATACAAATAATATTTTCAGAAAAAGAAAATGCTGCTTCTTGTCCCCGCATTTTTGGAACGACGTCGCTGTCCTTGTCGCTCTCGTACAAAGCAATCGAGGAGAAAGAAGGATGGACGGAGTTCCTCATTTTCGCCGCAAGAGGACCTCAAAGTCAACTCGGACTTGGCTCGTCACTCTACTAACCTCTTACCACGTTTGGTTATTTAAAAGAATGTTACTTTCTACAAATAAAGGATGTAAACTTCTTATGATATTCTGTAAAGTCACATACAACGTATTCATATCAAAATGTAGTACATAATGTTACAAACATATGGCGCCTACATACACGACATTACATATTTGGTAAAATTGTATCAAATGTTATTAATTAAACTAATAAACGTGGAGTCAATCATTTAAACGTGTTCCACCGTTAAATAAAATAAAAAAATAAATTCGCTCGTCTAGCGAATGCATAGTTACGCTTTTAACCTAAACCAGCAACCGCGTTATCGAGTAAGGATAACAGCTTCTAAAACTGAAAAAAAGAGAATCGATTTTTGACTGGCCAGCCCCCTTAATTAAGTGTGATTAATGTTACGCGACGGAGTGAGCGAGCGCGATGCGGTGCAGCGGAAAGGCGTGCGACGCGGCGCTGGCTGTCGAACATTAGTTAATTTTGAAAAATTGCGCTAAACACGCTCCTGGTGAATTGGCTTCTGGGGGGCTTTGGCAGGCCAATCGGGAGGAGACATGCACGTAGGTACCCTCTCTCCACCTTTTCACCCCCGGTGCAAACGCGAGCAGAGCAGAGCAGGGGCTGGTAAACCCCTTTCGCGCCCCTAAAAAGCGTTTCCCCCGCGTCCAATCCCCCCCGACTCTTCAGCCTGCAACGACCCCAACCCACCCACGCACACGTTAATGCCTGAAAAATGTACGGCAATTTTTTATTTTTTAATACGCTCCTTGTCGCTCTTTGTCGCCGCTCTTTGTCCCACCCGCGGATCCGGGCTCTCGTTCTCTTCCGGCCGAGCTACGCGCGTGATGTAGCGCCTCGTTCGGGTTCGGCTTGGTCGGTCTCGGCCTCGGCTTTTTTCGCTCTATCGATAATTTGTTTGGATAATTTCCAATGCTATTGATCTAGATGTACATCCTGCAGGATGTATACAATGCGTATATAGGCGTCGCGCACAAAGCACGCGGACAGAGGAGGAGCGAGAGGAATAAACAGAATGAGGGAGGTAAAAAAAAGAAGGGAGGACGCGAGAGCAGCGGAGCAGGAGGAAAATGGCAGAAGAGGGTGTTCAGCCTGATCGTGAGTTACTGACGTTTTAGTATTTATCCATCTACGAGCTCGTTTTCCGCGTATCCGCTTAGTCGGTGGAGAGACCGTACATTCGTACACGTACACAGACCATCCACGGGTACACGTACGGACGTTCTCGCACCGTCGACGACGTAATATTTCGTTAGTCCGTAGGGCCACGGGCGCACGCGAAACAGCAGGAGGAAAGGGAGGCGGGCAACACTTTGATGAATCGCCCTCGTCGCCGATACCGCAGATCGACAGATACGATGGCGGGTAGTGTCGTTGCACGGATTTCCGGTGACAGGCGACGAGAAAAAAGGAAGTCGATGGGACGACAGGTGCGCCGATCGCGGCTTCAAGAACTGGATGACCCTGTCACCGAGAGCCGTGTTCGTTCGGCCACTTATGCGACAGGGTGAGAAAAAGGCCATCCGATGGCCAATTTGTTGGAGCATCTTTCGGCACGCGTACGAGCTCGACGACGGGGCACCCAGAGTTATTGCCCCAGTCTCATGGACCTCTTTTCCTTGGATCGGCTCACTTTCATCCCCCAACGCATTACATTACAGAAAAAATTATAATATTATCATCACAATGCTCTCCAAACTTTTATGCCAAGAACCACTTTCTATATTATTGTGCTAGACATAGGTGTATTGCAGGAATAAAATTTCAAACGATGATTTTGAATTTAATGAAATTAAAAAGGATTTTGACTTTAATGAAATTGAAATGGATTTTGATTTTAATATAATTGAAATGGATTTTGATTTTAATAAAATTGAAGTGGATTTTGATTCCGGTAAAATTGAAATGGATTTTGAGTTTAATAAAATTAAAACGGATTTTGATTTTAATAAAACTAAAATGGGTTTTTATTTTAATAAAATTTTTCGAATGCTACAAGAAGCAATAATTTGTCTATAAATTGAAAAATTAGAATAAAAATTTGAAAGTACTATTTGATGATGATTCTCCTTTAACCCTAATGATTATCGCGATTTATAATGCCCACTGTTCAGTATTCTAACTTCAATTACTACCCTTTGATTCCACTCTGATATCCCGTTAACTCTTCACGCAATCACACGAACATACACATACACGTAAACCAACGTACGCACGCACTCGTCATTCAAAAATTCCACATCGATTCTCTGTGTCATTGGCATCGTCACTCTCACACCTATTCAATCGACCTATAACTCGCCGCAAACACTGTACATCAACACCTACAAATTTTAAATATTCGACAAGGAACATCGCTGAAAATATTTGTAAATAAATTATCATCGTTTATACGTTAACGCGATATGCATATATAAACAATGATTTTACAATACGAGAAATGTGCATCAATGAAATATGACCCACTTAGGATATTTGAGCATAAATCGTATTAAATGATCGTAACTAGATAACGAAAAACAATAGTCAATTTTTACTATTTTTTAGCGTGATAATAATCTTGGAAATGACAGAACTGTCCCATTGATAAATCTTTGAAATTCTAATATTTTCAAATTTTTTAATTTATAAATTCTCATATTTTTAAATAACGAGTTTCTAATCCCTAAATATCGGGATTTCTAAATTGTCAAGTTTTTAAAATCATCTGTCAGTCTTCCAATTTTCAGTTTCTCAAGTCCAAATATCCAAATAATTAAATTCCCAAATTTCCAAATACTTAAGTCCTTACATTTACAAATCCTAAAATTTTTCAATTTTCAATCATCCGAATTCTCAAATTCCCAAACTCCCAAGCTTCCAAATCTTCAAGTACCCACACTTCCCAAGATCAAATTCTCTGTTTCAAAATTTAGAAAACCGCAACCCCCGAGGTACGAAATCCCAACTCCCAAATTTCCCAAATGTACAATGCAAAATTCCTAAATTTTCTAACATTCTAAACTTAAGAATGTCGAAGTCTACCGTTCACAAAATTTACCAACCGACTTGTAATTTCCCAGTAAATTGGAAGTTCTCTCTGAACACCGTCATTCTCCCTAATTTACTCTGCCATGCACCATACCATAATGTGACATCGGATGACAATTATTTGGCCCAATCCCGCGTCGTAAAATTATTTCTATATCTTCGGCCCTATTATACGCGTCGTCCGGTGAACAACACCCTTGTTTCGTCGCCAACTGGGCGAAAGAGGTGCAGGGTACGAGGGGGTATAGAAAACGTTTGTGGTCATCAAGACAATGCGACAATAATCCTGGGAAAAAAGTGGCGGAACGGGATCAGAAGGATAAGAGGTGGAGTGAGGTGAGACTTGTGCTCTCTGGGGTTGGTTTTCACCTCACTTAACCCCTCATAGCGGTCGGCTTGGTGACCGAGGGCATTTCAAGGGGCCGACTGGCGAGGATGCGCTGGCCTTCGTACCTACGAGTCAACTTTTAATTAGCTTTTCTGAATTACCGATGTAGCCGAGCCCGATTCAGACTTCTTTGCCAGGCGAACAAAGAGAGAGCCACGGATTGTAGACCCCTTCTTTTCGTTGGACCGTGGCCTATCTTGGACAATGGCCAACTTGCTGATTACGGGAATCTTAATGAAAACGTCTCAATTAGTAAATAAGCGCGATCTTTTTTTTTATTTGTAATTTCTTCCGAAGAAGTATCTCTTTGAACGGTCACTCGAACGAAATTCGAAGTAATTAGAAGCGAGCCGAGGGTATGACATTGTATGAGGTATTTTGGGTGGCCGAGGAATCTTGGGATTTTCTGTTCTAATTGGCGAATATATCCGATTTATTTTGGTCAGCTAAAATAAGAGATACACTTGTTATATAATCGATTTTAAGACAACCATTAATAAACCAATTGCTTCGATCTGTTACGTAAATGTCTTCTAGATGGTCGGCACGTTTATGCTTCTGAATGAGGATATTTCCAGAAATCGATTTCACCCGGCTGTTTCTTTAATAGGGGCTAAATTAGGTTCTTTAGAATTATGGTCTCTTCATTATGAGGTTTGAATAGTAATCTATTCTAATTTTGGCCATTGGCGTACTTGCTTAACGTCAACCGCAAAGTCAGATGATCATATCCTACACAATCCTACTCCATAGCATTTATAAACGTATATATACGAATAATAACGATTAGGAAAATTACGTGTACATATGCGTTAATAACTCTCTAGCACAACAAATGTCGCATCCCCTCAAGAATGAGTCCTCAACACACACTCAAATTAAGCGATCATCTCCGAGACAAATCGAGCAAGACAACGATTGTCCCAAATTTATCAGTGTTTTTCGCAATCTCTAAGCACGAAGCGCATATTCTCGTCAGGATTTGAATGAAAAGCAGAACTGTGAAGCTCGCCACAGGAGGCTCGCGCATCGAACGTTCATCGAGCGTTCCCCTAATGAACATTCAGCAGCGGAACAATCGTCGGCCAGTCCTCTAATCACCTTTTTCACATGGGTAAAATTCGAAGTAACCCAAATATCTCGCAGCCAGAGAGCGCAGCTCTCATTCCCAATCTCGCGAAAGCCGTCGAATTCGTTTAACGAGAACGACCGAACGGTGGAGGCCTGTCGTCGAAAAAATCGTCGCCACACCCACACTAACACCCATCCGGCTACCCACACCTACCTATCCCTGCCTCCACCTCTTGCTGCACCTCTTCGTCCTCTAGTTCGGACGTTGCGGAGGGGCACCGCTAGTCGAGCCATCAAGGTGCTCGATATTCCGCGCATTTCGGTATTTCCCAATTAATAGGAAAGCGCGCGAGCGCGATTGCGAAAAGATATTATATATATACAGGGTGTCATGTAACTCGTGGCGAAGATCGAGATACAAGCTGGGAAGATTCGAATTTTACACGAAAATGTGCGATGCATGGACTAAAGTTTGACCACGTGTAGTTTTTGGAGGAAACTTTGAATACTTTGCATTCGTGTTATATTGCTCGAATTATTGGACAATTTTTCTGCCAAAATATGTAATATCTTTACAATGTAGAATTCGTTTGAAATGGATATCCAGCCTTGGGGGTTGAATGTAAGGATTTGAAACTGGAACTGTGAGATAGAGACTAAAGCTGAGACCTTGATTCTGAGACCATGAGGCTATAAGAGACTGATAGATTAAGACCTTGAGACTTTGGGACCCTGAGACCTTGAGAGTTACAGAATTTGGAGTTTCAGCATTGTACACCTTAGAGATTTGAAACAATCCACGGTAAATCCGACAATGGATTTTTTGGTACCCGTTACTGTTGATGTCTCAGCATGTGCTGTCACTTAATGTTTAAACCATCCCTCCATGTACCTACTGATACTCATACATGTATCGACTCATACCCTATGCATATACCCAAACTTCTCACACCTACATACAAAACATCACCCGTACATAGTGACAGACTTGCACACATCTCCACCGGTCTATATACTCTTTCGTGCATGCACATATATACAAAGCGCATACGAAAGCGCACGCGTACTGGTACAAAGCTTCTAACGCGAAAAAAAACCCGGACTAGAAGAGAACGACTAGCAGTCGTTCTGTCAAAGGGTGAGCGAGATGCGGTGAAGCTTCGGCGCGGGGGTTAGCGAGCGGGCAACGAAGAGTAGTCGAGCGAGCGAGCGAGAGAACGATTGGATAGAATCAGCAGTCTGCGAGTAACAATGGGGGGTTCAATTGAAAAAATAATTTAATGTGTCCTTTTAATTAAACAGAGAGGAGGGACAGTCCGCGGGGGGAGTGAGGATCGAACGAAGGGGGTATGAGGTCGCGTACGATGGACGAGAGGTGGAAGAGGACACCACGACGGGGTGGAGGAGCAGCCGGTAGGAGGAGGCACAGGCGGAGGAGGCGGAGGAGGAAGAGGTGGAGGCGCGGCTCGGATGGACGCGGAAATTTAAAACCTGATCAATTGATAGGACGGAATGAAAAAAGTAGGGTTGTGGGGTTGCGCGGGTAGCGGTGTGTACCGGGAGGGGTGGGTGCCACGGCGCATCGACAGTGGTGAGGCGGGTGAGGCCGTAGGACGTGGCTGGGTGGGCAAGGGTGCCAGGGGGGCGCGGACGGGTACACGGGGTACGTGGTGGCCCATGCCACGAGGGGCGGAGGCGGGGTAAGGGGGCGAAGCGGCGAGAGAGGCAGGCGGGTGGATGGGATTGCCGGGCATTATTCTGAAACGCGAATTTGTTCATTTGTTTCTTCCCTCTGTATGCGCCGCGGCGTGTGTGCATCCTTTTATCGACTGAAATCCAGGCTTCGAATTACCGTGCAAATGATTTTTTTTTCGAGTGCGCACTCGCGTTACCTACCCTCCGCTCTTGCCGGTGCCCCACCGTCCTCCGCGGGCTGCTCCTTCCTCTTTCGATCGGCGTCATCCTCTGTCGATCGTTGTTCCGTCGTGCTGCGCTGCACCGCAACACCCGCGCGACGGACTCAAAAGGAATTTAAAACCGGTGCCCGGGCCCGCCGCCCCCCGACGACGCGACGCGACTCTGCGCTGCGAGATGACGCGCTCGATGCGAACAAAAAGAGACCCCATCGGTATCCTCGCGATTTTCGATGCCCTCCGGGCTTGTGTTACCCGAGTCCCGATTCTGCAAATATTGCAACCACCAACAACCCCTCTCAGACACTCGCGACACCCCTGTGCGGCTAACCGGTCACCCTGATGCTACTGACGCTGCAATTTTTTTTCTTATACCCTCCAAAGCTTTTCGGTCCGCAGCCTTAAGGTGGTTTCCGACTTATGAAGGAACGCACGTGCTTTCAAATACATCATTAAAATATACGTAATTATAGGAAACTCCATATATAGTAATTTTGCAATGTATTCCACACTTCTTTGAAATAAGGATCTCATGTTCTTAATTATTGTTTAACTATTAATTTGAATAATTTCAAATTTGATACTTTAGCGATTTGTAAGTTGGAAATTTTTCAGTTTGTCAGAAATTTGAAAGTTACAAGGAAAATCTTCTTGATCCACTTGGAAATCTATAGATCGAGTTGTATTATATTAATAAACGTTTATTGACGTCATTATTACAGAAATTAGGAACGGGCGTCTTAATCTTAATATTTCAGATTGCTTATTCCTGTTCGTCTGTTCAATTGTTTAATTGTTTCGGTCCTCGATTGTCTCATACACAATGTTACCATTTTCTCATCGAATGTACATAAATAGTACAAAAGGACGTGTTGAATATTGATTCGTGTTGCATAAGATAAGACAAATATAGGACGATTTCAAACTGATTCATGGAGGGAATATTAGGACTCATTTAAATTTGGATGAAATCATGTATATTTTTATACATTTATGTATAGAATATTTAAAGCCCTTTGTGATCAATCTGCTTTTCCACCAACAACACAATTCTAGGAAGATCTATTCTCAGCATCAAAACAGTGCTTCGTTAACATACAGATTTAAACCAATTGCCTTTTGTTGGTGGCTTACAATACCGTATATTTAGTTTCAGAGTCTCTATAATTAAATATCTATGTATAGGACTCCAAAGGGTCTGCATTATTTTCCTGACATGCTAACCCTAACTGTACGCATCTCATAAAAATTCTATGTGATATACATGGCGCGTAACACACTTCAGGTTCTTTAAGAAACTGTGTAAATCGTTTATTACTTGCTGCAGTAGTTACTGTATATTTTTGAGACATTCTAAAATAAGGGTCAACAGGGTTTTCGTGAAAAAAAGAAACGCGGAAAGGCTGGCAACATAATGAAAATTAAATCTATACTATGGGATGTTCGACAGTAAATACGATACAACGATCATCTTCGAGTGACATAAATGAGAAGAAAATATTCTCCAAAAGTGATCACCCACCCAAACACCGCATTTCCCGCTTTAATAACCCGTATCGCAACAAGTTATATTCGCTGGCCCTGCAGTCCGGTTGTCAAAGTCGTCAAACGTCGGGCAACCCCTCTCCCGCCCCAATTTCGTCCACTTCCTGCGGCTCGGTTTATTGCCCGGGTATCTTGGCCGCATAATTTAATTGCACTCGACGATCCGCCGGTCGAGATTCGATGAATTGCAACATTTGTCGGTGTCCAACGGTCTCGCAAACAGTGGTTGATAGAAACTAACGGGGGGTGCGAGAGGGGCGGGCAGGGGGTGCGGGCCACGTTCAGGAACGTTCATCGAGCCGAAACGAAGTGAACGGGATATATAAACGTGGATCGGGACATCGGGGTCGAAATCCGAATCTCATAACTTCCGGTCCGCCGGCGGTCGACTCAATATTCAAGATGACCGGTGGACGACTGGACGGATGTGACGTCACGCTTCGTCGCCGCCTCAAGCCATATTAGATCGAGGAGTTTCATATTGCCGCCGCGCTGCTTCTGGATCCCGTGCCCCGGAAGTTTATCTCTGCCTCGATTCGTCTCGTAATAATGTCCATTCTGGACGGGGGCAGGCGGGGGAGAGGGGAACGTTGCTCGTTTCTCTTTGGGATCGCTGCGGTTAACGACGATGGATCGACGTGGAAACTTCCTTACGGAGTTTCTTGCGTTTCAACGAGCCCAACCATTTAGCTCGCTGGAATATTTAAGCGACCCCCTGATCGGCTCCAAAGAAGGGAACCTGACGAAGAATGCTGGAGAAGATTGAGACCGAACGCGCTGCTGCGGACTCTGCAATCCGATTCTGAGATCGTGCGACGTATTATTTCGTCATCGAGACAATGATCAATCCTGGGACTTCATTTTGACTTGCTCGCTTTCTCAGTCTTTGGAACATCAATTTCCGATAATTTTCTTTTGATAATTTACTTGAGGATCTTACACTTTTGGAACCATATCAATTTTGATGTGGTAATATACTACGAAGGACATTGTTTTAAGTTCACAGTCATAGAAGGTAGAATATGCTTACATATATTGTACTTGAATGTGTTATAACAAAAACATTTTTGAAAAAAATTTAATATAAAGAAAAGTTATTCTTGAGATTTTGAAGATTATTTGAGATCCTAAAGCAAGTGTCTTTTTAATTATTACCATACGTATAATAATCTTCGATATTTGTAACAGATTGATATGTGTTACAGTTTATTTCTAAATGAAGTCAGAATTTTGGTTCCTAAAACCTTACAGAATTTTGTGGAATATTGAAATGTGCATTGATAAATAAAAATTCATTGAACAAACATGTTGCTTTTTTTTTTAAACGCAAAACTCGGGAAGTTCGCGTCCGAATATTCTCCCTGTTTTGCAAGTAGTAGAAACGGTGAGTTGTTGTACTTGGAAAGAATTTTTCCACGAAAATCCCGTGAAACGATTCGCAGGAAAAAAGAGAAGTTTTATACGTTTCGGGGATGTACGCAGGATCAACGTGGGTTTGTAACCAACCTAATCAAACCTAGCTGATTGCAAACATCGTGCCGATTGGAAAGGCAATCAACTGAGTAACGTTAACTAAGTGTAACTTTGCTCGTTACTCGACGAGGGAAAGCTGGTTCCAGCTTTCTGATCATAAAAGCACCCGGAGGACATTACAAATCCAACAGATTTTTTCAAACTCAACAACTTGTCGATCATAACTCTGTGTTCGGTATATATCTATTTTTGTATTGAAAATAAATTGTTATTTCGCGATATTAATTTTTTTATTTGCGTGTTGCGTGTGTGATGCAATGCATGGCAATAAAACGCGTTGCAGTCTAATACATAACAATTCGATGTGCGGGGTTAGAACACGTTAGTGATATAATGTGTTGCTCATATAATGTGTAGGTGACACATACAATGATACAATGCGTTGCAGTTGGAGACGTAGAGATTTGGCGCGTGAGTGACACAACACGTGTGTGATACAACGTGTGGAACGACATAACGCGTGGAAATACAACGTGTTGCAATTTAATATGTAGCGATTTGACGCATGAGTGACACTACATGTGAGTAACACAACGCCTGAGTGACACTACATGTGAGTAACACAACTCGTGAGTAACACAACGAGTTACCCTCTAATACGTAGAGATTTGACGCGAGAGTAACACAATACGTGAGTGACACAATACATGAGTGACACCACGCGTGGCAATACAACGTGTTGCAATCTAACATATACAGATCTGCCACGTGGCGATATAATACGTGGCAGTCTGATACATAGTGATTTCGGACGTATCAATAGAACATGTAAGTGATACAGTATGAGTGTAGGGATACAATGCATTGCAATACATGTAGCAATTCGATGCGTAGCAGAACAACGCGTATCAATATAACGCATAGCAACACAACACAATATAGCACATGACAATACATGTAGCTACCCAAATCGTATAAAACAACGATTCAACATGTGACATAACATAAAATAGTAATATAACTAGAACACGATACTGACCACATATGAATCCCGTGACATAAGTGTAAACTTGTGACCTACATATGAGAAAATTTTCGCTCCAATTTTAAAATATCCTTCCGTTACCTTAGCTCCAAGTTAAGAGAAGCATAACGAGGCATTGGTAATAAGCTCATCAGTGAGCCGCATCGGGGCGAAACAATCGATAATTCATTTGTTGCGTCAATTAAAAATGTAATTTAAAAATATATTAAAAGGGTCTCCCGGTGTAGGCCAGCGGCGACGGTACGCGGTCGAATGCAAATGAATTATTAAAAATTTAATCAATCGAATCGACGCTGCCTTGCCTCCCATCTACGACGTAATGATTATTCATGCTGAGACGGTTTCGCGCGGGCGAATATTTATAATTTGTTTATTTAAATTGCTCGACCCACCCGTCAGCGCCGCGTGTCCTCACGAAATTGCGTTATTAAGTTTACCGTTTCGTATAAATCGCGTTTTCAGCCGGAGATTATTGGAGACCACGAGGTTTTCTATTCGTTGCTGCTTTCTTCTGACCTGGGTTGTTCGGGATGAACGCGGGAAAGGATTGTATGGTGATGCTCAGTTTGCGATGGTCCCCCGTAATCGATTTGGCAAACAAACACCGACAGGAGAATAAATAGTTCGGCAAGAAATTGGAATCTATTAAGGCTTTTAATTTGAAGTACAAATTTTACGTGGAACGTGAATTTATTTGTGTAATTAGTAAATTGTAAAGCAAATTGCTTAAATTAACAATTTTTATTCATAACGTATAGTTTACAATTCATTATTTTTCACAATTTTCGTGGAAAATTTATTATTTCTTCAGTTTGATGTCTTGTTCATTGAACAAGCAAGTTGTTTCATTAAAATTACTGATGAGTTCTTAACTCTATATAATTTTTTTCTTCGTTTAAATTTTCATGAACTTGTGACTGATTTACAACTGATGTAACATTATGTACGTTACATTGATTTGAAATGTAAAAATATATGAGTACCTATAGCAAAATACAGAATTAATCACTAGTCGTTCACTTGAGTATGAAAACTGAACAAGTTACAGGAAATTTCATCCCTATTACTGTTTCACCCTCATCAAATTCAAAGCAACCCCTACGAGTCTGTTTAACCATCCATTTTCTTCCAATCAATCCAATTTCCCTTGAAAGTACAATCCCCAAGACCCTACTGGGCACACGATTTTCCATAAATAAGGAAAAAAGGAGGTAAAGGAAATTCCCACGTATGCACATACTCCCGCATATATAAATACATTAGACGGTGCGGAATACGTTTCCATCGATGGACGCGAGAAAGGGCGAGAAAAATGGAGAAAGCTAAGGAAAAGAGGCGGCGTATAAAAATGCCTATGAGGCTACTTTGAATTTTACATCCCTAGCAAGCGGTCAACATTTAGCCCACTCGATATATACAGCATGTTTCAAAATAACTGTACAACCTCTACATTACAAATAAAAGATTCAATTTCAATTTGAAAACTTCATGTTTCTAAATCTTTATATTCATTACCGAACAATCAGATATCGACATGGATGTACGTGTAGATGTAGAGATATAGAAAGATATGAGCATAGGGGATGAAAAGAATATGTGAGGATTTATGGACATTTGGGGATGTAGAGATAGATGTATAGAGATTTGAGGATTTTGGAATACAGCTAGGGAGATGTGGAATAGCAGATATATAGCCAGTGATATTGAATTTTGCAAATATTCAAATTTTCGAACTCTGCAAATTATATTTGTAAACTTCTAAATTATCACATTTCCAAATGTCCGTACTTGTAAATTAAATCTGAAAGTTGGAGAGTTTACGATCTTAGAAATTTGAAACCCAGAAAATGTACAGATATAAAAATCGAAAAATTCCATATATCATTTCCAAATATGTGAACGTACATTCAACATCGTCAATCCTAGCCTTCCAAATATCAAAATACCAGTATTTCCAAACGCATATGCGTGCATACACTATTGTCGATGTATTTCCAATGCGAATATCGAACTGGGTCAATACGACATCGATGCAAACCGCGCGCATCGGAAGTCGAATGCTCCATTTTCAATTGCCTATTTCTCCGTGGTAAATCGAAAAATGGTAAAGGAATTTTCGATTCATTTTCTCCGTGCGGGATTCACGGGCTTCCGAGTTGCGCGCCAGTTTTGAGGAGCTCTGTAGATATCGATCGATATCCACGGATACGAGGGGTCGAAGCAGTCGAAGATGCAGCTGGTCAGCCGGGCGATGGGGAGAAGGAAGAAGGTCTTCGAAGGGTCGTGATGAAATGAGACGTTCTCGAATTCGCAAGGGTCCGCTCGAAAGGAACATCAAACCCTGGGTATTGGCCTTTCTCGAGGAATCGTCCGGCTCTCCCTCCCACTTATTAGTGGTGCTGGACGAAATACTCGAGTTCTATCACGAGGGACGACAGCTTCGTTAAAGGAAGGCTTCCAGACAATTCGGGCTACATTTATGTGCGACGATCATCACTGCAGCCTCTACATTGATTCTCAAAGAGCCACGCTGACGTTCTGTTCGGCTGCAGTCCCGGAACTTTAGTCGAGCGTAAATTTCACTGAAATTAGAGAGCGTCGGTGCGCGCGAGATACTACGTCGATACGCTCCTTCGGATTCGACGAATCAATTCGTTTCGAACTTCTTCGGAACGACCTCGGTTTTACTGTTGTTGCGATATCATTCTGGGACACTACTCACATATTAGGGCTCCCAGAGATAGCCGACAAATTTTATAGGGATGTAGGAATCTGCTGGTGTTAAGGATGTAGGGTTCTAAGTATATCTAAGTATAGGGGTATGAAGATGTAAAGATTCGTCTCTCTTAATTTTTAGGTTATGTACTCTTTACGGAGACAAAGAATTTGAGGATATTGAAATGTAGAGAAATGTAGCGAGATCATGATATGTGTATGTAGGGATGTAGGGGTCTACGGACCTGTAGATCTGTGGAACTATACATCCATGGATCTATGGACCTACGGACTTGTAGACTTACGAAGTTGTGGACCTACAGACTTGTGGATCGTCGGACCTGTGGACCTACAAACTTCTGGACCAACGGATCTAAGAATCTATGTATCTACTCATCTATGATTCTATGCAGGTATCTAAGAATCTGGTAATCTAGGTGTCTATAGATTTATGGATCTATAAATCTAAGAATTCAGCATCCCCAATATGGAAAACTTCACGCTTACAAAAACTTGCAACAACTTCGTAAAATTGTTACTCTTCTCTTCATCGATGACATAACATCTATCAGAATACTATTACAATTCACCAATGTCCATTCAGTATATAGATACGTTCCGATATAGAACAATAAAGTGTTATCAAAGTATATGCAGAACCGATAAGGAACGTCAGATATGGCGGCAGAGAAGGTACGCTTGAAATAGAGTGAAAAAAATGGCGGTGCATATAATTGGCAACGAACACTCGTCAACGTTAACTGGACGACATAAACGTTCACGCGGAATAATTAACAGCTGGCCGTGTTTCTAAATAGAATTTAATTAAAACGCTTGATTTCCGTTGAATTTTTCATTCGGACGACACCGTAGGAAACGTAAATAGTACGTGAGCTTTTTAATCATTTCCTCGTCGTCCGGGGGTACAAAGTTCAGCTGCGTGAGCCCATGTTGCTCGAAGGGAACGAAAACATTGCGCGGCACAACGCTGTCAAAATATACCTTCCTCGCGTCCGTGCCCGCTTGCTCTCCCCACATTACGCGAACGTTAAATATTATTTTTAGGAGGACACATTTATTTGCGAATAAAAAATAGAGCTGTCTCGTGAATAAAGTGGAGGCCCGCGAAGCGTATTTCCACGGAGCGCCTGTTGCTAAATATCCGCGCGGTCTCCCTCTCTCTCTCTCTCTCTCTCTCTCTCTTGTTTTTAACCGTTGCGTTGTTTCGTCTGTGCTCGTAGCAGGTCGCAACACGCGTGCACGCGGTAATTACTTGGTGAACAGTAATTATTTTTGAGAATATAGAGGAGCGACCTTTTCACCGGGCGTGAATAGCGGCGATGATAAAGCGGCGCAACGCGATTTAATGCTTTAAACGATTACGTGTAACCGGAGACAATTGACATTTGCCGAGTATCCACGTAGATAATACTTCCATTTGTAATCGTACGAGTTTTGCACTTTCAAACTCTTGTTGGTTAATTGACGCTGTTTGCGTTTATGGCGGTCCAGGTTGTTGAAAGCAAAGGTTGCTAATTTTATCATTTTAGTACTTCAGAAATTGCTTTTCTTTCCCTCTACAGGCTTTATTGCTCGATTAAGCTTTTTATCTGTACGGAATGAGATTAAGTCTTTGCGAGAACTGTGATTGTGGTGCAACTTCTTCTAGGACATTAATACATATTATCATTTTATGTATTGTTCATACTTCTGGAAGTGTAGATAATTACTACAAATTTCAAATGCGTAAAATATGTGAGATATATAAAAATTAATGTGCAGAGTTATCGTTGTGTTTATTTGTTAAAAACGAACGTTATTTGTGGCAATCTTCGTGTACAAGGAGAGTTAGCGTAAGGAGATGAGGATCGTACGTGGTCAGACACACCACTTGCTCTTCTACTTATAATTCGTCAGGCGCTTATATTTATAAAAGTATTTAAAATATGAAGCAATTTTATCTATTTAAAATTCTGCAGAAATAATTACCAAATGCAACAATTAAAAGAAACTTCTAACATTGATCGTTCAACAGCATCTAAAATTTCCAAATCCGTTTTACTCAAGAAAATAGAACTAAAATTCAGTCTTCAATATCAAGCCAATTAACTTCCAATGAATATTTTCCAAAGTCCAATCAATTATTTTACAAACGACAGTCTTCAAAGTCAAATTAATTTCCAACGAACAGTTTTCAAAATCAAATCAATTAGTTTACAAAGAATGACGTTCAACATCAAATCAATTAGTTTACATAGAAAAATCTTCAGAATGAAGTCAATTAGTCAACAAAGAATAGTGTTCAAAAGACCAAACAGCTCTTAAAGTCATCGATAGTTATCGAATTTCGATCGAGCGATCACGAATTGTTTCGTAACCACCGCGAACGTTGGGAACAGCCTCAAAGATGCATCGAAGCGGTAGGACCAGCGTTTTGCAGCGTTTATTTCGGGCCTGCTGCTGCAACAAAGGGACGCGAAATCAAAGAAAAAGAACTTCCAAAAAAAAGAGGGAAAAAAATCAAATTTTTCGGTGGAGAGACCAGTATAACTGAATGCATTTATAGATATGTAGGATAAACACGTATAGTGCCGTTGCGGCGCGGGTCTGACGCACACGTGTTCCATCCTCGCATACAAGGGTGTCTACCACCCTTGCGACGAGTACACGCGTATACAGGGTGTCCTGGTTATCTACCTCCATGAGGAAAGGAAACTTTCAAATTTCCACATTTTACAATTCTCAAATTCCACATCTTCCAATTCCCACATCCCCTATTTTCGAATCTGAGAATGTTCAACCTCTTCGATTTCCAACATCTGAAATTTTCAAATTCTCAGATTTTTAAAGTTTTCCAATCGCAAAATTCTCTAATTACTAAATTTTCGAAGTCCCGAATTTCCAGCTACCCAACTGTCTTTGAAAATTTCTAGTATACAAGATGTCTCCAAATACTCGATTTCTGGGTTCGCAAATTTTGTTTATACAACTGTTGAACATATTCTTTCTTAACTCTAAATTGCACTTATCTCGAACTGTTGGAACTTGCAAACATGTCACTTATTAAAACTTGAAGGGTACCGTTGCAACTATATATCAAAAACAAATTTTATACATTTTTTTTTAAAAGAAGCCAAAGTCCAAAGAAGCTCAGGTTCGATGAATTTTTTGAAGAGGTAAGCTGTTTCCGATGGTAGCACGCTTACCGAGACACCCCGTATAGGTGCACGCGCATCGAGACTACGTAACTACGTTAGCGAAGAGAATCTGGCCGCGGGGTACTTTTTAAAAATTCGTGATTTTAAAATTCGCGTTGGCAAACAGCCCCCACTCGATTCGTAGAGCTGGCCAACCCCCCTAGACCACCACCGTAAACCCTCTCCTCGTCACCGTGGCAGAGCTGGTTTCTCTCCACCTACGGCCCAATCTGCACCCCCTCGTCACCGTTTCGACTCTTTTAGCTGCACTCACGCTCCCGACGGCGCCAATGGATGACAAAATATAAGCTCGAAGCCTGGATTCAATCAGAAATGGCGACGCCCCGCGCGCCACACATACGCGATGCTCTCTTCTTCTTCCTTTTTTTTACCCTCTCTCTCTTTTTGTTTCGCCTTCCTTTGTCGGTGAACCGTTCCTGTTCGGCTTTTTCAGACTCGACGACTCGATAAATAACCATAAGAACGCAGAGCCTCACTTTGTAAGCGATATGAAGCGATCATACATACGCCTTCACCGCTGTGGCTCGCTCGTTCGGTTCTTTCTTTTTTTTTTCTTCTCTCTTTTTTTTTTCGTTGCGGGATACTCGGATAATTAAGCGATTGCTTTTCAATCCCGAGCAACGGATGCTCTTTGATGGAAAGCCTTTTAAGATCGTTTTTTGGGAAAACGTGTCGAGAGGCTTTGGTAGGTCGAGTTTGGCCTGCGGCTACTGGGATTAGGGATCGAAGGTGGCAACTGTTGATACACCCGGCCGGCACGATGAAACGCGGCCGCAACGTTATCCGCTTGCATCGAGCTTGTTTCACCGTTGTGTTCCATCGAAATGATGATCTTTAACGCGTGTTTGGTATTCGATGATTCGCGTGTAAATATTTTACTGACACGTTCAGCGCGATGCGTTTAATACCGACGCCACCGGTTCAATTGTGCATTCCGGCTTGATTGAAATGGACTTTTATTTACGGACGTTATGTTTATGGGATATTATGGATATTTCTTTTCACTGTCACTTCAGAATGATCATTTATAATGATTTTGTCAGCATAGTGATTTTTGAATATATCTACTGAAATTAATATAAAAACCATTCAACGTCTCATTTTAAAGTATCATATCAAATATGACACTCCTATCATTCTTAATATGTCCTCATTTTTATTTCTCTGCTTTTACATCAATTTCTTGAATTCCTAAACGCTTTTGCGCACACTTCACGTGTTTGCCAGTTTAACAAAACTTGGAAGCTTCCGTACCTCGTTGAAAGACTCAAGCATCGGACAATCGATTCGCCGGCGGAAAATCGATCCATTCCGGCGGAATTTCATGTAAACGTAACATCGATTAAAGGCGAACAACGCGACTCGAGGGTGAGATAACGACTTGTAAGAACGAAGTGGCGTTTTTTAACTTGGTTACAGAATTCCGAGGGCGGCAGAATTCGCGGATTAAAACTAGCTAACGAGAGCCGGGCGCAACGGTGATTGCAAATAATAAAATCTATTTTGCCGGTTTATTAAATCCGAGCGTGGAATAAAAATGTTGCCGGATTATTGAATTATTCCCGTTGGTCCGACGTTGAACGCGAAGTGGTCCGGCACAATAGCGGACGTGCCCGTCCGGGAAGGCTAACAATTTTTGCATCGACCAAACAAGGAATTGCTTATGAGATTTCGCCCGCGATATTACAGCGAATGTTAATGGAGTTGCAAGGCGTAAAAATGGAAAATGATTTCAAACGGTCGTCAAAGGGGACCGTTGTTCAGAGATTCGGAACGCGTTGATGGGTTGGAAAGTGTTCCTGTAGCACCGTAGTGGGATTGGTAATGAGCCTGCGAAGGTTTTTGATGAAGTACAGCGATGCTTCGTGGTAAGCCGCTTATTTTTACATTGCATGTTCTTCGTTGTCCGGTCTAGTTAATTACAGGAGGATTTTTATGCTCGCCAGTTACAGCAGTTCCAAACGAAGTTAATGTACACTGTTTTTCCCTCGGTTTTTAGATTGCATTAACATGGATTATTTATTCGCTAATTTCAAAAGAAATATATAGTTACTGCATTAATTTTTAATCGTTAAAGTTCGAAAGTAGAATAATCTTTATTCAGGATAAATTCCTATGTCTGTCATCAATTATTAACAAAAGATGTACTGAAATGAACTGATATTGTCTGGCCCATTTTGCAGTGTCCGCATCACCAACTAGACAATTATGGCCGAAATTAAAGACACCTATATTCCCGCGGAAAAAATGAAACAGGGATAGATTTTCTCGATGAAATTGCCTACAAGCCGGCCAATATTCCCATCACATTTTATTTCCCGGCACTGCGTGTTGCTAAGCAAAATAATTACGGTGAACAAAAGCAGAAGCAAAAGCAACGCGGAATAAAAAAAAAGGGAACAGGATAGCAGAAATAAAAAAGAGAAAAATTAGAAAAAAAAGGATATAGAGAAACGCTAGCAGCCGATTCCATCTCCAAAGAACGAACAACTATCTATCCCAGGTATCATATCGATAACGTTCGTTATTACTCTTTTTGACATTTCATTTCCATATCAACTCCCCCCTTCGCGCGCGTCTCCTACACGCTGGCTAAACACATAACACTCGCGACCGTATAAAGAAGACAGCGTTCGCGGGCTGCAAAATCCGTATAAAAAATGCCCGGGCTGCATCACCTAGGCAAAAGTCATTTCGACTCGATGCTACCCGTTTATTTATATTTCACAAATCGCCTTCAAAAAGAGCGCAATACTTTGGGATTATCGGACAGGACTCTCGAACGATGATAGGAGCAAAAAAAATGTCACAGAGAGAATCGTCTATGAATCCCGCAAAGAGCGAACAAATTTCCGAAATATTATTAAAAGCCGTTGTGTTGCCCCTGGCTCAAGAATCGGGGGGTTTTACATTCGGAGAAACTCTGCAGGAAAGAATATTTAGGATCGTCAAAATACAGAAGACAATTGGTCATTTTATAGTAGCTGTTATTTTGTTATTAATGCTATTTTCTTGGAACAAAATTTTAAGGAGGTTTAGGTGGATGAAGTTTGGAAATTTTTGCTGAAGTATCTTGAAGTTAGAAATTATAATTCTAATGTAGGAAACTGAGAATTTGAAGGATTAAGAGATTGAAAGATTGTGAAATTAGGAAATTAAGAAATTGAGAGATTGAGAGATTGAGACATTAAGAAATTGAGAAATTGAAAAATTGAGAGATTGAGAAATTAAAATATTGACAATCTGAAAATGTGACAATCTGACAATCTGACAATCTGACAATCTAACAATCTGACAATGTGACAATCTGACAATCTGATAATCTGACAATCTGACAATCTGACAATGTGACAATGTAACAATTTGACAATGTGACAACTCATAAATACCAAAATCTCTAAATTACCCAATTGAAATATTGACAATCCTAAACCAAAAAGAATATCAAACCCCCACCCCACAACCGAGAAATTCGGTTAAAGGCCCAAACCTCTCAATTCCACCTTATCTCATTCCCCTAAATACAATAAATTTTCTGAAAGAGGTGTTGATCGCAATAAGAGGTTCCAGTGACAAGCAATATACTGAAGTAGCTATCATCGGTAGAGCAACATTATAAACGTTATGGGAGATAGTTAATCGAATATGGATGCATTTAGGGAGAACAGAGAAAGGAAAGATCCAGACGGGGCAGTTTTTTGTTACGGTGATGCGTCCCAGTGCTCGTTTCAAGGGTAATCTACATTCATATAAAATATTCGCCGGCAGAAGAAACGGACGGTAATAGTATTCATTACAAGGCTAAACTGCGGATAAACGGTCGCATCAGTATCGCAACGGGCACGTCGTTACGTTCGAAAGTGTTGCGACCGAACCAACAGATACAGAACTGGTTCTGACATCTTTGCCGGTTCATTACGACCCGTGGCCCGACAAAAAGCCAGGCCATAGCATCGTGGCCCTCGCACTGGCCGCATTATTATCATTAATTATTCGAACATTACTGCCACGACTGTCTGTTACAGTGTTACAGCTATTAGTTCACAAACCATTGTATATCTATACAATTTCTTTGCTTCTTCTAATTCCTCGGCAACCACAACTCTTACATACATTACATTCACAAGAAGACCTACAATATTCATACCAGCTGCATACCACATCATGTCATATGCATGATTTTCTGAAAATTTATCTTCGTATTATTTTCGTGACTGTTAGCTAAAAAACTTCTGACAAGTGCAAGTGTGAATAAATCTTGTTGATAAATTGCTGTAACTATGTGTAAATAAATACATTAAAGCTATGAGTTGTATAACGAAATCTCTTCCTCTGAATGGAATGAAAGAACTACCTCATTTTATTATATTTTCGTTTATGCCTGTTAACGAGGCACAAAATAAGACTCTGAACTGATAGGAGGATTGTCTGAACCGGTCCGTGTCTGCACGGATATCATGTTCGAAGAAGACGAAGAGCATCATCCCTTCCAATGGAAGCTTTTTCGAAGGTCGGTCGAATCGGGCCGACCGAGGCCGGGGTTTAATGTAATGTTATAAAACCAGCATAATTTAGTAATGAACGGCCACTTTGCACAAATGGCTTCGTGCATCACGGGCAAACCAAAGAAGTCCCTTTGGCCGGGCGAACGCGTGATAGGATAATAGTAATGTGCTTAATGGTAAATGGAGGCATTCAAGAGGCCGAGATTCAGATGGCACTCATAATGGCCGGCTGAACCAGCGTATCACCCCTAATAAGTACAAGTGGCAGAAAATAGCTGTAATCACATGACATCGTGGATCGTAAGATTATCTTTATCCCCACCTTTCAAGACGTCGCTCTGCTGCTCGATACGTTTGTCACGTCGGCTGCAAACTACCTACGTGTTTATGGCATTTCATCCCAGCCAAGGTGAGAATATTGATTTTGATTAACTCATGCGAACACTTTCGAGCTTGATAAATATCATAGGGGCAGATATCTTTCGAACGAGTCGCTAGTTCTCCAAATTTCCATCTGCTATCTTCTAATTTCCACGTCAATGTTTCTAAATATTCAAATTTGTTGTCAAAATATCCATATTCAAATTTGCGAAGAAACAATTTGACCTCGCCAAAGTGTTACAAGATTACAATTTGAACATCGATGTTAAATGGCCCTCAAATTGGTATAAATTGTAGGTGAAAATAAAATGCTTGGGTGATACGAAAAGGGAGATATACCAAGTGTATTAATCACATGAAACAATCAACAAAATGAAAATCATTGAACGTATCCCGATTACCGAGGGTGAATTTCCCGAGGATTTGGAGGGGTGAAAAAGAGAGGTGGGCGGTCGGTTATTTTCCTTCGCATTCGCGACTGTTTATCGCGGAAAGGATCGAAACGTCGGGGGTGCAAGGTCACGGTAATGGACCGTACGGGAATCACGGACTAATAATAATCCAGGTCGCGTCGCACTATCGGCGGTAATTCAAAGCAAATTTAACGCGGAGCGTATCGCAATTGCGGGCAAACCATATATAGAGCGGGAAGCATAACTCACCGTGGGTTTGTTTGCATTATCTGCCGCGCTCAAATACCCATATTTATCTCATCTCTCGTGACACCATGATGGGAGATCGTTATTTTATTGACACCTCGCGTTGGACGAATATTAAATAGCGAACGATAACGCCGTCGAACAAGCCCATTCCACATCCTCGAAAAACCTTGGGGCACTTTTAAAGATTCCAGGAGAAATATCGATCGGAAAAATTATAAACCAAAGAGGAGATAAATTTGCAACGCGATACGTCGAAGGGGACAAAATTTATCCGATCCGTAGTCTCGCGATTTTTTCCGATCTGGGGGGTGTTCAACGTAACCGATGAGTTATCGTTGAAACAACCGGCATAATATCGACGGCATTAATCCCCGTAATGGCGACGCGGAGTAATTATTAATTTATACGACGCCTAGGAAAACGATTCGTGACGCCGGAGCATTTGTCACGAGCTTAAACCTACCCCCACCCCTTCTTCGTTCTGTCGCTCCCTCCTCGTTGATCGTCCAGCTCACCCAGTTACAAAACCCACCCCTTCGTTCACCCATTTAAGGGACTGTCCGTTGGTTCGTGATCGATGAAACGATTTCAATTAACAAAATGCGCCGCATCGATGGCTAGCAAGCATCATGCGTGTATGTGTGTGTGTGCACGTCTGTCTGTCTCTCATTTCGAACGGGCCGGACAACGCGAGTTGCGCGTTTTCCGAATTCGCCGAAAAATATGCTCGCACTCAAGGTTAATGGAGCGGATGAATGAGGCCGTTTTGCCGGGCCGGAATTCGCGGACCGAAAAATACCGACGGTGAAGTGTCGCGTCATTCGGTGAAATTTCGATCCTGCCGTATGTTTGTTTTGTAGCCGAGGCGAAATCCTGGGGTGGCTTTAGGGTGCTACGAGATTGAGATTGTTTTTGAGATCCGAATTTCGTTTGGACTGTAAGACGCTTTTACGTATCTTTGGATTATGGGAACAAAGTATTATGGTTATAAGGGGTGTTTGATACCGGTAATGGCTGATTAAGAAACAACACATATACATGGAGATTCGAAGACATAAATGTGGTTATATCTGCAAATAATTTAAATGAATTTTATCAGGAAGGGGAGAAATTGGACAAAAGAAAAATTCATTGGTACAGTGTCAAACAGCCGATAGTAATAAATTGAATGAAATTGGAAAAGAAAGGATGAAAGTAGAAGAATTATTGGATCAGCGTGATGTGCTATTAGAAACAGCCTCGAAGATTTCATTATTTGACGCAAGTTGAAAACTGTCGGAACGTCGAGGCCATTCGAGCAACGGAATTAACCGTGAAAATTAATTAACACACACGAGGTGCAACGCGATATCGATACTCAAACGGCAAGGAAACAATCGGGCAGAAATCAAATTCGCTTAGGACGTACGTATCATCGTGCGTTTCTCACTTCGGTATCGTTGGTAGCTGCGATAATTAAGCGACTGCTCTAATGAATCCCTATTCGCATGACTAATTTGCGCGATAAACTGACTAAATAATAATCCGCGATATTTCTCCCCTGGGAAAAGCGCGGTCGATCGGATGCACCCTGAGTTCCTATCTATATAACGTACAATATCGACGAAACATATTGTTGAAGGGTTTCTGTACTGGCCAATGTAATTTGACAGGTCAACGTAGCCGATAATACGTTCCGAATTAATTCCTTTTTAATCCGTTGCGGCCGCAATCAGCCGCGGTTAGCTTTGTTACACCAGGCAGAAAAATTTCTTTAATTCGCACGCCAAATATTTTAACGATCGAGCCACGCTGTTGGGACTCATAACAAGATTGATGGTAAAATTATATATGTTTCGCGAATTTTGCAAATGTTCACGCAAAATCCTTGCATGCTTGTTTGTAAATTAAACATCGAGGCAGATTCTAGTTGACACTGCTTTTATTGTGAATATGATAGGGTAGTAAACACATATCCAATTAAAATCGTTGTTGAAGCATCAATGGGTACAGTAAATTTGAATTCGTATGTTTATTCGATGTTACCGGCGATTGTGGTCAAAATACCTTAAAAAGGAGAAAAGACAAGTTTAGATAGCTGATTGCTGCCTGGGTATGCATCAAGATATCACAAGTTATCTACTAAATTGATTTGATAAATTTTGGAATTGCTGAATTTTGAAACTTCAGAGTTTGAGAACTTTGGAACTTTAGGACTTGTGGGGTTAGAGAATTTTTAATGTTTGGAAATTGGAGACATAAGAAGTTTCGATGTTTGCAGACTTTGGGACTATGGAACTCTGGTATTTCAGTCTTTATGACACTGGGATTTTTTAATTTTTTATCTTTGGACTTTAGGACTTTGTGATTTCAAGTACTTGGGTACTTTGGAACTTTCGAAATTCTGGAATCTGAAATTTAAAGAATTGTAGAATCTTAGAAAAATACTGAATTAGAAACGAGCGGGTCGCCTATAATCATAATTTTCGAATGTAGGTCTTGACCCGTGGAACTAGAGGAAGCTGCGCATTAAACAGTTCGAAACTTCTGACTGCGTCGCACGACCCAATTCATTTCCCCGGTTAATCCTCGAAATTAGACGAATCCTCGTTGACGGTGATTCGCTAATGATTCAAGTCTCGCTCCCGGGTATTCCGAGATAAAACTTCTTTCACTTTTTCCCTGACTTTTTGTCTTTTTATCTCGTGGTCGTTGCCGGATCCCGCGCGGTTCTGCGTTAGCCCAGGATCGAGATAGTTTCAAGGCGCGAGATAGCGCGATCTCATTTGCATGAGAAAGGCGAATGGAAACTTTCATTTTTTTTTCTCTACCCGCGGACTTCAACTTTAATTCTTAATGAAAATGAGACCCTCGTGAAGTCACTAGGCTGGCAGAAGATGAGATGAGAGCGAGAAGCACGGCTGGTTGGTCGGACGAGGGATCTGTCGTTGTGTGCGGTGGTCGACAAGCGAGCCAAGGGGGTGAAAAGGGGTAGGAGGACGCTGACTATGAACAATGAACACAAGAGGGCCGTTCCAATGCCTTTGGCCACACGGCCTACGGCCATGTACTTAATGTCGTAGCTCTGAAATTGTCACTGTCTCTTGATGCGTCTTACGTCGTGTAGCTTAGTCGTCGAGTACAATTTTCCGGGTACTTTTCTCCTAGATGTTTCTGAAACTCTCGAGTAGCCTGCTGTCTCTATAAAATAGCAATACTCTATGGTTTCTATTTTCACCATGATCCACTGTGAGATTTATGGACTCTTATGAATAGTTGTTGGCAAGTACTATGCTTACTTTGCAATTGTTATTTTTTATCTTTGAAAGTTATAGATATTTGGTGTAGTTAGCAATGGGATAATTCAATGCAGACTTTGATAAGTGTCTCAGAATTTTTTCATATTTTTTGGAAGCCTGAAATAATAACAGTCCTCAAGGGGATGAAAAAGTAAAGAATTTTTATTCGTTGTTAATCCCTATTGAACTTTTGCCAAACACTAAAACAATTTTTGGTAATCTTGCGCGTATACGTTGTTTGCTTACAAATTTAGAATATTATGTAATACATAAATTGAGAAAATTGTTTCTTAAACGCTTCAGAATTTTGTGATCATCGATGTACAATCCCTGTACAACATATAGAACATATAACTAATAATAAATATTAAATAATTTATTGCGAAAAAATATCGAAATAGTAGAGTAATTGAAGGAAATAGAATATGTTTTGTAGCTGAAGTACGGGTGAGATTCATGTCGGAATCTTATTAGCAGTCGGACAAAATTTCACCGGCCATATTCAGAAGAATCTGGACGAGTATATGTACTCAGTAAGTATATGCAAGCCTTTATCTTACGGAAGAGCCCTTAAAACCTTACCGCGGGCGTCACACTTGGCGAGTGTACGCTCTCTTTCGAATGCAATATTGCTTTACCCGGTAGGCAGTCGAGACGCTCGACTGCCAGGCCAGAAACAATAGTAATCGCACTCGACTTCATACTTAACCGAACACGGTTGTGGCACTGCCAGAAGGTATGTCTCGAAATCAGGAACATAATCGTTATCCCTGTTACGTGCCTCGCTTTAGTCCTTGCGCATTGTTCAAATTTTTATACCCTACCTTCTGACATCAATTTCATATATCCATATACGTCTGATATAGTTACATATGATAATTTCAACATATGATATATTTCAATAACATGATGAATATTTTACAATTGAGAGATTCAGTTTCGATACTCAATGAGTTAATTTCATTTATTTGATAAGGGAATTTAAAAGAATATGAATCTCGCTTGTGCTCCGGTTTATTCAGACTCTAAATGATATGACTAGACTGCGGATGTTTATGCATTTATGATATATCGAGGTCTGCGAAATGTAAATAAATCATGTAATTCGTGAGATCCACAACCTATGAATTAAATGATTCATGTTTACTTTGCTGCATCCGCAGTCTAGCTATAACAATAATACGCCTTGATATATTAATGACATAGCTCATGGAAACGTTAAATCACTGTTAACGATAATACATGACATAATATAATAAAATGCTACAATTAGCAACGGTAACTTAAAAATTTGAAATGTGCCCTTTGCAAATTTATTAGGGGTATATCCCAAGGGATTCCATATTATCCCAAGTTCGTAATTTTTATTGTAATTTATCGTAAAGAAAGAATTTATAAAATTGCACGATGTTGCAAGCGCGGGGTAAAAAGTTTCCGGTGCCTAACGATCGTCCCTAATCGATAGTTCCAAATCAAGCGACGCGTTTCACGGCCGAGGTAAGGGTAGTGTTAAAAAATCTTGGCCGAGAAAATCCCTTGGTCGTGTGTTAGTCTGTCTCTGTCGTGTTCCCTCATCCGGCTCCTTTTCTACCACCCCGTTCCTCCCCATCTCCTCCAGCGGCTGCTCCTCCTGAGTTAACAATGGGGCGAGGCTCACGTGCGCGAGGAATCAAGTGTTCTCACACACTGGCTCAGTCCACTAGACCGAGGGCGCATGCATAATACAATGACCCTGCTAAGTACTATTTTAAAACAATGCTGAAATTGCTTTAGGGGATAAAAATGAACGAGGTAGTAGCTAGGTGTATTTTTCTCCCCCACTTCTTTGACGAGGGTGCACGTACACGCCGGCCCATACACGGGGTAGTTACCGTCGCCCCCTTTTGCGCCCCCTTACTGCTGTTCCTGCACATAGGCATAGCTACGTACAAAGCTCTAAGCCTTTGAGTCGCAGTCTCACCGGTGCACAATAAGGCGTCCCACTTTTTTGTTTTTACATTCACTTCGAGTGAACGGGCGGGACAGAGAAAGAGTGACTGTTAGGGGTTGCTGGGGTGAGAGTATGATAAAGAAAAAGAGAAGACGGAGACGCAAAGTAGGCAGGTCCAGCGGGCTAAGGAAACTACATGTTTTTAGTCTGTTTCACAGTTCTTTTCCTTTCCTGCAAACAGATATTGCAGGCACTGTATCTTATACCTTGGGGTGGATTTTTGTATAACGAAAGAATTTTTTTAACGGGACAAGCCTTCGTTGGTGACTTGATTCTTGGAGAGGTGGTCCATTCAACTTTGCAACGTTGGGAATTTTCTGATCCTGAAACTTGGAGACTTCGAGAGTCTCAGGTTTCGGGACTTTGGAATAGTGGAACTGTCCAATTTTTTAAATTTGACACTTTAGAATTTGGAAACTTTCCGATTTGGGGCCTTCGAGATGGAGTATGGAAATTACAAATATTCAAAGTTTCAAAGTCTCGAAGTCTAAATTACCTAATAGGATTTTAAGACTGTAGGACTTAAAAATTTTGGAATCTTTAGAAAATAATGCAAGCAATTTACGAAAAGATACCATTTTTTAAAATAGATCGTCCACAGTGTTTCAGAAGAATATCTCGCGGACATTTTTAGGGCTTCAGATGTTCTTAATATCCGTACCGTAATAGAACCATATTAATTATTTTTTCCAGTCTGGAAGTCTAATAGATTGGATAACACAGTTGAAATTGAAGTAATATCGGTAATCAATGTTTTATTGACATCACTAATGGATTGGATATTATGAAGTTTATAATATTCTTCCTATAAAATTTGTTAGGTCGATTGCAAAGTGTCCTAGATAACGATATCAGACTTAATTAATCATAGACATATCAATTACACTTCACAACTGTACTTTTCTACTTGTTCCCAAGCTATACACGATTGATTATATAATTTAATTGATTGAATAATATATGAACGAAAAATCATTTCATATTAAATCTCATTAAGCGTGTGTTTGAGAAGAAAAATTGTATTAAGCAAAAATAAACGAGCAATTTCAACGTCAATGATTAACGGCCATCAAAGTCTGGACGGAAAGTAATCAATTGAATTTGGCCGTATTGTCATCTGTGAAAAACACCGAAATTTTAGTTTACTTTAAAAGCCTCCACTTTCCCTCAAACGTTCCCGGTAACGACGTTGAAAAATTGCGTTAGAGACGATGAAAGGGAGCGCAGGACACCGGTCGTTCACCACCCCTCTTTGCTTTTCGTTTATTTACAATAAAAATAACATCATTATCAGAGCACCGCTCATAAACTCGGCAAGATTTAATATCGCCTAATTAAGTTCCGCTCGCCGAATTGCGTTAACAAAAATGGACAAGGCAAATGAAGGAAGCTATTTTTCTTCCCTCCTTTTTTCGATTTCTTTGATGTTTATGAACAGATAATTTCTTATGCAAACTCAGGAGCATCTGATTGGGTAATAAATGTTCCGAAGGTTGAAAATTTGGAAATACCAAAATTTATTTTTAAAGTTTTCGAGATATCAAATTCTTATGATTACGAGGAAAAAATTAGGCTACGTCAAATTTCTATATTTACAAATTTGCAAATAGAATATATAAATATAATTAATTTATTATATATATATAAATATAATTTTGGGAACATAGAAATTCATAAATATCAAAAATAATAATTTTAATTTAACAAATGTGAAAATATAGACATTTTCAAATTAATGAAACGAGAAACCATTAATGGCCCTAAGTGTCGACTTGCAAGCGATAGAAGTCTATTCCATGCGAATAAACGTAATACCAGCACGTAGCGTATCAGAAATGAAGAATGTTAGGTTGGAAACGAAGTGAGCTACAAAACCGATAATCGAGGAAACCAGCAGCACGCACGCTTAAATGACAAGATTACACGCTCATGATACAATTAACTCGCATCAAAGGAGGCTGGTGAAGCAGGGAATCGTATGAAGTGCGGTCGGGATAGCCTTAGACGATTACTAATTTAAGCTGAACCCATGGTGCTCGACTCGTTCCGTCAAAGTCGCTTTTTAATGCCGGTCAAGCCGGCAGGAGTCGACGGCTCACAAAGCAGAGACAAGTGAGCCTGCCGGAAACAAGGGCCAGTAATTAAAAATGTCAAAGTAACGGCAGTCTAAGAACCCCAGACCCTGTATACAGCTGGAGAGGCCATTCGGCAACGGTACACCCTCTCGCGATACGCTTTCAAGACAGACAGAGACGAAATGGCAATTTCGAAGATCGATACGAGGCTACGCGAGGGTCAAGTTCCCACGCCGCGATAATCATAAATTCCACGCCAGAGGAACTAACTTCCGATAACAGTAATAACCGAGGGAAAAGAATAAGGGTGGAAAAAAGAGTCTGACTCGCGAACCTAAGAAATCCATACGAAACTTTCTGACTAATCGTCAACTTTCTTGCGAATTTTGTCCTCCGTTTCGTGCAAGTGGTTTCGCAAGTGACGAGAAGTATTCGTTTTTTACTACGATAATATTCATGAGATGCGATCGAATTGAAAATCTGCACTGCGTTTCTTAAAACGTGGGTCACGACCCCAAATAGGGTAAAGAGTGTTCGGATACACGAATTTAAAGAAGCACATTTTACCGAGGAAATAAATTATTTATGAGAAAATATTTATTTTATATCTAAATCTGGAGCGCAATCTCGACGATAGGGGTCACGAATGAAAATTTAAAAAGCGTTGCATAATGCATTTTTCAAAATGATCTCAAAGTCCCTAAACGCGAAGGTGTAATAAATTGCAGAATTCGAATGTTACAAATTACTATTTTCGCAAATGGCGTCGGATAGAAAACGCGGGAATTACACGCAACCGGAGTTGGAATCGATGTAAAATGGTTAATAGTCGAAAATGAGGAGTAGCGAAGCGATTATCAGACGATCGATTGAAACGATCGATCGTTCCCTGGCTCGCTTATTACGCGTCCAGCGTGGCAACCTATTTATCAACCGGTTCCCGGATCCAGCAGATTAGAAACATGCGCATTTCCAAAATTAGCGTCACTCTGTAGGCATAATGTAGATAGCTGTCCTCGTGTGAAACCAATAATCGTGTGGCACCGGGGTTGGATATAGATTAGAAGGGGTGAGTCGGCATAGCTAATACACGCGTTAATAAGAGCCCGTGTTCCACTGCTCGCTCTCTGAGCTCTGTATATAAGCGACAGCCATGTAATTTCTAACCACATTTCCCCCTGCATTCGCTTCAAATGTACGTACATGTACGAAGGTGGTCTAGAAGTTACGAGACTCGTGTACTCCACTAACTTCGTGTAGAAAACGCTCGGAAAAAAACTCATTCGAACTTGTATATTTCTTTAAACTTCTTCATTATTCGTTGTATTATACATTTCATTAATTGGTCATATATCTGTAATCTGTGATACTCGTAAAGGTAACTTATAAATATATTACATATGAACATATTTAACTTTCATATGTACATATGAATGTACACGATGCGTATAGCACATTTAAGTACGCGTGTTATCCTGATAAGGGTTCCATTAAGGAGTGTATAATGCTCTCTTTATAATATATTGAATATAATCGCCCTATTTGTCTTATGATATTCACTGGAAGATATACTGAATATTTTCCTTATTCAAACAACTTTTTGATTAAGAATAAAAAACACGTCGATTGTACATACAAAATAAACTGTAAAGTAAAATAAAATTCTAGCTATATGAACAATATTTATAATAAAAAATATGTGAAATAATGAAAGATATGAAAAATGATGAAAAATAAATGAAATGATAATAAAGGATATGTAAAGTAATAATGAAGAGTAATAATAAAAAATATGTGGAATGATGAAATAAGAAGGAAGATAGGATAAAATAATAAGCACGTTCGCAGAAGGCATGCGGCAAACGTTGAGGAGTTGCGTCGAAATAATCGCGTAGCGTAGGACGCGTCGCGATGGAAGGAGCGTACGAGACGCGACTTCCGGCGCTGTTCCACGAAATGTTCCGGTGTTTAAGCATCACCGACAGCGTATCACCCGTTACAATTCGAGTAGACGAGTACTTATACGGTCACAGAGCGGCACGGTAGCCATGCACGGCCGCAGGAGGAGGCAGAGGGTGGTGGCTGTCCGTAGCCCGCAGCCTGTAGTCACGTAATTAGGTGATTAAAATTAGATCTCGCATCAGCCAGAAACTCAATTAGCAATTAAACGTGGCATTTTCTCTAATTACGATACGTTCTCACTAATTACAGTAGCTAACCTTCCCCGCCAGCTTCTGCGTCTCTCGCGACTGTCCTCCTCTCTTTCAACCCCTTCTCCCAGCTTTCTCGACCACCCTGTTTCAACCCCCCGTTCCACATCGTTGTCTCTCTCTCTTCGTCCCACCCTTGATCCTCCGTCGATGCTTCAACCCTCTTTCTCCGTTACGCGTGTGTCCTCCGTCGAAGCGTAGCATCGTAGAGCACTCGGGGAAACGAACCGGATCTGACTCGATGCACGCGTCGACCTATCGAAAGTATCGATGCCAATTGCCTGCCAGCCTCTGCCTTCCGACCCTCCGACAACGACGACGACGACCATCGACGCACTCGTTTATCGAATTACGACAAGAGAAACGCGTTTTCTCCAACTCTTTCGCGTACCCCCGGCCACCTTGCAGCAGGGGCTTACCTTCCACTTCGTTTCTGGCGAGGGCTGATCATGCTTGATGAACGGGATCCTGATCGGGAGGGCTGCCACGTCGATCCTCGAGGGTGGAGGTACGCCTGTTGTCTCGCCAAGGAGACAATTTATTTTCTCGTCCTATTCCGACCGTATTCCTGGACTCGCGACGGCTCGCAACCACCGGCAAAATTATTCTCTGCCAGTTCGAGTCGCTGTATTATCACAGGGGCGTGTTTACACCTTTTGGTTAGCGATCAATTTCTTTTCCTCCTAGTGATAAATTTCTTTCTCTTTTTTAGGTACCTGGATAGTTCGATTGCGATTTGAAAATTGTATAAATTTCAAAAATGGGCAATTTGAGAAATTCAGGATCTGGGAATTTAAGAATTTGAAAATACGAGAAATTGATTATGTAAGAATTTTGGGAATTTCAAGATATGTAAGTTCTAGACTTTAACTCTTATCTAACTCAGTTCGTACATTCCTAAAATGATGACCGTTCCAATATTTCAGAATCAAATAAAATGTATTCGAGGAGTATTATTTCGCGGAGTTAAGACTCCGATCCGGAAGAAGATGGCGGCGGTGCAGAGACTTCAACAAGATGGTTCGCGCGACGATCGGCGAGAAATTTCGTTGGAAATCGCTATAGGTTTTGCAGCATCGTGTCGACACATGAAAGCGTTTATTATCAGGTGACTAACAGAAATGCGATGCCGCTGTATGGTCACGGGTGCTGATTATTTTAATCACCGTGGAATTACCGTCGCATTCACCTGTCCCAATGAATAATCATATCGAATTACACACGAACGGCTCTCAATCGTAGATACGATTATACACCGTAGGTACGTTACGTAACACCAGCCGACTTAATTATTGAACGGGAGTCAGGCGCGACTATTGAGTTTGGTAATTTGCCACTTACACGGATTGTCGTATATACACACCCGGGAGAGACAGGGGCATGTATGTACGTGCCCGAGATTGTTATTTCGGATATCTGATGATGAACGCGAATCTGATTCTCGTAAGCACGTGTTGTCGGCAGCGGCTTGAATTATTGGTATTGTCGATTAAATAGCTGACGTTCGACCGTGGAACCTGCTGGTTCTACCGTTTTGTGAAGTCATTTTTGCGCCATTGCCTGTGCGTTCCCCATACGTTATGACCGCTTTCGATATAGCTGAGATTTTTGTACTTGATATATTTTATTGCCATTAATTTCACTTTTATTGATCAGCGAAATCGATGATGCTTTGAATCATTTGTATCGTTGATTCAATGGCTGAAATTATTCTGTACAATCTGCTGGACGATTCTTGCGAATTTGTTACAGAATTTTGTAACGAATTGATTTAGGTTTTCGGGGCTGTTTCGTGACCATGATCGTTTAATTATTCGTTTGGACTGTCGGCATCGCTTTGGACTCTGGGACTTCAGAATTTCCATCATTATTTTAAGATATTTGCGAAGTGGAGTTCTGGAAATTAGAAATGATTTTGGGAATTTGGGATTCTGGATATTTAGAAATTTGGGAATTTGGGAATCTAAGCTTTTAGATACTTGTAAATATTCGAGAATATGAGAATTTAGAAATTTGAGAATTTAGCAACCTAGTAATTTGGCAACTTAAACTTCTGCTTATACTTAAATTTCTAATTTAGAAATTTGAAAATTTAGAAAGTCTTGTAAAAATTTGTAAATCTGAGAACTTAAAATGGTGCGAATCTAATAAATTAGAAATCTTGGAATTAGAAAAATTGTCAATCTGTAAATTTAAGAAACCTCACGAATAAATCAACATGTCTCATTAAATACGTTTCTACATTTTAATTAATAGCTGACATCAGTTAAGTAAACAATGTTAATTCACCGTAAAAAGTTCTCCCATTCCCGATACGTCTCCCTTGTTTCCATCATTACGCAAAGATACTTTACACAGTTATCCAATGCTTCCCGGTAAATCTGTATTATTTTAAATTCACGTCGTTGGAAGAGTGCACTGTTTGCACCGATTTGAATTATTGGTGTCGTCGATCAATTAACCGGAGTTAATTGGTAGCTCCATGACCGTCTGCTTCTTGACAAGAACCGGTAATAGGCTCGATGAGACTTTCCATATAATTCGAATTGCCGCACACTCGAATTATTCTTATGCAATTATTACCCTCGAGCAATTCGATGTGCAAATGGATTTATTGAACCTTTAACACGTTGATTACCACAGCGGAAACTGCGATGTCTAGTACGACACTCTATGATCCTTCTTTTCTCTTGCTTAATCATTTAATTAAAATCGCAGTGTCGATTAATCGAAATGATCACGAAGATGCCATACTTTTTTCGTCATCAAATATCAACTGCTGCAATTATTGCGAAATCTTTGGACTCAATTATCAATACTTTCTGTGCGGTTGGTACGAAAATTTGTCACGCACAAATAAAATGAATATTCCAATACGAATGTGTACAATTATCGATGTGCGAATGACGAATTTTGCAAATGATCCCAGTGCAAATGCAGGCAAAGGACTAACATCGTATTCACAAAGTAACCATTGTTGGTTGATAAATTACGAAGATTGGATTAGTTTGAAAGGAAAGTATCCATTACGATGGCTCGTTACAAAGGATTACTCATGATGTGGTCAATCGGTAAGGTTATCCTAGCATGACGTGGATCCTGAAAGGCCTGGTCTGGTGAGATGTATAATTAAAGCAATATTTAGGCTTACGTAATTACGGTTCATTACCGGGTCAGGCTGTCTCTCTCCGTTTTCCCTCTCCTCGTCACGAAAACACCGGACTCAATAGGATACGCATGCTTGGTTAACATTATGTCACATCGCCGAATTACGTCCCCGGGTTCCATTAGCTGAGTTGGAATAAAGTTACCGATCGATAGACACCGGTGTGCGGGTTTATACGTACAAACTGATCGCTCGAAGGTTTCTCTAAAGCCCGGTAATGACGAACAATAAACTATTGTGTCCGGTTTCCCGGCAAAAATTGTCGAATCAATGGATGAGATTTGCATTTTTAATATTTCCGATTGGTCTTCCGTGTTTTTTTTCCTTTTTTTTTCTTTTCGTACTCGATGTGTAATGTGCATTGCATTCATTGCGACGGCAGAATGAATATAGATTGCCTCAAAATTGGTTGTTATATGGAAGTACCTTGCAATGGAAATTATTCCTGTAATCATTGCACTTTTTATGGGATACCGTGAAAATACTGCGTTTGTAATCTTTTCAGTTTTTTTTTTTTCGCAAAATTGCTGTAATTTTATGGCCGGGAGGGAATTTGGTGCCAATTATTCGGAAAGAGATTGCAAATTTTTTGATTTTTTAATCTTTGGACTATTGGAAATTTTTTTATTTTATTTGCAAGTCTCCATGCTTTCAAATTCCCTAGTTCTATGACCTTAAATTTCCTATATTCCCTTGTTACTAAACTTCCCTAGTTCCTATGTCCTGATTCCTTAAATTTCCAAATTCTCAAATTCTCAAATTTTGAAATTCCCAATTTCCCCAATTTCACTAATTTCCAAATTCTTCGATTCCCCAATTTGCCAATTTCTCAATTCTCAAATTCTTAAATTCCCAATTTCCCTAATTTCCAAATTACCCAATTGCCCAATTCCCCAATTCTGCAATTCCCCAATTTTACAATTTCCGAATTCCCCAATTCCCGAATTACCTATTTCCCAAATACCCCAATTCCCCAATTCCCTAATTCCCTAGTTCCCCAATTCTCAAATTCCCAATTCCCAAATTTCCAAATTCCCAAACTCTTCAATTTCTCAATTCCCAAATTTCCAATTTCCCAACTTCTCCAACCCCTAATTCCCCAATTCCCAAATTTCCCACAGTCGAGATCTCCAAATTTCCTGCTCCATAAGTCCCCAAATTCGCAATCCATTGCACACAATATTGCACAAAGAAATTATATCGATTCAGTTGGTGAAAACGCAACATGGTCGAGGCAATGGTGTTTAACGCAGGGGAAAAGCATTAAAATTAAAATTGATGGACTGCGGTATCGCAGCCAGCGAAATAATCTGGAAAGTTATGGACCTCGTAATTTACCGTGGCCTTACTTAAATTCATAATGAGACGCATTTAAAGCAGCTGCCGGTAATCACGGCGATTAAAACGTCCTTAAGCGCGCAACCGAAACAAATTATATTCGCTCGGTTACGAAAAAAAAAGAACGAAAAAAAATGTATATAAAAAATAAACTAAATTCAGTCGCATTGCGGATAATTTCCTTTTTTGACTTTTTGGTCGATGCTGTTTGAAGAAAACACGAACGTTCGTTCCGGTAAACTATCACGGCTGTTAAACGATCGCACGCGTAGTTTGGCGGTGAACGCGTAATTGCAAATGAACTATGATGCACGATAAGCGTTTAACCCCAGTTTTGCGAAGGTTTCATACAATTAGCTAGTTTCCAGAGCGTCTGCTGCAAAAGTTTGCCCTCGATACGCGTTTTCATCGGGTCTTGTTAATTCCTTATCAACTTACCGTGTTGTTACTTTGATGATACGTTCTGAAATTTTATTACCGCCTGCAATAAATTGCTTCACTCCTGTATAATATCGTAGTTTGTATTACTCATGTCATAATTAGTATTTCTGATCTTATTTAGACAATATGAAAAGCACTCTTTCTTCGTTAATTGCTTCGGTTTACGTTATATTAATTTACTTTTATTTGTATCACTCATTAACTTATGATAATTTTAATGATTAATTTATGTTATTAAAATAAGGATCTATGCTAACAGAACGCGTACCGGTTGCGTTTAAGTATTCTACTTTGAGGTTATATCGACTCCATTTTCTTGGTACAAACCTAACCTGTACCCTGAAATTACTTAAAGAAAATAAAATCCTTCGTTCATGTGTAATTAAAGAATCCATTATGCTCGTGCGAATGATACCAGAGTTAAAAATAGTATTAAATATCCTTGGTACACGTAATAATTGAATTCCGTTAATTACTTATTAGTGCGTTCTTAATTTAATTATACATCTCGAAATTTTATTGCTATTTCAATTACTGTAGGTAATGTAATTGGGATATAAAATTAATTTTCATAATTGCACTTTCAAATTTGATGCTGTATTGTTTTCATACCAAATTGTAATTTATTTTATGTATATAATAATTAGTAGCTTAGATCCGCAGAAATGAACTTCTGTTAATTGCTTCCGATTCCATAAAATTATGATGATTATATTGATAAGAAATTTCCGAATGAAATTTATTAACCCATTATCATATAATGACGAATCACATTTTTCTGATCGACAATCAGTTAATTGGTACAGAACGTGTGCATTTCATGAGCCTGATATTATAAAATTAAAACTGCAATGTCATATCAGCTGCATAAAATTTGTGTCTCTAACAACGATATCCAAGTTGAGAAAAGATAAACGTTCCAGGTTAAAACAAGTTTACTTATTGTTCCAAATTAGATCGATAACTGATACGAAGAGTCCAGACAACCATTATTCATATAAATTTTCTCATTTCACAGTACAACTTCCCACACTACAATTTTCCCATAATTTTCTCATTCCACGGTACAGAATTTCAATAAACTTTTCAATCGGATGTTATCCGTTAACCATAAAATAATACAACGAAAGTATGATCGTTCAAATACAAGAACGGTGCCGAGACACTTGCGGAAATTGATTACCGCTTTCGAATCGAAACCGTATCAAATTCAACAAATATAATTGCAGTAAAAACGAGGCCTTACCGGTACGACACGTTCCCCACGTTTCCGACAATTACTTCTCCATCCATTTCCTATCGCCGCAACCACGATATTCTCGAGGAATCCGATATATTCAATTAACGTTATACCGCACTTCCACTTGCGGCTATGCCGCGTTTCATGCCTAGGAAAGAGTAATTCTTTTCCGGGACATCAAGCCTCTACCTTTTCCACGTTTTTTTTTTATTTTCCTCTTCCCCCTTTTTTTATACCACCAACGAGTTTATGAGGTCAATATGCGGTTGCGGTCGCTTACGATTTTAATTCGACCGGTACACGTTCTTTCGCCGGTCTCAATCTTCGTTTCACCGAAACTGGATAACGATTTTTGTGCGATCCGCGCCGCGAATCCACGCGAAAAGCAACCGGGAAAAATTTGCACCCATTCAATTTCCCGCGAGTTCTCGTGGTTGGAAAATTCCTCCAGCTCCACCGAACGAGTGGGGAGTCATGAATTTCTCATGGAAATTAATTGATCATATGCATCACCCACGTACTTGTATCTCGACAATTTGAAAACATTATACCGCATGTATTTTAAGAACATTGAATTTTGTATAAAAACATCGGCAAATTAAAATCTGATTTTATAAATAACATTTGCGTTCATTCTCGTATATGCAGCTGCGTATTCCGTTAAAATTCCAGCGCGGTAAACTTTTCTAAAGAAAATTGCGATATAGGGGATGAACCCTTCACTAATCCAATACGAATTAAATATCAAACTAAAACTTTTACTGTCATTATAAATTTATTGAATTTTAGTAATGATTACTCTTCATACGAATAAAGTTATTAAAATACAAATAATCAGAAAGAATTTTAAGGGATGAATTATCATTTACTAGTATACGGTAAGAAAAGACTTAAAGACTATTATGTTACAATTTCCACTCGCGTAACAATAAACCATTGAACCGCAACTAATCCCCTTTCAAAATACAATTTCCACCATATTTGGTACAATAAATATCAAGAATTCCAGCAAATACTGTCAACGCACTGCATACCCCAAAATCGATATCACTGGATCGAATCCCCTCATTACCCTTCCCAGTTTAAATAGCGCGCCGTGCAAAACATAGGGGTGCGCGGTTCGAAAAAGCATTTTTTTTCACGCGACGAAAATTCCTTACGCCGATAAATCACGATTATTTGGCCGAGGCTTGCCCAACTGGGGGCAGTATATTTTACTTACAAAGTCACACGTTGGATCACGCTCGCACTTTTTTTTACCCGGCTGCCGGGTATTACATTTTTAAATGGTTTTTACGTTTTGAATAGCAATGGGGTTTGCCTTGGCATACCTTTATGTGGCCGTGTGACTCGCGATGCTACCCTTCTGCGCCACCCCTTTGCATCGAGTGGCCCCACTATACGAGTGGCCTATAGCCGGGGCTCAAGATTTTGGTCTTTCAAGGCCACTAAGCCACTTCTTCCACTATAGCGCTACATTCTCGCATTGTCCGTAAAAATTTAACCGTATTCCGTAAGAAATACGCACAGAAGCTACAAGTCTTTTAACCCCTTCTAACTCCTTTCGGTTTATGTATTACATTTTAAGGATGTTTCATTTATTATGCAATTATTAACGTCTAATGATTAAATAACAGAAATAGCTGTAATAACATCCCAATTGTTGAAGATGACCTAACCTAAAACATGTTATTTTAGCAGAACTTTAAGAGAACTGTTGCCAACTGGTTGTTGAATATTTACTCAAACATGTATTTGTATGTGGACATTATGAACTAAGGGTGTGATCGAGAAAAATTAATTTACAAAAATGTACTCATACAGTCATCACAGTCAATGTACTCATACAGTATGAAAGAGTTAATGACGATCTCTTAAATATACAGGACGATTGAAACGTTGAGTAAACAAGCTAGACAAAAAATTTATCAGCAAGAATTCACATCCTGCAACCACCTATCGAGGAAGTTAATCTTCGAGGCAAAAATGTGCATATGAATCGCGTTGGAAGGTGCAGCTACGCCTCCGAAACAAAGCCGACGTGAGGTTTTTCGTGGCCGTGCACGATATCGTTTGTGTCAGACAGGCGCCGACCTCATTTGCGGGCTTTCGTTGGAACTTCGCGGCCAAGAATTATAATTAAGATCCTGTAGCGTTCTCTTTACCCTCTTCCTAGTTCTCCTTCACTGGCAGCGTAGCTACCTTCCGTGATATTACATTCCGTTCCGAGCTGGATCAATCCTCTAATGGCCGGAAGTTTAATTTGTGCGCCGCTACAAAATAATCGCGAGCAAGGCCGAGGAAGCGTGACCCGTCGAGAGGTTTATTATTCATAAGCTCTTATCATTGCGTCGATTCGTCGCTGCCTTCGTCGATACGTCGACTATCCGTCTGTTTTTGTACCTCCGGATTCTGTGCTAGAAACAATTTGAACACATGAATCTAGGTATCAATCATTTACCAGATTTATTCCAAATATTTGATTCTGTGTTTAGAAATTATTTACAGAACTTTCGAACTGAAAGGATATTAATCTTGAAGTGTCAAGAGCGATATGAAGTTAGCGTAATTTATCTAGATCATATCGCGAACTTCATATTTGCGAGAATATCTTATATGAAAAGAATTGCACACCCGAAAGCAAATCGAGTGGAAATATTTTTCATCGGTGATCGATCGACCGTATTCAATTGATAGGGAATATTTTTCTTCGATTAAAATCTGAAGAGGTTTTTAATCGCATGGGCGATACCATCGTTGAAAAACAACAAGCTATCCTAACGAATAATATTTCATTTATTCGAGTCGTAGGAGTGTCCTGCGTCGAGAAACACTTCCTCGTTCAGGGTAAATATTAACACAAACTCGAACGATGTGCTCGCAAAATTGATAAGAATATAGGTGTTGAAATGCAACAAGAAATCGTATATTCCACACCTAACTGTATTCCTTCTCTAAACTTACTCGCAGAGTAAATTAAAAGATTCCCAGAAGTTCGAAAGAATAACTCCGGCAACTCTGCACCCCTCGCTCTTCGGTGAGCACTTAATTTGCCCATTAGTACAGGACATTTTCCCTAGAAAATAAACGGTGAACACGGTGCGTGGTCGAAGTTTACCGAAGTCCTGGCCATCCACCGCGTATATCGCAGGAGGGTTTTACACGGAAGCACGGTAATTTCGCGGGACGATTCCCGCGTCGAAAGTTGTTCGTTTGATTCGTTACCAACGGAACGAGCTAGCTCGTTCGCCATCGTGTTCGCTGAAATGCAAAACGTTTTCGTATCGCTCTGGCCGGAGTCGAGATACATTTTTTTCAAAGCAAGTCCCGCACACCGTATCGGTCGGGTGCGTGAGGGTGAGGAGAGGGCGGTGGCCGGTGAGCCGTACTAGAGAGAGCCCCCATATGAAACCGTTATCTGCACCGATTCAGCAATATTTTTACATTTACTACCCCCTACCACCTGGTTGTGTCCCCCTTTTTATGCCCATACCCCTTAATCTGAAGCCCGCAACCTAACGAACGTACGAGTTTCAGCGGGGCTTACATTGACTGTCGTGCATTTTTGCCGCGGGAACCGAAACACCACCGAACACTTTAGACACCGTTTGTTATTATTACGAATTCGATTGCTTGTTTCCGTGCACCTACCTCTCTCGCTCTTTTTTTTTTATGTACAGCAACTATGGACGCCGTCGCAGCTGCATCCCATAATAATCCTTTCCGATAGATCCGCCATAGTAATGTCATCGGTTATTTATAGCTCGTTCATTCGCATACCATCGACAAAGGCACAAAAAGAGAGGGGGAGAGAAGCGTTATTTTCGAGATCCATAGTGAATAAAATTGCAGATTAATTCCGGTTAAAATACTACGTCGAGGAACGGAGTTTGCGTCGCGTTGTTATCGTTGGGACACGCCAGAGGAAAAAAAAGAGCGAAAAAGGGTGCGTGGGAGGTTTTAGGGAAGCGGGGAGGGGCGGTGGAAAAACAGAAACGGTTGTGTACGGTTATCGAAACAGAGAAAAAAAGCCAAAGGAACGAAGGGAGGGAGGAGATGCGCGGAGGGGTAGAGAAATGGCACGCAGACGAGACAGACAGACGAGGCTTCGCGCACGGAAAGAAAGTCATCGGATTGAACTTATCAAACGGCGCTGATCCATCGCCAATGGATCGAGCCACAATGGTGGAACTGATTTTCGCGGTTCACGTAACGAGCACGGTTGAGCTGTTGAATCGAGGGTTCACGCGCAGTTGAACCGGCGAGTGGTCGTGAGTCACCTTAGAACACGGCAGTGGTGCTTCGAAAGGGTTGAGAGTGGCCGGGGGGCAGGGGTGAAACGAACAAGGAGAGAAAAAAAAATATTGAAATCGAGATCTCAAGGAGTGTCAATCGTTCGACTGGATTTTATTTCACGAATGCGTTCATTCCCGCAATGCGTGTAATCATTCGAGTGCGACTCTCGACTTCGTGTTCTCCATCGCGGTCGTTAGATGCTTTTTTTTTCCTCCTTTCTCTTGCAAATATTTCCATTTTGCAACAGACGCCTGAACGATGTAAATTTTTCTGTTTCTTATCGCGGTACGTGACCGAGATCGGGTGAGAACCGCTGGTTCGACTACTCAACGGGAACCCAACCAGCCCTCGGTATAATTCCACCCTTACAATTATCCCCGGCATTAAAAACACGATGTTAATTTCTGCGCGCAGAGAAGTCGGGGAACCCCTTCGATTCAATCGATTTGTAATTCTGCGCCTAAGCGTTGCCATCTTGCGCGATACTCGCCGTCGATGAATTCGTAATATTCAACCCCCTTCGTTTTTTTCCTCGTCGAGATCACTCTTTAAAATCGCAATTTCGGTGTCGATGGGATCGACGCGAGTACGCATACAATTAAATTAGCCAGTTCGAGGACGAAGTGATTCGATCTGTGAAAAAAAAAGAAAGGAAATAAATCGAAAGCATGGAGGGGAACATTTTTTTTCGCAGGTACGAGGCTCGTTTTCGGCAAGATCGATTTTTGGAAATGCATGGGATATGGGTGCAGTTGATTAAGTCTCGATTTCATGGAACTCTGATATTTACATGGAAAGTGGTCCAATTTAGAGGTTGCTGCGCTTCAAGAATGTACAATTGAAGTCCCGATTCTTTTTCCCCTTTTTCTGCAACATAAAATGTATTTTTCACCGAAAAACTGCGGACGAAGGTATTAATAAAGTGTAGCTACCTTAACGATTGCAAAACAACCTTTGATATAATAGAGTAGTTCATAATTGTATTTTCTAAATAATGTTGCAAATTTCATTTTAAATCCATACAACATATCCTTCAATTTTCTATTCAAAATCACCTTTGTTACACCAACTACGAAACCTGCTCTTAATCGTCAAAACATCTGTCGTTTGCGACAATCGAGTTACATTCGATTTTATAGAATCGTATGGGGCGTTCACGAGGTTACTACACTTAATGAAACTTACATGAACCCTTTCGAGCATTCTGACGTAACTAGAATTGTTGTTTGACGTACTAAATCTTTAATACAAGTGCCAAATGTATTAGTTAATTTCAACATATTTTAGTGTCTGAAAAAATTAAATTCTAATGGGTAGTCGAGTCAAACTTACAATCGAGCGTCTATCAAATTTTCACCCTCCGATTGCCCCGAAAATGAGAATTGCTGCGAACGGAAGATAACACCATCTCGAAGTTATACAAGCTGCAATGACAAAGGTTATAGAAGCCATTTCGAAAATGGACCTCCGTTCAACACATTTTGATTTTCGATAAAATAGTACCTTTCTCTATCGAAAAACTTTCTTTCCAACGCACCACGTATCTGTGTGAATGCTGAAGTACCGTGAGAGTGCCGTTTCGTCGTTAGTTTGTATCATTTTGTCGAAAGAAAAATTTCGGACATCTTCAGCGCGTCGTGGCGCTGTCTCGAGGGTGTCTTCGGGTATCAACCCCTCGTTCCCTCGTCACCGTCGACTGCCAGACCTTGCAAATGTCATGGAAAAAAAAGTTCAGATTCGCGTCTTGACCGTTGTTCGCTCTTGTTTTACAAGGGTATCTCCCCTTCGCCCCGTGCGTGCCCAAGTGGTCCGAACGCATAATGCAGACGCACAGGGTGGTGGCGTAGTGTGCGAGGGGGGCGAAGGGGGTGGTATAATTAGGGACTTGAAGGGGCGGCTACTAGGGGAGAGGAAGTAGAAGAGGCTGACAGATGTGGGAGCATTGTTTTATGGGGTGAACCAATCCCTCCCTCCCGCTGCCACCCCACTTCTCCTTTGCGCCTGTGTCTTCTGACTACACCCCACGGCGCGTGGCGTGCTGTGATTTAAAATAGGACCGTCGATTCCGTGAATCCGACCGCGATTTTTCCAGGATACACCGTGTGAACCTTTCTCTCTTCATAGAATTCGTTTCTTTATTTTCAACAAAATTATTCGGCAATCTGCTATAGACGTTCTGAAATTTCGGAGAAATCTTCGGTGCAGTGTTTTATCAATTTCTGAAAGTTCCATTTTTAGTGTAAAATTGTAATAGGTAACATGACTATTATTTTAGGAGAATTTTAATAAAATTTTGAAAGTCGAATACGTATTAAATGATAATGTCATATAAATGACAATGATTAAATTTGAAGACAGATTCTGCAATTTGAAAAACTTTGTTGCGAAGGTTCAAATATTCATAGAATACCGGAGGGATAAAATTTGTTAAATCGGGAGGTATTTAAATAGTGAAGAACTCTCGAAAACAGAACCACAGGCAGAAGAACGTCATTGCAATATTTTGACTCATTTCTTCTCCACAGAAATTACTCTGTTTTTTGTCGAGCTTTCCTGCTTGCCGCACAATTTTCACCATGCTCTGTGCTATAATTACAAAACTCGTCTGGCTTTCAAGCAGGTGTAGTTAAGCTCTCACGCGACGTTACACGTGTATTTCGTGAAATTCTACGTTTGTAGAATTTACTTTTAAAATTGAATATTTCGAATCAAGCTAGTTCGTCTTAAACACTCAAACCAAAAGCACAACTCACCTAGATTTACCAAATTAAATCGTTGTCAACGACGAAAAATAAAATAGAGAGGTTTCGAAAGAGGGTGAAAACTGAAACATCTCTTATTTTGACACCTTCACAAGTTCTGTAATTTAAAATGAGAAACCTGAAAATATTTCAACTGATTTAATTATTTAAAATGTACGTACATTTAATGTTGTACGATTTTAATAAAGTTTAAATGAAGGTTTTTGAATATTCAACAATAACACAGGAAATAACAAGAAACATATTTCTTGTACAAAAATTTATTCATATAAAATACGTAACATCGCAGCCGTACGAACATAAAATGAGAAATTATTACATTCACGTTAAAGAAGGTAAATATTTTTCATAATTGTGTTAACAATTACAACCGCGATGTGTGGATCCCTCGCGTTCAAATTTCGCAACGAGGAGTTAAATGTTTTCCCGTTTCCACAAATATCTGAATTTTGCGCGAGCAGATGAGTCATGTCTTTGAATTTTAATTTCTCTAAAAAATCTGAGTAATCACCGTAGAGGCTGGTGAACATGTGCAGTCACACCTCTCATTAGGTTTTTGACAGCCCTTCATACGAGGATCAACCCACCCTGTGCATCCACCCGAGTTCCCAACCCCCGTGCCTCCCTCCCTGCACGCTTCTTTGTTCTTTGTCTCACTGAATGTGCCCGGCAACCCCTCTGCTGTGCGGCTTAAATCAGTCGAACGTCGAATATGAGCACGAAATTCACGAGTCGAGCGGCAATTAAAATATTCTTTACAGCCGGCCGTGTGCTAGCCACCGTTTATTCCCACAACGATAATGAACGATCAATATGAAATTCTAGAATCGTAGCTGGTGCCGATGAAAAGATCTCCAGCTGCGTATTCGAGCGAACCTCGTTTCTTTTTCCTCCTATTTATTTGCCGGTTAAACATTTCACCGCGCTCTACAATAATATTCGTGAATCATCGGTCAATTTTTGACGAGACAATAAATCCGTAGATTTTTCTTAACAATGATTCGTACATTATCGATGCGACGATCGGCTTTCTTCGAGCCACGAGTAACTCGTGTTTCGACGTTTGCGTAAATAATTAAAGTGTACAATTTAATTGCCCGTAATACTAGAAGGCGTGCACACTCGTCTCGATACGTTCGATTCATAAATATTCCATGCAGCGGTTGATTTATCGGCGAGGCAGTCTGATAACCTCTTATCCAGCAGCTTCAGTTATCATCGTTCCCAATCGACTATTAATAAACACCAGAGAATGGATTTAAGAGAGTTGCATCGAGAATTTAACGTGTATCGTCAGTCATATCTGTAATGCGATGCAGATGCTCGTCATTGGAATACATTTACCATTTTTCATGTTGCATATTGAATCTGACTTCGTCAAAGTTTCCCTGCAAATTGATTCGATGTTTACTTTAGGTTCCAACGTTTATGTTGTATAAATCTTTGTTCGAAGATCGATATGCTGTAGGTGGTCTTTAACCTGTATAATTATTAGAACAATTATTATTAGAACTTTCTAAATAATAAATATTTTCTAAATGAAGTAACGATCTTTGAAGTTTACGGTGGTGTTCGATATTTAATGATGTAAATTTTCTTTGAATAAGACCGAGGGAGGATTTTGTGTAACCTAGATTGGACTCTTTGAGGGTGAATATTCGAGGAGTTACAAATCTCCAAATTTCCGAATTCTCATAGTTCTAATTACTGTAATTTCCAACTTCTCAAATTTCTGATAACTGAAATTTTTTAATTCTAATCACTCAAATTTCCAAATTCTTAAACCCCCGATTTCCCAAGTTTCTAAATTCTCAGACCCCGGAATTTTTAAATTTCCAAATTCTCAAATATTAAAATTCCCAAGCTAAATTTTCAATTTTCCAAATTTCCAACCCCTCAAATCCCCAAATTTCCTCAGACCCGTAGAAATGATACCTAAATTCTTAAACACGTTCACGTATTCTTCAAGCGAGCATAAAATATAAAATTCACAAGAAGCTTCGTATAATATGCGATAATGTTACCCAAGTATATGCAGGTACTCGAGAAAAATAAGAAATACTCACCCGCCACCCGTATCGCTGGTTTAATCGTTTCCTTCGAGTGTCTGGGTCGTTAAAGCGTTACAGGATGCTGATATCATGACACCTGTTATTATTGTCACACCTACTCGGAATATTACGCGCACAGATGTGATCTGCATTTTTCGACAACGGTGATCGATGTTTCTGCGATTGCGGCAGCCATTCCGGCCGGTCGTGGCAATAATTACATTCAATTTGCATTTAATATCGAACGTAAATGAATAATAAGAAGAAAATTGCATGACTCAAGGTGTCCTCGACCGTCGCCATTCAGGGGTGATTTGTATAATTGAAATAAATCGATGGAAAACACATAAACCGTTTATTAATTAATGTACACAGATATTTCGCAGATATCACTGTATGAATAGCGAACGATTACATGAATAATTTAACAGTTTCTTATTCAAATATTCTCTTCTATTAAAGATGCTCAAATAATGTACTCGCATATTTGAACCCTTAAATCGTCGATAGCAGAAAAGTATTATATTTCGTCGATACATGGTCAATTTTGGTTTGTTATCCAATTTTGAAATGATGAGACGAACTTAAAATGTGAATCTAATGTTCAATTATATATTTATAAGGTGTGCTTATGTGAAATTCGCTGATTTTTATTTGAGACACTCGAGAAACTTATTAATTTAATATAATTACATTTACAGGAATAATATGTGTTACAATTGGGGTTGAATGAAATGACAAAAATCTTCATACGGAAAAATATCAACTTCAAAAAATTGCATAAATTGACGGACAAATAAAAAGAAGTACAGCGACAAAGAGAAGGAAACTGATTGAAGTAAAGAAATGAGTAAAAATTGAGGAATGGAAAGGGGGAGAAGAGTTGAAAAAGCGGAAAGAAAATGTGTTCATGATCGACTAAAACCGAGCTCCACTAGGGCAGACGCAAGAACAAGAGCGAAAAGAGGGGCGAAAGGGGGTGGGGGTCACAGAATGAAGCAAGTGCCAGGCCGCGAGAAGCGAGTGCGTAGCTTAATTTCCTGCTAAATTACTACTTTAATAGGAAAGATGAACGCCGTTGATGAGGAGGGTGAGCCAGAATATAAATAGGGGATAGGTCCCTTTCCTTCTCTATTCACCCACCATCTCCCTTCTGCCTCTCGACACCCCTTGACAGCCCCCTCCCATTTCTTTAGCAACCCCTTAACACGAGACATCATCGTCGCTCGGTTAACAGCGTGACAGGAGACGGAGGATGATGATTCACGGCCGTGACGACTTCACAAAGAGTTTTTCCCTTGAAAAACTGGCCAATTTCATGTGACTTCGTGGCAACAGACAACGCAGTTCTTGGCTAATTACGATGTAGGAAACTCGAGGGGTTGTTGCAGGGTAAGAGCATCTATGGGGTTCGATTCTGCGTTGATTTTGTGACGGAGAGTTGGAAAATCGAGGATTGATTGATTGGGGGTTGTTCACTACTCCATCGTTTTATCATTTTACTAGTTTTATTATTTTATTACTTTACTGTTTCGCTGTTTCGCTACTTTACTATTTTCGAAGCCTCAAATTCTCAAGTCTCAACAACTCACAAATTTTCATAATCTCAAATAATCGGAATTCTTAGAAGTCCCAAATATCCAAGTTTGAAAACACTAAATATTTGTTTTAACCAACCTTTTCATAACTGATAATAGAGTACACGGAAAGGTACCTTGGAACACATTTTTCTCAGTAATCAAGTAGAAAAAGATAGAACGCATCCCTCAGCGATCTCGGTATGCCAAAGGTTAATCTATAAAAGAAGGAAGAAACCTTAAGTTCTTAGAAGATATCAAATAACGGTGATCTTAAACAGCTTACAATTATAATGAATCTCTTATCCCGATCGCAAGCGATCTGATAAGCAAAGACTTAAGAAGTCCAGGTCAGAGTGGAAAGTAAGATGGTCGAAGTATCGAGAGACACGGTGAAACAGAGCCAGCATTTAAGGACACGCGTCCTCTCTGGCAAAAAGGATCCGCGACTGTGGTCCAATACAGTCAGTCGTTTCCCTTTGTTCAGAGCGCGGCACGATTCGAAATTTGCACAACGCCGCCCCGTAATCTCGAAAGTTCGAGATCCTTTCAACCCCGCCGTCCGTTTCGCCGCCCTTCGGGGTCGAGCTCTTTGCAAATAATGTATAGGAATTGCGAGGCTCATCTACATAAGTAATACCGCGTTAAGGAAAGCACCAAAGGCGTCTCGAAGGTGGTGGATGAAACGAAGAAGTAGAAGAAGAAGAGGAGGAAGAAAGTGGCGGGTAAAAGAGAGAGGGAGGCGGGCCACGAAGAGAGGGCCAAAGGGTTCCCGGCATTAATTGTGCCGAGGAGAGATAAGGAACACAATGTTTGTTAACTTCCACGAGATGTATAAGACGACTAAAGCGATCCGCTTTGTGGCGGCTCGTTTTCCTCTGTTGAAATGCGCGGGGAGGACGGCGACAGAGAAAAGCGGGACGGCGCGAACAGGGGAACAAAGAAGAGATTAACGGTCGATCGATAATTATTATGCGAATTTCTTGTCGAGCCGCTCAGACCACCTCTCTCTTCTTCTCATTTATCGCCGTATCGAACTTTAATTGCGAGTCGCGTTGCTTCGTTATTAAGCGGAAGAATTCGCCGACTACGTCCTCGTATTTCGGTCGTCACGGTTCCACGCCATTATCTCCGATTTTTGCAATTTTGCAACTTTTGCACTTTGCGATTTTGGGAATTTTGGGAAATTTGACACTGATACTCTGCAATTTTGCAACTTTAGAATTTTGAAATTGGGGCTCCTGAATTTTGGTACTTCGAATTTTGAAATTTCAGAATTCTGCGACTTTGGAGTTTGAGTCCTTCAGAGGTTGGAATTTTGGAATTTTTAAGTTTTGTAACTTTGGGACGATAGAATGTTAAAAATTTGAAATTTCAAGACATTGGGACCATCAGACTTAAAAATTCAGAAGACTTCGAAACGTTGGAATTTCAACACTGATATTTTACGTGTGATGTTTTTGAACCTTGGTACATTATTGGTACATTAGGATTTTACAAGTTTGGAACTTTGAGACATCAGAGCTTTAGAAATTCAAGAATTTGGGACCTTCGAACTTCGAAACTCAATAATTTCAAAACTGTGCTACTTTAAATCTACATCAATAACAAACTATGAGACTTTAAAATTAGAGAGCTCAGAAATGTCAAAATCTTGAAGACTTCAGAACACAGTAATTTACCACGTTTGAAAGTCGATGTCATAGACGGCGTCTTATTTTAAGCCCGAAAGTATTTTCGAAGTGAGAAAGTGAGATTTTACGCCAAGTTCTCAGTGTGCAGTGTCTTCTTAGGCGAAATCACGAGTAATCGTAAAAAGTCTGAGAGTTTCTTGATATACGACGCAAACTCTGACCAGTCGTGACTCGAAAGTTCAGTACGGCAACGATTCGGTTATGGACCGGCGGAAAATCTGACGTTTTTATCGTGCCATATATTGAAATGTAAATTTGGCCCGCAGCGTGATGACCGGAGGCGGTATATCTACTTTACAACCTATTTTAGTAGTGATATTCTTGCACTTAATGTCGCAGCATGCAGTCGGCTGCTTTCTCGAATGTCTCCTACAGATTCTTTAGCCATTTAGTTGCACTTACAGTGAATGCAAAGTTCAGTTTCTCAAAAGGGTAGAGAAAAGTATTTAAATTCTAACATGAAAACGCAATTATTCTCTTTCCATTATTTACCTAGTTTCAAGAAAAATTTCAAGTATAAATTTACATGCGAGCAAAATTATGATCATAGTTGATAAAACTTGTACAGTAAAATTGATATTTTAAACGTAATTAAAATTCTTCAAAGTAGATAATAAATTTTGATAAACTGAATTATTTATAACGCGGAAAATAATTATGGAAGAGAATGTTCTGTGTTGTACAAGACATTAAAGATTTGGGTCACAACTGACCCACTTCCATCATTCGATTGATCAAATAACACACGGTGAGTTATTTAACAAGTTTCATTTCGAGGATTAAGGATCAAGAGAACAACAACGGCTCAAATTGCTCCGAACGTTAACGAAGACCATTATTCTCCTTAATTTACATGCTTAACATAGCTAAACACAGCGCGAGATATTTAATTTCGCGAAGGAAAACTTTATACCATTCCGTGCGGTCGTTTTTCACTCTCATTATGTAACGCTGCAAAGTAAATGGTCCGTGGTATTCAAGTTCTTCTTCTTCCTTTATTTCAACCATTTGCCGTCGCTCGTAGACGGAAAACCTTATCTTATGATTATTTTACCTCAGAAATAATTGTACCGAATAATAATTATTACTTGCTTGTAATACATCAAATGATTACGGAAATCGTACGTGAATTATATGATATGTGGTTTGACTTAATTTGATGTCATAAAAATACTATAAAATGATTCTCATGGCACATCAGTTTGAAGCTTAAGATGTCATAAAGATAATTACCCAACGTCTCGTTATTTATTTCAACACAAAATGGACGATTGTTATGATACTTGCAGCAGTTTGTAATTGGATATCTAATAGCAACTATACAATTTTCAGTCACTTAAAGTTTCAATATTTTTAATTCTATTAGAGTAATAAGTTATTATAATAAGAATAATAAGTTATTTTGTTATACAATCTTATTCAGGAATATTCTACACATATACGTCCAGTGTCCTTACTTCAGATGAGTAAACTATTTATAGGTTATGTCATTACATGTTCTGTCAGCAGCCATTTTGTATTAGGAATCCTCTGAAACTGACATGTCATGAGTATTGTATAATATTTTTCTGTCATCAAACGAAACGAGACTTCATATGTTCCAAAGTTGATTAGGACATTACTAGAAGAGTCTACACAGAAATTATCTTCAAACTTTCGACATCAGTTGATTCATTATAATTGCTACTCTCCCATATTTTTATGGCTTTGAGACTTCTATACTTGATCATTAATTGCTGAAACTATCAGCCATTTTGTATTGCGAGTAGCATCGAAAGTCTACGTAGGAATTTTCTTCGAACCTTCAACATCAAATTGATATACCATAAGTGCTATTCTGCAATAAATTTCTGTCCTGAAATCATGTCAGACTTAATAGGTTACCAAATGGGTCATTTGAAACGATACAACCTAATAATATTCATCATTTTTGATACGTTGCAATTGAGGGTACCACGGAGAAGCATAAGAACCGGGTATAAGATAAATACAGTCTTGTTTAAAGTGGAGAGCGTAAGCTTCGCGCAATCATTTCGTCCCTCGCATCATTGCGGATTAAATGACCCGTGCTACATAGTTGGCCGTGTTTCCATTAAGGCCGTTCGCGCGATTACAAGCGGTCCAGAGCGAGCAGCACGAATCTCCAATAAGAAGGCTCGCATTAAGGTGGCAACTGGTTGGAGAACGGATTAGCCACGCGAGACTGTAATGAGAAGAACATTGGAATCTTATCAACTACACCCACGGTGCTGGCTAATTATCTATGATAATTAAGGTACGGTAGTCTGCATCGGGGATCGGGGAATTCTTTTCTCCTTGATTAGCGACGATATAAACTAACGCTGTTCGCAACTTCGAACATTTTCTAATGTTCGTAATTAATTTTCAACAAATAATAAGCCTCAGCAACCTTTTAGTAGAATAGTTTATCGAATTTTATTGTTCATTAACTTCTTATTCAAATTATCTTCAGTTAAATTTGCTATCTTTATTTCAAAAGGACACATACATATGTTTTTCGTTCTTCGTTCAAAGAATTAAATTTTGCATTAACAAAAATGGAAAAAAGGAATTAAAATATATAATTGATAACGTAATTTTCTTCAGCCATAAAAGTATACGAGCGGAAGATTATTCCCGAAAATTGACCCCAGTTTCGGGGCACTTAAAAAAAAACTCCGAACACGGAAAACGGAACGCAGCGCAATTTCCTCTGGAAGCTAAAAACATTCGATTAATTTCAAGCGATAAAACGTTCACGAGAATTTATCCGGAAAGAAGATTCATTCCCTTTAGCGCGTAGTAAAAATTGTCGGGCCATTACTAATTGTCCCGTGTGATTATTTCACTGGCGGGTAACCGTCAGCTCCGGCGGCGGGCAGTCGAGAGGGCGAAGACTAGTCGTAAAACGCAGCACGGTGCATCGTTCATCCAAATTTACTTTGCAACGCGGCTAAATAATAAATAATGCACTTTGTCACCCGGTCCGGCAACATCCTCCATTTTTAAACTCCCGCTTCGTATAACTATCCCTTCGTTTTTATCGTGTACTCGCAACACCACAACCGTTCTCCGAGTCGATTTTCTTCGACTTTAGGACACGCGAACGTTTCGAATGACGTCGATCAAAATCATTGCGTGTACTTTATAGCGTTTAGGCTATATAACAATCGTCGGTGTACATCAAATCGAATCGATGTTATGTTCGTCGGAACGTCTGTCATTTTAACGCGCGTGTCATTCTACCCTTAGGCTAGCCGAGCGAACGATGTGACGGACGTTGGGACGGACGTTATGATACGTATAATGTTAGGACGCCGTTCTATATGTTATTTTGTTTTACATAGGACAATTATATGGGATATATTGAATAATGTATTTATACGAAATTAATACTGTATGTTTTCTTACAAAACTGATAATAGGTACAGTCAAGAGGGTATGCTCACAGGCAAAATATGGAAACAAATGGGGGAGAGGCTTCGAACATTTTGAGGAATTTATGAGATGTTAAAAATCGAAATTTAGAGATTTTGAAATTCAGGAATATGCAGCACATGGTTGCGTACATCGATCGAGATCTTATTATGTAGTTTTTATCATTCGCGTATTATACGTGTATGAAATCGAATCGAGTCTGTGATTTTAGCATCCTGAAGATCCGAGTATCGTGGAGAAAGCGTGGCGGAAAACGCGAAGACATTTCGAGGTCTGTTCCGAGAAAGAGGCTGCATAAGAGGCACGTCGACCGACAGGAAGTTGTTCGTCACGTCGGTTCTTATTGAAACATACACAAAAGGGCGATCGTAGCTTTATCTGCAGTTTGATTGTAGATTATTGATGTTCCTCCCCGTGTTCGTCCATCCAGGCAAGCGAGGGCCGTCGCCTGTAAAAAAAAAGCCCCGAAAAATCGACGGCAAAGGGTGGACCACCCACGCCACCCCCTCTCTGGCCCCCTTCTACCAGCATCCACGACCACCCATCGGTCTCCCCTCGTTCCCCTGCGCCCTGGCCAGTCGAATGCATGTCTCTCCCTGCACTCTCTCTCTAGTTGCACGTAAAAAAAATATCTACGTCCTCCCGGTACGCTCAGCTCGAATCGGTCGCTTGCTCGCTCGCTCGCGCGCGAGCTTTTTTTTCACGCGTGTGCGTGAACCCGTTGAACGGGATGAAACGAGACGGGACGCGGGCGCGGACACCAACAACGCGTGTACACAACGACGCCGGGGCGGATAGACGTAGACACGTACCCGCGCAGAGGGAAGCCGTAGACAGAGGCGAGCACGTAGGACCCGGCCGCGTTGTTTTCGCGTATGTAATCTCGATTCACAATGATTTCACATACTTTTGCCATTAGAGCCGATTCACAAGTGAGCAAACAATGCGTCCCATTCTTCCGATCGCTACAAAAGGGTTTTTGGCACACTTTCGCGCGCGCTCGAGCATATACGAGCGGAGGAGGAGGAGGAGGAGGCGGAGGAGGGACAGAAACACGAGAGGAGGAGGAGCGTAACGCGCGACGGGAGAGACAGGGAAAGAGAACGGACGCGAAAGAGGCGCCCACGAACAGAGAGGGGGCTGAAAAAAAGGGGTGGTTACCCACCCGTCTGAATTGCATCGTCGATGCACCGGCGCATCGGATTTCCATGCGACTCTTCCTGACAATCGCGGTCCTCCTCGTTGGCAAACGAAAGCCCTGTGCCTTGCACCGAGCGAGCCCCGTTACGAGCAAAGTTTGGCACCGCTCGGCTCCGCTCGGTTCGGCTCGGTCGGAGCTTATCTTGTCACGCGGGACGATTAGCGAATCGCAGATACCGTGGCTGTGTGCCGTTGGGGTTGGAGACCCCTGCCGTAACCGGCCAGGAAAGGATTCCAGCCGGACATTTCGAAAGTCGTGACCAGCGATTATTTTCATTTATTCTCGTTTCGTAGCTGGATTTTTTTGCCCGTTTCCCTCGCTACCAACACCCTCCCCCCACTCTTGTCTCTATCTCCCTGGTTGTCGTTCCATTTTCGCCCCGTAACACGATTGCCACGGATAGAATTCCTGCTGATGGGAATAAACGATTTCGAAACAATATTTGTTGTCTTTCCAGACAGCAAACACACTGGCGGCATAGCCGCTATCCCGGCGGCTGTAACATAGAAATCAAAATGTAGAAACACGCGCGCGCCACTTGAATATCAACTGAATTGGATACCGTCGAGAGTCTCCTCTTCCAGCGAGCTAGCCAACGAGCTCGTGGGCCTGATCAAATATTTTTTATTTTGTTTTTGTTTTTTTTTTTTTTTTTGATCCGTATCTGACGAAAACAGGTATTCGCGCTGGACTAATCGTTAGCAGATCCTGAGTACGTGGGGAGAGAAAAAAAGGAAATAGATGGGTGTTGCACGATGGATAGCATTGACGTTACTAGGATTTTTTTCGGGGTGGACCACGCATACTCTTGTCTCGGGTGTTGAGTACAGTATCAAGACTTATCTAGGGGAAATTGTAACGCAAGGGAAGAAAGACTAGTATATTGTGAAACGCGAAAGTTTTCCTGAGGGAAAGTTACAACGTGGAGAGGAAACACGTAGAGATGTACCGACTACGGTGGTTATCTGTTGGAAGAGGGTTTTGCAAATTAGCAAATGTTAGACATTTAGAAATTCTGAAATTTTCGAACTTACAAATTCTTCAGTACCAAGATTATTAAATTACCAAACCTTCTAAATTTCCAAATCCCTAATTTTCTAAAGATCCCAATACCTCAACCTTCCAACCCCTAAATCACTGAATCCTTAAATTCCATAACATTCGAGTTTTCAAACTTCCCAATCTGGAATTCTTAAAGTCCCAAAACTACCGAATCCTTGAAAACCTAGAGTTCCCAAATTTTCAAATCCCTGAACTCTCAAGATCCGAAACCTGCACGTTTCCCCAATTATTTACACACCAGATTCGTGAATCACAGTTCCAAATACGCTTAATCTCCTCAAAGAACTCTACCTTCCTCGGTTCTGCCCTTATTCTGTGCCCCATGTAGTTACGCCAATGTCAGTCAGTCATTAGGGATGTTCGTTGGCTCGAAAAATACGCATCCGCAAGTTGCAGCACGATAAATCCCTATACGGGGAATTTTGTGGAGGTCCAGGTCAATATCCATTAGATATTCCCGGTGTCGAGGCATTAATTCGCCGGTTTTTTTGAAACGATCGGTCCACCCCCTCGACGTAAGCTGGAAAATCTATTTTCGGTAACTTTGGTACGGAGCTGATTGAATACGCTGACGGTTCCAGGCGATTGAAAAAATTCACTTCGACTGCTTTTGAACAGAGCACGTGGAAAACTGGGAATTATAATGCGGTTTGAGGGCGGTGCGGAGATATTTTTACAACGCTGTATAAAATTTTGAAAGGGATTAAAGGCTCGAAATGAATCCGCGCTCTTTAGAAATACAAGCTTGTATGAATGCGGCTCGTTAGCAGCATCGCGTAAACTGTATAAAAATTCAAGCACCGTTAAATACTTACGAAATATGCATGCTATGATCTCTTTAAAATTTAATAACATGAAAAGGATGCAAGTCAAAATTCGAGCGTTTATAAATGTTATAACGTTACTTCGTAAACGTCTATGATACAAGTTTATCCGAGGAATTATTCAACATTGCAACTATATCACCGATTCGCCAATTGGTCATAGGAGGAATTCTCCTAATTCGTCAGTCTATCGAGCCGTTTCCACAAAATAATTATATGCAATTATCTAAAATCCGTTGTGGAAAAGAGTTAACCAGCATCTATCATCGAAAAAGCGTTCGCAAATCGACCCCCGGTTCGCCATTTACAATGCGTTGAAACCGATGGAACAGGAGTCGGTCCCGTGCACCTGTCAACGCTCTGAATTCTAAAATTCCGCCTTGAAGGGTCGTTAGGTTAACGCGGTGACATCGGAGGTAGCCAGCCTGGTTGCCTGCTGTAATATATCGAATGATGAATCCGCGCATCGCGAACCCATAAAAACCCGTCAGCCCTGGACAGATACGAGATACGCCCTATTACTGTCCACCAACACCCGGTCGGGCCAACGGCGTCCGGTTCGCAACGGCTAACTAAATTACCAGTTACATTTTTTACTGTCCGATCCGTGGGCGTTTTTTACCGTCGTATCGAACGCGATGAAACGTTTCCGTAGCTCGTCGCCGCGGTGTCGAAGAGACCCTGAAAAGGCCGTGTCTCGTTTTAGCCGAAAATGTTGCTCTCGTGCTTTTTTCCCCGGGCCACCCCCCTCGTCCGGACGAAACGACAGATTCGAACGGGAAAGGGTGAAAAAAAGGAATAAATACATTCTCGTAACGGGCGTAAATGCGCGAAAAAATACGACTCGTCATAGGAGGTTTCGACGAACGAGCCAGTGTTTTTCGAAAATTTTTCCGTCTACCACTCGGCACAGATTGACCCGAGGGTTTGAAACATATTTTTATAGGGCACGAAAGGTTTACTGATGTCACATAATACTTTGCTCCGTGCCATTCGACGTAGCCGTCGGCGTTCTCCATTGGCGCTGCAACGATGGCGTCGCCCGGCGACTTCGACGACCACTACAATAATTATCAGCGATGCATTTAATTGATGGAATTAGATCTAGTCGACTTGTGTTACTGCCTTCGTATTCGATTCACCACGTGCGCCACGCTACTTACGGTAATCGTTTCAGGTTATTAAGAGAATGTTCCTTAAGTGAGCCTAATTGGAGGAAGACGTAATTAGAAGCTTATTACTAGGAACTGTTGGATTTTCTGGATGATCGTTGCACGATTTTCTTCGGAACTTTTACGCTCTTACTCTTTGTTCAAGTTTAGATAATTCAAGTTCAAGTTAATTCAATTTTATGTTAGATATGTACCTGCTTTGCTAACATAATACTTCCTTTCTTATTAGAATTCTGAATTTTTATTCTTTAGCTGTATTGTTGAATGAACACGCTCGTGTACAATGTTAGGTCTGAGTCTTATTATATGTATATTACATACGTATTATTATATAAGTCTGAAAATAAATATCATGAATGTACATTACAAAGTGCGTAGAGATAGATGTTTATAGGCAACCTCTGCAGCATTTCACACAGAGCAATTTTAACGAAAATAATTTAAAAAACCTTTACGTAAGACTACAAAACGTGTAGTTTAATAAACAAACTACATCGTTTATATACGCTACGGTAAAACCGTATACAAAGTAAAAAGGGGAAAAGATATCTATACCAAAGATGTATCGTTGGAAACGTAAAAGCTGAGTGAAGTTATGCCGACAGTTAGTATCGAAGCGAATTTTCTTGTTACCATGATTGATAATACTGTAGCTAACATCCCATCCCAGTCAATAGTAAAATTGCCCACCAGTCGAAGACCTGTTTTCGGGAAACGTTTCGAATACGTGTCCGGCGGACGTTTACAGGTATCTGGAGGGTAGCAAACGATTATGATCCGAGGATAACGATCCAGTTGAACAAAAAAAAAGGGATTCCCGACGCAACGGTGACTTACGCGCAAATGGATGGTGAAGAAAAATGGTCGAGACCATGTTTCATCTGGCGCACACGTTTATCGTCCGCGCACTGTAAAATTTACACCGTCTCACTTCCGAAACGAGTGGCCCGGCAGTTGCATAAACGCGTGCAACATTTTATTTTGTACACCAGACCCGTCCTTCCCTTGCTCCACTCCCGAGCAATAGTAAAATATTAGTTATGGCTGATTTTGCGAGCGCCTAATAAAATTCTTCGTGAAATAAAATCGCTCGTTGTTGGACCGCGTTCGTTTTACCTCGATACGATTCACAGCTAATAAATTTGTCTTTCACACTTTTTTGCGACCATTCAGAACAATTCATGGTGTAACAGAGACATTTTGATCGTTGCGGAAATGATACGGAATGGGAATTTAAGATTCTGTGAGGAAGATATGGAATCTTGTAAGGGAGTTTCGTATGGAATGCCTTAAAAGAGTTTTATGTTTTTAGATTATGAGTATTTAAGGTTAGGATCATGAATTTGCAGGTTATTACTTTCGTTACTTTTATTAAATATTAATCAAAGCTGATATGGTAAGAAGTATCTCATCAGTTTCAAGTTATAGACTTGGTAGCTGGGTTATGGTAGCTTAAATTGAGTAGATGTGTAAAGATCTGGGGACATGTCGAAATTTCTCAACTTCTAGACTTTTAAGTAACTGCAGTTTTAAATTTCTCAATTTCAATGTTAAACTTCCAAATGTCACAAGTTCTCAACTCCCTGAACTTTCAAATTCTTAAATCCTTTCCTGAATGTTCAAATCTCGATATGTCCAAGTTTCCAAACTCCTAACCTAAAATTTTTAAATCGTAAACTTGAATCCCCAAATCTTTATAATCTTAAAATCTTCAGCCCTCTGAATCTGTAAATTTTCAAATTCCCAAATTCGCGAGTTTTTATACTTCTAAATCTTCAAATCACCAAATCACTAAATTTTCAGATCATCAAATTCCCAAATTTCCAAATTCTAAAATACCCAAATCCCAAATTCTCACATTCCTAACTCCTCAAGCGTCAAATCTGCAAATTTCGTAGTTTCCCAATTCCCAAGCCTCTAAACCCCAAATTCTCCCCACACCAAATCCTCAAATCCCCAAATTTTAATCTATAAAATCCCAAATGCCAACACACCGAAGCTCGCGAACCAAAGAGCTTGAGACTATAAAATCTGCAAAATCTGATCAGTGCGCGCACTTAATAGCAAATTATGAAGACATGGCCACCTAAATTCATGCTTTTAACCTTCTCTTTCTCAGCAGGTGTTCATACCGAGGAACAACTTAGTTGCAGACCACCCTAAACCACCGAATGATAATTTCGTTCGATTGTGAGACAGGTAATTACGAGCGGCGAGCGTAAATTCCGAGGCCTTGTCGCGCATAAAAAATGCAACGGCTCGAAAGTTGTTGTTCAGGTGTCAGCTTCGCGGAAGAAGTAAACCGTGCAGTTAGCCTAATTTATACCGATATCTTTACCCCGGCAACGTTTCTTCGAAGAGGTTAAAGGTACTGGAGAGGCATCGGGTCGTAACTGATAGTCCGTATTCGTGGCTAAGTTACGACCTCGTACGGCCGACTTCATCCCTCGTAAAAAAGTCGGAACGGCCTTCCGAAACGAGGCAGTGCGCATAATTATCCGGCACGTCCCTCATTCGTGCGTTGCCCCTCTTAATTTTACTGTCCCTTCGGACCTTGCACGCCTGTCGAAACTTTCGTGAAATTACGCGCAAGTTCGGCCCGGGCGCGATTATGCTCGCCTAAAATCTTTGCCCCGACCGTGCTCGTTTCATCGGGCTGCATGGCAAATTAGCGGATCGCGTTCCACGGATAATTTACAGGACTGAGTACAGTTTTTGGGACTCGGCGAAGTAGCACACCGGTTGATATATTGAGTAATTATTATCGAGGGGTGCCAGGATTGGATTTCAAGAACCAGGTGCTGCCCGCTTCGTGTATCGATTAATTACGGTGATTTTGATATTGATGAGCCTGTTTTCTGATACCGATGATCTCCGAGTAAATTACGCGAATTATCAGACGGAATATTAATTTCTTCGCAACTATGTGAACAAATTTTATGAGCTGCTTTTAAGGAGTTTTTATGGACCACCGCTCGGGGAATCATAATTGAAAATTTTCAAAATTTAATTACTGATTGCGTCGGATATCACAGCTGAGATCTATGGATACTTTTATATACAGGTTATTTTTCGAATGCTCGGAAAAGATTGACTTTCTCAGATACCTATTTACAAATGTTGGTCCTCAAATTCTCTTATATGTAATTTTCTAAGATTTCATCCCCAATTCTCAAATTTACCAAATCCCTCAAATTGCGAATTTCATTTCACGTCTCTCAATTTCCCAATTTCCAAATGTACCACATCCCTCAATTTCCAAGCTTCCATGTCACATCCCTCAATTCTCCAATTTCCAAATGTACCACATCAATTTCCAAATACCTATTCCTATAAATTCTAAAATCTAAATTTCCTACATCTTCCCAAATCCCAAAATTATTCAAGATGATTCTAAAAAGAAAGAGAAGTATTATCGAGGAAAAGTGGTTGAGAATGTCGGGCGAATCTGGATAGCAGCAAATCACGTCGTTTAAGGTAGACTCGCAAATCTGGTGCGCACTTAGAAGCGATGTTAGTAGGGTGTAGACGAGAAGGGAGTATTCGGAAGGGAAGAACGTAAGGGCGTGGAGGGGCAAACGCGAGCGAGGGGCAACGACGAGATGGCAGAGTTGTAAAGTCCTGCGCGTGACACCAGGTTATGTTATGTTCTCCGCGCCTGTGTTGGCGATCCCGTGAACACCGAGCTCGTGGACGTTGCTTTGTACCTAGCTCTATACACGGTTAGGTGGCACGCGGTATTGCTCATACACTGCGTTTATGGCGCATAACCGGCCTGGTCGTTCGCACAGATTATTTTGGCTTGATCAATTTGATAACTCCGCTCCGTTATGCCCGCCTTGCTGATTACGCGAGCTCGCGACACAGCTTGAAGAGTTAATCTTTATCGTTCCAGCTCTTTCGATATTCCGGAACTTACGTGTACCGGATATCTCTACGATTCGATTCATAAAATCTTATTCTAAGTTTAAATATTCTTATCTAGTTATTGAATACTATTAAATTTTCAATTCGATTGAACGTTAGCCAAAGATTGAAATTGTAGATAAATCGGGACAGATTTCTGACTTTGAAGTAGTAAAATGTATATATAAAATTACATTTCATATTGGTTAACTTTCACATAAGTTATGTAATAAATAGTAATTCAGTTGATATTTTATTTATATTTTTGAGCAATTTTTTAAATCTAACTGACTTGTACCAAAGTATAAAAAGACTACTTTTGTTAAGAATGTACAATTCTACATGTATTTGTATATTTGTAATTATCTGTCATGGTATCTTCACACCAGTCTAAGAATGTAATAAATTGTATTTATTATTGGACATGCATCAGACATGCACTGAATGCATTATAAAAAATGAATTAATAAACTGAAACTAAATTTCAAACTGCATTAGCTTTGATTAATTATTCACTGCAGCAAGATTGTACCTATGTTTTCCCAAAAAATGATTATTTAATTTTGCAATTATTGCAGCTTAAGATGAATTAATATTTCACTGGTTACTAACGAACATCTCTGAGTTCGCTATATCGTATCGATTTCAAAGTCTCCTCTCTGGTTTATTAATTGAGACTTAATAGCGGATTTGAGACACAAACATTAATTTGCGACTAGTAAGATAATAAATATGTAATATTTAACAGTCGCAATTATTACATTATAAAGAAGACAATGAATTAGATTTCAGTTAGCAGGTGCACGCCTGATACCTGTACCTTCCGGATATTCCAAGGATTCTGCACCTTGCGCGACCTTAATTGAGTCGTAATTCGAAGCACCTTGTAAGCTGATCGATATCAACGTAACCCTTCCTCGAAGAACGCTCACGAATAAAAAGTGCAACCCTTTATGAACGTATAAATTCACGTGATACGCTTTTTAATACAGATTCCACGGCAAATTGATACTTAACTGCGACGTTCCTCTTTTTATCGTCGTTGTAAATGAGAATATCGAAGCTCTAAATAATTACTGTGCCGGATAATCTGAAAGTAGCTACGTGTAACAAAGTGCAACAGTTAAAAAATTCATGACCATCCAAGGCTAAGTACTGTGCTTGAAATAATTAGGTTTGCCGTTATGGTTTCGCTAGAAATTCTTATTACCTATGCAAGAAATTGATGCATTGTTCATTTTTACTACTTAACTACTCATTGTTGTTGGCATAAGCTCATGTGTCATTAATGAAAGTTACGATTAAAAGTTACAATCGTTACAATTTTTGCATTAAATTATTTTGGGGAGTTTAGAGATTCGAAATGTTTTAAGATATCGGAGTTATTTATTTTTTAGGTGAAAAATTTCGTAATCTCGAGTGCAACAATATTTAACAAAGTCCAAAAGTACCAAGATCTCAAAGTAGTGCAATTGCACAATTCTGCAATTCCACAATTCCACAATTCCATAATTTCATAATTCCATAATTTCACAATTCCATAATTTCACAATTCCATAATTTCACAATTCCATAATTTCACAATTCCATAATTTCACAATTCCATAATTTCACAATTCCATAATTCCACAACTCCACAATTTCACAATTTCAGAATCTCACAATTCTGCAAACTCAACATTAAAAAATTACACAATTCTGAAATACTAAAGTTACATTATCCCACAATTCCACAATTCCAATATTACGAAATTCTAATATGCCAAAAATTCCAAAATTTGATGACAGCAAAACTCCAAGACTCAAGAGCACCAACATTCTAAAGTTGCGACCTTACAAAAACTCGAAAATTCCAATATTAAAAATAGCAGAACGCAGAAAGAAGAAAGAAGATATAGAGTGACGTAGCGTTTGGTCATCGAAGTCTCTGCTAGTGACAGAGTAATGGTGAGAAATAGACGTCAGAGGGAAAGAAAACAGGGGTCACTAGCGAAACGGTCGGCCATGGTAACGTCGAGGAGGCAGTGAACATCCGTTGGGTGCTGGCAGATATTACTATAATGCAACTCTGGACATAAACGCGTTTACGACGCGCTGCGTTGTCATTACGCGGCCCCTGCATCGTTCGCCAGTGGCTTTAACTTTATCGGCACCACCACCAACACCGACGCTACAATCATTGTTACCACTACCGAAAACGACCTCCGGTATCCAAAACCTTCCTGCGAACTGCCAAGGAACCGCTACGCGTATCCGCGTCCCTTTATTCGCCCTCGGGAAACACCTGTCTGCGATGCTTTACGGTGCACTCGTAAAAATTAATTACCTATAATTAGAAAAATCGCGACTGCAACATATAGGGAGAACGAGAGGAGCCTGAATTTGGCAGGGAGGAGGTTCGCGGTAACTTCTTCGGACTTCTGCTTGTGGAGGGACGTTTTATGGTCCTCGGGAGATACTGAGAGGTGGGAAATTGTTCTTTTGTACTGTCTTGTTTTATCGCCTTTTGCTTACAAAGAAACGTTTGGTTAAATGCGCTGCTCGAGGGTAATTTTACCATATCGCGTTTTTAAATTTTTTACGACGCTGATTTAGTCATTGAGATATCGTTCTCAAATTGCTGTACTTTCAAATTCTTATATCTTCAAATTCCTAAAGTCTTAGACTACTGAGTTCTTGAATTCCTAAATTTTCAAGTTCGAACATCCTCATATTCCTGTATCCTCAACTTTCCATATTCCCAAACCCTCATATCCCTAAATTCTCAATTTCCAAATTTCTAAATGATCAAAGTCCTATGTCTGCAAGTTTCCATACTCTCACATTCCCATATCTCCAAATCCCAATATCGTAAATTCCTAATGAACAAATTTTTAAAATACCAAATTCTAACATCTTCATATTCCTATTCCCAAATCCCTAGTTTCCAAATTTCTAAATTACCGAATTCCAATGTCCCCAAATTCCTATATCCCCAAATTCCTTTCCCCGAATCCCTACTTCCCAAATTTCTAAATTACCAAATTCCAACGTCCCCAAATTCCTATATCCCCAAGTTCCCATATTCCCAAATTTCCATATCCTCAAATTCCAAGATCCCCGAATCCCTACTTTCCAAAATTCTAAATTACCAAATTCCTATATCCCCAAATTCCCATATCCCCAAATTCCCATATCCCCAAATTCCCAAATCCCCAATTTCTTATATCCCACATTCCCAAACCCCCGAATTCTCACAACCCCAAATTCCTAATTTCCAAATGTCCAAATGACCTTATCTAAAACCCCACAAGTTCTAAATCACGAAATCTCCAAAATCCCGAAAATCCCAAGCACTCAAATCGGCAAATACGTAAATTTGCAGCGTATAAACTGACATTGCGAAAATTCACGGAACGACCCGAAGAAGACAAAGTATCCGGATCGGTGTTCGTGTGTTATATGCATCCGCACGTTCGTGTGTGTGTCGTGCACGCATTGCTGGGGTGTTGCGGCAAGGAAGGGTTTAACGATTCCCGTAGCTGCGTCGATTTACGGCCCCTAAAACACATCGAATGCGCTTTATATGTATGTAAATTAGGTCAGCCGCTTTGCTTCGACCGGACCCCCAATCTTCGTAGCGCGATACATCCGATAAAACGGAGTCGAAAGCAAAATTACGACGTTTTCGTTTGGTTCCGATACACACGCAAGAACGTGTTAAGCTCAGATTGAGTTTTTAACAGTGTATTACAAGCTTCACGGTGTAATAGATCGTTTCGATGCTGAAATATTTATCGAAGCAACGTGAACCGCTTGTGCGCGGCGATTTATAACATTGTATCAATTTTTCTGCTCGTACTTTATTGCCACGAGGTTTAAGTTTAAAATTGAAAGTATCGGAGAATCATGTAAATTACACACCTGGCAATATAAATTAGATTCTTCTTAATTTATAGACTGCGTTGTACCTTCGGCAGGTAATCAATTGAGGAATGTTTGTAACTCGTTATTGGTTAGAGAGGACTGTTGCACTCCCACATTTTTTACTTTCTTTCAAAAATCGAAGCAAACTAGACTTTATTTATAATACTACATTTTTGTTTCGTGTCAAATTGAGTACGAGCTCCGCCATATTTTCGATGTGACAAAATGTTCGTTATATTGGTTACAAGTTGAAATCCAGTTCTCTAATTCACCAGCATAATTCTTTGAAATACAAATCTAGTATGAGTGTCCTACGTTGCACAGAAATGTTATTTCAGTAAAATGTCTGAAAATAGAACATAACTAAAAAGTCTGACACAACCTAACCCTAACGAGTACATTATTTCTTAACCCATTATACATCAAAGAAAGGTCGAACTCAGCAAGTGATTATCGATAATGAGAGCACAATAAAAGAAAATTGAAGAAGAAGTAATCGTTGTGCTAACACTTCTTCAAGAAATAAGTTGCAGAATGAGAACGAGACAAAAGGTACACGAACACGAAGTCAAAGCGGACTGAAAAAAGGAACGATTTCTCTCGAACAATAAAAGGAATCATCACGAGTAATGCGTTTATCTCTGCACCTCACAAAAGCTACAACTTCATCTTCGTGAATGCGTTTCTGCGCCTTCACAATGAAACTCCTCGAAATTACACGCAAATCCAGTGTTACAGCGATTCGCATCACAATTCGACATCTGTTGAGAGCAAATCTTGTAAGCTGTTTCTTTTGCGAAAAAGGAACAACGATTTCACGAGCACCGCGCTAATTATCATTCCTTTCTTCGATTACCTTCACACTTGTTTGCCTTGCTGAAGTCCGCTAACGGTCGCCCTTGAATCGAGAGCAAAAGGGAAGCCGTCGCGTTTCTTTGGCGGAATCGCGGCGTTTAGCCGGCAATAAATCGTAACAATGTAGAATGCCCGTCGAAGAGAACGGTGAATTTTGATTTGTGAGCGCCGGATCGTCAGTAATTTCAGTAATAGCTTACTCTCGGAGAAGGATACCGCCACGATATCCAACACTCGCAGCAAACTGTTCTTTGAACGGCTGCGCCTTCGTGGTAACTTCATAAAAGACCATCGCCATTCTGTGTTTGGATCATTCTCTATAAAATAGTATATCTCAATTGACGTGCTACGGACACACACTCTTCGATGCTCCTCTGAATACAACTGCTGCACTTCAAAGGCGTTCGCAGGTTTCTGTTCAATTGTTCTTTTTTAACGGTTGAAGAATGGCCAGCTAAGATATCTCTGTATTCTGAAGTACACAGGTTTCTATATTCTCGGATGCTGAAACTACATGTTTGCAAATGTTTCGACATTTCTAAATCTCACATTTGCAATTGTACTGGTTCCTAAACTCTTGAATTCTATGACACTCTAAACTCAAATTTCGAAATTTGTATGATCTCAAATCTCTGACTTCTCAAATTCTCCAATTCCTAAATTCTTATGTTCACAAATCCTAAGTGTTCAAATAACTGCATCGTTCGAGTCTTCAATTTTCAAATTTTAAAATCCTCAAGTTCCCAAATCCTCAAGCTCTCAAATCCTCAAGTTCCCAAATCCTCAAGCTTCCAAATCATCAAGCTGCTAAATTCTTAAGCCCCTAAATCCTCAAGTTCCCAAATCCACAAACTCTTAGATTTTCAAGCTCCCAAATCCTCAAGTTCTCAAATCCTTAAGCTCCCAAATTCTCAAGCTCCCAAATTCTCAAGCCCCTAAATCCTCAAGTTCCTAAATCCTCAAATTCCTCGATTCTCAAGCTCTCAAATCCTCAAGTTCCCAAATCCTCAAGCTGCCAAATTCTCAAACTCCCAAATTCTCAAGTCCCGTAGTCCTCAAGTTCCCAAATTCGCAATCTCCCAAATCCTCAAATCCCCGATTACCCAAGATCCTAAATTCTCAAGCTCCAAATCCTTAAGATCCCAAATCCTCAAGCCCCAATCTTCAATTTCCCAAATTCTCAAGTACCTAAATTCTTAAGTTCCCAAATTCTCAAGCTCCCAAATCCTTAATTTCCCTAATATTCAAGCCGCCAAATCCTCAAGTCCCCGAGATCGCAAATTCCAAAATCCTCAAGTTGCCAAATTCTCAAGCTCCCAAATCCTCAAGTCCCTTAGTCCTCAAGTTCCCAAATCCTCAAGCTCCCAAATTCGCAAACTCCCAAATCCTCAAATCCCCGAGTACTAAAGATCCTAAATTCTCAAGCTCCAAATCCTTAAGATCCCAAATCCTTAATTTCCCAAACCCCCAATTTCTCAAATCCTCAACGTCTCAATTCTCACATATCTGCCACATCCGATTCTCAAAATTCTAAATGTCCAAATTTCCAAATTTCGAAAGAAACATCACATAAAGCGAAACTAAAGTGCACAGTAACCAAACGCAAACGTCTCGAGTAATGAAACAGTCTCTGTAAGAGAGTTAGGTATCGCGGGTCGAGTTTGGCCGTGGCACCTAAGGGGAATAGTCGACGAACTTTATGATCACCCAGTACAAGTTGAACGGGAATAGCACGTTCTAAAGGCTCGAGCGGCGCTGCCTACCGTAGGTTGCAGTTTGAACTATAAAACGACGTAAATTATGGCCGCGGATTGCAATATTATGAGGCTATATACGCACGTTTAATGATCGGGGGCTACCGGGTTGGGAAACGCGGTTAAATATTGTCCGGAAATGGTGTGAAGGCACAGGCTGGCTCGTCTCCGCTTGGCTGGCAACTATTGACCGATACATTCGTGACTGCATGCTGTCGGTGTTTTCCATTCCTCGAAGAACCACGGAAATCCGTGAGAAAACGTCCGTAAACGACCGCAAAAACTCGTCTCGATGTTACCCGGTGCAGACAAAATCAACTCTTCCAGCGGATGGAATCACGCAAGGTAAGTGCATTAGCGATGCCAATAATTGACACCTGTTTAAAGCGTCGAACGTTCCTGGAATCACTGGCGTTTCCAGCCAGATCGTTTATCGCGATATCGATATTACTGATTTTCCTGTTAGAATACCTGCTTCGGGATCTGGCATAATTTACTTGAAACTTTTTGCATTTCGGGGTTGCAGAATTAATTTGGCTCATGTGTCATTTATGCGATTTTTGGAGTAATTATTTTTTGTGGAGTTTTGGGAGATAAGAGTAGAAATAATCAAGTAATCACACTTCATTAAATAAGCAACTATGTTGTGTAACTATGTGTATGCAACTATTTACTCCTGAATTCGTATATCTACAGAACACGCTATTCTTATATATTTATATTCTTTAATCTCTGAAGCTTAATGTTGCATATGGATACCTTTAAATGCCTTTACATTTTGAGATCTCGAGAATCTATTATATCTAGTTTAAATGTCATACATTAATATTCTAATGCTTCCCTACCTCTACAGACCAATATCAGTAGATCAAAGTATTCCTATACCTCATTATTTCTACATCCCAACATTCCTAGATCCCAGTATCTCTCATCATCCTCAGACCCTTCCAGCTATGTTCATATATTCCTATAACCTATCTCTCACATCGCAACTCCAATGTTGCAAATTCCCACATCCGCATATTCCCGTATAATGTTAATGAAAAATCTGGAATTATACATCAAGGAAACTAATGATGTTTTCGGAACTCAAAGGCCCATTATATTGAAGGGATTCAAACAAGAGCAAAGAGTTTCTTGTTACTGGATCACGTCGAGAACGTGGGATATACAAGGCGCAATCTTTCCAAGGAGAAGATGATGCGGGTGAAATATCAAGTTCGTTGGTCGTTTGGTAAGACACACCTTGTCACGTTTAGCGGTACATCGTCACCGTGAGATCCGGTTAGAACGTGCAAATTGTAAACTTATTTGCAACGCTTTGCAGCAACACTGTATCACCCTAAGCGATATACTCGCGGCATGAAAAGACCGTAAATCTTGGGGACTAGCTGACGACGATAATTGTTAATTACGCTTGTACGCAAGAACCAGGCGGTTTCATTTAAATACAGTGTGTGTATATATGTATGTACTAGCGATGGAACGGTATGGCGGGGCTAGGAACGTGGTACGCAAAGCGTCACTAACGAATCTAAACGCCGGAAGGGACAAAGATCTGTTTTATTATCGGCGTATAAATTGTGCAATAAACAACGACAGAAGACAAGACGGTATATTACTCAGTCATAAAAGGCGAGAAAGGGGGACGGTAACTGTCGTCGCGATCCTGGGGATCGTTGTTTTGTTACATTTTCTAGGGGACAAATGCGTACGATTGTAACGAATGATGGTGTCAACAATTTTATAAGTTTGTTGCCTTCTGGCTAGAGTTTATGGAAAAATCTTGGTTTTACAGCAATTTTGACATTCATTTTTTGATTCAAGCTTATAACTCAGCTATTTGATTAAACAGTCAGTTTCATGTTATCAGGAATATCTCATAAATGTGACTGGTTCCCAATGTCCTTCAAATTATTATAATCTTCATCAGGTTTGATTGTATACGAACGAAAGTGTCAATGAACAAAATCACACATGACAGTAATACGGTAAGTTTGAACTGAATTTCTGTATACACATGTCACACTGAACTTCCCCGTTTTTGTGAACAAAGGTGACGAAGATATTAGAGAGTTGAATACAAAATACTCAGTAAAAGAAATATAAAACTCGGGAAACATTGTCCGAAAGTTTGGACAAATAAAAGCAATTGGCTACATCCTCCCAGGAAGACGACAATCGGCAATACGTATCAATTAAGGAAGGAACCGTTTCGAAAAGTAAAGAATGATCGACAGAAAACGCAATAAAATGTCTGCGGGTCCGTGTCATTAGTTAGATCCGTCATGGCAAAAGTTTTCGGGCGAAGGAGTCATCTGAAGAACGTGGTTCGCGGAAATTAAAGCATTGTCTGATCTTCCGGCGGAATATAAAAAGGCCCCCTTATCCGGGTGGCGGCGCAGAATGTATCGGGAAGCGGTTATTACGGCAAACAATGATGCGCGAAATTATCGATCAATGGAAGCTTGATACAAAGAGATGCTCCCTCAGATTACTTTGTTTCGAACATCCTTGCCCGGACACGACATCGTGGTACATCCTCGCGGTATTATCTTCATCAACCACCTGCTCTCTCTCCCTTTTAGTCTCCCTTGGCTCGGGAAATATGTCTGAATGCCTCGGTAAGAAGCGAATTTTCAACGTGTCTGAAACAGCCTCGTGACTCGATCACGCGATCATCAAAGTGTTTCGTTTCTCGCCCCGAATCTCTCTTTTAAACGGGACCCTGTGTGGTTTCCTCCTGCCCGACTGATACGTGGAAGTAATACTGTCAGAATCGTGTCTTTCAATGCTGTCGTTTCTTTCACAATTTCTTCCGTTAACCCCCATTATCGGCTTCCCTTCTGTACAGCTGTTTCTCGTCTCATTGTTTTCTCGGACCTTTCATCGGACCTGCACCGACGATCGACAACTCGCGACCACGATCACGCGATATCGTCGATCGCGTTAATTAACACCGCGGTATGCACACTCGCAACACACTATGGACCCGTCGTTTATACTTCTGGGAAGATGCTCGTAAAGACTGCTTGGCTTTCGCTGCCTCTGTTATTAGAGAAAGGCGAGGAGGACCCCGAAGGAGGGTCCACGACAGGCCTCGGGATATAATCGCGTCTCACCACGCAGTCTTTCACCCGATACCACTAATCTTCCGTGGCTGACTACGTGAACAGACGTTCGCGAAATACTGCCTCCGAATTAAAGGACCTCCTCTCTGCAACTATGTTGCTGGCCAGATTAAGCGATCGAGCTAAGTGTTTCTCGAAAAGTATCACTCTGTTCGGAGACGTTAGAAACTGTAGATATGTCAAGAAGGTAGGGATACAAAATTTGAAGAACATAATACTCGTTCAGGTGTGGAGTCTATGACTATTATGTGATCTATGGACTTTACTATGACTATTTGTATGACTATTTGTACTTTACTATGACATAGTAGATATCAGTATATGTCCACATATGACATCGGTAGCACCTATGTGTCGCACAAGACTAGACGGACCAAGAAAGATAGAAGTACTAAATATCAGACGAGGTTGCCCAGTTATAGTAGCTAACCTCATTGTGATAACTAAATCGTTTGAAACAGTCAAGAAGTATAATTCAGAAAACAGAATGTTCTAATCAAAACATCCCCCAGAAAGTAGTAAAAAAGCAGCGGTGCAGTAAAGGAGTGCGATTAGCATCGGTTGATCGGAATCGAGAGGAGGTGGTGGCAGGCCACAGAGAAAACAGAGGAAGGTCCCGTGGGCGCGCGAAGGCAATCCCGTCGCGTCGGTACGGCGAAGTTTTACGCGGAGATTATCAGGAAGCGGAGCGGACGCCCATGAATACGGAGATCCTCCGATAAAAGGACGAAAAAAGAGGAAGAAAGTGGTAGCAGGTAGCAGGGAGTAAGAGGGAACGGCGCGGCGTCGGCAGGCGAGAAATCCGAGCGGAAGAGAGACAGAAAGCGGGAGTTGGGAAAGAGTTGGTAACCCAGTGCCGCCAGGAGAGTGCCGGAGCAATGTAGTCGACCACGAATGAGCGTAGCAACGGATGGAGAGGCAACACTTTGTAGTTTTAATCGATCCGGTGGGACGGGGGAGAAAGACGGAGCACCCCGAGCGGAGGGTGAGTCGGCATGTGCGGCAAAGGAGAGTGAGGGAAGCCGAGCGGACCGACTGAGAGGAACGCGAGAGGAGACGCGGGTGCAAGAAGGACGAAACGGTTCTGTGGTTCGGTGCGAGGGACAAGGTGACGTCGGAGCGACGAAGACGATAGGAATATCGGAGAAACAGAGAGGGAGAGCAGAGACCCACATCCTGCCGACTCCTACAACTTCAACCACCAGCTGGCTACACCTCTACGGGGGCGAGTTATATGTGAAAAGCACGTGGACCTTCGAGAGAAAGAAGGACGAGCGGATTCATTCATTTCCTCGTGTGCTTCGTGGAAAAGATCTGTCGCTACTTTCGTCAACGGTCACCGGGGGTCCATGGAACAGGTGAACGGTCCGACTTTATTTGGGGAATTCGATTCGATATTTTATGGGGAACCTTAAAGAGGCTTACGTTGGGTCAAATAGTCATTTCTATCGGTAGGTGACATTTATTTCACTTGTTCGACGCTTTCTTTTTTTAGAATAAATAGTATATACAGTCTTGAAGTGTACTTTTTAAGGTATTTTATTAAGACACTCGTTAAATGTAGTGAAGTTTTACGCGTGTTTTACATTGTTAAATCCGGAAGACACAAAGACTGATTTTGGCAATATATAATAATTTGGAACATTGAATATTTGAATGTTCAGTTCTCATAGATTTGAGATATGAATATTTGAGTATTATACTTAGCTGTAACAGTTCAAAACTCAAGAGAATATTGCAACTTCATCTAAAATGTCACCAAACGGGAGTTCTACATCCCTGTCGTCTGTAACCTAAAACCGGTTATTACTGTCAATTAATGTAGTCTCGTACTGAATATATTCAACTAAAATGTCCACATACCGAACATTACCGTCAACAAAAATCCTTACATACTGCATATTACCGTCAACAAAAATCCTCACATACTGCATATGACGATCAACAAAAATCCTCACATACTGAATATTACCGTCAACTAAAATCACGCATACTGCAGATTACCGTGAATTAAAATCACCACATCCTGAATATTACTGTCAGCTAACATCACCACACGAGTACCACAAAAATATTTTCAATGGTTAAACCAAAATGGTCTCCTTCAAAACCATCAAATGTAATCAATGGTTTCATGACCAGCACGATCGATAAGAACGTCGCTGAAGGAAGCGTATAATGGCACGAAAATAAATGCAATAATTTGCTGTCGGCTGGTGTGACGAGTACGATGGCAGGTAACAATAAAAGTGCAAAGAATCTTCGTCTTCGAGCGACGTGTTTCAGTCGGAACGAATGTATTTGTAACGGAGGACGCGCCTCTTAGGGTCGAATCACGACAGAATATTGTCGAGGTCGATGTCGGAGAAATTGAGGGGAGAACATTAAAACACCGAGGGTGCGGACAGTAATAGTGGCGCCGACGAGGGTAGCTCGTCGCTCAAAAGGGGTAAAATTTGGACTTAATAAAGACTGGCTGTGTAGTAACGAAACACGTACTTATATTCATGCGAAATTCTCTGTTTGAAAACATTTTCATGCTGCTGATCCGGAAATGCGTTGCTGATTAACTCTTTGACGCGCGGTAATAATCACAAACAACTCGAATGCTTATTCGCTTTATACGCAGATAAATCTTCATAATTAAATTTCAGACATTTAAGAAATATATTAAGTATAATTTGATAAGTAAACCGTGAATACATTTATTAGCTTTCGTTCAAAAATGAAGTGAGTATGTTCGAAGAGTCATGGTTCGAATCCGCATTACAGACGACGGAAATAATTAATTTGTAAGTATGCACAGCATATGCTGAGTCAAAGATACGATGCAAAAACCGTCCACGATATATTCCGAGACAAAGTAGCCTGACCACTTGATGCGGCAAAAAATGTAGAGGGATATATACGCCATAGCAGGCGTAATGCTTCAGATTCGCTCGGCAGATTGGCGCATTTTAATACATATCGTTTATAACCGGCATATTTCTTTCTAACTTCGCTCGTTCCCCGAGCTGGATGAAATTTTCCATCTCGCGTTATTTCACTCGTCAGAGCGCGCCAAAAAAATGATTTCGTTTCACATTTCTCGAATGATTCGCAATCAAACTCCGTTCGTTCCGACCGAGCTGGAAGTCTTCGGCCGCCATTTTGATTTTACCGTTAACCTTAATGACTTGGCTGATAAGATCTGGAGCACACGTTAATTATATGATAAGACGTGAATTTGCGCCACGCACCTGTCACCCTCACCCCATTAACGTACCACCGAACCGCTTATCATTCGTCTTGCACGTCCGACGAACATTGTCATCGTTTCGATCGAATTCGCCGACAGAACGAAACGAAAATGGCTGGCTATCGGCTGGTAGCTTTGCAATTACCAGTCGGGGGTTCATCGCGCCCCTGAAGATAAATGAGACAGTGGATCAACGTCGACGAATTCCGACTTCTGTGTACGACGATTTATCAAAATTAATGACCGCGAGGCCTACCAGGCTGACTGTGTAGGTAATTGGAGTGCATTCTGTAACTTGCAATTGATAGGATGTATGCTTAAGGAACGTGGATTAACTACACAATTCGGGGGAATTTCAAGGTGACAGAAGACGAAGAAGTAGGTGACTTTTATTTCGATATGCGATCCCTGTTAACGTTAGGATTTTTGAAGTGGTGATTGAAATTTTTTTGTGGAACCTTTTGTTACTTTTTAATTGTTCAAGTGTGTTCAATTTTTTAACTGCTCAAATATCAAAATCACATTTTTTAAGGAATGTAAAGCTTGTTAAAATTAAGCGACATACTTTTGACACTTATCTTTTCGATACTATGATGTTGACAGTGGTAGATGTATGACAGACATGTAGTCAGACATATGTAGCTAGTGTCACTATTTGAATTTCATTTTACCTCACAAAATTAATAAAATCTTTGAAGATCGGTAACACAAGCGGTACAGAAGGTTAATCGAAAAATGTCAGAAGAGAATGATTTAAATAATAATTAAGTTGAAACACTGAATTTTCAAAGAATGAAAGGTTACTATATTTAAAAACCAAATTGATGCACAATATATAATCTTAATATTGTATGTATTTGTAGGAAAGTACTCGATTAAGATGTAACCTTGCCTCATCTAGGAAGGTATAACCAACCCCTAAGAGTCTTACAAATATTTCTTGCTCTAAGAATTCTTCACCGACATCCAAATATTGTAAATAGTGTTCGCACTAGCGTATTAAATATTTTTTCATGATTAGCTAAAAAAGCAGCACTACCTACCCTTAAATACCCTTAAGCACACATCGGATTGAGACTGAGCCCCAAGAACGCACCCCATCTTAATCGTCCAAACTTATTCCGTTTGCACAGCGTAGCCACCGACTGACCCATCCCAGACTGAAGCAGCAGTTCGGAATCGGTAAGAAAAACTCGCAGAAACGAACCGGAGGACGGTCCACGAGGTCGTAGGACCGGCAGCCCCCTACTTACCGATTCTTCGTCCGAGAAGTCAGTGGAACCCTCGAAAGGGTGTCTCCGATGGTCCGATCAGCCCTTAAAATCACATCGTTAAAAGCCACGGTGTGGCGGGTTCCGTAGCCGGTGTCCCTCCTGGAAGAGCCAGCAGATCCGCGAGATCGGTCCTTGGCCGCAATCGCTCCTCCCGGGTTTCCCCGGCGAAGTACTCTTCAGCCCCGTCAGGCTGATTTGCATCACGGTTACGAGCTCGTTCGAGCTCGTGGTGGTTATATTACAGAGCAGGAGAGAGACAGTAGCGGGATGGAAAAAGGGGGACAGACGAGGGTCCCTCTCGCGCGTCCGCGTTCCACCCCCAAAGGCACCTCGCAGGAGGCAGCTCGGACACTCATAACAATCATAACAACGGGATCCCGCGAGTAACTCGCGGACCACCTCCGCGCATCGGGACCGCCCCCGGGACCGCCCACGATACCCCTTCCAGCCGAAGCTAGCATTGGTCGGCAGCTAGGCGGGAGAGAAGCCACGGCGGGTTTGCCTTCCCTCGGTTGAACAGCGGGGCCACTACGCAGCCAGACTGCGAACCGTCAGGATTCAGGTCCAAGTTTTCGCGCCGAGCATCGACCGCGCAACGTGTATACCACGCTGCCATCGAGCACGAGAATCTACGGAGCGTGTGATCCGCCAGCAGCGAACCGGGATCGATCGATCCTCCTTGATCGACGCCAGCCCCCTCTCATCGTTCGCGGTGCACCGACTCCAGCCGAGGTGTTTTCGAGGGATTCGAGGAAATTTCACCCGGAGGACGACCGTCGTCGGCCTAGCCCGGTGGGACGTCTGGTCAAGAAGGTGGTGGACCGGAGGAAGAGAAGTTCGCAAGTGGAGGAAGTTTGTGATACGTTGGTGATCAGCCAGGGTGTGCTTCGAGAGTGATCAGGGAATCAGAGCGTAGAGGTGCGTGCGCCGACTCGTTCAGTCGGCACGTGGACAGGGACACACGTACACGTACTGTTTGTTTTGTGGACACGTCTACTGGTGAACTGACGGGATCCGCTGGGATAAGTGGATCGTCCGAGAATCGTCTGACCGATACGCGCATCGACTACTCGTCTGCCCGACCGGAGCCGATCCTCTTCGGACTCGTCGTTCGGATCGTTTCGAGGGACTCGTTCGCAGTCGCGTTCTACGTTGTCGGTTTCGGCCGGCCGAAGACCGTCGAAAGTACATTATCACGAGGGCCACGTGCGGGAGGCAATTAAACGCGTGGCAGGTGCTACGGACAGGTGGTGGCCGAGTTAATTGCACGGCAATAAGCGTAGACATTCTGCGAAAGATTGATCAACGTTCACCGGTGCCGGTACGAGCGACTGTATCGTGTGTGACGACTTGGCATCGCGGATTCGCAAGGACTCGGACTTTAATAAGCTCCTAATTATCGTCGCGGATAATTACGACGGGTGATCGCCGTTGTATTCTTCGGCGTGGAATCGAGGCGATAAGCACCGACAGCGAGCACATCGTTGACAAATAGAATAATTAAAATCGCATTAAAACGACGCGACCACGTCGCGTTCACGTTCGCCGCGCGTTATCTCGAAGGTGACCGAGTGTGCAGAGGAACGCTTACGTTTGACGAACCGGTGAAACGCTGTGTTTTTTCGTCGTTCGGTGCTCGTCAGGAACGATTTTGACATTCCCTTCCGGGTGCACATCCGACGAGAGCGATCGAAGAATCGAGTGACGTATTATCGGGTCTCGAGCAATTAACAGTTTGCTGCTTAATCGCTCCTAATTACTCGCAATTACCCGCCGTAATTATGGTAGGCTGATGTCACCGGCGGTCGATGTATTTGTGAATCGTTTGTCCGTCGATATCGGCTCACCGTCACCATCCGGACTGTTCGTTGTCGTCGTAACCGGTCGCTAGAAAATTGCCTGGTGATCGTGGAAAAGAAAGGCGGAGAATCACGCGAAAGTGCTTGGAACTTGGAACAGAGACGACGCGATCGTGATCGTTACGTGGCTACCGACAACTGTCGAGAACAGACTATTCGTCGACACCGAGAAACACGAATTTCGGTTCGATCGAACAGCTAGTGGCATTGAGCTAAATAATTAAACGGCAGTCGACAAAACCTACGTCAAGACGAAGTCCCACGCACGTCAGACGCAAGTCGCCTCAGGTGAGTAATGTCGATTGTCAATTTTTATCCATCTATAAGTTACTCTTGATTAGGTCGTTTAAACATATTCGAGTGAACTGTGTCTTCGGAACGAAACTCGTGAAAGTTTGACAATTAGTCGAGATTAGCCTGACGCGTTGACTGTCACGGTGACAACGGACGTATGTCGTCAGACACAGTTATTTATTAACACGATGAACTCCGAGGTATTAACGAACGTATCACAACTTAGGAGCGAAGAATTAAAAAATATTCTATATAGATATTATTTCCTGAAGTATCAAGTGATAAATTACAAAATAGAGCAAATGGACTTTGAATGATTATAATTGTACCGCGGCTACATATGTCTTTTTTAATGTGTAGGTAATGCGAAACTTCTTCTCTAAATTTAGTCATTCGGTCTTATTAAGTTTCTGACGTAAACGTGTTAAATGTACGTGGACACATAGGTTTTATTAGAGGGATGTATGGGGCAGTGGAAACGGACATGCGTGGTCAGACACGCTATAACTGATTATTAGGAAAACGAGTACATAATTCCTCGATTCTAGCTTTTGCTTTGTCACGTTATGTGATTAGTATTGTATTTCATATCTGATGTATCATGTCATTAAAATGTTATTAAAATGTATTGAAACCGGAACGTACAGTCTGCTCTAAAATCAATAGTGTACTTTATCAAACATTCGAAAGGGTTAAAAATTTGTGACATGTCACGAAAACCTAACTGGTTTCAGAACATCGCAATCAAACAAGTTCTCAATCAGTGTATTCGTGATGCAGTTCAAAATTTCATTTCTGTCCACCCGGTTGAAAATTTCTTACTGTTACGTTAAAACTGCAGAACTATCTTATTGACAGTGAAAATGGACATATGCTGTCAGACACATCGTAAACTTGAATAAGTGTCAGCGATCGGCACTATTAATTCAATATAATCGAATACTTAAGAAAAGAAAAAATTTGAAAAAAGTAGAAATATAGCATTTATCAAATTGTCCATAAACTCTTATCTGATTAAGGGTTAATTTCGCAAAAGATCGAGTAGAAAATTAAAATTGTAAAACAGAACGATTGCATTTTAAAAAATTACATTTACATCGCCCAATGTCACATATGTCCATTTTGAAATGGTTAACCTGTTGCCTTACAATATCTCCCACACGTGACGCACTCACGCTTCAACTGTGACAAATCTTACACGAATTTTTAACGTGCTTCAATTCGAACTTTTTGATAGCGAAAAATTGCTGAATACAAAACATAACATTCCAACTGTTTTTTTCTGTCTTAATATTGTGACTGTGATTTCGACTCCTGACAAACAAAAGACAAGGTGTTAAATTTAAAAGTAACCTTGATAATAACTAGTATTAAAGAATATAAATCTGTGTATAAAAGATTTATTAAGCGCATTCAAGTAGAATAATGTTATTACGAACGTTTGTTAAGGAAGTTTGATATCAGGATGAAGTTTGTCGGTAGATGTCTAGGATAAATTGTAGATTGTCGGTGCGTTGTTAGAAAAGGGAAGAAGTGTTTCCATCAAAATTCGGTACGCCGCAGCGGCGTGTATTTATATCTGGCTGGCAATTGCGAGGCTCGCGAGCGATAATCGTTGCCCCGATAGCATGAAGTTAATCTCTGTAATTAAGAAAGTTACTCCGGGGCCTGGCCACGCGGGAATGTTGCCTAGCGAGAGATTGAAACAGGCGTTGGGTTCCATGCGAAAGGTTCGCCCGAAGCTGGGCGATAATTCCCTGCGGCTACTTAGCTGCGTTCCAATAATTAGGGTGATAATTATGCGCGATCGCGAACGTGTCCGCGTCCAGTGTGACCTGAAAATGCTAATTGAAGGATCGTGCAAGTAAGTGCAACGTGATCGCCGATCTTTCTCAGTGCGTTCACGTTTCTACCGTGTTCTTACGAATCGACTTTCAACGCGAGAAAAAATGTAACTTTCATGTTATGTTAATTGTTTCTGCATTTACACCTGCTTATATTGACACATGTAGAAAGAATTGGGTGATGGATTATATTGGTATGATCTGTCACTTATTCAATATCAGTGTAGAGGAAAATGAATGTGAAGGATACGTATTTATTTCTAGTCAAAATATTGAATTTTTATGTCATATACTTTTACTTGGTTTCTTATATGTTCTGGTTAAGTTTTGTGACAGTTGAATATTTTTATACGGTTCACAAGTGTCACGTATTCGTCTCTTCTTTTCTTTTTAGTGAAATTGGTGTAGATCTGCACGTAGACAAGATGTGCAGACAGTTGCTATAAATTGATATATAAAATTAATCGATTCGATACACTGTAGTCATTGCATTCCTCCTCGGGGGAACTATTCATCATCAATAGCTGTCAATGCTTCATATTGCCTTTGTATTTTAAATAATACAAATAGGGTAGTATAGTTTAGCGTTCTCTAGAGAACAGATTTTTCCCTGGAGAATCATATTCGCTATTATCAACATATTTAATTTATATCTATGTACATTAATCCACATTAGTCCAAATTCACACAAATTTTCAATAACCTCAAAGACATTCAAAAACACCTGATAATTTCTCTGTCACACAAACATTTCCAACTCGCACATTTAACAATTGTGAGCAATCCCAAAAATCTCTAAAACTCGAACAATCCTCTCTCCGCAATAAAATTATATCGAACAACCACACAAATCCATAAGCATCTAAAAGCGTCGCACGCAAAACAATGGTCAAAATCGTTGTAAATAATCTGCAAAATCCTCGCTGAAAAAAATAAACATCGCAAACGCAAATTCGCGCCGCAGGAAAATGTATGAAAGAGCAAGTTATCCCCCGCACGTTTCAGCTCGAAACGCGGCAAACAACTGGGATCTCTCGAAAAGAACCGCAGATACGTTCCGATCGGAGTCATCAACGGAATCATCCCCTTCGAGCGGGCGTACAGGCTCGAAGTGCGTGTCGAACACGCATGCACTCGTCATGAATCCAATTAACCGGCTCGCACACGCGCGTCAGATATTTTCGATGAAATGACACCGTCAGTGAACTACGCCACGACCCGGACCATGTGATTGGAGAGGTAAACAGGAGCACGTGTTGGCAGCGTGACTACGAGTGACGCTGCGGGGTCGAGGGCGGATAGCAGCACGAGGAGGAGGTGTGCGGAGAGGGACGAGTAGCAGAGGGTAGAAAATCAGTGCGAGCAACCAGAGGGTAGGAGAGTTCTTTGCTTGCCACCTCGGGACTATGGTGAAAGAGAGGGTTGGTTGAAAGAGGAGGACGCGGAGAGAGAGGCCGTCGCTTTACGGGACGCGGAACAGAGAAAGAGAGGAGAAAAGTGGCGGTTGATGGAGAGTCGAAGGCGGAAAATCCCAAAGGAAGCACTCGACTCGAGGTATCGTCGGGACGCTCGTTTCGAGCGTCCCTCTGAAAGATAACCCCGGCTTTTCTTCGGGATCGTCAATTCCTTTTGGTTCTATGCGAATTGATGTTTACGTTCTAGGAATCTTATCCGGTCGTCCTATAGGTCATACCTTTTTGGTATGTATATTAGCCAGTCGGTTTAATACATCTTAAGTGACAATCGCGACATTCGGATTCAATTCTATTTTCACTGGATTTTATTCAATAGTGACGCATGCCTTCGTGCTGTCTTATACTCGAAAGATATTGCAATTAGCTGGAAATATTTGTAATTATTTTCTAAACCAGTTGACATTAACTTGTTCATATGTTTGATATGATGATACATTCTTTTATTATAATACATGTCCAACCCTCTCGCGTATGGCGATAGAAAAGTTTTGATCAGGTTAAAAAGCTGAAGATGTTGAAAGTACTTGCCATCTAAATTCATGGGATTCATTCACAGGTTGTTTCATATACGATTTGTTAAAATTTAAATCAAAATGATGATTGAACATAAATCATATTCTGTCTAAGGACGTTCATAATCCATAAATAATGATCAAGTAATAATCTTGACAAGATTTTCAAAAATACACCGATGCATTTTGCAAGACATCAGTCATTCGACTCAATAATGGTTTACTATACTTTTAGCAATGGACCGAATCCATATAATAAAATTTGAATAAATACGCGAAAGCGATTGTAGATTTAATTAGCAGCGTAATGTTTCGTTTGTCACTAAATATTGTTCTTTCGGTTGAAAAGAAAATGTACAAGTAAAAAGAAGTAGAAAAGAAGGGAAACGGGACACCTCGGTCAATAAATACATATTCATGTCCGCATGGCAGTATACAGAAATATTCCGGTCCCGTTGAAAAGAATCGGAAAAGTGCAAATAAACGTACGGTTTCGCGGTGCATTGGTGGATAATAGGTAGCAGGAACAGGGATATTGTCCAGGTCAAGAAAAGTAATCGATGCTTTCCCCTTCTTAAATCCTTCCACATTTCTCCTCGTTTCTCCACGTTTATCGTCTGTCTCTGTTCTCCTTCTCCCTCGGAGCTCGTCAACCCCCGTTTGCAGCCCCATTCAGCTCCCTTTTACCCGATTCAACCCCTGCCGACGATCCGGCGCGCGATAACATTTCGCTCGACAACTTACCCACTTCCAGCTCGCTTTGTAGCCTTGCTTCTCTATTTTCCATCCGGCGCCCTTCCATCGATTATCGACTCACGAATCACCGCCGTTAAGCAAGTTACGCCGCCGTCTTCGAGCGTCAAATGTGAATCGGGAAGTGCTTGCCACCGTTTCGTGCTCGAACGCGATATCGCGTATTAATCGGCGACACATGTCTCTCCTTGTATCCGATTAACTAATTCCTCACGATTCTATCTATCCGTTTAACGATATCGTCGATTTCCTTCTTTCTTTACTTCCTTCATAATCTTTGCGTAAGTGTTATTCTTTTACGCACGATTATTTCGATTTAACCTTAAGATTTCATAGATAGATACTCTTATAAGTATTTTTAGATTGGTACGTGGACGCCAGAAAAAAACTTCCATCGATTGTCGATACACTAATTTTAAGTTCTAAAAATTTAAAATCTCGAACCACCTTTTGCTCGATAAAAATTCTATCGTTGCAGACAAAGTGATTGAAAATCCAATCTGTAGTAAACGGAGGTATAAATCATCCGATGAAAATAACACGGCGTTAACAATTAACATACTTCTGCTAAATATAACTCCATCATTGACTAGAGACTTAATTCAATCGTAATCCTACGCCATCGCTTGCCTTCCACATTTACACGCTCTTACGTTACACATGTACTCGCTTTATACTTTTGCATCACACTTCCATTTACATCACAATAAATAGAAAAAGTACATACGTTTATCATCTCATCAGCGGGTAACGAATAGAACTTCCCTAACCATAAGGTTGCAAAGCTTGGCGAAACATAAAAAGGGATCCTCGAAGTACATTGTCGCATTGAAGGAACGATTCAGACACAATTGCACGTGACATTGTGCCAGCACGTAAGTACAATTACACGTTTCGCGCAAGTGGTTGTTTGAATGGCCGAGCGAAGGAAAAGGATAAGAAACGAAAAGGGAGTTCGATCTCTCTTTCCTATTGAAGCGGATCTGTGTTTGTGCGACGCAATTGGAGGACGCGAGACGACGTGACACCCCATAGCGCGAGGCGATGCGTGCGGTGTCATTAATTCTAATAATTCATAAAGAAGCACGCACGTGCGTTAACGGGGCGGGGAGGATTACGCATCGAGGGACAGACCGATGCTACGGCACGAGTGTTTTTGTACGCTCGATGCTCCTAATAGACCTAATTTGCGTGTAAAAGCACTCCCGAGATTTCCGTGCCTCGTCGCCCTATTGAGGACTTCTTCTCGCCGGGAAAAGGGTCCCAAGAAGAATTTAAATTCTCCGAAGAATGGTCCGGTGCTCCGCACATATTTTACGCCACCCTTTCTCTCTCTTGTTCGCTTTGCTCTTACCTCCTCTTCTGGGATAATAGAATCGTTTCGTGAGCTAGATAATGCTTGACTTATATTTCTGACCCTTGTATTTAATTGTCCTTGGTTTCTTTCGCTCTCGATTCTCCTGCTACCTTAATTGTGCTTTTGGCTTGTTCGAGGTGCAACCTCAACGCTAAGCCTTTCTTTGCACTTTGCTATTTGCTCCCATGCATTCGTTTCGTATTTCGTATCGAGTCTATACAAGATCTTACAGTGAACTTTTCTCCTATAAATTATAATCAGTTATATTTCAACATTGCTTGTTATCAAGATTTTATTACTACATGTCTATGTGCCGATTATGAAAGTGATCCAAGTCAAAATTCCAAAAGAATGAAGCTTGTGTATAGTGTAATTTTAATGTATTACGGAGAAATTCTTTAGAAAAATAACATCTTCAAAAAGAAGCTAAATAAAAAAATGAAAGTAACAAAAGTAACCCAACATCGATCAACCTTTTGATAATGAAAAAGAGGCGAATAATTTGCATGATGTACGAAATTTGAAGCTACTTGACTGGTTACATGGTCCGGCGGACAAAAAAGGGACATACGGCTATTTAACGCATCGAATTCGAGCATTTTCCGGTTCGATCGACCGATAAGTGCCAGTTTTATTCAAGTACAACGGTTAATCCCGTTACACGAGGGATAAAAAAGAAAATGGGGTCCAATGAACCGGGAGCAACTCGTCTTTGGGCCAGATGTTAATACCAAACGACTCAGCGTGAGCCGCGAAGGCGGTTTAGTACGTAAATACATCTTCAGCAGGGGGTACCATTATAATGGGCATGTGCGGTTAAGGTTCTATTTGTGGTAATTCGGAGTTTAATGCACTCACGCTCTGATTTAGCCGGCGGGCTGACACTTTTTTTGTCCGGCGCAACCCCAACGACGCTGGCGCCGTAAAACATGAAATATTCTTCCTGCGCCTACGAGAATGCCCTCTGTTCGCCTACGCGTTTTCGCGTATACCATCGCCTTTTCCGTCCTTTGTGCCAAAATTTTACGCCCCTCGATGATCCTGTTTCGTGTCAGCACGAATTTTATAACGGACAGTGTTCTCTTCCATTCGTCCAAACAACCAAAAATCTATATACAATTTTCTTCAGGGTTTGGTGCCTAAACACATAAAGTGATTTATAGTCAATTAATATCGCGGACAATAGCGTATCTGTCGCACTTTTATATATTGTTCTTGTACTGGTGATGAATCTTGAACCATAAATACCGATATTCAGGTGACGATTCATGGACGACAGAATCAAAGGTGCGTTGCGTAACGCACGGGTCCGTATCTTCGACGAGGCGTTCGCACAGTTGCATTAACGGGCCGCTGTTCAGTTTAATCCTTGCGTTTCGTGACTCGGGACAAAGCCCCTCGGATTTCTAACGGAATCGTATCGCACGAAACGACCATTACCTGGCCCGGCACTTAGCCGCCATGCTTACGTACATTCGTCGTTAAAGATTAATTCGAATCGCTCGATACATATGTACTTTTGTATAGAAAGAACTTTCTTAGACTACAGTCAACGAATGGGGGACAATCTTCAATATATGTACAAATCAGCAGGAAGTTTTGGAATGTGTTCATAAGTAGATGCTGAGGGACTCCATGGAGATCCTAGAAAGAACCTGACGGGAGTTTAAGCAAAAACTGAATGAATCTAAAGGAGGATATGAAGAGAGTAAGGACGTGCAGAGAGCCTAATGGTAGCTTGTGAAGAACATAGGGAACTTAGGACTCTTACTCTAGAAAGAAGAGTCATTTAGGAAGAGCGCAATCTAGATCCCTCTTCCTCTTTACCAATCTTCACGTGTACAAGATCACAAGTTCTCGAGTGAAAATTATAAATTTTATTAAAATCTGACAGTAGGTATCAAAACAGATAATCTACCATCTACATAGCTAAGTATCTCACAGTCAGGAAAAATAAGTTATCTCGTAAACTGAATGGCTCGTTCTCTCGAAAAGGATGAATATTTCACCCTCCTTTCAACATTAACAAAACACACGCAAAAGACTCGTATTGATCATACAAGAGTATAACAGCGAACTCCCGAGAATTTGGCAGCGGCTTTTGTTAATTCTGGTGTGGAGTGAGCTCGAGTGATTCGCGCGTTCCAGCTTGCTTTCTGCTCGTTCTCTTTAGCATTATGAGCACGGTTAGGCGCCACAAAGCCGCGATTATGCGTTGCCATTAGACCGGTCGATTGATTACGGGATCGTGAAAAAAAAAGAGCCGGCAAGGACAATGTCGCGATGGGCGGTTGCCAACTGGTCCCGCTGGGATCATTTTATTGGCCGTGTTTCAAGTAGGAGGGCTACCCATTGCTGTCTTCTTCTGCTTTCTCTCCTCTTCTCTCTTCAACCTTTTCTTTTTCTTCTACCCCCTCGCAGACGGCCTTGTACCTTCGTCCAACGTTTCGAACCCCTATTTTCAACTGTCCAAAGATTTTGGCGTTCATTTTGCTCTGTATCCTGCAGGTAACGCTGAAATTGCTGTCTTGGCCGGAAAGTGAGAGCGATGTTTAATTTCAGTTGAGCTCGTGGGAACTGGAGCGATTGAATGTTCAATTTGTTGCTTTAGTTTCGCCAAACTCTGACTTTTTGCTAAACTCTGAAAATGGCGACATTCCTTCTCGAACATAGTATCAGAGTTAGATGCGATCACTTTTTAACATTTCACCGAATAAACTTTGTGCGAATAACTTTTTATGCACAACTCAGATTTATGCGTTTATACTCTCTTTTTCTATACTTATTATGTATCTTTCTTTCGTTTTATTAAAAATGTCTCTCTTTCACACACGTCTACATTTTACCAAAACTTTATTCAAGTATTCCAGAGATTACTCTTGATCGTTTTGTCTTCTTACTCGAACTCGAGGATCATTTATTCCACCCCAAGAATACCACCAAAAAGATCAAATTATCCTGATCGTCACAGTGGAGACCCATCTCGCTTTCATGTCCCAAGTCTCCAAATAACCCATGTTTCCTTTCGTTCGGAAGCTGACGGGTGACACGCAATACCACGAAATCGAAGTCTCGTATAAAATGGGCCAACGTCTACGAAGAAGCGGGTAGTCGGGGCATGGTGGTGCCATATGGCGATTATCCGCGGCCCGGTTATTTATAGCGTCCCGTTGCAAGAGCAACGCGGCATTCGGCTTCGTTTTCGCGGCTAACTGGACCGAGCCTAAAATTCTAAAACCGCCGCGTGCAAGTCTTGCCGGCAACGGGAATCGGCCTCATAAATCGATGCCCCGGACTTTGGGCGGTTTACGCGCACCTCGGTGTTGCCCGAGGCGGCGAACAAGGCGAGAGAGAGAGAGAGAGAAAGAGAGAGAAGCAGAGACATCTCGTACACGAACAAGAAGGAAAGAGAAACAGCCAGGACTATGTGGAAACTAGCTGCTGGCCAGAGGCGTACGGTTGTTTCTAAACCCACCTTATCTACTAGCCCCTATAATAAGCTGCGATCTGAGACCGTATATCCCACCCGCACACACACGAACAAACTCGGGAAGAAGCCCACTCCAACGCGAAGAACACATACAGGGTGAGAAACGGGTACGAATTTTTATTTCTATATTCGTAAGGCTCATACCACCTGTTAGTATCTTCATATTTATACTTTTGTGTTTCAACAATTTTACAGTCTCTCAAAGTTTGTTATGGGGCGTGTTTTAAATCATAGCTGGGACCAAAGGTGCAACTTTCTTGAGTTCTAATTAAATAAATGAACTTGTACTTTGTACTTTGACAAATGATATAAAAAGAGTGGGGTTTATGCACTGTTTATGAAGGAATGAATGTAAAAGATGTTGAGGAAGGGGTGTTCAAAGTTAACACGAGCACCCTGTACATAAAGGCACACATACATCAGTAACAGCAGGTCAGCCATTCGAAGAGAAGGAGCTACCCGCAATTCCCGGACGCTTATACGCGGTGTTGTAGGCCACGGAGCGCTTGCAATTACAAGCTGGTCAACATATAATTATCCCCAATGACCATAAATTACCGGATTTTTATGCGCAACATTCTTAATTACCCTTTGAATTAACATCAATCAACCCCCTTAATTGTACGCTGCTGCTGGCGGCGTCGCTGACGCTGCGTTGCCTCTCTTCTCAGTTCATCCTCCGCCTCCTTTCTTCTTCCTCCTTCTTCGGCAACTCGAGCACGGGTATAAACCAGGCACGATGATAATGCGAAAGCACGATACTCGGCCCCGAAGCGAGAAGAAGAAACATCGAAGAAAGGAGCAGAGTAACCGATCGAGACGAAAGTCGAGCAGGACACGTGGTGTGGCAGTCGCTACGAAATCACCCCGAGGGTGGCTTTTAGTGGTTAAACGTCTCCGATCGAGGGAAATGCGGATAGAATGGGAGAGGGAGAGAAGGAGGGAGAGGAGGAGAGGCTCGTGACGGCTCGTCGCATAATGCACGCGTTTTAATTGCCTCCCTAGACACTCGAACGATCCTCGTATCAATGGTCCCGGTGTGTTTTAATTGCATATTCGATTACGTGGACTTTCACCGGCTGATCCCGTCAGCAATTATCGCTCGTGGAGACATGCTAGGATGCACTCGGTGAAAGCGGATACTCGTTTCTCGATGAAAAGAACCGCGAGCCTCGATTTTCCCCGAGAAAATTGACCGACGGACTTCCGTTTCTCGCGTGTTGGTTCAGCTGCATTCTATCGGCAGATTCGTCGTTCTCCAGATCAGACATCTGTTTGGATCATTGATTTTTTGGATCTTTATTCTTGGGACAATACGTAATTTTTAGCCTTCATTTAAAATAAGATCAGTTTTAGCGACTGGTCTGATTCTGAATAAGGAGTGCTGAGGCGAGGCTATCTCTAAGTAATAAGATATTAAGAAAATAATAAATACGTTTCGGAACCTAGTTTTTGAGGTTGTTGAGGTGACTTGTAAGAAATAATTGATTTGTTAAAAATACTGACTAATAAAATTTGAGTTCAACGTGGAAATCACGGCAATGTTAACAATTTATCTAAAAAAGTATAGTCAAATAGAAGAGAAATTCCTGATCACTGTTATAATTCTCAGAAAATCTGCAAATACATCCAAAATTCTAACCCTCGTCAAAAGATTTATTTTCCCAAAGCATCCAGCTAATCCCTATCAATTATCATGATACAAACCGAACGTGCAATTACGCGCAAAACGAATTGACACGTGTAATCGGTAAAATGGAAGGTTATCGGATTCGACGATGATTAATCCATTCCCAAAGCCGAGGTAGAAACGAAACGCCTCTCGAACAGACGGTGGAGGGTAGCAATTTTCAAATATTAAGCCCCAATGACACTTGAACGATCACGGTTATAATCATTGCCGATTTCTTCGGCCTCGTTGGAGGGATTCTCCTTCCGTTTCACGTATCACGATCGGAAGAGAGGGACGATGCGATACGCTAATGAAACCGCGCTCTCATTAAAGCATCCAAATCGACGATACTAATTGGCTAGCTTTCGGAATACCCAGCATTATACCTCAGGATGCGATATAATAATCGTTGCGGACGAATTCGGCCCCGGACAGCCGGTGGTTAAAGCGTCTAGTAATTTCACGGGCGCAGCCCTAGAGCGATTAATATGATTCCAACGGAAATTAACGACCGCAAACGGAAAAAAGGGAGGCTCGTTCGTTCGAGGCTCGACTGGCCACTCGATCGTCGACAAGCAGTCCTTCGAAATGAGAGGATCGCTTAAGACGCGAGCAATTTACTTCCTTTAAAGCGTACGCGTTAACTGTTCGCTTGCTTTGCTTGTTACTTCAACTCTACACGTTGTAACCGACCACTTTCTTTCGTTCCATCAGCGGTAATTCCAAGTTTTTTAGATTTTTCCGTCGGTGATTAACACGCCGGCTAACGCGCTGATCGATGCCTCTAATTTTCTGCAATCAAACGAAAAATAGAAAAAGACCATGTTTCGTGACAGTGAATACAAGCCGGGTTTTAAATAGTTTGAATGTTAACGTTATCAGACGTATGAAATTTAAACGGTATATATATTTTTAATTATAGTATTTTCCATAGAAGCCCTTCTGAAATGATCTTGAACGTAAAATATATGCGCAGTCGTAAACCGTACATAATAATTATGCGCAGTGAAGCTGTTACACTTTATTTTAGTGTACTTATTGTATACACTTTATTGCGCACGATTATTATTTTCACTCACCGACTGCGCATATGCTTAATGGTCAAGGACACAATCAAGGTCATTCAACATTTTCTGCGTTCGTTGCAACGATATTAATAACCACGATGTCATATCCTTGAACAACTTATATTAATAAATCCCTACCTCTAAAAAATAAATAAATTCTCAAGTATAACATGTATAAGTTCAATGTCGTCGACCAACAATGCTAGACTTTGTTAATAAAAGAAATTACTATCGTGTAATAGCTAACACATTTACCTCGTTACGTTTGTATCGCGAATTTCTTAGCGTAAGAATTACAGCAAGTCTTTCAGAACAATTCCTCGACGGAACCGTCATCAAATCGCGCGTCCCTCGTAGCTAATTAACTAACACCGATAGATTTCCAGGAATTCTCACGAACGATGCAATACCCGCTAATTCCGCTCGATAACGAGACGCAAAACTGCTGTAATTACACGGTTACGTAGGCTGGAATATCGTGTCGAGGCCCTATACGCTTCCTAACGGTGAATCTCGATGATCGCGATCCAAGCTCGACCGTAGGTCGTTGCAAACCCGTATAAGCTTTATCATGAGCGACGATTTTTTATTTTTTGCAAAAACCCTAATATTTAGAGGGCGACCATTATAAAACGCCTTTCACGAGGAACAAAGTAGTTGGTGGGCTGACGGTGCGCCCTTTGACAATAATTTGTCCAGAATAACCGGCTGCTCTCTCTCTCTCTCTCTCTCTCTCTTTCTCTTCCTCTAACCCAGGCTTCCGCTCGATGATCCATCCAGCCGTTCGTCATAGGCGTACGGCTTTTAAAAAAGTGAAGCGCTGGACTCGGGCCAGCGCAAAAATAGAAGCAGATGTTGTTAGTTGCGTTCAGCAAGTACACGAACCGCGAGCTTCGACGATGGATCTCGCCGACCTCTGGCCCGGAGGAAAAAAAAGAAACCGAGAGGACGAGGATGAAAGCTTGATCGAGAAGAGTTAGAAGAAGTAGATAGGGTAAACTTCGACCTTGTGTTAATAACTGGACACCAGGAGACCCGCTTTTACAGTGAGGTCGCAAATTTATTATGCTCCAGTTAGAACGTTTCAAAATCACTTTGGATCAATGGCGGACTATTGCGGTCATGGTACCGTACCAGACAAGGACTTTCACGTTTTTACGATTTAAAAATCTTTCGATTTCCAAATTTTCAAGTTAGGTTTCCGAGTTGTGGAAAGTTGGGACTTGAGTATTTGGAAATTTGAAAGTTCGATAACAGATACAGGAATAATTCGGAAATTTTGGTAATTGTGGATTTAGAATGTTGGGAGTTTAGAAAGTTGAGAATGTAGAAGACTGTGAATAGAACTTTTGGGATTTAAGCCAGAAATATACTTTGGAGATTTAAAGAAATTAAGAGAATGGAGAAGTTCAATAATTTACGAAATCAAGAGTTATGAAAACAGAAATATAAGAATGTGATAATTTCAATAGATCTCCATCAATGAAACATCTAACCTATGATTACATCGATGACTCACTTAACACGCGAGTATTAGTAGCAAGCAAAATAAAAAGATTCTAAAAGTATCACAGTCAGAAAGATGCCATGGCAGGGTAACTTCGTTGCCCTTGAATTCTTCCTAACCGTTCACACAGATAAAAATAATTAGCCTGATAAATGCGAGGTGTCTGTAGGTGGCGCCCTGTTTTATTCTTGAAGCAACGGGATTCTTGGTCCCTCACCACTATCTTACTTGCTCTGACTCGATGCCATCGGCCAAATGTTTTTGCTTTGAAGTCGGAAGATGAACGGGGGCTTCCTTCTAATTTCCACTGTCTGCATTCTTAACAGCTGCACGCAGCACGCTTCGATACGGCCGACGGGAGAAACGCGTTTAATTAGTATCGTGTTTATGCGTGTCGCTTTGCCCTTTCATGTTACCCTCGGACCTTATGTCGGGGACAATTTAAAATACTATCGATCTTCTGGATCTCGAGAAATTTCTAACTCTTCAAGTTTTCAAATTCCTTAGCTTTAGCAAATAAGGTGAGGCATCATTACTGCAACCTACTGTATTTAATCGAGATCAGATAAACTTGACAACTCTGTTCAAATTATCAATTTGACTCGATCGAATACGACGATTTTTGTAATTCTTATATTCTGAATTATGTTCTATGATCAGTACATCCAGATCCTAGTTATGTTTGATCACAATACGTGATCGAATCTTATGAAATCTTCTATTTGTTGCAATGATCGTAATCCGATGAAATTAGTAGATAAGTAGAAGAAGTAGTAATTGAGTAAATGAAATTTGAATGTCGTTTGCCGACATAGCACGTCATCGTTCAATCCATATACACAAATTGTATTCAACCCATTATGGAATTGTGTCGTGCTGTAGGGTTGGCACGCGGCGATTTCAACTATTAGATCGGTCCTCAGAGAGTTTTGGTCGATTTGCAGATTACGAATCCCCTGGATGCAAGGTTGACATGGCGGAGGGTTCACCCGAAGAGGAACAGAGCAGTACCGCTGCATCCGCTTCCCCGCCAGCTGATCTTCGCACTCTGAACACCCAATTGTTGCCGCCTTATCACCACCAGTCCCATCTCCAACCTCGTCTTCAGCATCTGCAGCATCCCAACACGTTGGCGACCGCCGTACCGCCCAGGCACAGCCACAGCATGCTGTCTCATCAGGTGAACATGGAAGCCGAGTTGGACGCGCCCTGCGACGTGCCATTGAATCTGAAGAGCGAGGTAAGTCAATGAATCTCTATGGACTAATGCACCGATCGATTAAGAATCGTTCTAATCGGCCGGATACAGCCGCTTCATCGTTCGACCCCGTGTTCGTTAATTAGACGATGAAACCGACAGATTCTTGGTGACCCTTCGGTCGTGGAAACTGATCGATCGTCTATTTTCTGCAAATTTTAATTACGTCTCGAAATCTATCCATAGAAACAGATTGATACTTCGATTCAATTAGTGTTCCTTAATTTGACGGATGTTCTTGATCTTTTGCTTGTACAAGATTTTCTTTAATTTTAATTCATTTCATCTTGTAAAATGTACGTTTAAAATATATAGTTTAGAATTATTGAAAAATTCTTTGTTTACTTTTATTTATCTGAAATATTTTAAACAATTGCAATACAGGAGTGGTTAATAACACTGTTTAATAATATTTGGATTGCTTATGAGTAAAATATATTGTTAAATTTTCCACGACCAAGGGTACCAAATCGATGTTGGACCCTTCGTAAATGCGCGTCGATCCTAACGATTAATAAGAAAGCCCCTCTGTCGAAACGATTGTCACACTCGTTAGCAACGGTTTTGTGTGTCAATGACAACCAATTGTCCGCTTAAGTAGCTGCTGCGTCGCGTCCAATCCTAATTCGGCCAATGGTCTCTCTCTGACCTGTATATGATTAACGTAGAAAACAAAGCGTGTCGAATCACTTCCATATGGACGATGGGGTCAATGTACAGTTAATATTCTTTCTTCAAACGCGTTGCTCGTATGCCACTATCACACAACACTATGCATAACACCGTGCTCTCAAGTTTTTTAGTGGGTCAACCATCAAATTTTGAAATTATATATTATCTTACCGATAAGGAGCTTAAAATTAACGTTTTAGCACAATATTGCAGTTTGGTCGAAACTCCTTCCACTCGTGGATACAATTATTTTTAATTAGCGATTAACTCGGTTACATGGTTAAATTTTTCTATGAGCTGTAACATAAGCTTATAATTTTTACGAGTTATGCAAGCTTGTAACAATAAAAATTTAGAGAAGTATCAAAGGACTCGATCTTTGGACGAAAAGGAATTTTCAAGAGAAATGGTAGTAAAGACTGTTCAAATCGTAAAGTTGTACATTCGTATTCTATTCAGGAAAATAAAATTTAGTGGAATTAAGTAGCGAAACAATCAATAATGCAAGTTTGCACACGCAAAGTGGTTAAAAGGCACGAAAGTGGCTATAAGTGTTCGACGATTTTCGTAAACTTTACGGAATCGGTTGCATAATGGCGAATCATAGATCAGGCGTGATTTCATTAGACTCCAATCGACTTTCTACGTTCGATATCAGCGATTTGCGCGGAGAAAAAAATGACAAAGCGGCGTTATCGGGAACACGTAAGTGGCCGTTGTGGCAATCTAATCTCCATACTTGGTGCATGGTCGTTGGAGCGTTTTAAGCGAGAGGCACTCGCGGCGCACGCCTTCTTACCAGAAACTGCCAGAAAAGGCTGCTCCCGTTAGCGGATCGGTAGTCGTGGGAAAATTGTACAGATAGAATGTCAAAGTTTCTAACGGGTTGCACGCTGGTATGCGACTTGTACGCGCGTACACACGACATTTGCCTAAGCGTTTGCACGGAACGCTTCCGCGTTCCAACTGTGGAGTAAACTCTAATCACAGTATACATATGACCCCTACGTCGAGATGATTTCGAAGATTAGTTATCGGCACGTTATCTGTATTGCTTCTGTGTTAATGAACAGCATGAATCAGGAATCAATATTTGCATTTCATTAATGTCATAGTTGAACACCGGTAGTAACTTTTTCTAATTGGTTCATATTTTGATATTCAGGGTAACGAAAGTTAATGATTACAGACATATAGTGAAGTCCTTAGGTGCCATCTTGTATTTATACTAATAATTGATAGACAGTTATGAAAGATCGAGTACCAGAGTTCTTTTTACTGTACTAGCTTTATACAGACAGCATACAAATAATAATATTTGAACGGTTTTATGTTACAATATTCAAAGTGTGTTTCATAGAAAATATCTCAAAAGTGAACTGTAAATGAGGTATAAATAAAACATTTATTCGTATCAACAGCGAATGAAAAAAATACTTTTTAACTATGATAAACACGTCAGTCTCCGAAGTAACATGTTACCCTTATCATTACTAAAGGGTTAAGATAGGAGAAGGAGATTTAAGAAGGAAGTAAGTAGGTCCCTTATCTTTTTACTGCCGGCAAAAAAAATGTACTGGATTCATTTACAGATTTAATATTGTGATGATGATGATTGCTCATTGTAATCGTAAGGTGAGAAAGTAAAAGTACGGTTGCAACGTCTATTGCATGGATCTAGATCAGCTAGATGTTCCGTATGTTGGAGCGAAGGAAGTAGCTCGCGTGTTAAGCGCGAAATTAGTATTTATGGGAGGTCTGTTAACGAGCTCTTTTGTTCGGACCGTAAACGAGGAATTATTTAGGCGTTGATTGTAATCGCTACGAATATAATTCCTATTGATAGGCAAATTCGAGGCGTTCCCTTTTCTTTAGCGACTGATGGAATTTGAAACTTGGACATTAGAGAATTTGGAGATTTGAGAAATTGGAGTTTGGAAATTTAGAAATTTGGCAATTTGATACCCGAGTACGGGGATTTGGTAATTTAAAAATTTCAGGATGTGAGAATGATTTGGGAATTTGACTTGGAAACTTGAAATTCGAAAACATTCAGAACTTTGGATGCAGAGATACTTGAATGTTTAAATTTCCAAATTTCCATATGAAGCATGTAGATTCTCCAACATCCCTGAAAAGGTCCAATCGTTGATGCCAGGCCCACTCCTAACGATCCTCCGTACGAAATCCGAAAAACAACTCACCGCGATGGTCCAGTTCCAGTTCCCCAGCGAATTTTGTCGAAAAGAACGGAATAACCGAACGCGATGGTCAGCAGAAGAGCGTTAATGTCGCCAGTAATCTTAATCGTTCGAGCATTCACGCGGCTGTATTATTAAAGTTCGACAAAAGGCAGTCATTTTTTTTGTTTCTCATCCTCTCCGTGTTCCGCGTGGCGCGGTTGATTCGCGCATCAGGAACGAACAATTCGACCGTCCGACAATGCACAACAATGATGCCAATTACCCGACAAAAGAGAATAATAGTGTACTAGAAGAGAGGCGAGGCGGCAGCCTGGAGACTAGAGTCTCGAAAACAGCAGTCTCATCCGTTGGTACGCTGTTCCTGTCCATCCATTACACTATTATCCCCTCAGCAAACACAGGATCCATCCTGGACCGGACTCCACGCATGGACTTAATGCCTGGGCTAGCCGTGTCTGAGGAGGGAGCATGCAATTTACGCGCAAAAGAACTCTACGATGTTTCATAGCGGAGGCTACAAAAAGAAATGCCTCTGCTTAACAGGGCTACAGCATACATAATAATGTCGTCGGTGTTTCCTCGTGGCGGGTGGGTGGGTTAGGTAGGTGAAATATGAAAAGCTGAGGGAAAAATTGTGATCGTCCTACGCTGACCTGCGATCTTTCTTATTTATCGGTATTAGCATATCAAAGATGCTTGTAACTGGCCTCTCCTCTTCCTTTTAGTAACTTTCATGCCTGGAAATACTTGGTCTTTGAGAATTTTACGTTTTATTTCGGCGTTTAGAATTTTTATTAATGCTGGAGCTTTTTGGTACCTTCACAAGGGTGAGATTTATCGAGTACCTTTTATGTGGCGTTTCTATTTTGTAACGTTATTGCGTTGGAAGAGATTGTAAGCAGAATTTTGTCTACGTAGTTCTATGGACTCCGATCGGTCGAATGATCGAACTCCGTCCAATGATCATAAATTATTTGAACAGCGCATTCTCTCGGTGTCATTAGCCGTTCCTCTTAATTGCGGAATATCTTCTTCTGGCGAGAATAATGGATGTCCAGCAACGGTAATAAGTGCGCGAACACAAAAGCATGACAGTCCTTCAAGGATTTCGTTGGGCATACGAGGCCATTCTAAACGTGTCTCTCTCTCGATTGAAAAGACTCCGACGGACTCCACACCATGATCCACAATTAGAAACCATAAAAACCCGGCGAGAACGAGCAATCGCTACGACTGATAGATTGTATTCATCGCTATCGGTCATGGTTTTCTCATGGTCATCGTGTCTTAATATTCCTCATTGTTTCGCTGAAACATTGTTCCTCGATTAATATTCTACAATTATTCACAGGTTCGACCCGTGTCATTTTATACTGATGACTTTTGGAATTTTTGGGATGTCATAATTCTAAAACTATTTGTTTCGAAGTTTTACTTTCGACACTTCAAGTATTCGACAGCTTTACACATGATCAAATCACGAGAAGATATCATTTTCAACAGTGCTACAGAATAGTTTTGTACTAAAACAAAACTTCGTCGGAAAAAAATTCTCATATTTCACAATTTCGACTAATTTTCTTGTCTGGCATAACCACCTTTCCGCTGGTGGAGAAGCATCGAAATCACCCGCGACCGAGTATTCCCATCAACCCGAACCGAAGAAAAAACAGGAGAAAGAACAATAGATATCTATAAAAATTCATCTAAACCGATTAGTATCGTAGAAATCCAATTTCTATCCACTCGTGAAGCCCCGCGAGCGCATCGAACGAGTTAAAATAAATAGAGACGGAAGATGCATCGAGTACTTTCGAGTCTCGAAAGAACTGCAACGATCGGCTCGTCGCTTCGATACCAATCTACGGATCAGAGTCGCTCAAACAGTGGATAGATGCATCGTCACGAATGCCGTTGCCCCGATCCTTCAACGATCTCGACGAGAATACACGAGGAGAAGAGGTTTTCAGAAGTCGATTCCTCGTGACTTTTGCCAGAAAAGCGTCAGCCTAGGCGCACCACTCGACAAGGTTTCGCGTTAGAATCGTGGATTCACGAGGCACTCGATGGATCGATAGGCTAACACAGAGGAGGGCCTTAAGGCGCATTCCACCTTGATGGCCAGCAGACCTGGACCGTAAATGCATCTGTCAAGAAAGTGATTGAAGGTAAACGAGGGATGCTGGCGCAGCAAACCGGCCCGGGTTCGCACTCGGATCTCATTACCTAGCCTGCTTCATTTTACCCAGTCAATCGGGTTTCGATCGAATTTCACAATTATTGCGACAGGCGATTTGGTATGTCTGCCTTGGTCAAGGTTACATTTCTATATTTTTTAATTTCGTTTCATATTGTTGGCTTAGTTGAAGTTTCCATATTGCTTTTCAGGAAATTTGTGCGAAGGGGTGGGGAGAGAATTTGGGAAAATAGGTCGAAATTCGTAATTTGTTGGTGTTTTGGGAATTGAGTTCGTCTGGAAGTTCGAGCTTTTAGAATTTTAGGATCGGATGTTGAGAATTTCGGAGCTTTGAGTTCTTTCAACTTTAAGTTTCTGGAATTTGGAATTTAGGAAATTTTTGAAATTTTGGGACTTTAAGAATTTCAGGAACTTTGAGAGTCCTTAGTAATTCTAGATTGTCGGATGTTGGTTTCGGGAGATTTTCGAAATTTAGGGACTTGAAATCTTCGGAGAATTTGGAGATTTAGAAAACTTTGAGAACCTTGAAATTCCAGGACGTTGAGAAAAAACTTCAAAGCATTTTTTGGAATTTCAAGATTTATGGAAGTTCAGAATTTTGATACACTGTGGAATTTCGAGTCTTTAAAATTTTTAGAATTTATAAAATTTCTCGGAACGGATTTTAAAAATATCGGATCTTTGTGTGTTAAAAAAAGGAAGGAGAAGGTTGAAATCTCCAATAAATGGCGCCTACGACTGAGGATCACTGCCTCAGGCACGCTTGGTTTATTACGCTTCGGAGGTTCTATATATTCCAACTTGCTCTCGATGGTGCACTAGCGAGAAAGCCATCTCGCGAGCCATCTAGTGGCCCCTAGCCCGAACCTAAAATTCCCGGGCAGCACCGAGCATATCTTCCCTTTCAAGTTCTACTATTTCGGAACTTGGAGACTTTGAACCGATACCAATAACATAAATAATATACTCCCAGCATCCCACATTCCAAAGGGGACTATGAACCTACAAAAGTACCGATACCCCAAAAGCCAAAACTATGAAACCATCCAAAAACGAATCACCGATAATTAAAAGAGGTTAAAGCGATGAGAAAGATGAGAGGAAGAAAAGGTAAGCGTTCGACGATTGTCGCGGAGCAAGGCAGCCAGAACGACGCGAACGAGAATCCGCAAAGAAGAAAAAAGTATGGATTCGTATAGGAGGAGTAGGACAGATAAAAAGGGTGATTGCGTGAAGGGGTTGCAGGGGGAATGGTAAAAGGGATGAGGGAGTGGGCGAGAAGGGTGATATCCCGTCGGTCGACGGCTCGTCTATTTCTCTCGCTTGCTATTCGCGGAGTGATGGAATGTTTATCAATAGATTAATCTCGGAGATCGGCGTGCGGCTCCGCACAATCGTTGGATCGTACTCCTCGATTGTGATTAAACATAAAAGTATTATTTCAATCTGGCCCCTCCGTCGTTTGCCGTACATCCAGAACGGCGGCCATCGGTACGATCGTATATAGCGCGGCGTACATACACCGAGCCGGCCGATAGATCGGGCATTTTTCCATTAGATTGGAACTTGATTAAATTGAAAATCTGTCAATTTAGGAAAAAGCATCCGACAGCTTATATTGACGGTGGACATTATACGCCAGTGGTCAGGCAACGAGGCGGAGAACTCGTTGGCCTGACAACTCGCGCAGATAAAAACCCATCGTCGCGAGGACCGGAGTCTACTCGGCCACGGGCCGCTTCCTCTCGCTTTTTGCTTCCTTTTTGCGCCCTTGTAAAATTAATTGCCGACGCTCTTTGAGGGCGACGCTCCCGTCGCGTCGCGTCGCGTCGCCATCGCGGAGAGGCGCGATAGCCCGATCACGGAAATTCACTAACGTTTCCTGTCATTCGGCTCGATCCAACCGCTGATGCGATTCCGCTCGATACTCGCTGATTCCACCGAACACTCTACTCTCTGGTTGTCGATGATTTTCGTGTTTTAATTCATCTCGTGTCATTTCGCCTCGACGAGATTTCATTTCTTGCTGTTATCGTTTGGCTACTTTTGTTACCCGGCTTGATGAACATGAATTTGGTGCTCGTAGACAGTTTTTGATCAGTCATCACATTTTGATGTCCATCAGATCCATAACTATCGAATCATTTTATCGGTAATCGAATGCGCTTCTTACGTTTTATCGGGAATTTCTTTTATCGATTTAGCGTTTATTCGATGTGGAGTCTCTTTATTTGCTTGCATCACGCTTTGTAACATATGTTATATAGACTGTGTGATTACTTTTGTCATCTATTAGAACGGAATTTTTTTTTAGTTTTAATGCTCTTTTAATGCATTAAAGAAACTGCAATTTTAGAATCATAAAATAGAGTTTACGCAAATTTGAAAACACCGAGTGATAAATACGCGTTGACCATGAAAAAATGTGTGAGGTAATTTTGCTATCTGTGTTTGATAATTAGCCGTGTTTGTTTGATAATGTTTGGATTTTACATCGAAGGCAAACACGAATGATCATTCAGTAAATTACTTAGCAACATCGTACTAAGTTCTTCCCATGTCCGACACAATTTCATGTAGATTTTAAAAGTCTTCCAATCATGCTACATAATTCATCATAAATTTACAACAATTTGCCACAATCAGTCAAGTAGATGCGCGTGTACGAACCAGTACTTATTTAATCTTCAACAGATCGTTTCTTAACGAGATTCCAGGAATCCATTTGGAAAATGTTTATTAAAAAGCCGATCCCCTCGAACGTGTCAGACGATTAGCTGCAAGACTCCAATCAATTATGTACTCGCATAAATATATTTCAAGATTCTCGTGAGAATTTTTTTCCATTTTCGATATCGAAGTTTTTTACAGTCGATAATATTTACGCACTTATCTATCTTTACTATATCCATTTTCACGACACAATTTTACATCATTTAAAGTACTCGATCTAATTTTTAGTCGAGTAAGTATGTCATCCATACGCGAATAAAATTACAGTGAACTGAAATGCAAAGAACATTATTTGCCAACAAATAAAATTTAGTGACTTCAAATCCACATTTCCCACGAAGTAATTTTTGTCGCAGCTTTTTCCATTTTCCCGTATCGGCTCTCTTTATCGCTGCTCCCTTTGTTTATTCTAATTCCGCGCGAATATCTGCGCAGAAAAAGAAGCTCGTTCCAGGCGAGCTTAGCCGAGAGCCAGTCGGGAGATAATGCGACGATTAGGCGGAACATAAGCCGGATAACATTATCTCGACTGATTTAAAACGGTATCTTGCGAGGAGTAACGCTAAGCACCGCGGGAAACGTGATTGCAATTCGCCCGGCCGTATATGGAACCATTGTCCGAACCAGTTCGATGTTCGCTGTGCAATCGAGAACGTATTACGCTCACGATAAGGCGTCGCGATTGCGGCAGATATATTTAATTGAAAACGCTGGACCGCCTTAATGATAATGCTGGCCAACAGAAGTTTCACGGTAACACGGTTATTATTAAGTAATTTACAGGAACAAAGATTACACGGACGTCTGCTTCTGTAACGAATTGTAAATGTGACTTCTCATGTCAAAGAATTGAAGATTGTAATTATTCTTAATTGTAACTTGTGTTTTGTTTGTTAATTACAATTATTATTGGTGCACTTCTGGGTATCCTAGAATTTAGGGACGTAAGGATAGGGTAAATGATAACGTATACAGAACGTATTAGAGGGGAAGTAGAGATATAGGCATATTGAGGGCTGCAGAGATTGAAGAATATGGAGATCTAGGAGAATAACAATTTACAACTGTTGGAATATGATATATGGATCTGGGACTTCAGGAACTATGTATGTGGGATTGGGGCTGTAGATCTAGGGGTAATGGGATCTGACGTTGTAGATATGTAAGGCTATAAGAATGTGGGGATTTGGGGATCTAGGCATGTAGGGAGCTAAATATTAAAGTATCTAGCCTTATAGAAATTCAGAAATATAGAGATCTAGGTATATGAGGATTTAGACCCATAGGAAGTTGCAATTATCTGGACCTATTCAAATCTGGGTGTATAGGGATCTGGATATATCTGGATGTGTAAAGATGTGGAGAAGCTAGGAACCTAATAATCTCCAAATATAAGTTTCCAATTTTCCCTGTACCTTTTCCCAGTTCCAAAGCGTCATCAATGTATCAACTTCCGAATCCAAAGTGCTCCGCCCAATTCCAGCTATTCAAAACACCCACAATTCAGCAAAGACGTCATCGCTTAAACTCATGCAACCAGGTGGTCTGAAAACCTCGTTTTCTTCCCCCATTCTGTTTCCGTCCGATATCTAACATCCTAAGATATTCGCGTCGTCGTTGGACGTTTAGTCCACGTCTAAATTTTAGTGTCCTTCCGTGTGCCGTTCTTCCAGGTTGATTAAGGACAATCGTGGCGCAGGACGAACCGCGGATAAGTCACCAGCGCAATCGCGCACCAGGACACAGCCTTTTAAAGTAGGAAACTCGCCGGAAACTAGCGGCCGCACGGTACCTAGAAACTCTCCGGTGCGGTGCCAAATAACAATGTTGAATCTCATAAACAAGGAGACAAGACAAATACCCGGGTGGACGGTGGTCCAAGGGCGCGGAGTGGACAAAGTCCGTTCCACCCAGCCACCCCCGCTGGGATGGGAGACTCTGCTGGTAATTTCACGGTGTCTTGCATCCCTGAGCCACCCCCTCTGGCACTCCCTATTGCAACCCTCTCCCTGCTTCTCTCCCTTCCTCTCTCTCTCTCTCTCTTTCGTTGTCTCTGTCTCTCTTCGGATGTGATATGTTCGCCAATATTCGTACGCCAGTCTCGCATTATGATCGGCATTCGATGCATTAATCGAATGCCGCTCTTTACCTTTCCGGTAAGACATCTTCATTTTCTCGTTTGATATATGCGTCTGGGAACATTGTCTGGCTCTATCCTTAACGGGAAGGTCATATTGTTACTCGGTGCATTCTTGTTTCGCGTGTATGGTCGAGGGGAGATAAGGTGATTAGAGTACTTCATTGTGATTTTGAGAGGTGGTCTAATTTATGAACCTGAAAGCTATTTTTCATAGCGAACAGGGTGGAAAGGTATTGAGTTATTATTGGAAGGCGTAACAGGATCGAAGGATTTTTTGTATTTCGTGAAATTAGTATTGTGTCGTCAGCAGTTTATTGAACTTTCATTAAGTCATTAACTTCTACTTCTATTTTTATACTGTTTTCATCGAATCCTTCGAATGGAGATGTTTACTTGAACTTTTCTGTGGAACATCTTCAGCCATTTACCTCAAAGGACATATTTGCAATAAAACCGATATGGAATGTGGAGTATCAGAATGTTATAATAGTAGACTGAAGAATGTGGGTGTTTTCTAACGTGTTAGTGTAGAATGGGAATCATTCGCATATTAACTCAAGGATACTCCATCGTTGATGTAAGATCCATTAGCACAGAAAACAATCAGTTTCAAGTCTAATGTATGACACAATGCTTCGCCTAATAACAGACATTACCTGTAAATTACATTTCTTGCCGTTATTAACAGAAAATTGTTCGGTTTCTTGGAAAAATATCAGTCGAATCTTAACAACAAAGTTAACGATTAAATCAGGAAACAAGAACATTAATACGATTTCAATGCTACATGGTAGTCAACATTCTATAATTCTATCATGAACGTTAATTAAATCTGGATACAAGTTTTACCAATATCCTCGCAAATCGTTTGAGCATATAAAAAATTCAAAATTTCACGATCAATAATAGCAACTTAGCACAAAATTTTCATCCCCGAATTGGAAGAGTCACGCAAACATATTAGTCAAGTTAGGGTGCGTCTGTGAACGTCTGTGTCGAAAGTGGTTTGTATATCAGAAAATTTCAGCATTTCACGGAGCGTTGGTTAGGGGAAGGGCAACGTTAAAGCAACACGGTGTCTTCGTCCACGAGTGGGCGACGTCTGGAAGGGTCACCGGGATTTGCGCGAATGGCCGACGACTTAATTGATCGAGGGCCATAAGCGAATTAGGGATGACCAATGTTCCACGTGCGGAGCTCAGGAATAGAGCCGGGGGAAGACGCCGAGTTAATTCAATTCGAGGAAGGCTGAAGGGGTTTTGGGATGTCTCTCGCGAGACGTAAATTTGCGTACGACTGTGCCTCCTATGCCCCCTCTGCCTTGCCCGTTATTCCCCACGGACGGTGGACACTCTGGCAAATTGCATCGATGACTCCAGCCCGTGATCGTTCTTTCCTTGGGTCCTTCCTTCCGTCGATCCTCCGGCGTCTTTTTTCTACCGGTTTCCGGTCGAACGGCCGCGAGTCATAAATCAAATTACACGCTGAGTGAGATTAGATTTCTGTTTGGCCACGTTCGAGTTTGGGTCCCGTGGATTCGACGAGGGTAAGGACTGCTGTGGTAGCGTGGACCTTCCTCCGTCCTCTCTTTCTCGTGGTAGCTACCAACCCGTCTCTCTCGTCGTGGCACGGTGTTGCTCTGCTTGGTGATAGTGGCGGGTTAGGGCGATGGTGGTGGTGGTGGTGGTGGTGCACTACGAGGTCCAACATTAGTTAACGATTAATCAAGGCGCTTGTAGCTCAACATATATCATTAAACTAGTTAGCGAAGTAGGGTCGGCCAAGTGTGCTGACCACTGGCTACCACCACCCACCACCCTTCAACCTGACCAACTCCCTTGACCGAGCCCCCATCTTGTTTCCGCGGCCGATCCAACCCTCTGGCGACGTGCTCACGTACCGAACTGAACTCTTAGAGACTCCGAGTTGAACCTCGTCCCTGATGTTTAGCCCGTTTCTACTCGCTGCCAATTGCTCGTTAAAGCCCGGCAACGAGCTGCAGTTTCGAACCGAGTTCGAAACGAATTCGAGGATCGGCCATGATGCTCCATGGGATGCATTATCCTTCCTCATAATGAACGGTGAAAGCGTTTTCTTGTTTCATAACGGGACACGATTACACGCGGCGACGTTCAGTCTCCACCAATGCAACCCTTGGCTTGTAACGCGTCTGATGTTTGCGCTAACCCTTCGAGATTGCGGAGAAATTCGGTTTAGTACCGTAGCTCCAAAGGAAAATTCAACGTAGCATAAACTGACCAGTCGGACACGCGTAAATATTCTCGCGTTCCAAGAATCTGGAAACTGAAGATCATCCTTTCATACAGAGTTTATTGACCCAAGCTGGGATATGTATACATTTTCATTTGCCTTTCTGAAACTTCTCTTCACCTTCATATCTTTCTCTGCAAAAATAATATTCTTATCCTTTTTACATCTTACGCAAAAATTAAAGTCTTCTTTGGAGAATGGTAACGAATTAATATCACTCCACTTCATCTAACCTTCACCCTAATTTAAAATAGCAAGTTGAATCATTAATAGATCATGGTTATTCGTTTATGATTAGTCAAAGTCCGCAAAGTATACGTAAATAGTACTGGATATATTCAGTCCCCTTTAGAGATTAACGTATTAATAGGTTATAAGTTTCTGGGTCAGAATTAGAATTAGATAATTTCTATCAAAAATGGATTTCTGAATTGGGCCTTAATTTACGTAGAGCAAACATAACACCATCGTGGTCACAGATAGACTTCAATATCTCGACAGGTCTCCATTCTAAAATTTCACCTTTGACGTCCTATATTTTATTCACAATTCATGGTTCAATACTAGTAATAGAAATTAAATTTCGACCCCGAGAGAGTTCTCAAATTATCTGTCAAAAGCTGACACAGTTTTATGCGAAACCTATGACCTTATTACGTGATGGAAGAAGATCGTCGTGTATAATGGAGTCTATTTCGACCAGTGAACGTTACCTTGCAATCAAATTCTTATTTACAGTCAACTGTTAAAACTTCCTGCACGAAGTCAAATAAACAATATCGTAATAACAGCGCGCATATTTATTTTAAACGAATTGTAGAATTCTATTTTGATTTGGGAATCGATTGATCTCGCTTTAACACATACACCTTGGCCACGTCGTTCTCGCAACACTTGCGCACACGAACGATCTCTCGCCCTATCCCTTGGTCTCTTCTAGTTTTAACCATCGAGAGACGGCCGCATAGCCTCTTGTGCGCCCGCGGGCGCCCCTTATAAATCCTGCAGGACTCCTGCAGGCACTAATGTACGACTGTTTGCGGGTATAACTTGGCCCCGACACGAAGGATAGGGGATGGTGTTTCCAGTACATGCTAAGCCGGGGCTAAAGGCTCGCTAGACCGAGCCATTCCTCACTGCCCTACAGACTTACACCTCCGCCCTGCCACCCCCCTGTGCTTGCTTGTCTTTGCTTCTTATCCCTAAGCAAATGTGGTCACCGCGAGGAGGGTGCCGGGATTTATTGATGGATTTACGACCTTGATGTTTAGATCTTGGAGTAAGACGAATGGAATCTTGAAATCGCGAGCGTCACTCGTGTTTAATCTTCGTTTACGTTGTCCTTCGCCGCCGGGATGAGCTGTTTGTTTCTACGAATTGACGTCAGACCTCGTCGCCTTCCATTCTGTCCGTCCGAGCATCCACCTCCGTCCGTGCTCGATGAGAATTTTCAATTAATACTGATTGCGACCGGTGACTGTGGACTTTTTGCACGGTGAATTTAATCCCCCGTTGCTCGCTCCTTTATTGGACCGTGTAAACGAAGTTGCCTAATTAAACCTAACCGGCGAATCGTTTAAAGTATCGGTTGCCCTGGAATTTTTCAAGAGCATAGCCGCGTTACGTGAAGACGAAATAATTTGCCCGGACGGACGCGAACGACGTTGCACGAACACCGCCTTCGGATTATCGACATTCCGAGATGAAGCAGAAGCCCGAAGGGACTGGACACATTAATACCGTCGCAGGGAATCACTTGGCGAAGTTATTTGACCACCACTGTTCATCCTGGGAGATGGTATTAAATCCCTCCCCTCCCTCTTTGCCACCGCCACCCTTGCCGGACCAACCTTCAGTGGTTCGGACAGACTTGTACCAAGGACCAGAGCTAGCTAGGCACCAGTGTCCAGCGGTGTCGTCGGCAAACGTTTGCTCGACAAACAAACTCAACTCCCGTCCCTGCTTCGCCATTGCGCGACTCTGTTTTACTATATAAATGAGATGGTCACCCTAAGTACGGGGTTGAAAGGGATGATACTGTACGTGTGTGCCGGCACCACCCACCCGTTTTCCACCTTGATGACCGCAAGCACCGATCCTTCATCCCTGATCCTCAACCTCGCTTCGAGGGTTAAAATTCAGTGGTAAGAAATTGCTTTCTCCATTACAATTTCTCGCTTTTTATTCTTCAATTTCGACATTAAGTGTAACTTCACATTTTACAAATATTTATGTCGTATCATGATGTAGCGATATAACGTTTTATTATACAACTGAGAATTTCAATATTTCTAAAATATATCCAACATATTGTTATACAATGTATAGCAACGTAAAGTTCGTTGTACGACGCAGGATTTTGTAATGTGCAGTTACAATCGCAACAATGTTGTAATAACATTTCACTATGTAACGTGTTGGTACCAAACGCATTTTCAACGCGCTGCTGTTCAACGTGTCGTTATCTAATTGTTTTCTAACACACCATTATTGAACGAGTTGATATCCAACGCGTTAATATTTAACGCACTAGTATTCAACGCTATGCTACCTAACGCTCCACTATCTGACGCGCGTGTATCTAACGCCCCACTATCTAACAGCCCGCTATCGAACGTGCCAGTAGTCAGCGTGTAGCTGTCCAACGCGTATATATCCAACACGATCACTATCAAACGCACCATTTAAATCATTTTTAGACCTAAGAATAACGTAATCCTCTAAGGTGCACGATATCTACTTTGTATTAATGTTTGCCCCGATATCTGTAAACTGGTATTACCTGTATCTCTGCGCGACGGTGTAACTATCTGCTCGGCGGGCTCACGGATTTGAACGTTAGCCGGCCACAGGGATTAGAAACTTCCTTCGGTTGGGTCACTGTGCACACTGTTTGCGCTTTCCTATCGGTATATATGGTCGAAGGAAAAGAGAAATTCGTAGTTCGCTGCTTCCAAATCCGTGTTGGCTCGAAGATCTCCAGGTGAAACAACACGTTCTAACCAATCAAACGTTACCTTCACCTTAATTTACAAAATTTGTATTTAGTTATTACACATGAAAGGTACAGTATAACTAGTCGAACACTCTCTGACACAATTTTTAAAAGTTCAGTGGTTTTCATATACATACAACTTTATTTCTGATAGAAATAACTGGGTATCCTTTTTCATTGGATACAACTTTATTCTCGATTTTATCCCATAGGAAGAATAGTTAGTGGAATATTTGACGTGGTATTAAGCTTGCAGTATCAATTCATAATTTAGGATAAGTTAACCTCTTTCGATTTCTATCTTTGTATGTCAGAATTACATTGACAAATTTTAAAATAGACCAGCGCATAACTCGTTAGAAATTCAACAGTACAGTTAATTCACGGTAAAAATCCCGAAATAATTTCAAGTTCTATCTTTCAAAATTCCTTTGCCGATAGATGAATGTTTCATGACCATGCCAGTTCCAAAGCAATCTGGCCGATCTATAATCACGAAACGAAGGGCAATTTATTAGAGAATCCCGATTCGAAACGGTAGCTAACGCATGGCGTTCAACGCCACGTGAAATATGCAATACTCCGATCTTGCCCGTCCCCCTGGCTAGCTTATCAGCTCGCACTGGCCCTAAATCATGGTATTTTTAACGTTTGTCATCGGCGGCCGTGCAATCATCTATATTACGCTGTTTGCTCAGATACGTTCCGAGGGTGGGAATAAAAAGGCCGGTTTGCAAGGATTCATTGTGGACGATAACGCGGTAGCGTGCGATGACACACTGGCGTTACCGTAGATGACAGAGTGGGCCGGTTTCATTCGCACGCGTGCGTGTACGTGGACAGTGGTTAACTGACGCGGAATATTTACATTGTGTGGCGGTGCAATTAAGCCTCGTATCCGGCATCAAGCGTAGGAAATTCCGTGCGGACTAACACCTTGCTCCCCGCTTTCATGCCGCCTGCTTTCTGTCCTTGTGACAAGCCGACTGTTCCGTGCGAAACAGGAACTTCCAACCTACCATTTTTTTTCCTCTCCCTTTTGTTTCTACGCGATGAATTTTTTATTAATATTTCGTCACCGTATCCTGCATTAATTATACCCGTCTGTTATTCCCCGCGATAAAGCTTTTCAACTTTGAAATTTTATCGAACATTTTCTCTTCACATTTTTAACGTGTTTAACTGAGACAATGAACATACTAACAAAAAAGAAACAGTTATCTACAATTGAGAAGATATGTTATATTATGCATATTAACATATGTGTATGATCATATGATACTAGTATTGACGTATGTATTTGAGATATGAGACCTAAATTTTTAGATATCCATGGTTATACCGATAAGTATATATAAGAGTTGAAAAGTATTTTAAAAATAGAATCGATTCTCTAGAGAATGTGCTTGTTCCACGAATGATTGTTCGAATGGATAACGTTGCATTTTATGCGAAAGCTAATTTGTTGTATATGTAAATATGTTCGTAGTTGGTCGGTACGCATTTGTCGTTAATAATTCTGGGCTTGATAATGATATTCTGTTCAGAACGACATATTTGGTTGGCTCTTGCGGAAACTTTACAATTCGTAGCTTCGTAACTAGTTAATCTGGCATTAACCCGGGTGCAGTCGCATAATTAGATTTGCTACTTGGTTGGGATTAAGTTGACCCAAGTTTACCTTATACGTCGCGTAATATAATACATATACAAAATCAGCTTAGAAAATGTTATGTAAGAACATGTTTAATTCCTTGTTGTTATAGTTACATAACTATTTGTACTTTCCAATAATGCAAAATTAGAGTCCGTGATAATTTAAAATCGTGACTGGAATTGTGAGCAAAACAGGAAACTTTTAATTACGAATTAAGTCAGAACTAGAAATTAATAATGAATGAAAGAATTCCAATTAAAAATCCTGAATTGGTGAAATATCATTGATGATATAACGAAAATGTTTGCAACGGCGATAAATCATAAATAAGTCGTCGCTGTTAGTATTTCATGATTTCACCCTTAGAACACCCTCGGAAGTGTTTGTACACCTTCAGTTACAAACTATTCATTTTGACCCAATTAAGCGACCTGGTGTTAGTTTACGTCGAGCAGTTGGACAAAATCAGTAAATCGTAAAGACAGAAACAGGTGCATCAGTCGAAAATTCGTGAAGCAATGCACAGCGGGAAATGAACTTCGATCGTTGCATATCGATCAGTGCTCTCCAGCGAGAGGATATAACTGTTTCTACTGCTCGTAAGGGAATTCCTGGCTTGAAACGGGTGGGAAACGTTTCAGAGAAACGTTAATGTTCCCTTGACTCGAGCACACCTTACGGATGATTGTCCTCTGGGGCATTGGGAAGATCGTTTTCTCCGTATAACAGGATTCTTCCCCTTGTTCCCTCACGATCAAAATCATTCATCTCTAACAACCAAATAGAAAACTTGTCACAATCGACTCTCGTATATTATGTATCAAATGTAAGTTTCAAGACCGGTTCTTCAAGTTTGACAATTTAACAATTTAAGCAATTTTTTTATTTCTGCCACCCTGTGAACAGGAGACATCACTTTTTTTCAAACAAAACCAGTTAAAACTTTGCTGGTAACTTCATCTTGTTAGATATAAAAAATTATTTCGAGTTCCACACGTCCTTCGATCTTATATCATATTAACTTTATTGTTCTACCAATTCACTGTCAACTGTTTTACTAACGAAATTTCTTGACCAAGCTCTAGAATCCTAATTCACAGTTTTATTCCCAGATAGTGTACGTGTAGTCGAGAGTAATAGTTGGACGTCTTTTCTAATCGTCCTCCATTTTGTAACAGTGTCGCAGACACGCAATGTTGCTTTCTTGAATTCGAGCGATCAATTGTTGTTCCATCGGCGTCGTTGGTCGCGAAACGACAAGACGATCTGCGAAACAATGGGATCGAGAGACAGGAAGGGCGAGGCGATATCATGGCCTCGAGTCTCTATCTAGCCGGTTCTATCTTTTATTAGCATCCCGTAGAAGCTATTTCGTGGCCCTTTCTCTATCGGCCAACCTATCCAGGCAGTTTCTCTCCGGGTCCCGAGCGTTCCGCAACCGAGTAGGAGTACCAGAAGTGCGTATTTACGAGCGTTCCCGTCCATAAAGCAACCTCGCGCCTGATTTTGATACATTCTCCACTCGCGGCACTATCTCACGCGCGAATACGACCCACGTAGCCGTACACTTGGGATTTATGGTGATGCCACGGAAGTGGCGCGATAGTTCTGTTTTCTAGGTACTCGCCATTTTTTTTTACCATCCGACGCTCTGACTCCAACTTCTTGACCGTTCTTCAATATTGTTCTAGCATTTTCTAGGTAATCCTCCTTCGAATCCTCTTTCTTGTATGCATTAAAAAGAAAGAATATCTTATTCTATTACTCCATGTTCAAATAAAATAGTTAGGAAAAAACTTGAGGAAGTAAAATTGAAACTGAAGCAGATTTACCGAAATGAAACAGTTTTTATGATCCATCGTCGAATGAATAGGGTCAAACTTCTGTCGATAGTCTTATCTTATAGTATCTTTCCTAAAAAAGAGTCCTTTTCTATCTTGCAGAAGAATACAATCAGACTCGTAATTAGAAAAGAGGTCCTCAAAATTGAAAATGAAAGAGTATAAAAATACTTGAAGAGTAATAACAAAATGTTACGTAAAACTTAACCATAGAAAAATGATGAAGTCCCACCCCTATCGTAAAAAAGTAAAAGGGACTTCCAACGAGATGAAGTCAAGACAAAAGCAGATTGCGCGTCCGGCAGGAAATGTATTATTAAAATATACATTTAGGCGTTGGAGGAATAAATGACGTGAGAGCTCGATTATGCGGGAATAAATGTATGGTGGAAACGTGGAGAAGGGCGATACTGGTATTGGGGGGTGTATACTGGGCAAGGGGCATCCGTCCGGACCCGTGCGAATATATAAGCGTCTCTGCATATCGTAATCACAATATTATGCTGAAATTGGGAGGGCCGAGTTTCCCATTTCTATTTTAATGGCTTCGGGGATTTCAAACGGGTCTGAGCCAAGCGTCGCGTAATAACTTGTATCCCCTACTCCTGTTAAAAAAAAAAATATATATATATGTACAATATATATATCGAAAGGCCCTGGGACTCCGTTTTTACGATTCTCGTTTTTCATTCGACGTATTTTATTAAAGCTCTCGCGTTCGCGTTGTCGAATGAAACATTAAGCAATATACCCGCGAGCCGATTCGAACGTTCTCCTCGTATTCTTGCCATTTTTGAGCGAGTTCGATGTTTCAGACTGTGTTTATCGCTCTTGAGTTCAGTTCCTGTGCTCCTTTTGCAGTTCGAGAACAGATCGATTTGATTTTACGGGGAAATGTTTACTTTCAAAAATTCAGGATGTTACAAGGGTTGGAGAAGGTTATCTGACTCTGCAAGATCACAAAAATGCGAATTGCAAATCGTGAAACTATAAGTTCAATATTATTCTTATTTATTATTGGACCTTTTGAATAGTACACATTTACCACTTTGTAATTTTTGAAAGATAAATTTCTGATTGTTATTAACGATCGTGCACATTACACGGTGTGAATTGTTAAAATTTTAGTTTCAGACTGGAGTAATTTAGAGTGGTGTGCTCTATCATACCGATACAGGGAAAATTGTTAGATAGATCTCCCTGATGTGGCACTCTTTCAAAAACTTCTTCTCCCCCTGCACTCTGAAAGTTCCACGAATAAAGACTGAGCTGAAATAAGCGAACGTACAGCATTAGCATAATGTATGTCGCAATTATGGTCGTAATTGCCCAAGTTGTTGGCAACTTATTTCAATCTAAGGCGATCTTTCCTTCGGGGAAAGTGGAGCATCCCTTCGACGACAGCTTTAATAAACTGTGCTTTGTATTATAAAATATCTTCCGAAAGATCGTTACTACTAAATAACTATTAAATATCGTACGGTATTAGCAGAAATACAATTTCTTCAGTATCAACTTTTGATAACTAAACAAAATGATCTTGGGAAAATATTTTTTAGACTTGTTCATTTTAATAATGTAGAAAATATTTGATAAAGGTTTTGTGAATGAAATTGCGTATTCTGTTGAAAAAGAAATGTAACGAGAGTTTTACTGCGAGAAAAAGAAGAGAGGGCGAAGGAAAACGGTTCGCAGACAGAATACCCATAAATATCGATCGAATTATGCCGTGGCTAATTGGAAATTAAATACATTAGGTGTCGATGGTCTTAGATACAGCGGGGTTGTCGTTGCCGGCTGTTTTACGGGAAAGAAAGTTCGCTGGAAGGGGTTGGAAAGTTTACTTCGCCGTTGGACGAGGGGTGAGGTAGGGGTTGGCGGTCGGTGAGAATGACTCCGAGAAGTTAGGATCCATGAGAAAGGAGTCTGTAAAGTTGCTGGAACTTTTTAGCAAGAATTAATCACCGGAAGATGGTGACTGGTCCTTATTAAATTGCGACCTCGCCATTTATTTCGATGCGGTTAGGTCCTAACGATTCAATTTCGCGGGCCCCGGCATTATGCGAGTAAATTATACGAAATGACGACTGCTGTTACTTAGCCGCGGCTAATTTCCGGAAATTTCGTTACACGAATTCTCGCGGTATCATTAAAACTTGCCACGGGACTAATTTCTTTTCACTACCTCATAGCTTCTGTTTAACTCGAACTGTTTCCTTTTTCCTACGAACTCTGATTATGTTTTCATGAAATCACCATTTTGTACCACACCAAAATATACTTTCTCAATATTAAATAAAAACTTAATACAACATACACTAATTTTAGAGATCGTCAAAATGGTTCCTTGTCTCTTAAAAAGATTTTTAGGTTAGTTTTTCCTGAATTTAAAAATTTCCTTCATAAACTTCTGTAAATGTATCCTACCTTTTATACTTTTTAAGAAAACCACTGTTACTTATCATTTCGAGGCAGCTCACCCCCTTTAATGCGGCCATTTTACGAGTTGTTTGGTAACGTCGTAAAAATTGCAAACTGTTGCAATTCTAGAAAATATGAACCTTGCAACCTCCCCAAATTATCGCATACGATAAAGTTCCTCCTTTGCGAACCTGCTTTTCCAAACAAAGGGACTTACCGCTAGAATAAATACTCCAACTCTTTCAACCCTGTTAGCACACGACTGCTATTGTATTTATAATCATGTTCTAGTGATGGTTCAATTTCTATGAATAAAACGAAGAATTTATGAAAGATCTAGCCAAAATTTCATTTTATTTTCGCAAAATAAAATAGGGTTCAATTGTCTCATGAGAAGATTTCTTTAAATCTACTCTTTGTTTAAAATTTTATCAAATACAAACTACCTCATGAGTAGGTTTTTTAAAAATTTAAAGGAGATTTAGTTTTATGAATTATTTTAATGTACAATAAATGACATTCAATGATGACAAATATACGAGTTGATAGCATGTGAACATGATCTGCAAGTATGCAAAAAGAATGGTTCTTCAAGTGAAATTAATGATGATTATACCAGTAGAGATGATGAAAGTTGGAAGTAAAACTGTAACGTATACGAGCAAAAAAGTAACGCGAAAATGTTTTATGGAAAGAAAATAGTCAAGTGATAAAATGTGCAACGCACACTCAAGTAAGCTATTAGCGAAAAGACACAGTGAATACAAAGGAAACTGAGATAGATATTTCACATTCCTAGATCGATTAATTTCAATTCCCCGGTAAAACCTACATCAGCGACTCCGTACTTTCACTGTAAACCCACCATCGCGATCTCGGAATCGTTGAACGAATGCCAAGAGTGGAAATGTTGGTGGCTGTTCAGAAATAATGCAAACAAGAGCGTCTATGAGCGTTTGTCTTTTCCCCGGTGGCAAAGGCCGGGTCGCAAAATGTCGAGTTAGCCAAGGGAATCTTGACGACGATGTCCAGATACCTCATTACAACGCTATTGACCCGGATCCTTTATTATCCCTCGAACAGACGTGCAGACGTAATCCGCGAGCACACGGTGGGAGTGACTAGCGCTCATTATAGCACGGAAAATAATCATTATGCCTATTGACCGACGTGCTGGGCAATTTTATATTTTCTGCGTACCGTAGTCGTCGGTGAATACGTCTCTGATGACGATTAGTGGCCCCCGGCATCCTTAATGACCACTCACACCGTCCTGACCTTGCACGTTCGTGTGCGTGTGCCACGTCGCATCCACGATGACACGCTGCCTGATATCTAGATCGTTCTACCTAGCTGAATACGATATTTTCAGCGGAGAACGTTTAATTAGGCGTCACGCGAGTTATCGCACGGAACGACCCTGTTGTTACCTTCTTTTTGACAGGACGCGATTCGCGGTACAAGCGTTATTAACGTGATTAAAGCGAAATGAATTTAAAGGAGTACACGGAGCTGATTAGTTCTACCTCGAACGGAGTTAGGCAGAATCTTCCGGAAGCTTTCTTTCGTAGAATGCAATTTATGTCTTACTTTTGTGTGGTAAGATCAATCATACTGTGACTTCCAAAATTATTATGCCTACATATGCAAATTTTAGTAAATCCTTGAAAGTTTTAAATTATGATGAACTAGGAAAGATTGAAGCACATCAAAATTCAATAATCCTGAAAAATTTAGAACCTGCATTAAAAGGAAAGGTATCAAACTCATAAAAGTTTGAGGAACTTGCTAAATTTGAAGATATCGAAAGATTTGAAAAGCGTAGAAAATCTAAGATGTTCAAAAATCAATCAATCATAAAATGATGATTTAAACATGAGATTGAAAATGAATTTAAAATTGTATTAAAAGTACTCGAAGTAAAAACAAAGTTGCTAATATGTCCGCAATTATCGCCTACAAATCCTGAAGAGAAATTCAAAGTTTCGCGCAAGTATGAAGCGCTAAATACACAGGATGCGTTAGTACGGATCAGAAATCGTTTTGACACCAGAGGATGAAGAGAGTGGCAGGCTTCAGAGAAATTGGCCCAACTAGTGATTAGCCGTTCCTGGTATTCCATAATGATAGATCAAGTGGCAGCGTATATTTACTCGTTGATTCCTCGTTTCCATGAGCTTGGATAGATTTCAATGAAAAGATTTCGAAGAAAGCGTTACTCTCAGAAACCGATTAAACCGCTATAACATTTACTGAAAATGGTAGAAAACTCTTTGCTACGTTCAAAACTTAAATTAATGGTCACTAAAATCACGCAACAGTTCTCTAAATAAATCTGCAAATAAATTTCAAGCGACATTATTTGAAAAATACTCTTCATATTTTTAACTATGTCTGTATTCAAATACGTTCAACTGAGAGATATTTTCATCCCCTCGATATTGTTAAGTAACTACCGATTACATCGAAGTTTACGAGAGTGTAATATTTGAAATATTTAAATAACTTCTCTCGGTATCAAGAACAGGGTAAAAAATTGGTACGAATTGATACCGATGGATCGGTGAAAAAAACTGCCACGGAATCTGTTCCTTTATTCCGGTGCTCAAAAGACCGAGCGAAACGATCGAAATGAAAAGGGGGTTGGGGCAAATGAAAGAAGCGATTAAAGTCAGCGAGCGAGACAGAGAAAGGAGGTACGGTAGAAAAAGAAACGATAGAAAGAGAGCCGTTGATGAAGACCGAAATTCTATTAAGCGGAAATTCAGGTAATATAGAGAGGCTCGCCGCGTTAACCTTGAATTCCGAGCACGAAGGAAATCAGCGGGACGAGGAAACACGAATCACCTTTACTTCGATCTCGAGAGGCCTACTCGAGATCCCCGTAATCGCGGTTAAAAGCCGAGAACCGAACCGGGACGAGGGTTGGGGGTGGAAACGACCGTGGCTACGGTGAGAACGAGCGTGGAACAGGGGTTGGAGCGGGTGGAAAAAGAGAGGCGAGAAAAGGGTGCGAGATACGGCGGACGGACAGAGATAGAACGTAAAAGAGAGAGGATAGCAGCGAAGAGAAAGTGGAAAACCGAATAATCGTCCAGCGTCGACCTCGGTGTCGGTTAGGAGCCGACGAAAAAGAGGAGATGAAATGGACCGTCCGACTGACAGGAATTTACATCCTCTCGTGCGCAATCTGCGTGAGTGAATTGTGTCGTGTTACCGTCCGGAGAATTAGATCCGGAAAATCCGTAATAATTACTCGAGCGACGCTCGCCGAAGCATCCTCCTCCCTCTATGACTTTTTCACCCCGCTCTTTTCATCCCCTTGGTGTATCTCTTCCTACCATTTTTCGTTCTGTCTGCGTTCGTCAGTTTCCTCGAGGTGCTGTCATTCGAGTAAATAGCTCACGACCAGGGGTGGATCTCGCACCCTCCAAATATCCTCTGAATAGGTTATGTACGATGTTCCCCATATCGTATTCAAAATTTACACTTTTAAACTTACGAGTTTTCAAAATTTAGCAATTTTTATATTCCTGTAATTGTCAAGCTTTTAAATTCTAAAATTCTCCATATTGCTATATTGTATATTTTTTCATATTTTCAAATTCCACATCCCTAAATTTTCAAACCCCATCAAGTCCCTAAATCCTCAAGTTTCAACTTTCTAAACCCGTAGACCCCAAAAATCCGCCCATCCCGAAATCCTAAAAATAATTGTCAACAGCCCCACCTTGCACAAAAATTCCGATTACACGAACATTGGCAATCTAGAGTCAAAGTAACATTACCCCCTTCCATCGAATTACTGTCAACGAAACACTCGACACAGTATGAAATCCACGAAAATAAATAATGATTCATCGCACGACATTAGGTTGAAAAGAAGCGCGGTCCGTGAGCCGCGTTTCAGAGAATCGCCCGCGGTTACGGGCTCGTTTAACGCGCGTATATGAACATACGTGTTTCGTACCATCGTATGAAACGCAATCTACTTCTCTCGCTTCTCACCCTCTCACGAGCCGCGCCACGTTTTACACCCTATGCGTGTAACTCGCGATTATTGACTCGCGAAGAATGAACGAGAGTTTTAACACCTTCGTGGCCTAGTTTGCTAAGATTAATCTCGCTTTCGAGCCTTTATTTCGATGAAATGTATAGTTTGCTTGTACCGGAGCTGAACAATGTACATTCGGTGCATCCTTCAGATAAGAACGAGCGTAGGGAAAGGTTTTGAAAGATCAAATATGTAAATTTGAACATTTTTGAATCCTTGGATTAATTAAATTTTGTATGCATTTGATAATAGAAGGGTAGTTTTCAATCCCTTTCGATGAAATACTTATAATCGTATCGCATAATTTCTGCATCAAGTTTGCGCCGTTTATATAATTTGTTACGTAAAATGATAATCGCATCGCTATTGTTCTGTCAGCAAATAAAAGTCTCTGAAAGATTAATGCAAATTTGAATGAACTATTTATCCCAAAATAGTGAACATTTGTCAAATATTTAATTCAGCAATTTATTTTGCAGGAAATTGAATTTCCGCCTTCGGTAATTTGCCACGAATAAAATCTGACGCACTAAATATCTAATGAGAGCGTAAGAATAACCGGGGAAGAACAGTCGCAAATATCTGGTGGCAAGCGTTCCCATTTCGAAAACGCCCGAGCAACGAACAAGAACAATGAGATCCAAGGAGAGAAGATCGCGAATGCCAAGCCATCAAGCTTCTCCGCAATTACGAAGCCGGCGAGCGTGTTTGCGCGGGGGTTAAGCGTGCACGTGCTACACCGTTTAACCCAAATCGTGCGAACGGCCGTATAAATCATTAGGCATTAAGCGTGCTAATTATAACTGTCTCTAAGCAGCTACATTAACGTTCATGGTGCTAAACTGGTCCCTTCGTTCCGGGAACACGGAACGAATTTAGCTCGTCTGTCTATCACCGAACGATCCTTAACGACTTCTCAGAACGCGGGTGGTGAACCTCGCTATCGCGTAACATCGCGACTCGTTGTCGACAACAAATGCCATCAATTTTTAACGGGAATCAAAGTCCCGAGTGTTAAATTTGGTAATTCAACGCATTCAGCTATACGAAGCTGCATCAGATTCTACTTACTTTAATATGTTAAAACAATAAGCTTGCATATAACTCTATTTCGATGGTTTTTCTTTACTCGGACAGTTTAGTTTTCATTCTCAGCAAACTACGTCTATACTCTTCAATTTTTTGAACCAAAAATTCCCCAATTTATATACAACGCTCTATTCACAATTGCACTATAAAACGATTGTAGTTCATCAAACATAAGTCAAAAATTGTAGAAACGGTGGGGAAAAAATTGGAAACGGAAAGTATTGAAAAATGCATTTCCCCTGACCAATGTCCGTATAAACTGACGCTTAAATCGCGAGTCTGTAATTCGTGGAGAAACTTGCTATTCGAAGGGGTGGCCACCCCCCCGTGCGATGACTATATAGCACGGTCGATTGGTTCACACGAAATTCGAGTTAATGGAGCGGGGCTGAGTAATCAGGTTGGAATTCGAGTTCATCACTTTCTCGATGACTATTTCGGGTCATCGTTCAACGGTTCGTGTTACCAATCGAAAATAATAATTTCTTTGTCAACATTGCGAGCGATCGCACCGCTGCGGCGCTTGTTTGTACAATACATACACGTGCATTTATATTCTCTCTCTCGTTCATTAATCGATTATCATTTTTCACCTGGCACGATTGTTTATCACGGCCGCGGTTTTGCTCGATGATCATTGCATCCCATCGATCGATCCACCCATCGCGTCTCTAGTTTCGCTATTTTAATTTCACGGCCTTCGACCGCGATAGGGAGTACACTTTTAATTGCCAATTATCGATTATCAACCACTTAATACGGCGTCGTGTTACGAGCTGCATCTATTCCATTTTTGAAATTACCCTGGTGTCGATCGAGTGCTCCTGCCTCGTTCTTTTTCGCTTTTTCTAACTTTCTTTGCATTTTTCAAACGAGATTTTTCCATCGATATTTGATAACCAGTTTATGTAACACGGTTAAGTTGGTTTTCCTAGGGAAAATGGCGACGTTGGAGAGACAGCTTCCGGTTGCTGTATTTTCGAACTTACTAACTTTTGATTACAGGTATCTGGAAATCTGGAAATTTGAACATTCGAACATTTAAAACTTTTTCAGTTTCTACCACTTAAATGAAAATATTTAGAATATTCAATTTTAAGCTACAAGATTTAAATGTATTAATGACAATTTTAAACGAAATTCATTTTGATTCACAACTCTCTGGCCAGCGATTATAAATTCTACAACCGTATTTCTCCAGCTCTGAAAGATTCTACGAAAAATTGCTTTAAAAATCATGAAGTTTACAACGAATCACAATTCCCGTTCCGTCTGATCATCACAAGCGTGCCATGCACATTCACCCTCAACTTTTATTCCGCTTCTCATTCCACCCCTACTCTCGCAATTTCTTCCTGATAATTGCCTCGGATTACACGTCCGTTAGAGCCATCATCAGTCGAGAAGAGTCAGAAGCCCAGCAAGTGGCTAAAAGTACCGGTGGTCAGCGTAATACCTAACCGAGACACGAGAAGGACATAGAACGGTCCATTTTTCCGCGGACAATAAAATTAATTTCGTTCGATTCAGATTAACTTGGTTTGTAATCACGCGAAAAATAAACACGCGCGAGTAAAGATAATTCCGTGTGTTCTCTTGTCTCTCTCCCACTCTTCATCGTTTCACCCTCTTTATTTTTTTTAGCTCGATGCAAGCAGTCGAGCTACCCTCGTCCGCGATCTCCTACCACCCTTCCATTTGTCTGTCCGTCTGTCCGTCCATCCGTCCATCCGGAATGGTGGCGAACGTACGGCGGTCGGTCGCTTTACTTTTTCAACAGATATATATTTTCTGTGTCCGGACCGCTCGCGAACCGAAACGTAGCGAATGAAAAAAACCGTCGGGGGGTGGAAGTGGCGGAGGGGTGACGGAAAAAAAAAGGAACGAACGCGGATGAACTATTAAAAGGCACGTTCGGCCGGGCCGGACGGTGGTCGGGGGTTTTCATTAAAATTCTTTCGATCTTTTAACATTTCCAATCGGTGTTTGTCGGAATATCGAGTTCTCGCGCGTCCCTGGTAAAAATGTAAAAGGCTACGCTCCGCACTCGCGATGCACTGTCGAGAGGGTAGGTATGCACGCGAAGCGTTCATAAGCGTTCGTCCTGTCCAATCGAATACCTTCGACACGATTAACCGATTGTTCCCTACCGTGCACTTTTTTCTCCTACCGACGATTCTCAAAGATCCGTTTCACTCCGGAACCGAGTTCGAACCGATTCCAACAACTTCCGGGACACGGTTCGCGCGCGATTTTTCAATTAATCGACAGAAAAAATTAGCTGACCCCACGTTCTCTCTTCTTGCACAAATATTCGATAATATTTTCATTGTAGCTAAGCGAGAGACGCGGCAGATCGCTCGATTTTTAATTAATTCCGAGCCGGCCAACGTGTATTGACTTCCGGCCAAACGGTGCACCGTCCAAATTTTCCTCCCGAATCGAAATTTCAGTTCCGATTTCATCCTGCAAATTCAAACCGAAGAGTCCGAAGTTGGAGTTTTAAATCAATATGCTTACTATCACAAGGTACTACTTTACTTTCCTCTGGACAAGCTTGGGTACACGCCAGACTTCGTAAAGTTAAGACCTCATTTCCTTGTAAATATTCACTCTCGACCACTTATTTTTTAAGATATAATACTAGGAGAACGTATTCGTGCACGGAACAATTATCCAACAGATAACCCTGCAGACTAAAATTTAGAACGTACATCATCAGCAAACAGATTGCAACTTATTATTCAAAAGGGGAACTGCTGAAAATGTAACATCTTGTTGGTAGCAAACCAGCGCCCGCCAGATTACGAATTAATAGGACCAACGATTTATCGCGAATTTTTAATAGAAACTTCATTTATTCGACAAATATACACGATTATCGTACTTCGTCGACTGACAAACAATCGAACCGAATAAAATTTCATTTCAATCTTAAGTATTTAATAGAAATTCCGTGTACCGTGGCTAGCATATTTTGCACAGTGTCACGGGCAAAACCAACCTTCATGTAATCTCAAATTATCAGTACAATCGGTGGGATAATGAAAAATGAAAGAAATGACAATTTACCGTTATTACAGCATGAAAATTTACGTGATCATTTCAGCTAACATTTTTCTACCCCCGGTATTGCAATACACCTGCATTCCAAGGTTCCAATCACTAGCGTACCGAGGGGGTGGATCGCCGTCGATATTTCCGCCGCGGCTCCACCCCCGCGGCTCTTCGTTAATAATATACGCGGAAATCTGATTATTTGTCTGCTTCACTGTTTTAATTTCGAACGATTTTTTTTCCACCCCAACCCCCGATCGTCCGTGACGAGCCCTTCGCGCGCACCCCTACGCCCCGGTGCGGTGCAGTTCAATGTTTTTACGCGGGGTGAGGTCCGATTGGTCGGCGGCCGTTTTCCAAGTGGGGTGGGAAATGAAAGGCTGGCCACTCTTCGCCGTATACGCGAGATCGTACGAGTAACACACGTGGTCACAGTTGAAACGTGTGCTCGTGTTGGTGAAACAGAGAAGTGTACAGGGCGGAATTGAGACCGATAGAGAGAGACCGGAGACACACCAAGGTACGATACGTGCGAACGAGTGTTTGCTGGTAAAACAAACACGTTTCTGTACTCTCTCGTCAGCTTGCACGCGCTCGTACTCGCTCGAGTCTTGGTCAGTGAGTTTCACGTTGCGTAAGAATTTCATCCAAGAGAGAGACTTTGCTTGATTTACAACCAGCTAAATTTACCCTGTTACAATGATTAACTAAACTTTTGCTTGAAATAATTTACTATACAAACATAAAATTTTGGACATGTATGTTCAAGGTGTCCCACTCTTTAACCGGGTGATTTTCTTATCACATTTGCCTTTTGTATACAAAAATTACATCCCTATCTTCCTAAAATGTTACGAATAGTACAATTACCACACGAGACAAGAAGAAAAATTCTAAATTTCAAGTGCCAAAATTTTAATTACAATCGCAAACGTAGTAGCAAGAGTTGGAACAAAAACGTATCGACTGTGTATATAGGTGCGCACGGTTGTCCGTCCGTGTGTCGCGGAGTCGAGGAGGGTGAGAGGGTGACGCGAGGGGTCGAAGAGGGTGCACAGGCTGGCTGCTGTCCGAAGCAGAGAATTTATAATGCGAAAAAAAACCCGGTGGCACCACAGAGCCGGTTGTTTAAGCGGCGTCTCGCGCCGCGGAGGAGACACCGACGAGTAAATGGTGTGCGTAACGCGGCCTCGGAATTTATATTTCGAAAAATCGCCCGGCTCGACCGTGTGAATGGAGACGCGTGACTTTTTGATAGCGGCAGCTTCGCTTCTCCACCCTGTTCGTTCGTTTGTTCCTTTTTTCCCAAACCGTAAATTATTTTCTGAGAATTGCCGCCTCGCTTTTCGCCGTCATACACCACTGTTGGCATTGTTCCTGTCGCGGTTTGCCGAACGACCACTTTTTGTTCGCGAACTATTTTTTTCAAATTGATTCGCGACTTTTTTCGACGATGGAGATTTAGAGTCGTTTTGATCCATAAAATGCGGGATTTGAAAGGTCGAATCATGTACTGAACTCGAAATTGATGGCTGTCGTTTTAGGTGCGTTGAACGAAATGATTTTAAAAATTGACTGCACCCAGATTGTTAGCAAATTACATAGCCATTCTCTAAAATTGCTGTATAAAATAGAAAGTAATAACGTGATAAAATGACATAATGAATGGTGAAATCAAGGGGTGATATTCTCAGAATGTGTCAAACAATTTCTGCAATTATCTTGTATTTTTCAGCACCTCCTTAGCTCGTCCCTATAAAGTTCGGTAGTCAGTGACATACGCAGGGTACGTGGTGCATCGGTTCTCCAGTTAGCAGGTTAATCACAAATGTGCAGTAGAAAGTTGCTGTTTCCAAATGTTCACAGTATCGGCGCAAAATCACAAGCTTGCAGAAGATGTGGAAGATAAGCGAACAAAAATTGAAATTTTCATTGTTGGGTAGACTTGGAAGTGGCAGAGGCAGATCGGTGGAGCGCAAGGATACGAAGTTAATTTCGACGTCCTTAATTGAAGTTCGATTGCATCCGAACAGCGTCGGAGGCAAGGGAGAGTGAACGCGTACGAAGTTCAGACTGAAAATCCGGGTCAAATGTGTAAACAGGCGTAACAGACAATGCAACGCGACAGATACGAATTCGGAGTCGTAGCCCCCCCTGAATCGAATCGTTACTCGAACGAACACCGCAAGCACGATGCTGGACAAATACCTTCGTCGAGGTCCTTCAGGAATCCCTGGAGTTTCGGCGGGTAGCGGTGGAATCCTTCGATACTCTAATTGGTGCATTCACGCTGGTGTTGGCCGTGTATTCCGGTTGCAATCTGTATGTACCAATTCGATTTTCGTCCGTCCGTGTATCCGTGAACGTCGTACCATGGACTCGACGGAACCAATTTGAATTATGCCGATAATCATGTACGTATCTTCAGGATCGAAATTCTTCGTTAGCCGGGTCGCGGTAATTAAAGTTGAAATTGCTTTTCGAACGCGACTGGAATCTACCGGGCGCGACCCAGCGCCTTGAAACCCCGCGAAATTCCATTAAATCGGGGCAAATACATTTTTGACAATTTCCACCCACTGTTCGATCCGTCGGAGCTAGTAAGCTGTCCACTTCTTTCTTCGAACGCGGTATGCAAACGGTTGTGACTCACTCTCGGTGAAATATGTGGAAGACACAGATGTGCGGAGTGTGGAAACAGTCTGGAACGAAAGAAATCCGAGATTGTTCTAGAGGAATGTTAATTTGTGAGAAAGTGTCTTACTAATACTATTAGTATCTTTCATACTCCAGAGGGAACTGTAGAAGCAAAATTCTAATTGTTATTACCAATTAAATTTAGAAGTAACTGCATTACATACATAACTAATACAGTACAACTGCAGTGTATTTTTTCGTGATATAGTAGAAACGTTGAAACCTGTTAAAAACACGCGAAGTGTACATAATTACCGAGTTATCGAGTAAAAAGTTCGAGAGCTTTAAAACAATTGTGAGGATAAATCGCGTAAAAAATGAAGCGATCACAGCGATCGCTATCGGAATGCGATAGCATCTCCCGGTGAATAAGTATCCGCGCACGTGCTCTAATTACTTGGAGCAATTTGCGAGTCTTTTGTCATCGGCGACGACCACCGCCCGCTGCGTCGTCGACGATGGAAGGGGATGGTCGGGTCTGTTGGACGTGACGTGAAAATCTTTCCGGCGACAGGAATGAAAAACGCACGCTCGAACCGAGATAAGTAGTTTAGTTGTACGCGTGTCGCCGCAGAACGGTGCTCAGGAAGCGCGAGTGCACGAGAAGAAGAATGCTCGAGACTCGTCAGCGAGACACGCGAAAAGAGACCGTTAGGGGGATGAGGGTGGAAAAAGAGAACGAGACGGAGAGGCCTGGGTATCGCATTAAGGGGGCTGTCAGAGGGGATTGGAGACGCCGGGGAGGGCTTGTCGTGGCGCTCACCCTCTCGTTCTGCAAACAATGCTCCATATCGTCTCCATAATGAACGTGGCTAGAGGGACATGCATGCTCGTCCCCTTGCAGTCCTAGTAATAATGAGCACGCAGATTATGCGTGGTGATTGGTGCTCGATATACCTACCCTCCGGAAAGGAAGCGGGAAGAGTGCGAGGGTACAAGATTCACGCTGGATACAAACGAGGTGTGTGCAAGTGTTCAAAGATGATCGTTTTGAATTTATCGACGATCGTCATCGACTACTGATGCGCGAGGGTCTCCCTGCTTAACGATCAGATGCTCTTGATAGTCGTTGAATGCGTCCAAGAGAAAGGGGTAGTCGAGTTTAAATTTATTATAGGAAGTTGCTCGACTGTTTTGGATTAAAAGATTGCTAACGTTGCACATCTTTATATTGACATTTGTTATGTTCTTGATTTTTCGTAATCGTTGGATTCACTGAGTTACTATAATTTTGGTCTTGTAATTTTAATAACAATTTTATGATTTTATTACAATTTAAGTGTATGTATGGAAAAATTGATTTAAAGAATCATAAGAATTAATTTTGACATTTACATAAAATATTTTCATAATGCAGTCTAAATACGAAAGCTTTATTTAAATTTTGATAAATCGACTGAATTTTATTCGTATTGAATCACGTACCCGGAGTTTCAAATGAAATCTGCTAATATTTGATTCGGTCATAAAATAAAAATGCTTCGTTAGCAACAATACCTCCTTATCAAACGATCTCATAAAGTTTCATCGCGTTTTTTTTTCGTACCAATTAATTCCGCGCTAAACGACCATCGATACGTGTAATACGATTGGTAAAGGAATTCGAGTTGCGAGGTTCGCTTTCTAAAAAAGAAAGGAATTACAAGAAAAAGGAAGTCGATCGTACGGTGTGCACAGCTCTCAAAGCGTTCGTAAATACTTCTGGTTAATTTGTTGATAAATCAACGGCATTGCGAAATACAATTTGCAATGCGATATCAAGTAGAGGCTCCGTCGTCAAAGGAGAAAGGGAAAAGGAAGAGGACTTTTTTCGTGCACGGAGTCGCATCGAGGAAACCCTCGGGCACATTTCTCGAATTATATCGAACGAGATGAAGGGGGTGGAGAGGGGGTACACGCGCTACGACAATAAAAACACCGGCATTCATTTCCATACGTTGCAGAAGTCTTTGCCGCTCATCGGTACACGAGTGTGCAATCAAGCAGCGCAATTATCAGGGCCTTTGTTCATGAATAATTACAAACAAGAGAACCGTAAGCACGCTCCCACTCTCTTTCCATGCTCCTCTTTCGCTCCTATTTACGCTCAGGGATCGCGGAAGGGTTTACTCGGAGCAGAAGGGACTGACTGCCGAGGGCAACCGTTTGGAATCAAGTAACAACACCCTTTTGAATTTCGACACTTCGTACGCCTACTGTTTCTTTCGAAAATATGTCAAATATTATTATTCCTGGAAAACAGAACAGTCAAATTCATGGACATTATTTGACATTTATTATGCTACATTTCTATGCAGTAATTATACTTCATTGTCGAAATTACATCCTCAATTTCCCTGCACAAAGAGCTTCCAATGAAATATGCCCTGATACACATTACTTTCATAATAATATTTATATTTCATTTTGATTGATTATATGGTAAATTGTATCTATCAAATTCGTTTCTAAAGTTCAAGCTGAAACATAACCTAAAATGTCGGGTGTCCCAGTACAAAGTTTGAATGTTAATATTAAATATAAACGTTGGAGTAATGAACATTAATATCGATGGTTGTAATTTTGATAATTTACTGCAAATTTAATTTGCGTTCATTCGATAGTTGTGGACGTTGTTCTTCTGGGTGCAGCACGTGGCAGATGAAAGTACATATTTAGCTCTTACAGAATTAAAGTACGATTTGTACATAATTAAATGGTGCACGGTACAGGTTAATTCGTAGCGTTTCACGAGCTAGGTATCATTGTCGCGATTGCAATTGACGCGGATCAGTAATTTCGGGCGGTCTACGAATTTGCAGAAGCTACCGCGAGCCACGATGGTGAATAGCTGCTAGCGACAGTAATGAACGGCCAGCTACTGTATCGTGACGCAATCTCTACATACTTAACGTAGGAAAATTGCATATTCATAACGAGGCCAACATGTGTGCGTTCATCGTGTGAAATTTCATCTTTCCTCTTTCTTCGTCTGTGCACGCGTGCCGCAACGCAGGAAACCGGCGAATTTTATCAACAATTTACGCGGATCGTGTTTTCGATTCTTTTTTATTTCATTCATATTCGAACATTTTTATTTCACTTCTTCGAAATTGTATCATAATTTATCATTAGAATAATTTGTGGACCTTGTACCGACAAGTAATTTACAATTTAAATCTAACTGCAGTTGCTACTTGAACTGGTATTAAAATATTTGGATAAATGAATTAAGTCAATGAAAGTATACCTGAATTAATAAATTAATGAAAGAATATTTTAATAAACTGATTAATTGATATAAAAATATTTGAATATATGAACTGACTATATCCAAGAATATTTTAATACATGTAGACAGATTAATTAAATGTTTGAATATATAATCTGATTAATTAATAAAAGGTTATTTGAATAAACGAATTAAGTAGTAAATGAGAGAACATAACCCTGTAGAATGACATCTTTTTCGCAGTTAATTAAGCGACTGCTTCAAATAAATAATAAGGGCCATCAGTAATAAAGAATGTTTTATAACCAGCGATAAAATGTTTATTAAGAGGGTCGCATTTCGGAAGTTGTTTCATTGATTCATTCGATTGACCTGAAATTCTGGAAAGATTCTAAATTAGGTGCTGCCAATCTTGCGTTCATTAGCCATTCATCAGGAGCAACGAGCAGCACACTGCTATTTTGAATCTTCATTAATACCGTGCTTAACTTTGATCAATATTCTATTTCATCAGTTAGATTAAGAAACTGTGACATAGATTTCAGTCACATTTTAATTAACATTTAATGGAGCCGTTGTCGACAATTAATTTCTATTGCTTCTGACGTTGACTAAACAAAAGTCAAAAGTAATGAAGATAATTTGAATATGATTTTCAGTCGCATACACATTTTACCTGCATTCAATAAGCGATTTATATTCAGTATATATAATCATTTCATTCTGTAGGTACATGTTGATAACAAATGTACGTCAAACATTTTATAAAAAAATATCCGAAAACATTTGTTGCAATTCTTTCTCAAATACCATACCGTAGGAATGCGAAACGAGTTTCTATTACTTTGCATATTTTATAATCATGTAACCTAGTATTTTTGAGAAAGTTCGAGTCTTGCGTTGTAATAAAAAATCTACTTAGAGAAGATATGTGATATTGCACATGAATCTTGCAGTAATCATCTCGTTAAGAATTTCTCCGTTGTTTAAATATCTTCATTATTCGTTAATAAAGGGTGGTACTATCACTTTTTATATTTTAGCCTGTATAGCAAAGAAGTATATGGAATATACTTGTATATTTTAGCGTTCGAGTGGGAAAAGAGAAAGGTCGTTAATCAGTGATTATTTTAGCACGTGCGAACGAGAGCGTCGACGAGTAGGAAATTCCGTCGTCGACGGTGGCACGCAATGCAAATCGGGATCACACTTTCAAGAGTGCAAGGCATTCGCCATTGAATGGCAGCAACTTGAACTTGGCCGCCAACTAAAAAGTTTTCTTGTTGGAACCGTCGCCGCCTTAGCCGTCGAGAGCGAAAGCCCGCCTATTTCTAGCATCGCGACGCTCCTTTCATCCCGGCGTCGTCGTCACGGTGAACCACGGCCAGTCGAGTCACTGGGTTAAACGTCGCATCGTCGTGCTCCCCATTATTTTCGCTAGATTTTCCTCGGTTTGTTCCCCGTTACCATGATATTCCTTTTCATAAATTGCATCACGATTATGGTGAACGTTATCGAAGACGGCAAACCGTGCAACTACTTTCGCGTCGGATACGCAGATTAAATCGCGAAGCGTGTTCGATTAAAAAATTGTACCACTTAAACTGTGAATGAGTACGGTAATAAAGGGGTGTCTTAATGATTTAGAACGTTGACGTGCTCTACAGGAAGTTTCATAATGCGTGTATGTTAACAGCGATGAATATTTATTGGACCGTTCGAAAAGCTCGTAAGTGTGATAACATCGAGCACGGCCTATATTGCGATTTATAATCAGAATTAGCTCGAAACACGTATACTTGGAATTTTTTCGATTCTTGTAAAATTGGCATGTGTCCATCGTTAAAGTTTATGTACGGTGTAAAATATATCACGATGTAAGTGGGACCTTTTTTGCTAGGCTGTCCCGCTTTCGTAACACTTTTATGTACGACATGACAGTACATCTGGAGTTTGGGGTTTAAAAATATCTTGGAAATTTGAGGATGGAGGAATTGAAGAATTTAAGAAGGGACTTGGTGATTTGTAAATCTTAAAATTAATAAATTAAGTTTAATAGTACGAAAGAATGAGTTTACATTTGGCTATAATAAGAACTGAAACGATAAGTCGAAAAAGAAGGAGGCGAAAAGCAGAGCTTTCAAGCGAGGAAAGTGAATGAAAAAAATGATATAAACTGTTTGGCCCCGAGGGACGAGCAAGAGAACATTGATCGGCTAACGAGGGAACGACAGAGTATGAGGGATAGCAAGACGAACAGGCGGGGACAGGTGAAACGAAAGAGATTAAAGAACCGAGAGAAAAAAAAAGAAGCAACAACAACGACTGAGAGGCAGCAAAATGCGGGACAGTTGGACGGTGGACTTTTCGTCGTACGGGAAACCACTCGTTTGGAACTCTCCTTGTCACCCGTTTCGCCCGAAATAATTGATGCTAGTTATGAAACGAGTTGCAAAATGGCGTAATTTAAAGTTACGATACGACTAGCGAGCGTACGAGACTCGCGAACCGCCGGTGTTGTTCCTTTCGTCGAGCGTTTTAAGTAGAACGTTGAAAATAAAATCGTCACGGTGCTGCACCTGAATCGCTAACGGGAAAAGTGCCGATGTGAAATCGCACGTTTTCGCTTATCGTACTTATCGTGTACGATATATAATTCGCTAACGCCTGATATGTGCTAAGAAATTATTTATGAATACATTTTATCATTCTTTTTTTTTTCAAGAACTTGAAGTAATAATTCAGTTATTAATTGAACGCCAAAATTGCTGTACCATTGCGTACAATTGATAAGTTTAATTTTTATATTTTTTGGGACGATAATTGCTGAATTATTTATGTGTAGTGTTACGAAAAGTTTGTCTTGATGGTTTATGGGGATTACTGGTTTGTGTTGCACTGTTACATGTTGTATAACTATGAGTTATATCACCGTGTGTTATATCGGTATTTGTTGTATGACCACCCGTTCTGTTATGCGTTGCGTCATCTCATGCTGAATTACCACGCGCTGAATTATCACGCGTTGAATTATCGCGCGTTCAATTAGCACACATTGTATTTACACGCGTAAAACTATCACGCAGTGTATTTCCACACGTTGAACTATTATGTGTCGTATTTCCACGCGTCGAACTGTCACAAGTCATATTTCTACACATCGTATTTCCACGCGCCGTATTTCCACGCGTCATATTTCCACGCGTCGAACTACCACGAGTCATATTTCCACTCTTTGTATTTCCACGCGTCGAACTATCACGACCCATATTTCCACGCGTTGTTTCTCCACGAGCCGTATTTCCACGCGTCGAACTATCACGAGCCATATTTCCACACGTCGTATTTCCACGCGTTATATTTCCACACGTTGTATCTCCACGCGTTGAACTATCACGCATCGTACTTCCACACGTCTAATCACCACATACTCAATTATTACTTATCGTATTACTACGAACTGAACTACCACGAGTTGGATTACCATCGAATTATCACACGTTGTATTTCCCTGCGTTGTACTACCACGTGTCATACTACCACACATTGAATTACATGTTCAATTATCGAATGTTGAGTTACCACGAGTTGAATTATCATTTCCACACACAGTATTATCACGCATTAAGTCGTCAGTTTAATCTCACGTATTACATAATCTCGTGTTATATCGCCACTTGTCAGCAGTGCATGCAATTTCGCTACTATTCCATTGTCGTCAGAGGATTTCGCGAAACAACAATAAATCGAAAGAATTAAGAGTATTCTAAATACAATTAATACTTTAATAAAAGCGTGTGATAATTCTTATCGAAATACAGCGTACAACGCACGTTTTTATTGTTGCTAGCGAACGTGTTAATCGAGCCGCGCGAGTGTGGAACTCCGATAAAAATACGTGGAACGGCCACGTCGGCTTTTGTGAACCCGATGACCCTACTCCCGTCTGGTTCGTCCACGTTTTTAAATGAGTAACTGCGAAAATCAGTCGGACGGTGAAACAAAACGGCTGACCAAACTTACTCGACGCGATGGGGGATGAACGGCGGACCAGTGTTATTATTTTCGCGCCCTTCGAGGGGGATCGCGATGAAGATCGATCCAGAAGGTAGACGAACAGAATGAACGGGATGTGAGAGATCGTTGCAACTGTCCCATCAATTCTTATGCTTTTTGCGCGATGCTGAACACGCCAACGTCGACGAAGCGAATTTATGGTCGCGAATTAACCCCCTGAAATGGCGGAATGTTTTGTCAGTTTGGCAAAAGTGGACGTATTTTTTTTTCGCTGCCGCTATTGCGGATCTATTAAGCATATTGCGATGCTTTCAACTTTCCTTTTACGATTGCGGCAATTTTGTTGGCCGTGTTCGTTTAGGGATTAATCGCTAATTTGTTGTTCTATTTGAAATCGTAACTCGTTTAACACGGTAAATAAAAAGGATGTTATTGTCGCAATGTTTGATTGTAAATCTAACTAGTTTTTCTCTTAGTCACTTATTACAAGGGTAAAGATTTAGATACGTGTTGTATATTACATTGAACGTGTAACTTCTTGAAGAAATAGTAGTCCGTGTAATTAATGTAAAATCCGTTATCTTGTAACAACACTATCTTATAATAACACGAGTTATCGTAGTGAAAGTGTCAAAAGTAAATACCCTAGGTACATATTGCATCTTCCATAAAAATATTAACGAGTTTCGCGTTATGCGGTGTTGTTATTATAGTCGTTAATATTTCAGTCCACTTGATCATAATTAAAATCGCCAGTTAATGCAACGAAACAGAAGATAAACAGAAGAAATCGAGGAAATTTATATACACGTGATAATTAAAGTCCGCCGAACAATATTATGAAAGTTTCTAATACCATTCGTGTGCGTACGCGAGTACATAAATATTCAATGCTAATGAATGAGCCGATCTAATTATAATCGGAATGCGTGACATGAACACGACTATTAATTTTCTCGTAGCTTGTCGACGTTTCTTTCATTTTTTTCCATCGTTTCTTTACATAATATCGTTGCAGCAACATGTGATTTTCAATGGGCACGATATTATCGTTTATACAAAGTAATGGAACTGGTTCTCCAGGAAGTCTCGCATGAAGTGAACACCGGCTTCCGGAATACACTACCCTCTTTTTTCCTTTTTCGTTGACCTTCGAAATCAACGTCCATCTGTTTGCACTGTGCATATATATAACATTTTTTATCAGATGCGTCAAGCGACTGCAAAAATATTTCTTTGTAACATTATACAATTACGTTTAGCATACTGATTAAATACAATTGAATAGCTAACGTGTTCACTGGCATAACGAAAATTATCACGTGTTGTAAAGTACAGAAAATTTCATAAATAGTACTTTCTATCTAGTTTACGTAAACAGGTACCGTTCGATTTATATTCCACAACGGTAAATTTTTACATTTTATCCAAAAGACAATCGGTTCTAATTTTTTTTTTTTATTATTGACAGAGAATGTGTAATAAATGGACGAATAGAGGACATAACCTGAAGATTTTGTTTTTCGAAAGTTTCGTTTAGCGAAAGGGGCAAAGAAAAATTGATCTCCATTTTTCGCTCTTTGCAAACAAATCGTCGAACAAATAGCAAATCCTGTTCGGAAGCGAAGTCGCAGCAATTTCGTGTCGCGTTCATCTACGAAGGAAATAAAAAAAAAAGCAAGAAAGAATCGATCCCGTTGCAAAGCGGCGCGCAAAATTTTCCAGCGAATTTTTTCCCCCGATCAGAATATTCCGTACGAAAAAAGCGTATGAAAAATAATCGTTCGTTATGATCGGAGCTCAAGCCCGGTCGCAATATTCCCAACCCTCTCTTTCCGACCGTTCGTTTATATCAGACGCCATAGACACGAGCATAATAAGTGTTGATTCCGGCTCAGAAATTACTGTCCCTTTAAATTCCCTGCCTCTTTTTTTTACTCCCCCGGCGAGTAACGATCGCGCATCAGCCAGGACGTGTAACGAAAAAACGTATTTTTATTTAAATTACCGATGGGAGAGCAATATTTTCGATATTATTAACCTCTCTGGATTGGAATGCACGGGAACAGCGGATCGTTCGTTTTCATTTTTTCTTCCCCTCTGTTTTCTCCTTTCTGTACGTTTCTTGCTCTTTTTTTAAATAATACCAATACGAGCGTGTTGCTGGCGTGTGTACACATTCGAATGAAACATCGAAGGGAAAGAAATTGGGGGCGGGTGAACAAACAAAATTGCATACACGGTGCGATTGGAGTTATGGTTCAAATCTTCCAAATTTTTATATTTCTACATTCTTTAGTTCCTAAAGTTTACAATTTTTATATTTCCCGAAGACTCAAGAGTCCAACTTCTACATTTCCAAACTTTCGAATTTCCTGATCTCTAAATTGCCAAATTTAATTTGTTATCTCATCTTCTAAAATTCTTAATTTTCCCAAATTCATTTTCAAATTCGTACACCCCAAAATTCGTAAATTTCCCTGATTGTAACTTTTCCACCCCTCAAGTTTGAAAATTTCCAAATTTCTAAATCCCAAAATTTCTGTCAATAGTAAACCTGAAAATATTGCTGTTACGTGACACTGTGTCAACGCGTAAAACTTTTGCTCCCAAAAATGTACCCTTATCCTCCCTTAAAAATATATCGTTTGTAAGTCGTACATGACCAACACGATCATTCAACATTCTCCTATCCGCGAGATCTATCTGTCAATTAAAAATATCGTACGGTAGTTATATCGCAGGGTAAACGCCTGTACATAGGTGAACCGTGTTGCCCTTACACCAGAAAGGGGTTTAAACTCGTCTCTCACTCTCAAGTTCCAATAATCGTGAATTTCATACGTTGGCCGAAAATACGTGAAAAATCTCGCTGTTCCCTCGGACCGGCGTTCGTTTCGCAGTTTTATTTCGATGCCGTGGCGCGTCCGGATTTTTTTCGCGCCGCTTTTAATTCGTTTTATCTCGTGCATTATAAATCGTAAGTTGTTGCCGTTTTTTTTTTACCCCTCTCTGTTCTCCGACCACGGGTCAGGCTGGGTTCGTTCGTTGTCGATGTAAAAAATCGAATCGGAAATTTCGCTGGCCGGCGAATTTTTGGCCGCCGTTAGGACGCTGGGACCCAGCCTCGCGATAGAGATAATAGAGCGACGTAAATCTAGTTATATTTCCGAATACACGGTGACAGCCGGCGAACCGGTAGGCGGACCGGGTGGACGTAAAAAAAAAAAATTGCTGGCTCGCTCTAACGAATCGTGATTCTCTCGGCCCCCGAGCGTTTCTGTCCTTCCGCGAAATTAGGCGGCATTAACGATCCTACCTGCAATTAATTGCGAGCCGTCGTGTCCGCCGCTACAAACGAGGACGCGCCTACGCTATTTACCTAACGCATCAATCTCGAATTGCTCGCTGTCGGGGAAATATCCACGACGATCGCCATAACTCGATGCTTCGACGGAATCTTTACATAATTTAGAGGGTTGCACTCTTCTGGGATACATTCGACTTATATTCTCAGGAATAACTACTGCTTTATACAATAACTTGTAAATTCATTAGTATTATTTGATTATAGAATCTGTGTACTACTTCAGTTTTTATGGAACCTCGCATGATTTCATGACATAAATTCATCTTGAGGTTTCATCAATACTCATCAATACTTATTGCAATGACAATAAAGCGATACATAGTTTGATGATATAAAAGTCTCACAAAATAGTGCTTAGAGTAAACCAATTTGAAGCTTGAAGTCTATTGGCAATAACTGTAAAAGAATTTCATCAATGATTTTAATGGAAAATTAAAAAATTATCAATGACCATTTTTGATACATATAAAATCACATATTATTTGATGACATAAAAGTCTTATAAAATAGTGTTTATGATAAACCAGTTGAAACTTGAAGTCTGCTGACAATAACTATATAAGAATTTCATGAATAATTTTAATAGAAAGTTACAAGATTGTCAGGTGTAACAAACAATGATTAGTTTTGATACATATAAAATCATATATTGTTTGATGATACAAAAGTCTTATAAAATAGTGTTTATGATAAACCAGTTGAAACTTGAAGTCTGCTCACAATAACTATATAAGAATTTCATGAATAATTTTAATAGAAAGTTACAAGATTGTCAGGTATAACAAACAATGATTAGTTTTGATACATATAAAATCATATATTGTTTGGTGACATAAAAGTCCCATAAAACAGTGCTTATGATAAACCAGTTTGAAACTTGAAGTCTGCTCACAATGACTATGTAAGAATTTCATGAATAATTTTAATAGAAAGTTACAAGATTGTCAGGTGTAGCAAGCAATGACCAGTTTTGATACATGTAAAATCAGACGTGACATAATGGTAAAATAAATGGGTACTTATGAAAATTTGAAATTTGAGATTGAATGAAAACAGCAGTATAAACGTTTCATTATTATTTTTAATACAAAAGAATTGCTACCTCGTAGCGTACAATTGGACGTTTTCAAATAGATAATACTTAAGAAGATTAAGTGATTTCGGTCATTGGTTTCCTTGATACTTTAAACACTGATGAATTTCGTCCTTACGACTCCCTTATAATCCAATACTTCTCGAAATATTCACAATGGATATTTCAATGTGCTATCGAAGTGTAATTACAGTTAATAAAGTAGTATAGAATTATCAGATGATGATAAAAAGAAAAAGAATACTCGATGTCATACTGAACAGGAGTATCTTGAAAAATATCGAATATCTTCTCCCATAATGAAGCACATCCGAGAACCGAATGGTGAATCTGAAATCTACCATACATGATCAAAATTTTAACCGAAACTTAAGCTTCGAATTTATCTACCTTAAATATTAAATTATGCAACCAAACTGTATTTCTGCAATAACAACTCTGATTTATGTTCGACTTATTTTCAGCGATCAAAGATAAATAAATTTTCCTAATAGAAAGATCCTATCGACTTTCTAATTTTCTAATAGAAAGTTTTGTAATAGAAGTAACTGTTTTTCTATGCCATAACGTTACTAATTATATGGAAAGTTGAATTTTTCCTATGTCAAAACGTGTTGTATAAGTACCCGCAATTACATTTGCAAGCCACGTCGGAATATTTAATTAGATTTATAGAAATATTTCAAGAAATTAGACTGCCGGTGTATTATAATCTCATTTCACTGCTACACGTATCAGGCGGTCATAAAATTTCAAATTATACCGTGCTCTGTTATCCTGAATATCTGGCGAGTCATTAAGCCCCGGCGTTTCAAGGAAAAGTAGGGAAATTAAAGGAAATGAAATGACGAAAAACGATTCGAAGATTACATAAAAAACCAGAATAACTCTGACATCTAATTACGCCGTTGTTGTTACGAATTAACGTAATAATCTTTCTAATCAGCAAAAGTTTAACGATACTTTCTCCGCCGTCTAATTTAAATTTTCTTCCTACCACATTTTTAATTAATTTGCACGCGGTTGAAAACCGTAATCGCGCCTTTTATCGTTCACGATCAGCTTTGTTTCTCACGTTGCAAAGTACATGTGCAGGAACGAACGTGCAGTTAATTTGACGAAAGGTAATTAGATCTTAACTGTCCCATCTCAATCGACTTCGCAGCGAGATGATAATGGAAGAAATGAAATTGGACTCGACGATTGATTGAAACGGGGAAATGAGGGACGGAAAGGTGTCCGAGGATGAATTCAAAAGAAGAACACGAACGATGATGTGAAGTGACTCAGCTCGGCTCGTCTATCGAAATAACGATACCATCTTCTTGTATTAGAGTAGACTGTTTCACCTGTGAAAGTAATCGAACACCGAGAAAATATTCGCCGCGTTCTACCAGTTTAATATACATCTATTGATCCGAGATAAACAGGTAAAAATAACTAACTCTATAAATTCACCCTAAGCATCTCGAGACATTGGAACATGATTAAGGTCAGCTCAAAGAAAAATCATTTTCCACCTTATACAACGCTTCTATTTATGCTTACACCATTTCTGTTTTTAATATTTATACATTTAAGAAAGAAGGTATTGTTAATATTTTCAACGTATTTCTATGTAAACGATAAAGTAATACCGTCTAAAAAAGCAGTTATTAATTCAGAAAACACTTCATTTTGGAATACTTGATGCACGATGATAATTACGTCTTAAATGTTTTATTCATTTGCGAAATTTACATTTATATACACCGAGTCTTCATTACATTCATTAAAAAGAAAATAAACATTTATTTTGAGAGTCGGTGATTAATTATTTCAATTGTTGAAGTACATAACTATCGAATGCATTTGCATTTCAATATTTAGTAAAACCGAGTAAAGAATACGGAACATGTTTTCAACGAAGTATATTTTTCATGTTTGTTCATTATAATTGAAAAATTAATTAGAATGGTAATTGCCATAAAAATAATTATGACTTTACGTGAGTTGTTAATAAGCATTCAAATGTATTAGATAGATTTAGCAATTTAGAATTTTCAAATATAAAGAGCTATAATTTTTTTAATTTATGAGATAAGTATATGATACGAAGAACTGTTACATGAAAAGGGTAAGTTCGAGACTTAGCCTCATACAGATGTAATGTATTATAATCTATTATATAATTGACCGTTTCAATTACGTCACCAATCTATAACTGAAAATACAATAAACCCCCAAAGTCCATCAGATTGGCATATTTAGTAGGGTCGTTACATAACCTAAAAATTCAGCTCAGCTTTACAACGCTGCCATAAAGAACGAAAGGAAGAAAGGAATCACGCAAATTTACATTATCGCGTGTAGAGTGAAAGAAACGTAAGAAAGCATCGGAGGAATCGCGATAGTCGGATGAGTCATCGGGTATTTTCAGTCGATCAGAGAGCAATCATTCGCTCGTCTCGTGCTCCTGTCGAAGAGGTCGGTTGTCGATCGAATGGAAATTTATAATCCTTGTTCTGGTAACGCGCGTGGCGCACGATAACGTCGATGTAAACGACGTTAAGCCAAAGGAGGTACGTCTCTAACAGGATCGATCGGCACAAAGCATTAAATTAAACAGTCCGGCCGTTGTTATTTTAGGCGAATAGAACGAAGCGAGTTTGTAGCCGGGGCGAAATAGGTTATTCCGAGCCGTTGATTTTCTCCTGTTACGACGAACGAAACGCGGGGAGAATATCATTATAAAACGCCAAGTCACGAAACCGGCCATTCCGGCGTCCTATTAAAATATTAAAACACCTCGTCCAGCCCCTGGTGAGTCCTGGCGTGGGGTGTGAAAAAAAATAAATCTACCTTGTCATGCACAGCCCCTCTCCGTGACTCTCTCGTTGTCTCTCGGAGCCGTGGTGTTTCAGGAACAGGTATGAACGGTCCTTGAACACGTTCGATCGATCGATGGAACAATTCGTTCCGGCTTTCTTTGCCCCGAAGAACCACGGCCCTTTCTTTCATCTTTCTCCTCGCCGTGGTAATTACAAATTATCGTTCGATAACCTTTCGGAAATTTGATTATTACACGCTGCAACTGTGCCGCTAAATTTCTGCGTACAAACAGATTTCGCAAGACGCGACTCCACGATGGATATAGATTCGTTGAATTCTATCGTGGTAAATTTTTTGACCTTCGTTAGCAATTGTACCAGTTGAGTAGATGAGGTATAAATAATGATACATTGCGTCTAATGCAATGACGATTCTTTAACGTCATTTCTACCGTGGTAAGGATGATACTCTGTCAACCTTCTATTTATTGACTCAGAATTGCGTGTGCGCATTGTAATAATGTTTCAAAGTAGTATGGACATTCGACGATCTACAGATGCAGAAATTTAGGAATATAGTAATTTGAGGATACAGCAATCTGAGAAAATCTGATGTAGAAACCCAGAAATATTCGATGACGAAGAGCATAGAGGAACTTGGGAATCTAGAAATCGGATATGATCTAACACTCAACAAATAACTTTCTATGAAACTTTCGAATAAACTGAAATACCGCATAAAAGTGAAGTAGATCAATAAGAATGTGAAATTCAGATACACGACATAGCAGAAGTATGCAACTATTCAAAGTCAAATAGAAAAACCATCAACATCTCGAGCCGGCTCGTTCAGAGTTAATCATCTAACAACGTATCATCGTGTAGAGCGCAAAAAATGCGAGAGAAAGAAGAGAAAAGGAACACGGTTGCATCAGGACGTGTAGCGAGCGTGTATCGAGTCTAAAGTGGCTGCTGTATAGAGTACTGTTAGAAACCGGTCGGCAAGTACATCGAGCAAAAAGCGTAGGAGCAAATAAGTCGGCCGAGGTGGTAGTTCGAGGCCGTCACCACTTCCACGCTATTTCGACCTGGCTGGACTTGTCCGGCCGCTCATCAGTCAGAGTCATTACCGGGATAATTAATTACATTTGCCCCTTGGTCCCTTCAGACCCCGGTTTCACTCCACATCTCACCCCTCCCAGACTGCCGCCCTCGATCCTGATACGAACACTGGACGAATCAATGGAAAAATATAGGATTAGGCTTGGCGTACTTCATTTCAGAAGTAATGGATTCGTATATCTTATTGCAAGAATGTTTACTAGGTTTTATAATCATTCCATGTTGTTAGTGATTTATGATTGCCAGCCTTTTACGACGAGAGCTTGATGTTTGGTACGATTCAAGTCGAGATTCAATTCGACGCAATTTAATTTGGTGTGATCCAAATCGGCGTGATTCAGCGTGATCCAACTTGCAATTGAAGACGTGACGATCTAACTTGACGCAATTGAATTCAGCGCGATTCAATTTGGTACAATGCAATTTAACGCTATTCCAATATGACGCGATTCAATTCGCTGCGATCCAACTCGACGTAATGCAATTCGTCACGATCCAACTTGATGCGATTCAATTCGTCGCAATCCAACTCGGCGTGATGTAATTCTACGCTATCCAACTTCGCATGATGCAATTTGGCACGATTCAATTCGACTCAACTCACACATTTCAATTCAACGTCAAATTGACGACATTGAAACCTAATAATTTTCTTTATTTTAACTCGAAATTTGGCTTTAACGCTTATTTTCTCTCTTCACCTATGAAAGTGTATAACAAAGTAAAAGAAATGCATGAAAAATATCTAAAGTATATAAAGTTATCAGTGTACTTTTTGGTACAACCTTGATAGATTGATAATGCAGTCGAACGGAGGGTGAAAGGGGTCGAAGAAACGGTCACAAAGTTTTTTCTCCCGATGGTGGTAAAAAATAAGAATATTCCGGTTGAAACTGAATTCCAGTTGAATCGTTGGAGGCTGAAGGATGAGGTAAAGAAGGATCTGGAAGAAGGTTCTCGTCTGGACGTGGAGGTGAGGGCGAGGCATGAAAATCTGTTGAAAACTCGATTCCTTCTTTAATTAATTATGCAAATGGCCGGCGAGCAGCGTGCTTAAACTTTTCGTCGGAGACCCCGAGCTCGCGGTAGCTCGACCTGTGGCGTTAATTATACACCGAATAATAACAATTATTACAATTACCGTGAACCGGTGTTTGCATGGTCGGTAGCTTCTGTGGTCCTGAGAAATGTGTACGCGTTTTGGCCTGATCAAACTGTACAATAATTTGCTCGTTTAATTATTGTTCCCGCATAATGGACCGAAGGAATTATTGAATGTTTGAGAATATTCGGACGTGGGCACTTATGTGACGTGATTCCGATGCAAGATTTAAATTATTGCCCCCATAAGAAACCCCGGCAAATAATGGAAGGATTCGAAGAAAAGGTAAAAGTTTTATTGAGAGTTGCTAATGAGGTATCGGACGATTTCGTTCGAGAATTTCTTACGTTTATTAAAGTCACGAAACTGTCGAACTTATATATATTGACTTTTATCATGGCAACTTGTTAACATTAAATGAGAAGTTATTTAATGTCTCGATGTTATGTGCCGTAACTTAACGAGATTACCACCGTATTTACCTATGCATCTTTTATTACATAAGTTCTTGAATTCTGGGCCACGTAATAAATAAATAAAATTAATTGGACGTTTTAATCTCCGATGGAATAATTTACTCGAACGTCAAGAACAAGTGTAACGTCATCAAAAAGGACGTATCTAATTAAATTTTCTTATTAACATTATTCGACTCGAGCCGTCTTAACCGATCGATAAAATAATACGAGTATCAAAACTTTCAGAAATGACCAATCTAACATTCATCGGAACGAAGGAAATGACGAAGAAAGCTTTCGACGCGCGAATCCAATATACGAAAGCCATCTACATAACGATGGTGCCATCAATTATGATTAAATCCTCAAAAATACTCGACGATCGTGACATCCTCTCGGTTGCTCAAGCCTTTCGACAAATTACTCCGACTAATTTGCGGAAACGCGACGTGAACGAGCAAGGACGTACGACAAAAAGGCGCGTGACGTTTTCGCGTGCCCTCTTACGCAATGTCCGGCCGCAAATAAAAATAAACAGCTTTCCAGCGAGTTAACCGGGCTCGTCCTGATACAATTTTATAGGTTATGTCACTGCTACTGGTTCAGGGGTCAACTGCATTCGTAATGCAAAATTATGTTCACGCAGCTGGCTGATTAAGATCTCGCGTATACATATACTTCTTTCAAATAAGAAAAACAACAACAGTTTAGTTTCTCATTCGAATTTCTGTAGGATTTCAATTGTAGAATCTAGGATATCTAGAATGAAGTCATTTAATTTATAGACTCCTATTTTGAAGAAGGTTATAGGGATATTGAAGTACTAGAATTTTAGGATTCGGAACTTCTGGTTTAAATTCCTAGAGTGTAGGAATTTGAGGGTTTTAGAATTCTAGGATTTAGGAATTTTAGAACTTTGGAATTCTAGGATTTAGGAACTTTAGGATTTCAAAATTTTGGGATTTAGGAATTTTAGGACTTTAGAATTCTAGAATTTACGAAATCTGACATTCTGAAATCTGGGGTATAGGAATCCTAGGGTTTAGGAATTCCAGGATTAAAAAATACTGGGAATTCGAGATCCTAGAGTTTTTTGGAATTCTAGGATTTCAAAATTCTGGGATTTAGGAATGTTAGGACTTTAGACTTCCAGAATTTAGGAAACCTGACATTCTGAAATCTGGGGTATAGGAATCCTAGGGTTTAGGAATTCTAAGATCAAAAAATACTAGGATTTCGGGATCCTAGTATATAAGTATTCTAGGAATACCAGAATTTCGAAACTCTGCAATCTATGAATCCCAGAATTAGTAACTCCAGAAACGAAAAATCCTAGAATTCTACAATTTAGAAATAGAGTAGAAATCCTAAAACCCAGAGAACCTCTAACCCATTAACTGTCCCCCACATTCTCCCTAAACTTCTACCCAGGAAAACTTTCCGGGAAATCCATTTCTGATAATGAGATTTTTAATTCACTTCACGTTTGTCCGAATACAGTATTTTCTTCTGAATCATTGAATAGAGCTAATTTTCTACTGTTTGATCGTTTTGGGCGAAGTTTGCGAACGAATTTGGAGACCCTTATGAAGTAAGTTTTTTGAAGTTGTTGAACTTTGAATTTGAAGTTAAATGGAAGGACTGGAAAGTAGATGGATCGATGGCAGATACAGTTGATTCGGTTTTATGAAGTTTCACTGTCGCGATAGAAGTTGCGCTAAAAAGATTACGTGATGAATGTTTCCCAGCTTTAATATGGAGATTAATATAATTCGAAAAGGGCAGGAATAAAATTTTCCGCTACGCGTTGCGTGCAGTCACGTGTAATTATAACGTCTGCTGTATATTAAGCTACACCAGAAGCAACTTTGTTTCAAGACACTATCAAGAGATTGTTCATCGACGTAATTACCTGTTGTCCAATCTATACAGTCATTTCATTTAATTTGAATGAGTTAATTGGTCAATCAATTCCCCCACTGCGCAAATCTTTTTTTCTCCGGTTAATTACAAAGAAATCCGAACGGCCACGGCATAATTTCCAGTTAGCTAAGCGTTCGGTAGCGATTTGAATTTACATTACGTAAAAACAGAAAATTTCCTGCTTTCGATAATAACACGTTTCGAAATATTATTAGATTATACCAAATTCCTCGAGCATTAAACATTTCATTTATCATTCCGAGACAGAAATACAAATTCTCCATCAAGATCACGATGCTCATTAACTAAACAACGCGAATTAATTAAACATCCATCATGCAGACGTACCTAGATGTAAGATTGAATTCTAGAATTTAGTTTTTTTTAGCCCGGAGCAAACGATACATCATAAAAATGGTAAAATCCAAAGTAGATAGAAATCGGAAAGAGGCGTTAATGCGATGTTCCCAGTTCTATTCGTCACGAGTAATTATCCTCACGCAACCGGGTCAATTATAATTCTATTATATGCACACGTAATCGAAGCCATTTGGTCCTGGAGAATTCTTGGAATCGCGCCTCGTGGCTTTAATTTACACGTAACGTAAGCTTTTCTCTAATTGACTCAAGAGAAGCTTTCTTTGCAACTTTCCATAATCGACTGAACGAAGGATTATGTCGCTTTGCTTCGGAATCGTTTTAAATTAGTAGTATGATGTAATCAAACTCTAAATAACATTTACGTATCTTCACAAAAGTACTGGGGTATTCAAGATTCACTCCAGAGAATTGAGAGAATCGTAGCTGGATTCTGGAGGATCCTAGAGAATTTCAGAAAATTCTACTTTGTGTAGTGTACAAAAAGTCTTGGCAAATTGTGAAGAATACTATGAAGTTCTGTGTTACGACATGAACTTCTAGGAAATCCTTAAAACAAAAATGAATTTTTCTCTTAAAACTAAATATCTAAATTACGAAATTATTTTCCTAAAAACGAGAACACTAAATAATCAAAAAATTGATCCCACGATTTCAGTTAATTTTTATGTTCTCGAAAATATTTTGTCACGATACGATCGTAGTCATGTAAAATGTATTGGAAGATCGGTACGCAGAGGTGTAACGTAGCAGATCTTACGGGCTCTCGGTTTCTGGGATCCGTGCTTTCAGCGTGAAAATACCCGTAATCAGTCGCCACATAATCCCGCCGCATTACGAGTGAACATAATTTATTTACTACGCTCCAATTAGCCGTGCAGCTCATCTCGTAGAGTATCGAATTTTACTTGTTGCGTTTAATCACCGCTTGCTATTGCCCCGAGGACAGCCGCGTGCTGAATTTAATCGTTCTACGTACGAGCTCCGACGAAAAAAAGCACGCTGCTTTTCTTCGCTGCGTTTTGCGGGCACGATCGTTGCCTGCGCCGTGGCCATTGTCGAAGATGCACGTTGTACCGCGAATTCCGTGCTCTTTTTTCGCCTCATTTTTTTCCCCGCGAAATTGTAATCAAAGGAGCACGGTTAAGCGACGTTCGTCGGGGTGACGATGAAAACGTCGGAAAAATTCCCGGCAATGCGATAATTGCGCGTTCGAAATAAAACACGGCAAAGGTCTTGGGACCCGTGCTCATTTCCTTTCTCATTTAGGTCTGTAAAAAACGCTCATGATATCGCGTTACTAATTAGTAAATGAAACAGCTCGAGATAATGCCGTTGCCACCCCGGGGAAAATATTGCACAATACGTTACAACGTGCAATCTCTACGTGCCTCGGGCCAAACCGTTGCTATTCGTTCATTTTTTCCTCTTTTTTTTTTAAATTTGTAATTATATTAATTCCGTTTAATGACTTTGTCCGGATGATACTTCGTATCGGCTGGCCGTGTGTTCGACGCTGGCCAGACATTAACACAGCCGGAGAGAAAGAGAGCAGCGATATAATTAAATTTAATTTAAAAAGTGTTCGGCTTTCGTTCGAATTTTCACGGCGATATAAAATTTTAACGAACATCCGCCTCCCCCCTCGAAGCCCCTCTAACCCAGGCCGCGAGATCAACAAACGAAATTAAAATCAATTGATCGGTTCGTGTTAAAGCGTAGAAAGCTAGATGGTCAAGAAAGAGCCTCGTTGTTGGCTCGATTTAATCTGTTTTGTAATTATTCGGCCAACGGAGAAATGTTTTTCCGTTTTCAATTAATTTCTTTAACGCTCGGCGCAAAAATAACAGCCGCTCTCTTGGGAACGTGTTCTTCATTTAACTTGTCTTGATAGTTCGGTGCTGTAGACATGTGTATAATTGATCAATTTTATTTCGGAGAAGTCAATGCACCAAGTATTTATAGCTTACTTGCAACACGGTTAATTTCACATTTGACAAACAATATTCTATTCAACTTTTATCTGCTAAAAGCAGTTCTATAAAGACATACACTTAACTCTCATACCTTCAAACGAATGTAATTTAATAAGCAATTTTTCAAGGAGCGCTGATTTTATTTGAACAGTAATCCATACGATTGCAATGAAACCTGTCGGCCTGTAAGTCTATAATTTTCCAAACCTGGTATGATTTATTCTATTAATCATATTATTTTGATATATCACACGAATAGCTAAGCCAAATTATAAGATCGCGAAATTCATCATGAACTTTTGGAAATTAATTAAAAATGTAGGTCCGTTGTCCACTTCGCGAGGAACAAAGATCGCGGGAGCGGGTGCTTGTTAAATGTTTAATGGATTGCATTTTCGAGGCTCGCGTCAAGACAAACAATCAAGGAAGAGAAATCGATCGATGGAGCACGGGCACGACGATAGCCGAACGATAAAAGGTTTACAGAGAGCGTCGTATGAATTTTTAAACGAATCACCGCCACGGTGGGGACGCGATTTCGTGCCAAATTTGCTTCCAATCGTTCGGACGACGTGGTCGCAATCCTCGTTCGCAATTTTCTACCCGTATTCCCGGCATTAGTTGCGCGATTGATACCGCTAATTCAAATTTTGCCAGCTCCTGGGGGGAGAGAAAGAGGAGAAGCGAGGAAAAAAAAATTATGAAGGCCGTCGCCGTTCGGTCTATTAACCGACAACAGTCTCGCCGTTATCTCGCTTCGACTATGCAAATTTCCATCGATCCTCGCCGAGGAAAAGTTTATTTCGTTTCCCGCCACTCGTGTCGATTCCTGACGCTCGAGTTTCCGCCGATGAATCGTCGATAAAACGACACACGACGGATGTTTATGGAGCCCTAGACACTCGCGGAGTAATTCCTCCTCTTTCATCCGACGATCGCTTAAATCGTATTATAATTTATTTATACGCGGATGCATATTTATAAGCGATAATGCAAATTCTAATTATATCGCCTCCGGAAACATTTCATTCTGTAAATGTAAAGTGACATCGGATGTCTAGATTGTTATTATTAAGAATGAAGTAATATTGATCAAATTGCAACAAATGCATTCGGTGCAATTGCGCGGTTTACCGCCGGAAATGATATTAGCAGACGTGAATGAAATGAATCTAATTAAGACAGTTGAATGGACGGGATAATGAATTTAATGAATTCGAAGGAGCTCGTGTTGGTCAGCGACGGATCAATTATTAATAGCTACTGATTTATTTATTAATTTCAGGAAACGAAATTTTTATGTTATCGTGTTAGACTTTCAACGTGTCCAAATGAAACTTGTAAACCATTAAACATCTCTACTTCGAAACTTGATTAATTCGACTACAATTGCAACGCGTATCATACGTATATTGTTTTCAATTCTTTTTATACGGACTTCATATTTTTATCCGTGAACATTAATACGGTCAATAACCCTTATCACAGCACAGCATACTATACGCGAGCATATTAATCTACCATACTATGTCTACCTTTATTAAAAGCGCATTGATCCGATAATTGCCACGCACAATATACTTCTACTCGACTCTGTTTAAAGAAATCAATCAATTTTGAAATTTGACCAAATCACGTCGGGGTTAATCTCTCTGAACGCGGCGAGCCGGTGTCAAATGCGGTTCAATATTATTTCAATGCCAAACGACACCGGGCGAGATTTTAATTTCCTCGAATATCCGCGTAAATGGTATGCGAGCGGGCGATAGTCGGCGCCGCGGTGCGTTCAATTAACCGCTAAATGATGTCAAGCGAAACCGCGGCTTTTCACGCAAACTCCGAGAGCGAACAATCTGGTCGTCCGAAAATGCCGCGCGGTTCAAGACTATTCGGTCCTTGAAGAGCGTGAAAAAGCTGCGCCGTTTCCGGTCAGGATGGAGGCGTCGCGACGCGTCGTTTCGCGCGGTCGCGTATGAAGCACGTCTACGAGTGGAAGCTGAAGGGGGAGGTAGACGAATTTGTTTCCGAACAATTTTCAGTGTTCCGCCGTCCAAAGAGGGTTGGCCGCCAGGAATAATGTATACCCGAGGTTTGGCTGGCTTGTCGAGCCGTGGAGCAGCAGTTCAGAGGACAAGGGGTGAAGAGAAACAGACAGTAAAAGAGAGAGAGGGACGGTAACGGCATGGTGCGAGAGAAAAAGAGAACAACGGTGGACGAGTGTAACGTTGGGGGTGGTAGCGGTGGGCATTGCGGGGGTGAGGGGTGACGGCGATACTTTTTTCGGGTGTAATTTTTTATCAGCACCGGCAACCAAGCGCTTTGACCAATCCCTCAACCCCCTCCAACCCCTATATAACTCGCCTCTCGGCAACCCTCGCCCCTCCTGTACCTGTACGTACCCCGATTCTGCACCCCGTTGAACCCTCCTGCCCCTCTGTGCCACGAATTCGTTCCTCTCCTCCTCCCTGGCCATTCACCGCCCCCCGCTTTCGATACCCATCGCGCCCTAACCCCCTTCCATCGACCAATCTCGCTACCGTATCGGTGCTCAATCACATTTGCGATGCATTTTTTTTCCTTCCTCTTTTTTCATAAAGCTGGATTATAATTGCATCGCGAGTTCGAGTTGCGGGATAGCCGGGCGAAAAAATGGAACATTGCCGGGGTATGGGGGTTGGTGCACCGGTTCGGTGGCCCACCGGGAGTATGAGGAGGCGCCGAGCAAGACCGAGAGCGAGAAACACGCTGGAGAGGGACAGTGAAAGAAAGGTGGAGGGGTGGATTGAACGGACGATCGGTTCGGGAGCGGGTGGAAAAAAAAAAGGGTGGAAGGGGGATCGAACAGGAGGAAAAAACCGATGAGGTTTCGGGGCCGCTTGATTGGTAGCCGAACGTACACCTACTCGCTATCAACGAATCCGACTATTCGTGTCCTCATCTTCACCCCTTGCGTTATAACCCGGCGCACCCTCTCCACCTACTGCTTTGCTGCTGCTGCTGCTGCTGCCGTTGCTGCCGTTGCTGCTGAGCCTCATCCCCCTCTTGATCGTGTTCGACGCCCCTGGTCTATGCTATTCTATCGGAGCAATGCTCGAAACTGGCTTGCACCGTAGACTCGTGATCTGCCCGTTCGTATAACGAAATCTGGAACACGTCGTTATCCCATTAGGACGGTACCTGCTGATGCGACTCGCGGCACGGTCCGACCGGAAGTGCCGTTGGAACACTTTCGTCCAGCCTGTGTTCTGGCGACGCGCATTCCCGGTGCGTGGAGAAACGGACGACTGAACGGGGATGAAATCGTTCGTCGACGTGCCTTTTACCGGAGAATCGAGGTCGCTGAGACTGCAGTCCCTCGACTGGGGACGATTCTGATGGGGTGCTTTTTCATGGAAATCGACGTGAAAATTGATTGATAGGACAATGGGGATTCTTTGTGTCTGCGCGAATAGAAATTTGTTTAACCAATACGTTGCATCGTATATACATTATTTATTTCATTCTTGGGTTGCCGAATCGTGGAAATTCTTATCTTATCTGTGAGTGTAAATTATTATATTTCAAATTTATTTGATTACTTGTACTACTACGAGATATTGGGATTTCCTGTATTCGAATATGACGCGGTAGTTTTGTTAATATGCAATGACGTTTATTTCTCTTCTTCTGCTATCGGACGGTAATACTGTTAGATGTATTACAAACGGATGAAACCTTGGAAATACATGTCATTTGCATGGGCATGGAGTAGAATTGTTTAAACTGCTTGAATGCCTGTTCCAATTAATGGAAGACATCGAGACTCTTTGTATCCGAACATAGGGGCAGTTTTGTCATTGGGTATCTGATGGACATGGCTTATTTGTCTTCGTCTATTATTGGACTTATGTAATGTTAGTTACAATATTAATGTACGAAATCTTTAAAGTATTTGTCATTTACATAGACATAAATTATAATTATTTACTTTTCATAATCTATAAAAAAGATCGGGATTTTTTGCATCAGAGTATACCGGAGTTGTTTAGTTAATTAATATGCATATTAATTGTAAGCTGGTTTAATTTATACATGACATTGACAAAACTTGTCGTTGAAATTCTTGCCATTTATATAAGAATAAGTTATGGTTGTTCAGAGCACTTGAATACTAATCCTATATAAGATAGTCTTTGACTGAGATTCTTATTGACCACTTATAGTTGTTATAATCAATATCAGTTAAACGAGTGGTTCATGTTATACACAACCAATAATTGTTGAAGGCAATTGATGCTAATCGATTGTATTTAATTTTTACTTTGACATGGAAGCATTTGATAATCTCGATAATACTACAATTGAACGATTCTACTAGTAACCTACTTTGTTATTAACAATCCTAATTCACACACAAATTATGCCTATTTAACCTTGAAATGGCAGAAATAGATCAACTGTGAACTTCAGTATTCTCTAAAACATCTAATAGTGTAAAATTTAGAAGAGAAAAATGAGAATGAAAAATATAAGATATTATAAGGGAAGAAAATTTGTACAAATAAAGGTACTGATCCAATTCGAAAATCGAGCAAGTCCCATCGATTAAACAATGAATATTGCCGCGAACGATAATCGTGTTTTAATGGCAGTCATAAGTCAAAAATTCGCGCTTTTAGCACACTTTTATATCGCGAGCGTATTATTTCTTTTGACGAAGTATAATTATCGTCGGGTGAATGGGGGCGCGCAATTTACAGGGAGCAAATGTAATTGGTCGGTGGAAAGCAAGCGAAACGAAACATCGTGATTCAGGTATGTCGAAATAAAAAAAAAGGAGAAAGAAAAAAACCGAACTGCAGAATAAAGAGAGAGAGAGTGAGAGAGAGAGAAAGAGAGAGAGAGAGAGTGTGAGAGAGAGAAAGAGAGACTCTATATTAATTTATTCTTAATTCCGTACGTCCAATTACTTTCACCGGCGTTGCATAACTAATTACGAATTTCAGTGCCCGCGATGCAACCCCCACCCTTTCTAACTCTTCCCGAGAATTTATTATACCATCATAATTACATGAATATTTTATTTCAACGAAGACCTGGCCACTCGTGCCTCTTACTAATTAAAACCATTCTTCGCATCTGCTTAAGCTATCCTCGATAATCCATCCCCGCCACGGAACCCTGCAACTCGAAGCCGTCCAATAGAGGCGACGAGGGGTGGGGGTGGAAATTCGCGGATCCGTTGCTTTGACGATAAATTTATCGCAACGAGAGATTGCCAGCGACGTAGCGGGATAATTAAACGATGAAGAAGTAGCGGAAGGAGCGGGACGAGAAAGAAGAAGGACAAAAGGGAAATGGTCCAATTAAATCGACGCGAAAAAGGGGCGAGGGGTGAGAGAGGATGTATCGAAAAGAGAGATCTCCGAAATCTGTACCGGAAGCCTACGCGATTCGTCGATTCGCGCATCACCGACAATTTCTGGCGGCCAACAAAGATCATGCCGGCGATGATCGTCCGGCGATATCGCGTTCGGAGCAGCGGGTGTTTTATTTGCCGCTCGCAGGGAGAGAGAACGACGTCCTTTGGACGTGCAGCCCGTCGATAAATAGCGAATGCGATAAAATGCCGCGAATTTAAAATACGCCCAGGATTTCACAGCGGGGACCAAAGGACAAAGCCGCTCTCGTTGTTTCGACAATACCGCTCGTCGAAAGGGGGTGGCGACGGCCGACAGAGAGAAAACGAGATCAGGGAGGGGAAAAAAACAGGCAGAATCGGTAGAGGTGCGGAAGAGAGACGAAGTTGCGAGGAAAGAGAGAAACGAAGAGAGGGTTGGAGGAGCCGGTGGCTGGCGAAGAGTAGGAGGGCCGATTCTTCGGGCAACACACGTTCGCCCGCACGTTCACGCAGCAGCATCACGCGCCGGCAGGCGTCGCTGGTTTTAAAAATGGGGGATTTTTTCACATTTATCAGTGCACGCTCAGATCTGGCTTCCGTATCAATGTCCGAACACACGTGAACACCCAGACAATCGAGCGTTTCACACGAATACATTGTCCTGATCGGATTGTATGGATTTTTTTCCGGGACACACACCCGCCCCCTTTGCACCCGCTCCCTACCTTTTGCTCTTCTACCCACCCCGAACAGCCGGGTCTGCTCCCGTCTACGCCACCCCCGTACAATACCACCCCATCAGCTATTCCGCCACCCACGCGACAACCGTAATTTTAAGCTGAAAGGACCGATTTTTGCGCATCTCGATGCTGTTTGCTGCGTCGTCGGCTTCCACCCGTCCTGTCACTGCCGATATACAACCGACTATGCCATCGAATATAAATTCTTCTTTGATCCCATTAAGTTTCGGTTTCTTTCGCTTCGATTAAACTCGTTCCAAATCAGCCGGAATTCAATGGCATCGGATGCGATCCAGCTCGTGGGAATTCGATTCGACGCGAATCGATTTATCGCGATTCAATTCTCTACGACTCGACCCTACGCCACTCGACTTGACACGATTCAACTTAATTCGAAGCGATTCAATTCCACGGAATTCTGTTCGATACGATTCGATTCGACCTGCTTCAATTCTCTCTACTGATCATTCAGACTCTTGGATTCTATATTGGTCTGTTCTCAGCTGTTTAGGTTGTTCGACGCTCGATCACGCTAAACGAACCCGAACGAATGCTTTTAGGGTTTCAACAAGACTCTGAGCAAGTAAAAACTAGGAACAAGACCTGACAGGCAATCTCTATTGTTTCTAGGTATCTGTTTGCCTAATCAAACACACTCTTAAGACTTGTACAGTCTAAACCAATGAACTGTTAAGTAAGAGTGGAGCTTATGGGCTGATACATTTGATGAAAGTATGTGAAGTTCAGAATTGACACTGAAATAATAACAAGTGCGTGTCAAACAAGTGATGTACACCAACTGTATCCTTACTGGATGTTACCTAAAAACGTACCTCTACGGTCTCCATATATTTTTGTTGGATTACCGCACCTTAATACAATTCACGTTAAGTTCCATTTATCCAAGAACAAATCGGTATCGACGTGCCGCGTGTTTCGTAGTCGGCGGTGTGCGGTCGCAAAACCACGTATGCAGACGCACAAATTATAACCGATCGCCACAATTATCAAGCCAAACGTCCGAAATACAGTGGGATCTCACCCTCCCAGGGTTGTTATGCCGCCAGAAACCCTCACGTATCAGCAACGATCCCGAGGCTGCGGTTAAAGCCCCCGACATTTGCGGAATCAAAAAGCCCTTCGATGAATGGAAGACGATCAGTCGTGTCTGTTCGCATGCTCGGATAAATAAATAGGGATCCGCCATTATCTGGAGGACCAGCCCTCGACGCCGCGGAACCCCTACCACCGCGAACGGGTCAATGGAATTCATAACGTTTGCGCGGATAAAAAAAAAAGCTGGCTGGCCAAAGTACCGAAGGGTGGGGCCACATCGGTACATTACTCATGCCTCGGCGTTCGCGCAATTTTTAGCTCTGAAATAAATCATCATTATTGCGGCCGGAGGGATGCGCATTATGGGGGCCACGGGGGTAGATTATCGTAGGTGGAGGCCACCTACAGCCCCGTATCCCCCCGACGACCACCCCATCCGTGCCACCCACAGGGGTAAACGTCGATGAAACGAGCCACGGGAAAAAAGAGTTTCAGCTTTTGTGAAAGTTCGACTGGGTTGTACTGATTAGGATTTCTGAAAAACCTGTCGGGGTTGATTGATATAATGGCGGACGTCTGCCGGTGCTGGGGGTAATGCGGCTGGTTGATGCAAAAATAATTGCGGTTTTTAATTGCACTGGCTGTTCGTGTAATTGTCTTATTTTAACACTTTGACTGTCGTCGTTATGCGTTCGCGGTGTTTAATTTCTTTCATTTATTGTATCCGATAGTAATTACGGTTTGTACGTTCTGACATTCCGATCATTTTTTATTATATGAATAAACTGAATCGCATGACGAAAAGAACACGGTACTGAGAACACTTGCTACAAGATAAATACCTATTATTACAAACAATTTTAACTTGCATCTTCTGAATTCTTTGAACATCGTTGAAACATAATGAGCATGATCATTGATGTTCCACATATTATTTGATCGTTCAAAATAAAAGTACACTATTATGTGTAATTTTATGTCCAACTAGAAATTGATAACGAAGTTTAAAATAGCAATAATGGCAATTACTTTATGATATCGATCCGATGGAGCGAAATGGCGAATCGAGTTTTAGTGAGTGATTTGAAATTACCGATGAAGATATACGTGATAGATTGGAAATGAAAATTATATTATATCTTAAAATACCCCGAAATAGCTAAGATTTTTAGTGATCGGATATTAAAATTTCAAATAAAGACGTAACCGATCGGTTGGAAATGAAAATGATATTATACCCCAGGTTAATTAAGGTTCGGGTTACAATTTTAATTATCTGATATGGGTATCAATATTATGTATTAATAACCTACCCTATATAAAATGTCCATAAAGACAGTTATCAACTTTCAGCAATTATTATTAAGATCGTATCGAATTCTAAATATATGTAAATTTATTTTCATCGGTACTTCGTGACCCAATAATTTTCATTATAAGCCTTATTAATTGACTTTTTATTTAAATGCAATTCTTAAATCTATCATTACGCGTCTATTTGCATGTAATATACATACTTTATGAAGTTGTTTCGACAGCGTCGTAACATGGAGTTAAGATTAATTTTTTCTTTAAAAAGTCAGGGGGATGAAAATAACGATTCGTGCAGCCTTCACCCATTTCTCTTCCTTTTTCCTTGACACGATACTTTCGTTCCAATTTATAATAATCCTTCTTTGAGACAGGACTATCCGTGCTTATTAGATATCCGACCGAGTTCGATACGCAAAACGATCGAAACAGCATAATCGAGAGGGCGATTAATATTCATACATTGCAGGAGATTCTGCGAATTGAGATTACTTTGTAGATGCTAAGCCGCCGTACAATTTGCGATAATTGACAAATTATCTGTCCGTTTGCCGTTGAAATTATCACATTCTTATCTGGATATGTACATAATCATCGCTTAATGTTTAAATGCTCCTCTAGTTCGAAGAACAGTAAAATAATGAGAGATATATTATACGAATTCAATACCAATCACATTGATAATACCAATAAGTATACTACCAATGCTAATTTAAATTTTCCCATTAATTATGACTGTTTTTAAAAAAATTTGTCATCTCTTGAGGATCAATAATCAATCACCATCTCCCCTTATCGCTTACACTCATTATCAATCAAACCATTACCGAAAAATTTCCAGCGAAACATGAAACTCTCACGTTACAACCTAATCGTTGAAACCAATTAGTTAATACCTTAATTAGAACATGGAAATGTATTTAACACAGCAAATCGGTCTGTTTAGTATCAGGTAAGCGCGCATGTAACACGGAAGGATAGAAAGTGAGTGGGGATCGGCGGATAGGGAGGTTAGGGGGTTGGCTGAAAGGGCGGAAATCGGTGGGAGGGTAACCGGGATGATGTTACATCATCAATCAGCTGGCAAACATCAACTCAACACTCGCACCCTGGCCGGTATGTCCTGACCTGTAGCCAAATATATGCGCCGATAATATCGTCGCAGCATTGCTACATCATGTCCGGCTGTAATTAATTATCTAATTCTTAATCGACGGTTACCAGAGAGCGTCGAGGTATCGACAAAGATTGGCAAAGATTTATAACGACTCGTTCAATCTTCGAATCTTCGCATCCCTTATTTTAGGGTTTGAAGATTTATGGATATTAATACGTGAGATGTGGATCTATGGATCTGGGGGTATAGTGATCGAGGTATATTAGAGATCGAAGGATATAGAGATTGAGGAACATAGAGATCAAGGGATTTGGAGTTCGAGGGATATAGAGATCGAAGGATAGAGAGATTGAGGGCTATACAAGATCGAGGGATATAGAGATCGAGGGATCTGACGATTTTGGAATTTAGCTTGTAAAGATTCGGGTTATTTAAGTATTTAGAGAATTAGGGACCAATGGATCTTGGGGTGTAAAAGTTCAAAAATTCTAAAGTTTCAAAATATCAAGATCCCAATTGTAAGGTTTCCAAAATCCGCAAGACCGAAATATCTCTTCTCATAACGAATTACAATAATCGATTATCAGTTTCCCTTTCTGACCGTAGTATCGAAAATTCCTTATCCGATAGTTCGTAGCCGATCGAATGCCTGGAGCTTCATCGATCTTTTCACCGTTGTGTTCCTCGAAAGGAAAGCGGCAACGAAGACGCGGTTTGCTCGTCCCGGGTCCATAAATCATGCATCAGCATATAATTAAACCAGAGCCGTAATTAATAACTCATTTACGCTGAATAATTACGCTCCTCGGACGGGGTGCTGGTAGCTACGGATCCGGATCGATAAGCCGACGGATTTGTTGGGTGTCAGGCTGGAAAACGCGAAAAGTCACTAGTTGGAATGAAAAGTCAATGCATATGTAATGGGACGTGCTAGCGTCGATCGCCGCGAGCGATATGCTAAAGCGAGCCGCGTTACCTGTTTACTTATGATTATACCGCAATTATTGGATTTATCGACTACCGTTTCGAAGCTCCTGATTTATTTCAACATTAATCACGTTAATGATGCGCCGGCTAGGCAGCCTCTCGATCCTCTCCCTCGCGCTAACGCGTACGTATAACCCATTCCCTCTAATCCCTCCCCCGCTTCTAGCGGCCTGGCAAACAGGAAATGAGCATTTCGATCAAGATCGATCGTCACAATTACCGATGATTGCCGGACCGACGGCGTTCGTCGCGACGCGAGCCGCGTGAACACACGCTCAACCACGCTAATGAGCCGAGTAACCTTAACCCACTCTACGGCCGACTCACCTTCGCGTCGAATTCGCGTCTCAATTTGTCGCGATTTTTCCTACGCCGCCGATGACCATGCTCCTGTTCCTCCGTTTATCGACGCGTTAAAGATCCACCGACGTTTTGCGTCCAGACGCGAGTTTCTATCGTTTGCTCTTCGAGATGTTCTCCACCGAGTTTTTACTACTTCGGTACCGTCTTTTGCACGAGGGTTTATGGAATCTTTCATGAGGATTATTAGAAATGCTTCATCCTCTTAACAGGTCATTAGAGAAGTTTATGCTGTTGGGATACGTCCTTTTAAATAAAGAAGATAAGTTAGCTCATGGTTTAAGTCGGTTAGATGACAAGTGTGATGCCTTGAGATAAGTAAAAGTACAACAACCGTCATAAATATTATAACATACATATATGTACAACAAGACTTCACAGAGGTAGAGAAAGAAAAGTTTTGCAATTGGCATTGTTATCCGAAAAATTGCAATCCCCAGAGTTCCACATATCAGTACTAGAGGAACTTAAGTCTTCCAACTGCATGGTGGCAATATAACAAGTGACATACTTTAAATCTTCGCTGACTTTGCCAAATGAACGCGGTATCAACGTTAGGCAGGATCCCGGCACGTAATTAGTGAATTTGATGGATCATAATGAATCCAGCAATGACGTAGATTATAGATAGTTATTCGATGTTATCGACGAATAATATTCCTGCTGTAAATTGTGCACAATAGTAATCAATAAGTATCGATGATATTATTATCTGAATCTCGCCGTGATATTGAGTTACACTCAGGTGCTGCTGTAATGTTGCGCAATCTGCTCAAGTTTGGAAACTGATATTGGTTAACGGAAAATCGAGGCTGTTAGATGCGATTGGACGAAGAATTTGAGTGGCTACATTGATTGAGACAGTTATGATATTTTTAATTCGGGAATAATATACAGATTTTAATTCTGGGATTACTTTTTAATCGTAAAGATGGTTGAACGATTTTGATCATATAAGTTTGTTAGAAGTTGTAATTGTAGTGGTAATCAGGAGTGTTCTATTGAACATTTCCAATTTGAGACACAGTTATACGTGGTCATCTAAATGCTCTTAAACTTTTGTGCCAAGGCTCTTTCAGAGATGTTCTGTCTTGATGTCAGTGGCAGAGTTTACTATTGATCAGCAATTAATCATTTGCTTCCAATTATCATAGTACGAGTCACTGATAATACAACTGACGTAGCATATGGTGTAACCCTACAGTGGGCATATTAAATGCATCAAATGCATCGAAGAGATCAAGAGGAACTTACAGAACTTTACAAACTATTGTGGTTAAATACAAAATCTTATTTTAATGTATTACTTCTGTGCAAGAAGAACGGTACACCTGAATGTGCTATAGATCAGTTTGAACATCGTCACCGCCTTCTAATCATCCCCTTTCACAGATATTATAATTACCTGGCACGTATCATCTAACGAACATGACCGACACCGCGTCTGGCAACGATACAACTCCCTCAATACCTATCAGTATCGCAGCTGTAGCAGTCTCGAAGGTGATCTACTGGCCAAACGATCGATCGTCTTTCCTTTTCCCCAGCACGGCAGGGAAACGGATCGTTGTTGCGTGGCGTTGTTGCAGAACATCAGAGCGTACAACGTGGAAATTTAGCGGCACACCGAGGAAACCGTGTCGGCCAGGTACAACGCGATGGCGGCTTTAACACGCGCCGCGGACAATCGCCGGCCGATAGATACATAATAAGCGTGGCGTTGTACGTGTCCATCTAAGGCCGCGGCAGGCTAATGAAGCCTGGGCTAGTTAGGCGCGATGTTAATTAAATGATATGATCATTAGTCGTTATAACGTCATTGTGTGTTGCCAGCGACTTGACACTCGGCGTTGTTGCTCGCTCCTGGGACCTCTGGCTACGAGCATTTGCGAAGCGTGTAACGGACGCGCGAGCATGCCACGCCCGATACTGACGTTTGTTGCGTTTCTATGAATACGCACACTGTCCATGCGGACTGCGAATAATCGCGCTCCCGCTGCGGGATAATTAGAGTCCCGTGACGTCACGAACACGGTAATTCGAACGTAGAGCGATAAGGAGAAACAGATAGCGTTCTCGCACGAGTTTCTCCTTTTGGGATGATGGGGTTTCTGCTGCTGCTACAATTTCGGCCTGGGAAAATTGTGTAGAAGGATTAATTTAGGTTATGTTTTCCCTATGGGTACTGAAGGGACCACTGCCGGCGATGCATGGGGACGTTGAACTTGAAACGACTTTGGAATTTGATGGGGCGTTGAAATTATGGAATTTTTGGAACTTTCGGATGTTGCAGGTACGACATTGATTTATCCATACAATTTTATTCCACCAAACTCTAACACAAATCAAGTCTCTAATTGATACAAATAATTCAGCGGTAAATGTGACGAGGATTTTATTGATTCACTGTATACTGGCATTAAGATGTCATCTTATCTTAACGCAATTAACTGAAACTCGATTAAGAATTGCAGAGAGTAATCTGTGTCACTTAAAATAGTTATCTCACAATCAATGATATATCGATCGCAAACATTTGAAAATTAGATTACGACTAAAATAAGATGCAGGTGCCATGAAATTGTGTCAGTATTTGCGTATCGCGCATGGAATGTATATTAGGGAATCTGGTAATTAATTATATTTCAGACGAATAAATTACAATCTTATTTCCGTAGAGTTTCACATACAGTCGGCCATATAGACTTCAGGAGTAACAATTATACTTAAATAGAAAAACAAACTATAAATTCGAATAAATAATGGATACACAAACTAGCTGTTGATTTTCGGAATTGATAAAAATTAAATAAGAAAATTAAAATTAAATCTAGTGTTAATATAATTGTAGGGTCCTTGAAATGTTAGTTGATCTCCGGGAATTTTTAAACACCATTCATTGAGCGTTAAAATCTCAATTGCACCTCGATATAAAGAAATCCGTGAAAGTTGCGGGTAACGCTTTTAGAATATAATTGACGTACGATTGATGCTGCTTTTAAGTTCCAGTAATTAACATGTTCAATTATTTAACGCGATACGAGGAAATTCGTTTATCGAGTCCGAGCTAAGTGGTCTCTTCCTGTTGATGAATGTGTTCTTCGGTTTCCAAGCGAAATCTTATAAATATATCTGTGAATGGGTCTTGGTGTGAAAATGTTTTATACTCGAGGAATCGAGTGGTTCCGCGATTCACGCGAACAGGAAGCCAAAATTTCGAGTACAACCGTAAAAACCTTTATCCGCGGTCTCCATGTAGTCTTCCCGATTTCGTGTTACCATCCGAATCGTGTGAACGTCTGAAAGAAGGTGAAACTTGTTTCCTTCGACACCGCAGATGTCATTTAACGACACTTCATTCTGTCACTTAACGTGTTAACCGAATTATCAGAATCTCGCAAGGATTGAAATAAATCCGTACAATCTCCGTACCGTTTTGTCAATGTGGATTCCATTCGCCAAAACGAAAATAATCTTGTAACATCTTAAACGCCTACACAGTAGATTTTCCACCTTGATATTCTAATGATGTTGCTGCCCTAACGGCACGTTTTTCCCAGATACGTTCATTTATAGATTAAAATGGGACAGACCGTCTACGATCCACGTTATAATTAAATTTATCAGCCGGACGTATCTAAAAAGCTTGAATACGCAAAACAGACGTCGCCATGACGACGCGAACGCTGAAACGCGTCAGTGGTTGGATAAAAACGCTCGTCGTTATTCGAAGAACAGTACACTTTCTCCTTAATTTTTTCTCATTTTCTTTTTATAAATAAATAAAATTACAAACCGCGAGCTCGGTGATCGACTATTTAAGTGGCCGTTAAACGAAGAGGAGTGGAAATTGACGAGCGGAGTTTAAACAGGCGACAGATTCCTCGATCTTTCTGCTCGTGTTGGCCCGCGGGCCGCTTAATTTCAATCGAGACACCGAGAAATGCTAATTAGATCGTATATTTATAGCGCGGGCATAAACGAGCCTGGATCGGTGTGAACCGCGCGCCATGCAACGCATCGCTACGTCGCATTTCGCGTTAATGGCCACAATTAGGTGTTTTAATTAGCGCCTCCGCTAACAGTGGCAGCTGTCGGTTGCCAAATTAGGGCCGCCACGAAACAATAACTGCCGATTGAAGAACCTAATTAACGAAGGTACTCGTTTCTCCAATCCAAGCCCGCTTCCATTCGCGGTTATAAATTAATAATTGCTGTGGGTCGCGTCTGGATCCTTGGATCACGTCGACGCTTCGTGTCGATGTTCACTTGCCGGATGGATAACCTTTGAGTAATTAAGTCGTAGCTTGGGATGTGACGATCTTGCGTGTTCTGTATCGTGATCATTTCAGGAAATGAGACTGTGAACATCGTTTTATTTTGGTATTCTGATTAAACGTGGTAATTTCACAAGGGCACATATTCTTCAAGTTTCATACATTTACTTCATCAGTATTCACATACTTGCACTGTAGCTTGTTATTTCCTACATTTTTATATTCCTATACCTCTGAACCTCCAGGTGGATACTTTGATCTCTAGGTACTCAAATTTCTAGATCTACAGATTTATTGGGTCGACAGGTTCAAATTTTCACACTGTCAAATCCTTAGATATCTGTAGTCCTAGATCTTTGTATTATCAACTCCTTATATTCTCTGATCTTTACATTCCTATGTCTTTACAGAGATCATCACATCTTCAGATCCTTCTATTTTGCTACAGCCTCAGATCTTCACCTTCCCAAATCGTCACAATCGTAGGTCCGAACATTTACAAATATTTACATCAGCAAATCTCCACATCCCCAGATTTCCACATTCTTAATTCCCTACCTCCAGCTGTCTATATCATCACATCTAAATGACGATAGATCTCTTCGCGTTTTTACATCCTCAGATCCTCACATGTCCACATTTATAAATTCCTAGATCGTCATACTCCACATTCCTAGATTCGCAGACTCTCCGTATCGCTAAATTATCACGTACTCCATATCCTTACATGTGTCTTACTCTCCACATGCCTGTATATCCAGATTCCTATATTCTGCTTCGTAAAAAAGATAATCAATTTTATGCCGTTGCTTGCAAAATTGCCTAGTTCACAGTGAGAAATAATACCTCAATTAATATTAACCAAAACTCCCTATTCCCAGAGCAGAGATTTTTCCCAGCGCCAACGCTTCCTGGTAACCGTTTTCAAATTTCTCTCGAGTTTTTTGCCGAATGCAATGTACGGCAGGCACTATTAAGCTCGCAGGAAGCTAATTTAACGTTAACTTCGCTGACGTTGTACGAGTGCATAATGTTTATCATCGCGTTACATAGTAAACGCGGTTAATGCGTCCATGATGATGTCACGCGCACTGAAAGTCAAATAAATTATTGGTCGTAACGCGGTAGCGGGAAAAGGGAGAAGAGCAACGCTGGAGCACGAGCGAGCACCACTCTTTCATTAATTTTCGTACGTTTTCAACTCTTGTGCGGCCTCTCATGAGAGAAGTTATATTTAAATATGCCCCGGCCAGGCTACAGAAAGCGGATGCGCGAAAAAGAAGTACAAGCGAGACTAAGTAACACGAAATGTGTACGCGCTATCGTTGTGGGTAAACGTTGCGCGGACCTTAAAAAATGTATAATGTTGCACGGCGCGATATTTATCTCTCCTTCCACTGCTAATTTTCTTCCCTTATGTTTAATTATACGAGCTGCTCGCGTTTTTCACCGGGAAAAGACGTGGCTATCCCGTGTAACTTTATCACTTGGAATACTCCATTATTTTGTATGTTACAGAATATTTTTTTATACGCGTGTATAAATTTCACAACAAATTCTGTGCTGCACTGATGTCAGTATCGCGATATCTATCAGCTGAATACTGCAAGACTCTACATTTCAATTTTAGACAAAAATTATCCTGATATTTCTACTATGCATACCTTCAATCTGGTAAAAATATACGCTAAGAACCTTCTCGAGACTTAAATATTAATTGTAGCTTTCATGGTTCAAATTTTGACATGGCAATTGTGTTAAGAATGAAACAAGCTTCAGAAAAGATTTGTTAGAATCAGTTCGATAAGAGTTGTATTTAAAATATCCCATAGCCGATTCGGTTGCTCAGAATGGAACTACCCGATTGTTCGAGGACCACGCGACGAAGGATACGTGAATTATCCAGCTGCGGCAGGACGACTTTGGCTAATCCTCGAGTGCATGTACTCTTCCAGTAATATGTCCTGGCTGGCTGTTCACCGGCAGCCCGTCGAATCGTCTCGCGATCCTCGTGCCTGTAATTTAATATACGCACGAAAATGGAGACAGTAATGACTCGTATGGTTTCCGGCTTAAAATTAAATGCGACTATCCGAGTTAGTAAAATTCCTAATTCGTCGACGTCGTTCCAGATCTCTGTCGGCCAGACGTAGCCCGGCCCGCGAAGCACGTACGTTTTTCGTGTGATCTTCCGGGGCTTCGTTTCCTCGTACCAGTCAGGCGAGCGAAAAGGTGCAACTGGACGCGTTCCAAATTAAATTTTGCCCATGGAAATGAAAAAGAAGCAGACGCCGCGTCGTGTGCTCGCCCGAGATGGCGCCTCCCCGTCCCTTGTTCATCCGTGATTCCGCTGTCCGGCTTGTTTCGGTTTCCGCAGGCAGGAAAAATGCGAACGATTCTTGAATAAATCCCCGGTTCGACCCGCATATCCGTTCGAGTCGTCTCCGAGACAGATTTCATGCGGGTCGTTCCTGGAACTTCCTCGTCAGCCTACTGCTATCGAAATGCTTATCGGAGGCTGCATACGATCACGTTTCCCCCTCGATGATATCTTCAGCTTGTTATCGGACACTTCGGATACACTTTCGTTAAGACCTGATCTTAATTATTCGTTAACCGTGGGATTTATCGTCTAGAAGGAAAATAGAGGACCTTTATATGGCAACGAAGCGTGACTGATTAGGCGGATTTGTTAATCGATAGTTTATATCGAGGCGTGTGTAGGAAATGATTGAGATATTTAACATATTCGATAATTTATCAATTAAACCGAGGCATAAGGATCTAAGGATATTCAAGGAGACATGGATATAAAGTGAGGCATGCATCTAGGATCTTTCGGATCTAAAAGTCTCTGGATGGCGTTTGGTAGAGATATGGAAGATATAGGAATTTGGACATAGAGGTAACTGGAGATGTAGAAATTTTAAGATGTTGAGATCTGAAGATATGATCTAGAAGATGGAGATCTGAAATCAGAGACCTGGAGATGCTTCTAGAGGTGTACAAATCTGGATATACAGTAATATAGTGTTCTGTAATTATGATTTGAGTAACTATCACATCATCACATCATCAGTAACCTAAGAGTTTCCCAGAATTCAATCAACATATCTGGCCTGCTCATTTCACGACACTTATGGAGCAAAGAACACGGTGTACCGTGCCATAAATTATGCATCGGGTATGCGTCTCTTCTGTCGTCCCGTCAATCAGACCACTCGAAAGCTTATCAGTCCAAGAAGATCGTTTCCGCGAGGACATCAAACACGTCATCGTGGTTAATTTTCGAAGGCCATCCGTGTCATTTGACGAGAAACAACCTAACGTCAGAAAGTTTTTTCCCATTTCGAAGCAGAGTTAGAGAGAGCCGCACGACTGAAAGGTGGCCGGACATACGCGGCCCGTTTAATTAATGTGGCTTATTAGCATATAAACTCGCGTCGTTCCTGAGGACGTGCTGGCTGCCCGCGGCGTTCAACGGATCGTAAGGACTGGCGGTCGTGGACGGTCGTTCACGAAGTAGCTGACGGTCGTAAACCCACCCGTTTCGTCGTGGGAGTGGCCAGAGATGCAAAATGTCGAGCACTCGAGGTAACGGGCATTACGAAGCCCCTGGAGCACTGTACCCGGCAGTAGTCACTAGTTACATTGTCTAAGGTTTCAATAACCTAATGAACCCTAACGCGCAGATCAAACCGGGCGAACTCCTGGCCAACGGAGAGACGAACCGGGCTCGCTTAATTAAATACAAATTAGAGCCAAGAAGCGAGACCGTGAAGGGTGAGCCACGGTGAAAATAACACGTTCAACGAGGATCCATTCGATGAGAGGTTTCTTTGAATTCGTCTTCCTGACACGCTCGAGAAAGTTGAAGCTTTTAAGGTTTGAGCTGATCAACGGAAGTTTGTCGACGGTTAGGTTCGTGTATTTCTTCAGCCTTCGCTTGAACCCACTTAACGATGTCGTATATATCTTGGTGTCAGTTTTTAATACCGTCGCGTGCAGCGTGTTCGTGCGATTTTTGTAGGTGTACTTCGAGATGCTCTCTGGCTCGAGCTAAATGAAAATACATGCATTCATGATGTTTTACTCTTGATAGAAGATAAAGGGGATTATAAAACAGTGTAACGGCAAAAAAAAAACGTTCCCTCGTTAGATCGCATCTCTTTGTTCAAACCACGGGGTACAACAAACTGCATCCAGCGTAAAGGAAAAAGCGGGAAACGGTGTTTTCGATGAACGCAATCCTTTGACACGGTTGATATCATGGATATTACGTTGTGCATCGAAGATGGCTGCGTTCTCATTCATCACAAACGATTCGTCGTCGTGTTGGTATCGGACGACACGTAATGAAGGGAAAAGGAAACGAAAACGATGGAAAAAAAATGGAACTAGAGAAAGAAAGGAAGGAAGCGGGAGCGAGAGGCGAAGTTCACACGCAAGAAAGTTCTTTGATAATTCTGCAATCTCATTCTCTGGTTCATTTACTTTCCTTTCCCTGCCTGTCTACACCTAGTTAACCCAACACAGGGCACCGACTTGAGTTTTGCATCCCGCTTCTAATAATAGCTATCGCTTCATACATTTTCATGGCATTACAAAATCGGAACAAATAGAGTGTACACGCGGCAATTACGAATGCATTATGCAATATAAATATTGATGCTTCCTGCAAAAACGAAACGCCGAACGAGGCGAACGGAATGCAAAGCGTTCCGGGAAGGAACCAAGAGCTGAGAGAGCTAGGGGATCCAAACGATAACGTCTCTGGATGGTCTCGATCCTCCCTCTTGTTTTCTCCCGTTATTACACGTTTTATTGGGACGCGTGAACAATTATATCTCCTTCGACACCATTATTTTCTATCTCGTTCAACCTTAATGTCCTCCTGCATCAACTTATTAGTCAGCCCACAAATTCAGCACATGCACCTTAATGCACGATTATAGCCGTTTGAACTTCCAGGAGCATTAAAGGAGGATCGGTCACAAAGTATGCATTTCTCATAAGCATGAGTCCGTTCATTAATTAGATATGACGCGAAGAGTCACAAAGTAGAATACGTATATGTAGCATACACCAGTGATATGTGTGAGTTCTATCGTGCATCAACAAGCAATTTCTTTAAAGATATACTAATCGGGAAAGATATTTACTATCCATTGAAGAATGTATTGAAACGATTTTCATGTACATCTCTGAAACCACGAGTTATAAAGACATCCAAATATTGTCCTACCATTCTAACTTATCAAATTGTATACATCAGTAAATAAGTACCAAATTTTGAGCTCATATTCAAAAGAAAGTCAGCTCCTTGACAGAATGTTAAGAGACGTCGAACAGGATAAAACAATTAAGTGGTTGATTTTGAAGGAGGAATTGAGAGATATCCAGAATGTGAAGGTCGAAACGGGAGCACCCACGAGCACTGTAAGACGGATCATTAGCAGGACAATTAAATTAAAATATTTGATTGCCGAAAGGGTCTGGCAGCTTGGCGGTATACCCGGTGGCGGGGTTGCGGTATCGCGCTGGCGCTCTCGCCGAATTTGAAATGCTAAACAGCAAATACGCCTAATGAACACGTATGCCCGGTCGTGTCCGTAGGTATGTTTGTACCAACGGCGACATTACTGCCGGCGTATTTGCGTTGGCAAGGCCCCTACCGGATAATAGATTCATCCTTCACGCTTCTTAATTAGGAGTTAAGTTTTATTGGCCTTTAGCTCGCCACCAGTCGGTTTTCGCGGCCGTGTGCGTCACGCACACGAGCCGACGCGGCGTCGAATTGCGAAGCGTCGCGGCCAGCACCCGCGAGCGACGATGATGCGCGTGTACGACCGTCTCGTTAAGCTTGAACCCGACCTCTTCGTGTACCGCGAACACATTCAACTTATTGCTCGGATACTCTCTTATTTCCTATCGCGATGATCCTAACGGAACAAGACTACAGAGAGAGATTTTAAGCAGGAAACAAACATTTGTGAACCCATTCAAGTTTATGACGAACTTTGGGATTGGGTATGGCATTTATATCGAACATGAAGTGTGATAGACATATTTTCTAGAGATGGAATTTAAATCCATTTCTTTCGTTTGTCAGTTTAATTGCTTTTTGTAAAACTTATTTTAGGTCATCATAAAAATGGACTTCAATTAGTCTAGCTATTAGGTATAGATGTTTGAACGAGATCTACCTACAGAAAGGAGATAAAAGATCTAGCGATTGCGACGAAAAAAATGGAATATGTAAAATGAGTAAACCTGAACATAGCTTTGAACTTCGTAACTGTATACGAGTACATTCGAGTCAACTTAATTAAAAGACTTGTAAGGCAGAAGTCTAATATAAAATACATAGCATATAATCGCTGCAGAAGATTTGGCATCGAGAATTCAGCAACTCTTTCATAAAGATATAACGCGTCGACAAGCAGTAATCCAATGAGCAAAACGTCCCAGTCGATATAATTATTACTCGGCAAAAAAATCATCGGACCAAAGCATTCCACGTACTTATACGCTCCAACAAGAGTGAATTTATAATTCTGACACCCAATAAACAATATTCCCTATGACCGAAGAGGATCTTCGAGCCTTTCAAATTTACTTTCGTGTTAAATTCGTTATTTTTTCTGCTTCCACATGCAAAGAGGCGGAATAAAGATCGAAATCGTTCTGGCGTCGTTAATAACGTCTTCTCACGGCAACTTGGAACGACTGTTTTTAATTTGCGACCGCTGAAATCTCCGACTTAATTACGTCCCCCTGCCCCCCTCGCTCGCCTCGAGGCCGTTTCATTGACGCATTTAAATAAACGTCCATGGCGGTTGGGATCATGAGCCGCTCGCGTTTAATCGTCGGAACCGTAAATATCCCGGTAATTCGTTTTATCTTAACGTTTGCACCTCGATGTACGCGGTCAATTGCAGCTCGAGTGTGCGTGCGTGAAACGATTTTGAGAACGGGCCGAACGCGGGGGCGGCAGCCACCGACCAACCGAACGAATATATTAATTTAATCGTCCTATTAATGACCCGTTTTATATTCGGTACGTGGGTGTTCATCTTCGCGGCTCGCGTTGCTTCGAGTGTATCTTTTAATTCCGATCATCGAGTGGCCAGAAAGGATATCATCGATTTAATTATTCCTCTTTCATCGTGAGCTGGTGGGTCGGTATGCGACACCCATACGATGCATTTCACGACGTCCCGTCGCTCCAATTTCCGTTACATCCGTCGTTTTAATTTGAGAATACACCGATAAAACTTTTAGGAGGAGTCTCGTGATCTTTGCCCTTTTCTTCAAATAGATTCGAACGGTGGATATAATTAATTATTTTTCGTCAAATTGTTTTGTCGCGTTTTTAAGTTCGATCAAAATTCTCAGGGATCACGAAATAACTTTTGAACAAATTGGCTTAAACAGATACACTTCGAACCTGTGATTTCATCATACGTAAGACAGGATTAAAAAGTATAATTTTGTAAGAAAAACGTTCTTATCCAAAAATCACATTCTGAAATTATCACCTGAAACATTCTGTTTTCCAAACATGATATTCGTTTTCATTGTATCTTGCCCTCGAAACATTTCGACTCTCCACTGTCGAAGATAGCACACCCTAATCCTTATAGTAGCTCGTTCTAAAGTGCTCGAGCAACAAAGAGAAGCGTTGATTCACTCGAACATCGGAGTGATTCGAATCCACCCGTGTCTTTTCTTTCCGCAAATCCCTCGGTGCTTGCTTAGCGTAGAACAAGGGGTTGAAGGCTCAACACGCGTCAAAGAATCATCCCCTTTCAACGAATCGTTCCGGCCGAATGATTCCGCGAGTGCGCCGTTTCTTCGACACTCTTAGCCCCCGGTAGTCGAGCAACTGTCCGATGCTGGGCAGGAAGTAGGTCCTGAGCAGATGTCGGACGTCTCTCGGCTCGCAGAGGCGTGTCAGAGGGAACCGGACGGTTCTCGATTTATCGACAACCTGTACCGACGGTGTTGTTAAGACCTTGTGGAAATGGCTCGCACAGTACGATCCATATTACGAGGGACCAGGCAGACAAGATGACCGCTTGCTCGCCAGCCAAGATCTGCGAGAGAGGGTTCCATCGGAGGGTGGGTAGCGGGCGAAGCTGGAATAAGTTATCTGCAACTAGCAACCCTTCGGCTAAGTGGACGGTTCTCAAGCGGGTACATCTCACTCCTATTGTCCTGTTCCCTGGAACGACGCTACAGTCCCGATCAAATTCGACATTGTCTATCAAACATTAGTAATTTCGATCAACGCCAGTAACTTTGTTCAAAGTCAAATAATTACCGGGAGTCGTCGACAAGAAAAATAAAAGCACGTTTGCGTAATTGAATGCAGGGTGTTGTTTGGCGAGTTGTATCGATGCGGCGGAAGTTGGAACAGTTGGAGGAAACTGATTCTTTAGTTGGCTATCGGTGAATGTACAACGATTCGATGTTACACTGCAACAAGCAAAGGACTCTGGTTGGGAACCTATTTTCCCAAGAGGGTGGAATAAGGTGGAAGGAGAGACTGAGGAGGGAGTCGTTGTGTCCAGTGTCTCGGCGTGCGGCCACTGGGGTGGTTGTGGCCAGTCACGAGGGCGTATGGGATGGGGTTAGGTCCCTCTTGTACACGAGGCGAGGTTCGGACTTGAGAGATCAATAAACGACCCTCCAACCTGGACACTCGGCCCATCCCTCATTCTACCACCGGCCAGCTACCTTCTCCACTACTTACTGAGAACTATCTAATGTCTGTTGCAATTGCCTTTTTTGCCCTTTGTCGCAAGATGCTCGCCGTTACGTATATCCCTTACAGTACACTTCTCCCTAATTTACGCATCTGTCGACCGCTTTATTCTTCCGTTGTAAGCTCCGAATTGTTATTCTTTATTATTCAAATGTAATTTTTAGTTGAGTAAATTCAAAATCGAAAATTTTTAAAATCTCAAAAATTAAAAGTTCAAGAGTTTCCAAATGAATTCACAATCCCGCTACAATACTCTGATAATTCCTGAGTTGAAGTACTACAAAATTTTAAAAAAGAAAATGAAGAACAGTAATAAAATTTCAATTTCTACTTGCGCGGTGTAAAAAATTACTCTCCGCCCATCATAACAATCTTCGAGTAAGATTTCAAAGAAATCAGATACGTAGAATAACGAGTCACCGAATAATTATGAAACGTCTAATTAATGAAGAAATACACGAACAAACTGAAATCAGTGTAAGAGTGTGCGATCACGAGGACAGATACACGGTACTTTACGTGTTATAATTTCAAGAGTTACGAGGGTGACGCACGTAAGGTTGCGAACAGGGACAGTAGACAAGGGACAGCGGTATATCTTTTGCCCGGCCGAGGGTTGAAGGATCGCATCGACGTACTTTGTTTCGTATTAATTTGCATAAGGGCGGCTAATGTAAGCAGAGACTGCTGTAGGGTGCACGTTTCGTACGGCCGAGCATAATGCACGACTCGCGATCGCTGGTAGATGTTTCTTAAGCGGTGTACGCTAAAAACCGCATAATTGAGCAAATTAATTTTCTGCCAAGGTGCAGCCGACTCGAAATAAATACAAGACCCTCCGTAAGCTTCGGTCAGGCAACGGGTTTAAATATATTCAAGACGTCTTATCAACGTCGAGGTTAAACATGAAACCGCCGCCGGAAGCTGAAGCTTTTCCGCGAATGAGTCTCGCTCTCGGCGTGTTTAGCTTTTCCTCTTTACCAACTGCCTTCAAATCGATGTGGTTGATGTTGTAAGCAAATAAACAACTCCTTCTTTCTCCTTCATTACATTACCCTACACAAATTTTAAGGATGGCTGAATTTTAAAGCAATCTCGGTAAAATACACCTTAGAAGATGCACGTTGTGGTACAATATTTGTTGAAAATGCGGATGTTTAATTTAAATCTACATATTCTCGAGTAATTTTTTATTACATCGAAAGCGTAAAATTTACTTGATCAGTGATTGGATAAGTATATTGAGACTTAACTCGTTATGAGGGATGAATTCTTTAAAATTGATACGCAGAGATTTTGACAAGGTTTAAATGGAATTTTGAACCGGGTGAAAACGCGTGAAGGGCTTTAAATCATTTCGACGGTTTTATCCGGTTAAAGAAACCGAGTTTCTGTGCTTTTGCTCAATTTTAGTCGTGAAATGGGGGGAAATCGTGCGGGATCACGGACGAACGCGTCTCGTTTCGTTCCCCTTGCCAGCAATCGGCTGGTATTTCCCCGTTTTATTCTCTAACCCAGTTTCGTGGCCGAAGAGAGTCTGAAGCCGTGGTGGGAGAGAGGAAAAGGGAAAAAGAAGAGGACCACCCCGACCACGGCGGTAACCGAGAGCTTCAGACTTTTACGGTAATGCAGCGTCGATTCGAGTGGGGTTTTCTGCTCTAGCAGCAACTGGTGGCTGGAAAAAAAACCACCCCTCCGACCAGCTTCTTCGAAATCTTCGCGTTCGTTTTTATCGGTTTACGATTACGCGTTGACAACGGCTACCCGAAACCGTCCTCTACACCTCGTCATTCTCTTGTTATTTTGTTTCGTCGTGTGAAAATGTACAATTATTCCGATTATGTTATTTTCCCTCTTTTCTTTCGAGAAATCAATTGCTGAAGAAACTGGTGCTTATATTAACACATAAACAATCAGATCTTTAACAAATCGTATGTCGTATAACGTATATTCAGTTTCATGTAACAGTTTGGACAATTGTATAGATACATAATAGTATGGTATGTAGGCTGCCATTTTGAACATCAAATGTGGGCAAATTTGAATAAGAAAGATTATGCATTAGAGTAGGTTTGGTTACATGAACTTCGTTTCAGCCCTATTGTCAATCATATTTAAAAGATATTCCATCAAATACATAGTTAATACATCCACATGTATCAATGAAATATCAATGAGATATGAACAACTTCTACGTGAAAATATGTAGAGTATCGAGGGATAATGATGGTGAGTAAAGGGTGAGAAAAATCAACACAGAAGTTTCAGCTCGAAACCCATTAATCTAAATTCCCTCTGCACCATCAGATTCTCCATCGTGACCTACAGGCAGGATGCGTTGAACCGTAACAGGACCTTTTTTCGTGTGCTCGTCAAAGAGCATGTGTGAGTATCAGGGTCGAAGAGGTCGAACGTCAAGAAGTGGAGGAGCAAGTGGACGAGAGTTTGGGACTTTTATGGTTTGCCGGTTCACCTTCTTTCTCTCTCTCTCTTTTCGTGCAGCAGCATCGAGAGGGGTTTGCGGATGCCGCGAGCAACTGGTGGTGGAAAAACACCCTCGTTCGCTCTCTCGCCACCCCCTTAGCACCCTTCTCCAGCAGGCATCGTGCGCCAAACTCTCTTCCACTTCCTTTTCGCCTCGTCCTCTCTCGACGTATCGTTTGCTTCTACGAGGCGAGTATCTCAAAGCGATCCTTCGACTTTTATTTACGCTCAAACGCTTCGGGACATCCGAGACCTCTCCTACGAGCGTGTGCACGCGAGGGAGAGAAAGAAAGAAAGATTAAACGTTCCATTGGAAACTTGAGGGTGGATGAAGGTGTCCGTTGGGGAAAAAAGAAATCCGCGCGAACACTTTCACCGTGGATGACACCGTTCGTTCCCTCGGGTTCTATCCCGACCTCGACGATTCAAACGTCGTTACCCATTTACTCGACCATTCCACTTTATTGTTCCTCGGTTTATTCCGGCTCCCGTTTCAGCTTTCTTCAGTTAACCGCATTCCGTATCCATTGTTCGTGCAACACCTCTATATCTCATATCGTGGTTTTCCAACCCCTTCGTGATGCACACCGGATGCGTACGGTATAGTGTGCAACCCAGTGGCGAGTCGTCCGATGATCATTATCGTTGCACGATTTCAGACCGACATTTTCTCAGCAATTTCGTCTATCAGGACCTTTTTTACAGAAGCTAACTGATTTATATATTAGCGTACTTTTTCTTGCCTCTCGAAGTAAGGTTTTAAAAGAATGTTGGTCTTTTGTTATGCTACGTAAAATGCAATTAAAAATACTATGCAATTTCTGTCTCTCACGAAACATAAATACGTTTTATATTCTACCAAATGTAATATAGTATAACCTTAATTACAGCTTGATATAACGTAGCTTAATGTAACATATAGCCTAAACCTAACCTCGTAGCAGTACACATAATTTGCATATGTCTTCTTATTCCTTCGTATCAGGAAAGATATTTGCTCGAATCTAAAACGAAACTTGGACAGTCAAGTGACGAATGCATTACTCTTCATCGGTGGAAATTAACAGAATTAAATGTCAGCAAAACTCCGATGCTCGAAATAATTGGAAAATCGTTTCATCAAATTATTTTATTTCCTGTTAATACATTTCCATGCATAGTACATCGCATATCCTTGGAAAGAATAGACTTTATTGGATCTCCGATACACCTTTCTTACCTTTAATATAATTTTCATTTCAGTTATTAAGAAATTTGATCTTCTATTTATAATCTGTTCGAAATAAGTCGCATATAAATTGATAGCTGGGTCTTCAATTTATTCTACAGTTTGACTTCCACAAACAAGAAACCACTAAAGCTGCTTTTCCAAGTGGAATTTTTTTTTAGATACCTTTATAAATACAGTTTGTTAACCGGAGTTTTTCGTGGTATATACGCACACGAGGACGATGTTCATTAGCCTTGGCAATATTCCGGTTTTAATCCCTCACATCAGTGGGATGATTCTTAAGCTATCATTAAGACTCGAATAATTCTGGTTAACAGCTAGTGCAGCCCAGAATAATCTTAATTTGCATTTCGTTGTATGCCCGAAGTAGACCGGTCCACACGAGAATAAACATCCTAGAAGAGGGGTCCTTTTGTTTGCGTCCATCACTCTCAAAATTAGGATAACGGAATGATCATCTGTCAGTGCGGCAATGTAGATGGAGATTTCGAACGAATTCTTCAAGTCTGAATTTATAGTTCACACGGGTCAATAATTCTTGAGGAACGGGTCGGATGTAAATCTTTTAATAACAACCCGTTTGCTGCAATTTCATTATGGTATTGGAGATAGTCTACCATTTCTTCGAATTTTCAAATTTCTAAATTCCTAACTTCTACATTGTCAAAATTTACAAATTTCTAACGGATTCAATTTTTACAATTTTTACGTCTTTAGATTCCCAAATGTTCACATTCTTCGATTTCTGAATCCTCATATTCCTAAATTGCCAAAGAAGTTTAATTTTTCAAATTTCTAAGCTCTTTTCAAAGTTCCAAGTTTTCTACCCCCAAATTTCTAAATGTCTAGAAGTCTAATTTTCGAACTCTCAAATTTCCAAATCCTAAAAATCCTGTTTCCTATCTTCCAATTATACAAATATCTAGAATTCTAATTTCTCAAATTCCCAAATCAAACTATGAATCTTCCATTCCCTACCCCCAGCTATTAAATTTCCACAAGTATAATTTCCTAAATTCTCCAATTTCCAACCCCAGCTCCAAATTTCCAATTTTAGCCAAATTTGCAACTCAATAATGCAAGAAGTGCACAGTTGAAATACCGATCACTTAGATGCACGTAGAGAGCTTAAAAATGGGAGGGTTCTAATTTGCCTGTCCATTCGAAATTGCTTTCTTCGGGTCCCTTCTGGACGATGGTCAATCGGTCGTGTCGGCCGACGGTCGCTTCTTGCAGACTCCCCGAGTTTCCAGACTCCAGGGCCGGTTACAGAGCTGGCCGGGCAAATACAGGCTATGCATAACAATCGATCTCCCAGGAAACTATGGGGGTGGATGGTGAGCGGGCGGATAAAGCAGGGTAGTTCCTCGTCGTAAGGGGTGGTGAGGTGGGCACGAGGGCAGACCGGCACAAGATGAGGGAAGTCTGAGATAGCCAGTGGCCAACACCCCATCTGCTGCCCCTTTCGAAACCAGGTTATCTGTTCAACCCCCGTTAGAGTCGAATGAGACGAGCCGGGGAACTACGTAACGCATCCCTCTGTGTGATCGGGACAATTGTTAATGCTCGAAAGACTTCCGGAATTATGTGCTGTCCTGGGTATTTTCCGCTGTCTCGCGGGCATTCTGTTTCCGATTAAATAATGTCTTCTCACGAAGGAAGCTGACTCGAGGGAAAATTTGTGACCAGACGGTGTTTGATTCGTCGACACTCGTGAATGTAGGTTTCTGGACTGAAATTGTTGCCTGAACTTTTCTGAACTTAACTCACCCCGCGATCGACGTCAATGTTTAAAGGGTAAACAGTTAGAGTGCAAGTTTAATTATAATACCATTAGTTCGAGGTAAACGTTTTACATTTTTATAGAATGTAAATACTTTAAAATCCGATGTTGTTCGGTAATTTTGTTAAACAGATATCAAACGGGAATGCAAGGTTAAATATGTTAAGATAATTTGTAACTATAAAATATTGGATTATGCATGTGATTAAACTTGTATTCATTTGTTGAAACGAACAAAGTACCAACGATTTTTTTTAAGATACGCATCGTTTATACCTGTACGAGAAAGATCGTGCATAAAATACGAATCATAATAAAAACGCGCGTTTGTAATTGATGAAGACCCGGCACATTGGAAATGCGACTTACCAGCGTGTTCGAATTAAAATGCAAAATTCCCTTGCCGGGCATTCGTTTTATTAATCAGCAACGAAAACAAAACGCGAGCCCGCGTTTCCATGAAATAAAAGTCCCATTATGAAATGAATAAAAATTTTTATGGAAATCGATGCTGCTTTTCAACATAATACGAATAGGTAAACACACGCGATCCGTGCGTAGCGCATTAAATTATCAGTCTCCTTCGACGCTGGAGCGTGGTTGGAAAAAAATAAAAATCGCGATGTTATATTCGAGGGAGAAATTTTATAATATTTATATTCGTTCGTGACGTTGCTTTCATAAAAACAGAAAAAAAATCGCCCGCTTCCCAGAATTCGTGTCCGTTTACACATTTTAATTAACTCGATTTTTCCTACCTCCGTATCAACTTTTTCGCGAATTCTCTTCCAATTTATAAAATAATCTGAGATAAACAATTTTTTGTTCTATTTCGTGGAAAGTGTAGCGATATAACGAACACTTAATTTCAATTTTTGCTTCCCACTTGTTACATTTCGTTATGTAGGACATAGGGATATGAAGATTAGGAACATAGGGGTGGTTTAGGAATTTTGTGGACGTGCAAATTTGGGAATATAAGGATTTGAAAATATGTACACTCGAGAATATAGGGATTGAGGTGATGGAGCTTGAAGATGTAAGAATTTTGCGGATATACGAATTTGAGAAGATAGTGTTTCGGAGATATAGAAATTTGGGGATGTAGAGATTTGGACATTGGAACATGTCATGATTTGAAATTGGAACATGTCATGATTTGAAGCTTTAGGAATCTATGAATCCAGGAATCTAGAAATCTAGAAATAAGGGGACCTAGTAATCTACTAATACAGGAATCAAAACATCTATAAATATTTTCCACAAAAATACAAAACTCCTTAAAATATGACTTTGCCTTGAAAATTTTGCTCATCCTGACTAATAATCTGTCCACACCCATTTGATGGTTCATAGAAATATCTACTAGAGGCCCATCACTGGCCGAGAAGAAAGGAATTTCTGAAAAAGAATGAAATAACAGCAACAGCACGAGGGACAAAGGTTTTCGCGAGGCACGTCCAAGGCCGGAGACGATTGAAACCATCGGTCAACCAGCATTACGGCATTTGCATGTTATTTACTCGCGAGCCACCGAGTACATTTGTTTGGATTATCCCTGAAATAAACCAGTGCCTGGTTCCCTGTCTCGCTGCCCTCTCGATGTTCCGACATCGTAGAGAGTGCAGGCTCCCAGGATAGCAGACAAATGACCCTAGTTTGTCCACTTTATGCCCGTCTACATCATTCGGGAAACGTCACTATCGCGTCTTCGCAGCGGCAATCTGTCCACGTGATACGAAACCACCATTATTTTTACTCGAAATCGAACTTTAATGCCGCGCACGTAATTGAAGACTTAATGGATAATATGGGTTACTATGTAAAATCTTCGCGAACATTGCAACAAAATGCATACGAGGAATTCGTGATCTAAGAATGTTTCGATTAGACTTTTAGAGGTTAGGTGATTTTTAGAAGCTGGTGTGCTTCGGTAGAATTTATGGGCCGTGAATGTGTTATCTTTTTATGATTGTAGATCTGTACGAGGATTGAGGAACTGAATTTCAGTTGGTCTTGTAAATTTATTCTTCCTTTTGTATCAGAAGAGAGATTGCAAGGAAAATATTGTCTGGGAGATTGTCTTGAAGCTTTCATAGTTCTATGCACTTAACTGTTAACTGAACTAACCTAGAACAATATTAAACGTGCATAGAAACTTCAGTACGCTGTACATACATTACAAAGTTACTAGTTTTCCAATTACATAATACAATAATGAGAAATATTATAAAAAATGATATATTACATAGTTACATAAACGCATGTCATACGTGACAGCAGCCATCTTCAGACGCATTTCATTCAAGCGTTCTCTTCGAAACAATCCTCTTCACTACACACGAAAGAAGATATGTTTGACACCGAATTGCTAAAATTCAAAATAGTAATTAACAGCTAGTATTCAAAAATCAATTACAAAAAGCACTCGCCATGTCCGTACCAAATTGCGAAGGCCATAAACTTGACGCTATTCAACACAAGCACATAGAGTATTTCAAAAAACACAGAGTATTGAATAAACAGAGGGTATAGCGTTAAAGTTGGAGGAGAAATTTATACGTTGCAGCACGGTTGGATGATTAACAACGCAACAGAATCGATAATGTTTCAATAAAAGTCGGGACGATAAAATTGGAAGCAAGCAATGATCGCGGGCAAATTTAAAAGCTAGATCGTACGAAGATAAACGCTTTGGCAAATGTCCATTTTTTTCACGCGCGACCCTGTGTCCGCCTTCGTTACGGGATCTCCGTGTGTAGCGCGCGGACGAATGGAGCCATCCGGATATGTAGATCCGATTCAATTAAAGAGAAACGCTGGATCGCATGCTGGCTGGCCGGGGATCCGAATACGTGAGTTATTCCCGGCGAATCCCGTTAAACCTATACGATAAACCGGCGACTTTTTCGAATTCCCATCGAGTCGACGGACGCTCGGATACCAGACGACGTTCTCTGGCTCTCTTAATCGGTATACATTGGAATGCATCTCAAGCGCACGCTATACCGCTCAACAGAGGCTAAGTAATCGCTGTACAATGACGAATCGTATAAACGCAGAGATCTCGAGGATTGTTCGTTACCTCTACAAGAATGTTTCACGGTGAACTTTAACCCTTAATTGCTACGCTGAAACGCAATATTTTATTATTCCGGTATTACCCGAAGTTGCGTATACATACATTACTACCTTGTATTACCTTAGCCAGTATTTTCTAGTTGTGTAACTTTATCTTCACTTGTTCACCTCAATTTATTTATAACCTTTCGTATTAACAAACATCCAAAATTACAAATGTCCGAATGCTCAGATGTCTAGGTCTACAGGTGCTTGAATTTCTAAATTATCAGTTGTCCGTCTCCAGATCTAAATCTTCGATTTCATGTTTCTGAGTGTTGCATCTTCAAAATTTCCTAATGTCCAATCCTCAATTTCTAAGTCTTCGCATCCTCAAATCCACAAAACGCTGATTACAAATCTCCCCACTCCCCTGAATCTCCAAGAGATTCCAGATAAAATCTAGAATTCTAAATTTCCAATTCCCATATTCCACGTACTAACTCTTCTAAATCCTAAGTCCCCTGCATCGTATTCCCCAGAAAGATCTACACTAGCATCTCTTCCGACTTATTTCAACTCTACAAAACAGTTATGGTCGTGTACAAAGTATGACACTACGACCGGCAAAATAACGAAGAAAATAGTCTTCGAGGAAACACGAACCGCGATCATACTTTCACGCATAACTGAAAGTTCAATGGTTCGCCGATAATCTTCCCAATTCCTCGGCGGACTAACAACCATCCGAGCGTCATCATTCTTCTCGAATCTCTAGCGTTCTTCGAGTCGTCGAAAACTCGGACGAAACATCCCTCGGACGAATCGTTTCCAGTGGCAGGACAAAACAACGGCCGTTCGTATCGATCACGGTAAAAGCTGGACGTTCGTCAAAACTCGCCGGAATTCCGTCAATTACAGCCCCGTCTTTTGGAATTCCCACCTAACCCTCTGATACGAAACGAACGTCGACGATCGTCCTCTCCTAATCGGTATTCATTGGAATTCGTTTCTGTTCCCAGATACCCGCACGCGTGCACGTACGTGCACGTACCTATATAAATAAATATATGTGCGCGAGTCGCCATCCACCTCGTACCAGTCGTCGTCTTCGTCCACGCGATATTCGCAAATTTATGGCAATTCCGTCAATTAAGTCGAGTGAACCGGAGTCATAACATAAATATGTAAACGGCCACGACGAGGCCTCTCTCTCTTGAAGTAGCCATATAAGCTGCGCTTGTCCATCAATGTCTCCGCGAAAGAGGTCCAACATGCTCGTAAATGCATACCCAACGAAATGCAACGGTCAGTGGCTATCATACATCCGTACGTGAGGATCTGTGCATCGCATAACTCGTCCTCTTTTACCCCGGAGAGACGTGGCCAACCGTTCCTGCTTATGTGTATATACGACTGTACATCGCGCGGTTTATCGTTTGCAGAAATGCGAAGGGGACTCGCCGCGTATTCTTTCAGCGTATTTTTACCGGCGATTTAGTGCGACCCTCCTGCTCTTTCGATAAACTTTTTCCAAATAACGAGCGCACGTTTGCTCCCGATACACGCACAAAATCGGACAGATAACTAATTCGATTACTTGATTATTCAGTTCCTTTTTCGTTAATTGTGGTACAAGTCGCTCGGAAATATTTAGTGTTGCAAGTATTACTGTATATTATTGCTTGTTCAGAAATAAACATTTAAATCTGAATTTCATAGCTATGACATCGGGCGTCACAGTTCTGATCATTTTTAAAATGTGGAGAATTTTACAGCAACTTAGAACCGATTATAACCTCACAGAGAAAATAAATTTTCTTCCCGAAATCCGTGTAGCCTTTAAGTCAGGGCAAATGAAATTTATCAATCAGAATTTACGAACACATCGGCGAGGGGTGGTTCTCGCGTTGCCGTAGGAACGTTACTTAAAATGCAGTATCTTTTGCAAAGTGGGCGGTTCGACCCTTTCTTTCTGGCAGCGTGCCCGATATAAAGTTCTTAAACGATTTCTTAATTCGCCACTCCGTAGGGTTCACCCTTCTCGAGCGTTTTCGGTCATGTTTCCGCCAGCCCTTGAACCGGTCGAGCAACCCTTTTCCGTGCCGGTTCTCTCGACGTCTCTTAATTTCACGAAACCCCCGACACCCTCCTACGCGTTCCACGGCGAATGTAATTAATGTTTAGCATCCGCGTTATTTGTTTAGTTTCATTTCATTATCTTCGAAGGCGTCGACTACGACGATTTTATGCAAATAGAGGCGAGAGACGAAGTTTCGCGTTCCCCTTTCGACCCTCCAACCCTCTTTTAACTCTGGCTTTCCCGAACACGTTTCTTATTGTTCCCGTGCCTCGTCTACTCCTTTATTATCGTCCTTCTTTATCCCTCTTCTTTTTCCCCCTCTGTCTCTGTTCCTCCTTCTTACCGCGGCCTGTCGCCATCGTTGTTGTTGTTGCTATTATTATTACGATCGTGACGAAGATTCGCATTATCATTTTCCCAAGTCGGTTCGGTGCTCGACGAATAAATATCATTCATAATTCATTCCACTTCTTTGGCGTTCATTAATCCTCTGATTAAATGTATCTCATTATTTAAGAAAGACCGACCCCCGCGTTTTATAAAAGCGGCCCAAGTTCCATTACCGGGCGCGGCTCAAACTCGCCCGTTCCTCCTCTTACTCTCTTTCGTTCTTTCTTCCATTTTTCCCTTTCATCTGTCCTTTATTGTTTTGAATTTAGTAACGAGAGGATCGGGCTAATCGAACCTGCCCCCTCTTCGATCTCATTTTCGCATGTTAATCAGAATTTACGGACGAGGGGTGCTCGTAATTTGCGTGACCCTAATGTTTTCGGAGAAATTGGAGAGGTGAAATTATACAACTGCCCAACTTGGTTTTTGTAACGAACTGGGGATGTAGGGACCTAGGGAACGTGGAGAGACTGAAGAATATAAGGACATATGAATTATATGTATATGTGAGAACATAGGGTGATTAGGGATGTGGGATTTGGATATACATATAGGCATGTAGACATATAGGATTTAATACAGGTTTACGCAAATAGAAATTTGAAGATTATAGATTTGGGAATGTAGGGATTACAGGAACTTGGGGATGTGAGGATTCCAGCATATAGATTTGGGATATGGAATTAAGTATGTAGAGATTTGGCAACACGAGAATTTTGGAACATAGGTAATTAGGGGGTGTGGATGTATAAAAATTTGGGGATGTAGAGATTTGGATATATAGGTATTAGGAAATATAGGAATTCTGGGATACAGGTACTTGAAAATATATTTGGGAACGTAGGTACTCAGGGGTCTAGAGATATAGGACATAAAAATTTAGGAATGTAGAAATTTGGGGTTGTAGGTATTTGGAGACACAGGGATTCAGAGATTTAAGGATTTGGAGATATAAAAATTTGAAAATATAGAAATGTAGGAATCTGGAGATCCAGGTCTAATCTTGTGATCCAGGGATCTAATTTCCAGTATACACAGCATAACAAACTCACATAGATTGAATTTTCTACAGTCCAAAAGTAGAAATTAATTGTTCAAATACAAAAATATGTGTTGAAAATAAAAGTAATGTTAAACATTAGAACGCATTAAATCAAGGAAAATAATCTTCGAATCCGCGTTGAAAAGCAGCCCTTCGAAAGAGACGTGAACGACATGGACGAGGGTCGTGAACATGTTGCACGACTTATCCAGACGACGTATTTAAATTCAGTCAAACTTTGGAGCCGTAAGTTCGCCGGGGCCCGGGACCAGCTGAATTGAAAAGCTAATTCTCGTCGTACAATCGACTCGTCTCGGCGTAGGGCAAACTTTGTGAATGTGTCTCATTAACTGGCTGCGAGGAGCGCGCGCACGCGTGAATTCGCGCGAACCGAGACACACGCGTGTGCGTGCTTAAAGCGTTTCACCCGGTGTAACCACCGCGTAATCTCCTTCATACTCCATGGTCACATATTCTCTTCCCGTATTTCATTTTCAAGTCACACCTCCAGTTTCTGCGAAAATTCTACTTTAAATTGTTTCGGTTCTTCCCTATTCGCGGATGTGTCCCTGGAATTATGCAGTTTTTTGATTGTGTCTTGTATCCGGAATCATGATGTTTATTGTAGAAATCTTATTAAGGTGTAGAGTTAAGAATTTGAGAAATTTGGAGTTTGTAGTTTGAAAACTTTAGGAGCGCGTTGTTCGTGTTTCTAAATATTCAGATGTTGTACCTTGAAATTTTTTAATTTTCATATATTATCAAATTTGTTAAGTTTAAAATTCTTGAATGTCTACGACAAGTAAAAATTGGAAAATGATGAAATTTCTGAAAACCTCAAATTTGGGACGTTAATCCCTGCGCGTCACGTGCAGACTGCCCCAGCCGATCGTCGGGCACCAGATCTTCCGCCGATTTTGCCCAAAAATTGCTCACCTGGTCGGAGACCATCATTCTTAAAACGGCCGCGAATAAAAAACATTAAGCACTCGATATCTCATGAAATATTACTGGCGCGCCCCTCGCGCCGCCACTCCTTCATTTACAAATTGAACGAATAACAATGAATCACTTTTATTCCGCAAAATGGAAGCGTATCTGCGCGCGAAACCTATACACGTTGAAAAAATAAAAACGGGATACCCTCGATAATGTCGGTAGCCGGCGATAAAATACACGGCGGATATTAGCATAAAAATTTGCCGCTGGTGCATGAAAAACGACTGTCCTTGGTTGGCCCGTGAAATTTTGGCGGAAAAGTGTGCGAAAGCGTGCAGGAAATCGCGTGTTTCTTGCGCGATCTCGCCGAGGGTGGCCGAGGACCGTTTCGTTTGCGTTTATCAAAACACACATTTAATTATTCCGTGCATCGCCGCGGGCGCCGAAAGTGGATACCCGGTGCTCGCTTATTCCGCGCTTAATTCACACCTGGAACCGTGACGGACCGACTAGAGCCGCTTAAATTAAAGCGACGGATAATAAAAGCGTTAGCTCGTTGGTGCCGCGGGTTCAACGAATCCCTTCCTCCTCCTCCTTCTTCTCTCCCTTTTTTCTCATCCCCGCTTTTCTCTCTTTTCTTCCTTTTTTTTGCTCGCTCGTTTCCGCCACGTACGTACGGGACGCAAGTTGCGGGTCGCTGCAACTTGCCTTTTGTTTCCCGCGCCCTTGCTGAGCTTTTAAAAACACAGGAATGCGACCGCGAACATTCGAAATTCGGGGGTGGCTCGCGGTCGACGAAAACTGTGCCATTTACGGGCCCGCAGTTAATTGGGAAACTGGGCAACATAGTTTGCGAATGCTAGATTCTCTCCGGAACCCATTTCATGTTTTCTCAGCTTATTTCTTTCGGACGAAATATCGACAGAACCTTCTCAAGTCTTATAAGAAATGAGAACTTTAAGGTTGAGGAGAGATAATTTTAGATTGAGATTTTAAAAATGAGAACTTATAAACAATAAGACTTTCTCGTTAACACGTTGTACATTTTATTCTATACAATGAAATGTGTAAAAGCACATTAATCAATATGGCAGCATCAATCACGAGTAAAAGAATATTAATCAAACATGAAAATACGGTAAAAATATGTTATGATATTGACACTGATGTAACTTTGAACATTTGTAATTGTGAGATGGGTAATTGTGGACTTATACTTTGTTTTATGGGACAGTCGGAATCAAAAACAATACATCTCATTTGCATCTACATGCTTTGTGATGCGAGTGTCCTCTTCGGTATTTACGGCATAACTTCGAGCACGACCATGTTGGAAAATTTCCTTTCCGACCTCATCATCCAAAGTATGTGTTACCTAATTTCATTTAATTATAATTTGTTAAACTATAAACGGCTGTGGAGGAAGTTCCGCGTAGTTTAAGATTATAACCATGATTAATATTATTACTGAGCGTGGGTGAAATTTTCTGAACTTTCAAACTTTGTTTATGGTTGCTATTTTGTTGTGGAGAAATAACAGACATATTGTTATGAGATATGGACACGGTGTGGGTGTGTAGCGTCTTGGGGTGTGGGAATGTAGAGATCTAGGAATAAAGAGATCTACACGTAGAGATCTGGAGAGATAGGAATTTCGGTATGCAGAGATTGGAGATAGGAGCTAGAAATGTAGAAGTCTAGTAATACAAGAATCTAAAAGTTCAGAAATATGAGTACGTCTCTTTCTGCAATAATCCTCAACACCAAATCACGATGAAAAGCATCAATCATACCTGTATATTACCAAAAATATCTTCTCACGAAAGATACGATCGTTTCGTCCCCACTGCACAACTATTTGAACAAGATGGAGTTAGGTCAGCAGTGACCACCTCGTTATTTTCCAAAAGAGGTCATTCCACGTACCAAATTCCTGCGCTCTAAACGGGAAGCAAATAGTGACCGGTGAAAACCTGTTCGAAACCTCAGTACCCAATATCGAGCCTCGTACGGTCAATATCTGGTTCGAACTTCCTAGAATAATCCGAGGGCGGGATTTTTGCAAAAGCCGTGCTAGTCGGCGGCCACTTTCGACGCCGATGGCGACACACGGGGCATAATTAAACGTGTGTTTTGATCAACGCCACACGCGACGCACACGATCCGGCTAGCAGCAAGAAAACGGTCGACGAGTCAGCCAGGTTGTTCGCGAAACTTTCATGGAAGTGTCTACACAGCGTCGTTCTGCCTCTCTGTCTGTTCGTACGTGTCTCTTTCTCGTTTCCTTGTCTTACTTCCTGTCCCGTGTCTCTGTCTGGTTCGCTCGGCTCGCTCCCGAACACCGGTAGACCAAGCGATAGGGATTTGTGTTAGGGGGCCGCACTGGCACTGCTCTGGAAACTGCTGATTCGAAATTAACGAAAATTAATTGGCAACGTCGCGATATTAATTCCCGAGATTAATTCCCCAGGACGTAGTGCTAATTGATATCTCTCGGTGCCACGAGAGAGCGAGACAGCGATAGGAAGCGGAAGGGAGAGGCACTCGAGATCCGCAGCTTACAACGCAACCTGTACCTTAACCGTACAAATCTTGATACCGATTCGATTTCGACTCAAAAATCAAACTCGTCCTCTTAGGGGATAAATGGAGCGGTAACTGATTTTGAACCTTCATAGGTAGATGGATTTTACCGCTGTTCGGTGGTGAACGTGTACCGATTACTCGAACGTAACTAAGGCGAAAATATAGGATTTGAGGGAGGAGTTTGAGATAGAGGTGTAGAAGTAGAGATTCGATGATGCAGTGATCTAGACAGATAATCTGGATCTGAGAACGTAGGCATGTGGAGGTATCAGGGTTCATGAGTAGAAGTCAGAAGACATAGGAATCTAGAGATATAGAAATCTAGAGTTACAAGGATCAATTATAGGAATTTGGGATTGTAGGAATCTGGAGTAGTTGAATGAAGTTATAGCAACTTGGTTATAGTAAGGTTACAGGAATCTGAGGTTAGTCATCTGAAATTATACGAAATATCTGGAAAAGTTACAGATATCAGAAAATATAGATTCATATAGAAGTCCACAAATATTTCCACAAAATAATTTGTAGACATAGTCTCCCTCCGTTGCATCTCAACCCCAAATTCAACCCATCATCGATGCCTCTAACATCTCTAACCTCTCGAACATCGACAGACAGAACACGGAACCACACGCGAATCCATCATTTACGAAACCGCAGTTTCGTAGGCGCAGTCCCCGATGTTTCACGAAAGGATTTAATGTATCGTGGACGAATCAGAGTACCGGGTTCGTTCACCCGCTGTCGCATAATTATGTGTCTATGCTTTATGGCAACGATGTAACGAACGCGACCCGGTGCGCTTTTAGACGTTGTAAATTAAAGTTGAGAAAGTGTGCTACGCGAACTAGCAGTCGTAGCGTACAGCGCGCGAGCGCGTTAATTAAAGCTCATTGTAATAAAGAGCACTTTTTATTCACTTTGCCTCGTTCAGCTAGCTAGCCGGTCACGATATTTTTATGTTTAATTATATTAAGTTTTACGAGCCTCGTCTTGTTGCACGTAAAACGCCGCTAAAAAGTTTTCATATTTAACCGTGATAAATATTCGACAACGCTACTTTGATCGATGGATATTTATTTATTCGTTCGTTTACTTATTTATCGTCGTCCGTCCAGATTTCTTCGCTATCAAATCTCAGACCAAATTAAATACTACTATTTTGGATTTATATCTGACTGTATCTTGAAAAATATCAATTTCGGGCACAAACACTATTCTTAACGGGAATAACAAGAATAAAACTCGCGTCAGTTTGAGAATCTACCCCAACTTTCTCCTCACTCCCACCATCCGCGAAAGAATTAGAAAATAGAAAAAGAAAGTCGGAAACAGAAAAAGTTGTTGATCCGGGTCAAAACGTGTGCCGATCGGTAGATTTTGAAGTAATAAATTTCTCGGCTGGCCGGTCGATGCTTCCCGTCAGGTTATGCGCGAAAGTTGAAATTTATGCCTCGGTTGTTTATGATCGGCCAGTGATAAGGGATCTACGGACGCATGACAAATGATCCCGTAATGAAAAGTGAAAGATACTGCGCGCAGTGGGCCCGGCTGCATAAATTTCAATGATTTAATGCGTCGCGCGGGTTGCACGTATCCTCATTGAATAGCGATCGATAAAACTGAAGCCGGGATCGATGCGTTCATCGTGAAAAGTCATCGATCCTCCGCCAGATATTCTCTATTTGAAGACAGTAGGTCAACGAAATTGCGTCGAATACTTTTTAGAAACGTTTCGATACAGTGCATTAATGAAGTATGCGAACAATTTTACATTTACGGTCTATTCTCATATTTTCACTAAAATGTGTATACACGCGTACTTTAAAAAGTACTCTGCAACGATGAAATTAGAACGCGTTTCCTATACTAATTACATTTTTTTAATATCTCGTTATTAATAATAAAACTGCGAAACGTTTAAGGTTCAAACGAGGAACCTTTTGTTAGCATAAATTACGTTTGGAAAAGCACTTTCATTTTTTGTTATAACTCATTTTTAATCAAGGAGACTTTGTCGCATTTGCTGTGTCACGTTTGCAAACACTTTTCAACCCTTTTACCATTTTGTGTGGTTTCTTTAGGGTAGTTTCTCAAAATCTAGTAAACTCGCAAGAATGTTGTAATTGCTGAATTTACCGAGCGATTTTAAGATCTCGGAGACGAAAAGGTAAGGGAAGGAAAATAGGGGTGGTTTGTGCGAAGCGCAAAGGGGGCAGAGATATCGATAGTTATCCGCGCGAGTTTGGTCGCATGCCGGACCGAAATAGCGATAATCCTAGATTGGCCGAGTGACACTGTAATCGTTAACGAAACGATCTAGTCGTACGGCAGCAATGACCACGTCGTAGCACGGAAATCGTCGTCAGGGCGGTCGATCGATGGCGAATAACGCTGGAAACGCTGGCTAGGCTCTCCGGTAGGTTAGGTAGGGTGCTTAGGTGTTACAATGATTATCCGAGAGGGACAGCGAAAGGTAATTATGCCCGATAGAATCGGCGGGCGGGAGCGAGACAGTTGTATACTTTGCACGGGCGAGGAAAGAGAGACGCCGATAGACGGTGCGCCGTCGACGACGAGAAAGACGGCGAATCCTCGTAATTACCTCGAAGTGAGCTGCTTTCGGCTCACCCGAGCCTTCGAAACTTCGGGAATAAATAGTGTTCCGTATTACCGATCCGACTTTACGAGGTCAAAGGAGGGACCTGCCGCGATCGGCAAACTGTTACGATGCTACGGCTAACTGTTCGAACGTATTAATTTTCCCGCCGTTCCAAGTAATACGTCAACATTCCTACGATTTATGATAACCTTCTTTCAAAGCGTTTTATAACTCGTTAAGAAACTTCTCCATTTTTCTATCTCCGTTTCATGATGTTTTTCAATGTCTTATTTGAGGCGTTATTTCAGACTGTTATTTCAGAGTCAGTTTGTTTTTTTTACACCTGGAAAAGTATGTTGTCAGTCAATGAAATGAACACAATTTCAACATGTCTGTTTTAAAACATTTCATTGAGGTAACGATCGAGCAGGAAAATATGTGTATAAAATTAGGGGATGATAAGGGGATGGTATATTGGATACTGATTTCAGTAAGAAGTTCATGTAATTGTTTAAAACCGGATTACAAGTTAAAATTGTGTTTTAAAATATATATTCTCTGTAAATGATCTTTGAGAGATTTCTCAGAAATCTCTGACAGATCTTAAAATGACTCAAGCATAAAAGTGCACGAAATCAAAAAATGAAGATGTTCAGTTCATATTTCAAGGTCTGGTAATTTATGAGCAATTGCTGCTCGTAATATACACGACATATTTTGACTTGCATCACAATCAAGATCAGAATTGTTCTCAGTAATTAAAATGTCTAGTCTGCCATGTTTCACTATTTTTTCAAAAAAATGTTCTTCATATATCTGATAATGTGATAATTCCCCACGTACAATATGTAATAATATAGCACCCCAAAGATTACATGTAATAATACGATAATACGCTACATATAACATGTAATATGATAATGCTCCACATATAAGATGATCATATGATAATCATATGATAATGTCATCGCCGTAATCTGATCTTACAATTAATCAGATAAAACCGAGTTTACAATATAATTAAAATCAAATATATAACTGCTTCAAATAAAATCGAATCATATACAAAACTAAAGTTGTATAAGGAACAAAGTTTAAATAATAATTAAACAAAGGAGAAATTAATGATTAATGAAGCACCATACTAGCGGCACCGTCTGTCGTCGGTTAAGATTTAATCCGTTAATCTATCCCCGTAATAAGGAATCCATAATGAGTCGAAGCAGACATCTATATCGCCGTTCGTTGAAGGGTATCCCGAAGGAGAGACGCCGGTTACACGTTGAAGGGGAGAAAGAGGGACTACGTTTTGGTGGGGATACGGAAGGGGTGTAGAATGCCGGGTGATAGAATTGGTGGGGGGAGGAGGGTATGGTAGGGGGTTAATTAAGCCGTCCTAATATAACTTCTCCTCGGCCCCCGGAGTTATCGAGTATTATTCCGCAAATGTGTCGACCTCAAAGACAATGCCATTCCGGGAAAATTTATTTGTGTCGCTGTACACTGCCATCTCTACCGCCTCGAAACAAACCCGACGAAACTTCTGCCAGGCTCGAGCAACTTAATTAAACCGACCGTGGCCTCGGTCCTGTACGAAGTGTCGAGCTCTCCTGGTCCGTTGCTCCCTTTTTATTTTCTTTTTCGCTCCCTCCGTTCTTTCCTTTTTCGCTTGCTCACGCGATTCGTCCCTTTCGCGACCTACCATCCTTCGCTTCCTGCTTTATTAACCCCCGTTCGTCAGGGGTACAGGTGTAGCCCGAAATAGATTTCTGTGACATAACCTAACACTTTCAAATTTCATAGCCACAAATTTCAGTAGAGGAATTTATTGTCTATTGGTTGACATAATATACATAATGAACACAAGGTTGATATAAGTAGTTACCTCTGTTTATTGTATAAATCACGTTCGAAGTGTAGGTTCAAGAAGAGTGCGTAGCCAACAACCGGATCTAGACGTTTTCTGTTTATTCGCGTAACCGCTTCTCGCCATAAGCGTTATGGAAAATTCCACACAATTGCAATTAAACATGGTTAACAGTGCAAACATAATATCAGAACCCGTTCCCTGTCATTACTCGTTCTATACTTGGGGTCTTAGGCATCTGTCACGGTTCATAGTTATGTTAATAGCCGCTACCTGTGTTAACGCCATCTTGATTCGTAATTACAAAGTCATGTTACTTTTCAGTCCGTACATTATAACAATGTGTTACACGATAGTTCTTCCGATAAATCTGTATTCTTTACTCCTTCGTTTGTTATTCGATATCAAATCTGCATTCGTTACATCAAGATTATCTTTACGCACAGAGAAGATTTAGGTAGAAACATATAAATCTGAAAATATATGGAGGGTGTACAGATGATCTAAGTATATAAAAATTTAACAATTTCAGAATATTTCAACATATTTACAAGTTTTAAATTGGTAAATGGTTTTATATCGAAATAAGGCGACAAAGTGGAGAGTCGAATTACGGGAACAGAAGGGGTGAACGAACGTGTTGGCCAGGACCAGAGTATTGTTGCCTCGTCGAGTATCGCAGTTGTTGCGGTAATTATGTGCTGACGTTTTCCTCGGTAACGTCTCTAAGTGTACCGCGGTGAAGATGCTTCCCAGAAGTCATCAGCGCGAACCAACGTTCAGCACATGTTAAGCGATCAGATCCACTTGTCGTAGCTAGTGGGGGAAAGAGCCGGAGGAATGAATTATTATTACCCTGGTAAATCCGGTCAATCTCGCGGAGAGACTCGAAAGCGGCTAGATGACGACGAATGCCGCCAATCGGCGCAATAGAGATGCATGGGAGTGCGTTAATCCGCGCACTCGCTGTTCCGACACTTGACATTTCCTTTAATAATGGCGTCTTCATTCGCTGAATCGCAAGTTCAAGTTAAACGGGAGCTACACCGAGTTGGAGGACGTCGTTGATCTTGTTGGCTGGAATTTTTACGAGGAATCCTTGGCTTTGAACTGCGTTCATCAAAGTGTGATTCTTTCGAGATTAGGATGCCTTCATGAGTCACTTGCCGCTTAGTTTCAGCTTTTTGTTCAAATTAATACTAATTAAAGAGATTCACTGTAAGTCGCGCTGAAAGAAGAAATTTTCGTTTCGCAAACTTCATTTGCTTGAAAGTTTCGACGAGTTCATACGAATTAATTTTATAGTCATTTGTTAGCATTTCTGTCTATCCAGGATTTGAATAGTTCTCTGTAGTTCATCTCACAGCTTCTCCAGGAGATATTCAACAATTGGGGTCACAGCATAAATTTCAGTTCTCCACGTTATTTTTACACATTCCAAATTATTCTAGCGATCTCACGACCTGTGCACGGTGGTATGTATGCGAAGAATTTGGAGGAGGTTCTGGGAAGTTAGATGAAGATAGTAAGCCAATGAGTTGATTCAATTGGGTGAAATGAGTTGTCAATTTACGAATGGAATTAGGATTAATTAATGTACGCTGAAGAGCAATTAGCAGCTGGGTGAACAAGGGACGATGATGAGTTGGATGATACTCGTGTCAGAGATCAAAGTTGGGGAAAGATTTTCATGTCTACAGGGTTATACGGTTCCAATTTTATAACTGTTTCAATCTGTCTCTTAATCCATTTGTCAATTATAAAAATAAATTACATTATAACAGCTAACAATTTGTTTAAAAAAATGTGCTCTGTCTTTCTGCTAGTCTATGTAACTTATTATAATTCATTTATTCGTATACATAAACAAATTTAATAACATTTGACAAATGACATTTATAAACAAACATTTCAACCTCGTGGGAATATGAAATATAAGAATAAATGTTTCGAAGTTGTGAAGAACGCGTGTTGAAATTCATCCAGAACAATGTAAAATCAATTAGGAGGAAAGGCGAGGACATTAATTAATCGATACGTTTTAACACGCCTCCGGTTAAAATGCTGGCGCAAATGAGTGAACTCCCCAAGGAGAAGACGGTTAAATTGCATGCACACGCAGACTCGTTATCGTGGGAGGAGGGAGCGTGGAGGAAACAGCATCGTGGCAAGCGTAATTTTGAGCGTCAATTTCCGATAAGGATCGGCCGCGAAGAGAAAACGGAACATTATTAGCAACAAGCCGTTACGCGTTGCGGCACAATGAAAACTCGCGAGCGAGTTAATTCGTCTTCGTCCCGCAACGATTCGTCGCCTTGAACGCCGGCGGAAAATTGATTCGACATTGATAGTCACGTTTCACAGCCTTGACGATGATAATGGAGAGAAACCTCGGTACCGATTAACCTTTTTCCTCGCGGACTATATTGACCAACAGATACTACCTACTTATGACCGTACTCCTTGCTTTACTGTCGGAGAACATAGCTGGAATAATCGTCTTAGCAGAGAACCGCGAGTACGGCTGGTAGTATCGTTGGAACATCTAGAATTACGCTCATTAACACCGAGGCATCTGCTAATGATCTTACTTGGCTCAGGATTGTGTAACTCAAGGACTGCTCGGAAATCGGTCGCCGTGTATAATAAGCCTTCTTGGAATAATGTTATTCCTTATACGAATTACCGAGTGCTCGGGCTTCCTGTGGCGCGAGCCAAACATCATTACGGAGTCAAATGTTTAATGACCAAAAAGGAATCCATCGTTTGCTTAGAAGGTTTGATCGATGAATTTTTAAATTGCGAGACGGTGACGTTATGATTGATAGATACAAACTAGCTTCAGATTTTACATTCTATATAGGCTGCCCTATTATTATCCACGGATTAATTGCGACCCAAACGTATGATTGAAAGATGTATTTCACACATTAGGACAAGTAGGTGTATAGAGACTTTTGTTTGTCACGGACATTTATATATTATCTGCTCTATCAGATACTCATCTAGACATGTTTTCCTATATCAAAGATCCATTCGAAAGGTCTGTTACATTTCCAGGCATGTACTATACTAGAAATAAAGAGACGAATAAATATAACCACCTGAAAAATGCACATATTTATCACCGCTAACACTTAATCAATATATTCTCTAAAATATTCTGAGACTATGATATAACAAATATTTAAGACTTAGAGCTAATTTGCTTTAATCTCCATCTCTTTGATTTTTGGTAAGCAAGAGAATGTTGACTTCGTACGTGAACTTTACCCTTGCCAGACGCTATTTGCACCTCCATCGCAGTTTTCTCGCCCGTCGGTTGAATTTCGACGTTGAAGTCACTTTGTCAACGAGGACTTTGTCGATCTAATAAAGTTCCTTCCCTTGAATCGAGGCTCTAACATTATTCTGCTCTTTGACGTTTTCACCTAAGTCAGCGGCAACTCGCTTAGCAAAGACTCATGCTATTCTGTTGAGACCAAAGGTTAACGTTCACCTATCGCGCCAGTCTTCGTGTGTTTCATTTTTAATTCCTTGCATACACGTCACACGATCCTCGTTCGACGATAAAATGTGGAGAACTACAGTTTCTCGTTACATGGTCTAAGCAGTATTTCCGCAACTGGTATCTTTTATCGAATCTTTCTTTAAACTCGTGATACCGTTACAATAAGTGCAACTTAACTAATTTAAGTATATAATCAATATTTTTAAAATAGAACTATTCGTTCAACGACACACTGTACGCTAATGAGCCATAACCTGTATGTTGATCAGATTTCTTTCATCAAATAGCCATTTTTGGAGATATTTGTAAATCTTCAGCAGCAAATTACATTCTTCAACAGAACGTGACAATGAGGACATAAGAAAATACGATAATCGAAGTTTTCTAGAATTTCGAAAGGCACAGACTCGTTTATCAATTCGAATTATCGATCTCCGGCGAACGCAGCCTAATTTACAGAGGGAGAACGAACAGTGTTGGCTTAGGGTAGGCCAGAATGACATTCTTGGTAATCCCCCGACCCTTGCCTGTCGTTTCCAACCAACGATCGAGGGGGGTACCGCGATGCCTCACGGTACTATCGATCATTCGGCAGGCCTCATAATTAGCAATTAACTATATCCATTAGTCGGTGATATAATTACCATGTGCTCCTACTACCGACGCTTAACCCGCCGTCTGCACGGCACGGCGGACGTTGCGAGGGGCTGATTTTCGCGGCATTAGCAGGTACATCACGATAATTATACGATCGATTATTCTAGGAGACCAACAGGGGTTGAAAATTGCTCCCTTCTTCCCCTTCCCAGTGTCTAGTAAACTTGGTTGGCTTCGACTCGAATCGATCCATCCTATTTCCAGTAATTCAAGGTCCCCCCATTCGACACAAGATGTATGTACACCATACGAATCTTTACACCGTAGTTTTGTCTCTTTATCTCGCCATCGTTCATGGTTTATGTTAATTCGTGTGTGTTGCAGCGCTTGATTGTCTGCAATATGACCTAATTGCCAATTAAATTTTCATTACCTGTATTGAATATCGCTATTGTAAGTAATAGTGTCAGATGCTTGAGGCACAGAGATGCATGCATATATCTATAGACAATATGTAAGGATAGTATAGATAGACAGCATTTTTATTACTTGATTAATTCTAGGATTCAAAGAAATTCGTAATAGAATATATTACTATTTTGTTTGAAGTCTGACTACAGAACACATGTAGAAGAACCATACAAACCACTATTCGATTAGGCTTAGGTTTCTGATCGAATTAAAAAAAATGTTACTATCTTCTGTACATTATACGAAGTATATAAAATTTTGAAGGATATTGAACTTCATAACATCAAGGTCACCGAAATGTGCAAGGTGGACCCTATTCTATATAACACGAAACGTCTTCTTTTTTCACGGGTGTTCGTGGCGAATTGCCAGTCACGATTGTCTCGCAGAGTTTCGTAGCCCGTCTGTCTGCCTCGCTGGACGGTCTTAATTGTATTTAATGATTCGCCAGATTACCAGGCCGGCAATCTCAGCATCTATAGACTAGTGAAGACATCCGCGAAACGACGACAGTAAGCCCCCGTTGAATCGATTGATCGTTCACGACGACACGGTTGTTAGTATCGCGTCCCCATCGGCTTTCGTGTGTTTTCTTTCGCGACGAAAATGAAATTTAATCACCGAAGGAGTTAGATACAGCGACGACGACGCGTGTGTCGGCGAATTAGCCGCACGAGACACGAGAATTCACACGTACAATCGGGTTGTGTGTACACATATACGGGAGAGGTTGCATGGCCGTCGGGCCGAAAGCTGAAAGTTTCAGCTTCGGTAATTATTATCGTGGGATTGGTATAACCGTTGATTATGGCTATTATAAACTGTCGGGCAAATATAAGAAGGTTGGTAGGTAGGGCGCGAGCAGTGTGTGTTAGGTAGTTGGAATTAGCCGGCTAGGATCGGCCTAGAACTATCTTGGATACCGCTGATTGCGGAATTAGAATTTATATGGATCCGTGCACGCGAGCCAACCAGTGGCTCTCAATTTCGACGCTGGAAATGAGCCTCGTGATACGAACGATCTGTTTTCGGGGCCGCGGTTGGTTTACGATTAATTCTAAAAGCTCTCGATATACCGCTTAATTCGGCCAACGATATCAGCGATTAACGTCCGGCAATGATGCGGCGCCTACATCGCCCCGCCTCTGGCGTCCAGCTCTCCAATTCACTCAAAACCACCCCCTTTTGCCACCCAACCTGAACCCCCTGCCCCCCTTGCACGACACCCTATCGTTCCACCCTTTTCCACCCGCTTTGCCCGTCGCACGCAATGAAATTACTACGCGTCCCATGAAAATAATCTAATTGAATAACGCGTCGTTATCATTTTTGCGTATTAACGATGGGGGTAGACCTTGATCGTGATTTCGGCCATGGAATATGCCGGTGCTCGGTGAAACGATAATTGTCGAATATAGCCCGACGACAGGGCGAGAGGGTCGATCGTGGAACGTACCGTGGATTAATGTTTCAAGGAACCACGCTTGGGGAATTCCGTTGCACGGTATCGAAGTTGGATTCAACAGTTTTCTGCTGTTTGACCAATGAATTGGAAGTTTTGGTTTCGTTTCCTATTTTTCCGGGGAATTAGCTCGGGATGTTGCGCGGCTAACGTAGTTTCATGGCCGATTTAAACATTTACGTGGTCAAATGAAATTTAATTCTTGTGTTTGTACGCAATCCACTTTACCGATTTTTCCTTTCAAACCTCTAATTTTCACGTAATCTCGTATCCAAATGTTCCTCGTATTTGCTACCATTTGTTTCTTTATTTCAACCAAGATGTTCCATACGAAATCGATTTATTCGATCAATCGTATTATTATACATCTCATTTTCATTACATTTTAACATAGATTAGACTTGATTAGTCAACATAATTCAGTTGCAAGATCATTGGCAACTCTTTGCACGTATGTACGTAGACAGGATCCATCTATATTGTCCATACGATACCATAGTGATTCGAATTGCGATATCAAGGGATTCAATTCCAGAAATGATCCCCTATGTTCCAGTAACTGATCAGACGGCAAAGCCGCTTGAATACCGAAGCCTTATTCTTATTACTGTATACAATCCATTTTACCGATGGTACACTTTCGTTACTATCTCTTTTATACCCCAATCTTCCAACAGTCTTCTTCATAAATTACATTCATTTATTACACCTTACTATGTCTTCAAAGTGGCATCATTCCGTAGAGCTAAGTGTGTTAATTCGCATCGTTAACTTTGAAGAGAAAGATATGAAGACATGTTGAAGATAGAGACATAGATATTAAATTTAAAAACCACGTGGAAGAGTGTAGATGCGAAAGATGATGACCCCAAGAATTTCGGTTGAATTTCTAAACAGTGATCTTTGAAAGATAATTTCGAAATCATAGACAACTCGTTGCTGAAGATACATAGAGAATTTCCGTGCAGGTGTCAGAGTGATCCCAAGGACGATATTAAGAGACCCAATCCCAGAAACGATCCCCGTACATCCCGGTAGCTGATTAGACACCAAAGCCGCTTGAATAATATTTGTCGACGACTTTCTTCGCGGCCGCGAAATCCGTGCCCACGTTCGATTCTGCTATGCATATGTAAGAGCCGTGCCCGGCACTCGAATTGATGAAATTCCCAACATTAATTGTATCACAATGGTAATTGAATCTGCGGAGCGCCGTCTATTTGAACAATAGTTGGTTATATTATGTAGATTTGCCGTCGTAGCCTCGTACCCCACCATCCAGCTTGCCAGCCCCCTTTCTCTCCTCGTGTTCAACCCGTTCCTCTCCTTGTCCTCCTACCCCCAACACCACCATCTACCCCCGCCTGTCTTCCCGGTTACCTTCGCTATTCCGAAACCCCTTCCACCACGACGACGACGACGACGACGACGGTTGCCGCAGCACCGCCTGGCTGTTTAAACACAGACGATATCAGAACTACCAGAACTAACGTACGGAGTTAGCACGGGTTAGGCGCCTCAACTACGCTCGCCATTATCATAATTGCACGTGGAGTTCCTTCGACGAAGCACGGCTGACCTGTCGCAATGGGAATAGACGATGATCTCTTCGGTGACCCGGAATCACTGCGCGCCAGTTTCAGCGAAATCTTTTCCTCTTCCTTCTCGTGTTTCTTCGGAAGCTGAACATTTGTCATCCTTTTTATCTTTTGTCTCTGATCAGTAAGAATCAGACAATTTCTATGCGAGGATCAGTGACCATAAATTCTGTAGCATCGAATGACTAAACATATAGAGATCTAAGCATACACAGACATATTCATATATGTGTACAGGGACATAGGAATTTCAAGGTGTAGGAGTCTAGCGATGTTACAGCAATTTCGCGCTTGGGATCCGACATTGTAGACATTTTGCTTTTGAAGAAATCTTGTAAGTTAGAAATATAAAGGAATAGAGATCTAGAGACATAAGAATCAGATATTGTATCTAGAAATACTGTGATGTGGAATATATGATTACCAGCTAGATCTGCAAGTGAGAACCACTGCACTAGATAGGCATTCCTTTATCACGGCGAATAAAGTAGCAAAGTCTTCCATAATAGCGGTTCCCCCATCGCTCGTAAAAGTGATATGCCTCTATTACCACCCATAGATCGTTACATTTTATAATTATGCTGATTAAAATCGTAACGCAAGAACTTAGCTAACTATAATCTCTCCTTGGCTGGTTATTTTCATTCTATCTGTGTAAGCTGTCCCTCAGTGTAGCTCTTCATGAATTGGTTTCCTCGCGCAAGGGTTGGAAAAGAGATCCCGAAGAGATACGAATCGTTGGTCACAACGTAGGGGAAGTTTAAGCGAGAACTAGTGCAAATAATATGCACGCATCACGCTCACAGGTTGACACATTCGCTAATCGGCCACGTTGGGACTATCAGGAACGGTTCGACCGTGGGCTACGATATGCTCGGCCTGACGGCCGAGGGACGAACCTGTGACGATATTAGGGACGTGTTAGGTTTGCCGAGGGATCCCTCCGGGGACAACAAAAGGACCACACGCACCGGGACGTACCAATGGACAACGGTATATTGCGCTGAAATTGCCCTCGGCCGACGCGACGGCTCGCCTCAATCTTTCCTCCCTCTTTTCAATTCTTTCGCGGAGGTAACCGATGGTGTGGCTGCTTTCCGTTTTAAATTGAAAATTTTTACTTCTTTTATGGATTCTCTTAACGTGCAATTCGAATCGGATTCAGACGTTTATCGACGTATCTGATCTGTTCGGAAATTTATATACACCTAACCCATGGCACTCGACTGTCTAACGAGACATATGCCAAAACTCGCTGACTACAAAGGATTAAATTTTTAACCTACATAATTTGTAAATTTATAATTTTGTGTCACTGCAAATTTAAGTTCGATGTTTTTACATTTCTATATTTACAAAATTGTCAGACTTCGACGTATCAGGTTTATTTTATTATCGAAGTAAAGATCTATTTGCGTATTGAAATGGAAGAATTTGAGGAATAAAGAGATTTTATTGAGAATTGTGATGCGTGATGCAGCAGATGATTATTGTTACAGTGATAGTAAACGCGATAATATATTATTTTAAGAAACGATTAAATGACGAGAGCATCGTCTACAAGCAGTATTAGGTTCGGTATACGTAACACGGTAACCATTGGATCTGAATTTCGAGAATTCCGGTAGCTTTTAACGCCCATCCTGGCATCGTCGAAACTCGTGTTAGGCCAGGGCCAGTCGACGTACGATCGCCCGATGTGCACGGACTTTGCTCGCTGGCGATGGTGTTCTCCCACTGCTGAGTTGGTAGCCCTGGCTGGCTGTGCCTGCCTGCCACCACCTCATTTGAATTTCTAATTAGGAAACCTCCATGCAATTATTGGATTAATGTAAATTACGAGAGCTGGCTCGGTCTCCGCCACCGCTACCGCTACCGCCGCACAAGGGTGGAGTTGTCTCTCTTCCTCCCTCTCTCTTTGTCTGTCTCTCTGCCCCCTTTATCTGCTCCTCTCATTTCAACTAGCCACAACTTTCTCCCTCCGCCATTGTCTCTTTCTCTCTTCAGCTTTCTCTGACAGTTTCTCCGTCTTTGTTCACCCTGTTCAACCCCTTATCGTTCCTCCGCGTTCTCTGTCTTTCGCTCCGACTACCACCCTCCGTCCCGTTCTTTCGGCAAGCCTCTCCTCTCTCGACGGGGGTTGGGGATAATTAAAATCCGTTGATTAATATGTAAATTTAATAAGATTACTGTTCTAGGAATGCCCGGTGCAGACAAGCGGCTGTACCGCGACTCCTTGTATCGGGGATGGGTCTGTTGTAGCGTTTGACTGTCATTCGAGAGCGAACAGCGAGGGTGGTTTTCTTGTCGGGCTTCTTTCGTGCTCGCGGTACACTCTTGCTTCGCGTAAACAGGAAATGATGCTCTGTTTTATTCTATCCTTTAATCCTCTACCTCGTTACTCGCTGGAATCGTTGAACAGCTGATCAGTTATTTCGGTGCTTCTTCTTGCTGCCAGAAGAAAGACAATAATTTATCAAGCTGATATCGCAACAGGATTTGTACTTCTTTCACAAAATTAACCTCAATCGAACAATTCCTTTTAACAGTTTTAGAAATACCTCGTTGAGAAATCGTTAAAGGGGTCATTTACAAATTTCAGTAGTTCAAATATTTATTAACAAAATATTAATTTACATCTCGTTTCTTCTTTGATGTTCAGTAGTCAACTGTTTTAAACAAATATAGCCACGAGTATGCCTGTAGTAAGAATAACTATGGATTATCCGGCATGTCAGCAGCGAATCCGGAAATTTGCACAGATGCATCCGCAGCATTGGTAGGCAACAACTCCTGCGGCGTAAAAAAAAGGCACAGAAAACGTTAGCGGCAGCGAAGGGTGGTCCGAAAGGACTCACCGACGACAGGCAATTTTTGTCCCTGCGTAAGCTAAAAATACAATTTGAAAAATCCAACAATACCGGCCAATTCGCAGGAAAATGCGCCAGTCACCCGAACGCCGTCGGTATTGTTCGCCGGCTGGACACAATGCAGCCGATTGGCGGTCCCGGATTTTTACAACATTCGCGACTTTTTTCCGCGCGTACCCCAACCCACCGACACCTGCCACCCCTACTGTTGGCCAGCCAGCCGAACCACCTTTTTTGTTTCCTTTTCCACTCCTTTTTTCGACGACGACGGTTTGCTGCACGCGCGGCTCGCGCGCCAAAACCGAGCGTAATCGCCGCGTTACGCGGCGAAACGCGATTTGCATAGCCAGAGCTGAAAAGTGGCGGCTGCTACGCTGATTTCCTCCCTTTTTTCCTCTCTCTCTTTCTCGCTTACACAGGCAACCTAACCGTCGAGCCGTGTCGGCCAGGATAATCCGCAAAAACCAGCGGATTCCTCGAAACTGTGCCTCCTAAAGCAGCCGGTCGCGAGAACGCGCGTGTACACGCGGAGATGCGTGCAGGTGGTGCGACACGCGGTTTTTTGCCGCGTTCCAGCGCCGCTCTGCGTTTATTAACCCCCTACGCGGGGGTGGAACGCGAGGCTGCGGCGAGTCAAGCAGTCGAGCGAATTTTTAATTACGCGGACACATCGAGCGGCATCGTCCACCGAATATCGCTTCTGATTAGCGAAACCGTGCAAGTTGTATCGCGAGACAAGTTCAATTAATGCGTTAATTGATGCGACGGCCACCGATGAGGAACGCAACACGAGCGCAATTAAGGAAAGTAAAGAGAAAATCTAATTTCAGCAGTTTCTATCGCGTCACGCTAAATAATGATGTAAAATATAATTATATCTTGTATCAGCGAGATCGTATCGAATCTGAGATATAGATCTTTCGATTTCTTAATGGAAAACAAAATGTCGTAAATTATTTCGTTAAAAATTAAATGCATCGAATCACAAAAATGCCCGGATTGTTTTCCTCTGCATCTTTAATTAAAACGTATAATTGCAAAGGAAATGAACAAAAGGTACGCATGAAAAAGGAACAGCTGAAGCTCGGTTTGTGAGTTAAACACGTAACAATATACAGGTTAAACACGTTAAATAGAGTTTACATAGCACATTATTTAGAAAAAGTCGTTGCTAACGATACAGTCACTGAATGAGATACGCGTTAAAAAAAGTAGCGGAGCAAAGGGAACGCCGAAGCCAAGCAAAGTGTCCGGCGCGATAGTTTTAATAGTATTAATTCTGCACGCGGAATTACTTTGAAAGGTAATGAGGGGGTTGCGAAGTATCGACGTAACAAGGCGAGAAAACCGCGTTTAACCCCGTGTTTCGCCTTATTGTGTTTAAAAAAAATTCGCTTTCTTCCGTGGCCTGGCGGTCGCTTTGCCATTCCGCTTTTATAATTACGAATTCGAGTGTTACGATTCTATTGGAAGGCGTCTCGCAGAAGTCACAAAGAACGTTTCAGAAATTATGTAACCCTCTTCTTTATTATTTCTCGTTTCTCCTTTCACTTGCTCTTTTCTTCTCTTTCTTTCTTTTTTTAATGAAAACGCGGCTACGAATTTAATTACAACGATGTTTATACAAAAGTTTTCTTTCTGCTCGACTATGAGCCACGTTAATTAATTACGGAATATAAACGCGCAAGTTTTGCGGTTACTTGAACGAACTTACGAGGTTTTACCAGAGAAATTAATAAGACACGATTGGATGAATTTTTGAACCGAGAAAGAAGCGTGAAAAATTGCTCCGATGTGGTAGTGAAAGTTCAGTGGAACGATATCGCGCGTTTTCATTAATTTCTGTAGATGAGTAAGTTGAATTTCGAGTTCCAAATTTAATACCTTCTTAGCAGGTTATTTCATTCGGTGTATCAGCAACGTATAATTATTGGGACACTCTTTTGCATACATATTTATCAATTTGTCGAACACAAAAATAATCTTATCTTTGAAAAGAGAAAGGATGTCTGGGTTGAAAATGAAACTACTCGTTTTGTCAAAAACAAGCTCTTATTTCTTTGAAGCCAGAAAAAGAATATCAGGAAATGCAACTGCTCATTTTGTCAGATACAAGCATAAAACAAAACTGCTATTAAGAAAAAATTGAATGGCAGGATTCCGAAACTGCTGATTTCAGAAAGTGGTTCTCAAGAATATCTTCCGTTACATTTGAGCACAAAGTAGCTACACGGGAGTGGTATTTCATAACGTCCCTTGCAATCACGCAATTACTACTTGCAGCGATAACGCATTTCAAAATAACAGCTTTTCACGCCAGCCCTTCGACGAGCTCACAGCGTTGCTATTGTTAAGCAATATCCCTAATGCGGTGTCAATTCATAAACAGCCACACGCCCGTATCCAACGCGACGTTCCTGTAAATGACGACTATCGAGGACCGTGTATAACTGGACGTTACACGACCGGCGCATAAACGTTGCTTCCACCGTTCCATGGACAGTAATTACACGTTATGCGTCCGCCACCTATCCACCCTCCCGTGGAAGAATAAAAAAATGTTCATGGCGTGAAACGTTCATTCTTGCCTGGCGTATCGGAATTTTTGCGATGACTTAACTTCACCAGAATTGATCGAAGCGGTGCTTGAAATTACAACGTGTAGGTGAGATTGAAGCGTGGGACGTTGAAAAATAAAATTCGAAATGGTTATAACTTCGACGTAATTGATGGTTAATACGCTGGAAAAATTGAGAAATATTTGTATTTCTAGATACATTATTTATTGATGTTAATCTTTACTGAGTTGCAACCGTGCAGGGTTATAAATATCATTTTCAATAATAGGAAGGTTTGTATGAAAATATTAGTACATATCGATGGAAGTTATATTTGGAACTATTGTAATTATTCTCAATTACTCATAATACATGTACGAAGGATAGATGTATTTTGTCAGTATTTTGATAGGCAAGAAGTTACCTTCAGAAATTTAATCCTGATACGTATAGCAATATCTGCACCCACATCTCCACTCTTCTGAAATTACATTTCTCTAAATTTGATTATAACTGACATATAAAAATTGAATTGTATGACTAAAATCGAACCATATACGTTGATCAAAGGAACCTTTAGGTAACCGATCAAAATTTTCTACTTTCTCACATTCTAATTGTCCCCGCGCATTTTATTATTCGGTGAAAAAAATTAGACAGCATTCGCACACAGGAAATTTGTTTATCGGCATCCGAGCGATCGCGTCATTAATACGCGGGTAGTCAGCGATAACCATTCTCAATATCCATAATTATTATCAGCGGCGGAAGCTGTTGGCAGCCCCAGCGCGCCACGTGACTCATTCCTGTCGAAATAAAATGACAACGTTCATTTGCAAATGCGCGAAAGTGCATTATTTTTATTGGGTTTGTTAGTAGCCGGAATCGCGGATGTATCGGTTGCCGTTTTCCCCGTTGGTACGAGTGCTCACGAGAAAGGGGATGACGGTGTGCGTGCGAGCGCACGCGTCAGCTTCGTTCTACAAGCCGGCTAAAGGGAGCGTGACAGATTCGTTGGGGGAATACGGCTGCCGATGGACTCTTCCCCCCCCTCCTTTTTTTCTGTTTTTTACTATTTCGCAGTGGAGAAAAACTGCGCCGATGTTTGGCAACGATCCTGACCGAGCGAATCGACGTGTCGCAGGAATTTATCTTAATTTATGGAACAGGGATCTTTTTGTTCGACGATTAATTATTCCCGGCCAGTTGAAGCGATTTCGCTGTAACTGAATTTAAATAGCCCCCCTACACCCACCTCGACTTTCTGGCTGGTGAGTTTCTTCGGGCGAGTGACGCGAAATTGATTGGATCGAGCCCAAACGACGCTGCGAAAGACATGTGCGTGGCAACTTGAACGGACCGTTTCATGGTTGATACACTTGCCAGGCAAATAATTATGTAAGCATTCTTCACGAGCCACGTTCAGAATTTTGATAACCAAGGTGCAGACGTGCGCTATCGATCAATTTCGAAAATATTTCAAAGTATTTTCGTCTTTTTCAATTTTTGCTACTCGAACGTTACTTTAACAATTTCGTATAATGTGCTTGAGGAGCGAACTTAAGAATAGAACGATTGTGACGTATTCTATCTGAAAATATATAACGAGTTATTGTCGATACAAGTAGGTGTTTATGTTCTCGATTAAGTATGACGAATAGCTGTTTCAGAACAGCTGAGGCTACATTTCACTTTATTGAACAGTAGAGACCCCTATAGGAAGAGTTGCATTTTGCTTCTCTCTAAACGAGAAAACTTAAATTATAATGATTTTGTATTATTTAAGTAAAAATCATTTAAAGTAATACAATCTGACAATCTGACGCTCATGGTTAATATCAGAGTAAAGAGTGATACGGTTTAATATAAACGAAAGGCAAAGCTTGTGAAAATAAAACCTACGGTAAAAGTATTGAAAAGACCCTATTGCGGCGGTACAATATCATAACGGCCGAAAAAATGCAAAAGGGGTAGCGAAAATAAGCGGTGGAGGTCGCAACGACGCGTGCATCTAATTAACGTCGATCGCGGCACGGGGTAAAAATCCCTATGGAAAAAGAACGTCGACGTTTCGCCTTAATATCGTTGGAAACGATCGTTTCGTGGTACAATGACGTTTGAGACTGTAACCAGTTCATAATGGCGGCAGCGGGTCGCCGCTGGCCGCGATAATAACATTAAGCTTTATTTAGGTGAAATTCAACTTTAAAACGTGACTCGCGATAATTATGCGAGAACGAAACAATGCCCGTTGCCCTGGCCTCGCATGATATACGTCTGCGGGTTTTTGCAAGACAAAGGCGTTTTATATCGCGCCCAACTTGCCCGCCGGTTTTGTACCTTCGCTCCTCGCCACGCGCAAGCGTCACCGGAAGTTTATGCACTTCACGCGGTCGCGCGCCTACGTTTGAGAATTGCCTTACAACGCGGCCTCGGCTACCTGCACACATCGTTGCGCCATTTTTCTTCTTTCCATTTTCCTTCTTTTTTTTTTTTTTTAAATCCCGCCGTCCTGCTCTCGTTTCTGGACCGGGATATTTTATTTACGCGCTGCAATTGTGCGTCTGACGCGCGCAGTTCTTTCTTCCTTTTCTGTCTTTGTTCGGGGTCTACGGACAAAATGGAGGCACTCCGTCAAAGGTGTAAAGAGGCTTTGTTTTGGGACCGAGTTAACTCTTTCCACTCGGAGACTGCTTATTGGAAAGTGGCAACTTAAAGCTTGTTGCATAAATTTGTTTCCAATCTCTTTTATTTTTGCTGTTTTCTTAGAATTTGAAAAATCTGTGTAGGCTGCTGTAGGAATTTGGATGTTCAATTATTTTGGTGATCAGTGGGGTCCACTGTATGAGATTTGAAGTATTTCGAACACCTTGCTTTGTCAGTAATTATTGCGATGGTAGGAAAGTAAGCGATAGCGATGCAAATAGCCTTTTGCGCAAAGGCTATTATACCGCGTAATCAGTTTCGAATACATCAATCATTTCGTACAGACATGATTAAATAGTAAGGAAAAAAAGTGGAAAATAAAAGAAAGGCATAAATTATTGACAGAATTCTGTATGACGTTAAATTTGTTAGAACCGTGACTGGTTGCGCGTCAACCGTTGACGTCATCGCTAAATCGAGAAATTAATTACGAAAATTGCAAGAAAAACCGGCTGGCTCGATAACTGATACAACTTCATTAAATTTGCCGATCGATGAGAAGTCGTGGACGCGATGGCGACGGTGAACCGAGGGGAGGGGGGCAAAAAATCAGGCTATTATCCCTCCGAAAACGGCGGTATTGATAAAACCCGCGTCGCGATCACGGCCGACCGAACAAACACAATGATACCAGAGCGAACGAAATTTTTTTTTTTTTCGTTCGTTCCTCGTTTTTTTGTATTCCCTCTCCTGTTGGCGGGTCGTTGCCGCGAAACTCCCTGGATAAAAGTCGGCGTAATAAGCGGCGAACGTTCCGAAAGGGGTCGAAGGGTGGATTAACCGACGGGTGCCGGCCGTTGATGGAACAACGTAATACATACGTGATGTTTAATTAATCAATTAATAAGCGTATTATTGTTTTGTTTAATTAAAAATAATGAATCTCTCTCTTTCCCTGTAGCGTTGGTGGACGGATTTACGATCACGGCAGGCACCAGCATCATCCACCGTACGTATCAATTGCATTTGAAAGCTGACGAAGCCGGGCTACGGCTAAGCCTTCCGTTATCCGTCTGTGCTTTTTGTTGATACGATAGGTATTGTTCTTCTTTTTTGTTTTCATTTTTTTCAATTTATCTTACTTTGATGCCCCTAGAACTTCCCCTTCTTACTGTATTAGGGTTACGTATGAATTTCCAAGAGTAATTACAACCTATATACATAGGCTTTTTGTTTGGGGTTTTGTTAGATTCACTGATGGAGATCCGCAGCAGTATGGCTAGGCTTTTGGGAATTTGGGACGTGGATATTTGGGAGATTGAGAAAGTAGAAGGTTGGGTGACAGGGAAGTGGGAATTCAAGAATTTGGAATCTGTCGAATTAGAAGATTAAGAAAGTGGGAAATGGGAATTTGGGAATTTGGTGGGTTGAAAGTTGGGAAATTAGAAAATTGGGAAATGCAAGTAGAAATTTGGGAGTTTGGAAATTTGAAGATTTGGAAATAGATCCATTCTGTTACACTTAAAACGTAGCGTCGCTAAATTCCATAATTTCCTGTTTTATAAACTGTACAAAATGCATGGAATCTTATTTTCAGTAAATATTCAGTTTTTGATTAAAGTTTTATCCAATTATTGAATCAGACGGATTAGTAATTTTAGAATAGCGAAAGCATGTGTGATTAGTATATCACAATATATTTTAGAATGCTTTTCCTTATTAGCATCCAATTTTAGGTACAATTCGACTGCATCCACTTGGCATAAACTATACTAATTCAAAGAAAAATTTACTAACGGACAGTAATGAAAGAACTTAAAGCTAATATTCTGTACAACTTTACTCGTCTTTGAATTTTATATTCGTATCACGTAAGATCAATGTGAATTTCATACTACAAACTATTCTTAGCCAACCTTATTGTGACCATAAATTATCGATTCAAATGAGATTAGGTTTCACATATTCGTGACTTTGAAACGCAATTTCTTGCATCGATATTTTTACTTTTATCTACTGTGCCACGTACTAATTATAATTTGAAGACTGGTAATTTTATAGTATGCATTACAGAAACTCGTAAACATATTCTCAGTAATCGCTTTTACGATATAAAAGGCAATATAAAATTATGAGGGTCATTCGATGGAATATAAAGCCATAAAGGTGTTAAAGTATTTACTGTTAATCCCTAATAACTCAGCAGTCCGCGCATCTTTAATCATTTATTTAAAGCAGAAGACAGAGGGAAAATAAAGTGGCTCTTCGAAAAGGTTGAAAAAGGACTTAACCAGTGATCGGGCAAATGCGTCCTCTGTAGAACAAGAACGGGCAGTTCGCGAGCAATGTCGAGTGCTCCATTCCTCCATTTTGAAGATTAGAAATTTCCACATTTCTAAGTAATAAAGAATAGTGAACTTAAAATTTCTAAGTAAATTCTTAAACTTTTAAATTGTTAAATTGTCAAACTGCAAATTCACCAGAATTCCATATTTGAAAATTTGAGAGACTAAAATCTTCGTGTACCTCCAGTTCGTAACAGCACATAGACCATTGTCGCTGATCTCTTCGACGGGCACTTGGTCAGTTCGCGGGCGGTCCGAACGGCGTTTCGAGGCAAAGGTATATAAAAATTGGGTCCATTCGATCGTGGAAAATAATTGAAAGGCGATATATAACGTTATGCCAGGTCCATCGGTCTAGTGGGCGCCGGCAATTTCAATATATCAAAAGTGTACAAAGCAAGAACGAAAAAAGGAGAGTTTAACAAGGTCCAGAATTCGTGCGAATCCCAGCCGAAAGCTGCGCGTCGAACGTTTGACGGTTTATATTCGCGGCCAGTCGATTTTAATAAACTCGATGTAAACGGTTCGACCCCTTCCCTTTGTGGAGAAAGTTTCCGGGAGAGCGCGCCGATTTTTAAATATAGCGCCGGTAGGTTTGGTCCACCAATGGGAGCCGGATGGGTTAGGTCTGGGAACCGTACCACCGTCAAAGCTTTTTCGCAAGCGTTCTCCGCTTGCCTCGCTGATCCACGAAAAAGGCTCGCCATCCGTGGAATCTTTTGTTTATAATTTTTTTGATCATTACCCCAACAGGCTACTAATTCCGCCGTCGGGTGCATTCAAAATTTATCGACGGCGCGACAAAACGCACCCTCCAATCTTTTTTATCTTCCTTTGGTTCTGTCTCTGTTCGTCGGCCTGTTCCACCGATTCTTTCGTCCCTGTTGCTCTTCTTCTCTTCCTCTTTCCGTCGCGGTCCCTGCAAGCTCGCTTTTTTTTCCAAGCGTTCCACTCCCTATTGGACGCCGTTCAAAGGGTATTCAGAGTCGAAGGTCCGGAAACAGTTCGGGGCGGAAAAAAAAACAGGTAGGCAGAGTTAGGCACTTGTTTGTCCAACGGATCCATCCCGGCATCGTGATTTTCCAAAAATTCGAATCCCGCCGATGCAATGTGTATTGGTTCCTTTTCTCTTCGCGCTTGGCTAATTAACGTGTGTTTGCCCTGTGAACACTGAAAGCGTTGCGGTGGAATCGTTGTCGTGTTCTCTGCAGCATCGAGTTCAGGTTCGCTGCGCTTTTCGAGAAATTGTTCTGTAACGTGGCTTCGAAACTGGAACGACACTTTTAAATAAATATTCAGATCTTTAGGTTTAATCCCTTCGGGGATGCTGACAGGGATACGTTTACTTTGACGTTACACCTGAGGGCGTGTAGTGCACACTTTAGATTAGTATACGTTCATTCTTTATTACTTCATACTATGTTCCCGAAATTGATTTAAAAATGGAATATAATTACGTGGAGAAGTTAGGTTATTTCTTGTTGTAATTTTGAAAGGTCCACTCCGAAGAGATCCATAATATCATACCACACTCGTGACGCACTTGCAGTTTGAATTTGACACACCTGATTCATATCTTTATTTTCCAATGGTCATTCCTTGCAAGGTGTGCATAAAACCAGAACATTCTCTGTTTTAAAAACGCAGCTGGGAACCTAACCCTGAGGCAGTCACTAAAATAATCATAAGACATAAGGTTAGACATTAAGAAGTGTCAACATTTTGTCATACAGACATCTTATCATATACGTAAATAAAAATCAGTAACTGCTATTACCTTGCAGAAAAAGAGTGCAAAAATTGTTATGAAATCATGCTATGAAATTTAAAAATTATTATAGAGCCATAATTTGACTGTCCTACACGAAATACTGGTAAAATTATGAACAAATCAACCACATTGCAAGAACGATAAACCTGAAATTCAGCAAGTGTCGTACGAAATTGATTGTCGCGTGAACGATTTCTGCCCACCGCGCAATCACCCTTTGATTCTTCCTGTGGCACCGTTTTTCCGTCGTAATTATCAGCGTTTAAAGCGTTCCCATAATCAAAAATGTCTCCGTTGTTGGGGTTTTTGTTCCGGCGCTGCGTTTCGAGTGGTAATCAACTGCGCATTGCTCGTCAAAAGAAAGCAAGCACCGTTAATGAGACGCTTACACGTCCTGCAATCCCGATACCGCGACCGAGGGGCGTATTTAAAAAAAAAAAGGAAAAAAAAAATACACAGGCAGAGAAGTGGCCTCGAGGTGGTGGTAAAGGGTAACAGTTTGCATTCAGAGATCGCGGCATACAAGGGTGCAAGGGGGGTGAGAGCTGAAGCGGGGCTACGGAGAAATAATGTGTTTAGGCGCAGGCATTTTTATCGCGCTGCACCCCCGCCCCACGTCCCTCCGTTCAACCCCACGGCACGAAAGCTTTTGTTGTTTCCAATGCTTTATGTGAATTGCACTGTAAAATCTCATTATATTCGTGTGCAATGCGTCCATTATATCCCGTGCCAGAAACATTTTTCCCTTCTCGATTTTCTCTCGTTCTCCTCTTTCTTCTCTCTTTTTTTTTATTTCGTTTCGTTCGCCCGCTCCTTCTCTGTTCACCTACCCCGCAACTCGTTCGGTCCGAAACATTCCCTAAATTTATTCGTTCGTGCGACGAGCCGCGGTCTAATTCGTTTCGCTGAAGAACGCGGCTGATGCGAAACGATGCACCCTAATTATCTCGTCATTTGGGTCATTGCTGTTTGATTTCTTTGAAATTCCTCTTTTGTGATAAATCTACACTATTCTGATAACACATCTGGACGACGTATTCTGAGAAAATTATAGAGAGACAGTTATGGATTTACAAATTTTCAGATTGTCAAATAATTGTAATACAAGATTTCAAAATTCGGTCGTTTACAAGTTCGAAAATTTCCTAATTTCCAAATCTCCAACTTCTTTGCTCTTTGATTCCCTAATTTTCCAGTTCTCTAGTACCCCTTTCACCTACATTTCTAATTCCTCACAATCCCAATTAGTAAGCTTTCAAGCTCCTAAGTTCTATAATTTCCACATCTTCCAATCCCTAAGTCCCCAAGGTCCCACATTTTCATATTTACAAATTTCTAAATCTCCAAAACTCCTAAATCCCTAAATCTCCAATTTTGCAGTATCTAGAAATCACTTACATACAATACCAAACATTTCCCCATTATTAAACCTATGGTCCAGGCCAAACTGATGTACCTAAAGAACCTAGCCTAAAGAAACGTAAAAACAGCTTTACGCCATCTTCGCGAGCGAATCAAATAAAGCTTTTGAGCAGACTGTTAACACAAATGCATCATCAGGTCATTATTAAGCAAAAAAAGAAAGTCAAGCGAATAAAAGTACGAGACAAACCGTTAAGCTCAGACCGGGCAAAGCGACTGGGAGGTTAATGGCGCGTCGTTGCGTATTCCAACGGTGTTTGTTTCCTCGCAGTTGGCAATAAACTAAGATAAATGAATGTCCGTAGGCTAGGCCACTATTATTCCTTCGCTCGCTGCTTACATTAAGTTGCCCCGCATTAACGGCGATGCGGAATGTATCGCGCCCATTACAACCTCGAATTCCCGATCGAACGTTCCTCTCCACGTACGGAACGGGAAACCGTGGCTTTTCTTCAGGAACTCGAAAATTTAGAATACCGATGTTAGACGTTTGACCAGTAATTCTTGAAACGGTCAGAAACAAATAATTCTTGCTATCATTTCACCATTGTATCACCACTTTTTAATATTATCTTCTACTAACAAAGGGATAGACTTACTTCATGTAAGATTTCCTATAAAATCGTCAATTGTTACGAGTGAAATCTCTGTTTTTAATATTCCATTTCTGTCTAATAATGTAATTACAACTTCTGTGTAGAACTAGGGTATCCACATTGAGGTAAAAAGCAACCATATCAAGAACGATAGAACCTTGTTTTTGTGCTTATTTATCAGCACCAAAGTTTCATTCCTTGCTACTTACAACCGAGATCGCCGCAAGTTATCTAAACAGTTGCGCAAGTAGTCCGGCATTATTCGCGATTTGCATGCCTCAAGTAACTACCGAAGTCCGTGCAAAGCAACAAAGGAAGCGGACGTTGCAAACGATTTCTTTATTGGCCAAGAAATATTCGAAGACCGCGCGAAGGGTTCCGAAATTAGTGGCTCGTTACGAATAGAAATCAGCGGTATTGCATCGTCGCGTCGTTAACGGGGTAGAGACTGTACGGATAACCACCGGGAAACGTTACGATTCGTTCTTAAGTAGCGAAACAGGGGTTGACAGAGAGAGGGGTAAGAAAGAGGAGAGGAGCCGGTGCTCGAGGGCACGATGGCAGCTACGCCGACAGTAACGTCGTCGCAAAATCCACTGCGAGTACGCCTCAAATTCCGGCAGAGGAGGCTCAGCTCGTAAAGCACAGGAAGATGCATGCCGGGATATTAAGGCCATTATCGCCGTTGCATATTCATGCCGTATTATAATGAAAATACAGTTTATTACCGAAGATTAACAGCTTCTTACGACGACGCGCGCCCGCTCGCGTTTGGCGAGTACGCTTCGCGTCGTTTCACCAACCCCTTGTCGTCATAGAGTCGTTCCTATGTTGACGAAACCGTCGAGTTTGAAACATTCTTGCCGTGCTTGAATTTTAACGGCGCACTCCTTTAACGCTCCCCACTTTTCTTCTTTCGACATTGTTATGCTGATTTGCTTCATGCATAAGTTACGCGTAATCAGTCGCTATAGTCGGTCTCGGAAATTGTTATTTTAATTATTACTCTACTATCCGACTCTTGTTTGAAATCTGACAATTTTTTATCTTCTTCGTGGATATCTAGGACTAGTCAGTGACGCACTTGAGGTTTGATGCTCCTAATAGGACCATATAAATGTGTCATGTATTTATTATGTAGTTGATATATCTTTTCGTTTAGATCTTATCTAAATTTACACTTTGAACATATACCTTTTCGAGAAGTTGATTTGTAACAATGCTATATCAGTGAGAGCGGACTATACAGGGTGTCTCGCGAGTATTGTTACCCCCCCGGAAGGGGGTTGGAGTTTGTTCATCTAGGACACTTGTTCAAACGTCAATTTATTATGATAGGGACGTTTGCAAGCATAATAACGTTACTTTGACCAGTCAATTTTGTCAGTAAAATTCGTAGAAGGCTAGCTCCACCCTCGTAACGAAACGAGTCGGTACAGTTTCCGTTTACGTAGTCGTAAATAAGTAAATAATTCATTCTCTGACTCGCTTGGCAAGTGGCACGAGTACCCAGCGTATCTCGGGCTGACGACGAAGGCGGTCGGAGGGACGAAAGGGAGAAAGACCGGCAGCGCCGTGAAGACGAGGAGGACAGATTCGAAGTAGGGGGTTGAAATCTGCATAATATCGGTAATGCTCAAAATGCGAGTCGCGTAGCTACCTGCCTTGCTTACCCCGCGCGCCGTTCCGCAGTCGCGTCAACTAAAACTTAATTATAATTAATTAATGCGACTGCTAACTGTGGCGGCCGGACAAGTATTGACCCGGCACGACGTAGCTTGCTCGACCGTTTCTGATTCTATTCGGCGACCTCTCGTGTCGGGTCTCGATCTTCTCCTGTTCCTTTGGCCCTGTCTAGCGATTCACGCCGCCACGGTGTCGTCAACTTCCTGACGCGGCAGATTTCACCTCTTAATTCCTCATTCGGACGCCATCCCGTCGTTCGACCGTCACCCCTCGTCCCCGGTCTCGGGGGCTGAACAAGAACTGGGACATAACATTTCCGTGGCGAAGGCGGCACTAAGTCTATGGCAGCGTGCAGCGCGTAATTAGAAACCTTTGTGCAAAATGAATACTGTTAATTAACGTACCTAAAAAGACATTATACCCGCGGCGTGGTAAACTAAATATGGCCTCCGGCGAGCGTATTACACCGTTCACGGTGTAAATAAGCGATTTGCCGCCGCCTCCGTTGCCGCCCGCGCTATACGCTTTCTTGCTGCCGTTAAATCATAATGAATTGTATTCGCGAGAACACTTTCTCGAACCCCTCGCTCTTCCTTGGCTTCGAGTTTCGTCGCACCCTCAACTTTCTGCCTGACGAACGCAAAATAAATGATCGGCGAAAGCTTCGCGATAATTTACCGAGCAACTTGTGACTGCTTGTGCTTCTGATGTTGCGGATGTAAGAAACGTTCTGTCCATCTCCCATTAATACTTAATAACCAGGAAATAATTTTTACCTACTGAAATTCTCGATCTATTCCCTCACATTTCTTCAAAATTACAATTATGAAATTGATAAGTCCACTGAAAATATTATTACATGTGTCTGTGGTATTCCAGTACTTTGATTCAAGAGTCACTGATATGTCACAGAATTTTGTTTAATATATTTTTAAATTCGTAACAAAATAAATGATGTTATATTGCGCACAGAGCATGAAAAGACTGATGAACGTATTCATCAGAATTTGAACCGATTGTGACATTTTTAAAATAAAAGAATAATATCGAGTCTTAAACGACGTTTACCAGGAATCAGTAAGCTCCCAGTTTAATATAAGGTCTGAAAGATTACACCGAAAGACGACGAACGCAAATGGTCGATATTAATTGCACCTTGACTCATTAATTCGTTCGCATTATCCCAGCTTCACGAGCAAGAGAGCGTCCGAGATCGTGGCTCCGCTCGCTTTTGCGCGTCTCGAGTCGAGTTCGGTGGGCAATTACAATATGAAAGGCACATAAATCAGCGGGTTTAATTAACGCGTTGTTATTATGATTATGACACTGCCGCGGAATTATAATATCCTCAAATGTTCCCCGACTGCGGGGTATCTGGGCTGAGCCGTTTTTCAGCCTGGCAAAGGCGAGAGCCCCTTTCGAATTCCTTCAAAATTTCTCTGGAAGATGCACAATTCATTTTCAATTAAACTTCGTATTATCTTAGTGTGCGTTATTACTACTTTATTGTAAGAAGCGTGGGAGGAATTATGCGATGCGTGCTCCTTAATTCCCTACGGGGCTGTTGGAAATGGAGATTTATTGTGGAGTTAGGAAAAGTTTTGGAAACAATCTAGGAGGTTGAGGAAAATTTAGAATTTGGAATTTGGTGTTATGAGAATTTAGGGATTTGGAAATTTGGGAATTTGGAGCACTAGAAATTTGACGAATGGCAATTTGGGAAATTATTGGGGGAAATGGAAATTTGGAGGTTTCGCAATTTGGACCACTAGAAATTTGGAGATCTGGTAATTTCGGAATTTAGGAATCCCAAACTTCGAGAATCTGAACATTCCAGAATTTCGGATTTGGGGATTTGGGAATCAAGGAATTCGGGAGGCAAGGAATTTGAGGGTTAGGAAATTTAGAGATTTGAAAGATTAGAAGATCGACAATTGGGGAATATGGGGATCAGAATATTTAACATTTGAAATTTAGAGAATTAAAAGTGTACCGAGTGTAGACAATTGGAATCCGATTCTCTGAAATTCCTGAGCAAATCTAGGTCACGCAACTTCCTTCCAACTCGATTCTCCCTGCCGTGCAAAAGTTCCACTTGCAATAATATCACGTTTAAAAGGAACAAAAAGTCCGTGCAAAACAGGGAAAAGAATAATAGAATGAAAGCAGAGGATGTCGAAAGAGGTAGCAAGAACCCTCGGCAGTAACGGAAGAGCTGGTACGAACGGGGCGCTACAGTTCCTCTGTCCCTCAGCTGCGAAAGCACGATTTCTCTATTACCGTCGGTTAATAGGGTTTTTAAAAGTCAAGTGCAGCTTGCAACCCTGAGTCGTCGAGGAGGGTGTGGGAGCGGAAGCGGGACGGGCGTAGGTGGAGTAAGCGGATGATGAAGGAATCGACGGGAACATAGGGAACGGTGATATTCAAAGGTCGCCAATAAGGTCGGCAAACGTTCGGTGCTGGGACGTTTGCGAGTTTTCCCGCGCGAATGGCTGTCGGTAGTTTCTGAAAACATCGCTCTCACTCGATACTCATAATCAAGTAATCACAGATGATGCGGGAACATCGAGTGGTACACGTTTCAGCTATCAGCTATTAAACCCCGTCGATACACGGAGGGTCGCCTTTTAGTCAGGGGTTCTCAACGCGGTGTTAAACGGACGTTCGACGTCGCGACGGAAGCAACGTCAGCTCTGAGGAGCGACGAAGAATCAATCGACGGACAGGCACGCGCGCAAGATGGCCCCACAAAGCGACTGACTGAGCGACCCTGCGATATTTTTTAATTAATCGAATTATTGAACTGTATCGCAATTGAATTGAATTAAGTGTCGGTGCTGCGCCGCGGAACCTACAAGCGCGCAATTTTCTGTCATTATTGCAACACCCCCAGTCTCCCTCTGCCACTGCAGTCTGCTGCTCCGTTCGTTTCTCCTCGTCTCCGTCGCGTGTTCCCTTTCCTTTTTGCCGTTTCGCCTTCTTCCTTCATCTAACGGACCCTTCCACTATCTTCTCGTGTCACAACCCTTCGAGATACCGCGTCTATACGCACCCCATACCCACGCACGCACTTACGCATCAACCGATACCGCGTCACGCGCGTTTATTTCGACGCTGCACCACGTGGACCTCGCTAATTACCTACACAGATGGGGTACGCAAGTTTACCTCACGAAGGGTTGATTCGCGCGAAAAGTAAACGTTCCTTTTTTTCTTTTCACGTTATTATGTATAAAGTTTAATAAGGGAAATTATTTCTGTCGATTGAAACTTGAACCACTAGTTTGCAAATCTTTATGTCTGAGATTTTATGAATCCACTTGTAATGAAAGCAGGTGTGAAACTGTCCATATGTATATTTGCATATTTGTCTCTCTGTACGTGTGTCTATCTGTCTGTATGTATGTACAATTGAATAGTTGTATGTACATCTGTATGTATGCACATATGCACATATGTGTCTGATGTCTGTATGTTTACATGTACGTATATTTGTACATATGAGTGCCTATAAATCTACAATGTTTGTACTTCTGAATGTATGTATGTCTTTATACATGTATGTACGTTTACATGCTGCATGTGTGTATGCACATATGTTTGTATGACTGAATATCCATATGTGTGTATACATATGAAGGTATAAGATACGTAAGGTGCTTTCTCCAAGCAAAACAAGATACGGTAAAGAGATGAACACAATCTTGCAAAGATTAAAATGAACGGTAATAAAGTACATTTTTGACAGATCATGCTCGTGGAACAGTTTCTTATTCCGAAACTTGAAAAGTTTTGTGAGAGTGTAATAAGGAAGTTACAAGAAAGATGGCTGGAGGTTATAAAGAAGAATGGAGAACACCTTAATGAACACCTGAATAAAATTGCCGCGTCGAACTGAAAAAGAAGTAGAATTTTAATTTGACCAAACCTGATAAGATTCTTTAGACAAACGAGGTTTTAGCAGATGTTTCGCACATGCGTCGACGGCAAGTATCCACTTTCAAAACTTGTTTCTCTAAATTCCCGTCACTCCGTTCGCACCATGGCGCTGAAATTAAAAATTGCATCTTTTTATCATTTTCATTGTAACACGAAGTATCTCCATTAACCTCGTTACCGCGGTTCGTCGCGTTCGCCAAATGTCAAACACGCTCGTCCACGTTACGAGGATCAATGGCGTCCCTGACATCGAAACTCACCAGCTGTTAGATCATTTTTCCAAGCATCGTCGAGTGCCATTCTAAAATTCTACTCCCTCGACCGTATTTGAACACATGCTCCGAAAAAGTAATCCTGCGTTTCGAAACCAGCCCGTGTCATTACAACCGGCTGTCTATACCTAAACAATGACTCATTACCGTATAGAGGCGCACACCACCGTGCCGGAAACCAAGGATAATTGAAGAATCTCCCCATAAAGATCGATACGGTTTTAATTCTCCGCGGTTCCCCGGTTTCAATCGGCGCATCGGTAGGTCCAGTTTCAAAAATCCGCCGAAACCGATCAAACCGTGGCATGATCCGCAATCGTGTTCCGGTTGCCGGTCCGGGGTTCGGGCAGCCTGGACACGGTCGCCTATCGGGCGCGGCAGACCACAATAATTCAAACGAGACGAGGCCAAAATGGTTCCGAAAACCGCGAAACGAATCGTCTCAGCCGGACACGATTTAGAACACCTCTACGTGCCGCGGCGAAAGAGAGAAAGGAAGCTGAAGAGGGAAACAGCAAGTTGAAAAGGGGTGGAGCAGAGGGTGCAGAAGGACGCGGAGGTGGAGGGTGGTCTAACCAAACTTAATTGAATCCCAGTCCGAATGTATAATATGTAGACTGCCTGCATAATGTCGTGAACGGGCAGTGATTCTCAGTGATTCCGTTGGCCAGGTAGACGGACGTCGCGACGCCGCCACGGTTTTGCCAACCGACGAATTTTGAGAACCATCCGCGGAATTAGATATACAATAATGTAAGCAGAGCCCCGGTGCGGTGTAAGGGTTGGTGGTAAGGTCATGTATATTCATACATCGGTCGACCCACCTCCGATTCTCTCACCCAACCATCCCTACCATCGCCGCAACCACCACCCTTTTCTCTCAGACACCCTGGCCCCCCAGGCACAACCCCCGCTCGCCGACGACCACCCCTACTTACGGCAAACACCGCGAGCTAAACAACCGGGCTGAGAATAGATTTACGTCACGTCCGCGATGTTTACGACCGACGAACATTAAGATCTCCGTTGAGAAGAATACTGTGAATCTTGCCCGATGGACTGATTACGACTGGTGGCGTGTTCCGGGAGGCTAGCAAGCTATTTGTAGGCGTTTAACTCCTTATCTTATGGCTTTTTTCCCGATGGTCGCGTGAGTCGTATTTACTGTTGCAGTTTTGTTGCGAACAGGGAAGATCAAAAGATTGTGGGACTCGGTTAAGGGAGTGCAGGGTAAAATATTACTGGCGTCGTGGGTGGTGAGATTTTAGAATTTTGGGATTTTGTAGTGGAGTAGTTCGGTCATATTCTTACATCCCTACATCTTTGGATCCCTATATTCTTATCTATATCCTATCTATATCTCCTTGTATATGATTACATCTTCATATTCATCTCTGAATCCATATATCTCAATATCTATAGTATCTATAAGATTCCAAACTAAAACCTGCTATTATATCATCACGTATGCTGCTATTGAATCGCTCACCCTATTTTTCCATTTCGAATACAACTACTCGAATAACCGGTAATAACTAGTTGTAATTGTAACTAGTTATTCGATTATTAGACCTGTAATGGCAATCACCGGCAGCCCTCGCGTCATTCAAGCTATTAATGTATCACATTACAATTGGCCTTTTCATTCCTGTCATCTACTTAATCCAGCATTCTTCGTCAACGTTTCACCGCGCTCAATAGCACGAAACAATTAACGGTAATACCGCGAATCAAAGTTAACGGCGTTATTTAAAAGTTAGCTGCGCACAGTGCATTCGTTGATAACAGCGGGCTGTTAAAGTTGTCTGAACTTCGTTTTGATTCTCTCGCCAATCAGACGAGCAAAACAACATTTCGCGGGAAAGTTACGCGGGCGTCGCGCAATTAAAAGCGGGATGACGACGACGGCGACGACGAAGAAGACGACGACCGGTCGCATTATCGCCGTTCGGGGGTTTCTTATAATTTCACGAACGGCGTGTCGAAATAGTCGTTAGAACGCATTTCCGCGGAGACGATATCTGGATATAATGAAGGATCCATTTACAAGTAAGATTCGCCCCCGCGACTTCATTACCCACGATTTCAGCACGGACGCCCCGCGGCATTCGTAATGAGCGATGGTCATTCATTTTAATATCCATTAAATGCAAATACCGCCCGGCACAAACGTTTACTCCTATTTCGAATTATTTCGCTGACTCGCTGTAATTAAGCTTTTCGAAGGGACTCCGGGAAACATTACCTACGAAGGAGTCGTTACTGGTAACGATGCCTCCCTTCCCGCCCTTTCTCTTTCTCTTTCTCATCGGGCTCTCTTGTATGAAGCTACCTCGTAACGTCACTCACCATGACGATTTTCGTGCGCGATAGCCGGGAAATTAAAATTTAAGACAGAGTAAGATGGCAGTAGGTAGAATAAAAAAAGACGAGGAGGAAGAGGAAAAAGGGAACAAAGAAACGATCGTCTTATCTTCTTGCCTCGTTTTAAAATATTCATAAATTCCCGCGTTAATGACGCCGCTTTTATAATCATTTTAATAGAACCGTGATACCTCGGCCACGTTGACATTAAGTTTTGCCCCGCGATTTCCATATCGCTCGAGAAAAGGGCAGCCTCCCGTTGGATTCTACAAATTATAATTAAACTTTAACCGTAATTACTCGTGCTGGATGAGAGTTATCTGATTTTAACATTCGGATTTTTCCAATCGGGATCTGCAGAAGAAATTTCGAATTTTTTATCGATTCAAATTTCAACTTTCACTTTCAAGTCACAATAATTTAACAAAACAATATGAACTTTCGAAAGCCATCTGTTCTACGAAATTGGGAAATAATCAGATTACGATAAGCAAAGAAAGCAAAGGGAACAACAGTTGAAATTAATCCAAAGATACTCAAAGAACAAAATTAAATCACATTTTACTCGGCTATGTTTCAAGTACACCTCAAACATAGAAATGACTCATTTCAGATCCACATCTGTAGTCTGTGGCCAACGTGCAGCTTTCCAGTAGCACATTTGGTGGTTTGTATTTAACAAGACCATCGATCGTTTTCCAAACCGCATAAGTGGTCTCGACTACCCCTCTATATTTAATCTACCAACTGTGTATTAACCCAGACAAAATCCCTTGGAAAACTCTTCACTCGCTCGGACACTCATTATGTATTTAATAACCATTCAAACTTTTGTCATAATGGGACTTTATGTTACAGACATTATATGCGATATAGATACGATAGTATTCGACATTCCTGTATTTCCAAATTGCAAAACTTTCAGATCTCCATATTTTCAAATATCACTGGATATCTTACACTGATATTTCTAAATGTCTATATTTCAATAATTCCAGTATCCGAAATCAATAATAATTCGTCAGAAGGTAATCTGAAAGTGTCCATATCGCATTTCGAATGTATTTACCTAAATTTAGACGCTCGTATCACATCTCGCTCGAAATTCCGGGCGTTGCCATGGATTGACACGTTAATGCAGGGCATAGGGTGATGGCTGTAGTTCAGTCGGACAGCCATAAACGCGATGCACCACATTAGAATGCGATGGCGTGTGGAGGTAGGAGATTTTTCGGGCTCGCGTGTACCCGAAGAGTAAGACGCGAGCCGCGGATGCTCGAGACACAAGCCACCGACAGAGAGTCGGTCGTTATACACTCAACATTCTGCAATCTACCCTTTCTATCGGCCCTAATTTATGTTGAGCAAGGCAGCGGTAGTAACCCACCCTCGACTTGCTTCGCTAGGAAGCCTCGGTAATGTTTCAAGTGGCTTGTCTGTTGTTAATTTAACCCGGTGGAGACTTGACGGGGGTCTGTCTACCGTCGTGCTCAGTTCGTTACGATAAATCGGTCATTATACCGACGCACCGTTACAAAATCTCGATGCCGATGTAGTTCGGTTCTTTGATTTTCGCTGGAAAATTCGGTTAATCGTTCCGTGTGTCTGGTTGAAGCACTCGATTACAGTAACAGGATCGGACGTTCACGATAAGAACCCGTTACTGGGTAGATAGCCCAGCTTGATTAGGGGAAATTCTCGAGTGAAAATTAGGGATCCTCCGTGCTCTCGGACAGTTTTCGAGACGCTGAGTTACGGTAATAATATTCCCCCTTTTACCATTGCACCGAATTATATTACTACTGTTTCTTTCGGGAGTTTCGAAATAACTTCTTGCTTCGGTAGACTGTTAAGGTTGGTTCACATGTGAACGTGTCTTATATCACAGTAATGGATAATAGGATTTCTGAACTTTGTACATTCCTAACATTTTCTAATCTCTACGATCAAACTCCTAAGTTTTCAAAATGTTACATTTACAAACTCTCAAATAAGTTCCAAATTCGTAACATCGAATTCCCAAATCTTGATTTAAATTTAACAAATCTGAATATTTGAAGTCTGCCTACATCTGACACCCCTATATTCCCTCTGCAATGCATCTCACGCACCATTCGCGACAAAATTTCTCCTCCCTCTCGAGTCGACTTGGAGTTTTATAATCGTTGAGAAAGGTCCTCTCCACCATCGACACGGTAATTTCCACGCAGCAAATCGCGCGTCGCAGCGGGCGAAACGAAACGGTCGTAAACATATATGCGGGTCGAGGACGAACCCTTTTCCGCGTATCCTGTGCACCCTTTCGCGCCAGACCAGGCCGACTCGGCTGGAACATTAATATCGCGAAATGAAGCTCATTTGCATATAAATAAGGCGGTGGTGGGGCAGGTTGGTGCGGCAAGGGAGAAGCAGGATGAACCACCCTCTTCCTCTGTACGTCCGTCTCTGTTTCGCCCCGTAGAAACCCCACCCTGGACTAATTACACTTACAGACAAAGCAGCCTGTGCCGAGGGGTCGCCCGACACTGGTTTCTTCCGTCTTTCTCCTTTACGTTGTCTCTGATTTCGCGTCCTCGTTCTTCTCACACGTGCTACCCTACTCCCGATAACAACGGTTCGCAATGACCACGTGATAATTGCAACCCCCGTGGAGCACGTCCCCGTTAGGATACCCACGGATCGTCCAGGAAATTCATCGTTTCCTCGCACCGCTACGTTCTGGATGGCCACGGGATAATCCTTAATCCCGATCAATGGAGTACTCGTGACGGGGTTACGCGATGTGTTAAAAGTGTCTTAGTGGGCCTGTTACCTTGTGATACGGACTTTGTTAATGGGCTTGTTCCCTTTTTTCTTTTATTCCCTATCGCTAATCTTGGCGAAGTTTCTAGAGTACGGCTATAGCGTGCCTCTGAAAGACTCTTCGTGTCTTTCACCATTTTGCGATTTGAGCATTCATCTTCAGACAGAAACAATTAAACGTTAATCTTCGGAGAGAATCTACAACGGAGAATCTACAGATGTTAATTTTCGATCGGAAGAATCGTCCAACTGCCAGGTACAATTTGTTTAATTAAGAAGCGTTCGTATTACAATGTAATTGGTTAATTCTTAACAGTGTAGTTGGAAATTTCGCGACTCTGTCACACCGAATGAGCGTTACAAACTTGACATTATCCAATGTAACAAATTGCGCCAACAGCGTGTCCCAAAATCGAACGAGGAGCTCGTTGGCGATCCAACAGATAGCTCTAATCCCCAGCGTCGAACGAGAAAGCCGTCCTGAAAACCTTTTAAAACGCGGCCGAACAAACGAATATAGCAACGATAGAGAAAGAGAAAGAGAAAGATCGATCGGAACGAAAGATTGGCGAGGAATAAGCGTAGGTGGTATAAGCGCGGCAGGAGCGAGGGGGTGTTACGGGCGCTGGTTTCGCTGTATAGAGAAAGAAACATAAAAACGCGTATTACCGATTCCGGAATACGGCCATTAGTCTGAAGTCAGCGGGGCTATCGTTTATTAAGCGCAAACAGATATTAATGTATTTTTACACGCTGGCCGCCGTTTTCGTTGCGCCGACGCCACCGCCGCCAGCACCGCCGCCACGGACGCCGACGCCACCGACGGCCAGGCACCACTGGCGCGGTTCGCGGGGTCGAAGCCAAATCCAATTACTTTTATTCGGGCGAAATGAGTGCAGCTAAGTCATTAATACTAATCAATGGAGCCGGGACCCAGGGTCCTCTCTCGCTTCGAACCCCTTCTTCTCTTTCTATCCGTCTCTCTCGCTCTTTGGCCGGGTGTCGGTGGTGTGTTGGTCGGTCGCGCGCGTTCCACACGAATTACCCATAACTCAAACGCCTCGAAATGACTTTATTGCAAAAAACTTGCGCTTTTGCGCGGCCGCGAGCCGCTTCTCTCGTCGTATCCGCATTGTTAAAGGCTCCCGTGCCGATAAGTAATGTTTATTGTTGCATTTCCAACGACCGTGTATCCCAATCCTACCACCCCCCCGATCCCACCCTAACGTCGCTCGCAACGCCGCCCTTTTTCTGCTCGCTCGTTTTTTTTTTTTTTTTTTTTTTCGTTCATCGTCCCATTCCCCTCGCCGTTCGTCCTGCTACACACGTAGCCACCCCTTTCGTCGTTCACCCTCTGATCCGATCTGCTCGCTCACCCCGTCTCGCTTTCTCGTTCGGCATGTCCGTGCCGAACAGAGAACGATGCAGCACGGTTTTTCGCATTAGCGAGATGGCCCGTGAGGGCTGGCTAACGATTTTTTACTGCTCGAACCGACCAACGAACGATCCTTCCCGCGAAATTTAAAGCGTTATTATTTCGTTCGGCCGGGCATTGTCGCTGATGGCCGCTGTTCCGATTGCTCGTGACTACGACGACCTACGACCACCATGCCCCGTGTAAATCGGAACGCTTTCGAAGGTGTGAAAGCTCCAGGATTAGTTTCTTTGTGTTGGGAATAGCGGGTTTTTGTGGAGTCGACGGACGGGGAATTTATGCTATCCGGTTGTAGGGACGCCACGGTTTGCTCCCTTCGATTTATCGGGATTGCAATTATTGGAGTTTTAGATTGACGGGATTTAAGATTTCGAAAATGTATCTACGTTTGAGGGTACAGTGTCTCCTTAATTTGTACACTGGTTGTGGGGGTAGGAAATTTAGGAATTTCAGGACTTGATAATTTAGAGATTAGGAGAGTTGAAACTTTGTCAGTTTCAGAATTTGAGAGTGTGAAAGTTTGGAAATGATGAAGAGTAAGAAGGATAGAAATTTGGATATTCAAAAATTTTGGTGTCTTAAGAAATTTGAAAACTGGTTAATTTAAGAATTATTGAGTTTTTGCAATTTTTAAGAATTTCAAAACTTCGAAGATTGAAAATTTGGTACTTCGAAAATCAAATTTATATATTTGACCTTTCAAAACCGAGATCAGCTGAGAAGACTCCGTTCACAGACTTTCTTAGCCAAACTAGGTCTTTATTACTTTTAGTATAAATAATGAAAAACAGTCACTTATTTATAATTTTATTCCGTGAAACTTCTTGCAATTAAAAATAATACTGCAGTAAAATTAGAGTGGGTCATTGTTTTAATCGAGAATTGGAAACTTTAGAGACATTCAAACGATGTGGTCCCGTTTTCGAAATGCAGCAAACTTTTTCGTCCTGTTTTGTTCGTATATTTAGGATACTTGAAGCGAGCAGTTTATTCTGGGGTAATTAGAACGAGGAGCGAACTTGTTAACGGAATTGGAAGCGGCTGCCAAAATACGGGAATGAATGAACAACAATTAGAAACAGTAATGAAGTCAATGAGAGGCAGTTGTGAATTATGCACGAGAAAAGCTTGTTCCCGTTTTCACAATTTTTCCAAATCATCTATTTGTGTTTCTATTCGAAAAATAATCTCTTTATTTAGCAACTGTATTTCGTACGGTGTTTGTTTTCTAATTGGCACAATACAAACAATTTCATTTTAACTTTGCAACAATATTTATCTTCGCGTTGCATTATAACTGCGTGTGATTCGGAATAAAATTTGTTATTGATCCGGAATATAATAATCGTTTAATTACTACAATTTCGTTATAATTATAAAAATTCGTTTCATATATATATTAAGAACGTTTTTCTCGTTGATCAAATAACAGGAGATGTCCAATTAATAAACGTCGATTTCGATGCAGCTTTATTAACTTTATTTATTATCAATAAAAGAATCAAAAATATATTTTATAACAAGATATAGTGCATCTCCCGATGATACATCCGATATAACTTTGATATGTTATTTCTGTAATAAAATTGTTTTTAAACATCGTAGAACATACCCGGATTTCGACAGAACGAACTAATAAAAATATGTTTCCGTTTAAAAAAAAAATAACATAGTTCACTCTGTTAATATTTTTTAGGTCCGTATAATATTAAATGTTTATAGCAGTGATTGCAAAAATAGCCATTTATTTTTCCCTTTTGCAAACTAGAAACTGTCGAAGTTAATCAGAGTTATGTTCTCCGGAAGTTAAGCGTCGCGCCAGCATCCGCGGAGAACGTATTCGGTGTTCGATAGCGAGAGGGGCAGAATGGTGATCGACTGATTAATTTATGCGAAATGTCGAAAGCCCGTAAACATACGTTTCTACGGCTTACTATATATCGGGTCGCACTTTTACAAGCAAAATGGCCGGGCCTGTGCATTCAACTAATCCCCCTCGCCTCATCCATTTAATATGGGGTGGCCATACCGTCCGGTATAGCCGTTTACGAATTTGCGTGGAAAAAAAGATTGAACTACCGCCGCGGCTCCTGTGCCTCCTATTTTCGTTCGTTACCTATCGACCGGGCTTTATCTATTTTTTATGCAATGAAATGCCCCGGCCAATGGCGCCACCCGCCCGTCCCATTGTACGACTTTGACGAAAATTCGAAATTACAGCGCCCCGGAAAAAAAAGGATATTCGCCCTTTTATATACATGTACAGAAAAAAATGGCGTCCGTTCGAATCGTTTGATAACTTCCACCTTTCTGCGAGTCGTATTTTTCTTTCGCACTTTTCACGCCTCCTAACATTCAATTCTACAGAAATATATTTTCCAGGACATAAATTAAGAAACTACACAATATTGAACCAATATCAAATCTAAAAATGTTCAAAAATATCTTGCTAGTTTCAACTTTGTAATGTATTACTTGTTCATAATGCACTTACAGAAAATGAATCAAACATAACCTCTGAAAACTATAATTATCATAATTACAAAATTTCTGAGTTGCTTCACATGTGCGACATGGAACGATTAAAGAAAGTGTTTCGAAAAGTCTCGTGAGTGTAAAAGTTTGTGAACGACGTATTCGGCAGGTTGAGAAAAGCAGTGGAATTTATTCATGGGTGGAAGTCAGCCGGGTTAGAATCCTTTTTCGCGAATTAGCCGGGTGTCGAAGCTCTAACACGCTTAATCTGTATCCAACTATGGCGATACACGTTCCGGGATATTTCCATGCCATTATGCAAAGAGGCCGCGGCGGGTAACATTACTTGGTAGAACCGCCACCAGCCATCGGTATACACGGTGGCGGTAAAGCGTCGCGGTCCCGTACCTACTCCATCGATTTATTATAATTTAGATTGTCTTCTAAGAAGCCGACTGTACGTGCACGTACGTATACAAGGGACGCGCCTTAATGCGCTGCCGTTCGTTAATTATTCCTCCGGCATCCCGTAAATATGCATGAATTATATATCGCCGCGGCACGAACACACGGGGATACTAGGGGGTCGAATGATTAATACACGCCACTCTTTTCTATACCTTCTTTTTTTCTTTCCCTTCTCGCGTTCGTTACCGTTCGCCTTCTTCGCGGGACAGTCGCCACTGCAACTTGCAGTTTCTTCGATTTTCAATTTCATTGGACACATTATTAATATATCTTCTCTCGAATTTGGACGCTATGCATGGTTTATGGAGGTGATACAATTTTCAAGAGTGTATTTAAGGTAGCTAACTTTAACGCGGTGACCGTCACGGTTGAAATAGCCGTATCTAATAAGACAATAAAATTGATCGAGGTATTAAACATAGATGCTTTTGTTCGATCGTAGTCTGGCTATTACCAGACACTGGTTAAGAAAGTACAGTTAAGCTGAATTAATTTGAATTACAAAGATATATGAAACTAATATTCCTTATGTTTCGACATCCACATATTTTCTTTGTTGATACTGCAATCTTTCAATTTCAGTTTTACCTCTGTCAAAATGAAACGTTCGGTAGATTTTGTGCATACGTGAAGTTGTGGACTACTTGTACGATGAAATCAGTTGATGCAGTAATTTCGTGTCGAGTTTTTCTCGAAAAGGGCCGCCTAAATAGCCTCAATGAGAAGAAGCCTTATATTACAGGAGAATCTCTCACACACGAGCAAGCATTATAAATTCGATTCGAGAAAGCCATGGCTTTGTTATAAGTCCTGGTACGGGGCAAGTGTTTCGAACGACGCTTCGCCAGCAATTTTTCTATTCATCGATGATTCGTCGCGCGGTTTCATTGTTCCTCCTTTTTTTCCATCGACGTCATATGTACGTGTGTCTGTGTGTATGTCTACCGCCATTATTTCGTAGCGAAGCATTTTAACGTCGGCCAGTTGGACCGTGAATGATTATTAATCAATTTTCAGCGTTAAACGTGCCGCCGCAATAAAAAGCGTGGTACGTTAACGAACCACGCGCGTATAATTGAGCATTTTGGCGAGAATGATTGCGAGCCTGTGCTAAAACCTTTGCGTGCCCGTTCGATTGATTTTGGCCAGCAAGGAAAAAAAATATGGATGAGAAAGACAGAGAACGAAGGGGAGGACCACTTGAACAGGCTGAATTTTTTTTTTAATGGCTAGAGAGCCACGTCACGGGCGACGCTTCGAATAAACGACGTGATCGTACAGAGTCGCTTAGAATGCCGGATTAGCGTAGCGAAGAGAGGCTTTGTGCACCTCGAAATTGAATAAAATCGTGCAAAAATGTTAATCAAAGCTTGTTAGCTCGATAACTTTTGGCCTGATGAACTTTTTAGAGCCATTTCGAAAAAGAACGGCCCTTCTTGTGGGATAATAGTGTTTTGGGATCGATAATGTTTCACTAGTTACGACATTTATGGGTTTCGAAATTTTTAGGTTTTAGGATTTTTAGATTTCTGGATTTCAAGATTTCTAGATTTTTAGATTTCTAGATTTCTAGATTTCTAAGTTTTCAAATTTCCAAATTTCTTAATCGTCAAGTTTCCAAATCTCCAAATTTCTAAATCACCCAGTTATCATCAAATCCCCAAATTCTCAAATTTGGTAAGTTTGGTAAATTTGATAAATTTGGAAATTTCAAATCTTCTTACATCCCTTACACACCACTGTTGCATCTCATACATCCCTTGCACACCACACTGCCCATGAGCTCTCCAGGGTAACCTAACTTCCATCATTGAATTTGACGTCACTGATCAAAAGTTAAACTCGAAGATTTGGAATTTTTTCGAATGGCGTTCGAGGAAAACAGCAGGGAGAATATTAATTACTGTGGAGGGGATGGATTCGAGCGATGGTGGAAAAGTCGGGATTCTGTGCTGTCGGCGACAAAAATGGCGATACTTCATTTCGTTTATTACGCCGTGTTTGAAACCCCTCGCATTTCGGCCGTATTGATAACAATTATAAAATATTCGGCGCTACGCACCGAACAAAGTGCTTTCGACTATATACGTCATCACAAATTCGAAGCACGACTTTCAGAGCGTTTTCAGTGACTTTTCACTGGAAACAAGCGATTGTAGCGAGATTCTACTATACCTATAAACAAGTCTTCATTGATGCTAATTCGCTTAAGTCAATTTTTCAGTGACGTATTCCTCGCATAATTAATGCTCATCTTAGATAAAATAAACGGACATTTGATTTATTAAATGTAAGCAATTTATTTTTTAATAAATACTTGCATTTATAGAGGTACTTGTACTTTTCAGATATTATTAAATATTAGAATAATTATAATATTATTAAATGGTATTTAAATTCTTTTTCGTTGTTAGTACTCTATAGCTAACAGTTGTTTTTTTCTAATTAACAAGAGCGAAAGTTAGTTCAATGAAACCTAGTGCGTTCAGGTTGCGAGTGGTTCATTTAACGAAGGTCAGATAACCTCTTTCCTCTACCAAAAGTTCCGACTTTCTGGCTGTTTAAGGACTGTCGAACCCAACCTACCCCAAGGGAATTCGATAAACGTCCCAACTTTCGATGGCACTCGACGAGCCACAGTTGAACTTTATAAATTATCGATCCTCATTGTGACGATATATTTAATAGCTGCCGAGTATCTGACCTAGTCTGGGCAATTTTGAAATTTGCAATGTTAATTGGAAATTATATAAGATATATTCAAAAGTCATTAAAATTAAAAGATCCTCCATACTTCTTATCAAAGTCCTGCGACGATCAAAATTAATTTTATTATCAATTAGCATTCCACAGGACCTGAATAGTGTAAGAGTAACTTGAATCACGGGACGAAATTGCATCTTTCACAGAAATCGATTAGCAGTTTAAACAACTTTATTTTAAAAAATTCAATACTCAGAAGTAGGAATTAATATTATATTCAGAATTTGAAGTTTCTACATATCAAATATTCGATGTCAGAGTAGAAGATAAAAACAGTTTCAGCGATTTTCTAAACGACCCCACTCGTTTATGTTTCTAAATATGCTGCCTGGTACCGAAAGTCATAAAATAAAGAATACGTGATACCAGTTGTATACTATTCACAAATATTTGCCGTTTAAATAGTCTTTGAAATCTATGTTTTACCTAAAGAATGAAATAGAAATAATTTTTCACATCGAATTAAATTCGACCAACAATTCACGATTGGGATAAAATTTTTGTTGCAGGACAGCGACAGGAGTAGCGCCGGCACTCCGGAAGCGACGGCCACAAACGGAAATTCACTTCACGAGCATCAGATAATGATGAACGACATCAAGATCTCGCGAAAAGGAGAATCCAGTCCATCACCTGAGAATCTGCATCAAGCGAAACGGGCGGCTGACGCGGAAGCACATCTCAATGGAACAAGTGAGTTATAATTCCAATTTAAAAATTAGAAAGCAACTTAATTTATCAATTATAATTCCAATAAAACCGTTCGCGTTTGTTTCTCCTATCAGTGGCTGGCATGGTGACCCTGCAAAATCTTCACAATCTGGCAAATCTACACAAGCTCATCAACACACCCCTGAATCTCACAGTTAGCTCATCTGGTAAGTGACCAAACGTGTAACACGAAATTTGACTATTGTCCTCTTATTCGGACAATTTTTCACTTCAACATTTCTATGTGTGGATATTATAGGGGTTTAGAAATATAGAGATTTAGGAATACAGTGGTCTGGGATTGTAGGGATGTGTAATACTAAATTATAGATATGGGGTTCTAGGATTACAGCTACCTGTGGGTGTATTTTGGGGTGTAAGGATCTAGGAATGTAGGGATCTAGAAGTATAGGTTTACTTGCAAGAATTTAGGAATATTGGGTCTTGGGATGATAGAAATATAGAAGTATAGGTATTTGGGGTTGTAGAGATCTAGGAACATAGGTATTGAACTATAGGAATTTAAACATATAGGTATATATAGGTATTCGGGGATGTAGAGATCCAGGAGTATAGATATCTGGACATATAGGTATCTCAGAGTATAGAGATCTAGACATATAGGTATCACAGAGCATAGAGATCTAGACATATAGCAATCTAAATGTATCGATATTCGGAGATGTAGAGATCTAGTTATTCTAGGATCTGAAGGTGTAGTTATCTAAGAATAGAGAAAATTAAATGTATAGAAATTGTATCTGGATATCTATAGGTATAGAGGTCTATCATATAGAATGACCTCTCAAGACCCCATTCAACACATTAAAAGCCCACATGTCCAAATCTAAGATCATCACAATCAAACATTTTCATGTTTAGGAGGTACCGTACCAACAGCTTCGAGTACGACAGTTTCACCTCATCTTTTGCCACCAAGTCCGGCGCCAATGGGGACATTACCTCAGCTATTATCTCAGCCACAATCGGCCGCGATGCCTCAATTCATTCTAACGTCCGGTCAATTGGTTCAAGGCATTCAAGGGGCTCAGCTTCTTATCCCCACGTCGCAAGGTAAGCCTTCTGTTTCTTACGCGTCCGTGTTCTCTTCAGCTTTCAAAACGATCCATTGATTGACACCCATTCAGCCTTCGTTCGTGTTCGAAACGAGGCCTGAGTCGACGTTGAACGTGTCACGTGAATTGATTATTATTCTTTGAACATTGCTACGCGAATATGCTCGGTTCAATGATTTATTCGAATCGTAGACTCATGCGGGACGTAGTGTAGGCTGATTCATTATAGTTTGTTTTCTGATTATTGTTTAGATTTTAACGTTCACATTGTTATCGATGATGTGTATCTTACAGTTTCCTGATTACTTATAAATAATTCTGTTCAAATTATAGTTGTATATCTCAGTTCAGACAGTTAAAGACAGAAACTTGAGAGTTTAATAGTAAAAAGGTTGGATACCTTCAGAACAGTTTTATCAGTACACGAGTTAAACTGGATACTATTTAAAAATATAAATAGAATCTCTGAGGCTACTTATAATGATGGACATCGAGAGACTTTTTATTAACCCCCCGTTAAATTGTCGAAACATTTGATGAATCTTAATCGAGAAATTTAATTAAACGACACGGAGACGCTAGGTAGGAATCGTTGAGCAAGAAATGTAGCAATAACCCCCATTCATTAAGTGGCGTCGAATTTCTGGGCGTAAATCATTCGTAGCCGGTCTCATCGTGAAATCTGCACGATGTGCCGGCGCATAATGTTGTGCAATCAAGATGTGCCGATATACATAATATAATATCAACTATCTCTGACCAGGCTCGGACTAAGGCTTGCCCGTCGTCCATACTTAGTGGTCCTAGACTAGCCAGGCAAGCAGAGGGCAAACTCTGCAACTAATTTCAATGTATAATTAACGTTTCACTACCCCCTTTCCAGACCCACGAATAACCCCTTTACTCCCCCCTCACGGTTCCTCGGTACTGTTCCCTCCTACCTTCTAACCCTGGTACACTCTGGCTGGACATCACAGCTCCGCGGATTCGGCCGCTATTATATCGATTGCGGTTCGCGCTAACTTCGTTTCTACCAAGTTGGGTTCCTATTCTGGCAATTGAGAGGAACGGATAGAAGGAGCAACGGAGACAGAGAGATGGCTCCGAGAGCGGGACGGGTTAGCGAGGAAGGAACACCAGGGGGTAAGGAGAACTTTGCCAGTCCGCCTAAGTGGATTGAAGTTCGTGGATATGGACCAGTCGTGGTACGATGACGAGTTACGTGGTGGCAAATAATGTTTGCACTGCTTTTCGACTCAATCGATGCCAAACGACTAACGCTCGATTGATTCCTGATTGACGTTCACTGCCAAAGAATATTCCATTCTTCTTCGACTCCATATGTAAATTTGGACACATTCTCATCGTTGCAAAGGATCTAGTAATTTAGAAATGTAAGATATATGAGAAGCTGAGTAGGAAGTTGAATAATGGACGAGGTTAATCTGGCTGTATAGATTTCTGCCTATATATCCAGTCTATCAACTGCCTATAAGAATCTATCTCCATGTCTTTAAGGATCATCCCCACAACTGGATATATGTACAAGCATCTGATTTTATAAGAATTTAACAGTATAGAGATTTTAATAGGGTACATGAGGTCTGGATAGATGAGGATCTGGGTAACAGGGATCTGACTGTATAGAAATTTGCTTTTATAGAGGTCTACATAGAGTTTATATAGAGATCTACAAGAGTCCAAATACATAGAGATATGAATATACAGGCATTTGGATATGTAGAGTTCTGCAAGCATCTAACGGTCTGAGGATCTGATGCAGTGATGTATGCAGGAATTTAGTAATATTCTTCTCAATATACATTTTGTCATTCTCATGTAAAATCAATCAAAACATAAAATCCTTCAAGTGTTTCGTATTTGATGCAACACGTTAAAAATATTGAATTCTTTCTCGATGAGGTTATTTTTGAAGGCATATTCTTTTCGTCAGTATATACAGGTTAGCTAAGAAGGAAATAGCTGGTTAAATATATATGCGCTGCTTACGGGTGTTCGTAGTGAACTTTTGCACCAGTTCGTGGTAGGTCAATCGAGAGATGAAAATTTTTGCAACCCTACGAAAGAGTGCCACGTCCAATCTAACGCGTACAATTTAGCAATGGGAGCAGGATTGAAAGCAATAGTGACTGAATATTTGATACGGTAGAGTAGGTCATGAGGATCATTGGCAGCATAAATAACGAGGCGTGGAATATTTTAGAATCGCGTTTAAGAATATGCCGCTGGAGGATCAGGGTTATTCTTGCTGCGAAATTGGGAAGGCTAGAAAAAGACACGGGTCAGAAGGGAATCTTCGACCATAAATTACGAATCGATCGATAGCTTTTATTTTAATGAACAATCGCATTAGTGACGCATCACGAAAACTGTAAGCTGTTTTGTGAAAATGACAGTTTCACCGTTAACATTTATAAATATTCATCGAAGTTTGTTCTGTCTCGAATGAAAATATCATTTTGATTTGTTTAAGGACAGCAGATCCCTTTCTTGAAAAATGGAAAATTTAATTACTTTGCATAAGTGATACAATTTATCGACGTAAAAGTTTCGTCAATATTCTTAATACAGACTCGTGTTTCGTTAGAACAAACAATGGACCCACCAATTGGGTTGGAATAATCAATTCCCAATCGTTTGTATGTTAAAAAAATCTCACAAAGGAATTTTCTATTTGTTTTGGCACGAAAAACCTATAGGTTTTGAGTTGTACAATTTTGTTTTCATCATGGTACGACAAAGAAACACGCATACTGCACAACATCGTGCTGTAAGTTGATCGATTTATTTCAACAGTCAGCCATTTTGTATTAATAATATCAATCAGTAGTTTATGTGCATCTTCACTTCGTATCTTAAGTTTTAAATTGATGTATGTACTTCGTTACATTTTTATATTACGAAATCGTTACTTCATATGCTTTCAAATCCACTGTTTTACTGTAATTGGCAATCGGTCGTTTTATATTCGAAACATCGAAGAAAGCTTTCAAGCTTCAAATTAACATAACGAAATCATTCATTTGCTCCTGAAATTTCCCAGATCCCATTTACAGTGCAGAATTTTTTTGAGAACGTTAAATAGATCGATTTTGATCTGATTTCGGTATTAACGTATAAATCGTCGGGTCGCAAGAGTTAAAAGGTAGCAAAAACGAGATTCTGCGGGAAAAGGGCATCGTTCATTAGTCGGTCGCGACAGATAAAAAAGGAATCGGTTCCAGGATACGGAATATTATCGTCGAATATCGTTTAAACCGAACGTTAATCGGATTGTCAGTTGACCTCACCTCAGAACGGGAAACTTTTATGGCTGTTCGGAATACGGGATTTGCTTAGCTTAGCTATAGGAACCAACACGGGTACGTACTCATGATCAGTAATCATATTAAGCGCGTGTACAGGGTAATCAGATTAGTGGAGCTGGGAGTAATCCCGAAACTATTCTAAGTATGATTAGGCGTCCTTCTCGCAGCCTAGTCCAGTGCCAGTACCTGTACCCACTATTAAGATGACGATAATAGTTTGCCAACTACGCTGGCCTACGAGGTTACCTGCCCTATGGGTTGCCTAATAATCCCTCTATGAGACTCTGATAACTTTACTACCCTTCCTGGATCAACCACGTTCATAATGGAAATGAAGTATCTATTGATTCGAGACACGTTCGTACGAGACCTGACTGAGATGGTATTATCAACTAGCCCCGAATCTTGTTGCGTCCAGGAATAACCTTCTTTATTTGTTCTGCGCCAGGAATCGCCTCGCAAACTATCCTCACGATTCCCGTCAGCCATATCACGAATCAGATGGTCAACTTGGGGCTCAACAATGGCCAGGTTGTCTCCACCACCTTGGCGAACCTTCAGTCTATCGCTCAGCCACAGAACATGATGAACACACCGACCAGCAATGGCGATTTTACAGGTAAATTTCATTCTGATCGATCCTCTTGCCATTATCAATTGTACTAGGTCGAATGCATTCTCGTATACGTTCATTCACGAATGTGGGGAGTTAGACATTTCGGTCACATACGAAACTTTGAGAATTTGGGGAATATGAAAGGTTCCGAGAATTTGGCGATTTGAAGATTTAGAGTTGTAGAAGATATTGGTAATTGGAATTTTAGAAATTTTACAGTTTAACCCCTTACAATAACGTGACACACTCGTGACGCACACTACACTTCGAATAAACTAGACTAGTATTTTTACTGAAACTGAAGTTCGGGGTCAATTCAGATGATAATCATGGATCGCTGAATGCGTGATGCACCTAACATTTTTCTTCAGTTATCCTAACGTTGTAAGAATAATCACCTAATTGTGAATGACACAACTGACCAGAAAATTGTAGATTAAGGGGTTAGGAAACATGGGCCATTTTGAATCTGAGGATCTATAAATTTGCGAATATTCACAGAATTTGGAAATTTGAAGATTCTGGGAATCGTTAGCAATGTAGAAGTTGAAATATTTGAAGACTAAGCAATTGAAGGATTTGAAAATTTTAACATTTGAAAGGATATGTGAATTTTTGAAATAAATTAGATATGTCTATCGAAATCGTTTCAGTTCCAACAAGTCCCAATTTAGCATCAGGTCTAGGACTGAATCCGGCAGCTTTGCGGCACCTTTTGAGCAACAGTTCAACAAGCCAGCAACTTTTGAACGCGATGCAACCTCAGCAACTGCTTCAAGCCGCGCAGGCTGCTCAGGCGCAGACCGCACAGGCGGATCAGGCTGCTCATGCTTCTCTGCGACCACTTCTGACGACGTCGCCGCAGCAACACGGCCATCGACACAGCTCTCACATGAATCACTACACGGTACGTAGACTGGTGATTACTCTGGAACGGAATAATTTGCGCCTTTTCTCGTTGCGATCGTGCTTACACGAGAGCACTTTGAAAAACACGAGGACCTGATTTCATGAAATAGTACCTCGTGTCTCGTGATAATTCGAGTAGTCGATATCGGCGGCTAAATCTCATTAACGACGTACTTGGATAATTTAATCAGTTTTATCCATTTGACTGCTCCTTCTGTTGTATGTTATACATTCATGAATTAATTGATGTACGTGTTAGAAGTTACCGCCTAAGTTTGCTAATTAAGTTCGGATTGGAGGGAACTGTCATTTCTACGATTAAACTCATGTAACGATATTGCTAATTGGCGTTTGAATAATTGTTATTGATTTTTAAACTGGACAAGTTAGAGTTATTCTGTAAAGGTTTACAGATAGGGTTCATGTAGGTCTCTGATCGAAATTGTAGCTTTTGTGTCCCTATTTTAATTCCTATCTTATGTCTCAATATTGGAAATTGTAGGTAAAACTACATTTTGCAAGAAGGTACAAAAATATCCTTCATGACTTTTATGATTTGTGGACCACTTATTTGTATCTACCATATTGAGACTAATGTGTCTTCACATTTTCATGGAGACTTGTAACGTAGAAAAGCATAAATAAAATTGTACGAATGTGGAATAAAATTTAAAGCGATGAATCCACTTGTGGATATCAGAAATTTATCCGAGGTACCTTAACATCCTCCTTTGGAGCAGTGATGCGTTGCTTCAATTATCATTGTCCGTCGGGAAAGTGCTTTCTGCCGAGGAATTTTGATTTACCTCGGTTTCGTCAATAACTAACACTGCTCCGTTTCCGATATCCTCTCGATGTCCGCGTCCCGGCATCACCCCCGTCGTCCCGTAACAATATAAACGACCCGGGTAGCCTGGCGGACGATATACGAGTTAACCACGGTCCCGTTGAAGGTGGAAGGGCTTAATCAGCGCAAGATCAACGGAACAAGCAGAATAATTCCCCGATAGCAAGCAATCTCGTTAAGAAAGTATTCCGCGGTGGCGGCGTTTCTTCCACTAATTAGACTCTAAAGTGTCCCGATCGGAAGAGAGCCACCGGTCTCATTATTAAGTGTATAATTGGCGTGGAAGAGAGTAGCATTGTCGTTGCTGGTTGAGCTACTAATCCGTTACTAACACCCGTGTCCGTAGCAGCCGACGGATAAGCATCACAGAGAGAGGCCAGAGCAATCGTCGCCTTTGAACGAGTCCGTGGTATCCGCTGCGTCGGCATTAAACAGACTGGCGTCCAGCAACGGCGAAATCACTATCACGACCACGCACGGATATAATGGCGTCGGTGTGAAAGCGTCGCCCAACAGCATGCACAGTTCCAAAGAAGAGGAAGACGATCTGATCGATTCACCCAGTAAGATTTATCATTATTTCTTATCTTCGAATCATCGGATGTTCACGTACTTATGGAAGCCTCAGATGCACTCTGTTTCACTGTTTATACATCGCGTGATTTATTATTTTAATGTGTCATAAGTACGTGAACATCTGCTGTTTAATGAGGAGTTTGGGAATAAGTGGAACGCAGTGACGTTTGATGACCATTTGTGGTCGGGCTGTAGCGATGAAAGTAAAGTATGTTGCTACGTGTGGACAAGTATTATATCGGACACACGAGATTAATGATCTTTGAGGACACGTATAGGAATTGTAGCGATAATTGAACGGTACTTTCATTTTTTTTATTGGAGGCTACAGCCTTGCAGATCGAATGGCTTTAGGAAAGGTTCACGTTAGGAAGATTTGGTTAGCATTTTTCATAGTCAAATTCATTAGGTTTAGGTATGATAGGAATATAGAGATCTAAATAAATCTATAAATTCTCTACATTTTTTTATAATTTTAAGTTTGATCAGTCTCTAAAGTTAAGAGTTCAGTTGCATGAATGTAAATCATCGATTTAACCAGAATCTCCCGTATCTAATAATTACATGTATCGACGAGCAAGCTCTGCGCAGCTAATCTTATTAACCTCTAAGAATCTGTTGGACCATATTATTATAAATTCAAGCATAGTTGCCGGTTCGTTGCTTCGAATTACGTTTCCTTCCTTCGTCGATTCAACATTTAACGCGCGGTCAAACCTGATAAATAATAATGTCCGAGGCACCGGTGGCGGACCGTGTGGAGCTCTTAATAATCTTAATAGGATATCGTACAATGCTCGGCTCATTACGATGTATTAGATCGTGTTCCTCGTTGCCTTCTGGGAAGCCATAAAGATTCCAACGATGCGCGTAACCACCAGCCATGGCAGACAATAATTTTAATAATTCACAATCATTGCTTCGACTGGCACTTCGTCAATCCTCGCTCGATAGAATAATCGTCGCGTCCGCTCGCATCGAGCCTAACGATTCTCAATTGCCGGTGTCAGTTGCCACGTTGCTTGATAAATCTGCGTATTTGTTAACCTATCCTTGAACGACGATTCGTAAATTTCGAGAGACGTGCTTTCCGCTTTTTCTTTGCATCTCTCTAACAATAGGGTGTAAATTTCAAGCAACGACTGGTTGTCTTGCGAAGCTTTGTTATTACCGTGAAATTGCAGCTTCGTCCCGTGGAAAAATTAGGAGTTCGTTAACGACGGTATGCGAATCAAGATCAATTGTCCTTGCCGAAGAAACTGTTTATCTTCCGTTAAGGATAATCACGGGAATTAGAAGCAGTGAATTCGTTGTCCTCCGATCAGGAAAACGATCGATCTTGCTACTGATTGACGGTGACGTAACTAGGGGAGTTGATACTGACAAACAATATGGACTGATACTTCATATATTGTGGGGAATCTAGGGAGTGGGATACCTCAGGTTATGTCAGAAATTTGTGTAGGGAAGTTTCCTTTTAAATTTGCAACAGATGAAATTTTGATACTTTGAAATTCGCAGGTTCGCACACCAACTTTCTAATTTCCAAATTTCCAAGTTTGCAAGTTTTCACATTCCCTTGTTTACAAGTTCTCTAATTCCCAAACTCTCAAACACCCAAATTATCAAATTCCTAAATTCTAAATATCCACATCCCTAGTCTCCAAATTCCTACGACCTCAGATTCCTATATTTCTAAATCTCCACATTCTCAAATTCTCATAATCCAGATCCCTAAATTCTCAAGTTGTTACATCCCCAAATCCTTACGGCTCCAAATTCCTAAATTCTAAATTTCTACATCCCCAATTTATAAAATCATGATTTCCACAAATCCCAAATCCTTAGTTCCCAAATTACCAAATCTCCAAATTTCGAAATTCCCAGGTCACTAAATCCCCAATTTCAAAATCTTCAAATTCCCAAATTCTCAGTCCTAAGTGCTCAAATCCTGAAATCCCAAAAAACAGGAACCCTGACAGCCCATCTAAAAAATCCTGGTCACCCCACCACCGACTCACCACAAGAAACGAACACTAAGTTGAAAATTGCAAACTTGATTTACTCTAATACTCAAACGAGTCCATTAACCGCTCGAGTACGTGGCACTCGGTAAGTTGAACGCACCACGTAGGTGTAATTTATACTTTATACTTAGTTTTCGTTTTCGCTCATGTTAACAGCGTCGCAAGGTATTCATTAAATTGCAAGTAATTTTGTACCGTACGAACCATAACCGGAGCATAATTAGAAATTTTTAAGCGTACATTTTTCCTCGCGATGATGTTGGCCGTATCGGGCGCGTTCATCGAAATGAGCTACTTTGTTAACGTGCACCCGGGAAAGTCAGGCTACACGGTGTTTTTGTTCGAGAAGGATGGTTCGTTCGATTGATAATTAATGACCGTAGAAACAACGTGCCACTGAAGAAGGATTTGCCGTTTATTGCACGATGCAGAAACCAGGAGAACTGGTCGAGATTGCGGAGTATGTGGGCACCTCTATTGCGTGCGTGTACATTCGGGGTGATAGATTTATGAGAGAAATCGGTATTGCTGAAGCTGCTTTAACGAAGCCGCCTAATGTCATTAGACAGATTCTCGCTGGAGCCGTGAAACGTTTCAGCGAATTCGTCTCGAACAGTTACCGCTTTTCATTGAAATGTCTGTTTTCTTCGGATAACCTGTATATGTCACAAAATCAATAATTTGCTTGAAAGTTTCTATAAATAGACTGAAAAATATTAACGGTAGTAGCAGCAGGTTTAGATGGTATATCACTGAGAATCAAATATTTTTCGCTTGAAAATTGCGGTCTATTTATAGAATATTCAACTTGTACCTCTTCATTCAAACTTTTATGGGTCTACGTTCGAAAATAGTAATTTTCGGTCACTCGCGATTCACTGTCCTAAATTTTCAAGACTTAATTTGAAAATATTAAATTTCCGGGCTTCCAAACTCCTAAACTTACTGTCGGTCCTAAGAGAGAATTAATAATAAAATTAGTGAAGCGAATTAAATTGTGTCCAGAAATGATAGTGTGTTTCCTAAGCCACTGAATGAAATTGCGAATGAAAACACGTTTCGAAATGTTAATTGCAGACCAGCCAACCATCAACGACTCGGCGAACAACGTAAACGGCCACGAATTGGAGGACATCAAAGAGTTCGCGAAGGAGTTCAAACTACGTAGATTATCCCTAGGTTTGACGCAAACCCAGGTCGGGCAGTCGCTGAGCGTAACCGAGGGTCCAGCTTACAGCCAAAGTGCTATATGCAGGTGAGTGTCAACGCCTTATCGTGTTTCTTTCCTCTCTTTCTCTGGTTAACTTCAAAACGGGCGTCGCTGATGAGAACTGAAGTGAAACGATACAGGTTACCATTAACGACAATGTACCAAGTCACTGGAAACGGCCGGGAAAATGATTGACAAAAGTCTATGCATTTCTGGACGATCGATAATGCATACCACAAAGAAGTTACACGTTTCTCGGGCCAAGGAAACTCCGCATACATACTTCTTTGCCATGATTTATGTCTCGGTTCAATCGCACCCGAATATCCCTGAATTCGCGAGCAGACGTTAGCAGTCTTCGAGTTGACAGAACGTCCTTGAATTTTCACGAATGTGAGAAATGTATAACGTGTATATCTGCCACGGTGGTTCCTTGAATGACACGCGTACACGACGAATCGTAGGAATGATTGTTCGAATTGTTGTGAGAAATGCGAGCGAGAATGGAAGGAACCAACGTGGTAATGCCGTTGGCAAGTAGGAACACTGTTTCTAGATCCAAGAGTTCTTATTGTAACGATTAATTTAAGCATTGGTGATTGTTCCCCAGTGCCCTGGCTTACCGGCTGCTCGCTGCCTTGCAGAGTGCCCCTCAGCAGCACCCTATGTACGTTCAACCCTCATTCTACTTAATTTACCTAAAGATCTAAAACTTCTTTCAATCCTCTGGGAGGATAGCAGTTATACCCAAGCATGCGAGAGTCCGTGCATTCCGTTGATCCAAATATGTACTGAGCGATAGAATCTCGATTGACCATGTTTCCGAGCGTCGGCAATCGAAGTGTGATTAATTAACAAGAACCTGTAACGAGTTCTTGTATCTTCCTTTCTCTATCTTCGATCGCATCTTCTTTGTTGTCCAAACTTTCTCTGTCGATCATCACGATCAAGTTGTTCGCTTCAAGTTGATCGCTGTAGCCATTACAGCGTTGCGATTATGGGACGACATATTTGGGTATAGCTGCGAAGCATTCTTAACTAATTTCTAACTCCGTTTCTGGCAAAAAAAGAGATGCGAAAGGAGCACTTGTAAAAGTTAAAGAATTTTCTTTGAGCCAGGGCATTGGCAAACTTGGGCATGATGTCGCCAACGCGCGAATCGAGGAGATAATGTTCGAAGAATAATAAAGTCGCGTGTATGACGTCCGTCGAGAGCGTTGCTTTTGATGATCGATCTTGTTTGTCTTTCGTCGATAGTTTTCGCGAACCAACGCGTCTCGCGTCCATTAATTATTGATACGCGTTGGCAACATCATACACGGCATCACCAAAACCTCTAAGCATGCACGCATTGTCAATGTCCTGTTTTTTGAGTCAATGCATGCCTCTTAGTGCTCCTTTAATCGAACGAAGACGAAAAGACGAGTTTCGAATGGACCTCTTCTTCTGCTATTTTCACCGAAGAGCTACAGTAATGTCTCCCACATTGTCCTTACTGGCGGTATCCTTGCCTCTACTGACGTAACGCTTACGTTTCCGTTATTGCTACGCCTACGTTTTCTAAAAGTCAAGCGTGCGGTGGATGTAACGCGACAAAGTCCCGCTGATCTTTTAGCGCGATCTCCCAGTTTGACAATTCAGAATACAATTTTATAACTTTTTAAACACTCTTCTATCGTATTTGCGAGGATTTTCCGATTAAAATGACACCAAACATGACATCATTTGAGCGACATTCACTTATTTAGTATTTATTGCATAAATCATTTTACGTAAATAATTAAACGCAGTTTATTGTTCGTAAAACATTCATAGCTTCCCACATTGTCCGTAAAACATACACCGAATCATATAGTAAAATGTAGTTACATACCCACACATTAAACGTAGCCTTGTACCTTCACTTTTTCCGTAAAATGCTTGTATCCTCACATTGTCCGTAAAACATAATCTTCTACCCCCGCATTAAAACGTAGTCTTGTACCCTTACACAGTTCGTAAAACATACTCCTGATGATGTTTGTAGAACGTAGTTTCGTACCCTCACAATGTCCGTAGAATGTAGTCATGTACTCCCACATTATCCGTCGAATGTAGGCCGTATCCTCACATTGTCCGTAAAACGTAGGCCGTTCTTTCACATCGTCCAGACAGTACTTATGCATTGAACGCACAATGTGTACAAGTTTTTCATACATTGTTGCAACAATCTGTGTAAGTAATTAATTTAAAATGACGTAAAATGAGTTACAGACTCAGTAAGTATTAATAAGTAAATATTGTTCAAATTATGTCATGTTTGGTCTCATTTTCATCGGAATAATCTTGCTAATAAGCTGGAAACATTTTTGTTTGGAAAATAGTTTAATATAAAATTTGATACGCGAGGATTGAAATCTCTCGTTTGCCTCGACTCGCACTCCGTCCTTGTTTTTTACTCTCTGTCCCTTTCTTTGTTCGGCAAAGACGAGCTGCGAGGCTCAAATTTCGATTCTGGTACTCCTGAATTGTCCCATTTCGATTCCGAGTTAAGGGACAGTGTGGGAGACATTACTGTACTTCTTTCAATTAACGAGCAAAGATATGCAGATGTTATGTTAATTTTGAAAAAATAAGGGTTGGAAGCTGTGGTACTCCATCTTATAGTAAGTGAGATAGGTGCGATTTGTTTGCAAAGTTATTGGCCAGAAATATAGAGTCTGAAGTGAATAACTTGACGAGGAATGATAATTTCAAATATTTAATTTTCTCAAGGTCTCAAAGTCTCAAAATCTCACAGTTTCAAAGTCTTTAAGTCATAAAATCTTACAGTCCCAAAATCTCAAGGTTTCAATGTCTCAAGGTCTCAATCATTCGAAGTCTCAGTGTCTCAATGATTCAATATCAGAATTTCTCAATGTCTCAGAGTCTCGATGTATCTGTTGGACATTTATTTATAATAAATTCACAGCAGAGTAAACTCCAGTAATTGATATAACAGCAAACAAGAAAAGTGATACAAATTGCAAGTTGTGAGTGAAGCTTTCAACTCGACAACTGCTCGGTCATCTCTGATTTACCCCCGAAAGAGTGCCGCGTTTCTGTCAGCCGCGACACACGGATACGTCGCGCTTTCCGTCGGCCCGACACAAGGATACGTCGCGCGGAGACATTTTCAAGGATCGGCTGCCACACTAGAGAGCACCTTAAACCATAAAAAGCTTATCTAGGACTATTCTAAGGCTTAAAGTTAATAACAAGCTAAAAGTTCAACGACAAGTCAGCACATCTGTGCTTTACGGCAGGCTAGAGAACAATTTCAAAATACAAATTAAAAATTTCTGTCGAAATTCAGCAGTATCGATGCCTCAATATTTTAAAATTTCAATCTCTCAATATTTTACAGTCTCACAAGTCTCATTATTTAAATGTTCTATTGTTTTAGAGTTTCAAAGTCTCAGTGTCTCATTGTTTCATTCTTTCAGAGTCTCAAAGTTTCAGTGTCCCAAGGTTTCATTGCCTCAAAGTCTCAAAGTTCCAAGCAAATTTTTAACCGCATTGCTTTCAACTTTAGGATGTGAGGCGTGAACAAGAATATATTTTCAATAAACAATAACAAATAACGAGAAGAAATTATTAACTTAACTTGAAAGTCTGAATGCGCGTTGTGACTCGTACGAGTGCTCACTATGATTTGCTATTTTTCCAAGCTTTCTCTGCTCGTTAGGAAAAATCGGACGTGTAAAAAAGCCTCTTGCGAGCAAAGGCCCACGCAAAATCGACCAGGCCTGGCCCCTCAAGGACCTTTGAATCTTTTGAAGAAAATCTTAATCCCCCTTGATTAATAAACGAAGTAAAAGTAACAGGGAGACGGCTGATTGTTAAACGAAAGGCGAACACCTAACTACTATTACTAAAGTGATATTCTAATCTAAGCCTAAATATGTACAAATATTTACATCTTACCAATATCGTATACTTAACCTATATTTGTATTTGAATGTATTCGAATAGTACAATATTTATCCATATTTGGGAAGGAGCGTACTGACAACCGGTGTACGAATATCAAGTTTATTAGTGCATACAATCTTTACCTGCTCAGTCATTGACAGGAGAAGACTAACTTCTCGCTGCGTCCACGCTGGGCTCGTTTTCTTTTATTTTGACACGACGACGTTCGTCGGTGATATTCGACGACGATCTACCATCGGCAATCTACTATCGGAAGATTTTTCCTTCTTCGCCACCAGGTGAAGCACCCGGACTCTTAGATATCTTGCCGCAACAACAGGTCAAATTCAACCTTAGACGATTTGGAGACGTAAAGGTTTGCTGAAGATAGGTGGACCTCGATAAAATGTTCGATGTCGTGTTTGACCGTTTTCCTACAAAAGTAAAGTTCAGTTTGCGGTAAACTGAATTACTCGTTACAATTTTAATAGATACACTGTCATTCACTAGTCGATCACAGAAAAGTTAGTCATCGGTTAATCGTCCATTTCGCGAGTTCAGTAGGAGATTATCGGCTACCACAAATTGCCACGGAAACTTGCGACGATAAATTAAGAAATATAGCTGTGCCATAAATCGCGATGAGCTGCATATGGCTCATAGTTCTATGCGAACACCGCGAAAAACATAGTCCGCAGTATTCACTAAATATATCTTGGAAACTTGGTCCGTAAATGCGACCCGTTGTAAGACAGTCGGTATTGCAGCATTAACGGTCCTACTTTTCCGGCTTCTATCCCCACTTGCACGGTGGTACACTTCACTTTTTCAGCAAAAGTACCAGCATAAATCGCGCGGAACGCCGCCGATTTTTGTTGGATGATCTCGGGACCTAGGACGTCTCTATGGCCTACGACGCTCGTTGGTCAGCCTCTAATTGCAGTCTTACCTGCTCCAAACCTTCCCGCAGCGACTCCAATTCCTACTCGAAGTTGCCATTTTATTTCGAGGTAGACGATCGTGAAAATTTCGTGAACACGATCTCGGCTAATTTTCACCCCTCATAGTCGCTGCAAAGACTAGCTGCGTATTTAGGTGCCTTTTCCAAACTTCCACAAGGAAATTATTAACTGCCAAATCTGGCATCAAAACTGAATTAGCACCTTGTGTCTCGATCGGACCTTCCGATTAACTTTGTCCTAAGAGCCTCGTACTTGTTAGTATCCGTTGGATTGCAAATACTTCTAATAGCGAGACATAACCGAATTTAGTGTAGTCTTTGGTTATACGTCCAATTGCACTTCTAATTTCCGGAGTAGCTCGACTTTTTTGACCGAAAAGTATTCTTAGAGCAGTAGCAACATTTATTGCCAATGATAACGTGAGACGTGGAAAATAGTCACGATAGCGGACAACAAGAATATATTTTCAACAGAGTAAGAAAAAGAAATAATTATTTTAACGCGAACTAGAAAGTTCGAATGCGCGTTGTGACTCGTACGAGTGCTCATGATCCGCTATTTTTTCGAAACTTTCTCTGGTCGTTAGGGAAAGTGCAAAAAAGATCGACCCTTGCGAGCAACGCAAAGGCCCACGCAAAATGTTCGACCAGGCCTGGCCCCTCAAGGACCTCGAACCTTTCGGAGTAAATTATCGTAACCGCTACACAACCCTCATTCTTTAAAAGCTAATTTAATATCTGCATAACTTCTCGGCTAAACTTCACCAAGTGAAATCTAAATCATACAGATTTGAAATAAAATGGAGTTTAACACAAAATCACGTCTTTACGTCTTTAACGTGGAATCAATTCTTCTTCGAGTTCGACTGTTCGTAATATACGAATAGGTAGGACGAGAATATAACTTGTTGTTGACTCTAGATTCGAAAAGTTGGACATCACGCCAAAGAGCGCGCAAAAGATAAGGCCGGTCCTCGAAAGGTGGATGAAAGAGGCTGAAGCGAGGTGAGTTTATTTAATAAAAATTAATCATTCCGAATTTTATTTCTGTCTTACAAAAATACTTTCGTTAATCAGCAAATCTCCTGAAACGGTGAAATTATTTAATCCAATCTATTTAATTGAAAATAAAATTCCAACGTGAGAATTCTATTTCGAAAATCAGACTGCTTGAATATTCCACTCGCGTGTACATCCTCGTTCTTTTCGTCCGAGAACATTTTCAAACATTTAATACATACCAATCTAAATATATCACACCTTGTGTCGGTACCGTTGACAAATTTGAAAGTACAAATGCAAACGGCCAATGCGGGCCATGTGCGTTTTGTCAGGGCGTTTTCCTGGTCGCAAGGGAAAGTTTTTCGAGGCCAAAAAGGGCAACGAATAGTCGTCAAGGGCCATGGTGACGTTGGTGTCCTCACGGCCAACGTTTTGCCGTTGGCGTTCTTGTTCTGCGAACGTGGAAACACGACGCAGTTTAAAACCTTCCTCATTCGACGAAAAAGCATGCAGAAAAACACTTAGTAAAATCAGAAATCGTTCCGATGGTACGATGGTGTTCAAGATGGTCGTTTTCATCGTGGCAGTTTCGTGCAACACGATTATCCCGTAATCGTCCAACAGGATCTGAAGCGGTGTCCGAGAGCGTGTGAACGCGTGCGTGCTAATTGGTAATTCGCTAATTGAATCCACCTGATTAATTGCAGATCCGCGTCTAATAAATACGCGGAATGTTAATTAGAATGGAGGAAACCGTTAGCGGGACCGTGCTCATGCCGGCTACAGGTATCGGCGGTTTTATTCGTGTCGCGAAAGAAGTCGCCTATCGGTTTCCTCCTCGAGGGTATCGGCTTCGCCTTGTTCACCAACGCACGCACACCAGTCCGCTTCAATTTTCTGCGAACTCTGTATCAGGATCTGTAATTAGCGAAATTCGAAGTTTAATTCATCCTTTGGCCGTGGTCGCCGCTACGACCGACCTCATAACGAACTGCTGTCCTTCGATTTATTGTCTTGCTAAAGGAATTCTTGCGGACTTTCTTCTACCCTGCTCTCTTACACTCTGCCGTTTCGCAGACTGGATGTTTATTCGAGTGCATATTCTGATAGGGAATGACTTGGTACATATTCTACGTTTAAGTAAATCTACTATCTTAAAGTATCTTTTAACATTTTTTTCAAATAAATACTTGTTATATATTAAATGAATACATTCTTGGAAAGCTTGTAAAGAGTTGAAGATGTATGAATCGTATTTTATGCAAATCTGAACATCTGTAATCTAGATATGAATCAATTTTATAAGGCAACACTAAAGTCTCGCAGTCCAAAAACCCCAAAATTCCAAAGTCTCAGAGCCTCAGAGTCTAAAAGTGTCTAAAATTCCATGGTCTCAAAGTATCAACATTCTAAAATTCCTAAGTCCTAAAGTATCGGTCTTAAAAATTTCCATGATTCCGTAGTTTCAGTGTCCCGCAGTGTCCCTAAAAAACAAGATTCCCCAAATCTCAAAATCTCAAGCTCACAAAACTCCGTAATTCTAAAATCCCAAAAGTTCAAACGTGCCAAAATCCCAAATTCCCGAAGTTATGAAATTCCTCACAGTCCCGAAAATTTGAAAGTGCGACGATTCAAAAATTCCCAAAAGGTACAATATCAACTTTCCAGAGTCCCCGAATCCAAAAATCGCAGCCAAAAGTCGCATTCAGCCACTGAATCACTCGGCAATAAATTCCAACGAGGATTTAAACACCTTAGCGTCGTTAATAGCTAGCAACCGTTTCCAATAAAAATCAAACGAAATGTAACATAAATATTAAATTCGCGTTAACACGCTCGCACTTATCAGCACTCAATTATCATTCCTAGTAATATTCTGGTATGAAGCGAGGTTTAATTGGTAGAACGATCTAAGGGCGTCGATCGCGTGAATTTTACGATCGACCGACGCCTAACACGGTTTATAGTTTCGATTTCACCGTGACACCGTTTTATTGTCGGTAAAAGCGCGGAAAGTATGTGTATACACGGTCTGGCCGGTGTATGCAAAAAAACACACACACGCACGCGTTATATAGGGTAACGTTGCGCGACTCTGTATACATATATGCATACATACATACGTATCACGACCGTGAACCGGATGATTCGATGACAGGAGCACGCGGTCATTTCTCTTTCCGCGGCCGAGCCGGTAACAATGACCCATTCCGCATTCCCGTGGCGTAGCGTCAACAGATTTTCCCAAAACGAACAAAATGATTTGTTGACTGTGCATTAACACCTTCGCGTGGCGAATCATCCCCGCACGGTATTATCGTCACCGAAACGTTTTCCGTTTTAATGACTTCGCTCTTCATAACGCGTTTAACCCTTTAAGGCTATCATCGCTGAAATTTTACTCCGCGGTTATTCGTCATCGTCGCAATTAATCAATTTTATACATTTTGTTATCGAACAATGTTTCATTATTTTTTATTGGATCTTAGATGCTTTTATAGTCGGTCATTTATCAAAATATACAGGTGTAAAATTTGCACTATATGTACACGTGTACACCTTTGCAAGTAATCATTTTTAATACTGGTACTTTAATTATTTATGTCAGAGTATACATCTGCAATGTTACATATTGTAAACTCTGTAAATCTTTGCAGTTAATTCTCATACTTTCTAATATCGAGTGCAATGTTATATTCTTTGCATCATTAGATGTTTTTGCACTTATATGTCAAAGTGTACACCTATCAGACATTTGCAGTTAAGGAATTACATAATTTATGTACACACGCTGGACTTAAATATATCATACACGCATGAATATTTCCAGTCTAGTTAACATTGACTTTTGAAATAAATAAAGACTTGTAGGTTTGAAATTCCGTTTGCTAGGAATAGTTGATCAATTAAGGTTGATCTGCTACCTAGTTGCTCCAACATACTCATTAATAACTTGTGTTCAACGATTGAGAAAATATTTGCTTGTGCTACCTCTACAAATATTTATTTGCTTCCGTTATATCGTTCAAATTTTTCACCTTTGCATTGACAGTACGTGAAATATTACTCTACAAACTCGACTAAGACGAATCAACGTTACGAACCTTAATTCTTCTAAACTCTACAGTCTCATACTTCGTAAAAGATCTAAATTGTAGAAATTAAACGTAACATAGAAAATAACGGAGGAAGTAAATAGAATGCTCGAAGCTTCCCGACAGCGCAACCCTTTGAGAAGAAGAAAATGTACTTCGATTCCGTGGATGAAGGTGGATCCGTCACGTCGGCAATCCGGTCGGCGATTATTCAAGCGATTCGATGACGGTTTAACCACGGTCATTTCTCTTTTCGCGAACATACAGCTCGCTAGTAACAATGACCCATCCCGCATTCTCGCGGCGTAGAGGTAAGCGCGACCGTGCCGGCCGCGTCCGGGGAAAAATGAAAGCGGCTAGTTTATGCGGTGCACGTGCACGATTTATCTGCCGAGTAATTAAACTGTGGACTAATTAAAATCAGGTTTCTGATGTACCCCTTCTGCCTGCTGTTCGTATCCCGCTCCCCGGCTCTTATACCCACGATCCCTCTTGTCGTTTCTTCTCCTCTTTCTCCAATGGCGTTTCGCTGCCTTTTACCTCTTACCTCTTGGCACCCACACGATCCCGTAAACGCTAATACCTACTCGATCCCGTGGTACACCCACGCCGAGACTTCCTTCTTTCTCCCCGGTTCTCGTCGTTTGTCTCCATTTTCTCTTTCTGCCTACTTTTTTATCCGTCGGCTACCTCGATACCATTCGCCGGCTCTGAGGTTCTTACTGTTACCGTGCGCGCGTACACTCGAGATTTAGATGGGCTCGTTTAATTCTACCTGCACCGAGTTTCTAATACATATTCGATTAGCTGATTTATTCCTGTGACACGAAGGAAACGACGATGGAACAGGTAGATCGAACGCGGCGATTAACATTTCTTTTGCTCCGCTACCATTTTTTTGAAACAAGAACCTTCGTTACCGCTAATCCTCGTATGTCAAATAAGAAGATATTACAAGATAGGAATAGGATATGCAGATATTCAGCTAGTTCGTAGATGAAGTTCCAAGTATTTGAACATCTTGAGGATTTAACGACGTAAATGTCTAAAGCTTTCGGTTCTGGTGATTTAAGGGAGGTATCTAGGTATCTGAGGATTTAGGTAACTGGGGATGTGGTTATTGTAAAATCTAAGTATCGTGAGATCTAGATATCTGTCTAGGTATCTTGGAATCTGCAAATCTGTTCCAAGTTTCTTCGAATTTAGGTATCTTGGTGTCTAGGTATCTTTGCATCTACCTGTGGATCTATATGGGAGACCTGGGTGGAGCATCTGGAAACCTATCTAGGAACATAGGTATCTCGGAATCTAGATATCACGAAATCTAGCTATCTGAAGATCTAGATAACTGAGAATCTAGGTGTCTGGATGTCTAAGTATCTAGGTAACTGAGAATATAGGTATCTAGGTATCTAAGTATCTAGGTATCTGTAAATCTAAGTATCCGAAAATCTAGGTACATGGAGGTTTAGATATCAGAGTATCCCGATATCTGAGAACCTAGAAACTTGTGGAAATATAGATTTAAGACTATAATATAACGATAAAGAATCCTAGAAATAATCTTGGAATTCAGTGTAGATTGCAAGTACGATAAAAAATGACTGATTCTTGCGCTGATTGTATCCTTACAGATCGGTATTCAATATTACAAATTGTATGATTTATCAGTTTGTTGTAAGGTGTACGGGATGAGAAATTCACGCGAGATGACATGTATACGAGTAATATTAAAGTGGTAATTTCTTTTCTTTCTTTCGCGTGACAGCGTTTAATTTTTTCTCTTTCGCACTTTTTGATTCCCTTACCCTCGTGGATTAAACCTCACGAACACGTTTAGCGGTGTCCTTGTTCGTCGTCAGTCGTGCTTGTTCCCTTCTACCTTTTCGTTTGGCTTCTCACCTGTGCTGGAATACGTGCTCGAGCTAACCCTCGACGCCAGTTTGATATTCTGTCCTCCTCTCTCGTTCCTCTTCGTCGTTGCGGCTCTCCTCGCCGGCAACGCACGCGTTATAATAACGTTTCCTTTGTAAGCGTACGTTTATCATTTCGCAGTCATTTCGTTTATTATCGTAAGCACGCGTTTATTAAAATTATTGAAAGCGCAATCCGCGTTAAATTGACGTCAGTAAATCTGTTACGGTGTTTGCGATGCTTTAAATCATGCGACGGCTTTCTTTTATTTTCCGCTCGAAATTCTCGGCCTCTTTTATGAGCAGCAGCACATATTTAGTAGAAAAATTATTCGATATAATCGCCTTGGATTTATTAACGTTGTAGGATTTATAATTATAGGCTATAATAGTAGGTTTTGTAATTATTTACTCGTTGTTATTTGTTTAACCCTTTGAAGTTTGTAATAAAAATTCTTCAACTCTTAGAAGTGACAAGTATATTTTATGTTAGAAATTTAAGATAGAATTGTATCTATAATAAATTTGCGACATTATATCTGAAACACGAAGCTATAATTCAGAAAAGACGAGAAATTTTAAATATTGGTATTAACATAGTAGGAGACCGTTAATCGATAATATTGGAGATATTTTTACCATTCGGGTATCAAGCTTACATTTCCACTGATTAATTAATTAACTGAGTAATTTTACTAAGGAATATTCAATTTCATAGATTATCATAAAATTTGTTGCATCCTACAGATGCATATATCAAAGCTTATGATTTGAATTTGTCGATTTTAATTGAATGAAAGAACGTATATTGAGCTGCATTAATATCCATGAGATTTCATTTTTTTTTAATGACGGAATTCGTATTTCGACGTGTCTATTAGCTTGAACCTTCATCAACTCACCGTACTAATAACAGCAAAGCAATGAATACATCGAACCAAAAATAAAATTCTTTTGTAGGAAAAATGTAATTTGCCGTATGATTAATTTTAATTATTTGCCGCGTATATCGAACACAATGTACATGTAGAAGAGCGAAAAAGCTTTTTTGTCAATACACTAAATTTATTTGCTTCTGATATCAATAATTAAATCATCGATAAACCGTGTTAATATTGAACAACAGACATTGTAATGCCTACATACAATGCTGAAATTACTCTCTTTTCTAAATGTTTATATTTGAAATTGTGCAAATTAATACTTATAAAATCTATTGTACTTATACTTCTCCAGAAAACTGTTTTTTAACATTTGTATTAACCCCTTCAAGGGTTAACAGACATATAAATCAGTATCTTCGATCAATCCACGAACAATAATCATCACCCGTGACATAGAAACTCATTGTCGATGTTGAAGAACTTGAAAATTTGGGAAATCAGAAATTTGACAATATAGAGATCTGGAAATTTAGAGATTTGGAAATTTCGATATTTGGAAATTTGAGAATTTGGAGACTTGGAAATTTACGAACTTGTGGAAATTTGGGAATTCGGAAACTTGAGAATTTGATAATTCAGGAATTTGAAAATTTGAGAATTTGGAAACTTGAGGATTTGGGGAATCGCAAAATTGGGTGTTCGGGTATATGGAGATTTAGGAGATTGGAATTTTAAGAATTTGGGGATTTGCAAGGTATACGTATAAAGAATCTTGCGTGCTACATCCCTGACATAGGAAATCTGGATGAGGTCAGATCCAACCTAGTAGCCAATTACGCCAATGCCCTGAGCTGAACCCGTTCCGTTTCCGTATCGGTTCTTCGTCCGGTTCTCCATTAGCATATTGTTTTCGCAGATTCGACGAAATATCACCGAGCGAGATGCTAATGGCTCGACCTGCACTTTTTTCGGCGTGGCTCGACAGTTGGTCATACGGAGTTAAATTAAAAACATAAATTCCGCGGCGGCGTCCGCGTACTACGCCCCTCGTGCGCGTCGGGACGCCGCCGACCCTTCCACCCTTCTGGCTCGTTTAGCCGCGATTCCCGGCGGAAGTTCTCCTGTTTACGGTTACGGGCTTTTTTCGAAGCGCCGCGACGCTTCGATCGCTAATTTCATTTGTGCCTGGCGACGTCGCGATGCTCTCTCGCGTTCCATTCGGGAAAATTCATCGTCGACGTTGCCCCACAGGGGATGAATGTCCAGTAAACGGTTTTCTTCTTCTTTTTCTCTCCTCTCGTTTTATCGAGTTTTCGTTGTTCCTCGGAACGTAGGTGACTCGATGGGTCGACGCGAGTCGATCGAGAGTGTTGCACCAAGTCTCTTTCCTCCTCTGTTTACGATGGCGCTTCCGGTTTCCATGGGACGCGCTTTGACGTGCAGAAAGTTTGCCGAGTTAACACACGACCCAACGACGCTTGCGTGTTTTGTTTTAATATTTGATTAGAGCATGATCGGGGTATTTGCTCGGGAGTCCGACGAAAATTGGATTTTCTTATACCTGGTCAAATGTCGGTGTGGTTTTTGCACGACTTTTTTATCTCGCGCCGTTTTTCTGCTTCGACGTTCAATATTAAATCATCGCACGGGTAATGCATAGCTTTTGGTATGTATTAACTCTTTGAGACACCAGAATTTCTCTCGACGTATCTTAATCTCCTCTTATAATTGTAATTATTTTTATCGTGTAATAAAACATCGCTGTGAAACATTTTTATGTTCCATTAAAAATGTAGTATATTCCTACTATCCTCTCAGAGATTATTATCCGATTAAAAACAAATAACCAAGGAGATGTGTGGATTAAAGTAGAGTACCCTGTATGTCTCTCTCGTTTTTTGATTCTTTTATTTATCAACGAGTGATATATGAAGGGTAGGTACAAATGAGAACAGTGGGTCTGATTACAGGTACAAGAACGGGATCAATCAGTTGACGGAGTTTATCGGCGTGGAACCCAGCAAGAAACGAAAGCGACGAACTTCGTTCTCACCGCACGCTTTGGAACACCTGAACGCCCACTTCGAAAGAAACACACATCCAAATGGTAATTTTCCGTCTCATTTTGCGAACTCCATTCTCTCTTTCCAAACAACCTCGATCGTGTCCGAATTCTTCGAAGTAAACGATTCGTTCATTTTTCAGGTAACGAGATCACGAAAATTGCCCAGGTTCTTGGATACGAACGAGAGGTGATAAGGATTTGGTTCTGCAACAAGAGGCAGTCCTTGAAGAATACGCTGAGGTCCGTAGCGAAGTCCATGACGTAAGAAGCAACGTAATCGGACAAGATTCGTCGATCAGTGAACAAGAAAAAGCTTTAAGGACTCGAGTTTACGCCACAACTCCACGAGAGACTTAAATCGCGTGTCTTTCATCGATCTCGATAACCGGTTCAATCGATAGATTCGCATCGACAGAATTTACGAATGTCGCGTTAATAAATAGAATTTCTACGAAGTGAACGAGCGAGGGCGATTTCAAAATTCGCGCGTCCCAGCGGGCGGAAGGCGGGAATTTTCGAAACGCTCCCGTGTCGATCGATGCAAAGATCGTTTGTGATCGCAAGCGTATACGAGACCTATCTGTAAATAGCTTTAACCTATGTGACTAATGTGATGTACAGGAGTCGAGCGTTACGATAATCGCACCGTGTACCGTCTTCGTTTCGCAAAAAATTCAGAAATCGAACGATTTATCGACGACAGTACACGTCGATTCCGTTTGTAACCAACGACGATAGTTGTTTACCGACAGACGGTACGATAGATATTACCATCTCACGGTAAAGTAGATTTGACGGGATTTTTAAGACTACAAACATCGCACGGCGATTATTAACGCGTCGACTCGTCGAATTAGGATAAGTAAATTCCGCAAGAAACCGCACAGATAATGCTAGTTCACGAAACGATCATGGAAGCTTCCAGCTGCTGAGGATCGTTTGTGGCAGTGATGGGCAACTGTGCCTGGAAGGGCACGGTGAATGAACACGCAAATACTGTGCACTAGTAGGCGTTGAATCTTAGGTTATCAAATTTCTACGATCTTTAACATCTATTTTGCCAAACGAACTTCTAAATTCGAACGTTTGGAGTTCTAAATTTTCGAACTTGTAAATTATCAAATTTTCGAATTATCCAATTTCTCCGAATTGTCATATTTGTATATTTCCAAATTTCCAAGTTATCGAATTCCTAAATCCCTATATCTGAAAACTTGGTGTTTCCGAATATCTAAATATGAAAATTTGAGGTTACCTTTTCAAGTTTGAAAATTTCTCGATTTCTAAAATTCCAAACTTATAAACTTGAAATCCTCGGATTTCACCCTACCTGAAACCGGGTCGCTGTACATACACAACAGACCAGTAATTCTTCGGAGGGCAGCAGATCTGCCCATCACTGATTCATGGAACAATCCGGAGGAAGCACAATAACGAGGAACCGTACAACAAATATGATCACCTTAAGCGGTTAATTAAGGCGAGACAATGGTATTTCTTGTACGCGACCGAACCTGGAACACGGAAAGATCGAGGAATGGACGTTGAAGTCCGTTTCGCACACAGAAAAGAACATAGTTGAAGCAACGAGAGCAAACGTCAACCACAACAGCAACAGTACCGTTCACAATACCGTTCACAACAGGGATACGAGTTCATTTGCCAATGAAATAGCAACGGAGATATTTTACAGTAACGCCGCTATCGTTTATAACGGATCACCACACAACGTTTTCAGTTTCATTTCTTACCGGAGGAACACAACCAACCACATCATCGCAGGCTTCGTTCGAGATCAAATGTTTCAACCATATTGTTCTCTGGGTGTGCGCTCGTCTGTATGTTACGCGTGTATGGTCCAGGTAAATTACGATTCCTCTTCGAAATATAATTCCCAGTAAGCCTCTGCTTTTATTTGAACCATTACTTCGTCTTTTTATATATCGAAGGAATTCATCGACGTGATCTTTGCTAGAAACTGTACAGAGGTAGAAAAGTATAGTTTCTCGCGAATATTTCGTTACCTGTCAATTTTACAAAAAAAGAGTTATTACAAGATTTATAGCTTGAGAAATTCTCTATAAAAAAGATTCAACAAGTTTTTTCATAGGTATAACTATTTTCACGTAAAATGACTTACGAGATTAGAACTTTCATACTTGGATGATGCTGTCTTTTGGTTCACAGTTTGTTATCTCAGAAACGGTTACACCTACGAAAACAGATTGTAGAATCTTTTTTGTAGAGAACTTCCTAAGCTACAAATTTGATAATAACTATTTTTGTCATAGGAGTGATGGATAACGAGATATTCGCGAGAAACTGTTTCCGTTTACGATATAAAGGTTCATACAAAAATGTAGGTTGCTGGGAATAATTTCGCAGATAAACCATAGTTTTGTCTGACTTTCCTGGACTGTGTATTGATGGACTTTTGTTAGAGGAAAGGGGGAGTAGAGGATGGACTGTAGCGAGTTAAATTAACGCAATAACGTGTTCGAAAGTATAATTATCGATCGATCATAAGATGGATTATCCTCCTGATGCCGCCGAGTGAAATTCTATTCGAAACCGAAAGAGGGAAAGGCTACTCCAATAGGTGGTTTCAGGTAATTCCGCGGAGTAACATGGAAAAAGTAAAAATATAAAAAAAAAAAAATCACTAGTCCGTAATAGTCTGCCATATACGAGGTATACGTATTAAACGTTTACGCATCTTTCGTTCCTAAATGTTCGATCTTGCTTAGCCCGCTGACGATTGTATCGACAGATTGGATGCGTTCCGTTTCCGCGTTCACGGTTATTTTGCAATCGATCTGATTCTCGAACGAGTTCGAAGCATCTGTAGAAATTCGATACGATTTCAAAAGACTTGCGGTCGCACGAAGAGGAGAGACGAATCGAAATATATAGGATGACGGATACAATTTCTGGTTAATAGGAAAATACAATTGACAACGATAATATTTCATTTCGGCTGCAAATTAGCCGCGTGATCGATGTACGATGGCTAATACCACTAGGTGGGTAATTTTGGCACGGAAACGCGACGAAACGGAACGAACAGAGACAGGTTCCAATATCCACGGACGAATCTCCATATTTACGCATCCAGAGGAACGGTTCGTTGGTAAAGAAGAGGGGAGGAAGAAGCAGGAAAGCTGATTAAATAAATAAAAATTATAATACGATAAACAAGAAGCATAAAATATCGACCATCCCACAAGGATATATCTCTCATGTATTCCCGGTTAATCGATAGTGAATAATAGCGTTTCTTTGAATGTGTTCCGCTTCAACAACTCTTTCTTTCGTCTGTCCTAAAAGAAGACAGGATTAGTCGTTTATCGGTGGTAAATCGACCGATCGCATACATACACACACAAGTTCTATCGACATTTTTCCTTCCTTGCGTAATAAACGATACTGTAGGCGACACCCATCCCATTAAATGGTACGACACGATTTCTTAAATATCTCAAGCTCGAGTATAATTAAGAAAAACACTGTATGATTGGAGCAGCGGAAGAGGGACAGACGTCATGTACACTACACGTTCATGCATATACATACATATACACACATGTACTTCGATAACCCAGAACGTTTGTAATTGGCTATACAGGGTGATAGGTAAATGGATAGTCAAATTTTTCTCGAGTATTTTACTTTTAATCGAGATAGGTAATAAATTTAGACATTTCTAGTTTCTATGAATATTGAAATATTTTAAGGGGTGAAATGGAAGTGTAAATTTGATTCTTGCTTTGAAATTTTTGTATCTATAAATTTTTAGATTACGAATCTTTTGCAAATATTATGTTATTGGATTTTAATATTTCCAAAGGTCTAAATTAAATATTTTCAAGGTCTAAATTCTCAAAGTTACAAAACCCTAAATTTTCAAATTCTCAAGTTTTCAAATTCTGAGATTTACAATTTTCTATATTTTCTAAGAAACTTGCAATTTTCTAAATTTCTAAACGTGGTGTCCTGAAAATTTCAATAACTTTCCCCGTCCATTTAGCGAGAGTCTCCTCCACATAACCTCTCTGAATTTCTCGAAGCATATCTGAGAAAATGTACAACTTTCTCTCTAAACGAAGTAAAACACCTCGTGAAAATTTGTCTAGCTATTTTCCCTTCACCCTGAGTATATTATAGCCATCGTACGACAATTATTATAACCACGAGATCCTTTAAGAGTGGAGGGTAGCTAGGAGCGTGTGTACATATTAAGGCGACACCTAGGGACCGTAGCATTGTAAGAGTCTAATACTTTTTAAATCGTGCATAGCTATGAAATAGCTGGGACGAGGATGATTCGAAAGAAAATTCGACGCAAAGATCGAGAAAGAAAAAGGAGAACAGGCGTGACGAAGAAGCGGATATAAATTTCTAAGGGTAAACGAGTACGTTAAGACATTCTACTGTTTAAGGTACGATTAAAATTTGATCTGTTCCTAAAGTAAACACGAAAACGGAGACACGAAGGAAAACAGATGTTTTTTTTCGACGAGGATACGGTGTATTATAAAACGATGGAATGGTATACGATTGAGGGGGTTGAATGGAGGGGTAAGGTTGTTTCAAAATTCAAAATTTTGATCATTCGAGGGTGGGTTCGTACGTTAGATTTTTTAGACGAGTTCCGACGGGAGAGATACAAAAAAGGATGATAATGTTTGTACAGAGATATTCCGGTTATTAAATTTTGTTATAAAACGGGGGAGAAAGGCGTGATGGATGTTGAGAGTAAATAAAATTGAAGTGAGAGAGAGCGAGAGAGTGAGCGAAAGAGAAAATTGATGAATCATGTGTATTTTCTTCGTGACAAATTGATATTCAATAGATGATTGCGGAAATATAAAAAAAAAACATGAGTATTAAAGAAACACACACAAAAAAAAGTACATACGTGAATTGTATTCGTGAGTGTCATATTTCTAAGGAAGATAGATCCACGGGCGAATGTTTTATAGCAGTTTCCGGTCGAATTACGGGTCCAGACAGATCAAAAAAATATCGCGAACAATACATGCCGGGCTAACGAAACAGAAAACCGTATTTTAGAACAAAAAAAATGAAATGAAATAGAAATAAAAGAAATCGAACGAACAGGAAAAAAAACTAAAAAAAAGAGATAATAATTAATCGTAAGACGAAGTTCGTGGCACGAATAAAATGGAAACTGCTTCTGAAACATTGCTCAGCGAAACCAAAGTTCCTACTACGTTTTATAAAAGTATATAACTGAACTGCAAAAAAACTTTAATTGTACATAACGAGGGTTTTAAGCTAGCAAACACGATCACAATACAATCAGCAATCGGACAGATCCGAGCGAACGGGATGCAGGATCAATTGATTCCACGTCGCGATTCGTTGGAGAACCACCTGTAGAGAGAAATGGCATGCACGAAATAACTAGGAAATAGTTTGTCGTTTACCATCGTCTTCAGACGGGGGACAATTGATCGTGACAGCGCAACAAACGACGAGCATACGAATAACCGAGTACGAGAACAAGAAAAGGGACACGTAGGACACACACATACATAAACACACGCATTCACACACGCACGTGTGAATACACGGTATACATACACACGCGTGTATGTACATGCATATGTGAATACGTGACAGACATTTGTACAAGTGAAACGCAATTAAGCACGTTAAGTATACAATTAAATTAAGCAGCCGTAGCTTTAGCACCTAGACACACACATGTACACATGTACACGTTCACACACACACACACACACACACGTACACGCGTACGATGTACCATTAATCTACATACGTATTTAAAAGGGAAAAGAACGAGGAGAACCTTAGCGGTTAAGCGAAAAATACCTGTGTAAAATCTAGTAGGTGTCCACAAGAATAAAATAAAAGCATATATTATGGTACAAATCACACAACAATGATCGTACCTTCAGGTCCTGACTGCGCCTCCAACCGAACTCTTTCTGTACATATAATTTTGATATGCATCTGATTTATGTATGATTTCTATGTACATATATCGCAATTATATATATAATTTACATGATCCTACAACGATCGTTTTTCGAATAACTTCGCCAAATTATTGCTGGATTAAAAGGATGCTCTTTGGGTACTATTGTCCTCTGGATTCTTTAGATTTATTTTTTTTTTATCCTTTTGTCTGGATATGGAAACTTTTTGTTATATTTCAAGGTACGATGGACTCTCGTTATATTACCACTTTATAGATTTTCAATTTTCAACTTATAAATTTTTGTACTTCTAAATTCCTAAATTGTCGAATGCCTATTTTTTCAAATACATAACTCTTCAAATTCAGAATTAAAAAGTTTCCATTGTAATGATGGTATAGTATCACTAATGAACAAAAAACAATAAAATATAAACTCCGAAGTGAAAGTATAAAGCGTGGCAATGTAACGAGGGACCACCATAATTACCTATTCCACCTGTAACATTTAACAAAAATTTGGACGAAATAAATACGATAGATTGATCGAAAGGATATTTATCGAACGTAGTCACATAAGAGATCACGTTATAATTATTTTAAAATACTCAAAGTTTCGATGCATCATTTGTTTCACCGTTCGCGACCAATTCAAAATCTGGTTTCAATTCGGGAACTACTCTGCTGGATTTCCATGACCATTCGATGGTACCATAACCGACCATTCCTAGACACAGGATTCCCATAAGACAGTAGATCTTCGATTCGGTGCACAAGTAAGGACTGTACGCGTATGTGATCACAGAACCGGTGGATTCCCATAGACGGAAGTTCGAAAAGGCTGCTTCCTCCTTTCCTGGGAATAATAATCCGGAAAGAGCTGAAAAAGAAATACAAACTAAATGTATTTATCAAAACTGGAAAAACGTCTTTTGCTTTCATTAACGTCTAAAGCAGCGAATTCATTTTTACAATAACTATTTAAATAAAAGGGTGGGTATTTTATAACGATCAATTTTGAAAATCCGTTTGGCGCCATCTGACAGGAGCCAAAGAAGCTAACGAAACAGAAAATGGCGTTCGAATTATGAGGTCACAGGAAGTGACATCTAGGAAGTGACTCCTCTACTCGGAACAGCCCATTTGCACCCTTTTTCGTTTATTTTACGAGAAAAATCAATTTTCGGCTCCGCTACTTTCATCGTCTGCCAAAAGATGGTAGGAGTGGTACTAGATAAATGTTTCCAAAATGGTACATTCACAATACATTAAAAAATTCTGTGAAGATAAAGTTTGTAACCGTATTTGTATCATATGTAATCGTTTACATACAATGTTACAGTACATATGATAATTATAATTCATTGGATGTATAGCGATGGACGATCTCCATCTTAAATATTTTAGAGATAAGAGTCGTTTATCGGTTAAACCATGTATTATATAATTAAAGAATATATGTATTATATATTAAAAATATATACTTGTTTGCAACACGTACCGTTAACCTGCACCAACCACATGGCGTCGCAAAGTCCCCACAAACCAGACATCAAGAAGAACGTGTAGTACTGTTCAGGCGTTGGTTTCCAACGCAACAAAAACACCAAAATTCCTATATGAAGTACGAAAGCGAATATCATTAGAGGTCTTCTTCCAGTTAATTTCATTATGGAACCTGCTCCCAGAGCAGCTATGGCGTTCGTCACTCCGAAACAAATCATCACATATCCGATGTTGCTAATCCCCCACGCACAGGACACGAAGGACTTAAAGAATTCGTTCAGAATGATTAAAAAATCGATAATAAACTACATAATTTAAAAATAACTCACTGCGTTATAATCAGCGAACAGGAACGCTTGTTCAGCCCCGATGAATATAATTATTGGCAATATCAGTAGCTGATTTTTCTCTTTGAGCAACTGTAATGTCACTGCCAGCAGCTTGCATCCTGATAACCCTGTTGCTGAACCCGATCTGCCTTTGTTGTACCTGAAGTATTCATGAAGGTATCATTTTAGATATTTCCAGTATTCGAAATAAATATTTTTAGTTTGTAGTTAAATATCGTTACTTGAACAGAGGTAGGTCTAACAGAGAAATTGCATGCTTTGTCTTCTGAATCTTCATGATTCAGTTCGCTTTTGTTTGTAATTTTGTGTAAATTGAGAATTTGAAGCAGGTTAGATATACCCGATGTGGACCAATATGACTTAGACTGATTTCAACCGAATTGGATCGATTTAAACCGCTTTGGAATAATTTAAACGGATGTGTGCCGATTCGAACCGACGTGTACCGACTTGGGCCGATTAGAACTAATTTGCGCCGAATCGGTGTAAGTCGGTTCTAATCGGCTCAAATCGGCCTAGATCGGTTCTGATCGTCTCAAGTCATTACAGGTCGGTCCAAGTCACCTCAAATTGTCCTCAACTCGTTGACATCGGTCTAAGTCGATTAAAATCGTTCCAAGACATTCTAAATTGTTCCAAATCGATTATTTAGATAACTCAAGGTAACCTCTCAAAAATCTTTAAAAATTTAAAGAAACAGGAGTTCCATTCATTTTTATTTTTTACATCTTGCATTTTACTGCTGCCTACAGTACCAACATGCAATTAAAGTCATCCGTTCGAATATTGATGCATCTCCATAAAATATCCAGCGTACGTTTCGAAGATTTCTTCCCGATTGATCTCGATTGATAGCCAAAACCGATCGTAATTCCTCCAACAGAAACAATAGCGTATGCTCCGTTACGATTTAATGTGCTATCAATTCTGGATGCGCAAATACATCGGGATACACTCGAAATATTTATGACATACAGAACAATATGTACATTCCGCTACGGTTGCAGATCGATCCCATCAACTTCTTGCGTTCACATATGACGGCTTAGCCAATCGACAATCACGTGGTTATGTATTTTTTAAAACGATAGCCTCTTTCCCATTTGCCCACTTGTTTCTATGCAACTAAAAATTCATATAGTTTTCCAATAGTTTTCTGATCAGGATGATTCTCATAACGCGCATTCTGGGATATCGAATATGTCGACGAATTTTTTTCACGAATATTTCATGGCTCTATCGGCAATATCTCTTGTGGAGTTTTTCGAGTTTTCACAGACGTATCGTTGTAGTATATGGAACTTGTGATTGTGCTCTATGGATTCGTTATTGGATATCGGATCCCTTTCTAGAGATTTTGACAAACGGAAAATATTTTATAACCTCTGATATGCAGCTGATATTAACAGGCATAGTCAGAATATTAGCAGGTAGAAATTAAATTAACTATCGAGACGATTGGTATTTTGGAAAGTTACAAATCTTTCAATTTTCTAACTTTACCATAGTAAGAGTTTCATAAGATCAGATTTAGTAACTTTTGAACCAACACCTTCGAAACGACAGTTACTGAACTTCGAAACCTTCGAACTTCCAATACCAAGGTTTCCGAACACAATCGATTCTATATACCCTGCAAAACTTCCAACTTCTATGGTGTTACTTGTTAACTCGTATCAACATTAAATTAAACTCATTCGTAATTTACCTCAATTTATGCAATCTCCAAAGTAATTATCCGAACAGAATTACAAATACAATCTATTAATAATAATAAATTTTATAAAATGTTTATTAATTTCCGACATGGAAGAGATTTATTGTAAACTGCATCCCACGATTCCAACATAACGTAACGCGATTTTACGACAGCGTGTCGCATGGAATACTAATTAACCGTCCACTAATTGCCAGAATGGCATTCGATGGTAAAATTTCACCACGCTATCATTACGATTAAAAGAATAGAAATATTTACCTTGAAAGAGAATCGACACCAAAAGCAACTATCAAGGACGCGACAATCATGCAGCATAAATAAATTCCGGAAATTAGGTGAATCCTTTCTTCCGGGGGTCTTTCTAATGTTGGACTATCGGTAGAGTTCGAAGTTGCACCACAAAAATTAGCGCCGCATATTTCTGCTACAACACTGCTGTTCAAAGTCGTGTTCACCGGTACAGAATCCATTCCATAAGAGAGGACTGTAAAAACAAACATTTAGATAAGCAAAATATTCCGTAATCAAGGACTAATTTTTTCTCGATATCGTTGCTTTTATTTTCGCGATTGTTTCATGCGAAACGAAATGAAGACGACCCGTGGTGAATTTTTGTGTAGCATCAGAGCATCATTTATGAGCAAGTGAATGTTGTAGAAGTTAGTGGCACAAAAAATGCACCGGCTTTTAATTGTAGGAAGCAGAGACTGTTTATCTTGCATCAATTTGTTAAATTCATTAAACGTTCAGGTTCGTAATTCAATCCGGAAAAAGCAGCGAATAAAAAGCTGGTTGAATTCAAATACGAATCCTGCATTTGTTAGGGAACTTCTTTAATTAAGCTAAAAGCAGTTCGCGACTAATTTTTGAAACGACTGCTGGCTATGCATTCCGATTGCAGTTACATATTTTATTTAAAAAAAGTATGAAATTCTATTTATGTTCGCGCACCATTGTACCTGGAAAAGAGAAACGACCGAGCGCGGAACAATCCCATTTTACAGTAATATTTTATGGAAACTTTTTCGCGGAATTCGGTTGTAGAACGTTCAAAAGTTGTGGGATTTAAACCTTTCAGAATTTGGGAATTTTAGGACTTCGAATTTTGGACATTTGGGGATTTGGAACTTCCAGAATTTGGGAATTTCAGCTCTAAAAATTTGGGAATTTGGGGATTTAGAATTTTGAGATTTGGGAATTTTGGGGGTTGGGGACTTGAGAATTTGGGGATTTGAAGATTTGAGGACTCGTGGATTTGAGGATTTGAGAATGTTAAGATTTGAGTATTTGGGGATTTGAGGAAACTTGAAGATTTTAGTACTTGAGGATTTGGGGACTGGAGGATTTAGGAATTTTGGAATTTGGGAACATAAGGATTTAGGAACTTGACAATTTGGAAGCTCGAAGATTTGGAAATTTGAGGATTTTCGGACTTTGGGACTTGGCGATTTAGGCACCTGACGATTTTGGGACTTAAGGATTTGTGGATTTGCAGGATGTGAAGCATTGGAAATTTGTGGATTTCAGACTTCTCAAATTGGAAAATTGAATGAAGAAATTCTGCAATTTGGTCCATAGCACGTTCGTGAATTTAGGACTTTAAAAATTTGAATACCCAGAAATTCAAACAACAAACCCCGAAAATGAACAAGTATTTCAGAACCTGTAACCCAGTATATTTCAACTGGACGTAATGCAGTAAATAACAAAGGTAAATAAAATTAATCGACTACGTTCAGTTCTCACATTGTCCAAGAAAAAATAGAGCATAGTTCTCCAGAAATCAATGTGTGTCTCTGATCGTCCGGGAACGTCCAATAGAGCAAGTATTGAGCAAACAGAAAACTTGAACATCGTAATCCGCTCACGCGATTCTTCTTCCAGTGATCTCCATTCCTCCCTTCGGATCAAAGCCGTCGATTTCCAAAGGGCGAAGAATTACTGGGCCGATTTTCTCCATTGTGCTCGACAATTCTAATGAGACGTCGGAAAGTTTCGAAACTTGATGGAGTCTTCGTTCAAATTTCGTTCCCGATCATCGCCGACGCGATGGTCTTTGCTTTTCCTCTTAGCATAACAATACCATGGCGTCTCGTGATTTCGCGTTGTATCGGGGAAACGCTAAAAGTTTCGGAATCCTTGAATTCCAAGGGGTTTGGTGTCGTGATGGCTCATAAATAAACTGGAACGGCCCGGCATCCCTCACGGGAGTCGACACAGAAGTATACCAATCTGTGGCGTCGTTAAAAACGAACTTCTGAAGCTGGGTTACGACACTCTCCGATTCTTTTATACTCGTCCGATCACTTATTTCTTCGTTTTACGACGGGGATCAAGGGGAGAGTGGCGATGTGTGGAATAATTCAGATTCGATAGCTTATCAAACGTTCAACACCTTTACTTTGAAGGAGTTTCGCGTTCACTGTTGTGCTGGACCTACTGAACATTTCATCAGCTACTACCTTTTTTAACGAATCGTATGTGTACTCGATTTGACAATACAGTAGCAAATATAAAGACAAAAAGAAAATAAATCTAACTGATCATATCTATATTCTATTTATTTGAACGATGAATTAGGAATTCATAAAATAAGCATGAAATCAATATGAAACTGTGGAAACACTATGTGTCTACATTTTAGTAAAGTTATATTTTCATGTTAGCAAAATTATGTCTTCACGTTAGCAAAACTATGTCTTCGTGTTAATAAATATCCTCTTTTTAATACAGAAATTAGATTCATAACTGTTAACACTTTTTTACACTGTACTTATTATATGTTTCAATGATCAGTCTATCAGTATATCAGTCTATGATCAGCAACGTACTCCAACGCATACATCGGTGAATTAACATTCATCCAGTGCAATCAGTTTTACTCGGCGCACTTCGAGTGTTAACGTAAACACATGCTTTTATAAAATATGTACTTAAAGATAATCTAGTTAGTACATTTGCATACTCCGAGCAATTTATTTTACTTTTTTTGTAAGTACACCGTTTACATGCATTCAATGCTTCTGGCACCTTTGGCATTTCTAGCTTGTTATAAATGGATAAATTCCAGCAGTCCGTCAATTACCATAGGCAGTAAAGATCATTAGTTCCTATTAGTAAGACAAGTTTAATACAAGGAACAAATTGAAAAGTAATACTTGAGCAACTTGCCTTCGCTGGTCAATGAATAATTCATGGTAAAACTGGTTCCTGTTACTTTCGATAAATTTATTCATACCTATTCGACAATTAATGTAACTTATAATATTCATATGAGCTGTAAATTGCAGTTACGAAATTTGTATAATTTTTAAATTTATATAATATAAAGATAATTTGTTGTATAACTTATGAATACAAGTTGACGGAAAAATTAAAGAATATTTTTACGATTCATTTCGCTTTCAATTTCAGAATGAAATTTAGAAAATACGCAGATAAATTCTGAAATGAAATTTCGGATCGATCACGTATTAATGCATCATGGAACAAAAAACATTAAATCAAATTGTCTTCGAGAAAGAAGTTAGCTCTCATAAATGCTTAAATTGTTATTCTAAGTGTAACACGTATCTGTACCATAAATCCCCACAAACTGAAATGCAAATCCCCATGTGCCTAGCATGTATCTCTAATTCCGCAAATTTCTCGTTTTCCTCTTTAACCATCCTTAAAGCGAAAGGTCTTATCCGAAGTAGAAGACCGTCGACGGTTTTATTAGGAATTATGAAATAACCGTGGCATATTGCATCCGGGGTTTGCAGGTTGCGCTGTCATTGAAGGCGCGAAAGCAAAGTACAAGCAACGAGCTGGCTAATTAATTAATTTTTCCCGCGAAACACGGTCACGAGGATTTTTCACTCTCTGACGGTTAAAAATTGCACGTTGCCTACCGCCTAGCGTTCACTTTATCACCTTTATACCGTCGGCGTTGTTTCATCGTTCCATTTTGACGATAAAGTTCGCCTGCCCCCTCCATTTCGAATCCGCGATGTAATATGCTCGACATTGTTTCCCATTACAGCAAATTGCATCGCAATTAAAGCTTTTAGTTTCTTGGCCATTGAAGGACGTCACGAGACGTACGAGCTGCGCGGCTAGCTTCGGGATAAAAGCGGAGAAGAGAAAAAGGAAGTACCTCGAAGAGAAACGTAGAAAAGCCATGAAGACTTTTACTACTTTCGCGTCAAAGGATTTCACTGGAAAACGGTTGTCAAGGCAGATTAAATTGAGTTCGTTAAAGTCGCTAACGATTTCCCTACGAATGAAATGTAATTTCGTGGCAGAAAAAAGTGTTCGATTGTATCGTCGATCATTCGATTCGAGTTCGAGCATAAATAACTCAATCACCGGTATTTATTTTCAAACAAACTCCGGAATTTTCGTTCCTTTGTACAATTATATTCAATTACGGAGTACTTGTATATTCCAATTTACGGAAGTTCCTAATTGTTTTAGTCCAAGTCCGTTCAGCGGCGAAAGCGCTTGATTTATCGAGAAAATTAAAAACACTTGATATTTCACAGAAACTCACGGTTCGCTGAAAGTGTAATAAGAGAAAATGTCCACAAAAGTTTATTCCGTTAATTGAAGCTGTAATTGAGCAATAATCGAAGCCTTTTGATTGCGAGAGCGAAGTTTCAAACAATATTCTGTATATCCGAAAAAATTTCATTTTAAAAGAAATTCAAGAACGTACTTGATTCGAAAGAACTTCGCAAGAAGATGTAAGTATCGAATAAGTACGGTTACGAAGTCTCGATCGATCAAGTACTTCGCGTAGAAGGAGAAAAATTGGAACATGCATTGGTAGAACGTGTCGCTGCAAAAAGTGAGACGATTATACGTACCTGCCGAAGATATAAGGTTGCCCCAGACCTGCGCCATCTGGTAGAACATGAAGAACAGGCCGAAAAACCTGGTGACGAGCACATCTGCGGCGACATCTGACAAAGTAGCGTAAGCTTCCGCTGCAACGGTTAAATAAGTGCACTTGGCGCACCAGAGTGGTCCAGCACCGATGCCGACCATCAGTCCAGCTGGGATCATCGTATAGAATTTTGGGTAAAATTGAGCAGCCATGAACGGCACGTAACTCAAGATAGACAGAGACATCGTCCATTTACAGCCAAGCCAGCTGCAACCAAAGCCAGTGAGATAAGATCATTTTATGCTTGCACATTTCTACTTGAACTTTGACCTACATTTGCGAGCTTTCTCTGCGATCTTCCGTTTTGCCATTCGTTCTTCCACGAAAACATATCGAATGAACGTAATTTATTGAATAACGTTTCATTGAATTTTAACTTCTTCTCGAATGAAGCGCGTACAGAGGCCTTAATAAATTCAACGAGAAACTTGAAACGATCTTACGAATCTTTTTTGAACAGATGTTTTCAATTTGTTAATTACAGGAAGGTTAAATAAGACTGCTTTCAGGGTTCGGAGATATCAGCTTTAGTTCGCTGCATCTTCTCGGAGACGCAAGAAGTCTTGAGTTGCGCTTTAAGGTCTTCAAATTTTTAAAAGCATTTCGCGTACCTGGGAAATTTTGACGTAATTTATGATCACATTTTTTTACCGCGTTACTTGAGTAGCTGAATACAAAAAATTCTTCAAACTCTTTGTATTCGATTTGTTTTGCAAATGAAAGAACGGATAGTGAGAAAAATGTTATTGATCCAAACATTCTTCGACAACGTGTTAAAATTTAGTAATAACCAAAGAGGAGAATTTACCAAATCGATTGATAAATTGCAATGTACTAACGTAACGATGATTAATGAATTGATAACAATAGCAATTTTCGAGACTTTTGTCTCGCAGAGGAAGAGAAATGAAATATTTTCGATTCGGCCGAGGGCTCTTCCGCTTTGCTCGCGCTCGCGAAGGAAGTTGACACGGTAGATTAAAAAATACAAAAGATAAATGCTAGCCGGCTGCTTGACCTTTTTTAGGTAAACAGGTCACGCGCGCTCGAATACGACGCCATGAAAAGGAAGCGGAAAGGCGTTCTTATGATTCGCGGCCCGTTTTAAATACGTTGTAACGTTACGACACGCGATTCACGGTGTCTCATCGCTAACGTGGAATTATGGTCATTGCAGCCGCGAATTTCAAGAATGCCAAGGTAAAAATTTGCCACGAACGGTACTCTGAACACATATTTTTTTTCCAACGCGACATTTTTGCCCATTCGGTGAAATTTTGATAATTTGTACAGGTGGTAGATTGTAATTTTTAAGGCTAATATTACTGCTCTGTGCATTGTCCATAATTAATAATTAAAAAGGGACAGACGGGGTGCTATATTTCTGCCCACTTCGAGTGTCTTGCAAATTTGTAAATTATTGTTTTGTTACAATAAGTAACAATTTCAACGTCACAAATATATATTTCATAATACCGTAGTTTTTTACAAATATATTTATTTATATATTTAACAGTAATATAATTTTAACGAAATACTTCGTTGTCACAATTACGAAAAAATTTTACGGCAAAAAGCTTTCTTAAATTCGTTTGAATACTTTTCTCGCGACATTGTAATCGGGTACATTTATACATGAGTGCTCACCTGAGGGTTAAGAAAGGATTAAAGTACTCATTAACTCTCGAATGGCGTAGTCGAGTCTCTGCTAACCCAGCGGGTTTCAGGGTTTAAATATAATTTGAAATTCTTCTTCATTTTCTAAGCTTCGTATTAAATTCTTAAACACTATTTCCGCGATATATGCAAATATTTCCATTTGAAATCTCTACGGGTCTAATAAGAACATCGTTGACCCGACTAGCGCTGTTCGGAGGTTAATTGAAGACTCCTCTGACGCATCAATTAATTTCGAATCAGAAAAAAGCTCGGATTCCACTCACCTTATAATTAAAGTCGGCAGGAAAATATTGCTGAAAATTAGACTGCCATAAATCGAGGCCAACGTGAACGTTCCCAACGAGTCGTCCGCGTTGATCGAACTCTGTAGATTCGTGGCGCCCATGAACGCCGTAAAATTCACCATAAACGCTGTCCCGATCACCAAAATGTTTCTCATGATTCGCCATCGTTCCGAAGGCTTGAAATTATTATCCGGTTGCACTTTAACGAACTGTTTCAACGTGTCCGATTTCTCCGGCGCCATGATCTCGACGGTTATTAATTAAAAACGGTTTCGGTTTAATAAAAAAAAAAAAAAAACGGGCACGGAAATCACGTAACGTTCCTGTACGTTCACGCAACCGATAAAAAAGTAATGTTTAGAGAAGAGACGCGACGTGCAGAGCGGAACACGGAGGGTCTAGCGATGCATGATGAGATTTATTGGCAGCGTGATTGAAATATTGCCGAGATACGACCAATGTTTCGCTTATCGATGGTTCCCGTCGAGTCTTTGAGGAGGGACGATTTAACGATCCTCCTGCTACGTTTGCAAAATCGCGGGCAAATGTCGACATGGGCGCGCAAACGTCGGTATCATAATTGCCAGCTTAAACGCAGCAGCCTGACCTTTTATTCAGTATTCTGCAACAGACATTTATACTTACGTTACTATAACATACTATTAAACATTGCGTTATGAAAATCTTTTTATGCATAAAAAATATCACATTGGATATATTTAAATATAAATTAGTCTAAACTTAAGCTAGTAAATGAGAGTTCTATTTTCGTTCCTCTATTACCTACATCAATTAAGAGCATGATTTATCGATAACCACCGATGGCGTAATTCGAAACATGATTGAAGAACGTAGCAGAACCGCGTAAATAATTCATTACAACCGTATTCGATTTCATGAAACAGTCAACAAGCAAGCAGTACGACCCAACCCGTAATTAGCGGTTTAGCTGTGAAATTGCAGTCGAAGACTGTCGGATACCGAGTGTCCGATGTTCCGCACGCTTGTATTTGACGTTCAACGATTCGTACGTTTGTGGATTGTCACTAGCCCTTTGTCAAAGTAAACCTTAACGAGCTATAATTCTCTTAACGGCCATTACCTGCCAGTAATGTCACACCTGCATAATGGTTTGACCCGCATAAGATAATCGATCTATGAACGTTCTGTTGGTACAATGAACGTGATATAGACAATCGCTGAGAGTCAAAGGACTTTAGAGTTCAAAGGTAAATGCGCAGAAACGATAGTACATCGATAATTATTTGACAAGTTTTCCAAAAGGAATATTAAAGCCTTGAACGTAGTTGATTTTTGTTCGAATACATTTTGAAGAAGTATATAATTAAATAAATATTTGTTTGTATTAAAACCGCAATTTTGTATGCAGACAATGATAGAACGTGAAAGACGAGGTTATGAGAAGTAGCTATATTATAAATGTTCGACCATTCAACAGCAAAGTCCATCTAACTTGATAACAAACCACTTTCACGATTTTACCGAATTCTGTCACGCGTGGAAAACCATGACCACGTAAAATCGAATTAATAAATCCTGTATACGTGCGGACAAGCTGAACGTTCGCGTTGAAGCTCCACAGAAAACCTTCTCCTCATATTTCACCTGGAACAGACTTAAAAATTGCAGTCGGGAAAACGACCCGGGAGGAGAGAAAGACGGACGAACATAAAAACAGGAGCCGTCGGAAAAGTCGAAGAAAGTGAGAACTGCAGGAAACGAAAAGTTGCAACTGTTATTGACCGGGTCTCAGCGAATTTGTTCGAAGATTTATTACCGAGTGGAAAAATCAGACCGACGATGATAGAGTTTGATAAAGTACGTGCAACGCAATGAGATCGTAGATAAATCTCAATGTAAATTTATTGACACGAAAAGTTTGTCGGTATGTTTTCCGGTAGATTTCAGTGAGACGTTTCGCGGGAACACGCTGTACGTTACGGTTATTCCGTTTAGTGATTGATATGAAGGATCAAGAAAGGAATGCTAAAAGCACATTCCGCCAACAGACGTTGAAAAATGAACGATAGACGGTCGAAGAGAAATGAAGGAGCTCCAAAAGAAACGAGGAACGTGTAAAACAACTGTTAGCCCCGAGGAACTTCCGTTAACTTGGTCAAGAATAATGTATGTCTTTCCCTTTGGGCATTTTGTACGTAATTTTAAACATATATCGTCTCTATCGATTTTATGGGTTTATATTTAACCAGGTTTTCCCATCGATGAAATTTATGGAATCGTTTATCATTCATTGGAACGATTATGACGAGTTCGGCTATATAACGCGTGATTATATGCTTCTGGATTATGACACGTGATAGTTCGACACGTGAGTATACAAATGGGAATACAACACTAGGTAACTGAACGTGTGGATATTCAGCAGGTGGTTATTTAACGCGATGGTATCTAACGCGTGGTTATCCAACGCGCAGTTATCCAACTCTCAGTTATATAACGCGTTACGATTCTTTGCGTGGTGTTTCAACGCATGACAGTACTACATATGGTAATTCAACGCGTGGTAATTTAATACGTGAAGATACAATGTGTGGTAATGCAACGCATGATTACTCAGTGCGTAGTGAACTAACGCGCAGCTACACAACGCGTGGTTATCCAACGCGCAGTTATCCAACTCTCAGTTATACAACGCGTTACGATTCTATGCGTGGTGTTTCAACGTGTGACAGTACTACATATGGTAATTCAACGCGTGGTAATTTAATACGTGAAGATACAATGTGTGGTGATGCAACGCATGATTGCTCAGTACGTAGTGAACTAACGCGCAGCTACACAACGCGTGGTTATCCAACGCGCAGTTATCCAGTGCGCAGCTATCCAACGCTCAGTTATCCAACGCGTAGTAAACTAATGCAGCTACACAACGCGTAGTTACGCAACGTGTGACTAATTAACTGGTATCTATCTAACACGTGGTTATTCAACTTTGAACTATACATCGTGTACTACGGACTAACAAGGCGCAATAGTGCAATGAAACGAGTGAAAAACGTTTTTGATGTAAAACGATTTCAAAATTGATTTTCAAATCGATCACAGCCGCTGTCTGTCAGTTATCCGATAATATTTTGTGTCGGGGAAGCGATACCAGTGTTTTCAGTCGGATATTGAATCATAGCAATCGGCATCACGTCAATGGCATTACAGTCACGAAATACAAATACAACGACAGAGTTATTGTTTAACGCGAAATCTCTGGGATACACGCGTAGAGAAACGTATGTTTGTTTCAGTATTGCAACATCAAAGCCAATGAATATGTATGCCCGTACCGATACCGCAACATTCTGACAAGCGACACGATTTACGCGTTTCCAACAGGCGATTTCAAGGTGAACAGTCGCAGAAACGGTTTGATTTCGGTCAAAGATTTATTTTAGGGAGATTTCATTCAATCGTTCATTTATGAGATTCATTAGAATTTGGAGGATTTCATCGGAATACGAATTAATCGATCGACGTGATGTCTCATTCTACTGATACGAGTGCGGCAACCTAATTAATCTTTAATTAGTCAAATTCATTTACCTGAATATACTTATATTTATTTACTCGACTGATCTGATTCATCTAACAACGCTATTTGAATAACTCACAATTTGTTGCATGCAAAAATGTTTTAAACAAAATTGATATGATTTGAAGGGAGGCATACCATATGATACAAAATTTATTATTGTGCTATAGCAATACGAAAGTCATTTGGAGTATTTTAATTATAATGCGTACAATTCCTGTTTGAAACATTCCTTGCAACCTGCAATTTACGAGTAATTTATAGGCAACACGTTAGGTGAATCATACTATATAACTTCAATATGCATATTCTTCATACTCCATGCAATTCAAAACTCATCAGTCTATATATCACGAAGTAATTAAATAAGTTCATCGATCAAATAAGGCGCAAGATGAAAAGTTAAAGGGTTCCAAAGTTCCTATACACTGCACAGTTTAATTAAAGCTGCATTATTATTGAACACTCGACTTCCAGTTGCATGTACTTCAGTTAATGGACGAATATCGTGTAAAATAGGGCGTCGTTCGAAGGTAATTGCTCGTTCACGCAGAGAATAGAACGTTCCCCGTTTCTTCTAGACTTCGTCCGATTTAATGCAAGAACAACAAGAATTTTCCTAATGAGCGGTAACCAACGTGGCGCTTGTTTCGCGTCGATCACGGGGTACCGGGTTTGTCTCTGTCGTTGGGAAATCACGAATCGATGTTTCCTCGTTTAAAAAGGAATCGACTCGATGGGCGGTCAATTAAGATAACGGAAAACGTCCGAGTTGCAGCTGCGTGTAATTGTCGTACAAAGAAATTAAGTAACGAGGCAGACCTTGAGGCACGAACGTTCTCCCGCGAAAAAGGTAACGTACGAATGTCGTTAGATAATATCGAATCCGCCTGCGAACACGCATACATCACTGTATCGATCGGTATCGAGACGTACGACCATTTCAATACGCACGAATCGCTCGTCCTTGATGATTAGTATCTCCGTTCCTTTCACGAAGTCTGTTCGAACTGGATAGATTTCCAATTCTATCGACGAGGAAGGAAAATTGCCTAACTAGCGTTTGATCACGTAATTAACGCGTTCACTGTCAGCGTAGGATTTCGCGTGAATGATCGCGGTCACACGTGTTCCGCGAATCCGGGCTCTTGATATATCAAGAACCGCTTACGGAGATCATGCAACTTTTACTCTTATGGTTTTTTCTTTCGAATGTTGCGAAATTTATTGTTATTTCGTTACTTGATTATTTTACTATTTTACTACTTTACTACTTTACTACTTTACTACTTTACTACTTTACTACTTTACTACTTTACTACTTTACTACTTTACTACTTTACTACTTTACTACTTTACTACTTTACTACTTTACTACTTTACTACTTTACTACTTTACTACTTTACTATTTTACTACTTTACTACTTTACTACTTCACTACTTCACTACATTACTACTTTACTACTTTACTATTTTACTACTTTATTATTTCACTATTTGACTATTTTACTATATTTACTATTTTACTATTTTACTATTTTACTATTTTACTATTTGACTATTTGACTATTTTACTACTTTACTTTTTTACTATTTTAGTATCTTATTCCTTCACTCTTTCCTTCTGTTATTAGACACTTCATCCATCATTTCACTATTTTACTGTTTTAGTATCTTATTCTTCCACTATTTCTCTCTGTTATTAAACACTTGCTCCATCATTCCACTTTCATACTTTACTTCTACTCCACTGTTCTAGTCTACTATTTTACTCTGTTATACTGTTACTACATTATTTTATAATCTTACTATTATTTTTTATCAGAAAGAATGAAATGCCACACAAAAATTGTAACTCAACATTTTTCATAGTTTCTATTGAAAATTCTCTAGAACTACCATCAGAATATTGTCCTCAATATTCAACGAAACCATTGTACTATCGATTAAATTTGAAACACAATAGTATACCTAAACATTTACAGTCGCTCGATAAACTTTAATAAAGTGTTAAAATTCGAAAACCCAGAAAATGAATTATCGTTTGAAGGAAAGATACACAGTAATTCAAATAGACACGAGTAATTATTTTATGTTAATAATTCAAGTAAAAATGACTATCCCATTTAACATGTGGTCGCAGCGAGCAGGTTTCGTTCGGGGATTCACGGAATCGTAAGAAATTAACATAACCAGATCCTCTGGAAACGGAGATGCCATATCGACGTTTATTGGAAACTTCATTCACCATTCGATTGCGACTGTATTTCAGCAGGATCTTCCCGGAAATGGAAACGTTTCCTGAGTTGCTCCCTTTGATAGGGTTTGCGTGCAACATTTTCCTGAATTTGCATAGTTATTATGCTCCGATATCGGAACTTCATGCAGAAGCACAGAATATAATAGATTAAAGGAGAACTAACTTAAAAGTTTTACTTCTACCTCAACATATTCTGTTTTACATCAGCTTATCACCTATATTCTTTCAAAATTACTCGGATTTAACAAACAGTTGTTTGATCTTTAAAATATCACTTAGATTTAGCAAACAATTATTTGATTCTACAAAATCACTTAGGCTTATCAAACTTAGGCTTATCATTTAGATTTAACAAACAGTCGTTTGATCTAAAAAAAGTCATTTGAATTTAGCAACCACTTGTTTGATTTAAACATATCTTGCACTTAGCAAACAACTGTTGCATTCCAATAATTTAATGAAACCAATCATATTGAAATGCCTATACACCGTCTATTAAATATAATTACATACTTTCTCGTGTCCTTATATTGTCACAAAGCTGTACACTCCATCCGTGGAGATAATTGCAAACCATTCAACATGATAAATGCATGACCATTTGAACATGAGTCAATTATATAAGGCAAACTCGACGGCAATTGCCACGAAAATTAACTGCCAAGAGCTAGAAAGATTATAATAAATTCTGTGATTTAGGTACGAATCTTTTCTCTCGGCGAATCTCAGCGACACGAATGAAACGATTCGAAAGTTATGAAGAAACAACGAAGCGTTACGACAATGTTGAAGTTGTCAATATTAATTTGCACGAGTGAAATTCCTTTGAAATTGGAATATTTTTCAGGCGACCAATTCATCCGTCTTGTCAAGGCAGCAATTTTTCAATAGTTTTCCCTTTGTGGACTGAGCGACAGTGTTATCGCGGGATTATGGAAACTGCAATTGCGATGCTGCCTGAAATATTGCTGCTCCTTTACTGGGATTGTCTCTGACGCGAAGATTCACAGACTTTTAGTAAATAAACCTGTAGTGTCTATATTTTCAAACTATCAAATTTTTAGATTTATAAATGGGAACAACTTTTTTAAATTTGTTAAATTGATGAATTTTCAAATTAAATTAAATTGGAATCGTTAAAGTAAATTTGTTAAATTCACAGTTCTAAAAAACTTGAAAGTTGTTAAAATTTCTGATTGTATAAATCTCCAAATTCGAATATTCTTAAATTTCCCTAATTTTTATATTTAGGAATCTACAAATCTCTAAATTCTTGTATTCCTAAGTTTTCCATATCTCCAAAGTCTTATATTTCCAAATTTCTCAAATATTCAATTCTTGTATTCTTAAATTAAATCTCCAGGACTCCGAATCTCCCAAATCCCCAAATTTCCAACTTTATAATATTCCTACATCTCCAACCACCGGAATCCCAAATCTCAAACTTCTCAATTTCCCAAACTTCCCAAATTCTAAAATTTCTAAGTCCCCAAATTCGAAGATTCCATCTCTCCCCATACGTCACTGCACTCCCCACATCAAAAATTCTGATCATACTTCCCAATTTATTTTCGGTAGACCGATTAATGAAACGAAACCCGCTGCATCGAAATTAATATTCATAATTCCGCCTCGATTTACCGTAACACAAATGAATCTGTGGAAAGCAGATTATTCGGAATCTACGGGGTAATAATCGAGGAATTTCGACTGCCGGTATGCGAAATATCGACGCGATATCGTTAAAAAAACATCGTCTCCGAATGATTCTATCACGATCCGAATCTCACCTCCGCGATATTTCATTCCGAATGATCGACGAGAGCACCGTGATTCAATTTTTCTCGCCGGAATCGCAGGATCGCGCGTACGTTAACGAACGAAATCGCACTGATCGAAGAAGAAAGACCGCGGTCAAAACATCCTGTTCTGCCCCACCAGTGTCATTACTGTCGCTTGAGGATACACGAGTAGGGATTTCGATGCTTATCGAGACGAGAACGGCTGTCTGTATTTCAGGTGCACCTTGATCTTGGATTTTGCTCTTGGTTTTCCGGTTTCTTGCTCGAATCGGGAAGATATTGTGCAATTTCGAAAGGATACGTGGGTAGTTGCCTTGAACTTACGCTTTGAAGCGCGACTTATTACCTAATGGCTACGAATTTAACAATTGATTCATTTCGCAAAATACGGTGCATGTACTTTCAAAAATATATGATAGCAACTTTGGTGGTGTTCAAAATGTGATAACAAATGATAGCAACTTTGATGGTGTTCAAAATATTATAGCAAATTATAGCAACTTTGGTGGTGTTCAAAATATTATAGCAAATTATAGCAACTTTGGTGGTGTTCAAAATATGATAGCAAATGATAGCAACTTTGGTGGTGTTCAAAATGTGATAGCAAATGATAGCAACTTTGGGGGTGTTCAAAATATTATAGCAAATTATAGCAACTTTGATGGTGTTCAAAATATGATAGCAAATGATAGCAACGTTGGTGGTGTTCAAAATATTATAGCAAATGATAGCAACTTTGGTGGTGTTCAAAATGTGATAGCAAATGATAGCAACTTTGATGGTGTTCAAAATATTATAGCAAATTATAGCAACTTTAATGGTGTTCAAAATATGATAATAAATGCAACTTTGACATGATAATAAACGCGACTTTGATGCTTGCAAAGATTTAAATATTAAATGCAACTCTGATGCTTGCAGAAATATGATTTTGAATGCATCTTTGTAGAGAAGGTTTAGAACACAGTCACGTCACGATATGCGACGAACTGAGATCTCATATCTTAGAACAGTATCTCAGGTACTGTGGACAACCCCGTTCTTGTCGCGTAGGAGGCTAACCCAGGGATCTGACTGAACTATAGAAAAGCTGCAGTTGGTCAGAAAAGTGGAAACCTAGACTCACAAGTATCTTTGGCAGTAGGTTAGCTTGAGCGGCCAGTGTACAATTGATCCAAAGAACATTCAATAAACTGGTCCGAGTGGTCACAAACGTCAGAACTTTGGGTATTATTCGTATAGTGCACTATTCGTAAGAAGATTATGGTACTCGGTGTCATAAACCTGGGTCAGCCTCCAACGCGCCAAGGCCAGGATCCTCGACAGTACATATTTGCACTGCGTAATGGCGCACGCTGACACTAAACTGTTCAGCTCATTTTCGAGTGTTTTGAGTTTCGTACCTGCAGTGTGAACGAGAATCCTTCTCATTATCAATGGAAATACGTAGCTCACGTCTTAGTCCGTCACACACAGTGACATGACAGCAGTGTCCTCGGCTGTATGCACTGAGACATTATCTATCGGCTAGTGTATAATAGAGGCTTGCGGTAAGAACTAGTTCAATTTTCTAAGAGAGATAAGACTGAATGATCCAGCTTAGAAGTCTCCTTCCAACAGGAGAGTTCAGATAATACCTGGACGCCTGCCTGGATAAATACTAGCTCATTAGAGACTCCGGCAGGAGAGTTCGGCGATAATGCCTAGATGCCTGGAGAAGGGGCGATATTAGGAAACTCCGACAGGAGAGTTGAAAATACCTGGATGTCTGCCTGGAGAGCAGAGAAAGTTCGGCGTAAATACCTGGACGCCTGCCTGGAGAAAGAGTAGTTGGTTAAAGACTCCGGTAGGAGAGAATTTCTGGACGCCTGCCTGGAGAGTGGTTAGATGGTAGTCTCCGGCGAAAATACGTTGACGCCTGCTTGGAGAATAAAGGGGGAGCTTGTTGCTAGACTCGTCGAGAGTTTGGCGGAAATTCCTGGACGCCTGTCGCTCGAAAAAGGACATCTGGACGATTATATTACGGTGCAGACAGTGGCAGGATATTGCTGGTTGTCCGATATGGAGAGTTCGATAAAAGATGGATACCTGAATACCTATTGGATAGAGTCATGTAAAAAAATTAAATTTTGTGTAGAAATAATATGTATTTTGTAAAATCTGTTCCTCACCAAACGTTCTTATCCTTGGATCCTGTCCCTCGCAGCTACATATATTTATGTTACTCCTACCATAGCTGCAACATAAAAATTTGTATATCAACATGCTTGAATATCTAACCTTCCAAATTAAAATAAGTGTTCATATGTAACTTGCTCTCAAACTGATTCTGTTCTGACAGAAACCTAAATACATGATTGAACTAAAATGAATTTGATAAAATATGAAATTAAAATCAGAACTGTTATACAACTTGATCGGAAAATACACAACTAATATTGCTTCTGAACTTAAAACCTAACCTGACTGTTTCGCTCACCTAAACTGACATTTGAAATAAGAACGCAAATTCTGAGCCTTCAGTTTGAAGTATAAGTTCCTGCAAATTAATTAGGACAAATTAAAACAGAGCTTAAGAAATCTGATAGCGAATGCAATTTGATTTAAACGACTGTCGGTTCGCGTCAACCTTGATCTTTCATTCCGAGGGTCGTATTCCTGACTTTGATAGAAGTGGAAAAGATACTATGTGATCTGGTAGCACCTGAATCTTCGACATCGAAGAGAATTCATTTTTGATCGTTATTAGAACGATCGCAAGGATTGGTGTAAAGGATCTGATAGTGAATGCAATTCTAAGGGAGGAATTCTACTGCTGTAATCTTTGAACAGCTGTCTGTGATCGAGCTACTCTTTAATCCTGGAATTCGTCTTCTTTTTCTTATTCCTCGAAGGAATCGACGGGATATTGTGCTAATCGAAAGGAACCAAGGCAGAGATCGCTTTAAGAAAGATTTATTATGGTAATGTTAGACTACTTGAGTTTTATGTAACTTGTACTTGCTTTATTTCTTGTTAAAGGTAATAGAATGTTACGATCTTGAGGTTAAGAAATTGTAAAATTTATTGGGACTTTTGGAATTTTTAAGGGCTCTGAATAATTTTTGTAACTTTAAAACCTTGAAGTATTGAAAAGTAGCGAATACCAAATAAATAATTTGGAAGTAATAAATAATTACAATGCACCGTGAATTATATCCTTCACAGTGATTCTCACAAATTCTCATGTCGATCAATTTTAATTTTTATCGACTGCTTTCAATTTCAAATTGTTGCACCGCAATATACCTGAATCAAACAGATTTAATATCGCATGAAACGAACAAAGATTGCCATACAAACACGAAGATTACAATTATCGCAAATCGATTACCAGTTCAAACACACGCAAATAGCGCACATCAAACTCGTGTGGCTATTAATTGATTATATCTTACTTTACAAACAAGGAATCAATTTCGACATATCATTCTCTACTTATTACCTGCTCTGTCAGCACAGATTATTTAACAACGGAGAGAAAAATTAGTTTACTAGACGACGATAAAAAGATACTCGTTATAATTTTTCTCAATTTTAAATATTTCTCTTGCGATAAAATCTAAACGAGCGAGACGAGATCGATTGCAATTGAGCGAAACGGTACAACTTTTTGCTTTTAACAAAAAGTCCTACATTTCCGCGCATGCAGTGATCGTGTAGCAACGTTAAGCACGGTGGTTATAACTATTAATTTTAACGCGGATGACAGACGGAGTAATTAAATGATTCCAGTCCGTCTCTCTTGGTTTCCGTTCACAAACGCAGAAACTTACAGCTTTTATACAAATGGAGTTATGACGCGATCTCGCGTAGATATCGATCGATCGTTTCTCATCCTATTAATTATGAAAGATTCACGAGAGATTATTGCAATTATTACTGGAAACCTTGCGAACATAAAAACAACTTCTGTCAGCGGACACGTTTTCTGAAACGAAATGTAGCCACGAGTTCTTTAATCATTTTTTCTGGGTTACATTTTTTTGATATTTTCTTGCAATGAAATAAGAAATAAAGCAAGTAGATCGCACGGTTAATTAATTAAACGTTACTCAACATCGATCGACAAAACCGTGAGCAAGGAAACCGTATCGAGTGTCGGAACTTTAATCGTGTTCATTAATCTCTCGAATTAATTACGCAAGCTTCTTTCATTGTATTTGGAAAAAAAATCGTTCTCTTCTCGCGAATACTTTTAAACGATTCGGTCTTGATTTATCTGTGTCCTTCGAGCGAAGAGGTCGCTTTTACACGGTACGGTTCTTTTCTGGAAGAGTAATTTGTAATTGATGAAAAAAGAGAAATTCTAATTAATTGCTTTTAAAGCGACGTGAATTATTCCGGCGTTTGGATTAAGGCGTGAAAAAATTGTACAGACGTTACATTCGTTTCTTAAAGGTACTGCTTGGGGATATAGGAGGTTTAAGATTTAGGAATTTGGGGATATAGAAATATAGGGGATTTCAAGATTTTGGGATTTTGAAATTAGGAAATTTGGGATTTGCTGAATTGAGGAATTGGGGGATGTAGGGAAGTGGAATTTGAAAATTTAGAGATTTGGGAATTTTGGGATATAGGTAATCGGGGATTTGAGATTTTAGAAATTTAGGAATTCGGGAATTTAGGGATTTGGGAATTTAGGAATTTGAAAATTTAGGTATTTGGAAATTTGGGATTTTAGGGATATAAGTAATTGGAGATTTGAGAATTTGGAAATTTAGGAATCCGAAAATTTCGGGATATGGAAATTTAGGAACCCGAAAATTTAGGGATTTGGAAATTTAGGAATTCGAAAATTTAGGTGTTTGGAAATTTGGGATTTTATGGATATAAGCAATTGGAGATTTGAGAATTTGGAAATTTAGGAATCCGAAAATTTAGGGATTTGGAAATTTAGGAATTTAGGGACATAGAAATTGGGGATTAGAGATACGGGAATGTCAGAGTTTGGGAATTTGAGAAATTGGAACTTTAGGAATTTTAAAATATTGAAATTAGGGATTTAGGAATTCGTAAATATTAGAATTTCAGCATTTGGGAGTTACGGAATTTGAAAAAGGAACTTGAAAAGTTGGGAATTTGTGAATTTAGAGATTTATAAAAGAAACATAGGACTTGTGGAATCCAAGAACATGCAAATTACAAATTTCAAAGATTGAAGATTACAAAGATTTGGGAACTTAGAAACTAAATTGAAAATTCGAAACCTTTAAAGTTTCAAACATGGAAAATTGAAATTTTGAAAAATGTTCCCCCATCAAATTAATAAATTTCCAATATCTCCCACCAAAAATAATTACAGATTATCAACACCGACACATATCGCAAAATGTATAATCCGTAATACTGCATTACATAAAAAGATTGAATAATAATTAGTTAATAATAAAGTGATCATTAATTATAATTTTATATTCGATCGTTAATTAACGTGGTAATTACGTCTGATTATCACCTGCTAATAGTCTATGCCGGAAAATACACGTTAATCTTTATTTCGCACCGCCACCATTGTAACGGTGCTTAAACATCATAAATAATCAAGATAACCGCAGTGTTTGCTGAGCGGTAGATAATACGTTCATATTCTGAATCATGTTTGTTTTTCGCATTGCAAATCTCCTTTAGGTTAATCGCAAATTCTCATGATTTTTATTTAAAGCTCAGTGTCAATAAAGCCATTGCTTTACAATGCAATAATTTTGCCCGACGTTTATTGTACCATTCCGTTCGAATTTCTTTATTCATTGATTTTCTTGCAACGTTGATTGCGCGACAGAAATATGTACCCGATAAAACAGCAATTAATGCTTGTTAAATACGAATACTCGTTTCCTGGATTATTCTATTTTATTGTAGATATTTATTCGTGTTATGCAGAATGTTTGATTTGTTCGACGAGGAAAGATAATTCATAAATAAAACGCTGTTATAGGATTGATAAATATTCAAGTTGTTAAAGGAGATGTGTCAATAAAAATGTTTAAAGGTGATGTTATTTATACAAGCTTGTTATTTATATAAACTGATGTTCAACTCAATGATATTTGAATAATTTCTCGTTTTTAAATGAGATTCAACTGATTTATTGTTATAAAAATAGAATGTTATTTCGATTTAACGAGAGAGTAATTAAAAATTAATAATAACTGCAACTTTTTCACGAATTATTTTATATTATAAAAATTAATGTATCCTTAAATGTACATGATCTTTATTCAGTAACGGAATACTATACGATAATATATTTCAAAGTTAAATGCCGGAATATATTCATCACAGGTAATTTCGATGTTAAGTAATCATCCGACTAACTAGCTGACTTGATTTCAAAATCACTTGGCCATCCACAGGGAACATGAGCAGCTGCATCAAATACATAGTCGATGTAATTAATTACTCACTGACGTGGATGGGTGTGTCTTTGACACATTAAGTACTATATGAAACTATGAACAGTTCAGAAACCAGAATATTATAATCTGAGACGCGAACACTCCTCAAAATGAGAGCATCAATATATAAAAACTGATTGATCGAAATGAAATTTTCTATAACGATTATCGAATATTCGATCGAACGTTAAATGTAATTAAACAAAATATAATTTGCAAACTGAAACGTTTGATCACGCTGATGGATAACTAGCGTCAATTAAATTCACAGGATGAACATAAATTTCTGCCGTTTGCCATGCTTTAACCTCTGAATTTCAACGTAGGATCCGCGAACGATGAATGATACATGAAGAGATAAATTCGTTAACTCGAATTTCCTCGTACACATTATTTTATCAGAGGAATCTATGCATCCTGCAATTTTCGAGTTCGCCGGTAACCATATAATCAGATCCACTGAATGCGTTATATTGAGCTATTTGCCTATGCATTTTCCTTTTCAATTGGATCGGCAATGGGGTGTTTGCAAATTCCGGGAATTGGCAAATTGATGATTTCATAATTTAGTGATTTGAAGATGTAGAAATTTGCGAAGTTTGGAATTTGGGGATGTAGGTATGTGCAAATTTAGAGACTTGGGAGTTAGGGATTTAGGAATTTAGAGATTTGAGAATTTAAGAATTTGGAAAGATGGGGATTTGGAGGTTCAGGAATTTGGGGATTTAGGGATCTGCGAATGCAGGGATTTGAGGACGTAGAGATTTGGGGATGTAGGAATTTGGGGACGTAGGAATTTGGGGATGTAGGAATTTGGGGATGTAGAAATTTGGGGATGTAGGGGTTTAGGGGGCGTAGGAATTTGGGGATGTAGGAATTTGCGGACGTAGGAATTTGGGGACGTAGGAATTTGGGGATGTAGAGATTTGGGGACGTAGGGGTTAAGGGGGCGTAGGAATTTGGGGACTTAGGGGTTTAGGGGGCGTAGGAATTTGGGGATGTAGGAATTTGGGGACGTAGGAATTTTGGGACGTAGGAATTTGGGAATGTAGAGATTTGGGGACGTAGGGGTTTAGGGGGCGTAGGAATTTGGGGATGTAGAGATTTGGGGACGTAGGGGTTTAGGGGATGTAGGAATTTGGGGACGTAGGAATTTGGGGACATAGGAATTTGGGGATGTAGAGATTTGGGGACGTATGGGTTTAGGGGGTGTAGAGATTTAAGGGATATTGGAATTTGGGGGTGTAGTGATTTGGAGGCGTAAAAAATTGATAACATAGGAATTTGGGAACGTAAGAATGTGGGAACATAGGAATTTGGGGACGTAGGAATTTGGGGATATAGAAATTTAAGGGACGTTGGAATTTGGGGACGTACAGGATCGAAAACGTAGGAATTTGGGGTCGTAGAAATTTAGGTACCTAGAGATTTAGGGACATAGAAGTTCATAAACATATTTACATATAGTTTGAAGACGTAGTGATTTGAGAACATAGTGATTTACAATCGCCGAAACTCGTAGACAATTTGAAATGTATCAATTACTACATTTACCTCATTTACAAACTATATTAACACAATTCTTCTTCACATAAATTTCATTCTTCCATTGCACAACGTGAATTCTATTAACGCACTTGTTACTAACACCCCAATGCTTTTTAAATAATTTCCCTCCATGAACAACTAACTACTAGATTAACTCCAAGTTCCTTAACTTGTTTAAAAAGTAAATTAAACACCTAAAGCGTGCTAACTAAATTCTGTTTAAACTCTTCAGAGAATAGCAAACACTTTCTTTAATAATATTGTACATGTAACGCGATACAATATGCTAATGTATAAATTAGTTTCCGGCCAATTTGCATTTTAAAACTGTACAGAAGCAATTTCAGTTACAACTTTACACTGGCGGACAGTCTACCCTCATTTACCATTTTTCTTATAATTCTAAGACCTGAATTGCTTTCCACCCTTTCTGTTTAAAAGAGACCGATCGATATTTATAATCTCGTCATTCACTTTGCTTGTGTGTATTTCGAGGGGTGGTAACCCTTCCTCTGTAGGGAAACAAATCTCCCTGGTGGACTACCAAATTTCACTGATGGTTAAGAACTTGGTCCCTCGAATATTCATTGACGTTCAAAAAATTACATTCTGAACGATTTATCGAAAAAATTCATTACACTTGGACGAAAGTATGCAATAAAGAAGAAACAAAACTTCAGAAGAAACGAATGAATTCTATCATGTATTTACCTCGTACATCAAGATCGCAAATGCACATGGAAAGAGCACTGGAGTCGCTTAAAAATCCCCAGCAGCCATTTTCAAAATGCAAGAACAGCGAACGTGATGTTAACCATGAAAAGTCAAGCAGACACACGAATGTCCCATGCATTTCAAACAATTCCCACGTCCTCGTCGCTGCAAGCAACTAATTTTACATTCAAATCCTCGAACCGCACGCGAACTGTGACAAAAAAAAGAATATATTTATTTTTCGAGTTTACGTTCGCGTTTGTTTCCCAGCTCGAGGCACCGAACGATATATCTCGCATTGTCGCAAGAAGCGGGGAACAATTTGTCTGGATTTCTTTACGTCTTTCAAAGAAAAAACTTCCTGGCGAACAGCTCTTTCTTTCTGTCTACTCTTTATCGCGTTCGTTCTACGCATTTTATTATCATTTCTTATCGTACCTGGATGTTTCGATGTGTACGTTGTTTGGAATGACCGATCCTTTATATTTCGCTGGTAATTATGTGTTTAGGTAATTGGGCATTCAGGCAGTTGGGGGTTTAGGTATTTGAGGATTCAGGTATTTGGGGATTAAGGTAATTGACAATTTTGCAATTAAGGGACGTTGATTTTTGGGGATGCAGGGATTTGGGAGAGGAGCTTCTTGGGGATGTAGAGATATCGGGACGTGGAGATTTGGGGATGTGGGAATTTGGGGACGTGGCAATTTGGGGACATGGGAATATGGGGACGTAGAGATTTGGGGACGTAGCAGTTTGGGGGTGTAGAGATTTGGGGACGTAGAGATATGGGGACGTGGAGATTTGGGTACGTGGAGATTTGGAGATGTGGGAATTTGGGGACGTGGCAATTTGGGGACATGGGAATATGTGAACGTAACAGTTTGGGGGTGTAGAGATTTGGGGATGTAGAGATATCGGGACGTGGAGGTTTGGGGATATGGGAATTTGGGGACGTGGCAATTTGGGGACATGAGAATATGGGGACGTACAGATTTGGGGACGTAGCAGTTTGGGGGTGTAGAGATTTGGGGACGTAGAGATATCGGGACGTGGAAATTTGGGGACGTAGGTATTTGGAGACGCGGAAATTTGGAGACGTAGAAATTTGGAAACATGGAAACATGGGGATACAGAAATTTGGTGATATAGGAATTTAGGGACGTAGAGATTTGGAGACGTAGCGGTTTGGAAACGCAGGTATTTGGGGACGTAGCGGTTTAGGGGTGTAGAGATTTGGGGACGTAGAGATATCTGGTCGTAGGAATTTATGAACGTGGGGATATCGGTACGTGTGGCTCTCGGGTCGTCGAAATTTATGAGCATAGGTTATGACAGCGCAGCAATTTGGGGACGTAGGGATTTATGAACGTAGAGATATCAGGACGTAAGTAATTAAGGACGGAAGAAAATTCGGAATGCAAAAATTTAGGAATGTATGAATTACTGGACGTAGAAAAAGAACATCTATGAAAGAACAGGAAGGAGACGTAAAGATTTGTGAACATATATCTGAAAGTGGGAATTTTAGGACAAATAGAGTTTGAAACGTTATAAAAATTTGTTAAGAATATTGCAAATTATGTTATTTAAATTAACAAAAGATAGTTTCTACTCTCGTTACATTACACATTACATTACATTATGTATAATTGTGAACACCGACATTTATTACTGTTATCGTGGCCTTTGTGCCATTCATATATTGTGTAATAATATTACTCTAATAAACTGAAGAGGTATATTCGGATTAACATCCATTTATTTATACTCGGTCAATTACTACGTAATTCTAACAATTTTTTACTTTAAAATTTAACGTGAATTTAAAACTTGAAACTTTATAAATTTACAAATTCTAGAACTTGTAGATCTAGGAATTTGCACATGAGCATACGTATAATTGCATAACTCCAAAAATGCTAATAAATTGTTCGCTTCCAACATACATAGCAAGACGTAATCCTGTAGATTCAGTATTAATATCCACTTAGAGCCGTGATTCATTCGCAGCTGTCAGGCAGCAAAGGTGTTGAGCAAATTCATCAACGAATAAGGGGTGGACCCCAAGGGTGTCGCGTGATTCGAATAAAAGAAGCCCGGCACTCCATTTTCCGTCCACGTATTTTGGGAAGCATGGAAACTCGTAAGGGTTCGTTTAAAATGTAATGGACGTCTTAACAACCGTGCAGGGCGTTAATAAAATGCGGTGCGATTACTTTTGACCATTGGGGACCTCGGTGCGTGACGATTGGCCTCCTTTCGTTCTTTATCGCTGGAATTCAACGCTGAACGATATTCAGGAATGAAAGGTATCCGCAGGAATAAAGAAATATCGGGTTTATATATTTATTAAATAGCGACAGGCAAAATGTGACTGTCCCAGTGGAATTCTTTGAATACGTAATGTACCTTTTACTTCAACAGATTTATTGTAATTTTATTTTCAACTGAAGTTATCGCGGCAAGGGATACATTTATCTGTAAGTATCGAAATAAAGGTACAAAATAGCAATTGGACATTGTTCAAATGTTACAGCAATAATTTTATGAGATTTTATTCGAACGAGAATATTCTGTTTTTAAAATCGTTCGAATAATAATCGACACAGTTGTGCAATCAGCTAAGTTTAATGCACCTAGTTTGTTCAATGTACCTACTATGAAATTCATTTTTAATTTCAACTTTTGATTCATGAATGCTTAAATTTATAGGAAATTCGTATTTCCCTGGAGTATCGAGTAGAGAACATTATGCGTGTACGAAACCAAATGAAAAATGAAATTGGCGTGTATCGCGGTGCATTTGAATAAACGTACATTCTGAAATTTTACTTTATAGCCGGCGAAAGAAGATTGTTGCAATTTCACCGGAGAGAAAGTTTACAACTGAAGAAAAGACCGTAAAGAAAAGTGGCTGGAACGTTTTATTTCGTACGCCACAAAGTCGTAACCTGTCCAGAATGTGAATAATTCAACGATAAAGAAGCCATTTTCCGCTAATAATTGCGAGCCGGAGTCGCAAAATAATGCGCGATCTTAAAGTTGTTACGAGAGCACGTTCCGCGCAGCAACTTTGAGAGAAGTTCTTCAACAATTCCGTCAGAAAATTTGCATCCGGTAACAACGAGTCTCGCGAAAACACCACCACAAACGTTTCAACATTGCTGCGATGGACACTCGAGGCATGTATTCTTATCATTCCTTGAGCTTGGGACACCGGAAATTGCAATTTGGAGATTCGGTCATTTAGAGATTCGGAGATTTTTGAATGTGGTGGCGCAGGAAATGGGGGATTTAGGAAATTGAGGGTTTAGGAATTTGAGGATATGGGAAAATGGGGATTTAGGAATATAGCTCAGATAGTTGAAGATATAGGAACTTTTGAAATTAGGAATTTAATTTGGGGCTGTATAAATTTGGGGGTTTGAAATTTCGGGATTTAGGGAATTGGAGATTTCGGAGATTGGGGGTTTAGAAATTTCGAGATTTAGAAAATTGGGGATTTAGAAATTTGGAGCTTTAGGAAATTGGAGATTTACACATTTGGAGATTTTGGAATTTGGGGATTTAAAAATTTGTAGATTTTGGAATTTGGGAATTTAGAAATTTGCGAATTTGGAAACTTAAGAACTTGTGAATTTGCGAATTTGAGAATTTGTGAATTTGTTAATTTGGGAATTTGGGAATTTGGGAATTTGGGAATTTGGGAATTTGAGAACTTGAGAACTTGTGAATTTGGGAATTTGAAAATCTAGAAATTTTGCAATCTAATCCGACAACTTTCAGATTTGAAAGTTCAAAAATTCCGAAACTGTACACTCCAGTTTAACCCTAAAAAAATTGAGAAATCAAAAACTTAAGGTACTGATATTTCCAAAATTCATAAATTTCGAAACTGAGAAGTACATTTAAAAATTTCCAAATCTTCAAAAATTCCAACTGTACAACAGAGCCCGTGAAAAAATAAAGTTAGGAAATTTATGAAATTTTCTTGAACTTTGAGTTAGAGTGCTCATCACTATCACAAATTACACAGTAATTAATATATTACACGATAACGATGATCGATCGCGTCTACCAGCATGTCACTTATATTACGTTAATTGAGAGCGGGTGAATAATACCCAATTAGTTTCATCTTACGTTAACCCTCGGCAAGAAATGAGTTTCAAACAAGAATCAAATATTTGCGTCGTTCTTAATTATAGTACTTTCCTGCTGTCTGTATAATTGCTTTAAAGAAAAAAAAAACGGAAAGAGAAAGAAAAGCCTGTGTAAATATTTGCGAGAGATAAATATGGACCGTAATCTCCTTAATAGAAGGTTTTTATCGATTATCGAAAATCCAAATTAACTGTATCAATATGATACCAATGTTTATTAAGGTTTTCGATAAAACTTCAAAATATATGGTATAATATTAAACCACGTGTAAATAATGGCAGCTAAAATTTACATCATCCTTATTTATTCAAATATTAATTAAATTCATCAGTTATTTGTTTAGTTACATTTCTCTCATATAAATAAATTTTATTTTTTTATTTATTCATCTCCCCTTCAAAATCGATAATTATGTCCTTAAAATACAAATACATTGTACAATTGTTGCTTACCAATTCTATCACATAATCTAAAAGTCACATCTATCTGTCACGTAACCTAATGATTCTTCTTGTTCTTATAACCCCTCTCGCAGAAATTTGGGGACGTTGGGACTTAAGAACTTAGAAATTTAGGGATGTGGGAATTTGGGGACGTAGTAATTTGGGGACATGGGAATATGGGGACGTAGGGATTTGGTGACATAGGAATTTGGAGACGTAGAGATTTGGAAACGTAGGGGTTTGGAAACGAAGGGATTTGGGGACGTAGAGATACCGGGACGTGGGGATTTGGGGACGTGGAAATTTGGAGACGTAGAAATTTGGAGACATGGGAATATAGGGACGTAGGGATTTGGTGATATAGGAATTTGGGGACGTAGAGATACCGGGACGTGGGGATTTGGGGACGTGGAAATTTGGTGACGTGGAAATTTGGGGACGTAGTAATTTGGGGACATGGGAATATGGGGACGTAGAGACTTGGTGACATAGGAATTTGGAGACGTAGAGATTTGGATACGTAGGGGTTTGTAAACACAGGAATTTGGGGACGTAGCGGTTTGGGAGTGTAGATATTTGGGGACGTAGAGACATCGTGACGTGGAGATTTGGGGACTTAGGGACTTGTGGACGTGACAATTTGGAGACACACAAATTTGAGGACGTTGGAAATTAGGAACGTAGAATTTTGGTGACATGTGACTATAGGGACGTACCAGATTTTGTGATATAGGAATTTGAAGACGTAGAAACACAAAACATCCTCATACCTAGTCCTATAAACTAAAATTCTTTAAAACCACGACCCTACAGTATCCTCCTAAATAATAGTTTCAATCAGAGAATGAAGGTACTGTAAATACCAGCGTTAACCAAAAAACGTATTTTCCGAAATAATAAATAAACGATGAATAATACATGAGTAACGCAGGAGGATATATGTAAAAATTATGTCGATTACCGATTCTCCCCCGTTCGTAGGAAGCTCGAAATAAGCAGCGATAAAATACGGTTCCATGAGAAATAAGCGTTCCGCGAAAGTTGTCTGAGGGGTTCGTTATCGTGTCAGAAGGGTGAGAAAAGTTTCGAACAGCTATCCGTAGGAAAGAACCACGTGAAATTTCGAATGAAACACGCAGGTAGGGTGGTTGTTCTCAATAGCACTTGCCACCGACGTTTCACCAGAGTCTGCATTCGAAAGTTGAACTCTTTTTCCGGGTGGGAAACCGGTAATGCAACTTCATTCGACCACGCGAAACTTTTTATTACCCGCTCAACTTTCTTACAGGGTCTCGGAACCAGAAACGAAAATGAAACATTGTTGGTAAACGTTGCACCACTCGTGCCATTGTTTCCTCGTAATTTTATTCCGTCTGTGATCTATTTCTGTCGTCTTGAATTTACGGCCCACTAAAATTATGCGTCCGGTGATTTAAGGTGACCAAATTTCTTCTCGAAAATGATTTGTGAGCTGTTAGCCTTTAGATTTATGAACTTTTATGTATTCGGGAAGTTGGGGATTTCCGAATAGTTGGGGAGTTGGAAGACGATCATTTGACGAACTGGATATTGTGGGAAATTGAGGGGTGGACAGCGAAGGATTTGACGATTTGGGGATTTGAGAAATTGGGGATTCGGGAAGTTGGGGATTTGGAAATTTGGAGATTTGAGGAGCTGGGGACTTCAGAAGTTGGGGATTTGAGATTTCGGAGATTTGAGAAGTTGGGGTTTGAGTATTTAGAGATTTAGGTATTTGGGAATTTGAGAAGTTGGGGACTTGAGAAATTGGGGATTTGAGAAGTTGCAGATTGGAGAATTTGGACATTTGAGAATTTGGAGATTTGAGGAGTTGGGTTTTATGAAGTTGGGGACTTGTGAAATTAGGGGGCTGAGAATTTGGAGATTTGAGTGTTTGGAAATTTAAGATTTCAGGAATTAGAGAATTAAAAAATTTGAGAAGGTGAGAACATGAGAATTTGGGAATTCAAAACCTTAGAATTCTGAGATTTGTGAGTTTTGGTATATAATTTGAGGATTTAGGTGCTTAAAAACTTAGTAAAAAATGTAAGGATTTCAGAATATACAAGTTTAAAAATTCATAAATATAAAGCTCCACAAGTTATCACATTTAGTCCCCCAAAATGGAGAACAATTTATCTTCGTAATAACACAAATTCATAACACAAATAGTTCTACCACATGTCTGACCACACACATTCTACTTTTACTTACTCCGAACCTTCCTTCCAGTTTAATATACATAAAATTCACTGTACTGTTTGTATTTCAAAATCTGCTAATAAAAACATTCTTTGTTTGCATCTATTATTTATGTCAACAAACATAACCATAGCAAATGTGTCACTATTGATAATAAATATTAAAATAAAATTGTTTGTTATAGAAAAATGTAACAATAACAAACAATCGAAGCATATTATTGATACTACTGTTTTTAATTAAACGTTTCTCTCTTTCCCACATTTTCCGAACGAAAATAACCGCGTAATAATTCACTAAATTTTGTAATCCTCCTCATCGAACACATTAATTTCAAAGTCCTTTTGCATTGTACCCCAAAAATTTGCGAAAAATTTGGAAAAAAAAGCTTGGTATCGCAAAGTAAATTCAAATTGTCAATATATATTTGAATCCGTTTCACTAAAGCTTTGAGGGATGAAAATCATAAATATTTAATGATCCCCGTTATCGCTGAAAGCAATGACGCATTAGCAAAGTGAATTTCTTTCGTGTAATCGTATCAAACAGACTCTTTCGCGTTTAATTCCTCTAATTATATCTTTCAAAAGATCGGCTCCTACTTTGTATTCTCGAATTACCTTCACTTTGATGGTACATGTATATTTGACTGCTGTTAGAAATGGCAGAGGAACTTTTTTATGCGTAAAACATTTTTTTATTCCCATTACGGTTCGTTGCTCGACTTACAATTTTCAATCCTTTTCCAACGAGTTCGCTGCGGAAGTTCCGGTTAAAACCTCCGGCCACAGAATTAATCAACTCGTCAGAAGATTTAACGAAACCACCGGAAGTAATTGCTGAGCAGACTCGTAATCGTCTCGCGATTCTCACATTTAGCCGTTCAATTAATACGAGCCGTTAGACCCGAGATTTCGGGACTCGAAATCTGATTAACCCTTTCAATCCTCTGAACTTTAATCGCTACCCTCAAACAACTTAGTCCCAACATTTCAAATACTAACGTTCGATGATCTGGAAGTTCCGAAATCTTAATGGTTTGAACTTCTCAATTTTCGGAGTCACAAAATTCAACAATTTCGAGATTTGACAAGTGTTTAATTTTTTGTTACGTGCTGAAATTCGAAGATATCGTGATTTAGAGATTTTAGAACTTTAATGCTCAAAAATAATAAAATTGTAAAGTAGAGAGGTCATGAGATTCTTCAATTTTGAAATCGGACTCATAATCATTAAATTTTATGGACCTAAAAGTCTGGTGTCTTAACGACAAGACATTCCTAAAACCCAAGTCCAAAAACTGCTAAATTTCAAAATTCCAAAATGCATTCAAAAGTCCATAAATTTGTAAGATTCAAGATCGCGATATTCTTAAATACCTAAACCTTAAAATTCCAAAATCTGAGAACTTTAAAATCACTTAATCCCTGATTTGCAAAATTCCGAGGTTTCGAAGTTCTAGAATCTTTACATTCCGAAGTTTTTAACTTCCAAAGTCACTAAGTCTCAAAATCCCTAAATCACCGAGTTCAAAAATTCTAAAATATCTCAAAGTCCCAATGTTCCTAAATTTTAGGGTCTCAATGTTCCAAAATCCCTAAATCCTCAAGTCCTAAAATTTAGAAGTCTCAAACTCACAGTGTCTCTAAATTCCAAAGGTCTAAAATTCCAAACTCTGAACGTCCTAAAATCCCCAAATCCCCACGTTCCAAAATTCTGAAGTCTCAAACTCCGAAAATCCCTAAACTCCAAATTCTCAACGTCCCAAAATCCTTAAACCCCCACGTTGCAAAATTCCGCCGTCTCAACGCTCCAATATCCCTAAATTCAAAACTCTCAACGCCCCAAAATCCCCAATTTCCCACGTTCCAAAATTCCGAAGTCTCTAACTCTGAAAATCCCTAAATTCGAAACTCTCTACGTCCCAAAATCCCTAAACCCCCCACGTTGCAAAATTCCGATGTCTCAACGCCCCAAAATTCCTAAACCCCCACGTTTCAAAATTTCGATATCTCGACGCCCCAAAATCCCTAAATTCCGAACTCTGAACGTCCCCAAAATCCCCAAGTGCCCATGTTCCAAAATTCCGAAGTCTCTAACTCTGAAAATCCCTAAATTCCAAACTCTCTACGTCCCAAAATCCCTAAACCCTCCACGTTGCAAAATTCCGATGTCTCAACGCCCCAAAATCCCTAAACCCCCACGTTCCAAAATTCCGAAGTCTCAACGCCCCAAAATCCCTAAATCCCAACATCCTAGAATTCCAATATCCTAAAAACTAAACTCCCTATGTCCTAAAGCATCAAGACCCCAATACATCAGAATCCCGTAATTCCTGAAATCCCGTAATCCACAGAATCCCGGAATCTCAGCAATCCGCGGTAAACGCGTTCACGCTTTTAAATCGAAAGAAGTATTGTTAGGAAATCTTAAATTGAAATATTCTGCCGCATGCATGAATGTAGAGACGAGCGTTAAACGCCATTCGCACCGAGTAAGAAATTACAGAAGTTTCGAAGAGCCCTTCCTCCAAAGTTCAAAGACGACCGAACTTCCGTCTCCATAACCTTTCCATGAATTGCTGATGATCCAGGAAATGAAACACTTCATATGTATGATCCATCAGTCCCATCCATTATTTCAGCATTTGCTATAGCATCAATTTATAATGCCACTTATCACAGGGCGTGAAATCAGCATATCAACATGAAACACTTTAACACCCGCCTCGATATTATCTTTAACCGGAAACTTTACAGCATCTTCGACTACGCTTCCAACTTGCGAAACTTCTTCGGTTTAACCGCACTTTCGGTGTCAACTTCAACTTTCTCCCGGAGGATCCTTCTTTCAAAGAGACGCAATTAACTCCTTTATACTTAAGTCACTTTTTCTACCTTTGCTCATTCATTGATCATTTTCCAGTAAACATTATTCAACGTTGACATCTGACTTTTCACGTTATTTTATTATTATTTTAAATGGCAAAATTTGTTAGAATTTCTTTGTTCATATGGACATGAAGAGTTACTATTTCACGTTTTATCCTTTATTTATATATCTCTTAATCTGATTTTCAATTTAGAAGTGTATATTTGTCTGTAGATCTTCGTTCATATAGAATTTGTTATTACCAAAAATAAAAGTGACATCCTAATTTTCGTCGACACGAAGAATGTATCCTCGATTTACCTTTCTTCTTATCTGATTTTCAAGTAGAAATACACACCACGTAGCTTCACTGTCAATACCAAGTATTAATATAATTTTTCAAAAAGTCCATTTTCTGGTACAAATAATGCATGATATATGATAGAGCTATTAAGAGAAACTGGAGGCCATTTACAAATAAAAGAGAAAACGAGTCAGAAGTGGAAAGTTCCTCAAGCACAAGATGGATACCTTTCAAAGTGCTTTCTACCTCGAATCCCACCGTACGATGAGACCTCGAAATCTCTTTTTCACTCCGAGGATTCGATCTACGAGCAGGGATTTAAGTTGTTTCTTGTACGAATCGAAAAGGCAATTAGGGAGGTTACATTTGATGCTACCGAAACGAGGGGAGCATCGAATCATCGGTTATACAATTCCTTCTTCCTGAAATCGAAGAACGATATAAAACATAAGATTTGTATTCCTTGCCAGTTACTGTTAACGTATATAAGAGTGGATTAAAATGAATAAAGCTCGAGTAATCCGGTAAACCGGCTCGTCTTGTGCTCTATTTGTTGTACCTTCCTTTTGAAGTGGAAATAGTCATCTCAAAGGTCTTGTCATATTGCGTTTCTTGAGAACCGTCCAATTTATGCTGTACACAACGATTAAAAAATATAAGTCTCATGAAACTTTATAAATTAAGTTCTCTCAGTTGTAAATTTAGAAGAAAGAATTATAATATTGTGAAAGATACGACAAAAATTATTGAATCAATTATATCACTTGCACAAAAATTTTTATGAATGAAATAGAAACATCGTTCTCTCAAAATTTGAGAATTGTAACAACACAGAAGATATATTTGCAAAGATGATCGAATCAATAGTCACTTGCACAAACGTCCTATAAATAAAAAATACAGAATTATCGTTCTCCTAATTGTAAATTTAGAAAAAGGAATTACGACATCGTTGTTTCCGATCGTCCCAATCATCGTGCGACCTTTCCAAAGATGATTGAATCAATAAAACGATTTGTAAAAAATTGTCTAATTAAATTTTACAGTCACGAATAATTCTTTCGATCGTTAAACCGAACGACACAAAGTCAAAGCGAGATTAAGTTCCTGTTCATAACTTGTTTGCTCGAAAATAATTGCTGCCATTGCGATTGGACACCGAGCACAGTCGAATCGTATAAACGGAATCAGACAAATCGAAGCAATTGAAGTTCACATTGGCGCAAAATTGAACCTCCTCTGTAAAGCGAAAGCTACGTTAATCAAGATACCACTGCTTTTTGCGGATCAAACGATCGATTCCACGATTGTTTCGAATCTACGATAAGAAACCTTCGGTTTAACGATGTTCAAAAATCAATATTGACGTGCTACATGGAAGCAAAGAGGAAACTAGTGAATAACAATGTTGAATACTGTAGCAATTCGTTCAGCTACATGTTACACAAACATTTCCCAAATTTCCATTTTGTTCTCTGCTGTTTCAATTACAACTATTTCTGAGCAACGTCAGAGGACCATTTATTTGACAAACAAACTGCGGTTGGCCACAGTGTTCGCTGTAAATATCCACCTGTTACGTACTCTTGTTATCTATTTTTCATTTTCTTGCAGATTTATGAATGCGAAGTTTATGTTTATCTAACTGCTTATTCACTTTCTTATCTTCTTTCTTCATTTCCGGAACTGACTCTCTGGTATTTACCATTTCTTAGCTTTTTCTCGTTTCTGCAGCTTTCTAGTTTTCAAGTCTTACAATATTCTAGTTTTCTCAGCTTTCTAATTACTCGTCTAATTTCCTGTCCTCTAAAATACTCAACTCTACAATTTCTCGATTTTACAATTTCACATCTCTCAACTCCTAACCTCCTCAAAATTCTCCAATTTTCTAGTTCTCGATTTTCAGTTGAACACCCAAGTTCCTAATTGCCTGTTCCCCTAATTCTGCAGAACTTGAATTCGAAATAATTATTAAATATTCCGAACTAAATCATCCGTGATAAAATGTGACTATCGTGGTTTACGACACGCGTTTTTCACGTTTCGTTTTCATTAAATGATAAATGCGTCCCCGGATGAACGTAAAACTGCCAACGTATAGTTTAAAAAGAAATAACGAATTTAACGAAGGCTTTGATGTTGTCACTGCCTACATGGTAACCCATTCACACGAATTGCTTTTCGAACACGGTCTGAAAATTCATATCTGACTTTCGCGGAAACGCGTTACCGCAGAATTTTTGTACATCTATTTTTCTTCTGTTTTATATGCATACATGTTCTCGATGTTTATTTTGTTCCCTTATTTTATTCCAACGATCAATGTTGAATTACAAATTGCCAATATATAACAGAACGTTATAAATTAAACACTGATTCAAACATACTCGATAATGACAAGATTTTCAGTTTGAAAGTTTGCTAATTTCAAAGTAGAAAGTTCAAAAAGTAATTTCTGAATTTCATTACCTGCAACAATTTTTAATCACAGAACTTAAACTGAAATTTCGTGTGGTTTTACCTGTTGTTTGACTTTTCGTTGACTTATACTACTTGCTGGTACAGGAACCAGGTCTGACATGGCACCGACTCGTTCTACTTGGGTTACCATTTTTTTTTATTTATCGTGTATCAAAAATTCTGATATTCGTCAAGAATATTTACACAACAGATTTATGTAAAATTTGTGCGTCACATTTACGCAAATTTTCATGTTCGTACGCGTAAAACAACAGAAATCTTTATGCCATACAAATACGTCGATCATATTAATTAAACATTAATAAACATAACTCCAGGATTTTTTCATTACAATTATCCACGCTGCAGTTTTACGTTACTCAACGATCGCGAGTCGCACTTTTCGCAAACAGTTCTAGTAAAATAATTGCACGATAACGAGACATTAATTAAAGTCCTGTAACTAACAGTTAATATAACGGTACTTTATTAAAATAATTCAGTTGGTTGAACATGATTCTCGTTACAAAAATTTGTGTCCAAGAGCACTTCGAGGAATGACTGCACGCACTACCCAATTTTAATTTTTTATTAATCTTACAGGAAATATAATTTTATCGTGGTCTAAAAAACTTTTCGTATTTCAGCGAATATTTTCGCTCTGGTAAATTTTCTCTCGCGAGAGAAATATATTATTATCAATTAAAAGTACTCATGTAAACGCTTATTTGCGCACGTGATCTTCAATCGTTATTGATTTCGTTACGTAATTTCGAATCGTTGTGGAATATTATTCCATGTGTTTTTATCGTTCCCTGTATGTTCTTAACGTCTTTACCAGTTCGTTTTATGAAGGAATAAGGTTTTAATCTTCGTCGAAAAGATTGTCTCCGATTGCGCGTCATCTTCAAACATAGGAAATGGAATTTTTCCTGCCAAACAACGGGATGTGCTCGTTTAGTGAATCCCTCAGGCTGGCAGAAAAATATCTCTCGTGTCTGTTAACTTTTATTGCTCCTAGCAGAAAAATGCGAATGCTTTTCCACGTTTTAAAAATTCGATATAAAGTGTGTTTCAATGTGTGCATTGAAATTTTTATCAACGTTTATAAACAATTTAACAACGAAAATAATTTAGGAACATGTGCAAATAATTTAGTGATACCAATTTGCGAATCCATCCACGTCCCCTGAATTAAAGATGTTAAAACATATACAGCCGTTTATTGATTTAAACATAATTGCAACGCTTTACTTTTGCATCAGCTGTAATTACGTAAAACGCGACACGATTTGAACGAGGTTAGGCAAATATATAAATGAAGAGAAAAGTTTAGAAACCTGTTAGCGCCGTGGAACGTGTGTGGCAATTTAGACGTTACATTAGTATTCCAAAACACACGTGATAAATATCTTCTATTTACTAGTGTAATTTATGCGCAGGCGTAAAACGTTGGAATTTATTGCAGCTTTCACGGAAACCATCAAGCTTAGTTAGAATTTATTATGCAATAATCGTATGGCGGGAAATTCATTAAGCTCGCGTCGTTAAAGTTAAGCAAGGTTAACTTATAATTGGTAGAACGAAATCAAAAGTGCCTATGAATATTTAAATCACTTGCGGGATTTTTAAAAAATTTTTTGATAGTTTAATTGACATAGCTGTAGAACTTGTCTGATTTTCAAGCTTACATTATTAGTGAAGTTGTTTAATTTTCAAGCTTACATTGTTAGCGAAATTGCTTAATTTTCAGGTTTACATTATTGATAAAGTTATTCAATTTTCAAATTTACATTATTACTGAGGTCATTTAATTTACAAGTTTACATTACTATTGACGTTGTCCAACTTTCAGGTTTACATTCTTAACGATGTTGTCTAATTATCAAACTTACATTACTACTGGAGTAGTCAAACTTTCATGTTCATGTAATTACAGAAGTTGTAACTCATAATATCGAAGAGGTTGTCTTTTCGAGTTTAAATTATAACAAAAATCGTCTAGTATTCAATTTCATATTATACACTGCTTTACACCGAAAAATGATGATGTATGTTCAAACATGTTTTTGTCTCTTTGCTTATTTCGTTATTTCAAAAACAAAATCATATAATATGAATTACCCTAAAAGAAGAGAAAAAGATTTCGCACACAATTCCAGAAAGAAATACGTCAAAGTGTACCGATTGAAAGGAAAAATATATTTTATCATACTTTCTGTCTATTTATACAGTATCTGATTGCAGCAAAGTTTATCGTACCAAAAATATGAGTAAAATCTATACAGAAGATGTACGAAGTTAATTGTGCATGAAGTATACCGTTCATTTAAATTATTTCATTTCATATTTAATTACGAGGTAACAGTCGGTGGCGGAGGCTGCGTAAAATTGGCTGTCAGCGAGGTGTTAAAATTGGCGGTGAACGACGTGTTAAAATTGCCGGTCAACGATGTGTTAAAATTGACGATATATTTAATTAACTCGTTCCTTGAGAATTTCTTGACTTGTCAGGCAATGTACTATCAGAAGGTTATCCAGATAGGGCAAAATTCCGAAACGCAGGCTCTGATAAGAGAATGCGCGACGCGTGGGGTGTCGGGAAGAGGGGCTGATGCGGTTCAAGCCGGCGCCCTCGCATCGCAAGTTCCTTCAGTGTACACGCGTTGCTACATTCGGCTGGACCTTAGCTCGCATCCTCTTCAGGATCTCTCGTTCGTCGAATTTCCGTGGATTTTGCAACAGTTCTCGCTACAACCGAATAAAACAACAAAACCATTGCATCGCATTTCGCGAAACGCGATGAACGAGTTTGTCCCTCGTCTCGTGTAATTAAAAAAAAAGATCGTTAAATTTCTTTCCGATTGTTAAATTTCGTGTCTGAACTACGCTCGTTCGTCGAGAGTCATTTTCGCTCTCATCCGCGGAAGCGTTGAAATGTCAGCACATTAGCCGCGAAACTAGGTGACACGGAAATACCGAATGAACAGAGCCATTTGAAAAGTGACAGGTGGGGAAAAAATGAGTCGTTGTTGAAACCCGTGCGTGTGATCGAGCGTGCGATGAACTCTGTCGCGAAATCTGTCGAGTCAGAACACGTCGAGGTATCATTTCTTCCTGAAGAACGTTGACTCCTGTACCAACTGAGAGAAACTGTGATGGATCGTGTTCAACTTATCGTGGAAGGAACAACCGTTGCCGGGGGGCGAACTTCAAACTGAAGGTGAGTGACACAATCCTTTGCGATGTACGCCATCGCTCAAAACTATTTCATCGTAACTCGAGATAAATGTTTGCCTCTACTAATTACAACATCGTTCTAACTTTAACATTTACCGAATAGTACCAATGTTCACGTTCATTTGATAATGTAATAAAACATGATTGATTTGCAATAAAATATGATTTATATGCAATAAAATGTGATTGATGTGCAATGAAATATGATTGATATGCAATAAAATATAAATAATAATAAATTGGCGCATTGACAGGTAAACTTCAAGTGACAATCTGTGTTTTATTCTATTTTCTTTTTCGTCAACTTCACATATGACATATTTGATCAATTATTTCGGAATGCTGATGTATACTAGACACGTCTATCTGATAACGCTTTAACCACTTAGCTCTTATATCGGTGTGGTACATTTTTTATCACGATCTGCGGTGAAACGTTGGGTTACATGCTGACGATTTGGTCGACCTGTCGGTTTAAATTTAAGAAGAGGTCTTAACTCTCGTGACGTGCAAGCTTCGCTACAAGTTTTATACAACTGAACCAAACTTCAAAACTATTAAAGAATTAAATTTCATTAAATAAAATTGGATGTTATGTCAGTACATTGATTACATTTTATTAAATATTTTATTTAGTTATCTTTATGAAGGTGAAACCTCTGTAACCCTCCACCTCCAGAACCGACTCGTACATATTCACGTGACACCATATAATTTTACATATAAATTTCGTCCGTTTTCCACCGTGTACAGCCATCATTTTTGTGGACACTTCGTTCTACGGTTTCTATTCAATCCTCGTTACACCGCGGCCACGCCGTGGCTTAATTAGCGAGAAAAACTAATTGCAGATTCGTGGGAATGGACGCAGGATCGTGATCCTGGAATGAATTAATTCTTTTTGTTCCCCTATGGTGTTTTGTTTCGTTTTCACCGTTCCGTTCATAAATCGAATAAAAATCGCACGACAAAGAAACATGGGGAAGATACGTTTCGTTCATGCGGATTATTTCAAAGTTAAATACTTTGTGAACGGATAATTAAGTGTTCGGAGTAGCTATCGTTTATTCCATTCAGGATTTAGTGGTAAGGAAAGTGGGGGATTTAACACGTTGATTGCTATGGTGGCCACCGGTGTCTGGCGACAGGAAACTAATTTAACAGTTTGACTAACACAACACACAAATCTGGTCGAGTTGCTACGGAAGTTTGCCATCCATTTTATAGAGACACTGTTATACGAATAAACAATTTTCATTGCGTGCACTGAGGCGTGGTTTGTGCAAACAGAAACGAACAAATACAATACAAATAGTGATACTACTAAAAATACTGAAATCTAGGTCAATTTTTTGTGAAGAGTGTTAAATATCATACTTGAACAAAACACTAGCAATTTTACTTTAAAATATAAATCCATTTTGTATAATTGATGGAGACATCCCCTCATGCATATTGACAATCAATGTATTAATTGAAATAATTAAATATCCATTGCTGATGACTCTCTGTATTTTAGAAGAAAACTTTTAAATTTAGAAAATATTTGATATTCACATATCAACACTTGTGATTTAGAATAAACAAATCCACACCGCAAAATAAACCAAAAAGTTCTATTTAAAGTAACTGTATTGTAAAATCTAAGGAGCTTTACTTAGCGAATATTCATTGATAACAAAACTGTCAGTGCAAAATATCGGTAAATTTTCTATCGCGAAATAGTGTGCCAGGTTCATGACACTCCACCATGTCTGGCTCGGTTGTCTCGACAAGAGCGCTCAGAGTTTCATAAGCAGCCAAAACTTGATCAATTAATCGACAGTTATTGGAAAGGAACTGACTAACGAGCCATTGGTCGTACAAAACTTTCTGATTATACTCCGGTAATGACCTGTCGCATCCAGCCGATGCAATTATCTGAACAGATGGTTAATGATTGTATCGTGACCGCATAATTGGTGCAACCTAACAAATGCGCATTTGGCGCCACCAGGGCTGCGAAAAGCTCGTCCTCTTTATTAACAGCGGACCAGTCAGAAAAGTTCAAAAATGCCATGTCTCATGCTGTTTGATGAGAAATGAATACGTTTTGAAATAAAACCAAAGAACATGCTGTCAAACTTTATTCCATCAGAAGGATTAACACCTCCATAAAAAATTTCATTGTATCAATGTAATTTAGCATCCGTAATTCGTATTAGAAAATTATATTTAAGTGCAACTTCTTGAAAGAGGATTACTGACATTTCCTCGCATTAATTAAATTCTTCTCCCACTCTGGTGATAATATAGTCTCCAGAGAAACGGAAGCAGAGGGTTTAATTGTTAGAATGTTGAATGAACGCTGTTTAAAGTCATAAGCTCTATGTCCTGGCTCATAAAGCATGGTAAAGACTTATAAGAGCAAAACTACAGGGTTCATTTCCCGAAGCTTAGCATAAAAACTCTAAGCACGAGAAATAATTATGCTCCCCTTGTGTTGCCGAGTATTTACCGTGTGGTATATTTGCTGGGAGAAAATGACATCAGGTCTGATACTAACAACGTTATCGGAGTATACGTCGACAGAGGTTGCGGATAACCATGATACACCGGCGTAAAACATGACGATAAATCACTTGTTACGTTCGTTACGTTGGTTAAACATCCACCATCCCGTAAGGGAATACCAAGAAGTGCCTTATTCCCAATCCCAGACAGCTGGAAAGCTAATTAATCACAAAGACATCGGTTCCAGACAACGTTTTCATCCCGTCGTAATTAGTTATAAAATACACAGAGGAAGGCAGTAAAGCGGAAATGGAAAAAACTGAAGAAAGGCGGGGAAAGTGAGAATGAGGAGCACTTCAGCACGAGATAACGGCGAAAGCAACGAACGGTCACTTTTGAAGAAAAACGTATAAAGGAGGAGAAAAGGCTCGAAGAAGATGGAGACGGCTAGGAGAAATAGAGAAAACAGGGTGAAAAGTAAAGAGAGAAGTAATGGATGAATAGGAGGGAAGTAAAGGTGAAGAGCCGTTAAGTGCCTTTTTGTAGTACACACACTGTTCAAATTAGAAAGAAATCTTCCTCTCTAGAATAGAGGAAATTGGTTTCACGAGCAATATCGCGAGATTTATCAGTGCACCGTGGATGAAAAACAAGGGTCGAAAGAAAGTTTTAATCAGAGTCACCGTGCAAACGGGTCTTGCAGCTTTCTGTAAATGCTCGAGAATTATTATGCACTCTGGCGGAATTCCATCTAATATGTATTCGATACAAAATTCATTTCAAAGTTGGATTATTCAGCGACGGAAGTGCATGGGCTTGGCTAGCGGATAGGTATATTAAAACGAGGGGGTAGTTTGGGAATTTGAGGATTTGGGCACGGGGAAATTTAGGGATCGAGAGCTTGACAATTTGGGGATACGGGGATTTAGGAACTGAATGCTTGAGATTTTGCAATTTTAGATCTTTGGGGAATTGAAAATTTAGGGGTTTAGATATTGGAGTTTTGAAAATTTGGGGATTTGGGAATTTGGGGAATTAGGAATTTAATATTTGAGATTTTACAATTTTAGAACTTTGGGGATTTAAAAATTGGGGTTTGAGAATTTGGGGATTTAATAATTTAGATCTTTAGAAATTTGGGATATTTGGATATTCGGAGATTTAGGCAATGTAGCTCTGAGAATTCGGGATGTAGAAATTTGAAAATTTTGAAAATCGGGAAATTTGGATATTTAGAGATTCAAGGTTTGAGAATTCGGTGATTTAGGAATTTAATATTTGAGAATTTGGAATTTTAGGAATTTGGTAATTTGGAAATTCGGGGAAATTCAGGATTTGAAATTTGGTAACTTAAGGATACTTGAAAATTCAGTTTTAGAGATTGAGAGCTTGAGAATTCAGGAACTTCGAAACATAGTGTTTTAGTAATTCAGAAATGTTCATATCTAAAAATAAAAAAATCTGAAAATTGCGACAATTAAAATTGAAGAATGAATGATCTAAAAATCCTAAAAATTGAGAAATTCAAAAAATTAGAAATTCAAATGATTTTTCAGTATTGTGAATATAAGGAATGAATACCCTTGTACCCTATTCCATCCGGAAAAGCGTTCACAGTGCTCACAAATGAAAAAAGCGTTAAGAACGCGATATCGAAGAATTTTAGTTCCCGCGAAATGAAGGCTGCTATACAGAAACGTTATTGATGACGAATGGTCACTACACCATGAATTAAAAATAGGAGCTCGTTAAATCGCAGTGCGCACTTTCGAATCGTACATTCACAATATGTTCAGGGGAGGTTTTTGTTCTCGGCGGAAATAGGATCGCAGGAAACCCGGTGGCGATTCGAGAGGGTAAAAGTGGAACAAGCAGTGCACAACCTGTGAAAGGGAATTATCGCCGTCATAAATAGATCGAATAGCAGACACTCGAATAGAGAAACTATAAAGGTGAAACTTTATCATCTATGACTGGTACACGAGACGAAACACGTCCTAAATCTGCTCAACACTTTCAGAAACAATTCCTTTACATTGATTTAAATATCGACTATGAAATTAGATCGAAAGTTATTCAATTAATGTTCACTGAAATTAGTTAAAAAATGTTGAATAATTATTTCCATCGTATAAAAGTTTAGCAACTTTGTTGTTCGATTGAATTTCTTAAAATACAGGCACCTTATAATAAGAAAATTATTAAAAGCTTTATAGAATCATTTGTAGAAAACCTTAAACTTTAAATTGATATCCTATGTGTATTTTTTTGTGGTACTTTTATGTCATCAAATTGTGTCAGACATTAATGTTTCGAGATCGGTTAATCCTTGTCATGGATGGCCAGTCAGCCATTTTGTACAAGAAATATTAATGAAAGTGCAGTAATTTTCTTTAAATCTTGACGTACACGATATTTTAGGACATTGATATATCAAATCGTAGGAAATATGATTTAAAATTGGTCATTGTTAACTTTATTTGACAATCAACCACGTACAAAGAATTTGAACAAATATTTTATTGGACCTTGTGCATTGTGCCATATGTGCTGTTTGGCAATACCCTTGTTATCAAGTCATGTCAAGCATTCGATTATTTAACAATCTCTTACGAGAGGAAATGAACTGACATTTAACTGTCAGAAGCCGTTTTAACGGGTGTTTCCTTTGGAAAGGAAATTTTCCTTGAAAGTGAAACGATAAGAAATATAAAGATAGATCGATAAGTTGAGTTGAATCAACGCGTACAGATAAAGAGCAGTATAAAAGCACAGTTGATGGAAGACTTTCAGAACGTCTTCCCAGGCAGTTATTCGATTGAAATGCACAATGGCTTCGAATAAAAACGTTTTAAAATCTGACTTTTACCAAGCGAAAATAATCATCAGTTTATTTCGTCCCCGCGGTATCAAATGGGAAACCTGTTTTTTTCAGTGCACGATGAATTATTTAAAAACGAGAGACATTTCCGTATTTATTATTTTGTTCCGTTCAGAACATGAAAATCGTTATTTATCCGAGCTGATTTTATTTCGATAAAGGATATTTCAACAAATAGCGGTGTTCTGAATGGACACGGTATAAAAGAATATTCAAAATTTTGCAAATGAACGTTCCACGTTTTTGTACACAGTATATCAATTTCATGTGCGATTGTCCGAAATATTTCGGATTGACGTCATTTTTAATTGCGAAAGTAATACTCGCTTTGTAGCGAAAAAAATAACAAATAATAATTATGGTACAGTTCATTGGAAATTTGACGAAAACGTGTTACGATAAAATTAATCGAAATATGGTTGCAAGTTGGAGAGTTGGGGACTTTGAAGATTTAAGAATTTTCGCATTTGGGAAATTGGGAACTTTAGGATTTCGGGATTTGGGAATAGGGAATTCGGAGATTCGGGGATTTGGGAAATAGGGGAATAGGGAATTTGGATTATTGGAGACGTGAGAATTTGGGGACGTAGTGATTTTGGGGGCGTAGAGATTTGGGGACGTGAGAATTTGGGGACGTAGTGATTTTGGGGGCGTAGAGATTTGGGGGCGTGAGAATTTAAGGACGTGAGAATTTAGAAACGTGAGAATTTGGAGACGTGAGAATTTGGGAACGTGAGTATTTAGGGACGTGAGAATTTGGAGACGTAGTGCTTTAGGGGGTGTAGAGATTTGGGGACATAGGAATTTGGAGACGGAGGAATTTGGGGACGTAAGAATTTGGGAACATGAGAATTTGGGGACGTAAGAATTTCGAGATGTAGTGCTTTAGGGAGAGTGGAGATTTGGGGACGTAGGAATTTGAGGACGTAGAGGCTTACGGGACGTAGAAATTTGAGGATGTAAAAATTTAAGGACGTAGAAACTTGGAAGTATATAAGATTGGAAATTTCAGAGTTTAGGGACATAAAGATTTGAGAACGCAAGGGTTTAGGGGGCGTAAAGATTTAGAGACGTAGTGATTTGAGAACGCAGGAGTTCGGGGTCGTAGGAATTGAGGGACATAAAGATTTGGGAACGTCGTTATTAGGAAACATATAAATTTAAATACATAGAGATTTAAAGACACAGGAATTTAAAATTAGAGATTTTACAAATTTATACTTGAAAAAATTTCAAAATTTCAGAACATAAATTTATAATAATATAATTTACTAATAGCGATCATTTTTTGACGTGGTTTGTACAAGCGGAAATATATGAATGTCGAAATGTAAAAATGCAAAAATTTTCACAGTTGCTGAAAAACAATGCAGCAATTTGCATCCCTGATGAACATCAGAATTTCCACTGGCACAATAATAACGTTGCCATCAATGTTTGCCATTGAATTATCCGATCATTGTTCTGAAAAGTTTGCGAATTAAACGCGATCTCGACGTGTGTTAGCACGTACGTGCACACCGGGCATAGCTGCGACATGTTGCATATGCAAGTTACTGCTCTTCGGTAGAGCGGTGACACTTTGTCGCTGGAGGCGAGCACAATAGGCCGTCGACATGTTCAGTTCGTTGTCGCGTGTATCCTATTGTTTAAGAAATCACTTGGTGCACAGGAAATCGGAGGGAATTTGCATCGCGGCATTCATTATGCGACCGGGTCGATATTTAATTTAGCAACGAATAGATTTATTCGGGGATAAGTGGTTTGTAACTCCCTTGTTGCATGCTCGTGACGCAATTTCCGCTCTTCCACTTGTGACAAGTGTCGGAAGAAAGGAATCAGGAGCAATCGATATTGGATTGAAAGACGCGAGATGTCTTCACGACGAAGCGAAAACTAAATCGATGAGTATTAACGTATCATGTTTTATCGATGGAATTGGGGTCGTGGACTCCATTTTTCATGCTTCTTCAATAACTTGTTGTGTGCGACAATTATACATCGTTTGATGCAACATTTGGTGCACATTTGATGCAAACCATAACGCCGGATGCAAACAAATGAGTGTTTTATTGCAACATTCGGTTGACAATGATTAATTTTCGATAAATGATAATGGTGAGGATGATGAATATCTTTTAATGCTCGCTGAAAGTGTATACATATTATCTACATATTTGATTGATGGAGGTTTAATAAATCAATAAAGTAGGTTCTTTATAATGTACATTTGATGGGAAATAATTTTTGCTCCCTCTAGTGTAAATCAAGATTAGCTCCATATTTAAGAAATTCCTAACCTCAACAACTGATAATATTTCGAAAGTATACAGTCTTTAACTAGTATAATAATTTTATCGTCAAAAGCGCACAATAATTTTACACTCCTATTTAATTTGCGCAAAACTGACAGAAATACGGTTGCATTCTTTCAAGGTGTTCAATTAAAAATTACAATAGAAACCTAAAAATGGCGTCCATTCATGACCTCCATATTTAACTACTGAAGTCTATACGTTTCTATTTAAAATGTCCCAATAATAAGTACGATTTTTCGATTGAATTCGAAATCCACTCGATATCCCGCTTTCACAGTTTTGTTTGACTTAAGAAACGAGAGAAGGTGCACTGCCGTTCTTTTCATTCGACAAGCTTCTGGGACCTCGACATCATCGATTGTTCGACAACTCGGGCAAATTAATTCCACAATCTCGAAAGCAGATGCTGCCATTGATCCCGTACTAGTTTCACTGGCATCAAATTACACGTTTCTAATTACAACTGTTCGAAGGACAAATGAAACGTCACACCGATAGTTTCGTCCTTCTGGGTTTCGAAATTGTGGCACACCAGCTGAATCAATCGAGAAGTATAAAAATGTGAGAGTCGACATCTAAATCCTGGGATGATCGGACTATCCCTCGAGGACATAGAAGAAGATCGATTTTCATGGGGTTAAGATCAACTGTTGATTCTACGGGGATTTGTCGATGGACATACTCCGTCTTGGTTTTTGGATTTTCTTTCAACGAAGGAGATAAAGATATGTTGGAGATACTTCGTTGATACATTGCTTAATTCTGGAAATATATCACGTTTATGTATGTTTCTTTGGTTATGTTTGTTGCATCAGGATTAATATTTTATCTTTGGTTTGTACGGAACGATTTATGTTAGGTCTTAGGTGATTTATGATGGATTTGTAATACTATATTTTCATTCTCCTAAATGTTATTTTAATTCGCACATTTAAGTAGCAAAGTAGGCTAATTCTCAAATTTCCAAAGTCCTGAAAAACTGTATTTTCAAATCTCAAGTTTGCAAATTTTATTATTACCAAAATTTAAATTTCTAAATTCCGAAATTCCTAAATTCCTACATTCCCAAATTCTCAAATTCCCAAATTGCTAAGTTCTCAAATAACCTGAACCCTAATTTTCCAAATTCTCAAATTCAAAGCACTAAATGCCCAAAACCTAAATTTGTAAATTTCCAACCTCCCATTCCAAGTTCCAAAACATCCGAATTTCCGGAAACTGAAGTGTTATCCTTGTCCTTAAATTTTGTAATAACAAAATCGAAGCTACATCAATCTCAGTCAATCTCAATTTGTTCCAAGCAGTGAAACGCAATAGTCACTGCGCCTTTCCCGCCTTGTAAATCACCGGCCATAAATTGAATGCACACAATAGGGCATAAAATAAATACGCAAAACTCGCAAACAAACTTCAACGTGTGTCGTCTTGTTCACATCGTGATAAAACAACGTGTACGATTGACCGTTGTTCATTCAAAGTGTCACCTATATTCGTGTCCCAGGTGATAAAAATATTGTACAATGGAGCAAAAAATAGCGAATTCCAACAGCGTATATTATCTGACGAATATCGATACCGAATGGTCGATGCAGTGATTGAAAAGCTTCCGTGGAACAACTTGTGGATAAAGTTATGTTTCAAAATTGATCGATTCCTAAATTGAAATTCACAGGTGGGTTTGTTAAATCTGATTTGTTGTTTTTTCATTTAGAAAGCAGTTCGATAAACGCTGCGTTGAAACATTCAGTATGTCGGTTGAATTACAGTTTAATAGGTTTCTAGGGAATAAAGTAATTAACACGTAAAGTTGGCCGACAACGAGAGGAAATGCAATTTGAAGGATTAAATGTGCCGCAAAGGGGAGTATTATTTAAGACACTTCACTTCGTATATCTGTTTTTAACGCTTACAATTAGCACTCTATGAGAACTAACACTACTGGATATTGTTATCGTGATGTTCTTGTAGTGATGTGTTCTAATCGCTTTAGTTACTCTTTTAAGGCTCCTAGCGCTCGGCAAATTTAGGAATCCTAAATAATAGTAATTTTATTCTTAATCTGATGGTATTTATTTTTGTTATATCTGACGATATTTTATTACACATCTACATATGTATACTTTTAATCACATTATCTATCGTTAGGTTAGGTTCTCATAAAATTGGTTACTAGGTTATGTACAAATCCGTCAATCAAATATGGCTGACGTAGTGACTGACATGTTAACTCCCTAAAAGAGTATTAATACACATAATTAGCGAACAATATTATTAACAAATATCTTAATTTAACATAATGGCTATGCTTGTTTGTACATTTGATATTAATTCTACAAGTTACAAATTTAATTCTACACTTGTTTCTTAACATTCATTATTGAACAATAAAATTGTTATTACATAAATTAGTAAAAGTCTCTAATGTACTATTTGTAGAACTACCAAGCTCTACTACTAAAAATTCTTTACATTTTCTGAAAAATTACGTTTGTGCTAATAATAAGTACGCTCGAATACGACACCTTCGAAAAAGATCGATATTGACACGAAACGAGCTAGTCAACTAGTTAATTTCCTGAAAATGATCATTTGTTCAGCGAGACATCATCAATTCACGAGGAAGGTAGACACAATTTTACCAGTTCATTAATTCTACAAGTTCTCGAGCATTGTTCGACAGATCTACGCTCGTGGAACAGTGCATCACGTGAAAATGATCGGGACAAGAGGGTGGAAAGTGGAGTAGCGATCGCGACACAATGAAATATCATTAACAGCGCGTCTCATTCGAGTCCGCAACAAACATCCTGAAGACAAACTTTATTTTACCCAGTCAGCTAATTTCGTCGCGTTTGTAATGAAATATCGAACAAATGGAACACGTGAGCGCAATTCAATTTCCCTCGATTTGGATTTCAAATGCGGCAATAAGAAACAATGGCTGGTTCGAATCCGAGCTAAGGACACAGTTTCGCGTGTAAAAGTTAGAATTTCGGTGTTAATTACTCATTGGAATCATTCTATAAGCTGATGCAGATAACTCTAACGTATTCTACTTCTCTTTACAATTACAATATTCTAAAGTTAGATCAAATTAAATACACAAAGCAAGATTCTCCCAGACTTGTATAAAATATTCAACAATCTAACAAAAATCATTTTCATGTTCTCCACAAATGTAATTTGTTTCATCTCATTATTTAGAATAAATATGTATATTTCTAGGATTTATTTAATATCGTTACGAAACAATTACTATTTCATGAAATAATTATTTATAAAGTTATTTTTAAAATTGAAATTGCTCGTGTACAGCTTTTCAACGCTTTAATTCGTACAATGTTTGAAATATCTGTTCACATTCAAGTTTGCCGGGTCACTAAACAATAAATAGTTGTTTGCGTAGGTCTGCAAAAACCGCGGGTCGTTTTTGCGCGCGAAACTACCAGAAATGGTGGACATTGCGGTTAACCGTCCTCCCGTCCTAGGAGCAGTTACGCGAATAGACACCATCAATTCAAAATCCCCGGCTTTTTATTCCAATAAAGACCACAATGCTACCAACGAAGAACATCCATCGTCCTTTTCACGACTATTCATGCGGTCAGCCTGGTACAATTGCCATGATTATCACTTGTCTTTTGTTACACTTGTTAAATCGCTCTTTTGCTCGCGCCATTTGCTTTTCTTTTTTCCAAACATAGATCATCTTCGCCTAAAAAAAAACCTGCATCCTTTTGCTTCGCAAAATTCAGAATTGCTCTGTAAATTTATCCAGATCGTTTGAAACCGTCCAGAATTTAATCCGTTTGAACTTTGATCCAACCGTTCTCAACATCACGGTAAACCGAAAAATTTTCAACTTTCGCGTAATTTGGCTTTGCTGTCTCATTAAGTAGTCGCGAGACCTCTGTGTCCCTTCAAACTTTTATCCAGTTAGTTGAAAACTCAACCGAAGCGATTCAACGAGTGATCAAAGCAACATTTTTTACGACCGGGAATTTACTATCGCTGTAACGTCTACCGTATCGTTTTAAAACTCTGGCAATAAATTTTAATTGTTTGAAGTACCGATACGTATCGAATTACCACTCGTATCGCCATTCATTGAATTGCATACAGAAACATAGTTGTTTCGAATTGCACAATTAATTAATTTCTTTCAGATTCCCTCTTCCTATTATTACATGCAGTATTTTCCTTTTAACAGTATTTTTCGTAATAAATGCTGCCTTGCATAAAATATAATATCAATGCGAACTGTTAATTAAACGATGTCGACCTACTTGGCCTCGTACAAATTTAATTAAGTTTTTAAAGTTGAAAAGCATTCAGCTCTCAAGAAATGTGAAATCTTTCGAGTGCATTTCACCGTGCTCTTGAATCTTAAGAATGGCAATACATCTGACTATCAAATGTAATTAATAGCTATCTACGCTGCTATTTCTATTACAGCCAGTTTAATTAATCTCGAAACGAAATGCAGTTTGTACGATAATTTTGATTCAGCAAGAAACGGGATTGCCGCGTGATTTACTTTTTCCGACGATGAACCCAAACTTTTGCTGTGCGTTGCAGAAAAAGAGACACAATAGATTTTGCTACACAATCACCTTTGCACGATAATTTATTGAGCTTCAAGCGACGTTTCCAATTGATTTCAATTTCCCCCCCTAACAACTTGCAGTATTAAGAACTCGACAATTTTCAGAGTTGCAACTCTTCGAATTTTTCTCAAGTTTCTTATGTTCTACATTTATTTACATATTTGTACAATTTTAGAAACTCTCAGAAATCCATGATCTCAAACTTTTAAACTTTGCAATTTATTTCAATTTATATTTTGAATATAGTCACTTGTTATATCTGTATATTCTAGCAAAAGTATCATTAGATCCACTGTATCATTATCATAAAAATTATGTGCACTTTACTTCAGGGTAATCTTCGTACTGTCTCTAAAGAATAAAATAATCAAAAATCTGCCAACAGCTCTACAGTTATTAAAAGCCGAACATTGCAGTACAAAATTAAAGAGTTACGGACGGAAAGAGAAAGGTGGAAACGTTCTGTGAAGCCGGTCGTCTAAGAAAGAATGGGTCCAGCGAACTGTAGGCAACAATTGCCAGCAACAATGGAAGCTTACAATTCCATTCTTCAAAGGGTTAAGGAGGTGTGTAGAGGGTTGTACTCGGAGAACTGTTGTCGAGTTTCGTTCTGGCACGGTGGATACATTCTCTCTGGAGGCCCGCCAATTTTCATTTTACTCTTACCTGCGTTACGAAAGTTATCTCGATCCTACAAGACAACCGCGAGTATACGATTCCGCACAAGGTAATTTTCAGCCGTGTATAATTGAACGAAATGGATCCCAGATCGAGTTGATTCTCGTGGAGAAGCGAGGGAGCCGTTTCATGGAAACGGTGTCTTCGATCGAATCGTTCGTGAACTTCCCTAGCCCCGAGCGAGGCTTTAACTGTTCCGAAAGACTGAAAAGGATCCTGAAATCGGCCATGCTGTCACGAAACTTCCTTATTATTGCATGCAACAAGTTCGCGGTGCAAATGGCTGCTACTACTGCAGTCTCGTCGTCGATTCATGGTCCCGTTAATTTTGGAACATTTGGGTACACTGTTGCGATAAACGCAGGATCAGCAAGAACTCTTGTTTCTTGCTTTTACTTCGATCACCTTCACTTTTCAATTAATACAATCTTTAAAGTACATAATTTGTTAAGATGCGTTAACCCCTTGTGATTTATTTGCCAGGTCAGAACTAATCACAGCTACAGTATTAAAACAAAGAAATGTTACGACAATTTGGTATTATTGTTGACAATGCAAATAATTGGACAACTCGAAATTGAAACGTATTCAAAATTCAAGTAAAACTGATCACAGCAGAAAACTCGTTGCAATAGTGCAAGGGTTAATAAAAGTTCTGTCGTATTTTTTTAATGAATATCTATTTGTTGAACGAGGTCTTCTTCGTTGCGAAGGATTGATACCAGTGAAATTTTGAGCCGAATATTGACGAAACGTCGATTACGGCTCTTTCTTGATTCTTTATCCTGCAAAGATTCTAAACTGGCGCGATCCTTTTCTCGTCTCGCTTTCGCACATCAAAAGCAAGCTCGAATATCGCCGCAATCACAGGGACTCTCTCTCAGTTACTCGATAAGCAATCGCGCTTCTGCTGTGACCCACATGCTCAACGACAAAGAAACGAACCTATCTACTTTTATCCAGAAACCCAAGCTGCGACAGAGTTCTATGCGAAGATGATACGTACAAAGAATCGTCGCTGCCATATTTTGAGTTCTCTGATACCTTGCGAAGAAAGGATTTATACAGTAATTATCTAGATCAGTTTCACTAGATGAACTTCTTTTATTCCGTTATTCAGCAAATCCATTTATCTAACTGTATGTCCACTTATCTTTCAAAGGATAAAGAAAGCAAAAAATATTCTACTATTCTTGACATAAATGTTAAACGTATGAATTGTTCGAACCTAACCTCAAAATCAAAGATAACTGCCTGAAAATTTCAGTCGCTAATTTTGTGCACAATTTTTCCGATATCTTCTACAATAGATAAATTTCGTACAAAGCTCCTGACGCAATAAACTCCAAATCTTTACATCGAGGATTTCGAATATTCTGACAAAAGTTAAGCCGCGTGTAAACGTCGAGCGAAGAACATTTTTTTCAATGCTGCGCAGAATTGAAATTATCGAGCTACGGTAAATATCGAAAAGATTAACAGATCGCAGTAAAGACAATATTGAAACTGCTGTTTCCTGCTTCTGATGCCCGTGAAATATTGTAAAGATAATCCCTCCCTCTTCCTTCCTCCTAAACGTCGCGAAATTTAAAACGCGATTCGACGATATTACAAATCATTTCTCGCCGCTACCTCTGTTTTGTAACCCGTGACGCACAGAACAAAAAAAAAAGAACTTTTATTCCACGAGAATAGCGGGTACATTGATATATTTATAGCGACAGTTTTTTGTGCATCGAAAACAAGCATTTGTTTTATTTATGTTGCACAGACCGTTGGGAATAATTAAAAAGGACGTTGCAGGCTGCAGTCATTTTTATGGAAATATGTGTAACCAGTGTAAATATAGTGGATGTGTAATTTGCTTAAAAAGTCCCATAACTCTTTCAACTACAATCAGTTAACTTTTCGTGGCACAATTTTTAATTATTAATATTACACAATCTGTTTTCTTTCTGTTAGACACGAATGAACTGCAAATACAGCTGATGAAGTTATATGTATAAAATATTTGTTGTTTATTGTGGTCACTTGCTTATTGTTCAATTTAAAATTTTTTTTTTAATTCTTGTATTTTTAACTCTGGCATTGCACTTTTAAGGACCATTCATTTCCTGAAAATTAGCGACACGAAGTGATGTGCTACAATGTTTCGTCGAAAATAGATTCAAATTTCGAGCGTGTTCACCACGTTGCATCGCATTAGAGTAATCTGAACGGGTCCCACAGAAGATACGAGGGTATCAGCCATCAAAAACACATCAAACTTAGTGCACATGTCTCTAATATGCACTAGGTTAAGCTGCACAGATTTCTTATCGTGTTTGTTATCACTGCCACCAACATTTTAGCTGCTGTAATAGAGGTTCTGATACGAATTGATTATCGTTTAACCTGGCGGCAAAGTACCTACGTTAACCTAAAATTTCCTCTTCAACTACAAGAGAGTCCCTTAGTATGCGAACTTACGTATTCTACTAAAATGAAACGATGGAAGGTTTTCGTGTTCATTAGAGATTATGTTCATGCACGCCTCAAAATGTTACTAACTGACCTGTTATTAAAATTATCATCAATTGTTATTAGAGAGTTGCAATTTTTTCAAACAAAGATGAGTTTAGGTTCGATAATTTTTTAGTACATACAAGTTTACTATTCTAGATATTTGTGAAGTTTTTAACAAGGAAATATGTTGGGTTAAGGTTAACTGTTTTAATATCGATAACTGTTTTAAATCTTCACGAGACAATTCAGGGTACTAACTTTAACCAGAATGGAACTAATTTACTGTAGAAATTTGTAAATATGCAAGTTACATATTGTATACATACAATTTAACGTACATACAATACATACATACAATTTACATATTGTATACGTACAATATATACCCAAATTGTAAATTTGTAAATACTGTAAAAATCTGTAAAGAAATTAAAAAATAGTCGAAATGGAAGGTGATGATGTATTTCCCAAATTTCTGACTCCTAATATACACAGTTCTCGTAATATAATTCTTGTAAAAAATTCCCCATACACACCAATGTGCCTAGACAGGGCGAAACACGTCAGATTTGCATTTCGTGTATGTTTACATTTCAGCAACGTGGCGAAACACGAACCCCAAATTGAACGGAACAGGTAACACGCCAGCCAACCAGCTAGCACCGAACCCTCTAAATTTCCGTACCAGCGTAACATCGCGTTCCTTTCCGCCGTCGACTTTGTTGTTTTCGGAGTAAAAAAAGAGAAGGGAAAAAATCACGAACGCTGAAAAGAGGATGCTTCGTCGAGCTGACTCGACTCGGTTTCCGTTTTTTTTTTTTTCGCGACGCATTACGAAAGAATGAAGCAGAGGGTGGATAAAATGGCGAACAGAGGCGGAAGGGTAGTCTGGTCTTGAAACGTTATTAGAAAGAAGAAATGAGATCGTTCGGGAACGTGACACCGGACGACGAGATTGAAACGTACGTACACGGTTTTAAAAGGACGTATCTCCCTTCATTAAGAGACGGGAAACAAGAAGCTATACACTGCGAACCGTGTAAAAAGTGATTCTTTTAACCCTTCTCTGAAACGAGGTTCTTGCGGAACGGAATGTCGTGCAGAGGGCATTTTTACGGTAGATTGCGAACGTTACTCCCTCATTTTATTGGACATCCCACCGCAAGCACATGCTCTTCTGAACATTTCAACGAAACTACAGAATTACATTTTTGTACTTCTAATATGCTATTTGCTAATTGCGGTTACCGATTAGGTAACCAGAATCTATACACGCAGGGAAATAAGGTTAACGAAACTAAATTACGAAATATAATTTTCTATTTATCTATAATATTCCTGATGGGACCCCTGATTACATTGATTACATTTTCGACTACCGATACTTTAATATCAAATTATAGAAATGGTCCTGTTGGTAAGATAACCTCACTTTTTAGTGATCATAACCTTCGCTAAAAAGTGAGGTTATGAAATAAATGAAATGAGTTAAACCGATTAGCTGATGAAAAATATCGCAAATATCTGGGTACATTTCAGTTTTAATATATTTAATATTCTTATTGACAAAAAGGTTTCAAAGGTTTTAAAGAACACGAGTTTAAATTCAATTTGGAATTATTGAAGTCAAAGATGAATCACGTGATTCATTAATTATTGGATGAAGTAGTTTGTCAATTTCTTCGCAACCTTGTACATTTCTGAGAAGGCCAATAAGCAGTGAGTGCATTCTTATGTTCCGTGGAATTAAGAAACAGCAAGTGGTGAAATAACAGGGAAATATTTTTCTCCTCATTGTTTCAGTCCTCTTTCTTCTTTTCGGATTCACCTTTCGGCAAGCCCTCCTACCGTATTCTCTTGGGTCACTATATTTTCTGTGCCAGCTAATTCCAGAATTCTTCTCGTTCTTCGTTTCCTGAATAAATAACTTTTAATGTTGGTATTTGCGAACGGTGACGCATTTGTGCTTGTAAAGTAGAAGTATCATTTAATACTCGTTAAAATGTCCCTTAGAATTTCATTCAGCAAATATCCGTAGATTGCTTTTAATCGTAATTTATGTCAAATTGAATGCCATTTATATTAAATTTTAACTGCAATTTATGTCAGATTGTTTTTGACTTCTTTTTGTCAGATTTTAGTTACTATTTATATCAGATTGTTTTCAGTTACCATTCGCTTTACCGTCTTTCTACGTTACACAATCAATTTTCGTTGTTATCCAATATGATTCTAGAACCGAGCAAATTGAAAAACAACAGCAACACCGGATCTATTTCTGCTTCGTTAACCTGAGTGCATTGTCAAACATTGAATTTTCCAATTAAGTACTAGTTTTTGATCAAACGATGGTTGCTTTCATCAGCACTAGCGTTTGTCTTCGATTCATAATTAAGATCGTGCTCGAGCCAGAACGAAACGAATCAATCTAACTCACTGTAAACATTTGTAAATGTTTGTAATTAAAATTGCGGTTCAAGTGAACGCGTGATCGGCCCGAAATAATTTTAATTTGTATCCCATCGATGGATCGAAAATTGCATTATAGTAGCTGCTGTACTGTTTGTGAAGCCTTTGTCAATACAACGGGGTCGCAAACAGAGGAGCACGACAAAGGACGATTATTAATATTCTGAGTATTTGCCGACACGTTCGTGGCCAATTTACTTCCGATTATTTGTTTCGAATCATTGTCATAGTTTGCGGATTTGGCTGGCATTGAAAACGTGCCAAACCGACGTGTGGTATCTAAACACTTTTATGACAACAAGTTTGCGGTGTGATTCGAATGATCATAATTTATGTATATTTCATGGACACAAATTTATATGTAACATAAATTGAATGATTGAAATTCATTATTAATATAAATTTATGTGATTGATATTTATTATAATGATTAAAATTTACAATTTCTATTTAAATTTATAACTTGAACAAATAAAACAGATTCTTTTATTTTAACAATTATCTTCATTTACAAAATTTTCATTCTTTAATGTTACACAGAAATATTTTTTCACTTAAAACATTGCTCAGATTTCCTTAAAAATAAATGGCAATAACCTTGAAATATTTTTAAAAATGATCTCGAAAATTATTTCTATCACTTCTTTAAAATAATATAACTGTAATTAACAATTATATCCCTGACTATAATAATGTGTTATAATATTACAATAAAATACTTCAACTGAACCGTAATGTAATCAAATTACGAGGATTTGAAAGAAAGTAGGAAAATCAATGTACACCTCTTTAAAATTCAATCAATTTTTCGCAACGAAGAAGCAGTGTTCATACGCCGTAGCGATCGTTAAGGTAGATAATGTGAATTTGAACCAGAAGCTTTGTTCCAAATTGAATCATAATCCTCTTGATAAGGTTTCTCAGCTAGCTCGAGCTTTCTTCTGTATCTCTAGAATTAATTCGATTTGAGTAATGAGCGGTACGCCGGAGTACAATCTGAAAGAGCTCCCACTTTTCGCGTGAGATAGTAGCTCGCAAATTGGAAGGCTTTGTGCTACTTTGTTAGGAGAAATTTATACGCTGAACGGTATTCAATCGATATTGTCGACTTCACGGTTGACCCTTTCGGTGATACTTCGATTCAATCGAAACTGCGATAATGAGTATGAATTAAACCTCGTTCAATTTGCATTTCTTTACATTCAACTTTACAGCTGCGACATTTTTCAATTATCTCAGACAAATTGCACGAAGAAAAGATTGGAAATCATAAAGATATTGAACATAGAAAATAAATTTGAGAAAACTTGTTGACTTTGAGTAAAATTGTAAACATAAAAAAAGTTTCTGTAAGTTGTTTACTAAGTTCTCGACTGTACCTTATAAGATCTCACAGACTGTATCCATTAATTTTTAATTTTAAACATAAGTTAATCAGTATCCAAGTTATTATTAATAGGTCGAATTAATATTTGTACACCTCTTGAATCCTCAGTTGTAGTACATTTACCATTCAGCAGTTAATTTTTGTCGTTATCTCGAGGGAACTGCCGTATCAATTTTACGGCTCGACAGGCAGTTGATTATCGATCATTTGGGGATGTGATTGATGCCCGGGAAGCTCGGTCCACGATGCAGCTATGATGAAGGAACGCAAACAATGAATTATTCATTCTCATTCGGGCGAAACACAAGGCGAGAGAAACGATGATGCATCGCAACAAACAGATTCCGAGTCCGCGACAAAAATCAAGACAGAAAGTGCACAACGGTACCGACGGATCAGCGCAGTTTATCGCTGCTCGATTGTTCGTTGATGAACAATTAGCAGAATATTTCACCCGCGAGATCCGGCAACTTCGTTTTCGTAGATCGTGACGCGAACAAATTACTCGTTTACGTTTAAACGCGTTTTCCGCCCGACAACGTGAAAACGAAACAGCATCCGCTACTGCGTCGGGAAAATCGGCGAATACCTTGCATTGTTTGAGATCACGGAGCTTACGTTTCAATGAACACGTTCTTCCACTCTAATCGACATTCTTCTGTTCGTGTCCCTCGTTGAATTAAAAAAAAAAAAAATAAAGAGAACGCGAGCGTTCGTTGAATGCGATTGTGTTTCTCAAGACGGGACAGCGTAACTTTAACGCGTCGGTTGTTCAAAGAAAAAGCAGCGTCTATTGTGACAATACGACGAGTAGGGATACGGTACGAGATTATCTGACGCGTGGTAATCTACTGCGTAGTGATCTGATGCGTGGTGATTTGATGCATGACGGTCTAATGCTTGGGGATTTGATGTGTGACGATATTACGCGCGATCATTTGGTGCGGAATAATTTAGGGTACAGCGATTCGATGCGTGGTGTTCCAATGGACGATGTTTTGAGGCGTGGTAATTCGACATGTGGTGATTACACGCGTGGTAATTCGGTGAGTGATGATTCGACTCGTAATTCGGGGCGTCATAGTAATTCGATGCGTGGTAATCTGACACGTGATAATTCAACGTTTGGTAATTCACGCGTTATAGTAGTTCGACGCGTGGTGATTTGGCGCGTGGTAATTTAACGCGTGGTAATTCGACGCGTGGTAACTCGACGCGTGGTCATTCGATGCGTGGTAATTCGACGCGTGGTGATTTGGTAGGTGGTAATTCGACGCGTGGTAATTTGACGCGCGGTAATTCGATGCGTGGTAATTCTACGCGTGGTAATTCGACGCGTGGTAATTCGATGCGTGGTAATTCGACGCGTGGTGATTTGGTAGGTGGTAATTCGATGCGTGGTAATTTGGCGCGTGGTAATTCAATGCGTGGTAATTCGACGTGTGGTAATTCGACGCGTGGTAATTAGGCGCGTGGTAATTCGACGCGTTATAGTAATTCGACGCGTGGTGATTCTATGCGTTATAGTAATTCAACGCGTGGTAATTCGACGCGTTATAGTAATTCGGCGCGTGGTAATTCGACACGTTATAGTAATTCGACGTGTGGTGATTCTATGCGTTATAGTAATTCGGCGCGTGGTAATTCAACACGTTATAGTAATTCGACGCGTGGTGATTCGACGCGTAGCAATCTAATGCCTGATAATTTGGCGCATAGAAAACTTAATGTGTGGCGATCGAACGCATGGTGACCCTACGCGTCATAGTAATTCCATGCGTGGTAATATCACAATATCGCATTGATTGTACGTCAATTAGTTCTATCTGAAGTTGACAGGTAATAAAATTGCAAAAGATGTTTCGTTAAACAGCAGAAAAATCGAGGAAGATATAGATAAAGTTATCAGCGTGCGATTCTAGGGATGAAACATTTCTGGGTAGTACAGATACTCGCAAGTTTGCCGTTAAGTTGCAGAACTAGAAAATTCCCAAATTAGCGGCGACGTTCCTCCGAGTTGAGCAATAAGGATTTACTTGCTAATGAGTTTTAGAGTTTGGACCAGTTATAAAGTCAACTGAACGTTTCACTGATATAAGTCATCCAAATTATCGACGAATCATCCCTTAAGTTTATTAATCTAAAATGTTACCTACATGTACGCTGATATCAAACCGTTGAAATTCTTGCATGTCACTACGAAATTTTATTCCTCAACCTCTCTGATCTCACGATCTGATTAATAGAAATACTAATATTTTTTAATCAGTAACACAATCCTTAATAACATATGTGACAATATGTCTCACACAAGTGAGTTGTTGGTTCTAAAAGAAATTTATAAATAATTAAAATGCACGATGGGTATTTCTGAGCATACCAATGTAAAAATTATTAATGATACCTGTAGTAAATTTGAATTTTATACAAAATTCGTAAGTGATTTAAACATATACATATTAATCATTCATATGTGGATTGACAGACCTGAAATAATTTTTTCTAGTCGGTTCAGTATAAAAATGTAATACAAAGAGTTAAATAATTCTTGGAAGACGAAAATTATCTATGAACGAAACGATTCGGTTGCACAGAATATAATTGAAATTACAATTCTGGATTCTGGTTGTTCAAAGAAACAATCCGTTTCGCGATTACATCATCGACAGGCCGCGAAAAAAATGATTTAACATTCCTGCCTCGTCCAATTTCCGTGTCCAAAGACTTATTACGCCCTGGACATAGAGATTTACCGGTCGAAACGTAACTACGAAAGAATTTTACAAAGCCAATGTTATAAATTAAGCTCGATTTCCAGGGCGTGACTGATTGAACGACGTGTCGCACGGTGTCTAGCAATCGGACTAGCGATACTACACGTTTGACCGATGAACAGAAATGAAACGATAGGTGCAAAGATTAAAAATCAAACGAAATTGCACGGGAATAGATTGCGAGGGTACACGTAAAACACGTCAATCAAAATCATGCTTGTTAATTGAAATTGATATCTACGGCTAGCGAGCATGTGGTCTGACGTATCGTTATACTCCGTGCACACGTGACGAATGCAATGAAAACATTATCGCTTGCATTGTCAATTTTAACAATTTTTTTTTCTACAATTTTGTTTACCTTACATTTATCGGAATTCTATTAAAACATTCGCTGCCACAATTAGACGCTTGATTATCACTTTTAATATTTTTCATCATGAATATGGATATGAATATAAATATGTATATGAATATTTTAATATCTTAATACTGTATATTTTAATTTTTAATATTTTTACGACATAAATTTCAATGTTAAATATTGTAATATTTTTACAATATAAATATCGATATTTAATATTCAGCGAAGAAGTTTCGGATCGATAAATATGCATAAATTCTGTGGAACTATATTTCAGTTAATAAATTTTACTTCCAAGTGCTCCGGAATTTCAAAACAGGTAATCAAATCACGCATATTCTCAGACCTTCAAAGTTATTTAACTCGGAGATTCGCGTAGAATTGCTTGAAGTAACTTGATTATTATACAAAACTTCTCTTGATTGAAAACGAGACATTAACAGAATACCACCAATCCTATACAATGCAAAATACATACCTTGTTTAGATACATACATACTTAGTGTCACATAAATTCCAAAAATTAAATCAAATGCATGTTCATATAATTACTTCAAGTACCCAAATATTAACGAAAGTAAAAATCACACGAGTTAAAATATGTGTACGAATTTAAATATACTCAGTATCGCGAGACCTCTACAAATAACTATTGTCACGAAATACAACGTTAAAAAATGACGATAGAAAAATTTTAAGGATAAGACAAAACCCAGAAGGCAGTGGTGGATTAGATGTCCTCAGCCATTGAGGAGAAATTTTCAAACGCCAACTGAAACTGAATGCAGTTTCACCGTAGCCAGGAAAGTTGGCCAGCCTTTTGGGAGACGTAAATATCCGTCACGTTTCGTGTCGTGCATCGCATGCCAACGATGCATACGAATTGCAATCCTTTTCACGGTATTTGCATGGTGAAACAACGTTGCTACGCTTCGTCATCCACAATTTCGTCGGTGTACACCTTCCATCTACGTTTACAAGCTCGTGAAAGGCTCGTTTACAAAATCATTTTCCTCGGCTTCCGTGTTATCCCTTGCACGATACCTTCTCCCTTAATCCTACGGTGCACGTTTATCCAAAAAATGTAATCTTGGAATTGAAACGACGCGGGGATTAGATTATTGCGTATCACGTATGTATTACATTACTGTAAAATGTAGTAGATTATTTCACGGAAAGTCATTGAGGACACAAAAGTACTAACAAATTATATTTTATTAGTACGAATGTGTATAATATGTTATCTGTATAATTGTAGTATAATGTGTAGTATAACATGTAGTATAATATATAGTATAATATGTAGTATAATATGTTAGATATTATATCAGTATGAAATTTACTGTTAAACATAAGTATTAGAAAAATTTATGAAAAGTTTCCATAATTGTGAGCAAACTCAAAGTATTTTAATAATGTATTAAAATGTATGATGCTTCAAGTATAATATTGATATAATATCGTAATATTTTCAAGTTCTTTGCCATCAGATTACACGAATATTTCGAGGAAAATAAATATGAGAATTTTCAATCTGCGTAACACTTGAAGTTCACTCGTTATGCAAACCGCTTCAAACCAGGAGAATAAGAAGATCTTCTTCCCTATGGTATCCATATAAATTGAAAAAATAACGACCTGATGTCGCCGGTAAAAACGAAAAATTTTCAAAGCTAGCTAAAAGCACTTGGAATCTGTCCAAGATCCCGTTTCAAAATCTTACGCTTCACTTTTCTTTCGGAAGGTGTTCTATTCCACGATTCGTATAATCGAAATATCGAGTAACGCAGAACTTCTGGCAAAGACTTGGAAACTCCTTTGTCGAAGAAGACGAAAACGTCTCTGAACGTTGACAATGTCTTCGCGTTTCTGAACTCGAATATCTCTCTCCGATTTTAATAATTCTTTCACCGACATCTACAACTTTGTGTTAGAGGGTTGTTTCATCCCCTGCAAACGTTTTCCGTGGACCAATTAAATCATCTCATTTATGATACATTAAAACGTTAGTGAAATTAAAATAAATTAAAGCTGAATAGTGGAAAATTACATAGTGGTCTATCCAGAATGGAAACGTGCAATTAAGTCGTTATACGAACATTATGCCAGAGAAATAATATTTAGATAAATGGTTCGTGAGAAGTCTAAAATTAAATTTAAATCGCTGTTATATCGTGGACTAACATCGTCATTCATTTCCCCTGAAAATGGTAAGTACCCGAACAAGCGCATAACATGTGAGCATATCTACACGTGCATACTTTACCGGCCGACACATGTCTCCACTGCGGTCGAGATCTAAAGTACCACTTCTAAAAGGTTCTCAGAATTTATGGCACTGCAAAAATACGTTAACAACGTTACAAATTAATTTTCTAGATATACTGTTAAATTATTCGAGGACAAATATTTATAATATTACATTTAGAATATTGCAAGGCTAGTTTAATTTAATTAATATTTTTATATCGAACAAGTTGTTTACCTCTTTCACAAGAATTTTCAAATCAGTTTACAGGTTTTTCACAAATTTGAAAATTAAATCAAATTAAATCACTTGATAATTATCTACGATGTTTTTTGTAAAAGTGTATCTATTGTCCCGATAAATTTTAGGAGGTTTCAAGCATAACGTGAAATTTGTGAAACGAGAATTGGGGTAAAGCTTTACATGGCGTTCCGTTTCCAACAATGAACACAAAGCTCGCAAATTGAGGTTACCATTGTCACGATTCTGTTGAACGATTAATATTTTAATCGCGGGGCTTTCATAATGAGGGAAACAAAATTTCCTCGTTCATATTTCATTGAATGCTGATCCCGAAAAAGTGAAGAGCCATCTAGAATATCAGTCGACAATAACGATTCAATTATCGAAAATTGTTAATTATGCGTGAAGTATTTAAAACTCTTGCCTGCAGTTCATCGAGGAAGTTTTAATGTACTCATTTACGAACTGCAGATAATTCTGTGAATATTACAGGGAGAGAACTGAAGAACATTGAAACAATTTTGTATTTTAATTATACAATCTCCTTTTTATTATTTTATGTCGTTACATTTTATGGATATACTAAAATTAGGGGTTTCATTTCCAACGCATTTACTTTGGTTACTTTAATTCAACAAGAATTATTACCATTCATTCATTTATCATTTCACGTCCCTTTTATTAATCCACCGAAAATGGCAAATACCCAAAGGACGTTTCAGTGGGATTTCAAGTTAATTTTGTTAAGTAATTATCTGTCCGTGCTCTCACGGATGATATAAATTATACCACGCAGTAAGACATCGATACGTGTTTAATTTGCATTCAAGGTACAACGGATGGAAATTAATCAAATGATAAAGTTGCAGCACAATGTAACACGGTCAGGCTGGTGACAGTTCGACGTGGCAGGACATTGTCAAGCTGTGTAAGCTTATAAATCAAACAGAGTGATTACATGGCCACTGTTGTAAATTACATGGAACATTTCTCGGAAACATGCGTTTATGTAATGCATTCGCTTGCATCCGATATTCGATCTAGTTTACACAGTGTATTCCATTTAACAGATCATGGTAATTTGCTCGAATCAGGAAAATTTTGGAACCGAAAGAAAAAAGGGAGTTAATAACTTAATTTATTTCATAACGGAGTATATGAAAGGCTGATATTGTTCGTAGAGACACAAAAATAAAATTAAATGACCGGCATTCAATAAATAGTCGAGGCAATTAAAAAAAGGGGATTGTTAACGCGAATTAACGAGAACAGCCAGTGATCACAAATATTTGCCAGCTAGAACGATCGTTTGCACAGCTATTTCTGCGCGAAATATTTTGTTGGAAATTGTGTACGCTTGCAATGGTTATTTATTTATTTATTTATACCGAAAATAAAGTTACTGATACGTTAATGAGAACATACACGTGCTCAGTTGCGTGGAATAGTAATAATTTGCACTTTAATCATTCGTTTTAATGATACGAAGATACACGTACGAAAGTAATGGTCAGAAATAACGAAATTTCAATATTTATATCGTTAGGAAGCTTACATATTAAATACACTGGTTTGTGAGCTCGAAATTTATTTATTCTGTCAAACATTCGAGATATCTTAATATAAAAATATAAAAGATTAAAATTGCACAAGTGCTGTTGAGGTTATGTTATGTCGATATTCTTAGCGTCAACATTGCGTATTGAATACACTGATTTGTGAGGTCAAAGTCGATTCTATTTATTCTATCAAGTATTCGAGATACCATAGTATAAGAATATAAAAGATTGTATAGGTATATTGAAATTGCACAAGTGCTAAGGCCATGTCAGCAGCAGGTTTTTACCGTCAAATATTCGAGATACCTAAATAGAAATTATAAAAGACTGTCCAGTATATTGAAATTGCACAAATGTTAGCAGCAGAATATTCTTAGCGCCAACGTAACATACTAAATACATTGATTTATAATCAATTTTATTCTATCAAATATTCGAGACACCGTAATATAAAATTTGAAAGACTGTCCAGGTATATTAAAATTGCACAAGTGCCATTAAGGCTCCGTTAGCAGCACGTCAATATTCTTAGCGCCAACAAGGCTTTTGTCGCTTGACGAAATTTTTATCGAACGTTATTCGCTTCCGTCAAATATTTTCCAATATTCCCGGCCGCCGAGTGGAGAACGATGTCAGCCGTCAGAACGGGAACAAAGGGTGGAACGTTATCGTCATCTAACATGAAAATATTCCAGCATATTGAAAACGATACTGTACTGTGCAATTGCGTCCGAGTGGCTTAGATACTAACGACTGTATCAATTTCACGGACGCGTGCCTAACATTCTTCAAATTCTTACACGCGTGTTAGACACTGCGAATTTACCTGAATACCTCCCTACAGTATTCACGACGTCCTTCGAATAGATTTTGCAAAATTTCAATGATTAACGGGGCTAAATTGTGCGATTACTTAACCTAAAATTTCAGTCGGTCAAATTATTTGAAGCTTGGTATTTCAGTTTAGGTTAGGTTTACAAGTTTGTCTTTACTCTTTTGGCAATTGTAGAATAAAATAAAACAGATTCAAGGTTTTTTACATTTTAGAGGTTAACTTATAAATATTAGTATAAGAGGTTAACTATGAGATACATTGTAAGAATAATAAACAGTGGCATAATTATTGCTACACTGTGGTAGTTGAACCTGTCTGTATACAAGAGTGTATAACCATGTCTCATCTGATTCATTTTATAACACGATCACCACCTGGCGTTTGTGGTAAGATATGCTAATATACAAGTTATTAAGAATAGTATTACTTTTAATATCTTCTTGTTAGCGTATCTCAACATTAAGAGACTTCACTTGCGTTTCCCTTAAATAATTAATTTAAGTGAATTTACCATTGAGCGCCATTAAGTGACCATTGTTAGATACAAATCCGTCCTCGATAGTTAAGTTAAAATAAATTTTTGATGTAAACGAATGTGAATAGTGTAATATGTAGCGAGGCTCATCCGCCTAGTTCTAAACTTCCACATCGGTGATACGTGTACAAGGCTGGGATTAAAAACAATACACCGGCAGAAGTGCAGTAGTCAGCCAACGAAGCAACGTTGCCCGAGGCGGATTTGAAATCGTGTTTCACTGTAAAACGTACCGGTGTTTTATCGTACGGTAGACATCGGCTACGTGTCAACGTTGTCCTTCATGGATACACGCTTATTCCGTGGTTCACGCCCATTTCCTATAATTTACTCGCTTTTTCTGGCACACGAACAGCTACCCGTGGAGAACGTGATGCTGCCGCTGCGGGAACAACATCGTAAACAACAGCTTTGCTTAACGCTTTGCCGTGTAACACCGATCCGTGCAAAATCGAAAGAAACTCGTCGCCCTCGGGGATGTCTCACATCATCGACGTTTTTATTGCACGGCTGCGATAAGAAAACCGGGTCGTTCGTCGGGAAAACGAAATTCCCCAACGTATTTCTTGCGCCGTGATTCTACCGCGATTTTTGCCTCGTGATAGAACGAACAAACGTGGAGCGAACGCGCTGCACCCGCTTTCGACTACGATACGAATTATGTATGGTTTTCCTTTCACTTTTTCCGGTTTTGCTAACAGTTGCTTTTTGGGGTATGTTGCGAGTTTGCGGGTTCATTGTGTAGATCTTTTTGCGAAGCGATTATTTGATAACATCCAGGAGAATAGGTTATGTGAACGTGAAGTTCTGTGAGGTGAATTTAATAATTTATGAATGAGAAAGAACAAGATTTAAGAGGAAAAAATATCATTGATATGTAAATGTTGAAAGTTTGAAAGGGACGGTACTATATGTGATGTAGTGTGTTTAATTAATAAGGAAGAAGTATATAAATGATATGTATAATGAATTATAATGGGGTAACTTTGCCCTTTCGAGGTAATTGCCAACGTCGAGCACAATTCTTCCGTTCGTAAATCACCAAGGGTACTTTCAAGGGTATAAGGGAGTGCAAATATGCGGAAAGTTCTTAGTCGGCTATAAATTTGACAATAATTAGAAGGGACTGAAATTAGTGTATGGGGAGGAGTCCATATAAATTTGCAAATTTTTTGCATTATATATTATCGAATTTCTAGATTATTGAATTGGAAATCTTTAGATTCTCAAATTTCTAAATCTGCAAATTTTAAAACTCCCCAATTCCCAAATCCCCAAATTCCGAAAACTTTAAGTGCTCACATACCTAAACCAAACAAAACATCTAAATAGAATATCAAAAAAGCTCTGTGAAGAATACGTCACAGAGCAACAAACAAAATGCGATAATTAAAATAGCACGGATTTTCACTGAACGAATCCATTGAATAGTTTTGTTTCGTTCAATGTTTTATCACGAAACCAGGTCACCGTAAAAGTTTCCAGTCGCCGATCTCCCCGTTAATTGCACGCAGAAAAACGTCGCACAAAAGTGTCAGGAACAAAACAGAAGGGAAAGAGTTTCAGTTATCAAGAAAGAAATACATTTATCAGTGAAGGGCAAAGTGCAAGAAAATTATGGCCACCCTCCTATCATCAACCGTTTTTCCAATCGTTTCCTTTCAATAGCTAATTAAACTTTACACCCTTAAAACGTTACTGACTTAACCACCCCTGGGATAAACTTTGTATAATATTTTTAATTACGTTGTCGAGTATCTGCTCGATGCTTAAATATTCATTATGTACATTCCTTATTGAATTTAGGTACTGCTGTAGATTTAGAAATTTTGTAATTTAGCAATTCGGAGATTTAGGAATTTGGGGACTTAGGAACTTGGAGATTTAGGAATTTGGGAGATTGGAAATTTTGAGTATTCTGGGAACTTTAATATTTGGAAATTTAGGTGTTCGTGAATTTAGGAATTTAATAATTGAGGCATTGGTGAATTTAAGAATTTGGAAGTTTGAGGATCAGGGAACTCAAAAATGTCCTATCAATTATCACAGGTAAATTTGTCTGCCATAAAAATTATTTTTTTGCGCTATGAAATCATAATAATAAAATAAAAAATGAAGTTTTCAAATTTTCCAGCAGCTTTTTCTGTTTGTCTCAAGTTAAGGTAGTAAGATATTATGCAATAGAGACAACCTTATTTTTAAGGAAAGTTTTCCTTCCCTTGCGTATTCCTATAAATGGTGCTCGTTACTCCAAGGGATCCGTGCAAATGGTCCAGTTCATATATGCAAGAATAAGGATCGAAGCTACACTGCTCTTATCCTCCACTGCATACTAACATGCTTTCCTTTCGCGTTTAGCTACGATCTGTCATGTTTCTCAAACCGTAAGGGTCTCGAATCCCTTTAGAAACGTGCTCCTCGAGCACTGCCACTTTTGTACATATTCAACCACGCGAAATAGGATTCTATTGTCTGAGAAGATACCAAACCAAGATTAACTTGGACCAGTTGTTGATACTTTGTCGATACTTCAGAAACTGTTCGTCGACAACCCTTGTATCTTCCTCAGAAACAAATCTTAGATTCAACGACACAATTGTCGCTCCAATAAGCACAGATAACAACGAACAATATGGCTGGAATCGTGGTAGAACTCGATTACCTTCGGTAAACACGAGAAATTCGAGATACTCGAGAATCCCAATTTATCGATTGCTCCTTGGAACGATAACTTTCTCATCAATTTTCTTCCACCTTCCGGGTTCACGTACACGTGTACGTTGCTATCGGTTGTTGCTTATACTAGCTTCTATTTCCATTTTCTATATTTGCTCTATATTTTATTCCACCATTTTTGGTTCTGCTCGATAAAAATATTCTGAACACGGAGATCGAGGGTGGAATATTCAGCAATTTGTTGTTTAATTATTTCATTTTATTACTAGTCGGAATTTTCAAGTTATTTAAACATTTCAATATTGTTAAATTTGGTAATTTATAAATTCAACTTGATCCTTTCAAATGTCTGAACATTCGAAGTAGCAATATCAAAATATGCAAATCTTTGAATTCAAAAATTTGAGGCTACGTTGTCGAATACCTAAATTTGAAATTCACAAAATTTTACAATTTGACAATTTCAAAATTTCTATACCCTAAAACGAGGTACACAAATGTTCAAACATTCGTTGTGAAAAATTTGATATTTCAGTAATTCGAGATGTTTAAATTTATCCACGCAATTTGGTATTTGAGCTAGCTGAATAACACCACAACTTAACACCAAACTATCAGGTAATTAAGGTGAAATATCGTTGCGTGTAATTGATGCGTTCGAACGTGGTCTATCACAAACCGACGCTAACGAGTTTCGAAAGCGCGACTATGTGCCCCAGTTATTAAAATAATTAGATGTCAATGTATTTTCGTGAAAGCATACCGGTCTATGTATGGCCTAGTTCCTTCGACACAAAGCGTGTAGATACTTGACGGAAATACTTTCGGTTAAGTGCAGTCTTGATCGGCCATGCTTTTCCTTCAAATACTCCCCTGTGAATGGCTCGGTTTAGGAACTCTCCACGACGGAATAATTTCGACAAATGAGACTCGAAGTACTCGAGGCAGATCGTGAAATATACACCTGCACCAAGCATTCATTTTCACGACGTTATACGCATACAGTCAGTTCTTTGCTTCGAATATTTGTAAAAGTTTGTTGCTCGTTAAAATATTCATAGCCGGAGAAAACCTGGTTAATTTATACTTAAGTTATATATCCAAACTATGTTATGACTTTTCTCGTTAAAAGTTGCGTAATTCCCGATAGACTTGATAAAATGATCGTATATTTGAGGAAGCTGTTGCGCGTCAAGGCGTTGATAACTTCAAAGCTCCATCCAGTAGTACGAGTCAAGCATTCAACTGCGACGTGACTGCGACCCATGAAATCGGCTTAACTTAATCGTCGAATACTTCTATATTGATTAATTATCCGACTGCAACAATTTTATAAAAAATATTCAAGTTAGATAATAAGATAGGAATATAAATTACTAAGAATTACAATCAATTTTCAAATTTAAACTTCTTATAACTCCATTAACTTTGAAATGACACTTCACGATACTTAAAATAACACTTTCGTACTTCCAAGTGACAAAAAAAAGTAACAGTGAATGTAGAATATAAAAATCGTGGAATTGTAGAAATAGAGTAATTACAGAAGGTAAATAATGTCGAGTTTTAATTAAACGATTAAACGAGTCGTGTCGCGCAGTTTAACGCAATAGACAGACCCAAAATTAATTGTCAGCGATGCGGTTCCATTCAAGCGTATGATCGTAATAGGAATTTTAATATCACCGAAGAATGTTGGATATAGTTGGACTATATGCACGCGTATTCTACTTCAATGGCTGTCTGCTCACGTACAGAGATATTCTCCTTAACCCAGGTCGCCTCTTATGCGGACTATTCCGCTCACCAGCCGGCTGACTATATCTCGAGCTATTCTACTTTCATCCAGGACGTTTCGCTATCCAGGGAAACATATTTATACATAAATGCGAGAAACTGATGACGACCCTTCATAAATCCACACGAGTCCACTGGGACCCATTTAGCATGGACTTTTTGAGAAATTACGTTTACGAATAAAATTTCAAACTTTCGTCTCATTGTATAACTTAACTTGAAAGCTAAGCGAAATTCCATAGAGACATGAAGTAAAATCTTAATGAATAAATTTCCACGTAAACAATATTATATCGAACATATGGCATTTTAACTAGAAATATTTCTTCCTTATATTTAAGATTTATATCACACTTTTATTTTATATATGACATACTTTTTCAAGTTCTTTATCGCTATCCATGTAACATTTCGATTATAACGAAGTATAATAGACTTGTTAAGGAATAATTGATTAATAAGTAATTACTCGGTATTATAACATTAGTACTCGTTTAGAATTAATTAACACCATTTGATACGTTCACACAGTTAATATCACTAGGTGTCTTCATCTAGAACTAATTAATATCGCTCCTCCATTTAGAATTAATTAATTTCACTCGATGTTTACGTTCAGTTAATTACTTATTATTGCTACGAATTAATCGCATGTTATTTTACTTGTTGTTACTGTGTTAGATATAGAATATCGATAGTTGAGAAAGTTTACGAAACTGCAACACGAACATGGCCAGCGATATTGTACTCCCGTGATACGCTCATTAAAACATTTTACATAATTGGAAATTAAGACAACAGTAGTAGTGTAACTGTAACAGAGATAGGATACAAGGTTCAGCACTTAGATCGGCAATGTCAACCAAACGCATCGATTGTAAGCTGGAAACACGTGCAATATTGCCGTCGTAATGCATCCGGACAGTTGCAGCCAGGACTCTGCATACATAATCCAATACCATAAGCTTCTGTCATAATTTGAACAACGGAGGACCAATGGAATTATTAGCAAGACTATCCAGGATTCCTGTAATACTGATCAAATCCGGGAATTACAGTCGCGAGGCACGTAAATTTCGCGTGGCCTGCTCCCGTGGGAATACTGAGGGGTGTCCTTCAAAGATACCTTTATACGAAGATACAGGAGCCAAGTGCTTTCCTGGAAATTAGATTAAAATTGCCAGAACCTTTGAACTGGTTCAAAATTAACTAACAAGCTGATGGTTATACGTTTCTTAATATTTGCTTGATTTAATTGCTTTTTAAGGGTAGTTTAGGGACATGTGGAGTAGTAGGAATTCGTCAAATTTTCAAGTTTTAACATTTTTTAATTCCTAGTTTGTCAAGTTCTTTTTTTAAATTTCTAGATATCTAAATTTCTAAATTTACAAGCTTCTCAATTCGAATATAGCCTGTTGCAACACCCCATATTCTCAATTCTCCAAATTTCTATATCTTCAAATTTGGAACTTCCCAAACTCCAAAATTTCCAAATTTCTATATTCCTAAATTTAGAACTCCACAAATTCCTAAATTTCCAAATTTCTACTTTTTCAAATTTGGAACTCCCGAAATTTTCAAAACTTCCAAATTCCTGCTCCTGCAGATTTAGAATTCTTCAAATTCCCAATTTGCAATGTAGAAATTTTCAAATCTCCCCATTTCCAAATTCGAAACTCTCAGTGCTCTAAATTTCCACATTCCCAAAAGGTTCCAATCTGCAACTTCCTGAACTCCCCAAGTCCCCAAAATCTCAAATTCCCTTATCATCCATAAATTTGTCCAAATTACCATCCATTTCCCAATCTAAATCCTAAGGTCTTCCCAAAGTTTCGCGGACCTAATAAAAACAAGCGAACCACCCAATTCCCACCACGGGAAATATCAATAATTTAAGCAATCAATATCGGTCGACAACAAGAGTTGCGTCACAGCGAGAGCAGAAAAGCGCAACGTTGAAATGAAGAGAGAAAAATACGGCGATCATCGCGTTCCCACTGGTTGTCCATAAAACACGTGTTTCGTCGTGGCGCAAATGTTTTTTCAATAATCTAGCTGTCGTGGCGACTGCAGAACGTGCGTGGGAGAGTTTATTCGGTAGATCTATGCAAATTGACGGAAACATTTGTCACGTGTGCCCTCGTAAAAAGAGGGCCGTTCTTTTACGAACTTCCCGAGCAAAGTTATCGTTTCAATTAACGGGAATTATATTTCACCGTTGGTACCCGGCTACAATTTACACAACGGAATATCAACGTTTCCTTTCGTTCGAGTTCCACCAGCAAGAAGAACACGAAGCTGTTCGTTTCCCGAAAGTTGTCCCATCGGGGAAAAAAGGTTCGTCGCGTCGACGAAGATCTTATGACGTCTCTTATTTCTACTTGTCGTTTTTCTACGTAAATTCTGCGCCCTCCGGGGACCTCCGTTGCGCCAAGATAATACGTTTTCGAGGAAATCGTGCGAGATTAAATGGCAGAAAACGTGTTCGAATTGTTGCAGAAATTCATGAGAAACATCGCTTTCTCGTATCCGATGATCGTCGTGTTCTTGCAGTCGTCTGAATTGACGGCGAACGATAATTTATGATCCGCGGCTAGAAGAAACTATCGAAGCGGATAAAGCATCGAATCAATACCAGAATAAAAGGAGAAATAGGTACGGGAAAGTGGATAAAAACAATGTGACCGTTATTCCGGTATTTGTGCGGGAAGTTAGTTTTGAACCGCTTGATTCAACACGAACCCAGGATCAAATGAAATCGCAATAACTCACGTTTCTTGTGCGGAGACGCGAACAGTGAATCGCTGGATCGGCTTTAGATTAGAAGAAATAGCGGTGGCTTCATCGTAATGAAAGAACAGTAAACCTATGGCTGTTTTATGACCTATCAAATATCATCCTTCAAGCACTCGCCTCGAAATAAAGAGGAAACGGACGTTTCGTGTAGTAGTGCAACAATCGGTGCACTCAACAAGATTTGATGTCATAATGAAAAGTTATGTGTATGGTCAGACATATATGTAACAAAATTTATAAGAAACATTGATCATGAATTTTTTAGCTTCTATTAGTTTGTTACTGTATTTCGTTAACTTGGTATTCTCAACACTTACGAGCTATTGAATTCTTGTTTATTTATTCTGGACAATTTATAATGTACATAAAATTTATAATGCATGTAATGTGTATAATCTCTCGAGCAAATATAGTGTCAAGTAAATATAACTCATTCATAATAAATCGGTTATGGGTTACAATAATTATGTATATTTATTAAAAATGTAGAGAAAGCCTGCAAAGAATGAAAAAATTGGAATAAACATGAAAATTGCAAACCCATCAAATTTAAGAACCGAACTTGCAAATAAAAAAATGACAAATTCTAAAACCCTCAACTTGAAATTCTGAAATCGTCTAACCTTCATGTACAAAAAGTAAAGAAGTTCTGTAACATAAAATTGTTTAAACAATTCGATCATCGGGAAGGTAAAATAAAAAACGAATCGGGAGGGATGAAATATTCAGTCGAATACTTAAACCGTTGAAAAAATCAACAGGAGATGTTGGTGCTCCGGAGATTAGTAGTTTAATCTCTAAAAAAAGAAGGGACTTTAAGTACCTTTCGCTGGAAGCAGCTTTTCTGACGGCTCGTAAAACATCGACTGAATTTTTCCACGAATACAAATGGAACAAAAGAACGTCGCTCGCGATAATACGGTTGGATGACTGTCAATCGTGTAAATTTTTCTTAAACTCCCTCGGACACGAATAAATGGCGGACGTCCGTCGATAATGTATAATTTAGTATAAACGAACCGTAAATACGGTCATCGATATTTTCGTATCGCTGAATTGTTATTTATTACAGCAATATCTTTCTTCCGGGCCGTTTGCAAATTATCAAACAAATTACTTTATTGTCGTGCTCGCACGTTTAATGTTTGTCGAAAAATCTGCAACAAACCCTTTGATGAGCAAAACGACTGGACAGAGTTTGTTCCAAATTTGCTTTCCATTCAAAAACATGTGTTGAATTTCATGTGCAATAAACTGACGATTTTCTGAATATTAGTGAAAATAAATTGAACTATAATTGCACTATAATTTATAATTATAATTTCGAGATATTCCGTGCGTCGTCGATTGTATGGAATATTTGGAGAGTATAGAAAATGATATAAGATTTATGCGTGTTGAAGGATAAATTTGATAAATATTTGTTTTATTAATCTTGTGTTAAGAATTGTATGGAATTGAATCGAGTCGAGTTACGAGATGATACGAATTGAATTGTATAAAGTTAGGTTCGGTTGAATAGACACGTGTCGGTTTAAATTTCGTCGAGCTGAATCGTGTCGAATTCAGTTACGAGTTTCAGCGCGACAAATTGAAGTTCGAATTGAATGGTGTTCAGTTGGATCTCGTTGAATTGAATCGTGCTGAATTGAATTGCGTCGAATTGAATCATGTCGAATTTAATCGCATTGAATCTCACCGAATTAAACTATGTCGAATTGGCTAGCGTTGAATTCAATTGCACCGAATTGAATTATGTCGAATCTAATAGAACCAAATTGAATTGTATCAAAATTGAATTATGTCGAATCTAATAGGACCAAATTGAATTGTGCCAAAATTGAATCGTACCAAATTGAATTATGTCGAATCTAATCAGGTAGAATTAAATCGTTCCGAATTCCAACGCGTCGAATTGAATTATTTCGAATCTACCAGGACCAAATTGAATTATGTCGAATCCAATCGCGTCTACTGTACCAAATTGAATTACACTAATCACGTCAAATTGAATCTTGCTAAATTGAATGACATTAAATCGAATCGCGTTTCATTGAATCTAGCCGAATGAAATTATGTCGAATCAGATTGTACCTGATTCAACCATTTCAAATTTAAGTGCAGCAGAATCGCGTCGAATTACATCAACCTGAATCGCATCGAACCGAACTATACGAAACTGAACCGCGCCCAATTGAATTACGTCAAGCTCAATATCGCGTATTTTGCCAAAGTCAAAATAAGTATAATAATAAATTAAGAATTGCAAAAGTCAAGTCAAAAAATCAGAAGCAGAAACAGATATAAAAGGATGCAGCCACGTTTTTCCAGCAGCGTATTACGTACGTCATGAAATATGAATGCGTGTTTGTATGAAGAATGTGGACATAAGGATACGTTAACAAGCTGAAAAACGAACGACTGCACATTTCTTTTAAATCTGTCATGACCATGGCAGATGCATGCAGCAAGGGACGAAATTTAACCAGTTAAAATAGCTTACTTAAAGATCAAGGGAACAAAAACGAGCAGAAAACACAGAGAGTATTTTCGTGTCCACTTCTTTTTTCCACGTTTTCGTTACTGCTCTTCAATCATGAATGCGCGCTCTTTATACAACCACAATCAACCATCTATATTAACACAAGTAATCGTTAATCACTGTTTCATGTGAACCTTGAGATATTTTTGATAGGACTGTAACTTGACGTGAATTATAATCGATTGTGACATTTCAAGCACTCGGATTCAGAAAAATTTTCGTTCGGAGAAAAGATAAGATAATTATTTATGACAGTATCATTAAATGTAAGAAATTATTTAAATCATCGTATCTCCGCATTTACAAAGCCTCAACAAGTAAAATTTTATCGAAAATTGAATCGAATCGGTATACAGTGCTCGTTGCTACTATAAATAATATTCGGCAATTTTAATTGTATCGGGCAGAAGATACGAGTATTGTAATCGCGGTATCAGCGAATATTAATTAACTAATTATATTCGATCGACGAATTCGCAACGGTATAAACAAGATTTTATCTGGTACGTTTATTAATTTCGCACATCAGAATGCCAGGTCGCGGTTTCGGAATATTTTTTTACGATCGTTTGCCGTGCCACTGTTTCATTTATCAACGCTCGAAATATCACGCCGACCATTAATAATCTTTGCACGATTCCTGTCGGTCAAGTGGCGATTTTTATTTCGTTCGCGATTTCTTCCATTAAAATAAACGAAAACCGTTTCCGCCCGATAAACTTGTCGGCAAGTTCGTTTAACAAAGACTCGAAAATTTCGCGTCACTTCGACGCTTCTTAATTAACGAATTAGTTATCGTCGAATTCAAACGCGACGATTACACGCGAAAGTAGAGTTCTCGAGAGATAGAGGAGGTGATATACGTATCAAGTGGACGTTATTACGCTTTCGGAGTTCATTATTGCATTGTAATTACGATAGTTCGCGCGTGATGATTCATCGTTTTCCGTTGCAAACACTTCGCCTCAGAATTAATTGCCGCGTGGATGTAGTTATAGTGTTGAAACAAAGTTATGGGATCGTTTCGATTGTACTTGATGCTCGTTTTATGACGAAGCTACAACGCTTGGAAGATAATATACGACTTTTGAAACATTGCAGTTTCAAGCCACTTTTATGGACCGTTTCACTAAATTATGTTATCGAAAGACTAATTACTGATCCATAAAATACGTTCCCATCATATCTTCTTCAGAGTTTGGATTTTGTAGATAACCTAACCTCAAATCAGTGTCTGTTCTCGTAAGTTGTTACTCAGAAATATTTTGTTGGAACTTTAACATTAATATCTCAGTAATAAATTAGTTATTAGTAATTAATAAAGTGATATAAGTTATTGTTAGTACATCAACGAAATATGACGCTGATAATAAATTAATAAAATGACGTTAGTAGTACAACATAAAAGTATGATAGTAATGAATTAACGAAACGATATGATGTTACTAATAAATCAATAAAATGACAGTTTATGATTATAAATTAACTTCATATTAAGAGTTTAATTAATTCTCAAATATAAAACTTTGTAAACCCCTATTTTACACTGTCTACTTAAAATATCAAGCTAATTAAGAAGGCAGTATGAAAATAATTATATAACTAAAAATCCAATAGTTCACAAAGTGCATCGGTATGCGAGATACAAGAAGGAATCTTAAATGATTTGTTACAAGATACGTAGAACGCAATGAAAATTGAAACTAATCGTTTAATTCTGTCTGAAACGTGATCAATTGTCTGTCACTTCAGTAATTGACCTACTAGAACCAGAGGCTGAAGCGGAATGGTTCGGAAAGCATGAAACGTGGCCTGATTTCGCATTCCCCATTGTCGAAAACGAAATTTCATTCGTGGAAAATCGCGTTCATTGTGCACATACATCTTTCGTCACGACATTGAGAATAATCAGTTAAAATGGCTACGTTGACCGGTGATTTATGAACGCGGTTACTTCCGTTGGGCACGATTCTATGTTTCCGGCATTCAAGAATTTCTATCTCGTCGATTTTTAATCGTGCCACGGGGGAAAGTAGATTCTCGTCGAAACGTTACAACGAAAGAATGGTAAATTCATTTGTCTTCGGGTTCTCGACGGGGAATCCAATTTTCTGATCGATTGATCATTTCCAAACGAGTGACCGAAAGATCGAGGAGAATGTAAAAGTTGAAAATTCGAATTCGATTCTCCGTTTCGGGTGATCGCTATAATTTCAATTATTCCGCTAAATTGAATTAGAAATGTCCACGATCGCGACGTTGTTCGACGTACTAAAAATACCGAGCAACTTCTAAACCTTATCCTTCTATCTTACAACGTTCGATTTACTCTATATTCAATTTACAAACGCAAGAAAATTTATTTATACGACACAAAATCCTTCCATAACCTCTTCCTTTTTTCCTTACAATTCTTATATTTCCTGGAACTTTTTTTTTTTAGTATTCCTTTAAAATATTTCAATTTTTTTAATTCCAAAGAATATCTTGTTATTAATATATTATATTTAGAAACGTAAAGATATGAAATTGATTTTTTAGTAGTATCATGCGTTGCAAAATGTTAAAGTGTTAAAGGAAACCGTATAAAAATATCGATGAAAAGGGTAAGTTTCTGATCGTACAATCTCACAAGATACATGGTGAAATTTCACGACAGAACGATTCGAACCAATTCCTTTCGTTCGTAGCGCCGTTTCCGGCTAAGAATCGTTGAAACTTTTTCCCCCTTCGAATTACCCGGCATTTTCCAGCAATCGACCGCGAGAAACTATCCCAAAGGGGAAAAGCGTTCGTTTGCTTGAAATTCGGTCGAACGAAGTTTCAGTTTCGTTTTGTACATCTGCGAAACTCGAGCGAGTGAACGTCGCTGACGAAACAGGAGACTGTAAAATAGTCGGAAGAAGGTAACGTAATAACGACAGGACGGAGGATAAGCAGCCTGGTAAAATGGAGAAGAGTAATGAAACGGCTTTCCAAGGGGACAAAATAGCTTGCGGGATGATGAGATATGTGGAAAGCTGTCGGAACGAGAAATTGAAGAAAGATAGTGTGAATAGATCGATTATTGTGTGGGTCAATGACACCTTCAATTTTCAGGAATTAAATTATTTGGCTTCAAAAACACGAATTCTTCCAAATTAAAAATTTCCGAATACCTTTATCTAAGGAATTGTTTAATTTTCAAAGTTCTATATTTTTAAATTCATAAATGTCTGAACTTCTATATCCCTAAATTAGATCTTCAAACTTCCAAGTCTTCAAATTTACAAATTTACAAATACCCATATTCTCTAGATTTCCAACAGTCGAAATCCTCAAATCTCTAAATCGCAAAATTTTCAGATTCCCAAGCTTCCAATGTTCCAAGTCTCCAAACCTCCACATTCCCAAACTCCTAATCTTCCGAGTACCGAAATCCCCAAATCTCTACCTAAACTTCCAATCTTTTAAGTCTCTAAATTCCCAAATTCCCCAACTATCGAACTCCTAATCTTGCAAGTCCCCAAAACTATCGAACTCCCAATATTGCAAGTCCCCAAATTCCCAAATTTCCAAAAATCCAATCTTTCTAGTCCCAAAATCCCTAAATCCCCAAACTTCCTAACTCCCAATTTTCCAAATCCCCAAATTCACACATTTTCAAATTTCCAAATTCCCAAGTCCTCAAGTTCTCAAGTCCCCAAGTCCTCAAATTTCCAATATTGCAGATCCCCAAATTCCCAGTCTTCCAAGTTCCCAAATCCCCAAATCCCCACATCCCCACATCCCCAAATGCCCAAATCCCTAAATCTCCACATCCAAAAATCCCCAAATTCCCAATCTTCCAAGTCCCCAAATCCCCAAATCCCCACATCCCCAAATGCCCAAATCCCTATATCTCCACATCCAAAAATTCCCAAATCCCCAAATTCCCAATCTTCCAAGTCCCCAAAACCCCAATTTCCCACGTCCCACATCCAAAAATCCCCAAATCCCCAAAACCCCAAATCCCCACATCCCAAAATCCCCAAATTCCCAATCTTCCAAGTCCCCAAGTCCCCAAATCCCTAAATTCCCAAACTCGCAAGTCCCCAAAATCCCCATAACTCATTCGATCGAACGAATTTAACTAACAACAGTTACATGATCCGCACACGAAAAGGAAGTTACATTAGGATATAACTCGATATCGACAGTACGATTCGCTAATTGAAACTAAAACCGAAATCAATATCGATATTAACGAAATTCGCTCTCTCTTATTCCTCTTCATTAACAATTTTGGTACACTGCCAGTGTCCGTAATTGACGAGGGTTATGCAGATAACTAAAGCCTGTAATTCCAATTTACGAAGGCGATCGCAATGACTGTTCGATTCAACCTAAACGAAAATTAATTCACCAAACTATCTTCGATTTTGGCCAGAAGCCGAACATTAGATGTCCGCGATTACACTTTTTCTTTGACTTCGTGCCAATGATCATCGGCTGTCGAATTCAATCGCCATCAAACAGATGTTCATCATTGTTATCGTCGACGACGTTCGGATACTTCTTCAACCATAAAACTTCCCTTCCTAATATACTTCTTTCCCTTTTCCCGTAATAAATTTCGCGTGCGATCATTACGAGCAATAATCGTGAATCGCGGCTTACAAAGTATTCGGGAAGTTGGCAGATCTTCGGAAACAAGGAGGCAAGAAAAAGGATCCTCGAAGACACTTTTGTGCCGCGCCGATCGATAATTTATTCGAAGAGGGGTATCTTGCAACTTTACTCGACTCACACCCGGTGAAAGTGGAAAGAAGGAGTTTCCTGAAGAACGGGGGGACGAGGTAAACTCCGAAGGTTCTTTGAATACCAGGAATCTGCTATTTCATCAATCTTGTCCGTTGACAAAGCAGCGTGACTGAATTTGGCAGCTCGACATCTTTCGTTCCTCTGCGCTTCTTCGTTTCCCTTCATCCACTCGCTTCATCCGTTCCTTTTCTTAACTTGCACGATTGCCTTTTAAGCTACTAAGTCCGTCAAAGGTAATTGGTTTCATCGATTGGAGAATTGGGAACTGATTCAATATTTAGAAAACTCGAAATGAAAATCGTATGACGAAAGTAGAATAACTTCTGAAATAGAATACTTCTAATTTACGTTTTAATTTCAAGTGAGATATTTTGTGTTTCGAAAATTAAACTGTGCACTGTCAACGATACATGGAGGACATTTTTTTACGGAAATATGGGTATTTATCTAAAAGTATTTCTTTCGAACGTGTCAAGGTTTTGTAGGAGACACAGGTTAGAACGGTATTTATGTCATTTAACTTGTACCCAAAAGTTCCTGGGAACAGGGAAAAACTCGACAGATAAACAATTCACGAGACAACCATAAATTCAATCTGCGTCACAATTATTTTTACGTTAACTGGCACAGATGAAATGAATTTCTTATGGTGCATTGGAATAGCAATTTTACACACAAATTCTCATTTAGGGCATCTTATATTCAATAACAAAATTGAAAGTGTTAGAATAATGCTTGTAATTTTATTACACTATTGTCGATCAAAATTAACTTTATCGCGTAAATATTGATATAAACGGGATTTAAAAAACAACTTTGAAAAACGTGTTAAAAAATTGAGCAAATTGAACAACTGAAACAAATGAAATAAATAAAATAAATAAAACCAATGAAATAAATAAAACGAGTCAAATAAATGAAGCAAATCAATTAAATGAAATAAATGGAATAAGTTCAATCAAATACATCCAATAAATGAAATACAATATAATATTTGTTCAATAAATTCAGAAGTGTTGACGGACAGAAAAAGTGTTCAAATAGTGTTACAAAAACTTGCAAGTAATATTCCACGACCAATCTGTAAACTCCGAGAATATAGAACGGCGCAATAAAGAAAGTCTAATTACGATAAAAAAATATCTGAGAATCACGTTCGATGTATTTATATCATCAGGTAGATTATCAGTGACCTACGATAACCAGTAGAACACGTCCCGTTCATCATGCAAGAACACACGCCACACCCTCGACAAATTATTCAGTAGAATATTAATTAATCTTCATTAAAATCTGTGATTAAGCCGCACCCACCGACAAGAAACAGCCTTATTAGTTGATCGGTATGAAATAAGCAGTGATTCATTCGTTTCCGTTCGCAGTTAACGATCTAGCTGCCGTTCGGATTAGCAATTTTATTAGATGATATTGAAACACGAACGACGCTTAATGGATTCGTACGAGCTAACCTTGAGCCACTTTTTTCTTTTTCTTTAACAGATCTCGTTGTTCCGCGTGGCAAGGTAATTGCATGCGCTTCGACGCGACGATTACGCGATAAAGGAACAGCGTTGTGTGACAAATCGAGTGGAAACGAAGAAGGTTAAGGGGTCGATCCACGAAGAAAAAGATCTCGTTGCTCGAGAAAAAGTATTTCGACGAGAATTGGAAATTGTCCTCGCGTACGGACCATAAAATGGCGGTAAGATCCGCGAAATGGCCGAATTATTAACGCGTACTCGATCGCCGTTCGAAAGCGCGATGACGTACGATTGCGTCGACGAGAGGTTTCGCCTTTGAATCGAAACTAATGAGAATATAAAATGCTTTTGAGGAGCTTCGCGCAACGGGGAACTCGGCGATTGTTGGAATTAATTAATTAATGCTTTATGCACTTGTACAACTTTCAGGTAATATATCAAAATTCTGTCGTAAATTCGGAACTTTGCCGTTCGAGTTTTCCGCTGTGCAGCACTGAAACTAAAACGGATTCATGCTAATACTACGAACACGATTCAGTTTTAATACCCATGAATTGTATTGAAGTGAAAGTTTCAAGTGCGGACTTTCGAGAGGTTATTGTGGATGGACAAATGTGAAATGTTTTATACAAATTTTATATAAACGGTTGCGTATTAATATGATCGAAATTGTAAGTATCACTTCACAATTTAATATAAATTCCTGCGTTTCCGTTTGGAAGAATAAAACGATGTAATTCGAAACGTTTCGATACCGATCCAGGTTTTACGGTCGTTGCGAATCCAAACAGCAAATTAAATATTTTATTGTAGCGAAATCATTAGTATTATTCGATAAAGAGATCCATCGAAAATTCCAAACTGAAAAACTACCCCGTAACTTGATTGAATTTATTCAGCACTTTCGATCGATTGTACTGTCAGTTCAAACGGATTTCAGGGCTTAATGAAAGAACAATGGGTAGAAAATGGCCAATTTTCGAACTGAATGAGAAAGAAAAATACTTCTACTGCATCAATCTACATCAAGCTTAAATATAAAGAGACAACGTCACTGTTCGTTACTAGGTTTGCATCCATCATCGATTTCGGTCCATTTCGTAGCAAAAGATATTATCTTTTCTAGAAATGTTATTTACTATAGAAAATTGAAGAGATTTTTGTGGACTGATGAAAAATATAAATTTGGATCAGGATTCAAATTTAATAAATCATTAGATACTTATTGAATATGTACTGACACTTTTCTGAATCTCAAAATATTTTAGCTTTTAAGTTCATAGACTGCTAATTTTTTAACTTTCAGTTTCCTACATTCCCAAGTTTTCAAATTTCAATATTCCCAATTCCTCAAATTTCTGAATTTCTAAATTCCCATACTACGTTTGAAACTTCCTGCATCCTAAATTTCCAAATTTGGATATTTCCATATCTTCATATTTCCCATACTTCAAAAATTTCAATTTCTAAACTCTCAACTTCCAAATTTCTCACGTCCACAAATTACCAAACTTGGAACTCCACTAACCCCCAAATTCCCAAATTACGAAATATCCAAATCCTCAAACCCCCACATTCCCAAATTCCCTAACTCTCAATCTTCCAAGTCTCCAAATCCCCAAATCCTCAAATTTCCAAATGTTAAAATTTCTATATTTCCAACTCTCCAATTACCCAAAGTCCCTAGATTTCCAACATTCGAAATCCCCAAATTTCTAGATTTCCAAATTCCTAAATTCACACACTTTGAATCTTCCAAGTCCCCAAATACTCAAATTTCCAGACTCCCAATCTTCCATGTCTCCAAATCCCCAAATTCCTAAATGTTAAAACTTCTAAATTTCCAACACTCGAATCCCCAAATCCCTAGATTTCCAACACTCGAATCCCCCAAATTTCTAGATTTCCAAACTCCCATATCCCCCACATCCCTAATTTCCCAAACTCCTAATGCATCAAATCCGAAATCTCCAAATTTCCAAATTCTCAACCCCGAAATTTCCCCGTCCGATAATTCACACTGTCCCAACTTACCTCATGAAAATTCTCGGACCGATTAAATTATAATTACCATTTATCCTCCGCCTAGCATATAATCGCGGTATTATCTCGAAGAATATGCAACGCGTTAAACGCGAAAGAACGAATCACATTAAATCCTCCGTCCATTTTCTACCGTTTTCCTGTTTCGTTCGATTAATAAACACATTTAGTTTCCACGAATCGCGCAGTATCTGATATTCTCATTAGCCGCAACGGCATAAATAATGAGTGACAGGCGTGGCACGTAGCACTACGTGTACCAACGGCTAATATTACGTAGCAGAACAGAACCGCGTATGTAAATCTTGGTTGAAATCAGCGTTCCGTGTCTCTGAGCATATCCGCGCGTGTTCTGCGCTTCGCTAGTGTCGTCGCAGCGCGGAACAGCTGGACGTTCTAATGAATCGTGTGCCGCGAACGCTTCATCGAGCTCGTCAAAGAGAAACCAACGACCACGGAAATACTCGGCGGGAATATTTGAAAGCTTCGTGCGCCATTTTGTGCGACGAGAACGCGATTCAAGAGGACAGAAGCACCGCTTTTCAGCCACTTTATACACGAGCGCACGAACGTTGCTCGAGCACGTCCGCGAAACGTCAACCGAGCGGACGGCTCCGACGTTTTCGCGATGGTACAAGAACATGGACAGCTTTTCCGTTCCGGGAAATACCGACCGGAAATCGCTGGTCGGCAAATAGAAAGTTGAAGGACGCCGACGGAATTGCGTAATAAATAAAATCGGGAACATGCTCGATCGATGGAGAATAGACGCGACATCGGTTTCGGTCACTGTTTACACAATTTCTGATCGATAGATACCTTTCGCCGCGGTGCATAGCTAGAAACCCGTAAATTGCAGAATTGTCAATTTCACGAGAGCTTGGAAACTTTGAGAGACGAACAGTACGAATAACTGCGAAATTAGAGTCGCGAAATTTCATTACTAGAAATGTGGATATTTAGAAAATGAAGGATTTTGGAAAATGTCAAAAATGACAAAACCAAAGCTTGAAAAGTTATAAAACTGGGAAATTGGAAAACTGGGAAGTTGAACTAAAACAAAGGGAAATTGAAAATTTAAAAGTCATTTTTATTACTGATTGTAACAAAAGTTAAAAAAAAAATAAAAATTTTATAAAACATTTGACAAAATGTTATTAACACAAATAAATGTGTGCAAAAATAACCTCGAAATCTGCAGCAAACGCAATTTTAAAATTTCGCCAACTGATCCGTACGCAATAATGCAAAGCTAACAATAGCGAGTAAACCTCTCTCGTTTCGCACATTTCCTGGCTCGAGCATTTACTATTTCATCCCTCGAATGCTCAAATTTCTAAAGCCTCGATATTTACGATTCGCGGCTGCTACAATGCAATGCCTACAGACGCAGCATCCTATTTATAAAAATATCTGCTGGTTACTTTGAAACCTTCGATACCGAAATTAGAATACGGGATTTATGTATCTGTACGTGGAATAACGCATCCAATCTTCGATAGATCCGTTCCGATTTCACTACGTGTTTTCTCCGATCGGCAGAAAAATCCAGCCACGAACGAAGCAGCAGACTGCGGGAAAAATAGAATACGACAGAACGTTGCTGACATTGTCAGTTTCCCAGGGAATATGCAAGAAAGTGGTGCATCCTTAATGGAATGCATCTGGCGCGGTAGTTAGAGACATATTTTACACGGGAGAAAGAAATCAACAAGGGAAAACAAGATAAATGACTTTAATATCGTAATACCATCGAGGCCGGTGTCATCGACACGTGAACGATCCTCGTAACACTGGACCCATTTCGCGAAAGTACCCGAAACTTTACGACCCACCGCATTCTCGACGAAAATTTGAAAAAATTCAACCCTCCCCAAGGAAAAGATGCTCTACCCGCCCTTCGAACAGAAATTTCTATCGTCCCTGTCTTCGATGAAGATCGACCGAAAATCAAATCTCGCTTTAACAGAGAAGAGCCACGAAAATGGAGTCGTTGCGGGATCATGATTCAGAGTGCATCATATTTCTACCGTGAATTTATTGCTACGGCCACGTTCATTTTATGAGCGATAAATTTCGACGTTCAAGTATAATTCTTGCTTAGAAGGACTTGAAATACTCGACGAAAAGCGGAGGAAGAAATGCGGGAGATTGTTACGGATGGTTACGAACGGATTTTGATGAGGTTTCTTGCGTCAAATTTAAATTTCTGCAGTTTGGTTGTGGTAGACGCTGAAGATGCACTTTTGAGATTAATGAGGTTCAAATGGGAGGTTAAGAAGAATGGTAGCGGGTTATAGAGGTTAGATTGGGAGATGTTAATTGTCACGATTAGATTGTCATAAGTGGACACCCGTTGAGTTACCTCGCATTAGATTGTTATGTGTTGAGGGATACGTTTAGAGTGGTCATGTGTATAACTCTAAGCGCTGAGAGTCATATGTGGATTCGTACGCACTGAAAATTGTCACATATGGATTTCCACACGATGGGAGTCATATACAGATTTCTACACAATGAAAGTCGTCATATGTAGATTTCTACGCATTGACAGTCATCATATGTAGATTTCCACATATTGAAAGTCCGAGCTAGATTACCACGCGTTAAATCACCGCGTGTTATGCCAGCGTCGAATTATCATGCGTTGAAAGTTGTCACATGTGGATTTCCAAGCGTTGAGAATCTCTACGCGTTCTATTACCACGAGTTGAACGTCGCTAAATCACCACACACTGTAAATTACTACGTGATGAATTACCACGCGTTCGATGTCAACGTACTGAGAGTTACGCTGAGAATGGCTGTCCAATCACTCTGCGTGCAAGCATCACATGTAGAATCTCCATATGTGAAGTATCTATGCGTAGAATTACCATACATTGTACAATCATGCTTTGAATTATCATGTGTGGAGCGGCAATCCCTATGCGTAAAATTACCATATATTATGCGATCATGCTGCGAATCGCCGTGTGTGGAGTCAGTACGTAAAATTCCTATGGGTAAAATTATCATATATTTCTGTTATCATGTTTCGAATCTTGATATGTAGAATCGCAATGCCTGGAGCTCTTATGCGTACAATTACCACACGTTGCATAATCTCGCGTAGAATCGTCATACGATGCATAATCGCATGTTGATGAACTCAATGCAGCATCCTTTCTATGATATCATCTTTTGCCCCAAGCGTTGGAAATTCTAACGAAGCTCTGTGCTTTTGTAGTAATATCTCCGTTACAGCCTACGCGACCTAACCTCAACCTATTTGTATTCCACAAGAATCTACGAGTAATTATATATGCATTCTTGAGCCTGCGGTTTATGAGATTTATGAGTTAACGTGCTTCACGTATGCCTGCCTGGTATTCCTTGAGAACATCATTTCTTATTCCATAAATGTCGAGATGTGTCTACAGAGTGTACGAAGAATTTTCAAGAAACAGGAAGAACGGTAATATGATGATACGAAGAATGTTTCGAGAAATGAAGATAAATTGATAGTGGAGGTTAAATGTGGAAAATGAGCTTTTGACTTGAATGTCAAATGAGTTTGAATAGATCCAAAGAATGGAAATTATTACAGCGTTCAAAGTTTTTATTTTATTAAAAACTTGTCTTGAAAATCCTGTCTGTGTACGTTTACTGCGCTGCAATTTTTTATTGGAATATTTTTCAATCCTTATTGACTTTTATTTGATTATAATCCTAGAGTGATAAGTATTGTTAACATAGTTAATATTTTTCCATTCAATGCTAGCACATGGTTGGCTAACTGAAAATATGAAAGCTTCTGGCTTTATTTTCTCGCGCTCGCGAACTTTCATTTTTATAGAAAACTAATGAGTAGTAATAATACACGACCCATGTTAGCACAAGTCAAGGTAAATTTAAACACGTTAACGGGCTTAATAACTTCGAGCTGGAGTCCATTTAACCTTTTCACCCTCCACGTTAAGCTGAAACATATTTAAATTTTCGTAAGCATTAACCTCGAGTAAATAAACTCGAGAATTAAAATGTAAAGTAGTTCAGAATAAGAAGTTCCACGCGCGAGAAATTTCCAAAAAGGATTATAACGTATTAAAATATCAATTGACATTTTAAAATATTATTCTTCTCGTAGAAAGATAAGAATATGAAAAAAGAATGAGAGAAAAGTAATTGTGAATATTTTAATGTGACGCGATAAATATACGTCGTGTATATTAATCTATACTAATTAGAGCACGCGCTGAAATGTTGCGTTGTAGATCGTAATCTGTATTTATGGCGTCTGCATTTCTACCTTTGGATTCCTAACGAGCACATTTCTCATGATTAAACGTGCATAGATATATCCAGTAAAATACCACTTCCTCGTGGTGAAAAAGAATTAAAGTTATTCGTGTACAATTACTTCTCAGATTAAGTCGTGTACATGAACCTTGCATGATCATAGCCAGGTAATAAAATCTGCCTCGTTAGAATTCATATATTTGCCATGCAAATTATTTAGATAGCAAAATGTTTAAGTATCGTGTTCTCTGTAAATACATTCCAGATCTCAGAGATCAAAGATTCTGACTGCAATGTTTCCAGCTGCAAACTTACATTTGCAGAAACGCTGATTCTGTGCAAGATGGCGCAAAATGGCTGGCACATGAAGGCACGACAGGATTTTATTGGATTAAAATTGGTACGAGGGTAAAAGCTCTGCTTATGTCTCTGCTTCAGAAGACCAAATATCGAAAATTATTAAATTTACAAATTTTTTTAGTAATTTAGTGTTCAAGTTTTCAAATATTTTAATTCTGTCATTTCTAAATCCTTAAATTATACAAATTTTCAAATGTGCAAGTTCCCAAATTTATTCTCCTATTTCGAAATTTGCAAGTTCATAATCCTCCAAATTTCTAAATACTCATTTTCAAATTTACAAGATCTCGAATTTGTATATTCCCCTATTTCTAAATTTCCAAATTTGCAATCTTCCGAATGCCCAAATATCTCAACCTTCAAATCACTAAATCCCGAAATCTCTAAAGTACCAAATTTCTAACCTCCAAATTCCTAAATTCCTAAATTTGTAAATCCCTGAATAACGAAGTTCCTATATTAAAAAACCGTATGTTCCTAAATCTCGAAATTCGGAAACGTTTCAGCAAATCCGCAGAGCTCTAGAAAAGTGTAATGCAATATTTTCTGTCTGCGTCGCCAGTTTTATGTGACGCGCGCTATATGGCCTCGATTAGTCTCGATCGAGGTACTCCACCGGTACCGAATTTATAGCACAGTCAAATTTACGATCGGTTCGATTTTAAGCAGCTTTCCGTGCCGGCCGCAGCACTTTACAGGATACTCGGGTTTGGGGTTTCCTACAAAGTGATCGCAAAGTGAACAGGAAACATCCACGAGCTCGATACAATGGCGGACAAATTCCTGCGATCGAGAGTAACCGACGCGATGTGTCCTTGGAGATATACAAAAATGGCGAGGAAACTTCGAGACATCGATTTGCATCTTCAAAGAAATTTCTTCGCCCGACGATGGAAAATTGTTCAGGGACTCGAAAGCAGAAAATGTGATCGGAGTCCCACGATCGATGGCGATGGAACGAAATAAGTAACGCGACTTCATCGCGAGATTATTTTATCGGGCAGTATTTGTCGATCTCGTTTGAAGAAATGTTTGTTCGCTCGGAAATTGTGTCAACGAAAGACAATAACGTCTACACGTTTCTATTCTGGTAGAAATTCTACGAAACGTTTCTCGAAATGAAACCGAGATGCAAAAACGGAGACATGACGTCTGTATGACAGCTCTGCGTTACAAACGATGCGAAACCTGTGACGTGCTAACAATTGGTAGACTGAAAAATTGATGGATATTCGTACATTTATCATTCGTCCAAGTTTCGGTTTCGTCATGCCGAAAAAAAAAAATGATGATCAATAGAACATGTCTGTGGGCGTTTCGTACGTGTAAAATTTTTGCGTTACAGAAACAAGACCAATATCCTGTTCCCTATGTTCGATCCGCAAATACTCGTGAAAATATATTGATGTGTCTGGATTCGTTCTGAAAAACATGTTTTGTTCCACTGCTTTCTTTAACACGTTTCAACAATATTATTTTCGTATTCCAACAATTTTTTATTCCCTTATCTTTACATTTTTTAATTTGTATGTTTCTATGTTTCTACGTTTTTAAATTCCTGAGTTCTCAAATATTTGTTAGTTACATGCGTCGTATTTTCACACGCTGTATTTTCATGCATGGAATCGCCACGTATTTTAATTTTCACAGGTTGAATTTCTATGCGTTCAATATTCACGCGTTGCAATTTCTATGCGTTGTAATTTCTACGCTTCGTACTTCCACGCGCCGTATTTCCACGCGTCATATTTCCACGCACTGTATTTCCACGCGCTGTAATTTCCACGCGTTGTATTTCTACGCGTTCGATATTCACGCGTTGCAATTTCTATACGTTGTAATTTCCACGCGCCGTATTACCATGCACCGTATTTCCACGCGCCGTATTTCCACGCGTTGGAATTTCTATACGTTGTAATTTCCACGTGTCTTATTCCCACGCATCGTACTTCCACGCGTTTTATTTCTACGCATTGCAATTTCTATGCGTTCTAATTTTCACGCGCCGTATTTTCACGCATCGTATTTCCACGCGCCATATTTTCACGCACCGTAATTTCCACGCGTTATGTTTCCACGCGCAAAATGACCACGTATAATAACTTTCATAGATTATATTTCTACGCGTTGTATCGTCACACATTTTCACGCATAATAATTTCCACGGTATGTCATGTATTAAATCACCACGCATTAAATTTCCATGTATCAACTCGCTACTCATATTCCCCGTATCATAATACCTCACCAATTACATCAATCTTCAAAAGCAAACAGCAACGATAGAACGCGTGTTGATCTCGCCGGAACAAAAACGTAGAAAATAAATCCAACTTGTCTTCTACTTCGCAAATCAAGAAAAATTGCCGTGCACCGAGCTGGCGGTTTTTCACGATACAGGATTCTGACTTCGAAAAATATCTTCGCCCCAGATCGCTCTACAGAAATTCGCAGCTTAAAATACCGAACGACGAAGCATTCGCCGAAAATATTTTCGCCTGGTGAAGTTGCCGTGAATCCCGCCCCCTTTTTCAGCAGTCGACTAACACGGCCGAGGTTTATTCATCGCGAATATCTTCGAGCAATTTCCATTCATTCCGTTGAGCATAAAATATACATCAAACGCTTCTGTTTTCAAAGGCTATCGCAAATCAGAAAGTTGAACTAGCCAACTTCTCTTTCCGATGCGTTCCGCCGCTAAACATTGTGCGGAGAACCGTTCCTTTTCGCTTCAGTATTTCGGCCTTCGTTCTTGCTTCATTCTAACCCCTCCTAAAGAACCGAGATTCGTAATACTACAAAGGATTGTTTCTTTGCAAGTTTTGTAATAGCCAAAACTTTCGTTTGAAACTGAAAGGAGATTAGACTGGGGCTGTTTAAATTTGATGGACGCGAATGATTATTCGGCTTTGAATGTCAATCGTGACTGCTGCATGTTTAATAGTGGGATAATGAAAATTTTATATTAAACGAATTTGTCGGAGAATTGACGAGTTACTCAATATTATGTTAATTGTGAATTAAATGAGAAATGAATACCAACATTATTATTAATATTTCTGTTGCGATTAATTATTCTTTATTATTTAATTATGTAGTAATAACATGAAGCGCAGTAAATACAAATGTAATATAATACGTATAAAATAACGAACTGCGAAATCGAACATGTCAATATAATAAAATTAACACAAATGTAATTCGCGAAGTGCACAATTTAAGTACTATTTACTCAAATTCAATAAATTTTGAGGTTAATTTGCAACAAATTCAATTAGGAATTGACTCGATATTCTGAACGATATAAGTCGACAAAAACAGTACCGTTGAATGATGAGGGTATATAACAATTTTTTTCCTCGCTTTCGTATTGTCCTAGGTTTAATCACTATCACTAAAATCGAATGATCCGAACTTTGTTTAATATTAATTCGATAAGTTGACGCAATCGTAACTTATCGAAGCAACTTACCCTCGGGTTATTAAGTATCACCTTTGCCGTTCGAAGTTCCGGAAAATATATTCCAAGAGTCGATAAATCACGAAGGTAGAATCTAGGCCGGCCCAATAAATAACTCGTTCAGTCTCGCTTCATTGCACTCGGACCTGAAGTGACAAACCGTAGTCGAAGCTCGCAAACTTGAACTTTCGATTGATCGTTTGCGAGGCAACTTTCACTGAAACGTTCATAACTTGTAGAAAATTCAACACTGCCCTCTGTTAAGCTCTCGACCCCGTTCAAACGTGATTTTCTTCGATGTACACGGCAGTATCAATACTCGTAACTATTGACAGTTATTTGTTGTTTGATACCAGCTATTGACATTTATCGATTATTACCTGCTGTTCAAATTGTTTGGCTGTCGATACCAACAGATTATTTCGTGTAATTCATATTTTCTCTGTAAGAATTATTGAGGCTAAGAATTAGAACATATGATGTTTGGATATTTTATAGACTTTTTGCAATTGTTGAATGAAGATTTGATTTTCAGTTTGTAATTTTTAATTCGTCAAGTTCTGGTATTTCTGAGATTTTAAATTGGTTTTGTGATTTTCAAGGTGATCGGATTTTCGGTATTTTGTATCGTTTTTAAGAGAATTGTCAGATTTCTAAATTGTCGAGTTTCTAAATTCTCAGATTTCTAAATTATCGAGTTTGTAAATTGTCAGATTTCTAAATTATCGAGTTTGTAAATTGTCAGATTTCTACATTTCCAAATTTCCAGTTTCTTAAATTTATAAATTTTCATTTTTCATATTCCACTTTAATAAGTTCCTAAATCTCTAAATTTTCGTTTCCCACACTTCCACTTTAATAAATTTTTCCATATTACCACCTTACTAAATCTCTAAATTTAATAATTCATAAATTTTCAAATTGCCAAATTAGTTCTCAGAATGCTTCAACCATCAAATTACCTACAAATAGTCTATAAATTAAAAAATTTCTAAATTATTATTTATAATTTATAGAAGTAGAAATTTCTGAATTTACTGATTGCATTGACTATACGAATAGGTACTTCCAGTATTTCCGCGACTTAAAAACGTGCATAATTAACATTCTCCCAACGATCCGGTAATATAACGTTCATCCGCGTTCTAATTGAACGATACGATCGATACATGCGAAACGCGTTCTCGTCCTTCTATAATTAACCGACGGTTGATGGCTGCAATCGGGCGAGAGATATTTACGGATCGTAATTGCAGAAACTGCCGATTGTCGTAAACAATTTTCACGCCGTGTTACTCGTAGCTTCGTTTTGACATGGTAATTACAACAATCTGTGCTCATTTACTGCAGCCAGACCGACGATATTTACAGGGTACAAGTAAAATAGAACGTTGTAAACTGATATTTCAGCGCGAACCTGAGTACCGATAAAATTCAAAAATATGCACCTTCGTAATTACCGTGTTATTTATTTCTATGCCTTTAATTACGTTCGGTATTGCATTTCGATTTTATCACGTTGAAATTATTACCGGAATAATAGTACTTTATAACATCGCAACTGTCGATAAGCAGCTTATTTATGTAACTGTGTTGCATAATTATATTTAGTTATTTTCAATCATTCAATGGTCACTTTTGCAATTTTTAAGAGAAAGAAACCAGTCAGGAATTAGTCAGGAACTTTTAACAATATACAAATAATATAATTATTTGTATTGATTCATAATTATTTGCAATTATTCATTATTAATTGTAATTATTCATAATTATTTGTCGTAACATACAATGATGTTACTGCTATAATTATTAAATAATAGTATTACAGACTTACAATTCTAAATTGAAAATAAAGTAGAAGGTGGAACACAAGATGGCGCATATTCTTACGTATCTTTACAAAAGTTCATATATATTTCCATAAAAGCCACCTAAACAAACATTCTGTCGTTTAAAATGTGAGACCTTGTAATTTAAAGTCATTTTGATTCCTATATTCTAGTGTTAACGTGTCTATTTAAATTTTGGAATTCAAGATCATCCCAAGGTCAAAGATCTCAAGTACATGAAGATTTATCTCCTTTTAAACGAGTTACCATTGTGTCATTTATTTGATAATAAATGTCTAGCTTAAGTATTTGTAGTGACGCTTAATCATGGTTTGGCCACCGCAGGTACTTTGATGTAGTTTTCAAAGCATCTGTATTCAGGTTCACCTCTTCGTCTCCACGTTACCGGATCTCCTAGATGGGATCTGTTAGAAGAGAAGTGTTCCCGGTTCCGCTTCTTCGCTGCTCTGTAATTGACGAGTCAACTTGTGAACCGTTTGCCAAGCCACAAACAAGATGTGAAATATTATTCGAGCGGAAATGCGAACACGCCATGAAATAAGCAAGAAACGCTGAATTAACTGAAACTTCTTCTCGATTAAAATTGACTGGAAATTCGAAATAAATGAACCGTGAACTTCTTCGTTTAGAATTTTGACACTTTAATTGCCTCGATGCATCTGTACGCGTTGATATACTTTTACAACCGTTACCGTCGTTTTATCAGCTTCATATATATTGTATTTCTCTATTATATTCAATGACTTTTATTATATTTCATCGAAATAATTTTGATCGATAAAAGTTAGTTCAATTTTATATCACATAAATTTTGAAGGTTCACTTGTTCCATTCGATATGTCTGAATTTTTAAACTCCATTAATTATATTTAATATTCGCCAGTAGAGCTTAGGAAAAAAATCAATACCCATTCCCGGTAAGTGCCATTATATTTATTCTTCGCATTTTCGTCCATACCGTGAATATTTTAAAAGACTATTCCGCCGTAATCTCCGTTCGAGTTCAGGATAATGCCCGCAATGTAAACATCATATTAATATTCAAGACTCCGTTCTCGTAATATGATCAGATACGTTCGATCTTAACGGTCAATAATTTAAAATTCATTGTTAGAACATGTAACCGAAGAATACAGCATCGAAAGGTAAACTCAGCAACCACGGTTCTTTCACCATAGATTATGATTAAGATAATGGTGCTCGATGGAATACATTACGTTAAATGAAACTGCCGAGTGATAGGGCGAGAATTTATGAAGTTAGGAAGAGTTACACGTAATCGATGGCTTTTAACGACGATGCTGACGAGTTCGAAGTAGTAGATAAAAATTTATCATCGTCGCGAGTGAGGACGTGGCGTGTTTTATCTCCACCGGACTGTGAGAGAATTTACGAGCTCAGATTGCTTCCCGAAATCGCGCCGCAAGATAGTGAAACGCGTTCGTTAGTTCGTTGGGCTTGTAACTGCAAGCAGCGTCCAATAAATCAAACCTATTTCCTTGTTTCCTACGAACCTGACTTAGAACGCTTTCTCGTTAGTAATTCCCTAATTCCTATTACCTCGGGGGCAACTGCTTCGCTCAGCATAATTAAAATAACAATCTTCCCTAATAAAACGGGAACACATATCCACCATGACTCCCGCGATATATTACGAACACTGTATTTCCCGAATATTTCCCTTGCTATATTTCTGCTATCGCTAATATTACTTGGAAAATATTACTCGTTTACTTGTAAAATATTTATAAATTCTTATAGTAGTAACTCAATATTAGTACACTTTGATATTATAAGAACCTCACCTATTCTAATGGGAGTACCATATTAAAAATACCATACCATAATAAGAATATCATCGTATTAAGCACAAAGGAAGCCTCATAAAGGAATACGCATTTCCTTAAAATATTAGAAAGAGGAGACCGTGTTTTCTCTCTGAAAGAAGCGGCGCCTTTTAGCGAGGATTTTGTTAAAAGCTGACGAAATTACCGTCGAACTCCCAGCCTCGCAGATATGTACGGCAACAATGGATATTTTCACTTCCTAAGGTGATTACAAGTTCCGGGGGTACTTTATGACATTTCACGAAGAAGAAGAAAGGGAGAGGTGAAGCTGAGTCTTTCTTAGGAAGATACTATCGTTCTCTCGAAGGAAACGTCGTCCATTTTATCACTGCACCTCTGTTGTTGCGGGAATCGTAGTTTCTGGAACATTCTTCAAATAAATCTTTCCCATCAAAACCGTATAATGCGGCGTCCTCTTTTTTCGCCGAGTAATAGAATTTATCTGACCTGCAGGCTTCGAATAACTCTCACACGATATATCATTTTTAATTTTCTCGGGTATCGTGAAGATCCTACCTTTGTCGCGATAATAATCGGTCCATCGTTAAAAACCTGCGATCGATAAAACAATCCGTAGCGCGACGTAATATGTACGTTTCTGAAAGGGAACAATATCGTAGGAAAAAGTAACAAGTCAGGAAAACATACTTCACGCTAACGAAGCACGTTGTATTTCACCTGCGATTGATTTCATTCGTCCCATTTTTCGTCCGCGCTCTCATTCTTCCTCCGACAGATGAAAAAGCTCCCCTTTAATAAGTTGGAATGTTCCCTGTATCTTCTTGACATACTTGTTTTCCATATTCGTGATCGATTCGAGAGGGACACTAAGACGCTCAAGACGGTATTATTTATTATGGTGTTTCGCGTTCACCCACGATCCGCCATCTTGAAGAATATATTTTTCTGACGTATTTCACGATTCTCTATGTAGCATTGACAGTTTGAAAGGAACTTTCGTCCGATACGATTGTTAAAAACATTTTTACTCAGATATTTTCAGTATACAGTTGAAATTTACTAATTTAAAGATAACAATAACACCACGGTTATTTTATTTAAATACATTATAAGCGAAAATATTTGAAATACTCCTACTTTATATTCTCTCCAGTTCGATAACTTTCGTTGCCAGACATTTACTTGAAAATTCTCCATTTTGTTCGGAAAGAGTATTTGCGTTCCTTTTACGTTCATCGATCTTTCAAACTTTTCTGTTCTTTAAATCACCTACAGCTCTGCACGATAAGTTCATGTAATTTATGAGGCGCCATAGCTTAAGTAATTTCAGTGTAATTGTAACCAACGAGTAACTTATTACCTCCCGTTTGTTCAATTTCTTCCGACGATTCCATTACAAAAGATGTCATGTCTCTTTAAAAAAAAATCTCACATTCCATACCACTGGTGACAATTACGGAGTTGTATGGAACGAATTAAATTGTTTAATGGGGTGCTACCTTTGCTACTCCACAGATTAATACCATAAAGTATCATTCACTCAGGTTCAATATATAATTATTAATTTTACTACCACATTATTCGCGTGATATTCAATAGTATAATTATTCAATACAGTGTGCTTAATGTCATGTGTGTACTGTTCTCATATGTGATTAATTTATAATCTCCTCTATTGATCCTCCATGAATCAATAAAACCAATACAATTTACTTACGTTCAATAAACACATTCTACAGAGTCGATAAACAACACAACAAACGGTCCGAAGTTTACAATCGTTTAAATTTGTTCGTGCGAAGTTACGATGTCGGACAACAACTTCGAATATCAAACAAACTTTCGCCGCGTAACTTCAGCTTCGAGGGATCGATATACACAACAGATGGTGGATCGTATTGAAATCCTCGGAAGAAGTTATGGCATTTTCGGTCTAAAAGGATAATTGAAACGCGAGGCTCGTTCTTTTCAATTGCCGAGGAAAATTCTTTCTCGTTCCCGGGACACGGAGGATGTTTTGTTCGCTCGTTCTTTGTTGTTAGAAAAAAAAAATGGCAGAGAAACGGAAGGACGAGTCTGTTCGTGAAACTTCAGCGCAGCAAGTTTCTAAGTATTAATTCAACACCGATTGCGAGAATTACGTTGTAAGCTGAAGACAATCAACATTGCATTTGATGAAGTTCTTCGCGACTTCCGACTTGTTTATCGCATATTGTAACTCGATACGATCGCAACTTCCTGTTGCAGCTGGAAGTAAACTTAGTATTTTCTCATTCTTTGTAAATCCTATTCTCTTTTCAGTCACATAAGCATCCATTTTCTTGAAGATTTAAATCCTAGAAATTTGCAATAACACCAGCAAATAAATTACAATAGATAAATTAAAAACAAGATATTCGTATTCACATTTCAATACGATATACAATATTCGAGTCGATGCATCCATCCATAGACCAAACAATTTATTTGCACGGTGTCATACGAAGCACAATTTGAAAATTGAGATCAACAAGTGTTACGTGGAAAGCTTTTTAAACGTATTTGCAGTCTCAATTAATGGTTATCCAAGCCAAAATCAAAGTACATGAAATTTCCATATAAATCGACAGACATTTGACACGTGCTCGTCGAACATTTCTATCGACGATATTTAATTGCTGACACGCGAAGCAATAAACAAGCACATATCATGTTGAATTAAATCTTTGTCCAATTATTGCATTTATAAAATCTACTGCAGTAGCAATATGAAAATCGGGTAAATATGAAATTATGAAACTTCCGGAAGCAATTGTTTCATTTCCGTGCCACGATACCTGAAATTTATCGAATAATATTCCGCCATGCTCTACTTTATCAAGATATAGATGCTGAAGAGCGGAAGAGTATATACTTGACGAAAGTTTTGCGGATCTATTCAGTCTCTCCTAAGGGTACGACCACTTATGTCCGCTTCTTGAGCAATCTCGTTCCGCTCACTTTCGTGCGTAAACTTTTCATTTCGAGTTCTTGTGCACGCGAATTCCTTTATTGCATTTCCTTTTGTCCAACCCCTACGAATAACTTTGTTTGATTGCAACCGCCATCGCGCATTTGATCGAAAACTAAGTTTATTGGCTCTCCACTCCATACTGGAGAGACTTGCTCTTCTCGAGTCGAAAAATACGTTAGCAATTTGGTTCACTTCATGTGGCCGGATTGATTTCATCCGGCAGATTGTTAAAGTACTATCTATAAAACTGTTTTGCATCGTCAGGCACTCCTCCAATTTATTTGTTTTCACTTTATCATTCCACATTTAGAGTTTGAAAAAAACAGCACGTATGAGATGATAGACGAATTAAATAGAACAGTGACTGGTTAGACAAGTAGAATAAAACAGTACCTAGTCAGACTAGTAAAATGAAATAGTTCACAATTGGACACATAGAATGAAACAGTGAGTGGTCAGACAAGTAGAATGAGATTGTGTGTAGCCAGACAAGCGGTACGTGATAGTATATAGTCAGACAAGTAGAATAAACTAGTACCCAGTCGGACAAGTAACAAAAAACGATGAATTGTCAGTCAAGTAGAATGAGACTGTGCGTTGTCAGACAAGTAGAGTAAGATAGTACGTAGTCAGGCAAGTAGTATGAGATAACACGTAGTCAGACAAGTAGTATTAGATAATACGTGATCAGACAAGTAGTATGAGACAGTACGTAGTGAGACAAACAGAAAGACACCTTATGTTTAAACAAGCGGAAGAAATGATAGAAAATTGTCAATTCTCTCAGTACAACGGATAGGTGATTGACCAGACAAGTGGTATAGCAGCCTAACAAGGTAAATGAGCAATATAAAACCGTAGGGGGGCAGACAAGTAGTATCGAACCATAGGTGGCCAGAAGTGCACCATCAGCCAACGGCTGGATATACGGGCAAAGTAAAAGCACTGTCCTTATCAAATCAGTAAAATAGGGGTGGTATCTGACGAAGCGGAATAACACGGCACTTAATCAGACAAATAGAACGAATGCAATCAATACTGTCCTTTTTCTTCCTCCCGTTCATCATAAATAACTGTTTCCACGGAGACAAATCTCTTTGTTCGACGCGATCGTAACGCGGCACACATATATGTTATTTCCTTTAAAATTCAGTCCACGTTTGCAAACAGCCATAAATTTTAGTGCAACGGTAGGTGCAGGATCGTGCATCGTCATAACACCGTTATCGATCGTACGTTTTCTCAATCTGGAAACGAGAAACGCTGATCCATGCAGACGCTTACGGAGACACGTGGAATAAAAGGTCGCGGTTGAAGTGTTTCGAAGAAGCGCATACACACGAAACGCGGAACGCTTCGATACATTCTCTGAAAGTATTTCGCGTCGAATCCATTTTTATGATTCGAGCAAATTCGTAAAGCAGAAACTTTCTATTCGTTGCGCGATTATTTCGCGGCGGATTTCTCGCGATTCCGCGCCAAGGGACGCCAGATGCATAAATATTTATGCGCGGACGCGGTTCCGCGCCAGCAAACAACGAGTAGGTGCTACGTGCATCGAACACCGACGATTTAGAATAGAAACGGCGATAAAGTGACATCAATGACAGCTTTGTGCGCCGCGCTGCATATTCTTTCGAGCCGAGGGAAAGGAACGATAATGCTCGGTCACCATGCCCGCTCACTTTCGTCCGAAAAAAAAATATTACCACCAAAGAAATCGTTCGCTCACGTGTAACATGCAACACGTAATTCGAAAGTATGAAGTCGATGCCGTGTGAAAAACGAGCCACGGAAATTTGAATAAAAACATGCCAATATTTCGTGACAAAGTAAATTGTTTCCACCTCAGGAACTTTCATTCCGCCCCACTTTTGGCCGCGTGCTCATTGGAAGCGACCTCGGTTTTAAACTGCGCTTAATCCGATTTATTTTATGAACGCTTCAACAAAATTACAATGCTTTACTTTCGTATACGAAAGAGCGAATGCTTGTATCGTTAGCCAAGTGTAAACGATTCAAGTTATATTACGAAATCGAGTGCGTTAATTATTCTTTAACGACCAACTCAGTATCTTTTGTATCAATGCCGATTAAGTTCATGTGCAAGGCGAGTTCATGCAATTAATTGCTACTGAACAGTTTAATACGTTTCGTTGGTTTATGCGAGGGATTATTTCTGTAGAGAACTCTGCCTTGTAATTTTATTATCTCAATACTATGTGAATGACGTTTTAAAAGTACTTCTAAACCAAAAAATATGTTCCTAAAATTTTTATCTGCATTTTTAATCCTCATTGGGTTGCTGAAATTTTCTGTTTTCGAAATAAATATTAATTTTTAGTCTTACACATTCTACATCAAAATTTAAAATACTTTTAATAAGTATGTGTTGAATGATGATAAAAATAGTATTCATTTGAGAGGGTGTATAGTAAGTTTCAATTGATCGATAGATTAATTGTCCATCACAAAAAACGCGGATCGTGCAGAATATAGATATCGACGTACCTTTTAACATCCTCCGGAAACATTCATCAAACGTGATTTATCGACCCATGAATCCGCTTAATATCTGGTGACGTTTTTCATTAGCGCGAAATAAACGAAGTTTACTGCTACGCCTTCGAGTACGTGTGATGAATGCAAATCTTTTAATCTTTGAAAAAACTGTGAAACAGTATCGACGTTTGTCGAAAAAAGGACGCGGCAACGTGTAACAAAATATAACGGAAAAAAGAATAGGTCGGTTGAAGGAAGGTAAATTACTTTGTGTCAAAAAATATTTCCAATAACAGGGAGCTCGCGGACGCAATACAAATTTCGCGACAACTTTTATTGAAATTTCTCCGGCCGAATATTAAAATATAAATTTCGAGCGTGTTTAATCGGAACGGTGGAATTTCCGAAACAAATTTAACTAACTTTCATGGGCGTTGAACAACAAATTATAAACGTGATTTCGTGTAACAAACTATGCTACATTCTCGCGTCATTCATTTCACAACATCTGAATTAGAGAGAATGGTATGTGTTCCATATATAAGGTACAGTGTGCTACACTTTATGACTTGGCATCCTTGTGTCTTTTATACGGTCTCGGCGAAGAAATAAAAAGGGGCTGCATAAATCTCGCGCACGTATGCGGCACGTGGAAAATTCAACCGGCGAAATGAACGTTTTAATATTTTAAGAAATGTAACAGCCAGATGAACGGCACGGCTAGGTATGTAATTGGAAAAGTTAATTAACGCTGTGAAGGCAAAGATACACAAACGTTAAAACAGTTCTGCGTTATAATTGAGAACAAACGTTAAATTTCTTAAATTCGCAACTAAACGAAGTAATGTATTATACGAACGAAATACTTTCAACGCTGAAAATTAATGCAAGTTTTCCAGTTTTTATTGATTTCGTGCACAATGCAGCTTAAACTATTCTGCATATTTATATTCTCACATTTGTAGATCTTTAAATTCCTATGTTTTTAAATACATGTCCAAGCATCTGTATTTTTAGGTTTCTGTACACCCGAATTCATATAACCTCGAATTTATGTTCTCAAGTCCCTACGACCGAAATTGCTGCGTTCTCAAACCCCTACATCCCCAAAATCTATAATCTTCTAAATTCCTACGTTCCCAAACTCCTACGTCCTCAAATTCCTACGATCCCAACTTCCTACGTCCCCAAATTCTTACATCCCCAATTCTTTAGGTCACCAAATCCTTAATTTCCCAAATTCTCATGGCCCCAAATTCCGACGTTCCCAAATTTCTACGTCTCCAAATTCTTACGTCCCCAAATTCCTATGTCCCCAAATTTCTACATCCCCAATTCTCTACGTCCCCATATCCTTAATTTTCCTAATTCTTACGTTCCAAAATTCCTATGTCCCCAAATCCTTACGTCTCCAAATTCTTACGTCCCCAAATTCCTATGTCCCCAAATTTCTGCATCCCCAATACTCTACGTCTACAAATCCCTATTTTCCCATATACCTACATCCCCAACTTCCCACGTGCTCAAATTCCTATATCCCCAATTCTCTACGTCCCCAAATCTCTAATTTCCCAAATTCTTACGTCCCCAAATTTCTAGATCCCTAAATCCCTGTATTCCTAAATACCCCTCTGCCCAAATCTCCATTTCCCCAAATATGAAATAGTATGACTAACAAAGAAACATAAAAATCGTCAAATAAAAGAGATCCTTTTAAGTGATATTATTTGACAATTATTCAAGCAACAGAGTCTTTTCACTGGTCCTGCTGAGAATGAAAACCCAGTGCAGAAGTTATATCGATATTCAAATTCATGAGCGACGAAATAATTAATAGGTGCAAGAACGAACTACCTTCGTAACGTGAACTGGAATTGAAATCAGAAGCGAACCAGACGATACAGATGAGAAATGGCCAGGGGAAATGAAGGAAGTCCAACGTGAAAGAAGGGAAGAAAGAAAATGGAGGGAAAACGGATTTCTTTCAACGAGCACATACGTGAACCTCGTAAGTTAGCACGGTTTAAGATAATACACATCTTTTTGACTGGGGTTACAAATAAAAAATGAGATACTGATTTATCGTTCAAATTGCGTTTCCAACGAGCGACGACTTTGGTGGTTGTATTAAATTATATCTTGAATTTATATTACGAAAGAAGTCGTTAAGTCCGAAAGGAGAGTTCAATAAAAAAAGCTAATTACAGAAGCAAGTTTAAGAGACACGACATTTTTAAAACGGTGGTTCTCGTTGCGAAGAAGATCTAGGAAAGATAAATGGTGGCCTAAAATTCTCTGCGAGGAGACGAATTAATGTGACGTTTGGATATTGGCTCTTTGTCTAAGGAAACGTCTGGTATTTGCGTTTCAAATGTTCTTCTAGAGAAAATTTTAATGGTAACGTCTCTTGTGGTTTTTGACCTTTATTTTTGCATTTTACAAGCGAATTTTGTTTCTGAAAATTGAAAGTTCGAACTTGAGAATTCTAAATACTGCGATTGTAGGAATGGGTTAGTACTATTGCGGTTGTGTGACTCTCGATATATTGCAGATGTGGTTTGAATCTTTATGCAAAGTGCTTTTTACGTCTCTAAATTGTATGATTCTAAAACGCCAAAATTTCAAATCTAGTATAATACTTCTAGAGTTTAAATGTTACCAGAGCTTCAAACATCCAAAGTACTAAAATTCCAATTTTCGGTCATTTAGAATTCAATCATTCAATCATTTAAAATTCCAAGATCTTAAGATTCTTACAATACCTAAGTCCTAAAACTGCAAAGATTTCACGTTTCCAAATCCTGAGAAAATTCCAAAACTCTCACGTCCTCAGATTTCGTCCCCACATTTCCAAATCCACACATGTCAAATTCACAAAATCTCCAAATCCTTTGATTTCAAAATCCGGAATCTCCAAACTTTTCAAACATCCCGAAATTTCCATATCTCAAAATTCTATTGCCCCAAAAACTGAAAACTCCGAAATCCCAAAATCCCCAACTGCCAAATCTCCACTCTCAAAAATAATCTCTCCGCTCTCTCGAATCGAGCGTTTCATCGCAAATAACAGTTCATCGCATCGAGGCCATGAATAGAAAAGAAGTAAAAATTCGAAGGCGATCGTTGAGAGCCCGTGAAGAGAATCCTCTAAGTTCCCTAGAAATTTCCTGTCAGCAGCAATTTCAACGTGTATTGTTAAAAATTCGCCTTGAGGTACATCCAACGAAAGACAGGTCGTATTTTCCGACACGCCCTCGCGCGAGAAGCTCGTGCTTCTGCTTGTCACTTTTACTGCTCTTCGTGATCCGTAAGCTTTGGTTAGCTAAGCGAAAAATGATGATAGGGGATACGGTGCAACCATTACTCCGTTATGGGGCCATAAACCAACGACCCCGAAAATTCGACGAGCTGCCGGTCGACAAACAGTGGATCGACTGATTTTTACATATCGCGACGTGTAACGCAAACGGATGACCCTAAAGCGTTACTTAAAGCGGCGCTTACGAGCACAGCTTCCGAATAAAGCACACATCGATATCCTTTAAGATATCACGTACTGCTGACGGTTTAGCGTATAAAGATACTCGACAGTGAATACGTATTATTCGATTGCGTTTATATCACTTTCGCAAAGCCTTCTTCCTTCTTTTCGCCACTTTGCGGAAAATACGGAATCGAGCGCTGGAGTAACTAGCCACTTTGGGACAATTTATCGTTGGTAATTTTGTACGTACGGAAGCTACGAACACTTTTCGAACAGATTTCTTCTTACTTTAAATGACTGAGTTGTTCGAAATTTATTAAGAATCGAAAAATGAAGTTTATTGTTAAAATGATTGTTAGAATAATGAAGTACTCCTCTTTCGAAGATATGTTTTCCAGATATTTTGTCGATCGAACCTGGAATATCTTCAGTTATCCGAAAAGTTGGAATACGTCCAAAAGGACACGAATATGACAGTTTTTATGAATGATTGTTGTTTTAATATCTTCCGTTGCAGAGCGGCAGTGAGCGTGTCGAATGGCGAAAGGAGCAAGTGGAAAGTTCACGGAGCTTCATATTTCGCCATAAACAGTACGATTTTCCCGTACGCGCTGAACCGTAATAAAAAAGCGTTGATATTTCCAGCGGAAAGTTTTCATGTCCCGGTATATCAGAAAGTTGGTCGCGACTAGAAGTGACAACTTTTATTTCCATCGACATCTGTTTCGACAGTTTCGTTCCCGGTAAATGTAAACACCCATTGATCCTGTTTTACGATTTTATGTATTCCTACTTGGTTGACAACGTCACGACATGTGAAATGGAAAATCTCGATAGTATTCCCCATTCGATCAACATTCTTTTCACGACCATGCCGTTTCATCCATCAGACGAAATGTGCTCCTGTATCTTTATACATTCGAGAGCTTACTGTCTACGGATTCTTTAGGAGGATACAGAAGATTCTTATAGTAGAGAATTTATGGACAATAAGAATTTTTATGACGATAGAGATTAAAAGATTCTTTATAAGATTATTCTTATCGGAATCTTACCGATAAGATTATCTTTCATAAGATTCTTTATAACATTCTCATCACTAAATTCTCTAATTCTTCCAAATTCTTAAATTTACAAGTTTCTGAATTTTTCATCAGTTAAGTACGAGTTAAATAACATTCGTTAATTCCTAATTCTCTACGTCCTCAAATCTCTAATTTCTCAAATCTACATCCCCAAATTCCCATGTTCCCAAACTCCTACATCTCCAATTCTCTACTTCCCCAAATTCCTACGTTCCAAAATTCCTATGTCCCCAAATTTCTACATCCCCAATTCTCTACGTCTCCAAATCCCTAATTTACCAAATTCTCTACGTCCCCAAATCCCTAATTTCCCAAATTCCTACATCCCAAAATTCTCACGTTCCCAAATTCCGACATCCCCAATTCTCTACTTCCCCAAATCCCTAATTTCCCAAATGCCTACGTTCCAAAATTTCTATGTCCCCAAATTCCTACATCCCCAATTCTCTACGTCCCCAAATCCCTAATTTCCCAAATTCCTACCTTCCAAAATTTCTATGTCCCCAAATTCCTACATCCCCAATTCTCTACGTCCTCAAATCCCTAATTTCCCTAATTCCTACGTTCCCAAATTCCTACGTCTCCAAATTCTTACGTCCCCAAATTTCAACATCCCCAATTCTCTACGTCCCCAAATCCCTATTTTCCCAAATTCTCATGTCCCCAAATTCCTACGTTCCCAAATTCCTATGTCCCCAAATTCCTACATCCCCAATTCTCTACGTCCCCAAATCTCGTTAATTCCTTTATTTCGAAGAGTTGCGCAATATAGTTTTTCAAAATTAATTCTTGAATTCTGTTCTATGATAGTAACAAGTTTGAGTCAAATCGATGATTCAAAGATCAAACCATTACTTGTCGGCAGAAATTTAAATGTATTCCAACTTCCTACATTTACCACATAAATCTGAAGGATAATACCTCGACCAATTCTCGAACTAATTAAGATTGCTGATAGCATAAAATACACTTTACTGTACTTCACCGAACCCAATCGATTTGCAGTCTTTTTAAGATCTACGGCGCTGCGCAACGGCAATGTCAATTTCCGACCACGGATGCGTGTAACACGATTTCGTTCGTGCTGTAAATAATCTTATCGGTGGTCCAGCACGTGTAGTTGCTACTGTCATCGAGGTACAAGTTTCAACCACGCAGATGACTAAAAAAAACTCACGAAATTGTCGATAGTTTCCAACCTCGGTTGTTTCATGAATTTTTGAAATATTCGCCCCCGTTCTCGACAATTTTACTTTCGGCCGACAATGAAATACAATGCCATTCGTAAAAAGCAATGTTTTTAATGCTACCAAAGCAGCTTTGTGAAAGTGTACAGGAACAAAGCCATGTTTAAAACTAAGTTCGACTATCTTCTCTTGTGGCAAATACGAGTCAGAGAAAAAGTTAAATGAAAGTATCGCATGGTGTTGGAAAGTTGGGAAAACTGGAACATGTTGTGGAACTAAGCGCACTTGTTTCAGAAAATTGTAACGTTTGTAGAGCAGTCTCGGTTTTTGAGAAAATCGCGATAAAGATTACGGGCTGGTTTTTAAAACTTGCAAACGCGATGAGAGGAAATATTAACAAACGCGCATTGAAAGAGATATTCCACGAAATTCTCGCAAGTGGACTTTTTAAAGAGTCACTCTCTTATTAGATTTTTTAAGTAGAGTAGTAAGTAGTCTAGAGTAGTGGATAAAGAGAAACGTTCATTTGGGGTAAAGTATGCTTTGAGTGTAGTACAAAGTTGGAAAGAATCTACAGAATGCGAAGTAGGAAATAGGAACACAACAACGTTGATCTCAATGTGAGAGAGTAATCAGCCATAGCTTTTAAATCGTAGCAAATGGAGCTTTCGATTAAATGCTTCAGCTGGTTTAACGTTGATCCTTAACTCGGAGAAAGGATAACCGTTAATCAGCCGAGATGGTAAACGCAGCCGGATGGTATTGGACGACTATCCATAAAGTTTGCTTAAAGCAAGGAGAGACGCGTTGCTTGAATGAACGACGGTAATCGAATGTCGTAAGTTTAATTACATCGGATGAATGCGTCCGCTATCAGCACAATCTTATCTCGTTCGTGTGAAATAATGATGTTAGATAGACTAGAATCTATTCGCGTCCAAGATAAAGTCACGGGAGAAAGCTTCAAGCCTTTGAAATAGGAACTTTCACGTTTCAAATAATAAATTAATTCAGTACATAATGTACACAACCATCTTTATTCCTGATACAATCTGCATACAAAACGACACCTTAATAAAGAACAATGCGTCTTGTTTGGAAAGACAAAATTGTAGATAAGGTGTTCAAATAAGGAGTAGTACTTAGACGGTCAGATAAATGGAGTGGACTGTTAAGAAGGAAGCTAAGCGAAATATTCACGTGGATGGGCAAATATGTGTGCACAAGTGTTCAGACAAGTGGAAAGGGGTAGTCAGACAAGTAGCAGTGGAACGTGCGTAGTAAGACGGCAGCAGAACATAGTCAGATAAGTATGAAATATGGATAGACCGACATGTGGATATGGAACATAGGAAGTTAGACAGGTCATAACGGAACATATGTGGTCAACCAAGTAGTATGAAGCATGAGTACACAGACAAATAGAAGTGGAACATAAACAGTCGGATAAATAACAACACAACTTATGAAGTCAGACGAGGGAAACATGTAGTCAGACTAGTAGAAAAGGAACGTATATAGTCAGCCTGGTAGAAATAGAACGTATGTAGTCAGACCAGTAGCAGTGGAACGTATGTAGTCAGACCAGTAGTAGCGGAACGTATGTAGTCAGACTAGTAGGAATGGAATGTTTATAGTCAGGCCAGTAGAAGTGAAACGTATGTAATCAGACTAGTAGGGATGGAACGTATGTAGTCAGACAAGTAGAAGTGGAATGTATGTAATCAGACTAGTAGGAATGGAACGTATGTAGTCAGACCAGTAGAAGTGGAACGTATGTAGTCAGCCTAGTAGGAATGGAACGTATGTAGTCAGACCAGTAGAAGTGGACTGTATGTAGTCAGACTAGTAGGAATGGAACGTATGTAGTCAGACTAGTAGAAGTGGAACGTATGTTGTCAGACCAGTAGAAGCGGAACGTATGTTGTCAGACCAGTAGAAGTGGAACGTATGTTGTCAGACCAGTAGAAGCGGAACGTATGTTGTCAGACCAGTAGAAGTGGACGGTATGTAGTCAGACTAGTAGGGATGGAACGTATGTAGTCAGACTAGTAGAAGTGGAACGTATGTAATCAGACCAGTAGAAGTGGAACGTGGTAGTCAGACAAATAGAAAGAAAACGTATGTAATCAGGCAAATAGACATTGAAGATCAGACAAGTAGTAATAGAATGTAGTCAGACAAGTAGTAACAGACCATAGACAAGTAAATGATGCGCACCCACGATCACCTGACATCTCACCAAAAATAGCCAGACTATTTCGCAAACTATGTCCACACGTGGTCATGCAAGTGAAATAAGACAATTATGCACTACGTGAACTCCCTTCGATTGAACTCCTAAAGTAACTTTCTTCGTCGGAAATTCTCTACGATTCCCGTATCGATGCACATTAAACTACAGTCATCATTACGATAACACTGTGCAAACAAACGAGAGATCCGGGGAAATATTTCGGAGTTAATCTGAACAGCCAACGCAGCGAGGTATACGCGCAAAGTTAACAGCTTCGTCAGAAGTGCCTGCGATATCTGCTTTCGACAACAACCGTGCAAATATTTTAGCAGCCCTTATTACAGCTTAAACTTCGGCCCGAATTTACCTGCGGATCCAGGTTTTGTATGCGTGAAAACGATGGTTAGCCGCAAAAATCTGAATCGCTCATAGTGAAGCAGTTAATTGCTCGTCAAACTCGATTCCGAAGCGAAATTTTGAGGTTGTGGTTTCTGATGTGTTCACTGGCTTGTGCAAATGGATCGTCGGTGATGTAACTCGCGGTTCGTTAAGAACGATGGGCCGACCTAATTCCACGGTAAGACACGCCCAAAGGCAAACAGTGTGAGAAATTTGATTAGGGACTTGAAACGTAAGCACCTCATTATGAACGCGTTTACTGTGTTACGTGTATAAGGCCAACACGTTTGACGAGATCTATTTTTCGCGGTTATTTTATGGAAAATTTATACAAAAATTCGATGCATTTTTTTATCATTATCGGCTTCCGTATAATACATAAGACTCCACACTTGAGCATGCAACATTGAGAATGATCAATGACTAACTATGACAACACTTGCCTGAGGGAAGGTTCATATAAATATAGCAACATAAAAATTTGAATGGGTCTAATGTTCAATACTGATAATTATTATGCAACTTGATGCATTTCTTAAACATATTTATCACAATAATAAATTCGAATGATGCATAGTTATGCCTCGTTACGAATGGTCACGATTAAAAACACACCATGATATTCGTGTTGCTGGGAAATTTATAGCATGTAGATAGGCGATTAACCAGTCACAGGATTGTTTAATATTTCGATCGCACATCAAAATATGTCGGATTTGCATACGCGTGCAACCATAGTAGCGCGCACAATGTAAATACAGCTGGATATGTTCGATTAAACCCTAATCCAAGGGATGAAATGCGAGGAGCTTGCAAATATTCCATAAATTTACATACGCCGCTGATGCGATTCGTCAGCGGTCTGACACCAACGTTTTATCGATTGTAAAGATTTATGAAGTGATAAATCTTCGGAGACTATTGAAACCGTCGACATTTCCGTCTACCGACGATAAAAGCAACTTGAACATTGATTTTAGTAGCGATAAACGCTTCAAACATTCGGCGCCGTTCTGGACAGCGCTGTCTTAATTCGGTCAAGTAGTTGCTACTCTCAGACCCAGTCGTGTAATATTTCACGATTCAAGTAGGCTGCGATGCCTCCAGATGTTTCTCTGGGACGCGTGAGAAAGTACAAATGTCTCGGTAGAATAGTTTCGAATACCATTATAGTTAAACTAAACAGTATCTAAGTACCTAGATAGAAACAAAGTTAAAGAATTGTATCATTCTTCTAAGAAATTGATGTTTATAACTGTGTTAGATACATTACACTGAAACAACTTTACTGCGAAATTCTCTTAATTTCACAAATTTCAGGATGCCTCGAGTTCGTAAAGACAGATTACAACGCGTAAACCAGAAGTCACGTATTTGCATAATCGAGCGATGCAATTCTCGCGAGGAATATAGAGGATGTTGGGAACAATGAGCCAATTTTCTGCAAGGTCTCCGAGAAATTCAAGAATTAAATTAGGAATCGTATCGAAATAACTGAACTTTAATTCGTTCTGAAGTTCCGTTATGCGAAATAACTAAACGGTAAAGAATCTTAAAAGCGAAAGAAACAAACTGAAAGTATAATTTTAATCTTTCCTTCGTAAGACGTGTTTCGCAGTTGTGTCCGTTTCAAGTGCACCGAGACAATTCAGGGAATTGATCTAATCTCGACTGAACTTGCAGCAGTTGCCAGAATTTCCACGAAAACACAAGTATATTCTGTTAATGAAATTCCACGAACGAGATATAAGATTTTTGAAATTCATGCGCCTCCATGGTTTTCTGACCTAAATACGAACGCGTTCACGTAATGCGAGATAGCCTTGCCTCGTACCATTGTCTCTATGAATCCCAACGAAGATTCCCCTTTTTTTTCAAGTACCCATTACCAACATCCCCAGGGCATAGAAAATGTCGGCTTTCCGCAAAATAGAAAAATCCGTCGCTCTAAAATACCGAAAATTCTTGTACAAGCGCGGTTGCGGCGAAAAAATTGTGGAAAAAGTACTTTGGTCAGAAAAATGAAACAATTTGTTGTTGTCTAATTAAGCTGGTAACGAAGACGATTGTTAAATTATATTTCTAACAAATTTTTCAGACTGTGATAATTTTATCAAGTAGACGAAAACTATTGAGTACTTATTATTGACTGATACTACTTGATTCTAATAGCTTCGATTATTAATCGAACTTGATTAATACATTGACTGCTACGAGGGTCACTAATTCACATCTAATTTATAGATGTTAACAATTTAATATAGTGAATTAATATATAGTGTATTACATTGAATAGAGGAGCTTTATTTAATAAAATAACAGTAATGCAAAATGAAAAATAGAGAAATGTGACAGTGTCTTTCATATTTAAAAAATGATAATAACCATGCTTTATACTGATACTGTTATTATTAAAAGATTCTATTTTGACGTGTTAAAAATGAAGAAAAATTTTTCTCTCGTTCAACGTGCGTATAATTCATAAAATAAAAGCACTACGATCTAGTTCTACGTACTCCTGTGCAGTAATTAAAAAATTTTGCTGCTTCCCAGACAAGAGGAATTAATTACTGCAAATTAATAGGAAACTAACACAACTTTTACGATTCGACGTTTCCAATAAACCGTGATATGAAAAAATACGCGAGAACGGGGTAACCTGGTTTATGCAGCAAGTTTTCCAATTTAACGCGAGATTTAATTACTATTTCTGAAAAATTAATGAACCTAGCGATCTCTAATCGCGATTGTAACATTCTGTTGTACAAATTGTTATATAAAACGCTTGTACATTGTGGAAACTACCGTTTTTAATTAACCACAATGTAATCAAATGCAATCAGTCACGAAACGTGCACTAATTAAATTTTATACGTGATATCAAAGGAAATTCACAGTACCTTTTAATGAGAAATTCGTATTTATTTTTAGATACTTTTACGTAACATCGATGTTTCAGATTAACACAAAAATTGATATAGAACAAAATAATAACGAAAAATAATTACCAAATTTTAATGTATGATAGAACTGGATAATGTTAAAATGAATTTGTACCTCACTGAAATAACTTAAAAAATGTAATTGAATTTCTTTTTGTAACAATATTAAAAAGATGTAGAGTGTATGCAGTTTTTTGTGACTGACACACACCATAAATCGATCTGTATTCAAGTGCCACGTAGCAAAACGAGTTAAATAATTTGTCATGCAAACGAGCGGGTACACGTAAAAATGCAAGCAAGTTAAACAAACTCGAAATGAATTATAAACAAAGCAGGGGTTAGTCGACGATAGAAACATGCACTGGACACGGAAAAACGCAATCTACATGAAACGATAATGGTCATTAAATGGAACACGCTTCTAACGGCATGCAAATGTACCGCACAGTTTTGTGGCCGCGGTTTAAGAGCAACGACACATACCACAGGACTGCGACCACCATTGTGAAAGAGCTGCAGATTCAATTTCGCGATGGAATTGTGTGTCATGTCCGAAGGGAAAACATGAAAAGATTAACGGGGAGAAGAGCCAGCTGCCTGGAAAACGAGTGTACGAAGATTTAAAGGGATCGCTTGATTATAAATTAAACTGCACTTAGGAAACTCTTGGCACGATCATTAGTACCACTGAGAAAACGATTACGGTTTAAGCTCGCTTTTAATAGTAACAAATATGCGGTGGAATTGCCGCAAACGAAGAACCACGACCGTTGAAAGCGGCACTTTTCATCGTCCCCGCAGTTTATTGGCTGCTTACACTTTTTACGCTTTAAGGATATACTAGTTTGTACCGGGACACAGGTGAGCGAAGTAGAAATAATCTTTTAAGCTGGGTAGAAATAAGAGTTTTAATCATTTTGAGTGCGATGAAGTAAATGGGATACGATACGCGATGATCTAGTAGATGATAGGGTTTTGCGATATTGTGGTATAATTTTTTATAATTTAATGTATGGTTATAGAACGCGTGGTAACGACGTGTGATGACGTAGAGAAGATATGAGTAGTAATTCCACGTGTAGAAATTCAGCGCGTGGTAATTCCACGCTTAGTAATTCAACGCGTTGTAATTACACGCCTGGAAATTCCGCGCTTTGTAAATCAACGGGTCATAATTCAACGCATAGGTATTTTACGCCCAGTGATTCAATTCACTGTAATTCAACGCGTGGTAATTCGTCACGTGACAATTTTAACGCGTCACTCCGCGTGTGGTAATTCAGCGCGTTGTAACTCCACGCGTGATAATTCCACACGTAGTAATTCAACGCACTGTAGTTCAACATATGGTAATTCCAATGCATGGTAATTTCACGTGTAGCAATTCAATGCGTGGTATCTCCACGTGCGGAAATTCAGCGCGTTGTAATTCCACGCGTGATAATTCCACGTTAAGTAACTCAATGCATGGTAACTCCACGTTTGAAAATTCCACGCGTGATAATTCTACGCATTGTAAATCAACACTCTACAGTTCGACATGTGGTAATTAAACGCATAATAATTCCTCACGTAGCAATTCAATGCATCGTAATTCACCGCGAGATAATTCGTCGCATCATAATTCAACGCGTCCTAATCGATCGCGATATAATTCAAAGTGTCGCGATTCAACGGGTATTTCCACACATGACAACTGATCACATAATAATTTGTCGCATGATAATTCAACGTATGATAAGTGCATCGAATTAGGATATAACTAAACAATTAATTAACAGTAAAATGATATATCAAAGCATATTTTACCTAAGCTAAACTATTCAAAATATTCAAGCTCCGAATCCTTAAGTTGATACTAAAATATTATCTCGAAGTTACAGCAAATAAATCGAAACTTACGCCTTCTGTTCCGTGTACTAAAGGAGACCCTTTAAAGGATGAGTTCTCTTCATTAACGCAAGGGCAGGAATTAAAATTGCCGAATTATTCAAAATAACATTTCATTTTTCAAATTGAACCTTCCACTCGCCAGACCGCGTAATTAACATAATAAAGAAATTAAGTTTATGAGTAAAATCTCGATACTTTTTAATAACTGACAAACAGGTGATGCTGTAAATAAGTTGAACTTGGTATAAAAGCTTTTCCTTTCCGAATATCGGATAAAGGTTCCGGCGGCTTGTCCATGAACACGTGTCCCCCGTGCACCATAAACTTCGTAATATCGCAGAACTTTTTTATGGTCTATGGGCATAACACGCATTATGAAGAAGTACATAGTTTACAGCATCGAAACACAACAGGTTTTATTAAATTCTCGGTGCGTCAAGTCGAGAGATCCTCTAGTCTGATTAACATGTCTCGTATAATATACGCTTCCTTTCAACTTTTCTTTACGTGACAGCGTGAGAAATGATGGTGTCGGAGATTGAATCTTCGCGGGAGTAGAAAAGGTTGCCGGTGAAGGGTAAAAAGACGTTCAAAAGATTTCACATCGTGAAACGTTATATTCGCCTACCTGCGGCTTCGTCGAATAAACAGATATTCAACACTTGTTGCTCAAACTGCCGTAGCAATGTTTCATTTCTGTTTCTCTTCATGCTCTTCCTGTGCCTCCGCGTTCTATTTGCACCTTTTTCTTGGGGCGGATAATACGGTCTAGGAAATATCGGATATTATGAGAAAAACGTGCAAATACTAAGGCGAGACTTTCATAATACTGCAACGTTAATGCACCCGAACTAATGGAACGTATTCTTTAAATCACCGTTTAAATCTTCCTTTAATTATTTCTTAAATTCTTTAAACGATACAAAAAATTCGAGCGTTACTTCACTTTCCGACTTACTTCCTTTGTATACAATACGGAGATAAATACTCAGGTAAAAGAAAACGTGTGAAACTGAGAAATTTTTGATATAAAACTTACCGGGAGATGCGGGTCTACATCCGTTTCCGGGGACAATGAACAGTCGACTCGACACAGTATCAAGATCCGGCTACCTGTGGAATAATTTATTACTTATTAGTGTTGGTAATGGTGATGTCCTGATATGCACGCAGCAACGGGCATAACATTGGAAAGTTATCAACAGGTAGTCGCATCAATTTACCATGGCGCCTTGTTTCGCCAAAAATATGCGAGACACCGCTTTAGAATATGTTATAAACAAATAGCGTATATAATAACAGTGCAAATAGAATAATAAAATAAGTGGTTAGATAAAAGCAGTGAGAGCGTAGTCGGTCAAGTAGATCGGACTGACAGGTGATCAGACAAGCGGAATGAGACCGTATGTGGTCAGCCAAGTAAAATAGAGTAGTCAACCAAGTGAAATGAGACCGGTCCAAGTAGAATGAAGTGGTAGAATCAATGTAATGAGAATGCTCGTGGTCAGTCAAATGCAGTGCAGGTAGTCAGACAAGTGACCACAGATAAATACAATGAAGTTGCAAACCGTCAGGTAGTCAAATAAGTAGAGCGGGGTGACAGATAGCCACGTAAACGAAAGGACCATAGGTGATCAATGATCAAGTGAAATTAAACAGTAGGTGGGTAGCCAAGTAGAATGAGACCGCAAGTGATTAGCCATGTTAAATGAGACTGTAGACGGATAGCCGAATGGAATGAGACCACGGGTGATTAACTATGCGAAATGAGGTCGTAGAAGGCGATTGTGTGACAGGATAAAACAGGTAGTAAAGCAAATATATTGAGGAAATTTGTAAGCAAGTGCTATGAAACAATGAGCCGAGACAAGTGAAATGAGACGAGACGTAATAATTGACGTAGCTAGATAAATGTAATAATGTCAAGTAGATTGGGGTGATACGCAATGAAGCAAGGAGAATGTAACCTGGCAAGCAGAGTGAAATCTTAGGCGATCAGCCAAGAAGATTCAAGCAGTAGGACGTGAATCAACGGGTGGTTCAATCACACGTGAGATAGTCAAACAGATGTGACGGAAAACTTGGTGGTCAGCCAAGTGCAGTGAAACTTCAACTAGTCAGCCATATAGAAGAAGACAGTTGGAAGTTTGATATATGTAACGGAAGTTTAGGAGACCAGCCAAGTTTGAAACTTCGAGAAGTCAGCCAAGTGAAAAAGGACCGTCGGTGGATAAACGTAATGAAGGTGTAGGTGACCAAGCAAGTTGATCCACGATAGATATTCAAACAGGGAAGACGTAATTGGTAGGTAGACATGTAGGACGAGATCACACATGATCAGCCAAGTGGAATGAGGGAGTAGAAGGTAGAGAGAGTTGTAGAATCGAATGGGTGGTTGTCGGATAAATGAAACGAGGACATCGGTGGTTAACCAAGTACAATAGAACCACGAGCAATTGGACAAGTGAAATGAGTCGCAGGCAATCCTCACGAAATAGCGGGTGATCAGCTATGTAGATTCAGGTGATGTACTCACACATATAACATGAGGTGGTATGTACTCAAATGAGTAGAATGCAATTGTAGGCAGTTAGGCAAATAGAATGATAGTGTAGGTAATAAGAGGAGTAGACAAGGGGAATGAAACTGTAGGCAGTCAGACGAGTAGAATGAATCTGTACGTAATTAGACAAGTGGAATAAAACTGTAGCTAGTCAGACAAGTAGAATGAGCCTGTAGACAGTCAAACGAGTAGAACGAACCCGTAGGTAGCCAGACAAGTAGAATGAACTTGTGAGTGACCAGACAAGTAGAATGAACATGTGAGTGACCAGACAAGTAGAATGAACCTGTAGGTAGCCAGTCAAGTAGAATGAACTGTTGGGAGGCAGACAAGTAAAACCAAACTGTACGCAATCAGATAAGTAGAATCAAACTGTAGGTAATCAGACAAGTGGAACAAATTCGCAAATTATCAGGCACGTAACATTCAGCAAGTAAAACAGGAACGTACACGTATTCCAGATTTCATTCGCTTCTAGTTACCGCTATCTTTGTTTATTGCATTCTGCCAAAAGTTTTCATTGTCTGGATGATTTATGTAAGCGAATGATTTATGCAACCGACATACAAAGTTTATTACGTGAATAGAACAGGGTTGCATGATTCCCACCGTCGCGTTTCATTTTCCGAGGCGGAATTACTATACTTCTGTGCATCGTGCATATTTTAATCTCAGCTATCCCCGCGCAAAGAGACAAAAATGTTTAAACGATTTACATAGCTTGAATGAAACTTTACAGCTATTTTTCCATTCTTCTCTTCGCGATACATTGTTCTTGAACCACATTTATCACGCGCTTGCAAACATTTCTGCTTTACGACACAATTTATTCACATCCGTTGGTCTGCGCCGTGTCAATAAAAGCAGCTAGTTTGCACCCAGTAGCACGTAGTTGCAAAATTAAAATTTTCATCACTGGAAGCTCGTTAGAGTGTAAAATAACTGCGGAAATTACAATTTATCGCGTTGAATGTTGCACGGACAAAAACGTAATCTTATTAAGGTGGCTCGTAAATTTACTCGGGCGGCTATTTGAAAAAGGAAACCTATTCAGAGTCAAAAGACTGGTGACACAATGGTGCGCGTTTGCAAAATTCACAAAGAAACTTGTGTTTGTAGTGGCAACTTTCGTTACGGGCTTTCTCTTGTGATCAGATTCTTGCGTCCAAAGTACATCCATTAATTTCCCCGAGAAATATGCAATTAAACGGAAAGAATGGAGCACCATTAACGTCGCTTGAACACACTGACGGAGTATGAAATTAGAAGGATGCCAGTATGCGTTCGCGTGATATCGAATGAAGCATTTTCTGCCAGAACGCGCAACGCATATAAAACGCGAGGCTCAGACACGTTAAATCGCTGGAAACTCCGGTCAAAACGCCTCGCATCGCTACTTATTATTCAGTGACGATTAAAGGCATCGGAGCAAAGAGTTTCCGACCAACTAGGCGTCGGCAAACTTTAAAATAGCATTCTTAATTCCTCACGTAGCCGCAATGAAGAACTCGGCCCGATCAAAGGTTCAGTGAATCCCAATCAGTGAAATTGAATGCAAATGAATGCGAACAGCTGAGGGGCAGAACTTTAAGACAGGACAACGATCCTGCCCCTGTAGAAATCTCAGGGCTTAATGGAGAGCCGTTCCTGACGAACTTCGTGGTTAAACATCTCTGGATTCTGGATATTGATCCAGCTTTCTTCGTTTAGGGCTGATTGCTAAATCCGAGTTGTCATTGTACCGGAATTTTTATATTTAAGGGTACATATGACGGATTGGTTGCACGAATTATTAATAAAATTAGTTGCACATTTCTGATTCGTAATGTATTGAAATTTTGAAGTTGCCAAATCGACCTCTTTCAAAATTTATCACCTACAAAATTGTCAGGTAGCTTGACAAATTTACACAGTAAGTGCTTTATTCCTATCACGATGTTCTCGTCGAAATACGATTGGAGGACTCGGACAACGCTTCTAATAGGATTGTGAAGAGTATCGAACTGAATGATTAAGATGTTGTAGGGTACTTCAGAGAATTAACAGAAATAACGATAAAATTCCTTTTGATAACCTCATTTTCTCGGAGAATTTCCTTCTAACAATATTAGCTTGGAAATTCAACAAGAGGTAACGTCACGAATATTTTAAATTATATTATTTCCTTGGAGCTTGAAATTCTTTGCTAACACTTTACGAATAAATATTCTGTTCCCATCGCACTCCATGCCTTAAAAATCTAACTCAAAAAACATCAGAAATAATTTTAGTATAAAATAATAAAGAAAGTTAAATAATTAAAATGTAAACTGTTTAATGAAAATATATTTTCATTGTAAGATATAGTACACAAATAGATTACTGACAAGTTTGTTACTCGTGTAAAAAGACAATATTAATAAAAAATCGACGTCTTCGAACATCCAATGAAATCGATATCTAATGTACAATTAATTTAAATGAAATTTCGATATCGCGGAGAAAGCTTTAATCCCGATCGCCCAAAGTTCGAGCGAAATGTACAACAATCTCGTGGATTGGCTTCTCGGTAATACTTCCGAATGCAATTTATCAAGCTGAAGCAGCAAAAAGAAGGCTGATGTACGATGCCAACACGAAAAACTTGATTTCTTCGTCGACTTTCAGCGTGAAATTCGGTTTGCTACTTCTGCCGGTGATTTTTCAACCGTGAAACCGAACATCGAAAATCCACAAGGAACTACCGAAAGCTCCCGCTACAAATTTCGGTCGAGGCTACCTCGTAATAACTTCCTGGCCAAAGTTCTACCGACAGAATCCGACGGAAAATATGTCCTGTAACTTCCCGGCGTATTCTACTTCCTTCCATAAAGGTTATTAGAGAATTTCGCGGAAATCTACCGCTGAAATTTCAGCAAAAACTTCCGTGTAACACTCACCGAAATTGTTTGTGAACAGGCTACTTTTTACTTTAATCAAACTTTGAGAACGTATTAAACTATCGGATATTCAAATTTATGGATACTTTCGAACATTCTTTGGGTCATATTTGATAGGAGTTGGAGTTTGGGATTGTAGGGATGTAGCTTTTGTAGGGGTAATATGGTTATGATGTAGGGAACATATAATGTGAGGTTCTCTCATATTGGAGATATGGCGATAGCAAATTAACTAATTTACATTTTCAAATCTGTTAATCCATAATTTTCTAACTTTTCAAATTCTAAATTTTCTCAATTTTCAAATTGTCGAACTACAATATTTGTAGATTTTCAAATGATCCATTTTTATATCTTCAAATTCACAATTATTCAAAATTTCTATATTTCTATATTCATCAATTGCCAAATTTCTAAATCCTACGACCCATAAATACCCAAATTCTTCAACTACTAAATTTCTAAATCCCTCAGTCTCTAAATCCCCAAATTCACAATTCCGAGTTCCAAAAATCCTAAGATCATAAATACCAGCTCCTGAAATCCCCGAATACCCACATTTTTAAATTTCTGAATCCCAAGTACCTCGTATCCCCAAATCTCTAAATCACCATATCTCTAAATCCCTAATTCTCCAAATCCCTAAATCTCCAAATCTCCAAATTTCCAAATCTCCAAATCTCCAAATCTCCAAATCCCTAAATCTCCAAATCTCTATATCTCCAAACCTCCAAATTTCCAAATCTGAAAATCTTCAAATTCCTAAATCCCAAGATCTCCAAATCCTCAAATTCAAAAATTTCCAATTTCCTAATTCCCCAAATTTCCAAATTCCACCTTCCCATATACCTAAATCTCCAACCCTAAAATTCCCAAACCTTCAAATCGAATCGAACATAAATAAAAATACACCCGAAGCGGGGAATTTTCATAGCTTCCTCAATCGTATCGACGCAAGGACTACACAATTTTCCGAGTTACAAGAATGCGAAGAAGGCCGTGATACTTTTGATCCTGTTAAAAGTTGCTCCTTTGATCGATGTAACGGAAAATTGTATCACGTACATTGCAATCTACGCTCTACTTGTAAAACTCGAGATTGATGTTCCCCTTTGCCGGATAGTTAGCTATGCTGTATGGCCGACGACTCAACGGGATTGTGACTTTGTCGGGACTTTGTAAAATTCCTGTTTTCAGCTGCTTTCGCTAAATCTCCGTATAAAGTCTATTGTAAGCAAGTTGCGAACGGTTACATCTACTAGCATCCTTTGATAACCTCGCTGCGCGCAGATTTCGTCGAAGGCTTTGAAGAACGCACCAGCTTGAAATCCCTGATAGAACTTCTCAACTGGATTCGAAGTTCCAGTTTACTAAGTCGCGGGAAAAATTGGGAGTTACTCTTCGTTATACCAATCTCATAAGTTGAAAACTCTTTCTGTCTCATTTCTGAAATGTTCGAGTTTGCAATTTGTTAAGTAGATTAACGTTTTCATAATTATGACTGTATAATTATTTATAATTGTGCGAGGTTGATTAATACCTAATAACATAGTCAATTTTTGAAAAATTGAGTGAAAATCAATAGATTTAAAATTGTTTCATATTATCATTGCAGTTGAAGAAGCAATTTTTTGTATACTCATGAAAATTCATTAAATAATATTTATAAAGTAGATGATGTTTGCAATCATTATAAAAAATGATGTGTGTAAATAAGAAAACTTGAACTTTTCCAGTATCAGAACATCATTCTATTTAAATAACAAATCTTTAAAATCCTCTTAAGTTATATTTTAATTATCGACTGAAAGAAAAGCAGCTCAGCTTCCCCATACTTTTAGATTAATCTACACGCACAATTTAACCGGAAATGATTTTTTAGCAATCTTCGAAGTCACATAAAAGTTTCCGAACAGTTCGAACATCACTGACAAATAGAAAGAAACGGGATTCGAATCGAAAACCCAGTGACGATGGTTCGAAAAGCAGCGTTATTCACCGTCTCCAGAAACCACGACCTCGTCAAGTTCATTAATCGATGCGAAGATCGTTTTCATTACTTCGCTCCGCCGGAAGCTTCGAATTTTTCCCGTCACAGAAATTCCGCTTCCCAAAAGCGCGCTGGTTTCTAGTGAAATTTTCAGTGCCGCCACGTCGGATCTGCCCACGAAGTTCGATCACGAGTTGAAAAATAAAATCTCGAGAAAACTAGTCGCTGTCGGTCCTCCATTTTCCCTAATGGACTTACAAATGTATTTTATCACCATTAATTTCAGCTTAGAGAGCGATCGTTGCTCGACCGACAAGGATTGATGAAGGTGAATCGATAACGAAATTGCGATCGCGAAAGTAATTAGGGAGATGCGATTTTATAACGAAAGTTTTCTCACCAGTTTGAAAAGAGAGAAACCAAATCACCGTTGCGGGTTCAGCATTATGGTGGTCGGGCAATAGTAACAATGTCTGCTTGTGAGTAGAAGTTTCTTATGGAATTTGTGTTAACAGGGGTTATTTTCTTTGTGGAATTCTTGGGGACAGTGGATAGATCAGTTCATGCAATTTGAGAACTTAAGGACTTGAGCTTTTAGGGATTTAGTGGTCTGGGAATTTGGGGATTTTGGGGTTTGCAAATTTATGGATTTAGGTGTTTTAGGGATGTTGAGATTTGGAGATATTGGGATTTGGGGATATTGGGAGTTGGGGATATTAGCATTTGGAGATATTGGCATTTGGGGATATTGGCATTTGGGCATGTTGGGATTTGGGGATATTAGGATTTGGGAATATTGGGATTTGGGGATGTTAGGATTTGGGGATATTGGGACTTGAGGATATTGGCATTTGGGGACATTGGAATTTGGGGATATTGAGATTTGGGGATATTGGCATTTGGGGATATTGTCAATTAGGGATATTGGCATTTGGGGATATTGCCACTTAGGGATATTAGCATTTGAGGATATTGGGATTTAGGGATTTAAGATGTTGGCATTTGGGTATATTGGGATTTAGAGAATTAAGATATTGGCATTTGGGGATATTGGGATTTAAAGAATTAAGATGTTAGCATTGAGAGATTTATAATTTTGAGGATGTATGAATCCTCATAAGATATACGAATATATTATGGTATTTGAGGATATATGAATTTAGAGATTTTAGGATTCCAAGATGAAGAAATTTGAGAACTTAAGAATTTAAGATTTTAGAAGATTATGAATTTCTGATGTTTAAAGATTTGGCACATTTGGCAATTTGTGTATTCGAGAATGTGTGGATTTAGAACTTTCAAGATTTGAAGGTCTGTGAATTTAGGGATTTACAGATTTTGTAAATTCAGAGATTTGAGGGTCAGGAAATATGAAAATCTGCAAGTTTACAAATTTTCAAATTTACATAGAAACTTGGAAATTTGCAAATTTACATAGAAACTTGAAAATTCACAAATTTACATACATACTTAAAAATGTGAAAATTTACATAGAACTTGAAAACGTGCAAATTTGCATAGAAACTTATAAATTTGCAAATTTGCAAAATCTGAAGATTTGAATTGGAAATTCTTTAAATCATCATTTATAAAAAAAAGCAGAACAGTAAATTCGTAAATGCATGCTAATCAATAACTTTCAGTCTCAGCTCAGTGAGTCTGCTCGTTTATAATAATTTTCCTTGCCTGATAGTAATATCCGAACGACGAGATCCCTTATTTCCCAGGCATAAAAATGGTGAAGTATACTCTGATGATTGATTTTATCTTCAAGAAGAATATGGATTCCACCGGTTACTTACGAAGATGCCTCGACCTATTTTATCATAACGGAAGAAATTTTGTCAGGCAAAAGTTTGAATGAATATTAATCATCTTTATCTTATCAATTTCGCATTAAAATAAAGCAAGAGCTCGCACGAATTAAAAATGCAGAACAGTTTCCAATATTTTCATACAGAATGTAATACCGTGACAGGTAATCACATTTACTTAATAACTATACAATAAAAATTCATAAAATTCATATTTCAATAATCAAATTCATTCCACAAGCGCCATTCTTCGGATCCAGCTTATAAGCAAGCTCGTATCGAGCTTATAAGCTTACTTTATGGATTAATAATCTTCCGCAAGCAATCAAAAGTTCTTTAATAAAAAACTTTCATAACCAAATACTTTAGTATGCGACAAAGATATTTATCAGTTCACTCCTTAATGCTAATAGCGTTAAAAAAGCAGCGAAGGTGATAGTTACAGGTAATTAACAGCTTCTTAAGAATACAAAGAATCCCGAAACTTTATTCATAAACTTTCGTTAAAGATTCCTCTAATATCCCCTAATAACTGACCCAAGTTTATCCGCAAAACTTTCGATAAAAACTTCCCTTATAGGAAGTATTAAAACGATTACGCGTTACCATCCCCTGTCGAAGAAAGTTCGCAAGCTGGCAGAAATTCCGACAAAATTTGTCCACCAGCTTGAAATACAAATTTCTCTCCGTATATCGACAGCGATCATCGATCACTCTAAGGAGACATGAAAAAAAGGACCTCAGCTTCTAAACGGCAACCACATGGACACAGGATCGTTATTTCCAGATCCAACCATCTAAAAACTTGATGGAAAAGGATCGAACGTTAACGATGCATTGTTTGCTGTGTACAGCATCGTTCGTTCAGAACAGATTAAAGACTGTGTCTCGTCGTTCACGAGATTAAAACTAACCTGTTCGCATAGAAAATGGCGCAGATAAATTTTTTAAGCGGAAAGACGCTGTTGGTAAATGGAAGTTGTGCTTGTCCAAATGACAAAGCGAATTTGTCGGATTGTTATGTGATTTTAGGATGTTTAGGGAAGTTTCGTGGGAAATAGCTGTGGAGTTGTGATGTTGCTGCGGATAAGGGGAAGCAGTGAATCGTTGGTAATGCTACAGTAGCATCTTAAAGGCTTCTGGGGCGAGAAACACGTCGAGCATGATAATTTCTGCGACTGAAACTTAATTAACCTTGAAATGCATTGATCTTTGAAACGTTGGTTTAGAAATTTGAATTGTTAAATTCAGAGGTATATATCGTTTTCTATATTGCAATGTCGCTACGTGTACTATTTATACCTCAGAATCTTCATATTCAAAATTCATTTATATTACAAAATTTCAAGGTTCTCATATTGCTATGTAACTTGGTCTCCATATCCCTAAATCCTCAAATCTTAGAGTCTCTACATCTGCAAGTTATATCCCCTAATCTCCACAATCAAAATTCAACCACATCCCAGAATCTTCAGGTCCAGAAATCTCCATATTCCAAGAGTTTCAATATTCCAGGATCCTTACGTCCAAAATTTCTTCATCTCCACATCTCAAAATCTATACCTAGAATCCACAACATCCTATATTTTTCTATATCCCGAAATCCTCATATTTCAAAGTCCTCCACATCTCAGAATCCCCACATTTCAAAATCCAAAGTCCCAAAGTCCTCCACATCTCAGAATCTCAACATCTCAAAATTCCTCCAATCCCAAAATCCTCCACATCTCAAAATCCATCAAATCCTACAATCACAACATCCTAAATTCTTCTATATCCCGAAATCGTCACATCCCAAAGTTCTCCACATCTCAGAATCCTCACATCTGAAGATTCCCCAAATCCCAGAATCCTCCACATCTCAAAATCCATCAAATTCTACAATCACAACATCCTAAATTGTTCTACATCCCGAAATCCTCACATTCCAAAGTCCTCCACATCTCCGAATCCCCACATTTCAAAATCTTCCATATCCCAAAGTCCTCCACATCTCAAATTCTTCCACATCCCAAAATCCTCACATCCCAGTATCTCCACTCGCCAAAATTAAAAAATAACAAAGAATCTCCGTCCTATACCTTCATAACCTCTTTTTCCATCGAAAATAATACAGCACCCACCCCTAAGTCAATCGAAAGTGTTCCAATACAATTGGCACCGATCCAAATGGTCTCCTAAGCAAGAGTAATTGTTTTTAACAACAAATGGAAGAAATATCAGTGAAACCGTAATTTTGACGCAGTACCTACCGTTGGGAGAACGATTTTTGTTGCTGATTGTTTTCAGGCTCGTTGCTGTCTCTCCATTCATCCACTTCGTTTCGCGTGCCATCAAGGATCTTCTTTTGTTCCCGTGAAAAACATCGGGAACGCGTGGCAGGCGACACCACCATGGGATTCCATTCGACAGAGTTGGTTCTTTTAAAATAGATGAAATCCGAACGCATCCAATGCACTTCGGGCTATACCACTCGGAATTATGAGGAAACCATGGTTCCTTATTTCCATGTAAATTGGAAGCTTCCCCTTTTTGTTATGTCAAATCCTGTTGGTATGGATCAATGGATCTTGCCAAGGTCTTTCGAATAGTCGATAAAGAATAAGGTAGAAGTTCTTCTACTTACAGATCACAAAAGATTTTCAGAATTTCTCGTTTCTCGACTTTATACGTTTCAAGTGTATTAAAATACGTATGAAAATCTTGAAATAAAATATGTTACGACACACTCGAAATAAAATGTACAAAACGTAATTAAAAATATACACCTTGTTTGTAGACCTCTTAATTACGTTTTAAATCTTGAAGGTTCAAATACTGTAATTTCGCATCTTGTTTTATTTTTCCCAAATTTTTTGCTTTAATCTTCAATATTTATCTCCGAGTTGATGATGCTTATAATACTTATACATTACGATACTATCTTGTCAAATTTGACTGCACTCCAAGTATCAAGTAATCGACATACCAGTGATATTACACGACTGCATGTTACGTTCTGGGTCACAACTGACCCAGAATCCGCTCTCCTGACCCAGAATCAGCGATCGTGTTCCTAAATTTACCTTTCGATTGTTCGAAACCGAACGCGCGATGATACATTAAGAGCATTGTTCACAATTCCATTAATCAAGATGACACTGTTCCCTGTGGTGCAATATTTCGCTGGAACGTGTTCACGGCATCATATCGCTCTCGCGGATTGTTAATCAACATCCTCCTAGGTACTTTAATTAGAAACGCACTCGGTAACATCGTTTCATTTACGGTCAAAGCGATAACTGAAGTCGTTTGCAAGCAGAGACGTCTAACCGAGGCCAGAGTATTGTTATCATACCGTCATCCCAGAGGCAGCACCGTGAAATCGTGTGTGTGTGCTGTATCCCCCTTGGAAACCACGTCCCATTGCCCGATAACCATTGATGATAGGTCAACTATGGGGCCACATTAGCCGTGGGTAGGAATATACATACGACGTTTATCTCGATTCCATCGAAACATATACGAGAGGAATGATAATAATCTTTGACAAAAATTTTGCTATTCTCTCAGACTTTACATCAACACACGTGTAATAGCACGACTATTAGAACTGATGAATCATTTTGGGTAATGTGTAATGACGTAACAAATTTATATAATTTTTTCTTTCAAAGACTGAGCTATTTTGAATAATCAAAGACACTTTTGTTAAGTCAATTTTATTTTTTACTGTATACAGGTTGTTTCAAAAAATAATGCAAGTCAGAATCTGTCACAACTTCTTCATGGTAAAGGTATTGAAAAGTTGACAATTTTGTTGGTAAAATTAATTTATGTGCAATGAAGACGTATTTGTAATCATATTTCTTTTGTTACTGTTAAATAAGGTCATAAGAAGTTTCTTAAAAATTATCCTTATTAAAATTTGAGTAAAATATTTATCATTTTGGAAGTTTACTTTCAACCCCCGCATGAAGTTACTATCATTTTTCAAATTCTTTTTAAACCTCGAGCAAAATCTTTCTCATTTTTGATGTTCATTTTTATATCGAGTCAAGTTTTAATCATTTTTCAAATTCTTTCTAAACATTAAGCAGAGTTTTTATCATTTACAAGGTTCTTCTTAAGCCTCGAGTAAAGATCCTGTCATTGTTAAAGATCGTTTCTGAATTTCGAATAAAGGTTTTTGATTTCTGACGTTCTATTGAAAGGTAGTTTCGAATCGATCAAGCGACAAACGAGCGTCCATTATTGTTATTATCGTCGATGCAATAACAAAAGAGAAGATAAATTGAGCGGAAAACGTGGAGAGTCATGCTGTTCGCACTATTATCCTGCACAACTAGTGCGTGTAATTATCGTGACGCATTGTGCACGTAAGCTAGTGTGCTCGCGAGCGGCCTGTTTCCAGCCCTAATTGCCCTGCTGCGAGTTGCTGACATTTGTGTCGCCCGCGATAACATCCACAATCGTAACTTGCTAAATTGTATTCAAGATTCCTGCAACTACGTATGGTTACCTCTCAGTCGTACAGGTTCACTCGAAAGTGGAATCATTATACACGAATGACATTTTTATTTTGTTTAATTACTTCATAGAACTAATTAGTTTAATCTTCAGACTAAGTCTTAGATCTCTAAATACCTAGGTCATCAAATTTACTGATGTTCAACTTGATCCCCTAAATCATTGTATTCTCAAATCCCTGAATACCTGTATTGCCAAATAGCTATATCCAAATTCCAATATTTACAAATTCTTAGATCCCAGAAATTCTATATCTTTAAATCACTATGCTCTCAAATCTATGTATCCACAAATCCCAATGTCACCAGAGCCCAACATCCCCAAATCTCAATATCTGCAAATCACAATATCAACAAACTTTTATATTCCCAAATCGCTATATTCCTTAACCCCTATATCCCCAAATCCTCATATCCTAAAATTCCTAAATACCCACCTTCCTAAGTATCCATATCCCCAATTTCTAAATTCTCACATAATCAAATCTCCATGTGACCAACTCTCACTTCCCCAAATCCCAACATCCCCAAATTCCAACATCCTCAAATCTCAATATCTCCAAATCCTCATATCCCAAAATTTCTAAATACTCCTAAGTACCCAAATCCCCAATTTCTAAATTCTCAAATAACCAAACATATGACCAACTCTCCCTTCTCCAAATCCTTAAATCTCCAAATCCCAAAATCCCAAAACTTGTACATTTCCAAATCTGCAAATTCTCAAATCCCCAAATCCCCAAATCCCCGAATCTAGAACACTATAAGTGTTTCGAAATCTCTAAATCCCCAAATCTGCAGATTATCGATAGTCAAAGCTAACCCAGCCTAACCACTTAACGTCCAATATCTGCACAGTGGCATGGAGTAACCTGTGTAGGAATAATCGTGCAAGGTTTTACTAGAAAGTGCATGTAAGCGTTTCACGTATCTCTCTGGTGGCGAGTGTAACCAGCACCGCCGCAGGAAATTAATTTTTCAAAGCATTGATTATTGGATTATTACGTGGCGGTCGAACAATAAAGCGGGCTTCAATAGAATCATATTTCCTCTTCAAGCATGTTCCTCCACGTTACTAGTATATCGGTATTAATTGATTTCATGGAAACTTTAGTACCGTAAGTATTGTCACGAAGGATAGTTCAGAAGAAATCTTCAAATAAGCATTCAAATTCTTCACGTAAATCATTTGCAAATTTTATGTATCTACAAAAATGGAGATCCTTTTATTTTATACATACTAACTATATTACATGTATACTCTGTAAATGTAAATTATTTATTGTTCATTTATTAGAGCAATTTCTGTTAATATGAATATGATGTTAAAATTATTCTCAGTATTTATAAGAAACAAGATTTTATATATTACAAACAAATTTCCATCAAATAAACATCGATTATAACATGTAAAAATGTCACTATATGAATATAATAAATTTTTACGATATAATTTAATTTGCCTGGAAGTCCTCTGAGTGTAACGTTCCTTATCAAGAGATTAATTAAAACATATAATAGATCAATGAAGGATTCCTCGAAGATAAAACGAAATTCTTCGAACCCGTATCCATTGTTACCGAAAAGCGATGATAACAAAACGTATCGTTTATCTTCTAGTTTGGAGAGCTTAATGGCAATATTCCAAATTCGACCACGGAACAATGATCATTGCGGCTATTTCAGATAGCTTTATAGCTCGTTTCGTTATTTAATAATCTGGCTTGATTCCGCAAGCAACGAAAATGACGAACGCTCGTCTGAATGTTCGTGTATAAACGCATCGTGATTAATAACCCTGACCTGGTGCTCGTGAATAGTTTAATACCGTACTTGGCTGGGTTAATTAAAAATCGTTCGTTATTGTGACTCCGATCGAAATGATCGCTGCTACGAGAGGCAAGACATAAAAAATGCCCTCGACATAAATTCCGTATGATATCCCGAATTTCAAGGAAATATATCTGTCAGGTCCGAATTGGAACGTGGTCAAACTCAGATATAAAATTCGGTCAATGATAGTAACTTTATTACCGAAGATTTATCCGTTAAATTTATTAACACTTAAATCTCGCAATTTATTAACACTCGGACTTCGTTAACTCTCGAATCTCAGAATTTATTAACACTCCAATCCGCTACAATCCGTGCAAATGTAATCTCATATAAAGTCGTTATTTCCGCTGTCAGAAATTACGCGACGAATCAGATTAGATCCCTGTCGGGCTCCATCATGCTCAAAAGTTAAATCCATAACAATTCCATCAGAATCCAGAGCTAATTCCACTTTCATGAATTTCTCAGGTTCAATTCGCATCAGATTCATGCAAAATTCAAATTATGTTCAAAGTTAAACCTACGGTGGATGCTGTTGCTGCAACGGCAATAAAGCAATCGCATCTGATTTAACATTTCAAAGAAAGTTTGGATGATAAACGGCTACAATTTTCCTCGCACGTTTTACATACCGTTCATCGTTGTAAAGTTCTACATTAATTTTTAAACTACTCTCAATAATATTTTAGAACAATTTTTAAAACTAGCACACTATTCGATAAATATCTGAAACGTACCATCATCGATCTTCCTTACACTCTACACGTCTAGGCTCTTGCAGTTTTCTTACACTCTTTCGTTAGACGTTTTATTCTGCTTCAACAATTAAATGCAAGCGGAGCAAACGTTTACCTCTTTCAAATCCTCTTTGCACTCGTCCTGCTCTCTAGACCCTCCTTTACCTAGACCTTTTGTTAGACATTTTCTACACTTCTGCATTTTCCAACAGTTAAAGGTGCAAACGTTTGCTATTACAGTTAGAGGTCCTTTTCACTTCTCCAGCTCCTCCAGTTTTCCTAGATTCCAGACTTTGACGTTTGCACGCTTATTCCGCATTTGCAACAGTCAAACGCAACTAGTGGAAACCTTCAGACGGACCCTTATCGAAAGGTTAGGGTTGCACGTCAGGTGCATTGCTTTCGAGCAGCCCCAGGCGCATTTCGAGCAGAAATGCAATTTGTAGAGCGGCATTTAACTGGTGGCATGTTTCCTTCGTTTCAGGATTAAGACATGATCGCCAAGGGAGAGAGGTGATGCGGCGGAACAACGGTTGGTTGGCCGTACTGGCCATTTCGATGGTGTTGCCGATTCTGCGGCACGGCTTAGCTGGTGAACGGCTTCCGCTCGATTATGGCAACACGGCGCTACGAGCGAACGACAGCAAAGCCGCTTACGATGCTCGCGGTTCTAATCGACCGACTGGCGGCGAGAATCGCGGCGGATTCGCTGCGACAGAAATCGAGGGCTCCGAATCAACGGCAAGAAAGGCAATTTCGGATCGGAGATCTGATTCTCGGGCAACTTCCGAGATCGCAGATGTCGCCGGAACGACCTCGAAAAAGTCGAAACTCCGCCTGGAGGATTCGCGGGAACGAGCTGATAAGTCCTCGGCCACGAACGCGGGGACGGAAATCCTCGACACGACTCGGGAATCGAAAGATTCGTCCTGGTTTTTCGCTGCCGCGATAAAGAACCGTTCGAGGAAAAGCAACGTGGAGGTACATCGACAGAAACAGCAGCCAGAGAGCCTGGGAAACGGAACGTCAACCGGAAACCAGCTCGTAAGCTTTGCATATCGGTATTACGGTCACGTCGATGACTCTCCTGCGAGAGATGGGGAAAAAAGAGACCGGAATGCATTCGACAAGAAAAGTCTCGAGAAAGTGGATGCTAAGCAAGATAAGAAAGAATTCCTGGTTGACCCGGGCGTAAAAAGTGCCGCTACGAACGAGACATTTGACGAAAAGGAAGTGGCGAAACGTGAAATTATGAGGGGCTCGAAATCGGAAAGTAGATCGGTGTACAGCTTGATGAATAATGAACGCGCGGCTCAGAAATCGATCGACATCTCGGGACTAAAAGCTAAAGCAATGAAGAATTCAACGAGTACGGAAAGACCATATTTTTCGTACGATTTCAAGTTGAATCGAACAGAGGAGCATTCTTCAAACTTCGATCTGCGGTTGGCGTTTAATAAATTAATGGTTGCTCCTTTGGGGAACGAAACCCTCTTGAAACAGGTGCAAGTTCGTGACAACGGCAACTTTTCTATGGAGCCAGATTTCCCAGTCGCTCTTTCGAACGGTGGACATCTTTCTGTTATGCAGGAGAGTTTGGTGTCATCCAACATTCTGGATCGCAGTTCTTTGAATCAAAGTTATGCTGAATTTGATCAAAGAGAAGTACCGTACGAAAATATTAGCAGAATTAACGAAACTAACAAAGAAATAACTGAAAGTAACAAGGAATTGCATTCTGCTGTAAAAAATGAGAACACTTCTAGTGACGTTCCGTATAATTCCTTTAATCAGAATACAGATTCGAATCAAGAGATGCAAGAAAGCAGAAGTGATAATGTGAGTGAGTCTGAAAACCATATGAAACTGAATTTCGCTTCGAATGCAGAGAAAGGAAGCTTAGCATCTGTCGATACTCCACATCCGAATTCATCGAGCCATAGTTATTCAGATTCGAAACAGGAGATAATCCATGAAGAAAATAAAATGGAAATGAATTTCTCGTCCATCACGGAAAGTGGAAGCTTAATTTCGTCCGTGGACCTTCCATATCCCGATTTATCGAACCAGAATCACGTAGATTCGAATCAGGAAAAACTCCATAAGGAAGTCAACACAAGTTCTGATAACGAAACAAGCTACGAAAAATATGACACGGAAATGAATTCCACTTTCATCACTGGCAGCTTAATTTCAGCTGGAATCGGTTCATCAAATCAGTCTGTAAATCAGAAAATACTGTTTCAAGAAATTAGCAGTGCTAACGAAACAAATAACCACGAAGAAACTTCTACTGCAAAAAGTGGAAGCTTTCCGTCTACGAGTCCCAATATATCAAATGACATACGTGCAGAAAATGCGAAGACAAAGGTCTATGAAGAAGTTAGCAAAAACTTTGATAGCGAAAGTAACATGGAACTGAACGCATTCGCGACGAAAAGAGGCCTAATTTCGCCCAGTGATCCCCATGGCAATTCATCGAGTCAGAATCATGCATATTCAGATTACAATCACGCGCATTCAAATCTGGAGCATGCAGATTCAAATCAAGATCGTGCACATTCACATAAGGAAGAAACGTACGAAGAGGTCGAAAGAGAGCTCGTAGATGCGACAAATAACGACGTACGGGAATTAGACTTCACTTTCGACGAAGGGAACGTCTTAGATAATTTGATAAACCGAGAGGAAACGATAGGTAACGCAGCGGAACTAAACGGTGGTGAACCGGTAACCGAGGCTTTGATGTTAGACAACGAGGTTGAGTCAAACGACGAAGCCGAGAACGAAACAGATGCGACAGAATTAAACGCGACATGGAGCCAGCTTAATGAACACGGCAAGGAAGCCAAGTTTAAAGCCGCACAGGAAGAGGGTTCAGTGTTTAAGGGCGTGACAAAGGAGGCAGAGCTCTTCGTGGTTTCTCCTGTCGAATCACTTGTCGAGAGTTCCGCGTATCTTTCGACCAAGAAAATGGAGAACAACGAGTCAAACAATGACCCGACCCGGAACTCGTTTATAGCCTTCGCAGAAAAATCGCACGGATCCGACGACAGTCCGAGAATAAACACGGCAACTGAACAATCGAGGTTAAATACGTCCTCAGGTAATCTAGAGGAAACTCCAAATACGACTGTGACGATAAATTTATCGGATAGTTTAAAAATGAACGAGGAAATCCAGTCGAATCGATCGAGGTCGTTAACGAGATTCTCTGGTGCCTCCGCGGAGGACAACAGTGTTAACCTGAAAAATGACGAAGTAAATGCAACGAGATTCAACGGGAGTCTTAATGGGTCAATAATTGCTTCCAGAGACGGGTCTGGCGTCTCCAGAGTCCCCCCGAATCAAAACACTGTCGACAAAATCAAGAATAACGAACCAGCCGTTGGATTCCGTTGGAAAAACTCGGCGAACAAAGCGGTCGGGGACGGATCTGAGGATAATGGAACGCTGAACCAGGTTAATCCAACCAGAAAAGAGGTAGAGGACATCGAGGATGAGCGATCGATGGACTCTCGAGTCTCCGACGGCATTATGGGAAGCTGGATCAACGAGCGTTTCCCGAAAGGCAGAAAATCCAGATCGTCGAGAGTATCGAGCACAACGTCGGCCAGTATCCGACTCGACTCCTCGAAGGTCTTCGTCGACGAAACACCGGCCGCAACGTCGATAACTATCCACGAAGGCGATCACAACGGAAGCAACGTCCCGGAGATCGAATCCATATTACGACTACTCGTGAACGATCCTAAAGCCTCGATGACCCCGCTGGATCTACCTCTGGTGTATGAAAATCGATCCACCGCGTCGAACCACACGCAAAACCTAATCGACACTGTCGACCATTCCGGGGAAGCTTACGTCGGTGAGGATGTCACGTTCCCGACGACGGAATTCGGTCTGCAGTTCATCGACGTCGATCCATCGATTACCACGGCAACTGGCAACGAGCAACGATCGTTCGGTTTCGATGTGAACCCCATAGAGACAAATGGAGAGGAACACGCGAACACGGAAGATGGATTGTATAAAGTAAATAACTCGTCCGTGGAAATGGAACCTTTGAACCAGTGGCCGGTTAAACACAGTGCGGTCGTGGAGGGAGATTTAGTGTTGGGTGGTCTGATGATGGTGCACGAGAGGGAGGATACTATTACTTGCGGTCCTGTAATGCCACAGGGAGGTGTACAAGCGTTAGAGGCGATGCTGTATACTTTGGATAGGTTGAACGATTGGGAGATCGTGCCTGGTGTTAAGATCGGTGCTCATATTCTAGACGACTGCGATAAGGACACGTATGGATTGGAAATGGCCGTCGACTTCATCAAGGGTATGTACACTTTGCGTTCCTTCTATGTAGTTTGATACGACTTGTGTGACGTGCAGTAGCAAATATTGTGAAGTTATAGTTATTGCAGTTGGAAATATTAACATGTTGGCTGCTAATGTGATCCATATGTGGATGTTGGGAAATTCATCATTCATATTAGAAACTTTTTCATATTTTATTTGATTGATGTGCTGAAATTTTTGGATTTCTATATCAAGCTTTACATATTTAGGTTCATCTCTAGATCCATACATTTCTAGATTCATACATCCCGAATCCCTTTAGAAATCTCCGTAGCTGCAGATTTCTATATCCCTGGAACTCTACATGTTCGCATTCATACAGATCGCTATGCCATTAAACCTCTATACCCACAAATGCCTCGTCAGATTCTTAGATCTTCAAAATGCTATATCCTTAAATCCTATATCTCCAAATCTTAGTCTCTAGCAAAAGTACATCCCCAAACTCTAATATATTCAAATCCCTGTATCCCCCAATCTATCCCCAATTCCCTATAACCCCGAATCTCTGTATTTCTAAATCCACATATTCCTAAACCTCTATAACCTCAAATGAACACATAAGTCCCCCGACTCCACATGGATTTATCATGGCAGTTAACGTGTTAAAGAATGATGAAATTATCGATGCTCCAACAATAATTACATCCCCTAATGATCATAGTTCCACCGTAATGAATCTAATGAAGCTGTTAATTATCTAATAATGCTTTGGTGTGATACAATGATCGGCAAGGGAAGTAACGGGAAAATGTATTAGGGGATAGAAGGTGTTAATTCGTCTAAAGCCGTGCGGAACGATTCATTAGCGTCACTGAGGTGGAAATATAAGCTGCTGGGATTATTTGTTAAGCCTCAATGGTCGATTTGATGGGATTTTGTAGAATAGAGAGAATTAGGATGTCTCGAATGCTTTGCTCCCTTTGTTTTCTTTTCTGATTTTTACTGGTACATCATGTACCTCATTACATGTTCCATTTTCTGTTAAAATTACTTTTTTATTTTTTTGTTTCTTAAAAATTTCTTGTGGTATATGTCGAAGCTAATTTTTAACTACTACCGCAATATTTTTGAATGTTGACTGTAAAATTTATCGAATAATCAATTTAAAGTTATCTATCACTAAATTATTTATTAACATCTGTAAATAAGAATATTAACCTCTGCAAAAATTGTGAAATAGTTAAGTAAACGTGGAGAAGATCCGACATAGTGATAGAAGATAATTTTTCTTATAAAACAAAACAATTTTTCTTATAAGTTTGCGAGTAAGTAAATCAATTCGCTCGCAATGAATTCGCTTATAAGAACGTTATCAGCCATCTTATCTTATCGTGTTATAAATTCACATACAAATCGTTTATCCTGAAACTTCTTCCATGCTCTTAACAGTTTGCAAGATAACATCATCAGGGTGAAAGTTTGGTACAAAAGAAGAGGGAGTATATCTTAATCTTCTTGGCCCTCGTAAATAGGAATGGCATGATAGAAATTGATGATCGAAAAAAACTTCAAGGACTTTTTTATCAGTCGAAGATACAATGATTGAATAAACCAATCGTTCAATCTCAATTTCCTAAAGAGAAATTGACAATTTATTGACGGACTACAATACAAAATTTTTACGGTAATAATACTCGAAGGGGAATAATTATTTATATGAAGCGGAATAAACTTTAAATAAACGCTTCTTATCGAATTGCGGGTCGTATCGACACATTCTTGCGATCGAAAAAGGAAGCAGAAGGAAAGTAATTAAAAGGAATAACTCGACTTTACTTCGACAGTTTCGACCTATTTCCTTCTTTTTTTTTTTTTAATTTATTGCGATGAAACCTCGCGTCGCGGTTTTTCATCGACGTAGAAGCATCACGATGAAAAACCAAGTAATATTTCTGTCCCCGTGGCGAATAATCCGCACACTTTTCATGAAATGAACCGCTGAAGGTGAGAATACGATGAACAAAAAGAATCGGGAAATTCTCCCGGCCTCTCTATTGTTACACCAAGTTGTAACAATTATATTACAAATTCATTACTTTTCACCGTTCAAGGTTCAAAGATAACTTTGTATTGAAATGTTTCGATCAATATTCGGACTGTAATAAATTCGTCATTTAATTTTAGTATTTGAATTACTGACAAGTTATTGTTATTTATGAATGCACGTATAGGTCGAAAAATTAATATTAAATAATTGCTATCGGAAATTTTAATTGCTGACAAATGATCTCCCTTATAAATGTTAATTACAAGTGATCGTCATTATAAATAACAACCAACTGTCAATACAAACGTGAACTCCTGACAAATGATTGCAAGAACGTGTAATACAGGAATGTCCATTATTTTTGCTCAGAACAGTGAACAGAATGTCGAAGTTTCTCGTCGTTTGCGAATATTGTTCCAGTACTTGATCCCCGATGTCCGTCACAAATTCTGCAGTCAGTCGAGAAATTGTTAAAACTAGGAGAACTCGAAATTCCACTAACGAGACAACCCTCAGAATGGCTGTTCCGTTGATTTCAAGTTCGACGAAAGTTTAGTGGGCACGATCTGCTTCATAAATAGGACCGTACGTTTCGTGAAGGATAACAGATTAACATGGATCACAGGAGAGGAAAACTTACGAAAAACTTTCTACGGCTCCGTACAACCTCGTCGATAACGATTTTCGTTAACCTGCTAATACAGTTTGAAAAGAATATAGGCTAAGGGCGAAAAGTCACAAATTCTTGCCAACTAAATTCAGGACTTTTTTATTCTTCTCCACAGGATATTATCAGAATATACCGAACAGTAATTTTTGCAAATTCTTACAGAAAGAATAATTGAATTTGTAAACTTGACAAGTAAACGTAGAACTAACAATCTGTTAATTGATATAATTTACCACGGGATATGCTTCTCGATTACATTTGATCAAATGTAATTAATTTGCGTTACTTGAGTGACGTGTCTCCTGCAATTACGTTTTTGCGCGAGATTAATCATCGTAACGCAAACAGTTCGCGCTCGCAGCCAAGATGTGACAGTCTTTGATACAGCAATCATTAAACGAATGATAAATTGTTTACTTTAGATGGCTGTTACGTAGATACATATCCTGATTTCATAATTCATATCTCTCTCTTCCGCTTGCAGTAAATCCACAGCAACTTTGTGCACACACCTGATCGCTCTCAATCACTCACGTGTCATGTACTCCATGCTTGCGTTGCTAATTTCAAACTGCATGCTATGGTTACAAGTTAGCAACTACGTGAAATCATTTTAAACTGTCATAAATCTAAAGTTCACGGTACGAGCATTGCACTGAGAAATCTTCAGGGTTAAGTCTCTTGTTTTATTGCTGCGCGTTCTATTGCCACGCGTCCTGTGACTCACTCGTTCCATTGCTCTGATTTATGTCACTACACGTTGCATCTCTGTTGCTACGCGTTGTATCGCCTGGTGTTACGTTGCTGCATGCTGAATTAATAAACATTGCATACCGCGTGTTACGTACTTCATGTATTACATATTCTTCATGTGGAGTGTTCAACGAGTTGCATGTATCGCATGTGGTGTGTTTTACGCGTTGATCATGCGGTTTATATACCATGTGTTACGTATTCTATACGTTGTGCATTGAACACGTGGTGCAGTCGATATATTGATATTACACACGTTGCATATTTCAGGAATTGCATATCCCATGCATTGTATACACTACACGTAGCGTATCCAACGCGTTACATATACACTCATGGTGTATTTCACATGTTGCATTACCTACGCGTTGTATAATCGACGCGTTACATATCCCACGCGTGGTATATTCGACGCGTTATATATCCCACGCGTGATGTATTCGACGCGTTGTATATCTCACACGTGATGTATTCGACGCGTTGTATATCCCACACATGGTGTATTCGACGCTTTACATATCCCACGCGTAGTGTATTCGATGCGTTGCATATCCACACGTGGTGTATTCAATATGTTACATATCCCACGCATGGTATATTCGTCACATTGCGCATTCCACGCGTTTCATATCTCACCTATTGCATCGCCACGCGTCAAATTGCAATCTATCACATTTCCAAGCGTCATGTCCCTACGTCATACCTCTGTCGCTACAAACTCTCCCAATATTACAAATTTTTTCAATATTTCGCCACCATATTCGTATTAATACAACATTCCACAGTGTACAATATGAAATGATGAATTTTCGCCCTTCGGGTATATCGTAGATGTACAGATGAGAGTCCAAATATATCGACAGAAGTAAACCAAGTTTGCGGTTGAAAAAACATTATAAGTCGAAGCTCTTGGAACTGCTAGCCACATTTGTCAGCTGTTGGGCAAAGGTCATTCGTGCCATTAACCCTGGATGGTTCCCAAGACAATTTCTGAGGGAATGCCGAAAGTTTTTCAGGGACAAAAAAAAACAATCGGTAGGCACACCTAACATAGACGTAATTTCGCCAATCGTCTTCAACTCGGTTGCGCAAAAAATCACCAATAACAGATGGCTCGAATGGACCAGAGGGTGCTGTTCTCATTTCGAGCGTGTCAGAGTCAATCGATCAGTCGCAGAGAAAAGGTACAAAGATACGGAATCCTTAATGTTTCGTTGTCAAATTTGAAATGGGTCTTAATTCAGTTGATCCTTGACCAGAAGTGACAAATTCTTTTATTTTATCGTTGGGAATCTTCTTAATTTTATGGCGAGGCGAGTTACGTAATTTATTTTGTTCAATTGATTCCTATGATTTTCTATCGACTTCAATTTCAGTAAAAATTATCTCTTAGGGCGTCATATTCTAGAGGCGAGAGATAAGCCTCTTTAGGATTCAATTTCCTTTAGGAGGATATCGTAAACGCGAAACCGTTGCTGTATCGGTTTACTGCCAAACAGTTTGCATTTCTGATGGTATATTGTGCTTCGCAAATCCGTAAATAGATAATTACGTCTTCCGAGTAATTGGAAGCATAAAATTGCGTTTATATTATTGGCAAGAAAATTGACACGCCATCATGTTTCTCGTCAATTATTACATTAAACGTATAGAGTTTCTGTATCTAACAGAAAATAAATATTTAAAATTATTTAAAAAAGCTGTAATGATATAGTGAAAAATAGCACCTATTTGTACCATAAAGAAAAAGTGAATAAGCAATTTATAGACAAGAACACCATACGTTCAGTGAAGACAGGTTTCATAAACTGTAGTGAGTAGTGATAACGGAAAAACGATAGCAATCAGATGGACGTACAGATGGATTTTCAGATTTTTGACTATCGCAATGTCTGTTGATTTCGTATAACATTCGATGAATATTTATGAAAGCTTTCACGAAATTGTCACCTAAAATTGAAGTTGGATGTTTCGATAGAAAAAAGAGAAGATATCCTTGGATGGGTGGTGGGAAGCATGAGGTTTTCGTAGACTGGTCCATATAAACAGATGAGACCCACGGGAACCATTGATTCGAGAAAATTTAATATATGGAGGGTCGAAAGAGATCCGAGGTGTAGGAATTTCACGAAAACGAATATATAGGATATTTCACCCTGCTTTTTAACGAGATCTCGACGCTTTTAATGGCGGAATTTTACCTCTGTATTAAATAACTAGTTTTTGTTATAAAAATATTTTATACACACCATTTTTACATGTTCCATTTCTAATAATTTTTTCTTTTCAAGAAATTACATGGAACAGGTTTTTGTTATAGAAATATTTTATACACGCCTTCAATTTTAGATGTTCAATTTCAAATAATTTTTTCTTTTCAAGAAATGACACGGAACTCGTGGTTGTAAAATTTATTCCGACGTTATATTAACGAGGAAAATCATTTTTTCCAAGTCGGAGATTTCGTATGCATGCGGACGTCCAAACTTTAATACCACTCCGTGTAACAACAACGTGAGGAAAATGAGCTTGTCCCGAAGCTTAACATTATTCGTATATTTATATGGGATCACGTCCTGACCTCCGGTGAAAAGTTCAGCGAAATCAGCGGGGTACAATGTACCCTCCGAATATTATACGATCGACCAGACGATGATATAGACACCGACAGTTACCTCGTGATACGAATACGAAATCAGTTAACCAGACGAATACCGCTGGAAGCAGTGCCTTTTTCGATTTCACAGTGAATAAAAACGGAACGAGGATATTCCGATCCTAATTTGGCCCGATGGGAATACGAAGTGACGTTTAGATAGGGTCAGTATCTGTCGGAACAACTGAATCGACGTGATAAACGTATTATTGATTTCGCCCTGGTAAATCTATGTGTTAAAATTGTGAATAGAGACAATGATAGAGGCACGTATCTTGAACTTGTCTGATCACGACAGAATTGAACTTGACACGTTAAAATGACAGAAAAGTATCAAAAATATTTTGTAACTTTTTTAATCTTTAAAATACGAACGCACTATTTTTTAATAAAGGGTTGTATATTCTTTCTACACAAATTTTGAAATCTTTGAAATGTTTCATTTTTAGTATTCTATTTTTTAGTTTAATATATCAGTTACTTTAAAAATTTAATTTTCCGATTTTTACATCAATTATTAAAAATATATTATACTACAATTTTTTAGAATGTATTTTTTAATTTGGCCTTTATATTTCACCCAAATAATTTCTAAAATAAAATACTTTCATATATACAATTGCATTATATATAATATATATAACAACTGATATATATAAAGAATGGGTAGTTATTTAACCATTAACAAAAGTAGATGCATTTGCATTTTTCTTTTAATAAAATAAAACAAATTCCAAATACACGTCACTCAGTCAAAATATACAAGCTTAAAAAATTAAAACGTTCCTTGGTGAATATTATATGTGTTTGAAAAAGCTTATGTATTAATATATATTTTCACTGCTTAAATTCCTGTGTACATAGTACTTTGATCGTATATTATAATGTACTAAGGCATTCTAAAGAAGAATATTTTCTAACAGAACAATACAAGATACGTAACGTGACCAGAAGAGCATTGACTCTTTAAAATCTTCGTCAAACGCTCTTTGTTGCCTCATTATTTGTTCTGGCCCTTCAAAGCAAGAACTTTATTGATTTAACATCTGCCTTTGATTAACTAACCCACTTGTCTTTTGACTAAAATGTATCACACGAACAGCTTACACAACACTTTCACAAACACGCGAAGAACTTTACGTTCGTGCCGCGAATTCGTTTAAACACACGTTTCACATGAAACGCAGATTACAAATAGACATTCGGTCTACGTTATCTCAAATATTTGTCGTTCAAGTTTCAACCATGCGAGCACATCATTTGCATTCGACATGCGAGAAGTTCATTTGTTATTATCGTCGTTTAGAAACGAGATATTTCTTATCCGGTTAAAAATGTTGTTCGAACGTAACATATCGTTATCGTTATTAATAAATGCTTCGAAGTGGATTGAACCATAATTTATTCAAAATTATGATGAAGTTTTATCATAATTCAATTTGCGATCGGCAAAGAAATTTCCTTCGTGATTTTATCTTCCTTTTCACAATGTTTCGATACTCGATGCAGATAAGGGAAGAGATATCGATCTCCGGTTTGTCGATATGCAAGAGAAGAGCTTTCAACGACATCTTGGAAGCTCGAGTATCTCCTGTCGGTAAGGTCGTGTTTTGTAAACTCGAGTCGATAAGTTTTCAGCACCGAATATTTGCGGAGAGATACAGCATCTTCCACTGATAACAGAGATATCGGTAACGACAATCTCTCCAATATCACATTGCAATAATTCAATCATTATCAAAATAACCCTCGAATAGCATTTTTTGGAAAAAATGAAAAGTTGTGAAAAATACATTTGCAATGCAGCGATATTGTAACAATGTCACTTTCGAATGTTTTTAATTTTGATTAAATTTAACAGCTTTGAATCGTGGAAAGGTTATACACATCACACCAAGTTTTATTATTGATAAATGTTTCTGTGTATTTTGTATGTCCACAATTTTATATTATTAAATGACAGTATTTTGACGTCAATATGCACAAGCTATATTGTTTCAACTTCAAATATAATTAATACAGATGTATTCTCAGTTATGAGTTATAAAAATTGTTGTATAAAAAACTACAGAGTTAATCTACTGTTAAATTAAATATATTATTAAAAATATAAATGTTACAAAAATTTCAGAAACCAGAAGTTCAAAAAGTACGAATTTGCAAATTTAATTCAGCTGCAAAGTGAAAAATAAAAGTCAAGCAAAAAGAATTGTAATTTGATAAAACTTACAAAGAAACGAAAACGCTAGAATCAAGTTGCAAGAACAAATTGATGACGTAGAATTTGAGTAGAGAGTAATTCGGTTTGCAAGTGAAATAAAATGCGAAACGTTTAGTAAAGCAAGCAAGTGGAATACAGCGTTATTAAACAGACGTGTATTGTCGGAGCAATATCGTATCTTACTACTGTTGCGTACAATTAACTATTCATTTTGCGCATTTAATCACGTTGTACCCGTTACTTTTTTACATCCAACCAACAGCTACACCTTCCGATACAATCTCGTTGGTATTCAAGATAGTAACAGGTTTTATTAATACTTTTATACCCAACACTTAAAACCAGCACGTGAATATCCCATTCATATCACGAAACCACTGTTATTCTGCCACCAACCTACTGATCCCTTTTTATCTATTCTTTTAAGGTTCTGCCCTTTGCAATATAATTTTCCTTTCTTTTCCCAGCAGATGGCAAATATTTATGGTGAAATATGTGGTGATCGTTTTAATCAGTTTCGATGATGATTTTTATTATTAATCGAGTTTAGAGATTATAGACGTGTGAATTTGTTAAGCTGACAAATTTGTGATTGTTAAAATTGATAAATACTGAACTTGTCACTGTAAAAATTCGTATGTACTCAGATTTGAAATTTCAAAGATTTATAAATATTAAAATTTCCTAATTCGAAAATTTACTTGGAAAATTAAAAAACTTCGGGACTCTAAATCTCTTTAATTCTTCAACTTGACAATTTTTAACGAAAGATTCTAAGAATCTAAATTTTTAAATTTGACACTTTTAAACAATGAAAATTTCTAAATTTGTAAATATGAAAGTCTATTTTTCAGTCTAAAAATTTGCAAATGAAGAGATCCCAAGTATATATTTCCCCGAAAAATGTCTATTTTACTGTGAAAAGTAACAATAAGAAAGAGGTAAAGATGAAATGAACTGTGTTCATAAAACATTGCCATGAAATTCATAACAACGCGAGCGGCTGGAAAAAAAGGTAAGGTAGCGTTAAAAGATACGAGCTTACGAGAGTTTAATTGTAAAATTATACCGAGTTATAGCAAGTTAAATGTACAGCAGCGTACAATTCTGTAGCACGAATGTAACGGTAATTTCCATGCACGTTGCTATGACTGTAATATCACGATGTAAAAAGTGTTCAAAAGAATACGTGTCTAAACTAACGGGAGCAAGAAATAAAGAACACCGCATAAAGAAGAAATATATTTCATGGAAATTGTACGTTTCGCTGGTAATCTGACTGTGAAAACATTACTTGTTTTCGTTTCTTAGGAACGTTACCAGGAACGCGCCGCAGTAATTAATATTAATAATAAACGTTAATCGGCCGCGAACGTCGCGTTACAAAATAACCGCAAGAAATAAAATTACGACGATTTTATATCGCGCGATAATTGTATCGTTATATCACGTGAAGTAGCGAGTTAAAAGCTTAATTCAAGATCTCGTGTATGCATTATTTTTCGTCTTTATTTTTTGACATCAAGTGTTCAACTTCGTAATTGATACGCGCTTAACTAAAATGCACAATACAGCCTCATGAAAGAATCCAGCTTTTACTGCGAAAAGTTTTTCCACTTTGGACTTTGGCGCTTTGTCGGAAGTGCTATTAAAAATATTCAAATTTCAACTGGAACATGGGAAACCTCTTAAAACTCGCTATAACTGCAGACCGGTGAGTTGAAATCAGAAATGTCGAGGAACGAGTGCACGAGGAAAGATTCACCGTAATCAATTTAAAATTTCATCGCGAGCTTAGCAACAATATCGAAGCGAAATGGAAGGAAAAAGTACATGAAACTATAAAGAATTTAGTATCGCAGCCTCGCTGCAATCGAACATCGCAATGTAACTTCTTGACCCAGTTTCGGAACGCTGCCGAAGATTGAACGTGTTCAATGTATCATGGACCTAATCAGTTTTTAATTTGATGTATGAAATTGGCTTCTATCTTGGAGATTATTAAACACTTCGGTGAGTTTCATCGGGATACTAAAATGATATATAAAGGGAGTTAGTAGATTCCCACCTACTTCAATTTCCACCTTCCCCAATTTCTACTTTTCCCATTTTCACATTCCCCAATTTCTGCTTACCCCAATGTCCACTTTCCTCAATTCCTACATTCCTCAATTTCCACTTTCCCCAATTCCCATATTCCTCAATTTCCACTTTACTCAATACCCACCTTTCCCAATGTCCACTTTTCCCAATTCCCACACACCTCGATTCCAACCTCCCCCAAGTTCTACGTTCTCCAATTCCTACCTTTCCAAATTTCTACCTTCCCCAATACCAACTTCCCCCAATTCCCACAATTCCCAATTTCCACATACCCCATTCCCACATACACCAATTCCCACTTACCCGAATTCCCACCATCCCCAATTCCCACTTACCCCAATTCCCACATACCCCAATTCCCACTTACCCCAATTCCCACCATTCCCAATTCCCACTTACCTGGATTCCCACCATCCCCAATTTCCACTTAGCCCAATTCCCACCATCCCCAATTTCCACCTTCTCCAATTCCCACCTTCCCGAATTCCAACTTCCCCCAATTCCCACATTCCCCAATGTCTACATCCCCCATTCCCACATACCCCAATTTCCACCTTCCTCAATTCCGACATACCCCAATTCCCACCTTCCCAAATTTCTACCATCCCCAATTTCTACCTACCCCAATTCCAACTTCCCCCAATTCCCACATTCCCCAATTTCGACATACCCCAATTCCCACCTCCTCCAATTCCCTCCTTCCCCAATTTCCAAATTTCCAATTACCTAAATTTAAATCGTAAATTTAAATTCTCTAGTACACTTCTTTCAACAAAATTATTTCGCATAAATTCGTCAGATAGAAATTTTTAATGCAGATGAGCATCACTTTAGTTGATAATCTTATCTCGTATTTGCCACAATTTTTCGACCTTTTCGCTACGATAAAATTCCACGAATTTTACAAATCCACTTAACGACCCTATACCAACGGATGGTACGTTTCCACCGGGTTTATGAGAGTTGTTGATTATTCCGAATAAAATGAAAGAACGAATGGGTTTTCGTTCAAAGGTACGTCGCGCTGAATGTCCCCACCAGGTTATCACAAATTTCGCTTCATAAAAAACAAAAGAGAAGCAGAATAGATTTCCCGTCCGCGCCACAAACTCAACGAGCATTCTCCTAGACATATCGCCGAGTACCTTCATGTTTTTGACGGATATGCTCTTTTTTCATCACCGCCAGTTTCACGAGAAATAAATAATTGATGGTCCGAGTTTTTCCAATGTTTTCACTTGTTCCCAGTTCGGCGAAGAATTTGCTTCGCAACTGGAGAACGTTGTATCATGCAAGAAAATGGATACACTTCTCGATTTGTTGCGAAGAATTTCAACTTCTAATACAAACTTCGCGAGCAATGAAGCTGCAGATCTTGAACAAAGGATCGTTGAAAAATTACATGGGGATTACATGGAGAACTTTATTATATAGATAGTCAGGTTACACGAACCAGATTACATTATATGGATAGTTCACTTTCAAATTAACCTATTAACCTACAATTTTCTGGGTTGCGTCACTCGCGGCTGGCTATTTATTGCTGCAATGTTAAGGCAACTAAAGAAAATGTTAAGCACGTTTTCAACGATCCTTGATTTGATGAATTACCATTAAAATTGAACCCAAACTGCAATTGCAGCGAACATGCGAGTCTAGGTTGTCACATTCCAACTGTAGAGTACGTCACGATTATAGTATTGTAGAACAAGAGGTTAGGTTTCAATAATTGACCAATGATTCTAATTATTATTTTGGGTTACCAACATGAAATCAAGGTGTTAACTTACGTTACACGACTTATGTTCACGTTTCCGAGACGCAAAGGAGTACCATTTCTGTACCTTATGCATTGCAAATAACGTTCTTGCCGGGGGACCGCGCGAAATTCAGTAAATTCGCAAATTTTTCACCAGCTTTCGCTTCATAAATACAAAGTACGGAAGGGGACCCTCGTTTCGTTTGCATGGCCGGTCGTGTTGGGTCAAGTGTCGACAATTCGACGAGAAATTCTGCGGGAGAAAGGATCTTGTTTATGAAACATTTGAACGAGCTAATGAGCGAGAACGGTGATCTCTGTCGCTTCTTTGATACCTTTTTCGTTTAATCTTAATGAACGATCGTTTCACGGGATCGCTGAAGAATACTTGTTTCTATTTTGACGATGCTCTATAGGGGTGCAAAGCAACGGAGGGAATCTTCTTAAACGATGTTGGTAAATAATCTCCTCTTTGTGAAAGCTTTAGCGGTCTGAGACCGGGAATAATGATACGTATCAAGTTTCTATCGTTTAGATACTTAACTGGCTGGTTATATCGAAATTTTCCTGAAGTGCTATAAATGATGATAACAGCGTTAATAATTGCTTAACAGGAAATGTATTATTAATTTGAACACATTTTAACAATTTGATGTCGCAATTGGGACGTCGTAATTTGATATTATTTAATTTAGAGCATGTTAATTTACGAATCGATACAGCAAATTTAACGCAATTTCATTTAATTTATTTCAGCTACTGTTTGTACTCAGAATTCTAATCATGAAGAGTTACCAAATTTTCTTTTCATTTTTAACACACGTTTTTTGATCTTACGATTCTCAATAGAGTGGACAATATGTCTTGTATCTTGTAACAGAAGTATTTTGCTTATATGATTAGTATTATACAATTTGCGCTGTGTTTGTGACATATGTCAATATATTCGATTAGACCTATGCAGCCATGCATTATTCCGTTCGTCGCCGACTACCCGGACAGCTACTCGATACCTCTAACGTAAGATGTTGTCAAGTAATGAGCTAAAGCCCTGTTTCGAATAACATTGATCTTATGGAACCTATCACAACTTCTACAAATAAACACAACTCACAAAAATTTTTGCAAACTCCTCAGAATTATTACATACTTAAATGTCATTCTACCAGCAAGCATTTTGAAATTCTGAAATGTTTCTCATAGTTCCAAACAAATAAGATTTCAGATTAGTTTAAAGTTCTATAATTAACTTACAAAGATAACCTCTTAACAGATAATTACTCTGTTATAGTTCCTGCAATTTTACAGAAATTTCTATTTTAATCATTTAAATAAAAATAGTTTTAACGCTCGTGTAATTTTGGAAAATGCTGGCTCTGTCACGATGAATAATATAAAATGCTAGAGCAATTGTAGAAAGTATTTCAATGAGTTCGATCAATCGCAAATTGCTCGCTTAATGGTACCAAATTGATCTGGGATACAATGGTCCCACGATGCTGAAATATTTAAAGCTGGTCGCATTCGGTGTACCAGATCATACGCAACCATGATTCCTTTGTGCCAATGAAATCAACAATGCAGCCGTATGTATCGCCACGGTTTATCGGCGGAGAAAAAAAGGATCCGCGGAATTTTTTACACTTTCGCGGATTTAATTAAACTCGAAATCAACCCCTTTCCGTTATCGGTTTTCAATAATTCTCCCAACGGACCTTCGAAGTATTTAAATTTTAGTAAACACTTTTTACAGCGGGAAAGCGCGGATTATCGAGTGCATGTAACTTTATCCGCTAATGGTCATCAATAATTTACTAGTTTCTCGTTTCTCGTGTTTATACCTCTTAAAATCGTGGTTAATAAACTTCCAAGCATTTGAGGGAGGTTTATTCAATTATTAATTGCAGATTTACATTTTCGTGCTGTCGTTCTCACTTATTTTCAGTTTGCGATAAAATGTGAAGTGCATTCGGGTACCATTTTCTTTTTATAGAAATGAAGACAAAATGGTTGCTTCAAAAGAAGAATATAACTACATAATGAAAGTGAAATTTGAATATTTAGATTTCTATATCTCTGGATTCCTAATTTTCTACATTTCTATATTTTTCCATAGTTAGAGCTTTGCAACCCTAAATTCTAGATCTTTACATGCCAAGATTATTTCCATTCCTAAATGCCTCTGTTCGTATTTAGATGTCCAGTGTTCTATTACCAGATTTGAAAATTTGAAGATTGGCAATTTACAAGTTTAAGTACACAGAAGTTTGAAACTTTAGAAACATAAAGGTTTGAAAACTTAAGAATTTGGTTATCTGAAAGTTCGAGAATCAGGGATTTGTAATGTAGGTACACAGAAGTTTAAAGCTTTAGAAATGTGAGGATTTAAAAGTTTGTAACCTTGAAGATCTTTAAATCCCGACCGATCTCATCCGTCTACGATAAGAGAGGCCTCTTGTCATTGCCATAAAAGATACAAGTGAAGTTGAGCGGCCATAATGTGAAAGTATCGTGCATCCCGTAATTGATGATAATGAGAAGTTGGTCCACGTTGAAAAAGAAAGCTTTCGCGAATATTATCCTTCGCAACGACGAAACGTTCTACATTTCCACGATAAGAAGAGTTTACGGGGCAATTTTCTTGGTGAACGGGCCACAAACTTGCCAGTAATTGCAGCTTTCGTCCTCTCCTTCTTTATCTTCGCTCGTTGATCCCGTCGCGTTTAAAAATAATCGCGCTCTGTTTATCAAAACTTATTACGAAATAGCTCGACGATTGTCCGACGCTGCGAAAGTTCCCGTCGGCTCGACGCTCATCGTTCAATTTGCGTGGAAAGCTGGAAACAATTAATCGTTGATCTCGTTCGACGAACAGCGCGACGATTACTATCTGCCGCGGGTATAATTATATAGCGAACTTTCAAGCAGTCTACGATTAGATCGTTCACCGTTCGAAATTAATTTCGGCCCGTTAGCGAACCACTCGACCGTTGAAAAAGTTATTTCGATGCAGACCAGAGTATGCGATAGCCCGAATTACATTATTCATGAAGGCGGCCAAAGTGGAAGCGGGCGAATCGAACCTTTCGTTCGCCACCAGAGGGACATCGACAACACCTACGTCTATTTTCTACATAATTTTCATCCGACTATAGCTCACTACCTGCTCTAGTTACCAAATGTTCCTTTCAGACCTTATAACTTACCGTATATACCCCACAAAACCATGCTGTCATAATACAACTCACAGAATTCAATTATATGTTATACTGTTTACATCCTTCACAAATTTTCAATCATAATTGAAGAATAAATATTCTTCAATTTTAAGATTGATATGTACATTGTATGTACGATTTATTGTGTATAACATATGTTTCGTTTAAGTATTAACCTAACTAGCAAAAGGTAGAACGTAACTTTATGTGTTTCATACATAACCTCAATAATATAAAGTGGTCAATGTGGGTCACTTATTATTGAAGTTAGATATGAAACATTTCATATATCTTCACAATTAAAAGATATACTGAGCTAACCTAACTTAACCTAACCTTATGTGTTTCATACATAACCTCAATACTATAAGGTGGTCAATGTGGGTCACTTATTATTGAAGTTAGATATGAAACATTTCATATATCTTCACAATTAAAAGATATACTGAGCTAACCTAACTTAACCTAACCTTATGTGTTTCATACATAACCTCAATACTATAAGGTGGTCAATGTGGGTCACTTATTATTGAAGTTAGATATGAAACATTTAATATATCTTCACAATTAAAAGATATACTGAGCTAACCTAACTTAACCTAACATTATGTGTTTCATACATAACCTCAATACTATAAGGTGGTCAATGTGGATCACTTATTATTGAAGTTAGATACGAAAGATTTCATAAATCTTCACAATTAAGAGATATACTAAGAGATGTTCTAAGAGTATAAATAAATAACATTTATTTTGCAAATAGAATAAGATATAAAAATACAATATAACATTTGTAACCAAATTCTAACTACACAATACCCTTGCAAATGGAATAACATATAACATGAAATAGTCAAATCCTAACTTCTGCAACAATCACTGAATTATTCCTAGAAGAAATTGTGTAAAAATAAGTACTTGAATAGCAAGTGGCATACGTGTGACTTCAACACGTATCCATCCAGTCATCAGCCGCACACGTATTGAAAGTTTCGCTGACGACTTCATGATCCACGTGTGTACCTCGAAACTTCTGACCATATCGAAATTGCGCATCTGTCGCAGGATAGTTTTAACTGTCCCAGTAAAGTTTATGACTCACGGTACGTGAATCCTTTTGCGGTGATCTAACTCACCCGTGACGTCAATTCGTTCAATAAATTTAACGAACGTTCAAATTTTTGTCCTCAATCGAGGATCGGATAAAGCACGCGAAAAATGTTGGTTTGTTAACCAGAGGTAAAAAGTTAAGGGAAAAGCGTTACTCGGAGGACCTTTCGAGAAGAGGGAGAAAGAGGGGTGAAGAAGAAAGGGTCGACAAGTCCCGTGGAAACGGCAAATCAACGAGAGAAAATTCTATAAGAAGTAATAGAAGTTGGAAAGTAGCGTTAGCAGGAATCCAAGGACGCTCCTTTTCTTCGCGGATTCTACACCGTATCGGAACAGTACTTCGGAAAAAGTTTTACCTCGTCAGGATTGGCGGGGTCCAACTTTTATTCTGGTTGATCCACGCGAATGCAAATACCCGGAAGAGTCAAGGAATATCGGGAAGTTGATGCGGTCAAAATCCTGGCCGGCGATGAAATTAGGTTTTCAAATTTTTAAAGCGATGTGCCGCAGTCCCGAATCTTCCCTGATATCACGAAGAAAAAACCTTTCACAGAAACTGGTAGCGAATCCTGGTCACGAAATATCCGGAACTATCACAGGATATTGGCAAGGGACAATGGGTGACTGTTCTCCCGAACGAGGTCAAATGCACGATATTCCGTACCGAAACAAAACCTTTCGTTTCGTTACGCTTCTAATCAAATGCTTGCACGAAATTTACTCCAAATTGACTGCAACTTCATCGGGGCTTTTTTTCTCTCTCGTGCTCGCAATTTAGTGTGCACGTTAAACGGCAAATAATTCTCGGATTGTTATTTCGTTTCAGCGCCATTTTAGGGCAGCCGGTTTTTAGACTCCAAGAAATTTACTTTGTCAAGTTAGACGGATGGGCAACTATAAATAGGAGAATTTACGCTTTGTGGAGGTACGAATGTTAGAAGACACTTGACAAAGGAAACTTGTATCTTTTTGTGAACTTTCAATTTATATGTGTGGATAGTTTTTCATTTTCAAATGTGAATATTGAAGTTAGATGGATAATTTGAAGGAGAACATTCGTCTTTAAAAAATGATAAATGTAGAACATAAAAATTTAATCAATTTAGAAACTTACAAATCTAACCATTTAAAACTTGCAGACTTGAAAACTGGAAAATTGAAAAATTACAAATAATAACATGCAGGAAAATTACAGAAACATATAATAAAATTGGAAATCTTAAAATGGTACAAACTTAAAAATTAGAAAACTATAAATATAAAAAATCAAATCGTTTAAAAATTAAGAAGATTGAAGTTATGAGTGAGTTAGTGATAAATATAATCGTCAGAGAAATCATAAGAAAGTAGATTAAATGTTGCTTCGGAGCAAGTAGATTCGAAACTGTGGTAACTAAAAGCACGACAGTGGATATCGTTGTTCATCAGTATCAGGAATCTGTTGTAGACACGTTAGAAATTAGTGTACATTCTTTCTGGCAGGTCAGGAGACTCGGAAATAAATTACACATGTTTTTACCTAGTTACTTAGAGCATCCGCAGAGAAGCAGGCGAGCTTCCTTCGGAAATTCGTGCCGGAAGCCCTGCGGTTTGCCGATAAATTTTCACAACACAGGTCGTAGATAAGAACGTTGTTAACCAAACGGACTGCATCGTGTAATCGTGCGTGATTCGTGCAGAATATCTCGATTATATTTAACAGAATCTTTTTCACCGGTATTCATCTTCGAAATCGTCTCTCGAACAATGGGTTACTTTTCATCATCGATTAAAGTTATGGAAGAATTACGTGCAATTTTTGTGTTTAGGAATTTTTACGTTTGTACATTTGCATATTATCGAATTATCAAGGATTGAAGTAGATATTTGCATATTTTCAAATTAATAAATTCTTGAATTTCTAAATGTTTCAAATTTGGAAATTTCAAAATTTTATTTTTCCAAGATTAAAATTTTCTGAATTATCGAACCTCCGAATCCCGGATTCCCAAATTCTCAAACAACCCTAATTCTCAAACACCCCAAATTCTCAAACACTCCAAATTCTCAAACACTCCAAATTCACAAATACCCCAAATTCTCAAACACCCCAAACTTTCAAATACCCCTAATTCTCAAATACCCCAAATTCTCAAACACCCCAAATTCTCAAATACCCCAAAATTTACCAAATGCCAAATTCCTAAATCTCCAAATATCTAAAGTTCCTAAATTCTACACCCCCAAGTTTCCAAATTTCCAAATCACCAAGCCTCCAAATCCTAAATTTCAAAATTCTCAAATACCCAATTTTCTATATAATAGTATAGGATAACTAGAAATTGTTCAAAGAGTTTAAACCAAAATTGGCATCGTTTTTCGCGGAACATACGTGTACCAGATTTCTCTAACGTTCTCGACAGATAGCTATAGGCGTTAAGCTGTCATGCATGAACAGCTGGTAATCGAGTTTCATTCAAACAGCTTCCTGACGGTTTTCAACACCTTCTCTTAAGCGTTGATGACTGTGCCCGTAATTATGCTTCATCTATGAGTAATATGTTTCTATCAGCTTGTTCTATACCGAATGACATAATTCGGTGATATAGAAGCGACGCAAAATACCACTTACAGCTTATCAATTTGAAGTTTGAAGCTACACGAGAATGAACTTCTCGGCACGAACTTCTTGACAAGAACTTCTTGTTAATTAATGGTTAATTGGTCGGTTGTTAACTACAGTGAACTGTCATCTATCCCGAAACATGAGATCATACTATTGTAATTATAAACATAAGGATTTGTCAAATATGATGGTATTCACGTCTGACCATTTGTAGATCATTCTACTTAAATTTGTCTTCAATTGATTGTGGTTGAAATTTCTTCAACGATTATATGATAATCGAGGCAATCTTCGTCACAAATGTATTTAAATAATTATTGAATGAAGAAGGTTTGTAGAACAGTATTGTATTAAAAATAGAAGGTAGAAAGTTCAAGATTTAAATTTGGCAACTGGCTGTTTCCGTCGTGGATAAATTTTTAACATGTCTCACAACACGCGTCTGTTTTTATACCGGTAGTCAACATGTTAGCACCGGAAAAGAATTACTATAAATTTATTATGAAAGGAGAAACCTGGTACCCTTACATGGAGTATCAGCAGCAGTTTCGTAACATTCAACTGTATAACTATATCTTGAAAGAATGCACAAGTTAAATTACCAAGTTCTACTTCGTCCTCGTTGCAACCTATCGGAAGAAGTCCAAGCAAGTTTTCACGATAAAAGCGGACTGGTTAGTTAACCGAGACCTCGTGAAAGATACTAATCGAAGCATTTTACTCGATACAGCGTAAATCTTGAGACCGGTAAAAAAGGCAATCTGAATACTTAGATTTCTAACAAAACCTCGTAACAATTTTTGCTTCCGGAAATTGCTGCAATCTCGCGAGTTGTTTTAAAAAGTCCCCCATGAAATTCGAGGTTTATATCTGAGATAAAGTTCAAGATTGTAGCGATGCAGGGAAATGGTTCCAGCATTCGATTTTCGTTCACAAAGTAGCTGGGAGGAATTTAAACTTCGAAGTACTACGAACTTGCGGAACAATGAGGCTCCAAGTTTCGAACAAGGAAATCTGTAATAGTCGCGGAATTCTGGCAAAAAATAATTACGGAGAAATTAACGGGCGATGCTTCATTAACTAGCGGAGTGTAAGCTGATTAAGTAGTATGATCTAGCGATGGTCAGACACCACTTTCATTATTCATTACTCTTGAACTTCGGATGTTTTCATCGATGTATTATTACCAAAATTTTAATTATTCCAAGGGTTATCAGTGACCCATAGATTTAGCGTAGTTGAACATTCAACATGATAAACGATACGGTGGTAACTTGTGACTGGCTGATTAAGTAGTATGATCCAGCGGTGGTCAGACAGCACTGTTACATTCATTATTCATTACTCTTGAACTTCGAATGTTTTCACCGATGTTTTATTACTAAAATTTTAATTATTTCAAGGGTTACCAGTGACCCACAGACTTATTTAAACATTCAACATGAATGACACGATGGTCATTTGTGACCGGCGATGAAAATTCAATTAAATTAATTATTTAAAGGAAAAATAAACGAAAGTACTCCTCATACTAACACAATGATATACATTAATAAATTATAAGATAAAATTGAAAGATTACTCTTCTTAAGAATCTGTTGTCTGACCACAAACGTCACTGTGTTGGTCAACGTGTCCAATAAAAAAATAAATAAAATAACACAAGTACTGTTTAATTTTCGTCAAAGTTTTGGCATTTTCGCCCACATTACGAAATTAAATAACCACCCTGTCCCTTTGTAGTTAACGTGTTAACACCTCCAAAGAGTTACATGACGATGATACACAATTACTGAAATTAATATTAGTACCTTGTTTTTGTGCATCGCGCAAATTAATTTCAATTTGGTGATGACCAATTTTGTAACGTGTAAAAGCCCGGCACAAACTTTAACGACATTTTTAGCTTAATTAAAAGAGCGGCAGTGATAAATGTCATGAACCATCGGACCCACGCAGAATGAAACGAGCTTATGTTCGGAAACACCTCGTACAAAGGTTTGTTGTACAAAAGGGATCGTATCGAGGACTCAAAGAGCCGAGCTCAAAAGTCTTTCGGACAGTAGCAAGCATTCATTCACGATTTTATCCCCTGACCAACCACAATGGCCAACATTGTTACGAAATATTTCCCAGCTACTTTCTGCTACTCCGTAAATCGTCCCCGAAAGACGTGAATTACAGTTGTGGTTTCTTATTTATCGAACTACACTCTGGTTCCCGCAATTTCCACCAACTTGGTTGCAGTTGCTTAACCCGTGCGTTATTAAAGGTGACTATAATGACCCGACGTGAGACGCTCACAATATAACGACGACAGTTGGCGATGCGGTTAAATATCTCGTTGAAGATGACGTCAGAGTAAATTGTTCATAGTTTTAGTTATTTGATTTAGGGACATTTGACACTTTTTCGAGAGTAAAATTTAGGGTGTGGAGTAGTTATTATTCAATCGGAATTTTCGAGTTTTGGAACTCTGCAAATTTGCAACTTTGAGAATTTGGGACATTGACACATGGTTTTGGGATGTTGGAATTTTGGAATGGTGAAATATCGAAGTGGGACAGGTGGTTCAGGACTTTGGTAGATCGATAGTTTTGGACTTTAGGATTTTGAGAAATTGAAAATTCGAGGTATTTGGAAGTTTTGAAGTTAAGGACGCTGGAAATTTTAGACCTATCGAGGCTTCAGTATTTTAGAATTTGGGGAATTAGGAATTTTAAATTTCCTACCGAATAATTTTTGTGGTCACGAAACGCTGAAGTCTAACTTTTGTTCGATGACCTGACAATCGATTGAAATAGTTTTTCATAAAAAGTTTCGTGAAATAAACCACTTCGATAGGTGAACCGAAGGATTTCGAAGGATTCAAGGTTTTAATAAACTTTTCCATTCTCCGGTCAAGTAGTTGAAACTTTCTCTGTCCAATGCTTAATAGTCTCGGCTGATCACGAAGGTATTGAGCCTCCTGGCGATCAAAGTTACACGCGAACCAACAGCTAATCAATGAATCGGTGATTGCCATAACTTTTCATGAAAACTTTTGCAAAACGAAGTTTCGAATCGCCTTGGTACGTGAGAAGAACTGCCGAGACAAGGACTCGAAGAGCTTTCGTTCTTTCTTGATTGCTTTAAACTTTTTCTTCTGTAATATTCAATATTGCCGTGTCAGAGATCCAGACTTGTATCAATCTGATGGAATTGCTGTGGTTTTTTTTTTTTTGTAAAACTCGGGGTGTAGATAGAATCACGAATTTCTCATAAATTTGTACATTTCTGTCCGCATGAAGATTGTCGATAAAAAGACACAAACGACCAAAAGCTTTCTTGGAGAAACAACCCCAAAACATAAACCTTCACCGAGTGTCTGACGGTCCTCTGGAGAAATCTATTGGTGATGGTATATCAGGCTGGAGATACGGGAATTTGTACCCGAACAAAACTTTCATTCGTACAAATTACCTGCCTTCAATTACACGCAATATTTCCTTGCGACCAACGCTATCAGTTCTAGGCGACTTTTATGCGACTTTTTGCCCGAGACTGTTATGATTATTAGTATAATACTGAAGGTACCTAGAAATTTCTGGTTCTAGGAAAATCACGTCTACAAAGTTCAGAATTTATGAATTTAGGAGTTTAGGTGTTTGACGAACGTGGAACATGGGGATGTAGGAATTTAGGGACGTAGGTATTTGGGGACATTGTAGTTTAGGGACATTAGTATTTTGGGAGATTAGAATTTAGGGACATAGGTAATTGGGGACATAGGTATTTGGGGACATTAGAATTTAGGGACATAGGTATTTGGGGACATTAGAATTTAAGGATATAGACATCTGGGGACATTGTAATTTAGGGACATAAGTGTTTGGGGAAATTGTAATTTAGAGACGTAGGTACTTGGGAATATTGTATTTTAGGGACATAGGTATTTGGGGACCTTACAATTTGGGGACATAAATATCGAGGGACATTAGAATTTAGAGACTTTTAGATTTCGGGATACATGAGAATCTGGAGATTTTGCAGTTCTACGAGTGTGAGGATTTATAAATTCCAGAATGTCAAAATTTCCTCGAAATTCAAATTTAATGTTACATTCAAATTAACCCCTTGCACTATGACCTATTTGTCAGGTGCGTCAGTCAGAACTAACTAAACACAGCTACAATATTAAAACAGACAAAGAATGTTGAAAAGTTATGACAACATGATATTATGCAATCGTTGACTATGCAAATTATAATTGGACTTGAACTTCAAATTGAAGCATATTCAAAATTCGAGTAAAATTGATCCCAAATTAAGTACCAGTGCGTCACGAGTCAGACTCGTCAAAATAGTGCAAGGGGTTAAAATTTATAGCCTACAAATTGAACAATTTGAAAATTTGAAAAAGCTCGCGTTCAGAAATATTAAAACTAAAAAGTTCGATAGTATGAAAGTTCAGAGCTTAAATAATTACCAAGTTTACATGTGTCCCCAAACATAATAGTCTGCCAGCGTAATGTACAGCTTACCCCAATTAACCCCTCGCGTTATCATTACCTCGCTCCACTCGTGACGCAGTCGCAGTTCAATAATGCTAAATCTTTCTCATATCTTCGTTGTGCTCTAATTTGCAATTTAAATCCAGCAATAATACAGGCAATCAAGTATCGGGGAATACAAAGGATGAGACATTAGCCGTTTTTATTCGTGGCAACGTAAATTCAGTCTAATCGCCGTATAAATCATAGTAGAGGTTGTATCAGAGGCACACAAAGAGCAACATAATGTTATAATAATATAAGAGCTGGCAGGTGATCGATCTTGGAAAAAGTAAGGCAGTCGATTGGATGTCTGGTATCGGACACGCTTGGCGAGCGTCCAATTCGGCAATTAATTCGACCAGGGACAAGTGGTAATTTCTAGAATTGCACGGCATCTGTTTCAAATGAAATTATGTTGAGTAAGTAGCTAGGAAAGTTTCCGCGTTGAACAGCTTGCAATTACGTCGTGGCACGTGTGCACGAGCCCGTGTAAACTGTTCGCGAGGCACGATATGATATTGTTGCCGGCCACAGGATCGATTTGTTCCCGATTCACCCACTGCGACCGGTCACGATTTACATCCGTTCTATGAGTGTTGTTTGGTCGTTGCGTGATTCATTCTGTCGGCTTGATTGTGCCGCCTTTCACCTTGCACCGCGGAAGTGTTTCCACATGGGAGAACATTGAATGGCAGCTTGCTGGCTGCTTTTTGATTACGCGTTTCCTTCTTAACTCCTTCGTTAAGATCGTTCAGATCCACCGAGATAATTTTCTGAACACGTTTCTGACAACATGGACATCTGTCTGTGAGGTGGACTTGGGTATATTTAGAATTATAGGGATTTAAGATTTTTTGGATTTTAGAATTTTTTAGTTTAAGGAGTTTCGAATCGAAAGATCTTTTTAATATAGTAGAAGGGTATTTGAATCTGGGGAATTTTTGTGGACTGATGGGAGATTGAGAGTATGGAGGGATTATTTGATAGGATTTTGCAGTCTAGGGAACTTGTTGAAAGGTTTATGGAATCTAGGGAATTTAGTATGTGAGGATTTTAGAAATGAGGGTTTAGAAATTTCAAGTTTTAGGAAATGTGGGAATATAGGGACTTGGGAATCTAGAAATCCAGAAGTTTCGTAATGTAGGAATTTATGAACTTGGGAGATTAGAAATTTGATTTAGGAAATTGCAGAACTGTTGATTTGTATTTTTGGAAATTTGGAACTATGGAATTTCGAAATTTTCAAATTCCTGATTTCACAAATTTCCAAATTTTCAAATTTCCTAATCCCTCAATTTTGAAATCTCTGAATTTCCAAGTCTCTAAGTTCCCACAATCCACAACCATCAAATCCCTAGATTTCCAAATATAATCCCAAGTCCTTAGATTCCCAAGTCCCTAGATTCTTATTGTTCTGCAACTACAATTCCCAAATCCCTAGATTCCAAAATCAATAGCTACTATATCCTCAAATACCCAAATCCATATTTCCGAAATCCCTAAATTCTCAGATTCATAGTTTCCAAATTTCCAAATATTAAAATTCCCTAGTTTCCACCTTCATCTCAAATTACATTTTTTAAATTCCGCAACGTTGAAACATTAAAATACCAAAATTTCCCAGATGACCAAAATAAATTCCGAAATATTCAACCCTACCTTATTCACTTCCGCTTATCTCTACCCCAGATCAAATTCATCAAACGTTCACATTCACATTCGAACAAATTACAAATATGCTCCGATTTCTCCGACGGCAAACATGAAATCTCATCGAATCTCGTTGAAGTTTATGCGAAAATACTTGAGCGAGTAATCTGAAATTGCCTGCATCCACGTTGAAGAGGTATCAAATCGAAATACGGGTTGCCATTTAAAAATGAAAATTCGCTCGACATCCGGCCAGAGAGGCGTCATTTTCGAAACTTCAACTTCCTGCGAGGAATGAGTTTGACAGGTGAAATACGGTACGGGATAAGTGAAAATCGAAACGCGTCACGAGCAATGAAATCTCTTTTTCTCTCTTTCCCGCTCAAATAAGCGTTCAGATTGCGAAGTAAAGGAACAAGTTTTGCAGCGGTGCTTCGTCGAGAGACGAAAAAAGAAATAGAAAGAACAATCGTGGAACGAGAAGTCGAAACTACGAAAGAAACAGAAAGTTCGTTGCTAATCCGAACGAAGAAGTAGAACGATTGCCGTCGTACGATGAGAAAAGCTTTGTTAGATCAATTTCGGTTTGTTCCGCGTCGACCGAAAGTACCCGACGGTCTGCTATTAAATTTCAAACTATCCTGATCATCGACAAAGGTAAACGATTTTCCAACCTAATTGCATACCTCTGTTCGATTTTCAATCTGTACCCTTTAATTCGACGCGATTTCGGCAACTTCGGGGCTACGTTAAATTGATTCGGACGAAGGAGAACGTTTATTTGCACGGCATTCCATTTCAGCCTGAAAGCTAATTGCTTTGAGTAATTTACTCGGAGATGGACCTGCCTTTTTCGCGTCGGGAACAGAGAAAATCTTCTTAAAACTTCCTTCTTTAAATTATTACCGCTTCTCCGGAAGGATTTACGTTCCCGAATCAACCACTCGAACATTTGCTTCCTAATTCAAGCAAACAGTGGTCAAATTTTATTTTCTTTCGCATTTCATTCGTAATCCAAAGTACATGAACTTCAGTTAAATTCTAGTAGTATTAAACATTAGGACAGGTTTCAATTTTGTTTGATCGATAAACTCTTACATGGGGTATTAATTGCAAGTTTTAAATTTCATAAATAAATATTCATAGCTTCAAATTTAAGTTTCAAATTTCCTACGTCTCAAAGCTCTGAATTATCCAAGTGCTACATTTGTAATGTTCCAAAACCTGGAGTTCTAATTTCGCAATGTTCCAAACTTCCAACGTCCCAATTGCTCAAAGTACCAAACTTCCAAATTCCTTAACTCTCAAAGTCCTAAATTACCCAAGTCTCAAATTCCCCATGACCCAAAACTCATAGAGTTCCAAATCTCTCGAAGTTCCAAATACTGGAAATCCCAAAACTCCCAGAATCCAATCTCCCAAAGTCCCAAAACTCTTAGAGTCCCAATCTCTCAAAGTTCTAAATTACCAAATTTCCAATTTTCCAAGTTCCCTACTCTCAAAGTTCGAAACTTTCAAATGCCTAAACTCTCAAAGTCCCAAATTACACAAGTCCCAAAATTCTCAAAATCCTAAATTACCCAAGTCCGAAAATTCTCAAAGTCTTAAATTACCCAAGTCCCAAAATTCCCAAAGTCTCAAAATTCCGTATGTCCCAATCTCCTAAACTCCCAAATTACTAAAGTCCCAATCACATACTTGTATTTTGCGGTATTCCTCATTAATAATCTTTATTACGACGTATCGTGCTGAACACGATAACATTCCAGCTATGTCCGCAAATAAGTTAATTACTCGAAACAACCTTCACGAAAATTGAACGAGTATCCGAATTTCAGATGCGAACTTAATACCCGCTCGTGTCGTCGATAAATCTTGCAAAAATGCTTAATTGGTATGATGCAGAAAGGCAGTTTCGTGCAAGAACCTCTAACATTCGTAAATTTATGAGACCGTGAACGCGATTGCCTTTCAACGTTCCGTCTGCTATATCGCCGGCCTAATTGCTCCCTTTGCACTTACGAAAGAGTCGCCGGTCAAGCGTGCCGTCATTTTTATTTATCCCGACGGCGTACCTAAAGAGAACCATAATAACATCCTCGTTTTCCATTATTCCGGGCGCGGTACGTTTTACGGGATGCTTTAAAGTACCTGTCGAGCGAGCAAAATTAGAAAAAAAGACGAAAGTTAAATAAACGACGAGTAAAGAGAGTTGAACGGCGAGAACGATTCACCGAGCAATTTAAAAGTAATTGAAGTCGTAAAAGGATGGTACATTGATATCTCGCAGCTTCGCTCAGGATAATTAGCACAGGAGGTATTAAGATAATTTCATAACGAGACGTGTCCGAAGGGGAATATAATTTTTTCGATTAATTCAATTAGCTTGATATAACATCGAGTGTTGTTATCTAATTTACGGGGCAGGATTTGCTTCATTGAATCAACGCGGACGCAATTAAAACTCGTCACCGCGAATTATTTCGTGTCGGTCAAGGATTATAACGCGGGACCACGGAGTTGAAACAATTACAATTCCCGTGGATGGAAGAGAATATAAAAGGGAAAGGGGAGAAGGAGGTTTAAAAAGAAAGCTACGTCCTGACCATTTGTTTCGTTCGCTCGAGAAAATTCCGAGGATTCTATATTTAAGCCCGCGTAATAGCCCCTAATAAATTCTACATAAAATCTTTATGAAATTTATTTCGGAGGGCTCGGAGAAATTAAAATTGGTACGATAAGAAATTTTCTTTGATCAAATATTTAATGCACTGGGGGACATCTTTTATGTCAGGTGCAAATCGCGGTTTTTAATCATGAGAAATGTGTCTCGTTCTGGAGGGAAATTTTGTATCATTGAAGTACTTCATACGTTTCCAAATTTGGTGCTTTTAATGTTTGATACAATTTCAAAGACACGAACAGTACAGTGTCAAATTTGACGCTTCAAGTATTCAGTATAAATAAAGATTTGATACTTAGATTCCAAAATTGGACCTCTGGTTGTACTTAAATGTGGAATCGATTAAAATATTGAAGGCGTACCAATTACCCCAGTTACCGAAAGTGTTCCAACTCTAAATAATGTGTAATACCTTTCAGATTCGTAACTGAACGAAATATTTGAAACCGGCAAAATTTCGAATTACACAAAGTATTTCAAATTATTTCACCCTACATACGACAAAGAACACTTCCATCGTATATCACGTACACAACGCGATCCATCAAGTAGTTAAACAACGAACAAGAAAAATATCAGTCGTACAGTTTCCCCGTTTTGCCACAAATCTACTTCGCGGTAGCTCCTTTTTCAGTTTCTTTATCCCCACACGCAACGCTGCTCATCGCAAGATTAGCTTCCAACAGACGCTAACGATAATTTATCAAAGTACTTCTCGGATGATTAAACGACCGTCATGGTTTCACAGACTTCGCGGTGCTACGATGGCACAATAAAGTAAATCCACCGGCTTCTACCATATTTTTTCTCCCAATTTCATTTTTTTCGCTCTCTTAACGTCCACGTTGTATTAACTAAGAAATTATGATGGACGAGTTAAATGGTCTCTTATGGAATAATAAGAGGGGTTTAAAGGTGTGTTGGTTACAGATATCTCATTTATTACCGATATTTTTCCATTTATCGGTTTAATAATAATTGAACCATTATTAAATTTATATCCAATATATGAACCTATCACTTATATGTCCATACACATATGGTACATATATGTTTGCAGCTTCATCTTCGTCTACTTTTTATTATCACAGATTTTTGTAATATAATAAGTACGTCATAATGTAACACATATGTCTACGTACGTATATATGTGTACATATGCGTCTACATACATACGTGGTCACATATGTTTGCAACTTGTCTTTCGCTCATCTTCTATTATCACACATTTTCGTAATATAATACGTATGTCATAATGTAACACATGTCTACATAGGTACACACGTGTACATATACGTCTACATACATACGTGGTCACATATGTTTGCAACTTTTCTTTCACTCATTTTTATCACACACTTTCATAACATAATAAGTACGTCATAATATGTTACGTATGTGTACATATGTACATGTACGTGTACGCATACATGATGCATATCTGCAACTTCAGCTTCATCTATTACCACACATTTTCCTAATACGGTAAGTACGTCGTAACATATGTAACACAACGTCATATATTTATTTCCACAATCATAAAATCACCCTTTCTGTGTACCGCCCTTCATCACTTTTATGACAAGGGTGCAACATATCAATAATCGTTAACATTGGGTTTATATCGATACGTATCAATAACAATATCAGTGGTCACACTTCAAGCTGAAACTTCAGGGACAGGAGGCGTGAAACGGTGACAGAGAGAGGGCTAGGTAGGGTAGTAGGGAAAAGACGGAGGCGCAGAGGGTGGAAGAGGGTTGATACGTTTCAGGAGGGTAGTGTTGATGCAGTCGCAGAGCCAGTCAGTGGCTGCTATGGCACGGAGCGGCGTGCGCGCGCTCTTCGACCGAACGTGTGCGAATTTCGTGAAAACATGACAGAAAAGTATCATTAATCCGAACACCATTTAACGAAACACCTCTTCGAACATTCTTCTACGCAACCACGTGCGTGCGCCTACGCCAAATCGCGATTTTACCATCGAAAAAATTAACAAACTTCTACCGCTCGTCGCTGTCCAATTCCGTAATTGACAGCGCTTCTCTGTGAAAAAGTACGGTGAGTTTTCACGGTGAACGATTTAAACAACTCCACGAAGTTCTCTGTTCGAGCTAATAAAACGTACGGGCCACCCATTGTCCGTTTCAATCGGGGCTGTTGAGCATAACGACCCTCGAAGGAACGCCGAAGAAGAATCAAACAGGTGGACGAAAAACGAACCAGCAGTTTCTTCGCAACTTCGGCCGCGTTTCCATGAAATCGTCGTTAGTCTTCCTCTGTCATCGAAGATCGTAAGCATGTATTTATTGATCGTGACACGAAGGTACGATCGTTCGTCGGTACGAGTGGGTCGAATTTCGACGAATTAGAAAGAACAACGAGGAAACGAGCACACTAATTCCCGTAAGATTACGTTCGGGCAGGTGACACAACGTGCAAACCACTTTGGAAGATTGCTTTCAGTAACTGGCCTGTCTCCGCCGCTATCCAGACGAGGATTCGCGAAAATATCACCCTCGTTAAGTAACACCTGCTCGGCTTTATTGCAATTTACGCGCAACCGTGCTGGCTTGACAAACTGTTGGAAAATTTCTCACCGACCGTTCCACCGACAATTCTCTAATAACGCGGTAAGAATTTCTTTGTGCCAGAGTTCGAAATCTACGGAGTACAAGAGTATGGCGATTGCTGAATCTCGAGCAAGTTCCTTGGTGAAAAATTTAATTAGCGTTAGAAATTGTCGGGTAAAAAGTACCTGTAATGTCATTATTACTTCGGCACCGACGGTAATTAATGTTTTTCGGACACTTCAGAGAAATAAGCTTGAAAATCACGCCCTTGAGAACCACGTTTACCACTCTACGATAAAACGGGAAAATGACGGTTCTCGAAAAATTGTCTTTATTTCGTGAGAGGGAACTCGGCAATTTATTTTTGGAAACACTTTCGTCGGAATATGAAAATGTTTGACAGGAATTTTTTGCGAGGAATCTTCTTTACAATTTTGAAATTTATCGTTTGGAAACTGGAGCTTTTGAAAATGTTAAAAATTGTAAATTTGGAACAGGTGAAAGTTTTACTGTTTGAATTTAAAAATTAATGGTAACTTGAAAAATTGGGAATTTGACATTTGAAAACTTTGAAAACTCAAGATGTAGAGGATTAGAACTATGGAAATTTGTAAATTTAAGGATTTAAGAAATGAGAAATGTAGCAACTTGGAATATTAGAATCTGTAAAACTTGAAAATTTGAAAATGTATAAATTCGAGAAATTCTGAAAATTCGATAATTTAAATACTAGAAAAGTTGAAAATTCGCTAAATGAAAAGTCTGAAAACTTGATAATTTATACATTTGTATTTCATAACTTTCCTAACAAGAGTTTTTCAGCGTCGAAACTTCCTTTCACGCTCAATTTCGTTTCTGAGCAATTTCATAGGTCATACAGACATTTGTGCAAACAGTATTGCATGCCAGAAACTTTTTTTTTCCTAGAAAAGTTCGCACAGATCGACGAGAACAGACGAATGGACGACGAAAAAAGAACAAAACTGGTGCACATCCTGAAAGGACGTTGTGTGCTATTTTTTTCAATGAACAAGCGAAACGGTGCAATAACGAGAGGTTATATTCCTTTATCTCCTAGCGGAAAGTGATGACATTTCAACTGTTTGTATGATGAATCTTTGACTGACGATCAAGTACCATATTTTATGTTCATTAATAGCATACTCATCGAACAGAATATTAATTTTATATCTAAAATTATATTTTACCATTTGAACTTCAAACTTGAAACTATAATAAACATGGATATTACGAAAATATAATTCCAAAAAAAAAAAATTATCAGCAGACATGCAATATTTAAAGTTCACATTGAATGTAATTTGAATTCGAAACCGTGTCAAGTTTTAATATTAAATATTTAATAAATTTGAAATATTTCTATTTGTAAAGGATGACATTTCGAAGCAAATTTCAATATTAGACATATATGAATTATAATTTAATCACTGAATACAAAATTTATCGAGTTACCGAATTCTAATTCGGAACCGTAACGCGTGAATTGTTCATGTGCGAATACTCGTTACAGAATTGAAGATTTAATGGGATTACTGATTGAATGATGCTTTACAGCAATTGTGCGGTTTGTAAATAACACAAATAGATATTGACTATGCCCCCATATTGATCATGCTTCGGCGTAAATTCGTGTATTAACAACCAGCAACCATTTCGTTGCTATTTGCTTCGAAGGCTTCCGTTCTCTTCCTTTTATATCCCACGTTGATGGCGGAACATAATTTACGGTTCTAATTAACAAACCATTATTATTTTATTCACTGCGTAATTTCGTTCGGTTAGAAAATTGATCACGTTGCTCACCGGGTTTTCTAATTACTGGAGGAAATAGCTGACCACAGATAAAGTACTAATTAATTAAATTTGCGGTTTTTTATTCGTTTCCTGTCGAATTATTAAGATTAACGCTACAACCATTTTTAATTAGAGTAACGTTCAAATTAATGATCTTTTATCGCATCATGTGGATCTAACCTCTTTGCAAAGAGATTGCAGAATAATTTTAAAGCAAAATACATATGGTATTTAATTTATTACCATAAAATTTGAATTGGAATTCTATTTATTTTTAGAAGGTAATATTTGTCAAAGTGACTTTTAAATTATCAAAGTAATATTGAAATTATTGAAGTAAGAATAATTTGAGTCAACAAAGTTTTGCTGTACCTTTTCAACTCTTTTGCAGCGAAGTAATTTTGAATGAAAGTTAAATAGAAAAATCAACCTACTTTTTTTGATGTACCCGTATTGGTGCAGTTGATGCTTCAAGCACAGACATTAAGTAATCTTTAGTTTTGCATTTAAATAACCTCTCGAAACATAACCTCTCAGCGGTAACTCTTCTCCCGAAGAACCGAAGCTTCGCTTAATGTAATTGAACCTTTTCGTTCTCGGTTCATTAAATACGTATTGAACGTAATTCGAGGAAAGTTTATCTACGATACCTCGATACTCTAACTAGCTTGATTCACTCGTTCCAGTATTACTGAATTAAAAGGCGACAGATTTCCTCAATTTCGAACGATTTTATTTAAACTTCCGAGGAATCTGGTAACTCTTCTAATAGCCTGTAAATCTCCAACATTTTACAACTCTAAATATCTGTTACACGTTTCAGAAACTTTCAAAGAACGTTAAGTGTCTTCGGAAAATAATTCGCAAGTTTCGATTAACCTTCGATATCTTTCAGTAAATAATTTGCAAGTTTCTATGGAAGCTAAAGATCTTGCGAAATATAATTTGTAAGTTTCAGTCGACGTTAAATATCGTTCAGAAAATAATTTACAAGTCTCGATCGAAGTAAAAGGTCTTGCAAAAAAATGATTAATTTTGGTCGACGTTAAATGTCGTTTAGAAAATAATTTACAAGTCTCGATCGAAGTAAAAGATCTTGCAAAATATAAATTGTTAATTTCAATCGACGTTCAATATCGTTCAGAAAATAATTTACAAGTCTCAATCAAAATCTTTCAGAAAATAGCTTGCAAGTGTTTGCAAATTTCTGTCAATATCAAGTATCTTTTAAAAAGATCAATCCAATAGAAAGCAATATCGTGTAGATTGACTACTTATTGGGTTGTTCATAAAACGTGTCTGGCAACACACGCAGCATCACTTACGAAAAGAAGAATGCATATTAACGTCGAATATCGCGCAACTTATATGATCGATTAGCTTCCCAGACCTCATCGTTCTTCATTTTCCCATTATCTACCTCATACGTCATCGAAAAGTAGATTACGATGGGCAAACGCTAGCATCGATACGAAATCTTTTCCCATATCTTGACCGATGACCCAAAGTTCTTCAGAAATCCTCATTCGATGAACAAGTAAACTCAACTTTTTCCTTTGTGAAACAAGTTTGCCAACAAGAAACACTCAGTAATATTTGTTGGTTCGATAAGGATAAAAATGCTTGAGACTTACAAATTTTTGGAGTTCAAACATTTTGAGCTTCTAAATTTTTAGGATACTATATAACAAAGTTGTGTAGGTGTACATTTCTAAACTCTTAAGTGTTCAAAGTTTTCAAGAATTAAATGTTAAAAAATGTTAAATTTTTGGCGTTTTTAAGATGAGTTTCAAAATGTCAAGCTTCCAAAGTCCTGAGGTGTCGAAGTTCAAACTAAATTCCAAATGATCCATTGATGCCAAAGTATCAAAATTTTTACCTTTCCAACCTCCAAAATTCTAGGATTTCAATTTTTAGAATAACCATGACCCACCATTTAGAATTCAAAACTTCAAACATCCAAAGTCCTAAAGTCCCAAAGACCCAAAATTCCACATTACAAAAATTCCTGAGATCCCAAAGTCCTAAAATTCTAGCTTCCCAAACTTCTAAGATCTCAGATACCCTAAAATCTCAACATTCCAAGGTCCCAAACTGAAAGCTTCCAAAGTCCCAAAGTTACATAACCTCAAATTCTCCAAATCTCAAAATTCCAGAAACCCAATAAATCATCCGAAGTCCCAAAATCCAGCTATCCCAAACTTTGCAATCCAAAGTCCTCAATTCCGAAAAGTTTGTCTTAACCCTACAAAGTCAACCGTCAGCATCGACCACACCAACCAACAGTTCCTCCAGCCATAGATCGATCGTCGGCAAAATCATGTATCCTGATCCAATCAAGGCCGAACTGCATCTCCAGAGAGGTCAATCAAATCGGAAAGTTTGTAGACAAGTCGATCTCTCTGGAGGACAATCGAACAGCGAGGTTAGAAGCGACGCAACAGGTAAGAGCGCAGGGTCAGGTGGTCTGCTTATGGCGGCGGGTCACGCTTGTTAGCCTGTCCAAAAACGCGGCACTCCAAAAATGCGTGAAACCGGGCGAAAATAGCGTGACAACGGAGGATTTCATCGAGAAGCCAGGCCAAACAGAGGCACACGCAACAGGTACGTTCCGTAACGAGTTACGACACGTACAGCCGCGGCCAGGCGCAAACATGAAAACGGGACGCGAACGCGGCAAGACGGTTTTGGAACGCGTGAAAATAAAAAAAGAGAGACTCGGCACACGAGACGGTCCAAGTTTTTAATTAGTTCGAGGACTGAGTCGTTATCGATGATGGAACTGCGCTGAATCGCGAGTAATTTAAAGTTGCGACGACCCTGGTACCAACTCGATCGGGGGTTAGTCGCGTTAACAGAGAACGGAGGACAAGATTATCCAATCAAAGAATTCCGATAGTTTCGCGGAGGTTTTCGTGCCCTTTGTAATCAACCCTTTGATACCGGTATCTGATAACGAACGTCTGATACATGTCCGACATTTTCGGATAAATGTTCTGAAATTGATTTATAGCGGTGCAGTTATATTTGATCGCTTTGAATTGTCAGGGATTTGAGAACTATTTACACGCATATTTCATCCGAAACGGGGATATTGGGATTTGGGGGTAGATTTAGGGATGTTGAGATATGGAAATGATTTGGAAATTTATGAACCTGCAAGTATGTTTAAATACACTTGAATATACCTACAAGTTTGGAAATTAGAATACTTGAGAATTTATTTTATTATTGCACAATAATTCAGCATCGGAATCCAAAAAAATCGTTCAGAAAATCTTCGACATGAAAACTCGAACGACAAACGATTGTACCTTCTACCCCAGTCAGCAGAAGTCCATAATCGGTGCTAAACATCTCTATGAGAATTAGTTCCACCCCTGAAAGCAACGTTTCTTGCCCAAACAGAGAGCCAGCATGGCGCAACGAATGTGCGATGTAGGCAACGCAGCGAAATTACTCGTCGGTGCTCACCGATCCTTGAAATGTAGATCGCGAGTACGGCCACTAACGACCCGGCATTAACAATCCCTCGTATAAAAGTCCACCATCCCTATAAACACGCCGCAACGATCAGGCAGTGTCACCGGGTAACCGCAACGTAACCGTGCACGACTATGAAGTCATGAAGTTTCTGTTGCTTGCACTGCTCGGTTGCGTGTGTTGCGCGGGCAACCGCGGGCAGAGCGATACTTGGATATCAAGCTTGCAAAATGCTCAAAGAGAACAACGACGAATTAACAACGATATCCATGAACGACTAGAACGGTCGAATTTGGTGAAAAACGCGGAGGAGGAAGAAAATGGCGTCGCGGAGAATCGTGCACGACCGCGGGCGCACACGATCCCGCAGTTTCGATTAGAAAATCCGCAGACTCATCATCGTATTCGACATGGTCGACGACAGCTTCGATCCATGGATCTGAACACGCACGTTCTGGTCGGTTGGCCCGTGAAGAAGGAGGCGGTGGTCGAGGGCGATCTCGTGCTGGGAGGTTTAATGATGGTGCACGAAAGGGAGGACACGGTGACTTGCGGCCCAGTTATGCCACAGGGTGGTGTACAAGCCCTCGAAGCCATGCTCTACACCCTGGATAAACTGAACGAGGGCGATGGTATTGTGCCAGGCGTGAAAATTGGAGCGCACATCCTCGACGACTGCGATAAAGACACGTACGGGCTGGAAATGGCGGTGGACTTCATAAAAGGTGAGTGAAAATCGAGATTTTATACCGTCTGATAAAGGATGAGTCAGGAAAACTTGTAGAGGGTGGATTGAAAATCCTTGTTTCGACAGATGGGGTACAACTACATTTTTCTTTACTAGAATTTTGTTAGGAAAATTGGGGATTAATTGAGAACTGCAAATTAGAGAAATTGGAATTTTTTCAAATTGGGGATGTAAGAGTTGGAGGATGTAGGTTTTGGGGATATAAGGACTTGGATGTGTAGTGATTTAGGAATGTAAGGATTTGGAGATATAGGAATTTGGAGATGTAGGGATTTGAGGATATGGGGATTTCGGAATATAGAGATTTGAAGATATAGGGATTTCAATACTTTGAAATTTGAGAACTTGAAGGCTCGCCCACTTAATAATTTAGACGTGTTCCAAACGATCAATTATTGATTTAATTAATAACATTCAAGTTCAAGGACTCGCAAGCCCCGTATAGATACACTGCCGCAGTCCTTAAGATTCTACAAGATTTGCAAACCTGTTATGTATGATATTCGCGTTGGTTTAGGGTGTGTATCGTGATTGATGATTAATTGGTTCGAGATATATACCGTTTTGACTTTAATATAAATGCAAATTCTGATGTGAATATAAATCGGTACATCGGATATTTCTGAATATACAGGTCAAAGATAGTGGATGATAATTTTCGTTGATATGATCAACGAAAAGGCTACGATGCAGTGTTTGCACATGCAGATGCTGCAAATTTAATATACAACTGTTTCTGAGAGGTAATTATATACATGTGGAAAAATTTTTAATAATCACTGATTGAGAAGATCAGAAATGAACGTAAATGCCTTTGTTTATTATCTTGTACGATAAATACGATATAAATCGAGGAAATTAAAATCGAATACCTTTTTGAAACGTATTGAAATCCTGTCCGCGATATGTTTTTGAGCAACGAATTGAACAAGAATATCTGTAACAAACAGAAATAATAACATCAATGAATACTTACAACTTCCAGATCGCTACTTCAAACGAATTCCAGTTTAAATTAATTTTCCAGCCATCTGACGGGGCTAATTAACTCGCGTACAAGCATTTTAATTAATGGAAGAAACCTGCGTATACATGTAGCTATACATCGGCTAAGGGCATAATTTAACCAACGCATTTGCGCAAAGTAGCGAAAATTTATTTGTTGAAACAGCAACAACTATATAAAAATATTTCATGAAATGACATTAATTTTTATACTATATGCAATCAATTGTTTTAAAACGTTTTCCATATGATTAAAACAACAGCAAATAAATGAAAAACTATAATAAAACTATAATATAATTCTGTACATGAAGTATAAACAATTTTTCTATGGCACTTGGTGTATAATTAAAAGAACAACTAAATAAAAAACAGTAGTAAGATGTCACATGAGCTACAAACAATTTTTCTACGATATCTGCTGCATAATTAAAGGAACAATAACTAAATAAAAAACCTATAGTAAGATGTCATAAGTCTGTACATGAAGTACAAGCAATTTTCCTACGGTCCTGTTATACAATTAAAGTAACAAAAGCTAGATAAAGAAACTGTGAAACATCAAAATTCTGTACATGATACAATCAACTTGCTACACAATCAAGATAATAATAACAAAAGGGAAAGCACAAAATGTCACGACTGCTTGCATATCTACATTAGCGCAGAAGTAGAAAGGTTACAAGAAAGAATGTGTTTAATTAAAAAAGCGAACGAAGATGATATCTCGGTGTGCAGCAAAAGAAGCTTGAAAATTGTTTGACACAATCTACATAATATATTCGTGAACTAGGTAACAGGAAATATAGTTCATTTTATTCTTAACCCTTGACCAGGCGAAAATATTGAAGAAGAATGCTCAGAGATTTCTTCATCAAAAATTTGACCGACATTTCGTGTTAACCGCGCGAAGCTCGTTCCGTCTAAAAATTAGAGCGCTATTGAAACGGTCGCAGACACCTGCAGTTCCACAATTAAAAGAGCGTATAATCGAGACCACACACACTGCTCTTGTGGGATAATGGGAAAGGATGCACAACAGTGCCGTAATATTAAGCGGTATAACGATTTCCCTGAATCGTTAGCACTGGCACAATAAACCACCCGCGAAAGATATTCCCGGCTGTCTCCTGCATTGCAATTTATTCGCAAAAACGTTCGCATAATTATCGTGGCCATTATAGTTTCACGGTTCTAGCTTCGTAAATCCCGTGTTCTGATAATATTATGTACCTTTGATTCGTCAACGAGTGCGCAATTTGCATTTTCCATTTGTGTTTGCTTGATTGTGGCGGTTGGGGCATGCTCACAGAAATAGAAGCACAATGCAGATATTTCGGAAGGAAAGTATAGACTGACGCTACTTAGAGGACGATTGAAATGTGTGGGTTGCAAACGGTAGAAAAATGAAGAGAAATGGCCACAATGGGCAAGAGAAAAATGATAGTCGTTCAAGACAAAGAAAGATATAAAATATGACGCGAAAATGACGAGTTTTTTAGGTTATGGACGTATTCCAATTTTCAATTTTCTGAACCTTCTAATTTATTTTTGAAATTTTCTATTTCACAATTCTACTTTTCTCACATTTTCTCTCTCCTGTCTTCCAATTTACTGATATTTTATAATAAGTTCTTTTCTCTTTAATTTGTTAACTCTTCTATCGATCTTTTCTATTTTTTTCCTTTTCCATTTATATATTTTTCTACTTCTCGACTGTCTAGTCCAGTGTAAATAATTCGTGGCTTTCATATAAAATATATATTACCCGCTAAAATTCATACACGCTCAGTTTGGATTGCTCCGACACCGAAGGGTTAATAAATTGTTAGATAAGATCGTATGTTAAAATAAATGTTTGCTCGAGCATCTGTCAACTAATAATACCCGAACGATAATCTATATTTGATTACTTAACTGGTTTAACCTGGATATGCCTATCACCTTTCGAGGAGGATGTTTGTATAGAAATTTAATATAATTCCCCAAGTTAAAGCAAATTTAGACCGCAGATATTAAGCATATTCATTTCTGTTCTATTATCGAACATTCAAACTTGCGACGCGAATTCGTCTGCGTTTCTCAATCTGATAAAGTGACAGTAAAGGAAAATGAGTCTAACGAATTATTCATAGAACTTCTAAAGGAGATTGTTCAATTTTGGTTCCTTGCCAATCAAATTATAAACATAATTCAACTGATAGATCATTGTATTATTAGAACAGAAAACAACTTTTCTAAATGTGACTTTTAGAGACTGATTTTGAAAACTGGCAATGTTTTACAACTTCTGCTTGAATTTTACTGTAAATCATATGTTGAATATTTAGTTAAGTAAATTTGTTTAAATCAATTAAATCAAACGAAAATCATATACTCCTTTTGCGTATGCAAATGCACGTGTGATTATTATTGATACATTCTAGTGTAAATACATTTATTATTACCATAATATAAATACATTTATTATAATGGCAACATAGATGCATTACAATAAACATGTATCGTTATAACAATACACTGCAGATTTATCATCATAATGCAATATATAAGTTCATTGCTGGAACCTAAGGATAAGTTTAATTTTATGAACATAAAAATGTTTATTCTTTCGATTCGAAAGGTGTACAGAATAAAAATTCACGAAACGAGGTCGATGAAATTCTATTATTTGGTGCATCCGTGCGATTGGCGAGATATTAAAGTAAGAAAAAGTAGAAAGGTTGAAATTAAAATTTAGTCCGGCGTTTTAATTATCTCTCGATTCACGAATAACCGACGCAACGTCGCGAACGAAAGAAAGCAGTCGTTTATGAAGCAAACTTCTTTCTCCGCCATGAAGAGAGAATTAACACGAGCTCGAGGGTGCAGTTTCGCGACTGCAGTTGCCCCGTTAATGGCTTAATGTCGTTAAGAAGAACGAACACAAAGCCGGTCTACTCTCCGTGAAAAATAGGATCTTTCGAGGTGGCGAGACTTCGAATTCAAGGCAGTCGTGAAATAGACGTTCGCCAATTATATGGGTCGACGCGATTAAAAGCGGTGCTGAATGAACATCGGAAATTCGATTAGTGGGTACAAAGAATGGTCTGACAGTGACGTGAAAATTACTTATACTAACGCAACTTCCACGGATCCACATTATTCAACAGAAATTATTTGCATACTTTATCGAGCACTAATCCTGGTACTACCCCCCCTGCAGATTATTAGCGTGGCCGGCTAATGAGGTGCGATAACAATGTCAGACCACCGTGAAACAATCGATAATTATTTATCCAATTGTTTGAACATTTCATTCTAATCCGCTGACTGAAACGCATTTCACACCGAGTCAAATTTTGCGAACTGAATTTAACAGGAGATTAATTGCTTTATCTCGTGCGCCATTAGCCTCAAATTATTGCTGGTCAACATTGAACTGAGTAATTCTATTCTTATTTCTGTTATCTGCAATTTTAAATATTTAATATGATCATTAAGTATTTTTGAATGAGTTTTATTATCTTTTATAGTACGAGCTTTATACTGTAACTTGTATATATGATTGCGTCAGGTGCGTCAGTCACAGACAGACAAAGAAAGGTGGAATGTCAATTTGATATCAATCGTTGACTATACAAATAATTGGACTTGAACTCCAAATTGAAGTGTGTTCAAAATTCGAGTAAAATTGATCACAGCTGAAGTACGAGTGCGTCAGACTCATCAAAATAATGCAAGGGGTTAAAAATAGAAACTTTCTAGACAAATAGAAAATAGAAATATATTAAAAATAAGTGTTGAACTGATTTGCTGCTGCTCTAATTATAACCAGAAATTTTTTACCCCCAAGTATCATTAAATTGTAAATCGTAATATTTTTTATAAATAATACTGCCAATCGAATTTTATCATTTGGTGAAAGAATAAAGCATATATTTTGCTGAAACATTTACAATGGCGACTGGAACTTCATATCTAGCCGCCCGTTGTAATACTTAACGAACAATTAACCCTTCAGGTATCAAGTGTGACGACTAAGAGTTAACTAAGTTTCCAAACGTCGAGTAACATAACTCCCGTTCCAACTTGGCATTAAATTATACGCATTACATGCATGTATGGCGTACATTGCATACATTTTCGTCCTCCAAAGTCTACCTGCATAACAATCATGACAATCCATGATTAAGCGTGTCTGGTTAATTAATGTCACGTTCCGTGTGACACACATCTGAATGATTAATACGTATTTTTTCGTTGCTTATTTTTAGGGGGAATTTTAATTATTGCAATTTGTTTGCATTTTTTGTGATTTTATTTTTTTTTAGAGCACTATTTAATATGGTGGTGTAACAATTTAGAAATTTAGAAGTTTTGGGATTTAGCAAATTCAGGGGCTTGGAAATTTAGAAATTTGGAGATATGGGATTTGAAAAATTAGGGGTTTGGAAATTTAGGAATTTAGAAATTTGAAAATTTGGGAATGTAGGAATTTGAAAATTTAGGGATTCGGAAATTTAGTAATTTGGGGATTAAGGAATTCGGAAATTTTAAAATTTGGGAATTTAGGAATTTGAAAATTTAGGGATTCGGAAATTTAGTAATTTGGGGATTTAGGAATTTGGAAATTTTGGAATTCGGAAATTCGAAAATTTGCATATTTTGGAATTTGGAAATTTAGGGATTCGGCAATATAGTAATTTGGGGATATAGGGATTTCTGAAATTTGAAAATTTGAAAACTTGAAAATACACTAATTAAATTTATACTAATTTGGAAACTTAGAAATTTCAAAGTAATTCGCAAATATCCACCAATATACAAATTTAAAAATTCCCCAAAAGTAAATTTGAAAATATAACAATAAAAATTGAAAAATTTGTTAAAGATAAATATTGGGTACATAATTTTAAAATAAACAAATTCGCCCCTCTGGAAAGAGTAAATCATTTGATTCACAGATTTTGAGCACAAAAAGAAACGACTGCTCGTTAATTATTTCTCACATTCGAAACATTAAAGCGTTTTATCCGAAGCTCGTTCCTAGTCAAATCACACGAAACATCGTCCACAGAAGGATCTCACGTTTTCGGAATTGAATCAGAAATCTCCGATACGTTTCAACAATGAAATTATCTGTCATATGAATAATTCTGTTTGCCGGTAAAGCTGCTGTTGGCCAACTAAATTACTTTTCACCCGCAAATGCTGAATATTTAAACGCACTTTTATACCGTCAACTTGCGTGGTGCTTCTTTAAAATTCTTTCGATTTAAATGAGAATTCAGCGGAAACGCGTTTCTGATAATTTGTTTACGTTTCGCGTCGTTATAAAAGTATTTTGCAAAGCGACCAGTCGACGGTGTCACAATATAAAATGACGTTAATAAGAAATACCCGGGAAAAAAGCTTTTTACGTTAGTGAGGCACGGGCTTTCTATGACGGAAAGAAAGGGGAATCGATAACTCTGCTTTCATTGACTCGACAGATAATTTACACGATTCCTGGAGAAATTCGAATTTAAATGATTACGAGCGAGGAGAAAATGCTTTTATGTCACTTTTATCGGGAACTGATAGCAGTGAAATTGAAACAGCTTTCTCAACTAGGTTCTTATCAATATTGCCGCTAGTTAAGGAGCTTATGAGCTTACGTGGAAACGCAAAAATTGCATAGCAACTCGACACGATAGAAAATAGACGTTTGAATGTTTTAGCTGATTCTCCGACGGTTGTGCGCTCGATTTTCGATCATTAATCGTCTTATCGGGTTTTGATGACATAAAGGTATTGCAAACTGACACTTATGTTATACCGAATTAAAGCTTCAAGTCTAACAAAAATAACTACGTAAACGTTTCATTGATATTCTCAAAGTAGAATGACTGATTGCCAATTATAGCAAACAATTACCAATTTTGGAACATCAAAAGTTTAGCTAAAATGGATGACATAAAAGTGCCACAAAAATGGCACTTATATTATACAGAATTAAAGCTTGAAGTCTGACAAAAATAGCTACGCAAACATTTCATTCATATTCTCAATGTAAAATGACTAATTACCAATTATAGCAAACAATGACCAATTTTGGAACATCGAAAGTTTAGCTAAAATTGATGACATAAAAGTATCACAAAAATGGCACTTATATTATACCAATTTAAAGCTTAAAGTCTGAGCAAAATAACCGCGGAAATGTTTTATCGATGTACTCAACGTATAATGATTGATTGTCAATTATAGTAAACAGCCACTCTGGTACACTAAAGTATGATACACCTGATAAGCAGCCATTTTATATTGGCAGTACTAAAACACCTATATCATTATTTTTGACAAACTCTAAGCTACATATTAATATAAGATATTATTGTGCATGTATATTTTTAAAGATGCGTATATTTTAGAACATGTATATTTTCATATAGTATCAGAACTTATATCCCAAAATTATGCATTCACATTGTAACAATACATGGACAAAACATTTAAAAATATATAAATTCCGCTTAATGTTTTATTCGAGGAAGGTATCGATTTCCACTATTATTTCAGTCACGTTAATTCATCTCTCGGTTGTATAAATATTTCAATTCCGAATACGTCGAAATTCGAAGAGTTTAATTTAAGTTTAATTTTTCAACGTATCTAATTCTGTCGCGATACAAAGAATTTTTAATTTCGAAGATTAACGAGAGCGTGATCGAGAGATCTAGATAGAAGAATGAAGAATAATTACGTAGAATTATGCCAACCGTCGTATCCAGAAAATCTGTGCACAGCTGTGAAGGATGGAGGTTAATCACCGTCTCATCATGGTCAGTGCCATTAAAATTCTAAACTCGATAACCTCTTTCCCTCTGGCACAAAAATCTTCACCGGATGAATATAGAACAATTTCACCACTACGAACGCTATTCACCCGAACGGTGCCTATTAACGATTCTGAGAGCAATTTCCCAGGTGATTTCACGAAATTATCGAACAGATAAAGAGAAACTCTTGCAATTATAACTTCAGTGTTTCTCATCATCTATTGATCATCGTTACTTTAATATTTCGCCGGATAAAAAATAATACGGTCTTCGCTCCAATAACTCTAGAATAATATTTTAAGGCGGAATTTTAGCTCTTCGATTGCTATACCTTGAACTTTAAAGTCGACTATAAGAGTAACTTTTTGATCACGTCCGCTGTATATTGTATGTAATATTTCGCCGGTTGGAACGAGTTAATGAAAAAATTAATTATAGGAAACTGGGGCGAAGCGAAATGATGAGAAATGAAATATTGCTTTGTGCACGCTATTAGTTATGCTGCTATACTGTCGCCAACGTCACCAACTAGGACAGTGCTATATTGACAGAAAAATTGGATCTCCAGAATTTACGAACTTGTTAGAGTAATGTTTTGATATGTTGGGAATTTTTAGATTTTCAGGATTTTGGAAGTTTAGAATTTTGGGATTTGGAAATTTTGGGAGGTGAGAGTTTTGAAAGTTGGGGATTTAGGGATTCGGAAATTTGACAATTTGGGAATTTAGGAATTTGGAAATATTGAAATTCTGAAATTTAGAAATTTGGAAATTGAGGAATTCGAAAATTTGAAAATTTGGGGACTTAGGAATTTGAAAATTTAGGAATTCGGAAATTTAGTAATCTGGGGATTTGGGAGTTTGGAAATTTAGGAATTCGGAAATATAGAAATTTGGAAATTTGAAAATTTGGGGATTTAGGAATTTGGAAATTTGAGAATTCGGAAATTTAGAAATTTGGAAATTTAGAAGTTTAAAAATTTAGGAATCTGGAATTTGGAAAATTGGGAAATTAAGAAGTTGGAAATTTAGAAATTTCAAAATTTCAAAATCCCAAAATTTTCAAATTTACAATACTTTTCTCATAAATTTTTCCTACAAATATCTCTCCTAAAACATAAAATTCCCTATCAATCAGTCTACTTATCACATGCAAAATATCAGTAAAAGAAGAAAGCAAGAAGAAAACGAGAAACAACTAAAACATTAGAATAAAACATTTTGTGAAGCGGGATACTCGAGAAAAATGTCTCTCAATGAGAGTTTCGATACTTCGTCGGTTTGTACGTTCTCATCTCTTTCGTACATCAGCTCTCAGACAAAAGAAACTTAATAACTTCGTATCGAAGCAGGGTAACAGGAAACTCGAGTAGAATTTTCTTCGTCTCTTCTTTCGTTCGGTGTTGAGTACATTGGCGAGGATCTTTGATGACAAGTACCGATTGTTGAGGCAAAAGTTTTCACAGGACAGCTATAAGCTTCCGATGAAATTTAATATTGATACAAATAAGAAAAGAATCGCTGAGCTCCGCAATCAATTTGTGACTAGAGTTTCAGCTATCGATACAATCCTCTCAATATTCAGTGACACTTTCCTCAAACAATCTTTCAATACGAAAAGAAATTGCGAATTTTTCGAGGGATTATCAGTTTGTTCATTTCACGATTATTAATATGCAACGTTATTTCTGTTGAATTATGCAGTAAATTGATCGAACCCATCTAGGAATTTGCAAACGTGGTGTTCTTTATTTCATTCACATATATTAAATTTGTAAATGAATTTATGTGTAGTTTAATCGAATTAATTGTTGCAAACTAATTTACTTGTTGACATTTGCAGACTTGAGATGATCGAGGATTGTGGAAATCTCGGAAAAATTACGACAATATGGTATAAATATTTGAATGAAAGTTTGGGAGTATATTATGGTTCCTAATATTAAAAGAAAGAATAACAAAGTGAAATTTACTTTTCCACGATTATTTTCGTTCCCACATGTCATAGAACCCACACAATATCACTTGTTGAAACGAAACATACTTCTGACTGTATTATCTCAAAGCACGTTTTATTGAAATACGTCAAAAATTGAATTTCGCATTGATTTCATAGCAGAATATTCGTGAATGTGACAGGTTCCTCGAGTTTTCCGAATACGTATTGATTGCATAAACGAGGGACTGCTTTCACGGTGGAAGTGATTATTTCCATCGAATTAAAATACAAAATTGATCTTTTCATTCAGACGTAGTTGATACTGCGCAAATATTATTTTCGAAAATAAGAGTGAGAGGAGAAGAATTAAAAACTGTTGTGAAACGTTTCGTTATAATCTTCTTGTAGCAAAAATTACCGAAATCATTTCAAGTGAAAAATTATAAGTAAATATCTGCACGAACTTGGAAATCCTTTGTGAAAACCTTTTCGATTTCAAAGTATTGAATAATAATACGATTGTAGTGGTTATTAAACAGAAGAAGATATTTCGATGTGATTGGAACAAAAACAAAAGTAAGGTTCAGTTACTCAGAACCGTTTGTGTACTCTCGATGAAACGTTAACAGTTCACGCACGTTGGTTTATTTTCTTGCTTTCATCACTGCGGACTCTCGGAGACAAACAACGCTCGAAAGAAAAATAAAAACACAAGCGGAAGTTGCTTAAAGGATTTCACCGCGGTTTCTCTGCTTCCACAGGACAAAAGCGCAGTGCACCTCTCCGGGAAACATTCTGTTTACACGTTTCCATCGATTCCCTTTGAGCTTGCTTCGAGCTAAGTAATTAAGTGATTCGGTTTCTGGGATTAAATGGCTTCGATGAAAATTCACGGTAGGCATAAAAAGCAAATAGTCCTTTCAGAGAAAAAGTAATCGCATTAGTAGAATTGGTACGTAAATAGATAGATAAATCGAGAGTGGATGACAAAGCAGTAGATTGTGTCGGCGTGTAGTCAGACACAGGTAGATACCGAATACATTTGTAACTTAATGTCTTTCTAATTGTGAAATATTCCCTTTGACGTGCTGATAATTAATTAACTGTACACTTGTCTGACTACACATCGTTCTTCTTTCGTAGCAAGTAGAATATGCCCGTATGTGATCAGACATATGATCAGACATTGCAAATAAATTGACATAACATTTTTCTAATTATGAAGTATTCTGTTTTACATATTTTATGACCTACTTACTCTACACTTGTCTGATCAAACACTTTCATTAACAATAAGTAGAATGTGACCGTGTGTGGTCAGACACAAATAAATACCAAACAAATGAATAACTAGTGACTTAATATTTTTACATGTGTTTGACAACTCATTTACTGTACACTTTTTTCTGTAACAAGTCATCTTCCACAAGCAGAAAATAAAATACGACCATATGTGATGAGACACATGTAGATATTAAACAGATTAGTGACTCATGTGTTAATATTTTTCTAATCATGAAACATATACAGGGTGTCTCACAACTAGTGTAGGTCCCGGAAATGGGGGGTAGCTGACGTTATTCTGAACAAGATTTCCCTTTGCAAAAATGGGGTTTGAAGCTTCGTTTTTGAGTTATTACGGAAAAACACCGACCAATCAGAGCGCGAGAATAGCGCGCGGCCAGACGCGAGAGCGATAGCTTCGAGTATGACGGTCGATCGTGATCGTGAACAAGCGTATCGATACCGCGTCGGTATAACAGGAAACTATTAGGTGAAAATTAAATCGAATAACAAATTAAGAAGTTAAGAATAATATTAAGTTCTTCATTATTCATAATAGGAGATAAACCCATTAGTTATTGTTTATCCAGACCAAGTATATTGTATTTTTTTTATGCCTTCGAAAAGGAATAAAGAATAAATTTTCGAAAATTAATTTTCTCAACTATTCTAATGAAGCAAACGAATAAATTCACGTTTTAAAACGAATGAGTACCATGTCTATGAAATGAGATAGAACTGAAACGGAATATGTAATACAGTAACTCACTGAAGTGAAATAAATCAATTCCTGCGTACGTTTAATTGTAAAAATTCACAAACAACTTAAATAAAACTTACCCATTGATCCATGAAAAAACTAGCTCAGATAAAAAATATTTGTGTCACCGGGTAGATCCACCGATCAGAGTATCAACAGCTGATGTCCTGGCAGGGTCAATGAACTCTCAATTTATTTCACTGTCTCTTTCTAATAATTGCACAACATAAGCACAACCGGTAAACGGAACGAATGAAAACGCGTGAACGATTATTCATAGATATGTATGTTCAACGATACTTTAAAATTCCCATTATAACGTATCCGAATTGAGGAATCGTTATTAAATTATATTTTAATAGAAGACATTGTTGAACGGGCCACGGATCTCGGTTTCGTTCTCGATCACGAGGCGTACGTCGCAAACGGTTGCTATGCAACGGTGATCTGTTGATCGACTACGGCGTCGATCGAGACAGTCATTGTTTATTGTGGAAAGAAACCAGCCGAAATAAAATGTATCGTAGTTTTTAATCGAAAATTCCGCTTTCTTGCTTTCGAGACAATGTAGTTAAAATTATTTATGAATATTCGTTCACGTGTTTTCATTCGGCCTATTTACGTCTCGGGCTCGCAGTGACCAATTAGTGAAAAGTGACAGGGAAATGTGATAATGAAAGCTAATAATGAAAGATGACAGTGATTGGTGACAATGAAGTAAATTGAGTTTCTTTGTGGTGATTTATTTTTTCTAACGGTAAGGATTGGTGGATCCTCCCGGTGACAGAGATGCATTCTCATCGTGACTATTTACAGTTCAATGGGTAAGTTACATTTAAATTTGTTAATTATTCGATTTAAATTTTTATTTGTTGAATGGAAAAGTTACTTAATTTTTCAAAAATGAGAATTTCTTCTTTTTCATCATCACAATATCTAACGAGAATAATTTTCCATATTTTATCTATTATTTCTTTGCGACAACGGATAAACATATCGAATAAATTTGATTTATTCTGATTACGTGAGTAAGGACTAATTTCTTTATTTCTTATCCATTAATGAATGATAATTCAATAATAATCCAGATTTTTTTATTCGTGATTCGATGTAACTTTTATCTTACAGCTTCCTATTGTACCGACGCGGTATCGATACGCTTGTTCACGATCACGATCGACCGTCATAGTCGAAGCTGTCGCTCTCGCGTCTGGGCGCGCGCTATTCTCGCGCTCTGATTGGTCAGTGTTTTTCCTTAATAACTCAAAAACGAAGCTTCAAACCCCATTTTTGCAAAGGGAAATCTTGTTCAGAATAACGTCAGCTACCCCCCATTTCCGGGACCTACACTAGTTGTGAGACACCCTGTATTTGACATTCAATCGTTCGACATTTGTCTGACCAAACGTTGTGCTTCTTTCATAATAAATAGAACATGATCACGAGTGAGTCAGACAAAAGTAAATATCAAACAGCTTACTGACCCAATATTATTCTAATCATAAAACACTCTGTTCCACGTGTTTACCAACGTCATACTTCACTCTCTCTACACTTGTCTGACCAAACATCACTCTATTCCACTTGCTCGCCCACCTGTCCACCTTATTCTACTTATCGGACCAGGCATCGCCATAATTTACTTGGCTGATCGTTACCATCGATCTGCTCTTTTATTCATATTCTGAATAAAGAAAGTTCTTGCACGTGTGTTTCGTAATATTCACCGTTCGACGAATATTATTTCCGATTGAAATTTATCAACATCTTCGAATAGATCGAATATAAAGCTACATATTTAAGGCATTAGTATTAATGTTAATTTTGCACTCCAACTTAATGATGTGTAGTAACATTTCAAGCCGTAATTATGACAGATAAATCAACCTAAATGTAAACCAAATACTTGAAACGTTCCCAAAATGTACTTTCGACGTCTTTTTTATAGAATAATTACAATGTTGAAATAATTAAATTCAAACAGTACTAATGATCATAATGAAAACCACAATCTATAATTGAAACCCGTAAAATTATATACGTATCAAAATACAAACCATGAAAAATGTTCGGTATAAATGCAATTTATGAAATCAGAACCTCATGCGTCGTCGAATTCATAATAAATGCGATTCGTATTAATATTCAATATCAAAAATCTCCGATATCATTTCGTTCGGATAATTCTTGCTCCAGTTTCGTGTGTCATTCGTTATCGACGGTGCATTAAGTGCGATTCAAAAGGTCAGAAAGAAACAAAGTAAATCGTTATTGTCCCGATACGTGCAACCAACCGGATCAGAAACTCGAAAGCCACCGTCGCGCAGGTTCGACTGACTAGTTTCTACGGAAAGCTTGTGCAATTCTAGTGGCCCGACGAAATTCATTGGACGTGACAGCAAGGTGAACTCGTGCACAAACTGTCGCCAAAAGTTTCAAAGTTCTGCCTACGATTGCGTATCCATGTGAACACGTTTGCGGGACATTGGTTGATGGTCTAACGTCCTTATCTCTTGTCAAAATTCTCTGTCACGTATATGGCAATCTGAGAATTGGCGTATGCAAGTGGAATTGAAAATTTTCATGATTTTCCAATTTCTAACGTTATTAGCTATTGGATTATTAAGATCGTTTAATTTTTTGATCACTAAGTGTTACATTTGTTAGCTGTTCAATTTTCCAATTTTATAATATTCTGGTGTACCAATTTTAGAATTTTTTAATTTTGCAAGGTACCACGTTTCGAATTCTCAATTTCCCAAATTTCTATATTCCCGAATTTCTAATTTCCCCATTTCCCAATTTCCCCAATTCCAAATTTCCCCAATTCCCAATTTCTCCAATTCCCACTCCCCCAATTCCCACTTTCCCCAATTCCCACTTTCCCCAATTCCCACTTTCCCCAATTCCCAATCCCCCAATTCCCACTTTCCCCAATTCTAATTTCCCTAATTCCCACTCCCCCAATTCCCACTTTCCCCAATTCTAATTTCCCCAATTCCCACTTTCTCCAATTCCCACTCCCCCAATTCCCACTTTCCCCAATTCTAATTTCCCCAATTCCCACTTTCCCCAATTCCCACTCCCCCAATTCCCACTTTCCCAATTCCCACTTTCCCCAATTCCCAATTTCCCCAATTCCCAATTTCTCCAATTCTCAATTTCCCCAATTCTAATTTCCCCAATTCCCACTTTCTCCAATTCTAATTTCCTCAATTCCCAATTTTCACAATTCTCAATTTCCCCAATTCCCAATTTCCCTAATTCCCAATTTCCCCAATTCCCACTTTCCCCAATTCCCACTCACCCAATTCCCACTTTCCCCAATTCTAATTTCCCCAATTCCCACTTTCCCCAATTCCCAATTTCCCCAATTCCCAATTTCTCCAATTCTCAATTTCCCCAATTCTAATTTCCCCAATTCCCAATTTCCCCAATTCTAATTTCCCCAATTCCCAATTTTCCCAATTCCCAATTTCCCCAATTCCCAATTTCCCCAATTTCCAATTTCCCCAATTCCCTATTTCCCCAATTCCCTATTTCCCCAATTCCCAATTTTCTCAATTCCCACTTTCGCCAATTTCTAATTGCCTTAATTTCCAATTTCCCCAATACCTAATTTGTCTACTTCCCAATTTTCCCAGTTTCCAATTTTCCGATTTTCCAATTTTCCAATGTCCCAATTTCCCCAATTTCCTAATCTCCCAATACCAAAAGCAATAATTCATTTTAAAGCAACGAAAGAGCCCCGAAGAACGTCGTCTAAAAAAACAAACTGCATGTATTCGCAGTAATCATTTTGACGCCGTACGTTATGTGCGATGGTGTTTGAACGACAAACTTGCACCGAAGCCAGGCTTCGAATAAAAGTTGCCCATGTTACATTTTATCGTGCCACCGTTAAGCGCCTTTGCTCTCGCTTTACAACGACGTAGATAAGAAAACCGCTTAGACAATGAAATATTAAAGAACACCGTAAGTACGTTGCGAATTTATAACTCCTACCTGCCTCCTACGCGATTTCACTTATCGATGGTTGACCATCGCAATTACTGTGTGCAATAGATAATTCTGGTGATTGTACATCACCTGTTGTAACTGCAACTTTTTATTGGGGGGCTAACTTTAGGTTGCCACGCGTTATATCGCCTCGAATAGTCTCGGTTGAAAGAAAAACGACGATTGAAAAATTGAGTATATTGTGAATTTGAAATTTGAGAATCTACTAATTAAAAAATGTCGATTTGAACTGCAATAGAGACACATAAGGTTCGTTTCAAAAGCCTTTTGTGAACCCATCAAACATACCGTAAAAAGTGTTGAATTGCTCTACCTTGTGCGTGATAAAATATTTAGACATTGAAAGCAAAAGCTGACAATTTGTACAAAAGGTTTTTTCAAGCGGTGTTAAATAAAACGGAAAGAGACTGCCATTCATAAAACCGTATAAAATACTAATAACGAATAAACGCTCCAATTATTTTGACGATTGCGGTATAAACCATTTGGTCCTTGAGCGAGATATCCAAACGCGTAGACAAAGGATTCTGTGGAAGGAAATAAAGCTGGTGTTTCCGTTGTTAAAATTCATTGTTCGCTGAAGAGACATTTTTAAACCCATAGTCGTCACGGTTCGTCGATATGAGTTTGTAAACGAAATTTCTCTCGTTGTGTATCGTCATTGAATCGAATCCCGGTAATCGATGTTTCACATTCCCGTGACAATTGTGTCGTGCTATGTAAACCATTAATTCGCTTCGAATTCTGTAATCCGTGAAATGAAAGCTGTGAAACGAGGCTGGAACAAAATGTAAAGCGATCACAGGTGGGATTGAAAAACGATGAAAGGCGGTTTGTCTCTCGACATTGATTAAAATAAAAAAAAGAGAGACGGTCAAGGATCACGATCCTTCGTCAAAATGTTTGTCGATGCGAACACACTTTCTGACCCACATTAAAATTGCAACAGAAACATTTGCCAATTCGAGCGAACCCGCGTCTCATTTGAAGTAGCAGAAAAATGGAAGTTACCGAAAACCCGACGAATTCTTTCGCGGAAAAATTACATTGAAATTTTCCTGAGGAGCACCTCATTAAATTGCTACAATCCGCAACGGAGTTCTGGGCGACACCCGGAAATTATTTCTTTTCCCTCGAGTCGCGCGATGAGGGACTTGCAAAAAATTAATGCGAAAGTATTTTTGACCTTTTCATTAGACCTTTGCCGTCAGGCTTTCGCTCACAACGGCCTGTGAGAAGCCTGCGAGCTTCTGGGATTTCAGCTTTCCACTTCGTTTTGAAAACTTAATTTGTTGGGGCACGTTTCATGCTTTGACGACGAAAACAACGCGGCGTTTTGAAACGCTGGACAGCTGCGTGGTTCTGTTTCTAAATTTGTTACTTTTCGAATATATTTTTAATTAATGTTTAGAACATTTGATGAAACATGTAACATGTAATATTTATATTATAAAACATATTTGTATATTTCAATATTTAAATTTCATAGTTTTATAAATTTGTAAACTTGAAACGTAGCTTTGTGATATTGTATCTCTGCAACCATGTAACCTTGTAACGCAATAGCCTTGCAACTTTGTAACTTCATCTCATTGTAAAAATTGTGAATACAGATAAAAAAATTCTCAATTTATTGTTAAATTTTTAAGTTATCAGAACCTGGTGATTTAAAATTATTTGTTCACCTACATGTTGATATTTTCAAGAACGTCACCAGGAAAGTATTATTCTTTATTTCGTATTTATACAGAGAAGAATAAAGTCCAATTATGAGCGATTTCAGTAAACACAAACCTTACGTTAAAAACGTATCAACTTGTTTACTGATATCATTTATAATTGGATTTTATTCCGCTCCACTTAAACGCGAAAGACATACTGGTATACTTTGTTGACATTATTAACGATGTCAACACGTAGATAGTCCCAAGGTCGATAGAATGCGATATGTACAAATATTTATGTATCAAAATTACAATTTTAGTACTGTCAATTCAAATCATTTTAACGTTACGGTCTTTAAAATGATTTAAGTAAATGTTACTCAGTTATTTAATAACTCTGTGTGTATGTAACTTTTAATTTATCGTGAACATTAAAACTGAATGTTGGAAAAAATATACTGTATATAATAACGAAAATATGGTTAACCATTGTATAAAAGGTCCAAAAATGAATTGCGGAGAAATTAACTTATTTCAAGCTAAAACTTGAAAGGTGTCTGTTGATAGAAATAGTTAAATAAAGAATACGCAATAAATGATAATCAGATGTAAAAAAGATCCATTCCTAATAAACTGATTAAGAAGCAAGTTGATCGAACATCTGAAAACATCATTTAAAAACAGTAGGTTCAATATCCGAAATTTTATCGTGCAGAAGGGAACCGGGTACCAGATGAAATATCTCGGAGGAAGGTAATCGCGTTAAATTTCAGTGAATTTCGGTCAAATTTATGACGATACTTCTTCACGAGGGTTGAACATGTTGAAACCTTGGCGGGTCGAGGTTTCCTTAAGAATTTCGGGGAGTTAACGCGACGAGACCGTTTTATCTTTTCCCGAACCGCTTAGACTATCGAACGATCCACCCCTATGGTTCCTGTAACTTTCCTACTGTGATCCTCGACTCCGTATAAGTTTAGATTCATAGTAAAAACAAGAATGGACTACAGAGAAAATACTTAGATCAGATACCTGCATATGGTCGAACCTAGATCTTCAGATACATAGATCCTCAGATATTTAGGTTCACAAATACTTAGACCTCCAGATACCTGCATTCCCAGATACTTAGATTCTCAAATATTTTGATTCCCATATACTTTCATCTCCAGGTACCTTCACCTCCAGATTCCTAGATCTTCAGATACTTATATCTTTAGATAGTTACATCGCTAGGTACTTAGATTTCCAGATACGTTGTCTAGGTATCTAAGGTCTCAGATACTTTCATCTCCAGGTACCTTCACCTCCAGATTCCTAGGTCTTCAGATACTTATATCTTTAGATAGTTAGATCGCTAGGTACTTAGATTTGCAGATACGTAGATGTCTAGATATCTGAGGCCTCAGATGCTTTCATCTCCAGGTATCTTCACCTCCAGATTCCTAGGTCTTCAGATACTTATATCTTTAGATAGTTAGATCGCTAGGTACTTAGATTTCCAGATACGTTGTCTAGGTATCTAAGGTCTCAGATACTTTCATCTCCAGGTACCTTCACCTCCAGATTCCTAGGTCTTCAGATACTTATATCTTTAGATAGTTAGATCGCTAGGTACTTAGATTTGCAGATACGTAGATGTCTAGATATCTGAGGCCTCAGATGCTTTCATCTCCAGGTACCTTCACCTCCAAATACCCAGGTCTTCAGATACTTAGATCTCCTGATACCTAGGTCTTCAGTTACATACATCACATCATATCACATGAATCTCCAGGCACCTAGGTCTTCGATTACTTAAATCACCTCACAGTTAGATCTCCAGATGCCTGTATCCATAGATACCTAGATTATCTGTCTCTCTAGATACGTTCCCTGATATCCTCTATTCCAACATACCGAAATCTCCAAATCCTTAGATCCCAAATCTCTATATCCCATTCCACTGTCCAGTGGTATCTTTATATCTCTATATTCCTGCCTATACCTCTAGATCCTTATATTCCTACGGCCGTAATTTGCAGTATTTCAAAGTTCTGACGAGTTTCTGATACCCCGGTAATCTTTTACTGTTTCTCTATCAGAAATCGAACAGTTCCGGAACTTAAAAATGAAATTGCCTCGAGTTGAAAAGTTATAAAGATCCTAAATGGCGCAATATCGTATAAAATATTTTTTAGCGCTATCAGCAACATTTGTAGGTCAGAACGGTAGTCAATGGGATTCCGGTCACATAAAATAAGCTGGGAGAAGGAAAGATAGAAGAATCAGAGGTGGTGAACCAAGTGTTATCTCTTTACCTTTAAAACGGACCAAAGAGAGGAGGATCGAATCGTTCCATGGAGATTTCGTGCGCGGGATATTTTCACACATTGAAAGGGATCGAGTTACCTACGTAAATGTATTTCACACGCGATCCATTATCACGTGACCGATTGAATGGAACCCTCGTGTCTCCGGGAACCATTTCGCGACGACGTCTGAAGGAATATCGATCTATGGAAACCGCCATAAAATATTTAATAACGTCCCCTTTGAATCGGGGTTCATCCACTTATGAGAAGCGATGCTGCGAAAAGAATCGAAGCTCCTTTCACTTCCAAAAGAATCGAACAAAAGATCACGATGGACTCAAATTATGCGTCTACGAAAGTTTAATTACAAGTTAGCTACGATGTAATTGAAGAAGGAACTTCTGTTAGTTGACTGTGTATTATGAGCACATTTTAAAAGTTACAAAGGACGAAGGAGGGAACAAGAGACACGAAAAGTTATTTGATGGAAGTTACACGATAAGCCATTAGCGAGGAGGCTATTTCATGATAGTAATGATTTCTTCGTGGACGTAGATGCTTTCAAGTTATAAACATTTTTTACTTTGCCTTTAGAAGTTTTGCGGATGGCACTGTAAACTTTTATCACACCGCGAGGGGAAGAAAGCATCGTTCCAGTTGAAATTTTTTTAGGGTTTAATGTATTTTCATGCGTTCAGACGGTGTCAAACTTTTTTACATTATTTTTCTCACGAAATTTTTGGCCCATTTCATTATTCGAGTTCAGTTTATTTTTAATTAAAATGAAATATTTAATCCATTTGTAACCAAATATTAGAAGAATGAATCTTCAAATTGTTATAATCAAATGAACAAGATCTATTGATTTTTTCTAAAAATACTAAGAAAATGAATGTTCAAATTATTTAATAAAATGAACAAGATATATTGACCTTTTCTAAAAATACTAAGAAAATGAATATTCAAATTGTTATAATTGTCCGAAGCAAATCTATCAATTTTCATTGAAGATATCAGAAGAATGAGTCTTCAAATTGTTACAATCAGATGAAGAAACGTTATTGACTTTTAGTAAAGACCCCAATAAAAATGATTAAAATTAGAGTTTTTAAATATCTCTAAAATATAAAATAATCTTTATATTCACGTTGACATCAAGACTACATTTGACGAACATTTCGACTGCATTTCATTTTATGCGCACATGTTATTCATTATTGTTATCGTTTCGCTATAGAAACGTGCAGCCGCGATTTCATAGAAATCCGCAGAAAAATTCGTTCCGCGAAACGTTCGCAGGTTTCCCACCGGGAGACCAATAAACACTATTCGAACAAAGCACCCGTTGTTCTAACTTCAGAGGTTTCATCGTTCACTGGGTGGCAACCATCTTCATGAAGCTACAAGAGAAGAGATCCTGAAATCCTTTACAGAAAATGTGCTTCTGAAACAGCTCTTGAAACACGCCCCAAGCGACGGAGGGCACTTCAGAAGGATTCCGATGGGAACTTTCGGGCCATTTTATCAATCCACCCCTTGAGGCTTGCCAATGGCGAGCTACGGCCGCCTTTTGTTATTCTTGTCGAAGGGAAATGTGATTTACTAACCAGAGAACGATTTTACAATCGGAAAAATAATGTTCCTACCCTTTGTCTTGTAGTTGATGTACAGTCAGAGCAAGGTTATTGTACTTATTCATTCCAATTATATTATTTTTAGTATTTCTAATATGTGATTGTGTTACGTTTTTGGTACGTCTTATGGAAATTTAGAGAAGAGGTCACATTTTTTGTCTTTTATGAATTTTGTAGAATCATTGTAGGTACTGGGTTCATTATGTGGACACTAGGTTTTCAATAGGTGCTAGATTTGTATTGGTCATAAGTTCCTCCTAGGATCTAAACTTTCTACAAGCCTTGGGTTCTTCATAGGACCTAAGTTTTACGTAGATACTAGGTTTATTCCCATCCTCGGTTCCAGATCTAGGATTTTATCCAAATTACCAGGATTTAGGTTCTTCACACATCGTAGATTCCCTCAAATCCAAGGGTCTCCCAAATCCTAGGTTCCCCAAATCTGGGATTCCCCAAATCCTAAATTTCGCAAATACAAGATAACCCAAATCCTACATTTCACAAATCTGAGACCTCCCAAATCCCAGGTTCCCCAAATCTGAGATCTCCCAAATCCCATGTTCCCCAAATCTGAGATTCTCCAAATCCTAAATTTCCCAACTCCTAGATTTCCCAACACCTAGGTTCCCCAAATACTGAATTCCCTTAAATCCAAGAGTCCCCAAATCTTAGACTCCCAAATCCAAAAGTCCCTCAAATCCAAGATTCCCCAAACCCAAATTTCTCAAAACCTATATACCCCAAATTCACACTCCACAAATCCCAGATTCCCCAAACCTCAAATTCAAAGATCCTACGTCCTCCGTTCCTAAGTTCTCCCTAAGTCTCAAAGCAAAACATATCAGTACCTGCCCAAATAATGTAACTCTGCTTTCAACTCTGATAAATTACCTGAATAGTAAGTTTCTCGAAATTTTGTCGACGTCCGAGAAGAGCGATGAAAAACAGAAAGAAATAAAGGCAAGATTTAAAATAGAGAGCTAAGTTAAACCGGTATTTTTAATCATTTTGAAAGCGTTTTAGAATATCTCATGGCTTTGGAAGGTAACACGTTGTTCCCATTTTCTTACCGGCTTTTGTGTTCCTTCGACAAATGGTTCTTTCGATGCTGTCAGAGTCATTCCGTACTTCGTCGTCGCAGCAGAATCGCGAAGCTATAATCACTGTTGCATGCTTGAAAGTGTCATAAGGCGAGCAGTATTCAAGAAACATGGAAGAAAGCAAACTAAAGCTTCTGATTCAAGATAATGCTTGCCCTCATTTAGCCGCAACATTGCAGGACTTTCATTCATTTTGTATAAAGTACTTATTGTTGGCTACCTTCCGTGCAATCTTAACTCGTGCACGGCTAATTTAAAAACATTCGTGTTATTCGCAATAAATTTCACTTGATAATTAAAACACAATATTACAATAAATTTCTCTCCTTTATCCCACCCATGATAATTCAAATAAAGGCTCAATATCCACCCATTTTTTATCTCGCAATTAATGAATAATTTTCCCAATTCCCAATATTCTCAATTTCTAGTTTTCCCAATTCCAATTTTTACAATTCCCAATTTCCCCAAATCTTAATTCCCTCAATTCCCTATTTCCCCAATTCCCTATTTCCCCAATTCCAATTTCCTCAATTCCAATTTCCAAAATACCCTATTTCCCCAATTCCATTTCCCCAATTCCAATTTCCCCAATTCCAATTTCCCCAATTACAATTTCCCCAATTCCAATTTCCCCAAATCCCAATTTCCCCAATTCCAATTTCCCCAATTCCTAATTTCCCCAATTCTCAATTCCCCCAATTCCAATTTCTCCAATTGCCAATTTCCCCAATTCTAATTTCCCCAATTCCTAATTTCCCCAATTTTGAATTTCCCCAATTCCAACCTCCCCAATTCCAACTTCCCCAATTTCCCAATTTTCCAAATTCCAATTTCCCCGATTCCCAATTAAGGACGAAAAATGACTACAGAAACGTACATTATAATAAAATATATCGACTTCATTTTGAATTCTGATAAAAATTCATTTTCAAAATACAAAACAAGTTATTTGTAGTACAAGCTTAGCTGATGAAAGAACAAACAGGTTCTAATAATACAAATTGTGAAGTTGTTCGAAACGTCCATCAAAAGACAAATTAGTAGATCATTATCAAAGACTGCGTGCTGAAATTTTCTCTGTTATAGACGCTTTGTAATGAGAGAACTAATAGCTGGTAGCGGTGAAATTCGATTCGTTTCGTAACAGGAATTATCGACAAGTTTCGGTCTGTAGGTATAGTAAACATGATTCGACTCAAGCAACTCGCCCCAAGCACTCGGAAATTTATTCCATAATAAACTAGTGCATCAGTCTGTCATGATGCACCGTAACGTACAACCACCATGAAACCCGTTAATGCATTCTACAACTAGCCATTCGTTGGTTAGCTTCGAATAGGGTATACAAACACACCTGAATTTCCATGGATAGCCCTGTTACGTATGAATAACTGGCATTTGTCAGTGGTCGACGAGCATTTCGACCGTGTGCCTGGTCATTCATCGGGGATTACACGCCCTAAGCTTTCGCGAACTTTGTCGTAATTAATCACAGTCCACGGTTTCACCTTTGAGACGAGCTTACGCTACCGAAATAGGCGGCTGGTATTGTTTTATCAGTCACCAATAATTCACATATTCCGCGGCGAACTTAACTCTTTGACTACCATCAATTCTCTGCTACATCAATTGTTATGTTTAAATGAGTCTGTTTACAGTTGACCAAATATGTATCATGATGATATTAGATGAATGTATCATGATGATATTAGAACATTGTGTATAATGATGTTAGATGAAAATAATGTATCAGGGAATTATTTTAAATTACAGTGTTATAATGGTACCGTGGAGGCAATTTTCCCAATTTCCAGTTTCCCCAATACCCAATTTCCCCAATTCTAATTTTCCCAATTCCCAATCTCCCGAATTCGCAATTTCCCCAATTCCCACATTCCCCAATTCCCACATTCCCCAATTCCTACATTGCCCAATTCCCACATTCCCCAATTCCCACATTCCCCAATTCCCACATTCCCCAATTCCCACCTTCCCCAATTCCCACCTTCCCCAATTCCCACCTTCCCCAACTCCTATATTCCCCAATTCCTACATTCCCCAAGTTCTACGTTCTCCAATTCCCACCTTCCCAAATTTCTACCTTCCCCAATTCCCACCTTCCCCATTTCCCACCTTCTCCAATTCCCACTTTCCCCAATTCCCACCTTCCCCAATTCCCACCTTCCCCAACTCCTTTATTCCCCAATTCCTACATTCCCCAAGTTCTACGTTCTCCAATTCCCACCTTCCCAAATTTTTACCTTCCCCAATTCCCACCTTCCCCAACTCCCACCTTCCCCAACTCCTATATTCCCCAATTCCCACATTCCCCAATTCCCACATTGCCCAATTCCCACCTTCCCCAATTCCCACATTCCCCAATTCCCACCTTCCCCAATTCTAATTACCTCAATTCCCAATTCCTTATTTGTAAACATACTAAATATTTACGTATCCGACGTCTGACGTAAAAATTGATCACACATTAACCATTCAGTTCTCTTGAAAACCCAAGACCCCAGTATCCATCACCAGATTAACAGGGTGGCAATGTTACCTGGTGCATATCACGTAATGGCAATAAAAGTAGAATGGTATTGACCGAACGTACCGTTAATTACGACAAATGGCATTGATGCGTCGAAACGGATGACTTGCTATGCGAGGGTCCTATCAATATTAAGCCGTGTAATCTGATAACCAACCAATGACGAACCGTAATTACGAGACAGACGTATCTCTTCCGATTCGAGGTAAAAAAGTTAGACGGCTACGTTCCCTTTGATTCGATTAAACCGAGTGGAAGAGTACTGTAATTTGCACAACGCGTTTAGAGCAGCAACTTCAGAGAACACCGGTCGAGTTTTGTTTTGGTCAGGTCTGACGTTAGTCGGAAGCTGCAACGATGTAAATTTGTTGGTAAAGATAGACACGGAACTGCGTCTGAATAATTTAAGAGGAAAGTTTTATGCGGAACTTGTAATCACTTTCTGAGGGGACCTTCGGTTTCGCGAAACATTTAACTAGAACGGCATAAATCGGACGGGGTTAAGAATTCATTGAATTACAATCTTTTGCCGCGGAATGTTATTTCATCGCGACGTTGATAAATCTATGTGAAACTTTCGGAATCTTTTAATGCAATCTCCGAGGCGAATAATAATATTTATGTAGATTCATATAACGGATATCAACACGAGTTCAAAGCGTTTACTGGTTTATTAAAGAGTCGATTATGGTAATTTCTATGAAAGATTATCAGGGCGGAAATACTAAACAATTTTTCATATTCTGTGGCAAATTGATCACCGCGTGTGTTACAGATGCAACGCAGTTCAAAAGTTTCAGTAGTTATCTGTTCAATCTTTGAAGCGGATAGCGTTTAAGTAGAAGATTCCTGTGGTAGTCAGACAACGTCAAGAATGCGGTTCAAAGACTTGTGAAACGTTATTGTTCTTTGAAAATTCGAGGTAATCTAGAAAGTTCACTGGGAAATTTATATTTCTCCTTTTAGTTTTGATAATGTATCTACTGTGACAGTGAAAACTGATACAAATAGTCAGACACTATTTCCCAATTAAAAATATAGTAATACAAGTTTTTAACTTAAATTAAATTGGCCCAGTTCCTAATTTCTCCAATTCCTACTTTCCCCAATTCCCAATTTCCCCGATTCCCTATTTCCCCAATTTCTAATTTCCCCAATTCCCTATTTCCCCAATTCCTCTTATCCCTAATTCTTAATTTGCCCAATTCCAATCACCCCAATTCCCAATTACCTCAATTCCCAATTTCCCCAATTTCTAATTTCCCCATTTCCCTATTTCCCCAATTCCCAATTTCCCCAATTCCCAATTTCCCCAATTCCCAATTTCCCCAATTCCCAATTTCCCCAATTCCCAATTTCCCCAATTCCCAATTTCCCCAATTCCAATTCTCCCCAATTCCTCTTATCCCTAATTCCTAATTTCCCAAATTCCAATTACCCCAATTCCCCATTACCCAATTCCCAATTACCCCAATTTCCAATTTCCCCAATTCCCAATTTCCCCAACTCCCAATTTCCCCAATTCCCACTTTCCCCAATTCCCAATTTCCCCAATTCTATCTTTCCCAATTTTAATTTCTCCATTTTCCAATTACCCCTGTTCTCACTTCCTCCGATTCCCTATTTCCCCAATTACCAATTTCCCAAATACCTAAGTCCCTGTATCCCCAAAAAAACTCCCTACACCCTCACGTCCGCAATTCTCCATTAAACAACAATCAATTTTATCTTGAGAATCGTTCACACTTCAACCGTTCACTAAGATTTGGGACTTCAACACAGTAGTATTCCCCATACAGCTTCACAATAGCTCATATCAAACATTGTTGTAGGAAAGCAAAGGCCCCGCGGATAAACAACCGTGAAATTCGTAGTTGCAAACTATAAACGGAAATTCCATTGTACGACAGGCAACGCTAGACATATTAATGACCCTATCGAGTTTCATTATTAAAGACGGTAAGTAGCGAAGCAACGTTGCGACAACGTGACAGGCAAGTGAACGAAAGCAACAAGTATCGATTGCTGATGAATTCCCCGCGATGAGCAGAGAAGTTCCCAGCGATAATGGTGTAGATTTATGAAATCGGCCTCGCCGGGATGCAAGCTAATTTTTCAACCTGTTTCTATGCACTTCGTGTTATCTTGACAATTCGTGCTCGGTGAACACTTTTTACCTCTGCCGGGAACGAACACGGCCGCAATATATTCCGGCGTACGTTCAACCGTGCCGTTGAAAAATGGTAGAACGTAGAAAGGAGCACATTTTGTAGAATGCGAACATTAAATGTTCTTACGTTTAAATAAATCATTTCGTTCTACCAGCGACATATTTAATCAGAAAACCCGCTGTGATTCAATTCGTTTCGTTTCACTTTTATATTCTTGTACCTCTATTTTGTGGAGTTCTGGAAATTCCCTAGATTTTGAGATTATGGGGAGTAGAAGAGTTCTTGGATTTTCGTTACTCTTCTGTGGATTTCTGAATTCACTAGGTTCTTGTGGTATAATTCCCTGGATCACTGAATTTCTTGTGCTTTGATATTCTTTGGTAGAAATCCCTAGATGACATTCTTTCAATGCTAAATTTCTGTAGATTACTAAGTTACAAATCCCTAGATTTTCTAATTTCTTGTGATTCAAATTTTCTTTGGTAGAAATCCCTAGATGACTAATTCTTTCAATGCTAAATTCCTATGGATTATTAAATTACGTTCTAAATCCTTAAATTTTTCAATTTCTTGTGCTCCAAATCCCTAGATCCCCACATTTCTTGCACTCCAAATTTCTTGCACCCCAAATTCCTGCGTTCCCAATTCTTTACATTCTAATTTCCCTACGCTTCAAATTCATAAATCCCCAAATTCTACATTCCAAATTCTCTACATTACAAATCCCTATATTTCCAAACCCTCTACGCCCCAAATTTCCTATACTGTAAACCTCTAAATCCTCAAATTCACTATATACATTATATCTTAAGTTCCCTACACTTAAAATCCCAAATTCTAATAAATTAACCGAATTCTAGAAATTCTTAATTTCCAATATCCCTAGGTCTCCAACCCTCCAGATCCAGAATTCCCTAGATCCCTAACTCCCCAGATCCCTAACTCGCTAAATCCCTAAATCCCTAACTCCATAGCTCCCCAAATCCCTAGATCCATAAATCCCTAACTCCATAGCTCCCCAAATCCCTAGATCCCTAAATCCCTATATCCTCTGCATCCCCAAATCCCTAAATCTCCACAATCTTAATAACTATAATAAAATTTCTTCATAAAAAAAATATTGAGAACAAAATACACGAAGGTTATTCTTCCAGAATTAGTAATCAACGGATAAAAGTTGAGTCGAGATAGTCCGGAAAATATTTTCGAACGGCGATCTCCGGAGATTTCGTAGCGTAAGTTCGTGTCTGTACTCCGGCCACGTTGATAACGAGAAAACCAGCAACGGCTAGATGAAATAACAGACACACCGAGAGAAGGGGAGGGTGAAATGCAAGAGAGGTAATAAAGAACAGTGATCCTCTTCCCGGGGTATTAAAAGCCCGCACGCGAGCATTCGTGAATCACGAAACTATATTGTTCCAGGCAGGTTCGCTAATATTACTCCTTCTTGGGATATACTGGCACGGAGTCGCGAGAAATAACTGTACGGATTATTTCACTGTGAAATCGTATAACTATCCTGAGTTAATATCGAATAAGAACGAGTTTTAACATTATTTGTAACGGTTCGTTATGCACTTGGTATACCGCGCAGATGCTGAACGAATTAAAGGAGCTGAACGTTTTCGACTTTCTTCGTCAAATTAAAGTGAGAGACGTATGAGGATTTAACAGTTTTGTCAACTGTTTGGGTAGTGCTGATTGGTGAAGAATGCATCTTGAATTTCGACATTTTTAGATACAGTGTCATTTTTTTGGACTAAGTGCTGTTATTTTTATGAACGATGGACAATGAATAGTAAAATATAAGATTATGGTAGTGTAATTGATTCATGTGTAAGATCATTTAAATACATATTCGCCAATTATGATAATTGATTATTAATATTCATTTGTAATGTTCGTTCTTAATGCTACATAGATAATATAGCAATTTTAAATATTTTTGTGTCATGTGTCTCATGAAGCTTCACTTTTATGTCAACTAAAAATGCAATTCATATGACTTGTCTTTCGACATTTATTATGGAGACCCATACAAATTGACATAATACACGCTACAGATCTTAAAATACATAAAATCTGCTTGAAATTTCACACAGCTATCTATACCTCCATCGACTCAGACAACCAAACATAATTTACCCAAGCAAACATTGTCATAGTTCAAACAGTAAATTGTTTTCGCAAACGTCTAATTACTAAACGATATAGCACTTACTATTTCGTGTTCAACATTCCGTTAAATAAAATGGAATTTACGTTACCTAACCGAAAAAGAAATGGAGATTTTAGAGAATAAGAAATTCAATGACCATTAGTTTTGTTTTCCGATGACCGTATTTGCTTCGGCAACTCGTTTTGGAGACAAGGTGTCTATATCGCTCGACGAAAGCCTGTTCCCTTCGCCTTTGGCTTTCTTTTACGAGCTCGAAGAATATCGAAAGCCGAATCCCACCCATCGATCGAAAGCAACTGCCACCCCGAAAGACCATTCGCAGAGGCTTCGATTCTGTAACCATGAAATTTCCATCACGGTCAACATCACGTACGCACGCACGCACGACGAATAATTTTTGTGCCGAAGATGCCGAATGAATATATGGTAGCTTATCAAACGAATCGCATTCCTTCTAGTGATCCTTTTATGGGCTTTTTATGTAAGAATATTTGTTCCTTTGGAACACCTTATCGTTCGGGATTGCGATTCGGATATAATTTTTCTCGTAGTGGAGGGTTTGGAGCCTTGATGAATTAGGGATTTTAGGGAAACGTCCGAGTGTAGGGGATTTGGGGATTATTTGGGGATACAGAATTCTTGGCAGGAAATGAAGGAATTTGGGATTTGAGAAATTCAGAATTTTGGGATTTAGTTATTTCTGAAGTTTTGAATTTAGTCACTTCAAGATTTGAGGATTTGAGAATTTGGGGGATTTAGTAATTTAAGAAATGAGAATTTGGGGAGTGAAAATTTGAAGACGAAGGAAATTGAAATTTTGAGAATTTAGGAACTTAGAAATTTCAGAATGTGAGCAGATTTGAATATCTGAAAACTTGAAATTTGGAAGAATGAAAATTTAGAAAATTTAAAAAATTGAATATGTGGGTCCCTGAAGATTTGGAAAATTGCAAATTTGAACCCTTCAGAATTTGAAAAATTCCAAATTTGAATTCTTGAGTTTTGGCAAATTACAAACTTGGGTCCTTGAGTACTCAAAAAATTGCAAATTTGGACCCTTGAGGATTTGAAAAATTTCAAATTTGGATACTTAAGAATTAGAAAAATTGCAACATAGAAATTTATGAATGTGAACATCTGAATATCTAAAGAAAATCTGAGAGTCGCCAAATTGGAAGTGAAGTTCTTAAAAAGAATTCTAAAATATCAAATCTACTTCAAAGTACTTATATTATTTATCGCGATTACATTGTTTTCAAGTGTCTTATCGATCGATAAAAATCCAGCGTAGAAGCGCGCAAGGCAATGACCTTTTGACAACGATAAGACAACGATACAAAGATTACGAGCTTTCCACGCGTAAAGCGCATTTGTACCCGGAAACTGTGGTTGTAGATGAAGATAGACAAATCGAGTGCTACCAGCTTGTTATCTTATCAGCGAAACTAAATTCGCGGACCTTTGTAAACGCCTGTCGCGTAAAGTGTGTCGCGTGAAACGTATGAGTTACGCGAGTCTTGCGTTGTCGCCCGTAAAATTCAATGCACCGAACGAATAATTACGATCTATCCGTAAATAACGGGTCTTTTTTCTCGCTGAAAATGGCGATACATCCACGGTTTTTTGATACAAAAAATAAAAAAATGCGATAAAATGGAAATTTCGTCGGGTTCAGAAATTGTAAAAAAAAAGAAAACAACGCTATCTGCAGTATAAAAATCACGCGAAACAAAATGGAAAAAAATAACGAAGCATTTTTCATGACATGGCAACAGAATGAAATTCCGAAGTTGATGGAAAACCGTGCAGAATTATTAAGTTCTCGTAAGATAGTTTCCGTTCGACTTCATCGAGAGTCAATCTCATGAACGTTAGCGAAAATCGCCAACTTATCAGGAACCTTGTTAACGTCCGTCGAACAGAATTTCGTGACGCTAAGTTCCTCTTAACGAAATCAGTAATTGATTTTTTCAAAAACTTCGTCGACTGCAAGTTCGTAATACCAGCGTCTAGCACGTTAACACAATTTCTTCTACAAAATTGCTGGCTGACATTGTGAATATCAGAGTTGATTAATTAGCGCGCTGACACATCTCACGAATTAATTACTTCCTTTCAGATTAAATTATAATTTAAATTTAAATTGATAATTGAAAATTTGTAGCTATTACATTTTTTAATCAAACTTCAATTTCTAGATAAAATTAAGGGAGAATTTTGGGAGTTTCTGAACTTTGCTGAAATTTCTTGTAATCAAAATAAACGTAATTTTAGTGAAAGATACGGAGAACTATAAATGTAATAGTTTCTCATCTTGCGTAACGATAAAAGTTTTATCTCTGCTTCTCGAAACAAGTTTTATGTACCAAGTTCCAGGGATTGAAAATAATATTGCTGTTGCACAATGATTGCTCAAAGTATCGAACGGGGAGAACGTTTCGACAACAATCGGAAACTTCGCTGGCCATTTTCGTGCTGTTATCGGTACACGCACGACTCGCTGTTTCTTCGAAACTCAAAACCCCTATCAAAGTATGGTTGTTGCTTTCAACAACTTCAGGGCACGAGTGAATTCTCATTCACGCATCAGTCAACACTTTGACACTGTTGCTGACGTCGTTTCCTCCATAATTAGTTCGAGTTGGCGCGGCTATCGCACGCGATAGTTCGAAAGATCAACGATCATCTAGCCGAGTAAATAAACACAGGGAAAGAAGTTTGATATTCTTGAGTTTGTCCAACCTCACCGACTGGAAAACCGGGCTTTGGAAGTCTGCTAAGATCGATGAAGCTGATTCTCGCAAGTTTCGATTCCCGCTTATTGGATGCATGGTGTTCCGAAATGAATATTTTCGCCTCACTGAATTTCACCTAACTCAAACTTCTCGAAAAGTTATTTTCAACTAGTTTCCCCGAGATTTTAATCATTTCTGGCATTTCGTATTTTGACGTAGAAGACAATTATTGTCAAATAATTTTCATATATTTTTTTGTATACACTTTCGAGAAGAGTTTACTATGTACATTCATTCTTTCCAAACGATAAAATATAAATACATTGATTTCCTACAGACAAGAAATACACAGTAATCACATGAAATTTAAAAAGGAGGATGAATGAGTCAAATGAACCTGATAGGTTCAGCTTGGTATTTTAATTGTTATGTTAAACTTTATTTGTAGTATCGAGCCAGTTACCGTATTTTTAGCGCTAAATCTGTACACGTTTATCGACGGTCCCACAGTCATGACCAATGGTGTACAGCTAATAGTAAGCGTGATGTGATTCGGTAAACAAAGGTTTGAGCACGATAACGAACGTATGAACAATTCAGCAAATTTGCCCGTCGCATATCGTGTATCATGAAAATTTGCATCCCTCTCTATCGCCGGGTACAAGGTAAACTTAAATTACGATACGCAGACACACCGAATCAGCGATTCGTTGCGTACATTCGGATCGTTGTACGACAAGACAATAATCCAACTTCCACGGCAACTTGCGAATAATTCGCAACAGCTCCATGGTAACTGTGTGTACACACACGGCAACCCTGTCCAAAGTCGTTACGTCTTGGCGTCACGCGGTTCCTGTGACAGCGTTAAAATAATTTCCAACAACGATCCCTTCGTCAACTACGTGGAAACTGTTGCATATTCAGTCTGCGGTCGTTAATTAATACAGTCGAGCCCGTTGACGTGGTACACCTAAGTCTCTGTACTTGTCAATCATGTGGCTACCGTATAAATGCCACTCGCTATCATCATTCAACACTTATTACACAGTCACTTCTTTCGCATGTGCGAAGGAATTTCTACGTATTAACACACGGAAATGATGGTGCACGATTGCAAAGGTAAATTGATATTTTCAGTTTTATCGTACATTCGATAGTGTCAATTCTAAGATGGATATGTAGAAAGACTCAATAGCTGCAGGACGTCCGCCATTTTATGGAGTGGGACGCCGCCCTCTATTTTATGGAGTCGGACGTTCAATTCGATGCATCTCCTACGCTTTCAAGTTATAGAAAGTCTTACAATATTTTCAAATATTTCCAACTTCAGCAGATAGGTATCGATCTGCAGTCTAAATGACATTTCGTACCATTCCCCGAGATTGCACAAAGATGTATTGCTTTTAAGCTGGAGGATATAAAAATGAAAATATATTACAAGTTGAAGGAGTAACGATAAATTAAATTTTCAATTTCAGATGATAGATCTTCTAGATGACACGCGAAACGAATGACTCGGAGAATGAATAGATATTTTTAAGGACACATAAATAAAAATACGTTACAAGATGAAAGAGTAACACGATAAATGCGATTTTCAATTTTAAATAATAGATATCAAACTTTTATCTAAATGAAACGACTTCCCAGAGAATAAAGATATATCATTTTTAAGCTAAATGAAAATAAATAATAATGATAAATTTTCAATAAAGCCTGTAACTGTTATAGTCGTAGGAGTTCTGCACAGTTATGTGAATAGTTTAATTTTCACGGGACGATAAATTGGAGAATCATGATCTACTCTGAAAAACAATCAGCAGTACAGCACCTTAACTTCTTATCGTTCCTGGAATTTCGAAACGAAAACTACGTCAGTTTGCAACTTGCAAGCTGTACTTTGAAATAGTCACACGACTATTTGTCAACAACTGAACCGCACAGAAAACACAGTTCCCGTCTGATCGCTGAAGTTGCGCTGAACGCAATTTACGCTTAAACGAGTGGAAATCATTTGTAAACTCCGCGTACAATTAAAACAGATGACCTGAAGTTCCCTCCAAACTTTCGAGACGTTTTAAATACCGTTTTACCGAAGTGGAAAGTGTGAATTCGCTTCGCTGCGTTCTAAAATTTGATGAGGTAATAGAAAATTATTCAGATTTAAAGTATGCTTCAACCACCTGGAAATTTCTACCACTCCTACGAATTTATGAGGTCATAATAGCATTATGAAGGTTTATAATATTAGGAAATAAATTGGTGTTTTGAAGTATAATACAGGCAGTTAATTTTCTGTAAAAGTTATTCAAATTTCAGTAATGTAAAATTTTTAAACTTGTTCAAATTACTAAAGTAATTTAATTTGTAAAACTTCCGAATTCCTAAAAGATAAAAATTTGCAAAATATCCAAATTTCTATGATATCTAAATGTGTATAGTACCCTAATTCCCCAAAAATATTAAAATTTTTGAAATGATTAAATTTCTAACAGAATATCTCAAGCATCTATGAGACTCAGTAATATTTCACGCTGTCACTACAGAATTAATATTCTAGTTAATCTCCCATTTACACTGCTAATAATAATTCAGTTACATCATATTTATTGTTCACGTTTATACGCACTGTTATCACAATTACAAAATGTCCATAATAAATAGTGATAATAGCCAGCGGTGTACGGTACCCACCAAAGCGTTAATAAATTGTATTAAACTCACCTTGTTAATAACAGCATAACTCCCTAAATGACCGTTTTCACGAAGTTTGTCCACACTTTCATATCACGGCACGTTTCACATTTAACACCACGCACACGATTAATTAAACACGGCGTATAATGTCCAATTTTACGAGTTTCTAGGACACCCGCGACCACACGTCGTTCACAATTCACGAATCCGACTCGTTCCGACGGTAAATTTCAGACGCGACAGAACACGTGCGAACGAAACGGTCGTTCGATGAGGACTGCAGGTAAAAGTTACCCTTAATTTGTTGTGATCCCACGTTCCGGTTCTTAGAATCAGCAGCGTTTATACGGGCGTTCGACCGTGGTATCTGTCGTTCAATGAAACGAGAATGTCAACATTGGCGGTAACAGGGTAACGAACTTAATCCTCGAATAATATCACTTCACTTACTGTATTTAAATGTAAGTTTTTAGATTACTGAATTTTTATGTTTGTAATGTACTAGTTTCCAAATTTTTTAATTTCCAAATTCCCTAATTTTCAATTTCCCCAATTCCAATTTCCCCAATTCCAAATTCCCCAATTCCCAATTTCCCCAATTCCCAATTTCCCCAATTCCAATTTCCCCAATTCCAATTTCCCCAATGTCCAATTTCCCCAATTTCTAATTTCCCCAATTCCCTATTTCCCCAATTCCAAATTTACCAATTCCCAATTTCTCCAATTCCAATTTCCCCAATTCCCAATTTCCCCAATTCCAATTTCCCCAATTCCCTACTTCCCCAATTCCAAATTCCCCAATTCCCAATTTCTCCAATTCCAATTTCCCCAATTCCCAATTTCCCCAATTTCTAATTTCCCCCATTCTCTATTTCCGCAATTCCAAATTCCCCAATTCCCAATTTCCCCAATTCCCAATTTCCCCAATTCCAATTTCCCCAATTCCCAATTTCCCAATTCCTAATTTCCCCAATTTCTAATTTCCCCAATTCCCTATTTCCCCAATTCTCAATTCCCCCAATTCCAACATCCCCAATTCCCAATTTTCCCAATTCTCAATTCCCCCAATTCCCAATTTCCCCCGTTCCAACTTCCCCAATTTCCTAATTTCCCAAATTCCTAAATTTCCGAATATTCAATTCCCAAACATCTCCACCTAGAAAATTCTATATCCGAAAATTCCCAAGTCCCCAAATTCCAAATTATCCAATTATCTTAGCATCACTAAGTCCCTGGATCCCCGAAAAAACTCCCTAGACCCTCAGATCCGCAATTCCCCAAGCCTCAACGTTCCCAAATTTCGAACTTTATAAAAAATGCCAAAAAATCAACAAGTGGTATTGCTCCTTCCCTTTGATCACCATATTCTCCCTAGAGAAATCAAATTTATTCCAGATTATTCGCTCGTGGGATATATATCAAAAGTTTTGATAGTTTTTCGATGGATGGTAGATATGTAAAAAAAAAACAGGTTTTTTTTTTTAAATTTTATTCCAATCTTGGCCAATCAATATTTTTTAATCTGTTCTGATCTTTTTCCCTTTCCTTTTTTTATTCCAATCTCAACCAATTTATATTTTCCAATATTTCCTTGCTCAATTTCGATTTGTGTTATTAAAAAAAAGTTTGTATCTGTCCTTTTTTAATTCAATCTTAACCAATCAACGAGCAATCACTTTTTTAATACGTACATGGGTTTCTTTCGATTAGAGTTATTTGTAAAATAAAAGCCGTTATCTGTTTTCTGTTTTAGTCCAATTCTGGTTTGCTAATATCTTTCAATATTTTCTTGGAAAATATTTGACGTATTCAAATAATCTCAGTGAAAATTAATTCATAACAATCTTATAAATATACAATTTATAGCAATGTTTTGCAATTTCTATCCCTTATTATTTCTATCCTACCCTTAATCGTTCACGAATGGTTTTATTAACATTTATTACATTTTTCACAAAAATATGTCAACCAGTATAATTTAACCAATCATACGAATCTAAATATACGAATGTAAATTGTACAGTGTTCAGTAAATTATTAACTGATTAATAATAATGTACCTGTCAGTTGAGGTCAACAGGTGATCCAAGTAATTGGCAGAGGCGACATAATCGTAAAGAGACGATTCGACAAAGCATCAAACATAGATAAGCAGCAGGGTGTAAATTACAGGACGCCCTGCACGTGATCGAATCGATCAACATGCTTGCTAACAGCTCACAGAAGCATCTCCATCGAACGGTATACAATATCGCAATTTCACGTCCGACGCGTAAATTTCTAGACACCCGTTTACGTAAAAAGGGATTTTATTTTTTCCCCTGTCCAATAACAAATATTGACAGTTGTACAATACCGACCTCGATGGCTGGAGGATCCAATATTCCTCTCAGCAAAACTGTCGTATTATTCTTTTAACACGAAACACCTCTAGAAAACGGAACGAGAACCTGTTCGCCCGAAAATTAAAAACTGGATGTTTATTCGATTTTATTAAAGTGCTGGCATTTCGGTGACTTTAATTTTCGAATGTTATTTCAAGATATTGCTACCCATTGTTGGAAGATTTTGATGAAAATTTAGAATTATTAAATGTGAAGAATTATTTAAAATTAACAGAGTTGGGAATTTAATAGAATTTTTTAATATTTGATTTTCGACTTCTCCGATTTCCCAATTTCCCCAATACCAACTTCCACAATTTCCAATTTCTCCAATTCCCAAATTCCCCAATTCAAATTCCTCCAATTCCTAATTTCGCCAATTCCCAATTTTCCCAATTTCTGATTTCCCCAATTCCAACTTATCAAATTCTCAATTTCCCCAATTCCCAATTATCCCAATTCCAATTTCCCCAATTCCAATTCCCCCAATTCCTAATTTCCACAATTCCCAATTTTCCCAATTCCAATTTCCCCAATTCTTATTTCCCCAATTCTTATTTCCCCAATTCTAATTTCACCAATTCCAAATTTCCCCAATTCCAATTTCCCCAATTCCAAATTCCCCAATTCCAATTCCCCCAATTCCTAATTTCCCCAATTCCCACTTTCCCCCATTCCAATTTCCCCAATTCCAAATTCCCCAATTCCAATTCCCCCAATTCCTAATTTCCCCAATTCCCACTTTCCCCCATTCCAATTTCCCCAATTCCCAATTTCCCCAATTCCAATTTTCCCAATTCCCAATTTCCCCAATTCCAAATTTCCCCAATACCAATTTCCCCAATTCCTAATTTCCACAATTCCCAATTTTCCCAATTCCAATTTCCCCAATTCTTATTTCCCCAATTCTTATTTCCCCAATTCTAATTTCACCAATTCCAAATTTCCCCAATTCCAATTTCCCCAATTCCAAATTCCCCAATTCCAATTCCCCCAATTCCTAATTTCCCCAATTCCCACTTTCCCCCATTCCAATTTCCCCAATTCCCAATTTCCCCAATTCCAATTTCCCCAATTCCCAATTTCCCCAATTCCAAATTTCCCCAATACCAATTTCCCCAATTCCAATTTCCCCAATTCCCAACATCCCCAAATTGCAATTTCCCCAATTCCCAATTTCCCCAAATTCCAATTTCCCCAATTCCCAAGAAATTTTGGACTTTTCGAATTTCTTGAGAAATATTGAATTAATTTTTTATCTGACTAGGTACCTTCCGTTTATGTGAAAATTGTAGAAATTGCTTAATTGTAATTGATCGAATCTTCTCGAAGGAGGATGCAAGTTTGTAGGAGCAGTTAGTGGATCGATACAATTTAGAGTATTAATGTGGAGCTGTGTAATGTCCCACGCAGGCATGTAAATATTGAGATATCTCAGCAGCTGACACCTGCATAATACCCGCATACATTACGATATCCCAGAATATGTTAATAATAACTGTGTTACACTCATTGATGTACAAATTTCAATCCGCGTTCCGATGAACATCACACAACACTGCATTTCTGAAGATTTTACCAGTTAACAATATACGTATGAATATTTCATAGTAATTACAGTAATTTGATAACTTTATTCATTTAGTTTATAACAATCTTACAATTGGCTTGTACTATTAGTTAATCTTATAATGAGCTCACCTGTTAATACAATTAACGATAACAATTTTCAGTCAGTCAACTATTCAGGTGTCTATACTCAACAAATTTTGCAAAAGTCAAATCACAGCAACAATCTTCTAATTTCTTGATATTCTTAGTTCTTAATAGCTGATCTACAATAACCTTTCAATTTGTTGTATGTTATAGTATGTAATTTATTAATACTATCAGAAGATCTTGCAATAATCTTCTAACTGAACCAGCTAAATCATAATAATTCTCAATCTATCAAGGATAGTTAACTTGTATTAACAAATTCTCAAAGGTCACGATTGATTTCGTGTCACCGAAACATCTCCAAGTAGCAACATTTAAGAAAACGTTTCGCATCGCAGTATTTTCTCAAATACTCCTGCAAGGATCAGAAACAGCAGTCAAGAATAGATTTTCAAGAGAGAATTGAATTCGACGAAAAGTTCGCATCAATTGTTAGAAAATACCTGAGGTAACAGGTGTCACAAAGATTTTTCTCGATATTCGCCGTCGCAAGAGTGGCCCACGGTTATGTAGACTTCTTCAGATTTTATTGCACACCATATCCAATACTTACACGAACGTTTATGTGATTCGAGGGCTAGAACTTCCTGAAGCAATTCCTTCGACAGAGGCAATATTCGTCGGCAATTTGCATCCATATCAATCCAATACGAAATTTGTACTGTAAAAATGAAACACGCGACGGGTAGGCGGGTGCGTGTGTTAGATACACCTCTAGATACACCTATGTCAGATTGCTATGTCTGTAGATGATCATGTATGTAGATCACTATGTACATCTATGTATTCCAATGTAGTGATCTGATTTGTGGACACCAACATATATTTTCTCAATTCCCAATTTCACCAATTCTAATTTTTCCAATTTCCAATTTCCCCAATTCCCTATTTGCCCAATTCCCTATTTCCCCAATTCTCACTTCCCCCAATTCCCTATTTCCCCAATTCCCAATTTCACCAATTCCAAATTTCCCCAATTCTAATTTCCCCAATTCTTAATTCCCCCAATTCCAAATTCCCCAATTCCCAATTTCACCAATTCCAAATTCCCCAATTTCCTAATTTTCCGAAATCCTAAATTTCCGAATACTCAAATTTCCATATTTCTCCACCTACATAATTCTAGATCCTAAAATTCCCTATCTCTGTATCCCAGGATCGCTACGTCCTATTCCTATATCCCCAGATCTTTATGTATCTAAATCTCCATATTCCCAGATCTCTATACCTCCACATTCCTGGATTTTCAGATGCCTACATTTTCAGGTCCATATCTGCAGAGTGCTATACCACCAGGTATCCCCAGATTCCTATATCACCAGGTGTCTCTATTTTCAAGTCTCTATATTTCTACATTTTTATATCTCCAAATCCATAGATCATCTTCGTACATTCAGATTTGCATATTTACAACTGCCCATGTCCCTAAATTACAACTGCCCATGCCCATGTCCCAGAGATCTTTATATTCGTGTATTTGAAAGGTACACACTGAAAAAAGTCGAAAGTGCAATTTCATCTTTAGTGGCACTCGAATCGCGTTTTTCAGTGGGTGAAACGGTGCCCTGAAATGTTCAGTGCGGCGTGAATAACTGCCTCAAAGGGGTGTAAATCCGTTTCAAATTCAACGTAATTCGTTATCACTTGCAGTGATTAACGTGGCCCGAGTTTCCGATCGACCCGTTTGAATGGAACGACCCAGCAATTCGATGAACAGACTTCGGGCCAGCAAGTAATATCGATATTCGTCCGGTGAAAAAAGGAAAACAACGTTGAAAGGCGATTAGGATCGTGAATAACCGTAGCCATGGATGACAAAATGAAAGCTCCTCTCCTTATTTCGATAATAGCATCCTTTTTCCACGGGTAATCGCCTTTGTTCTGGAATAGCTGGGTTGCGATATTCGTTGAGAGGAATTCGCTATTTCCCTCTCTCTCTCTTTCGCCGTTCGTGTACTTCGGTTTCACGGGTATCCCTCGTCGAATCGGTCGGAGAAGTAACGGAGGAAGCTTAAATGGAACTTTGGGTAGTGGTTATCGATGGAAATTCTTAATTTCTAACGAAGAGGACTTCGGGGAAAAGAAGAATTTTCAGGGAAGAAATTGAGCTCATTTCTCGGGACACAGCTTCGAGAGTTTCAGACGATTCTTCGCAATGTCGCGAGCTATTAAACAGCTATAGAGCCTGGCTGTGTCGCTTAAAACGTCGATGAAGTCCCCCTTTTAACCACCGATCCTATTCACCTTTTAGTTTTTTAGACTCTGCTCCTTTTTGCGGAAAAAAATTGGCTTAAAGGGATTAGACCGGAACGAAATGGTATTGAAACTCCGACTTTCATTCGAATTGTTGCAATTAAGAATTTAAGTATTATTAGTGGACTTGACCCACATTAGAATGCATACTGATACTCTGTATAGGGCGATATAACGCGTGGCTGTACAATACATTATATTCGAAGTTATTATCTAATTGATAGTAATCTAGCAGATGGTACTCTAACACAGAAAACTAACGCTTAATAATGTAACGTGACGTAATCCAATAGATAGTAATCTAACGCGTAGTAATTTAACAAGTAGTAATCTGATAAGTGTTAATCTAACGCGTAGTAATGTGATGGGTGGTCATCCAACGCGTGATAATCTAACGAATAATAATTTAGTGTATAGTAATCTAACACTTGCTAATTTAACTTGGTAATTCAATATGTAGTAATTTGACGTGCGATAATCGAACATAATCCTACGCGTCGTAACCTGTCGCGTAGCAACTGAGCTCACAGTAAATCTAATCCGCGATAATCTAGCATGTAGTAATCTATCGCTCAATAATCGAACGTGCGGCGATTATATATCGATACGAGACGATGAAAAACAAATTCAAGAAATCTATTATTTATATCCAACCATCGAAGGTATGAAAAACAGTTGCAGAAGAAAAATGAATATTTCGTTCCAAGAAGCGACATATTCAAACACGAGATTCATTTCAATGAAGCAACCAAATATTTTAAATAAAAGAAGATATTCCTTTGATGTCTCTTGTGTTGCAATCTAAACAAGCTGAGAGGAAAGTTTCTCTTAAATTGGCTCGCAACATTTTCTACTTCGACTTTTTGATCTCCTTTCTAGGAAATTTGTTTTCTTTGACTTGCATCCCGCGCTTGACCGTCTACAGAGGGACAACTTGCAGGAAGATAAACAGAGTGATCGTATTTTTCATGCTGATCAAAAGTCAACCAGTCATGGGCGGAAAGAATCGATGTACGGTCGAGTTACTGGTGAAACTGCCTATTGTTAAAACAAAACGGAACTTGCTCCGTAAAACAACACATTCGCGAAATTAATTTCATTGATTTAAATTAAACGTTTCCTATAAATCTTCTTTATGGAGCACGTAACCTGTGTATAATCGACGGGTCATAAAATATCGCAGAGTTTATGCGTAGACGTTTAGGTTATAATGCGAATGTCGTTTTCGACAAAGTGCACACATGAATCGTCAAATGGCTTCAAATATCGAGCATCCGAATTGGGTTTCCGAATTGCTCACTGCATGCCACGATCTTTCGTGATACGCCGGATATTAACTCGACACGCGAACGTTTAACTAGAAAATGGACTGTACCTTGTCAGTCTGAACACGGATACAACCGGATCTCGCAATCAATTTTGCAGTAACAACTCGATCGTGTAATTATCGTGGCAATTATAGGATTTAATCATACAACGATAATCGAGACGCGTTTGCATATATACATTCCACTTCGCGAGCATCACCACTTATAGGCTATGCATATTAGATTTAGTAGGAAAGTGCAGGAACCACTATGTACTGATACGTATGTTGCCGTGTGCAGTCGTGTATGTAAGTACGAACTCGTGACAACCATAGTCTACTTGTCTGATCACCTCTTCTACTTGTCTGACCGCCAATTTTACTTGTCTGGTCACTTATTCCACTTGTCTGGTCACTTCTTCTACTTGTCTGATTGCTACTTCTACTCGTCTGATCGCCTATTCCACTTGTCTGATCGCCTCTTCTACTTGTCTGATTACACACTTTACTTGTCTGATTACCTATTCTACTTGTCTGACCAACTACCTGTTTCATTGTTACAGATTAACCACAAATTCAAGTACACTAACAGTATGCAACAATTTCCTGCTTGTCTGAACACCTCATTGCACTTGTGTAACTGCACATTACCATTTACTACTTGTCTGGTCATCCACTCGCCCCATTTCACTGACCAAACTACCATGTAACTATCTGCAACTCGTGTAACCACTCATCGATCTCATTGCACTTGTCTAATTGCATGTAACTATTCGTTACCCTGTCTAACCACATACCCAACTTATTTTACTCGTCAGACCACGTCACATCCATCCTATCTCATTCCACTGGTCTAACCACATGTAACTAGTGTAGATGTACCACTACTGTTTTATAGTACTAGTATGACCACATACGGTACCATGTTAGTAGTCTATCATATACTGCTTTATACGACCAGTCTGGTAGCAGTAACTACTACTGGTCTGGTCATATACTATATCGTACTACATGTCTGACAACATATTGTTTGATACGACAGGTCTGACCGTGCACTGTTTTATACAACTAGCCTGATCATGTACTGTTTCATACAGCTAATCTACTCACATGCTGTTCAATACTACTTGTTCGACCATATACTGTCCAATACTACTTGTCCGGCCACATGCTGTTAGATGTTACTTGTCTGGTCATACACAGTTTCATGTTATTTGTATGGCCACATGCTATCTAATACTACTTGTCTGATCACATAATGTTTCATACTCCTCTGACCACATACCGTCCCATACTACTTGTCTGATTATTAACAGTCCTATATCACACGCTCAAGCGCCTATTCAATAGAACCACAAATCTGCCGTTGTTTCTTCCAACGTATAAACTGTATCACCGATCTTTCGCATCATTGTAATTCACCAGAGGGAAACATAAATTCCCATAAACGAAATTCGCTCGTTAAACTACGCTACAGAAAGCGTGCTTCCGTGCGAATGAGCGGACACCCCAGGGCAGCGATATAACAACGTAGCAATAAAATTGAAACGATAGCGTTGCCCCAGTGCCAGAGATATATATGGTCAATAAATCTGTTGCCACATTATGGCTCGATACCAAAGATTCAATACCATCGATTCAATTATTGCGACGTTATATTTCTTCTGTAAAGGTGAGAGAGCCTACTTTTCGCGACTTCCCGGAAAATTTATCGCCCTTATTCGTCGAAATTCTGCACGGTTTCAGAACAAACCGCGGAAACCAGTTTTGAATTATCGCTCGACTCTCAAGTATTCCAAAGAGTTGCGTTGCTGCAGTCTCGTTTATAAACGTGAACACCAATGCAGCTCCCACCGGTAACGTAATTATCAACGATGCACAAACTTGCACCAGTTTCTCCATTAGCGAGCCAGCAACATATTCACCGCACGATCTTTGCGCGTTGCACGTCGATCGTAACACTATCTGGCAATTAAACAGGAAATTAGGAGAGGGTTTGGAGGTACGTGAGAAGCCTGCGGCAACTCGTTCGTTCCCTTCCTATTTAAAAACGTACTTACACTGATTTAACCTTAGTGGATTGCATAAGCAGCTGATGCTGATATGCCGTTACGGATTCTCTGTTCAGGTGATTCAGCTGTTGACTTGATTGACTCACTATGGATGATGAGAATGACTATGTAGTTCACAAATTTATGAGTTATGGGTGTCTTATCTCCATATATTTAAAGTCTTCGGTATTCAGATTTCCAAACCCCCAAGTATACAAATTTCCAAATATCTAAGCTACCAATTAACATATCCCAAATTCGTAAATTTTTAAATTCCCTGAGGACTGAATCAGATCCCCCAATTCTCACATTTCCAAAAAATCTCCGAATTCCAAAATTTCCAAATTTCTAAACCAGATACATAAATTTCCAAATCCCTAAATTTCCAACATTCAAAACCCCAAATTCCGAAATTTGAAAATCTGTAAACTCCAAACCTCTAGAACCGAAATTTTCGGGTAGCAGCTGTTAAAATTCCCGAATTTGAAAATATATCACGACTACACGAATCAGTGACGTGCAAGTCATGTAACAGACAGAAAAATGGGATAAAATCTCGGAAAATTCCGGTCCGTTATACATACAAACACTGTCGAACACTAAAGCGGGGTCGGTCGGTGGTTCACCAAGCGCAAGCAAATTGGGAGCTGGAAAGTGCAATTTCAACGGTCGACAGATACAGAGATAAAAGGACACCGTCATCCTGCAGCAACCCAATTTTCGATTCTCGATATCGTCGATCAAAAAATAAAACAGAGGAAGAAAGAAATAGAAGGGATATTCCCACGATTTCGCAGCGGAACGATGTCGCATGTTTGTCGCGTATTTCTCTTATTAAACGAACATGCCGGTGAAATACATTCTGCCAGATATAATTCGGGATACAACGCAATCTCGAAAACCATCATTTCTCGATTGTGACTTTCCTGCTGCATTCTGAACGCGCAAATATCTGCGGATTCTCGTTTCTATTCCCTCACAAATCTTTCTTGCTTGCCAATCACTGAATGTTTCGTTTCGTTCTCGTACGTTACTCGCGATATGTGGCCGCTTTATGCATAGCAATATAGAACGTGCGTTATCATACGCTTAATGTACGATTCTTGAAGCGTGGTTTCGGATGATGTGTATGGGAAGAATACTCTTTTGGTAACACAAAATATGACGCAGAAATTCAAGGTCGTTCAGTTTAGTAGGAAATTATCGTGGATTGTGATGTTTCATGATTTACAATACTGTTTATATTAATTTGTTACGGAGACATTAGATGAATATTTTTCATATTTTTAATATTTCACGATTAATGTATGTTGGTATAGTATTCTTGTATTGGAAATAAACATTGGTACACAGCTTCGAAATTTCCTGTAATTCCTGAAAAAACAGCTCATCAGGATTTATCGCCCTTAAACTTTAATGACTCGTAAAAGAAGGAATTAATCCAATTCGCTCAAGTAACTTCCATTTGTTTTATCATCTTCGATAAAGAAACGATAAATTCACAATAGCGTATTTACGTGTGTCATGATAGTACACTTGCCGTAGGGAAAGTACAGTACTTTCGTAGTTTACTGGTCATTAAGTTAAAATAGTGATGAAGTTCATCTCTGAGAAAATGGGATAGATGATCGATATTTCATACTTATAACGGGAACAAAAGTTTTGGACTATCAGTTTTCCAAGGTTATAACATTTCTGTAGAAAAGTGGTATATAATGTTCAAGAAGATTTTCAAATACCTAGGTTCGTAAATTGATAGGGTACCTAGTACTCAGATTTCCAAATTTCTGGATCTCCAAATTCCTAGATTCCAAAATGCCAAGAGGTCCCAAATTCCTAGTTACCGACGTTCCTTAATCCACAAATTCCTAATTTCCCAAATTTCCCATCTCACAAAATCCCAATCTCCCAAATTTCCCATCTCCCCAATTCCCGATTAACCCAATTCCCAATTTCCCCAATTCCCAATCTCCACAATTCTCAATTCCCCAATTCCTAATATCCCCAATTCCCAATTCCCCAAATTCTTAATCTCCCAAATTTCTACTTCCCCAAATTCCCAATCTCCCAAATTCCCCATTTCCCCAATTCCCGATTAACCCAATTCCCAATTTCCCCAATTCCCAATTTCCCCAATTCCCAATTTCCCCAATTCCCAATTTCCCCAATTCCCAATTTCCCCAATTCCCAATTTCCCCAATTCCCAATTTCCCCAATTCCCAATTTCCCCAATTCCCAATTTCCCCAATTCCCAATTTCCCCAATTCCCAATTTCCCCAATTCCCAATTTCCCCAATTCCCAATTTCCCCAATTCCCAATTTCCCCAATTCTCAAGTTCCCCAATTCTCAATTACCCCAATTCCCAATCTCAACAATTCTCAATTCCCCAATTCCTAATTTTCCCAATTCCCAATTCCCTAAATTCTTAATCTCCCAAATTTCCAATCCCCAAATTTCCAATACCCCAAATTCCTAATTCCCTAATTCCTCAATTTCTCAAGTTCTGAATTTCCCAAGTTCCTGTTCCCCCAAATTCCCAATGTCCCCAACTCACAACTCCCCAAATTCCTAGATTTCCATCTTCCTATCCCCCCAAATTCCTCAATCCCCAAATTTCCTCGTTCCCAAATTCTCAAATCCCAAATTCTTCTATTCCCTATCTATACTTTCAAACGTTCACATTTCCAACTACCCAAATTCGCAAATTCCTAGATCCCCAAATTTCTGTCCTAAATATGACATTCCGCAATTAGCAAATCCATATTCCTAAATCCCCAGACGAACTCTCGGAACGTCCAAAAGCACATTTACGAAGAGGAGCCATAATCCTGCACCGTTTCGTAAAGCCCGCGAAGAAAGGTTTTAGTAATGTGACATATACGATCCGCAAAATCCGTGTGAAGTGAATTCCATTTTCCAGATAACCGGACAAGTGTAATACAATTTGGATTAAGTGGTCGGATAGGTAGAACGGGGTAGTAAATGATCAGACAAGTGGAATAGAATCATATGTAGGTGAGTAAGTAGGCCATGTCCGTATGTGGTTAGCCAGCTGGTATAAAAGCATGTGTGACTGCGCGAGTAGAATAGGTCCGTACGTTGGTATACGAGTTACATAAGGCAGTGTGTGTAGTCAGACAAGTGGAATAGGACCGTACGTTGTTATACGAGTTGTATAAGGCAGTGTGTGTGGTCAAACAAGTGGAATAGGACCGTACGTTGGTATATGAGTTGTATAAGGCAGTGTGTGTGGTCAGACAAGTGGAATAGGTCGGTAGGTGGCCTTACAAGTAGAATAGGATCGTAGCTGGTCAGACTGGTTGAACACGAATGTAGGTATCCGTGCAAGTAGAATGGGACCCGATTGCTGCCAATGAAGTCTCTGAGCAATTAATTCCAATTTCTGGTAATTAATGTCACGTATTGTACGAACGAATGCTGCCGCATCGCGTTGTCCGATAATCATTTACATGTTGAACCACCGAATCGCCTGTTATTCGTCCACATTATTCGTTTGCCGTCGATAATAAACATCCGTTGTATGAATGTTTATCACGGTACGTGTCAATAACACCTGACGGTCACTAATGAGACTCCCAGAAGTTTTACTAATTATTGATTGATACGTGATTATAATGTGATATGCAAATGTACCATGATGAACACACTACGCTTATCTAATGATAATGGCGATTTGTGAGAGCTGTCAATTGCGTTAATCGTTTGATTACGAGTTACATACGTGTATTATGGAATATTTAATAAATAATAAATTAAATCAGCACTAATTTCTGAGGTACTGATATCTTAAACGTTAGGACTTTGAAAATCATCTTCTTATTTAATTACTTTGAAATAATTAAAGTTTGCATCTTTATTATAATAAAAACTTTGTAATCTGTATAAATCTTCATGTATATTTACTTACTATTTAAACAGTGATTAGAGAAATGAAATATTTGCATCTACATCATAGAAAACTTTGTAAGCGAATAATTTCCATGCAGAACAAATATGAATGGTCAACAACTGACTTAAATATTCCGATAACGTGAAAACGTGTAAAAAGGATGACCAACGGTGTACAAAGTCCCTGTCAAATTTGTACACCGTAATTCGATAAAACTCGAGTATAGAAGCATTTGTTACGTCGCCAAAAATTCGAAGTAACTTCCACAGCAGTGCCGGCAAGTTTGTCCCGCTAACCGCGAATGAATATTCATAAAATTTCGTCCTCGTAACGGTTCTATAATTAAAGAGGAATTATTCGAGCAGCGTTTGGCGCCGGTTATTAAATTTGGCTTATTAACGTGCGTTGGTCGTAGCCTCGTCTATGCACACCGACACAACTTGTACAGAGATGCTATGCACATTGTACGAAATCGATTTTTAAATGCAACTTCGCGAAACGGCTGTACGTTTATCGCAGCTATTACAATACGAAACAAGAAAAACGAACAAGAGGACGAGCCCCATTCTCTCGTTTAAAGGGAAGAGAAAACGGAAAAAGGAACGAAATGTACCGTGCCGTTAGATAAGATTGCAGCGCGCACGTATGTTTCGTAGAACAAGAAAGCAACAATGCGAACACGTACAACTTCCACTCTCCATACAATCCGTTGGCTTACGCAATCGAGGTAAAAGATATCCGAGTCGCAGTCGAGGACTCTTTAGACCATGAAGACCAGCTACCACGCGGAAGCTGCATCCTGTTTTTCATGAGGTTAGACAAATCTTCCGGAAGAACGGGACCATTCGGTGCACGCAATGCCGATTGGGAAAATTCACTTGCATGGGTTGCTTAAAATGCAACGAACCGCGCATACGACAGTGATGAATATTCAAGCAAAGTTACGAGAATAATATCAATATTGCGGAATTAATAACGGACAGTGACGGAGGTAAAGAAAACAGAGCAATATTGAATAATAACACGAAATATTAAGGATGGAGCGAAGATAACTTGTACAATCCTTGAATTACTCGTTATATTTTGGGTGCACTGTTTGGGGATTTGCGAATGGGGAAATTTGAATGTCGGTTGTGGAAGTGGAAATTTGGATAACTGATCATTTGGGGATCTGAGAATTTGGAAAGGGTATTTTATAATTTTGGGATATGGGAATTTGGGATGTTGGGAATTGGGGAAATTGAGAATTGGGGAAATTGGGAATTGGGGAAATTGGGAATTGGGAAAATTAGAATTGGGAAAATTGGAATTGGGGAAATTGAGAATTGGGGAAATTAGGAATTGGGGAGAAGAGGAATTGGGGAAAATTAGAATTGGGGAAATTGGGAATTGGGGCAATTGAGAATTGGGGAAATTGGGAATTGGGGAAATTTGGAATTGGGGAAATTGGGAATTGGGGAAAATGGGAAGTGGGGAAATTGAGAATTGGGGAAATTGCGAATTGGGGCAATTGAGAATTGGGGAAATTGGGAATTGGGGAAATTTGGAATTGGGGAAAATGGGAATTGGGGAGATTGGGAATGAGGGAAAATGGGAATTGGGGAAAATGGGAATTGGGGAAATTGGAAATTCGGGAAATTGGGAATTGGGGAAAATGGGAATGGGGGAGATTGGGTATTTGGGAAATGGAGAATTTGGGAGATAGGGAATTGGAGAAATTGGAAATTTTGGTAGTAACAAATTTTCCGCATCGAAAATTTAGAATATATGAACCTAAAAAAATTAAAAATTTAGAGACCTTAAATCTTGAAAAATTAGAAATGTAGAAAACTAGAAATTTGACAATTAGACTCGAAAATGTAGAAATTTGATAGCTTCCTTTCAACAACCAACTACTGTCCAAACTTCCTCTATCACCATTATCTATAAACGTCCATAAAAATTCTAGTTCCTTGATGCCTCCAATATTTTCCCAATTCTGCTCGAAAGTTTAAACATGAATTGCCGAAGTAATCGAAATGGGACATACAAACATCCATAAATTGTGAAGCCATTTTCCGGTGGCGACACACCTGCAAAGTGCTCTATCCGAGTTCCATTTCGTAAAAAGTAGTTTATAATCCATCAGGTAAAAGTTTCTCGATCCCATGTTCGAACTTTCTGCAGTTTGTAAGCGACCAGCATTAGCCCGTAAAGTACGGTTGTCTATTTCGGAAGCACCCTGTATAATGTAGGAAGATGGTTCTCAAAGGACCTCCTTTGCGCATTAAGCCCGAGCCACGTGACAAAGGTTGCATGTTCTTATTACTGTACACCTGGTGCTCGATAATTGATGGTAATATGTTTGGCCAAGTCGGGCACACAACTTTCGATGGTATACGAACGACCATCGTTTAGCTTTAATGTCATCCTCGGTACATTCGAATTTAATTAAAAGAACGAAAATCTGAAACGAAGGTCTGAAACTTACAAGTGACAATACGAATACCTGAAAAGCGATAATCTAAGATGAAAGGAAGAATTCGAAACGCAGAAATAATTACGCGAAATGAAACGAAGATCCAAAACGTGAAAGTTAAAAATCTGATACGAGACTCTTACGACGATTTGAAAAATTCATTAAAGGTGTCTTTATACATAAATTTCTCGAGACATTCGTGGGAAGGAAAAGGAGTAATTAATTACCATTTGCGTCGCGTAAATCAAGCGTCTTTTAATTAAATGTGGCGAAAGATTTGATATTTTCGTGGCAGAAAATTCGAGGAAAGAAATGATACTTAACGTTGTTTGATAACCAGAGAAAAATCGCTACTTTCCGTTGTTATCTACGATTCCCACTTTCTCTTTTATCGTCGCCATTAATATCGAGCCCTCCCTTATCAATGGATATCCATGCTGCTATGAAAACGTCGTCGTTGAAAAATGAAACGGCCATCTGGACACTGGCCACGGCCCTTTGACTACTGACAGAAGCCTTCGATATCCTCGCAAACGTGAATAGTACAAGCATTCCAGAGATTTATCGCTGGAATATCAGTTGAAATAAATGCACCTAAGCTTTCCCAGCGTCTCGAAATACGGTGAAGATGCGATAACGAAATGGCTATGCTTTCTGCTGATAACAGAAGGGCGATCTAAAGGTCAATGGGAATTTTTTTGTATTTCATTTGATTGCAAGTGAGTAGTATATTTATACAAGATTATAGAAGATTATTACATGAAATATGGAACGAAACTGAAATCACTCGAAGTGTTTTGGAATTTATTTTGAAACATGGGGAGAGATACAGCAACAAGTGTATTGAAGTACGACTATGTTTAATTAGCTCATAATTACAGATACCTCTTATAGTATAATGAAATTGCAGAAGTGTTAAAAAATGTGATTACCTATGTTTAATTAAATAATTGTTACGGACACAGAAGATGTTGAGCTAGTATCAGAAAGTTAATGTTATACGTTAAAATACATAATTAATGTTACATCTTAAAATACCAGAATATGTTAGAAGATCGACCTTTAAATAGCTGACAATAAGAAATATCTAATTCTTATAATTCTAAATATTCACTTTATTAATTAATTCACTAAATAATTCTTCACTAATATAATTGACCATAAAGCGTTCAAAAGTGCCATTATACCCAAACATTGAACAATACACCAAACCTTTAATGATACAATTTCAACTCTAAAGAAAGTTGGACAGTTAATTATTTTGTAATTGTGTATACAATTGAGCATCCAAAATGTACAAATGTCAGAACACGAAAGATCGTGCAAGTCGTACAAATTCGTCGATTAATTCAGTACCGTGACATCGTTTCTTGATTAAATATTCCCGACTAGTTGAATAATTGCATCGATTATTTGAAACTTTCCACGGCGGATTCGTTCGAACGTCCCTGTTAAATAGTTGGCTAATTACGCGAAAAGAAATGGTAATGGCGGTTAAATATCGCGACGATTCGTGAACTTGGTCCGCGAGAACGGGCATTAAGAATACTTCGATTTCTCAGCGAGAAAGTTGCGAAACGATTTCGACACCTTTTAACGCGATTGCGAGGAAAAAGTTCCATCAAAAGCTTTCGCCGGTACAGAACGACTCGATAAAGAGTTAACCTGCTATCGTGAGAACTTTTTTCAACTTTCAGCACCGGGATCTACATTGTGTAGATGAAATCTCAATTTCAATGATTGCTGGTTCCCGACGAAAATATCGTTGACTTTTCGATTCCAACTTTCGGGTGCGTTTCAACGACGCAATATTTGAACCCAGATGATATTGATTAAATAACTCTTACTTCTGAATCAAATGCATTCACTTATTCTGAACAAAATTGTTAACTGATATAATAACAGAGACTCTAAATTAATTTCATGATTTTCTGTGGGAGAGGGATAGAATCAATTTATTCCGAATAAAATTAATAATTGATATTTACTGTGATTTTAAAATAACTATGCACGAGTGTAGTACAAATCAATTTCATGATTGTCTCCATGAGAAATCTAAAATCAATTTATTGTGGATAAAATTAATAATCGATAACGTTTTCTATGATTTTAGAATAACTCTCAAAGCACAAGTACAGAGTACAAATTTATTTCACGATTCTCTCTAAAAGAAATATAGAATAAATTTATTAAAAAAAGAATTAATAATCGATAACGTTTTCTATGATTTTAGAATGACTCTCAAAGCACAAGTACAGAGTACAAATTTATTTCACGATTCTCTCTAAGAGAAATATAAAATCAATTTATTAAAAAAAAAAATTAATAACCGAAAGGATTTTCTATGATCACAGAGTGACACTCAAAGCACAAGTACAGAATACAAATTTATTCCACGATTCGTTGTGGGAGTATAGAATCAATTTATTGAGAATAAGATTAGTAATCGAAAAGATTTCCTGAGATTTTAGAATGACACTCAGAGCATGAGTGCAGAATATAAATTAGTCGTTCCGTATAAAGAAGAAAATGATGAATTAATTGATTACAGAGATGAAACGTGTCTTTGTGTAAATTTACATAAGAATTAGGAATTTCGATAGGATCGTTCTATAGACAAAATGAGAGACAACGTCGTGCAGGGATGTTATTTAAATTCATTTCACAACGTCGAGGAAATGCGAGTTCCATCTCGATGGCAAGATGGAAGTATATGCAATGAACATCGATTGACTGTACCAACACGTGCGCGTCAAGAAACAGTCACGTAACCCTATAAAATGGATTTCACGGAGACAATGAATATTTTCCTTTGTATCGTGTTGTGGAACAAATTTCTCCAATCCGCCCCTTTTCCGTGACGTTAATACGAAACTCGGAGAATATAGAACTATAATAATTGCGGGACTTCGATATTGGAACATCCGTAGTATGAACAATCACAGATAACAGACAAACTTTTACATTCATTGCCTTGAAGTTTTCAAAATTTACTGATTCTTAGATTCTGAATTGTTGGAATTTTCAAGTACGGTTTCAAGTATCTAATGTGGATAAGTTCCTAAGTTACCGTTTACCAAGATTCTGGACTTTCTAATATTTAGTTTCAATATTTCTGGGTTTATGAATTTCTAGATCTCCAAACTCTGAATTCCTCATTTTACAAGTTTTCAATTCCTCAAATTCCTAAATTTACAAATTCCTACGTTTCCGAATTTCTAATTTCACAAATTTCCAATTCCCCAAATTCCTAAATTTACAAATTTCTACGTTTCCGAATTTCTAATTTCACAAATTTCCAATTGCCCAAATTCCTATATCCCCGCACTCCTACCTTCCCGAATTTCTAAATTCCCAAATTTCTAAGTCCCCAAATTCCTATATTCGCAAATTTCTACATCCCCAATTCCATACGTCCCAAATTCCTAATTTCCCAAATTCCTACATCCCCAAACTCCGACTTTCCCGAATTCCTACCTTCCCAAATCCCTAATTTCCCAAATTCCTATGTCCCCAAATTCCTACGTTCTCAAACCCCTACATCCCCAAATCTCTAATCTCCCAAATTCCTACGTTCCCAAACTGCTACGTCCTAAATTCCTATGTCCCCAAATTTCTACACCCCCAATTCTCTACCTCCCAAATCCCCAATTTCCCAAATTCCTACATCCGCAAATTCCCACAGCCCCAAGTTCTTACGTCCCCAAATTTCCACCTTCTCAACTACCCATCTCCACAAACACCTAATGTCTCGAATCTCTAAATTTCCACTTTCCCAAATTTCCATCTTCTGAACTACCCATCTCCACAAACACCTACTTCCTCAAATCTCCTTTCCACTTTCCCGAATTTCCACTTTCCCAAACTTCCACCTTCTCAACTACCCATCTCCATCAACACCTCCTCAAATCTCCAAATCCCAACTTGCCAAACACCTTTTAATATTCCCGAATTAAAAACACAGTTGTTCCTATTATCCCATCAGTGCATGACCACAATAAAGATGCCGCAATCGTAACACGAGTGGCTTAACGACGTTGTATCGGAAAATCGGTAAATCGTAAAGTCAGTAGGCAGATTCCGAAGGAAGGAACTCAGCTTTATCCCCAGGCACGTTCAACGGATGTAAATCGTAGCAGAACGAGATCGAAGCTGTTCTACAGTGAAAATGGAAGACGCATTGGAAACGGGTGATTCGATATTCAGTTAGCATAGAAAGGCGCGAACGCGTATCGGATGCGTTGCGATTCGAAGATGCTGCTGATGGTCAGATTAATGCAACCTATGGTTCGTGTTGCGTTCATGTCGGAAAATCTAAAGCCGATTACGCTAACCGCGTTCTATCTTCTCTCTCCGATCTCATTCTTCTCTGGCACGGAAATCCTATTACTGCTTTTAGTTCGAGCAACACATTCCCTCGACTGTTTTTGTTTAATAAAACAAATTGCGTTATAGACGTTGTATCGTGCTCTTCTCTTCTTTTTCTCGAAGGACGACAGTTACCCAATATGCGGAGGTGAAATCGATTATGTGTAAGATAGGTTAACTACACAAGGTAGGCTGGTTATCTTTATTCAGCGGCTTGTAATAGGTTTGAAAGTTACTGTTGAAATGTTTCTGATATTTTTACATTTTTGTACGAGGTAAACAATTTTTTGGTTATGGAGTGGTGGTTGTACTAATCCGCTGTATAGAGGGAAGAAATAGAACATAGAGGGAGAAAGGGACTAACGCTTCAGGTAGATCAAAAAAAGTTCCGATTTTTAGGGACAAGTTTAACACAAGTTTAACTAACACATTGGTCCGAATCATTAATATGATGCCCTAAAACAGTTTTGGGTTTTTCATAACGTGTTCCATAAACGGTTTGGGTTTTTTCAGTCCTAAGACGTTACAGACGTGCTAATGCAATAGTCTTGCACGCCACATTGATTACTGTATCGACTCGACATATTGCTTACTGTATTATTCATCTATTACGTAGTTTAATGAGAAATGTCTAGTTCGAGAGAAATACGCTTCTGAGTGTTCTTGTCCGATCATTCAGTTTAATTTAACAACTTGAAATAAATACTGTCCTTGTCTATTTTTCTTTGGGACATATGCTGACAATCTTTTTTGTGCTCTGATTTTTTTTTAAGGATAGAAGTGCAAAAAATAGAAATCGCAACGAGTTTGACTTAAAAATTGATCTTCAAAATACATAAGACGAGAAAGAAGCTCAATTTTGTCCTTTCTTTTACTATATTCATAATCAGTATTTTTCTTATGCTTATAATGTCGAGATCTTTCAGTTCTTTAAGCCAGTGGTATTATTTTGCAGTCGGTAGATTTAACCAAATAAGTAGAACGTGCCAATAAAAAGTGTGACAAGCGACACAATGAATAACCAGATAAAGTGGAATAAATTAACGAAACGAATGATCATTAATTTTGCAAAAGTAAGATGTTTTTGCCTCTGGACTTGGAAGAAAGAGTACAGTGTAATGATGATGATAACATTTTGCGAGGTCGTTTTGTAAATGGGGGAGCTTGCTCATCTTCTCATCCATCAAGGTCAAGGATTAGTGTCCCTACGGAGTAACGTAAAGGTATTTAATGAAGCGGGATGGTTTTTGTTGTGGTTAGGGTCAAATTTTGAACGTTTCGAATCATTCCCTTGACGACAAATCACGTTAGAAGGTTGTTCCCTCAGACACCAGATATGCGAGGTGCTTTACGCTTTTTGCGTCCCTTTCTTTCACCCTATTTAGTTACCCTAGTCAGTATTTAAGCATTTCGGTGAAGTGTCGGACTAAATGATGGGCTTTTATCGTTTCACGAGGTGTGCTTCGTCCACGGAAACTGATTAGGATTTTTGACTAGTAATTTTAGAAGTGTAATTTTAATGTCTGTTTAAATTCTGTAGAAATTTCAGTGGATTATATTTTTAAATTTTAGTAGGGTGCTATAGATATTTGGTACCAGTGATAATAGTTTAAAAAATTAAAAACTTTTTACTTTTCCAATTATCAAATTTATTTTGTACATTTTTGACTTTGACAAATTTAGGTAGTTGCAAATTTGTAATTTTGATATTGATAAACTTACGAATTTTTAAATGTGCAATTTTTACGTTGACAAACTTATGAATTTATAAACTTGCAATTTTGATATTGACAAACTTATGAATTTATAAACGTGCAATTTTGGTATTGATAAACATATGAATTTATAAACTTGCAATTTTGATATTAATAAACTTATGAATTTATTTTGCAACTTTGATATTCATAAACTTAGAAATTCACAAATTTGCAAATAAAAATTATTGTGTCTTCAGGTTACGTAAATCTCCGGCTGTCCAAATTTGTACATTTGTGCACTTGTGAACATGTCGAAAAATAATACGTGAACATTTACGCGAAGTTAAATGTTAAATAAACAACATTTGATATCCGCAGCGATAAAAGCGATTAAAATTCGTGGTGCCCGAATTGCGAACGTGCATTGTAAACATACGTTCGTTTAAACGGTATATTTCATCCACAATAGGTGAATTATTACGTTTCATTAACAACAGATATCTGTGACGTATATAACTGTCACAATCGGTTTTCGTTAAATAAATCAAACCAATAAGCACGAAAGTAATCGATGAAGAGCTAATAAATTACAAAGCCAACCAACCGAAACATACCAGCATTTTAACAAGTATCCATTATGTTCCTTGAAAATGGATATGTGACGTATAAAACTGTTCAAATACAATAAGTTCAAATAATGAAATTTATTCGAGTGGTGTTCAAGCTTCTGATTGCTTCCAGGGTGTTCTATTGTAATGGAGAAAAAAACTAAATTGAAATTCATTCATTTAGGAAAACTACCCTCATTGCTGATTCTGTGTTGCACGAGATATTTCGAACAAATATTGTATAACAATTATATTATGATACCCTCGCTGCAGTGTACTATTACAGTATTAGTATTAATGCAGTACAGTATTATAATTACCATGATCCATTATGAAATGTTAATTATTACCTCCATTCGGTAGAAATTATTGTTCATCTCTAATTAGCAAGCTAGTGTTGCTTTAATCACCACATTCTGTTAACTATAGTTTTATATTTTCTTCCTACAAACCTCTTCGTTGAAACCTCTGAAACAACTGATTTTGCAATAAAGTTACATTTTAAATATTAATATGAAACACGAAGCTGATTGGATAAATATTAAACAGTACTAATGGTCACATTAAACATTTATGACTCAAAATAATATTTTAATCTCTGTCAGATTTACTGGCTAGGTTATGATAACAAAACAGGTGTCTTTCTGAAACGCCATCTTTTTCAAGCCACTTGATGTTTTTTGATAGATACGATAACAAAGGGAACGTAGTTTAATTGTCAAAGGACTTACTCAACGATGAAATAACATTTTATTTCTGGATCAAGGAATTCCGAAACTTCCAACCCCTTGAACTGCGTTAATTGGAACGACTGAGAGTGCGAATTTATAATTAAACAGCAGACGAAACGACAGGAACAGATTCGTGTCGACAACCAGTTAGATAATTATTCCTGAAACACGACTGTGAAATTGTTTAAGGGAACACCATCTGGTAGACAACAGTACCGCATTATGGTCTTCGTGATCCCTTAAAGGGATAAGTGAACCCACCTTCCTGTGGCTGAAACTCTGATCGAAACTAACCAAGTCTACAACCACTAACCTGCACAGCCACAAAGCTCTTCTCAATCCTGAAATTCTCCCTTTATACCAAACTTTCTATTTTATCGAAGATTTATAGCATTTCTAGAGGATAATGTAGGGACACGTTGGGGAAATTGTAGGGAGATCTTAGGGAGAAGGTGGATGTGACTTGGATAGGTTAGAAAGCTACGAATAAGATAAAAATCTGGGAATAAATTAGGAATCTGGGGGTAGATTGGGAACCTAGGAATAGGTTAGGAACCTAGGGAGAGACTAGGAACTTAGGGAGAGACTAAATCAGAGACTACTATTAGAATGTGGTTTCAGACCTAGTGAAATGTAAAGTGATTTTTGGCGAGTATTGTTTTCGAAAATGGGGTTTCGGGACTTGGGAATTTGGGGAATTTTGTACTTTGTAGCATACTGATTCGGTGCTTCAAAATTTGTGTACCTTAGAATTTTCAGTTTGGAACTTTAGGACTGTAGGACTATGGAATTTTCGAGCTTTGAGACTTTGAAAAATTGGATTCTAAAAATTTGTCTGCTTTAACAGATCTGATTCCTAGAACTCATAAAGTGTAAGATTTTAGTTCTTTGAAATTTCGGGATCCAGGGTACCTAGAATAAGACTTCAGGATTTTAGAATTTCCGAGCTTTGAACCTTCGAAATTAGTTCAGAATATACATGCATAATTATACATATCTATAATTTAGCTTGGGAAGTCAATAATTCAGACATAAGTGCGTTCAAACCTTAAAACCCGGGATTCTAGGGCCTCCGAAACTCCCGAATTTCGGGAAGCAAAGTTTGAAATCGTGAAATGAAGTGTTAGAGCTGTCTATGGGTTTCGGATCTCGTCTATAATTCGCATCGCCCATGTCGTGGCTGAAACAAGCAAGGAAGCACCATAGAAACGGCGAATAGTGTGCAAACTTCAAAGGTAACGATCGGATGAGAGAGTCTCAGGAGGAAGTACAATCGCAGAGGAACGTAGGGTGCTCCGAACGACAATGGCTCTATTGAAAGTGTTCCACACAATCCATACGTGCAGTCATTCATCGTACGAGGCCACGAGTAAAAGGAACGGTATTTTCCACCGAATACAACAATTTCCACTCTACTCGTCGTGTCTGGCTCGTTCCTGACCCGCTTCCTCCTCGATGAACATTCAGTCCCACCTGTGCCGGCGATATAACACGCCAACCCATCTGAACCACCGGATCAATTGCGATCCATTTGTCTGCACGCCGCCAGTTTTCCAGATCCTTCATTTCCACCCTCCATTTTTCGATAATTGTTCAGGGCGAAATGCCGCCACTCCTTTTGATATTTCGTAAAATTTCACTCGTTAATTGCATGACTTTGATCGTGGCGCAGCTGTTTGCCTTCGCTGGACTAAAAATTTAAACGATGGAAACGTAGGTGGAAAATTAAATTTCGACTGGATAAAATCTGTCGAAGACAAATTGATTTCAGAAATATGTACAGGTATTTAGTGTGATAATGATTCAGGTATCTGTATACAAATGTTCTTTCTAATTGAGAACTGTATTATTTAATAATATCAATGATACGTCGAACTTCTCTCTGTTTAAATATCTGGAAATTTTTGGAGTGGTTATGTTTCAGCTAGACTTCATTATAAAATATTAAGTTTATTTGCATATTTCGATGAATTTATGATCGTGTTTAAATAACGATGTGATATTTATAATTGTATAAATGAAGGTAGTCAGAAAAAGAATAAAGATCTTAGGAAAGAGATAATTCGTGAGAAATAAGTGCCAGAAGAAGAATTAATCTTGCAGGTGGCACATTCCGGTACAATATAGTTTCCATCTAAAGTGTGTAATGGTACGATTAAGGAGAAGATGTTTCCAGTAAACGCGTCATTAGTCTTCCCTAATTAACTGATTAATCAATACCCGTGCCCCGGGGAGAAAAAGAGCAGAGGTATTCAAGAAAATAACGATACATATCTCAAGATTAATTAGTAAAAGTATCGATTAAACTTATAAATAGGTCGCAAGCAAATTCGAGATAAGTATATGAAATATCGACGATTACGTATATATTTGTCATGGAAACTGGCATCAGATCGAGCTTGTTTATCTTTGGTAAAGATTTTGAACAGAATCGCGATGTGGTAACCGGTGTACGCGTGCAACGATATCGAATCACAAACGAACTTTGATGCAAACGAGAAGGTTTGAATTTTGCATGAGAAGCTTCGACTTTCGATTCGATGACGTGTGACCGACGTTGATGGCGGTAATTAACTTTACTCGATTCGATCCTATTAACCAATCTTTCATGCGGCGAAATAGACAGCGCCGAATTAAGTGGATGAAATTTAATACCGATATGGGAGCCTGCATTTCAAGTTGAATTGACACTGCGAAATAATGGCTGATCGCACTTTTGCAGTTATAATTGATCCAAATTTCATTGAGATTGTAAAATTAATTAATTACTGTAATTACTTTGGCAAGAAAAAATAAATGTGGTATGATAATTTAGTGTGTAATGAAGCAAGAGGTATCAGTATCAAAATCATTAATTATATTAATATTACCTTCATTCAAGTAAGGTATAAATATTACTATAAATAAATTCATGATTGAATTCATATTAATTTGTATTGCTAGTTCAGGAAAGTTCGTATTAATATACATATGTGGAAAGGAACTTAATTATGTTCGCCGGTGGAGGTCCGCCACTTTGTCAGCATTTTTTATTGATAACAAATTTCAATTTCGAACTTTGTATGTAACAAAATGGAGATTTCGATGCTTGTATGCAACAAAATTGTAATTTCAATGCTTCATGCACAACAAAATTGAAATCTACAACGTTTGTATGCAAGAAAATAAAAATTTCAACTCTTGTGTACAACAAAATTGAAATCTCCAACTTTTGTATACAAAATAGAAATTTCAACGCTTTGTATACAACAAAATAGCTTCAACGCTTGCACGCAAGAAAATAAAAATTTCAACGGTAGTGTACAACAAAATTCAAACATGAACGTGTGTATACAACAAAATTTCAACTTCTGAACACTTGCATATAACAAAAGTAAGATTTCCAACGTATACGAAAAGAACCGTCATTTCAGTGCTTGTACAAAATTCTGATTTCGACGTCCGTATAAAACAAAATTGCAATATCTCGTCAGCTACTGACAAGAAACCTCAAAAGCCATTTCACGCAACAATATATCGTATCACCGACGTTTTCACATGACAAAATATGGTATCGACCTATACAATCTCGTGGAACGAAATATCGTGGCTATAAACGAACAATGTGCATCATTTCGTGGCGAACGTCGAGGCAGAAGCCAGCCAAGTGCAATAAATCGTGGTTCCAGAGCAAATGTTTCGTCACATGGCCAGTAAACAAGAAAGAATCGTACCCATAGCACGCGGGGAGACAATGATAGCATCAATCTTCGGAACAGAACATCTGGCCAAGTTCAAGTAGAATGTAACTGATAGCTGGTAGATCGAGGACAGGTCGTACAAAGTCTGACATAGAACAGAAACTTTGTTCTCGGTACCGATTCAACTGCCCTATTTGCTACCAGAAACTAGATACCTTTTGTCTCTTCTTTTTGTTAATCCTCAATCGAAAGAACTGAACACATTTCTCTTTCTATGGAGTTTCAGCCATTCTCAGTTTTCTCTCAGCTATCCATCGCTACCAAGAAAACACGGTGTCCTGTGGATTTAATAAACCACTCGCTCCAGGCAGTTTTCGATCGAGTTACTTCGCTGACTTCTTGAGCCTTGGAAATTGTAGTGCAGATATCGTAATAAGGAATTTGTTCCATGGTTCTTGAGACAATTCGCTCATTTCGTTATTGCCATTTTTATTACTACACGTTGTTAAGTTCATGGGAAACATTACATAGGACGAATAAAAAGAACTGACGTAAAATCGTGTTCTCTATTCTGAAAATTTTCTATTTTGCATATGATATGCAATTACAGTGAACTATACTTTGTATAATATCTCGTGCATATTTTACACGCATAACCACATAATAAAATTTAATAAGGTACTTTTTGAGAGCTTTTCTGTTTACTTTCATGTATCAAATTTATACTCGTACACAGAGTGTGATCCGAGCACCTACTTTGTGCTTCCATCAACTCGAGCTGAATCTCAGAAGATACTGCAGGACTCGTGAGAAAATCTAGCTTCATCGAAATCTGTTTCGCAAACGAGGGTATTAAACATAATCTTCTTAACTGAAAGGTAGAGTAAAAGGGCAGAAAGAACAAACAGTGCATTCGATAGAATATCTGCTGCACGATGTCGGATTCTTTTAATACTTAAGTTTATCACAATATAAAATTTCACGATTGCAGTACAAGCTGGCTTCAGAAGGTGTTTGTTGTTACAGGATTATGAATGTGTGAGAAAAGTTGTCAGCTTCTAGCAAGTATTTCAATGTTTGTTTAAAAATTTTCTTTTGTAGAGCAATGGAGTCTGAAAATCTTACATTTGATGTTTTCATTCTGAAAGAAATATAAAATTACAAAATAATGTAGAATAATCACATATTAAATTGTACATAAAATAAAGTAGAATATAATAAATGTGTATCTTATTTATTGAAGTTGGTCTTTTTCTTTTAAACGAGTAAAAAGTGAAGCATAAAGAAGAAAGTTTTTGATAAATTATATTGTGATGTACGTCGCATTAAAAATTCAGCAGAGACATGAAGTTGGTAATCGAAAAGTTAGTTCATTATTAATTCTCGGAGTTCTCCGAGTTCCGGAGCTTCGTTTAATTACTTTATTAAACACGAAATTGTATAGATATTTCCTGTAGTTAAATACATGTTGACACGTGCATTTAAGATCGTCCGTAATTTCGCTGAAAATCGATCGAGTGCTATTCGACAATTTATTTATCCCGAAAACAACATAATAATGGAAGCTTTTGAAAGTTTCATCGGGAAAATAGCACGGAGCAGAATGAAATAAAGTTTAATTCAGTTTCGTTCATTTATCACGGCTTCGTGAAAGCGAGCTATTTGCGTGAATGAATATGTTTTCCTCTTTTGGCGAGTTCTTAATTTAAAAATTGGCTGCATTGCGTGCCTCCCGTATAATCCTTTCATTCGTAACCATGAAGAGGAACTTGAAAACCTCGAGAGTAGAATCTCCCTTTCTATGGCAGCCGTAGTGCGAAGTCATTGTGATTGCATTAATTAAATTCTGATTACATAAAGCGTGAATGAACGTTGCATAAAGGAAGCCGCATCAACAGACGCCGATATAATTAATCATTTCGCCTTGGCTGTTCTAAAACTCGCTAGATCGTATTATCGTAATGTTACGATAAGTTTCATTGACGTCAAACGTTACGTGGTAATCAGCGAGTGTATTGTAGAACGTTGAACTTCAAGTCACGCACTTTACGGTGATACCCGTTTAATTATGGAAGTACGAAACACGATACCATTAACTCTTATTGCATCCACATGGTGTGCAATAAGCAGCTATAACCAACCGTTTTCATCGAGACGGTTCGCTGTATACCCGTTTGTTTCAAACAGTTGTCGCAATGGAAGGCAATAAAATAATACAGAAACTCGAAATACAGAATTCAAGTGCTTTCAAGCTTTAACGAACGTTTAAGATACCAAGGAATTCAAGACTTTGATATTCAACATTTTTTTATTTCAAGGTACAAAGTTCTATCTGAATATCAAATTTTGAGATGGTAACTTGTCTCTGTCATATTACCACAGGAAGCTTTCGTGAACTTGTTCAAATATAAATTTGTATGCAGTTAACTCTGCTGAAAATTTCAATTTAAATCGTTATAGAATACTTTCATTTTCATCGTGGAAGGAAGAAGACATCTGTCCGAAGAAGAATATGGGATCGTACTAATATTTAGTCCAATTAAAAAATGAACGTTTTACGTGAAATTGAAATTTGCCTGTGGTAATTAAAAGTTTGTACTTCAGTTTTCAAAAACCAATTTACAGCTCGAGCAGGAAGTTGGAATATCTGACAAAAGCGGTAACAGCGACTAACCTGATTGCAAAAAATAAACAGGGAAATTAACTACCGCGAATTATTAATCAAAGGGAGGTTAGCAAAAAATTTCACTAATTAGAACGACACAATTTGCGTATCGCGAACGCGGTATAAAAAAGTTGTATTATACTTGTACAAGTATTTGAAGTGTTCAAAAGTTAACGGAAGAGCATCCAGAATTACCAGACCAATAAATTCTGGCGGAAGCAACTGCCGATAATGGACGTAACACTAAACGCGTTAAATTCAACAGGGTCATAGAGAATTAATTAAATTCCGCGTATCCTACAGATTTACCGATCCGTCTGCAAAGCTAATCAGAAATCCGGTAATGATCAGCGACATTAAAGCCATTGAATCTCCATTAAAGCGATTGCGATCAGATATTGGCAAATTATTCGAATGTATGCCATCTCTGTTCGATGACGCCTAGTATAATGTTATAGCGATCGATAATCTAACCTACAGATCGTACTAAATATTTGTGGTACAGAGTAATCCGGAAACAGCGAGATGGTTAAAGGTGGCATAACGGAGAACGCGTGGAACACCGTACTTGAACGAACATGGCAACTGTAATTACTGCCGCAGGCCGACAACTAATACTGTCGATGTGATCAGGTTTCCTTACATTATTCTCTAACAACAATTACTGTTCCATTACTTGTTCTAGTTAACACTTCGAAGAATGTTACATAACGATAGCATTGCTTTGATAGATCAAAATTAGAAATTTTAGGTTTTGGTTTTTGAAATTTAGAATTTGATGTTTTCGTATCATAAAATATTTGATATCTTCATTTTTGAAATCTCAAAACTTGAAACCCCAAACTTCAGAATTTCATCTGGATCCTCAAACTTCATTACCTAGAAATCTTCGTCTCAAATTCAAGAATACTCAAAAATTGCCCCTACCACATCTCAAAAATTGTAAAAAATTCGATTACTCTAAATTGGTGAAATGTTAGCAAAATGCGGCGTATCTTGCGGCAGTGATCGTTCAAACAAATGGATCGGCGTTCGTAAACAGGCGAACAAGTAGAACAGAACAGCAGGTGGTCAGACAAGTAGAATGCTAGCTGCAGCCAAAGGGAAGTAGAGTGTACTCGTAATGAAACAGGCAGAATGCGCCCGTATGTAGTCAGACACGAGAAATAGGTTGTATGTACGTTCAAAAGGGGAGATTAGGTTGCGTAAATGGTCATCCAAGTGGAATTATTCCCCGATAGAAGCAGCTCACATCGTGCTATCTGTCGTTCCAGCTAATTAATCAGTGGTTCCGGAGCTTTTCGATGAGCAAACGTTGCGGTGTCTTAAATTGATTACCCTAAAGATTCGAAACCGATAAAAACGCAGCCGACTACGGAGAACCTACGCAGCAGTTCGCGTGGTTAATTCATATCCCGCTACGTGAACCACAATGGACTTCCGGAGTGGTGTCTAATTTCAAACTCAAATGAGAATAATTAGGCCCGCCTCTATGACCCGATTCTATTCATATTCCAGCTTTATTAATCATCAATCCACGGCAATCCCCTGGACGCGTTAGACCGACCCTGTATAACTATGATTCATAGAGCGACAGGCCAAGCAACAACCTCTTCTAGGTTATGTACAGCGGCGTGTAGTCGGCTTATATCGTATTTCAAGTAATTCACAATTGTCAAGTGTGTATTAAGGCGGACCACCGAGCACGTATATTCTGTCGGATTATATACTGGAAGTGCCATTCGAGTTGATCATCTAACGAGCCCTGCATATCTGAACAGAGGATTACATTTGAATAGATTGTCCTTCTGACATGGCAACTTCATGATTGAGAATTTCGTCGTTCCTTTACACGATGCATATTGATAATTTACTCATGCGATCATTAAGTTGGTAAATCTGAGATTTATCAATTCAAAGTTTCACAAACCCAACGTATAACATGTAACTTTGCGTATTTGTCTGAGCTTTGACAACTCGGGACAGTTCACATTAGACCTTCACGCAATTTACTTTTATTTGATTTTACCTTGACCATCTTCGAGCAATTGTCCGTAACCTTAACAAAGTTATAATTTCATGCATATTTAATTTCGCGTATTCTTCGTCGGTCAAATTGATGATATACTTGTTATTTTAAAAATGGGTCATAGTAGCCCGCCCCACATGCAGTCAGATATGGAGGCACATTTGGCGTGTAATTAATTACAGGCGTGGAGTTACGTCCCTTTAAGGGAGTCGTTAACGAGTTGCACGTAATCGTTGAAGTCGTGGTTGCCGAGATGGCCGGGTTTTTATGCAGGTGTTATGGCAAAAATCGCGCGTGAAAGGCGGATTCAACACGTGAGGTGGCTGGTTCGTTTAGAAAATCCTCTCGGCGTCAGAACATTTTTCTATGGAGTGGTCCGGGGAACGTAGCGTACTCCAGTTCGCGCTTCTTGCCTCTTGTCGACGAGAGACCTTGCATTTCACGGAAGCGCGGATTTTTATAATCGGGTGCCGTTGAAAACCGTGAAAGATACCCGTGAATGCCAACGCCTCGACGTATTTTTAAACATCTTGGTCGCGATTTGATGAAAGTAACGCGAAACATTTAAACGGAGAACGCTGCGATTCTTATGGCACCGAGCGTGAATTGCGAACGAAATCCAAGTCCCGTTTTACTCTGTCGTTTCTCTGCTCTTTTTATTGGAAACAATTTCGAACTACGCAAAGACAATGCTGGATGCTGATTTGCTATTCATAGAATACATTTCAGACATTGAGAAACCGTGGAAATTGTTTCTCTCGGTGCGAAGTGTATCGGGTAGATGGCGATTCGGAGACACATTCTACTCGCTGGTTTACGTTTGCCAAATTGGGAAAATTCTCTGAATTTTCGATCCTCAAATCACTATCATTTACAGTTTAGTTTTTATTGTGCACTCTTTTCATTCTCCTTTCGTTTTTGTCAAATAATGTTTTTTCAACTTGTACGTGAATTTTGCCGGTCATTTTTACTGGTCATTTTGTCATACTTATAATACTAATATATTAATTACGAATTAGTACTACTATATACGTACATAGATACTCATCACATTTATACACCTTACTGCACACATATTGTATACTTTTAATTAAATTGCAGATGTGCATACAAACACATATGTGCGAACTTACATGTACATAATATATGTATATCATTCTCAATCAGATATATTATACATTTATACAAACATATTGTGTACTTATAACTAAATTACAGATGTGCAAATAAATGCACATGTGCAACTATACATGTACATATGCATGTATGTGTGTGAACATAACCTATTTAAAGACCCCATCAGATTCTGCATATGTTTATTCATCATGTAGAGTGTCATATAACATGTACATAGGTTATATAGAATAAAATGTGTTCATATAAAACTTTGTTAAAAAATCTGAACAAGTATACAAATAAAATTCATTGTATTCAATAAATCCTGAAAAAATAGAAAAAAATAATTGCGACAGAAAAAGTGTTAGCTAAGTGGCAGTACTCGTTGAACTCACTCCGGAAATAAGACTACTTAACCGATATTCTTTGAGAGCTCTTCGGGTTTACACGATTTCTCTCTGCCAAGGTAACCGAATTGCCACGTAAGCGAAACAACAAGCATATTGTTGTTCATACGTGCGAGTGTAGTCGTTGATGGGAGGATATAAAAATAACATCCTTAAGAAGTTCATTCCGCTGCAGAGGAACTGTATCTTGTTAAAGGTAACATCATGAAAATTGTGTTTCCGGCTTAATGCAACTTAACGCGAGAAACATTTGCATTTGCAGCGAGCTCGCTGCATAACACGGTAACGTTTTCAGCATCACTAAAGTAACGTTAGCTTATTAAAACTCGACGAGTTGTTTTCTAAAATTTCGTTGAAACCTACTTTTTCCATCCGCTTTTCAGCGCAACGATAAAATATAACGTTGTTGCAGTTTTCATTGTGGGTCAAACGCGTTTGGGCCGCAATTATTTTATTTTTGAATAAAGCACATCTGAATTTTATTACGGCGCGATAAATATTTTATTGCGCCAAACTTGATTTTATACATTGGATTTCCATCAGTTTAAATTACTTCAAACTTGGCTATATTTATTAAATTGATTTAAAATTATTTCAATTCGTTTAAAAATTATTTAAATTGATTTTCAGTCAGTCCATAAAATTTAGAATTTATTCCTCTCTTTATAGTACAAGTTTCTGGCAAACAATTTTAATTTCTTTTCGTAAAAATCATGACGATAAAAAAATAAGTTTTCTCATCAAAGACAATTAAAATAATAGCTGGACAGTATCTTAATGTAGCGCACGATAATAAATAAAATTTATCTGGTCTCTTCGAGGATATTTACGGACAGTCGATTATCGAAACTGTTCACGATAAGAGGGAGATTTTGGAAATGGCTTCCAAGTGAACTTGTTCTCGAAGGAATTGCTGGATCTCATCGAGATCCGTATTTTTATGGAAATCCAAATCGTTTCATCTCGTCCCACCACGGTGTGCACAACGTAATTTGAAGTTGGTAGGCTCTCGATCCATCTACCGGTATATTATGTAGCTGGTTCTATATCTCAGTGTCTTCTTAACTTTCGCGGCTATCCCCCGGAGAAGAGATTTCCAACTAGTTACCACATAAGACGGCTGAAAAGTAGATTATGTTAATCCCGCGCTGCCGGCTAACTCGATTACCCCCCCGCTGCTAACCGACGCTTTGAGCTTGAATATTATTATTATCTGCGGTGCGATTACTCGACTTGATAAGATCGAGTCAATTCCAGACGAAAGTTGACACCGAAACCGCTACTTTAATAAGACCCGCGTTTTATTCTCGCCTTAACCTTATTCGCACCTTTGCAAGCTTTCGCCTTAAAACACGAAATGGTTCGAATTGAACCAAAGTGCTGCAGATTAAACATTGTATGAAAGAATTTTCAAACTTTCATAAATGATAATCTGAACTATCTTTCTGAAGGAAGAGTAAGAAAATAACTGGTCTATACGTTCAACATATACTAATTTCATAATATATTCTCTGTACCATACAACAGAATGTACTAAAGATTAATACATCTCGATTACAGTCATCCTATAAAACGAGGTTTAATCAATAAATCAATGAATCTGCAAACTTTCCAATTACGTCCGACGTTCATTTTCGCCCTAACGGCATCAGTCGTAACGATTACAAGTGAAATCGTCCAGAACGATCCTAATTAACGATTTGTTCGCTGCATTAATCGAATTACAAATAGTCGTCGCGATCATGTCGATATCGATGGATCCTGTTATTAACGGGCAACGATGGTTTCGCCGTGTTTGATCAATTGATAAGTGAGATTAATAACTTGCCCGTGTAAGCTTATCAAATATTTAAGATAGCGTTTGGCATAATCAATTGTATACTTAATCTGTCGAACGGTAAATTTGAAGCTGGCCGTTTCGCAAAGGATACCAATTATCCGACGGTGTTTGTTCGTCGCCCGTCCAATTAACAACTGACTACGTTCTCATCTGTAAAATCTCGTGGAGCTTCCGACTAAGCAAACAACATATGCTACCGACATTTTCCGCTCGTCTTCTTATCGGTCAAAGCTTTTCGGGCCCAAAGATTTCCCTCGCAAAGGAGCTCCGAGTTCGCGACGATGTTTGCGTCACGTGTCGTTGACTCAAAGTACTTTAAAACGCATAGGAAGAGCTGGTAATGGACGGTTATCATACCACGAGAAAAACGAGGCTGAATTATTTAGCTGTTCTTCGCCCAGGCAACTTTTGTTTGAAGTTTTCATAAGGATATACGTTAGGGGAAAAATTAATTAAGAGTGAAATGCGTGGCGCGGAATTAACGCGTACATAGAATTGTAGATCCTTTTGATGAATTTTTGAAATGAGAGGGTATTTAAATATCTTCACTGTGAAGGACTTTATAAACGCATCTGGATTTTAATTTAAATTCTCACTTCTACCGCTGAGATTTTCAGGACTTGGTACTTTGAGAGTTCAAGGTTGACCATTTAAATTCTCAAAGTATGAAATTACAAGCTTTGAGGTGACACAATTCCAAAAACATTTAACATTCGGAAGTTTTAGGTTATATCTTATTATCCAGGACTCTTGTAAAATTTGAAATCATTCCAACACTTTAATAGCGAAATTTCAAGATATTTTGAGTGTTAAATTTATAGATACCCTTTGATGTATCTAATATATAAGTATTATTTTGAAGAATGTTTTGCATATACATTTCACGTAATTCATTGCAATAACCGAATTTCAATTCTGGATCGCCGTGAGTCAAAAGAAAGGTTCACAGAAACTTTCTTCTGTTTTAAACGTTACATAATTAATTCTCCGTTCTACATCTCTTTGCGTCATATTTTTCCCTCTCGTTTTTTACTTTGTTCCCGAGGTTTAATTAAAACATTCGTCTGGTAATTTTATCCTGCTTCGCCAGTTGCTGCCAGAAAAGATACCAACTGAAGCGAGTTACACTTCTGTATCAACATCGGCGTCATCTCTTCACTTCACCCGGAGTTTCCTAGAAAATCACGTTACCACGTACAATGGGATAGAACTCCCTTACGCGCTAATTAGCAGGGGCTTAACAATGAACTTCTGGCCCGTGCTCTCGAAAAAGTTACTTGGACTCTAAGAACCATTGTCTTTAGTTCGTGTAAACGAGGAAATCGATATGGGGCTTCCAGTTTCATCATTCGCAGGAACTTCTGATCAGAAACTTATCCATTTCAATGTTCTCGGGACGTCTTTTACTGCAGAACACATTCTCCAATTCCGAATATTACATTACAGAACTTTACGTAGTTCTTTATTCATTTAGCCAATTTTTTTCAAAAGTAATTCAGGTATTTCAGAAAATTTTATTTAGATTTCTTGAGGAATTTAGATGTTACAAAAAATCCCATTGAACTCAAGATTTGAAATTTTGAGGATGAGATATAAAAATTCAGATGGCAAAACTTGACGTTCCAAGGCGAAAAATTTCTAACTTTAAAATCACAGAGCTACCTGGCCCCAAAATTAGAAATCTGCAAGGTTAGAATAATAAGTTCAAAGCTTCAGGTTGCAAGATCGGCTGAATGTACCAAAAGTCAAAGCTGTAGGTTCAGAAATTTATATTTGGAACTTCAAAATATCTTTTCCCAAATCGCCCGAAATCGAAATTGCAACACGTTTGTCTCCAAAGGTGCAACTGTAAACCGAGAGATCTGGAAATGACACATTTCCATTTCGGATCCATCAGTGGAAAATCTGTAATTGTAGGTATAAAGTCCCACAGACATGTACAATATAACAGGTATTCCATCCTGTCGACGGCTAAGTCCGTCGATCGAATCGGATTTACGATCGCCACGATTTCATTTCGTCAAACTGCGATGCGTTCCGCCAGACGGGATGAATTCCCGAAAAAGCAATCGACATTCTTGCCGCTGGCTAACCTGGAAAAATGTGTATTCCGATCGTTGCGGACCGATAGCCTCTGGTTCGTTTACAGGACGCTGGTTTTGGTAGATAGGTGTAAGTGTGCAACAATAGAAATACCGTGGCTTTCTATCGGAAGGACACAAGATGGATCGGCTTGCATTCGATCAGGCTTCCATGGGCCCGCGCTACCTCATTCGAGGTCGCTCAATCTCGCATGTCCTGTTTCGCGTTAAAAGACGAGACTTTATTTTCACGGATCTTCGAGCACGATAATGCGCGTTCGTATATGGCATTGAGGTTGCCACGCTTCGATAGTTCACGAAGAAATAAGGAAACGCCTTCGGAAAAATGATAGAAACAGGTTACATGCCTCAAAGGAACTAATAACTGGAAAATTTTGATAAGCGATGGCCATGGAAAGAATTATTCGTATTTAATTTGTTTACCTTTTGTTACCATTCTTTCCATTTTGCAAAATAATTTAAATTCTTACGAGCAGTATAAACGAAATATTAGGTTATGAACGCATTGTAAGTGTATAACTGTACAAATAAAATTAAGGGTAATAATTTTTGTCGCCAATGAACTGTGATGTTCACTATAAACTAACAGTAACAGTTTTCATCATAAAGTAACAATAATAATGTTCATTTTAAAATAACAACTCTAATTTTCGTCATAACCTCACAATAATAATTTTCCGGTAAACTGACATGTTAATGTTAGTAATCACTAGACGTACATCATAAATGAATATTAATGATGTACACCGTACATTAACAATTGTAATATTCACTGTAACTAACAATAATAGTCATCATCATAAGGTAACAATAATAACATTCGTTTTAAAATAACAATATTAATTTTCATCGTAACCTAACAACTCTAATTTTCATAATAAACAACAATAATATTCATAACAAAGTAGACAATAAAACCACGTCAAGAAACAGTAGAATATTCCGACATTTTTCACGAAAGAGGATGAAGGTGACACATATAAGTCGTATTTTGGACAACCATTTTTCGACCGATGTCAGAGGTGCAGAAAGCAGAAGCGGAATAATAATAAAGAGAAGAACGCCCAAGATGGAGACACGATACACAATGTGTCCAAACGTAAAGGACAAGTTTCATCCAGGGCAGACAAATTGTACGATCTCTTTCATCGCGGGAAAGCCGTCCACCGGGAAATATCCTTGGTTTCTGTTCAGCATTCTCGTTAGGTGTCGACGAGCAAAAAGAAAGTGCACGGAGATGATAGCCGGCTGAATGTGAACTTGGACGAAGATTCATAGCCCAACGGGATCCCTCTTACCGCCCGCATGTTAAGCCTTTGGCAAATATTTGCACGTTCTATGTAGGAGAAACGACAGCTAGTTTCTTGTACAAATATCTCCTTAATCCGTGTCATCGTGACAGTGTTTGTGCTCGTGTCCGTACATGTGGACAGGAATCGAAAACGATAGGGAGTTCGTCGAGTCCCCGAAGAGGAATATAACTGGAGAACCGACGAGATCAGCTAATTTTTTTTACGCGAATGATCGCGCACAAAAGAGGATCGGATAATGGAGGTTTAAAGGTTTGATAAAAGAAAAATTGTGCTCGTTATCGATTTTAAACGCCGCGTTGCGACTCGTCCCGTGGCTCCTTTTAAAAAAAATCTGTCCCACGGCTGTTTGAATAACTGGCAGCTTTACGACGCGCCATATATCCTTCCGCTATGTAAAATTAAAGAAACCAATTTAACCGAACGACGATCTTAAATCTGCATCCTGCGGATTCGCTTTCCTTTTTTTTTCGGAAGTGCGCGCCGTGTATCGGGCTATGCATAAATCTTCGATAAAATCCGTGGTATCGAAGAATTTATCGGCTGCACTTTATAAACGCTTATATCAGGACATTTTAGATTTGTGGTCAGGTCATTTGTAAATTGGCAAATTGCCGGAGAGCTTTGGAACATTTTTGGAACTTTGGAAATTTGGGCTTTGGGGTGTTTGATAGTTAGGAATAAATACACGTGGAACTTTGGGGGCTTGAGATATTAGAATCTTGGGGAATTTAGTAATTCAGAAGTTTAAATTTTGGAAATAATTAGGGGGGTTGGAAATTTGGGAATATAAGAATTTTTTATATTTAGTAGTTGGGAGTTTTAGAATTTCTGAAATTTACAGATTTAACTTTGAGATTTGGGGTTTAGAAATTTGGAAATTTAGGAATGTCTGGTTTGACAATTTGGAGCCCTTAATTTGGATAATTACAAATTTAACCGATTTAAAAATTTAGATATTTGGGAACCTCAGGCAACTACCTGAAAACTAGAAAATTTGGGAAATTGCATAAATAATGAAATATTTTTTGAGATACATCTGTCTAAACATCTCCTCAAAATCAAAATATTTTGATTTGTTTATTTTACTTTGCGCGTCCCTTATTTTGCAATATACAACAGAACTTTGGTGGCACGTGTATCCTGTCGTTCGCGTTTCACATTCTTTGAATTCTAGACACAGGAGTTGCACGGATGCCTGAGTCTATGTACCTAAATTAACGAACCTTGTGGTGGTATTAAAGCTAGACGAAACTTTTGAACCCGGCTTCTAATAATCCAACCCTGTGAAGTCTCTTGCAAATCCAAAATTAATTCACCGTCGCGAACGCTTGATCTTCGGTGCTTCATAGTTTAAGGTTTCGTCCTCTTGGCGTGTCAGGGTTAATCCGTCTCAGATTACTCGCTTCTAAACTTAAAACTATTAATCCCATCGCAAACTTTCATCTTTCTCTACATTCCATATGATTCTATTTATTTTCTACATTTTGTGTTATGCCTTCAAATATTCTTGAGTAGTTACAATTTGATAAGACAATTCTGAGATAATTATTAAGTTAAATATGAAACTTGACGTTTGTCAGAATGCAAAGATTAACATTTAATTCTTTGATGTTGTATTATAGTTTATGTTACATTGCAGTATTAGGTTAGGTATCGAACCGCTCTTTATCCGCCATATTTATTTTTACTCGTTTCAGAACTGTAGAGCTATATTTTCATTTAATTTAAGAAGTATGAAAAAGTGCAATACTCCTACATTTTATAAATATGTATTTTGCAACGAAGACACTAATCTAGTCTAATTACTTCGATTACTTCTGCTTCCCACTAAAATGACAGAACAGTCAAGTACATAACCTAAAAGGAGTAAACCTATTACAGGGTTTAATAATACCTAATACTAAGTTTAATAATACTTAATACTAGGTATAGTTATACCTAAATCTAATACTAGGTTGAATAATACTAAAGCTGAGACTAGAGATAGCACTAAATAAATCAAGGATGTGGTTTTAATAGACCGATGGTACTTCCACTTTAGAAAGCATTATTTAACTCTATCCCTTATGTCAGAGGACCCTTGTTCCTGTTAACACCTTGTAGCGATTGTTACCGAGGATTTCTCTGCAGCTTTAGCTTCCGAATCTCTCGGATCCTTGAGAACCTCATGACCCGGATTTCCGCGAGTGAAAACCGGTACAGGTCTCCCCGCGTGAAAGCCATGGAAAATAATTCGAACGTTTCCACGGAATTACAAGCAGCTGCCGCGGTTCCGTCCTCCGACTTTCAATGAAACTAATTACTCACCGCGTATCTGTACAGACTTCTAATGAAACCAATTTCTTGCTGGCGTTGCTCTTAAATCCTCGAGAACGCTGACTGCGTCCCCGAACGAAAAATCGCTAAGCATCTCTCACGAGAATCAAACTGCTTCAACTTCAAGAGCCCGTTACTTTCACCGGCTTTTCTTTTTTACTAATTATTTGGGGATGTTCTTCGGATGCTTCGGGGAGTACTGAGCGTAATGTAATTCGAGTGGATGAGTACCTTCGTGCCGAATTCTAACAAGGAGAGACTGCAGCTCGTTCATTTTAATGAAACTTCCCGAAAATGTACACCTTTACAATTCGCTTAAGACCACAAATATCCTCAGATTCTTTATAATATAAATATACGCGATTAACTTTTAAATATATGTACATATTCAATGTTGCTGGATCCCAAATACTTTTGGATCTTAAATATCAAATATTTCTTTAGGTCCCTAATTCTTCAGAACTTTGCATTCGTAGTCTTCTATATTCCTGGATCCCTTGATTTCTGGACCCATAGACTGCTAGATTCAATTAATTAATAGGTCCTTTAATCTCTAGAATTCTAAATCTCTAGATACTTAGATACCTAGATACCTAGATACCTACATACCTACATAGGTACTTAGATACCTAGATACCTACATACCTACGTACCTAGATACCTACATATCTAAGTACCCAGATACCTACATACCTACATACCTAGATACCTAGATACCTAGGCCCCTAGTTCCATAGCCTCCTACATCCCTAAAACGCTAGATTCCCAGGCTCCAGTGTTTCACCACCCCAATATTTCTAAGTTCCAGTAACCTTACACCCCCATATTCTCTATAGTCCCCTATAGCTCTGTATCTTTATATCCAAGTATCCCTATACTCCTATATCCTCACATCCTCAGATCCCTATACCCCTATATTTGAATCTCTATACCCGTACCCATATTCCTACATCCTAGTATCCCACATCCCTACACCCTCATATCCCTATACCGTTATTATATGCCCCAGTATTCCGATATTTTCATATTTCCTATCAAATGATTCGAAATAATTTTATCAGCTGAAATTTCAATAATCCATCAAAATTTCGGGAATGCATCAGTATTGGGTCAGAGAGATAGAAATAAGCGAAATAAATTTAATGCAAAAACGTACCGGTTTGATCGGTTCTCGCAGCGGGATCGATGGATCGATTAATTAATTAACCCCGCACAAAGCATGCAAATTGCAGCGGCGAAGCTCATCGAGTTTCACGATTCGTCGGGTGTTATCGCGAACGTAACGCGATACAGTGAATTTTGCATCGGTATAAGCGGCTTCCAGCAAACCGGTCGGTAATTTCACAGCTCAATTGTGGCGTCGTAAATGAATCTCACGTGCATACTGGCCAACCGATCCGGTTCCTAACTTTCGCATAAATCCGTAAATTGCGAAGTAGCTTTAACGTTCTTCCACTCGCGATTTGTTATAGCATCGGATAGTTAGCACGGATGTATAAGCAAGTCCGATTCAACAGGTGTTACTGTAACATGCGAATCTACGCGAAACGTTGGTCGAAATGGACGGACCAGCTTCTGTTCGAAACAGAGATACAAAATAATTACTTTATGAGCTACTTGCAGAATATTATACGATTAATTTCATCTTCATTCGAACACGATGCTGTTATTGTTTTATCTCCAGAAAATTTCTCTGGGAACCTCTACTTCGAGGATTTTTAATTGTACCGAAGAAAATAATTTGTTTATTCTGAAGAAAAGAACTCTTCACTGTCTTGAAGAAAATATTAACTCTATTGTCCTGGAGAAAATATTAACTTTGTTCCGATGAAAACATTAATTTTTAGCTGTTCTAAAAAATGACTACAATTCTTTATTAGCTGTCATCATCGACGATACAAATTTAATTTTTACCTGCAGCTAAGTTTGATATATTGCGATAATTACGGTGCATGTCCGTAATAAATTGTTACGAGAAAGTTATCTCTAAAACATTTTTTTGCAGAAAATTTTCTGCACCTTTTTGCAAAAAAAGATCGCATTATTTCACTGTCAACTACAAGGACCATGTCGACTAGAGACATAATTTGTAATTTAAATGGATATCCTTGGGACAAGAGCTATCGGGTTTTGAAAGACGACGAGAACTGCTGGGAAATTAAATTGCAAGGGTAATCGCCGGGGAGTATGATACTTAATTACTTTGTTAGGCAAAATGCTGTTGTTCGATAATTTACAAAGGTTCGTAAAGATTTTGTTTCTTGGATACAAGTCTGAAAATAATAAATTTATGAACCAGTATTGCATAACTGATGTATACAAACATCAGTATCCATGAAATGAATACTTTTAATTAATGATGAAAATCTTAAACGGTAAATAATAATGTTAATAATAAATAAAAATGGTGAATCTAACATGTGTGAATATTTAATACAAAATATTTGTAAATATAATAATTTGTATAATAGGCAAATGAGCTTTAAATACTCCCTGTAAAATACTAAGGACAGTATAATATAACACTAGGGACATATTTTAAAAGACCCATAGACATACATTAAGCCAGAAAAAGGCAGTTGTTAAATAAATAAAATTTTATAACCCAAACCCAATTTGATAATGGCATTCAATAATTTATAGTGAGCAATATTAGTAGTGACCATACTCACGCATACTGATAATTTATCTGACAAAATAACGGGCAAAAATATACCGGGACAAAAGATGTAGTAATAAAAATTGACGAGTGACAATTTATTACTAAACGAACGGAAGTTTATCAGTTTATCGTTTGTTTGAGGTCGCTTCGCCGAGCCATTCCCGCTATTACCATAAACTGATTAATCGATCCGAAATAATCGACGTAATAACGAAACAATTTGTATCGCGGCCCGTAAATCAGCTTCATTACCATATTAATTCAAAATGCACGCCGAAACGTACCGATCGATGGAGAATCGAGAATGCGGACGGCCGAATAAAACGGACCTTATTACCCTGCTAACTGACACCATGCATTCTGGATATCCTTAATTAATTAATTAACCCCCGTCGCAAATCCTTCACGAATTCGGGTCTACTTATTCACGCGTCCGCAACTCCAATATACTGTGCTGTAGAATTTAATTAGCACGCGAGATCGGAGATCGTTCTGTCAATAAAATTCTTCGTTTTCCATAGCAAATTGCTCGACGAATTAAAAGTCGTGGCAAGATTTGTTGGTCGAGTGTTCCCGCGGTACATCAGTGAATGACTGTGTCATGAGCGTCGATTGATCGCTTGATGATAATGTCCATTCAGTGTCTCGTAATTTCATTTAATGAACGACGATTAATCTTCATCGCCCGATGATACAATGTGCAATTATCGATCGATTGAATCGCTGAGTTGTAGAATATTAAGATTCAGATTCACAGCTATAGTGGTAAATGTGGAATTTAGGTGGATTTGTTGGTAATTTTCAAATTCACAGATACTATAATCTCCAAGTCACCATTTCCCCAAATCTCCATATCCCTAAATCCCTAAATCTCCAAATCTCTATATCCTTGTGTCCTCATACCACTACACCCCATACCCTAAATTCCCAAATCTACAAATGCCTAAGTTCCCGAATCCCCAAATCTCCATATCCCAACTCCACAAATACTCATATCCCTAAATCCCCAAATCCCTACATCTCTAAATCACCAAACCCCTATATCCCCAAATCCCCATATCCCTTATACCTCAAATCTACATATCCCCAAATCACCAAATCCCTAAATCCCCAAATCCCCAAATCCCCATAACCCCATATCCCCAAATCGACATATCTCCAAATTCTCATACCCCAAATTCTCAAATCTACAAATTCCCAAACCCCCAAATCCCCAAATCCCCAAATTCCTAAATCCCAACTCTATATCCCCAAATCCCTATATCCCCAAATCCCTATATCCCCAAATCCCTACATCCCCAAATCCCTATATCCCCAAATCCCTACATCCCCAAATCCCTATATCCCCAAATCCCTATATCCCCAAATCCCTAAATCCCCAAATCCCTAAATCCCCAAATCCCTATATCTCCAAATCCCTATATCCCCAAATCCCTATATCCTCAAATCCCCATATCCCCAAATCCCTATATCCCCAAATCCCCATACCCCCAAGTCCCCAATTCTGTAAATCTTCAAATCCCAGAATTCACAAAATCTCAAACACGACGGATTCCACAATCAAATGCAAACATTTTCGAAATTCATTAAGTTATGTTTCTGCACGTTCACAGTTGGACCAGTTACAGAGTCGACTACTACTGACTAGTAACTACTAGATCCATTTTGGAGATAGATTGTAAATATCAGGAATTTCGCGGACACAACATTTCCATTTGGATGATTGTTGTTTGGTCGCGTGATGGTTTAATGCAACGTTTCAACATTACGCAAAGTTGTCTTGTAACAACTACCTCTGTTAACGAGAGAAAGCCATTAAGTAGAGCTATTTGAAGTTTCTAATTCGTTGCTAACGACCACTTCCTTCTGCATCGATGCTCGCGTATCAGAACATTGCCTGAACTGTCACGCAAAGTCGAGAAATGTGGTTCTACTTCGAACAGCCGTTTACGTTACGTGAAGCTTCGATCGATCAGAGTTCGACATAGAAACACCATTTTCGATTATAGATATTGCCATTCTCTTTACCTCTTCAGTTTTAATTGTAATTGCTCGGTTTAGAGGACGATCAATATTCCAATCATTCAACATACTCTGATATTTTCGAATATAGATATGTTATGTTTTTGGGATGTCAAATTTTATTCATTTCCGAATTTAGACAAGGAGATTTGGAAAGTTGGAGCTGTTGAATTTTGGAATGTTGTAATTTGGAAATTAGACAAATTTTTAATTTCTAATTTGGTCATTGGAGAGATTATGAATTTGTGAAGTTTAAGAATTTTAGACGTTGACAATTTAGAGATGCAGAATTTTGGGGATTTAGGGATTTAGAAATTTCGGGGTTTAAGAATTTGGGGATTTAGGAATTTAAGGAGTTAAGTATTTCGAGATTTTTAAATTTGGGGATTCAGGAATTTGAGAATTTAGGAATTTAAGGATTTAGGCATTTAAGAAATTAGGGATTTGGAGATTTAAAAATTTGGGGATTCAAGAATTTGAGAATTTAATAATTTAGGGTTTCAGGACTTTGAGGATTAAGGAATTTGACAATTTAAAATTTGAATCTTACAAATTTACAAAATTTGCAATACACATTTCATTTAACTAATCACACCCTGTCCTCTCCCAACATCCCCTAATTTTCAACCACATTAAAATGTCCAAAAATCGATATCTCGTCATCCCTAGTTAAAACCCATAATTCTTCTATTCGACAAAGTATTAACACGGTATTAATGATCTGTTACTAGCATATTGTCGGCGTTTGCACGATCTCTGTATAGCGAAGTGCGCCACGGAATGGCGACTTTTGTTTAACGTAGCGTGAAACTAATCGAGAACGCTTTAATGCCACGGAATGAAAGAAGCTGGAAATAATTCGCAACTGCTTTGCGGTTAAAGTGATTCGCGAGACGAAAGGAATGCAATTCGACAAAAGGTACTCTCGCGCAAACGATATTATATGTTCCTTTGAATCGTTACCGACTCGCGAGTGAACTCGTGTCGTTGACAGACAATAAAAGAGTACATCTAGGGTAAACCTTGCTAATTTTCAAACTGTAATCATCTGCACGCTCATATTACTAAATAATAAAAATGACATGTTCAGTATCATTTTTTCACTTATACATGTACATTTTTAATGTCATATATTTATAGGTTATTTCTTTCAATTTGTGAAGTTGGTAAAAATTAGGGGTTGCGACATTTATTACAAATTTTGTACTTTGTTTATTGAATTAATATAAAATTGTTGTGTGATAATTATTGGTACGGTAACCTTAATAATTTTTGGTACTTAATCTAACCTAATAATTATTAGTACCCAACCTCAAGTATGTGCAATTTAAATCACTATACTGTGTGTACCAACTTTGCTCTCCGGTCTCCATAAATCAATTTTCACGCCACTTATACAAAATACGAAACTCACTAAATAAATCTGACAGTCGCAACAAAGTTTTAAGTAGCAGTGTCGGCCGTCGTGTAGTATACTCTACTTAAAAGTACTAAAATTCAACGAAACTGATTCCCGTTTCCGGAAAAGGTTAAACAAGCACGTAAAATATAAGGTCACGTCCCGAATTCCGGTGAGAAACAAACGAAGCGTAAAATTGTAATTCGTTCTTTCCGAAAATCCAAGGGGAGGGTCGAAAGAAAGTTGTATAAAATTCCGTCACGCGATTCCGCGCCACAAACACGTTCCCGTTTCCTGCAACTTCCGTAAGATACACAAAACCCGAAATTGGATTTCGTCGAAAGGACAAATCAGAAGAATGAAGAACTTTATCATCCACGTGTAACAAACCGTTCTAACTTTGTATCGGTATCCGTAATGGAGAGCTGCGGCGTGTACAAACTAAATTGTTCGAAACTATGACGCATTAATTCAACGTCGTTAGTAAATGTGCTACTGTTTATGTATCGATATCGTTGAAAACTTAGTAACTTCATTATTTCGTACAGTACTTTTGGATTATTAACGTAACCTCAAAATTCATAATTTTGAAGTTGATGAATTTTGCAAAATGTTTTACTATAATTTTAATTTATTTTTGTACATTTAAGATAATCTCTCAAAATAGTATAATTTTATTATGATCTCCGAGTCCAAGAATTGTACACCTCGTTTCATATTTGCATGTTAAATAAATGTTTACATAAATGTATCGGAAAAGTTTCAACTGCTAATAGTAATATTTATCGAGTCATAACAATGTATGTAAATAATCTTACTACATTAATGCAGTACGGTCATTTTAATGTTATTGAAATTGAAGCAGCGAAATAAAACGTATGAAATAAAGAAGCGAGTTGCGTCAGAGATATACAAAGTTAATGGTACACTTGCATATACATATATCCGCATAATTCATTTTGGTATTAAGTATTGCATCGATACTTCAGTAGCATGCGAATGATCCATGGGCAGGGGAATAATTCTGGTTCCATAAATTAAATGCACTCGACATGTAATTCTCATTAAGCCGCCGTTGTGGCAATAGCTTATTGAACTGTAAAATGAAAGCTGAAATTGTTCTTTCCAGCGTGTTTAAAAATTCACGAGTAAACGGAAATGAGCTCCTCGGCATGGAAAATCAACGCATCGATGACAATTGAAACACCTAATGTTATTTAAAATTCGGAATATTTCTAAATTTATTTTATAATAATTTATGTTATAATTAAGATATAGTTGTAATTAAGGTGCATAGAACGCAATTATAGGAACTAATGGATACTTTACTGTTGTTTTGCAGGTTCGATAAGCAATATAGACGGTGCCGAGTATCATTGCAATAAAACTGCTGTGCGAAAAGTTATCAGCGGGGTAGTTGGTGCGGCGAGTTCGGTCACATCTATCCAGGTGGCAAACCTTCTTCGACTTTTCCGAATACCACAGGTACGTGTTTCGAATCGATGTGTACTTAAATTAGCCTCTTCTAAACTGACCAGCTTACAAATTGCACCCTCGTTCGTTCGCGTATTAACCTCCATTCATACCACCGGATCGTCAACGAGGTTTCATCCCAGCATTACGGACGTCTGACTCAGAATTTGTTGCAATCAGTCTAATACGAGGATTACTATAATACTTTGGAGATTTTCAACTTTGGAAACTGGGAATTTTGGAATGTTGAAATTTTGGGGAGACTTTGAAACTGTGAGGCTATTGTGTTTCAGGATCGGTTTTCGTATAATTACGAAATGACATAAGGTCCTTTGAGATTTTGGGACTTAGAAATCTTGAAAAGTTGTAGAATTTCAAGATCTCAAAACTTGACGACCCTAAAAGTTTGAAACTTTCAAAGACCCAGACTCAGAAAGTCCCAAAATTCCCAGAATAATAATATCAATTTCTCCATATAAAAACTATCCAGCCATCAAGTGAATTATCTAGTTCCGATCGATACTGCAAGACTCCCTGTCTCGGCAAATTGTTTTTTCTTTAATTATCCCGCTTACGCAACGATTTAATTAAAAGTTTCGGATAAAAGTGCCACTACAAAGTCTGAGCAAAAGAATAGGAAAGTTGACAGGCATCTTTTTTAAAAGAATGAAAACACTAAGTGGCAGCGAACTGTGAACACATCTGAAACTTGAGGGAAAACCGCGACCTGAAATCGTTGTAGCATGAAATCATCCGCCTTGGTCGGCGATATATCAAAAGCGGGATGATGGAATCTTTAATTTTTCACGGATATCCGAATTTGCTTCCTCGAGCGTGTCCGACAGTGCATAAACCGATTACACGAATTGTTACTTCCCGTTTTTGCGCTGGTACAACAGCGTTTCTTGCAGAATCTGGCGCCATCAGATTAGGCGAACACCGCGAACGAAATTCGACTGCAATTTACGCTCACGTGCACAATTCGTAAAATTACTCGATTCGTGGAAATGCATATAACATCCGGCGTTAAATTACTGCAATGGTATCTTTCACGAAAGAAGAGGACTTTAATACAGTGTGCAATTAAGCTCGATGCAAATGTGGCGCAGTTTCGTTGCACCGGAAACGTTTCTAGATTGCTTTGGAATTTCTCGAGCAAACCGCTGGCGTAATTCGTATCGATACTATCTTCTAAACGTTCAATGAAAGCTCGTTTTCGAACTGTGGTACATGCGAACATAGCCCGGATGATATATCGCACACGTAATAGCATCGTGTAAGATCATATAGATTCGAGGAGAGGAAATCGGATAACAAAAGGGAGGATTATTCTCAAATAACTGCAATATTATTAACTTTCCAGCCTTCAGTATTAAGGACAATTTAGGAAGAGTAGTTAGTGTTAAATATATTCTAGATACATCCCTGGGGATTCTAGGATAAGATGATCATAGGTAGACGCTAAGGTGTCTACGTATCGTTCTCTCTGTAGATAATAGGGAGAACTCAGGGAGATTCTAGTAGAACTTAAATTTAAAAGAAAGTCTAGGGAGACTCTAGGGAGACTTTATACCCCACTCTCTTTTGTAGATAGAACTTAGGAAGGTCCTAAAAGGATTTTAAGAAACTTATAAGGTAAATCTATGGAGACTTTAAAGTGCTTATCATTTCCTGTATAATTCGGCTATAAAAATTATTGAAAAATTTCTTCATAGAACTTAAGTAGATTGTAGGAGGACCCTAGGGAAATCTTAAGGAGTCTAGACCTTAAAGAAATAGTGGGTTAGGTAGAACCTAGAGAGAACCTACGGTGAGCTATGCAAGTGTCTAAAGCTTGTAAATTCGAATTAGAACGAAAAAGAGCTTGAAGAGAACCTCGATTCTATGGAGAACCAAAGTAGAACTTCCCTAAGAACCCCCAATTTCCCTAAGAAACCTATCACTAATCTTATCAAAATAAACGCGTGTCATAAAAATCTTGCAGCTTCAACAGTTTCCATAAACAAAATTGCTGAAATCTAACTTTGCGAGAATATTGAAGAAGGGTTGAAGCAAAATGTCAGAGTCGAAAATTTTAATGAAAATTTAAGCGCAACAGCTTCCGTTTAATATTTAATCGGAAGATGCGACGTCCTACACGGAACTTTCTGACGCCGAGAAAGGAGAATGAATTTCATAAAAAATTCAGACACCGAAGGCACCGACACTTTCGGTGTATGATCCCGTGCGTGATACCTCCATTACGGAATAACGTTAAGAACGCGCGACTCGTTCGAAAAGAACGGAAATGAATATTTCAGTACGCGATACCAACGTTGGCGCAGCCGGATTTTCCAAACGGAGAAAATACCGACCTCGGCGATGGTTCAAATAATTGTTCAAGATATATACGAACGTATGCATGTTCGAGTAAGGAACACAGCTAATCGAAACTGCTGAACCGTTGCGAAGATACAAAACGAATGTTACATATCGACACAAAAAAGAGAGACGGAGCAGAACGTATATTCTGTCGTTTCCCATAATGTTTCTTCTGATGAAAACGGCTTGGTTTGTTTTTTTATATCTATTGCCAACAGATAACAATACGGTGTGCACGTAACTTTGCTCGCACTGTTCCCACTGACAAACGATGCCTTCTTTTGTCCGACTATATCTTTTTTTCCTTCCTTTTTTCGCATTCTGACTCAACTACCAGAGGATTATGCGCATAGATCAAAATGAATGCGCGTGCGTGATTTCAACTCGTCCATACACTTTCGTTCAAAAAATTACAGCACTCTATTTTATTTTTTGGAAAAACAAGGTTTTTGATGACTGATTCAACGAGTTGGAAAAGTATACGGAAAATGGATAGGGGAGTGAGAGAATTTGTTATGGAAAGTTTCAATATTTGAATGCGTGTGCTATGGTTGGAGAGAATTTAGAGAAAATTTGGTGGAAGATTTCTGAAAAATTATAGGAAAGTTAAGGATTCCAGGGAGTGAGGATTCTAAGGAGTGTAAGGAGTGACGGGGTTCTAGGGGATTTCAGAGGGTTTCGAGGAACTATGAGAATTATGGAGAGTGTGAGATATCAAAATTTCCAAATTCCTAAACTTTCGAACCCCTGTTTTCAATCATCGAATTCTTATGACGCGTGGAAATACAAAGCGTGGAAGTACAACGCATAGCGATATCACGCGTAAGAGATACAACGTGTGGAGATACGACGCGTGGAGATACGACGCGTGGAAATACTACGCGTGGAGATACGACGCGTGAGTGATACAACGCGTGGAAATACAACGCGTGGAGATACGACGAGTGGAGATACGGCGCGTGAGTGATACAACGCGTGGAAATACGGCGCATAGCGATTCCACGTGTGGAGATACCACGCGTGAGTGATACAACGCATGGAAATACAACGCGTGAAGATACGACGCGTGGAAATACTACGCGTGGAGATACGAGGGGTGAGTGATACAACGCGTGGAAATACAACGCGTGGAGATACGACGAATGGAGATACGGCGCGTGAGTGATACAACGCGTGGAAATACGGCGCATAGCGATTCCACGTGTGGAGATACAACACATAACGATACCACGCGAGGAAATACGGCACATAACGATACCACGCGTAGAGATGCGACTCATAGCGATCAAAACTGCCAAATTTCTACATTCTCATACTCCCAAACATCCAAATTTCCAAATCCCGAAACTTCAAAACCCCCAAATTATATCCGCAAATCTCCAAACTTGGAAACGCCAAAATTACCATATGCCCAAATCTGCAAATCCTCAAACGACTCCGCAAAACCCAGAATCCTCAAAACTTGCCATCCACAGTGGACAACAAAAAAGCAATTAAAATAAATGCATGCCGCAACTTTTGAACAGCATTGTATCTGACAGAACGAGGCTAAAAGTTAACAACCCTGAAAGAAGTTGAATACGTTCCGTTGATAAAATAACGGCTAACAAGGGACAGACTTTGCCTACTGTTGGTTTTGTTCTACCTGTTCCTCTTTCGTGCGAGAAACAGGTGAACTAGAGCGTAGAACGTATTCGCGATTGCTGGTCGCATCAAAGAATAGCGTCGGCTTTGTGAAATGAAGACTCGCGCCGGCACCGGAACACATCTTAGGACATTCTTCGTGTGCTTTTTCATTGTTGCTCTGTTCGCGATCGTCTGTCGTTCGTCGCTTTCAAAGTGACAACAACGAGAGCCTTTGATGTAGAATTACGTAAAATTCTCAGATCGTTGCTTCCAGCGAGGAAAAAGGCACGGAATCAACGAGCAAAGGGAATTTTTACTGGAGACTGTTACAACTCGCTGGTATAGTGTGTCGGGCTCGAAAATCACTTTTTTTTATGGTTTACCCTACATCGTTTGTCACTTGGAACAGTATGGATTTTCGACGTTCGCCTGTTTTATAGATGTCGAGCTAGGTGAAATATGAACAATGTGCCGGATTAATTGAACTGGGAACATTGAGACCTACAGATTTCGAGATTTTGGGGTTTCAGGATATGGGATTTGCAGATATTGGGGTTTGTTATATTGCAATTTGGGGTTATGTGAAATTGGGGATGTAGGGATTTGAGGATACAGATATTTGGGGATATAAAGATTTGGGGAGATTAAAATTTTGGGAATGTAGGGATTTAAGGGCGTAGGAATTTGGGAATATTAGAATTTTTTATATAGCAGTTTGGGGATATTGGAAATTAAAAACATAGGAATTTGGGGAGATTGAAATTTTGAGATATGAAAGTGTCTATGTAGAGATCAGAAGATATGTGAATTTGGGGATATAGAGATTCTATAACATAGAGATCTAGAAATATAGGAATCTATGGATGTAAGGATAGAATCCAGAAACCGAGGCACTGTGGACACAGAGATCTAGGGATATAGAAATCTCCGAATTTATAGATCTGAGTATCCAGAGATAAATGTATCTACAAATATAAAAATTAAGAGATTTAGGAATACACAAAGCTAGCAAAGAATTAGCAAATCGAAGAATATAGGAAGCTACACATCTACGATTCTACAGAATTGGAGATCTGAGAGTCCAAGTTTGGGAGAGATCTTCAGGCATCGGGAAATGTGACCTATAAAAGCGCTCTAGAATATCTTGGTAATATATGTCCCTCTATAATGCACTCACCCACTTCTGTGCCGTATATTTAGTTACATAATATAGTGATTATTATTGGATTTGAATTCGTTGCATTCAGGAAATGGTATAGATGCATCAGACACGTTAACGACCTAGTTCACTTTTCCCGGTTGTACGTTTTCCTTGGCTGACGCTTATAAAAGCCCCTTGGAACCCCATAAATTTAACAGTCGATGCTCGATTCGCGAGAACGTATCGATTCATTTGAACCCCGATATTCTGGTTACCCGATGAACTCGTATAGGGTATATATTTCACGATAAATCATGCATTTAAAAAGTCTACACCGTTAATGTTATACATTGCAGGTGTTTTGAATGATGATACGTAATGTGCACCGATATTCTGTTACTATATGTATAATAAATCGAAGTCTATATTTGCCTATTTTATGATGGAAGACGATGATTTATGAAAACGATTCTAACGCGGAAAATTGTACGAATCGGGGCGTATTTCTGTCAATTTCGATCTCGTTTGATTTTTATATTCCAATAACGTCGAGTCGAAGGTAACGAACGTGCTGGCTGTCAGCCAGAAGAATATTCAATACCGCGACTGAACAATCGCGCTGAGTAGTCAAACATTATTTGCAGTATCGGAAGTTTTACAGTTCATTTTACGGTGTCCTACTCAAAAATCTTATCAAGTGAAATACAAAGTAGAAGGCTGTTTACCGTTGCCGATTCGAGGTAATTAAATCTTCAGACTATGGAGACTGCCTCTCGGTTAGCATCAACTTTCTGTGTCTGATGCCTCTATATTTCTTTCGTTCTTTATTTTTTTCATTTATAGTTATATTTGGCGTACCTTCAGATTAGAAACTTCTTATACATTTTAAATATCTATTTTCACATTTAACATACGTTGAAGTGTTCATACTTTACCTCATTCTTCATACTTCATTCTTCAACAACGACAAGTTCAAATATTTTGATTTGCATATATAAGTTGGTGTATTTAAGATTAAATTCAATAACATAGTTTCAAGTATAACATATTTTCAGTAGTGAAAAGAAAATAGAACTAGAAATCGTAAATTGCATGAAATGCACAGTTATCAGACGTTTAACAATATGCACTGAAATTTTCACGTTGGTAACGAAAAGCTTCATACGTTATATAATGTTTAACGAAGAGGGAAAGAGGACAAGGCACAATGTCCACATAGTCGAGTAAACCTGTACAAAATGAAATGGAAATTCAGGGGCGGCAAGCACCAGTTTCGTGTCATCAATCACCAGGATAAGGTGGTATACCAGTGGATTCAAAGTGCGAACCGTCGAGCCTCAATCCTATATTACTCTTCATCATCTGTACGCGACTTCGAATTTCGCACACGAGCCATATTAATCAATCCAACGTGACTTCCGCTTTACGTGACCTCGGCAACCCACGTTTTTCACGATTTGTGTTCTTACAGAACCATTTATCCGAGGAATGATTAAATAGCTGTTAAAGGATACGCGATATCGACTTTCTTCATTTGCCTTTTTGCACGAACCCTTTCAATTTTCTTTGAAAAATGAACGTCAAACGCATTTGCACTGCATTGAGATCAAGCACATATTATTTTCTCATTTACTTTGTTCAAAATTTATTGTATTTTTGAACTTTTGTATGTTATTGAAATTCGGTTATTATTATCAGTATTATTGCTAGTGTTAAGCATATTGTTAGTTATTTTATTAGTGTTTGATTCAGTTGCATGGTTGGATAATTAATTGCAAACTTGGTGACAATGCTGTACATGGTGATAGGTATGCGTGGGGTACGATGCGTGGAAGTACAACGTGTGGAGATACGACGTATAGCAATACCACGCGTGGATATACGGCGCATGACGATACCACGCGTGGTGCTATAACGCGTGGAAATACAACGCGTGGAGATACGACGCGTGAGTGATACAACGCGTGGAAATACGGCGCGTAGCGATACCACGCGTGGAAATACAACGCGTGGAGATACGACGCGTGGAAATACCACGCGTGGCAATATCACGCGTGGAAATACAACGCGTGGAGATACGATGCGTGGAAATACAACGCGTGGAGATACGACGCGTGGAAATACAACGCGTGGAGATACGACGCGTGAGTGATACAACGCGTGGAAATACGGCGCGTAGCGATACCACGCGTGGAGATACGACGCGTAGTGATACCACGCGTGGAAATACCGCGCATAGCGATATCATGCGTGGAGATATGACCCGTAGCGATACCACGCAAGGAAATACGGCGCATAACGATACCACGCGTGGTGCTATAACGTGTCAAAATACAACGTGCAGAAATACAACGCATATGGATACCACACTTGATAATAATAACGCATGGTAATACAACACGTGGAAGTAGAAAATGTAATATCACACTTGCTGATATAATTCAGGGTGTACATGATACAGCACATGATACAACGCGTGGCACCAACAATAAAACCAGTTATGACTCCTGTTAACACTTTCCTTAACCTAGAATGCAGAACGTCTCCCAAAATGTTTGATAAAATGATCCCGACGGTGATTAATCTTCCCATTAGTTCAAATAATCGACGTAGGAATTATCAGCGTTCGCCCATTTCAGAATTGTTGCTTTGCTTCCATGTTCAATCAAATCGACAACAGTCTTTCGCCGTAATACCCCATTACTGATATTTCACGACAGTCCGGTTACTCCCTTTCGATGCGTACAACGCTTGATTTTCCGGTCGGATGTTCCTACAACGTTGAAATATCGTCGGCTACGCTAATGGTTCGATCGGTCGTCTCGAAAAGATGTACGTACATATGCATCAGCGGAACGATCAGACGTTTACGTATGCACAATTAGGTCCCATCTTTCAGCGGTTTCGATGCATCGGCCGTTTTTCGCGCGACATAAGAACAGTCATACGATAAAAACGACTGCTCTTTCTACGCTTCGATTGTCACGGTATTCCTTCGACTATAACTCGTCCATTTCCTCGTTCACTCAGCTTCACGTTCGTTTAATTTTGCTATTGATTTTCCCAGCACGAAACAGCTGTACGACCCCTTTTTCGAACACATTGTTTTATTATATCGTTATTCGCCCATTGGAAGAATTATGTGACAGGTTATTTTATGACGTTTTAATCCGTCGAATGTGGAAGGATCGTATAACATGAGTGCATGTGGTCCGGCATGAATCTTGATTATGGTCGTTAGACATGATATGATGTGCAGCTACTACTTGCAACTATGATCATGATGGAATCCCCATATAGTACCTACGATTATGATTATGGTTCCTAATTAAGGTCGTCCATGATGAAATCTTCATATAGTACTGGTGACTATAATTGTCCATAATCAAGTTATCTTCATATAGCATCGGTTCTGACCGTCCATGATGAAGTCATCTTCACATATCGGTGATTATGATCCTCCATGACACAATCGTCTTCATATACTACCAGTGATTACTGTTGTTGGTAATGAAGTCTTCATACAGTGACTATAATCCTTCACGAAACCGTCCTCATATATTGATTAGTGATTACAGTCATCTACAGTGAAATGATGTTTAATTGTCAGAGGCAGCTACTGGTGATGAAATGATCTTCACATCATTATTCATCCCAAATCGATCCTCTGTTAACAGGCTACTCTATTAGTTCGTAATGACCTTCGTGTACCCTAATTCCGCATAGATAAACTATGATCATTCATCATGAAACGATCTTCAGCCGTCTACCACAGGCTGCGTTCACTGATAGCGAAGCGATGTTCACATAGTACCGATTACCATGGTCTTCCACGGTGAAATAATCTTCGTACACCACGGACAACTATAATCATTTGCGATGTAACGATGTTCACATGGTACCGATCTTCGTACACGTACCACGTGGAACAGTGAACCGTGTACTATTAGACACTATCAGCGCGGTAAATGTACGCTTATGGCACGGAATCCGGTTCAGAGGTAGCTACTTCCGCTGTTGCGAAAGGGTTAAACGTATTACGCTATTAATCTTCCGGCCCTACGGTTCTGTAACGCAATGCGTGATCATGAATATATTTCATGCGAGGAGAGACCGGTTATTTTACAAATATTTGTTGAATAAATAGTTACAGATATTAAGATTGATTTTAGAATTATCGAAAATTAGGGATGTGGAGATGCAGGTATAAAGGTACATTTTATACCTAAATAGGGATCTGAGGATGTAGAGATTTGATAATATGAGTATTCGGTATGTAGAGAATCGATGATGTCAAGATTTGGGGCATAGGGGCCTGGGGATGTGGAAGTTTGGAAATATAGAGATTTGGGGATGTAGGAATTTGAGAATATAGAGATTTGGTGATATAGGGTATTCGGTAAATAGAGAGTCGATCATGTCAAGATTTGGGTATGTAGGGGTTTGGAACATAGGGACCTGAGGATGTGGAAGTTTGAAAATATAGAGATTTGTGAATGTAGGAATTTGAAAATATTTGAAGACATAGATTTGGAAATTTAGAAATTTGAGAACACAAAGATTAAATTAAGTAATATAGATATTTGGAGATATAGAGAGTTGACAATATAGGTATTTAAAAATACAGACAAGTTTGAAAATATAAATATTTGCAGATATCGCCCTTTGGAAATATAAAGACTTAAAAATGGAAATTTGGGAATACAGTTAATAATAAATAACGAATACCTAGTTTGCATAAAAAAATTAGAACGAAAGTTTCGATCGATACAGGAGCTTTTCCACTTTTCATGGTAGGTCAGCTTCAAAGGTGACGCAAACTTTAACGAATTTAAGTTTGTTATTAAACTAACGTATTTGACATGCCGCCAGGTTTAAACTTTCTAACAAACTTGGTCTACTACGAACACATACGAGAATGTACACGTAACTACTTTTGTAACGAGATCTCATTGGCAACAAGCGCTTTAAAATAGTTCCTAAGTTGTTCCATAAATTCGAAATATTTAATTACTGTGTTCGACTATGTAACATTTTATTAAACGTCAGGCTTGCCCTACAGGAAAAATAGTTTCAACGGGGGTTAAAATAGTTAGGTGTTCCCTGATCGGACATTATCAAATTTTAACTTTAAAATTAATTTTACTTTAACTTTCAGAATTCCACATATTTTTTCCTAAAATTAACAATTATGTACTTTTATAGATATTTGACACGATACAATGAGACCGGTGCTAAAAACAAATGATGTTTCTCGTAGTGTCTCCAATAATGTCACTTTATAAAACATATATTTACCACATTCAGCATTAATATTCATGTATGCACATATTTTGTCGGAATATCCAGCATATAGATGTACATTGAATCCAGATAGTTCTACTGTTAACTGTAATTGCTTTCGAAGCATGAATCTAATTTCGAAGTTTGTATTAATTGAAACCCATGTTGCCTGGCAGCCATTCAATTTGTCTAATGAAACATAATTACACAGCCAAACCGTTGTGTTTCATAATTAATATCAAGTATAAGCTTATAGAAAGTGTTCTCCCGAGAATAATAGATATTTCAAACGGTAAACTGTTGTTATGTATTTCAGAATCATAGACGGGTAATCAAATATCAATTCTATGAAATCGCCGAGTCACAATACATCGAAAGGCGATTAACTCTCATATACAATTCAGAGTGGTATTCCGTTACCAATTGGAAACTTGTTATACGAAAATGTGAAGATCGATAATTTCACGCGGTTACAGTTTCCATAATAACTGGGTGGACATGAACATTTTCCCAACGTTTCACTGTGTGCAAGAAATTTGTAATTTGTTCAAGATCTTCGGTATTTTTTTAAATATAATATTATTTAAAATTTTGGTATAGTTATAATACTTTTGATGTGGAAGCATAGAAAAAAAACTTCTACAATGATCTTGATACAAGATCTAAGATCGCAAACACGAAAATATTTTGAAGCAAACATGTCGACCTTAACAAATTTAAGGTAAATATTTTTTCACATATTCCGTGTCAAAAATGCATGTGAAAGTCTCGGAATATTTTTGTTTCGCTCTTTGCCCTCTAAAAATGACACCGAAAAATTTGAAATACGTATTTTTTAACTATATCTGTAATACTATTTACGTGACATATGTACATAAATAGTAATGATAATAGAGAAATAATAACATAAAAAAAATTTATTAAACTTAATAAATAATAATTATGTTAAAAATGCCTTGGAGTTAGTAATTTTATCGGATTGTTGTGGAACACCGTACATGGAATAAGCAGATATTAAATTGGATTATTTTTATCACTCGAAGGTAGTTCAGCTCGTCACTCGAGTACGACAGCGTGACAATTTGGCCGGGAGGCAGATATCGATAAATTATTGGTACATCGCTGACACGTATCCCGAGACTGCAGAAAGGGAACACCTGCGAAAGACATGGTAATAAGTCACGTCAGTCAAAAGTTCGGCTGGAAACCGACCGATCGACCGATTACTCGCAGGGAACAGATTCGAATGACATCCAACCTGTGCACTGATTTGTCTCATCAGGCTGGAAATTCGAGCCAGCCGTAAGAACATTTCGCGACCATTTGTATTATCGACATAACGTTACGTCATACACTTCCGAATAACCCGTTCGACCTATTAAAAATTCTTATTACTATGGAGAACTTATTGAATAGATTTTTCATACAATGCCTATTATATTCTACAATTCAATCATATATTGCTGTATAAAGTTCATTCATGTCAACCTTCAGTTCAAAGTTTTAATACTTAACGATCATATGTCAAATCATCATGAATCGAATAATGTTTCAAAATGAATTTGTGTTTAAATTAATTCAAACTCGGAGAAAATGAAAGGAGAACTATATTACTGTCATAGAAATTTGTACCTAGGTAAAAATAAAATAAGTAAAAAAGTGTGAAAAATTGACACTATTAGCTTGGAGTATAAAAAAATATTATGTAACAAATTTTTGAATAAATGTTGAATTGAATAAGTGTCAAATTCGGGCTAAGCGATATCGAACAAAAATTTATGAATGTCAACTTCGTCGACGTGAAAACGGGAAGGTTGTAAAAAGGAGTCATTGATCTGTCACGAGATATCTTATACAGATCGACAGCATAAATATAAACTGGGGAGGATTTGAATTTCAATTTCGGCCGTAAATTTTTACTGCCACTCGTATTTAATTCTATCCTTCTCGCAATACTACATCATGATGAAAAAGATTGAAGCGACGAAAACCGGAGAAGAACAGCACGATATTATTACAGCAGCGCAAAATTTACGAGTAAATAAACGCCAGTCTCATTGAAGGAAAAAATTTAATAAAGAACATCGTGTGATATAAAACGTTCTCTCAGGAGGGGCTGGGATATTATCGAATTTCCCGGGCCCGTTAGTTAATGTGAAAAAAATCAATTCGTTATATAATATCGAACGAACGTCCCCAGATTATTATATATTCAAATTAATTACGTAAAATTTGTTTCGCGTTCAAGCGAAATTCGTCTCCCGGTGAATTAACCAACAGCATCTCGTTAAGTGATACTAAATTAATTTTGAACATGTTTACTATCTACGAAAAGTGTTCGCAAATAAAATTTTAATTAAAAATATTGTTTCTCTATCATCATTGTTAATTACCATTTAACGTTTTTTAATTTTATTCGACTATTCTTTCTATTTATTTTTAATTATATATTTAAATTGAATTTGTGGCCGACCAATTGCGCGTTAATTATTTTTCTATTCCATTCGCTCTCAAATTTTTTTACTCTTATTATTACTGTGAATATGAAGAACAGTAATAAACCTGTAGTTACAGTAGTGTCTCATTATATTATCACCGTTTATGACGCACACGAAATTTTGCGATTTAAAATTTTTAATTTGCACTTCTATTTGAAGGAAGGTTTTAATTTATTTTAATTGAGAGACTAATTGAAAGCTGACTCAAATTCGTCATAGCAGCGAATGATACCTTTCATAATATCGGTACTAAAAATTTTTCTTTAATTTTTCCCGTCTCTCGGTAATTCGATTATATTGAATTCCCGGTGCCGGTCACAAGAGACGGTACAGCACTCAACGTGCTAGAGTTACGTTTTTGAAAATCGTATCTGCTGGAATTCCCGAGAAACCATCGAATGCTTTTATTTCGAGATATGAGAAGGATTCGAAAGTGATCGTCTGCGTTCGTTTATTTCGCTTTTATCGAGCTCTGTGCAAGCGGCGGGCCTGCAATTTCGCGCGGTTTGGGCGCAGCCGGTCCGTTTCAATTAACGATAACGTCGTTTAACCGATTCACAAAGGGATTTGCAATTTCGCCACAACCTCCAGATGAGGCTACCGGTAAAAATGCAAACATCCTGACCTAAGGAGAACCCTCTTCGCAAACGATAAGACAAGTTTTGAAGTAAAGAAACATTTCTTCCCCTTTTATCATCCGGTTTAATTAACGAGATACGATTGAACCAGCATCGCGGAACGAAAATAAAGTACTCGTCGCTGGAGTCGTTCGATTAAGTTTTATGATCGATCGTAGAGGGGAAACTTTCGAAGCGACTGTTTGCATTTTAAAGTATTCCATGCGCAGGAGTACAGATAGAAGAAATATGGTAATACCAGAATTCAAAGTTCAGTACTTCATAAAATATCCATTTACCGCAGAGTAGGTCGTATGTGTCACCATGATACATTGAATCGCTGCAGAATGTCGTATTTAATGTTTTTTGGTAATGTGTCACGGTTCGATAAATATTCGTCATAGCTCTTTCAATGCTAAAAATTCTTTTAACATTTTTCTCATAAAAATAGTAGTCCTTCGTACGCTTAGAATATTTTTGTATACACTAAAGAGATAGGGATACATTAGAAATTATCCATGTTTAAAAATGTCTGACTATGATCGCCCTCTACTTATTATTTTACATCAGCAAGTACAGAATTATTGCAATTCGCCCAATAACAATTTTCTATCAAAGTAAAACATTGTTCGAGTGTATCACAGAAAAAAATATTTTAAGAAATGGTTTGCGCATGAATATTACGATATACGGTAATAAGGATTCTCTGAAATTGAAAAGCTTCTATTACTTTGAAAAAATTGACACGTCTCAAAGGAACATCAGGTCTGAGGAAGGTTGATAAATATGTCCGCGTCATCCTACACGAATTTACCAGATGGTAAAACGCGAGGCATGGATAAAATAACGTGCAGTGTGCCGTAGAGAATCCGAAGCTGCTGTTACCGCAGCACGAGATAACGCGGACTCGTTTCTCGCTACATAAACTCATCTTCCACGAGCACGCTCGTCGACCGATCACCAATATACACTATCGAACCGAAATTCTCCGTCTTGCACGAAGATCAATCGGAACCTCGCTCGAACGAGTTTCTTCGTTACTGATCGCGAAAAATGTCGGGTGACCATCAGAAGCTACTCAACCGAGATAAACCGTCATCCTACGGAAACTACGGGGATAGATTTACAGATAAAAAGTTGTAGATCATTGATTAAATTCACGAGAAAACTCATTCTTGTGCACTGTTTAAATAATTATATATTGTTATTCTAATCCACGTGCAAAAGTTTGGACACGCTAAGTTACCAAACTCTACTACCATTTAAGGAATATAATTACTTTCTCAAATATCAAGTTTCCCGTGTGTATTTAGACACATTTCAAGATTTGTAATACCTGTTTCCAATGTCACATACGTGCTGCAAAGTTCTTACGATGTCACCATATGTGACACTGAGTAGCAAAGCTGCAGAGCTTAAAACTTTTTCATTGTGCTTCTACGAACTATTTTACGAACTCTACAAAGTTTCTAACGAAGTTATTACGTTGATAGTGGTATCAACAAACGTCATCGACAATAACTTCGATCAACACAGAAGTCTTGCGACGTTGTTGCGAGGCGCTGATTGATGGTCCTTATTAGCGTCTGGAAATTTGCCCACCGGAAAATCCCCATTTGCCTTCACGCTGGCACGGCTACGAAAATTGCTGCAGAGCAAACAGGCTGCAAGTCGGCAGTTCGATAATTTTACCGAGTTATGACGTGTTTTACTTGAGGATTAAATTTCGTCGACATTATCCCGCTCGTAATGACACCGTCGTTGCGCGAACGGAAAATCGCGAACAAGCCCGGGCAGAAAATAGGGAAACTGCAGGTTTCCATATTATTTCGCAACTTTACGCAACTGTTGTAGTCATCCTCGGCACAAGAAAGATCTGATTACACGTTTTAATACGGTTTCCCTAAATTGCACGTACTATGGCTCAACCGCAGGGTACAAAAGTTGTATGCACTAAGATTTTGAGGTTACGTGATTAATACTCGTTGTGATAAATGCTTTTACTCATTTCTGCGGTTTAATATTTTTACTCGATATTTTTACTGTTAATAACAGTTAGGTATCGTTGATTGCGTCCATATTAATTTCTATATCAATAATTATTACGTCCAGAACATCATGGATAATTTTCACGAATTTCGAAATATCGTTGGTGAATTACATCGGTGCAGTTAATAGTATGATTCTAAATTATAATTATTTTAACGGGATTGCATGTAGTAATTCCATGATTTATTCAATATAATAATTTAGATAGTCAAAAGGACGTAAACGAAAATCCCGTTCCGCTCTGATTGCAGGTCTCTTTCTTCTCGACGAGCCCGGAGCTTTCTAACAAGCAACGTTTCGAATATTTCACTCGCACAATACCGAGCGACCATTACCAGGTTAAAGCGATGATAGACATCGTGCTAAAAATGGGCTGGAGCTACGTGTCCATCATATACGAGGAAAGCAATTACGGTATAAAGGTAAGTCACATTTTATAAGGACAGCTTCAACGTTAGAAATTCACGCGACGGTCCGTGTCAGATGAAACTTCTCTTGACACCTTTTCAATGAATTCTTGAAAGCCACTGCACCGTGAAACGACGAGTACACGAAGATTTCGCGTTAATTGATAACGTGGCCGAGGTTGTACAAGACCATTCACCACGATCGTTGCAGAATTTAATCAACGAGAGTTCAGTGACTCGTTCAGACCTCTCAACGTTTTATTTTAAAACTACTCGCGGAAGTTAAAATCACTTCTCCCATTTATTATCAATCATGCTTTTTTAAATACCGCAGATTTTAGTGGAGATAACAGAACAAAATTGAGCGTTAACTTTTTTTATTCAGTAGCTAACATTAACGATTGTCATCGAATAAAAATACGATAAGTTCTCACGGAACAATCGAATATAAATCGCGTTCTGTTCCGAAAAACATATAAAAACAGCGAAACTGTAGAATTGATAAAATTCATGATCAAAGGCAGAATGAAAAGTTTAATCAAAAAAAAAAAGAAGTATCGCGAATACATTGTGTGTAACTGAAAAAATGGATACTTTCATGTACTATTAATTAAAATCCGTTACACGATTCGGCGTAACAATTTCGACAGAGTTTTTCATGGTGCAGAATAAACCAATTTAACATACAGGCAAATGATAAAACTGTAGATAGGGCGAGCGCAATATTTCAGTTCATTTTTGCGCGGAAGTTTTGCCGTTTGTTCAATGTTCGTTATATTTCCACCATATCGACGTTTTATCGTGAAACTGGCGTACAGAGAGGGAAGCAGATCTATCATTTTAATAGCCATTGGCTGTCGGACAAGTCACGTTACACGATCATTATTGGATTTGTTCGTTGTCATTAGCGAGAAGAGTCGCGAATCATTCGTGGCAAGTGTGCAAATGGGAATGCATTTCAACTGGGGAAAAATAAAGATATAGAGGGTGTTTCATTTTAATTTAGCAAACAATAGATATGTGCATGTTATACATTATAAGTAATTGTCCGTTTCTTGTACGACTGTAACCTGATTTTGAGATGTAGAAATTTTCGGGCATGGGGATTTTAGAGCATATGGATTCTGGGATACAGAAATTTTGGGATATTGGAATTTTTAGACATAGCGATTTGGGGACATCGCACTTTTAGGGCTTCACTTTGGGACATAGGTATTTTGTGACGTTGCAATTTTCAGATTCTGAAATTTTGAGACATAGGAATTTTTGGATATAGTGATTTTTGAGACACAAGTATTTTGGGACGCTGAGATTTCTTTAAGACCTTACAACTCTGGAAATTAAAAATTCTTTGCCTTTGAAAATAGGAAGTCTGAAACTAGAATTTTGAGACTGAAATTTTGTAATTAATTTGCAATTTTGAAATTTTTTATTCTGACCTTGGACTTATAAAAATTTAATTGTCAATGAAGATTTGAAAATTGACAACTGACTTTCATATTATCACCCTCGTCTGAAAAATGTTTTTTTAAAAATCGTACAGGTAGATAAAAAAAATGGAACGCCCTATATGTGAAAAAGTACAATGTCGTTCATGTGAAAATGAAAAAGGACAATTGGATCGTGCATGGACTTTCAAACAATGTATTTACCCGACAATACCGTGGCACCTAATCGTTCTAAAAAATTTGTCCGGGCATCGAACACCGTAATGCAATTTTGTTTTTAAATAATCGATTACATCGATCGATCAAGTTACGTGAAATTGGAAATTGTTCGCAGCATGAAATGCAAAGTTCGTTAGCGAACAACGTTGCGATACACTGTCCCTATAAATTGCTTATGACCTATAAATTCAGGGTGCGGTATAATTTTACGTATACTTTCGAACTTGTGAAACGAACGGATTTAATATTTTATCGTATCTTTCGTAATCATTAAAATTGCATTAGTTTGCATTATTTATCCTTGTGTTACAAATTGGAAAGAGGGCAACGAAATAATTATTTATCAATTTTGCTAATGTATTCGAATTTATTCTTTAGTAAAAGAGGCCATCAGCCATTTTGTACAACCAACCTCGTAGGCATTTTTAAACCTTAACCTCAAAATTGACGAGTCATAAATATCTTACGTTTCTTTCGTGTCACGAAATCTAGTCAAGATTTGAACTCCTATAAATTTAACTGGTAAAACTGAAAATGCAAAAACATTTCGTATAAAATAATGTGAAATATTGTTATATTATGGAGAAGGTTCAAAGCAGAAATAAGAAATTGAATTTTAAATCGTTTTATCAGGGGATCTTAATCCATAATGCTGTGACACTAACTTGCTCACGAAAGAAGTACAGCATAAAGCATATCACTCGAATATCTCATTAAAACGTCACGACAATGAAATTACCAGGCGAATGGGATGTAAATTGCAGTTGGTACGCGTGTGCGGATAAACGAGCCGCTATTTCGTGCGGTTACATATCAGCGAGTGAAACCCATTCGTCGGACGTATTCCAGAGTCTACCTATTACAGAATTAACAAATTGGTTCGTCGTTCTAACGCGTAATTTACACCCTGTTAATTACGTCAGGCGCTGACTGATTCAAATAGAAGAAAAAGAGGGACCAATCAATCGCACAAGTATCTCGAAGGAGGAAATGGGAAAGTGGGAAGCCGATCTTCGATGAATTGGAATTTTTTGGGGTTTCAGGATTTTAGGCAATTTTCAATTTTTGTCTTCTGGCGTTTTAGAGTCTGGGACTTAGAAATTTTTGAACTCTTGAACTACGGTGCATTAAACTGGAGGATTTTGTAATTTTGAAACTTTGGAATTGAAAAATGTTCTGATACTTCGGAACTTTGAGAGTTTAGAAAATAATGAATTACAAATTAGTAGATTAGATACTGTCTTATTTCTAAATAAATATTACCAGTACAGAATTAAAGAGAATCCTCCAATACTGTCAGAATATCTAATAAATGATATCATCGCTATAATACAGATATAAAAGAAAATAGTGCATCAAACAAGTTGAAAAGTTCAAAAACTTCGTCGATTTGATAAAACAGGAGTATGAAGGTCTCAAGTCTGGGAACTTGGAAGCACAGAGAAATTGTGGTTTGAAAAGAGCAAAAGTCCTTTCCCAATAGCGAAGCCGACTGAAAATTGCATTTTTATGTCATCGTTGTTGTCCTATCCGATTGGATACGTCGGCGATGAAAAATGCGCGAAAATGTTCTCGGTAAAATAACAGTGGATGCATACGTGATACGCATAATGCAGAAAGCGTGCCATCCGTTATTGTTTTCGTATGGTACTTTCACAGGGGATCGGTTGAACCGGATTTTATAAAAATTTCCTCTTTGTACACATTTGTCGCTGAAATTTATTTTGCGTTTATTTAGATCAAATCTTGTATCATTCAATTGTGATCGAAATTTTATATCTTTTATGACAGAAGGAATATGCGATCGGGAGGCTAATGGCGTCAAATGTACGTTCCATGTATTAACATGGTCGTGAAATCGATTGGAACTAGATTAATAGGGTGAAATCGACTAAAACGTGAAATTCGACCGCGTTCTACGGATTTTCATGGGTGGACACATTTTAATGACGTTAATTTAATTGGTCATTGCGATTAGCGAACCGTGAATCCTCCTGTGCGTGTTTAGTCACGTGATTATTATCGAACGAGACACATGGACGGTGTGAAATATCTTGATAAAGTGGTATATTGTCACGGCAATAACGTGTTAAATTTGTAGATGAAGGGAGAAAAAAATATGAGAAAAAGTAGAGACTGGTAATTAGGTTTTTCTCGAAACGTGTAGCTACGTAACGACCTTGCATCCACCGAATTAGCCGCATGTCAAACGCAGAATGAATGTGGCTCTGTATGCATGCGAGTCTGCGAAGCATATGATAATTTTGCGCCACTTTTTGCCGTTGGTTAATTTAGACGATTATTACTGGAACTGTTTCTTATGGTCTGAAAACTTAGGTTAAGTTTGAAAACAAATTATGCGCTCATTTGGGTAAGCAGGGGTTTACACACTTTTAAATTGGGGATGTTCTTACAGGTTTTTGTTGTTTTATTCTTTTACTCTTTGACTGTTTTACTATTTTATTATTTTGTTATTTTACTGTCTTACTGTTTTACTACTTTACTACTTTACTATTTTACAACTTTACTAATTCACTACTTCACTACTTTACTGCTTCAATACTTTACTACGTCACTACTTCAATACTCCACTACTTTATTATTTCACTACTTCATTACTTCACTACTTTACTACTTCACTACTTTACTAATTCACTACTTCACTAATTCACTAATTCATTACTTCACTACTTTATTACTTCACTACTTCATTACTTCAATACTTCACTGCTTCATTACTTCAACACTTCACTACTTCACTACTTTACTACTTTACCATTTTACCATTTCATTATTTTACCGTACAGCTACAGCTCTACCATACTACTACTTTACCGTACTTTCTTTTACCATGCGACTATTTTATCAGTATAATATTTTTCTACCCTACTATTTCACCATTTCTAGATTTTGCCATGCCCTTTTACCCACAGGAGCATAACCTTCATCGCTGATGAAAGATCATACTGATACTTAAAAAGGTTAATGCGTTCTCCACGGTTCAGCCAGAATCAGGATATTCGATGTAACTTTAAAATCTAATTTCAGTTGTAGTTCAGAGTCTCAACCATAGGGCGCACACTGTAATTTCATCAGCAATTTGTATTAAAATTACAACTTTAATGGTAATCGATACAATGTCGTACAACATGCGATCAAGAAAATGCTCACGTCTACCAAGAATAATTGGATAAAATTGAAGCATACAAAGATTTATTTTCTGATACATATTCAGCGAGCTTAAACCGTGACGCTAATCTTTGTTTTCCTTTTGCATCCATTTCCCATTTTTCATTCGTGAAATAACACAATTTTTGCAACAATTAAACGATCGTTAAATCACTTCGTTATAAAAAGTTTATAAACTGTGACTATAAGAGGGAAATACACAATCATAGTACATTCATTTTAATTTTTTAATCAGAGTGTTTCAAAATAGAAGATATGTTAATATTAGAATCTGACAATTAAAACTTTAATCACGATAACCGTGTGCAGACGTCAGAAAGTTACGACATAGTTAAGACAGGATTAATGAACTTGAAACTCCGAAGTCGAGGTGAAGAAACTACAAGTTTGAAATGTAGAAATTAACATCCGACCTTGGAAACTCTGCCTTCCTCTGCAGAAGCCGTACTTTTAACAACCGAAAGTTCGTAAACTTTGACATCGAGCGTTGATAACTTGACGAAACGAATTTCAAAGTTTTAATCTGAAAAATTAGGAAACTCCGATCGATGGTATCGAGAAAGCACAGGAACAGCGATGTTAAAAATTGAACAATAGTAAGGAGATAAGAAGGTAAAAGGTGAAAGACGAAGAACCATGACCTCGAAGTTTGAAATTTCATGAGTTTGATAAATATTCACCGGGACAGGGCTCGAGGGATATCTACCCCTGTTTTAACAGCCCCCACAGCCTTCATCCTTCATCTATTTTCCTTCACCGCGAACCGTGTAATATTTAAACGTCGGTAATGATACGAAATTGGCGTTTAGGTGCGCTGTTGAATTTCATTTTCGCATAATTTGGGACGATGAAGACGTTTCGAACCTGTATGTTGACATTTTAGATGGATTCTTTTCTACGAGGAAAGGGAAAATTTAATATGTCTATTATTTTCGAATATTTTTAAACTTTCAACTGTACAAATTTCTAAACTTCCAAATTCTAGTATTTTCAAATTTAATAAAATTGTATATTTACGAATTCCTAATTGTCCAAGTTTCCAAATCTCCAAATTCTCACATTTCCAATTCCTTAAATTACCAAGTCTCCACATTTACAAATTCCTAAATCCCCAAATTCTTAAATTGTCAAATTTCCAAATCTCCAAATTCTCACGTTTGCAACTTCTTAATTCACCAAACTCTCATATTTAATGTGAGAATCCCTAAATTCCTAAATTCCCAAGTACTCAGGCCGCGAAAGTCCCACACACCCAAGTTTCCAAATCTTCAAAAGAGTATGCCTCGCGTCCTGTCCGCCATTTTGTTTAGAGGTATCCAGCGTGCACTAACGCAAAATGGAGCAAATGATACGGAAATGGAGGTATTCCCCGTACTAATTTAATTCGTTGTATTAATATGTAATGTAAGAAGGATATCAGTTATGAAACGATTCAATAAAGCCCGCAATGCGAGCGATAAAATAAGGAACGTATATTTCCATGAAATTCAGCGCGAAATTGGAGGCTGACAACGGTAGAAGCGAGTCGGAGCGACAAGACAGGAATCACCTGAGGGTATCGTTAAAGATTCAAGGGAATTATTAGAGCAACTCTCGTCGTTCGCCATTCCGCGCGTATCATCTCGCATTTTTCTCCAAGTGGAAGCATTTTGTTCCCTTCCGTTTCCTTTTTTTTCTGTTTCTCTTTTACGAGGCCGGCAATCTTGCTAAATTATCGTTCGAGAGGGAGAAACAAAGGCAGAAATTGACTGACGCAGTTCGGGTTCGTTCACACGAGTCGAATGTTAATGTTACGAGCAGAGATTAATGAGAAATGACATTGTTATCGCGCAAACGTGACTTGTCAAACGGTTTCCGGTCCTTTTTCCCTCGCCACCGTAATCGTTGCACCGACAGCTTAATGACAAACGAGGTTACCCCGTTGGTCGAGCAACGTTTCGCGTTTTCCGTTTGTTTTGTCGCGTTAATTAGACGAGGAAACGCAACGACTCGCCAGGAAATCTTTTTTATATGGTATCCACGAAAATGTTGCGCCCCTAATGAACGCGGCTTACAAAAGAACGTCGATTTAATTTCCACGTGGATACCGAGGGTCACGTTAAAAATTATATGCACGACAAAAAGAGAAATATACAGAAATTCTGTTTCCTGCATTACCTTGCTGGTTTATTATGACCAGTTTACTTTCTTAATCTAGGACAAACTTTTTCTTTAACAAATTCACCTCGGTTTTATACAAGCCTGCTTTATGATTACGTGAAATATAGGGGTGTGGATGTAGAGGACCATAAGTAAATTGTGCTGTAGGGGTATAAGTGCATAGAAGCATAAGAAAATAGGGCTATAAAGATGTAGAGGTATAATGACATAGGGATGGTAGGGATTTCGGGGTATATAAGGATGTAAATATCTCGAGATGTAATGCAGTGACATAGGGATGTAGGGATATAGAGATGTAGGTATAGCAATGTACAGATATAGGGATTTAGAGATAGACATGTGATATACGTATGTGGGGATCTCGCGGTATAGGTATACGAAGATGTAGGAATTGTAGGACATAGAGATGTAGTTTCGAAATTTAATTAAATAGGGATGTAGAGATTTCAGGGTAGAGAACATTTTCTCGGTCACTTAACGAAACATATATTTATTACGTATCACATATACGAAACGGAGAAATCGGACAAACTAAATTTCGAACATCCGTATTTCCCGGTTTGTCATTCGATGTCTAATGGCTTTTATCTTTCAGCAAGCTGCAACACTTAACGAATGCTTAAATGTATCAATGGATTCTGAACTTCAGAAGTTCTAGCACCATTGTGTTAATGCATCTCCGATTGTTGTCTAAAAGTCCATCCACAATGGAACTTCTTAAATGTCACTTTGTGCTTCATACTGACAGAAACATCAGATACGATTTAGATTCCGAGTGACGTATTTCTGCAATTCAACATTCGATTCGTCATAGTTCAATTTATTGAATCCAATTTTGCTTACAAATGCAATTAATGTCACTCGCGCTTGAAATATATCGATTGCAAATTGACATTGAATTGTAGACATCTATTAATTCTTAAGCAATCGTCGCTGATACAAAATCGAGTGACACTGACAGGAAGATAATTAAATTTCCTCTATCAAATGTCCTGGGTCTTATTTCCTCTCTGGACTTGTCACGGTTTCATTTACCTTCTCTTTTATTGAAAACGTGACGGACCCTACCTTTACGATTTTACGAAGGGACTTCTCCAAAAACTACCCTTTTTTGATAGCTAAACTTGACAACTAAAATTTATAGCTTCAGTGTAAATTATATTTTCACTATAAATTAAAAAACACGTTGCACTCGTATTTCTGTGATAAGCTAGCCTTGTTAAAGTAGAGAAATCGATGTGAAACAACAGGTTGGACACAAATGAAGCCTCGTAGCAATTTTCAACCCCATTACTAGCCCTCGGTAAATCTAATGCGGAAAACAGAAATTGAAGAACGTTCTCGCGAAATAGGGAAAGAACTAACGTATAAGTCAGTGCTGAGGTAATATCTGGGTCAATGGCGTTTGTTGGCCATATGCCTGTCCATTGTTTTGTAGCAGCGAAGCACGTGACGAGTTGCGATAAATTGCGAGTCATGTCAACGGTGTTGTACGCCTTGACCTCTGCGTGTTTACACAGAATACATCATTACCTATTATAATAACAATGTAAGAGATACTCATAAAGAATACTTCCCCAAGGTAAAATATAATTGCAAATTAGGATTTAGGTTGACACAAAGGAATTATTCATTTGAGGAGACGTTTGAAATATGGAAACTGATTTGGACATTATAGAACAGATATCTAGCATAGTATTAACATATTAAATATTTAAACGAATGTAAATTGTAACAAAATATAAATGTCATAACTCAAGTTCAGCATTGTTCAAATTAAATTTTTAACTTTTACAACATGTAAAAATGTTTCGTGTGAAAATAATTAACGGAGATAGAATTTCTCTCGCGTTGACGCGTGTCTCGTTAAGGGATCGTGTAATATTTTCTGTTATAGAGCGATGAGTACCAGCTCGTGTATTAAAATGACAAAATATGAAGCTGATAGCATTGTATAATATAAACGAGAATTATTCCCATTAATAAATAAATATTCTGATTTACACATATGTTACATTACATTAATTTTGAAATCTCAAAAACTTTTTAATGTAACTTTGATTAGAATTCGAGATTCGAGTGCGAGATCCTTTTACCAATCGATTTTCTATTAGGAGCGTGTTAATTGAAGTTCGAAATAAAAATAAGGAAGGGAAGACAGTATTCGTAGAAGACAATACGAGCAGCAGACTGGATGAGGGACCTTTAAATGGAAAAGTACGCGTTTAAACGTGACATCGAGGGAAGCCTCGGAGACCCTCGAAGGGATTGCAATCTGAACAACAGCGGCGGGAAAAAGAGAAATCGAAGAACGTAGGATCGACCGAGTCCCTTTATGTATATAGGAATTCGTTTCTCGAGCGGAACGAGATGATGGGAGAAGACCTTTTTAATAAAAATCTCCCTTCGTCGATTTTGAATCGCAAATCAACGAGGGAAATATTTTAATTCCCCTCCTGTAGACATACGAGCCCTACTATCGATTTCCGTTTACGTTGAATACTTTTATGGTGTGTTGAGAAAGACCGTGACGAGAAAATTAATATAATTTGAGAAATTGACATTGTCAGCATGCAAATTTTCGTGATAAAATAGCTTGCCACGTTTATCGTGATCATCAGTTCATGTTTAATTCAGAGATAATTCGAGTGAAAGTTATTATACTTGAAGAGGAAATTATGGGGGTGAAAACTACATCAGATTATGTCTTCTATGAATTCGCAATGAACTTAGTTTCTGGAACTTTGAAATTTTCGGACTTTAAGATTCCGAAGTCTCGCTTAGGTCACGTAAAAAGTCACACTGAATTAATACAGAACAATTTCCAATTACGTTTCGAATTCGAATCTCATTTCTCCGAAAGAATTCGCATCGTGATTAAATATGAATGTCGTGTTTCGATCTCGTATTAGAAAATAAGGGTCATAATGTTTCTATAACTGAGAGAATAAATTTAAAGAATACTTGTTTTATTACAGGCATTTGAAGAACTAGAAGAACTATTAGGAAAACATGATATATGCATCGCGATCAAGGAGAAGCTGGTGAAAGATTCTGGCGTGGCTGAAGAAACTGCTTACGATAATATTGTGTTAAAATTATTAACAAAGCCCAGAGCGAAAGGTGAGTACATTTTAACAACAAACTTGTATAATATTCTTCTACATCGCAAACTAAATAATATTCTTACCAAAGTAAATTTCAACGTTTTACATGCAAGGTATACGTTTCATTCTGCTGGAACTCTGAGTACATAATCGTACAGCAAACGTATACATACATCAAAAAACATATCTTCTTTAATCATACGGGTCTAACAATAGTACAAATAATATAACAATATTCATTGTAAATATTAGATTAAAATTTCAATTTGATTTTTTATTAATGCAGACCCATTTTTACATTGTTTTCACAACAGAAATTGTAATAAATTTCGACAATAATTTCCAACGTAAAATGCACAACCGCAGTTTCATTATTTTAACAGAAAAATGCACATTTTCAAGACTATTAAAAATGTATATTTCAAAATAAAATGGTAAACGGGTGGACAACAAAAAAACTATCTGCAAAAACGTGCAAGTAAAAAGTGCAAATAAATGGCGAAAATTTTCCATCTTCACGGGTCGAGCAGAGAATAAATCGTGGAAATAAATGAGAGATTCGTTGGCAAACAACCACGAGATCGTGAGATCCACTTACAAATACCTCTTGCAAACGCAGTAGTCGATAGCAATGAGTTGTGCATTGAGAATCTCGCGACTATCGATTTGCTTTACAATACCCAGATGTTTGCAAATAGCTCGTCAGATACGGGGAAATTGAAGATTGTTAATAATTCACCTTCTTAATTTAAAACATTCGGTACTATTCTTATTTGCTACAAGCTGCTCTCGCTTATAGCACGTGCATATGCACAGAATTGAATGGTATTTAATTGGGAGGTTTATTGGTGGCTCGTTATTCGCATGCGAGTTATCGGCGCGTTCGCTATGTATCCGCTAGGTATTAGAGTGCCATTGCAATACTCCGGAGTTCTGAAATTTCAAAGTCTCTAAATTCCAAAGTACTGTGCCAAAATTCCAAAGTTCCAAACTTTCAAAATTCCAGTGTTCTGAAGTCATCAAATTCTAAAATCCCAGTTTCACAATTTCGAAATTGAAAAGTTTGTGAAATCTAAAAACTTTCAAATCTCAATGTTCTAGAGTTCTAACATTCCCAAAACTCTAAAATCCCGTAATCCAAAACCCTAAAGCCTCAAAGTTCTAAAATTCCAAAACCCTCACTCAGGAATGTAAAATACAAAAATACTAAAATCTCAAAATCCCAAAACCCTAAAGTATCAAAGTTGTAAAATCCCAAAACCTTCAAGTCTCAGAAGTGTAAAATTCCCAAACCCCCAAATCTCAAAAGTACAAAGTCCAAAAATTTTTAAACCTCAAAGTCCCAAAATCCCAAAACCCTAAAGTATCAAAGTTGTAAAATTTCAAAACCTTCAAGTCTCAGAAGTGTTAAATCCAAAAAATCCTAAAATCTCAAAGTCCCAAAATCCCAAAATTCCAAAACCCTAAAGTATCAAAGTTGTAAAATCCCAAAACCTCAAATCTCAGAGCTGTAAAGTCCCAAAACTCCAAACCCTGTTGTCGCAAAATTATCAAATATTTTTTTAACTTTTTTAAATAATACGAACGCACGGTTTCACGCGGTACACCATCAAACAGAAACTTGTGGATGGCACAGAAATGTAACATGTTCGAAACTTCAATAGAACGTTGCCAGAAATATGCAAATGCCTGTTACACATCGATGGAGCGTTTCAGAGACTCTCGACTGTCATTCCACTCATTGTATATACATACGCTACCTCTCGATACTCTCTCAAAATATTACTCGAAATACAAAAAAACATTCGACGAGTCAGAAAAAAACGTGTCGGTTCACCAACGCGTATTTTTATTCGTTGCCTGAGTGATGAAAGAGTAACATCTAGAATGTGTATCTCGAGGCCAATTGATTGTATCAATAAATGCTTCAAATGAAATGTGTAACTTTGAAGGACTCACTGGATGTCGTTCAATACATCTTTTTTCTGGAATATCAAACCCCCCGAGATATTTGACTTTCAGATTTTTCAAAATCAAAATATCTTTTCCATAAAATCATTATATGGTAGTTGTTACATTTGATCAGAGTACAAATGTAAATACCTATAGTAAAGTAACTTTCAGTTAATCTTTAAACCAAGATAAAATATGTACTCTCAAAATATCTAATAATAGATAATGAAAATTTCTCGCTCAGTTGAATTTTAAAGAAGCGTTCTAAAGAAGTTTATTTGAAATACAACCTGAAATTTGTCTTAACAGTATAATTTTGTGGTTTGTTTAACGAGAGTTACAAAGTACGGTTATATTAAAGGTAAATTCTTACCGACTCACGGCGTGTACAATTGATTATAAAGGCGGTAAAGAAAGCATGGTTTCGGAATGAAACGAGGATCTCCCCGAGCGAGCATAATTCGAAGGAAATGGTCGGAATCACCGTTTTTATGCCAAAGTCTTTTTATCTCTCGATACCCTGGTGCCCCTGTTATCAGAGTAGATGGAAGCTTGAAGAAGTCCGTTGGACAGATACGAGAGCTGCGATATTTCATCGACCTTCCAAGTTTGCCGTTACTTTAGACAAAACTAGCACCTAGAGAATCACTGGTTTCCATTCTCGGAAGGCATCCGCCCCGGGTAACGGAAGCGTACGTTTAAGACGGTCGAGCTTTAAAAATAAAGCTCCAGGTCCGATAAGAACGATCGTCTTAGTGGCCAGTCGAAATTACTCGTTCAGCAAACGGGAACAAAACGAGGCGAAAGGGGGAGGGTAACCTTCTTCGAGTGGTGTTTTATGAAGAAAACGTCAAGAGTTGAACTTGTAACCGTAGAAAGACTATTAATCTCCTCATCCCCGTTTTATTTCGCCGCCGTTTAAATAGAGCACAGTTGACACGAGGTAGACAATGGTGTTGTCACAGTCTTTGTTTCAAGAAAGAAGCTCCTCGTGTTCCCGTGAAATTATTACGCGTTAGATCGTCCACTTTTGTGTTCGATAAGTACAGACTCACCGAGCATACAGTTTTCTTTGCATGCAAATTGAACCGTGTTCCTCTTTTATCCCTCCATTTTTCTTTCGTATTCTAGACCGTACGTCTCATTTTATACGCCGCGCCAGTTCTTGATGAAGTCCCGCGTAATCTACCTTCTCGAAGGAATAAACCACCAACGGACTATGAGTGCTTTTATGAGCGCTTGTGCCTGAAAAGGTCGAGACTTTAACCGGTTTTTGGACAATGTTAAATCTTTAGAGTGGACCCGTGATATTCGTGATATTCGATTTAACCCGTTTATTGGTCTACGTATTCGTGGCTTTGATTTTGGAATTTTACAATTTTGGAGCTTGGGAACTTTGATACTTCGTAACTTTTCACTTTTGAGAATTTGGAAGGTTTGGCACTCGACACTTTTGGGCTTTGATGTTTTACAAGTTTGAGATTTTCGGACTCTGACATTTTGGGGTTTTGACATTTTTTAACTTTGAAACATTGAGACTTTGACATTTGGAGCTTGAGGACTTTGAAACTTGAAGACACTAGGTCTTTGAAATTTTAGGACTTCACGACTTTAAATATTTGAGACTTTGAAACTTGAGGACTTTGGAATTAAACAATTGTTGAACATTGAAACATTGACACTTTGTAATTTTTTAACTTTTAGGAATTTTCAAGCTTTAACATCCTGATAATTTCAAAACTTTATTTTTAGCACATCAACATTCTCAAACTTCAGAACTCTGAAAATTAATAAAACACTACTTCTACTATTACCATGTTCTCTCTAAATTAATTGTACAACTTCTTTCATAACGCTTCATAAAAAAAAAATTCCACTGTAACCTTACACAAGTAACCTTAAGCTTACACCGCCCTTAACTGCAGCGTTTCAGTTCAACGAATCATGAACTCGTTTTCTACGAGAAATTAATTAAGACGCCTGAGTCTTTATATCCCGGCGAAAGATAGCATTAAAAACAATAAAAGAAAGTGCAGAACAATTGCATTAAATTAAATTCCATCCCTCTGGCAAAGATTCCACTGTTCTGTGTACCTTTAGATTCAAAGCAACAATGAAGTTTCTTCTTGTGAACTATACACTGCTGTCGTGTTTGACTCTTCGGATCGTTTTAAAGCTTTAAACACTGAAATCAAGGGAGTTTACGATATCCACGGAGTAAATGAAACGCAACATCGCTTTGTGCACGATGTAATTTTTTACCAGTCGGAAATTAGACGAAGAAATGTAATCGTCCGATTTAAATAGCTATTTCCATGCTGAGAAATTGCAATCTTTCTCTGTAAAACGTGTCAAAAAGGAACTTCGTTTGAAGATTCGTGAAGTTATTTCGCTCATTTTAATTGCATAATTTTTGGAATTGAATAATGGGTCATGTGAGGATTTGAATTTTGGGGGTTCTGGGAATTTCAAAATTTCAGGATTTAGAGATTTGGAAATTTAGAATTTTGAAGATGTTTTGGGGATTTAGGAGTTACGGAGTTATTTTGGGAATTAAAGGTTTCAGGGATATATATTTTTGGAGATTCGAAGACTTGGAAATTTGGAGATTCATAAAATTGGAGATTTTAGAAATGTCAGAGTTAAGTGATAAGTTAACACGATAAGGGTTGCAGCTGAAATAAAATGAAAGGGAGGAAATTTTGAAAGCGTAATACAAGTTCTATCGTTTCTCTGTTCAGGATGTATCATATTCGGGTCGGATCAAGAAGTTGCCGGAGTTATGAGAGCAGTTAGACGTTGCAATGCAACCGGTGCGTTTTCGTGGATCGGCAGCGACGGATGGAGCGCCAGGGGGTTAGTTAGTAACGGTAACGAGCCAGAAGTTGAGGGCACACTATCAGTTCAACCTCAAGCCAATCCTGTCAAGGGTTTTGAAGAGTACTTTCTGAATTTGACCGTGGAGAATAACCGAAGGAATCCGTGGTTCGTTGGTAAGCGAATGACTAAAACACTCGAGCTCTTCAACTTTGCCAATCTGAACTTCTCCAAGCACCAACGGCATCGGCTTATCCCAAAATTTCATTAAAAACAACCACTTCTCGTACAAGAAAAAACAGACCTAACGATTTCATCTTCCCGGAAAATTGATGTAGAAAAAGTTACGGTAATTTTCGTTGGGAGTATCCATTTACAAACTTAACAAACTCGCTTTATGATGTTGTGCTTTAATAAAAGAAAATTGTCTACGTCGAAGTTTACTGATTTTATTATACTATATTCATATAGTAATATGAATTCGTATAGAAATATTAAAAGAAATTAAAGAACGATGAAGTTTTCAATAGTATATTTTTTTATAATTATACAGGCTGCTTCAGAACTGGTGTTGCAGTCACAAAGGGAATAATTCTATGTCTTTTGATAATGAATATAAAAACGTCAACCCCTTCATTATCTCAGCAATGAACCTTATAAATCTCTAAATTCAAGTACCAATAACAAACTAGTACAGTTTAAAAATCAGTATCGTAAAAATGAACACCACTATAAATTACCCTTAAAACTTACAGAATTCTGGGAAGACCACTTCCAGTGCAGATACCCAAACGCATCCAGAACCCCGTACAACCAGAAGTACACGAAACCGTGCACGACGAAGGAGCGTTTAACGAAACAGAACACCGCGTTCGAGGATCAGCTGCAATTCGTGTCGGATGCAGTAATGGCGTTCGCTTACGCGTTTCGGTAAGGCATAAACGTTCGCCAGCGACGAAGGAAAGTATTCATGATGATTTGGTTCTCAGAGACATGCACCGGGACCTCTGCCACGGTAAACCGGGACTCTGCGACGCGATGAAGCCGACCAAGGGCACGGAGCTTCTGAAATATTTGAGGAAAGTGGATTTCGAAGGTAAAGCGACGTGTTGGTAGGCGAATAAAGTCGTCGTAGTTGAACGTGGATTTATTCGAGTGAAAATTTCAAGGTTTGAGCGGTGACAAGTTCAAGTTCGACAAAAACGGAGACGGTCCGGCCAGGTACAACATCATCCACTTCAAGCAAATAGAGCCGGGCAAGTATAAGTGGATACGAGTCGGTAAATACCTGGAGGGTGAATTACGGCTGAATATGTCCGGTAAGCTGTTGGAGCGTTTTGCAATAAGCCTCGGCGACGGTTTTTCATAAAGTTGGACGTCACCGGTACTACCTACTCGCATATTCCTTGCAGAAATCCAATTTAAACTTGGACATCCTCAGCCGCCCGAAAGTGTGTGCTCTCTGCCCTGCGAGGTCGGCCAAGCAAAGAAATACGTGGAAGGCGAACGATGTTGTTGGCACTGCTTCAACTGCACTCAATATCAGGTTTGTGATCGCGTTCGAACACCTATCGTCCGGCTGAGAATATTCCTCGGCAGAATCCATCGGCATACTTTCTTTTTTGCCGTTCGTTCTTTGTTCCTCTTCGATGATATTTTCTGAAACAACGCGAGGAACGTTTCATATTAAATTATCACAGAGATATTGCTCTTTATTAGAGCAGCTGGAAGGTCGAGCTTCGAAATAACGTTACGACTTCGTGACAATTTTTCTGAAATAATTCCTGCAGAGGGATCGTGGGAAATTTCGCTAGTGCACCAACGAATTTTTCTGCGTTTACGATGGAATAATTGAGTCTGTGACGTATGATGGATTTCGGAGTTTTCCGGAAATTATATAGAGTTAGGTTTTCGTCGACCGCCTACATCTAAAAATCTCGAATATAGAGGAAGATTTAGAGGTCTATGAACGTATTAATAAAATACGTTTCGTTTTGACAGCAGGTACAAATGTGTTTGTCTTGAATAAGGTTTATATAAGTTTCAAACATGTTTTCTGTAGATACGACATCCCAAAGACGAAACTCAGTGCATTCCTTGCCGCCAAGGCACCGTACCAGACGAAACACATTCTACTTGTCGTGATATCCCCGAGGAATTTCTGCGACCAGAAAGTGGTTGGGCAATAGGAGCAATGTCTTTCTCCGCTGTGGGAATCATGGTAAATATTACACAACTCTCAATAAATAGAAACACAGAAATTGCAATAAAAATACGAAAGAAAACTAGAAAAAGACCATTTCTACCGTTAGATACGCTAACGATCATAGATTACATAAATTACATGTACCTTGCAGACTTCCATATATCATAAATATCCAGAGCCCAGTAATTATGGTACGCGATAGCTATTTACAAGTTGCAAATGCGATAAAAATGATGAGATATGCAGTTTAAAAAAGGAAGACATTTTACGTTTGTTTATGAGAACAAGAAAAGTATGTTAGCAATTAACGTAGAATACTACACGCTACTTTTCCTCGAAATAGACACATTGCAACCTGTAATAAGGTACACCGTACTCGCGATGAAACGATTATGACTTAACTACTTAATGATCCCGTAATAATTTCGACCGTGAAACAGAAAATCACTCTCGACAAGTGGCAAAATTGCTTGCCACTGCTACCGAAAGCAACTGCATTATCGATTTCAACGTTTCGCAACTTGAATCACAAAAACGTAGAATGTTCTTCTTTTCTGAAATATTCAAAATTATTTGCAATGGGAGGTTAATCAATCGAATTAACTTTTTGATTCATTTTGTCAAGAGTCAACTTTCTACAAATCGTATGTACAATGAAATATTGATCTTAACAGTGACTTTGAGACGACATTTTTTTCAATTTTCACCCTTGAAAACAATTCAGATTTTGTACTGAAATAAACTTAAGTAAATTGCTCATGACACTCTGTATGACACTATCAAGTCAGATATCAACAAAGAAATGAAACGAGGTCAATAAAGAACTAAGTTATAAATTGGATTAAATAGTGAAGTTGTAGTATGGAAGGCGGAATTTTGAGTAAGCCAATAAACAATTGCTAAGGTAACGCTACATAAATATTTATATCTGTGAAATAGATAACGCTGTTCGTGTGTGGGGTGTTTCTGAAACACAACGACACCCCGGTAGTACGTGCATCCGGTCGCGAATTGTCGTACGTCCTGTTGTCCGGGATTCTGCTCTGTTATCTCGTTACGTTTGCCCTGGTGCTGAGACCAACGGACATCGTTTGCGGTATTCAAAGGTAAGAGATGAAAGGCATGCAACACGGTGTCCGGCCATTTTTCTTTGGCAAGAGTTGCACACAAGAGTTGTCGAGGGGTCGCCGAGGAAAATCCAATTTCACCGCGAAACGAGACGACCCCAGACTGCGAGGATATTAAGTGGTAACACAGTGCATGATCGATCGACGTAAAGCTGATAAAGTCGGGGACGAAATTTCATCGGAAAGTGAATTACGGCCGATTCAATTGCAGGGAATCAAAAGAAGAATATAAAGCGGAACAGCGAATCCATTAGACGTAACGTTGCACCTGCTTTCAATCTCTTAAACGTCCACATATTTTGTATCGACGTGTTTCTATTTTCTCTACCGGCTGATTCTAAAACGAACGTCGTAAAATATGCTAGTGTATTCTACGAATCGATTCTAGGAAATAAGCCGCTGTTAAATATGAATGAATCGCTACACTTTTTGCTTCATTTATATATTGCTACTTTTAGTGCAACGTCATGAGGCATGCAGCTGAAAGTTCTTGATAAATATGAATGAAGATACTTTTTGTTTTAGGAAGTGGTTCATTGTAGACTTTAGAGTGCACTGTACATCGAGCAATGGAGTTCGCTAAAGAACATCGACGTGCAAATAAACTTCATTTCCGGGCATTAATAGTTCGAACGTCCTCAAATTTCTATGTTTGCAAATTCTAACATTTTCTAATTTTTAAAGATCTTCCAATTTCTGTGCTCCTAAATTCTCAAATTCAATCTCTATATCCCAGATTTCTATCGTCTAAAATTTCCGAATCACCCCAAATTCTCAAAGTCCCAAATTTTCAGATCTCCAAATCTTTTGAACCCCAGTTTCAAATCTCCAGACTTCCTAAACTTCAAACTCTCAAGTTTCCAAATTTTCAAATCCTTAGATCTACTAATCCCCAAATTCTCAAATTTCCAAATCTCTAAACCTCCTAATTTCTAATTTCCCCAATCGCATCCCTAAATTTCCAAATCCTCACACATTCCAACCTGTTTAAAATCAGCCTATACGAGTGATAGCTAAATAATTACCAAAAGACAATTACACCGTTTATTAACCGATGCCAATGTCTGTCAGATTCGCCGCAGGATTTTGCTTCACCGTGGTCTACGCGGCGCTATTAACGAAGACGAATCGAATCTCGAGGATCTTCAACGCGAGCAAGCACAGCGCAAAGCGGCCATCTTTTATATCGCCGCGTTCGCAGCTGATCATCTGCTCGGGCCTAGTGTTCGTGCAGATCCTAATTAACGGCGTGTGGATGATAATCGACCCGGCTAGAGCGATGCACCATTACCCAACCAGAGAAGACAACTTGCTTGTCTGCAACAGCTACGTGGATGCCAGTTACATGATCGCCTTCGCCTATCCAATTATGTTGATCGTGGTGTGCACGGTGTACGCGGTGCTCACCAGAAAAATCCCGGAGGCGTTCAACGAGAGCAAACATATCGGTGAGACGTGCAACATCGATGCAACGACTTTTGTCGAAATTTTTCGAACCAACACTTCCGGGAGCCATTGTGCCAAAGGCATTTTCGATCTTGCGCTTAAACCTTCCTCTTTTATGCCGGGGAATTAAAGTTCCTCGAGCATCCATTGAACTCGGGAACGCGGGATATTTTCCCATAGAGGATTCTATTGGTAGCTGGATGGATTTTATACGTAGTTTTGAGAAGTCAAAGTTTTGTCGAATGCTGAGGATTCTTGGAAGCTTGTGATCTTGTGGCAAAATTGGTGTTTTGGTAATGGAATTTGTAGATTAATTTGGAAACTTTATGTGGGAATTTTGAATATAGAGTTTTATGTTCTGATCTTTTTTGAAAAATACAATTTTTGTATGTAGGTTTGATCTATGTGATCGTTGATTTTTGTTTAGGTTTCACAATGTACACCACCTGCGTCATCTGGTTAGCCTTTGTGCCATTGTATTTCGGCACAGGGAACAATGTGGCTCTGAGAATCACCTCAATGTCAGTAACTATAAGTCTCTCAGCATCGGTTACTATAGCGTGTCTCTTCAGTCCAAAGGTATGTGATTCGCTCAAAGGGATATAATTCGCTCTATATCGGAAAGTAACTTTGGTATTTGATGTTCAATTGTTGTCACCAGTTATATATCATTTTAATTCGACCTGAGAGGAACGTGCGTCAAAGCATGATGCCAGCCAGATACAGCACCACGAAGAGTTCAGCTGTTACTGCTACAAATGCATCCAGTATGATAGCGCCGATAACTTTAACAGCAGCTACGTGCGATCAGAATAAAGCTGTTAAGAAACACATCATCACTACCATTGATTGTTCAACTCAAAGCGAATGTAAGTCACCTTTGATCTCATAAAATTAATCAGATCCAATTTTTGTGTAACTTGTGCCATATATTATGCCACTTGTGGCACAATAGTGTGATAAATATGAAGATTTAAAAATTCGAAGATAAATCTGGGGATACAGAAATTCGCAGATTTAGAAATTCAGAAGTTCAGTAGTATAATTTAGAAACTCCGAAGTATGTATAAATCAGAACATATATGTTCGCATAATTCAACCGGAGGACTCTCAAAGGAGCCGCCGTTTCAGTTTGATAATTCTGCCTGGAACACGGAACACCTTTTAATTGAAGGTGCTCACGTGATTCCAGGCTCACGTTCTTATCAGCACGTATCTCACGTAAAACCGAGGCTTTTAATTAAACCTCCCGACAAAAACTGACAATTTCACGTTTCTGATCTGCCAAGAGATGCCGGGGGCAAGCATCTGTTTAAAGCAGTTCTCTGATAAAGATGTTGCCACAAAAAGTGCACTCGCAAAATCTGAAACTCCTCTGTACGTTTCTTAACGTTCTTTTAATATCCGATCGAACGATCGAGTTTAATTGGAGCTGGAAATTCTGTTCCTCTATCACGTATTCTTTTGTGCACGATATCCTATGGCAATATTCTACAATTACTACATTTTGTTTAACTCAATATTATGTGTACTATAATTACTATACTTTATATAATACAGTAATTATTGTATTTACAAAATTTAAGAACATTTTAATGACACAAACTAACGAATTTCTGTCCAAAACTTGAAATTGTAATATAATTATTATATCGTATGACATCGGTATATTGTATGTATGATAAAGATGGTCACGTAAAAATATTGAAGTTATAGTACACTCAACTTTTAAGCACCAGTAACAAAGATGTTGATAGTAAACATTTATTTCGCAGACTACGAGCTGGAAGTTAAGGACCGAAAGAACGGAAAGCCACCGCCGACAGTAGTTTCACGATCGACCCAGACAAGCAACAACGAGAAGGATTCGAATGCGATCGTTTCGAGCAAGGATTCGAACGAGAACACCGCCACAACGAAACAACTGAATAACAACGCGAGAATAGGAAACGGACCAGTAAACCAGAGCGACGTTCCCTTATAGCAGATGGCCCCGGTAGAAGCGGACATTTTGTCTGCGAATCTGAAGCCAATCTCGAAGAAACCCGTAATAGTTTGAACAGATGTCTGAATATCGATAATATTTTGTAAATACGACTGAACTTGGAGCTGTTGAATATATGCGTTAATGATCGCAGCTATGCTTCAAACAATGTTTAACCCTTCTGACCCGACATATTGCATGGATGATAAAATTATGAATCTTAAAATTCGGGTACTGAGAATTTGATGATAGGTTCCGAGATTGCAATGGCGGAATTAGCATAGATGTATGCATTCTAAGATGGATGACAACTGCATTGTAAAATAAGGATGGTGTTAGTTAAGATGTTGTGAAATGTCTTGGAGGTTAGGACTACATGCAACGAAATTTCTATTGATGGGGTCAGGAAGGTTAAGGGTTTCAAGGCTCTAAGATGAATGTGAGATTAAAAAATTGTGTAAGTTGTAGTGTCGAGCGTCAGGTGCGAAGACGTATACAGTGAGTTTAGGCTTCTTTTGGACAAGGAGAAACTACCCATCGCTTGCTAAATTTGTAGAAACTCAAATCTCCGAATTGTCAATGTCTCAATCCCTAAATTTATGAATTCCCAGATATTCCAAATTTCTGAATTTTCGAACTCCCAAATTTCTAAATTTCCAATTTCCTGCGATTCCAATTCCTTACATTTTCAATTCTCCAAGTTTCCAATTCCCCACAATTGTAAATCCCTAAATTTCAAAGTCTCAAAGTTTCCAACTCCTCAAAGTTAAAATTCTCCAAGTCTCCAATTCCCCAAATTTCAAATTTCTCAAGTTTCCAATTCCCAAAATTTCCAGCTCCCCCCAAATCCCCAAAATTCTAAATTTGAAATATTAAAATCTTTCGCAGCCAAAAATCGGGTGATGGGTATCTTTCTACGTCGCCATTTTCTCCAAAAAAGTCTGCCATGTTCGCGAACGTACAGGCGATAGAATTTTGAAGGAATTTTACAAGCTAAATTCGATTCAAGATAATTCGCTTGGTATCCGATAATTTATTGAAAATTACACAAAACGATAAGGACGCTGGATACACAAGATTACATGATACGTGATCACCATTTGCAATTAATTGTTAAGTCGCGTTTGAAATACTGCTCTGGTTTCTTCTGTGATCATAGCGTAATTCGTATGATAATCACGTGTAATTGCATAAATCTCTTTTGTACATACACCACGATACCGTACTTCATAATCTGTGCACGCGAATCGTTCATCAAGTTAACTAATTGTAAATATCGATTTAGTCTGATTCGTTATTATGTAAAAAGTATTTCCGTAGCCAGATCCTTGCCAAATATTAAGAGTTTGCGTCCACACAAGACGATCTTCTAACAATGATCAGAATTTTTGTAAAAGGAAATGAAACACGAGGATAGTTATTCGATCGGTTCATCGATTTTTTCTGTATATACATTTCATCGTGTAAATATTACATAAAACAAGAACATAGCGAAGAAAAGTTGTGCACGTTCGAAACTATTTACAATTCGCTTAAAGTCTTGTCGACGTTTCCATGTACGAACGTTGATCTTTAGATACGTTTTCTCTTCTTTTCGAATCTTCTTCTCTGCAGACTATAGGAATTGCTACAAGTAGAATTGAAACGCGATCAACGCGTATCGATCAGTCTTCTCGTAAGGTCTAGCCATTCGAATTTTATTGTAACGCGGACGGCTTTGTACGACATAAGGTGACAGGATCATTCTGTTGAGGTATAGTGCGGGAAGTGGTATAGCGTGGTTTTAAATCAATACGACTAAGTTCACTGGGTAATGACCAAAGTTCCAAAATTCAAACATCCACAAGTCCCGAAGTTTGAAAAATGAAAAATTTCAAAATTCCATAGTTTCATTCCAATATTAGAGAATATAAAAATTTCATAATTTCATAATGTCAATCCCAGGATCTCAAAGTTATAAAATCCAAAACTTTAAAGTCCCAAAGTTCCAGAATTCCAAGATGATAGTCACGACCCAATTTACGACCACGCTATATCACGTCCCCAACTATAGGTAACGTATACATTAAGAGTTGTACATTCGTTTCGTAGAATCGCAATAATGCGATAAACATATCCACTCTGACCCGTATACCTAGCCGATTTCTTGATAGAGATAATGAACTACCAATTAATTCTAATTACTAATTTCTTTTTAACACTTTCGCTGTATACTAACAGGGTCGCCAATAGAACCTTCGGTGCCCGGGTTAAATAACATGAATCGATTACGAGTTTTAATTATTTTATAAACTATTGTTCATTCCCATAGCTCTCAATCCGCAGCGAACGTGTTAAGTAACGATTTTATAAATTTGTTTTAATTTTTATAGAAAGAGAAGTGATAGTTTCAGCCCGACTTTGGATACAAATGAGCCCGGTATCCATTGTTTGGCACGCAATAACTCTGTTCTTTCGCAGTTTTGTATTGAAACAAAGAGTAAACCTTATTCAACGAATAATTAATTTCATTTTGAAAGTAATGCGTGGTTAAATGAAACGAGTCCAAGGGTGATTAAGGTGTTTAAGGTTAAAAAGAATCGTGATAAGGAAAATATTTGATCGTTCTCGAACGGTAACGCGTTCGATCCGCGTGTAAATATTCGAAACTATACGATTGTACATATTAAGTGATATCTAAGGCATGAAACGAAGATGTTAGTTCATATGGAACCAATTTAGACGTAAATCATTCTACAAAAGATTAAACTTCGAAACGAAATGGAGGGAGTGTAACGAACGATGAGACACAATGCAATGGCGACGTTAAGAGAATTGTTTAAAACTTATTATCACGAACCGTTATAATCTAAGCATATTTTAAATACGTACGAGCGATAAGTTAGAGACACGTATAACGCGTGTGGTATTATGATGTATCCGTTAAAATGAACGAATGAAATTAATGCAACAAGGAAGATGGAAAATCGAGTAAAAATAAAATCAATCGTGAAATTATTTGTTAGTGTGTTTCTTTTCCAGAAAATTATCAAATACGATTTTAGAACTTTACAAAAAATATATTACACGCTAAGTCCCAAAAATTATCATTGTCGTCCGCAACCCCTAAACTTTTCAGTAACCCCAGTTTATTCAATTATAGAACTAATTTTCTTTATTCGTATTAAGATATAAATACATAATTGATTAATTTATCTTCGACTAAAATTATATTTAAAATATAAATTACTTACGATTGTTAGATCCAAGTGGAGCTCCTCACTCGAAGAAGGTGTTGGTACGTCTGTATATAAATATCGTGGTGCTGTTTGATTTCCATTAGGTGCATCTCACAATAATCGTACGATGTTTGTAAAATCTGTTTTATTTCTCAAAAAGTACAAAAAAAAGCTTTACAGAGAAAAAACGATGCGCTGTTCGTTAGCGGTGTAGACAGACAGAGAGACAGACAGACACAGACAGACAGACAGAATCCGATCGAGATGGTGATATGCCACGAGGTTTCACCTAAAGCTGAACTTCTCAATTTGGCTCATCACTCAGTTCGTGGTGCTTTACCGGGTTAGTAGATCCTGAAAATCCCGATTAGGCGTATCATTTGTGACTGGTCCCTCAATACACATTCAATTACACTAAACACGAAAAATTAGTCGCTATTAAATTAGAATAATTAAAAAAAAAAAAAACGGCGAGTTCCATTTTCACTTACTTCCCAAAGCTGAATATCGCCTTCCAAATAAAAAAAGAAGCTTTTCTACCAATTAAACTGTACGATGGGATTTTTAATCGAACTCGATGTCGACATCTACCTAAAACTGGCGAACATACAGAGTGATCCGAAAATCGTGGTACAAAATGTCGGACGATGATTCAACGTGCAAAAATAGATACAAGAAAAAGAACACGAGAATTTTCAAAAATTTTCAAACTTTCGAATATGCAAAATTCTTTCATCTTTGCATGAAGTATCAGCAATCTTTTTTGTCACGATTTTCGAGGCACCCTGTACTATCTACGGAAGGAGAACACTATACAAGCCTAACAAGATCTAAATAGTCTAAATGTAGAGCCGTAACCACGTGACGCAAAGGACAGGCGTTAAAGGGTGCAGAGAAATAGAAAAGCCTCGCTAAAATAAATGATCTTTTTATTCCATTAGCAATTACAACGCTTTGTAATCCGACTGACATTTTCTTGTTCACTGAGCAACGTGTATCGTGTTCGTATACCGTTACATTCACCTAAACGCATCGTTACCTTCCCTTAACAATCATCGATTCGACTAGTTACGCTTTGTTTTCGTCATATACCGCCTCATCACTAGGTATCGTCTTTAAGAAAAAAAAAAGAAAATAAAATGAAAATCAGACCATACGAAGTTAACGCAAACGATGAAATTAATACTGAGACACGTTTTTGAGACACGTGCAAACAACTCATCACACTGGACCCACCGTTCGTTGACGGCGATATAACAGATACGGACACAAATATTCGATTCACTGCAACAACTAATCGATCAGACTTTCTTATACGGGGTGTTCGACGTAACGATCGCCACCATTTTCTGGACACTTTGGGACTTTAGAATTTTGGAAATTTGGGATTTTGGGACTTTTAAGAATTTCGAAGTTTTGGAACTACGAGATTGCGGAACTTTAGAAATTTTTAATTTGTAAAGTTTGGGACTTTGAAATTTTTTAAGTTGGAGACGTCAGGACGTTGAGACATGGGACTTTGAAATTTTTGAACTAGGGAACTTAGAAATTTTGTACTGTGGAACTTTTGTACTTTGGGACTTTGGAATTTTGTGACAATTTTAGAATTTTTGAACTTTGGGAAAATTAAACTACCGGAGTACCTAAAAAATCGTGGCGACCGTTCAGAACACCCTGTACATAGTTGACGAACCCGGTCTCGGTATCATTCACACCTTACAACGCAAAGTACGTATAAAATCTTTGGTTTGACTAAAAAACTCTCGTACACGCTACGCTTACAAAATTCGAAAGCTTATTCATTATAAAAGTACTGTTTCTCTTGTAAGAAAAGTTTCGGTTTCATTGAATTCTCGATGTGAAGACAATCACAATATGTTCACCATCATCGTAATACGGTTCATTCCATTATTCTTTTCTTCTTTTTACATCTAATTACTTTGATAAACAATTAGACGGCATTCGAGTTGAACTTGAGCTCGTGTTTACAACGATTTATTTGATCAACTCGAATGCAGTTCTTATATTCTTCAATGATCTTTGTAAGCTCAGCTAATGTTAAAAGTGCAATTTAATAATGAAAAATCTACTTTATGTTTGGATGTTCGTACATTGTTTAACAATGACGAACAGTTAATTTCGAATATAAAATCTTCGAATGATTGTATACCTCATTTTATGAAATATTGAATCTAATCATACCGATTCGAAAGGTAGGACCGAATATAATGCACTTATGATGTATTTTTAGATTTTCGTTTTCGTTTGCCTATAGATCTACGCTACTTCAATATTTCCATGCACTTGTTAACTTTTATTAGATTTTAAATACAATTTAATGAATAAATTCGTTCATATATTACCCTTTTCCCACTTTTCTTTTCTCATTCTAACATTTAACATAGGCAATGATTTCGAAAAAATTTATAAATTGAACGTAACAAAATGTTCATGTAAACATATACTATCATTAAACAAACACAACAATATTTACAAAAACTCTCTTTGTTTAAATTAAAACTTAGTTTCTTTAGAATTTATGTGAGATGCCATATCATGGCAATGAACCTTCTTTTGTTCGCAATAAACATGTGGGCCATTATTTATCGCAGTTTACATTAGTGTAGGATTGCAAGGTTCTTGAGAATTGTCGAATGCAAAATTACAAGTAACATACTACAATCCTGTCATCGATGAGATACATTTCACGTGATAAAATATTACTGTATTTATGTCTTCCAGAACTTACCACTGCCTTTAATACCTTTGACCTTTTGTTGCTTCTTCTTTGGATCTGGTGGTACAGATAATGCTTCTCTGCCAGATTCACTTCCTCCTGCTCCTGAACTACCACCTGCTATATCTGCTTCCTGTACACCACCTCCTCCAGCATGTGCGGCGAGGGACTTTTTTATATTGGCAATCTGCAAAGAACCAATTATTTTAGTACAAAATTTTCTTTCTACTAATATTTCTATAAATAAAGAAACTTACATCTTTCTGTACAGTCTCCTTGTGATATATAGCTGCCTGCTTTTCAACATTGGCTATCGTAACTTGTTCCTCAATACACGCTAACACAGAGCCACAAGCTTGACCCCAAGCAGCTAAAGTTTCAGCCACCACACCTGTATCGCCAGGTCTAACATCACGCCCTAAACCAGCATAATCTACCTCTAATTGTGAATTCTTTTGATCTAATTTACCATGTATTATGTCTGCATAAATGGCTTCAATTATTAAATCTTCTAAATCTCTAACATTTTTTATATCCAGCTCCTCCAACAATGTAGAATAGGGTATACATCTAGACTTTGTGGCTAATGTAACAATTGTTAAGTGCTGGAGCTTTTTCTTTTGAACTGGAGTTAATTCTAAAACCTTTTCTTTATTTTCCAAGTACTCTTTGTATGTGCCGTAAGCAAACAAATTCAAAGTGTTCCAATATTGAACGTATGGTCCATTTGCTAATTCTTTAATATTGGGCATATCTAATAATTCCCCAAAGACATGAACTCCTGGTGTTTCTACAGCTTGTCTTATAAGTTCTAGTGCAGCTGCGCCCTTAGCAGTTTTTGCAAGTAGAACGAACTGTTCTAAAGGATTATTACTTGACTTTTCTGTAGTAGTTGCACCGGTCATGTTGAACCTGTTGAACAAATAGCAATTGACAGAAAATTCTATACTTCTGGCTTAAGCAGTAATTGAAATGCTTTAGGTTTAATAGAATTTATTATAGGACCAAAGCGACAAACTCAATGAAAATCAAGAATCATAATTGTATGATAGGTTAGGAAATAAATATTCGGCACACTCTCTAGCCGAACACTGTTAAAAACCAGGAAAGAAATATTTATTATCTAAAGAATTTTGCTCGAAATATATGTTAATTATGTAAGTATGACTTACTCTATTCGATGTTTACAAATACGAAACTACTGTTCCTACTGAATATGCTTTTGAATACAGGCAATTATCTACAGTCGTACAAATTCTACCACGAGAAAGAAACAGAACTACCACAAGACAAGGTGCTATTTTATAGAAATGAGATATGGGAAGGCACAATATGATATTATATAAAAGGATAAGTTAAGAAAAAAGTATTTCATGAAGCATATTTTTCTATAATCAATATATTATTCGTTCAACATAAGATCATACTCAATGCGCGCAGCTCCGCTAACTTCAGTAGTCTCCCCACCATTTATAGCTATCCCACTACTATGTTTCACTTCGCCGGTCATATATAGAGTGGAATATTCTGGAATAGAGGGCACCATGTATTTACGAATATCCGTTGAAGGCGTTGAAGGCAAAATGGCCGTGTGATTCCATCGTTGAATGGACGTAAGTTTGTGAGAATAAACGTAACTTTGGTTGAAACATTAGTAAAGTATTCGCGTTCATTTAAACAATAAAATGACCGCGATACCTGGTACTGTGGCCTTTGACGAATATGGACGGCCTTTCATCATCCTTCGGGATCAAGAGAGACAAAAACGTTTAACCGGCATTGATGCAATTAAGGTAAATTTATATTTTCATATAATTTCATTCATTATTTCTCATTGAATAATCAACAATAATTTTGCCTATACATTTTATTCATAATTCTGTTCGGTATAGTCAATTTGGGATTCTAGCAATGACTTTTAAGATTGACCACGTGAAAAGAGCAATGGCGACGTTTTGGGCTTGGCAATTAATCGAGAAAATAATGTTTTTTACTAAAATTAATCACAAAATGAATATTATTTTCATTGCTACTTTAAATTGAATTTAAGGGATAATTTATTTTCATTTATACTTTTACAATTTTCACTTATTAAGAGATTTTGGTGGCAATGCTTTTGCCCATATAAGGAAATTAATGGATCTTGTACAGCAGCTCAGTATGATACTATAAATTTGATTTGTTATCAACCTGTTGGAAATTTTAGATGTAATATACATATTATTATACATATCATACTTTTATTATTCATAATAAATTACTAATTTTTTAATTGTAGTCACATATTTTGGCAGCCCGTAATGTGGCCAACATTCTTAAAACCTCCTTGGGACCTAAAGGTCTTGATAAGTTGATGGTGAGCTCTGATGGAGATGTCACCGTGACAAATGATGGAGCAACCATACTGAAGAACATGGATGTGGACCATGAAATTGCAAAATTAATGGTTCAATTATCTCAGTCTCAAGATGACGAGATTGGAGATGGTACTACTGGAGTAGTAGTATTAGCTGGTGCCCTTTTGGAACAAGCAGAACAATTGATAGATAAAGGAATTCACCCAATTAGAATAGCAGACGGTTTTGAATTGGCCGCAAACTGTGCAACGTATCAGTTGAATAAGATTGCAGAAGATTTTGAAGGCAGCACAGAAAATTTGGAGCCATATATTAAAATTGCTATGACTAGTCTTGGTTCAAAAATGTAATTATCACATTTTATGTTTAAATATTTTAATCCAAACATATTTGCAATACTTTCTTTACTTTTTCTAGCATCAACAAGTGTCATAGACAAATGGCCGAAATAGCTGTGAATGCTGTATTTGCAGTATTAGATCCTGTTTCACGCGACGTGAATTTTGAACTGATAAAGGTAGAAGGAAAAGTTGGTGGTAGATTAGAAGATACTGTCTTAGTTCGTGGTGTTGTAATTGACAAGGACTTCAGTCATCCTCAAATGCCTAAGGTAAATACTACTTTTAGTACAAGGGTAAATATATAAACAGGTTTTATCTAATGATGACAAAAAGAAACAGAGAAGGGTAAAGTTCAGAAAATTTGTTTAGTTTACTTTTCATGAACTCAGAGCTATTCCTTTGATTAGTTTTCAATTAGTCTTTGGAAAAGTGACGGTTCATATTAAAGTAGCTATTCAAGGATCTGATCTTTGCAGTGGCTTCAATGATCAAAGGATTATGAGAGCTGAAGGCACAATAATTGTTTCCTTTCTAGTGAATTCTCTAAAATCATAATATGAAAGAGAATTGTATGTATTGTTACAGAGGTTGGAGAATGTTAAATTGGCAATTTTGACATGCCCGTTTGAACCACCCAAGCCAAAAACGAAACATAAGTTGGACGTTACTTCCGTCGACGACTATAGAGCGCTGCGCGATTACGAGCGGGAGAAGTTCACGGAAATGGTGAAAAGGATTAAAGATGCTGGTGCAACACTCGCCATTTGTCAATGGGGATTCGATGATGAAGCCAATCATCTTCTCCTTCAAAATGAGTTACCTGCAGTCAGATGGGTTGGTGGCCCAGAAATTGAGGTAAGTTTCCAGTCTTTGTACACATACACTTTGCCCAATGATGACAAAGCGCAATAGAAGAGGGTGAAAGTTAGGATATCTAACTGTTGCTATTTTCAGAATTTTTTCTTATTTCTTGTATTAGTGTTCTATTATGAGAATAAACGGGAATTTTGTAAATTCAGTAGTTAGTAATCTTTCTTTCACAGTGGCTCTAATGATCAAAAGATTATGAGATCTGAGGGCTTTGACGTTTTTCTTTGATCACATAAAGTACGAATGGAAGTAAAGATGTTGTGAAACAGTAACGAGTATTATTTTCAGCTAATTGCCATTGCCACCGGTGGTCGCATTGTTCCACGTTTCGAAGAGTTGACTCCAGAGAAACTTGGCCATGCAGGCATCGTCAGGGAACTAACTTTCGGTACAACTAAGGATCGAATGCTTGTCATCGAAGAATGCAAAAACTCTCGGGCGGTCACCATCTTCATCCGCGGTGGAAATAAGATGGTAATTGAAATTTATTTTCCTTATTAAATGAAAGTGAAGGGCAAGGAGAATTTCAGCGGTATTATTTCAATATACCTAACTGACCAGACACCTTGCAAAAGCAATGCACCATGATATTTAATTAAATGTTCAATTGAAACTAAATTTAATTGAAGTTCATTTATCTGATGCTACAACTATCTAAATCCTTATAGACCTTTTTTTTTTTCGATAATCTTGTAGTCATATATAGTCAATGTCAGAGACATGGAAAGTGAACAGACTTATCAAATTATTTGTATTTTTCTTTCAAGATCATTGAAGAAGCGAAACGAGCTATTCACGATGCCTTGTGCACAGTCCGCAATGTCATCACGAACCAAAAGATTGTATATGGTGGCGGCGCTGCCGAAATTTCTTGTAGTCTCGCTTGCACAGATCAAGTAAATATGATCAGCACTACGGAACAGTACGCGTTCCGTGCATTTGCAGAAGCCTTGGAAGCTGTTCCTATGGCTCTTGCTGAAAATTCTGGTCTTTCACCCGTAGATACCTTGACCAAAATAAAAGCTCGCCAAATACTCGAGAATAATCCCCGCCTTGGTATCGACTGTTTAAATCGTGGCACTGCAGGTACGTAATCGGATTTCTTGAAATCATTACTTGTTATGACATGTAACAGTAATTGTTTATCGTTACAGATATGAAAGTGCAAAATGTTGTCGAAACATTAACGAGCAAAACGCAACAAATTTTATTAGCCACGCAATTGGTAAAGATGATACTTAAAATCGATGATATACGCTCGCCAAATGATGCCGGTGACGCAGCCTAAAATTTTTTGTAATTCTTCTACATTGAATTATTGTATGAAGAGAATCAATTATATATTTAATTATACCTCACCTTTTTTGCTTCGATCAGCTTCATTCACATTTCTAATGAATAACTGCGTTCAATTTAGTTAACGTTCTATCATTGAATTATAATTTATACGATAATATTGTGATACAATGCAAATAAAATGTTTTACTTTTAATAAAGGTTGTTCATGTTTCTTTAAGGTTATGTTCATAGCGGTAATATAGGTTGAGAGTCATTGGCGTAACTGAATAGTTACACTAACTGAGGTAAGAATTTCCATCAACGATCTTTCGTTTATTTTTCATTGTAGGAACAAATAAATTTTTGTCACATCGAGTCAAGGTATAATCATGTAAACGGGTTGTTGTTTCTGTACACTCCGGGTTATGGGAATTTCGTTTTCGAAAAGTTTTACGGGTATGCATCCGTGAAGCGTGAACGTAAATGCAGATCAACGTAGGAAACAGAATTTGGTTAAATTCTACTAATAAAATGGCACAGAATACAATCGCTTGTACATACATATAAATTATATTATAATAACAATATATACCTCTGTCTTTCTCTCTCCTTCTCTTTGCTCTTGTATTTTCTGCCTTCTGTGTCTGTACTCGCCAGACCTCATATGTTATTCTCTCTCGTATTACAAAATATACAATCTATACCCAACGTAACGTTATTAATCTCTCGCCTTTCCTTTTTCTTTGTACACGTTAAGTACACCTCCAATAGACTTCCGACAATTTAAAGTTCTTGCTTGGAGTTGCAATATATTGACCTCAACAACTGTCGATAGACTAATACAATATCGAGAAACAACGCATTTCTTAAACCTCTTTAAATCTTCGTAACAACGTTTCTGTATTTCACAATACAGAATTCGGCACTTTGTTTCACAATTGCATTGCAGTTTCTTTGTTTTTTCTGTATCTTACTACCTTTCGTTTACAGATACCTCTATCTCGTTTTCATTCAATTCAGATGTATGAATTGCAAGCTCCAGCAGAGCCTTATATTCGACGCCATCCTTAAGTCTTTGACGTGTAATCATTAAGAACAACGAAAAAATATGTATCTGTCGTTCGTGAAACGAATCCTTTAAATCGACATGTTTACGCAGACAACGGTAGGAATGATACTTTGATAAATACAAATTACTCGAGTAAAAAAAAATATATATAAAACGTGATTTCGATGACCCGCTCGATGCGTTACCTAATTTGTTTAGCCAAAGTGATCAGCGTAGCTAATTCCTTTCTTTCTTTTTTTCTTCGCTCTTGGTTTTCTTTGTTGTTGTTATTTCTTAATAAATAGGCTATACGAATTTGATTACTCGTTACTCAACTAAAAGTTACATGCGCAGCGGGGTCTCTAAGTTTCTCATTTGCTATGATTACACTTTTTTGAGCATGGGCAGGTGAAGTACTTCTGGTATTTCAATATCTTCTAGCCGAATGTCTGATGGATTGAATGGGAATCTTACTGGATACGAGTACATCAGATCCATTAACAACTGAAAAAGAAAAATTATTCGATAAAATGTTCAATGTCATAAGTTGTATTTTTCACAGTTAAAAACTTACTTGTCCGTTGTTTTCGCCGCGTTCGTTCAATTTTTCTTGTACTTTCTTGATGAACGAAACCGGCACACGGGCCTCGAAATCGTCCGCGGGCGTATACAAATTTAGAATCTTTACTATTTGATTCGCGGACAATTTGTTACACATTTCGCACACGGCATCTACATCGTCGTCTGTTTTTCGAGCTTGCAACAATTGTGCCGCTTGTATGATCGGTTGAAGAGCTGTTGATGCTGGCTCCAATCGTCGATCCCTTCCCCACTGCTCTAAATGGCTCAGGTTGTACCTGGAGAAAGAATGTTACATGAAGAACTAGTTCACGTTGTGAAGTATGAATATACTTGGAACGTAGGTTTTGGAAAATGGAGATCTAAGTTACCAAGATTCCAAATTCTCAAATTTTTCTGTTCCCAAATTTTGGAATTTCCAAATTCTTCAATTCCAAAATTTTCCAGTTCCCAAATCCCCAATTTTCAAATTCTTCAATTCCAAAATTTTCCAGTTCTCAAATCCCCAATTTCCAAATTCTTCAATTCCAAAATTTTCCAGTTCTCAAATCCCCAATTTCCAAAGTTCCCAATTCCAAATTGATCTATTTCTAATACTCCTAATTCCTAAATTCCCTAATTCCTATGTTCCCCAATTCCCAAATTTTCCAAATCTAAATTTCCCAATTCCCAAATTTCCAAATCTGAAATCTGAAATAACCAACCTTATTTGCATGCCCTTGGACCAATGACAAAGCTCGTTCCTCAGCAGCAAATTATTCAAAGCGTTAGCACACATGAAATAGAAGAGCTGTTTAAACAATTGTACAACGATTTCAGCATCGACACCATGATACTGAAGTGTCTTATACACGGAAGTAAGTTCGTCTAGTAGCTTATTAAGCTTCTGCGTGCAGTCCGGTTCTTCTCCCATGGAAGAGGATCGTGGTCTGCCAGGTTTATTAGAATTTAACCCTGTAATGGCTTCGTGTTCCAGAAGTGCAGGAACCGTTAACGCCTGGATTCTGTCTCGAAGATTCGTCATGATATTGTTGAAGATCCAAAGCGCCACGTTACTCAAAACAACCCTGTATTCGCTCAGATCGAAATTTCTCAAACATTGTTCGTTCTGTCTCGGAGTGTTTTCGTTCTGGAACGGTTTGTCCCCGGAATACTGTTTCATACTGTGCAGCAATCTTAAGGTGTTGCTGAGCCACAGCACGCTGGAGTCGAAGTCCTCGCGTTTCTTCACCACGCGTTTTACGGCGTTCAGGTAACCAGTTAGTAGCAATCGAACTTTCTCGTCGTCGTTTATGCAATCTGTGTGTCTGATACACATGAAGAGGATGTAGGCTGGTAGACCGGGTAGTAATGTTACTGCGACCCTGGGTTTCAGGTCTGAAAGAAATTGAGGACGTTAAAAATATTTGAGATTGCTTTAAATTTGCAGTACACTATAATTTAATTTACCGATAACGAGGTTACGTATTATTACGTTGATATCTTCTTTCCTGAATTCGAACATTCCCTCGTAGTCTCTCTCCTTCTTTCGAATAACCGGTAAGTTACTTCCGTTTTCGGCGGAATGACCAGTGGAAGACATTATATTGGAATCGGTTGTCGACTCTGTGTTATATGGCACTGTGGAACAGACGGTAAGTTAATAGACATTAAATTTGATCATCGGTCGTAAATGTGATTTATGAGCAGGGGTGAGTATGGTCTGCGAGAGGTGCGATGAAAATGAACATTAGACCACCACTCACCGGCGCCTCTCGACATAAAAGCGCGATCCTTTTGTTCCTTATTGTTAGTATCGTCTCCCTCATCTTTGTAAGCATTTAAATATTACAGCGATTTAATGGCAATTTTCATAAGTTATACAACATTCATAACACAATATTTTGTTACTACGCTTGACTGTACAGTGACTCGCATATTCGTTCCCATGAAAATAATATTTATTCACGTTTCTTGTGCGATAAGAACATGCTGAGTATATCTTCAATATCATATCGAACTTTGATAATATAGAATTTTGATTAACATTTCTTGCCAATTCAGGAGCAAAATATATCAAATTTTTATTTTGCCAAGAATTACGTATAGAAATATACGAGTCACTTCAAGTGTTTGCTGCAGATAAGAAGATTGTTCGTTTATTTTTATACGATATTATATTATACTCACAGCCTGCATCTTTCAGACGTTTCGCAAGTATTTTGCATTGCTTCTTGAACTTCCTGCATTCTTCCGCTATCTTATCGTATTTCTCCTGTAGCTCCTATTTTGTTCAAATGGAAACATTAATTGAATATGCTATACGCTATTATTCTTCGTAACAGATCAAAATTTTACCAAGTTTTCGGAAGTTAGCCTTGCAATCTCATGCTGCATGTACGCCTCCGTTTGAGTCTGCGGGGATTTACTCAAATTCAAGGACAGTAACTTCTGTTGTTTCTCAATTTCCTCCTGCAATCTATCAACTTCCGCTCGATACTCGTCCCTTTGAGATCTCCAACTCTTCTCCTTCATTTGAATCTCATCCTCGAGTTGTCTTAAAAAAAGAACGCGGGCAATCATTTTAATTCATCGTTGAATAATTCTCCAATTAAAGTTAACCTAACACGTTGACTGCTACGAAGACTATCGGTGATGAATGCTCCCAATCTAATCTAATCATGTAATTAAAGAATACAGTGACAAATCTTTATTTTTAATAGTATTTGTATTGTATTAATTATAAGGCCACAAGTTAATTGTAAACTGTAAAATCAATGAAAGTGGTATTTTATAATGGGTGGAGATATAACGCGAGGCGATATAATGCGTATAGACCTAACATGTTTACTTCTTTAATATTGAAATATCTTTTTGGAAGATAATGTTATGATCGTAGAATATCTAGTGTACATCCATATAAAGATGGTAACGTAATTAAAAACTACTGTAATTACTATTATAGTCATTCGTAATTATATCAATTAAAAACAAGCCGAATCTACATGTCACTAAAATTGTAATCGATGTAAATCCGTAGCGCCCTCAACATATTAAATACAGCATTCATTTTCACAGTCAACGTGTTAAATTACGTCCTTTTTTTAAACAAAAAATCACGCTGTCGAGACTAGCGCTAAATGACAATAAACAAATGAGATGTGTTTAAGCAGCTGGTGTCAATAAATTTCAGTAGGATGATTCGATGTTTTCAATCGAGCTAGATGAGTCTAGCTGGAACTATTCGCGACAAAATTGTCTTCTCAACTCACTCTCTGGTAGCCTTTTGCTTAAGTCTACTGAAAATCGACGAGCATGCACAAACGACAAAAGACGATTAGACACGATGCTTCTCCACGATCAACCAGTGACAGTTTCCGATTTACCTGTTGATCTTCTTCTGGGTTTCGAAGGCTAACACTAGTTCCCCGTCTTCGTTAATGATGTCCACGTCTCGGCCATAATTCGAGCCTAAACTCTTCATTCTTCGCGTGTTATCCGCCAACACGCTGTGTAACTGTATACACTCTTCTCTTCGTCTTTCGAGTTCTTCTTGAAGAGCGTCGAATTGTCCTGAAATGGAAATCATTTATCCCGCTGTTTCACCGTCGTTTACCAAGGTGGTGCAAAATAAGACAGAGAGAGAGAAGCGAAAGAAAAATAACCAGTTTTCAACTGAAAGTACTTTTATTGCTTACAATATTATAAAGAGTAACATAAAGAAGCCAGTGCGATCATCTCACAGATGATAAAGCATTGTATATACACAGCGGGAGTATGCGTGGATCAAGTAGATAAAGAAAAGAAATTAAAATAGATACACGTTGTATCTGTGCTTGAGTTAATAACCACAACCTGCTGGTTAGAAGTACAACAAAATAAAAACGAAGTAAAACAAGTAAAAACATTGTGCTGTGCTAGCGAAGTAAACAAATATCAGCGTGAAAGAAAGCAAAAAGATAAACAGGTTACAATAATCGATAGAGTATGTAATGAAAAAATTCCCTAGCTAGGTGGATTATAAAATTACCCATGAGATTCTGTTGTGCACCGGATAGGCCTGTCGAGGTCACACTTTTCCTTAGCGACCCCAGATCTTTTTTCAACTGAGCATTCTCCATTTCTAGTTCTTGCAGCTGTAAACAATTTTAATCCCTGAAATTTCTATCTTGATTGATTTTTTTTTTTTTATGGAATTGGAATTGTTAATTTTCTTTTTAGCTTCGAGTTAATTCACGAAGTTTTAAGGTTGAATTATCAAGTTTTTTAGCTTCTAAAGTTTTAAGTTTTCGAATTTTTGAATTCTCAAATTTATAGGTTATAAAATTTCTATGATACAAACTTCTGAAAGTTCCAGGTTTCTAAGATTCGAAATTTCTACAGTTCCAAATTCCTACGATTCGAAACTTCTAAAGTTCAAAATTCCTAAGACTCCAAATTTCTAAATTCCCAATCATCCGATTTCCAAATCTCACTTTCGGACATAAAAAGCCTCTGATAAAATTACCCTGAACGTGTCCTGTGTCCTCGAATTCTCTTCGGGGCTGTCGCGTTCCAAATCCTCCACCATCCTAATCAATCTACCCTTTTCTTTCTCAACGTCCTTCAGTTTCTGTTGAAGTTTCAGCACCAGACCGATATCAACCGGTGCATGTGCTGGTCCATTAGTTTCTGAAGGTGATTTATGTGGTTGCACCTCTCCATCGGGTGGACTGTCTGATCTCTGTTGATTCCAATCGATGGTTTCCACTCTCGAATAGGGAGTCGAAGAGGATGCCGTTGATCTTACCGATCCATAACCCAAATCCTTTGAAATAGAACAAAATGATGTGAATCTCAATGATGTGTTCTCAATACAAAGAACATATCGAAGTATGCGATATAACAAGCTTACGATATTCTGATCATCAGGAGGAAGTTCCGTGGACACAATCTGCCCACTGCTGCTGGAAGCGTTGCTGAGGGAACGAGAGTGTGCTGGTGCGTGCATCGCAAGCTTTTGCTCCAACATTTCTGCGTGTTGCTCCAACTCGTGATACTCTTTCAGCAACTTCTGGTAAGCACCGCGATCCTGATCCTGATCCAGCAGGAGCAGATCCTTTTCCTGTTCCAATCGGTGCTTCAGATTCTCCTCGGCACCGCGTTGGTTGTTCTTCAGCTTCTCGTTCGCGACCGAAAGCTCTTTCCTTAATTTTTCGATCTCGTCTTGAAGCTTCTTGTTCTCTTCTTCCTTCTCTTGAACGTTTCTCTCTTTGTCCTAAGATAAATTACATTTAATGAAATTACTATTTGTTAACAGTACTTTTAGCACTATTTTATACTCCACCTGCAAAATATCCATTTTCTCGTCCCTCTCGTTCTTCACTATCTCCTGCATCTTCTCCAATTCTTTTTCCTTCTCTATCAAAATAACGTTTAACTTTTTATTCTCAGAATCCACGGATTTCAGTCCTTCCAGCTTGTGTTTCAAGTCTACCACCTCGTTTTGAACGTTCTTTAGTACCTGATTCTCTTTTACCTGAAGAAGAATGTCTTTTAGAAGGTGCCTATTGATCCTTTAACGCATTGACTAACATAAAGAAGATAAACTACCGAAAGAAATATCGCAAACTAAAGCCTAACACCAATTTACGATAGTCAATGTGTTAAACGTTCCAAGTAAACCTACAAGTTCAGTGATCTTTTGCTGTAACGTGATGATCTTCTTCTCCAATCCTTTGTTCAACGACTTCACGTGTTCCACGCTTCTAGCTTCAGCCTTTAATCTTCTGAACACCTTCTTCGCCAGATACCTCCTCACGCAAGACTGAACAATGACGATGTTCTCCAACTTCTTCTTGCACGCCATTCGAACAAGATATCCCCGCGCAAATCTTTGAATCACAATCGCGGCAGCGTTGTCTTTCATCAACTGATACCTCTGTCTGGCCATTCTTCCTCTACCGTAAGTCTGTATACCGATAATTGTGCGTTTTATCTGAAGGAACCGACGTCGCTTCAACCAGCCCTTGACGCGTGCTTGAATTTTAATCGCGGCTCTTTCCTCTCTTACAGCTTGAGCTTTTTGCCTGGCGATATAACCCCTGCCGTATCTTTGAAGACCAAGAACGGCACGTCGAATCTTCTTGTACCTACTGCGACAAATTAGGCCTCGTACCGTTTTCTGTATTATTATGCAAGCGTCTCGTTGGCGTTCCGCTCGGAGCTTTTCTAGGTAGGCCACTTGACCGGCGCGGAAGAGAACCTTTGTCTTGCCAAATTTGAACTTGTCCTCGTCTTTAATGTACCTGTTAATGTTCACATTTCTTTTGTTATATTGCATGAAGTGTGTTATATTGCATAATCTATGAGCAAGGTAAGTTGCTTAAGGTGGCAAGGAAAGAGCCTTTTGACCTTTCAAGGTCTTTAAAATTTCTTTCAAATTTCTAAATTTTACAATTTTTATTTTTCCAAATCCTTCCATTCCCATGTTTCGAAATTCCCAATATGCCCCTTTTCTACTTTTAGAATATTTAAATTCTCAGAGTGACAAATTTTCAAAGTTCCGAATCCTTACATTTCCAAATTTTTAAACCTTAAAATTTCAAATTCGCTAAATCCCTCAAATCCCAAATTCCAAAATTGCCAAATTCTTCAAGTCCCAAATTCCAAAATACCCAAATCTCTCAAGTCCGAAATTCCAAAATTCCCAGATCCCTCAAATCCCAACTTCCGAATTTCCCAAATCCCTGAAGTCCCAAATTCCAATATTCCCAAACTCCCTATTATCCAAATACCAAATTACCAAATTCCCAAAAATTCCTCTACCCAAATTTCTTCCAAATTTTCCAAAACTTCCAAGAAATGCTTTCTATTTCCAGCACCAGAAAATGATAAATAAATGCGACTAACCTTGCCAATATCCGTTTGCATGTCTCCTTGAGATCATCTCGTCGAATGTCCTTGAACTTGCACAGGCACCTGTACCTGAGGAAGAATTCGCCGTAGGTCCTCTGACTGGGGAATCCAGCAGCCGATATCCTGATTGTCTCCAGCACACCGCAAGCTCGTAATTGTTGAACAGCTCGAACAGGATTGTACTCGAAAGCTTCCTTGGTGTCGTTCGGCTTAATGCAACGCACATAGTGAGGAGTAGTCGCGTTCAACGTCGACATCAGCATGTTCAAGGAATCCCGGAATTGCGATCCTACCTACAGATTTCGTTTCAAGAATGGCAATCGATGTACGTTGCTTAAAGATAATTTTTGTAACTAACAAATTACCGTTTTCTTGTTTTGTTTGGGGGTGCTGGGTGATGGCTTTTGGGCAGATATTTTGACCCTGACGTTAGGTGGTACCACAAGTTTCGGATCCTCGTCGCTGAACAGCTTCTTCAGTAATTTATTCTGCAACGATAAACCGTGTAACAATTTCTACTTAATAAAAATAGGAAAGGTTTAATCGAGATTATGTACATCTCCGTTTCGTAGAACGTCCACTTGTTCCTCGATGACGGTGTCCCTATTCTTTTCCAAAAATCCAGTCGTCTCGTACCGAACCAAATCGGCAAAATGGTGAATCAGGAAGGCAGATGTTCCGAATCGTGGTCTTTCGAAGTGTTTAGACTTCCCACATTTCGCGTAAAGTTTCTCCGCCCAAGAGCTGTCCGAACCCTTCGGCATCTGATCATCGAATCATCGATTAATCTATTATTCTACGAATGAAATTTGACGTCGAATAAATTTACCGACCCTACATTCTTCGTCGAGCAAATCCAGAATACCCAGCTTCGTCTCGATGAGATCGATACAGGGTTGATTGTCGTAGAAATCGATGAAAGTCCACTCGATTTCCTCTTTGAAATATTCTTCCTGTTCCAATTTGAACACGTGCTGATTGAACTGCTGTTGAAGCTTTTCGTTAGCGTAGTTTATGCAGAATTGTTCGAACGAGTTCACTTCGAAGGTCTCGAAACCGTAGATGTCGAGAACACCGATGAAGCATTGGGGTTTGTTCTGGGACTGCAGCGAATTATTGATGCCAGTTACGATCCAGTTGAATAATTCCGCGTAAATGTGTTTCGCCAGAGCGTCTCTGGCCCCGATTGCTTGCTCCACGTTCATCGGCTTTAAAAACACCTCCTTCATCGACACGATTTTCCTGTGGCACAGCCATTTTCGCATCGCGTTCACGTCGGTGCCCAGCAACTCGCATATTATCAACAGATGCTTGTCCGATGGCTAGAAGTCAAATTAAATTAAATTAAGATCAGTTAAGTCGATCCAAATCATATCACGCCAATTCAAGCTTATATCCAAGTAATATCGGTTAAGTGAAATCAAACTAAATTGCTAAATTGCAACACTATTGTCTCTTCCACTATGTATACCTGTAATATTATAGACTTAGTTACAAAATATTTATTTCAAATTCTTGTGTTAAATTGAATGGTTAAATTAAATTAAATTTACGAATTATGGTACGCAATAGTAGAATATGTAGCATCCATATAAATAAACGGTCAGTCAATATGTATATTTACGTGAATGAAGCTGGCCTCGGTGTCGTTCTCGTGGTTCGGATTCTGTGCGTCAGAATTCCCTATCCTGACGTTTCCCAAGTGCATTATGGCCGCTAAAATACGAAGCATATCATCCTGCTGTTTGGACGAGAATCCCAGCATGGTAAACGCGTTCACGGTTTCATCGAAACACGCCAAGTCGTCCACACCGTCTATCATCGGGTTGTTCCCTTGATTCAGATAGTGAAACTGATTCTGGTGACTTAGATGCAAGTGCGGAAGCCGCGCCGCGGCAGCGCACATTTGATAGAATATATGGTAATTCCTTTCCTCGTACGCCTATGAAATTTGTTACTAATGTAACTATGTCATAATTTTTCATTTCGGATAGCAGATAGATGTCGATTCGGCGAACAAATTGAGAAATTAAACAGTATCGTGATACCTGAAACACGACTCGTGACTTCTCCAGAAGATAAGTCCTCATGCTGGCCCCGGTGATGTGATAATGCTTATTGAACTGGATCTCAATAAACTTTCCGAATCTCGAGGAATTATCGTTCCTCGTTGTCTTCGCGTTACCGATCGCCTCCATGATGGGCAAAGATGCGAGCACCTTCTTCTCCACCTGAGTTTCCGTCGTCGAGCCACCGACTGTGGCGAAATATCGCATCGTGTATTTCGCGGACACTGTTTTCCCAGCACCCGACTCTCCGGAGACGATGATGGACTGATCGTGACCCTCTCTATACTCGTTTAAAATTCAAAATCTATATTAAAACTAAAACTTAAGAATCAAATGACCGTTACATCAGACAAGGAAATGATAGAATCACAATTATCTTTCAAGTTTTACCAGTTAATCGAGCTAAATATTCTAATGAATTGTTCAACCATAATTTGTCTAATCGGTGTAATTATTTGCTTAACTGGATAATCTACCTAGATAAGGGTAGTACAATAAAAGTTTCAACCTTTCCAATTTCGTGTAAGCCTCTTCAGCAACGGCGAATATGTGCGGCTCCAAATCGCCCATCGCCTGCCCCCTGTACGCCCAGATCGTGTCATTTCCGTATATCGGAAGCTCATTGTAAGGATTAAACGCGACCAACACAATCCCGCAGTACGTGTAGATGCAGTGCCGTTGGAAACGTATCTGAAGATTGTAGAGAACGGCCGGTTCATGGAGAAACGACAACGACGTCAAATTATTTTCCCCTAAAAGTATGTCCGGATTCCTCAGTGGCGGTAAATCGGCGTCCGATTTTATTTCCAAGACCTTCGTCTGATTCGAATCTTCCGTATGGACCTTTAAGGTGGGCTGATTTAACTTGTAATCCTCGAGGAGTATCGCACCTTCCCATATCTTTTCCGGATGTGGCACCCATACCCTGCCACCCTGAAGCATATGCATTTTTCGTTGACAAATTTGACTATGTTCCTTCATTTTTTGTTTATCTCGTTACTTTATTTTTAATTTAATTTCTGTATCATTGAGATTTTTATTTACATACTATTCTTTATTTTCTTAGTAGGGACATGGAGAGATTGGAGGATTGGGATGTGACGATATCTGTGGATAATCTGATTTGTGGAGATGTAGAGATTTAGGGACAAGAGTATAGAGATTTGAGAATCTGGGAATCTAGAGATTTGGGAATCTGAGGGTGATCTGGGGATCTAGAGATATGTGAATATAGGAATCTCGAAATCTAGAAATCTCCTCAGGTAGAAATCTGGAAATCTGAGAATTTGGGAATGTAGGCATTTGGGGATGTAGGGATCTAGGGATGTAGGGATTTGGGGATGTAGGGATTTGGTGATGTAGGGATTTGGGGATGTAGGGATTTGGGGATATAGGGATTTGGGGATGCAGGAATTTGGGGATATAGGGATTTGGGGTTGTAGGAATTTGGGGATGTAGTGATTTGGGGATGTAGGGATTTGGGGATATAGGGATTTGGGGTTGTAGGAATTTTGGGATGGTGGGATTTGGGAATGCAGGAATTTGGGGATGTAGGGATTTGGGGACGTAGGGATTTGGGGATGCAGGGATTTGGGGATGTAGGGATTTGGGGATGCAGGGATTTGGAAATGTAGGGATTGGGGGATGTAGGGATCTGGGGATTTACAGTTTTGGGAGCGCATAGATCTGGAAATGTAGGTATTGGAAATATAAAAATTTTCACATATAAGAATATGGAAATAGTGATCTAGAGTAAGATTCCAAGAAATCTGGAAATCTAGGATCTAAGGATATAGAAATGCAGGATTCTAAAGATCTAAGAATATGGAGAGCTGGTAGCGACCTGAGACCATAGAAATCTAGGAATACAGAGATTTGGTGATGTAAATATCCGAAAACATATGTTTATGAGGATATGGTAATTTGTGAACGTAAATGTCCGAAGATACAAAAATCTGACATTTAGTTTACCTGTCGATTCATGCTAAAAAGCTATTACGGTTTCATCTCGCCACTAAAATAGTTGTAGCAAGTACTCTTTCATACATGCATCAAAATGCAAGTGGGAAATGTACGACGATAGAAGTTTCATGAAAATGCTTCAACATGGTCGTTTAAGTTTCATAAGCGCGATGTTTGATGGCCCCAGCATCGCCTAGAGCCGTGCCTCGGTATAGCAACTTCAACAGTGTGAACGAGCTTGCACGAGTTAATTACTTAGCGTCGAATTTTCTTTCTTTTCAAAAGATGACCTGCTTTTCCTTTTTTTGCGAGAGCCACGCAGGAAAATGAGGTCGCCAGATCGATTTCCACGGCGGGTGCGCCAAATCAGAAGATTGGTTATCGCGTTAAAATAACGATTGCTTTTCGATCTCAAACAGGTTTGATTTCCTCGATGTATCGAGATAAGCGACGTTTTAATAACTCTAAAACGGTAAATAACTGGGAGCAATCGTTCGAAGATCTTCCTTGGTATTTCAGAGATATTGCAGTCCATTTAGTCGATCGATTAATATCAATTTTTATTTTATGATACAAATCGATTTCTAAAACAGCGGTAACGTCACTGATTAAACTGTACTGTCCTTGGAACGCTGTAACGGTATCGACGAAATCGTACTCGAACGCAAGTACCTCGTGGTACTACGAATGAGACACGAAACGCCAAAATGTACTGTTATCGAGCAGACGCTCCTGTTCCGGGAAAAGAAAAGACGAAAAAGAGCAGAATTACGTGATCCGAAGGAATATCGGAGCAACGGTAAAATTCATTCCACCTTCGTACCCGTTCTTTCCTAAGCTGTCACTGTTACGTCAGCGAAACTGGTTGTAAAGACAATCGAAAAGAGTGAAACGTTTGATATGCTGTCTTTAAAACAACACCGTGATACACGTATGTGGGTCACGCTAGGAACAAGTGAAAAATAACCGTGAACTCTCACGATTCAATCTTCTGTCAACTATTATACAACACTTGTATGACATTAGAAGAAAAAGGGAAGCGATGTTCCGTTTGTCTTCTAATATACAATCGCTCGTTTGCAAATCATCTTGAAAGTTTCCAATGTAACGTATTAAAGTTTGCTTTTGCTCGAGAAGTACCTTTGGAATCTGTGTTTGTCAGATTAATTATACGATATCCATTATGCAATTCTAATCGCAAAGGCATGAATACATTAGATTGATTCTGGTCATTTATCATTACAATATTCTTTTCAATTTTCGTTATGTAATTCTAACTGCAAAATTAGCCATAAATAGACAGGTCAGATTCGTTCTGATCATTTATGACTACAATATTCTTTTTAATTTTTGTTATGCAATTCTAACAGCAAAATTAGACATAAATAGACAGATCAGATTGATCATTTATGACTACAATATTCATTCCAATGTTCATTAAGCAATTTTAATCTCAGAATTAAGCGTACATGAACTGATGGAATGGTGATCATTAATGGTCAATGAACTCTAGCAATCGTATAAGATTTGGATGATTTTTATGATAAGTACAGCTATGTTATTTGTAGGTAGTTTCAATTGGAGTCTTCTCGCGGACAAGCAATTACGGCCAGCAAACCCGGATATTTTTTAGCAATATTATTTTCTCGTTTCTGTATTCATCGAGTACCGCACGTCGTTTAGAGTGATACGTTCAACCATGAAAAATTCACTGTGATTCCAGTAATGATCGCTAATGCCTACGTTGCGTTCACCGCGTCCTTATTTTATTTTTGCCTTTCCAGGTGACCCGTTTGCTGACGTTGCAATCTTAAATTGCACAATTGTGAAATCACCGGCAAACGCATCTCCGTGAATTAAGGAACATCATAACGTGCTACGACTTTCGCCGCAGACGGAAAAGTCAATGGAACATGTGAAAAAAAGAAACGTTACGAAACATCTCGATGATGAGGAATGACAAATGTTTGTTGACGGATCATTCGGAAGATTGATTCGTTCTAACTCAATTTATATAAGAGGTTAACCCTTTCGCTGTAAACAACGTATTTACATGTCCAGGAAGACCTTATTTAATCGCAAAAGGTGTTAACACAAAATTTAATAATTTGTACAAAACACTAAATCAAGGTTCATACGTGAGAGATTGTCTCTTCAATACACCTAAACGAATAATTATAATAATTGTTAATACTGCACCGATTACAATTAAAACGAAGGAAAGATTTATGTTGAGTAATTTTTCAGTTTCGTATAAAATAAGCATAGTGGAAATTTATTTGAATAAATTTTTGGCTGATCAGCGTCTGATTCGTTGGTTAAAATTTATCGAACAAATTAGTTCCCATGCTTTCTACGTTACGTACAAAATAACGATTACTATTGAGAATCTTACTCACGGGATAGGCACAGAAAAAGGCGGAATTCTACCGGGTTCCCACGAGGCTCGTTAATTCAAAACCTGGCCAGAACTCGAATGAACCACGCACGGGTACCCGTGACAATCGGTAAATTCAAAGATGAGAATGAATATCTAACTTTCCCTCCTTTTTTCTTTCAACGAATTAATTAGTTCTTCAAGTTCTCTCATGGCACGGTGGAATTGCATAATTACTAATTAGGCATGCAAATCTGGGGCCTCCAATTTCCTGCGTTCGTCATGAAATTTTAATTACAGTTTCATCCCCGAATAAGCTACTCGAGAGATCTCGTTGGATTAGAACAAAAAGATGCGCAACAGAGACGTGCAAAAGACTTAACAACAATATTACTATTCCATATTAGGTTTTAATTTTAGGATTCGATATTAGGCTCTAGTTTGAAATTGCATCTTGCTTCAATAACCAAGAGTTTGCGAACTGCGAAATAAAATTTATACGATAAACCCAAAATAAATTTTGTTTCTTTGAAAAATTCTCCCTGATATTGTTATGCAATTGACTGCAACGATTGAAGGATTAAACCGAGTTATCGACGAAATATCGTCGCAAACGTTCGAACGAAGCAATTTTGCTGATATTCTTGACGTATGTATTCATATGTCACAAGGGAAGCTTTGGCGCCTGTGCGAATGCAGTCCACTCTTATGTTGTGTCTGAGCTTTGCCAACCGATCTACGGCTTCTGTCGCCATTCCACCCACGACTCGTTTCGATGCTACGCGAACTTTTTTCCAAGCTACGTGCAGTTAAAACTTCGATGCTCTCCATTATCTAGCCGATAAATCACATTCAATTGAGTACCTACAGTATAATGCAACTTTCATCCGTGTCTCTTTTATGCAGAGACGTGGAAGAATAGGAATATCAAATTTTGGGATATGGAGATGGGATATAGGGATATGGGGACGTAGGAATACCATAACACGGGGATATAGGGATATAGGGGTACTGTAACGTAGGGGTACTGTAACGTAGGGATATAGGGATATGGGGATGTAGGAGTACCGTAACGTGGGGATATAGGGATATGGGGATATGGGGACGTAGGGATACTGTAATGTGGGGATATCGGGACGTAGGGGTACTGTAATGTGGGGATATAGGGATATAGGGATATGGGGACGTAAGGGTACTGTAATGTGGGGATATGGGGACGTAGGGGTACTGTAATGTGGTGATATGGGGACGTAGGAGTACTGTAACGTGGACATATAGGAATATAGGGATATGGGGATGTAGGAGTACCGTAACGTGGGGATATAGGGATATGGGGATATGGGGACGTAGGGGTACTGTAATGTGGGGATATAGGGATATGGGGATATGGGGACGTAGGGGTACTGTAATGTGGGGATATGGGGACGTAGGGGTACTGTAATGTGGGGATATGGGGACGTAGGGGTACTGTAATGTGGGGATATGGGGACGTAGGAGTACTGTAACGTGGACATATAGGAATATAGGGGTATGGGGGCGTAGGAGTATCGTAATGTGGAGATATAGGGATATAGGGATATGGGGACGTAGAGGTACTGTAATGTGGGGATATGGGGACGTAGGAGTACTGTAACGTGGACATATAGGAATATAGGGGTATGGGGGCGTAGGAGTACCGTAACGTAGGGATATAGGGATATGGAGATATGGGGTCGTAGGAATATCTGAATATAGGGACATAGGTACAAAGAGATATAGACATTTAGGAGTATACGGATCTCGGAGTATATGAATCTAGGATATCTGACGGTATATAATTCTAGGGGCATCGATATTTAGGATTGTAGGTATCTAGGGATTCAGGACATACGTATTTAGATTGTATAGGAATTTAGGGACGTATATAGGGATTATAGGAATCTAGGAACAGAGTACTCTTGGGAGTTAGATATTTAGGGGTATAGGTGCCTTGAGATGTGGGGATCGAGGACCATAGGTATCTAGGGATGTAGGCATCTAGGAAGGTACTTTGGGAGTTAAATATCTAAGGGTATAGGTTAGGTCGGGTTAGGTTAGGTATCTTACCAGCTAGATATCTAGCTAGATATCTTGAGGTGTATGAATTTAGGGGTGTTGGTATTTAGAAATGCAGATATCAAGGTGAATGGACATTTAAGGTCATGAGTACAGAGAAGTATAGGTATCTAGGAATGTACGTATCTAGATATATTTATGAGAATAAATGTCAAAGGACAGATGTATTCGCAGTAATCAGAAGTATCTAGAAGTGAAGATTCTCCATTAAAAGTGACTGCAAATAGTGTTCAAAAAGAAAAGCATGTGAAAATGGAGAGATTAGATAGGATAATGGCAATCGCAATTTCCCATTGGCTTGTTTGAGCGAAAATTACATACAGTGTCGCGTTACAAGTAGAAAGAGGAGGATATAGGCTGATAATCTTATCAAGAGTCACAAAGCCACTCAAGAATGATTCATTCGAGCACACGTTCCTCCCACAAACCGATACGACGACCACGTTGAACGATTTCACATTTCGAATTCGGGATCGGTGTTTCGAAACGCGTCAGGTTTTACCGGGTCAATGCTGAAAAAACGGTGGAAACCTTTCCATCGGAAATGAAGAGACGTTACGATATAAGGCAATTGAAATAAAGCAATTACACTATGTTGGTGGTACAGGTGTACTCGAGGAACGATCATACGTATTCCGTCTTAAAAACGGAACACGATTTATCGTGCGGTTGTTCGACACGTTTTGCATAACATTTACAACAGTTATCGACATAACGTTCATCAATATTTGCAGCGACATCGTTTTCCTACTCGCTTCCTCGTTGCTGTATCGTCCAATTTCGTTTCGAGAGTTACGCATCATTAGACTCGTTATCATAATTGCATTATACGTTTAATTAACCATTGTTCTCTATTGCAAATTGGAAATAGCGCTTTGGATATTTCTATTATTAGTTCAATGATTCTGTATTCTTGTTGTTCAGACAAACGTTTTGTATGCAGTTCATCAGACATTGTACTTTATAACGCGAGTTACACAAGATTATGTCAATGGAAATATTACGATGTGTTTCGCGAAAGGAGTTTAGACATCTTCTAAACTCTGAGGTATCTAGGGAGAATTTAATAAAAAATTTATCGATCTGTGTATTTGAAAGATATAGTGACATCTTTACCTATGTTACTTTTTAATGAAAGAAGTCTAACTCGTGTCAAAGAACTCGAAACACGTTCGAAATGTTATTCTGCAATTTGCAGATCTCAGGTCGTATTTGTCGTTGCGAGATCGATCGTCGTAACCCGGCATCGTTGCTTCCGAGAAAGGTGGCGAGTTCTCCGTTATTGAGAATAACCGGGTCAAGTTTCCCGCCCACCAACGGCCTTTTTTTCACCGTGTACGTTGAAATTGGCATCGTTGATACCGGATGCCTGCTACGTGTCACTTGCACCTAACAGTTTCCCTTTCGTTGAACCCTTTCAGCAGACACCTTGAAGAACAGCCATGTAACGATAAAACATTGCTGATCGAATGGCAATAAAGTGAGGAAAAACATCAAATCTTGAACAAGTAGTAAGAAATAGTTGAGCAAGTTTAAGATATGGAAGATCTGAGATCTTTGTATCATTAGATTTCTATATTTCTGAATACATCTCTAGGTACCTATTTCACCAGATAATTTACTCCTGGATATTCATAGATCTCTATTTATGTAGATAATTGTAGGTTTAGATACCTATTTTTCTAGATATTTATACTTTCGAATACTTATACTCATAGATACCTACAGCCCCTAGATACTTACATGCCTAGATAGCTACTTCCCCAGATACCTACACCTCTAGATAGCTATTTCCCCAAATACCAACATGCCTAGGTACTTATATGCCTAGATAGCTATTTCCCCAGATACCTACACCCCTAGATAGCTATTTTCCAAAATACCAACATCCCTAGATACTTATATGCCTAGATAGCTTTTTCCCCAGATATCAACACCCCTAGATAGCTATTTCCCCACATACCTATACCTCAGAATACTTGTACCTATGGATCCCTATCTTCATGGGTACCTACGTCTCCAGATACTTACACCCCCAAATACCTACATCTCTAGGTACTTACATCCCCAAATAGTCTTCTAGATACCTACATATCCTACACTCTCACATACCTATACCCTTAGATACCTATTCTCCTAGATAAGTACACTCCTGCATAACTGTAGCCCTAGATACCTACACTCTCAAATATCTATTCCACATACCTATACTTATGGATACTCGTATAGATCCCGAAATTCCTATACATCTTTAAATACCTATACCCTAGTGTCTATATCCCTGAATATTCACACGATTAAATTGCTACGAATACGTACACCATATATCTCCACACCTCCATATTTCTATATCTCCACATTTTTACCCACATATATGATATGATGTACCTCTACATCGCCCTGTGCTCCATATCCCTAAGTCCCTGTATCTACACTGTATATCCTTCCTATACCTCCATGTCTCAAAATTCTGCAACCTTGCATTTTGATGACCTGAATTATAAATAAAATTGCAAGCGTCATTAACGACACGGCTCGAAAGACCGCTATTCATCATTTTTTTTGCGGTCATTCGTTGCATACCGGTCACATGTTACTCGTTCTATTTACGTATGCTATCAGCAGCAATTGTGAAGCGTGGACACTGATAAGATATCGCGTGGAATACAGCGCGAACCATGGACACAAATAAAAATTGACACGATTGCTTTTCATCCAGCCGGGTTTACAACCGTGAGAACGCGAGTTTACGCTTCTGGTTGTGTCCCTGTTGAGGTAGGATCGCGAAATGGGACGCCTTCGTGGGAGATTGCTGTGAGGAATTCTTGTTTTTCACGGAGGCTGCACAAAAGGACGATCGTAACCATTGTATTTAATCGGACGGTTTTGTTGCGCGAACAACCGTCCTATCGTCTTGTCAGCGTTCAATGTATATACTGTAAAATGAACTGTCTTTCAAGTATATTTCTCAATATTTATAAATTCAAGAACAGAGAAATATTCCTGGCATTTTACAAATATTTGTATATACTAACAATGTACTAAATTTTATAAGAAAATATTGCGAAGATTTCATTGCACAAATGTTGCACCTTTCATGTTTTGTATACGTTTGTGACACAGGTTTAAGATTTCGAGAGTAGTTCAATATTTGATGAAGTTGTATGAAGTTAAAATATATTTCATGAGAAGACACTGAAAAGATTTTATTGCACAAATGTTGCACCTTTATGTTTTGTATACGTTTGTGATACAGGTTTAAGGTTTTGAGAGTAGTTTAATATTTGATGAAGTTGTATGAAGTTAAAATATATTTCATGAGAAGACACTGAAAAGATTTTATTGCACAAATGTTGCACCTTTATGTTTTGTATACGTTTGTGACACAGGTTTAAAGTTTTCAGTGTAGTTCAATATTTGATGAAGTTGTATGAAGTTAAAATATATTTCATGAGAAGACACTGAAAAGATTTTCTTGAACAAATGTTACACGTTTACAAAAATGTCCATTGAATGCGACACAGGTTTAATTCACAGGTAGCCCGGTGTTTGACGAATTTCGTAAGAAACGTGAGTTGACCTTTCAGATAAAATCTCACGGAACCAGGAACAGGCATCTGAGATGAAACAGGCGTCTTCTCGTGACGGGACACGAAGAAGCAAGGAGAACTACCTATTCGAAAGACGTTTTGCTTTTCTGTCCCGAAGAGAAAGGGAACCGCTTGCTAGCGAGCGAAGTCTAGCGATCACGTTCCTCGAACCGATCGTGCGAGCAACAGTTTCGAACGGCGTTATCTTACCTTTAAATGTAAAGGTGCGATCAGAACTTTGCTTCGAGTTTCCACCTCGTTACACGATAATTATAACTTCTCCTACATTCTGTTCTTCTTATCGATCATCGCGTGAATAATTGGGTCACCGCTGAATTTTCGATACTAAAAATTTTCATACCGAAATTTTTATGCGAAAGTGGACGAATGTTTACAGAATGAAAAGCAGCATATTTTTTAGAAGAAAATGATGAGTTGGTATTTTGGCGTATTTTTTTGAAATCGGTTCAAATTTGAATTCAAGTTGAAACCAGGAAATCATGTGTTTATCACCATGGATTGCGTAAGTGTTATCACACAAGAGGAAACGTCAGATGATAATGAATTGTGAATTGTGTCCGTGGAATTCGTTTGATATAAAGAATCGTAATGGTAAATCATGAAATTGAAGAACCATTTGTAAAGTGTGTCGAGATCGATACAGACCTTCTATGCGACAAATGTCCCTGAATTTAACTGTGTCTACAAGATGGGATCAGAGCGAACAGTCTAACTATGAAAATGTATGATTCATTTTACAAATTTTTTTTAATTTTCTACCATCTTTTCAATTGTTATTACTTTAACTTGCAAATTTATCAACAAATGGACGACTATTTTCTTCACATTGCAATCTTATTCTGAAAATAATTATGTAATTGTAGTATGTTATGCTTGATTACAAAATCTTCACATATTTTACAGATTCATTAAGATATAATTTTTAATTTAAATAATAGTCGAACTAATCTTTACCATACTTTACTGAATTTGGACGACTGAAATAAAATATAAAGAGTAGTTATCAAATGAAAATTTAATTGTCTAATAGTACCAAAAATGTATTATTATAATATGTTTAAGTTAAACGTACGTTTCACAGAGATATGACTAAAATTGCGATACGACCTCGGACAACCCTCGCATTTCACCTGACCAAGGCAATATATCAGCCAAGATGGAGAGTTACCGTACGACCTTAAAGGGGCAGGTTTGAGCTGGATTAAACGCTGTTCTCATCGACTGAATATTCTCACACCGCTCTCTACACTCTCCGAACACCTTATACAAAGGAATTCCCATGGAAGATGAACATTACTGAATCAATTATTTGACCAACTCGAAGACGTGCAGTCTCATGTACCACGTTGCTCATAAAAGGATTTTACTTTCTACACTTTCTCTATTGATGAAGTTCAATCGAGTATGATCGAACATCAGGGTATAATTTCATGATATTGACCTTAACAACTTGAACTTTCTAGCAAAAATATCGTTCAATAGAGCACACGTAAAATCACCGATTAAACAGAGATTACACAATGCTAGTTATAAAATTAAATAGAGATTAAAATTTTTTAAAGACAGTTTTCAAAGGTGAACAAAATATTTTTATAGATTTAAATTGTTAGAAGGAAGAGAAATATTAATTAGGTATTTGCTGTTTAAATGTAATAATTTAGAATAACTCGAAAAGAATATCTAAAATTAAATTTAAATTATCGCGGTATCAGCAGTTCGCCGTTTCAAGGTTAAATTCGTGACCTTTCCGTGTATCTCGCCTCGAAATTTTCCAAAGTTTTACCGCAGAGGATAAAAAAGCGGCTATAAACTGTACGGAAATATTGCTTCATAATGTACATATACATATCGAACTAACAGAAAAATATGAACGTTAACTGTTAACGGGACAATGAAATGTGAATAAGTGCTGGCGATTATACAGCTCGAGAGTGTACGATCGGTATTTCATGTTCAGGGACACCAAACAAACGTTTCGATGTGACAGCCTCTTGTCAAGAGCAGTTTGCACACAACAATCGTTATCGTGTACATCGACCTAGCTGGTGATCACACCCGGTTTCGAACGTGGAATTTAGGTCTTGTAGCTCTGTGCTGTATGACCACTATTGATTTCTGTTACAAAAAGAAATTCGACGTCTCACAAATTCTTTGACATTCAACAAAGTCTGAGATGACTCATCTCGAACCAGTTGTTTCAAAAAACAACTTATTGATTTCGCATTTGAGTTGGCAAAGTTATCTGCTTTTCTTACGAGTTGGTAAACGATTATTCTCATGAAGATATCACACAATCATTATTGGACTACGTTCATCTGTGAACAAAAGATCTTAAATTTCGAAGCGTCAAATGTGTAACATTGCTTCAAGTTCAGATGTTAGAAATGACATCACGTGTGTAAATAAATATGAGTCATCGATATGCTCACGATTAACAATGTTACAGGTACCAACGTTTTGTCGAATATAATTGTCGATCGTCGTGGACTAGTTTCCTTTAAGGAGATTGCTCACTTAAGAGCATTACAAATCACTTGCATATAAAGTTGAAGAAGCAAATCACTTCTGGTGAAAGTCGTTCCTTAGAGCCAACCTGAGAAAGACACCTTCACTTGGAATCGATGATGCGTACCTTCCTAACTAATTGGAGCAATATATTGTTCTCTCGAACAATTAAGCCTGTCACGAAGAAAGTTTCATTTTGCAAAACACCACGCTGTGAATATTTGTGTGCTGTTCTGTTTGGAGCAGGGCTTCTCTTGGAAAAATGGCGAAGGTCCACCATTCTCTATTGGCCTTGTATTTTTATGATTCGAAAATTTGGGGATTTGGGAGTTTGGGGGTTTGAGAGTTTTAGAGTTTGAAGATTTGCAGGTTTGAGGGTTTATTTCAGAATTTGGGGATTTGAAAAATTAGATATTTGGGAGTTTGGGGGTTTGGGGGTTTGAGGGTTTGAGACTTTTAAGATTTGAAGGTTTGAGGGTTTGTTATTTCAGAATTTGGGGATTTGAAAAATTAGATATTTGGGAATGTGGAAGGTTGATAATTTGGAAATGAAAGAATTTGAATGTTTGACAATTTGACGATGTAGAAATGTCAGCATTTGACGATGTAGAAATTTTAAGATCCCAAAAATTGGACATTTGGAATTTAGAGACTGACGACCTGTAATTAAAAAATTTAGGAATACCAACATTCAGAAATTGAACAATTCATAATTTAGGGATTTGATACTTCCTACCTCCACATATTTACGCGTCCACAAGTTATTTAAAGCGTACAAAAGATATTATGTTTCTTCCCGCACAAAGTTCTTGAACGAACGAGTAGATTGAAGGAGGAACACAATATCATGAACAAACTGAAAATCGATAGAATCTCGGCCAATCTACTTACACCAGCTGTTTACTTCGAAGCGATAAACCAATCTCTGTGCAGTTTTTATAAAAAAAAAGGAAACATCGAAGAAAAAAATGGGAGGATCTCCGGAAACCTTGACGATACTGCGAAATATTCCAAGTATGTTTACACACCGAAGTCCTCGGACATTTGCACGAAGACCTTCTTCAAAGCTGGCAGCGTATACTTTCGTTCAAAACAGGCAACTTTGCACAATATCGTTGTACGAGATGCGAACAATTTCATCCAAGTGCACGTTCTAAACCGCACTTCTTTATATAACTAGATGGCGAAACAACAAAGCCTTCGGGTCTTAAGAGAATTGCCGACTGTAGCACGCAAGAGAATCGTCATCCTTTAACCCTTTGCAATTTAACGTACAGAATGACTCGTCGTTTCTTTCATTTCTTTCGAGCAAATCACTTAACAAATACATATCTTCTTTCTTAATCATTTTTAAATATTTTGATTTTAAAATAGGAAGGTGGATGTTTGAGTTTAGATTTTATCATTCTTATTTCTTAAATTTGGTGCCACTTTATGTTAATTTTGGTAGGCTGGTCTAAAAATGCCTAAATTTGGTTACAAACACGATTGACCTGGTGACCGGGGGTTAATTATGATGCACGTCTCCCATTGCCCTTTTACACCATCACCCTAGTTCTATCATTACAAGACATGTAGATTCAGATATCGTTGTTTCAACTGATACAATTATCAATTCCAAGTATATTACCTACTCTTCAACAGTATTCACATTCTACCGTGATAGATTACCAGTCATCACAAGTTCATTACGTATATTTCTGTAATCAGTTTTCAATCAGCAGTAAAATTCGAAGTATTCGAAAAATGACTGCAAACCAGATCAGTTCGAAAGTGTGGTGCTAGTGATAGACTTCCTTAACCGATCCACAAAACGGCAATTAGAAATGTCAACAGACATTCTCGTCACGCTGTTGCTAAACCAGTTGGCCAGTTTGAAGAACTGGATCTGAAGGAAGGAACGGCAGAGCCTAGACTGTGAACTAGTTTTCGTACCTTAACGTATAACTCCCTCGTAGTCATCGTTGTTGGGTCCAGGTGGTCACCTGGGTCAGGTCAGGTACGAGCGAGGAGAGCACCCACAGGCACACACACAGGACTTCACTCTCACACACGCACACACCTGAGCCACGGATAAGAGTACCTACGACATTTGTCGTCCAATCGAATGTCGTGCGTTACGAGCACCGTGATTTTCCTACGACTGTACAATACATCCTGGTGTCAAGTCGTGTTGCGGTCACGGCATGTTTCTGTTTGGATTTTTTTCGTCTTCTTCTACTTGCTGCTGTCTGATTCCTCAACTATAACTACTTGACTTCGAAGGGGGAATCACCGACGATCGATGGACCACCGTATCACCCGCACGTTTCACCCTCGTTACCGTTCGAGAGACACTTTCTTCGTGGTTTACTCTCTTTAATTTTACGATTTAAATCATCGACGATGGACCAGCTGGAAATGGATTTTCGCGAAGGTCGTACGTGCACGTAAACGTCGTACGACGGCACTGCCACCAGCTGGTTCGTTATCGGGTTTAGATTCGGCGCCCCTCTACGGCTCACCGCTCGAATACTCTTCGGCTCGAAAGCCGAAGAGTCCTCTCTTTCCGATTTTAGGCTTCGACTCGTTTCCTCTCTCTTCGACGATCGAACTACAGGTTCCGCGCCATCTTGTGCTCGAATCGAGAAACAAGATGGAGCCTCGTAGACCTTCGAGCAAGCCCCACGTCGATTTTTAAAGAAAATGCGATGCTTTCGTGACTTTTATTGCATTTCATGGATTCTGTTCTTGCGATAGTTCATTCTTGCACATTTCAAAGTATTACATGCCATGTACATTGGACAGTTCAACGATTTTTGTGAAGACGCTCGGTGATGAATCAATGAATTTTGAAATTTTAAACTTCCTACCTAAATTAGCCGTAGAATTGACCGTGCGTTTCTTTAAAACTTGTTATACGGGTTATGTTAACGTACAAACAGAAAATCAATAATTTGCTGGATATCGTGTTGGGTTTGAGGAAGTCGATAATATTAGCAAGAATCAAAACTTGTTCCCTGAACCTACATGTCACGGTTGTTACAAAAAACTGTGAAAGTACTGTACAATTGTCCGATGCATAAATAGCAGAAAAAGCAGTGAAAGTATTTAATAAACAAGTAACAGTTTTTTCCGTTCATTAACTTCAATCGTTAGCGCCAATGGCGTTGCAGTCTTATTCCTGATCGATGTGCAATTGCATACATTTGGAGGCAAATTTGCAAGTATATAAAATTTCGTCCGAAAAATTTCAGTTTGATATACATTATTTATAAGTTTAAGTACATTTTATTTTATTCTAATTTTCTTTTCTTGTAAGTGCTCGTATGATACGTTATCGACAGTGTAGTTATGTAACAACGTGTACAAAACAAGTGTAACAAAATTACACACGTTTTAAAATATTTGCTTTACGAAATGATCTAATACAATTCTAGGTATATTACCACCTTTATACATATTTTAACATACACAAATATCTTCGAAAACTTCAAAAATCTACTGCTTCTCTGTGGAAATATATCGAGAGTCTGTACATCGATATTATAAGAACAAAGCAAGTCGCGTGTATTTCGAATTTCCGTCACAGCAAAATGTCGTGTCCTCATCGTTCACAGTAACATATTAGCCTTACAATAAATCACGCGAACTAGATCCGAAAGGAAATTAATTTCAGTTACAGTTAGCAGTATGATGTATTACTGACAGGTACTTCGATCATGGCATTCTTCCAATTAGTTCTTAAAGCCAGGAAGGTAGAAAAAGCGAGGTTAAAATACGAGGAAGAAAAGTTTACGTCGATCGAGATTTGGAAAAGCGGTGCCAAGCCTAAATACACTTTGAAACAGCGAATTCGACGGAAGAAAATCTTGTGAGTTCCAAAATTCATTCTCACTCTATTTCGTTCGGATGAAAAAATATTTCAAACTATACGACAGGTTAAAGAAGAAGATCAAGAAGTTTTTCGACAAAATCCTCGCGGTACCGAGGGATTCGTGGTTGTACAAAAAAATAGTTGTAATTCGCACCGAGGGCACTTTGGAGAATTTCGTAGCGAAGAGCTTCTTCGGTTTCGTTAGCGGCATATTTCTCACGTACATGTTCTTCGTGTTCTTCGTCTTTCAATTAAATTTCAAGCTATCGTCCGCGACGACAATTTGCACGATAATAGGAGTGATCCTCACGCTCGGCCTTGCATTCTCTTATCGAGTACGGTAAAGTATACCTTCTTATCATTCTTTCCAATTTCGTGTGCCCCGGTGCACGATTCCGAGTGTTTTCTTTTTTCCTGTTCGTTCCACTTTCCAGATGCGTCGTGCTTCTTTTGTTGCCGCAGTTTTTTTCCAAACGAGGAAGACAAGCTTTGATGGCGTACGCTTTTATTTTAGCCTTAACTGGGCCGGTGAAGAACATTTTGCACAACACTGGTGTACTCACGGAATCATTGGCCTGTGCACAAGTACACTCCCATACCACTAACAATTTCCGAGCATAAATTCTACAATTCTCACATATTTAATTAACTTAGAATAATACTTTAGGATTTATATCGTATTATTTGGATTAGTATTTAGTAAAATCTTGATAACTTCCTGCTAGATAAATGGTAGTTCCCTGATAGTTTCCTATTACATATGGTACTCTCGAACATATAGTAGTTATAATTTCAAGTCACAGCGACCTTCAAAAGAGCGAAGCATTGGTCCTAATTTTCAGCCCCGCCCCTAAAGCCCTCGACGCAGGAAAATATTGATCTGTGCTTTAATGTCATACATACTTTCTAGGAACAATTAAAGGAAGCGGTGAAAACGGTCGTCGATCTAGCTAAGCAGCCATTTTATGCTCTGCGAGACGCCATATCGAAAGTCATAAAGTCCGTAAAAGGGGTTGTAAAGAAAATTAAGCAAACTCTCGTTGCTATCAAGAGACTTGTCCTCAGTATACGTAAGCTTAACATTTAAATTAAATGATTGTTACATGTCTGAAATACATCCTATGTATTTTGTCACAATAGAAAATTAAGAGAATGTTTTTTGAGAATTCTATACAGATTTATGTGGTTACCAATCTCTTATTCTCCAGTTAGGGTAATCACAGCAGTATTTCAATGGCTAGGCAGTATAATAAACATCTGTAACAAGAAACTGGGCACACCTTTCGATAGATGTCAAAGGGTGTTCGAGGGTGCCGTAGCGGATTGTAAAGCGAAGTTAGGACCCTATTTTGGCGTTGTTTGCAACATAACTTACGTAGTCAGCGCCCTGTGTTACGTAGTTAAGCCACTGGATTTCATATGTATGTTAGTTTCTTACGTCGCTGACACTGTTGTTGGAGCTGTACGAACAAGTAAATATTTGTGGAAGATAAATATTGATCAGCATTTCCGTCATTCTTCTCCGATAATATTTCGTTTGCAGAAATTAAGAAATTCACGATGCACATGAAAGCAATGTTCTACGTTAAAGTCAAGTTTTCTCATTCCTTTCACTTCGAGACTAATCAAAGCAAAAGCGCGCAGGAAGTCGCTACCAGCATCGCTACGGAAATACGATCGAGAACGGATGGACTTTTCGGATTTTTCGATTGGATGAGCTTTGTAACGTCCTTTTTCACTTTCTTCATTTTGCTCAGGTAAAAATCCTGTACTCGTCGATAAATCAGAGATCATTTACTCGAAGTATTCGACAGAGTGATGCGTTATCGATACAAATGGTTAACGAGCGAACGTTTCGATAATCGATACATAACCGATGACTTACGCACGATCGATCTGATAAGAGCTCGTCAGGACAAGGAAACTGTTTTGCCGCTTAACCCGCGCGAAAGAAATAGATACGTACCTCTATCTTCCGTGATGTTGATCAAACCCGAGAAAACCAAGCTGGCAAGATCTATGGTGTTCTTGGGTTTGGCTACGGTTAAGCTTGTTGCATACATGGCTATCGATTATGGTCTCTACTGGGTCCTCAACACTATTCAAATTTATGGACGATTTCAGAGTAAGGTAAAGATTCCATAGAATTTCTTTCATATTTATCGGAATATCTTTGAAGATGTTGATGATATCGAATATTGAGTTATTCCCAAATGTATTATCTACAAAAAAGTATTGAACTGTTTATCTCAAGAACTCATCGGTTTAGAAGCTATAATTTTAATACTACATATTCTATCAACCGTAGAGTTCTACTGATCCAAATTGTATTAAAGTGATCATTTATGCTATGAACAGTCCAATAATTTTTTCTATAAAACACTTCGAAGAATCTATACTTGCGTTCAGAAAATCAGAACTGACCTTAGTATGTTCTCTGTATGCCTATTTGCATAAAAAGCACATGAGACTTCAAAAAGTACTACCCTTCGACCTAGTCAATTTTAGTCCACCATTCTAAATATCACACCTTGATTCTAAATATTACACGTTGTATAATCGAATGAAAAATCACTAGGTTGAACGACCAAGCGTGGTGACCATCCACGTTTCCGGCGAGGGGTATTTGGCCGAGCTGTACAGAAGCATAATAAAAGCGTTCACTCCACACGATAAAGATACGGAAATCGACACGATGCTCTGTCTTCCTGCTCCCGTGACACCAGACCTGGACAAATACACGCAAATCATCACATTGATCGTGTTCTGTTGGTTAATGGCGTTCCTGGAGCCTTACGGTCTACGTCTGAGACAGGTGGTGATGTGCCAGTATTACCCTGACAGAGCGAAACAAAGAGCAGCCTGGTTGTACAATCATATCATCAGGTATTGGTGTTCTCTTTACGTTCGTTATTTCGAACGCTCATTATCGGACCGTGAACGAAACCAGGTCGAGAGGAAGCTTTCTGAAGTTCGCCAGACGTCAACTGCGCCGGAAGTTCGGGCTGACCGAGGGAGAAAAGATCGAAAGAGTGACTCTGAAAGAGAGACTCTGGGCAACGTTACCGTGTCTCAGGATTCTGTTTCCTTTGAAGCAAAACGTTTGTCTCCTGTGCGGTTCCGTCGAACGCCACGACAATTTGCATATCAAGTGCCCGACTCCTGGATGCATCGGCTTATTTTGCACGCAGTGCTTCGCGGATCTGCAGAATCTGTGCACCATTTGCAGGAACCCGGTCGAATACGGGGACTTGTCTGACATGAGCGAGGAAAAGTGGGTTAATTACTATGGTACTCGAGTGTTGGCTGATTTTCTTCTTAATTGCGACTTGAATTACGAGGCTGTTGTTAAACGATTTCGTGAGTGTGTTGCTGTGCAATGTTGAATGTCGTTGTATTGATTTTTTCCTTGCAAGTGATGTGAGGATTATGCTAAGTTTTGAGAATCGTAGGGTTCATGAATGGCTCAAGAAGAGTACAGTCTTTGATTATATCGAGTGTTTGAACTGCATGAATATTAAATTAGTATCAATGATCAATGGGACATAGACTTTACCAATAGTAACAAGAAGTAAAAGTTTTTTATGAATGCTCAAGTTAATATGTAAAGTATAAACTGTTTATGATAGTTCAAATTAATATCTGAAGTCTAAATTGTTTACGAATGTTCAGATTAATTTCAGAAATATAAACTGTTCATGAACATTCAAATTAATATCTGAAGTCTAAATTGTTTACGAATGTTCACATTAATATCGCAAGTACAAACTGTTTATGAAAGTTCAAATTAATGTCTAAAGTCTAAATTGTTTACGAATGTTCAGATTAATTTCAGAAGTATAAACTGTTCATGAGCATTCGAATTAATATCTGAAGTATAAATCGTTTATGAAAATTCAAATAAATATCTGAAGTATAAATTGTTTCTAAAAATCTATCTAATATCTTCAACTATAATATTCATGAAACCAGAGATTCTTCTGATGACCAGTTTCCGGTGATCAAAGTAGAACCTCCACCTGAAGAGAAAGAAGAGCCATTGGAGGAAGAAGAAACAGTAGAAGAGGAAGAGGAATACGAAGATGAAGGTGAAGAGGAAGAGTCGGAGGAGCCAGAGGAAGAAAGAACGGAAATTGAGACTGAAGAAGAAAGAACGGAAGTTGAGGAAGAAGTGAAAGATGAAGATGAAAAAGAAAAAGAAAGAGAAGATATAGTGGAAAAAGTAGAAAAGGAAGTAGCTCAGCAAACGGATGACGTGGATTTAGATCGGAGCTCTGAAACCAGTTACAGTTATAGTGAGAATTTGAGACAATATTTGAAATAACATTTAACAAATCAAAAATAGTACTTCACAAATCAGTTGATAATTGTAGAGATACTTCTCAGTTCATACTGCAATTATATAAATTTGTAGATTAATGCTATTCGATACTAGAATGTAGATACTATATATTTAGATAATATTTCTGTAAAATTACATCGTGAAATTCTGATGGAATGATTACAGCGTATCAAGAGGCATCTCCAGAGGAAGTCGAGATCAAGTGCAGAGAGCCATGGAGAGACTTGGAAGCGCAGAAAATTAGAGACGATGTAACAATTCAAGTACGTTCGAAAACGATCTCGAAGATGTTGACAATCACGTGTAGCTGTTCTCCAGATATTCAACGAACCGTTCATAAAAGACACGTCCTCGAGCTGCGAGTCACCCTCCGGTTTCGTGGTGAGGGCACGTAGAAAGATTCGTGCCAGATTGAAAAAGCGAGGGGGCGTATCGATCGCTCGCGAGAAAGATTCCGATTCATCAAGCTCGATCGCCGACACGGAATCATGGTCGACCGAGGAGGTCGACGAGGAAGAAGTGATACATATAGAAGTGGACGGCAGCTCCGAAGAATTACTTCCGAAGGATCGAAAGGATAAGGAGAAACGAGGTCGTATAAATAAAATCGTCAGCGCGGTGGCGAGGATTCCTTGGCTCGGTAAAGGAGAAGTATGAATTGCTCTAAATCCCCTCTAATTCCTCGATATTCCCGTTTCGTCGTTATTTCTGCCTGAAAAATCTTTGAATCGAGAAAAAGATTATTACACTCTCGATTTGAAAAGTAGAAAGCGAAATGATTTGGAATAATTTGAATTATTATCGTGTAATTTTATTATACAATTATATCAAATTTTATTATATCTACTTGAAATGCTTATATAATTTTCTCTGTGAATAGGATGATAAATGTACGGGTTTACGAAGCAAAAGACCATCTCTTATGAACAGAATCGTGAGCATGCTTCAGAGGAAACAATCAATGCCAGTTCAATCGTACAGGAGGACCAGGAAGATAAAGGATTCTTCATCCTCTTCTTCTTGTGACGATGAAACCGAAACTCTGTTAAGCAGCAGAGATAGACACCTGACTAGACGAAGAGTTAAAAGGACGGATGAATCTGATGAAGTGAATCTAAATCTGAGGCATCCTTGTGAAAAGAGATTTGCTACGAAACGACTACCTAGGTAGTCCCATTAATTTTCACTGACTAGAATTATCGTTCATGGAAGTGTTGGTGTAGGTACTTGGAGTCGACTGCGGGAAGCACGTCGTATTTCGAAGTGGATGAAACCGAGGATTCTCGCTCAGCACGAAAATGCGTGCGACGAGTAGAGGATATCAATAAATTGTCGAGCAAAGCGTCTTCGGGAGTGAAGAAGAAGGATAGTTGGAACATAACAGAGGACGACGAATTGTTGGTAAATATTTGTGAATGAAATGTACTCGTTACATTGCAGTAGATGTAAGAATGTTCTTGGTTAAAAGCAGGTTTGGGCAAATTCTTATTTGATACTGGGAAACTTTGTAAATTTGTAATTTTGTTTAGGGTCCCTGTACTTGTACGTCGGAGATCAGTTACGACGGGACTGGAGACAGGGAAATTTTGGAAATGACTACTATATCGGAACACACTGATGACACGGAGCCTATTAAGGAAACGGAAGACACGACTACTTCTGAAAGTGAGACGGATTATACTGAAGACACAGAGTCGGTTAAATTTTCGAGAAAACCTGAGGATGTGAAGAAACATCCTGATAAACCTGATGATGCGAAGAAACATCCTGATAAACCTGATGACGCGAAGAAACATCCTGATAAACCTGATGACGCGAAGAAACATCCTGATAAATCTGAAGATTTTTCTAAACATGTAGAAACGACAGATTCGAAAGATAAGAAGGTGAGCGAAAAGCAAGAAAAAATTGAGAAGAAAGAAGAAAAGAGGGTGAGTGAAAAATCGGAAGAAAAGATCGAAGAGAAAGTTGCAAAAGATGTGAAGGGAACGAAGACTAAGAAGAAGAAAATTTCTGCCAAAGAACCTCCGGAAGATGTGGAAAAAAAGGTGTCTCAGAAGGAAATTGAGATTCCTATGGACACAGGTGTTTCCCCGATATATGACCCAGTAGCGGGGCTGGAATTGTATGGTGTTTCTTATAAGTCGAAAAGAAATCCTGTGCCTGTGAGACAAGAAGTAGAAAAGAAAATTGAAGAAACCGATGGGGAGACGCAAGATAATAGAAATGAAAAAGAATTGAAAGCGGATGACACAAATGAGGAGAAATCGAAGAAAAATGACACGAATGAAGGAGAATCGGAGAAAAATGACGGGAATAAGAGAGAGTCGAAAAATGATGGGAATAAGAGAGAGTCGAAAAATGATGGGAATAAGAGAGAGTCGAAGAAAAATGATCCGAAGGAAAATAATCCGAAGAAGAATGACACGAATGAAAAAGAATCGAAGAAGAATGACACGAATGAAAAAGAATCGAAGAAGAATGACACGAATGAAAAAGAATCGAAGAAGAATGACACGAAAGAAGAGACAAAGCAAACTACAGAAGGAAAAATTGATAAATCCACGGATTTACCTGATCAAAGTAGATCCACTCAAACAAAGTTACACAGCAGTGATAAGGGAGTACTACGCAAACAAATTCAAAGAATTTTTAAAGCTCCAGATACGAAAGAGTCTAGGAAAGTTTCTGAAGAATCTAAGAAGAAATCGCAATCTAAAGAATTGACGAAGGATTTGAAGTCCAAGGAATTGAGCAAAAAAGATAAAAAGAGAAAACGTCGAAAGAGGTAATTATTCAAATTCGAAGCAATTATTTAAATTTCTATTCACTATTTTTTTTATAAAAATTGGGTAATTTTTCTTAGGTGCAAAGATCGTGATGCTTCAAAAAGAAGAAAACGTTCGGAGAAGTCGACTGTAACCGACGAAGACTTATACTCGTAAAATTAACTTTTGTTAAATAAAAGAAAGTATTTAGGTAAAAGAATTACAGTGAAAATGTGATTGATATTTTGTGTAGATCGCAGTTGGAAGATATTGAACCAAGCAAGAATAAAGAAGAGACATGCGAAGAATGTCGTGGAAGATCAAAACAACTTTCAGAATTTGAGCGATCAGATAATTGGGAATCACACACGTATTCTCCTTATGATTCGCACACATTGGAGTCACATCGAAGATATCCCGAACAGTATCACAGCGTAGATGAAAGGTATACATCCAAAATCTAAGTTTCTTTAACTAAACAAATATGTATTTCAGTGTTTGTCGCTGCTGTTCACCAAATCACGACACGGTTCCCAGGAAAAGCCATTCAGAGATGCCCGAATTTGAAATGCCAGTAGTAAAAAAGTACTTGCCAATGTATCAGAGTCCAGAATTGATCGAGGAATTGAAAAGACACGATCGAGTGAGATTGATTCGAGAAAGAGAGGAAGAACACAGAGCAAGCTCACCACGTTCAATTCCTACGTGTTCCAGAATGAGGGCTGGAAGAAGTAGCATCGCATGCGATTATTTGACACCCGTAAGTAACCATAATGCAAAGACTTTAATTTATTTAAATTTAGAAAGCTATTTCTAAAAGTTTCATTTACTTTATTCTAATTCGAGAGCAAGTTAGTCAAGGAAGAAGATACCCTTCCTTACCAGGAGACGCAAGCTTTCAAAAATGTGTTGCGTGAATTTCGAAGAAGAACTAGGAAGACTGAAGACAGTTCTGATGGTATACCTCTGATGCAGTTATCTAAGAAAGCAGACAAGAGCAAACAGGTGGAGCTATTGTATCCGCCTCGAGATAGATCAGGCGCTGTGAGGAAGCTTGCCAAAAGAATAATCGCACCTTTCAAGGTATTTTAATTATTATGAAACGTACTATTTGAATCTCTTAATATCACTAATATCTCTCATTCAACATCATCTAGTATGCTATCGTAACCATCTAAATCTAATAAGTTTAACTTATGTAATAAGTTTCTTAATATTTATTGTACGTTTGCTATTCTCTGCAGCCAGTTCCACGTGAGAAGGGCAGGCAGACGCATTTGATATACAAGAAAAAGGGTGCAATATGTCGCGAGTGTGAATATGACCCAGAAATTTTTACCGAGACATCTTCTGTTTGCGACTGCAGCGAGAAGACAGAAAAATCTGATGCGTTAACATCCGATGAAACGACAGATAACAACGAATCGCCAGAGCGAGCGAGATAAACGCGTCCGATAAGAACTCTCTTCAAGTGTGAAGTTTATCGAGCATAACACGTTTCGTAATTTTTATCGACGCGAGAAGACAGTCGACTGTTTGGAATCGTTTATCGGGATTCTAACCTGCAGAATGAACGAGTAAAAATTAGCAATATGTGCTCGCGATAAGGCGAGATCGATGCACTTTCGTTTCACACAGAAAATTATGCTAGTTCCGGCGATGTCGAGGGACAATTCACGTATCGTAGAGACAAGCATGTAGATAGAAGAAATAGAAAGTGAGATCGTCAAAATGGGGCTGGGAAAGTTACTCAGCTTCAAAAGATCGAAACCAAAAGAGGAAGCTCCAGAAAATACAAAGGAAGTGTCGGTTGAGAAAGAAGAAACGGAAGCTCCGAAAGCTAACAATGCGAATATAGCTTATCCTTTTCACGACGTAAAAGCGACAAGTTTCCCTCCTCCGCTGTCGATCGACGCCTCGGTGTACACCGACAATAACAATTTGATCGAGACACGCTCCGAGAGTCAACAAATAACCGAAATTCCTGATAAAAATGGAAAACAGATGCCGCAGAAGGATGAGCAGGCGGAAGAAGATAAAATCGAGGATGATAAGAAAGTACACGAAGTTTGCGATTCGAAAACTTGCACGAAGGAGAAATGTAACTCGGAAAGTTGTGCGAGGGAGAGACAAAATGGCGGACAACGCGATACATTTAAGAAACAGGATGTGGATGAAATCGGTCAGGATAAATTGACCGAAATGATCAATAGCTCTATTAAGGAGGCGATGCAGACGATCGTGAAGGAATGTAGAATGGTATTTAAGATGCAAGTATCCAAGATACTTTTGAATCATTTAAATTGTTGGAAGGTAGTTTAATTGACAGTGGTTCTTTTCTTCATTTATATTGATTTATTTCAAGGTGTAATGCTTGAGAACCATTTAAGCACTCTTTTAAGACGTAAGAGAATATTAAGTAGAATATTTAAACACAGGATGGGAAAAAAGATCGAGATAGAGCAATCTGCCACAGGAAAAGTAAATACGATTATCGATCACGGCAAAGATCTAAAAGTGGCGTGAAATCGGGCCATTTTCGAGAGAAACGCGATATCGTTTCTAAAAGATTACACGATGAAAGCGTAAAAAGTCACGATAAGAGAGATGTAAACGAAGAGAGAAGTAAAAAACACAAAAAATCGGAGAACGTCCGAACTGATAACCGTAAAATGACCGGAAACGTGAATATCTATATCTGTTCAGAAGCTACTGAAAATACGCAGGTAAGGATGAGTTTATTTTATAGGACGCACATGGTGCGTCACTGCTTTCAACCCTCTTTATTATTAACAGTGTTTATTAAACTGTCCATTAAATTCACTGTTATGTATCATTTCTGACAGAGTTATTTATAGAAAATTCAATAAATTATTTTTAAAGGCACTATTTAAGTTAGTTATCTTTGTATAAACACCTGTCATTCAAATTAGCTATCTTCATATAAAACACCTGCAATTCAAAATATCTTTTTATAGAACACCTGATAATTTTGTGAATAGAATTGCTCGCAGTTTTCAAGCAAATTCTTCAATTTTGACCCGCGTTTAAATTTCCGCTCTGAACTTATTTCGCTAAACAAGGAACGCGATAAGGTGTTCGTTTATCTTCTTATTCTAAAGAAAGTTCTAATCTTATCTACGAAAATGTATTGTTTACTAAATGTATCCGATGGTATATAGATTCAAGTATGCTAAAAGTAGTGCAAATAAAATGTAAGATGTATAGAAATCTAAGATATATAGAACAAAGATTATCAATCTAATAATGTTCATAGCCGGCGAAATCGAAAAAAGCACAGCAGCCGTGTACAGAATCGAGTTCAGAAACGACCACGGGTCGATCGGACGTTTCCTCGAGCAAACTCGTGACGTGCATCCGAAACAAGCGCAGGAAGTTCAAGGAACAAAAGTCTCTTCTTTCAAAAAAGGACGAAAGTAGCGATCACAGCAACAGTTCCAGCCTCGTTTCTAAATCCATCACCGAAAGCGAACAAGATCTCATCGACGTCTGCAAGGAAATCAGCGAAAAAGACACGGACTCAACTTTAACAGAATGCGAGTGCAAAGACACCAGCGATGCAACAGACAGATCGGATCAGTCTTTGAGAAGAGCAAAATTTGTGGTGTGCGACAATATGGAGAAACCGTGTTCCACGATTTATCCCTTGAAGACGTCTTCGAAGTCGGACAGTGAGGAATGGTCGTCGAAATCGATCTGCAGCAGTCGGAACGATGACTCTTCGCTCGATACACTGAGAATGGTCTGCGATAAAAAGCGAGGACCTGAATTTGGGTATAATGATTATTACGCGAATAATTTGAAGGAAGATTACGAGACCAAGAGGACAATGAAGGCCTGCAGGTGTCGCAAACAAAATCGGGAACCGATCGATGGACGATGCAGTTGCGGCGAGAAAAGAAGAAGAAAAGAGAATTTTGTGCAGCCTTCGACCTGCGCTTGCATTGCCGAGGAAGAAGAAGACGTGTGCAATGATGAAGACTGTCAGAAACCGACGCAAGATGTCTGTCGAGATGTTTCTAGTTTGGAGACGCCCGAAGAAAAATTCGTGCCGTGTACGGAGGGTTTGGAGAAAGAGAAAGATGAAGAGGAGAAATCCGAAGAAAAGGAGGGTGAAACTGTAGAGGTAGAACGCGTCGAAGAAACGAAGGCACCAACTCAATTGACACCTCGGAGATTAATCAGACCCGAAGTAGTGGTGCTGAAAAATATTTTAAAGCAGACTAAACCAGCTGCGCAAACTAATAACCCTACACAGGCAAAAGTGAATTCTGCACCGTCGAGTAATCCAAGTAATTCGCAGGTCAAAAACGAGCCGCCGTTTTTGAAGAAATTTAACCTTCGCGAACAGCACAAGTTTATGAAGAGACCGGATGCTGAAGAAGGACAAAGTTCGCAAAAAGTGGAGGACGAAGTGACGAAGGAAGACGAAGCTCAAGGAAAAACAGAAGATAATAACGTTGCCAGGAGGTCCTTCTCGGAAAGAATGAAGGGTTCGCTGTTATATAAGACTTTGAGGAAAGTTGTCGAGAAGGCGAGTCCAGAAAGAAAGAATGGAAAAGACGAGAAAGATACGATCGAAGATACGAAGGATACTGAGAAAAAGGATGAGACTAAAACAGGTGTTGAGGCACCAGATTCTAAGGAACCGAAAGGGAAATTCATTCCTGGAATAAATATATACAAAATGATGAAATCGAAGAGGAGTAAGCGGAATTCAAATCAAGTCACTTCGGAGAAAATTCCTGAAAAGGATGATGATTCGAAACCTGTAGAGATTGAAGGAGAGAAACAGAATGTCCCTCAGAAAGGAGAAAAAAAGGATGTTCCTCAGGAAGGAGAAAAAGGGGATGTCCAGAAAGAAGGGGAAGAAAGCAAAGAAAAAACTGTCGAACAAAATGAAGACAAGGTAAAATCTATCACTCCAAAAAAGCCTTCCTTAATTAAAGATATCAAGATTGAAGAAGAAAAACAGAGAGATAAAAAGACTGAAAGAGTGATCGAGCCTCAAGAAGCAAAGATCGAAAAGGACACAGAAATTCGTAAGAAATTCGATCAGTCAAAGAAGGAACCTGAAATGAAGAAATCCGTAGAGGACAAACCTAAGAGAATCGATACACATTCAGAAGCTACGGTGTGTGCACAATGTGCTCGAAGAAAATCATTACAGAAAGAATCGAAACAATTCGTACCTCCGCCATGTTTGCAGGTCCAGCCATCAGAACCTCATACAATGTGCATGAATTCGAAGTTCACAAGATGTACCGATGTTAATAACAATTATCCTGATGAACCTTTTAACGAAAGCAGGTGCAACTGCTGTTATTTACCGATATCTCAGTGCACCAATGATTTCGTGAACCAACCGAAAAGCTGTTTGAAGAAGGAGAGACAGTTTCGTTGTGTCAATTCTCAGGAAAATTCTTCGGTTTTGTGCTGCGATAAGAGGAACTGGGAAGAGTGTGGATGTAGAAGGGTGGTCTTGTGCGACGATTGTCGTAGACCAAGGACTGAGTGCTGGTAAGTTCATTTTTTGGGTAGATAATATAAGATGAGGACGTGGTAGGGTGTAGTGTTGTAATGCAGGTGGAAGAAGGGCAGTAGGGTAAGGATGGTACTAGAATGAGAGTTGGTAGTAGAAGGAAGGTGGTAGTAGGATGAGGGTGGTATTGGAATGAGGGCGGTACTAGAATGAGAGTTGTAGTCGAATCAGGGTGATAGTAAAATGAGGGTGGTACTAGAATGAGAGTGGTAGTAGAAGGAGAGTGGCAGTAGGATGAGAGTGTTACTAGAAGAATGGTGGCAGTAGGATGAAGGTGGTAGTAGAAAGAGGGTGGCAGTAGGATGAGGGTGGAACTAGAATGGCAGTGGTACTAGAATGCGAGTAGTAATAGAATGAGAGTAATATTAAAATGAGGCTGGTACCAGAATGAGGGTGGTATAATGATGGTGGAAGTAGAATAAGGGTGATTTTCCGTGATAAGTATTTATTATTCCACAAATAATTGTACATCTATGAAGCTTAATCACAAAAAGTCGTGTTACAATCCATCAAATTTTCCATCAAACAGTTGCAGATTCACCTACGTACCCTGCACGAATTGTTGCAAGCCCCGAAGCAAGTGCTCTTGCAAGTTGATCTGCAGAAGCACGTACGGTCCCGCGAGGTCGATGTTCTGTGTGTATTGCGACAATCCGCGGGAAAAGTGTACGTGTCGAGCACCGTTGAGGAAATGCTCGTGCTGTGACTTGTCGGTAGACCTGTGCAGGTGCGATCAGAAGACGATTCGCGATGGCAGACCGGTCCTGACCGAGCCCGATAACGATCGCACCATGTACGTAACCGCGTGGAAGCCGAGGGAAGAGATACGACGATACTTCTCGAGAAAGTTGGACGTTCTTCGAACCGATTCTATCAATGAATGCTGGTGCCATGAGAAACTGAAACACCACAACTCCGATGACCTTCCTTATCAACGCTTGAGAGTCTTCTCCGACGTGATGGACGAGCTACAGCAGAAGCTGAGCGAGTCTACGTGCTGCACTCGTTGCAGGAAGATTCCCTGTTGCTGCAATATCGAAGCCGACGAGGGAAGGGATGAGAGAAAGATAAAATGTTGTGTTAGGTGCTGCCATTATTTATTATTACGATCGAAGTTCAAAGCTCGTTTGCGACGTTACGTCATCGTTAGAGATCTACTAGGTTGCATATTAAATGCATTTGATGATATAAAAGTATTATATAGTAGCAATTATGTTATGTCCATTTGAATGTTTGGTGATGTCTTTCGTTAATATTTGTTAACACACAGAGATATCGAAGAATTCTCTTATCGATTAATGTGTAATACACAGTAAGTCCGTTTACTGATAATCGGCGAGTTCTTTTTATTAGAATTATTCATTGAAAACTTGTGTAATCACTTTTGGCGAAATTTATGTGGCACGCGTGCTACTTATGACGTCCATTTGAGTTGGACTTTTGATGTTCTAAATCATGATCAACACATTCCATACACATGCACAATGATCTGATATTATTTTGATGGCAAGAAAATATTTTTATGAAGTGACATAATCTTAATTCTAGATTATCTATTAAATATTCTCAACTCTTTTATTGTATTTATATACTGATATGTATATTTCCATGATGCTAGGATTAACTTGACATTCTACAATTTACAAAATAGGATTCAGGACAGTTTGCAATAATTTCACACCTTCAGTTATTGTTACGTATTTATTACTTTGTTGCAGCCCGAAAACACGGCGGAAGCTCGTTGCTGTATGCGTGGAAAAGCCAATGGTTAAATCGCTGAATAATTACAAATGTGACATTACTAAAGAAAAAAACGATAGACAGAGGAAAATAATAGTAGCCCTCTGCTGCGAGTGCAAATCAACGCCGTGCAGATGCAAAAAGAGCAAATCGAGTCAAAAGAAACCGAGAGCGAAGTGTTATTATTGCAAAAATTCGCCTTGCGTGTGAGTAATTGTAATTCCTTGTCTTTCTTCTTCAAAATTTAGAAATTCGAAAATATAAAAATTACATTTCGTACTTTTAAGATGTGGAAGTTAGAAAATCTTAACGGTAAAGAGTTTGATGGATTCAAAGTTTCAAACTTTTGACATTTTGAAGTTGAAATGTATCGAAATTTGAAAATTCCAAATTTATGACATTGCGAAGATCTAAAGCCCTCAAATCTTAAGAATCTCAAATTTCAAACATTCCGAATGCCTAAATTTCCAAAGTCTGTTCCAAATTCCAAAACCTCCAAATTTTCAAAATGGCGAAAACGTAAAGTCCCAAATATCAAAATATTAAACTTTTAACATTCTGAAATTCTAAAGTACCAAATCTCGAAGATCCCAAATTCTCAACATTTTAAAGTCTTAAAATTCCGAAGTCTCCATATTATAAATTTCTAACATTTCAAAGTCCAAAAGTCTCCAAATCTTAAAGATTCAAAATTCACAACATTTCAAAGTCCTAAAATCCCAAAGTTTCCACATCCCAAATTCCAAAACCCGGAATTTGCAAAATTCCGAAGTCCCAAGTCCCTAACCTCAAAACTCCCAAAGTCCCAAAACTTCAAATATATAAAATTCCTACGTTTTCCAAGTCCTAAAGTCCCGAACGTTAAAAATTCCAAAATCTATACACGATTCGCCAAAAATCAGCTCGCGATTCACCACGACGCCATATTGGATTCACGATGTGGATCAGTGGTGGCCCCCACAGTAGTCAACGAGTTAATGGCTCCGATCGTAGAGCTGGTACTTCCAGTTGCTGATCTTTTTTCCCATTTTTTTCTACAGCTGCATTGCGAGCGGAGATTGCAACAAACCGAGGCCGTGCAGGTGTACTGATTCACCTTGCCGAACGAAAGAGAAGGAAAATGCACCGCGCGGAAAAACATCCACGAAACCGAAGAACAATGACGAAAAGATAATTTGTGTGCGGTAGAATGACACCTGTGATTATTTAACACCGAAACGCGAACGTGTATCGTACAAACGATCTGTTAACCGAGATCTCGAAACGATACTTGAGAGGTTTCAAAACTTTAATGATAAAAAGAAAGGAAAAATTATAATCATATTTTGTTTTACTCCGCAAACGTATATTGTTCATAGAAATATTTAGATTTTTGTGAACGAAGACTTGTAACTCGAAAAGAATGAAGAAATTGTTTACCTTATGTTTATTTGCGTTTATTGAAAATGTTTTCGAATATTTTTCAGAGAGTTCAAATGTAAGCTCATACTTTAATGGTTTATAGTAAATAATAGTAAATGAATAAATTGTGATTTTGAGAATCTTTCGATTTAGGAGTAAAGTTATGTTTCGGTTAAGAATTAATAGAGGCATGATTTCATTCGAATTTTCCAGGCACGTGTAAAACATTAAAAAACAATTTGATTATGTTAATCGTCGCGATATTATCGAAACAAATATTTATGTAGGACGGTTATCTTATATTACTTTTACATCGAAAAATAACGGCGGTACGTTGTACGTAATGGTAAGTATGTTGTTTTTTGAGTCATGTAGCATCTGTAAATTAACAAGAAACGCAAACGTGTGTATGATAAGAAAGCCAAAATTATTCTCGTCAAAAGCGACGGAATTAAACAGATTGACGTTATGCGTTCTAACACAACGACAAATTCTTAATTCACTGCAAACTCTTGATAAATGTGAACAATACATTTGTCTACATATCAAATATCTACCTGTAAAATAAATGAAAAATCCCAACAAAGCTTCCTTACTAAAAAGAGCTCGATTTCCAAGTAATTGTAAAATATTAAATTATTACATTCACTTAAAACTTGCAATCTTAGCAATAGTTACACATGTGTGACGCACCGAGAGATATTCAGGACTCAGCGTCACATATCTCTTGCGTTTCGACAAGGAAAGTCTTATTCGATAATATTGGAGATCTAATACAAGGAGATACAATAGAAGATCACGCACAATGCAAGATTACACATAATTCAAGATCATATAGCTTCTGGTGATACATGTTTCTCTTCATTGTTTCATAATCACTGTTCACATGTGGTTAACTCTGTGTTCTCGTTATTCTTAAAAATATTTATAATTCTATCGAAAAGTATACATCAAAAACGTTTTAGTCTTCACTATTATTATAAAATGTCCAATATTTACATATGTCACATATCACATACGGTCCACAATAAGAATCCCTATTCGCAAAGTGTCACATGTGACACAAAACTTCTATCGTTCATCACATTTCACTATGTATTCAAAAATATATGTATTATTACAGAAAATGATTGAGAAGTATTCCTAATAAAAACAAACAGTAAATAATAAATGTTGATACAATTAAAAAAAATTGTAAATTATTGTATTAAACAAAAAGAAGCATATATCTCCAGCAATTGATCCCTTTTATCCTGTAGATAGTATATGACAGCGCAGGCTTTATCGCACGATCGAATTGATCAAATAAATGTTTGTTAACGATGGAATAAATATTTGAAGCTGGTTGAAGCCGTGAGGAGTAGGGGATATCTTAGGCTTCATAAGAGACGCTGTCTCCCGTGTTTTACTAGATCGTTACGAACTGTAGACCGGCAACGTGTTCTTTCATCGCTAAACGCATTCTTCGTTTCCTTTCGCTTTCAAACAACTCCACGTTCTTTCCTTTTTCTCTTTTCGCGAACTTGTAGAAATATTTGTAACGCATCGAACCGAGAGGAATTTCGAATAATCGCGAGTGTAAAAAACGAGGGAAAAATGCAAGTTTGTAGTGAAGACCGAGGATTGTTCTGTGCTCCCCGTGAAAAACTGCTGAACGAGAAGAATGCTAGTCAAGGAAAAGTTCATCTGACTCTTCGGGAACTCATAGACGCTTTGCACGAAGCTTTCAAGACTGATCATGTTAATATCGACGATGTGCAGAGTCTGATGGCGTCTTACAGAAGCAACCCCTTGGAATGGAAAAAATACGCAAAGTTTGATAGATACAGGTAAACAAAGCTTACAGAATGCTTAACATATTATAATAGTTAAGAGGTAATGTTCACTCTCCGCCATCTTGTTTTAATAAAATCTTGTTTTATAAATAAGAATTGAAGATAGCTGTCTCGTTAAAGGTGGACCTGTTTTTAAGTTGTAATACAAAATAAAATTTACCAGAAATTGTTTACCCTGATAAGAGTTCATTAATAATTTCGGACAGTTAATGATTGTTAATTTCGATAATAAACAATGTTTCTCTTACGTTCGCGAACAATCGAATTTCTCAGTAAATACTTTATCGCGGTACAAACAGAACGTCGTACAACTACGTCGGACTTGTGAAATAAAATGAATATGACGAAGTTCATGATAGGTTATCACCCGTTACTGTTTCTCTAACCCTGACGGTTTCGTAGATCTTCTGTTTGGCTCGCGAGCCTAATCAATCTTTAATAACGAGGTATTTAGCGATCCGGTTATACGTCGATACGCGGCCAAAGCAAATGACCTGACGAAAAAATAATTGTCCGATATATCAGTTTAAAAAATTAATAATTATTGGAAACAACAACAAACTTATCGGCACGGGAGTACCGCGTTGGGAAGAACAGATTTATTGTTCGCGGATATGCAATACGAAACGAGAACGTTAGAAAGACATCTATTCTGTATGGATGCGTTAACGATAAGAGAGAGGGTTCTAGAATTGTTCCAATACGACTAATAACTTGTCTGATAATTGGACTGCAATTAGGCTCGATATTTTCACTCGAGAAAAGAAATAAATTCATTTTCTTCTTTTTACAAATTATGTACTGTACCGTGGAGGTAATTGAAATTAAAAAATTAATTTTGCAGTGTACCATGTGGAAAGTTTATTTTTATTTCTATAGAATGCTAATCAAGATTTGATCATTATTTTGTAAGGTATAAAAGGGAAGATTTATTTTTGTGCATTGTATTGTATATTACAATTTAAAAACAAGTAATTTGTAGCTTACTAAAGTTGCAAAATATAATCTCTTCCTCGGTACATAAACAAGTATATAATTACAAGAGCGTTAATTAATGAGCTTCGTAAACGATAATCGATATACTTTTACGTGAAACTTTATCGGAATCCGAAGTAAACGAACCGAATTCAACTTTCTCTCGCAAATGTGTGAAACGTAATTGCAGATCTGAAACAAAAATTGCTTCGTCAATCGCTAAGATAATGAGAGTGTGCTTATTAGGATTATGACATGCAATTGCCACACGTTATTGATTTCCACATGACTTAGCGAAAGTATGAAGATAGGGAAAACCACATATTTTTAATATTGTCTAAATGACGCACATGGAAATTCTGAAATGTAGGGATTCAGAAAAATGATTGGGCAAATTTATAAAATTTGGAAATTTTAGGGATTTAAGAATTTTGGGGATTTGAGAGTTTGGGGATTTGAGAATTTGGGGAAATTGGGAATTTGGGGATTTGAGAATTTGGGGAAATTGGGAATTTGGGGATTTGAGAATTTGGGGAATTTGGGGAATTTGGGGATTTGAGAATTTTGGGAAATTGGGAATTTGGGGATTTGAGAATTTGGGGATTTGAGAATTTGGGGATTTGAAAATTTGGGGATTTGAGAATTTGGGGAAATTGGGAATTTGGGGATTTGAGAATTTGGGGAATTTGGGGATTTGAGAATTTTGGGAAATTGGGAAATTGGGAATTTGGGAATTTGAGAATTTTGGGGATTTGAGAATTTGGGGAAATTGGGAAATTGGGAATTTGGGGTTTTGAGAATTTGGGGAAATTGGGAATTTGGGGTTTTGAGAATTTGGGGAAATTGGGAATTTGGGGGTTTGAGAATTTTTGGGATTTCAGAATTTGGGGATTTGAGAATTTGGGGAATTTGGGGATTTGAGAATTTTGGGAAATTGGGAAATTGGGAATTTGGGAATTTGGGAATTTGGGAATTTGAGAATTTTGGGGATTTGAGAATTTGGGGATTTGAGAATTTGGGAAGTAGGAAATTTGGGAAATCGGGAATTTGAGTATGTAGGAATTTGAGAGTATATCTAACTTAAGAATATTGGGGAGTTGGAAATTGGGATTAAGAAATTTTTAAATTTGAGAATTTACAAATTGTGTGATTTGGTATTTGAGAATTTGGGAATTTGAAAAATTGAAACTCCAATAATTTAAAAATGTTGCTATCTAGAAATTTAGATGTTTGAGAATTTGGAAATGTAAAAATTTGAAAGTTTTTACCATGAAATATACAAGATCTCACACATCTAGTATAAATTCCTTTATGATATATTTGTAAAACTATATTTTGAGGTGTTAGGGTTCCCCACATGGTTACGGCAATGCCTGTGTCACCGTACTCGAAAGAGTTAAACCTAGGTATGCGGAACACCAGAGATTTATGTGTATTGCACGTAAATCGGTGGTTGTTGGGTGAATGGCTGGTTACCCATACTTTCCACGTATGTCCCCCTTCTCTAAACTTCGCATTACATCTGATTCAGAATATCGGTTCTTTGACACGCGCCACATATCGACAGTTTCCCGCGTTTTGACACAGTGTTGAACAATGAAACCGATTAATTGTAATTCCATAATCGGTAATTGTCCTTCTACGATCCTATACATGATTCACATCAAGCAACAAATCCATAAAAAGCGAGATAAACAAACTGCTTTATGCAGGTACACAAGGAACTTGGTCGACGAAGGAAATGGAAGGTTCAATCTGATGGTATTATGTTGGGGCGAAGGTCACGGTTCAGCCATACATGATCACGCCGACGCACATTGTGTCATGAAAATTCTTCAGGGTGAACTTTGTGAGGTAATTATTTATTATAATAAGAATGTATAATTGTACACTTCTACAAAATGTTTATTATCTTTTCAGACAAGATATGCGTGGCCAAAGAAGTGCAAGGACAATAATGACACGGAGGAGCCGGAAGAGCTTGAAGAGTTACAAAGGAACACTCTTGGATTAAATGAAATATGTTATATCAATGGTACGATTTTTAGTATCGATGGGAATATACGAATCTGAGGTATTGGAATGTAGAAATTTAGGGATAACCCTATGGGGTTGTACGAATGATGGTCTGGGATATAATAGAGATACAGGACGTACAGATCTATGGTTATAGAAATTTAGGGGTATGGGGATCTAGGGTTATAGAGATCTAGACGTAGAGGGATCTGGGACTGTAGGTATCTGGGGTTATAGGTACCTGGGGGTATAGGGATCTAGGACTACAGGTATCTGGGGGTATAGGTACTGGGGGGTATAGGGATCTAGGACTATACGTATCTGGGGGTATAGGTACCTGGATGTATAGAGATTTAGGGGTATAGAGATCTAGGGGTATAGGGATCTAGAGATATAGAGATCTAGGCATACAGAGTTCTGAGAATATAGGAATCTAGGAATATAGGAACCCTAGGTTATAGAAATCTAGGCGTAGAGGGATTTAGGGATATAGAGATCTATGAATGTAGTGACTTCGAGACATAGAGATCTAGAAGTACAGTGATCTAGGGGTGTAGAGATTTACGGATATAGACATCTAGAAGTACAGGGACCCAGGTGTATAAAGATCTGAAGTTATATTAACCTAAAAGAATAAGGATCTGGTGTCATAGAAATCTAGAATCATTGAAATATACAGAAATTCAGAAATATAAAAAACTAATAATAAAGAAGGGTAATGGGTATTTTATAAATGTGTTATAGATTCTCTGGGACTTCATAGAGTAGAAAATCCAAGTGCCGTTAACCCCGCAGTGTCGCTGCATCTATACTCGCCGCCATTTTCCTCGTGTTCCGTGTTCAACAAACAAACGGGACAAAGAAGCCAGTGTAAAGTCACATTCTGGTCGAAATACGGAGAGAGAAGGAATCGGGTAAAACTTCATTCTTATACTATTCGTTTCTGCAACAATGATTCGAGAAATTTGTTAAGAAGAAAGTTGTTTTTCTTTTATTTTGCAGGAGATCCAAGACTCCAGGTGTCCGGAGGATAACTGATTTAACACCGTGGCAAGTTGCTTCGTGTTAGAGAGTATAGTATAAAATTTAGAACGTAGTTTTATAAAATTTTAAGTATGTACTTAAACGCGTTTAAGTTTTGCTAAGTATTTTTGTTAATGTTCAATTCGAACTTGGTGCAATTACGTCCGGTGAGATGAGTGTTCCTCGAAATTTTTATAGATATCTGATTGTTATGAAAATAAAAAGAATTTATCAAGGTCGGAGCTCAATGAACTCGTCGTTTACGATAAAATGATTAATTGTATCGTAAATAGTATTGGTTTCCAACTCTCATTAAGAGCAATCTGTTTCGCGATGAAAAAGTTCATAATGTAGCAATTAATTAAGTCTGTTTGTTCAAATAAAATAATGTACATACGCATATTTACACTGTTACCGAGTTCATACAAAATTAATAAACAAGTATATATAATACACTTATCAGCTACATGAAATTGTATTGATAACAATTAAATGTAAACTACACGACTTCCAAACACAATAAAACGATAAATTCTATTTTTTAAGTTTATTTCGGTGTTATTATTAAATATAGCCTCGGTTCATTTCTATATCTTGTTATTTTTACGCGTTATTCAGAATATGCTTTGTTAGAACAATTTGTAACAATTCGTTACACGTCCAGTTGCTTCATCATGTAATGGAAAAAGCCGAGGATCGAGAAGCTGAAGCCTAATGGTATCGATGTCGCTTTTATCCAAGCCCAGATGCTGTAAATTGTCGAAAACATTTATTTTTATACAATCGAGTAATTTAGACAATTAGAATAAACGTCCACATCTTTTCAATACCTTACAACCCCTTTTACATGTCTACAATTTACAATCATTTAATTCATGGTACAAAAATAAAGTGATAATATAAATAAATAATGTGATACGTTGTTAATTATTACAGTGTGCAATAACTATAAATATTTACAAAGAATATTTAATCAGAGAAAGTAAAAAAGAGAAACAGCTTCAAAACGCATCCCGCGTAAAAATACCAGCAACCGTATCTACAAATTTCGATAAAATTTCATTCACTTACTTGTAAACATTATCGTCCACTTGGAAAGGTGAAGGTGTCGGAATGTATCCGCATTCGTAGATAACAACTGGTTTAATCGGTACATCGTCCGCGTCAGTTCGAGTTTGTTCGATCTTGAAAACAACATCTTCACCGTCAACAACCTGAACAAACAACCTTAATATCCATATCAAATTATTTCAAATTGTGCTTTAATACGTATGAAACCTGCTACCTTTCCAAACACCGTGTGTTTACCGTCTAGCCATGGTGTGCTTACGGTCGTGATGAAAAATTGACAACCATTCGTATCCTTTCCAGCGTTCGCCATGCTGACGTACATGGGACCATTGTGTCCGATTTCGAAATTCTCATCTTCGAAATATTTGCCGTAGATACTGATCGATCCGGTACCATCATCATTTTCTATATCGCCACCTAGAAATTATTTATTGTAACAAATTGGAAATTAACACGTTCGTTACAACATTGATACTATGATTCAGTCATTGATACAATTGTATCCAAAATTGGTACAAATTGTGTCAATGATCACTATACCCATGATTGACTCACTGATTGGTACAGAATCTATTAATAAATCATCATATGCAACATCACTCATAATTTTCAATATTATTAAAAAACTAAAAGAAGGCAGAATCGAAGAAATTTTTACATTGCATAAACGTAGGCATTACTGTACAAGTGTAAACTTTTCAATTGTTAATATACCGATTTCTACTGTATCATAAAATTGTAATATAATTCTACTGTACTAAGGAAAGAATTTTGAAAACTTTGAAATTTTGTGTAAGAATTGATAGTAAAGTTGACATAATTAGACAAAGTTCATGTGAAGTGTATTTTGGAAGATACTTATAGAATTTGATATAGATCACTTTCACCATTACCAACACGGTTGTGTAAGGTAAATGGTTACTGCACATGGTCATTTTCACTTTAACGCATTAATCATATATGATTACCTTGGACCATGAACTTCTTAATCACACGATGGAACCTGCTGCCTTTATACGTTTTCCCTGCCACTCCAGTTGTCGATAAAGTGATGAAATTCTGCACGGTTTTTGGCACAATGTCACCGAATAAACCAATTACTATTCGACCAGCTGGACGATCGTCTATCGTGACGTCTAAGTAGACTTGTTCGGTGACTGTCAGATTATTATTCTACAAAAGAAGCGTGGTAAAATTAAAGAAAATAGCGTGAATTGTAAGCTTGAAAATTTGGGAAACGAGGAAATTCGAAACTTGAAGAAACTTAAAAACCTTGAAAACTTGCAAACTTGGAAAATTTGAAAGTTCCGAAATTTCAAATCTCATAGATACGAAAATGTGATTTAATTTCACGTATGTGAAAGTGTACACATACCTTATCCAGAAGCCTACGTTGCACACGAGTGTACACGTAATAAACGAAGGAAGCCTTACTAACTATAAACCACGACCGACATTTCGATTCTTCTCTATAAATTGTCTAGTAATCCAATTTAATGTGGCAATATGTTATCCCAGTTTCATCAGATACAATTGCTTTCAATTCACAGAAAATTTGCTACCCAAGCGAACACCGCGCTATCACTGCACTTTTATCGCATTTCTCATTGTTACCTCTTCTACCAATTTCTAAATTCCTTTAGATTCGATCAAGCTAACACTTCTCAAAATCTTAATATAGTACCTCTTTCACTTAACGAAATGTTGTTCCAAATTCCTCGATGTATGCGAGTTAACGGTATGCAGAAAAATGCAAACGCATTCGCGATATTCTCGATATTAAACAGGAAACGGTACCTCCAAAGTTGCAGCCACCGCCACCAAACAGGCTGTCGCAAACAGGATCTTCATGATTTTACGATTCGGCAACGAATGCTCCAACTTTTCGAGCAGTTTCAGCTTCATCGAACCTGTGTCGAACGACGTCCATCAAATGCGATCAGAAGCACCGCGCGGAAACCAAATGAACGCTTGGAACGCTTGCGCGGAACGGGCTCTTTCCAAACGTTTTGCCGCTATCACCAACCGTTTCTATCAAATGCTCTTAATTAGCTTTGGGATACGTGTGACGATATTCGGTAGAACATTGCGAAAGAATTCACTTATATTATGTTCGAAAATTAAAAAATCTTCAAAGACTTAAAACTCCAAGATATCAAACTTCCAAAGTTCTATAGTCTCCAGATATCCAAAATGAGAGTTTCAAACTTCTGAAGTTCTAAAACTTCGAAATCCCAACTTCCTGAACAACCTTGCACACTCCCACGTACCAAAGTGTTAAAATCTGAAAACTGTAAAATCCCAGAATTCTAACATTCCAAAACGTCCAAGTACCAAAATATGAAGGTCCCAAAATGAGAGTTTCAAACTTCTGCAGCTCTAAAACTTCGAAATCCCAACTTCCTGAACAACCTTGCAAACTCCCACGTCCCAAAGTGTTAAAATCTGAAAACTGTAAAATCCCAGAATTCCAACATTCCAACACGTCCAAGTCCCAAAATATCAAGGTCCCAAAACATGGAAATCCTAAGATCCCAAACCATGAAAATCCCAAGATCTCAAAGTCCCAAACATCCAAAATGAACTCACACCCCGATAAAATCACCCCGTTACTCGAGTAAACATCCGCAGCGATAAAAATTCTTGCACCCATCACGATTCAAACGATCGTTAGGTGAAAAATCCTTAAAGCCGGTAGTTGGAGCGAGCTGCGGGGTACCAAGACTCGCTCGTTAGGTACCGTTATTCCCGATCGTCGACCGGGTCGAATACTATAAAAGGTGGGACCATCGACGGTCCAAGGATAGTTGTTCGCGATGGAGAAGAGCAGCAGGTCGCGTGGTGCGCGTTTCACGGCGATTGTGTTTCTTCTGACCGCTGTTCTCGTCGCCCAAGCAGCCGTGATCGATCGACAGAGACGAGAATTCGTGATACCCGACTGGATCGAGATCGTGGACGAACCTGTTGCCGAGAACTCGAAGACGATCCAAAGAGCGGTTAGGGTTAGGGACGCCAAAGTGAATTACGATGGAGCCCAAGTGTGGAGGGTCCAAGCTATTGATGGTCAAAAGGACTTAGCCACCAATGTCACGACGGACTTACAGGAACATGGATGTTCGTACATTTTCTATTTTTTAATTTTATTATTTTTCATACTTTCATTTCCAATGTCGACATTTTCGTATTTCGCAAAGTCGTACATTTTTCAAATTTTTTAACATGTGAACATTTAGGTTATGTTGTCAAATTTTCTGGTATGGAAATATTGGAATCTCCATATTTTTTTTTCCTGAATTCCAAGGTGTTCAAATTTATAGGTCTCCAAAGTGGTAAACTTTCACAGGTGCCCAAATCTCTCAGTTTTCAAAATCTTAGGTTCTCGAATTCCTTATTCCCAGATTCTCTGACTTCCGTATATCTAGAGTCCCAAATCCCTATTTGCAAATTGCTAGGTCCAAAATCTTCCCAAAGTCTCACATCCCCAAATCTCTGGATGTCCAAATTTCTAGATACCGAAACCTTAGATATCGACATCTCTACTTCTCCAAATGACGAGGACCTCAAATTCCTAAATTCCAAAACATCCAGATTTCTAAATCTCTAGATTCCTAAATTTCTGGACCGAATTCCATATTCCCATATCCAAATCTCGAAATCTCAAGGTCATCAAGTACCTACATTTTCTTTGTAGCTTTCTCAAGTCCCTACATACCTATGTTCCCAAATTTTCAAACTTTCCAAATTTTCTCAAAATAAACGAGCGATAGACCTCTTCTCTCTTGGTTTCCATATTTTTCCTAACAGATCCAGATTTCCCTGATATCCTCTTAGCCACCTGTTTCTAATGATATTTAAATGAAGTTTCGAATATTTGATTATAAGAGATTGCAATTATAATTTCGATTAATCAAAAGTCATTTTCATTCAGTATGATTCATTCAATCTTTATTCATATATCTCGTGGGTTATCGTTCTCGGAGGTTCTCTAATCTCGATATCTAAATTAACGAATCGAGTTCTGCAGACTAATTAAAACTCGCTTTCCCGATACAGTGCTGACGTTATGGGTCGGCAACGAAATGGGAATGGACGTGCTGATCCGTGCAGAGGAAGTTCCACGAGTAGCTCGTTACTTAAAACAGAAAGATCTACAGTACCAGGTGGTGATCGAAGACGTCCAGAAAGCGATAGACGAAGAAAATCCGGTGCTTACTGAAGAGGAAATGGAGGAACTGGAAGGTCGCAAAGGTTTGCAGAATCTGTCTTTCTTTTTATACAATTTACATATTGTGTACCTCAACGATGTTTAGCTGCATCTATTTGCTTTTTATTCTTCGCTTATTCGGCTTCGCGTTTCGTCTGTACCTTACAATTATAAAGTTGCAATCTTCTATGATGCACGATTTCGAATCAGATTAAGCGTCCGTCAGTGAAAAGATGTTTCACTTGTCATTTTACCCGTTCCACTGACACAAATGGCGACGATACAACATGTTTAATCGATGCTTTACGGTCTAGGCACGTAGCGAAGAAAGCCGGCGATAAACGCTGCCACACGTGCGAATTCGAAAGTGATTATGACAATTGACGGTCATCTTGACCATTAGACATTCGATACGATGGTCTCATTCACTTGGAAGCATCTGTTCGCTCCAGAAATAAATCTTATTCTAAAAGAATATGCTTAACTTATTAAACATAAATATTTCTGACGATAGTCTTCATAAATGACGACTTTTCAATTGCAGTATCTGCAACTGAGTCATGTATCAAGCATTTTAGACCACTCTTTTACAAATATCAAGTGTGACCATTCGCTAAAATATGTGGTCCCCAAACTATTATCGTCGTTAAAGTAGTACCGTAATTTTCACCGTGTAATTCCGCGTGTTAACGACATTATAATGTCCGGCGTTGAACCGGCAAATTAATGAATCCTGCGATTGTCCGATTCACAGCGATCCTCAGAATCGTTAGCTGCTGGCTATTTTCGATGGAAAGGTACGATCGTATAAACCGAGGTTACCGTCCTCGCCGTCAGCCAACCTGCTAACCCAGTTCCAGTTCATCGACAATACCGATTAACATTAACAGTTATATCTGCCGGTCGTGTGTGCGCGATGGTGTGCGTGCATCTGCAACACTCCTCGTTTCCACGAACAACGTTGTTTCGATCCCGTTAACTCGTTTCCAGCAAACCGAGTAGCTGGCAATCGGCCCAGCTTGAAAGTCACTCGAGAAATCGGGATGTCCACATCGGAATCATAAATAAAAACCGATCATCGATAGACCAACGGGATCATTGTCATTCTCGAAGCGTGCGTCGTCGATGTGTGCAGGAAAACTCGTGCTCATTAGTTATCGTCGAAAGTTAATTAGTGCAGAACTTTCTCTTTCTAATCGTTTGAAGACACTTTGGTGTATACAGATATGTAATTTTGTACTTTGGGTATGATAGTAGGCACTTAGCGTTTGATTAGAAGGGGAGTATTAATGGAAGTATATGATTTTGGAAATAATATAGTGCTAAGGAAGATAATACAGAGATATACACATGTAGTATGGCACGTGACAGTACAACATGTGGTAGTATGGCACATGACCGTATGACACGTGGTACTACGTCACGTGACAGCAAGCACGTGATACTACAGAGAGTACAAACAACGTAGTACCACGCGTGGTAATACGAACTGTGATAGTACCATGCGTGGTAATACGATGTGTGGTATTTTGGCACGTGGCAGTATTATACGTAGTATTGCAACGCGTGGTAATATGATATGTGACAGTGCGATTCGTGAGAATACAACGCATGGTAATTTAATACATGATGGTACAAACGCTAGGTAGCACCACGCGTGTAATATGGCCCGTGAGATTACAGCGCGTGGAATTACGATGCGTAATAATTCGATATGTGATAATAGGTCGCGTGGTAGTACTGCGTGTGGTAATTTGGCACGTAGTAATTCGATACGTGGTATTACTACGCGTGGGAATTCGGCACATGGTAGTACTACTTGTGGTAATTCGACACGTGGTAGTACTACGCGTGGTAATTCGGTACGTGATAATAGGACGCGTGGTAGTACTACGCGTGGTAATTTGGCACGTAATAATTCGATACGTGGTACTACTACGCGTGGGAATTCGGCACGTGGTAGTACTACGTGTGGTAATTCGGTACGTGACAATAGGACGCGTGGTGATACTACGCGTGGTAATTCGGCAAGTGGTAGTACTACGCGTGGTAATTCGGTACGTGGTAGTACTACGCGTAGTAATTCGATACGTGACAATACAACGCGTGGTAATTCGATACGTGACAATACAACGCGTAGTACTATGTGACAATACAAACGCAAGATATTACCACGTGTGGTAGTACGGCTCGTGAGAGTACAGCGCGTGGAGTTACGTTGCGTGGTAATTCGATACGTGACAATAGGTAGTACTACAGTTAATTCAGCACGTAACAATATAGTGCTTGGTATTATACCACGCGACAAACGCAACATAGTGTCGTAATTCGAACTGTGATACCATGCAATACAGTACATGGTACTACCGTGACAATACCATTATGCATCATAACTTGACAACTACGAAGAAATACATTCACTTATTCGAAACGCGTATATTGAATTCTACGATCGCTGGCTAAGATCTGAACTAACCGATACCAGTACCCTATCAATATTAAGCTTCAAAGTAATTTTTTAGCTCGTTACGCTTGGTGGCAGGGAGTCTCGGTACGAGGTAGATATCCACCTCCTCGTCCTGTTCGTTATCCCGTAGCTAATGTACACGGTGGAGGTGGCCAATGGCACTTTAGGGGTGAGCTTCCAGCGCGCATAACCCGCTTCGTTGATTCAGACTCGCATTTTCAAGTTGTTCAGAATGTTAATTTTTATCGAGTACGAATCCGATAACAGCTGAACTCTGAATCCACGGAGCGGAATGTTCTCACGTATCGTTTAAGGACATCGAACGTGCAACCATTGAATAATCTTGAAGGTATACCTGTCAGGTCATCGAATGGAATGGACCACTTACCATCGTCTCGAAGACATCCACGGTTATCTCGATTATTTGGCGGAGACTTTCCCGGACGTTTGTTCCGTCGTCAGCATCGGAAACTCCGTCGAAGGACGCGCTCTCAAGGTATTTTATCGTTTCACGCGATCGGAAGAAATCATACTTAACGTTCTACAGAAAAGTGAGGTAAATTATGATTTAGGTTTTGAGAATCAGCAACGGGAAGCCGAATGCACCCGCGTTATGGATCGACGGTGGAATCCATGCTCGTGAATGGATCTCTCCAGCTGCTGTCACTTATGTCATCAATCATTTGGTTGAAAACAGCGAGGATCTTGAGGCTGACTATTACATTCTGCCGGTGGTAAATCCTGATGGGTACGTTAGCATTGTCATTTTCATGGATATTGAACTTTTGTACTTTACATTGTTTGGTCCACAGGTACGAGTACACGTTCACGAGGGATCGTTTGTGGCGAAAGAACAGGAAACGTGCTGCGGGTAGCATGTGCAACGGGGTTGATCTGAACAGAAACTTTGGGTATCGTTGGGGTGGTTTAGGAACCAGCAAGGACCCCTGTCGCGATATTTATGCTGGCTCTGGACCGTTCTCTGAACCGGAGACCAACGCCATACGGAACTTCTTCGAGGCTAGCGCTGCTAACTTCAAGGTTAGTCTTATTACCTTTATTTTGGGATTCTAAGATTTAGAGAATCGGATAGGGTTGAGGATTTGAGGATTTCGGGATTTAAGGATATGGTGATGTAGGGATTTAGGGATACGGTGAGGTGGAGATTTAGGAACTTAGCTACATGATGATGTGGGATTCTGGTGACATGAGGATCTGGTAATACGAAGATTTGGAGATTAAATTCAGAATTTAGGAACTAAAGGGGATAAGTATTTGAGAATTTAGATACATGTAATGAATTTATAACATATAAGCTCGAACTTTGTAACTTGGAAATTTCGAAATACCGAACGTTTTCGTAACTGTGTCTACTAGTTGACTACTTTCATTTTCCAGGCGTACCTGACATTCCACAGTTACGGTCAGTACATCCTATATCCATGGGGTTACGACAAACGCGTGCCCCCAGATTACGCGGATCTCGAGAGGGTCGGAAAACAGGTAGCCGCGGCGATGAAGAAAGCAGGCGGTGCCAACAGTGCTTACACGGTCGGAAACAGCGCTACCACCTTGTACGCAGCTTCCGGTGGCTCCGACGATTGGGCCAAAGCTATTCTGAAGATGAAGTACGCTTACACGATCGAACTGAGAGACACTGGAAAGTATGGTTTTGTTCTGCCGGCTCGTTATATTGTTCCAACAGCTAAAGAAGCGTTGGCCGCTGTGATGACCGTTACGGAGGCTTGCAAATCATTGTAACTACTGATTATAATTGTATAAATAATTATTGATTCTTGTATCTTGCGTACGAACTGGAGTATTGTAATTACTAGCGGATAAGAGCGTCAACGAGCACTATTTATTGAACACAATAAACTGTTAACAATAATTACAATTAAGAGAGTATGATTCATTGCCAGATCAATCAAATGTTTCAGTTTGAGGCTTGTTTAGATGTAATCCAACTTTTGTAGTGGTATAAATGCGTGAAGACTATTGGTGCATCGGCTATGGCACATGGAATGACACCCCATGATGCGACTCCCATTAGGTATGGTCCATTAGAACCATAATACTGGATGAATGGAGCACCGGGTTCACTCTGAAATAATAATTATGATCAATAATTCTTACCTTGGATGATTACCGTTTTTAGGATTTCACGTAGACAAAACTTCATGAATGTTAAACAATTTCTCATTGTCTCTATGTTCTAATCTAACTTTTCATTTCGTGAAATCCTCGTATTGCAAAACTAAATCTTCTCATATTCTAACGGTAATATCCTTATATACAAATAATATTATTAATTACAGAATTAAACTACTTACATCGCACGCTGAGAAAGCACCAGGTGCAGACTCGGCGCAAAACTGCCAACCGCTAATTCCGACAGTGGAACGCGTTATATTTGTCAAAATATTTTGGCACTTAATGTTAGCAAGAACATTCAGATTGCTTGCTTGTAGTTTATCCGGCATGCGTGGTGTGTACATTCTCCAAGTTGATCCCCAGCTTAACATCCGACCAGATCCGCTAGGCGAGGCCGTGGTTGATATGGCGATCGCTTTTGTTGCAGTGTTCAGCGTAATGGGCTTAGACAGTTTTAACAGTGCGATATCGTGGATACCCGAGTCCCTGTAATTATCAAATGGGTGCGTCAAGCAAGCGTAAGATTATGAAAGAAATGGACTGCGCTCTACGAGAAAATTTGATTCTGACATTTCAGTGCTGCTTTCAAATTGAAGGATACTTGACTATGAAATAAAAACTATTGATTCTACGTTTGAAAAGAAGTGGATACAGTGTAATTACCCGGTGAAGTTCTCATGTATGATGACGTGTTTCACACTGATTGTTTGTTCCGTGCTTTCCGCTTTAGTCAAATCGTGTTTTCCAGTCTTCACCACCAAATCACCATAGGGTGGAACAACCGAAGCACAGTGAGCCGATGTGAGAACCCATAAGGTGTTCAAAATAGCACCACTGCAGAAATGAGTTTGGTTGTTTATGCCCCACTGCAGGGAGACTTGATAGGGAAATGCGTTCTTTGCCACTTCAGTTGCTCCGTTGGTGTAGTTGGGGTAAAATGGCACAGGGAAGCCAACGTAGGGATTCGCTTTTTATAAAACAGAAAAATATTGTACTTGTAAAAAGGGATAACTTTTGAAGCTATTATTCGCTACATTTCTCAAATACTGTCATAAGCAAGGATTGAAACGATTAACACGGCGAGTTGCATAACTGTACATACCATATCTACACAATGTCGTATTACCTCAACAAGGTAGCAGGAAATTTCGATCAGAAAATAAAATAGTTACAGACAAAATATAATTATTTAGTGTCAGAATCTGACTTCACTGTGGTACTTATTACTGAATCAATGAATTGTTAACAAAAATTGACTTACTAGCTAAAGCTGCTGCAACAACGACAAGGAGGATAATCAGTTTGGAAGACATTTTGGTAACTCGAAGAATTTCGACGTTGCGAGCGCTTATATACTACTTTTACATCGAATAATAATATTCACAGATTATCGTTATTAACTTATTTTTATCTACACCGGACAAGCATATGTTTTAATCACGATATTCTAGTAATCTTTTCAAATAATCTTTCACACGAATGAACTTTGATAGTATTATCTACTTCTCGTTTACACAATTGTTACCTACATCCTAGGAATATTTTTACCAGATCTCTTCTGCTGTTTATACAAAACTAACAAGTAATACCGAATTAAAATCCTTTGACTATCGATTCAAGTGTACGTTGTTTTCACTTTACTTTCTCGGATAGTGAATATTATCGAAGTGGTTAAAGAAATGAAACGAAGAAATATTCAAGCAAAAATAACACTGATGTTATATTAATTTAAGGTGTTATGTGAAAAGTTCAATGAAAATATGAAATAGTTATAAGTATAATTATTTGATAATACAGATTGACTGTGTTCACTATATTTAATTTATCAGTGAATAATTTGTTAACAAAAATTGACTTACTAGCAGAAGCTACTGCAGCAATGGCGAAGAGGATAATGAGTTGCGGCGACATTTTGACGACTCGTAGTGCCTCAACGTTATTGGTGCTTATATAGAGATTTTCACCTGATATTATTATCGTTCACAATTTCGTTTATCTATATTGGTGCAATATATGTACCAATTACGATATATGTGGTGATAATCCTGTTTTCATCGTATTTATCTGTCACATGTAGGGCAGCTTCGAGGAATTAAAAGGTTGAGTCAATGCAATAATAGCATTATTTCTCTTTTATTAATATTATCTAATCATTAATAAGAGTAATATTATCTAGCGAATGTCCTATGTCTGTTATACAAGTCTAACAAGTAACAACGAAACACTATTTCCCTTGTTTTACATTGTTTTCATTTTATTTTTCCGATTAATATATTGTATATTTTTAGAATATGTAGCTGATAATGCAGTTCTAGTGCGGATGTTACTTAAGTCAATTCTGAGTAACGTATCGATATTGATTCATTACGATCGATAGCATCATATCTACTTAATTTCAACACGTGTGACAAAAACAAGTGAATAATCCTTACTGCTTTGTCAACACTTCCTCCGAAAAATTACCTATATTTCGGTCAAATTTATCGTGTTTAATTACTCATTATTAAAAGCGAAACGTCTAGCAAACAGCAGATAAGGATGTATGTTTCTCGTAAGTAGTATTACCTGGTGATTACAAGTGGGTAAAAAAAAGTTCAACGAATACTATTTATTCAACAAATTAAACGATTAACAATCTCTTTGGTACTGTTGATTAAGAATGGTTCAACATGATCACGGCGATCCATGTGACGAAAGCGGACACCCTAGTGTACACTGAAGGCGCGTTCTTTCCACCGCAGGGAAATAGTCCCCAGGACACGATTCCTACCACTTCCGCTTCTCCGAAAGCGTTTCTCGTCACTAGTGGTCCTCCGGAGTCTCCCTGTAACCCCAAAGAAATCTTAGTTTTTACAGCTGGGGAATTAGCTTTTCAATTTGAAGGCTGGACACTTTCATATTATCGAATTTGATGATTTCTGAATTTCTGCATTTGAAATTATCGACATTTCCAAACTTCTGTGTTTTGAAATTTCTGAGTGTCTAAATTTAAAAATTCCTAAACTTGCAAATTTCTAAATTTAAGAATAGCTCGAAAATTACGAAATAATTTCTGCATTTCTATATTTTAAAATTCCGAATGAAATATTTCTTTACGCGTTATATTAATATATATTTCATTTGTAAATCTCTAGAATTCTCAATGGCAGATACTTAATGTTTTTATAAGCTATTCCACCCTTATACAACTAATTCCACCCTTTCAAAATAATACATCAAGTCTCACACGAAAGTCATTTTCCATTTGTCATATGTCAAACTTCTTACATCAGACAATTAACAGCGTATCAACTACCTAAATATTTTAATAAATAAACTTCGGAAAAATAAGCAGATGTACCTTGCAAGCTGACAAACTTCCGTTCAAAGGCCCAGTGCAAACATTCGTCGGATGAAGCGGATTCTTCACCGTCGAATTCAACGTTTTATCCAGCGTGCTCTTACACAAATCATAATCGATTATCGGTAATATAGCTGCCTGCAGATTTTCTGGTTTCTCCGGAGCCCGCGTTCTTCCGATGCTGCCCCATCCAGTGAGCATAGCATCTCCCGTAGGAATCGATTCAGGATACGGTAAAGCCACCGTAGATACGAACGTATTTAAATCGAATGGTGTTTCGACTTGCATCAGAGCGATATCATATGGTGCAACGGTTCTAAAATATCCCATACAAAATCATTTCATTTCACTTAACACTATAATGGCCGCCTACACAGTCAAATGCCAGGGCCCGGCAATATTTTTGAAGAATTATTTTAAAAAAACTTTATGTAAATTCACGAAGTAATTCAAACAACATTTAACAACATGTACGACAAATTTAATGAAGCATAACATAAGTAAACAGCATTTACAACAAATTTAATATTTTTCTTTGTGTGATAATTATTGGAGCAACCACATATGTTCAATCATCACACACATGTGTGAGCGGCCATTAAAGTCTTGTACATTCTTTAATCATGCAATTTACCCATCGTATTGCGGATGAACGAAAACATCGACGACCAATCTGCTCTGTTCAGTTTCTTCGAGAACTCCCAGTTTGTATTTGCCAGCTAGGATCAAGAACTCTCCTGAGGATGGAGTCAGTGTTTTGCAGTGACCAGCTGTCAGTATCCAACCGGCTGTTAGCACACTGCCACCACAGATGTGTCTAGGTGGTATTTTGCGCTCTCGATCGCCCCAGTGCACGGAAACTTGCCAGGGATGCTGTCCTTTCTCCGCATCTTTCCCGCCAACTATTCTTGTGGGCCGTCGTGCGAGCATCGCCATGTTCGAAATGATCTCTGACGACCGGAAATTATTTTTCACGTGTAAGTTTGGGAATTTTCAAACTTGGGGCTCGGGAACTTGGGAATTTGAGAATTTAGAAATTTTGGATGTAGGGATTTGGAGATTTAGAAATTTAAGGATGTAGGCATTTAGAAATCTAGGAATTTGGAAATTTAATTTAGGTATTTAGAAATTTTGAAATTTGGGAAATTAATTTAGGTATTTAGAAATTTAGAAATTTGGGAACTTGGGAATGTGGGGACATAAGAATCTAGGGATCTGGAAGTTTAGAAATTTGAAATTTCGGGAATTTAATGATCTAGGAATTTGGGAGCTTCGAAATTCAATAACGCAGGAATTCAGAAATTTAGGAATACAGAAATTTAGAAATTTGAGAAATTTGGAATTCAGAAATATAGAAAGGATACTTGGCTGTTTAAAAACTTCGAAACAAATTTGAAATTCTAGAGATCTGCGGTTTGGAAAATTAACAATTTCAAAATTTCGAAATGTACGAATTTCAATATCTAGGGAAACAGAAATTCAGAAATAAATTTCATAATTTAATAACCTCTTCGATTTTCAAATTTCTTTACCTTCTAATATCTTAATATAAATTTTCTAATGTTACAAAAATTCAGAGGAAAAATATCGTAGATGGGTGATATACGTGGAAAATTGAATTTCGGAAGAAAAATGAAAAAAAGTCTTACCATTCGTCCCATCACACATCAAAAGATTGAAACTTAGGATTATCAATATTGTCCCGTACGTATTGAGACTGTCCATCATTTCGTGGAACTATTTCGCGCGACTCGTTCGAAGAATCGAGATCAAATGCCGATTTTGATACGACGAAGGTGAGAGTTATCGCGGAAGACCATCCTGAGGAGGAACTGGATCTTTCTTCCTACCTGTCAGCTCGTGACTTGTACTTGCCTCTATATACACTTCCATTGACCATTTATGGACTCTATTGATGCAATTTCTTTTTCACTGTCACGCGATCATTGACTATGAATTAAGAACGTATAGCGGAAAAGGAAGGTAGAAAGAAAGAGCTGCTAGTTGACTCTTCTGTAAGTCTACGCTATTTCTGATCTCTGAAATAGTTGTTGCGGATATTCCCTTTATGGCGAGTGTGGGTTGCATTACCTTGAAATTGTCGGCACGAGTGTGCAAATGATGCTATCTAACAACTATCTACCTTTACAATTGGAAAATTTCAAAATTTTCGAACAGAGTATTCTATATTAAATGTCATATGTCTAGAATTTTGTAAAACAGATATTTATTTTTATTATTATTTCACAAGTTGCAATATTTTTACATTTCATTAATTCTGCAGATATTACATGATTTATTTCACAAAAATATTATATAATATAATTCTGTTAATAAAATACTCTTTTTAATGTTTAGCTATCTTGTCCTGGATCCAGGAAACGAAAGAGGAAGTCTTGGTGTAGACGGAAGGTGCTCCAGCTGTGCCACAAGGAACGATTCCCCAGGAAACCACACCGATGATCTGGTTGTTCAGGACCAATGGACCGCCAGAGTCACCCTGAAATTACGGTGATTATTAGAATGCTTCAGTTAATATTGCACCATATTAATTAAATTCGATTTCTTACGCTGCACGCAGAGTATCCACCGCTGAGGGGACCAGTGCAAACGTTGGTCTCGTGCAATGGAGATGGGCCAACGAGAGATTCGACGGCTTTTTTGCAAGTGGCAAGGTCGACCAGAGGTAACTTGGCAACTTGGAGTTTATCGGGCATGATTGGGTACTGCGTCCTTGAAGTTGATCCCCAGCCTGTCAAGGTGGCGGTTCCGGATGGGCTGCTTCCTGACGCTGGTAAGGCGATCGCTTGGACAGTCTTAGTCATCTTCAGAGGTGAGGCCAGTTTCAACAAGGCGATGTCGTAAGGTGCTACATCTCTAAAATTATGAAGATAAATAATAGTAAATGGGACACAATTAGCAGTGAAAAATCTTCAGTAACATTAGTATATTATCATTGTAATTGGTATTCCATTTTAGTTGATAACTTCTTTATTTGCTACTGGCAGTCGAATATTGGATGTTCAATTTTTCGGTAAATTTTTTTACCAACACCAACCTCTTATAGTAAGCCTCTAATTTTGAACCTACTTGCAATGTACAGAAATTAAATAAACTTACAAAAACAAAGAAGTTATTTGCAAAAATGATTCTAGCTGTTCTTCAAGGATCAAATACCATCCTGGTAATGTGTAGGTGTTTAGAATGACAGGTCTAATTACCCGACGTATTGTTCGTGAACGATGGACTTCGAAACACGGATGGCTTGTTCGGTGCTTTCGACCAGCTTCAAATTGTGTTTTCCAACTTTGACCACGAAGTTACCGTATGATGGAACAGCCAGAACACAGTGTCCAGCTGTGAGAATCCATTGGCTGTTCAAGATGGATCCACCGCAGAAGTGGGACATGGAATTGCTTGACATTCCCCATTGAAGGGAAACTTGCCAAGGAGCTGAACCTGGTGTTGCTTCTGATCCTCCGGTTATGCGGCCCATGAAAAATGGCGCTGGCACACCAAGGAAGGGCTTGGCTGCAAATAAACACCGTTTAATTAACAATACAAGAAATATAATTTTTAAATAAATTCTAAGTGTTATAACAAATCTCATGGATAGTCAAACACTTAATTGCAATTATTCACGATATTGCTTTACTGAAGTCTCTTTGCGTATATAATAACATAAATGTTTCTTAAATTCCTGTATGATATTAAACTCCAGTAGCCGATGGTATTAAACTTTAGAACATTGGTAAACATTGCATGAATGAAAGACTTAGATTGAAAAATTAAGCAACCACTGAAAGGTGGCAATTTCTCGTTGGAATATAGAGTTAATAGAGTGTAGTTACTAAAAATTGACTTACTGGCAGAAGCCACAGCGAGGAAGGTAAGAAGGATGATCAACTTCGAAGACATTTTGTTGGTATGAAGCATTCCGATGCTACTGGGACTTATATACTAGTCAATCTTCCTGCTATCGATACCTTATCGATACGAGTAATATTTAATCCGTCCAGCAGTGAATGATGCACGTGAGATTACAAAGAGTTTATCGGGTCTAGTGATTTCCTTCGTTTTTTCATGATGGATGGACATTTGTCATCATTTTTTCAATTACGAAACGTTGAACCTGTCATTTTGAAGGTCATACATTTTACAAAATGAACACTTTCGACGAACAATGAAATAACTAGGATTAACAGCTTTTATAATAACGTTACAATGTATGCGTTTACTAATAGTTTAGTAAGAAGCTCTAAAAATCACGGACACGTGACGGTATATCGCCTTATAGATGGAAAATAATGATAATGTCTTTGTACGACACTTATAGCGCAATCGTTAATTATGATTATCTATATTGACATAGAGTGTGTATCAATGATCTTGAAACACTAATCTAGTTCTATTTTTTTATTTTCAGTTGCGTGCGTTAACTATCTTTATTTATTTCTTTCGCGATATGTACATTGTTGGATCTTCGACGTCAATTACGCAGTTTCTTTTTCATTGTCGTTTCCTGTGTACTGATTTTGACGATAGTAACCAAGGTGCAGAGATTTAATTTGATTGATACGATTGTAACTGTCCGATTTCGATATAGGAATTCATTCTTACTCCGCCATTGCAAAACGTGTCTTCTACGAAAAATTATCAATATCTCTAAGTTTATCTGATTGTACTCGCCTTCTTTTAGTCATAATTATTTTGGCACTGAGGAAAGTATGGGGAAATAAGAAATATCGATGTTGAAATTAGTATTGCATTTTTATTTGTTTTCTATTGCAGTGATGTTACAAAAACGCTGCCGTAAATTTTACTGCAGCACGGTCCATTTTTAGGAAACAGTGTTAGCCAAAGGGAGGATTGCTAGATATTTATTTCATGTTTTGATGAATCCAGTCGACGTAGGAGGCGACACGTGTGTAGACAGAGGGCATGTGGCTGGATCCACATGGCATCATTCCCCAGGAAACAATACCAACTTGGACAGCGTGGCTTCCACTACCTTGGGCGAGTGGGCCGCCAGAGTCACCCTGCAAACACCATGGCAATTAGTAAATTATCATAGACAAAATCAATGACATCATTCATGTATTAATTATGATCTGATTACGATCCACCATTGTTTAGAGATTGTAGATTTAGATATTTGGAAATTTGCAGATTTGGATATCTGGAAATTTGGAAAGTTAGAGACTTGGAGATGAGATTCGAAGATTTAGGGATTTGGGGATTGGAAGTTTCGGAATATGTACATTTGGGGATGTGATGATATTTGGATATTAATCTTCTTATATGTTCGCATGCTTGGATGAGTATGTAAATGTGCAAATATGTGAATATTTGAAAATCCAAATTGCCCACATAATTTATCTATTACATTCCTCTTTCAACTCTCCTATTTCCAAAATCCGAATAGAACTTACAGAGCAAGCAGACACTTCCTTGCCAGCGCTTCCACTGCAGACCTGGGTGTCGAAGAGTTCAGGTTGCTGGCCAACGGTTGTCTGCGATGTCAGTTCCTTCAAGCATTCCTGGTTGGACAGGATTGGTACAACAGCCTTCTGAAGTTTGTTTGGTAGAACAGGGCGGATGGTCTTGGATGTTGATCCCCATCCACTGAGTATAGCCTGTCCAGTTTGTTTTTGACCTTGAGTGGGTAGCTTGATGGGTTGTACCTGGGCGTTGAATTTCAGGGGTGTCTCCAACTTCAGAAGAGCGATGTCGTGTTGGGCAACGCCTCTGAAAAGTCATTGAGAAAAGAGAGATGAGTCAGGGGGACATAAAACATCTGGATTAACTCGCTCGAGTACTTTGTTTGCTTTATCTCATTTTCTTTGCGTAGGGAATAGAGATTACCAAACTGAGATTAGGTTCGATTTCAAGTAATGTAACAACTACGAATAGCTAACATGGTCATAAAAATCGATGATCTAGTTTTTATATTCGCCCGTTTTCAAGGTTCTTATTTCAGTTGGCACCATAGGTAGCTGCGAAAGATTAGTAAATTAAGGTCACTTTGATTCTTACCCTGGGTATTGGCTGTGGACGACAGTCTTGGCAACGTTGATCACCTGTTCGGAGTTCTCGTCCTTTTGCAAGTAGTATTTACCAGCGACGACCCTAAGTTTTCCAACCTTGAGGACGCAGTGGCCAGCGGTCAGGATGTAATTTTGGTTCAAGATGGAACCACCGCAGCTGTGGCTGTATTTAACCAGAGGTGGGACTCCCCATTGTACGGATACTTGGTATGGGAATTCACCGGGGGTAGCGTCGACACCGTCGGTGATACGTGGTGTCAGGTCGTAGGGGACGGCCAGGCAAACTGTAACGCATCATTTTCTCCATGAACAGTAATGTTACGATCCCGAATAAAATGAATGTTACGGTACAAGTATGCGACTGTATCGAAATACGTGTTTGAATTTTATCGGAAGTTTCTTACCCTGGAACACGAGGATGGCAGCCAAAACGCACTTGGTCAACATTGTTATTCGGTCGTTTCGAAGTAACTAGTGAAATCGTTTTGAAATTACGATTTATATATGCTTCAGTACGATTCTATCTTGCGATAATTCGAAATTGTAATCGATAACAGGTCCTTATAGTGCTATTTTTATTGCAGATACATCTCCTGACAAGTGGTTTATGTACGAGGATGATGAACATTTTGATTATCGTCCAATATCGTGATCTCTTTAAATAATACAATGTTACGAGCTATTATATCGCACTGATTGCTTGACAAGATTCTATTTTTCTAGATTCTTTATAAAAACATACACGTACATTCTGGAAAGATATACACAAGAAACTATTTCTTCTTAAAGTTTATTGGTTCTACTAAATAAATACATGCTACTTTATTTAAATATATTACGTATAAATTACACGATACTAATCTATGTTCAGTTATACATTTCTGACGCTTTAATCGCAGATTTACAATATTTACAGATCATGTATAAATAAAAATAGTAGAGCTTAATTTGTAATCCATTCGAAGACATTTCGCCAGATCCGATTTATTGAACTTTGCATCGTACTTTCGAAGACGTCGTAATCGAACGAAATCGTTATCTCCGATAACGATCGGACAGTTTATCGATTCGAATATTTACGCAATCATTTTTACCCGTCCAGACAGATTTTTATTACGATATTAACGAACAGCTGATACACGTTTTGATTTGATGCCGATACGGACGGTTCGTCCATGCTGACCAACACGAATTTCACGTGTTACAAGTGACTAGACGAGCGATCATTCTGATCCCAGCCCAAATTTCGCGGGCTGTGGGCACAATTTGGTTCGCTGGCAGAAGGAATCCGTAAGTTCCACGATCACGAAGCTCCACTGTATAGGCGTACTTTATTCCAGCAACACCTTTCGCCCAATCATCCGAGGCACCTACAAAATTAACATCTGATTACTTGTCTGATAATTTTGAAGCTTCTACATATAGAACATCGAGAATTTAGATAACTGTCAATTTGAAGACTCGGGGATTTAGGCTTTTGAAGAATTGGACTTTAACACTTTCGGGGATTTGGAAGATAATTTGGAGATTCGAAGATTTTGGGTCTCTTTAAGGTCCTCAGGATTTAAAGTCTTAAGCATGTGGATATTTCGGGATTTGGGGGATTTCTGGTTACGGAGTCTCGGAATTCGGGGGATTTGAGGTTACACAGTCTCGAGATTTTATGATCTTAGGATTTGTATTTTTAGATATTTGAACTTTTTTGGAAATCTTAGAGATTTGGACGTTTTAGAACTTCCTGATTTCAATGTTTCAGGATTTCAAAATTCAAGTGATTGATATTTCGAGATTTGAAGGTTTTTAGGTTATGGGTCAGGGATCTTAGAATCTCAGTATTTGTACTTTTTAGGTATTTGAATTTTTGAGGATTTGAGAAGAGATTTGGACCTTAGAGTTTCCTAATTTGAGGGTTTGGGTTCAAGGTTTAAGAATTTGAAAATTTCGGAATTGGAGAGTTTAGAAAGTTTCAAAGTCAGAAATTTAAAGATTTGAACGTTTTAGAAGTTGACGTTTTGAGGATTAGTTTGAATTCTAACCTAACCCTTTGCACTCCTATGTCGAGTGTGGCTCGACATTAAATTTCTTTTGGATCTCATAAATAATTCAGAAAAATAGTTAGGTTGAATATTTATTATAATACTTATAATAATTGAAAAATGTATTTGTCACATACTCCGCACTGTTGCAATATGTCAAGAACCCCTTTCTTGATCCATTTTGTAAATTAAAGAGTTGGTAGGTAAAATTAAGGAGTGCAAAGGGTTAAGTTTGAAAAGTTCAGAAACTGTAACTTGAAAATTTAATATCGTAACGTGGAAGTTAAATATGCAAGTTTTCTACAAAATATACATAAATTTAAGTTCATACTCTATGAAGAATAGATAATAATAGTTAATAGCCCACTCTGGGTAGACTAATAACCTTGAAAATGACCCCATTACTTGCACATAATATTATCATGATCAATAGTGATATCTCGAAAAAGTTCCACTACAGAAATTTCATATCTAGGTTATCGGGTAGTTTTAATAATAATCAAATTAATTAGCTACAAAGTCACGGGATCATTTGTGTTCCACTAATTACTGAATTGTTATCAAACAAACGCGATAACGAGCCAATATTTTCTGTTATATACGCATGATATATTTACTCCGTCGTTATCGTACCTGATGTCGGATACAATAAATCAGCTGACGGACCAAGTTGATAATTGGTGCCGTGTACCTTGGAAATTGCACCGACAGCTTTTCTAGCTGCACCCATTAGTTCCGAATAATCGGATGGTTTCGAATGCGTGTATCCCCATGGTACTAGCCACATTTGCGAATAGGAGTGTAGCGTTAAGTACATCCTGCAAATTTCATCTACCATCACTTTCACAATTAACAGTTACAAATTTTTTAGACGAATAATTTGATAATTGACCACGAAGCTCTTTCGAAACAAAAATAGTAGCTAATAGTAAGTTCAAAAATCATTAATTAATATTTCATGCTATTCGAATAATAAATATAAGAGCTGGTCGTAACTGAGTCAATTTAAAAAATTATATGAAATTTATTATTTTAATCGTAACTCGGTAACAGTGTTAATTATCTTGTACTCGTGCGGGATTGAGTAAACTGTAGAACTTTGTAAAATATAAAAACCTTATCTAAAAGTTAACTGTGGTTAAGAACTGATTAACTAATTAGTATGACATGTCAAGGAAGCTATTTGTTTCTTATAGGTGTTATATGATTTGTATCATATAACAATTTTTGAATTGTGAATATTTTTATCACGAAAGTGATATCGTTACAAGACATTTTTAGTACCTACCTATCATTTTCATTATTTACCTAATATTCTGTTTGTTGGTCAGGATGTATTCGGCCATCGCCTTGGTTTCCGGTTCAGAAAATGCGTACGGACCAGCGTAAGTTTCGTGACAAGGGTCTAAACTCGCTCCACCCTCCTCCACTTCGCCCCAATGGTATCCAAAGTTGCGGTTTGGATCGACACCTTCGCATTTGCCCCAAAACCACCTTGTATAATGACTCACAAGCTGAAGCAGGCTGGAGTGGGACTGTCTATAAGACAATTAGTAAATCATCGACTAAACTTCATGATTTTCTGTAAAGATTTGTTCTGTTCAGAGCTGAGATGACACTCGGAGCTCTCACTTTGTAACAGAGACTTTAAACGTCCTTGATATGCCCTATACTAATTTACTAATTACTCAAATAATATTTCAATATTTATTAATTCCGGTCAAATGAAATAAATAATTGATTAATATCAGCAGTGTCAGATTTGCATATTAATTAATTTCAGCCAAAAGTAATTATTAATATCTGCCGAACGGCAATCAATTATCAGCCAAAAGCGATTAAATGATATAAATATTAATAAATTTCAGTCAGAAGATAATTGAAATATTAATTAATTTTGATGAGATATCGAAGTGTGTGTATGTCTTCTCGGTACAGTTGACTACGTTATGACCGCCATTTTCTCAGCTCCTACATTCGGAAATCGTACCGACTGTCATCTTGATCTTCTCCATGATTGCTGCGAGTCTTTCTCCATAATCTATCACCGATGTGAGTGAACTCGTAGCCATCAGGATTCGCGACAGGTAAAATCATCCAGTCAGCATTGTCCAGCAGTTTTGAGTAGCTGGTATTCTTCTCGACTAACTGGCTCATGATGTAGGTCGCCACAGCGGAGCTGATCCATTCACGTGCGTGCATGCCTACGGAACACGAAGTGAATTCGAGAAAATGCGAGAGGTAACGGGACAGGACCCCATGGAAATTTGTCGCTCTCGATAATCGTTTCGCATACTTAAATATTTAAAGATTCACGATGAAAGAAAGAATAAAACGATTTCACCTTTCTGTTATTTTTACCCTATTTTCGTTGAAATAGGATTAGGAGGAATGGAAGAGTGAGTTTGAGGATTAAATTAAGTGCATGGGAGTATACGGTGTATTTACTTTATATGAAATAGAGATCGAACCATTTTCTGTATTTTAACTTTTTTACAGAAAGGTAGATATCGTCAGATTTGCGTCAGATAGGTATAATCTGACGCAACTTGGATTGAGTTTGCACGAGACAATTCTTTACGAGTTATCTCTCGATCCTATCAATTATCAAGTACTTTAAGCTTTCGACGAGATTTCGTGCCAGAAAGAAATATAATTCAATTATGGTTAATGCGAAACAATAAATTAACAAAATTATGTGTTATAAGTTTCTATTGTCTATGAAATAAAATTCTACCAACGTTTATTTGTGTATAATGCATCAAAAAATTGTAGAATGTACAGTCAAGTGATTCCCAAGTTCCTAGGGTCCAAAATTCTTAGGACCCCAAATTCTTGGATTCACAAATTCATAGGTAGACCCTCAACTTCTTAGCTCTCTAAATATCTACATCCAAGATTCCAAGATTAAATATCTGAATCCCCAAATTCCAAGATTCTGAAATTCTAGATCTTCAAATTTTCAGTTCCTTAAATTCTATGATCCTCAAATCCCAAGATTCCAGGATGCTCACATCTCCACATTCTTACGGCCCCAAATTCCTAGATTTCCAACTACCAAGACTCAGCAAACACATCTCTAAATTCGAAGGTCAAATTTCTGGACCCCCAAATTTCTAGATCCCCAAAGTCCACATATCGCTATATTCCTAGAATTCCATACCCATAAATCATAAAATCCTTAAGTCTCCAAATTCCTATTTTCCCAAAATCTCAACCCAATCCCAAGTATTCAAATCTTCGAAAACCCTTAAAAATCAACCACTAACTTTTCCACCTCGATTCTACATTTTTCAATATTCAAACTTGTTTCTGACAGTATACCCTTCTTTCCAAAGATAAGAAAAGCCAGGAGCTAGTTCGTTCGGACTCGTGTTCGCACAACTTTCTGAACTCATTATCAGTCTGCGTGCTCCGGCGCATCTCCGAATTAGCATTAGAAATTCGTGCATGCGTACACACAGTTCTGGAAAAAGATCTCTCGGATTATTATGCAAAGTTTAACTGAGATTTGATTGTACCTGCTTGGGATACGCGAGCGACGAATAATAAAGATTTCTCGTCAAATGGTAAAACGCGTTATATGTGGACGAAATCATCAATATGCACGTCAGATCTTTGTGTTTATCATGAATTTCATCGTGGTAACTGGGTAAACACGTTCCAGTGAGAACAAGTGAAAGAAACTAGAACTTACCAGCATCTATCCAGATCGCTGGTTTGTCGTAGCCATCCTTGGCCAGACCAGACGAGATTTTCACCATCTTTATGGGTTGCCCCTCGTAACTGTGTCCAATAGTTATTAGTTCCACAAGACTTGGGTATCTGAAGGCTAGATACTCCATGTATCTAGCGATATCTGGAAGAAAATCGTTCGACGATCCGGCAGATAACGAATTTATTTAGGTTATTTACCTCCGTATCGATGATATCTCTTCCAGGTCATGCTGTGACCGTGAGTGCTCACCAGATCTTCGCGCTGCTCTTTGGACATCTTTGGATTTTGATGGGCTATCGTTTTCTTTTAGAAAACACGATGTTCTAGATTAGATTTTCATTCATAGCACGATTTCACGTTCACTCCACGTTTCGTGGAAACGAGTGATAAGTTGACATTAAAAACTGTGAGATCATTTACTGGTAGGAAGCAGGTGAAAATTTGATTAGGTCATTTCTACTTTTTATAGATCTTAAATATTTTCATATTTTAATATTCATAATTCTAGGTAGTTAATACGACTATTAGCAGGTAGGTGAATAAATTTTTTAATATCTATATAGATTCGTATGAAAATATAAACATCACCTACATATGGTGAGTCAACGCAGTCAACGAGTCAAAGTGTTATAACTACCTGAATTAACAATTACAATATTAATGACAACCAATGACCAAATTATCAAAGAGATGTCTAACATTATTCTATACCTGTAGATCCGATATCAGCACCGTGAAGTCGATTCCTTTGCTCCTGAGAAAAGTTTTCACATCCGAAACGAGGTCTGGCGAGACCACCACATCCGTCGTCCTAAAACCATGTCGATTCTTTGAAATCGGCACAACGAAACGTAAAATGACCTCAGAAACCACATACTTGTTATTCATCGGCAGTGTCCAAAATTTTATGTCTTCAGGTTCGGAATCCATAAGTTCCTTCAAGTCTTTCGCGTGGGTCTCAGTGTTCGGGTACAATCTGATTAATTGATAGTTTTTGTAGCTGACTCTGGTGGACCGCGGTTTCGAGCTTTTCTCTGAACCTATGATACTGGTCACGATCGACCCAAGGCCATTTGCAACCGCGGAAAACACCGATTCGACGATGTCCGTGAAAGAAAAACCTCTTTTGGTTTCATGGGTTGAACTCTCGTTAGTTTCGTTTAGATGTTTAGAGGGGTCTATCGAGTACCTGAGATAAGCATCACTTTCTTAATTATTTATTCTCAATTATGTAACATGGAAAATTTCTGGGAATATTACAGTTTTGGATTTGAAAACCTTAAAACGTTTTTAAAGAACGTCATTGTTTATTAGATTTAGAGAGCAAAATTAGTTATTGTAACATTTGCGATGCGGTTATCATGCGGACTGTTAAAGATCAGTATTACACTAATTAGGCAAAGTACCACACAAAAATGAAATTTAAAACTAAATCCACCAAATTCTGAAAAATTGCAAATTCACCATAATACTATATGAAAAATCAACTCAGAAACTAAGTTACAAAGTTTCGAATAAGAAAAAATAAAAAATTCTCCAATTGACCATAAAATCACCAAACACATGTAAATCACTGAGACTAAACACTTAACACACCTCTCAATTTGTCTTTCTTCAACAAACAAATTCTCCTTGTTCAGAAACGAGTAATTTTTCTCCGATACGAACAGTACCAAATCGTGAGCTGGTTTGGCATCGATCAGACTTAACGAAACGACGATCGATAAGCTAAATCCGAGCCGCAGGATCGACAGAACGTCGACAGCCATGGTCGGCCTGAATCAGGCCAGGATGTGTGATCTTCTCGAAGCCTCCTTATTGACTGTTCTCTCGGCTCGAGTCCGGAACCAGTCTCGTGAACGTAAACGAAAAACGACAGTTTCACTGGTGTGCCCCACGGGCCTGGATTACGGGATTTCTGTGTGGTATTCAGTACTCAAGCTCCTTCTCTAGCGATAGTGGACCGAGGTTAGTGGAATGTGACGCTACTTCTCAACAGGTACCCTTCCGGCTTGAACCGTCAAGGACGGTAAAGCAGACGATCGAGAGCAAATGTGATTTCTCCAGGGAAAATATGACACTTGAGAGAGGAAAAGCATTTCCGTTCGTTGGTTTTTAGGGGGTTTCAGAATTTGGGGATCTTGGGGGACATAGGAACTTGACAATTAAGGAACTAAGAGTTGTAGAAATTTGAGGACACAGGTATTTGTGGAAACTGGGATTTGGAGATCTAAGGATTTAGGGATCCCCAAATTTGGGAACCTAGAAATTTTAGGTTCTAAGAATTTGGGGACATAACAACTGTGAAACCTAGGAGTTTGAAGACTTAGGAGTTTAGAGTCGTAGGAATTTGAGGACACAGGTATTTCCAGAAACTGGGATTTGCAGATCTAAGAATTTAGGATCCAGAAATTTGGGAACCTAGAAATTTTAGGTCCTAAGAATTGGGGGACACTAGAATTTTGAAACTTAAAAATTTGAAGACGTACAAATTCGGAAATGTAGGTATTTGTGAACATCGAGATTTGAAGATTTAGTAATTTGGGGGTGTAGAAAGAGAACATCCAAATTTGAGGACATACGTATGCAAAGACCTAGCGACGTGTGAGACTATAAATTCAGTGACATTCAAATTTGGAGTCATAGGAATTTGAAATATAGAGAATTTGGAGACCTAGAAATTTGAGACTGTAATAATTTGGAGATGTAGAAATTCCAAAAATTAGGGGAGTTAGAGATTTGAAGTTTAGAAAATTAATCGACATATTTAGAAATCTAGAAATTGTGAATCTTAATTTTTGTATATACACATCGAAATGATTATTAAATACATAATCAATCAATTTCTAAATCCAACTTTTCCGGATCAATCAATCACTGATAATGATAATCAACGCGTTAAAAATGTTTCCAATAATTTATTACCAGTTACAGGTTTATATTTAAATTTCTATTTAAAAATCAAGATTTTACAATCAGTTTACCGTTCACACCATGAACTTTTGATTAATCTATCTAATACACGCGAAGAAGAAAATACTTCCTGTACGATGCTGTTCATTCCATTATAATTTCCTAACGGTAATCGGAAGATGGATTTCTACTTACCATAGCTGTGAACCTAACGGACTCCTTTCAGCTGAATATGAATGGGAATATTGACCGTGTAAATTTTCTTGCAGCTTTTCCTTTCGGTTGCATGATTTAGATATTCTACTTGTCTATTTGTTTTTACAAGATTCTGCTTGCCGAGCGATACAAGATTATGAATTGAGAAAATACAACCACAAACGCGATAAAAAGTTGTCTAGTGTTTCGCGAATCAGTAAGATAAAGAAGAGAAGGGGGAGAAGAAATGAAACAACTGCAGTTACGCTTCGAATATGGGTTTATTATCGTTACATCTATAAAGAACATACCCGTTCCGGTATGCAACAATACAGTTATTGCGTGATCGTACGGTAATAATAGAGCGTAAACAAGTAAATAATTAATTCGATAATTATTATATAATGACTGGTGTTAAATTAATGTTAACTCGGTTAGTTCAGGTTCCCGCGTGCACGGAATTTTAAACGTACATATAAGAGACGAGACAACGATCGCGTTGCGGTTATAAACCGCGAAAACGAAGAAACAGAGACATAAAAAAGAAAGAATCCAAGGGAGAAGAAAGATCGGGTCATTGTCGTACCTCGCGCCTCGAGGTCTACACGTATATCAAATTCTTGCTTGTTCGAGTATACACGTCGAATTTTGACTAGCACAGTGGTCTATCGTTCCTCTTCATCGTTCCACCTCCATTTTATACTGAGGAAAATCCTGGAGAATATCCAGGAAAATCCTGGGATTAGAAAATAGACTTGAAAAATTGAAGGATGTGTAGGTAGAATGTTGAATTTGATCAGTATCAAGTCTAGGATTCTCTCTAGGGAGAACCTAGGGTGCGGAATAGGAGGTACGAAGAAGGGGAAGCGTAAAAAGGACCCGACCAATCTTCTCGCGCACATAGAAACATCGAAAAGAAGACAAAGACGAAGAAATGTGTGCCGCGACAAGAAGGATCACAAATAATGATCGTTCATCCTCTCGTGGCTACAGTATTGTCGTAGTAATTACATGTAACGTTCTCTCGCATAATAATTGACTGCTTATCCTCGTCCTCGTCGACAGGATCGTCCTTCGTCGGTTCGACCGGTTTCTTCAAGAACGAAGGACGTCGCTCGCGAGGACGGTTTAATGGCAAGAACCTATGGGTTTCAGGGAGATGAAAGAAAAAAAAATATACGACGATGTGATGCTTCGTTTCGATTACCCTACTCCTCTTCGAGTATCGTTTATTTCTGTTCCGTCTGATTTACTCGACGCGCTACTCGATCCTCCATTTTTCTCCTTCGAATCGGCCATCTTCCTCGACCTCGTATCGGCGTCGTTCTTCGTACACGAACTTCACTTATTTACAGTTATTTATATGTAACGCTAGCCTTCCTCTTCGTGGGCTACGACAAAAATGGCTCCGCAACGACGTAACATTTCTTCCCTAAACATTACTCGAGAGTCCCAAGTATAACGCTTTCATGATAACGTACATTGATTCAACTATTCTTCGCAATAGTGTATAACGTATATATTTCTGTGTATGTGTATGAGTGATTATCGTGGTTTTCATGCGATCGAGACGTACTCGCGATAATTTTACGCTCCCAGCGCCGATCGAGATTACAACACGATCGATATGCTCTTCCACTAATAGCTACCGTACTCTATACCGGTACACGGTATCCTTTCTGTAACAATTTTGCCCTCGAACCAAAGTACAGTGTTGCGGTATACAACTTCCGTTTCACGGTGGTTTCACCTTGAATAACCTTGATTCCCGTTTGGCAGTTTTCTTGATCATTCCGTGAACAATCACACTGATCATGGTGTAGAGATTTGAAAAATTACATTTTAAAAGTTAAGATACATAGGACTTGTATTAAATATCTTTACCAAACTGTTCTGACTGTTGCACTCTGCAAACCTTCTCTTAATATTCCCAATATATCTGAACTTGAGTGAGAACTATTTTAAAAAATGATCACTGTTTTACAAAATATTTAAGACTCTCTTCAGGTTCAATTAAAGTCGAATCACCGAATTGAAATAAATAAATATACAAACAGTTACCAAACAGATGACATGTATAGCTTGTCGGAATTACACATCACGGTACTTTGCTTCGAGCTTGGCTTATATTACTCTGCTACTCGCTAAAAGATAATTTTGCCAACAGTAACGATCGTCAACAACGTATCTCTTCTCGAGCGTGTGATCAACAAGGATGGAATCGAATATCCGTTTACGTATTGATCCTCCTTCATCGCGAAGAATGATCCACAACCCCTTAACGTTAACTGCTACTGTTTAGAACGTTCATGCTCTACTGACTCCGATTAGCTACGTTCACGAAATGCACGAAGATCTATAACGAGAGTCAACTAGCTTTTTCAGAACCACACATGCACGATTTATCCTCTTCGGCCAACATTTTCACGTCGATGAATCTCTCCATGGTCAAACGAAAGACCGTTACTCGAGAATTGTCGAGGAGGTATGCGGCGAATGTCACCGCTTAAACGATGTTGGCCTTCGCTATGGAATTGCCCATCATGACCTTGTTCACGAAATTCACTATGGCCGTGGCTGGTTGCTCTGGTTCTAGTTCGGCGAACACGTGACATTGATTGTCCGACTTGTGCGCGGGTTTCCTTGCCACGAACCCGAAACATCGGCTGTAAAAACACCAAAAAATTTTATAATAAACAACCAGAAAATCTGTAATTTATAGCACTACAATCTTTATACGTTATTGGTGAGATGTTATCTTTAATAACGAAGATACAATGTTAAAGTGGTATCACAATATTAAAGAGGTATACAGAAGTCTCACTATATGGCCCTCGATGTTACTGTAAAAGGAACAAATTGTACAGTGGGCCATTGTACAGTGGAAATTGTACATTTAATTTGAACTCATTTATTGCAGCACGAAAAGTTCTCTTCAGGGCCATATAGCGAGATCCCCTGTGTTTTCAGAGTTTCTCGAAGAGTTCAAGAATTTTTTGAAAAGTTCAGGAGTTTTTTGAAGAGTTAAAGAGCTTACTGAGCGCTGGTTGATCGTCCGAAGTCCTCGTTAGAGAAATCCCAAGTGCGCTCCTCCGTATCTAAACCGCAATAACTGATATTGTTCGTGGGATAATGTCTACGGAAGAAAAGCTTCCTCGCGTTATCAGTCAGGGTGATCCCCTGTGTGGAGACTTTAAAATGAACGATAGTCGCAGTAGGCAGTGGTTTCTGTTCAAACATGGTCGTGACTGCTTTCTTGATCGCTTGAGGACCCGTCAGAGACTCGGTGTCCATTGTGAAAAGGTATAAAACGTTGCAGGCTGAAACAAACAACTAACCTTAGTAAACTTACATCAGATTAAGAAAACGTTGGTACACCCTCATAATTTGAAGTCAATCGTAAAGTTAAAAGTAACATGACATAAATTAGATTTTCTTTTTTTAAAAATATTTTCTTTTTTTTTTAAATATTAAGGAAGCAAGATTTTATGAATATATTTTTGTATCATCGAGTAAAATTACCTGCACCCTGCGCAAGCAGCTGTTGGGTGCTGTTCGTGCTAGACGAATCGAGTGCTCTAGCTGCAGCTTCTGGCTCTGGTAGCAACAGCTGGCAAGGTAGAGCCATCGCCATTAAGCTATGTTGGTAAACCAATGCCGACAGTGAACTGAAGACTGGTTCGTTGGCGCATCCCTTTAATCTAACACCTCTGGAGGTCGGTTCGATCAAGAAATGCCTGACCAACTCGCTCGACGGGTCTCTGGGGCTACTTGGCGCACCTGGAGGTGGAGTTGCGACCTTCAGCGCCAGACCGAATGCCCCTGGGAAGGAATTGCTGTCTCTGACAACGAATGTCCCTGGTGCTGCATCTTTCAGCATCGAAATGGCTGCAATTAAAGTGAAATATTATTTTACATACGGTCGAAGGTTGCTAATTTCTAACCTCTCAAGTATTCAAATATCTAAATTTCTAAATTGTCAAGTTCTCAAATTTCGAAACTCTCAAATTTCTAAATTCCAAATTTCTAGCTTCTTAAATTCACAAATCCTTAAATTTCTAGCTGACCTATATTTCCAAATATCTAAATCCCCAAAGCCCTAAATTCTCACATTCCTACATCCCCAACTATTAAATCCCCGAATTTCCATATTTCCAATTTTCTAAATCTCCAAATACCTAAACCCCTAGTTCCTAAATTGAATTTTCAACTCTTAGAATTTCTAAATTTCTAAATTTCTAGCTTCCCAAATTTCGATATTTTCAAATATCTAAATCCTCATATCCCTACATCCCAACTATTAAATCCCCGAATTTCCATATTTCCAATTTCCTAAATCTCCAAATATCTAAACCCCCAATTCCTAAATCACATTTCTAACTCTTCGAATTTCTAAATTCCTCAAACTCCTAAATCCTCAAAGACCCTACGAATTTATTCTCAATAAGAGTAGAATAATTTTTGAACGAAACTCGTACCTTGCTCCCGAGATATGTTTGGCTTGTACCAGATCCTGCTGGTGTCGCGCACAAATTTAACGTTGGCATCAGCTACTTCTTGAGGCTCCGTGTTCGAGTGAACGCTCGATCGTCTCGAACCGTAATACTGGACCTGCGGAGATGACTGGCCACCGCTGTTGATGGAGCTATACGATGTGGCACTCTGAAATCCCGACAGAAATCTATCCTCAGCATTTTTCGTTCGCGCGTTGGAATTTGATTTTGCAAGTACAAGTACCTTGGGACTCTGCGAGAACTCGATGTGAGTTGGAGTACCAGGGCTGCGTGTGACAACCTGAGACTGCATCGTCGACTCGTTTATCGGAGAAACAGATCGGTCCTTGCTGCAACGAACCAATCACACGTGTCGTTATCCGATGCATTTCGTGCAGGGTTTCGTTTCCGCGTGCAGGCAGACGCATGTGGCTTTTTCACGGTGTGTGTTTCACGGATGACTCGTGCAAGGTGGTGTACGTCGTGAGAAAACATCGGATATGTGAGGCGCAGTCTATTCGAACTTTTATTGCATTTACTCAAAAATATTTTGATCAAACACTTTAATCATTCTTGAAGAAGTTTTCAGACAAATCCATGTTTCAAAGATAATGTAAATTTCAACAATTTTCTAGTACACTTGAATTAAGTTTATGTCCTGAAATTTTTCGAATAAACTGCCTGCACAGAAGTTAGGATGAAAGGAGTAGGATACATCGACACAGGAAGCACAAACGGTGCAAAGTATGAACCAGCTGTGACTCACAGCTTCTTTGCCTGATGATGCACGATTCACAGATACACACACGTATGTATAATTATCATCGAGCAGGTGACAGTGCATATATTATTTTATAGTACATTGTTAATTAGCGATGTTCAGTTCTGGCTGCAGTTAGAAGTTTGCTGGAAATCATTACATTTTTCCTTTCGCGTTGTGTCGATAAGTTTATATTATGGATGCGTGTTTCCTACGGTTCTTATTTTCGTGATACATATTCCTGCATGGCAATATGCTTTCGAGGTGATACACGATGCAGAAAGCTCGAGCTTTTGTTAGTTCAACAGGTGCAATACACACACGACGAGTACACGTGTCCTCGGCTCTTCCTTTCCGATTATATCGCTGCAAACTGATTGCAATTGCATCGATTTCATATTCAGTTTATTTATAATATAAATCATTTACTTGCACTGTCATTGATGATCCAGGGCACAATTAATTTTTTATTTAATTGTAACCCCTTCATTTATAATTAATCAGTGACTACATATGTGGTCTTTCTCTCAAACACGTATGTTATTCTTGTAATTATTTTTGTTCAATTATTATTGATTTAAAACAATATCAAAGAAATTCTTTCGAATGGAAGAAAATGGTTCTGGAAGAGGTTAAAATTTAGCAGAAGGAGATTGCACGATGCAATTGCAATGGAAAGTGTATCAATACGGTTAGTGTCACGAACATTCACGACGCATCATCGTAATCGACGCGTTTCCGTCATTCAAAAACGAGAAATCATCGTTTACCACGTGTTCCAGTGCTCTCAAACAGTATATTACCTATAGTCGAACGACGCCGATTGGTTAGTGAGCGGCCATCGTTTGTTATGCGTTTGTTTAAGTGGCCCGCTTGCCGGGAAACTCAAGCGTCTAGAATCACGAATATCAATCTGTGTCATAATCATGTAAGCAATAATCTCATAAAACGCGGGGAAAATGCGATACCTATGTAAACCATCGTTCAGAACATAAATCGAAAGGATATCCTCTAACTTTATGGGCGATCTTGATTGATCAAGGTAGATAAGGGGCGGTCTTAATGCTTCCTAAATTACCGCTTTATGTCGATGTGTTATCTTATCGTGAAATTAACAGTCTCGATTTATTTACTCGATTCGAACTAATTAGAGGATAAAACGTGTTAATATTAACGGGAGTTCCCGCTTTATATCGAAGCTGATCAATCACAGTAGATAATTAAATCGGTCATTTTGAAGCTCAACATTCTGATGGCTGTAAATTTACGATTATGATGATCTCATGATTCGTATGATTATACTTCTCGTATCTAACGATTAGCATAATTTCAGACTATAATTACCGTCATAAGTGGATAAAAGTAATATGCAGACGATGCAACGAGTGAAGGATCAAAGTCGCGAATACCTTTAGCCATCAAAGTGTTAAATCTTAAAGTTCCTAAACTTTTCGCAACACTCCCACGGAGTTAAGCTCCAAACTCAAACGTATTATGAACACTAATTGCGTTATAAAGTATGTTGAACCGAAGTAAAATCGGTGAAAATCTTACCTCTGTGTTGTCGGACTCTTGGGTGGAAGTCCCGTCTCCTTCGAGACTTCTCTTCGTTCTTCGATGTAGATCGTTCGTTCGCTAGGATAATTCCCGACATTGTTGTTGTTGTTCCCGGCTGCCTCGACGTTGTTCACATTGTTGTTATTGTTGTTCACGTTGTAAGTGGCGTTCGAAGTGGAGTAAGAACGATCGGCCGCGAACGTAACCGTCGGTGAAGAATTGTTCACGTACGGTGTTCGAGGATGCACCGGAAATGCCGGCGTCTGCGGCCTCGAGGCGCTGCTGACAACTGCACTTCCGGGGCTGACGCTCCTCTCGGTCCACGATGACGCCGAATCATTGTGCGACTGCGAATATCATCGATTTTTAACGATATCCGTTTATCACCTACGACTTGTGATTTCGTGTGTGGTTGGCTCAAGCGACATGTACATACATGTAATCGATGAAACTTTCGTGAACAAGTATAGCGTGGTACGTTCAAAATGGATTCGTTTGAAAATGATCAAAGATTCGTTTGTGGGTCGAGAAAATTTCTGCAAGTATTTTGGAACTTTCGAATTTTGGAATTTTAACAGAGAATTTGAAAATCTTAAAGTTTCGGAACTTTAGTATTTTAGGAAAATTTTAATTGTTGGTGATTGAATTTCGGGCTTAGAGGTTTTGGAATTGTTAACTTTCGAGGCTGTGGAATTTGGGAACTTTTGAGCTTTGGAACGGTGGAGCTTTGATTTTGGATATGCCTTCTTTGGCATAGGGTCTTTGAAATTTTTAGGGGCTAATCTAGTTCTGGGCCTTTTTAGCTGTGAAAGCCTATGTCTATGCAATAAAGTTAGAGAGAACCTAAGGGTACCAAATCACATATGATATCCAGAGAAGTAGTCTACAGCCTCACTAACTCCATATGTCTCCCCTTGCTATCAATAGCATCAACTTCAAAATTTATACTATGAGTTAGACTTTATACGATTCTCAGAACTATATGTTCACTTAGAACAACCCAGTATAAATATCTTCCAAGTACCAAGTATAAAACTGTACCTATAATCTAGTCACCTTAAACAACCACACGAATGTGTTCACAGGTCTACCACGCTATACATCCTCACACTAATTCATCATCGATCCTGTGTCTAAAAACTCTGTTCATAAATTTTGCGCACAGGTGAAGACAACTACCGTGCAAGTAAACTATGTATGTACGTGTGAGGAGATTGTGGGAAGAGGGTGGACAAACCTGGGTGCAATTCTGCCATGCTTTGGGCGACTGGTTAGGGGAGCAATTAGTGATGGTGTTAGCAACGTTGTTGCTCGCAGTAGTCGCAGTTGCTGCGCTGTTGTTTGCAGGATGATGATCGTTCACGTTCTTGTTAGTCACGGATGAAGGCGAGCGAACAGGCGATATTTCGGCCAGTGATTGAATGAGGCTCACGAGAGGGTCAGCGTTGTTTTGACCGCTCGATTGCTGATCAACGACCGCCAGCAATCCTGCGTCCACGTGATCGATGCTCCTATCGTTGCTGTTCATCGTGGTGCGTTCGTAGCTCTGATAAGCGACCACGCGATTTCGCGATTCCGGTCGCGCGTTTCGCGCGTAATCCTGTTTCTGCTCCGTGTGATTGCCGATCGCGTTGCTGCTCGCGAGCTGCTGCTGTTGACGATGCTCGCGCAACAGAGCGTCAGCCCGAACGAAACTATCGCTGCGAGACTCGGGCCTTGGCGGTTGAGGCTTGTCCGTGCTAACGAACGTTGCTTGTTGCTGCATTGCTAATCCTAAGGGTTGTGTGCTTGCTAAGCCTGAGCGAGGGGATGTCGGAGGGCTCTGAAAAGCAAGCCAAGCGCTTCATGCTAGAGGGAGCTGGCTACTCTATCCCTCGTACGACCCTGCTCTAAAAACTGTGTCGAACACCGTGCTGGGACACGAACTACCTCGGACTAAATATATCGTTTATTCGAAAATATTTTAACGAATTGTCATGTAAAGATTTATGGAAGGGTAGCTGAGGTGTACCCTGCACGGTGTTATGAGGGTTAATCCTTCCCGTGCTGCCACCACGGTATGTACACGAATTGAAATTATTTGCTTCGTTATAATTCGTCGTTAGTCAATTATTAATCGTATTAATCAGCAGTGCTATCGAGTTTTAGAGTCACATTAAAATTGTCGACTATAGAGAATTTAGGCAAACATTATTTAAAAAGTCTCTAATAAGAAAAGTCTGTGAAAAAGTAACGAATATACAAAAGACTAGATTGAAATTAGATCATTCTGGTTTGAAATCAGATAATAGGCTGTTCTCGTGGCTGCAGGTACGTGAAATTTCGTCTTTTTGCGGTGACTACGGAGTCTATGGGGGGCCGTTTCTTGCAGTTCAGGCTCTAACCGTAGGGGCATAACCATAAAACACGGGCACCGCAGCGGTTGCTCTAACAGTCTATGCCTAACTAAATTGTAGCGTTCGTGCTTCCGCCGTTTCATCAGCGCAAACGTAGAATCGATCGTACGGCCGTTTCGAATTTATTATCGTTATTACCGACAATTATTTTAAGCAGTTCGACGCTTAAAATAACAGGCTCGTCGACCGAACGATGCCTCCCTTTCCACGGCAACGACTTAATAAATATTCATCTCGTAATCGACCGGCACCGTTGCGTCTCGACCATAAACATCTCAAAAGGCTCGCGAGTACGATCGATTCCAGGCGTGTATCTCTTTAACAGCAAACCGTTCTGCTCGCGTAAAACCGGTAAGTACTTCCTAGTTTACCTGGCTGTCGCTGTATTTGCGATATTCGTACGCTCGTTTCACGGACATGAACGGACGCTCGTTCACGCTCTCCGCTCGAGGTCTTCCTAAAGTACCGGTACCAGCTGTCCCGTTGTACTTCCGGCTGCTCGATCGTTGAGGAAGAAGAGGACTTGCTGGCGCAGATGTGTAAGGAGCCGGTCTCGATTGAGTCTATGAAGAGTAATTGCAGTTTTAGCGGTACTGAGATGGGCTGAGAGATGTGATCAGCATGCTGTTTGAACTTTTACGGACAAGTCTGAGTACATTATGAATTTTAGAATAGGGCAAATTGGGAATTAACGACGTCAAGAAATTAGGAACTTGAGGACCAATTTGAGGATGTATTTATAAACATTATGATTTGGAAATCTAAGGAGGTCCCTATAGGTCTTATAAATTTAGGATAACATTTTCGGGACCTAAGAATTTGGAGACACAAATTTAAAGACATAGGAATTTCAAAATAAATTGCAAAAATTTGTCATGTAAAGAAAACGTGATTCGATTTTTATTCCCAACCTGTGAAGTGGAGTTGGCAGCCCAAGTGTCGTCATCGTCGTCGAGGACCGCCGAGTCGCTTGCATATCCGTCGTGCCTCAATCTGTTTCTCTGCAAGCTTCTCAATTCTCCGATCACTCGATTTCCGGTCTCCTGTCGCCAAAGTTTTCCCGGGTTTCTTTCATCTCTCCTCGCGGCGAGCTTCAATTGCTGCTGTCTCAGCCATGATAATCTGCCAACAACAGGAAGAGGAAAGTGAAACTTCGCCACTTTGTGCCGGAACTTTCTCAATCGTATCGTTCGACTCGTAACTATCTTTTATTCAACGAAAACAACGAAACTCCAACGAGAACTTTGAAATGATCAAACTCTCCGCGAAACGTAGTTAAAGAACAAGATAATTTGTCGAGATCCGGAAGATTTATTTATCCTTCTGAGAACTTTATACTCGTTTAAACGCTTTTATCCCAAATTTGTCATAGACACATTTCCTATTTATTATTTTCTATTCTTTAACTGAATGCATTTCAACAAAATATGAGAGGTACTTCAATACAGCAACAAAATTTTCTAATACAAAATGTGAAGCCATTTTGTCTGATAATTTCAGCGTTAATTTGCTATTGCAAGCCATAAATTACACCACAAATCTACGAAGAGTATTTTCACCACGAGATTAATCTTCATCCAGTGATGTCCCAAGACTTTTCAGATAGGAGAGCAAATTTTTCCCGCATAAGGAAGGAAGAAACGGAAGGATGCGCAGGACACTCTGTCAGCTGTCACAGATTAGGATCTCCGTAGCCGCGGAGCAGCTGTTTTCATCCTGTAAATCGTGATTTCTCGCTTTTCTCGCCTACGGTCAGCTCGAGTTACTCGCGAGCAGATGAAAACACGAGAAGCCACTTTCTCGATGGAACACGAGACGCGCGAGTCGAGTAACAAAGCCTCGTTAGAAATGGCCACGAGAACGAACCGGGGTCCCCGTCACGGTTGCAAGTCGGAAGAGGGCCGGAATCAGGACCTCCTACCACGATAGATCCTGGATAATTACATCCTGATCGATGAGATCGCTTCGGGCCATCGATTTCAGACCTGTGTTTCGATCTCGCGTTGCGGCTCGTAATAAATGGATTGTACGCAAACCGATCGACCGACTCTCTCGCCGTTTGCTCGTTCGCTTTTCTTTACGACTAGCGAAATTTATACTTTGGCTTAACGGGGCTGACCACACCCTTGCGAACATCGTAAAATCGCCTCGTTCTCTATTATACCGAAACGCCGATGTAAAATGACCGAAAAAAACATCGAGCACTGGGTTACATTTTGTACACTCGATTTCGAAACGTCGAATGTCTGACGGTATTTCATGACAGAAAAGTATCACCAAATACCACTTATGTTACACCAATTTAAAGCTTGAGGCCTTAGAAAAATGGTGATGTATGTGCTCCGTTAGTGTGCTTACTACAAAATGACCGATGGTCAATCATGTCAAACATCAACCAATTTTGAAGAGTAGAAAGTCTGACAAGATATCATGACAGAAAAGTATCGCAAAGTGGCACATATTCTATATGAATTTAAAGCTCAAGGTTCACCGAAAATGACTGCATAAATGCTTCATCAATGTTATCAACACAAAATGGCGACTACCGTGAAATGACTATGTTTTAGTCAACTTCAATTTTCTATACCATAGCTATCATTTAGCAATATTTTTATGTGATCAAATAATACTGAATTTTTCTCAAATCATATCTACGATAAATTTCTCCTAAACTATATCAATAACTATCTATAGCTATTGCATAGTATATTTGTAACTACCTAACCTATCGTCTGCACAAACCAATCAGGAACTGAGGCAATAAAAAATAAATTGAACATATCAGTGAAAATAGTTTGCAGAGGACGATCAGAAAGAATACAGAAACTCGGAGAAGAGATATCCTTTGTATTTCTGAATGGACCAGTGAAATAGTCTCAAATAGAATTTTCCTTGATGGAACTCGAGAGCGTAATAATCGGGTTTTCACCAAGAGGCCCCACATTTTCCACTCATGAATTTTTGAACGTCCAAAAAAAGGACCGGAGAGAATCTTTCCCAGAATAATAGAATGGCTAGAAGGGGACAAGTCATTCATGCAGGATGGTCCAGGAATGGACGGCGGAAATACAAGCTCGTCGAGGAAAATTGTACGAGGCTTTGCGAGCTACTTTTGTGCTCTTATTTCAGCCTCGAACGACTTCCGTATCCGAGTGACTTTCGCTGCGAACCCACTGGGATGTCGCAAGAATAGAAAAATTGCCGGCGGAAAGGGATACACTTGCAAGAACGGCGAAAAACAAAGAGGACGAGCATCGAAACGCGAATGGGTATGGTGAAACTCGTGGCGGTCGATTTAGCGCGTCTCGCCTGTTCTATATTTATAATTATGTCAGAGGGCGACCGAGGGAACAGAAATAACTCCTCTGTCTTTCTTTCTACTGTGGAGAAATTTCTTTGAATCCGATTAAAATTACTATTCGATTACTACCTGCTGAAAGTTCCAAAATTAGGTGGAGTTTATGCGAACCTATCAGGGAACAAATTGGATCACAAGTAGATCATGGAATAAAAATCCACCTCATTTATGACTTCTCGCTGACTTCGTAAAATTTCGTTGACATAAAAGTTCATATGAACATATTTTATTAGAAGATATTGCCTTAGGCAAACCACCATGTATGGTGCATATCACCTAGCACCAATTCTTTCACTTATGGATATAGTGAACTAGTAACACTAGTACTGGTGTTAATTCCTAAAGTGTGTCGCATCAGTCTAGAGCTATTGTCAAAGTAAAACTCTTCAAATTTGCCGAGTTCACAGTGGTAAAAAGGTAACGTTTTGAACGATTGTTTGTGAGAGCAGCCCTGATGGAAGGAGGCTACAGAAGTAGAGGCTGAAAAGCAAGATCGAGACGAGAAACGAACGGTGAAGCCCCGAAAGGAGAATTTCTTTGCACGTCTGAGAAAGCAGACCTGCCAAACGTCTGTCGACCTCTTCGACCATAAACGTCGCCTGTTTCTCCATCGTAGCGGACCACGGTTCTTCATAAATATCCAGGCGAAACTTGCGGTTTCGCAGGCCGGACTCTGCTTCAGAAGGGACGTTTATTTTCACGGCTTTCGTGGCTCGAATGACTCGATACACAAAACGGGACATATTTCACGTCCGACTGGTTCGACGAACTCCGTTTTACGAACTCGTTAAACCTGGATACCTCGGCTTTCTCTTGCATTCGGATAAAATTTCGACCGCGAAAATCGTCGTAGATTGAATGACCGAATTACGATCGATTTCATGGTGATAAAATTCTCCATAATTGAAAAGACAAAAATTTCGTATAGTAGGTTACAAGTATGTAGAAATGGTCAATTTTTCAATCGAGAAATATCCGTCAGCAAAGATGTATGTAACGATTCGAGTGGTCATTAATCGTGTGAAACAAGAAGGAGAAGTAAGAGCAATCATCCCCTCCGGAGATCGAACAATGTATAAATTTACGTGTCCCGAAGCGTACGCGAGGAATAACAAATTACCGCGTCGACAACACGACAGTTCTCGATGTACACCCGCAAACCACGAAACTCGTATTTCATAACGCGATATAGCAAGCGTCCAAGTGTCCGTCTGCACCGGTGTATAACGATGACTTTTCTCTTTCCACTAGTCTGACAATGACTCACGATGACCGCGTTCGCCATTCCTGGCAGAAATACGGGGAGCAGCCTTGTAATCTCGTCCGCGTATGGGTAGACAATTTATTAATTGTCCCCCGACGGGCATCGATCGTTCGTTCCTCGTCGCTCTTCGATACGTTTGCACGAATCTGTCCTTTTCCCAGGGACTCTTTTGCGGCGCCCGTTTCGTCGAGACTCGTTGCGAAACAACGTTGTCGACCATCGTCTGGAAGCTCTGCCAGATGAATGGCCCACTTGCCGTCACGATTTCCACGTCAGGTTCCGTGGAAACCGCCTAATCTTCTGCTCTCGCAATATATATCGAGCGTGACGAAACACTTTTCAGTCCGCGTATTATTAGACGGTCTGAGCATTTAATTATGGGATTTGTTACAGGGAATGAGGTTCGCGTAGCTGGGAAGCTTGCCAGGAAAAGGGCCTCCCGGTCGGGAGGACAGCTATCGGTCTGGAACTTGTGTTATATACAGGGTGTCGTGTAATAACAGATTCTTTGCAAAGATATATGTCGGCGTTGACACTTTTTCATACAAGGCTTTGATGATGGAAATTGGAAATCTGAGGATTTGGAGATCTAAGAATTTGGGAGGGAGATCTAGGACTTTAAACACGTAGGTATTTGGGGTCGTTGAGATCTAAAAATCTAGAGATACGATAATTTAGAGATTTGGTGGTCCAGAAGTATGCAGATCTAGGAACTTAAAAATGAGGAATTTGGTAATTAGGAAATTCGAAAATATAGAAATTGAGTAACCCAGGAACATAGCAAGTTAGAATTAGATGCTTGGAAATATGAAAAATAGGACTTTGAGGATTCAGAGAAAGGTTTCTTCCCATGCTTATTCAATCCCAATCTCCGAATATACATCCTACTATACTAAACGTTGATGACCTAATACTTCGTATCAAGTATTCAGTATTTGCTATCGAATTAATTATAACAAGCATCTGTAACTCACCCATCGACGTGATCAGCGTTGCCCTTGGTGGGTCCATTAGCGAATTCCGGTGGAGGATCCGGGGTGTTCGGACTCAAAGGGCTGATGGGTCTCCTGGAATTATCTCCGAGTATATCCTCGAAGTCCACCATGGGCGCCGTGCCTCGCACAGAAGCTTTCCTGACCAAGGAAGGCGACGAAAGCTTCTGGTGTTTGATCATGTCCGAAGTGGCACCGTACGAAAACGGTTGACTCGTTTGTCTGGCGTGATAGGGAATGTCTTCGTCGATATAATCGATATTGCCAGGTGGCGAGAACGAGTCCGTGTGCTTTCTGTACGAATCGGTGGACGACTCGGAGATCTTTCGGTCAGGTGACACTCGATAATCGAACTCCTCTCTTCGGTGCTCAATCTTGTTGGGTTCTCGATAGTCGTTCTTCAGTGTGCTGTAACTGCTGCTCGAGTTGTACGGTGGACTCGATTCTTTTCCTGCACCGTAACTTCTATAAGAATCTTTCAGCGTCGAGTATGTCGACGGTGAATGGCTGCTCGTCTGACTACTGTAAGCCCGGCTCTCTTGAATGTACATCTTCTCGCTCCTCTCTCTTCTGTAATCCTCGGATGGAGGATCTGGCATCGACTGCGCAAAACAATTTCATTTATCTATTAGCTTTTTAGTGTTTTCAAATTGTAATCATTTTTTAAGAGATATTTAAAATTTCATTCACAGCTGTCGCTTTTGCTATCATGACACTTGGATGTAGTAATACAATCTCAGCTACAACCCCTTTCCGGGAGTTACACCAGTGAGTCACCCTGTATATTATAATACTATAAACATTAACACATGTATATAATAAATTTATGTACATGTTTATGCACTTATGAAAAATTGTCAGCAAAATAAATTATTGTTATGATCAAATAACCTACTTTGTAGACTTTAATACAACTGCTTTTCATTTATTAGAAAGAACTGTGACCCTTTTTCGTGATTAACAAAGCAAAGCGAACAAAATGTTTCACAATGAAAACGTTCTTTAAAACTCCAGATCTGATAATGGAACAGAAAGATCCTGACGTTAAATATAGTACTTGTTGAGATGAAATAACGTACCTCGACAGTAAGCATCATATCATGAAGTAGCTTATCAAGATCACCATGAGCCTGGTTATCCGGTTCTGGCTCGGGTGGACTAGGTCTTTGTGGTGGAGCACTGCTGATGCCGCTGTCCATGGAAACTGTCAATGGTGAGCCACGGGCACCACCGGCAGCACCCTGGTGTACCACAGCGTACAAAGATCCATCTATGGGACCGCAAGTGTAACCCAATCCACGAGGTGACGTTTGAACGGAGGAACTTGAAGGTGGCGGTGGTGATAATGGCGTTTCTCGTCCTTCTGAAAAAAAATTTCATCGTCGGATTAAGTTTCCTCGTAACATGGATACTTATACATTTTATTTATAGAGAGCATCCGAAGATATTTATATAAAGTATCTTTACCACTATGATCAATCAGGGTGATGACTTGTGTATTCTACCTTTCTAATAAAAGGTTAATTACATTTCTGATAAGGCTAGAAATTAACGTTAAACATTCTTATTGGAGAATGTAGATAAGTCTTTATCTTCATAAGGATTAAAGTTTCCAAAGACCTTAACAAATTTTATAATGTAAAAAAGAGAATCGATTTGTGTTAACTGTTAAGTGTTAACTTAATGTTAACTTGTCATGAGAGTAACTCGAAAAGATCGAGATAGAAGAAAATAACAGACGAGTGCACGATCTCGTGCAATTTTCTAAAATAATAATTGGAACATAGTTGCTATCGACCTAACACTCGCTGCACAGGTTTACAGTAATCAAGTTGTTCGCGCAATCGACACCCGAGAACAAAAGATCGTCTCGTTAAGAGAGAACAATCGACAGTAAATCGTTTGTCCGATGAAACAGCGGGGACTAATTGCAACGAGAGGTTGAAGAACCGTCCGTCGTTCTTCCAGAACGTCGCGGCAATTTAACGCTAATCCACGTCGTCGTGTCACGCTAGAATAATTCGCGTGCTCTCCGTTCACGACTGACGTAATATCGTTGCGGTAGGTTGTCGAGATATCGAGGAAAGTCGAAGTTCACGCTCGACCAATGGAAGCGGAACGAGGCAATCGTGGCTTTCCCTTGGATTTCCAGAAATCCCTGTCACGTAACGCGACAGCCATCTTTGCGGTTTCCGAGAACGTCCTTCTCTGTTCGAGCTTGGCAAAAATACATCTTCCGGGAGTTCGTGATCGAAATTCCAACTTAGATCCGAAGAGGATAGAGAGGCGTCGTAAGATCCTCATCTCCGGCTGATATCTAACCGAGTATCACCCGGTAAATCGATAGGGAACAGTATTTTTACGATCCTCGATGAATGAAAGATGAAAGCGAGGAGACACGCGAGATTACGGGAATCGTCTGCCATCAAAATGGCGGCGCGATATATTGTTTTCGATTTGAAACTGCTTTCAACAGAATTGGCCACTATTTAACACAACCTCAAAAGTTTACAATGACATAAAGATTCTTTGTTTGAATAAAAATTTATATAAATCTTGTAATAACTTTGAATGAAAATCAAATTTTGGTAAATATCGAATAATTCTTAATGTAAAAACAATTCGAAACAATATTTCGTTTCAGATAAAATTTCATGACAATAAATAATTCTCTGTTCAATTTGAAATTTCGATTATCAGATTATTTCAAACGTACAGTTCTGGTTTACAATCGTCCCACTGCACTTCAACGTTTCTCACGCTCGACAATAATAAAGGATAAGAATAAAGGAGAGACAGAAATGGAGGGAAAATAGTCTGGCAGGAAAAGTGCATTCACAAAGGAGCTCTAAAACATGCCTGGTACTTATAGACATGCCATTAGGCTCGAGTAGGTAGTCTCGTCGATCATTTTTCTGCTGTGTGAGAGGCGCTTTATGTTTATCAAAGTATCGTGTAGGAATCTGGACAAATTCTTTATACTACACGACACGCGAACATCGTTTTCCTCATGAAAAATCGTGCGAACGTTTTTGGTATCGAGTCTGACCGTGATAAAAATAAACTCGGAACCATTACATATATTATCGTATCATCGTTTTTGGTATCAGAAGGAGATGATGCAGCGTGGGTTTTGTGTTAAATGAACGACAATAATCAAACATTCAGATCAGGATTCGTTAACGATTCAAGGTTACTGTAATTTATTTTTATATAGGGTTACTAGGATTTGAAAATGTGGGTATGTGAGGATATAGAGATATAGGAGTATAGGGACCTGGAGAGGTGAAGATTTGGGTATATAGGGATATGGAGAACTGAAGATCTGGGTATTTAGGGATCTAGGGACATAGAAAGCTGGAAACGTAGAAATCTGGAGAACTGTAGATCTGTATACAGAGATCAAGGTTGTAGAGATTTGGGGATCCAGAAATTTGGATATGTAGGATTCTGGGGATGCAGGAATTTGGAGATCTAGGAATCAACAGATCTAGAAACCTGTTGACGAAGTGCTGAATATAGAAATCTGGAGATCTAAGAATATAGGAATGAATCTAAAGATCTAAGTCTTCAATCAAAAAATTCAATTTTAATAACAATAAATTCCCATCACTTCCAAATTACACATCGAATAATTAAAATTAAATTTCAAAATCCTCTCGTTCATTAAAATCGCTTCGAGTGGCGACTCATAAAAATTTCAACGAAAAACGAAAATGGATTCCTCCAGCATCTCATCACTTTCCCAGATTAGATTGCCAAGCAGATCAATCTCGTTCCGATTTGAAAAAGCGACTAAAAACGATCTTTCCTTGCCGACGTTTCTTTTACCAACACGCTGTCGGGGCACTCGAAGAACGACACCGTGTAGAAACCCCACGGAGAAGGGATCTCATCTGAATTCAATCTGCGACGGTGGTATCACGAGGAATCACGGCAGGTATAAATCATTTTTATTCGATCGGCACTCGCCGATATATTATACTCGCGAGAGCAAGCCTGTTCCTCAATGATGGCCGATCCACCTTGGATCGATGGCAGATGGAACGCATTTAACACCCGCGCAAATGCGAAACACTCGAGTACCGCGAACGAGCAGCCTGTTGCTGTTGCTTGTCGATCGAGATCAGAGGATTATTGCTGGCCCGCCAGCAACCAGCTCTTCGAGAACTCGTCTACACTCCCGTCCACAAGTTGTGCAAGCCTGCATTACGTTGCAGATTCAATTATTTATTTCGCACTCCGATTATTTTGTCTCTGACAACATTCTTCTTGGTTTGTTCACTAGTTTAATATTTTACATAACTTTTAAATAATTCAATTATGAATTTAATTGTTCAATTTTTAACAGCTTTTAGGTTAGGATTGCTAGCAGTTTTTCTGATGAAAAGATATCTTTTATTTAAACGATAGTAAGTTTTAATGATTTTTAAAAGACACTACGAAATATGAAAGAATTTTTACAATCTAGATTTATTAGATAATCAGTAATGTCTAATACTAATTTAGACATTGATTTTCCTTCCAAGTGATCAAATCTAATATTACAAGTTTAATATTAATTTAAAAGCTTGAATAGAATTTTGGACATTTTTAGTGATCGAAAATTGTGACGGGCGTGGGTTAAATCATGTAGAAAGTGACATTACGGGACAGGAATGCCTGGAATTGTTTGAACGTCTGACATAAATGGTGCGTTGAAAACGTTCAAAAACGCAACTGCGCAATACATCTCCCACGAATATTTGCGAACCGCGATAAGCGACTGTTACAATAGGAATACAGCTTTATCGGACTGTCTTTACTCTTGGAATAAAAACGAATCGCAGTTGAGATAAATCGTTTGTCAAGTGTATTTTCACTAGTATAAAAACAACTTTTGTTTCTTTGACAAAGGCGGATATTTTTGATGGGTATCCTCAACGCGCTGCTGAAGTGAAAACAGTGCGTAGTCAGACATCGAGTCCTAAAATATCTTTCAAATATTTTATTTATTTAGAATTTCTCATACTTTATTCTTTTGAAGTTCTCATCTATGCAATAAATTCTAGCAACAGTTATTAAAAATTATTCATGATTCACTTTGAATTTAATCAATACCTTATGTACCAATTAACAAGTGCTACAATATGAGTTTAAAAAAGTGATCTCTGATTTGAAAATTTAAGTACGCGTTTCAAATCTAATTTTTCAAGGAAAAGAGGAATCGTTCCAATCATAGATAATCGTAAAGTAATACTTCTAGTTAATCAGTAGATAATTTCTAAAATTAAAATTACATAAGAAAGCAATACAATTAATGGAACGATAAAAGCAATGACTAATATTATCAACCCGAATCGAGTGAAATTATGATTATCACCACAACGAATATCCCATGCAAAATTAAGGTTTATACCTTTTCAATGACGGTACCTTTCTACTTTTTGACGGTAATTTCGAGCTCCCATGTCAGTCAAGAGGTTAAAGAAGACCACCGTGAAATGTTTCGAGGAAACGCTCGCGGGCTAAATTTAGGGGTTCTGGTTGATTCGATGATGGTTCCCATGGACGTAGCCCGGAGTAGAAAAGGATTTCCGTATCCCTAAAATTGCGTGTGGAGAGAAGTTCGGTTTCTCTCAAAGAACTCCGGCTAGATTTCTCGGAAGACTCGGTACATTTTATCGACTGTGTACACCGTGACGATCTACGAGCAACACTTAACGCGTGCAAACCGCAGCTGCAACTGCGAACGTTGCAGATGATCTAAAGGATAGTTATGTGTCGCCTTTGGCCAATAGTCGTTCACGATTCTCGCGGATTTATTGCACCAAATGATACGTCCACGCAACGATTACGTTTCAGCTCGTTCGTTATTGCATCTCTCGCGGTTTCCTTTTGTAATCGGCGAAAATGCCGATCACAGTCAAGGACGGAATTGATCGAGTGCCAATTCATTCTGTTCTTTGATTCCCGTTGTGTCTATTTTTAGGCGACCGGTTCGAGAAAAATTGACACTTTGATCGATATACTCTGTACATATCGTGTAATAAAATTTGTACATACAGATTATTCATGACATTGAACACTAATTCTTAATACAGTGTATCATTTTTGATATACCAGTCTTTACATCGGTCTTTAATTACATTTCACTTGACCCTCTTCGTTGCTTCATTTGATCAAATTTTTGTAACGTCAGATGACTAAGGGGTTGAAGATAAAGATCTATTGAAGAATGAGGTATGTGTCTGTTAAAATGTTGGGTTTTTTAAAAATAAAGTATATCTTGAGGACTATTTTTAAAGACATAAAAGCACAATCACAATGTTCCTCTTATATGTTTAACATTATAGGAAGACTATAAGTACGATAACAACGATACCAACTACGATACCAAATGACGAGTATTCCATGTTAGATGAAAGTATTAATCATATAAAATATCACAACTATGCTTTCATCTTCAAAGTATATTTCGTTTACAAAATACTCGATTGTTTCTGAGCTGAAAAAAGTTCACAAGTAATGTCTCTAATTATAATTAAAGAAAAACTTGAACCATCGAAATAGAAATGATGATGGAATTTGTAGGTAAATGTATCGTCCACAAAGAGAATATATAACGTTCAAACTTTTGCCAGACAGTGTACATTTTCCCCGCGCAACGATTTCAACATCCAGCTTCGCCTCGCACTGTTTAATGAACACACACTCGTCGAGCGCGCGTATCTTTACGGCACAAGAGAATATTCAGACGTTCTCCTAAAGTGCCATATTTTCTCAACTATGAAGCACCTTAAACCACCCGATACATATAATACCCTCGTGATTCTTTCTTCTCGCGGAGCAATTTCACGCGAGTAACAGGGTGTACGCGTATATTAATAAGCTCGCGAAGCGGAGAGGTTGCTGCATCGAGGTGAATATGGTAATTAGATTCTCGCACGAAGACGTCATCGCTTTAGCCGGTTCTCCATTTCTTCCCTCTTTCTCCCTCGCGATAGTCTATCCTTCTTTATACACGTTTTCCTTCCTTCTTTTTTACTTCCATTCACGTAGCCGTGAACGGACCACAGGCTAGTGAAATTCGCCATTGACCGGCTCTCTGTTCAGGTACGATTGTCACGGATAGCTCGTTAATTTTTGTGAAGAGAAGCGAGGAAAGTTGAGAAATTGGCAATCTTGGGGTATGAACATTTGAAGAGTAGGGAAGGGAGGTTGAGTTGGGGAATTGTGGATGGGGGAATCTGAGAAATTGGGAAATTTGGGAATATTGAAATTTGAGAATTTAGGTATTTTGGAACATTGGAATTTGGAAATTTGGGAGATTGAGAATTTAGAAATTTGAGAATTTGGGAACTTGAGGAATTGGGAAATCTAGGAACCGGGGGTTTAGGAAACTAGAAATTTGGGAATTTGGTCATTTAGGAATTTGGAAATTTGGGAAACTCGGGAAATTGAGAATTGAGAGATTCGGTAATTCGAAAACTGGAGGAATTGGAAGATTTGGGAATTCGGAAACTTAAGAATTTGGGAACCTGAGGAATTGAGAAATTTAGGATTTGGGAATTTGGGAAGTCGATTTGGGACATAACCACTTAGGAATTTTGGAATTTTCTTAAGTATTCGGAACAATAAAAATTCAGAGAACTGTGAATTGAGATATTTAGATATTCGAAAATTCTTAAACTTGCAAACTCAAAAATTCAAAAATTGCAGACTTCGGGAACATAACAGTAAAACTTAAAAACACAGAAATTGGAGCTCAGAAACCTTGAATCTTCAGAAACTAAAAATTGTGAACCCCTTTCAACAGACAAAATTCGAAGGACTAAAAATTTGAACGTTCCTCGATTCGACGATTAAATACGTTTTCTATTCACGCAAGCCCATCATGGGACCCATTATCTTCGGCAAAGAGGAGAAATAAGTAGAGGGTCAAATCCGAAGTAGGGAGAGAAAGAAGCAGAGATGGCATACGCGTGCAAAACGGAGAAAGAGAAAGAGAAAGGGAGACGTACTGACGAATTACTCGTTTGACGGCCTTATAGAGATTCATGGTACGCCGATGGGCACCGATCCAGACGGAATATATACCATCTTCTTTGGGACCGATGACAAAAATACACAATGAGAGCGGAGGCGTGTCAACGGGCAATTTGCCCTGCTTTTCAAACACTCCCTTACGATCCCAAACATTTCAATCGAGCAAAAATACGAACTAATTTTGTTATCATGATACGATATCGGCAGTACATTGATAAGAGTAGATAACGTCACCTGAGCTCGCGAGTCGATGGAAGTCGTTGAAGATCAATATTCACAGTGATCGGTAAACTTTGAAGTCTCAGCGACGGAGAGAAGAAACGCGTGTTCCGTTCACCGGCAGCACAGAAACGGCACTGTACGTTGCAAATGCTGCACGATGCTGATCACTACCACTACCAACACCGTCATCGCGATCAGCATCAACCACCACCACCCGGCTACGTCACACCATCACCAGCGAACGTGCTATCGTCATCATCATCGGAGGCAGGCCTCGTTTCTTCCTACGCGAGAAGCTGCCACGCCGAACTTTTCGTCTGCCTCCACACTCGCCGATGAATAAACACGCGTCACGGATATATCCGCTGTCACACGGATACATAAGCAACCGAGGTGTGTTGCAAGTGATTCTGATCGAGGAACATGCCGAAGCTTCCGTGTCGTGCTCGTGTCTATTGACACGTCTGTTGGCGCGAATTTTGATGATACGTAAGAACATGTGGAGGTTGATTCGGGAGTGATTTTGGAATTTTGGGAGAGATTTGGGACGTGAGAATTTGGGGATTTGGAGAGTTAGTTGGGAAGGTGGAGAATTTGGGAAATTTGGATGTTTGGGAGTGTGAGATGTGGGGATTTGAGAATGTGGAAGCCTAGATTGGTGATTTGGGGAATGAAGTTGCGATCTGGTGAAGATGGGATTTAGGGAAGTTTGGGGATGTTGGGATGTGAGGATATTAGGATCTGATGAACTTGGTATGTGGGGAAATTAATACTTGACGAACTTGGAATGAGGGGAAATTACAATCTGATGAACTTGGGAACCTAAGGAACTTGGGATCTGAGAAACCTGAAATCCAGGAAACTTAACACAAATTTGGAATCAAGTGAATTTGAGATCTCAGAAATTAGGGATCCAAGAAACCTCGTACCCTAAGAACCTAAAAACTTCACGACCCAAACCTCAAAAAATTGGAAAACTTGAGAACCCAGCAGAAAAATTGAAAAGTTCGAAACGTAGAGACACCGCAATCTGTTTATGCGAGCACACATTGTTTGCAAAGGTAGAAAAAGCCGGTTTGTGATTTCTTGTTAACGAGACAAGATCGTTCACGTGGTTCGTAAGTTCCTGACCTGCGTAAGCGTGTATTTTACCCAGACCAGGCGTACTTTCGAGGCTGTGTGTACGAGTATTGCGTGTTCACGGAGAGACCCCTCTACCGATTCGATTGGCCTCCACTCGCCAGTCCTTCTACGGCAACACTCGGCTTCGCACAAGCCGGCTTCGTCGTTGTCCTCGTCTCGGTCGATCGTTCGAGTCGATATTTCGTGCGTGTACGCACGAGCGTCGTTTCGGCCAAGCCTTAGAGCAAACGGTACTCCACGCCGTGTTCCAACGACTAAATTCGGTACTTTGCTTTCTACACCGTATACGAGAAACGTGACGACACGATTTGTCTTCCAGATCTTGCTCGTTAGCTGACTTTCCAGGAACAAGAAATCAATCGAAAATGTTACATTTTGTTCCAACTCCTTACTTGATATTCTCTAACAGAGTTATTTATTTCCATTAAAATACTAATAAAAATACGTGCTTTTATTGTTCAAAAAATTTCACTGTAATTAATAGACATTTATATAATTAATATTTTTATTTGCATATTTATGTAATTAATATTCCTAACGAGGGTTAAAAATTCACTACGTAACTTTGATATGATAGCAAGTTTATCTAGTTGATTAAGTCAGAAAAATTCTAATATTAAACTCTACATCCTTTGTATTCAAAATTTATATGCACCCCTCGCACGAGTTCTAAAAATTTGCATGCACTCGTTACACGAATAGCACCTCTTACATCCCTTTTCCTGGAGTAATAAAAATTAATATGCACCCCTCTGTTCTGAACACTCGCATACAACCTTCACACGAGTTTCACACATTGAATTCTTTTTACGAACATGGTATATTCATATGTCTTATTACAGATACGTAATTTTCGTAACATTCACGAATAACAATATTCTGCCGGCAAATTAATTACTCAACCCTTAAAATACCTCGGTGATTAAAGTACGGAGTAATTCAGGGTACCGAGAGTAATTACGGTACAACTTAGCCTTATGTGGGCACAATCGTTTCTTTGAAAGCGTGCGCCGCGTAACGCGTTGCGATACGCGGTATTTTAATCGAGATCGGCGTGAATCGGAGACCGGTAGCGGCTCGGTGCAAATGAATGGCCGGCAATTAATAATTCATCATCCACCGGCACGATCGGGACACGTTGAAAGGCCACGCACACGCGTGCACAGGTAAGAATCGACGGTACACGCTCGCTAAGGACACGTGCCATAACGCGTTATACGCATCTATGCAACAGAATGCGTGTTCGATCGTCGCACGCGATGACTGCTAATTATGACGATACGTTCCTTGCAATTTACATTCGAGGACAAATCTGGGCTCGTTTAGGAAAGTTGGAGAAATTTCGAATTTCTTCAATTTTCGAATTTAGGAACTTGGAATTCTGAAATTTAGGAATTTAGAAAGTTCAAATTTTCAAGATTTGAGGATATAGGGATTGGAGAATTTGAGGGTGTAGTAAGACTATAAGGGATTTGAGAGGTTGAAGATTTGGGAATATAGGGATTTGATGACGTAGGAATTTAGGGATGTAGTGATATCAGGATATTGGAATTTTGGGATATAAGAATTTGGGGTCATAGAAATTTGGGGGTGTAGAAATTTGAGAATATAGAAATTTGAGGGTGTAGAGATTTGGGAGCACCCAAATTTGGGGGTGTAGAAACTTGGGAATATAAAAATTTGGGGATGTAGAGATTTGGGCATATAGAAATTTGGGGAAGTAGAAATTTGGGAATGTAGAAATTTGGGGGTGTAGAGATTTAGAAGTATAGAAATTAGGGGGTTTAGAAATTTGGGAATATAGAAATTTGGGGGTGTAGAAATTCGGGAATATAGAAATTTGGAAGTGTAGAAATTTGGGGATGTAGAAATTTAAGGATCTAGGAAATTTGAGAACTTGGAAATTTCACAACTCAGGAACTTGGAAATTTAGTAATTTAGGAATATGGAAATTAGGAAATTTGAAAAACTAAATTTTTAGAAACCTTCAAATTCAAAAATTTGTCACAAACCACAATTTCCTTAACTTTCAGAAAAAAATTGTATTCGAATCCTACCCCAATCCTAACATGACCCAAATTATCCCCATTTACTCATCGACCCCACAAATATTTCCAACAGAAACAAACATAAATAACCCAGTAAAAGTTTCCAAGAAACCGATTGCAACAAAGTATCTCCACTAATGATATGATTATCATTTCCGATTTGTTACAGATCACGTAACCGATAGTCGAAGTAGCAATAAAAGACGCGTGCCTCAATGTATAAGCACCATACGTAAGATTCAGTATGCCAGCATGCATTCACGAGAATCATACGTGACACTCGTAACGATTACTAATCACGTTCGCTCGTTCAGCTTGATGCATACACGTGTACCGTTCTCAGTTGTCGGACAGATCTGTGTTAAATAAGTAGAAGGGACGTAGCTGGAACTACGGTAGCCTAATAATAACCCGTTTCGAGCCAGAGGTCATACGGCGTAATGGGCTCATATGTCACGTGAAATTTACATAAATGCACTGCACGAAGTAACTAGATCACAGACGAGAGTCCTCATTGTGCACGCGGACTTACAAATCAGCTTTGCCTTCGAGCTTCGGTGCTTTGGACAAGTCTACATCTTTCTTTGTCTTCTCGATTCTCTACAATGAAGATGAAAACGATGACGAAGAGCTTCTGAATAGTTCAGAATTGCATTTGAAAATTTGCTGAAATGGAAGTTTCAGGTGGACATTAAAGACTCTGAAGATGGACATTTAAAGTGGATAGTTAAGATGACATTAATGAAGAGAAAGGTGGACATTTCTAATGGACATGCAAAATGGATTAATTTGGGTGGATATCATTTAACAATTTGGGACCTCAGGAATTTCGAAATTTGAAACTTCGCAGATCTGGGAGCATAATTAGGAATTTTAGAACTGGTAATTTGAGGATTTGGAAACTTGAGAATTTGGAGATTTGAAGACTTACGATTTAGGAACTTGGAAAGCTGGAAATCCTGCAACTTCAGAATTAATGGAACGGTGGTTTGGGATTGTGAGAACTTGGGATTGCAGGAATTTGGGATCGTGAGAACTTGGGATACTGAGAACATGGGATCTTGAGAACTTGTGGTTCTGGGTACTTGAAGTACTTGGGAACTTAGAATGTTCAGAACTTGGGATTTCAGGACTTTGGAAAGTTGGGCTTTATCAGGACTTCGAGAAGCTGAGATCTTCAGAACTTAAAATATTAGAAATGTGGAACTTTTGGATCTTGAGATGAAACTTAGAATATCAACTTGGGAACTTGTGATTGAGAACTTGGGATCTTAAGAACTTGAAATGTGGAACTTCAGACCAAGACATCTTGAAACAATAACTTCACATTCTGACAACTTGTGATGTACAACTTCCAACTTGAAATCCCTGAAACAATTGAAAAATTTGTAACACGAAAACTTGAAAACTCAGTCCCAAAAATCAGAGATTGAAAACGAGATGAACTGTATTCCTCTTCAAAGAAGCTATTTACATTCCCCTCCGATGAGCCACGCATTTTGACAAGGTCAAGTCGTGAACTTTGTCGAGAGCGGTAAAAGGGCGAACGGTTGCACAATGGGCATGGAAGTGACGAAATAAAAGTACAGAAGGTATCGCGAAGGGAGTGCTCGGGGTTAGAGTAAACAATGGTGACGTAACAGCAGGAAGACGTACGGCCAGAGCGACAAGACAATGGGCTGTTGTCTCTGTTTTCTCTGTCCTCAACCCTTTCTCCCTGTCCTTGTCTCTCACTATCCACTCTGAACGGGGAACGTTTTCTCTTCTGATTGCGCCGCACAATTTCTTCGACAGGGACCCGAACAAAAGGCTCCGGAGGTCGAGCCGTGGAAACGATTTTTGAGAGTCAGCCTGCACGGTGTACGCCGCTTTGTTTCTCAACGGACCGGTTAAAAATAATTCCCCCTTCGAACAGAGGCATTCGTTCGGAATCGATACGTCACCGAGTACGAGAGAGATATTGCTTCACAAAAAACGTGTCTTCATCTTCGATTACGATTCACGTTTTCCAAAATAAAAGTGATGTCGTTCTAAAAATTGCTACAAGTCGTCATTTTTATTCTGGAGTTTATTTTTTATTCGGATATAACAGTCGATGATGTTTTACGAGGAAGATTGGTTCTGGCACAATGGTTCTGTAACGAACTATCAATCTTTCGTGCATCCACACCAAGGTGTCATGGCTCACGCACGATTCGTGCACGCGTCCTTGTCCTAGATTGGCCTAGGAATACCACTACTAACCACTTGCCAACGATAGCTGACCAACTTTTCGCTCTGTCCTCCTCGTCAGTTGGCCGACAGTAGAAATAGCCACGATACGCTCGGACAGACGCGAGAATCAGTAGTTGTGCTCAGACAAACACCGCTGATCTCGATTTACTGCCGATGAGTCATTCCCTGTTAACTCGACAATTTACGATAATCCGCGATTCATACATTTTTCACTTTTATCTTTCCATTTTTATAGGTGATTATAATTTTTGATGTTCAAAGCTGCAGAAGTTGGCATGTTCCGAAGTTTCGATCACAGATTGGATCAAGTGCGTCGGTCAGAACCTATTCACAGCTATAACACTTTAATGGCCGCTCATGTGTCTGACGATTAATGAACGTAGGTGGTTTTAATAATTATCACACAAAAGAAAATATTAAATGTGTCCTAATTGTTGTTTTCGTTTCTTTTGTATGTTCACACACGTTAAATTATTTCGTAAAATATAAAGTTTTTTTAAATTAATTTTTCAAAAATATTGCCCTGACGACATTTGACTGTAGGCCATTAAAGTGTTAATACAAATAAAGAAAGTTAAAATGTCTATTTCGTATGCTGGATCGTTTAAATTATAATTGGACATAAGCTTGAAAAGCACGTTAAAAACTTGAGGGAGATTTATCGCGTTTGCAAGTGCGTCAGACTCGTCAAAGTCAAGGGTTTAACTTCCGTCTCCATTCGATAAATCTAAGCAACCTTCCAAGCAATTAGATCCTTCGATAAGGTAACAGTTACTCTCCCAATTACCGTCCATATTAAGCAAGAAAGCTGGGTAAAATTGTGAAGTTCGACTGGAAAGCATCCGGAGAACAAGCTTTGCGACCGGTATCGTCTAACGATGCTTCAAACGAGTCGTGAGACTGCGCCGGCAGCTCGAACCCGGGCCAGAGGTCAGCATCGCAACGTTGAACTCAACAAATTGAAAGCGGCTTCGCGTGGCACAAACCCGAAGAGAGATCGCGTTGTTCCTCTTAAGAGATATTACCGTCTACGAACGACAACGTAAATGGTCGCACGACTAGGCGGACTAGAAATCGCGAGAAGAAAGCGCTATAATTATGACGTTCGGCTTGACAATATCGACAAGCGGCATCCTCTTTAATCGGGCGTCCACGAGAGGTGAAATCTCTCGAGAGAGGACGGAACGGAAATCGTCGCCGAGTTCCATCTACGGTTCGTTTTTCCAAAGATCACCAGCCGGCCATCACTTTCCAGGAACAGACTTTCCAGCGGTCGACGGACCCTGTTTCTCGGAGCGAGAGTACCGGCGACAGGCTGATTTACCAATTTTGGAACAGAAGTCTCTATTCTACGCGCATGATTTTACCCTCTAGCGGTTCGGTTTCCATTCGCAGACACACGAGCCTACTTTGGACGCTGCTTGTAAAATATACAAGGTGTATCTTGACACATCGATGCTACTCGCGTCAACACCGTACCGAGCGATGCTGGAAATACGCTTTTTTACGAATTACGGCCTTCTACACTTTTACTTGCTTTCTACATTTTTAACTCTTATTTAAATAAAGAATTTCGGGACTCGATCAAATTCTCTTTGGCCAACTAGACTGTGAGTATTCGTGAAAAATACGGTTTTTAATGAATAATTCTTTAGACACTTTCACTACTGGATATGGATTTTATGAAGTCCTTCTTCGTGAATGTTTGTCATTTCTAAATAAAGTATTTGAGGATTCGATCAAGTTTTTCAGTTTTTTTGAGTATTCATAGAAATATGGTTTTTAATGAATTAATTATTTAGACACTTTGACTAGTGGGTATAAATTTCATGAAGTCCTTCTTCATGAATGTTTGTCGTTTCTAAATAAAATATTTGAAGATTCGATCAAGTTTTTCAGTTCTTTTGAGTATTCATAGAAATATGGTTTTTAATGAATTAATTATTTAGACACTTTGACTAGTGGGTATGAATTTTATGAATTCCTTCTTCATGAATGTTTGTCATTTCTAAATAAAGTATTTGAAGATTCGATCAAGTTTTTCAGTTCTTTTGAGTATTCATAGAAATACGTTTTTTAACGAATTAAGTATTTAAACATATTCACTAGTGCATGTGACAATCTTAGTTCATGAATCCATTTTATTAAATAAAAGATTTGAGGATTGGTTAAAACTCTTGTCACAAGTATTCATAGGCAAAATATGATGTATATGATCAAATTGGAAAGCAATTTTGATAAAGATTTATGAGTTAGCAATTAGTGTCCACATCTTGAAAGACACTCTTGGCAATAAACAGTAACCATCCAACTTATTAAATCTGAAGTTTAAACAAATTCAACATCGTATTTAGAAACACTCGAAAAGTTGTGAAGCATCAGAACAATTTACTGAATCTTTCACTTGCTGTGAATATTCTCCTCTGTCTCATTAGACTCTAGACGCTAGACGTAAGACTCTAGAGTGTACCTTCAAATAGCTACCGCCTACATTTTATCAATTAAGGCTAGTTTACATTGATGAAGTAAACGATAGAAGGTTAATATGAGAAATGCATGTACATCACTCACCAAGGTTATAAATATTGTGTAGTTGTCCAAATATGTTCCAGTAAAGTCAGTAGTCGAAGTCGTTTCCGAGGGAAAACTGATGAAATTGCACAAACAGTTGCGATATATAAACAGAGCGGGCACCAGTAAGGTAAACAAAATCACGCGAACAATTGGTTGTTCGAAGATCAGAGATCACTCTGGACTTGGTGGGTTCGGAATCGCGCGAAAACTATCGAGCTCCTCCTCGTCTCGAGAGGCGTCCCGACGCTAAGAATAAACCGACGTCTATCCCCACTATCGGAACCACCTTCGTTTCCGTTTCTCTTCACGAATTAACGGTTGCGTCCAACAAATGTGCGAATTAATTCTCGATTTATCACGTTCTCGTTTTATTAATTTTCAAGCTACAATATTCTTAATTTTTTAGTTTTATGTATTTTCAAGTTCTAAAGTTTCCAAATTCTCATCTCTCAAGTTCTAAAGTTTCCAATAGATCTATGTAACTAATACAAATATTTTCGATTAGGAAAGTGAAAAAATTTGTAATAATACACATGTTAGATCAGTATAGAAGTGTCGCCCATATATGGGTTACATGGCTGTCAACGCGTTAAAAGGAACGGTGTTCAGGATGCTGGAAAGAACTGGCCGAGGGAATGAGAGCGAAAATAAAACACGAAGAACGTCTAGAAAATAGGAGGACGAAGTTTCCGATGTTTGCACGGAGAGTCAATATTTGAGACCGATCAAATTTATTATTCGATCAATGTCGTTAAGCGAGTAACGGTTGAAAGTATCTGAAAGATGGGGGAAAATAAAAATGGCGCGAACATTGGGAGCTTCAAGAGTCGTGTTCTTAATTTCAGATTTTTCATAATGCCAGGTTCCTTCGCCCTGTTTTCTTAGCACACTGAAAATAGACGGTAAAGACGCGTTAAAGGTCTTTCCAGTAGAACTCCGGTAAGAGATCTTTGAAGAAGTGTACTTCGCGAACGATTTCAAGTGAAACGAAATGGAAAAGCTTTCCGAGAGAAATGTGTGTGTCTGAACGTAGCAGAATTTTATTTGATCGAAACGCTCGAAATTGGTTGATCAAGAAGTCTATACTTTACTATGAACGGTCGAGGTAAAAGTTTCGCGTTGACTCCAAGATCACTATAGCTCATCGCGTCGTTAAAGTCGATCGTTCGTGAACCGAGAATACCAGTCGCGGAATTTTATTTTCTATCGCGTGGTTGCACCGTGTGCACCCGCATGGCTACAGTATTTTACCGCTGAAGGCTAAATCTGCCGAAGTTTGTTATAGTTCGCGATAAATCGCGAAGGAAGTTGGAAGAAATATGGGAACTTTCCTTTCAAGATTTATACCTCGCAGTTTCTTATAATATTAATTCTGCTTATATTTTATACTCTTTACTTCGAATTATTCGACTATTATCATTATTCTGCCAGATAAACTATCGCGGTTTTTATTATACTTGCACCATGAATTATGTGGATAATGCACTATAGTAGTTTTTGATAAATTTTCATAGGACTTTACCCTGTATATGGGAGGTACAGGAAAACTGTTAAATTTTATAAATCATCATAGGATGTCTAATGAGACACTATTTTGGGGATGTAGATTTAGGTACGTGGCGATTTGGGGATATAAGGGTTTCAGGATATAGAGATCAAAGGATATAAAGATTTTAAAATGCACAAATTTTGCTACATAGAAACTTCACAATATATCACAATGTAGAAATGTCACGGTATAAGGATTTCGTGATAGTGAGCTATGTAGAGTATTTTGAGATGTAATTTTGGTACATGGAAATTTCGCCACATATCACAATATAGGAGTTTCACAATATTGATACAATATCGTGATATAAGGATTTCGAGTGAAGTTAAAGTAATATGAATAATTGTAGCAAAAGAAGTAGCAGTAAAGACATGGTACATCAGGTTATCACCGAAGCAGACACCACGGTGAAATTTGATGGACTATCATAGACGTTTTTATCGTAGTCAGTGATGGATTATACGGAACACGGTTAAATTTTCTAAAGTATCATAGACATTTTTATTATACAGTCTATGATGGATCATACGGGACACATTTAAATGACAGTATGGAATATAAAAGCCGCAGCCTGCCGACCAGAAACATTCATCAAGCTCTATTTCGATGCGTTTCGTCAGAGACAACGGCGAAATGAAAAACTGCCGGCAACGTGACACGGCACGTCGATAACAGGAAGAAAATCCATGTCAGCTTGACGGAATATAAATGTGGCCAAAGAATGAAGTCAATAGAATCGATTCGATCCTCGACAGTGACAACGTTTACATTTTACCGAACGGTTATCGCCAGCCAAGATTGATTTCGGTTAGGTCACACCCACGTTTTGGCTAAAAGACAGACGTTCGATCGTTATCATGGTTAACCAATCGTTTAGTAATTGGCCCAACCCATCCACTATTTATCTCCTTTCACCCTTATCCAACCCTCGATACCTTCGTTTCGTGTTTTCACCTGTCTTCCGTTCCATTTTTGTCTCGAACCAACGTAATCATCGGGAACAATTCGGGTCACGGGTTTATTGGAAGCATGGGTTGATCGGCAACGAATTGAATCGCAGTCGTCTCTCGTTTCATTCCCGTTTCTATCCCCTTTTGACGGACGCGCCACCGGTGACGTAATCGTTCCGAATATTCGAAACGGTTCGGTGAACCAGCGGAGAAGCGTGGGCGACGATTCGTTTCGTTTCGTTTAACGTAGGTCGGAATTTAGGCTGGGGAAATCGGTCTCGACCGTGGATCCGTTCCTGTTATCGCTCCTCCACGAGAAACTCAAGAATTTCACTCGTCATATTTTTTGCGCGAATAGCGGTATATTTCTGGTTCCAACTTTTTAGTTTCTGTATCGTGGAATTGATGAAATTTTTAGTTTTCAAGTTTTTTAACATCCTTTAAACATTTCAAAGTTTTGAAACATCCAATTCGACATTTGTTATCCGAGAAATTAATCGGGACATTTGGTTATTGGATAATTAAGTAGTTGGAAAATTTGGAATATCAGAAGGTTGGAAAATTGAGAATTTGAGAAGCTGAGTATTTAAGTTATTTGCAAAATTGAGAACCAGTGGAATCGGATAAGCGAGAAATTGGGTATTTGAGAAATTGGATAAGTGGCAAATTAGGAATTTGTGAAATTGGATCTTAGAATCTCAGAAAATTGAGAAATTGCAAAACTGACAAATTGACAAATTGACAAAGTGACAAATTCACAAGTCCACAAATCCACAAACTGACAAATTGCCAATCTAACAAATTAACAAATGAAAAAAGTTTGAGAATCCATCATTGTATACGAATCTAACCACACTTGACTCTCTACCTTTGTCCTAGAGTAGGGAACTTTTCTGACAACACTGATCATGCATAGGAATTTCCCTGGACCTTGCCCATCCATTGGTTCGACCTTAGATCTATTTCCGTACGACTGCGTCGCCACGATAAACCGCCATTTCACCTCCATCTCACAGGCCGTATTTCCGGCTGTATTAGTCAGCGAGTTTAAATACATTGCATCAACTGGTAAAGTTTTCGTCTGTCTGTTTTACCTCCCCTCTCTACCTGTTCCCCCATTTCGATCACCGTTCTCTCTCCCGTCGCAGCCAAGTCGTATTTCTGACTGGTTCTCACTGACAGATCGAGGTTAATTGGCTGCCATTAGGGCGAAAATTAGTGCGAATTAGTCCCCGGACGATGAGTTCCGTCACTTGAATTACGACTAGCGAGTTTCGGTCTATCGGTTAATTAATCGTACGCAGCATCGTGCCGTTATTAGCTCGCGAACTTCTCCGGTTGACACGAAAAATCCTCTTAAGAAGCCTGACAGATACCACGAATGTCGTGCCTCGAATAGTGCCATTAATCATTTTAATAGTCTCATCATTTTCCACGATCCGTGGATTCGTTGTTGTTACAGTTCATGGACGACAACATAAGTCAACGACTATTTCTGTTAATTCAGACCGTTTAATCGTAATTTAGGACTTTCTCTATGACTATGCATGACGAGAGATTGATCTAGTAAACAATTATACGGTTCACAGAGGCATCTTCGTCAATTTTCATAGTTTCTCCCAATTCACCTTCCAGAGTGTTTTAACTAGCCTCGCCACTGACCTCCTTGTGACCTGATCTAACACAGCACCGTGGCAATTGCACCAAATTAGACCGTCGCGTTGTAATCTACTCTAATCTAACTTAATCGAGTGCTTCGTTCCACGCGAACTCCCTCCACTTCGTTCGCCAGCGCTGATCAACTTCTTCGAATTCCTTTCAATTAGACGATTTTTGAAATTTTACAATTTGGAAATTTTGTGTGGTTCAGCTTTTCAAACTTTCAAATTTTTACATTCTCGAAGAATAAGGTTCTGAATTTACGAATAGCAAAACTTAGAAATTATCAGATTATGCAGGTCTCATGTTCTCCAATTTTCACATGTCACAGTTCCCATATTTCCAATATCTTATTCCCCAATTCCTGCATTCTCCAATTACAACATTCCCCAATTCCCACTTTCCCCAATTCCACATTCCCCAACTCCCACCTTCCCCAATTTCGACATTCCCCAATTCTCACTTTCCCCAATTCCTACATTCCCCAATTCCACATTCCCCAATTTCCACATTCGCCAATTCCACATTCCCCAATTCCACATTTCCCAACTCCCACCTTCCCCAATTTCGACATTCCCCAATTCCTACATTCCCCAATTCCACATTCCCCAATTTCCACATTCGCCAATTCCACATTTCCCAATTCTCACCTTCCCCAATTTCCACATTCCCCAGTTCCCACATTCCCCAATTCCCACATTCCCCAATTCCCACGTTCCTCAATTCCCACATTCCCCAATTCCCACATTCTCCAATTCTCACATTCCCCAATTCCCACATTCCCCAATTCCTACCTTCGCCAATTCCAACATCCGCCAACTCCCACTTTCCCCAATTCCGACATTCCCCAATTCCCGCATTTCTCAAATCCCACATTCCCTAATTTTCATACTCCCAAATCCGCACATTCGCAAATTTTCATATTTCCAAATCTCTAAATCCTCCATTTCCACATTCTGGAATCAGCAAATTTCCAAATGTCCATATTCTCCATCTCCTAAACCCATAAATTCCCATAATTCCAAATGTCCACATTCTCAACCCTATCTTGCTGAACTCCATACTTGCCTAACATTAAACTAACCCCTCCGATGTACATAAAATACGAAACTAAGTGCTCTCCACTGTACATAAAATGTAATCATGAAGTATTTTACTCACCATCATCGCTGATTTCGAGATTCGTGTAGCTGTCCCAGTGCAAGATGGGGTCGTGGTGAGCGGAAGCGTGCGGCACTGCGGGCGTCGGTGCAGGTATGGGTCCGTCTTGACGCTTGGCGTCGCTGGCGAAATACAGAGTGACCACACTATCGGGAGGACATCGAGGATCGTCGCAAGCCACGTCGAGTTCCGATCGAGGGAAGGACACCACGTTCTCCGAGATCACGCACGTGTGGAACTGCGGAAACATCGGATCTCTACAGATAATCGAACCATCTAACGTTCCCCATTTTTCCCTCCATGCAAAGTATAACGAGACTCGGAAAACCGATACGATCTAATTAATTGCATCCTCTGAAGATCTTGCGTTTGAATTAAAAAAGTTTGTGGGAAGCTGGTCAGGAACTTCAATTATTTTGTAAGATGCATGTTTTGTGGAATACGATGTACTTTTAAGTTCATTTCGTGAAAACTGTCATGATAGTAATATTGCTATGGAGATTGTGATGTCGATCAATGCGTTGAGTGTTTTGAAAGATTTATGTGATCGCACGATGTAGTACAAATTGTTAACCTATTTAATCCTTGTTTTAATAAATGTGTGAAACTTGATGTTGCGGTAGGAAATGTATGCCAATGCAATTCTAGAATCAAGATATATGCTACCGACAAAGTTTGAAGCGTTAATTAAAGTTCCCGCGATTAGAATCTCTTAATGGTTTACCTGTAGGGAGAACATCACTTCCCGGCTCTGCTTCGAGTACACCCTGTGGTAACATTTCACCAGAATGTCTCCCCTCAGACGTAGACCTCCAAGATTGACCGTGAATTCACGAGCGTTCGTCACGGAGTAAAGATCCGAGGTGTAGACGGGAGTTAGTCCTTCGTACACCTTCAGGAAGGCACGACATCCCGTGGGTTCGAATAATGGGACTCCGAGAACGGTGAGGTGCGTTAAATACAGGGGCGACTGGCTGATTCTCAGGGAGCCAGATAATAATCCGCTGAAGTATTTGATGTACCTGTGAACAAAGAAGAAGAAATTTGTATCTAATATTTATGTTGTTCATTGTGAATCATCACATCATATGTATACACGCGTCATTTACGACACGTAATAAAATATATGTAAAATGACGTGTTCCGAAATTAAAACAAACATGACACAGTTATATGTCGCAATAAGACTACTAGGGTAGCTTTCAATTTATATCACTTAGGTCAAGGTAACGAGCAAACAAAACAATTGCAATGGCTAGTTCGTTGTTCGGTTACGTCACGTAACACTCGAGGGAACAAAAAGAACGGGATAGAATTATGTTTGACCACGAATGGACGCTTCGTCGAATAAAAAATACCAGAGAGAACGTTATGAAACATTGAACAACGTTTCCAAGCATGACATCGTGTACAACCATGAATGGGCTATTTCTTAATGTATTTACGCGACGTTCCGACACAATGCACCGTGCGAACATACTGAAAACAGCGTTATTAATTCGTGTGCTCGTTGCACATGTTTGGAGGTATGTTCCAATACTCTGTGCGAAAGTGACAAAAAAAGAAACGCCATTTTATGAAATCCGTTGCGAAGATGCGTGTATGGCGATGTCTGACCACGAATGGGGTATTCTACTTCGCACGACCGCATCCATATTTCATGCTTTGTCGCGATGCACTGAAGGCAGTGTCCCGTTAAATATTGCATATTTTTGTTCTCCTATATGATATTCGTTAAAAAGCAGGAATAAATTTATTTGTAACGGTCACGTGTGGAGTTGGAGTTTCTGGAGCGGAAAGCGTACAGAACCTAAACCGTTATAAAAGTTTTCGGACGCATATTCCGTCGAAATTTTATGCGAATGTTGCGAGATTTTTATAGAGTTCATGTTTTAGCTTTCGATATATGGCTGCTGAAGTTGTAATTTTGTAATTTTAAAGTTCCCTAGATCACATCTCAGAAATTGACCATCTCAAGTTTCCTGGATTCCAAGTTTCTCAAATTTTGAAATTCAGATCACGAATTCAATGGATCCCAAGTTTAACTCTCAAATTTCCCAAGATCCCAGGTTTCCGTCTCAAGTCTCCCAGATCCTAAATTCCCTAGGTTCCTAACTTCTAAGGTCTCAAGTTCCCCATACTCGAAATTCCCCAAATCCCAAGTTCCTTAGCTTTCAAATTCCCCATGGTCTTCACATCTCAAGCATCCCAAATTCCCAATCCTCAAAAACCCCACATTCTCAAAATCCGAAAGCTTCCAAAAGACCCCAACACCCTATAAAGAAACTATAGTACAATGCAAACCTAACCTCACACCAACAGAACCTTGCGATCCGCGTCATACGATCCGATTTCCGAACATCGCGCGGCGTCATGCAGGGCCATATATCGAGACTGCGTCGTAGTCAGCTATGCGCACGGAATAAAGCGAGTCAGCAGGCTTCTATCCGGAGTGTCAATTAATTTTCAGGTTGTAATACATACGACAAACACGGAAGAGCGGACGAAAGGAGCACGGTGCCGAAGTACCTGCCGATTATACAGCATCGTGAGCGTCCACGGCCGTAATTTCGCGGTCTCCTCTCACGAATACTCGCGTGTCGCTCGTAACGAACGGCCGATACGATCGGTGGTCGATCGGCAACGGCACGAAAAAACCAGTTCCCGGTGGCACCTAAGGTGTGCAGCTTATGCTCCGGGAGGCTAGCGTTTCTCCCTCGATAATGGATTCATACGTTCGCGAGTGTACGGGCCGCGCTAACGACATGCAAATGTTCGCCGCTCGTGGAATTAATGGGGAAACTCGATCGGCCGGCGAACGAGGAAGAAGAACCGGCGAATACCATGGCCCATGGGGACGTTCGGTACGTATAAGGACACGAGGTTCGATGGGGGATCATTACGATCATCGTGTGCGCGTCAAACGACGGAAACCTAAAGGCGGCGAGGGCTCTCGATCGACAGCCGGTGATACATGTTAGAAGATCGTTCGAGTGGATGGCTAAGGGTTGACAGGTTTACTCGGTGAGCTTCGGGTTTATGAGGGTTATTTACCCATGATTTTTAAGCGCTATTGGTCACACGCCGGACCTGGCTCGACGGTAAATCTGCCTCCCTCGGGGGACGTTTAGAGACCATGGAATTTATGAAATTCAAAAATTTCTGTTTGGGGATTCAGGATTTGTAACGGGTTACAGGGATACGAAGACAAGGATATTGAAATATAGGAACTTCAGAATATAAAAATATAAAGAAATTCGTGACAAGGCAATAGCGATGAGTATAGAGATTCTACGTTCATCGTAGAACACCCTGTATCTACAAATCGATATCTACGAAGACGGGCTTCATAAACTGCACGCTACTAGTTGTGTAAGTACGAGGTTGTTCAAGACCGCGTACAAACCTTGATGGCGGACTGTCATGGATTTATGGGAGTGTTCCACGACCGAGTTATTAACTGCACAATACGGAAAAGTTCCAACTCGCGTTTTCTCCGAGTACATTTGACGTCAGTATTTCAGCTAAACTTCTAGGTTGAACGCTTCGTTAAAGCGATCTCGTAAAAATGGTTACACAATTGCTAACTGCGTACATCAGAAGCGTGCAAGTTGAGTACGATAGATAACATAATTACTATTTCAGTTTTGAGTCCTCGACACGGTCGTTAATTATGACATAACAATTTATGTAATGCAGAAAAGGAGGATTAGATTTACGAGTTCACTCGCCGAGCAAGGGATCATAAATTTCGAAATAAAGACCAACTCGATTAATCATTGGAAGTACTCTTTCTGGACCGCACCCGGGAATACTTCTTATCGTGGTACATCAACAGCTAGTAACATCATGCTCTATAGCTATTACCTTCGATGCGACGGAACCTGAAGGGATCCAATCTTGTCGTCCAGGAATCTTCTCATAGCGAACCTGTCCAGCGCCTGATCACGTCCTCCGCATATGCTGCTGTAGTTCATGTACGCAGAAACGGCCACGCCCAATCGTTCTTTGCTTCCCCTGAAGATAGTCGAGCAATGAGCTTCCTTGCTTCTTAAGAAAACGATCCTCCTATCGCAGAGACTCACCTGGCGTGGAGAACCACCACGCGATTTGGCGCACCGTTCAACCAGGAGTCCAGCTCCTTGCACAGAGCGCATAGTCTCTCCAAACTTGGTGCCAATCCTTGCGGCCATCCTGCCTCCCTGGTATTTGGCTCCCCGGGACGACCGGGTGACGACAGGTTGAATATCTGCAAGTTCAATCGTTACAGTTACGTGAATTGTCCGTCAACCCGAAATTAGAAGAAAGGAGCGTGGTGGGGCCTAATAGATAGGTTAGGAGAGACTTCGGTACTTAGCGATTTGGGGATATACTGATTTCGAGATATGGGAATCGATATAGGTGTTTTGGGACTTAGGGAGTTTAGGATATAAGGATTTGAATATATGGAAGCTTCGGGATAGAGGAATTTCGGTACATAGAGATTTCGGGACATAGCGATATTGGGACATGACGATTTCGGGATATAGCGATTTTGGGACATGGCGATTTCGGGACATGGTAATTTCAGGACATAGACATTTTCGGAAATTCCGGAACATATCAACTTCAGGACATGGAAATTTCAGAATATACGGGTTTCGGGACATAGAAATTTCAGTACATATCAATTTCAGGACATAGAAATTTCGGTATATGGATTCTCAAATGTAGGGACTTCGGAATCTCTATTTCAGGATATAGGAGTTTGAAATATAGGAATTTCATGATACAAGGATTTTGAGAGAAGCTAAATTACATAAACCGTTGATGAACCAAAAGAAGTTAGACTAGAGGAGATGTGCTAGATCTCCTCATTCCGAAGCGTGGGTTCAAATCCAGAGAGTAATTTGCATTTTATTACGATTGTGCATCCGTTATCCATTAGGTTCATAGAAACAATTAACAAGTTCGTAAAGCTAGTTTTATCGTATAGGAGTAATTTAGAAAAGTTAACGTTGAGTGCTTAAAAGGTCGTTAAAATCTCAGGAGGAGGTCGGATATAGGTTCGAAAGCAGGAAACCTTGAGGAATTTTCATTATGTATTTTCTTACGTCCGAGTTTCTTACGAAGTACGATGAGTTAATCATTGTCCGTTGGATTATTAATTATATATTAGACAATCTTGTTAATAATAAAGAGAAGAAACGTATAGATATAACGAAACGTTATTGAAAATAATACTCTACCAAGTTATTAATTTCGAATCATAATAATTTTCTTTTGCCAATTAAGGATTAATCCACGAAGGATATTAAATGTTAAGCTGTACGCGATAATCGAGCCTCGCGAAAGATTATCTCCCAGCGTGCCATTTATCTTAGCATCGCTTCGGATTAATAACGATGATTATTTAATAAAAACATTACGCCCTAGCCAGCGATCATTAATTCACCGGCATTCTCTCAACGCTCACCATATAATTATCGGCGTGCTTCCCTCGCAGCAACGCCGTGGCGTGTTCAAGGACCCCCTGCGCATCTTCTCTGTACCAAAGAGCAATGATCCTTTCTGTGACGTAACAAAGTTCCATTACTTCCGTGACACGGCCTCCGCCCTTTCCAGATCCTGTCGTCGTCGCGTCCGCGCCGACGCCCGGCGTCCTCGCGGGTGTCGTCGCCGACGAGCTCGTCTGTATCTGCATAATCAACATCTTTTATCATCTTTTAAATTTTACATTTGTTCATCGATATGTACTCTAAGAACGAGATATGTGTATGTATGTGATATATGGAGAAGAACTATTAATGCAAGGTCATTTCAAGATCATGTTAGTGACTTAACTTAGATTTTGACCATCTGATGCAATAAGAGTTCTCAGATTTTTAGATCTGCTAGATTTATGCATTTCTACCCAGATATATGCCCAGATACCTCCCAGGTTCACACATCTGTACCTACACATATTTGCAGATCCCTATGTACTTAGATTTTTCACATATTCTCAAAATCCTACATTTCTAGATTCCTACGTCCTTAGGATATTCTCATATCTCCACTTTTATATTTTCAGACTCCTATCCTAGATATCTACAGTCCCGATTACCTACATCCTCGGATATCTACATCTTCAAGCATTCACATCCTCAGATGTGGATTGTCAAGTCAGATACCTACATCTTCACGTATATTCTCAGATCTACGTCACCAAATAACTACATCCCGAATACCCACGTCAAGTACCTATTCTCAAGTACCTATCCCCAAATCTACAGATGTAGGGTAACCCAGTTAGAGTAGAAAATATTAGCAGTAATCTTGCGTCAGATCGGAAAGCAAATACTTTAATGGTGAAACCTTGGAGAACTTCGGCGCATAGACGATTCTAACGACCATGGTATCCGGCATGCCGGTGCCCTTATGGGAGTCACGGTGTCACAAGGAATCGACATGAAATCCTGCCGCTTTAACGCGAACACCGCGTTTATCCTGACAGGAAAGTCGGCGAAGAAGGATGCGAGGAGAACGCTGCACGACGGAATGACAGACTGCCGGGTATTGTGTTCCCTGAGAATATCCGTTGGTCTGCTTGTCCAATGGTCGCACCGTGTTTCACTTACACCTGACGTACACTCCTTCCACCATCTCGATCGACACTGCACGTCCGTGCAACGATTTCTCGGCAAAGCTGCTATGATGTAACGAATTCGTCCAGGTAGCGTGACTTCAGTACGCTCGTCATTAGAGACGAGCATTAGCGAACAGGAAGGTGAATTCACTGTGTCGAATAACACGAGTAATTCGATTTCAAGGGCGGTCGAAAAATCATGGAGAATGACTTCCTTGCGCGCGAATCGTCTTCTGTAACTTATTGGTCACGTGGATGATTTATCTGCTCATTTTGTAAACTCTGATTGCTATCGTGCATTCTACTTTATAAACATTTTAATTTTTTACAGAATTTTATAAAGTAGCAGAAATAAATGTGAAATATCAAATTTTGAGACTCGGAAAGTTACGGGAGGTCATATTGCTCACACTTCCGTGACAGTGGACAAATTGCAGGAATAGGAGGATTCTTTCTTGGAGGAGCCCCCTGTGGATCCTCGAATCCAAGCGTGAGAAACAGCAAGGACATGCACGGTTTCCAAGCTCGGTTTCCAAGGAACGACAGCTGCGGTAGGAGCGTAGAACGTAATAGCAATTTCACACGTGAGACCGAAAACGGTGGGAGGGATTTATGGCTGTAACAGAGCCGCGACGTATGCGCCTGCAAAGCTGCCCGCGAGAATCAGCTCGCCACGTTATGATCCCATAAACGTATTTTTAGAGACGGTTCCTCTCTTTCTCACCCGTTATATTCAACCCTTTTCCGTGGCCTTTCATCCGCCTCGGACCCGATGCCTTTTTTGTCGCCGACGACCACGTGCGTCGTTAAATTTTCAATTTGCACCGGCGCGTGGGTGGAAATCGCTTCGAGATTCATGAGGGATGAATGAAAATTGTACCGAGAGAGAATGCTAAAGCGATCGTTGGGAGCATTAGATCGCCGTCCCATAGCTCTGACCATTTCCACGAATTATTAATGGCCACTGGGTTTCTCGCGGTGGTAACTTCAAAGACGCGCGTACTGCATTCGAAATGGGGTGTCGCGTATCAAAAGCTTGCACCTCGGAATGTTCACACGGGTGGCCGTGATACAGAGGTATCGTAAAGTGTTGTACATCAATTTGAAGCTGCTGCTTAGAAAAGACTAGCTAAACGTTTCATCGATATTCTTCGTGCAAAATCGCTGCATCAGCGTGAAACAAACAATGAGTCAGGCAGTTTACTTGGCATTCTCTGTCAGTGTACGTGCAACTGGCTATCGCTTCTGATTTGATATGATAATCAACTTTTCATTATATATTCCATTCGTTGTATAACCTTTTTTTACATCTTGTATAATAAAGAATCTTTGCTTAGTGTACCCTGTTCATGAAAGAAGTATCTTGTGACTCTCTTTTAATACCTATAGGTAAGGTAAATTTATATTTTTGTGAAAAAATATCTTTTAGTACGCTCTCTGTAGTGGCTCTCTTTTAATACCTATAGGTAAGATAAATTTATGTATTTGTGATAAAATATGATCTTTTAGTACACTCTGTATGTAAGATAAGAAGTATTATATTATTAGTGGTAAAATGTAGTCTGTTGTTTTTAAAAGGTTTTTAAAATCACGTGTGCAGTTCGGTAAAGTTAGAAACGATAGCTATTGGCTACGTCATTAGTAGGAAGCAATTATTCGGGAGCGTGAACGACGCGCCGGTAATGTCAATTATCGTTAATCCACGTAATTGCCGCCGGCTAATTTCTAATTGGAAGCAAAGCGCCAAGAGAGAGTGGGCTTTATCGTTATCGACTTCTTTCCGCTCAACGTACATCACACAGAGCATGTACTATCCAAGATCCGATCGATGATGTGGCTAACATTTACAAATGTTCGAGTCGTTTACGTCCAATGATTTTCATCAGAGATAGAATTGTACATCGCAGATGTAACACTAACATTACCGCACATAATTTGAAATTAAAAATAACATAAAAAAATAAACCAAAAAAAATAGACCAAAAAATGTAATTCAAAATCAGAAAAATGATTTGATAGTTTCAGTGTTAAGCAATCGCTCAGAGAAGATTCTTAAAACATTAACAACGTGTAGTAACTAGAATAGCCTTCAATTAAGTAATGCATAGCACGTTCCGTACAACCTAGACCCACATGATCATTATCTACACGGTCATCTACGATACCTAACATAGTTTCATCATCCGTTATGGTATCATCGACGATACAATTTGTCTTAAATTTAGAGAATGAACGCGTAACAAGCTAAAATTAAATTTCAGTTGTTCGGCATTTCATTTTAGAATTAACCTTGTCACATATGTAGACGTAGACATATGTTTGTACTTAAATCTGAAGATCACATTGATACATCAACAAAAGGTCACATGCTTGTATCGATACATTATCATCGTTCATCAACGAAATGCAAATATCATCATTGTTTCGATATAAATTCTTTCAAGATTTAATTATATAATTGTTACAGATTCAAGTATAATTGCACCAAACAAAACTTTTCCTAATCCTAATTTCCTAATCTACTCAATAAGGGTTAATTGACGAGATCTACAGTAGATTCTCGTGTAAGGGGACGTGTGTTATTTAGGAGAAAAATTGGCGAAAATCAATGGATTCTTTTTCCCATAACTTTCGACACCGTTATCGACGATCGCCATTAGACGACCTCTCTCCACGATACTCGGCAATAACCATTTACGAGCAATTGTCAGTATTCTCTCACAATGTCGCCGGTTTAGCATTCAGCGTTCCTCTCGGCGTGTATTTTCGCAAGAATGGCCGCAGTCTAAACGGTGGATAAGGGTTTCTCGAATGCGTTACACGATCAACGTCAATATACTTGGATTATCTCGACTGAGCATCGGTTGATACCTGCACCGTTCATACGATGCACTAGCTTATTGCCATTTTAGCGAATAATTTTCTCCGATGTCGACGTTAATGCGTAGAAAAGAGCTAGCTGCTAGCCTAGTCGGGCGTATAATTTAAAAAGAAACTCCTTAATAAACCGTAACGACTCCCCCAAAGGTACGTTTTCAGTTTCCCCTCCCGTAGTATTACCCTTAATCTCTTCAACATGTTGCATCCTTAGATGGTTATCTTGAAAATCTTGCACGTCGTGTCTTCGTTGGATCGTGGAAAAATAATATGCACGATAATTGAAGGAGAAAACGGGTGAACGTGGATTAATTAAGTACACGATGAAGATTACAAGCTTAAACCTCCTTGTGTACCATATAAACGATTGAAATTAAAAGGATTGTAAAGTACGTGGTTCTACGAATACCCAGGAAGGATCAGACTAATATAAACGATAAGAAATTGATTATTTCAAGGAAGCTTCTGGTATTAAAAATTAAAAGGCCGACCGGTCGATCTTAATTATTTCAACCACTCTGCTATCTTGAAATTTTAATTTTATGTTAAATAATCTTATTTGGACTGCTTCCATCTAACCTACTTCTGATTACATTTCGGGTAATTAACCTTTTGGCAGTAAGTTCTGATCTGATGTCTTGATAGTGACATACTGTCGGCCATGTTACTGAAGTTCGGAAATTTATTTGGGAATCTGGGTGTTTGGGGATATGGGCATTTGAGAATTTCGGGTAATTTAGAGATTTGGGAATTTCAAAATTTGGTAATGTAGAAATCTGAAACTTGGAGATGTGGATATGTTAGGTAATTGGGGGACATGGGGATGCGGGAATTTTAGGATCTGGAAATTTCTGGAATTTGGGAATTTGAGAATTTAGTAATTTACCAGTTTGAAAGTTTAAAAATCTTCAAGTTCCAAAATCTCCCAAAACCGAAACTTCTCTTTTTCCCAGTTAAAACAAGTCTAACTCGCATCCTCCTATCCTTCTGAATATTTAATTCTATTATACTCATATCTCAAGCAAGAATCTCCAAAATGTATGTACTAATACAGTAAAAACAAACATAGAATACAAACAAGCCGTCCACGCAGAAATTGTCGAATCTCGAGAGCAACGAAAGTGATCCAACAGGGCCAATGTTATATGAGATTGTTCTCGAAACGCTGAATCGCAAGGTACACACACACGAAAGAGTAGAGCCGGTTGGAGCACCATTTCGAATGTAAATAGGGCTACGTTCGTGTTTTCCCGCGGAATAAATGAAGGCCTGATGCGATCGGTGCCGCAACGACCGATACGAAGACGGTTTCCTCGTGGTGTGCGCCAGAAGTCGAGTCGTGGCACTCTGCTTTAATATTAAATATTTAGAGAGAGGCTTGTTACAAATGCTACGAATCGCGAGTTCTTATCGGCCACGATAAACCTTGCGACTCGTAGCAGACCACTTTGCATAACGATCGTTCTCCTCGTATTTTCGCCTTCGTGCTCGGTAAACGATTGTTTCATCGCCTGCTACAATTTACGGTGGGGCGAACGCGTGTAAACTTGAATTTACGGACGACGAATTTAGATCTGTTTCATTATGGATGGATAATTTACGATCGGCGAAGAAGCACCGAAGCTATTTCGCGGCGGGGAAAAATGCAGGAAACGTCTTCGGGGATGATTTGTTGCCACAAAAATGTTTCATTGTTTCTTCGGTCAAACGGTAACTCATGGCCTGTCAAAAAACACGCGTAAATAAACTTAGAAAAAGGAAATGGAACGTCAAAGTATCGCGGACTCTATGGAAGATCTCGTTTTAAAATTTACCAATATACGGAAGCGTAGAAAAATAAATCTAACTTTTCCCGGGTGGAGGTGTTTATTGCTAAATGGTTATGTATGTATACATATGTTATCACAAAAAATTATTTTCAGACTGTATGCTTTTTGTAGACAGTGTGAAAGCTTTTGTGCTTCAGAAATTTGTACCTATTTCGAGTAGTAGAAGTTTAAGAACATTTATATGACACATACATACACATATTTCGCTTTCGTAATCTAGATACATTGGTTGCTACTGCGCTTAAAGAATAAAAATAAAGAATCTTTACGTATTCAAAAGAAGAGACTATCTTAAAAATACAGTAATAATACTGTGGAAGTATCGATAGTATTAACAATTATTGTAAATAATAATTACCTGCTGTTGCTTGGTTCTGGAGATCGCGTTGACATTCTTCGGTTGCACCTCGTAACCGCCATTGTGCTGCAACATAAAGCAACGAAAAAATTGAAATACATTGCGTAAAACGGTGAGGAACAAGGATAATGTATACAGAGCGTAAATTAATCCCATTGTTCAACGGAAAACAACTGTTGCATAAATACAGTCTATCCACGTCTCGATCGGCACGATTCAATAATAAACGTAAACGATCCCCGTTGTTTCGTTTCCCGTAAGCCGACCGGTACGAAAACAAATTTCATTCGACGGGGTGTCTCGACTCGATTGGCCGATATATCGACCAGACATGATCTTATCGAAAGGAGAACCGCGACGAGGCGGCGTCGAAAAGTTGGCGCAAAAACGACTACTCCCACGCACCTCGCTCTCTATATGGAGGGCAGTATGCCAAACCGTGAACGCTATACGATGCAAAAGAGTCTCCGTTTCTTCCCGCAGTGGCGTCTCGTCCTTAAGGTTATTGTTCATGGTGTCCTGTCGCGTGTCGCCGCAGCGACAGCAATTTGCCCGCAGCCATGCGCGCGACAGCGAACTACTGTTCGAGTTTGTCATCCTCAATCGCTGCTTACGATCATCAATTATTTTAATAATCCTAGATGACCAAATTCTCGCATATCCTCTCTCCTTGACCTTTTCAAAAATTATTTCAAAAGGCTTCGACGATGGAATTTTGAGATATACAATTTAATTCAGCTACTCAAATGGAGATTTGATGGTGCAAAAAGGGTCACATATCCTCTCACTTTGAGTGACTCTTCTCAAATGGTAGAGATTCTTGTTGAAGTCTTATTGAAGTCAGCTCAAAATGTGGCATATTGTGAAATCATTTAATTACAAATTAATTTTATGCTGGAATGTAGCAAATCCTTTTGAGTTCTCCTTTGACATCGGTAACCAATACGGTCAAAGATTATTTGAGTCGTTAAAGACATAGGCAACAAAGACTGTCATTTAACTGCAAATCAATTTGACGTTCGCCAAGACATATTATTTCATTGTTCCTCGTAGAATTTTTCCTGAAGAGGACAACTAATTTCGTCATTCAATATTAGAAAGTTCTGAGTCTTCTTTGAAGTATATCGAATCATTACATCAAAACATGAACCAATGGCTAATCCAGAAAGAGTCACATTTATATGGAGTTCTTTTTCAACGAAGAATAACGCAGAACGAGAATAACATCAGATGGCAAAGAGTATTCGCTGATTTTGGGAGTAGTTTGAAAAATGTGGGACCACGTGTCTTGTACGTCGGCGCCGTGAGCCCCGTGCTCATTACGAATTGTTCCGCAACATCGGGCACCGCCTTGCTCTTCCTTCCTTCCGTCTGCTCGGTGTTTTTCTCCGAAAGTCAGCAGAAGGTTTGCCAACCGAGGATGATTCACCGACGAAAATCACGCAGTTAATCTCTCGGCGCTTGTCAAGCGCGTTTCGTTCGCGTTTCCATCACGCCTTGTTCGCGTTCCGAGCTGCGGAGAACCGATTACGCTTGCAATTTATATTCGCAGAAGCTCCGTGTTAATTGAACGTTCGCATCATTTCCACTTCTTCCTTCGAAAATTTCCAACACGCATGGTCCCTCTTTTACCGCAACTCTCGACACATGTACGAGTCCTCCGTTCTCTTTCAAAATTGCAGCGACGAAAATACTCAATAATTCTCGTTAAATCGCTCACGATTGCCCTACGCGGTACACCTGTGCAGATCCAGGCACTCAAGGTCACAGTAACTCGCAAGCAGTCTGGGTCGAGCACGTTTCTGGTTTCAGCCCTTAAACGTAAAGAAACCTCCCCGAAACATATCGTCGATTATTCCTCGTTCGATCGTTCGCTTTTCCGTGCACGTACGGAGAGACGACACTCGATTAACCAGTGACAAAATGAGAAAAGAACGCTGGTAAGCGGGAGAGAATCACGCGACCTGGGTCAACCGGCACGAACGTCTGCGCCACACGGGAGCCGCCCCGGCGCTGCGGCCGGATAGAGGGTTGAAAGCCTGCATCTCGCCTCCAGAGGACGTTCACGGGGGCTGGAGGAGGGCCGAGGGGCAGGGGGTAAGCGACACGTAACCATGGAAACGGAAAGCGGCGTCCAGAGCTTGCACGCAAGCTTGCTCCTGCGCCGCCAATTCTACAGGATCGCGCGAGTTCCTGTGCGCGGCACAGGGATAAGGGTCGGAGATGAGTTCGAGTAGGTCGAGTGCCACTCCCTGTAAATATAATTACCCGCGGGATAGTCGTATACCGAGAGCCAACCCATTTTCATCTATTGCAGCTTAAGAAAGAAACGATTGTCTTGGGTCATCTGGATTTATTTCATTCTCCTCCCGCAAGATTTAATTCCATTTCGCAATTGGTTGCGTTTTAATATTAGGACGAACAATTTCTGTGCTGCATGTTTATTTTTGAATAGAGGCTGAGATTAATAATAATCTGCCTGAGAATTGTTGAGAGTTGTGACCTTGTGTTTGCAGGTGATGGTTACCCATGGAAACGATTTGAAATTTAATAACTTGGTAATCTACAAATTTAATAACTACGTAACACGGTAATATAGAAATTTTGTTTTGAAATAGAGGATCATAAAATTCTCGAGTCATCAAATGCCCAAATCTTGAAATTGAGTAATTATCTCACCGCCGTTCTAAAAGGAATCCGAAGTGGGTAATGATATATACGAAACGTGTTTATGATTGTTTAACGCAATTTCGAGAGAATCTAAAGTGGTAGATACATTTGGAAGCGGTTGCGGTATATAATCAGGATCTTCTGGCAATTTTCGTCGGTGATAAATATGAATCATCTTCCATCTCGTTGTGCAAGATCCCGCTACGAAAGTTTAATGATGCTCTCAAAGGAGCTGCTTCAAGATTCTATGCTTTTTATTTAATTTTAGCCAGGCCGATTTATCTTGGAGTTATCGGTCATGAATAATCATGAGCAAAAAAAAACAGCGGAAAAAGAACGAATATTAAAAGGTTATTCTGCATGTCGACAACAAAATCTGCATTAATGACAATCTGAATTTAACGCCGTGACATTCGCAATTTTTCGTTTATCATTATGTAATATATCGTCGAAAGAAAACATTTGAATAATCGCAAATTGTTCACGGATATTTACGACTGTCTAATAAAGTGAACCGCAAATTTATCATGGAACAATGAGAAAATGCATCCAGTGTGTTCGGAAACGTTGAGCAGAGATTGAAATTAAATTGGTGACTATCCATTTCAGCTCGAGCGCAGTGGATAAGGAGAATATTTTACGAGACAATAAATCACCTTAACTATCCCATAGGCCTTCGCGGTGTAAAACACGTTTAACCGGGACTAGATGGCTGGATAAATAGACGAGTGTCCTTGTCCGGAGAGTGGTGCGAATAAAGATGCGGAACATACTAATTCAAATTCGCGATGCCGATGATTTACGGCGGTAGCCGTGAAAGTACCAAGGCAAGGGATAAATAAACAACCGATTTTTAACTGTCTCGCAAAAGGTAAAAAAAACATGCAACGAATGAAAATGGTATTTTTAGCTCCGTCGACAACTTCATTTCGATGCTGGAACACTTAGATTTTTCGACTGAAGCGTACTCGTTGGAGAAAATGCAATTTGCATAAAAAGAACACGTTTTACTTTCAAAGTAACCGCTCATCGATCGATGGAAATTTCAGCGAACGAAACCGAATTTATTTCTCGAGAAAGAGACCATCAAACGAAAGAACCTCGGTCTCTTTGCTCGAACCAGCTGCTCGAACGATATTTTAATTCGACGAATAGGTAATAAAGCAAACGTCGCCGGCTGAATGGATTGCTTAGTTGGCAGCTCCAGTTTCGAATCGGAAATGTCTCGGTGTCGGTGGTGACCGGCTTGAAACTTTAAAAATGCTAATTTTACGCCGGGAAATTTGCGTATTTCAAAGTAGAGCGTCTTTCGCGGCGACGCGTGACCTTCTTCGATGCTAATTAACCACGTGAACGGATGGAATATAGTTTTCAGTTGCGCGTGACACCTGGATCGCTGACGCGCTATTCAAAGCTGTGTATACATGCACGATCAATTTTTACGGTAACAAAGTTTCAAATTTTTTGTGTTCTACATTCCCAAAGTCTCAGCAAAGTTCCAAAGTATTGCAGTTCTAGTTTCAAAATTCTAGGACATCAGTATTTCAAAGTCCTGAACTCTTAAAATCACAAAATTCCAAAGTCTCAACGTCCCAAAGTAAACTTTAATATCCTGAAGTTCCAAATTTCCACAATTCCGAAATTTCTATATTTCAAAGTCTCAAAGTCCTGGAATCCCATAATCATGAAATTTCAAAGTCCCAAACTCCTAAAATTCCAAAATCGAGTTCCAGTGCCTCAGTACCCGAAAATCCCAAAATTCCAACATTTAAATATCCCAAGTTCCCAAAATCCCGAAAAATGTCAATCTTTCAATATCCGATAGTGCCAGAATACCTAAGATCGAAACTTCCAAAGGTCCAAAGTTCCAAAATTGCAACTCTCCAAAATCCCATAATCAAATTAACCAAACGATTCACAAATACACGTGGTCCTTTTAAAATTGAGAAAACATCCCATTTCCGTGCCAGGGATAATTGATAAACCGAAAGGAAAGTAATAGAACACAGACGTGACATTTTCAGCTGCATCGCTGTAACGAACGAAATAATCAGCGAGATGGCAAGCTGTTCGGTTAGAAAGACAGCCGATTGGCCAATACCGGTTTAATTGACTTATGCCCCTCAACAAACCGCGCATTACGATTGAGAATCACGTCGAACGATCAACGAGAGCACAGCTGCGAAGGAATCAGCCGGCTCTTCGACACAATCGTGACCATGCCATGAGGAAAGAGTCCGAACAACAACTACGCTCGTAGTCACGTCGCGTTACATTAATGGATAAATTGCAAAATTGTACACCGTAAAACTTGTTACGGTGTTCGTGGATTACGTCGGTAAGGTTAGGTACACGGAGTCCCGCCACTTTCCTTATAACTGGGAGCTGCTTACGAAAAGCGAAAAATTCGACCATCTGATTTCAGAATCCATCGTTTACAATCCGACACCGTTAATATTAGCTAAGTTAATAATAACGTTGTTAGTAATAATAGATCCGTCAATAACACCGTTAGTAATGATAGCTTAGTAATAACACGGTTAGTAATGATAGCTTGAATCATTTAACTCTTTGAGGTTAGGCTAAAAACTGCCCAACACTTAGCTTTTTATGCATCTTGGGATTTTAACCTCGAAAAGTTACTCAGATTCATACTCTTTAATAAAACTAGTTTAATTTTAGTTTAATTCTAAAACTAGTTCAGTATAATTCTCTGCAACTTTCATTTTCTTCAAAATCGTGTAGCTGAAATGGTCGAAGTTTTGGTACAAAACATTCGAAAGAATGTGAATAGTTTACGAATGCGTTTTTCCCGCAAAGAGAAAAAGTCAAAGGGATAAAGTAATTTGTCAGTGGTTCATAAATTTCCGCCGGGGCCACTCGTGACCAGCGACGAGATCGAGAAAAGGGTAAAACCGGCTGGTTAGCGAGAGAGGTTAGAGGTCAAAGATAGAGCGAACCTCTTCGGATAAGCTGCGTGCTCTGTTCAACGTCGCGTTTTACGATCTCTATCGCGTATTATATTACGCTTACGATGATCGTGGCTATTTACGTAAACGATCGGCCAAGAAGAAAATCGCTTTCTTCGCGGTGATCGCATGTGCGAATCGTATATGTTAGCCGTGTATTTATAACGATGAACCGAGAAGGTTGTCACTTCCTGTGAGGTCATAACAGTTGTCTACGGAAAGAAAAAGTGTTTACGCGTTTGCGCAAATCTTTTCCTTACGTAATTGTCTGTCATTAGGTACATACAGGTATGAGCTGGTACTCGTTTTCAAGGATGACGATTAACGTAATTAATCTTCATTTTCTCGCGTATGTTGTCACGATTGTACATATGTCCTTCTTATGTTCATTTTTCGGATACATTTATATTCTTGAACTTGTTAAAGACAGAAAAATTGTCACAAAAATAGTTGTAATATTAAGATGGGTATTCCATTCCGTTCAAATTTCAGCACTACATTTTGAGAACCGATAGAAAACGATACAAATTAATTTGCCTATGATATAAATTGATTTATTTGACGCAAGTTGAAAACGATACAAATTCCCTAAATACGGGGACCATAAACCAAAGTCGTGTCCAGCTGTGTTTCATATTGAACAAACATGATTATGCAAAATGTGTAATATCTGAATTCTTTCCTTATCAATTATGAATTCAAGGAAGAAGCGTGAGGTAAAGATTAATATTCGATTGCATAACGTTGTACGATAGACGAGAAGAAATTAGGGCATCATATCTAGTTACATTTCTGCAACTCGACTCACTTTCCCAAACGGTGCAGAGAAACGTGATCCCTTAATTGTTTCGAGTGCCGCATTTACTTATTTCCCTGGAACCTTTGTCTCGTTCTCGTTGAAGTAATGCACACTGCCCGGGGCATTCTCTTCAATTAAACTTTAATTACTCTTCCCATTTCGTCGATGTACTTTCGCAGAATTTAACACACTTATCGCTTAAATTTAACCCGATTATGAATCGCCTACAATAGCTACAGTTACTTTCTCTGTAAGTGAAGCACGGAGGAGGTGGAAGGTGTGAAAAAGTACGCGCTCAATGTCACCGTGTGGCCGTTTCTCTTCTAAGCCGGGCAGGTGTTTCAGGTGAAAATTAGAATTTCTGTAAAGAGAAATCAGAAGGCACGAAGGTGAACTCGGGGCAAACGATTTTCGAGATTCGAGATTAGATTAACCGTCGAAACTGGACCGCAGCGACGAGACTCGGTTACCGGATAGTTCGTAGGTAGCCAACCGGATGTTGGTAACCGAATAGTTCGCGATGACGGTTTCGATTCGGCTGTTGGAACGTCGCCAGGCATCGAAATTTCCTTCTGCGGAACGTACGAGTCGTAGTTCCTTACGGGATCGCCAGCGGAAAAAGGAAAATAAGAGAAAGCTTCTTTATTAAGCTCCCTCCAGATGGATGTAACGTCATGGACTTGGATCACGACCCACTTACCGTGTTCCCGTATTTTGTTCACGTTCAGTTCGACTCGTTTCCACGTAGAATCACTTTCCAACAATTTACGAAATGCCAGTTGCGATTCCCCCGTCATATTGCACAATTTTTCCCCCGGATATTTCAGCCGTCTTCGCTATCCACATCGGCCAACAATTTTATCCGGCGTTCGAATAACTTTAACACTTTGCTGAATTCCCGTGGAAAATTGTAACGAAGGAATAATTACATTACATCGTGTTCATTAGTTCTCGAATAATGGATCCGGGTTAATCGTGACCCAGATCTGCGAACCGAATACCGTCGGGCTAAAATTTAGCAAATAGAAACGAAACGTAGTCTAAAATTAATTTTAAATCGTTGGGGGATTAATGTTGGACTCGGCAGTGATTAGAACCAAAAATTTAACAACGATAACTTCATAAATTTTACTTATCTCTGGATCAAGGATTGAAATTCTGCTGACCATGATTCCAAAAAAACTTAATTTCCCTAATTTCCTAAAGTCCAAATTGAAATTAGAGTACAAAGCCGTGTGTAACGTTGTAAGGTATTGAACTCGTTGAAGAATTCTAAAGGCTCCATTTGAGGATAACAGGTCGATAGGACGAGCAATTTTTTCAACTGATATTTATATGACAGGTTGACGTCACGTAACAACGATGCTTCTAATGCCTTCGAATCGAGTAGCTTTTCAAATTGAAACGTACCAATAAATCATCCACTTCCGACGATAATAACGACGCCGTTTCGACGGTGATTTATTAAATTCGCGCCGACAGTAGCGTGAACAATGGTGGTTACATCGGTTCAGAGCCCCACGACATCGTTGCCAGAGCACGGAAACATACTCTCCGTGAACGATTAAAAATCCAGGATTAGATTGTATGAATTAGTAGGCATCTGGTGTGCGCGGACCAGAGCGTGTTGCCTGGTGCATTGCACGACATACATGGAATCATAGAAATAACTTGCCTCCACGCTTGTCACAATCTGTTCAAATGATCTACGGCACGCTGAACTTGTGTTCGATAATTTCCAAGCATCCTTTTGCAATTAGAAAATAAAAATAACACGGTAACGGAGATAGCGAAAATGAAACGTCCATTTTCAATTTCTAATCAATCGAATAAATTATCAATGAGAAAAGGCCGAAGGTTTTTGTCGTGCCTTCGTGATTCCATTAAGTAAAGACGTATTTATAGAATATCCCTCGTCCATACGTCGTTCCTATTGCGATTGATAAATTAAACGATAATGGCGGGAAACATCGACGCCAGTACAGAATTCCTCTTCGAACAACACCGTTATCAATTTCCTGCCACATTCGACTCGCGTGTGTCTGTGACGTGAATGAAAAGTTCCTCGCGACGTAAATGATCAGCGGAAAACGCGAAAGCTCGAATTGGCCGAGCTGGAAGATTACAGAGTAAGGATTTCACGGCAAGATATCGCGATAGGTGCAATAAAATGTCGCGTATGCATCGGCAACCAGATACGTCGCGTCAAGTCGATGAACTTGAAGACTCAACGAACTGGTACTTTGCGAACAAGACCATACACGTGCTAAACTGGTTTTCTCCGGCGGTGCTCTTCGATTCGTCTGTTATAGCGTACGTATAGTGATCGAGCACGACATTAAACCGTACGCACGCCTCGTCGAACAAATGGAGGCAAATCGCTGGCTAGACCGAGCACGCTGACTCGTTCGAGAAACATTAATTAGCGGCCTGCCGACACAACTCGTCCTTTCCGATCGTAAATAAACGCCTCCACGTTCCTGACACAGGGTGACTCTGTTTTATGCTGTCACCACGAACTTTTCGTGTCCACTTCAGCTGCTTTAAAGGACACTCGAGAGCGGCTCGTGCTTGACGAGGGTCGAGCCGATTTCTTCTTCACGGTACTACTTGCTCGCTGGACATCAAACTTGATTAACGCTTTCATGACCCGTAATTTCGGGGACGGGATTTACAATGGAGGAAATACTCGATACCGGGACGATGTACGTTCGAACTTCGAAAATTGCAAATTGGGGATTTGAGGGTTGGATTTGGGAATGCGGAGAAGCAGGGAATTGGAAATGTGGGGATTTGGAAATGTTGGGACTCGGTAATGACTTGGGAATATGGGGAATTAGGAATTTTGGCACTTGGAGATACGGGGGTTTGATAATGCAGAAGTTTGGCTATTTGGGAATGTAGAGAATTCAAAATATGGAGATCTGGAAATGCAAGAATTTGGAAATAGAGATTCAGAATTTAGAGATTTGGGAATATGTAAACTCGGTAATGTGCGAATTTGCACATATGAGAATTCGATGCAACCTAAACCTCTACGATCCCAGATCTGTACTTCTAAGTCCACATCCTTATCCATCCCTTACCAGATCTCCATATAATTTAATGAAAAATAAATAACAACGAGAGGTAGTTTTCCGCATGATCTGCTTAAGATTTTCATTCCGGCCTTCGCCGGTGCTAGAATCGGATTACGCGTTCACACGATACACGCGTACTTCCGCGAAAGAGTCACTCGACGCCACTCTTTTGCCTTCGTACACGGTTCTCGCAAAAAGCAGAACGACATCGAAGCTTCCTGATTCTCGCGTTTCCTTCGCGGCGGTTGAGAGAAAATAAAAAAAACACCGGCTTCATCGAGAGCGCTCGAAATTAAAGCGCGAACAAGAGAGAACCGGAGGAATCGGAGCGTGGATTTAATCGATCGAGACGCGAGGTCCCAAGCTAATCCATTTACCCTTTTCCTTTCATCCGTTCCTTTCTGTTTCGATTATCGACGATAAACGGGCCGTTTCGATTAAGCTTAATGCCCTCCCTAATGCACGCTGTGATCGAAATTATGGAATGTTTAATGTCGTAATTCAATTTATCCGGCACCGGTGAAGCTGTAATTTACTCTGCTGTTACGCCGTTGCACGATCCGCTGGAGAACTCGCGAAGTTTCTTGTACGGACACGTATACACTGCCTCGGTGCAACTGATTGTTAGCTAGATTGTTACTTTACGGCGTTGCAAACGTGCGAGATAGTTGAAAAACTTCCGACCGGTCTCCGTGTTTCCTCGAGTTCCGTCTAAATTCATTAGAACGATTCGCTGTTAAATGTAATGAAGCGATAGTAAACTGCACGTGATCATTAAATACTGCAAAACCATACAAGAAACCAGCGAAATACCGCTGGTAGCAGGTGTGCCACTATTATGACTATGTAAGAAATTTTAGAAAAAGAGCTTTGTAATTTACCGAGGGAGATACTCTATTAAAAAGAGAACATTTTAGGTATAATTTTCTATTTTATACCATATCATAAGCTCTCAATACCTCGTTTAGTCTTCTAAGATTTAACCTAGGTTTTTTCTGGATACTGTGGATTATCCCTGGATGCTCATTAAAGCGTCTCTAAACGCCCATTAAGCTCTCTACTACCTCTATGTACTCTTTAGAGACCTTTTACAGTCTATTCTAGGTTATGTAGCACCTCTCAAGAGTCTCCTTTTAGATTCCAGAAGAATTCGCAGATTTAATGTTTGAGGATTAGAAATTCGAGTACATATTTGGATGACTTCGATCTCCCAAAATGGAAGACTTCTACTTCATACTGATTCTTAACACTAAAATTCATCAAGACAAAGAATTAGCGTGAATACTACTTTATGTCTTATCACTTGTTCATTATTCAAGTTCATTTTAAATATCAAAGGGAGCGTGTATACATCGGAAGGCATTAAGGAAACCTATATGCAAACTACACAAATGTTGACTCGATAAGTTTGAGAGTTAGTAATTTGCGAATGTAAAGCAACATACAATAAACTACGTGAAATTCGTATGAAACTATAATAGATTTTCAACAACCCTCTCCGACCGAGGTCCTACGGTTCACAATTTAAGGATTCAAAGGAGCGTACAACACAAGGGCCGCGCTAAATTCATACGAAACTAGATTTGCAATCAGCCTCTCAAACTGGAATAGGGTTCACAATTCAGAAATTCAAAGCAACACACACGATTTAAAGGGGTGCAGCAAATTCATATGCAACTAGATTCGCGACCGCCTCTCTCGTAAATCCTAATTTCCTTCGCATAACGCGATATAAACCTCTGTTTTTGCGTGCAGAGATTCCCGCGCTGTTTAATTAAGCAAATTTCCTAAAGCCTCGTTCGAGGAGCTGAAAGAACGAGGGAAATTAATATACTCCAGCGTCCGGCACGTTCTAGCAACATAAACGGACACAAACACATGGAGCGTATTCGCAATTATGAGTTTATGGTATCTAATCTCCCTGCGACAGACATATTTTCATGGGCTTTTCTCCGCGCGTGTGGAAACTCGTGGACGCTTGAAAATTCCGCGACAGTCGGGTGAAACGCGTTATACGGCCGCGATAAAGCCGAACCGAGAATAGACAAATGACGCAAGGCGCCGGGAGGTCGCGATACGTGTTCGATATGTATTCGCGAATCGTCCAAGGAAGTATGTTTTACAGAAACAAACGAGCATCGTTGCACGATTCTTTTTCGAAACGTTTTCGCCGGGTCAGGGGCCAAGCGATATCGATGGAACGTTTCGTCCGATATTTCTGCAGACAAAAGTGACAATATTCGTCGACATACGATGTTATTTTATGTTTCTACAATTTATTCTGTACTTTTATTTCTACAATCTGGCATACATTTCGTTCAGTTTATAATACACTATTTCAGTTTGTGCATAATATACTATGTGTTTATGTATGATAAACTACAGGGATATAATAAACATTGGACACTTGAATAATTAAAACTGCTGCCATAAAAAGATTTTCAGAACGTGATTATCTCCATTTTGTCATGTTCTGTAAATTCATAATGGAAGTACTTATGGTGTTACCACCAAAAATGTGGGATACTTAGCAAATTCTACTGTTATATTGTTCATGTTGGATGTTTACAACTTTTTTCCATTAATAAAATTTTATTTGTGCCATCAATAAAATTCTGCAGAAGACTGCATGGTCTGAGTGATCACGTAAAATTGACAGAAATTGATTTATATTTATTTCTTAATAAATGCAGCCGTGTTACCAATATAAATATGAAATTATTGGCTAAATTGTATCTTCTATTTGTACGTGGATATTGAGAAACAAAGATTTTAATTGACAAGTTTGCATCATCATAGTATATATCTCCAGATGAGTCAATATGTAATATAAATGATTTCATAACGTTGTCTAGTTTCGTGATATCCATTTACATCCTCGTAGCGCGGGAAAGTTTGAATATACTCAAACGCTCTATTTTATTAAAATTATCAACTGTATGATTTAATTTACAATATTTCGTCAGTATCGCAAGTCTAAAAATTCGCTGAAATACGAATCGAAGATGTGAATTAAGAAAAAAGCGATTTCCGGCGTGAGGAGAAGAAGGTCATCGAAATTTACCTATTTTTACCCTCGAGCGGATGTAACGTCGGAACTATTTGCGCTCGGCGATCCTGTGTGCTCATCGAAGTAATCTCTATTTCAAGCGTGTTACACGACAGTGGAATTTCTTCGAACAACGTTACATCCGTTTCACTTACATCATTCCACGGATAGCTGATCGAACACGAACGGTGTCGTGGTTAATTATCTCCGTCTTTCTCGAGCGCGTCGCGACGTCGTCGGTTCGATCAGCGAGCCGGCTACGAAATCGCCGTGAAAACGAGCAAAAACTCACCGTGTACGCGACATGATAGTTCCGTCGGTGGACATCGCCGTGGCACTGAACAGTTGACAGCATGTTGACAGCTGTCAACCCGGGAACAATCGACGGAACGAGCGATTAATTTCGAATGCACAAAACTCGTCGGGACACCAGGAACAGCGATCGTTCGCGTATCATTTTCGAGCGCACTGTTTGAATCATCGCCTCTTTAAAGTGCTCGCCGACCGGAAACGCGTAATTATGCGAGCGCGTTTCGACGACATATTTTTGCGCGACGACGACAATCGATCGATAAGCTAATTCTCTTTTAACCGCGTTAAAAGAGGACTGTCAGAGAGAAGGCAGCGGAAAAGATCGCGACACGTTCGATGGCAAAAGCCGACGGAACTCGAATGGAGCTCGTGTCTTTCGGATCACGCACGGAACGTATAGGTTTAGGTATACGGAGAATGCGCTTGCGCGGTGCCCCGGCTAAGGCGCCCCAAGACCAAGCTTGGTCTCTCCTTGTTCTCCACTTCTTTTTCTCCCTGTTCTTTCTTCCTCTTAGGCTTTCGTCCTTCCCCGTCCTCGACCCGCCCCCGCTATTCTTCCCTGATAACCGAATCGGCCGATTTGAATTTCTTCTCAAGGGTACGAGCCGAGAAACCCTCCGTCTTTAGTGTCCCCCGTGGTCTTATAAATTGCGAACGGAAATCGTTTGAAAGATATTAACTAACGTGTATCGATGCAAATTTTACCGTTCCAGAAATTCTACCGAGCTTTCGGAAATCTTCCGACATTTCGAATATTTGGAACTTTTTCAAATCGAATTTAGAAATGTAAATATCTGATAAGGAAAACTTGCAATGCATCCATTATACAAACAGAATATTTCACAATACTCCCAAGTATTAATATCACCATAAACCTGTTCCTCTGCGGATGTATCTTAATGTCTATTTAAGAAGTTTGCTCCTTGAAGACACAAAAACGTGCATTCCAATTCAAGAGCGGTGTTTAACATTCACGACGAGAATAGAGACAACAATGTAGCCTTTTCTTTCGAGCATCTCTGTGGAAAAACTGTGTTTCAAACGTCTCATCGTGTTTACAGTTGCCTGCACCATTTTGTGTACGATTTTTAACCGCGCTGTCACGTATCCTAACTATGTAACTCCATTAAAAGCGAACTGGATAAACTAGTTAAATAACAGCAATTTCGTCGTCTGAAATCGTCGTGGAATTTTACAGAATGACATTTACAGCTAGAGAAATATCGTAAGCAATCAGAGGCGGTATACGCGAGGAAACTTTAAGCATCACTTGTATCGTGATAATATGCAAATGACAAGATTACTGTCGATCAGCGACACTCTACAGGGTGTACAATTACTGTCAAAAATGTGAAAAAAATATCATAACTGTATTTTTTTAATTGTTTATGAAGGTTTATGTTGTTAATATTATACAATATTATAATACTCTACATATATAACTAAAATTTTTAATGAAAGAACATTTTCATTAAATTAATAGCAATTGAGTAATTAGGTATATGGGTTTGTGAAGGAGTAAGACATGCTTATGCAACAAAAGACATTTCCATATTTAGACCGGTTTTTCAAGTTTCTAAATTTTGACTTTCAAACTTTCGGATTCCAATTTCTTTCTCATCTCAGAGAGGTGCATATAATTTTGCAAATTATAACCGAAACGAATATTTGAAAGGTGCACTTCTCTTATAAGAGAATATTTGTGAAACTCTAAAGTCCCATGGCCGACCTGGACCCTGATATAAAGTGAGCATAACTATAACTGAGTAGATGAACAAATTTGCAAGTCCCCTTTTTGTATCTCTATCCTTTCTCACCTTTATCGATCGAAAACCGGTTGGCTAGAATGGATCGTTTGTCTCGATTCGTTCTATCCTCGATTTCCCGTCGTGTCATCGTCGTCCTTGATCCTCGATCGCGTTCCGATGGGATGCAAGTGATCAACGCCTTCGTTAATTCGCGAAAACTTTATCCGCCGCATTCCGATGCAGCATCTCTTTTTCGATAGTCATTCGAGGCAATCAACGAAGCGCCGTAACATCGCGCGAAATTAATTTCTCGTATTTAATTAAACGGGCTGCTTTAATTCGTCCGAGGAAAAGAACAGGTGGAACGTTTCGCCGTGGCTCGATTAAACGAATCCTTTATCCTTGCATCGTCGATTCCGACGCCTTCCCTGCATCGATTAAACCCCGATGATTCCTGTCGTCTCGATTATCGCGGCCCAATTCTATTTCTGGACGAATTTCGTGCGATCAACGACTCGTGTAATGTTTAACCCTCAATTGGTGGGATGGGAACTAAATGAACTGATTGCGATCATCTGTCTTGTACGAATCTTCGATTTGCGTTGTCGAAATCGAATTTATATTGAGACGAATGTAACAATTGATCTTATGGTTACAAGGTCCGTCGACAGAGGCGACAATCTTTTAAGTACGCGCGTGTTAGTATTACGCATATAAATATTTATACACGACAGCTTTGTACGCTTTTATTTATTACTTCATAGAATATTTTTGTACGCGATATACTATCATTCTTAGCAAGGGGTAAGAACACGTTGAATACATAGTATCCACTGTTTCCTTTTATATTCTGCTTCATCGTTGAATTATATCTCGGGGAGTATATTCGTGATTCAGAACCTCGTTCGTTTGAAAAATATGAAATCTAATGAATTGCACAGTACTCTGATATTTAGTGGCGGTACACGATCTTATCTCCAAATTTAATGCACCTTGTTCCGCCATTCTTTTTCCGTGCGCTCACAATTAGTCATATCTTATTACGAATATTTTCCATTCCTGATCAACGGAACGATCGTTTAAAGCTCCATTATGTCGGCCTTAAATATCCCGCCTATAGGACCCGGTCTTTCCCGGTTGTTCTCGGTAACATTATATCGTCCACGCATTCGCAATAAAGATGTATCATTATTATTATCGTCGCTAATAAATAGCAGTCGTGAAATTGCACGGCGAATGCATTCGTCCGGCACGAACGTTCGTTTGGTTCGCGTGGCATCGGTGTGCATAAAAGAGATTTAAAGGTGTCGTAAAGTATCATTCGGGCGTTACGAGATTTCGTTTCGGTGGCTAACCATCGAAAGCCGGCCATCTATCGCGAGGTACGGAGCCGCGTCTTCTAATTATGCCGGAGATTCGCATAATCGATAAAGAATTTCACGAACGGGGTGGAGCCACCTTTTCTTTCTCTCCGTCTCGTTTTTCGATCCGGATAAATTCATCGTTGACTCGCATTCCCGTTTCGTTCTATTTCGTTTCGTGACTGCGTGGGTGGCGAAACACGAGTACCGTGCGTGCGTTTTTTTTTTTTTTTAACAGAGCAACGATTATTATTGTTATCGACTCGGTTAAACGCCGATCGAGTTCTATTAATACAATGGCCACGAGAAACGCGCTCGAAACGTTCCAAGGTGTTATTACCCTGGCATTCGGTTCCTGTTCCCCATTGTTGCGACCAGTTTTCACCCTTTATCGCCGGGGTGAATTATTTGCCGCGTAACCGCCGGGGTTGAGTTAATTTGATCCTGCTTCGAGAAATAGGCGGTACGATTTGCGAAATATCCATAATAATGAAACATAACTCATGACGTTTTTTCTACAGGCTCTTTCATTAAATTATACGACCGGACTGTGAATTATTTTACGAGTTGTAAAGTCTTTTACCATTTTGGCATATAATTACTTATATTTGTTGACGTCGTTTAACGAAGAAGTATATCAGGAATATACAAGACATGTTTCTGTGGTAATTTTTATCGAACTTCGTGTTTCAAGTTGATATCACATGTACCACGTATCATACAATATTGGCAAACTTTATGTAAACCAAGCTGAAACTAACTACGATTAAATAGAATTTTTCTGTCACAAGTGTCCATAAATCAGAATTGTACAAATTTGCTCAAATATTAATAGAAGAATTATCAAAAGAGAATTTAATGAATTTAATAAATTTATGAATAACAAACTGATGAATTCACTATTCGTAACACATCATTATTAACTGTATGCAACATGCAAATAAATGCAATCAATATAATGAAATATTCAGAGAAGAATAAATCATCGTACAGTAAAAATTTGTAATTAAGCTCTGAATCGAAGAATTGTTTAAAGCAAGAAAGATGGGGGTCGGGGAAGACCATTTTTCACGCGTCCGACAGAAAATTCGTGGTGTAGAAACGAAACATTAATCGTTCAACAGATTCGAGCGGCACCGGCGAGGGGGTAAGAGGCGGTGGTTCATAAATTTCGATGCACTTAGAGGCGACTGCAGCCATCCCTTTTGGCGCATCGAAACGCTACAGATCCTCGAGGGGTTGGGGCACAGTGGACGAGGGGTGGCGATCGAACATACGATGACAAATAGTTCGCGCGAAAGGATTGCACCGATAGAAATACGAACACGGTTACGGGGAAAGTTTCATGGAAGATCGTAGCGATTTTCCGGGTACAAAAGTCGAACACGAGAGGTGTAGCAGCTTTTCACACGCTCAACTAGTTCTGCATATTTTAGCGAGTTTTCGACGATGCGCATTCGTTCTGTAAACTGTCGCGACATATGCACGGGGACAATATTGAAAATATCGATTCGCTTCGATGAAGATGCGAAAATAAAGTGTTTAAATATTTGATGAAGGCTGTCCGTGAATTCATATTCACGATCTTTAGAACGCAAGCAGCTTTTATCGATGAAACGTTACAATGTTCATTTTTGTGCGATAAAAGAGTGCAATTTACTGCGTGTATACATATGCAAATCAGATATTTCTTCGGAGCCGTGTGCAGAAACACTATAGAAACGCGTACTAAAAGGATTCTATCGTTCAAGGAGAACGAAAACAGCTCAAACTTTACTGGAGATATCGTAATCTAAATCAAGAAGAATAATCTCCGTTCGTTCTCCAATCTTCTGGCCACCCTCCAATTCCTCTTCAATACGTACGGATAAGTTCCACGTAAATTCTGATAAAGTGGATGAAAATACAGGCCATACGGATACAGAGATGCCTAGCTACGTCTAAATTTAACCGGAAGTTAGTGGCCGATAATACGAGGAACTACCGTGATGAGATTACGTCTGGTGCCTGGCGTTGGAAGTGCTTGCTTCCCTTTTGCGTTCTGTCGCCAAAGATCGAACCCAGCAACCCCCTTCGAACCGTAAATAAATCCATTTCGTTTACGCGCGTAACAGGGCGGATGTTACTGTGTTACTTCGAGACTCGATGGCGAAAAGAAAACAGAAGTGCAGCTTGGAATACGTCTTTCGAAACGGACAGATCTTGGGCAGATGCAATTATGCATTTCTACAAGGTCGAACGCTTTGAAAACTACCGTAATATTCGTGAGGCGCTATTCAATGCTTATTCGTTTTGTAAAGGTTACTGTGATTTCTTCAGGGTGATATGGGTTTTACTTGCGTTTAGTAGAGGAAATTGTATAACTGAGTGACACATTTTTGGGAGAGTTAGTATATCATGAACGACGTTCTAGGTTCAAATTTTATTACTTCTAAATTTTTAATTATTTAAATCCTTTAACTACACAATTTCTATATCTTCAAGTTTTCAGATTACCTATTTTTCGTATCTCCAAATAACTTCCCGAATTCCTATGTCCCAAACACTCGAGTGTCCCTACCTTCCCAAATTTCTAAATTGCCTGCTTATCTATTATATATATCCCCGAATTTCCAAACCATTCCCAAATTTCGAAATTCTCGAATGTCCGAATCTCTGCACCCCCGAATCCCCATGTCCCCAAATTTCTAAACTGCCAGATTCCAAAATTCCCAAATCCCCAAATCTCTACACCCTTCGATTCCGAAATCCCCGAATCCCTAAATCTCGAAAATGCCAAGTTCGCAAATATGCAAATTCGAAAATGTGATATCATGGCATAGCAAGTGTTTGATTGGCCGGATAAAGGAAGCTTTGTTACACGAAACCCTTGCTGCATTTTCGATGCAATTAATCTTACGTTGTCTTGCGTAGCCCAAGTACTAACGAACGTACGAATTTGCGTTGGGTCGGTAGATATACACAGCGCCATTGAAGTTGTTGTATCTCACTGAGCATTAATCTTATTTAAGTTAATTGCATAGCTTGCCTTGTTAGTTGAGCGTTCTGCACACACGGTCGCGTAACAAAATTCTGCTCAGCTTTGCGTAATCGTACCTACGCTCGAAAATGGAGAAGACCTTCCTTATTCGACACCATGAGTGATATGCTGTCATTGTATCCCAGAGTCAATCGATGTGAATCGAAATATACTCTTCGTATTCTTCCTGTGTTCAAATGATTGTACAAAACAAATTTTTAACGAAACAATCCAATTATATTCATTTACAAAATGTTGATAGCTACAGTCTATTGTTATGGATAGTTTAACTACATACTTTCATTTTCAAAGTACACATCCCTTGTACAACAAAGAATTACTATAGACAATATCGAATGATTTTCATCAATCGCTCCAGTTTGAATAATCCAAATTAAAAAAAAAAATGGTGCAAGAATGTTGAAATTAAATTATTCTTCCCACAAGAAGTTCAATCAAGAATTTCCAAAATTGCATAATTCATAAAAAAAAGACTCCGTAACGAGATTAATAATAAACCAAGCAACATCTGCCAGTGAGTTCAGCCTTCAAATAAATTATCCCGCCAGAGACTTAAACTCCGTCCAACCTTCAGATGTCCGTTCTATTTGTATACACAAGTCAGTAAAAATTGCAAGAACATGTAAACCCAGATTAATGGTCCATCAAACGATCGCGTTGTTGCGGCATTCAGTCCTTGTACACAGGAGAAAAGAAAATAAAGCGGTTGTATCCAGCTGGGTCCTTCCAAACTGCATCCCATCCGTCGACGCTTTAACGACCTCAACCCTATTTTCTTACCCTACGAAGGTACTAGCCTAAACGATCAGGACGTAGAACACGCGCGGCGTTTTTCTGCGTTCAACGAACCGATGACGACTGGCAGCTGCAGGACTCTCAAGGACCTGCTGCCTTTTTCTTCCTGAGCCCTCTTGACCTCCAGCTTCCCGTTTTCTTGTTCGCTCTCTCTCTCTCTCTCCCTTCGTCATTACCATAAGTTTCACGGTACAAGCGTCCACCGATTTCTAACGGGGCTAAAGAAATTCGTTGGTGAATTTTTTCCCTTGAACAGAACCGTGTTATCTGCCCGGCATCGTTGAACTGATACACGACGGTTTAATTCGGTGCTAGTAATTGCGGTAGGATCGTTCGATTAAGACGTTAATTATCGAAAGATTGACTCGTCGTTGGTTTATAAGCAACGGGCTGGAACTCCCGGTGGGTTAATTAACTGGTGCCGACGAAAGGAGCCGGGTATTGCGCTAGTAAAAACGTTTAAGGATTAATCATGACCCGGTAAGACGGGCTCACCTGCGTCGAGGAAGCCTCGCAAACGACTCACGGAGCTCAACGTCCGGGGGTAGTGGACTTCTTTGCATGCTGGAACGTAAGCAACCGACGTTCCGATTTCTCCGCGGTACTAATGAAAGAAAATCTTTAATGCGACTGCTCGTCTCTTGGCTGACTACTGGTCTTCGGTGGACGTGCCTTTTGCAGGAAATGAATGTTTCATTCCGTTGAAACGTCGCGGGGGAAGAAATCATTTCAGTGCGACTTTAAGAAAATTTAACGAGGCCGCCATTAACGGGGAGTTACGGCAGTATTACAATTTGGATAATTATTACTTTGCGTTATACGGGTCCGGGACCTTAGGGAAATTATGAAATTTCAGGTGCTTTTTGTCTGTTTTACAATTTTCGTTTCGGTAAGTGCTCAATTCTTCAGAATTTAAAATTTGAGGAAATTTTTATAGTAGTACAGCAACAAATTCTTAAATTTTTATCTTACCAAATTTATGGGTTAAGAGTTTTTCAAATATCTAACTGATTTTTTAATTTCCCAGTTTCTCGATTTTCCAATTTCCCAAAATACTAATTTCCTGGTTTCTCGATTTCCCAATTTCCCAATTTTCCAAACTCCCAATTTTCCAATTTCTCAATCTTTCAATTTTCCAATCTCCCAATTTCCCAATTTCCCAATCTCCCAATTTCCCAATCTCCCAATTTCCCAATCTCCCAATTTCCCAATCTCCCAATTTCCCAATCTCCCAATCTCCCAATTTCCCAATCTTTTAATTTCCCACTCTCCCAATTTCCCAATCTCTCAATTTCCCAATTTCCCAATTTCCCCATTTCCCAATTTCCCAATTTTCCAATTCCCAACCTCCCAAATTCTCAAGGTTCCAAAATTCAAAATTTCACAACTTCCTAATTTTCCAAACACCCAATTTCCCAATGTTCTAATTTCCAAAGCCTCGACGCAAATTTGAAAATTCCCAATTTCCTAACTTTCAAAGCTCCAAAATCCCAAAACCGCAATTTTCCAATTTCCAAATTTTTTCAATTTGCACCATAAGTAACCCTATAGTGTTCCCCGCTATTGTCACTAAAAGACAATTAAAAAAATTTCATTTTTCCTCCCAAAAAGTCATTCGTAGCTTATTGTTACCTCAAACTATTGTCACTGTCCATAAAGTACCACTAAATAACAAGTACCCACAAAAGTACCTTCAGTCCAAAAGTACATTCAGTCCAAAACAACCAAAGTGATCAATGCAATAAATCAAAAAACAATTTCAATATATGTACCAACAGCAAAACACCGGGTAATTGTACACATGCATCCTCGATTAAAATCGTGTAATACCAAAATTGGAGTATAATAAATGTTTTGACGCCGGTCTGGCCGTCGTGTACGAAACGGGAAACCGACTAATCGACATTAACGCGATAATAACGTCGAGCTGCAATCGTACGTGCAATTGAACGTGCGTCGATAATCCAATTGGACTTTACACCAATTGGATGCTCCGATAGGGCTGTATACTGTCGGTCGTTTAATCGACGCCACCGTGTATACATGGTCACGGTTTTGTTTCCACGGCGAACGACTGAATTCGTGGCACCAGCGATAATCTACTGGCCCGTCGTAATTGCTTAATTGGGTCAGCCGGGCAAAAAATAAGGATGGGATCATCGACGATTCTACGGGAATGTACAAATTGTCGTTGATGTCAGAGGAATGTTATTCACTCGGTATCGACTTGTCCGGTAACCTCTTCTCGATCCCGACCAGTGAAAAATGGAGATTATGGACCATTGCGGCATATATTTTAACGACTGTTTAAATACTCGATGTCTGGCCTAATTGTCTCAGTTAATTTGTCCCGTTATCGACGTTTATTAATTGTAGTTTGTAGTTTCGTTATGTAACAGGTCTGAGAGAGACATTTTCCCTCGCGTATAATTTTATCTGAATCTGTGCTCGATGGTTGTATAGGAATATTGACGACGTAAGCACTCGAACATGCAATTAAGTACATATTAAATTTAGGTAAATTGTACCTTTATCGAATGTATAACACTGTGAAAAAATTGCAATTTAATATTCGTTACCTAACCTAAGTAACTTAGCAATTAATTTTTATTTTAGTCTCTGTGGTAATAATAGTATTTTTACCTCTGTATCAATATTATTTTTACCCTTGTATTAGTAACACTACTCAGCCTTCCATTAACGAAGCAGAAACACATTGAAGCTCATTATAATACTCGTTAAAATTATTCATTCTGTGTAAACTCTCATAATTTCCATACATGTTATCATTTTGTTATGCAAATACGTATCATTTTCATGTCAAGAGCCAATAAACATTTTGTTATTCGATACCAGGGGTTAACAGTTAAAACCGGATCAAAGTTGATAATTAATTCGTCAGTTTGCGCAATATAAAATTGAAGCGACGCAATTTGCGCGACAAAATTTTTCACCGGAAAGCAACAGGTGGAGCTTAGTTAATTTTTCGGCGAATTCGATCGATCAATATGAACGCGACCACCGATTCAAGGAATCCCTATATAAACCCAGTAATTTCTCATTAAGTCCCAGTGACCCAGAATCAAACTTCGCACAGCCGTGAGAGAATAATGCCACTATAGACAAGGGTTGCTCTGCCCCACCCTAACTTCTCGATCAGTTCAATTGGATGTACTGCTCGAATACCGATAGCCCCTCGTGAACAATAGACGACCGTTTAATTCTATGCATTTGCCAATGCATACAGCTGTGCACTTTAATTGCATAGAATGCCGATAGGCATGATAATAAAAATCGTATGAATTGCAGGTATGAAAATCTTTGAAAGAACATCGTGAAATGGGGTTAACATGCGACGAAAGTTTGGTCTCCGGAATTTTTGAGGTAGGTTCTCAATTTTCCAATTATTCGTGTTCTCATCTTTTTAATTTGAGATTGAAATTTTCACAAATTACAAACTTTAGAATTATCTAATCACTCAATTTCTTTATTTCCTAAATTGTGACTTCACAATCTCCCTGTTTCTCAATCTCTCAATTTCCCAATTTTCCAATTTTCTAATTTTCTAATTTTCTAATTTTCTAATTTCCCAATCTTCCAATTTCCCAATTTTCCAATTTCCCAATCTCCCAATTTCCCAATCTTCCAAATTCCAATCTCTCAATTTCCCAATCTTTCAATTTCCCAATCTCCCAATTTCCCAATGTCCCAAATTCCCAATCTCCCAATTTCCTAATCTTCCAAATTCCAATCTCTCAATTTCCCAATCTCCGAATCTCCCTATTTCCCAATTTCCCAATTTTCCAATTTTCCACTTTTCCAATTTCCTAATTTCCTAATTTTCCAATTTTCCATTTTCCTTATCTCCCAATTTCCCAATCTTCAATTCTCATTTCTCCCAATTCCCAAAATCCCAACTTCCCAAACTCCAAATTTCCCAACTGCCAAAACCCCAAACGCAACAAATTCCATAACCCGCTCCCCGCATCTCCTAATTCTAGACCCTATATCTCCTACAAATCGTCTTTCAATTTTCCGTTATAGATTCACGAGGGAAAAGATTGCAAGCAATGGATACAAAATTGTAGTAGAGAAACGATGGAAGAAAATTGAGTGTTGCGCTCGGTACGGCGTGTATAAAGGAAGAGAGTGCTAACTTAACCCATGACCCGCACGTATGTGAGAATCCAGACTGGTGGTTGATACATCCCCGGAGAGTTTTAGAACGTATTCGCTGCTCCCGTATCTACGTTCAATCGCTATCCTCGAGATTTACGCCCGGAAGGGGCGCATACATCGCGATTTCACCCGTTTCGCGTGCGCTGCAGATAGAACCCCATCGGTTCCGGGTAGCGAGGCTAGGATTTTTACAAGCTTCGTTGCATCTCAAGGATTTAAGGTTGAATCGCATTCAAAGTGTTCGCAACTTCGAGCCGAGTGATTTTTAAATCGTTTTCACAAGATAGCAGCTTCAAAGATATCGGTATTCTTGAACCATTAAGCATAATCTCCAAAGAAATAATTCCCGCATAGAAATTGTTGTATATACTAATCAAAATAAGTGAATTTTTGTACATTCATCTCTGTTCTTGTAGTGTAGGGTCGTTTAAAATTTCACTAATGCACACACGTTATTATTAATTACGTTCGTTGAATTGTAAAGAAACATAGTAATCTATGTTTGGAGTATAATCTCACACAGTTTCTATTACTGCGTTTAACAAGTGATATTCCTGGTTAGTTCACTTCCGTTTACCTGTATCACCAAAATCACGATATACCACTAACCGTCTAGTAAGTCTAACTAGTTTACCGCCAGTTTCTAAATGATGGTCCCTCGTGTCTTATGAAATGTGTGACGGTCAAGAACAACAGGTCCGGAAATACCTACCGTGACTTGCTGACTGTTTGTGGGACTAGGACTCGGACTGGGTGTTGAATTAGGGCTTGAAATCTCGCCCGATGTGGGAGACACCGACCCTGTGTTGACGGTGCCGACCGTTGGAAATGCTCGTTGCGGGTCTGCCTGCCATTGTTTGTGTATTTGCTGCGAGGTATCCCGGAATCTAGCACCCTGAAACCGGAAAGAAAAAATATTTAGTTATTAGACACGAAGCACTCAAATTAAAATCCTTCAGATTCCATTTTGGATGCTGGTCAAGCAGTCATTAAAGACTTTTTGATATTTAACTATGATATTGGGACGTGGGGGTATTGGGATGTGGCGGTATTGGGACGTGGAGATATCGGGACGTGGAGGTATTGGGACGTGGAGATATCGGGACGTGGAGGTATCGGGACGTGAAAATATTGGGACATGGAGGTATTGGGACGTGAAGATATCGGGACGTGGAGGTATTGGGACGTGGAGATATCGGGACGTGGAGGTATTAGGACGTGGAGATATCGGAACGTGAAGATATCAGGACGTGGAGGTATTGGGACGTGAAGATATCGGGACGTGGAGGTATTGGGACGTGGAGATATCGGGACGTGGAGGTATTAGGACGTGGAGATATCGGAACGTGAAGATATCAGGACGTGGAGGTATTGGGACGTGGAGATATTGAGACATGGAGATATCGGGACGTAAAGATATTGGGACGTGGAGATATCGGGACGTGGAGGTATTGGGACGTGGAGATATCGAGACGTGGAGATATCGGGACGTAGAGATATCGGGACGTGCAGATATCGGGACGTGGAGTATTGAGACGTGGAGTATTAGGACGTGGAGATATCGAGACGTGAATATAACGAGACGTAGAGATATTGGGATGTGGAGGTATTGAGACGTGGAGTTATTGGGACGTGAAGATATCGGTATATGGCGATATTGGGACGTGGAAATATCGGTATATAGGGATATCGGCACATGGAGATATCGGAGCGTGTAGATATCAGTATACTGCAATGTTGAAACACAGAAATATCGAAATATAGGGATTAGTGAGACGTGGAGATATTAGTACGAAGAGATATCGGAATATAGATCTTGGAATGTGACGATACTAGTATATAACTAGAAATATGAAAATATTTTAATCTAAACATCTAGTGATACAGAGATCCACAGATATTTAATCCTTAAGATCTTTTAATCTCTTACTGGTCTTCAAAATTTTGTTAAGTTCATAAGACGGATAATTAGTATCATTACCGTGCATTTTTTGATTAATTGTATTGAATTGTATGACGAGTATGCCTTGAGGAAATAGTTAGACGTACGGCCAGCATCCTTGAAGAATCAGACCGCACGAAACGCTTACGCATAGTGCCATACATCATAAATTGCACGATGACACACTTCGATTAGTCGCGGATATTTGCCTCTGAACAATTGTATCGTAAACGATCGCTCGGCACGGTCCGCTGAAAAACAACTTTCGAAAGGCGCGTTCGTATGATTGTTACCGAATAGAGTACTCATGCTCTTCTGAATAAATTAGAGCGCCATTTACGTGAATGAAATTTTACCCGATACTCGGTTCCGTGGAGCGAACGCTGGAATGAAGAGAGTCGATACGCGTTGCTGTAACACTGCGAGATTAAACTTTTAATTAAGTTCTGCATATTTTACCTCGCAGCCGTTAAACACCATCGAATTGAACAATTTATACAAACAGGTCATTATTTTGTTATTATTGTAACAAAATGTTATTCATCCGAATAGTATTTTTTTTTGTGAAAATTGTTATCTGTAGAATTTTGATAAATTGAGATTGCAAATATTAAAGGAAGGATAATTACAGGAAGAAACATTTAAGATTTATGGAAAGTATATCCTAGATTTATTTTAACTTACAGAAATTAATATGGTGCTTATCGAAATGTGTACTAACTCTTGTTGAGTAATTGCATAAATTATGTTTCAACCTTTATTTATGGTTGTACTTTTTAATCTAAAACTGCTCGTCGAAGGTCCGTAAAGCGTTAGCTTAATAAGCGAAGGTTTCTGTGAGCCAAAATTTATCGATCTTAATAACGAAATAATTCTAAAATATCGGGAATGGCGGAAAGTGTAGAAAACGAGGGAGCGTAAAGTCCAGAAAACCTATGTCTATTATGCGACCTAAATTGGCCAGGCGAAGTTACGATAATGGTCCAAAGCTGCTAACGGTCCAATTAACGCAACCCTTTCCTAATTATTCGACCGTGGCAAATTTGTGTCACCGTCGACCACCCACGGCAGTCGAGCAACTAAACGAGCCGGGTAATTTTTTCCTCTCCGAAGAAACATTAGGAATGTCAGACACCTTGCGTGGAAGGCAAGTTCGTAGACCCTGGCTGAAACTACAAAAGATCGCGTGCGACTGTGCAACCGAGGAACGTTGCTCCATGCGGTACGATAATTGCAGTTATGCAACAACTTGCCATAATAACGATTAGCATAGAAGTATAATGGAAGGCGTAAGTGGAGCTGTTCGCGTATACGTTACGCGACAAAACCTCTCGTTTCTCTTACGGATCAACGCTATTATTCCTCGCGTTGTTATAGCATCGAGGTTTTTACGGGAATTAATTTCGACGAACGAGGATACTTTCTCCAGACGGGTATTTACCATTAAAATTACGGATACGATGTGAGCAATCTCTTGTTACGCGGTAGTTAATTGCAGCGAAGTATTCGGACGTAGAGATATCGGGACGTGGAGATATCGGGACGTGGAGATATTGGACTGTGGAGATATCGGTATATAGAGATATTGGGACGTGGAGAAATCGGGATGTGGAGGTATTGGGACGTGGAGGTATTGGGACGTGGAGATATTGGGACGTGGAGATATCGGGACGTGGAGATATCGGGACGTGGAGATATTGGGACGTGGAGAAATCGGGATGTGGAGGTATTGGGACGTGGAGGTATCGGGACGTGGAGATATCGGGACGTGGAGATATTGGGACGTGGAGATATCGGGACGTGGAGATATCGGGACGTGGAGAAATCGGGATGTGGAGGTATTGGGACGTGGAGGTATCGGGACGTGGTGATATCGGGACGTGGAGATATTGGGACGTGGAGAAATCGGGATGTGGAGGTATTGGGACGTGGAGCTATTGGGACATGGAGATATCGGGACGTGGAGATACCGGGATATAGGGATATTGGGAAGTGGATGTATTGTGACGTGGAGATATCGGGACGTGGAGGTATTGGGACGTGGAGGTATTGGGACTTGGAGGTATTGAGACGTGGAGATATCGGGACGTGGTGATACCGGTATATGGATATATTGGAACGTGGAGATATCGGTGTATCGAGATATTGTGGCGTAAAGATATCGATATAATGAGATACTGAAACCTGAAGATATCGGTATATAAGGATATTGAGACGTGGAGATATTGCAGCGTGTAGATATCGGTATACTGGAATATTGAAACACAGAAATATCGAAATCGAATCGACGCAATTATTCCTCGCGTTCTTATAGCATCGAGGTTTTTACGGGAATTAATTTCGTGACGAACGAGGATAATTTCTCCGGACGAGTATTTACCATTAAAATTACGGATACGACGTGCGCAATCTCTTTTGTTACGCGGTAGTTAATTGCAGCGGAAATTGTTGGACAAAAGAAGCTTGCTTTTTTTTGGACATGGGAATCCTTTTGTTCCTCTTGCAGGGAATTCTGGTGTCAAACAAATGGGAACAACGTTGCAGGTAGAAAGTGATTCCAGGAGAAGGAAATATCGTTGAATTTTTCATGGGTGTGCGGTTTTGAAACGAAACACGAGTCTTTGCAGCAAACTGACGGCGACGAATATATGTTCGCCGTGTGCGTTTTCAGATAAGCATGCACTTTTATTTACAGCGAGAAATATCTCGACTGCGTTATGCTTTCCTTTTTTTTCCCCCCCATTCTCGACACGCGAATTTTTTATGCACGCTTCATTAATTCAACCGTCGCGAGACTCGCTTCAAAATCCGATCTTGCCGCAGGTTTTTGCATTTATAAGCGTTTCCTTCGTTTTAACAAAGCTTCACGGCAAGGACGATCAATCTTGCTCTACGCTGCAGCTCGGGAATAAGAAAGAAATCCTTCGTTTCCGGGGAAAAACAATTTCAGCCTTTCAATCATGATAAACCGTGAAAGAAATCTGTTCAAGGATTTTTACCAATTTTTCCTTTAATGAAACTTCTTAGGTTTTGCTATTTGTACGTTTCGACATTTCAATCAATTTCCATATTTTGCTTATTCTCCTATACATACATACGTATGTATATTCTCTGATATACTTTGCATTATCACGGATTTTATCGCATCACCTCACGTTTCACGATTTTAATATTAAAAAATTACCAATTTCTACTTCTTCAGATTCTTCGTTCCCTAATTTCTCGATTTTCAAATTTTCCACCTTTCCTATTTCCCAACCCTGTTACATTGCCACGCGTTATATCATCACTTGTTGCATATAATGTTCGACACTGACGTATTCGCTGAGGATACAACTGCAATAAATCCAAGTACGCAAATAACCGATAATCCACGATAATCCCCGTCTCGTGTTTCAAACTGACGTACGCTAGTTTGAAACGGAACGCACGTCAATCATTTTTCCCGCAAGTAGCTATTTGTTTCGACGATGTTTCAAAGTGCATCGCGTTTAGCTTCCCGAAAGTATTACAGGGAACTAGGCGCAGACAAACGTACGAATTAGAAGCGAACGGTGCAATCACGATCGACCTCTCGAAGCCCAACATTCAGAGCGATCGAGCACGATCGAGATCGACAGATACGTTCACGGGGTTCCCGGTATCGATCCCGTCGATCGTGGAGGTCGCTTACCGGAATACGGTACACCGCGTTTACGCCAGACATGATTGCTTCTCGTGTAAATAAAGGCGTGGTTTTAATTAAGCAACAAATAGATACTGTTACTTCCTTTGGTTACAAAGAATGAGCCGCATACGCGCAACGAATTTGATACTGTGCCTTATTGGTAGATTCTAGTAGCAATAAACGGAGAGATCAAGGTCTACGAGCAGATTACGAGCTTTATCATAGATAGCACCGTGATTACACACGTGCTGTTATCTTTCATACGTAGGTCAACAGAATGCATGACGACTGCAGCGAGTTTTTAAGAAACTCTCAAAGCCCATAAAGTTAACGCGATAGTTGTTCTTCGATAACTTAGAACTATGTGTCTATTAAGTTAATCAACAATTATGAGACATTAATGATTTAGATTAGTAGATTAGAACTGTACCTTAGAGCATATCGAAGAAAAAAGGTATCAGGAACTACAAACCATATACATATGCACGTAAGAAATTTCAATCGAACCAGCACACATCTCATCCCCATCTGCAAGCATTCCAATCAATTCAAACCATACATCACCCTCTAAAACCATCATTCACCGTCTGAATCGATCCAAACTATACATAACTCTCTATCCTCATTATCGGGAACCCAACCAATTCGAACCCTACACTACTTCCAACCCCTAACGGCAGTAACTCCCATAAGAATTCATGGCCCAACTCACGCATGGTTCCCAATATCACTGAATTGAAGTTGAGTAGAATCAAGTATTTCAATTGAAAGTCCAACCCGTTCCAAAGTATACAAACCATACACAAAATTCTATCAGTGTCATCAAAGTTCTAATCCGTTTCAAACCATACAAATCGTACAGACGCAACATTTCATCAGAGCCATCAAAGGTCCAATCTGTTTCGAGCTATACAAACCATACACAAAATCCTATCTATGTGGTCAAAATTCCAACTCGATCCAAATCATACAAACCATACACACAAAATCCTACCAGTGTCATCGAAAGTCCAACTCGATCTAAAGTGTACAAACCATACACAAAATCCTATCACTGTGATCAAAATTCCAAGTCGATCCAAATCATATAAACCATACACACAAAATCCTACCAGTGTCATCGAAAGTCCAACCCGATCCAAAGTGTACAAACCATACACAAACTCCTATCAGTCATCGAACCCGATCGAAAGCATACAAACCATACACAAAGTCGCAGCATTGTCATCAAACCTGCAATCCAATCTAAAGTATACGTGAACCCAAGAATCGCGTCGATCATGGTGCGCACATATAGTTAAAATAATTATTCACAGCGCTGTAAGTAATAGCCCTATCAACGGCTACGGTTCAATACAACCGCACAAACAAACATTCACGTCTCGACGAAAGCCGCGGACATTTATCGGCGATCGAGCCGAGAAAAACGAGCAGAACAAACTCGACGACTGTGCAAAGATCTATCGTGTGTTCGCGTTGGTAACAGCGGCCAGATCTGTTGTCGTGCAATCGCGTCAGGCGTTTCAGCCTCTCGGGAGCCGGGTAAAAAAATTAATTGTCTCTAATCCATGCTGCCACACGACGTCGTTTAAGCAATAACACATCGGACGTGCCGCGGATAAAAGGAGAAAAAGAGGGAAAGAACGCGTCTCGGAAGAGTGCTCGTTCCGTTGCATATAGGCGTCAATGCGGTCCAATCAATTTCCTTGTTGCTCGTAAGTCACTCGACCGTGTTTCTACTCGTACTTATTCCCGTGCTCGTGTTGTACGACCAGGAATTACGTGATAGATAACGGTGGTTGATCTCGCGACGCGATTTCAATGGCCAGATATCGGTATCGATAAAAGGAAATGAACTACGGAATGTGGGACAAGCGTTTTCCTTTTTTAACTACGCTTTGACAAACCTTAGCCTAACTACGGACATACTGATCATCGCATCTAGAAATATAGAGGCTATATTAGAATATTGGCATCTAGATATGTGGGAATCTACTGATCTGGGGATGTGGCTGTCTTATGATGTAGGAGTCTAAAGGACGTAGATATGGGAATCTAAAAATCTAGAATTTTACATCTGTGTCAACCTATAAGTCTAGAATTTCTATTGCATAGCGTAAAAAATAAGTTCATTATTTAAAATGACCTTGAAATGACTTTGGACTAAAGTGAAATTTAACAAGAATCTAACAACATCAGACTTTCAACCAAGCCTTCCAATCACTCAGTGACTTAAAAGTACAAATTGCACAAAATATTTCGAAGTAAACAAGAAATATTGTATGAAACAATCAAACATTTTCGTAACAAAATCGTACCTCGCTGAAGAGATCGTCCAGCTCTTTGCGTGATAGCTTTGCCTTCATCCCTCGTGCATTCTTCTCATCGATCAGAAAACAATCCAAGTATCGAGTCAGTGAATCGAACCGCTACGGCAGACTCCGCAGTCTGCTTGTCCGTTGATCTCTGTCTCTCTTTCAGGATCGGCCACGTCTTTTCAGACGCATAAATAGTCGATGACGTGGCCCGCAAACTGCGGCAGAAGGTCGTGCACTAATGTCTCTGTATCGCGCGATGTGTCTGCACTTTTTTTCTGCGGGACATCGCGTTATTCGTGTCAATCGGTCACAAAGTTCCGCCTCTTATCCGCGAGTGTAATTAGCATCGATGAAACTCGTTTACGGTCGAATTCTGCGAAACGCGAGAAACAGATGTAGTCGTCGGAACGCGAGCGAGTTCGATTTCGTCCTCGATGGATATCGAAGCGAGCGACAGTGCACTGCTGTAACCCTTCGTTCGCGAATCCACGCCCCAAATTCGCGTGACTTCGCGTAGATAGGCCAACGGATCCTTCCGAAAGCGATATCGATTCGCATGCTGGCCTCTTTTTCCGCGAACCTGGCGCACCACGCTTTTTTTCCACCGCGATTCAAACACCCTGTCGAAGCAGAAACTCGCCGCGTACGCGTATCCCATCGTACGCGGATCTTCGATGAAACTAATAAACCGCTGACACATCGTGCTGTTTCAACGACCATTGTGCCGGAATTAAGAGGCGATGGTGAGCAATCGATCTCGATCCTCGTTAAAGCCTTGCCAGCTAACACAATCGTTCGCCATGTTGTTTTTCCTCTTATAGCAATTTATAAGCAAATATTTGAAGTGTTTCATCCAACATCGAAACGTCAGATGTCTATTAAAATCGACCAAACTACGACCAAATAATTATTCAACAATGCGTAACTTTTTATAACCTTGCTACCAATCTTATATAGTATGTCTGAATTTTGTTCGTATAAAATAAGAATGGATTTTTTGCAAAATATAGAATTTGTAGCCTTAAGAATATGATCAAAGAAGTACATAGTATCTAAGAGATTTTCACAATCGTTCGATGTTAGGTCTACAAAGCTTGTACTTTGAAGAGATCTCGTGATAACACCGAATAGTCAGAAAATCTGTAAAAGCAACTGTGTCGCACTAGATAGCGAGTGTTGGCGAAATGGCAAACGCGATCGTTCCCGGAGAAAAGTTCCTTAGCGCAAACACGCTGGAACGTCGGACAGGTAACCTGAATTTCTTGCAGCGGGACAAAGGCGACGTCGTCCGGAACAAACGGCGTCCAACGGTTAAATTAGAGCCGTACACGAGATCTCGCGAGCTTTTGCCGCCGGTGTAATCTCGATCTCGCCGACCGAGAGGTCGTTTATCCTCCCTCGAGCTATGCGGCCCGAGAGATGTCCGGCTTCGTTCTCACGTGGTCCGCGAGGTTTAGAACGCGCACACATACCGCCGTTAGAGGACGATCAAAAGACCGGCAAGAATGCTCGTCGATGGATATTATGGGTTCGCCTGGAACCCCTTTCTGACCGGAGAACGTAAATTTCAACTGTTTCTTGGAGCGAAGCCCGACCACTGAAACCCGATATAAGAAATTTCGAAGTGGAAGCTCAGGGTGGCTGTCGTAATCGATGATTTGGTGCTCCACTGTTACTGCATTCGCCTCTGCTCTTCTTTAACGTTCACTAATTCTGCGCGAATCCTTTAAATTGCTTCATAAAATCTACCGTTGCTAAGTCATTTTAAACCGGTCGGGAGGAAACATCTTAAAGAGAAAAACTTTCAGGTTGACCGCCATGGTGGTCATACGTGACCTGTAGATTCAGTTAATTTGTTCAGCGAACGATAGGAACTTTCGAGGAACTAATGTCTAACTAACGGATTAAAAGATGAAATTGAAAGTACCTTGTTTTTAATAATATTATAGTCTGACCACAAATGTCAGTTTTCACTGTAGCTGTTAATGTGTTAAGTGGAGTGGCTGTTTGGAATGTTACTGATATGTTACCCAGGATGTTATTAATGTTTAGAATGTATATACTGATGTTATCTAATATGTTACTAATGTTATCTAGAACGTTACTAATGTTATATAGAGTGTTACTAATGTTATCCAGAGTGGCACTAATGTTGTCTAAAATGTTGCGTATAACTAATGTTACGCGTGAAGAATGTTGTTACCAATGTAACGAGCGTTTAAAAAAAAGCTAAAATGTGACTTGCACGTGGACTACGAATCATAAAACGGACCGTAAATCGTTTATCATGAGTAATCATGATCAACGATCAATGATCGTGTTCCGAGACAGCCTTGATCACGTTTCGAAACACGAATGATCAATGACCGATCATGATCACATGTTTTGAAAGACAACCAATGTTTAGTGTGATCGTTATTGTCTACCGCGTTAATCTTCGCGTCATCTATTTACGAATGAAATACGTCTGCATACTCGATACCCAGGTATCCCGAACATATTACTAGGACGTGAGAAATAGGTGGGACTGCGCACACCCGATATAACTAGTCGCACTTAGCGATAAGTTACGCGAATTCTATTGCGCGTATATCATCTCAAGCGCGATGTAAGAGTATCTGGTCATAATCTTATCGAAAGTGCAAAATAGAAAATTCTCAATCTATCCACTCGCTAATGAGAAATTCCCCAGATTCTCCGATGCGTTTCTATCGTTCCTGCGCATATTGCGGACTGTGCCCTCCGCGGACATCAGAAGATCGCAGAATTTACGCGACAGATTAATGGCTGACGGAAAGCACGTGGTACCGATAAATATCTGGGGTAAGAATCGGTCAACGGCGGTCGTGAGAACTCGGATCACACCGATTTCTCCGATGTCATTGAGAAACCATACACATTTTACTCGGCTCGTATCAATGGCTGGCTGGATCGAAATCCAGTACCGGGCTGAAACACGAGATGCCACCGGCGGAAGTACCGGTCGAAGGAAGAAAAAAAAGGGTTAGAACGAGAGCCGGTAATTTCGCGTGGGCGTTCGAACCAGTTACGTTCGAAGGTTGACAGCGGCTCCAAATAGCAAGTTCGAACGCGAGGAATTTCCTATCGGTGATTCGATCCGATTTAATTAAACTCTTCGCCAAGTGTAGAATAATCGATTTCATGGAGTTACCTTGCCACCACTCGTGAAATTCATTGTACTTCTCGATCATGAATTTTCATTTCCATTGTTCGGGTTGATGGATATTCTTTGGCCCGTTGACACAGTGGAATTGGACGCGTGTAAGACCGCGATTGTTTCGAACAAGAATCGTTTTTCGATTTAAACTTTCCATTTGCATTGTTAGGTAGAATGGGTTCTGTAGAGATCGTTTGGAATAATTTCAATTCGAACTTATTTGCTGCGTTGTTAAAGTTAAGTCTTAAATTTAAACGAGGATCTGAAGAACCTTGGTAATATCTAAACGATATTATCGATGCATAGTTAAGTATCGATAATTTAGCGATAATGCGGTTCTTACGAAGAAACATTCCCAGTTCGATCGAAGTTGATCGGTAAAACCCATCGCTACCTATGCCCACCTTTCTTCTCACGATGTTATCGTGCTCTTTACCTACCAGGCACCCACGTCCGCCGATAAAACAATATCGTCGAGCTTTTTAACGACCGTCAAGGGGGAACTTTTATTTAGTGTCGGTTGCGAAATCAACGCTAGTCTCCGGAACAATCGAGCATGCGTTTCGTAACGCTTGTGCCGCGCGCATCTGCACGCATCGTGCGAAGAATAAACATCGACGGGAAACTACACGAACCATGTGTAGAAAAGATTCTTAGAAACGGAAACTATCGGTTTCCATAGAGAAGAAAAGCCAACGGTTCAAACGCGTTTGTACGCTCGACGTACCCGTTCGATTTAACTTCCAGATCGCCACCCACGCGAGTCTCGATATCATTCACTATTCAAGCGAATCGCTGTTATCATCCGTGACATTGACAATGATGTACTGTACGGTGCAACGTGAGCTTCCTTCGGATAAGGATAACGTCGCTGCATTCACAAATTTACGCTATTGAGCTTTTAGGTGTTGGAATTTTTTAATTTCTGAATGTCAAATTCTTAAATTTCTAAGTTTCAAAATGTGGAAATCCCTGAATTCTGACTTGAAAATTGACCAACTATTAACAAGCAATAAGCCCTCATTTATAAAATGCTCAGCAATGTGGTTTTTGTAAAAGGTGTCGAATTTACGCCGAGATAAAGTACAGTTCAGAGGAGATTATGGCACAAGGTCTAACAAAAACGAAGCGGGATTAAACGATCATTCCACGTAACAGCCGTTTTATGACCAATCAAGCTTCTAACGAGTACTTGCATATTCAAAATGGCTGAATAGTCTGTATGTCACGTCAATTTGCATGAGATGTTTTTATCGTTAGTAGCAGTTGTATCTCCCCTACTCATAACATTTTGATGGCCACAAGGTTCCTGAAATTTCCCGTCTCCTACTATTTAAACGAAATGCGCTAATGGGTCTGTGCTAAGTCGTCCCATAAATTCTCGGCTACAAATTTTGATACGAGACACCGACTCATTTTTGATTATTTTAAAACAAATCGAAATGACACCCTAAAAATATTTATCAGTGGTGTCAGCAATAATTAAAATTGACCAAATTCATGATACAACTCATAGTACTCAATATAAGTTTCACACGTGTATTTATCAAACTTGAACATGAACGAACCCTGTCAACTCTGTTTGAAAGATTCCGTTAATTACTCGAAATTTCAACTGGCAATTGCTCACCATCACACTACACGTATGTCACATATTTTATAGAACTTCACAACAGCACAAATCTAGGTGAACCCAGACGTTGACCATCACGTCATTAACCCAAATTGAACTCTTCTTATAGATACAAAACCGTTCACGACGCGTTCGTAAAACGAAATTGAACCGTTTCGTCAGAGCGTTTGATCGCGGCGGAAATGAAAATAGAATGTCGGTAAAGTACGAACGAGTGGTGCATAAACGACCCAGGGGGACCAAGAAATTTTTCCGTGCACGCGAAGACACGCGAAAGCCAGCTGAGTTTCTCACGAGCGCGACGATAGAGCCACGGTTACGTGCTCTCACACGTATCCACATATTCCAACTGGCGATCGTACGCTGCACGATCCGCTTGCCAGCTAGCTCGCTCGCGAGTCAACGATATTCCTCGTAAATATTTACATCGTTCTGGGATCTAGATCCGCACAGACGATCTTCTAGACATCGCAGACCTAACCCTGTTATGCTCCAATCCTATATTCAATTACCTCTTCCTCTTCCAGCAATTACTAAACTTCTGAGAGCGGATTGCTCCTCTCGTCTCCAATTTAAAAATCGCACGTCGTTACAAAAATATCGCTGGTTACAGTCCACACTGAGGTATAGTCAAGTTGTAAATTAGATCGGGTACTATCATTTTTTATTTTTATATCAGGTTTCAATTGAAACTTCAAAATACTTTACTTTACTATTTCTGTTATTTTAAAATTAACCAAGTAAATTCACAAAATAACTGACAGCTTTGAAAGAGACTACTGGATAACTGCTGAAAAATATATTTTATTTTAGTCTGCTATTACTGTACATCGATTTTCACGTCTCTCAATGTCAAACATAAATTGACAGAATCAGTAAGTTTGTTCGTTTAAAAATCAAGTTTTCACCCACTATTTCTGTACATCAATTGTCATGATTTTCTTTTGCAAAATTCACAGGATAAATCTGACCATTTAACGGAGAATCTTGTATCGAGACAACGATCATTTAAAAATAAATTTCATTTTAATCTACATTTAAAATGGTAGATGTCCAAACTACATCTTCGATACCTCAATTTTCACGGTGTCTTTAAAGCAAAACCAAGAATTTACACATTCGAAAACTGGACAATTCAGGAGTTAGAAAATATAAACCTTGCGAATTCAAGTTCCCGTTCTCTATTCAGAGGACGCATATGTTGCGTCCGAGTATATCCCGAAGAGAAATCAGTGAAACACGACACGGAGTTTTGAGGGTCATCGCGAACGGCACTTGGAGCGTAATTCAATCAAACGGAGCCAATTGCACTGACACAGGTTAATCGCGCAGTCACGAGCGAACTTTGGAGCGAAACTTTGGCCCGCGTGGAACCGCGAGTCTATCTCTCGGTGAAGAAGTATCGAAAACACGGTCGACCGAGACATCCACGACGATAAATCGAAACACGCCGAGCGAACTGGCAACCGGCGATTTACGTCGTGCTGGCAATTTTCCGATGTCACGGAAATGCCCGCCCCGAGCCCCGGGACCTCTCACGCGACTAACGTGCGCTTACACGTATGCGCAACTGGCAGCGCGGAACGCGAACAGACGCTAAACCGTACGTTTCCATGTGACGTTCTTTGTTAAACATGCTCTTCTTTGCTCGAACACGATCTCTTTTTCTCCTCAATCTGTTTGCAATTTTCATTCTGTTTCGCGAGACAATCTTGATGACCTTTCGCAGGAAAACCGAGCCTTCGCGTTACGTCTGCTCTGCATTTATGTTAGCATAATTTATCGAGATGCGGATGTTTTGTCGTGAAAATAAGATGACTACAAATCATAAAATAATGGAATAATAATGCATAATAATGCACATCATGTTTGTAACAAAAAATACTGCGAATTAATTTTTCATGAATATTAATATAATTTATCGAGAAGAGTGATATGAATATTTTAATGTGGATCTTCATACACCAAGCTGACTCTAACAAATTCTGTACGTGTAATGATAGAACGTTCTTCTGGAAAACTAATTCATGAGCTTCTCCGTTGCAAACTCGCATGAATCTTTTGTTATTAGATGCAAAAATTTTACCGCAAAAAATCTCGTCGCAGACGAGTCACTAATAATATATTATGAAATGTGTTACGAAATGAGATAATATATCATGAATGATTTAGATACTCATTGATTTGCATGAAATTTAATGACGTACAGAGGAATAATATGAATAACATGTCCTACCTAATCTCCATTTAGCTTTTTCAGATAGTCCAACATTTAGCATATAATTCTCGAAGCATAAATCTATCAATTCTAATAAAAGAGTGATAACTTCTTTTCAAATTATACGAACGTATTCGTAAAAATTTGGTAACAAGAAATACAAGTTTCAGGTTTTATCAAGTGGTCGAGCCAATCAACACCAAATCACCCAACAAATTAATTGAGCGAGAACACGGGTCAAACGGCTATTTTTAACCCGTGACAAAAATGTCAATTTATGCTTCTGACTGCCTTGCTAATTCAATAAATCCTCGATACTCAAAAATAGTCTAAACTCTGGACCAAATATCACGAATCTTTTTTATCATCTTTCAAAATCACGTCAGATTAAAAATCACGTGCGATTATCGTATAAGAGTCCCGGCATTCCTTTATCACCGACGATCTCGTAAAAAGAGATTCAACTCGTAAAAGTTTCGTTGAACACTTTTCTTTCGAAAGAACGTGTCGCTGTATTCACTTTCTGTCGGCGAGCCTCAGCGTCGAATCTGCGATGTTGTCGGGATTACGATCCCCTTTATCGCGGTTATCCTCGCAATTCTCGCAAACATTGTCGTGGCAGTTCGCGTCGCGGAGACCAAGGAAGAGACTGGATCTCTGGAACGTCGAGGAGAAGGTTTCAGAGTGGGGACGACGACTATAAACTGCAGCAGGAGAGCCTGCAGTCGCAACGATGCGGACCGAACGCCTGCTGTGCTTGCGTAACCAATCGGACCTTGTGCTTGGCGGGAAGAATTATGAAGTCGACGAGAAATTGGTTTCGTTCGTGCCATGTTCATCTCTCCTGCTCTAATATATGTACTCCCAAATCCACCCTTCATCATTTTTCCAACCATTCATGTGACAACCTTCGGAGTCATTGATAAACCAATTAATTCGGTTAAATAATTCATTCTGGGGTCTTCGAACTCTTTTGGGTCCAGACCCTCTTTTGGAGATGGCCATTTTTATACACTTGTTCGCAAGGTTCTCAAAGATTCTAACATTTTGCGCAGTGTTCTGTTATTGTGGAGTCAGACAATTTCGAGTTGACATTTCAAGTTCTAGTTTTTGAAGTTCTAAATTCAAAGTCCCAACTTTTCTTGTTTTGACTGTATCTTCTCTCTATGGTTTCTATATTGGGAATATCTTCCATATTAACAAATTTTGAAGGTCTAGAAATTTTCGAACACACAAACCCTTTAACTCAAGTCCTAAATTCTCAGAGTTCCAAACTCCTGAAGCCCTAAACTTTCAAAGTACCAAAATCTTAGAGTTCTAACCTTTTAAAGGCCCGAGCTCCCAAATTCCTAAACTCACAAAGTTATACATTTTAAAAGTTTTGCACTCCCAAAGCCCCAAATTCCTGAAATCCTACATTCCCCAAATTTGGAATTACCAAAGTTCAGAATTCACAAAATCCCAAACTCCTAAAAGCTGCAAACTCCCAATTTAAACTTGTAAAGTCCTAATCTCCCAAAGTGCTAACTCTCAAAGTTCCACATTCTAAAATCTCCAATCTCCCAAAAGCCTACATTTCTAAGATCCCAAATTTCCTACATTTCAAACTCCTAAAGTTGAAAACTCTCAAAATCCCCAAACTCCTACGTTCCTGAACTCGTAAAAGTCCTAATCTTCCTAAGTGCTAAGCTGTCAAAGTTCCAACTTCCAAAATGTCCAATCTCCTAAAATCCCAAATTCCTGAAGTCCCCTTTCAAACTTCTAAAGTTCAAAATCCTCAATAACCAAAACTCCCAAAGTCCCAGATTTAGTGGCAAAAACGTAAAGTGTTTTTGCGCGGACACAGGATATTTGGATCCTAATTAAATTTAGATTCAGAAGGATAAGATTTTTTTCCCGATCATACGTATCGATTCTACGAAGTCTCGTTTGAATGAGCTGTCACTCCAGATTGATGTAACAACCGGTTCTTGGGTAACTTGCCTTGCGCTGCTGTCAATGAAAGAGAACGTAATGCGTTATTAGCGTCTTGGCGGACGCTTTAACAATCGGCCTTCGCCGGAACGGAAATTGCGATAACACCAATAACCGGGTAATCAAGATCACCAGAGTTTACCGTGCCGACTTACGAATCGTCTAGATGCATTCTGCACGTGCGAATGTTAAACACTCGTTTCAGAATGTGCACATATCGCGGGCTGTTCGCAAAAGAGTATCTCGTGCAAATATTAACACATCCAAGTATCTCAAGATTGACGATAATACACTCGCAACAGCGTTGCAACTTCATTCATGCAATAAACTCAGTAATTCATCGCTGCACTTATGCAACTAAATGCAAAGGACTAATATAAATTTATTGACTAATCTCGACTTATTATGAGGAAGCTATATTCAATGAAGTACGTGGGCTTAAAGGTGAAGAATTAACTACCACCGTGTTGTAAGATTTCCAGAGAAGTGCCATTAGACTTCTGATGAAGAGGCCACGAAAACTGACAAAAAAGAGTCACCTCAAGAGTCACCTCACATTCCATGGGCTTCTGGAAACCGTTCAACGTCAAATCCGTTATAAAATACTCTAAATCATTGTTTGCATCCTATATCCCACTTTCCGATGAATTTCCACGAAATTTCCTCAGTGCCATTGAACTCGGAAAGAAAATGCAGAGAGTAACACGGTGGACCGGTCGGAAGAAGAAGAAGGTGGGCATGACACCCACGTGTCACGACCACGTACAGGATATTCCGGTGTGGACGAAGCGGAAAAAGGCTCCCTTGGCGACCCACGCGCGTGTAACCCGTGATACTCGGCCGGTAATGCATAGTCGTTTGCACGAGGAGAACGAGTTCCTTTCTGGGCAGTGCCGACACATGTAAACACCGGCCCGAGGAAGGATTGGTCTCCAAAGGGTGGGTACACATCATCGAGGCCATCCTTGCTTGCGTCGATCATCGGACGACGTCCATTGTACGCAAGGACGTCGTACAATGGAGTCATAAGGAAGTTGCCACTGAGTTATGAGACATTGTCTGCCGACCTGTCTCTCCCGCATAATTGCATACCGATCGGTCGCTTCGCGGAATGCAATTTATTTCTTCGACGACGCGTCGTTGGAATCCCGCGTCGTTTAGCTGCCTAATTAAAAGCGACCAAACGACCCACTCTCGTCATTGTATCCGACGCTTCGACAATTTTGTACCGGGATATGGGGGAAGCTGCAGGTGACTCAGCGAGAGCTTTCAGGGTTATGACGCTGGAGAAAGCGCGAATTACTTGGGACGCTCGTGAGTAATGGTACTTCAAGGACTTTGCGAGGATTTAGGATGATGTGGGTGCGTAGAATCTGCTTTAGAATCTTGGGCTTCTGCAATTTTTTCAGTTTGAGATCTTCGTTGAGATTTTGGGGGTTTGGGATTCTAGGACGTTGAGATTTTGGGGGTTTAGGATTCTAGAACGTTGAGACTTTAAGGCTTTGGAAATTTTGTGATTTTGGAATTTTGGAAATTTGATACTTTTGTACGTTGGGATTTTGAAATGTTGGGATTTTAAACTTTAGAACGCTGCGACTTTGGGGTTTTGTAATGTTGAAATTTTGCACCTCTGGGACTTTGGGATATTTAGATTTTTGAGTCATTGATACTCTCAGACTTTGAGACTTCGGATATTGAGATTTTGGGGCATTGGGACTTTGGATCTTTATGGCTTTAGGATATTGAGATTTTGGAAATAATATTATGACTTTGAAATTCACTCTGAGACTCTAGAATCTTCAATATTTTAATTTGGAAGCTTCACTTTGAAATCTTAATCTACTGCATCTAACACTTTGAGTTTACAAAACTTTTGATCTACAAAATTGTTCAAGTTTAATCCTTAGAAACGTCACAATTTTGCGCCTATGATACCAAGAAGAATAATATACCCCGTAAAAAAAATGATTTTAGAAAGTATGTTTCGAGTCAAGAAAGTTTGAGAATCCCTGCTTTCAATTGAACAGGAGAGCATCAAAAATGCAAAATAAAATTGAGCGGTATGTCGAAAACCTGAAAAAATATTTTCAGGTCGAGTTTCCCAGTTTACACATCGGATAACCTGAGGTCTGCCTTGAAAATTACATTCACAGCGTTTGCAGCGGTCGAGCGTTATCGTTCATCGTAAAGTCGAGCAGCAAGCACTTTTTCCATGAACGTTATCGTGACAACACGAGCGAGGAGAAGTTGGCGTTTACACGCGTGTACGCGTTATTATGGCTCGGATTTTAATGCCGCAACCGACATTGCTCGGCCTCGCGTATCGGCAATGAAGTACACGGTGGAACGATGGCTTGGTAAATAATAACGACTCGTTACATCATGAAATAAGCAAGCTTCAAGATCCGTGAAAAGGATCGGATGTCATGAAAAATGGACTGAAACCTAGCACCGGAGAAACTTGCGTTTCTTCGACAATTTATGCGTATATTTTTTAATATCCAATCGCGAGATCAAAAAATTCAACCCTGATGCAACTCGATCTTCACGAATTTTGCTGCTTAACAATTTTCTGGGCGTCGCAGTTAGATAATTATTGCTGCAACGTTAAGACAACTGTAAAAAGTTAAGATGTTAAGCACATTTTGCCTTCAGAGATTCTTTATTACACGGATTACAATTATTGAACCCGAAATTCAATTGCGGTGAAAATACGAGTTATCTCAAGTTACGAGTGTGACATGATATTGCAGGTACTTTATTTATAAAATGTGTATACATATGTTTAAACATTCGCTATGTATATTGTGCTGAAATGTATGCTGTTTCACTGTTTTTCATTGGATTCTACAATTAGTATCTTGCAATCAGAATACCAAGTGTATCTGGCGTACTCCATCTGCGAAGCATCAGTGTCTCAGCGAAATGGCGGGAATCGAAGGAAAGGAATGCAAACATCGGTGAACATTGTGTGTTCTGGTGATACGCACATCCACGTGGGTGGTAGCCTAAAGTGGGTGGCTGTCTGATCAGCCAAGTACCGAAGCTGAAGAGTGTGCTACACACTAGACGAGTAACCATTTGCTTTACTATTCTTTCGACCTTCGTGGCGACGAGGTGAACAGCCGCGATCTTGAGCGGACACAGACCGATCGAGAATAACTCTCGAACACTTTACCCAGCCGAGAGATTATTTGTTCGAGCGAATCTTCGCTTTATCCGGTGGCTCGCGAGCCCACCGTGCCACTGAATCAACACGATAAATACTATATCTGTCTCTGTAAGGTAGATCCGAGGTCGTTCATCCTTTTCTCAGCCAACAACGCTGAATCTCACAGTCTCCGTACGTTTTAGCACTTCACTTGCGAGCTCTGTAGACATTCGATGGTAAAAATATCCTTCAAAACTCTCCAGCTTCGGTAGAATTATGGTTCGGGATGATATTTTTGCGGCTTAACGCTATTTCTGTGTTTGCTCAGATATCTTTGCCAGACATAGCATCTTCCAGCTACATAATGGCTTTGTTAAACTCGAGAACCGAGACCACCCTGCTTGCTACTTATTAACTTAATCAAGAACAGTTTGTTAGTCAAAATTCAAATTTGCTGAACTTCCATTCTTGTTCGAACTTCAAATCTGACCCAATTTAAAACACATGTATTATTTATCGTTCAAATTTATGTTATATGAGCTTTTACAATCTTATAATAAATAATTCTATAGACAAGGTTTCGAGTGTACTTTCATAAATAGTCTTGTGAACGGGCTATCAGATATACTTACAATGATGAACAATCTTGTAAGGTTTGAACACACCTCTGTAATAAATCATCTTATAAAAGACTTCAAATACACGTTTGCACTAAACAATCTTATGAAAATAAAGAACATATTTCATGAAAGCAGTCAGTATCCATATTCAAAACCTCTATGTCCACATTCAGTGTGTCACTGTGTCCATCTTTCCTGGTAACTCTTCAACCGCAACAGTGATATTTTTCTCGTGTTTCCAAATCGGGTTAGATTGTGAAACAGTATCGTTCGATAGAGACGAGTAACAATATCCGGTCTGACCTTAGAAGCCGACGACAAAGCTTGTCGTTAGATCGTCGCCGTTTAATCGTCGGTCAAAGCCCCTTCCGGCTAATTACGTCGTCGTTGCCTCGAATAAAGAATGAATGGATCCACCGTCAACTTCGTAGGCGGTCCCTTATCTCGCCGGTAGTACTACGAAGCCTTTCCATGTTTACTCTCGATAAACAGCCGTCGATCGATAACGCGAGTTCATGGATGTTGTCGATCACACTTCTCGTTGACCCACATGCAAATGCGCACATAGAAACAAACCCTGTGGTATTACATCCACTTCCGAGAAGTCGCGTCTCGTCGAGACAGTCCCACGAATTCGAGAACGACCGAACGTAATCGATCAGCCTCCATGACCCAGTTCGTCGGTCATGAATAATAATAACACGCTGGATCACCTTTGAGTTACGACGACTTTCTTCCAATGCGTCTCCCTCTCGCGATATCGATTTCGAGAGCGTCGATGGCTACTTTGATCGTTCTATTTGTTACGATCGATACGGGTATATCGACATTACTATACAAGTGAACTGATTTTTTCCGGCTGCAGGAGAGATCATGTGTGCTTGGCTAATATGTACAACTTGTTTGCATAGGAACTGGTGTAAAGTATGTTTAATTTTAAATATAGACATCTTTAGGTTTCCGTACTTCCAAATCCTTGAATCTCTAAGTCCCTAAGTCGCTAAATTCCTAATTTACAAAGTCGTGAACTCCCTAATTTCTCAAGTCCTCAATCCTCCAAATTCCTAAATTCTTAAATTGTCAAATTCTCATACCCCCAAATACCTAAATCCCCAAATTTCCAAACCCCTAATTCCCAAATCCTCAACTCCCCAAATCGCCAAATCTTCAAACCTCCAAATTCCTAAATGTACAAAGTTCCACACCTCAAAATCTCAAATACCCGAATCTCTAAATCCCCAAATTCCCCAAATTCCAAATTCCTAACCTCAAAACTGTACCGCAAACGAGCAACGTGATCCCTATCTCCTCACGTCGCCATTTTCCCCCGATACGCCCACCATATCCGTCAGAATACAACTGGCCGATATTCAAGCGAAAAAAAGAAATATTGTTCGATCGCACTCGATGTGTCGACAATCGAAGTCTCGAATGAATGAGAGATGGCCACTTCGATGAAGGGCTTCTCCCGTCTGCTTTGTCACGATCGATCAGTGAAACTCGTGAGACATGGTTAAACACGATGGTGTATACACTTCTGCTCTTTTTATGGAACGATCGAATTCGGGGCTCTGTTACGCAATCACTCGATTCAGTGGGTAAACGTTACGGTATATCGATATTTCCTTCTGAACCACCATTATTCCGACTTATAATAATAAATATTAATAAACCTGTTCCCTTTGACTTTTTCTTACAAATAATCGACAAAAAGAATAGGTAAATAATAAATTGATACATTGTAGTGAACCTAACGTATAATTAATACAATTGCTCCTTTTTTATGTAGCTGCATCGTTATTATTCTACAACAGTGTAGAGAGGAAATAAAAGTTAAAGAAATTTAATTAGTAGTCTCGCGATGCTGGTGTGAACGATACCTAACATCAAGCTGACGAAGAGACCCATAAGACGCTTGACAAGAAGAAGAGCGGAGGGATGAGAGGTGAGGCCAGCCGAGGTTGTTCGCCGATGTTATGGTCGCCATGGTTTCAAGGTCGTCGGGATTACCACGAGGACGCGTCCACTGAACCAATCAGGATGCTCCACAGTCGTGCGGTTCTTTGAAAAACTCTTGCCGCGTGTTACGTTTTTGCGACACGTTCACCAACCAGCCCCCTTACTTCGCCATTAAGAACGCGACGAACACTCAGGAAATGAGCGACGTTTCTTCGCTATCGTTACATCAGCGGATCTCTTCAGCTCGCCGAGAAACCATTAATCTTCCGAACCTTCTTGAATTATTCAACTCTGCTCCAATAGCGGCTAGGTGTCCAGTTCCTCCGACTACGATTTTTGGTCTCTTCCCGTACGAAGAACTTACATCGAGTCTTCAAATTCACGAAGCCTCAAATTTTAAATTGTCAAATTGTTAAATTATTAAATTCTCAAATTCCCAAATTCAAGTCCGTGAATTTCCAGTTATCTTCCAATTTCCAAGCCCTGAAATTATTGCGAATAAACATTTTAACCGTAAAATATCGACCGAGATCGGCCGAGATCTCCATAGCATTTATAGCCGTTCGAGTCCAAACGAGCCGACATTTGTTACGAGAAAATTATATAGGTATAATATTTACATGAAAATATGGTTGTACATAATACTTGCGTTTCAGTTACGGATTAAAATGATCCCACACCCGTCCGCGTCAATCTTAACACCTGCCTTTCAAGGATCAAATCATGCGTTATTACCACCGTAAAATCGAATTCTATCCATAAAACCGCAGAGAAAGTCAGTATACCAACGATCGGTAGAAATCTGTCGTGCGTTTCACATAAAATCGAGGAACGTACAAGCATAGAACAACGTCGTTTAACGTCGGGGAATTAACGAGCGCCCAGCGGAATTAACATAAGCGCGAAACGAAAGCGAACGGAAACGTTCGTAGGGAATAAACGTTCGAGCGTAAGCATCTTTCACATCGTTGTCATCGCAAACGAGGCTGGTTGCGCGTCTAGCTCGCCGTTAATTGGCAACAGAAGCGAGTACCAGGTATCCTGGCTATGAAATTTCTCGCCTCGAGTCCAGTGTGCCCGGGCACAATTAATTGTTCTTCAAAGGACAACGCTGCTGGAGTATTATTTATCGCGGACGATGAAGCGAGCGCAACTCGGCTGGAAACGAGCCGTTTCACGCTTCAGCCGCGAGATTTAAAGGGATTCGGCGGCGAGCGTGAAATAACTCGGACGCTTTACGATTCTCGGCTACCTCGTGGTAATGAAGCGTTGCGTCGGTTGTAAAATAACAACGGACGGTATTTTATAACGGGACACGCTCGCGTTATCGCCGCCAGGAATCGCCGATTTCGTTCTCCAACCGGATTACGTCAAACACACGCCTACGTGCGTTTCTTTTTTCGCGAACTTCCATTCAAGTTCACCGAGGGACGATCATCGATCCGACGTGCGACAAGATGTCGCGGTTTCTCCGACCGAAAAATCCTCCGCTCGCTCACTTTCACTTCCGGCTGGCGTGACACGAGAGGCGACCACCGCTCGACCAAACAACTCCGCCGGTGTTCACCACGAAATATACAGGGTGTTTCCGATCTGACGCTTTACAAACATCTACCCGAAAAATTATCTTCAAAGTGTGTAACATTTTCTCATACTTCGTTTAAGAAATCTCGTTCGAAGAAATCGATGAAGTGTCCCCAGCTAGAAAGATGGCACATGAAAATCAAATCACGTAACGAGAGGACATTAATGATAAGAGTAGATGTATCCTTTTTAACTACGAGTACTACGCGTGTCTAACAAATTAGTAATTGGAAGAAATGTTTGTATGTCCACTCAGTAAATTAAAAAAACGATATAATCTGTATGTAACTAGGATACTGAATCTCGAACATCGATTTGCCCATAAATAAAGTGGTGTAAATTTTCACCTTACTTTTCCACGCAGATACAGATTCGTTTCGGTTGAATCACCGGATTGGAAAGGGGCTGTATATCGATCATTCGTTCCGCTGTCAGCGAAATGTCTCAGCAAATATCGTTAAGCCGACCTGTCCCTCTCGTTAAGGCCCACTTCATCCGGTCCGCGAAACCGAAGACAAACGAGACACTGTCCGTTCGGTTGTATCGTCCGCGACGTTCCGCTTTTCCCTTGCTAGCGGTCCATTTCTCATCCCGCGTTCGACGAACGAGAGATGCTGGCCCGCGATAAATCTACCTTCGCATTAGCGACCTGATCGATCTTGGCTTCGGTAGAAACGCACCACGTCATGAAATTGCCGACGCAAATGACGGCTGTAATGAGGCTAGAGATCCAGACTGTAATCTTGTAGCTTTCAAATTTGGATTCCTGAACTGGCAAGCGTGTTACCGCTACTGATACGTTCCGATCGTGCCGAACATGTGCTCGTTCTTTCCAGTCATTCACCTAGTTCTTCTGCTACGTTTTTCTAATTGTAATCGGGGAGAATGGTAACACTTGTAGTTGTCTAGTTTCTTGGTCCACGCTATGTTAGAGGCATAATCATCATCCATCAAGAGGGTAATGAAGCAATTACCAGATGTCATGAATCGGTGTACAGTCTGATATTTCTGCAAATGACTTCTTCCTTTCATTATAAAAGTTGCTATCGCATGCATGTTTTGAGTGTCGTATGTGTGTTTGAGAGCAGGAGAGTAGCCTGTTATGGGAACTCCATAGGTCGGCCGCCTGTAGAATACCTCTATGAAGGTTAATCTATAGGACACCTCTATGGAGGTTAATTTACAGGATGCCTCTATATGGATTAATGTATAGGATACCAATATGGAGGTTAATCAATGAATGTCTATGGATGTTATCTATAGAAGACGTTTATGGATGTTATCTATGGAAGACGTCTATGGATGTTATCTATGAAATACATCTATGCATTATATCTATGGAATACATTTATAAATGTTATCTATGGAATACTTCTATGGATGTTATCTATGGAATACTTCCATGAATGTTACCCGTGGAGTACATTCTGTGGCCGTTATCAATGAGCTACATTGTCATTTATCAAACTATATACAACTTTATTCACCCTCTGCTACATGATTCTCTTAGCAGCTTCAGTTAGAGGTAACATTACTGAAACCCGCTGAGAACCATATTCTAGAATCCTAATTGAAACAATCCTAATATATTATACATAATAGCTGAAAAGAGAATTAACTCTAATGTCTGCTATTTGCGATATGTTCCTCCGCTAATTGAGGGATGTGTATCAAAACCCTATGCAGTCTATTCCAAAACTTTGGAATGAAATGTAGCTCTCGAGACTCAAATGGACCTCGGTGCTTTCAGACAAACAACGAAAGTTAAACTACTAAACCTGCTATTCCTGCTAGTTCAAATATAAAATTCAAGCGTACATGTTACACTTGACATAGGTCAAAAGTATCGACATTCTAAAGAAGGGATTAAGTTCTTAAATTAAAAAGTGCAAAGAATCGTGGAATTAAAAGCAATTTCATCGGTCGACAATAATCCTTCAGAATATCGTGCAGATATTCTGGAGCATCTGAAGCATCGATTCTAACCTTGGCAACGATCGAATGCGTCCGTAAGAAGAGGCAGAACGAACGAGACAGACAGAAGGTATCGTTTATGGCGTTTACGAGGTACCTAGGCTAATTGCGAGACCCTTCGCAAACTCGAATAGCGTGAAGAAGCCAAGATAGGTAATTAGATACATTAATCACGAGTGGCGGACGTCGTTGGTTGCCTCGAGCCTCGAATTCAGCTCGGAAAATCGTTCGAGTTCACCGGTTTGCGTGGCTGTTCGTTCATTGTGCCCATCTCCGCGCCTGGCGGAGGTACTCTCGCGCGATAAACCAGTAACCGCACGGCCGTTACACCGCGAACACACCACGGCCACTTTGTCGTAGCGTGTCTACACCCCTCCGGTAACCTTAAAGCTACGTTTACAAGTGTCGGCGAGCGCCAGGATTCACGCCGGCTGTCACGGTCCAATGTCTACCTGCGCCGGGAATTGATTTAACGACGCGCCGGATAGGAAGCGTTCCGTCTTCGTTTCCGCTCGCCTTCGTTTCTCTTCTTCGCCTCTCAAATCTCTCGACACCATGGAAATTTCATCAGGATATAATTATAATCGTCAGAATTATTTTACTTTAAATGGGAAACTCGTTGACAAATGTACTTCGACGAATAGCTCTTTACTGTGCACTTAAATAATTTTATATTTTAACATTCTCTTAGGGAACAGAATTAACGGATTTATGAAGTTTTAACGTAAAGTGTTGTAATAGTCTGAAATAATTTCATACAGCGAAATAATGGTCTGATGTAATGGTACAATGATCTGATCTAATGATCTGGTACAGTGATCTGATACAATCTGATTCAGTCTGACACGGTGATTTGCTGTAATCATACAATGATCTGATACAGTGATCTGATGCAATCACCTGATACAATGATACAACCGTTTGAAATATGAGTGTCAAAGGTATCTGACATCGCGTAAGTTTCAAGAAAAAAGTTCAATCTCAAATCAGAACATCTCAAGTTCTTTGAAAGAAATCTTCCAAGAACGAAAGTGCAATAAAACAGCTTATGCAAATTTCATGTAAATCGTGATCACTGCAAGCTGAGATCAGTAACATTTGGACGAAGTCAGTAATATTACTCAGAACGAAGACACCTAGTTTTCTGAATATTTCGATACCGGATTCGTTTCTCCGCGATCATCCAGCTCCGTCGTTAGTTTCTCACCTACACGAACAATCGGGGAGGAATAAATCAATCAGGCACAAAAGATCGATTCGAACCGGTAAATGTATCAGAGGTACAGTTTAAGATAGTCGCCATCCGGAGTGATTCTTGCTCGTATCAGCACATTAGGCACGGTCGAGCTAATGAAGCACAGAGATAGCGGTCTACCATCCCGATTGCCATTGATCATTGGCAGAAATTATAAGCCACGAGGTAGAAATTGCCGATCGATACGGCAGCCAACGTACCGACCGTTTGATTAATAATCGTAAATAATCTCGCGATTCGAATCCCAAGCTTTCCTGCTATCTTCATCTTGCCCGTTCGTAATCATTCACCCTCCACTCGAACGTCGGTAATTAACGTCAAACGACGTTCTAGCTCGTCGACACAGATAAGGGTTCTCTTTCCACGTCTAAACATGCTCTCGAACCCTCTGACAACACCCTATTTCAGCTTCTATCGCGGTGACACACGGCAGAAACGCGAATGCCAGAGAACTGGTCGGTCGATCGCCCACGCGGATCATCGCCACGCAGCCGAGCTAATCGATGCTTATTCCTGCGTAAGCCTCGCGGCTAGCTTGATTAATAGTCGCAATTATTATGCAGCTTCCTTTCCAAGTCTTTCCTTCGTCTTTCTGTTCCTTCAATTTTAATGCCGGTTTAGTGCATCCACTGCAGGCTATATTTCTACCTCTTTCAATGGCAAGTAACACTGAATGTACTAGTCTATAACGGGCACTTAAGTGAAAATTAAGAATAAGGTAGAAAATAGAAGATATACTGCTGATTCATGTACACGATCTTTATTTCAATCGTTTATGTAGATTCAAGAAGATTTTGACAAATTTCGTGATTCAAAATAAGGACCTGGTCATAGGAAGATGGAACAAGATGCATATGAAGATATATCGGTAATAAGAAGATGGCGGATCCGTTTGAAATTTTTTAAGTTCCAAGTCCCTGAGTTGCTAAGATTCCAAGTCTTCCCCGATCAATATTCTGAAGACTTATAAAATACAGTTGAACCCTACTGTAAATGGCACTTAACAAAATGCGCAAGAGTGAACTTTCCAGCGTTAATCTACGCGTTACAAATCGAGCAATGTTATAGTTTGTAGCCACGGAAGCCGTTCCGCAATCGCGATCGGCCCACAGTTCGACGAGACTAGAGCGTGACTCGTAATGAAAGTTCGTAATTAGCGTTCGTATGGCGCTCGAAGGAGTCACGGATAATAAGGAGCCAAGATCATTCTCTCTCTTTCTCTCTCACTCTCGTCGTTTGTTAGGAATCCTTTCTTTCTCCGAAGGCCAAGCTAGCTGGACGGACAACGTGATATTAGCCGCTTGACTAACGGCCTCTTCTCGCGCTCTCAGACGCGATAGATCGGCGTATAAGCGGACCGGTAATAGAGCGATTCCTTTGCCGTCATTCTCGACGACCACCGCGAGCTGTTCGTTCCTTCACCGACAGGGCCATAGGTGGGCGAGTTATCTCGATTCCTCGACGAGATAACATCGTTCGTTTATTCCGCGTGTGGGATACGCGAATCGCAAAAAACCTCGACGCGAATACGAGGAGGTGCTACACACGAGAGAACCGTATGTTACCTTTGTGTTTCTCTCTTTGAAGGATAGATTGAAATTGCTTTTCAGCCACGGCTCGAGTGTTTGGCATTCGATACACTCTGCCGTTCATAGGTGTTTGTATAGGACAACTTCTAGGTGTTCTCTTTGAACAATTCATTTGAAACTTCTTTCTGTGAGGTGATAATGATACAATAGAATTTGTTGCGCCTTTGTTTCCACCTACTCATCGTGTAGAAGAGCAAGTGTGGATGACATAGAAATTTGGAAACCTTGAGATTTAGAAGTTTGGATATTTAGAGGTTTAGGTATTTAACGTTTTCAAAGTTTGAAAATTTGCAAGTTGAATTTAATTTTCAAATTTATATACGTATATCCAACTAGGGCCAACTTTGCACTCGGGTATACCTGCACGTATACTTTCTTCGTGAACTTAAAAGTTAAGTCCTTTACGCGGTTTTAACCTACTACATTCGCAGGTTTTCAAGCTGCGTTAAACACCGTGCAATCTCGTGCGACTGAACCCCGTTTATAAACGTCTGACCGAAATTTCCGTGATTTTATCGCGAATAAACGATTCGATAAGGCCGATAAGTCGGAAAGTCGACGCGAAATCTTTGGAGGGCCAGAAAGCAGAGAAACGATCTCGTCGGTACTCGAAATAATCGAGGAGACGATTGGTGAATAGTACCCGAACGTTCTTTCCCTGCTTAATCGTCGAACGAATTCGAAAGACTTCCCGGCAGGAAAGTTAAATAGCGGCTCGAGGGAAAAAGTTGAAAAACCGTCTTTAAAGGTAATCGATAAAGTAAGAAAACATTCGGGCCAGTCTATCGGTCGGAATATGTACCCACTTTTTCTTTCGATTTATCAGAAGGCTCTCGTAAATTGAATTCTAATAGAGGGCAAAAAATATTTCGGAAACTATCGAGAAAATATCGGTGTATATCGGCTCTCGTCGATGAGGGTAGCGAGATGGAAGAAAGCAGTTTAAGTCGATTTAAATCGGTCGATCGAGCAAAGGGGTAAGGCTACCGACGAGCTGACACGAATCTACTCTTCGAACAACGTCAACGGCTGCGAAATTTGACAGGCGACAGACATCGCCGCTCCCCTACTGACATCTAATCGCATTAAATTGTTTCGTGGTCTGCCAATTGGTCACGTTCTGACCTCGTTCAATGCTGTATACCGACGACAGAGATTCCACGTTCGATTACACCTCCTGGCCCACCGATTAGATACCATCTAAATGCAGCTTTTCGCTGACGAACATTTGACTTTGAACTTTTCCTATCTCTCATTCGTGGACTTTAAATCGATTCATTAATAACATTGTCCATTAATAATATTGTGATCGCACAAGTAATTGTCAATTACCTCTTACAATAATAGGTCACGTAAGTACACATTCCTTTTCAACACGTCATGATTGTCTACGTTACCGTCGTGACCGACAAATTTCACACGTTCGACTAATACGCTAAGCGATAGACAAAGACTTTTCATATTTCGCAACGGCAAAAAGAAGCTCCACACAAAAGGGATTGACAAACTTCGGTGTTGTCCCTTTTTCCTCGGTGTTTTCTGAGAATGCTTTTTGTGGTCGAACTTATCCTTTCAACTCGAACGTTCTGCCGGTCGGAGAGCAGCGTTAATGATGCTAATGCATCGACCTCGGCTAGAGTGAACCTGTGTGAAGCATCAATATTCATTAGCGCTTCGTTCCACGAGCCGAATAATTCCGTGTGGCCGCAGAGTAACCCACAGACCCACTGTGTGTGTTACACTCGCCTATCGCGTGTGAACTCCACACGGCTTTCAAAGGATTCCTTTTCATACGCGATTAACGTGGACACGTGTTTGCTCGACTGTCTCGACCGACTACTTTTCTCAAGGAAAGTGATATAAAGTATCCATAAAATTGATGTTATCGGTACGTAATCAATCTTTATATATTTCCCATAAATATTCTTCGTGTACTCTAATTATCGAGTTAGGGAAAACTGGTAGAGTGTCGAGTTTCATAGAATTATAGTATAAGATACATGATTTATCAGTAGAAAAAATAGTCAACTCTTTGAAACCTTTACTAAGAAATTTATTTTATATGCTCAAACTGTATAGACAATTTTAATTGGCTGCATGAAAGATTTATGTGCGATTTATGACATTCATTTGTTTTCAACTACTTGTTAGTAGCTTGTCTCGAATAATTGACATGTAATATTACAGGAGATGAATAGCGGTCACTTTCTCTGAAAGAATTTAGCTGTTCATTAAGAACTTAATTTTATATAATCAATATGAACGACGCAGACAGTTTTAATTGGATAAATGGTACGTAATTTATGATAAGCATTTATTTGAAATTTACTATAATAGTATTTCATAAATAATTTTCACAAAAAATTTCAGTTTATTTCTCTTATTTATGAAGGAATTTCGTACGATTAAAAATCTACGTACAATTTTAACCGAGTAAAAATGTTATTTTGAATCGCAACACCCTCATACTAAGTGTAAACATTTTTTGTATGAACATGATTGTGTATCGATTTTGGACACCGTGTGGATGTATGAGCATGATTATACATCGATTTTGTTACAAATAAATATTCATTACTGTGATTTCGCCACTTCACTTATTTTTAAAATTATTTAATCCTGGAATTATTCTAAATAAATCTTATTTATCGTTTACCTCTTACACAAGTTTGAAATTTGGCAAAATATTTTATGGAAGTATCTTTAGCTCGTAAGAATCTGAAAGTGGATATAACGCGGCGTTCGGTTGTTTACGAAGCAAACGTCTGGCAAACGGGCGAAATCCCTCGTTATCTTATCAGGAATTCATCCGCGGGAATTAAAATGCTGTGCCGCGTAACGAAGGTGTCCGGTATTCTTTCGAATCGGCCGACCAGAAATTATCCGAATGGATTCGAACGCTCTCGAATTCCGAGGGAAGATAAGGAGGATCGTTGGACCGGCTTGAAATTTCACGTGATTCGAATGCGAGAAATCGGAACGTAAACGGAGCCGATTTTCTCCACCTTCCGACAATTTATTGGACGATCGTATGGGATTTGGAGGAACCGCGAAAAATTCCATCGAGAACCGACCGCTCGATCGCCGACTGTTGCGAATCAATTTTATGCAACTCGTTTACGAGCTTCTTACGACCTGTCCACATGGACTGGATGGCAATTTCAACAGGGTCTTCGTGCTCGTAAAACGTTATGGCTGGTAATCTGAGGTTAACTCGACGAAAACCACCAGAATCCACCCTCCGTCCTCTGTTCATAATCTCGTTTTCACCGATGTGTTCCCCGTTCAAATTAAGCGGAAATTAAGGTCCTCCGAGGTATTCGTCTGTTGTCAAATTCATGAACCATTCAACGACTTCAACAGACGCGAGGACGTTTATGTTATCTCGAAGAATAATGATGGCTTAGCGATGTTTTACAGCCTTCTAAAATCTTCATGGTTCTATAATCGTGATAATACCGTGAACGATTCTTGCACAATACGGCCTGAATATGAAAATATTCCAATAATGCAAATGAAATAAACCAGCGGCAAGTATTTTAATTTCAACGTAGAACGGCGAGGTTATTCGCTCGCAGGTCTTCATCTTGCTAAACGCGCAGAATGAAGTTTATTAAGAAAAATTGCACAAAGGAACTTTGAATGCTGAGGTACGGTTTCAGAATTTTATTAAATCTTAAACTTGACAGGTCACTGCTCCTCTGAAACTTTGGAACAAAAGTTCCGACTGAGAGTGGCGAATTTGTCGTCATTTTATTCGAGTAACTTTCCTACTGTAACTACCATTACAAAATGGCGGACCATTACCGAAGCGTATCCAACTCGTTACCAAGTAACGTTGTAAAAGAGTAAAAGATCAATTTGCGAATCTCTCTGAAAGTGTACGTGCTGTTTCGCTAAAAGTTACCAGATTTCGAAAGACCCACACGATACTTTTCCACGAACAAATCGAACGAAGGACGAAGCGAAGTTCGCGAGCGTTCCTTTTTTCCTGTAACTACACGTACAGGAAACGGAAACGGGATGACCCGGCTATTTTTCAAGCAATAAGAAAGTCCCGAAAGTCGGTTCGCAGCTGCGAACTTTCTTAAATCCTATAACGGATCCGCGAATCCTCGTAATATTTAGAGTTTCAGTCTCAGCCTCTTGGAAACTTTCGCGAACTCGGCCACCAAACTTCTCGGATCTTATCCTTCTGGTCATGAAGCTCCTCCCTTTTGTGTTTCCACTATTACCCAGGATTCTGTGGACGCGATCGCGTTGGAATTTGAAACGGTTTACGTCATTCCGAGGAAGGATCGCGATGACGTGATACTGTTAATGTATTCGGACACGATTAATCGATTGAATGAACGTTCCAATAATTTCTTGAATAGGGAACTCCAGTTTTAACTCTCGGATGGTTAAGTTAGATCTCTATTAACTATTTTACTAGACTCTTAGGCTTCTGCATTTCTGCTTCTCTAAATATGGTCCATAATCCAAATTTTCAAATTCTTATTGATCTATTGGGGATCGTGAGATACGTAGATCGCTTGGACCGTACCTGGATCGTCATATACGTAGATCGCTTAATACCCGAGTCCCTATACCTCCGAATCCCTTACTCCCCAAATCCCTAAATCTCCCGATTCCAAAATCCCCAAATCCCTTATATTCCTAAATCAACCATAATCCGATATCACTAGATCCTCGAATTCCTACATCCTCGAGTCCCTATACCCCCGAATTCCTATATTTTCAAATCCTTACATCCCCAAATCCCTATATACCGAAATCCCTATATCCTCAAGTCTATATATCCCCAAATCCCTATATCCCCAAATCCCTATATCCCCAAATCTCTATATCCCCAAATCCCTATATCCCCAAATCTCTATATCCCCAAATCCCTATATCCCCAAATCTCTATATCCCCAAATCCCTATATCCCCAACTCTTTATATTCCCAAATCCCTATATGCCCAAGTCTCTATATCCCCAAATCCCTATATCCCCAAATCCCTATATCCCCAAATCCCTATATCCCCAAATCCCTATATCCCCAAGTCTCCATATGCCAAAATCCCTATATCCCCAAATTCCTATATCCCCAAATCCCTCTATACACTAATTCTTACATCCCCAAATCCCTATAATCCACATATCTACATGCTGGATTCCTACATCCAAAAATGAACGTCTAAAATTTTCACCTTGAAAACTAATATTGAGAAATTACAAAAACATTACGTAATTATACATTTGCTATTATGTTAGAACGAATTCTAGGAATATTCTAAGGATAACAATTTGCCGGAGCTTCGTGAATGCATCAGAACGGTTGGTCCGCGGTATGTGATGAATATTTCATACGGTAGCGCGAACTTTCGACTAGACGCGTGTTTTCGAGTGGTCCTTCTCGAAATACAGAAGAAGAAAGAGAGAGTCGGGCGAGGAAAAGAATCCACAACGAGAAGACATTATACGGTGACCTTAACAACGAAGAAGCAATTCCCAGAAGGACTAATTCGGCTCGCGTTTGTGAATTTCAAAGATCCTTGACAAGGATCCATCCTTGATCGAAACTTCTGTTATACCCGTTGTGTTATGGAAAAAAGAGAACGCTGCTTTGATTATTAATCGAAGATTAGGACAAAAGAGAAGGCAACGAAAGGGAGACAAAGATGAAGAATAAGCGGCATCGAACCCACCTTCGTTCGTGGTAATTTGTGCCCGAGCTCATTTGCATGCCAATTAATCGGCCATGATTATGCGAGATTAATGGCGCTATGGCCGCTGTCGCCACTATATAAACCCCGTTCTCGTTATACTTGTTTCGCGATGGAAATTAAAAGTTATGGCGCTCGAAGGACCAACGATATTCCCTTGCTATTTAATTCGGTGTTCGTTTTTTTAATTAAAGTAGACTGTGCTCGTTTATTTCGTTGATTGCCGTATGGGCTGTCGATGACTGGCGCCACCAATCTAATATAAAAGACGTTTAAACATGATTTTTATATCGTTAATAATAAGTGCAGGAGGGAAAAACTGAAACGATCGTGTTTTTATCAATATATGTGCTAATTTGAATGCCCCACTAATAGTCGTTATCGAATAAATTATTTAATATTTAATAAATAATAAATCAATGGAACAAAATCTTTGGTGGAACATTAAACTGAGTATCGATTTATAAATTAACTAAATATTTTATTTCTGTTTAATATCTCAGCAGCAAAGTGTTTGATGTATCAAAGCAGTGTGAGGAAATCAGAGGATAATGTGTATTAAAACAAAACAAATCAAAGAATAATTCATCTTCTGTTTAAATATGGGAAAGTAACTTTATTTAACATTAGCAGGACGTAATAAAGTAACCGAGTAGCTGTAATCGTCCTAAAATTTTGGAGTTTTAATGGCAACATCAAAATGGCTAATGCGCGGTTGCAGTGAAAATGGCCGCGTAGCAAGACTCGTTCTAAGTAGAATGATTGATCATACTCCACAACTTTTTAAAATCCAACGCGGTTTGTTAACCACATTTCAGTTGCTTTCGGAGCAACTATATATCATTCAGAACAAATATATAAGGTTATGTACACGTAGCAAAATTATTTAATTTGCTAAACTAATCACATGTTTCTTTCGTACACTTTAAAAAAACTGCCATTATTATTGAGGTTATTTTTTACTTCTCTATGTCTTGTTTTTAACAGACTTTCAATGCTTATCAAAAAGTAACTCCAATCATTTGCTGATTTTTTAACAGAAAAATCATGGAATATGGACAGAATATCTCTTATCGAAGAAGACAGCAGTTCGGTAAGATATTCAGGGAACAGTTGCAGACGTTCAGCGGAATAAATCGATTTTGATCGAGTAAACGAGGAAAAACAGTGGAAGGAATATCGAGTCGAGGTTCATATCGAGCAGCAAACGAATGATAATGGCTATGCAAAAATCTCGAGCAGATAAAACGTGACTGATATCCGGTCGTTCCCGGAACCGTGATTATCGATGTGTTCGCAAGCAAGGGAGTGTACCGTGCGGCGGTATAGAAAAAGAAACTTCGCCTTTCGATTTTTACCATTGCGTGTAAAAGAAAGCTTCCACGAACCGTACGGTTTTCTCTCAGTGACTCTGTTGGCTTTTCGCCAGCGATTCTCCATTCGAGATGTCCAATCAATCCCGGAGTCCCGAGACTGAAAAGATGGAAAATCGTCTGGCCTCGATATCTCGGCCACGGTTGCTCGACTATCGAAATTTCAAACGGTATACGCGTATGTACATACGCGAACGGAAACCTTATCGCGTGGCTCGCTTCAACCATTCGTCGCTATCTTCGTTCGATAATTAAAATTGCTTGGCGATGATACGCGCGTGTATTTACGAACAATTCCGCGGCTAACCAGACCACATTTTCATTCGGATCGTGCCAGGTACCCGAGTAATCGTGATCACGGCAAGTGTTCCGACTGTTTGGCAGATCGATCCAGCCTGATTGGAAAAGTTTCGAACGGCGTACCATTCTGGATGAATGTGGAGCATTGAAAAAGTACGACGCGAGTTTCGACGCGCTAACAATGCCATACCTGTCACTGGAGCTTATCTAATCAGCCAGCTATAACGCCTTATCACCTCCCTCGTTCCGTCTTTTTTCATTCGAGCAAAACCCGTTTGGAAATCGCAAAGGTCTCGCGTTTGGTAAAAGTACGGAATCAACGGGAGGTGTACAGAAGTCTACGATAACCGAACCGATAACTTTGCATTTCGACACGTGCAAATCGTCATACGAGAGTATGAAAAACAATAATCGGTTTCGTTAATTGTTTACCGCGACTTCGCGGGGATTTAGATAAAACGGTTAAGGTTACCCGACGATAATCTCGTTGAATTTTTCATTTGAATACGAGGATCGATACGCGGGTATACGGAAAGTTCGTTGAAAAATAGACGAGTTATTTAAAACATTCCGAGATCGTTGTGCGAGCCACACGAACACGCAAGACACGCTCGCGAACTTCGAGAAATTCCACGTCTTTGCGAGAGCTATATATATAAGGGTTCGTGCACACAGACGCAAATAAAACGTCCAAGCCCGACTGCAACTCGAGCATGTTGAACAGAAACGTTTCAGAAACCCACGTAATATCGAGTTCCTTCCGTGCGATCAAAAGTGCAACTATTTCTGCATCGATCAGCTAACAGCTGCCACTTGCAAATTTTCTTTCGAACAATCACCTGAACCATACACCTAATGCCTTTTGAATATTTCTTCAAACATTCTTTCCAATTAACTCTGCAATAACTTTGTTATCGTTCGTAATTACTGCGGTAATCGTTATGCACTTGTAAACTTGTTATATAATGCGCTGACGTAATTCGGTTTATCTTTTCCTCTCTCAATAATAATTGATATTTAGCGAAGTTGGATATTTTTAATAAAATTAATCATTCTTCGGATAAAGTCATATTGGTACTCATTTAAACAGAATGATATAATTATTTAAGGATTTCTATAAACGTTTGTTTCTTATTGTAGCAAACATGATGCATAACGTGGTGATTCGTGGTGATTCAATGCTATTTCGATGCATGGTAATTCGATTCGTGGTAATTCATCATGTAGCAAAGCAGAGTGTGATAACCTGTCATATAGCAAAACAGCGCGATACCTCAACGTGTGATAACACAACGCATGGTATTTCATCACGAGATAACACGACATGGTATTTCGACGCGTGACGATACAACGCGTAATAATTCGATGCGTGGCGATACAACGCGTAATAATTCGATGCGTGGCGATACAACGCGCAGTAATTCGACGCACGACGTTACAATGCGTTGTAATTCAAAGTATGGGAGTTCAACCCATGGTGATACAGCACACAGTAATCTGACGAGTGGTAATCTAACTTGTGATACAACGCGTTCAGCCAGCTAGTCTACCGCGTGATAATTCGATACATTATACAACGCGTTGTAAACATATGGCAATTTGGTGTATAGTAATGCTACGTAGTGATACAATGCGTGGCGATAAACCAAATAGTAACACAATTCCATATACCACATTTCATTCAAACTACCAATAAATCTCTCCAGTCAAACGTAAATCTCTCCACAAATGAATTCAAGTAATTAATCAAGCAATGAAGGTACTCAGAGGTACCAAAGAGGTCGTAAGGTACCAAACTCCTGAAAAGGGATAAATGCAACATTATTTCGAACTAGCCTCCCGAGAAGGCTGTATAAAGTATAAAATAACCTAGTAGGAGGTGTATCGAGGGTTCTCGAGGCTCATCCAGTACAATGTGTACGAGCCCTAAAGTCCGTGGCGCGTCGAATTTAGAACGCAACAAGAAGAAGAAAGCGCGAGCACGCGAGCGACACGGCAAAGAGGAAAAAAAAGGGGGAAAGAAAAAGAAAAGAGGCAAGGAAAGGAGGAAAAGAAACGTCGTACGTGAACGTAGCGCAAGTACCTCATTGGTGGAACCGTGACCGTTCATCTTGCCGTCACCTCTGGTATCCCATTACCGGTCTGCGGCGAAACGCTCCAAGGATCGTTCACCTTCTCGCATCGGTTCTCGAAAATGGCGCATCTCAGGTCGGTACGCCCTTCCTTTGACCTGTCCTTCAGCCAGAATCCTCCGGTTCGCCGACTCAGCACTCTCGATTTTCGTCAGGTTGGTCAACGCCGGTCAAGGTCACGGCGCGATCAACGCCGTAGCTAATTTTGCCCGTGTCTCTTCGGGTTCGTCGACCATGCCGCCTTGGCCATGCTTATTCGTTGTTCGCGCGCCACGCTCGCCGAGAATTTTATCGCGGCATCGATCGAACGTATCCGAGGCTTCGGACAACGAAATCTTTGTCGACCGACACCTTGTCCGACGAACAGGTTCGCACCACGGGCCCGACACTTCTTCACTTCACCGATCGTCACGGCCCGACACGATAACTGGTTTCGGTACGAGAAGAAATTCGAATTTCCCGCCAAATTCGACGACCCGCCAGAGGCTTCCGATCGATTCGTTACGGTTTAATCGACATCGGAGCGCGAATCGAGAGGGAAGTAAAGGCTGTTCGATCGAGAAGCAACGACGAATCGATCTTTCCCACGTCCTTCGCGTTGGAGCGCTGTTCGCGGACTGGAGAGCTCCGCATCGCGCGTGCACGGAGCCCATCCGCTATCGCCTCAGGTAGACACCCCACCAAATACGCGGACAGACCGGCAGAAAATTTGTGGTCGAATCTTTAACAACCCGCTGTTACACCGACGACACTGACAATTATACACGAACGCTTTCTGATTTATCCTCGCCACGGCCCCTCGCGGAATATATTTATTCCGTGATGTATAGACAACGGGGCGTATTTATCGCGAGTTCGTTATCGCCTCGAAATGCACACGCTCCGATGTGACGCACCTCGATCGTTTCGACCGCACAGGACATTGCTCCTTCTAAGAACCCTATTCCACTCTTTCATACATGTCTGTTTTGATAATTGACACTGTATCGATAATATTGTATCTGTAGCTGGTACTTTGATTTCATCTAATAATAATTTCATTCGGTTTGTTCTTTATTTTGCTCATACTTTATTAATTCTCTTTTATTGTATTTTATTTTTTATTGTATTTTACTTGATGTAATTCTATTTAATGTTTGTATTTTACATTATTTTCTTGTCATTTTTGCTCGTACTTTATTCTGTAAATTTATTTTTGTACTGCCTCAGGATTAATGATCATCCAGCGTCTGCTCCATTAATAGAGTTCTCATTGAGAAGCTAGTTAATAATTATACGTATTGAAATGATTATTCCGATTAGCTATAATAAATGATGGCGGAGAACTTGAATCTGAAGCCTGTTCCCGACAGCATACGAATGAAATCTCACGACGTCTCAATCTCCCTAGATGACAGTCGACGCGTCGCTCAAACGTCGAAGCATCAATAAAGCAAGATCAAGGTTCACCTTTGACGCGTCCACGTGCAACGTGGTCGAGAAAGATAGAGCCGATGGCACGATATAATGGATCCTTCGATAATGGCAATAAATCGACGGGAGAAGGATACAGAGAAACGAGCTTGTCCTCGTAAATTCTGCCTACTTTCGCGACACGGTGTCGCGGGTTCGCGGCGCGCTCAATCACGGATGTTATTAGTCATTAGGCCAACTCGATGTTGCCGGTCTCCGAGTCAATGTCACGATACCGCGAACCTTCTTTTCGAAACGTTCTGCATCACGTTTATCGGCCCCGTCTCGTCTTACCTCTCTTCGTTCGATCGACAGCCCCGACCCCACACTCTGAATACCGTTACAGCCCTCGCACGCGATCGCATCGATTTTCCTTCCGCGATTCGAAAACGTGTGCGATCGGCTCTCGAATACTCCGATGGAACGGAGGATTCATCTGCATGATAGCGGAGTGGAGAGCGTCCCATATTTCAACGGATCGAATTTCTGAATTTACAAATTGCATTTTTACCCCACTAAATTGTTGAGTTCAAATATTCTAATGGAAATTTTTGACATTCTTTAGTTTCAAATTTTTTAATTCATAAGTTTTTCTGCAATATTATGTTTGCTAGATACAAATTTTCAAATTTCAAAGTTTCTTTATATACAAATCCACCAGTTTTTCAAATGCTATCCTTACATCCCCAAATTCCTAAATTCCCAAATCCCTGCATTCCAAAATACCCCTATTTCCACATCCTTTTCCCAAATCCCAAAATTCTTAAATTCCAAAAAATAGCCTGCACAAAATACTTGATATCCGAATGCACTTAAGTCCACAGAGTAACGAGGATAAAAAATGACGAGTAGATATGAAAATGAAGGAATCCACAGAGAAATACAGAGGAGGTTGGTTTTCGTAGCAACGACGACGAAGAATAGAGCCAGAAAGAGTCGTGAGGATCGGTAGGTGCATTGTTTCCATCGTGAGGACACTGGAACCGTGTTGCCTGTGATGATACGTCATCTTTATCTCCTTTCTCTTTATTTTCAGTCGCGACTTTGCGCCAAGAGATGATGCACCATCAGCAGCTCGGTTACGATCTACCTTGATATCCTTGTTCGCGATGAATGCCGGATTGTTGCCGGTGTTGATTTAAGAAACGGAGATGAATAGCAGAAACCGGGATACGGTGCCTGATGAAGGGGAACGCGACGGAAGGCGGGAATCTACGGAAATTTGAATTTCCTGCACGGTTCACGTATGGACGCGTTTGCGCTACACGCACAACGAGCATCATGTGCGAAGTCTTGAAAAACCGGTGTTCTTTTCAAATGATGAAGTATCAACGTTATTCGTAGAATACTTCGTTTTTCTAGTAGACAACGTAGTTGAATAACAACTAGTGACTACTAGTACTTCTAATAACTTGATTATACTTTACTTACGAAAATTTGAATTTTTTGAAGTTTCTTATATATGGACATTACGGAGGATAACATAGTAACATAACAGCTTAAACTTCAATGTACTTCACTTCATTCGTATTCACATAGAGTGTACGAAGTATACGAAGGTGAAGAAAAATGTGCAAAAAGTGGACGTTGAATATAAGAAATTGTGTATATTATACACCTACGCTCGCGAATAATTATTTGTAAGACCCCACTAAAATAAAGTACGCTTTCGCAGAAGCGAGTGTAATTACCGTAATGAACGTAATCGCGAGCCCAGGTCGCAGGAACGCATTTAGGCCACAATGAGCATTTTGTCAGGAGCGCGTCGGAGCGAGAGGGTTAATATCGAGCCATTGCAGCTGGGCGCATCTCGCGCGAGCAGGCAAGAAGATGGAGGAAGAAGCAGGAAGAACGAAGAAGAAGAACCGGGAGCAACGTTACCCATCGTCTGGTTTCCCCGGTTCTTGCCGGCTGTTTACAATCTTGGAAGGCCGAGGTGGTGGTACACACGGCGTGCTAGCACCAGGTATGGTAGCCACGGCTTTCGTACTTGGCGAGGACGAGATGTGACCACGGTTTACAACGGCAGGACGGTCGATGCACCTCTCGCGACCAACCTGGTAAACCTCTCGCAGTGTAACCCGTGTGCTCGTACAGCCTCCTGGAGCCACGCTAAAAGGGCCTGGTCGTTCCTGCTTACTGCTCCTCCCTGTTACACGAGCCAGTTTAACCGCAAAGGTGACCGTGCACGGGGAACAAGGACGCGTTCAGAAAGTTGGCGAATCAGCTACGACGTGACGTGAATCCCTTATGAACCAACTTTGAAAACGAGCCGGACGCAGAAATGGATAGGGCTGGGATCATGGTTCGCTTTAATATGTACTCACGAATCCCGGTCAATTTGAATACGGATCTTCACTTCGTTGCAGTTCAGTATGCAGAAGAGGTAATGTTTGATTTTAGATACAGTAGAGACTCGTTATATTGCCACGTTTAGCGGGCAGTTATTCAACGTTGTATGGAGATTAGGTAAAGCTATGCAGTATATGGTTATCCAATGCGTCACGGTGTAATCAATGGTAATATGGCACGTGGTAATTCAATGCGTGGTAATATGATGCATATACAACGCGATGGGATTCGCGTGGTGATTTGACGCGTAGCGATACGATTCGTGGGGGTTCGAAGTTTGAGGATTCAACGCGTGGTGATTCGGCACGTGGTCATTCGATGCGTAGAAACTCAATGCGTGGTAATTCGATGCGTAGTAATTCGGCGCATGGTAATTCGACGCGTAGGAATTCGGAACGTGGTAGTTCGACTCGTGACAAATACCACGCGTGGTAATTCGATGCGTAGTAATTCGATACGTGGTGATTCGGCGCGTAGTAATTCGATACATAATGGTTCGACGCGTGGTAATTCGATGCATAGTAATTCGGCGCGTGGTAATTCGATGCGTAGTAATTCGGCGCGTGGTAATTCGATGCGTAGTAATTCGGCGCGTGGTAATTCGATGTGTAGTAATGCGGCGCGTGGTAATTCGACTCGTGACAAATACCACGCGTAGTAATTCGACTCCTGACAAATACCACGCGTGGTAATTCGATGCGTAGTAATTCGATACGTGGTGATTCGGCGCGTAGTAATTCGATACATAATGGTTCGACGCGTGGTAATTCGATGCGTAGTAATTCGGCGCGTGGTAATTCGACTCGTGACAAATACCACGCGTGGTAATTCGCTGCGTAGTAATTCAACGCGTGATAATTCGACGCGTAGCAAAACAACGCACGATACTTCAACGCGAAGTAATCAAACTCGACACGACTCAAGGGGTGGCGATACAACACGAGGTAATTCGGTACATGCTACATTACAATTCAACATCTATACACGACATTCTAGGCCACGTTGAAATTCGTAGTAAACTACCAAATTTTCTCTGTTGGCGTCGCAGTATTCCCCAGAGCACTAAATTTACACTTCCGTTCCTCAAATTTGAACCTACCCAAACCTGCAAACTAACGCTGATTGAGAAGTTAAGGGAAGGCCAGTTAGTGACCAAAACTTTCGACGTATGGAGACTAATGGTGTTTGTCGGAATTTCGAAGCTGCTCAAAGGGTCATCTTTCCGCGACTTTGCAAGCAGAAGAAAAAGAGCAGGTTGGTCAGATTCCAACGACCTTCGATCTCAAGGAAACGTCTGGTTTTCCATATTCGACGAATGGTGTTGTTGGTTTAACTGGTCCCAGCGGTTCTCATCTCGTGTTCGCTCCAGTTCCCGGAGAAAATACGAGGCGTCGGGGTTCAAACGATGATATCAATACCCTCTCGCACATGTACCATATACACAGAGTATCTTGCGAGATACGAGACACGATGCACATAGGTGGCTCGTGTACACGGTAGCGTTATAATGTTACACGGGACTCTAGATAGCTGTACTTTCTAGCCAATTTCCAGCTTAATGCCGCGCGTGTTTGCGTAAACGGGCGAAAGCAAGCATGATGGACACGATATATCATCATTTTTTTGAGGCAGCATCAGAAAAAAAAATTGGCAGGAGAAATTGTTGGTGCAGTGCCTGTAAAATCAGTTATCGAAGACAATTTTGCCATTAGGCGGAAGTGTAGAAATCTGGATGATCTGGTCTAACAGAAACGCTCCTATATTATCAGCCATTGGTTGTAGCATCGTCACGCTTTCCTATCCGATCGTTATCCAATATTATTTCACGTAAAATATGCATGAATACCATGAATCGATTTGTCTTCGTTTTTCAGACGTGCAAGATGTGTTTATATAAATTATAACCAATGAAATATGTTCCCTGCACCTCATTTTTGCTTCATCATTTATTCGGAATTGTGTTGAATCGCATTTAACACTGGCATATTGCCCATATTTCAGTATTCAATTTAACAAGGAATACCAGCAGCAGCTTAATTAGTATTTATTATCCACCAATCACCTGAATCGGATTTGCCGTTTAAATATACCGTTGATTTCACATGACCCCGTAACAAAATTTCAACGATACAACGTTATGTACATGTGTGTGAAACGCACACGGACACGTGTGGTCCAGCGAACGACGATGGCACGAGTTCAAGGCGACGAAACTTACAGTTCCTGTGGCTACCGTGCGTGTAACGAATTACATCACACACTGTCGCGCCAAGTTCGACTGTCCTACACAATACCACAAAGAAAGAAGCTGAAGAGATGACGCAGCCACATGACGAGTCCTGGGAGGAACCTTCGAGCTGCCTCGAATTTCAAAACGTCCACCACGAACGTGACCTACACGGAATTCTTCTATGGAAGAAACGGAGCGGACCGGCTGCTTTTGTGCCTCCACGAAAGGGCAATAACGCTCGTGGCCAAGACTGTAAACCTAACAAGCCCGAATCCTCTGCTTGTATCGCTATCATAGCGAACAGGAAGAAGATCGATCATTCGATAACTCGCAAGGGCGGTGTATCTGGTCGCGGATCTCCCATTAGTTCCGTGTTTCGTTACTCATTAATATCGGGAAATGACTCTCGGACCACTAATTACATGAGCATTACCATCTTTTATTATTTTTTTACTGGGAAGGGGGTTTGAGAATTTTTATGGCATAATTTAGTTGGGAAATATATGAGCATTTTAGGAAGAAATCTTTTGGGGATTATGTGTTGTGATTTAACGTATGGCGAAGGATATGTTTAATGCTTGATAATCTATTGTGATCCAACGCGTGGTAAATCAGTTCGTGGTGATTCAAGGCGTCGTAATTCAACGCGTGGTAATTGGATATATGGAGATTCAACGCTGGTAAATCACGTGATAATTCCACGCGTGGTAATTTAACGCGGAGTGATTCCACGTATGGTAATTCCACGCGTGATAATTCAGCGTATGGCGACACGTCACGTGGTAGATCAATATAGTGATACAACATGTTATAATTACACTCGTAGTGATTCAATGCGTGGCAGTACACCATGTGATAATTCAACGCGTAGTAAGTCCACGTATGGTAATTCCACGCGTGATAATTCAACGTATGGCGACACATCACGTGGTAGATCAATATATAAAACGTTTCATAATTACACTCGTAGTGATTCAGTGCGTGGCAATACACCACGTGATAATTGCCTGGTAAATTCAATGCGTGATAGATCAACGAATGGGGATATAACGCGACTCGTAGTGATCCGTACTTAATAGTGGGAGTTTGCAACGGTATTTTACTCCGATCCTCCCACAACGGTTAAGCTGCTATTGCCCTTTAGATATGGTGTTATAATAAATGTCTAATAACTTATAAACAGTAATGTAACTGTATGATATGTATTATATGTATGTATTATGATAAAATTATAATAATATAATATAATATAAAAATGTGGAAATAACAATGAATTTTATCTAAAGTCCGACGATAAAAAATTTGAAACGTCAGTCACAGATGGTCCGCGTATCAATCAAGCGGCAACGTAGTAAAAGCCCAATATGTATCGATCTGTTAGGACATTAATCACAACTAGAAGGCTCCTAGATTCCGCGACTTTCACCGTGACGTCCCTGAAAGGTGGATATCCATCGGAGCGAATTCTTGCCGCCGGTAATGGAAGCTCTTCGGCGTCGAAATAGACGTATCAAAGGGATCGTAGCCGACCGTTTTGTTCGCGGTGTGGCCACAAAACCTTCGCAACAAACGACGTATCGCCACTTACAGAAGGAAGTCGTGCTCTCCTACTGTCCGAGGCACGTTCTCCTCCATGTCTACTGTTCATCCTTCCGCTACTTTCTGTGTCCAACACGTGTGCGCTCACGCTCTACTATACAAGCACATACGTGTGTGTGTGTGTATGACCGCGAGTGTGACACAGGAGTACTTGAAGATACGAAGAAGGTAAGGTAAGTAAGGCTCGTGCCCTGCCCGGTGACTGAACCCACACCGTGTTTCACACACTGAAACCGAGATACCTGGCTCCATTCTCGCTGAAACGCTCGCGCGTATGTGTGGTCATCGACAAAGACTTCGAAGAACCAAGAATCTCATCGACCACGCCATTTGCTGGCGTGCTCGAATTAAGATGCATCTACTAACTGCGATCTCTCGCGTGGTTCTTGATCACTTCCGGTACCGTTCCTCGAACCGGACGCCTATCACCCTGCATCGTCCTTAGGGAGAAAAATTAACGATGGATCTGCGCGAGAGCTTTGTTCGAAATGGTTTGTTTTCGTGTATGGTGTTCGAGGCACCGGAGATTTGTTTGAGTACCAGGAAGCACGAACGACAACGTGCTCGCGAAGGGAGAGACTCTTCGTGTACGAGGAAGTGCTCTCCACGTTTCACTTCGTAGCTAAGTTTCCGAGAACACACCGGGCTGATTGCGAACGCTAATTCGCGCGAAATTACGCGTGTGGTGGACGCGATCTAATTGCTCCTTCGGAAAACAACGATAGAGCATTGGATAGATAGAAGAGGGTCACTCACCTTGTCCTCGCAGCTTTTGTGGCAGATGTACTTGCACACTGAAACGAAACAAAATTTTCACTACTTTTTGTTTCCCTCTGAATAAACTAGATTTAAAGTACACTTATAAATTTATTATACCCACAACCGAATATTTAAATAAGAAATTGTAAAAATAATTCCTGAAAAATGAAAGAAAGATTTTGTAAATCATGATCATGAATAATTTTTTATCGAGATTATTTTAAATAATGTTCAACTGGTATCTGAATACCTAGTAATAAATTCATACCTTGACTGTAGAACATAATTTCAGAAAAGTACTCATAACAGAGAATTAAACCTACAATAATTATAATAAACAATCTTGCTTCATTTGACACAGTACCTGATTGAAATTATTGATCTGAAATTATTTAGCTGTACGAATTGCCTATGAAATTATGACCAGATTCAACAAAGTTTAAATGCAGTTTTTACATTTAAAAAGTTTGCATGACTTATTAACCCAAAGAGAAGTTGTAAAGTATGAAGTTGTGGATCGATGAATGTTTGAATCGCCCTCCACATTTTAGGTTCTTCCCGAACTTTTTTACCATCCACCGCTTCAACAGACATACCGACAGAACTCTTTCTTTCCACCAGCAAGATACAGGAAGTGAACTTATCGACTCACCTCTGCAGCACGACGCCTGTTTGATCACCGCCTGATGGCACAAATGGCATGGACGTGGTTTGCGCAGCTGTTTCGTTCGAAACACGTGACATTGTGGTTCAAACTCGCTCTGAAATCAATCATAACAAACGATTCATTAAATCGGTGATTAAAAATCTATTAAAAAGTAGTCATGTGAAATTTATCGAACGTCTCATGTTACACAGATGCTCTAATTCTTTTTCCACGAATTTTTTCAATGAGCATGCTTAATTAGCATTCAAGTACCTCTTCAGTGGCTACTTTCAATGAGGTCTAGACGGTCTTAAATGAAACGACTGTTCAACGACGTTTTTACTACCTAAATTCACTCTTCCACTCGAAGATACTATTCATAATTGCATAATACGAGTGACTCAATAAACAAGAGTTTGAAAGTCGTTGGAACTTTGATGGGAAACTATTTGCAGGAACAAACTTGGAAATATTGAAATTCTTAGATATTTTCAATTTATAAATTACAAGTTTCTCAGCCCTTTGAGTATCTTAATCCACTAGAAAGAAATTCCTAAATCTACAAATCCCTGAACTAAATTCCCAAATCATGAAGGTCCTAAATACCCACGTTCTCAAGTGCCTAAGTTCCTGTATTCCTGAATTCCCAAATTTCTAAGCTTCCAAATCCTCAAGTTCCTAAATTCCCAAATTCACAAATTTACAAATTCTCTCATCTCTAAGTCTTTATATTCCCAAGTCCCTACAACCCAAAATTCCCACATTCCCAATTTCCTACATCCCCCAATTCTCATATTCCCAAATTTCCAAATTTACAAATGTCCACGTCCCTAAATCCTCACATTCCCAAGTTCCTGCAACCCCAAATTTCCACATTCCCAATTTCTCGCATCCCAAAATTCCTAAATCCCCAATTTCCTAAAATCTCACGTACCTAATTTCCCAAGTTCCCAAATCCCCAAATTTCTCGAAGTCCCAAGTTCCTACGCTCCTAAATCCCCAACTGCCGAAGCCCCAACTCCCCAAACTCTCAAAATTCTAAATCTTCGTACACCTCCACTCAACCCTTGCACACACTCTCCCATAAACACCATCAGAGCATCCGATCTGCCCACAGTTGCATAAAAACATACAAACAAGTATTTTTTCTCTCGGTTCACGACAATCGTTGTCCCCCACGATTATCAGCAAACGTTCGAACCGTTTCTAATCCACAAACGAGTACGCGACGCAATTTATAGAGGATGTTCGCGAAGTTATGCGCAAATAAGCGCTGCAGGCACTTAGGACGATCGCGCGATGTGCAGGTACCGATTACACGCACGCAATAGCCGATTCCCGGTTCCCTGGGAAACGAATACCCGAAGCTTTCACCGGCGTTGTTCGATCGATCGGCATTCCCAGAAAACAATACGTGGGATACGAGCCAAAATTTTGTCGGCGCATCGTTCGACATCCCTGCTTCGCGATTCCCGTCGCGCCGCCAAATTATTCAATCGGATTTCTGGGAATTCGATCACGCCTTTCGATATTCCGCATCTCATGCATTTCTATATTGTTTACCATTCGTCCTGGTTCCCTATTGCTGCTCAGATGTTTACCAGAGAATCGGCCATGATGCGTTTGCTAGGAGATATGGAATTTGTTGGTCAGACGCGTGATCATCGACGGATTTAGAATCTTCTGCTTTCGTATCTGACTGCAGCCAGTAAAATGATTACTCTGAACACTAATATTTAGCTGGTAGCAGTTTGCAAAAAGGCCAGTTGGTGGATGGCCATTTTAATGGACTTTGGAGAAGTCGGATAGTAATATAGTCTTACATTTTTCATTGTAAGATTATTTGTGTAACTTATTCGTATTATTTTTCTAAGGATATTGACACATGAGTGGACGTTATTATTATTAATTCAATTTATAAATCAATCGTTGGCTAAATATATAGATATTCTTTTCTCTTGTATGTTGATTGAATTGCTATTCACAATACGACATAATTATCTGAAGACATTATATTGTTTTCTTGAGTGACTCTGAAAAGGACCGTTCTTGAAGAGTTGCTTAAAGAGAAACCTCTACAAAACAGTTACTTGAAATCTTGAACTATTCGAACGCGTACCAACCAGAGCAAATCAGAGGCCAACAAAGCAAGCTAACCGAAGTGCTTAAAGTCAATGAATTGCGTAAACAGATTTTTAAAAGCGGTAACGAGATTCCGTGGTATTTTTCAATCGGTTTCCAGAGAACGATAATTGCCGGGAATATTTCTGTGTCATTGGTTTCACGCAGCCTGCAATTAACCCAATACCAAACTACACGCAACATCGGCCTAGCATTCCACGCACATTCCCATACAATCCTTATCACAACTTCGGCTTCTTCTGTTGTTGCCGTTGCTTCCCATTCACCGGCCACGATTCGCGCCTGTGGACAGCGAAATTTCTTGAACGTTAACACGATAACGTTCCTATAGCCTTCCGATAAGCTTCTCAATGAGAATTCGACCGTTTATCGTCGCCGTTCTGTTTTATCGAACAGCGAAAGGTCCGCCATAGAGAGGCAACCGACAACGGCACACTCGTCCGACATAGATTGTAAAATACCGGGCCATTAAGGGAGACCGTAATATTTCGTAATTATCAGTTTTATCGCTTGGCCACGAGTCGCCGTTTAATATATTGTCACCAGACGTTCGCCAAAGCACGGAGGCGGAAGAACGGGCTTCCTTATTGGTCACTGTATGCAAAAGCCTCGCTGCATTCAATGTCATCGTAAACGTGCTCGCATATAGCCTCTGTTCTTCTTATTCCCCCTTCTGCTTTTTTTTTTTATTCAACAATAACCCGGGTTTCTGATCGTTCCACCGGCGTATACGGTTTTTGTGTTTCTCGAAATTGCTAGTCGCTCCGTCGTATATCTTTGGAACGGGAACGTGCTACGGTATTACGGAATTTCTCTTATCTATCGATTCAATAAGATTGTAATCGTATTTGGTACGAAATTTTAGGACTGGGAACTTCGACGAAGTTAGACCGCGGGACAATTGGTAATTTTTCAATGTTGGACGTTCTGGAATTTGTCGACTTTCGTTATTTGGAAATTTGGGACGTGTGGACTTTCAGAACATTGAAATGATGGGACTTTACGACTTTGGTACTTTGGAACTTTTGGAATTTTTGAACCTTCACAATTTTGGAATCTTTAGAATTTATCTTCACGAGTTTAGAATTTCAGATGTTTGCGACTTTGAAATTATAGAATTTTAGAATTCCAGTGTCTAACTTTAGAACTGCTATTTTTAAAATTTCAGAATTATAGTGCCACAGAAAATGAGTATTGTTTTTAAACACAGATCACAGCCCATAACAATTTAATGAACACCGGGAAAATCTAGGGAGAACCTGGGTCAAGTATAGGGAGAGCCTAAGTGAAGTATGGGAGAGCTAAAGTACAGGGAGAGCTTAGGTAAAGTATAGTCTAAAGAAATCATAGGGAGAGGCTAAAAATAGATCTAGAAAATTACTAATTAGAGATTGAAAATGCCTCAAAGTATAGCTCCTCCAAGTTATAGGTCATATAAATTGATCCTCTAACAATTAGTTTTTAATTTCACAAACATCTATGAAACTGTGCGGTGCAGAGCTTCGTTCCGCACTTTGAACTTATTTGCCAGGTTGCGACACCTCGTATCCCAAGAGAAGTCGGTTGATTTTGGACGAAAGCTATCGACATTTTGGGTCAACGAGCCATCGCAATGTCCTTTCGCAGGTTACATTGGAGGTGCAAGCTTTGATCTAATCGGGGTTCTCCAAGTTGAAATTGGGTTGCCGTGTGAAACGTGGATCACAATGGGAGTAAAGGGAAATTGGATTTATGGAACGAGAGAGGTGTTCATCGTTACCACTTCAAAGGGTCTATTCGATGATTACGTCTGTTGTAAACATCGTTTGTGATACCGCGTTTGAATCATTTAGTACGGAACCGATCTTCACAGCAATTTCAAGTTTGGTACGTAAATATTATAACATGGTTAACAATTATAAGATAAAATGATAAAGTCGAACGGATTTAACTTTACATATCTTCACAATAATTTCTTGATCTATAAATATTGTAACATCGTGGTTAATTATGAAAATGATCGAATCAAATAGGTTAATTAAAACGTTACGACCGTAAACGCTATGAAAGATGCATAAAAGTTGGATGAATTAATACTCGTGATTCTATCGTACCCGAAGGCAACAATTTCGAGCGATATTAAGAATTCCTGCTCGTATATCTTGTATTTTTATTCGTGAGATCCAAATCCCTCGAAACAAATTTCCCCGTCTTAAAGTGAAATTTTACGATTCGCTGCAGATTTCCGGCCCACGGAACAACGCAATCGCGACACTGTCACAGCTATTAAAATTCCGAGTGTTAGTTCATCCGATTACTCTCTTTGAAACTCCTCCTTCACCCTTCGGATCGAATGCTAAATTCGTTCTGTCTCGACGCAATCGCCGTTCCTTCGACTCTTCGCGAGGAACGTTATTGCGTTTCGATACTGCATCAAAAGTCGTTGATAACGTTGTTAAACTACGAACTCAACGATTTCAACACTTTAGACAATTCCACGTGTAAATCTTTGTGGAAATTATTGAAATCCGTTGATAAATTATGGACAGTTTAACTATTCGAATATTTTATTTTTAAACAGAAACGAACAATTCAACTCAAATATTTTGAATGATTTTAAAATTATTGTAACACTAAATTCTTGTTGGAAGACTTTACATCTTCATTCGAATAATTCAAATATGTAATCGTGATAAGATAGAATCTGTTATTAGGAGAAAGGTGGTACAAAGAAAAAATATTTATAAAATTATCTTTTATAACAGGCACACGATACGGAGCTCATAAATCGCAATCAATTCGAGAAATGTTTGATATTATCTATAATAAACGTCCATCTAAACGCGGTATTAACACGTTATACTGCAACAGCACGAACACAAAGTTCAAACGTTTCGATTATCGTGGAAAATGATAAGTGACAGGTCTATTTAAATTCTCGGCGAATCCACGTTCATCGGAGAATGATTAATAACGACGGGAATTGCCGAGCGAACGATTGAATAAATAATTTCGTTCCAGCATCGCAGCCAATCGATCCCCGATGAAAGTTGCGCAAAGACTTCAATCGTTCGGTAATTGATGTTTCGCCGTGGAATCTCAATGCTACTTAATTTCATCCTTTCCATTCGTGATTACGATTTATCGATCACGCTCGTCCCATCCATGCAAAAACAATGCCGTTTCTTGCAGTCGCCGCACGATTTCACGGTAACTTAATTCCAACTGGTTGCGGTCGGTGATCGTGTATACGTGTAACTACGTATCTCGATAACTAATTGCCGGATTCATTAGTACAAGTGACCTTTGATGCTCGACGAATAACCGCCGCCATTGATCACGTACGATTAATTGATCTTTAATCTTCAGGGAAACCCATTGAAAATCCTGGGATCGCTGATTTCGTGCCAGTCAGTCAGCTGCGCTCTCACCTGGACGAATACGTGCTTACTTCTTTCTTTTTACCTTTCCCCGTGAACATGCTCTGCCTAGAGGTCGAGGTCGCCATTGACCCGTGCACCGCATTTTTTTTTTCTACCCTCAATGACTGCGGCTATTATTCACCGTGCAATTTCCATATACATGTACAGGTTTCGGTATCGTATATGGTTACCAAGTTATGACACCCTGTCGCTTCGGGCGGTACATCCTACATATTATCGGTCCAGAGAAAAAATTACTTTTCTATTATTAATCCTTTGCGCTAGTGTCGCTGGATGTCACTTTCAATACTAAAACAAAGGCTTTATTTATTCATAGCTTGTATGAGAAAAATTTTTTCACTTCATGTTGCTGGTGTTCATTTTGAATCATTACATCTGGTACTCCATTTTAGTTGGACAAATATTTTCGTTGCTATTAAGCAGCAGATAATAGTCGATAAGAATTTATATGATCTTAGGACATTTACGATGGAAGAGTCTGTTAGGTTAGATTCATTGTCATTTCAAGATTACTATTATTTTATAACAGAAAATAATTTAGGTGTTCGACTTAAGTGAGACATCCTGTACTTTGTCATATTTATAAAAGTTCTAATATGGCTGACATAACCTCAATGAAGAAATGACCATCTTGTTGAAATGAAAAGCTAAATTTTCTGGAGAACAATCAGAGTATGCTAGCAAATAATGTTTGTATAAACAACGTCAACGATTTTTGCAAAGTGACGCGTGTACGTTACCGATACTCTCGTCTAGAGTCGTAGGGAGGATAGTCTCGCGTAATCGCGCCGTACCGCGGCACTCGAGGGGATAAAAACGTCTCTTTGAAGACAGACAGAAAGAAGACCGAGAAGAGTATAGGAGACAGGCGAGAGAGCGAACGAGAGAAAGAATATAATGTGATCTCTCTGTACGGGTCTGTCTTTGTATCTACGCGGTTAATGCGAGCCGAAGTGTTCCGAGTCAAAGCGCAAACACAACCCGACAAAGCGGCCTCTGTTTCAGCTCTCGTCCTGCTTCGAGCCTCGCCTTCGTTCCTTTCTACTCTTTCGAACGCTTTTGCAGCAATAAACCGCTCGCGAACCGACCAACCGACCGATGCGATGTATCGTCCCGAACGGAACGCACTTAATTCCACTCGACTCGGTTGCCAGAACTTTGAACTCGTTCAACTTGATCCAGACTAGTTCGAGTGTCTCTCTGTGTCAGTTCCACGATCACGAGCACGCGATACGATAGCATTCCGTTAATTAACAACGATGTTGGAAATTGGGCTGAATTCGCCTGTTCGCCCCGCGAATACAACAGCCAGATACTCCTTTACATGCTCTGATGTTACTCGATGCTCGTCACGCTTGCTCGCTTCCATCTTCTATCGAGTTTCCTACCTTCTCTATTATACGGATTGTCACGGAGGAGGCCTCCTTTTGCAACGTGACGGGGTGGAGGCTGTCGCGCGCCATGGCTACAACTTTCTAATTTACGGTCATACACAGCTACAGATTTGGGAATTGGCTAATTTACCTATTAACAAATTTCGGAACGACTGAACGATTGAAGAATCTTTAAGATTTGAAGTTGGCAATTGGGGAATTCGAGGGTTTAAAAATGTATAAATTTTTGAAATTAAGAAATGTAGAAGGGTGGGTGTCTTACAATTCAGAAATTTATGAACCTAAGAAGTCAGAACATTGGAAATTTTAGTATCCAGAAATACAGGAACATAAAAATCTGCAAATCGAAGGATGTATCCGCAAATGTAAAAACGAAAAAGTTGCAAGTTTACTCGGTTTCGGGAAATCGAAAGCGAGTAATAGAACTGCCGCGCAGTTCTTAGCCAAAGGAATCCGGCGATGCAGTCGAGTGTACATTCGATAATCCCGATAGTCCCGACATTTTCCTATCGAACCGAGACAGAATTAATCTGTTCGTATGCGAAAAGCGTGTACCATCAGTTCGTACAAGCGACACGAAAATGACCTGGAAGCTTTAGATACATCGATACCGAATAGCGGCTCGTAAATACAAATTCATCGAGGTGGAAAAAGGGGAACACGAGAGAGGAACGGTGAAGAAGCTCTCGGTACGAGTGGCAGTCGTCGATCGAGTTGAAATACGATTTAGCAGGGTGGTCTAACGCGATAGAAACCGCGTGCACCCGGAGAAAAGATGAATATAAACGAGGCTAATGCCTCGAATGACAACATCTTTGCGCGGATGATAGAGCGTGCACAGGAAGAGGCTTGTACCGTCCGTTGGAACTTGAATGGTACGGTGGCTTTAAATCCAGCGTACTTCCTCGAAAACATCTCTCTACGATCGCGTTACACCGCTTGGAAGTCGTGTACGGGATAGAGGAGGAGGCGCATCTACGAGAAACGCTGAGGAAGGAGGACAACAACCGGCAAAGAATTATCGAGGCCAGGATTGAGAACAGCGAGTCTCAGAGAACTCAAACAAACTGCAGAAACGTACGGTTTGCATCTGCTTCGAGCTGCGTGCTCGTCCACCATCGTGACAGAACGAACATCCGCGACCTGTTTGCTCGAACACCGTGGTAATTTAACGAAACACGAACAAACGCTCCTGTCGATCGATGCATTTCATCTAGAATGTGTTGGACATAAACATCGATGATGACACAGCAAATTTTACGTCCACGGATACCCTTGCGGGTGACGTGCTTCGCAAAATGTACAAGGTTGTGCAATCTTTTGTTATGAGTGCTATTATCAGACTCTCTTTTGTATACGGCAAGACGTGAGAGATCATCTATGTTTCAGAATCAGTTACTTTTTATTTTCACTGACTATGAGTCATTTTATATTAAAAGACTTTAAAATTGATGTATCAGCGCCATTACGTGACACTTATATCATCGAATGGTGGCAGACTACGTTCGGAAAAGTCACTGCTTTAAGTAATAGTCCTTTCATATAAAAGATATTGATGTAATTTTTAAACAGCCATTTTTAATGAAGGACAAGGTTTAAATTCATATATCACAAGTGCCTCTTTGCGATGCTTTTATGTCTTAAAGTTTAGATCAATGTTACAAAATCAATCATGATTAACTGAAGCCCTTTTAAAATAAAACAAATTGAAAAATTTTGCATAGATATTTTCAGTAAATCTCAAGCTTTAAATTGATGTATCACAAGTGTCCTTTTACGCCACTTTCATGTCATGAAATTTGACGATGCTTTCGCAATTGGTTTTCTGATATGTGACCTAATACCAAGCGATTTACGGGGGGTCTCGAATGTGTCGGTCTAAACGGCGATTTCACGAAATTTACCACGCGATCTAGACGCGTAGTGACCCCGATGTCCATCCAGATAGCTTCGAATGTAAATTTATTCGTGCTCGAATAAATTTTCGTGGCTCGTTTGCGCGATGCTCCTCCTTCGATCAGCTCGAACGCGCACACCCAAGTCCCGTCGAAATATCGTTTCTCCTCGGTTTCGTTCCCTTTCCGCCACGGATTTACCGCGCCGTTGGCACCAGGGATTACCAATCAAGACCGTACCCATCTCTCGCTCCTCCTTCTACCTTTATTTCGCTGTTTTCCTTCTCTTCTTTTTCTTTCTAGTGCTTTTTATTCGTACGCCGCGCCCGGAATGCCGATGCCCTGACCCACGACTCCGACTTTTGTGAGTTATAGTCGTGCTCGCGGCCGAAATGTTGCGATTCCGCTACGTGCTTGCTCGCGGGAAAAAAATTCGGCGAAATGAGTTCTTTCAAAGAAATGATAGTGAATGAGGTGCTCGCGAAAAGAACAGGGTTTGCAACTGGAAACGAATATTAAGGACAAAGTTGCATGTCCAGTGTTGCAATTTACCTTAGCTTAAAAGATACAAGATTCGATAAGGAATTTCAATCTCAAATATTAGCGATTTCCCTATCACAAAATTATATAGTTAGTATTTCACCCTAAGGGAACTGTCTATTTTATCACTCGGACATTTTGTGATAAGTAAGTCTAAATGCGGTAAAGTATTAATACGTTTCCAATCCAGAGTAATAAATGTACCTGCTCAGTGTAGCAGAACGACAGGTGTATAAAAACATTTCGAATCTAACATCTATATTAGAAATTATACAAATAACACGAATTAATTCTGACGCGCTATCATTAGCGTTTCCGCGAATGCTGGATGTTCCAGATAGAAGTGCAGGCATCGTTTGGCTCAACCGATAATTCATCTTGCCGTCGTTCGACGGCCACATTCCAGCAACACAGGTACAAAGAACGTTCAAGTCGGACGTATCGATCATTATCCGTGGCTCGAGATCCTCCGAGGCAGAAGGATCCAAATAAAAGCTACTTGTCCGAGAATGACCACCGTTAACGCTGCCAGCTACCGCAGTCTCTGCCGATTCGAATCTCCTCTTACGCGAGAACAGTCAAGACATTTTTCCCCGTCGTCATCACGATGCAACCGGAGATATTATTGACACGGAGAACTCGAATTGCAGCGGCACGATCGTGCCATCTACGCGGTTAGGCGAGCGGCTAGATCTCGCTGAAAGATCCAGATACACGCCGATAACGAAGCCAACGCTGATGCTTGACACGCCGATTGCGATTACGTTGCACGTGCAACACGGACGCCATGGCGATTCAGCTAGCCGGATAAAACGCGAAATGACGAGCCTCTTCCTCCGACCGGTTCCATTTAACCAACGGATTTTAGCGTGGGAGTTGCTCGCGATCGCCGCCAATTGAATACACGCGCGTCAACGGCATCTTTGCATGTCAACGAGCGCAAAAAAATCGGTTACAGAAGCTCGCGTCGGAACGCGATCGAACACGATAAAATTCTCTTTTAAGCAACGCACGCGTGGGCAGAGATAAGCTGTTGCTCTTCAAACGCATTAACGATGCTAACTTCATGACGGGGGAATCTTGAAATAATCTGGGGCTAATGGTACCGTTCAAGTGCTTTAGTCTATGTTTAAATTATTTATCGTTAGCAATTTAAGAATCAAGAGATCTCAGAAATGGTATCTCCATCGTTAATTATCACTGGTTATGATTTATATTTACCCTGTTGCAATTATACTTTTGCATAATTCTGTAGAATACTTAATGTAACTCGTATTAACCCTTCTAAATATAACAGTAACGAAGTAACAGAGGTCAGTGTTATCGCTCCCAGGTACTATAGAAATAGAAATTATGGAACAAGTGTACAGCACAGTTGCAAGACTATCTCATCAGCTCGGTCAGTGCCATTCTTATCACCGTCTGAGGAAGGTTGTTATTCAATAGATATTCAACAAGTCATAATTGAAGTATCACGCGCGTCTTCCTGTTATTGCCTTCAAACTGTATCTTGAACAGACAACCTCGCAGGAAATTCTGATCGGATAATTTTCATCAGAAGTGTCCCGCTATTGTTCCTCGCTAACTTGTTACTCGTCCGCTGCCGTTAAGTCAGTTGTCACCCGACGATAAATCAGCGTGTTCTCAGAACTTTTCCAATAAATCAATCGGTTGAATATGTTGAGACGCGATTCCAGGAAAAGTGCGCGTCGTAAATTTCGAAAATTTGTGTGGTCGCTCGAGGTATCTGTATTCGTCGGAGCACCTGGTAATCCTCGCGAATCCTCTATTTTTCCCGGGAGACACTGATTCGGGATGCATGGATTCCTTGCAGTCCCGTGATGAATGACGAACACATTGGTGCCGTGACAGTCGGATCGTGGCGGAGAAAAAGTATGATAGCAGAGGCGATGTCGAGGCTTATCTTACCGCAACGAGCGCGTGTTCGAGTGACTTTGAACGATTGGCTCCTTTGGTCCACGAGCGGGAAGAAAGTCGATTAATTTGACCGCTCTCGCGGATGCAAAACGGTTCCTTGCAAACATTACATTTTTTCCGCCTCGTACATACTTAGCAAATATCTTCCAAATACGATTTCTTCATTTTTAAACGACTTGGATAATTTTAGAAGTTTGACAACATTGAAAAGTTTGAGGTTTAGGGATTTGGCAACATAGAAATTAAACCGTTCAAGTATTTGGCAGATTGATAATTTGTGGAAGATGACTGGCTTCAATTTTCATATTTCATATTATAAAATTTTGTACTTTTGTCGAAAAGTCTGTCATATTTTGTTGAGGTAAAGAGTTGCTTTGGTATTTACTTATTTATTTTTCCACTTTATTTTCAATTTAACTCTTTGCGCTCAAGAGGTGACTCTCAGTCGCCATTTTATTTAATACAAGCATTTTTTGAATGATTCTATAATATGACACGCGTGATAAACAGAGTGAAACAAACAATAGTGGAAATTATTAGTAGAGAAACTTCAAAAGAAATCATTTAACTTTTTAACTAGTACGTTTTGAAATTACTGTAAACAGTACCCTTCGAGTGCGTAGGGTTAAATATAAATATGTACTTAATACTGGTTCCAGTAAATAATTCTTATTCAGTATCTTTAAATGACCTATGAGAACGCTAAATGTTTATATCTGCCTCTCATTCATATTATCAAATAAATGTGATAAAAATTACTCATTTTTAAATCTTGTTTAACCAGCCATGTAAAAGTATAAACACGATCATGCAAATACGGCGATCTCGCAAACTATATTTCATCATCGTTATCAACAATGCTGTAACGTATGGCTGAGATAATACGGTGACCCGCAGAGGACCAATAAAAAGAAGTTCACAGACTCTGTATTGAGAAGTGAATCGACCTCGATGCCACTGTTCGACTACGATCAAAGCGAGACGAGGAGAAACAGCTCCGAAACTATTATACCCAACTCGTAATCCCATCTGCGAGCGGTTCGAATTCGCGGTTTTACCTAACGATGACAAACGGGTCGAGATTATTTGGCCGATCGTGATTTCTCTTACCATTGATCTGTACGGGGTGTTCCGAAAGTTCTGACAATTCATGTTTACACTTGTTAGTTCACAAATAGGTTTCTACTTTAGGTTGTAATATTGCTATGTGCGGAAATTCTGATATCTTTATCTGATCGACACATAACTCATATAGCGATATTTTTAGTATAGCAGTAGATATAGCAAGATATTGCAGAGGATTTGTGAGATACGGGGATGTAGGGACCTAGGAATGTGAGAAGATATACTGATCTGGAGGTATAGATATGAATATGGCGATATCTGGGAATATAAAGATCAAAGATCTCTAGGATAGAGATTAGGATAGATATATAGGTATCGGGGTGTATAGAAATATAGCTAGGAATCTAAGGACACACAGATTTAAAAATCTGAGAATCTATGACCACAGGAATATAGATATATACATCTACATATACATCTATGTATATATGAATCTACATAGAAACCAAAGAACGTGGTGATACAAGAACCCAATCTAAATTCTCAATCCAGGAAACTCTCAAATCACCAAATCCCTAAATTCCTACACTCGAGTCTTCCACACTCCCGTTGCTAAAAAATAATCATACATCAGTAATATTTGAAATATGAGATATACCTGTGCGTGAACCAAGTCCCGGTTGTTGTAACATTACCCAACACGAAGAAATCTCATCTTGTAACAAAATTGTAATATTTCGGACACCCTGCGTAGCCAGACCGAGGCTGTTGTTAACCGCACGAAACGAGCGAACGGGCCAATAAGCCAGCGAACAGGCACATTGAAAAATGGCACACGTGAAACCCACGACGGAGTCCTAAATCTCGGACCCGTAAAATCCGGCGTTACACGTTCTGCTCTTCGCGTCCGAGCGTATTTCTAATGCGAGAAGGTGTACAACCCGCGCGGAGTATATAAATCCGCCGTTATTACATTCCCCTTTTCCGGCCCTCTATCGAAGGTAAATGCGAATTTATCGCGCGTCGCGAATCAAACGAGCCGGATACATAAAATTTCGCCCTGTGGCACCAAGGTAAGGAAAGGTACGCGGATTATGATGGTCCGAGGTGTTCCAACCGGGTACACCACGGTCTTAAGTACGGCACTCTCGTATTGGTGCTTCTTTTTTAATAATAGTGAGCTATTTTGCGATAAATTGTACGGTATAGCGGCTGCCTTATTTACACTGACAAAATAAATTGCAACTTTATTCCCAATATCCGATACCTTGCAGGGTTTATCGCGTTCTATAAGCTAGACGTTCGGAGAATATGTCGGTGTGTCAAACATATAACGTTTCTTTTAGACTACGGGATGATTCAAAGTTTAGGGACTGCATTTTACAGTCGACGCAACTTTCATCTTTTTTTAATGCACATCAAATATGTCTGACTCTGTGGTATTCATTGTGAGATCACTTATATTTGAATCTCTATTTTAATTTGATAAACTCAATATCACAGCAAGTGATACCTCCACAACGTTTGTGACTTAGTAGAGACACGAACATGCTTTTAAACTATCTCCACAATTTCCATAAGATCAAAAGGAATAATATGAATTTGATCCTAGACTTAACGAGTTTATAACTCGATCATTAAATTCCTATCGATGCACCCTCGGCAATAAAGATATATTTCCTATCGTTTACAGAACACCATTTTCGACGACCATAATTAATCTTCCACCCATTCGATCTAAAGTTGTACCGCTTTCAAGCCTTGCTCTATGCCTCCGCCGAGGTCGGCATAGCGCCATAAAAAAACGACAGCACGCATAGAAGGCCACACGTGTCCTCGTGTTAGGGTGTGTTGTGTTACTCGGAAACATCATAATCCTCGTTCGATGCGCATATGGGAGGAAGGCACCGTATAAATCTTCCGGCGGCCCTTCGTTACAGACGCCTTCGTCGTCGGGGAATTTATCCGTGGACGAGTTGACGATCATCTACGCGGCTCCAGACACCATTGGATCCCCGAACAAAGACACCATGGCGTTCTCTGTGGCGACCGATAACTCGTTTGTTTCACCAGACGGTCGTAACTTTTCTGACAGCAACCCCTTAGAGGGACGTACCGACGGGGGCGTTCTAAATTGTATTTAAATGCTTACAATTTGCTTCGAGTCTGGCAACGTCTTCTTTGAATAATTCGAACGAGGTATTAGAGAATTTAACGCTGGTGTGAATTATTGGAGAGGGTGTTCTTCAGGAGGATTTGAATTATTGAGGTGTTTTGGTTGGTGGACACAAACAGTGGGTGGAGATTGTATTATCTTAGGAGTTTAGGAGGATAGGGATTTAGAAATTTAGAAATTTGGAAGGCTAACAATTCTAGGAATCTAGGAATCTTGAAATCTTGAAATTTTGAAATCAAGAAATCCAGAAATTCAGAAATCTAGAAATCTTGAAATCTTGAAATCTTGAAATCTTGTAATCAAGAAATCCAGAAATCTAGAAATCTTGACACCCAAAAATCTAGGAACCCAAAGATTTCGAAATCAATTTTAAACATGTAGTAATACAATAATCTGAAGTTCTGAATCAAAAGATTGACTATCCACCATACGCTACCCCCAAGTATATTCTAAGATTTTCCGAAAAATAATGAAATAACTACGCGTCAGTGATACAATAACACAGTGAATAGTATCCTCGTGCCAAGATGGCGTTTTTTTCGCGTCAGTCGTAATAAATCATAGAGAACGGCTTTCAAGGCGAACAACCGTTTTTACGTCCATCGATTTCCGCGTTTCTTGCAATTAACAGTTCATACTTCTGTCGTCGTTTATATCGTACGCTCTTTCCTCGATTTCTTAACGACGACGAGTGTACGAGCATTGCTCTCGCTCTCATCGTTGAGAGCCACTTCAAGGGACGCGTTATTCACGGCTCTAAAGAGAAAGACACGCTTTATGATTCTCCTCTCGTCCGCTGGCCCTTGTCTTCCGGGGTCCCGAGCGACCGCTCCACTTTCCTAGTTTCCACCATGTGAAACGTACCTCGAGTTCTTGGCAAACGCTCGAGAAACAGCTGTTCGAGTCGATGTCGAGTTGAACATGCTGTTATTACAGTGTTACCGATCACCACTGGCGTAAATAGAAAGGTACAGGGTGAAGCTAACCCCCCGTAAGTGGAGACTGAACTTCCACTTACAATTAGAATGTGGGATGTTGGAATATTCGGATCTCATATTAGAGATATGAGGATAATTAGAAATTAGAAATTTTCAAAGTTCTGAATTAGTAGGTTTCTCAGTTCCTCAAGTCCAAAGCAAATCTTTAATTAGTAGTTTCAATTTTTAAATTCCAATATTACCAAATATTTGCATGTCCAAATCCTTACATCCCCAAATTTCTGTGTTCCCAAATGAGTATATTCCCAAATCATCAAATTCCCAAAACCACAAATTTTCAAATCCTCAAATCCAAATTCCTAAATTCCCAAATCTCTAAATTTCCAAATCTTTAAATTCCCAAATCCCTAAATTTTCAAATCCCTAAATCCCTAAATTCCCAAATCTCTAAATTTCCAAATTCCTAAATTCTCGAATCCTCAAATCCCCAAATCCCCAAATCCCCAAATCCCCAAATTCTCAAAACCCTAAATTCTAAAATTCCCAAATCCCCAAATTTCCAAGTACCAAAACCCAAATTTTCAAATGTCGAAACCAAAATTTCCACCTTCTCAAATCTCCAAACCCCTAGATCACGTCCAGTCTCCACTTCCCCTAATCCCCCTAGGCACCTCTCTCGCCTCAAATAAAAATCCTAGTTACGTCACCGCCTATCGCAACCATCGTGCATTTCACAATGCCAAATTCCCGAAGCGAAATCTGTTGACACCACCGTGTAAATTGCACGTCTATCTATAAATAGTGATAACATGCGAGCAATATTTGATTTAGGTAATTGTTTTCAGCAAGTTCGACGTGTTAATGAACAGATAAAATATTCTTTCCGCGAAACGTGTCTCGGGTTAATTTAACCTATTATTACTCGGATATTTGCAATAACAAAAGGTTCGTGACTAGGAAAGGTTTGCGAAGCATTTCAGAGATTGAAAATAGTTAAAGGGTACTTAACGAGAAGTTGTAGAAGCATCGGAACGAGACAAAGATTCTAATCATAATAAGGGTGCACGTGTATAATAACTCGCGCCAGGATACGAAAATAATGTACTCCTAGCTGACAATTAACTAACGCTAGCCTCGTAATTACTTATCGTTAATTAAATCAACCACAGACTTATCTTCCATGGTCCTTGGTGCGTTCTAACAACCCCTTCAACCGCAAGTGCCTCTTTTGCTCGTGCTGCCTAGAACCATCATTCTCTGAAGCATCTACTGCATGTTGTACACAACGAGCCAGTAGAAAGCATTTGACTATATTTCAAATAACTTGTAAAACTTAATAAAACCTCTGTCTTTGTTTATTACTAATTCGTATAAACAGGCTTCAAAAACAACCTTAATGATCCAGGATAAATTTTATCCTGGAGTTCAAATATAAAAATCGATCACATCCTTGATAATATTAAGTTTGACTAAATTTATTTGTATCATGACAGTTCGCTGTCTAATTATGTTCTTAACAGATGTCGAGTGGACTTCATTGTCAGGGTCCGTTGTTTTCGCGTGTGTAGTCACGCGAATCCTTAACGGAGCTCGCATATCGATCGGAGGTCGTAAATCACTGCTCAAAACGGCTAAGCGACGTCCGCTTTAGCAACGATCATTTACCGTGAACTTCTCGCCGGATCGCGATAAACAATGACTCTGGTTCGAATGAAATATCGGCGGGGCATCGATAACCGCGAACGACTAAATGAATTAAACGTTCAATTACTTTACGACCGGGTCCAATTGAAACAGCGGGAATCGATTAACCATTCGAGAAGCACTCTTCCGTACTCGGCCTCACCAAACGAGTTTGATTAGCTCTGACCCAAATTGACGAAATTTATAACTTTGATGCTAGTTAATCTTTCTTTGAATCGATCGATACTTTTCGGGAAGTCTGCGGAAACTCTTCGCGAAGTGTACATCTCGATTAAGTAACAACTACGAGCATATTTTGTCTGTTAAAAAATATATTAGTCAATCGAGGAACAGTTTTGGGTGCATGCTTTTTGATTCAGAAGGAGTTTTAAGTTTGTATATTTTGAATGAGAAAATGTTTTAGGGATGTATTTGGATTGAGAAAGAATTTTGAACGTAAGTTTGACATGCTTTGATCGAATAAAAATTTTAAATATTACCAAGCCTAAATTTTAAGTTTGGTGAACATATAATCAAACATGTGATTAAAAGTACACACGTCGTGTTCCAAGGATAACAGTGAATCCATAACGATTAGATAGCGATCTACTTTACCCAGGTTAACGAGTAACACCTATTGTATGTAAATATGTGTGTATCTAGAACAGTCTGATGCACTTTTTGCAGTCTATGTTCAAGGTAAGAAAACAGTAATAAAATAAAACAAGTTTATTACCTGGTTCTCTTAAAGATAACAAAATAACAACACGAATATAAATATTTTTTAACAGAACCATGAAAAGATATTTGTATGTTTAATAGCGTTATCACAGGGTCCTTGAACTTCTGTTAACACCAGGTTTGGATCGCCTTGAATTAGACCCGGTTTTTAATTTGTAGCAATTAGTCGCGAACAACGAGAACGCGACGAACACGTCGACACCAATCAGCCGACAAAATAGTTACGAGGTCGTGACTAGTCTGTTATGTGTTGAACGCCTTCGTGACTTGCGGCAGTGTGCATTTCTCAATTTCAAACCTCCAGTCTGCTCGATTCAATTAACAGGTTTGCGCAAAACTCGTGTGTGAAATACGGCGACACCGGAGATGAATTGATGCAAATTGCGAACGAACCTCTGTCGCACAGACGTCGATCTCCTTGGGACTTTTCTGAATTGTCTATAGTGAATTTATATGGTAACATCATGGACGATGATATGAGGGTCGAAACATTCTCGGAATCGGCAATATAAATGAAGCAACTTGCATGCAGAACGTCACGGTCAATGTCCTGTTGCTGGAGGTGTCGCTTACGAATTTAATGCGGTAATATGGTGTGAGGTGATACGGCGTGTGATCATTCGGATCGTGCTGAATACAATGCGTGGGAATTCGATATATTGTAATTTGGCGCGTGGTAATTCGGCTCATGACAAATACCACGCGTGGTAATTTGATAGGATGTAATTTGGCGCGTGGTAATTCGGCTCATGACAAATACCACGCGTGGTAATTTGATAGGATGTAATTTGGCGCGTGGTAATTCGAATCGTAGGGAATACCACGCGTGGGAATTAATATGTTGTAATTTGGCGCGTGGTAATTCGATCCATGACGAATATCACGCGTGGTAGTTCAACCCATAACGATTACTACGCGTGGTAATTCGATGCGTGGTAATTCGACGCGTGGTAATTCGATCTACTGCGAATACAACGCGTGGTAATTCGATCCACTGCGAATACAACGCGTGGTAATTCGATGCGTCGTAATTCAACGCGTGGTAATTCGATCCACTGCGAATACAACGCGTGGTAATTCGATGCGTTGTAATTCGATCCATTGCGAATACAACGCGTGGTAATTCGATCCACTGCGAATACAACGCGTGGTAATTTGATCCATAACAAACCCCACGCGTATTAATTCGAAGCGTGGTACTGCAGCGTGCAGTAATTCGACCCGCAATAAATACCACACGTAGTAATTCAACGTGTGATAACAAAATGCGTGTTCATATATAAAATATAACTCATACGTAAACCTATGAACGTGAGAAAATGCGTCAACGGTCGTCCAGAGTTCGCCTCTGACTCTTTACGCAACAATTCATTAAACTCAAAGTAACCAGATGCAACTAACGACGCACCACGATGTACAAGAGAACATATTTACAACGTAATTCTCCGACTAAGTAGAACACCTAAAGTCAACCCATTAAACAAGCACGTTGTTCGATTTAATAAATCCTAGTTAAAGATCTTCGACCCTGAAGACCTTGGTGGACGTTGTTAATTACCGATACTAACTAGCTCGCATTGGTCGTTAATTAACGTTGTAGTCCATGTTCTCGAGTATCGGTCCGAAAGGCCAATGGTACGTCGGACGCATCAAAAATGGCCAGTACAATGTGCGTACCGATTACGTAACCTCTGGTCATAGTGTGCAGCTATGCGAAACGATCGACCGACAGATGCGAGGCTTCTTCAATCGTGATTGGTATGTCTTGCGAGCCACGTGGGGACGTGAGTAACCCATAGATGCGTACGTGAAGCGGTTTCTGAATGGTCACAGGGCTGCAGGAGGTTTCGATGAATCGAAAGATCGCTGCAGCTGCCCGTGACGAGTTAATCGAACTGCCTTCAAATACCTAACATCTGAAAACATTTCTCTTTCTCCATTTTGCAACGTTCTATAGTGGTCCTCTTTCACCGGTAATTTTAGATACACTTCAGAAGAATTTTAGATAATATCTGTTCTATTTAAAAAGAACAACTCTATTTTTAACATTGCACAAAAAGAGAAATGATCTTCTTATATTTACAAACAGTGAGAGTGCACATCTCAAGATAAAAGATATGTTTATGCAACGATTCTTCGTTCTCGAAACCATATAACGTACCTTTAGGTTCCAATTAGCTATTTCTGGAACAAGCAGCACGATAAGTCATCATTAATAAAAGCTTTCGTTTTCCTCGTTGAAAAATTCGGGACGTATAATTTGGACGTCCGATTCCCAGGAACGTTATTATTGCAAAATGTGTAACGTTACCAGACTTCGGAGCCGTTTCGTATCATGAAAGTTGATGATACCCATGGAGTTTACGCTCGATGGGAGGTTAATTTCTCTCTCTCTCTTTTTACGTTTACCCATGGAAAATCGTAAGTCAGTTCGTCGTGACGTGCCTATGCCCGATCGGCCGGTTATGTAACGTAATAATACTTGCGTTCTGCGTAATTGCAGTGTCCCATATTCGGACCCACCGCCTTCCTTCCATCCTTCCTTCTCTCTCTACGTTCTCGTACGATCGTGAAACATCGAATGGAAGACGCGACTGGAAACGATCATCGGCTTCGTTTAACATTGAATCGCGGGTAGAATCTCCTCGAGTAATACCTGATTCCTTGCTTCATCACGCAAACGATATACGATGTTTGTGTAATCGTTCGAGGGACAAATGTTGTGTAACAAATCACTGGAAGATCGAAGATACGACAAGTAACGGCAATGCGTGAACCGTTGTTATACAATTTTATTTTCTTGACCTCGTATGCTGCAATTAACGCGATGACGGTTGCATATTGATATCACGCAACACGGGATATGTACATTTCATAAAATTGAGTAATATAAGGTGTCTATTATGGTAGATAATTCGAGGCAGCAATGCGGATATTTGATTCACTATGCAGCAAATTACTATACGGTTTGTTCGCTATGAGTTAAATTACCAGGAGTTGCATTCGTCACGAATCGAAGTACGACTGGTGTTTGCTGTGGGTCAAAATAACACTGAGTTACTATGTGTAGTGTTCGCTACAGTTTGAGTTACCACGTATCGAATTATCACGCGTGGTGTTGGTCACAGAACGAATTACAACGCGTGGTAAGTGCTACGTATCGAATTTCCACGCGTTGTATTCAGTACGGACCGAATCACCACGCGTTGTACTCGTCACGGATCGAATTACCACGCGTTGTATTTACTACGGGTCAAGTTACCACGCGTAGTATTCGCTACGTATCAAATTACCACGCGTTGCGTTCCCTATGGGTCGAATTACCACGCGTGGTGATGGCTACGTGTCAAATTACCAAGCGTGGTATTTCCTATGGGTCGAATTACCAAGCGTGGTGTTCCCTATGGGTCGAATTATCACGCGTGGTATCTCTCACGGGTCGAATTACCACGCGTGATATCGCTCACGGGTTGAATTACCACGCGTAGTGTTCGCTACATATCAAATTACCACGCGTGGTGTTTCCTACGAGTCGAATTACCACGCATTGTATTCGCTACTGCTCAAATTACCACGCGTGGTATTCCCTATGGTTCGAATTACCACTCGTGGTATCCTTCACGGATCGAATTACTACATATCGAATCACCACGCGTTGTATTCTCCACGAATCGAATTACCACGTGTTGTATTCGATACAAATTACGCTCTATCTCTTCGAAACAAATTTGCAGCAAGTTGCGATTCCTCGAGACACGGATCATTACCTAAAAGTGAACGAGCGATAGTCGCTTTGGTAAAATCGACAGAACGATCGATGTGGAGGTATGATGCAAGAGTCGCTTAAGATAATTCGAATCGTTCCGCGTTCATTGGTGCTCTGCTCTGTCATTATCCTACTTTTGTTACATGTCGCAAGCCGGGACATTCTTACGTGGTTAGATCGAAAATTATTTTAATCCAAACGACTCCGGTTGGACGTTTATCGCGCGGAACTGGCTCGCGAAGAAATTCGCCGCAGGCTAAGGTAGCACGACACAGCCGGGTAAAATTAGAGGGGTTTCAGCGTGGAACGTTTAGCGATCGACTAATATTTACTCAGATCTCTAATCCCCGGGCACTGGAACAGTTTCGAAGGAAAAGGACTGAAACGTTAAATGTACCGTTGAGGAAAGGTGCAGTTCGATAAAGGAAACTATTTGGGTTTCTTGCGAATTCCACCTGTATAGAGTGTTTCAAAGTTAACCAACTTGGTACAATACCATGTTCATAAATATGCAAAGTCATCAAATAGTTAATTTTGAAAAATCCAATAATGAACTGAACGGCATAAAATTTCAAGTAACCCCCTAAATTTGGACAAATATTTTGCCTCACAAGCGAAAACGAACCAAGTTTACAAGTTATCCGATGTTATTGATCATTCAGCGTAAATGTGACCCCAGAACATCGTTCCTGTTTGTAAATTAGCTTGTCAGTCAATAATGATTGACAGAATAACGTGGCCCCTACGCAATTTTAGACCCGACGTCAACATCGGACGGCACCGCTCGTAATTCGACTTGTTAAGCGGATCCATTATGAAGATATTGGTATCGTCGGTGTCGTCATCGTCTCGAGGACGTACCTTTTTTGTTGCGAACTAGATTCGATATAATCAAGGAAAAAAGTAATGACGAATACCATCGACGGTGCCTTCTCTCGTGCGGGTTGATCAACCTCGTAGCTAAAATTTCAACATCGCCTAGACGCATTCTTCCGACCGCCATTAGTGTGATTGAACTCGAGAAGAAAGGGAACTGTAGTTTTTTTGTATGCAAAGCACCATGTACTACACAAAAGAATTTTAATAATGATGGGCCACGTGTGCGCATAGAAATGGCTTTGAGCATGCTCTCTTAATCCATTTAATCATTTCATACTTTACATTCTTCATCTTCATAATGAAGACTAACATTTTCAACCAAATACAACTATCAGTACAATTTTTTTAAGTGTTGCATTATGATATATAACCTCGATATTTCCCTGCATTGGGGGCTCTGAAATTTCAATGTTCCAGTTCCTATGTTTCAAAGTCTCTGGGTCCCAAATTACCTATGTCACAAAATATCAAAATCCCAAACTACCTATATCCCAAAGTGCAATATCCTGAAGTGTCAAAGTCCATCTCTGCCCGAAGTACTTAAGTCCCCAAGTCCCAAAGCTACGTGAGTGAATTTGCACATTCACAGAAGGTGTTGCAAACGAGTCAATCCAGACGTAGCCATCAAAATCCCAAGCACGCAGTTTATAAGTCACGCAACGTCTTGGAGATGAACTCGTTTCCCTCCGATGCTTCATGAATATATTTCCGGCGTTGATGGTGTCACGTGAATCGTAGAGCAACATTGGTCGGAATATTACGCGGCGGTCCAGGGGATAATTAACTGGCAGACCTCGAACGAAGATTAGCGAGTGTTGTTGGAAAAACAAGTGCGGTGATCGCGTGTCGCCGACAAGTAAAAGCAATTTCGTGTTCAGGTACGTTGTAACCGCGCGTTGTCCATCCTTTATGAAGCATTCAACGCACGGGTCGATAAGCAAAATTGCAAAAAACGCCACGAGGAATTCCCGACGCTGTTTCATCGACTGTACTCGCGGCTGATTCACCAAATAAATTCAGCTCGCGGTTATAAAGCCTCGCCGATTATGAAACATGAACAGACTAGGAAGACGAAGCACCTCCGGGCGGCCGGCTGAGAGGACATTAATCCTTCGGCAAAATTCTCTACCGTCGATTACCGTACTTTCAGGACACGCCTCGCTGTGCGCGCGTTATACATCAATCCAGGCTGGCTGCATCGTTGCCTCGACTCGCGTAGCCCATTGACCCGCGGGTAAACGAGCACCGAGACACGCGAATGTTGAGCTCGTGTTTCTCAAGCGAACCGCAATTTAAAGGAGTTAATGAGCGCACCTGTGCGCCTAGCGTCGCTCCACGAATCTCTGCCTTGAAATATCGCTGCTTTTCAGACGAAGATGAATCTCGTCAACTTCGGATCATTATTGATATACTTTAGGATACAATCAAATATCTGGAGAGAACGTTTCTATTGGGAATAGGAGAGTACTCGAATTTTTAGGTCAGGTCAGATCACATACTTGGATATACTTTGTTGTAGGTATTATAGTAAATATGAAGCATTATTTGAAAACATTGTGCACTTGTGATAAAAAGGGTTATGCGATTGAAAGCAATAATTCCATAGAATTTAAGGCTGTGCACATTGGCAAATCATGTTGAAGTTGGGCCTGCGCACTTAGGAGCTATATTGGAAGTGCGCAGGTCGGTGAGCGCATGCGTAGATCAACACATGCGCAGGTGATACAGAAGCCGATTGCGCAAATGAACCAACCACACAAAACTCGTGACATAGGCACTCTCTTACCGAGAATAAATGAAGTATTAGAAACTCTAATAACAAATGTAATTTGAGGAGTGTACAAACCTTAATACCTATTTATTTTACTTAACATTTAAATGAGCTATGAATACAAATGGTAACATTAATGTAAAGGGTGCCGTTAAACTTCATGGTCCTTTGAATTGCCAATTACGGTTGCAATTACGTTGTATATGAAAATTGCAGTTCAATATTCGTAAATCATCGAACGTCGCTTCGGATAATTTCTACAGAGATTATAACAATGGAAATTCTGTGGTCGTTATTATTTGTAGATGATTCTACCGAGGATTCGTATCTGTACACATGTTGGTAACTTGTTAGAGATCGTTTTGCGAGATGCATAATTATCGACCGCTCCATCGACGATAACGCGCATTCAAATCGGCGCGACCTACGGATCCATTCATGACGATGTATCATCGATGCAAATGATCGAATTACGTAATGTCGTTTCTCATGCGGACCGGCCAGTTAAGCCATTGTGAACCTTATCGGTTGGATCTCGAGCAAGGGAAATATAGGTGTAGATTCGTGGCTAGAACGTTCGCCAAACCCGTCAACACCGAAAAATCGTCGATTGCCACACTTCGTTGCTCGCGTCGGAATTTTAATACTCGGCCATGTCGTGGCATTCCGTGATATCTGGTCGCTAATGAGTTCACGAGGAACAGAGTTTATCGACATGGTGATTTGTAGGCTTTCGTGAGAAAAAATATTTGATTTACCTTGTACGCAAAAAATATCGTACCTAGAAGTGCCTCGTCCACGAAAGGTTAAAGGTATCGCGTGTGCTTTTTATGTAATTAAAACTGTTGGTAGCAAACAGTTACCACTGACGGAATATGGAAAATAAAATTTATAGACGTAATAACGGTTTAATGTCTGCTTTCTACGTAATTACAACTGTCGCTAAGAATTGTTACTAATAAAACGAAAATGAATATTTTAACTAGAAATGTATAGTAACGAAATGTAAATTATTATCCACGAATAGCATAAAATTCTCTTGAAATGATTCAAACGATTCAAAAAGTCAAAATTCTATAAGTACAGAGTACAAAGTATATAAATATATGAATGAATGCGGGGGTGCAAATTCCAGAAGTGCAGGGTCGAAAACCCCATAAGCAATGAAACAACGAATAACAATGAACTGACGCAGCACAATAACTGACGGGGGTCAAAGCACGATATAATTTATGGGGCTGTCATCGAAACACGGCCCGATAGGAATTCGTTTCGCGCGAATGGAGCGCCGTTTTTAGAATACATAATTAGCGATAATTGGCTGAGCTCGTAACTGCTAACCGAATCGTCATAACTTTAATAGGCAGTGTCGATCGTCGACAAGAGCCGAGCAAATTGGACGCGTCGAATTAATTAAGGCCACGAAATCGAATCGATTCGTCGGTGCGCATAGAATCACGCGTGATTAGGTAAAAACGGTGTAACCGTGCCACCATGTTTCCCGAGTTTTGTCGTTAATTAACGGCAGCTCGAGGCAACACGAGTCTACTCAATTATCGGATCATCACCCGATGTATTCGAACAATAGTTACTTCCTTTCAGACATTATACAACGCCGTTTTCGGAATTTCGAAACGAGCTGATAACACCCGTTGCTCGAAACGCTCGCGATTGCATGCGGCCTTGAGATTGCCGATGCAAAAATATGCTGCACTGTAACACCGTATGTGGAACAGTTGTTAGCATGAGCATTTCAACGGTCAGAAATACTCGGAACACTTGTCGATTAGGTGAACGAATAATTTTTTGGGTCAAACACCGATTTATTTTGCAAGCAATTTAAATATATTGCCGTAAATGTGTCACACGATATTGAACTCGACAAACTTTTACTTGGTTCATCAGATGATAGGTGTATCCAAAAGGAACTATTTTCAACTGTAATTATAACTTTGTCAATTTTCAACGCAACTATTACTTAAATTAAAATTTTAACCGTTGCTTCAAACTTACCTGAACGAAATACTCTGTTGTAAAACGAAATTGCAAAAATAGTATTAAATCACCTCGAACATTAGGTAGTAACAGTTGTCCTGCGATAACGTCGTGAACAATTTCGATACGAATTTATGTGTTTCGCCTGCATTGTCTGATAATTTTTCACGGTAAAATTTGATGTCGAAAGGTAGAATAGAAGTTTATGATCTACGTGTCTCCCGATAACGACGATTATATTTGAAGTAACGCTCGAGAGAACAATAAAGTTCGTAGCAGAAGTTTTAATGAAGCCGAACGTTAAGAATTTCTGTCGTGTACGTACTGGAATGCGTTCAGAAGATTGTTTACGATCCAGCTTATGCAAAACCACTGTAACAACTTGGTACGAGCAAACGTCTTAGCGTGGCTTACGAGGCGTGGTTTAATGAACTGTTTGCTCTTAGAGCGCCGCGTGCAACTAACCGAGAGCGTTCGAGATTGCATGGCCGAGTGTCCCGACAGAAAAATGTGCGTGCGAATGTAAGCAAGTTTAAAGAAGACCCTTCAAGACGTCTTACTCGCCGAGTATCCAACTATAATAACGAGCTTCTCCTTACGACGTCGAGCAGCGCGTGCTTTAGGCAAAAGCACGTCTGATCTTCAATCTACGAGTGTGTCTCACCTTCTTCCGTCTAACTAACTAAAAAGGGGGAGACCACGAGGCTGGGAACACGACATCGTGATTATCTCAACAGGAGAATCTGGAGAGCGACTCACGGTGTTCTTCTTGCGAGCAGAATCTTGGAATTCACGATTCGAAGATTTATGTATTTTCCAAACGATGGACATGTTTGCCTCCGCTCGTAAAGGTGCAAACAAATGGAATCGAATGATCGCTCTGACAGGCAATCGTGATACGGTTCCGGCTATATTGCCGCCATTTATATCGCCAGCCGAGTCGGTTAGCCTTTGGATAGACTTTCACCGCGATTAAAAAAATCCGTATTACAAGACCGGATATCGGAGAATATTGGTTGTTTCGGAGAAGAATAAGAAAGCGGGGGTGAAAGTAGCATAAACGATAAACATCGATCAACCGATCAAGTTCAGCAACCAGTTAACCGACGGTTAAGTCTGCTGTCCTCCTGCGTTCGACTAACGACTTAATGACGGGAATTCGCCACTTACGGGGCTCCTCCTTTTCTCCTCTTTCCGTCCCGTTCATCTATCGTCTTTCAGCGCCGCTTCTTCGTCTGCGACTAGCATCGGCGTAAAACGAGCCAGTCAACGCTCGAGTAACAATGTCGAAAATTGGACGACGCTCAACAGGGTTCTCCATTAACCTCCAGAACACGGAGCATCGTGCAATTACGTCGGAAGAAATAAATTCGAGTTGGCAAATCGTGTCGGGTAATCAACTCCCATTAAACGCCGAAGAAGCAACGAGATATCACCGTTTAACGCTTCGGAATCAGACGCTCGTCTTCCATTAGGCCGGTAATTGCAATTTTTTCTGCAAAATTAAGCTCTAAATTTTCTTAACTCGTTCATTTAGCGGATGAGTAATTCAGAAATTGCAATGCTGAGATGTGGGGATGTGGACATTTGGCTTCAGAATTTGCAGATTTGGAGTGTGGGATTATGTGACATGGTAGCATGGGAATATATGAGGTTGTGGGAATACAGGAAATAAAGGTGTGAAGATTTGGAAATTTAGAGATCTTACAGATGTGGGGATCTGGAGAGGTACAGGTCTAGGGATGTGAGTTATTTGAGGATCTGGGAGCTGTAGAGATCTTGCAGGTGTAGGTTCTGGAGATGTAGGGGTCTAGGGACGTGAGTTATTTGAAGATCTGGAAATTGGAAATTTGAAAATTTTCTGGAACTTTTTAGTAATCTGAGCTTCTGGAGATTTGAACATAAAAAATTTGAAAATGCAAAGATTCGAAATTTCAGAATCATCTACGCATCAATTTCCCCGGCGATTTCGAGCCATAGTGCAACATCGATAAAGATCATCGGACCCGCAGCCATGGAATCTTGTCGCAGGTCGTACGTTTCCATGGGAGCTTCCCTTCTCGGAATAACAGCCGATGGCCCCTCGTCGATTGTGCCTCGTAACGCTAGGAAATTACATTACGGCCAGAAGCTACCGTCTTGCGAATAATTGTTATGCACCAGCGACATGACAGTGGCGTAGAACAACGTTCAAGTTGACCGGTGCTCGGGACAACCTTGCACGTTACGCTCGATCGATCGATCGATCTCTATAGTTCGCCAAACAATTCCTCTTTGATCTTTTCATTTGTTTGCCTCTCCAATTAAGAGGCTTCAAAGGAACGGTACAAATCGATGACCCTACAACATCAATTTCCTCGTCGATCGAGAGGATTCGCGTACGCCTCTTTGGTCACCGGGCCGCGACAGGAATTCGCCCGGACGAAAATTCCCCTTTATCCTGAATTCATTAACCTTTCCGAGATTAATTATTCGTGACGCTTAACTTCGTGTCGGTAGACCGCAGCTCCATTGGAAATCGAACTGGTTCTTTCGCAAGGGTTGCCTTATCGACTTTACATAATTAAACAGTCATTAAATCATAAGATTCGTTTTTCATTTTCTTTCGGATAGATCTGCAGTCACGATCTCGAAATACGATCCTCGAGGTTCTAACTTTGCGCCAGACGAGCGCTTTGGTTCCTGTTTTATTTAACATTTCAAATGTTAACGGTGGTTATAATCGTAACTGGGGACATACTGATAGAGTTGGAGATTTGCGAATGCATGCATTTGAAGTTAGGAAGATTTGAGAATGTGGAAATTTGGGAGATAGGGATCTAAAGATTCATGGATAATGTGATCCAGTTATGTACATACTTTGGAATAGAGGTATTTGGCCATGAGATGTAGAAGTTCGACAAGGTAGAAATCTAAAGATGTAAGAATTCAAGAATATAGGGTTCAGGGATATAAAAATTTGAAGACGCGTGCAGACATGTGAAGACAAATACAGCTATACAGAAATTCCCAAGTTACCAAATGTCTTCCGAAATTTTTTAAGCCAAAACTCCTAACACCTGTCCAACATCTCAAAATCCAAATTTCCTTCACAAATTTGCGAACGTTCTACCAACAAAAAAAGACCAGCCTTTGCGTGCGTTGGGCAGTAAAGATGCTGAGCCAATGTTTATGTAATGAAACGAGCAGTTCGACGCCATTTTTTAGTCGTCGTTCGAAACGAAGACACTCGGCCACAAAACACGCAGGTGGCGAGTCCTCGAAGGTGGTTCTTTCACCGAGTATTCGCGTGGCTTTTCATCGTGCCATTGGTTCACGCTGCGACTGTCCAGGGTTCTCGTTCGTGTGTTACGTTGGCAGCCTGTTCCTCGTCGCCGCAGAACGATTCAGGAAGAAGCACGATACCCGGCCAAACAAGCTCGCGATATCGAATTTCTCGTGTATCGCGAGTTGATGCTATCGCAACGAACGGATCCCGCAGAATGGACGTGAGTGCTCTTTCCGTAGAAGCCGTGGAACGTGTACAGCTTCTCTCTTCTCGAGAAAAGCATCCAACAACTTGAAACTTTGATTAAACTTCACTTTTAAACGTTCGATCGAACCTCTGCGCGAGATTCTGCTACGTGCGAAACGTTTCGTCTCGTTCGAGCTACTTGTATGCTATCGACTATGGTAGTTTCAACGATTCTTTGAGCAGATTGCTTCGGAAATGGGATCGGTTAACTCTTTAAAGCATAACGTGTTAAAAAATGTTTCGTTGTTCCAATGTGCTTTGATGGGACACTTTTCAATCCAAGTTGGAACGTTAAAATTTATATGGAGGTTTATGTTATCTTCTATTTTCATATGTTTTATTACAATAGTAATTTCATGCAAGTTTCGAGAAATCATTGGTTTAACTAAATTAGAACGATGCAAAGCACGTGGGTAACTTCGTTTATAGATACATCACATTTTGAATCATCCTACAGATTAAAAGGTTAGATCCCGATTAGTTCAGAGATTACTTTGGAGATTAATTTGTAAGTAGCACAAGTACATCCGCAGTAATTGAAAACTCGCCAAAGTGATCTAACCCCTTAATGGTTCTCGGAATCGGACAGTCAATTTACCCCGTTTGACATAAAGAAAAAAGGGAGAAATCAATTTGCTTTCAGGAGCAGAAAGATGATAAGGTATCGACGCTGCAATGGCCGGATTACCTCGTGATCGGCGTAATGCTGTCAATTTCAAGCGGTATCGGGATCTACTACAGGTTCACTGGCGGTAGACAACGCACGGCCGAGGTTAAACTCTTGGAAAATTAATTTGATCGTGAAGAAACGGAATCGTCGCGACGTTCGTGCAATATCGGTGATAAACTGTGCTCGAAATCGTAGATTCCTGCTTGGCACGTTCTCGGATCACGAGCGGTAACCGAGTTCGAGGGAGATCTTTCACCGCTATCGGCCGATCGATCTTGCCGCGCGATAAATATTGCTATCGACACAAATTGCCAACTATCGAGAACGCTATTTAATTTATCGGCGTGCCGGCGCTCGATCGACTGACCGGTCGAACGTTAATTAACGTCGAGACGTTATTGCGAATCGAGTTAGGGCCACGCGAAAAGTGTCTACTCACACGATCCGATCGGATTGACTTGATAACGATATAATAACAACGATAAGGTATGAATAGCGCCCCGGTAACGTTTACGCGATTTCTGCTACTCATTCCGTCGGATTGAACGTCCAAGGAAGAATCGTGTCCGAAGCGCCAACAAAAATTCTCGTCCGTGATCGATCGATTAATTTCGCCGTTCTATGGACCACGTGTCCCGAGGTTCGAGTCATTCGACCCTTAAAACGATCCGTCTTCCGGGCGAGTACCTTCTTAACCGACACGTTCCGTGATTAACACCGACAGGAATACTTCTCGGCGAACCGATCGATGGGCGTCGTTCCTCTCGCGATCGCGCTCACGGTGTCTTTCATGTCGGCGATCACGTTGCTCGGAATCAGCGCAGAAACTTACGCTCACGGTTCGCAAATCATGCTGCTTTACATCGGTGGTTTTTTCGGCACACCGATCGTCCTCCACCTATACCTTCCGGTTTTCCACAAGCTCGACGCCGTCAGCGTCTACGAGGTAATTGCACAATACAATGATCCATAACACTTGTTGCGAGTATTTCATCTAGCCACGTAATTTATAATTTATTTTACCTTCCCGAGCTCCAAATTTAGGAATTTTTACATTCGATCGTTTGGAAATTTGAGGACACGGGAACTTGGAATTCGAAATTTTTTAATTTAACTCCTTCGAGAGTTGGAGATTTGGAAAACTGAAGATTTCGAGTGTTCAGGATGGAACATAAGAATTAATGTCTTTTAAATCACAAAATTTAGAATCTTATGAACTTCGAGAAGCCGAAATCTATAAATTCAGGAGCATGGAAATTTACGAAATTGCTACATGAAATTTCCCCCAGTATCTAGAGAAGCGATTCGGGACGAAGGCTCGGCTGGTGGCCAGCACAGCCAACTTCCTGCAGCTGTTGTTGTACAGCGGCGCGGTGTTATTCGCGCCCTCGTTAGCCCTGGAAGCAACGACTGGTCTGTCAGGGACCACGAGTATCCTGCTGATCGGTGTGATTTGTACCTTTTACTCGACCATAGGTGGGATCAAGGCCGTCCTGATCACCGACGTCTTCCAGGCGTTGTTGATGTACGGTGGAATCGGTTGTGTCATAGGTATCGCGGCCATGAATCGCGAGGATGGATTAGCCAGCGTGTGGAGCATCGCTAAACAGGGTGAACGATTGGAGATTCTCGAGTAAGAACATCCACTATGTTTGTACAAGGTACACACCTAAAAGGAAAATTCTTTTCTAGTTTCAGAATCGATCCGACGATACGACACACTTTTTGGTCCCTGATCTTCGGCAGCACCACCATCTTCCTGTCTATGTACGCCGTGAATCAGGTTCAGGTGCAACGTTTGCTCACTGCCAGGTGCGTGTACTTAATATGATTATGCGTATTACCCCGGAGGATATGTCGAATTATGTTAAACTGGTTAATGATCGATTACGGGGACAGTTTGATAAGCTTAAACGACCTGTTGGGCCGTTCAGATAGATGATCAGGTTTCATCAAGGTTTTAAAATTCGAGTTAAAGTCTCGATGCGATCTTAATATAAATTACGATGGAACTTAAGTAGGAAATCGTAAAAACGGGGACTGCAGCATCTATAATTTATAGTGATATTCACACGACTCTTAAGCGTACCTCAGGTTGATGCATATCGCGTAAACCGATTTAGAAGCGTAGAAAGACGAACACGATAAGATGACATAAGTATGAATGAATAGCTTCAAATTGATATGCCGTAATTGCTACTTTGCGGTACTGTTATATCAGAGTATACTGTTATATCATCACAGACTAGTTGATTGATTGATACGACCTCGGGTTTACAGCCGTTTTAAAAGTTTAAATGGATCGTTTACGTAAACATTTTCATCAAACTGTGATACACCATAAGTGGTATTTTGCTAGACTTTTCGCGATTAAAATCAAGCTGGACTCCCAGTATTTCAGTCCGGTCATTCGATACCCAACAACTTGACGCAATAATCTGATATCCCGACAACACGCAGGAACTACAAGGTTTCGCAGAACGCGTTATTGCTAAGTGGACCCATTACCGTATCACTGGGACTGCTTACATGCTTCACGGGTTTGGTCCTGTACATGATCTACAAGGACTGCGATCCCGTCACATCCGGCAAGATCTCCAGCTTCGACAAAATAATGCCGTTCTTCGCTGCCGAACGAATGTCGCGTATTCCAGGCGTCACGGGACTCTTCATCTCTGGGATCTTCAGCGCCAGCCTCAGTACAATTTCCGCCACATTGAATTCTTTGGCCGCGGTGATGTTGGAGGACTACGTGAAACCTTTGTGTCACAAATTCAACGTGCACTTTCCGGACGAACGAGCCACCATGATCGGCAAACTGTTGGCTATACTGAACGGTTTCGTTTGCGTGGCCGTGGCCTTCTTGGCCAAATCGATGGGCTCGCTGGTCGAGGTGACAATAGGAATCTCCGGGGCCATCAGCGGACCTATTCTCGGGATTTTCACGCTGGGAATGTTCGCAGAATACGCGAACGAGACCGGTGCCGTGGTCGGAACGGTCTCAGCTCTGGTCATATGCCTCTGGACAGCCTTTGGCCAACCTAAACCGCCGGTACCCGTACTTCCGTTTTCCGTCGACGCCTGCGAGAATTCCACCATGTTGCTTCGTTATCGAAACGCCACGCAATTCAGCGGGTAAGCCTTTTTTTGCTTGTTAAGAAAGTGAACTTGTTGCAGTCGCTTTAATACGTCCTGGCAGCGGTACTTGGGGGTATAATTACAGGCTACTTTGGCAGCGGCGTATCTTAAATGTACTTTGGAAGTAGATAAATGAATGTTTTCTAAGTGAACGGCTTTTTAAACTGTTCCGAGAAACAGATTCTGTGAGATTTTTATGCTTTCGACTTCATTTGTCATTCGTCCTCGGCATAAATTGTATTCAGGGTACAAAGAGCACTGGGTCAAACGTAATTGTACAAATATTTTGAGACTACATACGAACGTAATTTATGGAGAATCCATTCCGAAGAAATGCATCTTTTTGTTTATTAAATACGAGGAAGGATATTTCAGCAGGTTAATTAGTTTTGTTCGACTTATTCTTGCGTTTAAAATTGTCTTCCGACCCAGCATTCTAAGTAACAGAATCGGTGATTTACCACTCGATTCAACTTCTTCTCTCAGCTTTCTCTGTGTTCAGAAACGAACTGTGGCACGACCCAGTTTCCGGAATCACTTGGTATAAAAGGCTTCCCCGCGATCATTTTTATAACCATTCACGCTCATAGACCGTTCCAGCGCGATTTCCTTTCCAATAAGGAAATCGTAGACACACGTGTTGCCAGTCGATTTAGCTATTGCCGCAAAAAGTTCGTAAAACGCTCGGCGAGCCAGAGGTCGACAGATTGTGAGCGTGCGAAACTACTTTTGATATCTAATAATACCGAGCAAAAATACGACGAATTTATTAGAAACGGAAGATCCCGTAGGCAGCTAGATAGATTAATTAAAACTAATCGTTCTAGGATACGCGTTATCGTTGATTTTAATGAGCTGAGACGCGATAACATGGGCGTGGAGGTATCCCGTGGTAGCAATAATCGGATGAAAAAGCCGCGATTACTTCCCGATTTCTTTTCGCTCGTCGCTTTCTCATAACCAATCGACTGGATGTTCATCGTTTCCCACGATAGTAACTGAAGCTAATTGCCCGTTAATAAACCGTGATTACGACCTCTTCAAGTTCTTGCCGCGTTCCGACATTACGTACAGTGTTGCTTTCTCTTCGATAAACTACCAACAAGGTGTTTTCCACCTTCCGTTTAGGAACCTCTTATCTCCTGCCACGCGCTAAACCTGTTTGATCATTAACGGAAGATAAACGGTCAATCGCAATTTTTTCGACAACGTTCCTTCACAAAAATCTCAATACTCAACTTTCAAAGTTACCGATTATTTCCACTTTGAGAAATTTGAAAATTTCAGCACTTGATAATTTACGAGTTCGTGAAATTTCAAACGTTCAAGTTATTCGAATCCTTGACAAATTAAATTTGAATTTACAGCAGCACGGAAGCGCCGCCGGAAGATTCCTCCTACTTCTATCTGTATCGTATTTCCTACATGTGGTACAGTCCCATGGGATTATGCATCACGTTGATCGTCGGCTACCTGACCAGCTTGGTCGCGATGAGGATATGTCACAAGAACTCTCGCGAACCTGATCCTAATTTGTTCACTCCCCTTCTGGCGTCCAGGATAAAACGTCGAAGGGAAGACGCGGAGAAAACTAGAAACAGTCAGACGTTCCTGATGGAGAGCAGAAGATGAACCAAAGACGGATTAACTCGACACGAATTCATCTCCAAGAGATTAGACCCAAGTGTTTTCAAGCTGGTCGTACACGTGCATGATCCACATTAATTGATCACAAGTGATTGTAATTCGCGTTCATAATTCTGTAAAAATTGTAAGAGACGGTTTCGGATAAACTTGGAGAAGGGGAACGTTAATAAGCGGAAACGTTAATAAATTGTTCAAGCGAAAAACACGGTCAGCCGAAATTTATGCAACGAGTGGTCGTTATAAGAGGATTTGCAGCAAGTTGGAATGTCCAGATACCAGAAACATAAGTTTCTCGAACAAGTTCGAGCCGGTTTGGGAACCTCTGCTGAATAACACGTGTCCGAGCCGTCCACGTTGCAAACAGCAATCTCACGAGGAAAATAATCCAGCACGATTCTTCTAATAAGACTCATTAATAAAGTAAACACAGGTCGATCCGGTGTCGCGGTTTGCTCGTAATTATTAATCGTCCCGACGATTTCATTAGCCGTAACTCATTCCTCGTCTGGCCAGATGATAATTTAATAAAGTCTTGCAACCAGTTTAACACGCGTCGTTCGATCGCGTGCTAAATTTACCGAGTCAGCCACGCTCGTTTCTGCGTTCATTTGCAACTCAACGAGCGACGATTGGCGGAAAAGGATGCGAGCCATCCGCGAATGAAGCTGTCCGACCATGTGGGTCAAACCGGTGCGCGGTGCAACGACGATTCCGTCGTTTCGTTTGCGAAACACGTCGAAAAATTACCGTGACTTATCTCGTGATCGTCCGCGACCAATTTGCCACGACACGGTGCGAACGATCTCGTAATTCCTTTAATTAAACCGCATTCTACGATCCCGTTATCAGGCCTGATTCTCAATGAGCGTGTAAAGACAGAGTTCGTGAGTTATGGGGTAAGTGGAACTCGACTGAATGATAGTTACAAGCTACATTATCCAATAATTTCAATAGTCGTTTGCAACTGTACGACCGACTTTCCAGTGATCTTAATTATTTTCGTACACCTATTATTCGTAGCTAGAGATCGAACGTGTGACCTAACGATGACGCTGGATCTCGTTTATTTAGAAAGCGCTAATAAAAAATTGCGTGCCCGTTTCAAAGGATAAACGTTTCGATACATTGAACACTACCAGCTATAAAACGCGCACCGAACGATAATTGCTTCTTTCATCGAAAGTGATCAGCCGTTTCATTAAATTTCACACCTAAAACGATTTCTGCCTACAGTGCACGTGTGTGTATCTCCGGGAAAAATTGGCCGTGCCAATGATAACGCGTTAGCCCTCGTACTGTTTGCGGAAACAGAATTGTCGTAATTTACCGCGTAATTGCTTCCTCCGCCCAATTCTCCGCCGAGTGGGTACGGTGCTTTATAATTCGTTTAATCGTGGCTTCGTTCGAACACGTTCGGTTGGCTGGGTTTCATCGCACAAATTTCAAATAAAATACAATGAAAAAAAAAATAAACAGTCTCACGAGTAAAAATACTCAAATAATTTAGTCCGTGCGAGCTCGTCGAGGGTGTATCGTGTAAATGGGAATTACAAGCGAGAATTAACAGCCAAAATTTAAAACAGAAATTCGCCGGGATACACCGTCGAAAATAAAACTACCAAAGCTACCTGTGCAGTCGATTAATTTCCTGTCGACGTGACGCCGTTTCGGTACGCGTCATCGATCAACCGAATTTTCGGACACGTGCGTCGATTCGCACACGTTCGACCGCATAAATTTTTCACCGGTACACGGAGAACGAAGAAGGTGGAGACCTATGGCGGTCGTTTGTTGACGCAGGCACACCCATCGCTTGAGAATGAACGGCCCTTACGAGGAAAAAGAAGAAAACGAGGAGAAAGAAAAACGCGCGTGAGAACGTTGCCGGTTCAACGTAATATCGGATATGGCGTTTAAACAGGCCCCTATCCGGCACGTCGTTAACGTGATTAAGGGGTTGCTCTTCGACCGGTGTACACGAGGAAATTGTTATTTTATTGTTGCGACACACACGCGCGCTTTCGACGAGAACGAAACAGATTATTAAAATTTCAAAGACACGTGTCTTTTGTTGTTTCTTCTCCGCGCTTTTGTTTCTCTCAGTCATTTATTAGAAATTTACGAGCAAGTTTGCTTTTGTCCGCGTTCACGACGCGAGAGGACATTCGAGGACCTTGCTGCATGAGGGGTGCGCTCCATTTTTTAACAGCTTTTAGTTATTATGTTTAATACACGTAGTATAAACGTGTACATTTGGTGCACCTTTAAATCGGACAGTGATTAAAATTTTTCGGGTACGAAGATATTTCTATAGACATAATTTTCTCATCATAGCCAGCAAACAGTAATCTAGAAGTCAATAATAAATGTCCATATATTTTGTTCATATCAGCAAAGAAGTTTGCAAATGTCCAGTTGAGAACTGTTGAAAGTGAAATAGGTTTCAGAAGCAACCGAACACTGGTTGCGTGACTGCAAACCGAACAATGCTCCGATCGAGGTGTATCGAACACCTTTCGTGCCGTAACAACCGTGCCGACAAAGTACGAACAAATGCCCGGGCGAATAAGCGCGGGAGGGCAATAAGATCGCGGCAGATGGAAGCATCAGCTGCACGGCCAGGCGTGGATCGTCGACCACCATCGAGAGTTTGCCTTCCACGAAACTTACTCGATCCATCAGCAAGTCAACCGAAAAACGCCCGATGCCAGGAATTTCCTTCGGACACCCTTCGTTATTCGCTAATAAGGTCAAATATGTACATTGTTAATATTGTTTCGTGAGACGTTCCGATACTGGGAGTATACAAATTGATATATATCAAACTTGGTAATTTTACGCTGTTCCATTAAGGATATTGAAAGGATCGATGAATTAAAGATGAGAGGAGGTTATAACACACGGGGTTTAACGGTTGGAAGGATACATATGTGGACGTAACCGATGCTCACATATGTGGATTATATTATACATTTTTTTAGGATTTATTCATAATTGTTATACATTAAAAACTAGTCAAATATTATTACACCGAAAAATTCAATAATTTGATCTTAAAAGAATCACCGTGAAAGAAGTCTGGGAGTTTGTGAGAAAACCGTGTTTGCAAAGTTTGCAGAACATTTCAAGGACCATCGAGAGAACAGAATTCCGCAAATTCCCAGCAGCAGTGAAAAACATTGCAATCGAGATGCAAAAACATGTTTCCCTTCAGCAACTTCGCTGATACACAGATTATGGTTTTACCTCTCAATAAAGTAGCGAAGTGTTAATTAAATCCGTGGATGGGTTGAGATTCCTGACGTCGGATCGCGGATTGGACGCGGTGTTTACAGAAGCACGTGTTCGCGCCGAAGAAACGCAAGAAAAGGTAAGCATGATGTGGCAGTGAAACCGCCTTCACGGACAGGGCGAAAAGAATGCCGGTAAGAGACTGGCCGTATCCTGGGTCTTCCACGATAACCTATGCAAAAGACAGTTCGTGCACGAGAGAGCTCTGGCGGAGGCGCAAGACGCTTCTTCTTCACGGAATTCACGATACGGCCGGCTATGCATTATAGGGAATACGATATCCATCTTACGTCAGATCCATGGGATCTTATGGCCGTGGCGGCACCTAGCTGCTGCAAAACGAGCAAAAACATCACGGCGACTTATGTTCGTGGAACTAGCCCCAGAAGTCGTCGTCCTTTTCGTCTTCGAGCGTATACATGCAAGCGTGTTCGGTTCCCCTGCAGCGTACACTGTGGCGAGTCGAATGGCTCCCAGCAGATTTAACCGCAAAACCACCCAGTGAACCTCTTGTCCCGACCTTCACGACACGATAGAAGAAGCAACCTCGACTGTTTGCCACTGTCTCGAACTGTTGCTAACGGTTGCGTTCACGGACAACCGTGTGAAATCATTGCTACTGGGAAAATCGACGCTGCCTTGCAACGAGGCTCCTGCTAACCGGTCATTATTGTCTACGCACTTTCTAAATAATCCGTACACGTTTCTATAGAAAATTTACTACGTCTTTCACTCTTGTTTAATACGTTCTAGCGAGGATATAAATCCTCAGGCTTAAAACTTCAAAGTCATTAAACGAATTTCCATAATAACAGAAACACTGATCTCTGTAAATGTAGATCTATCTGGAAGTTAGAATCAACCGAAGGGAAATTTTCACGGATACAAACACGAGGAATTTTGTAACAGTATAAAAATGTGGGAATGGAATAATATTAACACAGATCTCGAATAATTTTTAAAGCAATGCAAACATACCTTGTACCACTACCTGAAGCTAGTTTTTGAAAAGGAGTCATCGATACCGCGAAACCGTCCACACAATGTTCGTGCAATTACTATCAATATTATCGTATTAAACATACAGAATTCCGTAGCAATCCAAACATACCAAGTCATGATTGTTCAGTGCAAACGTATGCAGCTTCCGAGAGCGTATCCGTAGCAGGATAAACACTCGTCCGTGGTTAGTCGACGGTCAGGATCGATGAATGAGCCGTTCGTGAGAAGGATCGCTGCCAGAAATTCGTCCTGGACGAATGCCAGACGGATTGGGCTCATGCAAATTCATGCGACGCCGTTTATGAGCGACCGCAGATACGCGACGAAAAGAAAAAAAGAAAAAGCAAGAGCAGGAGCGAGCTGAACGAATGGTACGGCACGAAGAGTATGAAATAAAAAAATGCCGTGGAAAAGGAGCGTCGATGATCAAGATCGTACGAGTATCCTGGCGAGCGCATATGAGGCTCGCGGCGCAGAACCAGAGAGGGTTCGTGATTTCAATTTTAAATGCGACTGCGGCTGCGAAAGAGAAGGGACGAGGATGCTTCAAAAGTTCGAACGGCCATTGTGACTCGACCTCATACGTATGTGCATCCCTGTCGGACCTACGTCGTGAAGCACCTTTCGAACCACTGTCATTTCTTCGATCATATATTTTCTCGTCATTTTTCAAGGAGCGAAGTGACTTCGCGTAGCTGCAGAAAATTGGGATGTAAGAAGGTTGTTTTTTGGTTGGTAGATGAAATAGTGAAGTTTGAGAACTTGGGTAAGTGGAGATCTAGGGATTTGAAGTGTTTGGACATTTGGGATTGTAGGGATTCATATAGAAATTTAGGGATCTAGAGATTCGCGGGTATGGAAATTCGGGGATCTAGGGACTCGGGGATCTAGAGACTCGGGGGTCTAGGAATTCGGAGATCTAAGTATTTTGGAATTTAGGGATTGGAAGAAATGGGGATTCGACGATGTAAAAATTTGGAGGTGTAGGGATTCGGAAATTTAGAGATTTGGCGATCTAGGGATTTGGGAGTCTAGAAACTCGGGATTTGAAAATTTGGAACTCTAAGAATTCGATAATGTAGAGAGTTGGGAATCTTGAGATTCAGAGATCTAGGAATTCTAGGACCTAAAAATTCGGGGATCTAAAAATTTGGAATGTTAAGAATTCGAGAATCTAGGGATTTGGGGCTCTAGGAATTCAAAAACCCAGAGTAGAGTAGGTAAATTAGGATATGGTCATCTGAAACTGTAGAACAATCCGTAACATCGTAATTCCTTATCCCGCCCACAAAACCCCTAACGCAGGAAAATATCGAACTACTATGAAACATTCACTTCTCCAAGTTCTCTACCGTTAAATATCGTGTATTGATATACTGAGCTCATTTAAACCTTGTATTCTGCAAATCACCACACCCTCTAGAAAATATGGCGCCATTAGTCACACGTGTATCGAAGCTAATAGCTACTGTCAAGAGTCAGAGTTTCCAATAGTTCCTTTGTGTCATTTAAGTGTGCCATTACAAACGTTTGACCACGATTGATCACCTTTTGTTATTTACTATTTATCGAGGTGATCAGGCAACGCTAAAACCTCGCACATTGTTCGTTTTATTTATTCGTTTCCAATATGGCTCTATATTATCCTCTGCTGTGTCCGTTAATAACGTGACCGTTAAACAATTTGAATCAAGATTTACGAGAAACGCGTAGAAATAGAGACGCGATAAAGTTTCTACGATTGATTCAATTTGTATTCGACGAACGCATTAGAATAATTATACAATCGTCTTGCGATTATGATCAGAAGAAAGGAAACTATCACGAGGTCTCTATTACGCAATCATAATAAAGCATGGGACCGAAGGTCGACTCTCGATCGCTTATCAAAATCGATTCGACTTGCATGGGACTTAATTACCTCTTAGACCGGAATAATTGCCTTGAAATCGGATAAAGAACCAGTCTGCGTGTCCTAGGGCGTTGTTCGATTAAAAATCTGCGAGAGCATGTCTCAACTTTGTATCTCCCATTGCGATAACCAAATGTTATGTTATGTTAATGTTATGTGCCCGATTAAACCGTAGATGTTCATGCAAATTCATATTTTTGCAGACCATTGATAATATAGTAGAGCACGCATGAAATTTGTTTTGTCGCCAAAAAATATATACGCATGTTTTAACACATCGCCATTATCGGTGGCAGACACTGTAGATTTAATTCGATCAGATAATCAACGCATTGACTGGCAGTCACATATGGGTCACGCTTCAATTTCCATTGGAATGCATCTCATATATTAAGAGTACTTTGATTTGTCCAATTAGAAGTAATTGTATTACTCGAAGTTTTGAATGAAAGATCTAACGAAAGTCATCCATACGATGATACCAATGTTTTCACGTATGTACATGCAAGTGTTCATCCATGTCACGTGGCACCATTGATAACATTCAAACGCGGAAAATAACTCATGGTTAAGGCTGGTCTCGTCCGGGATTACCATGGAATCCGGGAGAACTCGATTGTTGGTGCAGATTGAATGTTTCGCATTCTTTCAGCGGCCTCTCCTGTCCTCCACCCTTTTTTGTCGCTTATTCTTCCCCATGTTGTTTCGTGGTCTCGTGCCACTAAGATTCTTTCTTTTCCCGACCACGGACAACAATGTCTTGGCAAAGACAATGGGCAATGGTGGACATTGATGGATTCTTTTCGTTGACGCACGTTAACGATCGCGCGATCGTTGATCGAAGACCGGAACACGGCTTCGACGGGTCTTCTGGTGACACTCGAGGAAACGGTGGATAGCAATAGAATTCGAAACGAACGCTTCTTGCATTATTTAACGCGTTCCGGTTAATCGCTTACGCGTCGGTATGCTTCGGGTCGTGTTTTCTGCGAAATGGACGCCGAACAGCAATTGCAGTTTCGAATAAAATAGCGGAAAATCACCAAGAAAGAAACATCGCGCTAGAAAATCTTGACCTAGAACAACGTTCTGTTGGAAAACGTTCCGGGAAATGGGATTCGAACGTCTAAAAATACATATTTTCAAGCACTCGAAGCTTCAAATATTTGAATTTCTGAACCACAAATATTTAACCTGCTTCGAGTTAGCGGAAGGGAATATTTTCAGTGAATCGCACGTTTGGAATTAACGATCTGGGCTATTATTTTCGGTCTAGCCACGGATATTTCGGAATTTCGCAGAAACACCGGTGACTAAGGCGAAACTGAAACGGCAAAATTTTAGAACGAAGAGCAACGACCGAATTACGTAACACTGCGACGACGTGCCAGAATCGAAGCTTGATTTTCGATGTTCGCTTCAAAACCGCCTGTCGACTATCGACACGTCTCGTTTCCTGGCAAGTGCTAACAATATTCACTCTTCCTTCTATTTTTGTAACCAACCTTCACCCATCATTATTTTCCTCACATATGTCTGTATTATATCTAATAGAATTCTTCCATGCATATCCAAATTAAATTTAAAAGAATAAATGAAATCAAGGATGTAGAGGTTTAAACCATGTAAGGATTTAGACCATGTACAGATTTAGAGTAATTTAGACTACGTAGGGATCTTAGGAAACAGGGGTTCTATATCGAGATCTAGAAATATGCCTATATTTATTTCCTTATTAGTATATCCTTATGTGGAGGTACAGATATCTGGAGATATAAATTATGATATATTGAGAGCCAGTTAATTTTTCTTTCAAAACTTTCCCAGCCCTACGCGGTTCTATACAATAAACAATTAAACGACCGGCACTTTAAATTCTCCTCGATAATTTCTCCGGTCGAGTGAAATTCCCCGGTCGAGTGTAGACGGAAGCACTTAACTCGTGGCTACGATAATCGTTGGATGCTGGTGGCAGCCGGGTCCACATGTTTTGACACGAACCGAGAGGTCTCCCTCTCGGAGAGTGGCGCATTAATCTCGACCCCATAGGACCGTTTAAACTGCCACTTGTGCGGAGATTCACACCATCCAGCCACAGGAATCGAGGGGAAACAAGGATCTACGGTCCTCTCCTCTTTGGTCCTTTCCTCCGTCAGGTCATGTATAAACGAAACGCCAAACTTTTTCCACGCGTAATTCGAGATCCCAGGTGGACAGGTTGTGCAGGTGATCCAAGATTAACCGGTCGATCGAGAACCCACAAGACGATGTGGTGTTAACGGAAGCTTGGAACAGGCAGTTTTTGGTCCCACGACGATTTATCTTGCTGGGAGGTCAGGATCCTAGCCCAAAAGATCTCTGGTGTCGTCGATCATCAGATCTTCCTTTGTCTTTGCTCGGCCAACCGCAGGACCCTTTGACTTTCCGGCCCCCCTTTCTGGGATTAGAACGCCTCGGGACCCTTTCATCTGCCTTAAATTACACCCGTCTTTTCCACGAATCCCACGATTCCTTCCTGCATCAAGGATAATCTCGCGCGTGTGATGGATTTATAGCTAGATTATATCGTTCAATGGAAGTCGTTGATACGAACGCAATACTGCAACCTGTCCGAACCTATGAAACGCACGATCACAGAGTTCGGATTGAGTTTCAGGAAGAAGCGAGTCCCCAGGCGATTTCTACCGGTCTAAGCTGTCGAGTATCTTCGCCGAGTATCCGGCTGGCAAACGGCAACGCGTCGTTACCCTTCGCGACTGACCGATTATGTAAAACGCGCTTCCACGGGTGGCCTCACCTCCCACTGTTGCGTCGATTCCACATCCATTACCGCACACGATCGCGGAACTGCGTGGGTGCAACCACGAATCCACCCACTTGAATCGAACCGTGTTGGTTCTCTCTGTTCACGATCATCGCTGGGTCAATTGATCTTCCACCGACGACGTGTTGATGAGCTCGGCTCCGAACATGTACCCTATCATCTTCCGATCAAACCTACTATGGCAATAAAAAAACTCTGCATTTATTGTAAACCATTTATGGTGACCATCGGGTAAATTAATTGTGTGGTTGTTAAGTGTTCCTTCAGAAGGATTTTCAATTTATCTTACGAAGAACTTCATCGTGAAGATTTGCAGATACGAATTTATTGCATAGATAGGTCTCTATATCTCTGGATCTTTATGCGGTCCACGCGTCTGTGTCCAGATCCTTATATGGTACACATGTTGATATAGTCTAGATCCTTATGACCTGTATGTCTATACATATATTTAAATTTCTATGTAATCTACATGTCTACATAGCGTAGCTCTATATGATGCACATGTCCGAATCCAAATTTTTACCGAAAGTTCACAATTTTGTCCAGCTCACGATTAAGTATGTTAATGACAATCATTGGATTAAATCATACTCTGAAAAGTCTATATCTGTTAAGAGGTTATTTGGCTATTACAAAATGGGGTCATGCAGAAAGCTGAAAACCTCCAGACCAAAAGGTTAACATTTCTTTATCTCACACCTCTCATACAACGATTCTAACCGAACGTTTCGCACTTGCACTCGTTTGCAAAATTGATGAGCTTTTTACATGTCCCCCGATTATTGCAATAAACAAGACGACAGTCAGCGCCCGCCACCCGAGGCTGCATAAAAACTTGACGCGTTTCTCAACCGGTTGACAGGCCCGCAATAATTAAACAGCACCAGTGAAACGTCCTGGCCCGAATCTCTTTATGGTGGCTCATTTTTTGTGAGACAATCAGAGGCCTCCGTTCGGGTTAACGCGATCCTGTGCTCGAGTTTCGTGGCTAATGAGGCGACGGTCCAATTAGTTTGAGAAAATGTCCTCGCGAGAAGTAATGGAGCCGAACAATGAACGAGGAGAGGACGACGAGCGAAGAAAGAGGAAGAGCGAAAGAAACACGTGTAGAAAGGGGAGGAGAAGGTTCTGGGCCGGCTGGCAGCCGACAGCAGGTTCCTCGAGGACCTCCACCGGCTTTCACAGTTTTTCACGGCTTCTTATTTTTGCCGACAAACGAACGCCGTTCCAGGAACCCGTCGGAATAATACAGGTTGGACGCGATCCTAACTCAGGACGAAAACTCCTCCTAACGACCGGGACCATTGTTCCCGCGAAATGTTCGCACGTGTAGAATAATGCCCCGCGGCGAAAACGTGGAATCCTCTCTTCATCGCTAGCAAGGACCAGCCACGCAGATTATCGTCGTCCCCTTTCGAGCTGATCCTACACCTCGCGACTCTAAGGCTAAAGCGCGAAACGCGTTGTCTCGTTTGCTTAAGCGCTTAACTCCGCTACGAAAGCGCGGTTATCCGGTGAACGCTAATGGTTTGTTGGCTTTCTCGGCGACAGGATGAACCGAGAGGTTTAACGCGTTCACTGGGTAAACGAATTCTTTCCGAAGAGTATTTACAATCCTTTAAAATCTGCTGATCGGATAGGTGCGAACTATATTCTCCTCTGCGGCACCTCTCAGATATTACACGCAGACTTATTGCAACGCTGTGTTTTTTTTTTAAGAAACGTTTGTTATGCCCTTGATATTTGTGCATAATAACGAAATGAAAGTGATTACTGCTCCCAGTCTCCTTTTCCGTTATATTTTTTGATCGCCATTGTTCGGCAGCCTGTCGGAAGAAATCGATTAAGAAAATATAGTGGACGTTTAAGAGTGTTCTTTCGGTGGTATCACGCTGTGAAATCCTTTGATCCACGGGTTCTACCCCGATCCCTTCACAATGGCTCGATTTAAGGCGGATAAATGACCCCTTCGTGGGTCCGACGCACATCTAAATATTTCGAATGCTGCGCTAATGTGTCGTCGTATCGCGAGGGCACGTTCGTGGCGGCCATTCAAGAATTCACCGCTTGTTCACGAGCGAGCACGCGTCCTGTTTGAAGGAAGAAACGTTGCTCGCCGTTTGGGAAAGGGATTTCACGGAAATGCGACGACTATGGAGCAAAGAAAAGGCATTATGCAAATATAAAGCTTCGCCCCGAGGCGACGAGCTCGTTAATGCATTCGAGGTGTTTCGTGTGTGGCTACGCACGAGGAATTAATCGTCGGCCCTTGTGCGTTTCGAGCATGCACTATTTCTTTCGGCGAGATTTATCGGGAAAATCCGCCGCGCGTTTATCCGTGTGTTGACGTGGAAATGAATTTTTCGAGACGCGTTGTATTAGCGGAGAACGAAATCGGATTCGCGTTACTTCCGCGCGAGAAACGCCGAAGTTATCGTCGCGGAAAAGAGGAACAGTCGAGACGATTGATAAATTCGTCTGAAACGATACATACTGCAACTTTAGACTTGTACGAGGTTATAGGGAAAAGGTATGTTCATGCGGGTATACTGCGAAAGAATGCTTAAACCAACCCAGTAATATATTATATTACAGTAATACCCCTTAGCACTCAAGATTAGTACCTTGAAAATGAAGCATTAAACGGAACCATTTTAGCACGCAGTTAATATGAATAAAGAAACGTGCAATTAACCATATGGAAATTTTACTGTAATCTTAATCTACTTCCACGTGAATTTGTAAACAGGGTCTTGTTTAAATTGAACATTTAAATTATTACTAAAAATTGCAGTTGTCAAAGACAAGAGAAATTGCACGTTCTCAGATGTTTAAATCAGGACGTTGACTAACCATCAGTGCCACTCGCACGTCCGCTGCCAATGATAAATGATTAACATTGACTACTAAACATTTTCCAGAAGTCCATCAATATAACCGAACGAAAATTAATTGCCACTTAATGGGACCGTGTCGAACAGCGAAGGAATCGTGTAACGAAGCGGACACGTGCAAAATGCAATAAAAACAATTCGTTAAACACGCGCGTAATAAGCTGTCATATTAATGAACAGACAATTCTTTGAACGAGCAAGGGAAGAACCGGTTCCGATTTTTCATAGGTGACGATAAGGAAGAACAGAGATGTGGCCCTGCGAAGGGCACTCGGCTTTAACCGTGTGCGTTCTCTATCGTTAGGGCGAGAGGTATTCAAGGGCGACAGGAGAATGGGAGGATGCCGAGGAAGAGGGCGAGAGGAGATGAAAAGCGGCTGCCTAGAGAGAGGACAAGCAAGATGAAATCTTACTGTGCCCGACCTGCTCTAATCTGCTTTGCCTTGCTAGATGCTGCTGCTGCTGCTTGTTGTCGTATCTCTCTTCATCCTCCTGTCCCTCTACCCCTCTCGTTCTATCATTCTTTCCCGGACCCTTTACCAATGTTCCAACTTCGATTTCTCTCGATCGTTCTCGAACCGTGTGACACGACTAGGCCCGTTTGAATATCTCCAACTTGTACCACGGCACTTAACGAGAATGGAATTTCCATTCGATCGATTGGACTTTGTCCCCGAAGATTTAAAGAAGATTGGAACACACAAAGCAGCGCGAAAGCGAACCTTTTCACGACGACCTCTCTCCTCCAATCGTCCTCATCTCGACACGATTATTCGCTATCGTATCCATCGAGACCACCCTAATTGGATTTATTAATATAATTAAAGGGAGACGGAAATATGATCGCGTGCAGCCATACCTGTGATCGAACCTACTGATTCATGGAGGATTAGACCGTTAGATTCGTGAAGATCATTAGAAAGCGCATGCTTAGCGAGATTGCATTGTTATAACTGCATTTCTTCCTCTCTAGAAAATTCTTCATAATCTACTACATCAATATTTAGACAGTAATTCAATCAATGTTAAGAACTCAAAGTAATAATTTGGTTAAACATAATATTTCGATAGATATTTTTCATTTGTTACCCTATAGTTGATCAGAATCAAAGAGCTGTCTCCTTGCGCCGTCAACTCCCTCGAGGCGTGCCGCGACCCTTATTAAATTTTTCCACGAGGATATTCACGAACGTGTGAAATGATTGTTCGCCTCATTTCCCCATGTTCGCGTTTCGAAATTCTTTCTGTTTCTTTGTTAATCCCCCGCGTCAGGGTCTCCGGTGTTATTTCTACCTGTGACAAACCCTCGAGTCTGGCGAGACGACTAATATCCGCCACGATGCAACTTCCACCCCCCATCCCCCGTCACAAAGACGCGTTATTATGCACGTGCCCGCCACGCTGTCGGCTTTCAAGCAACCCCTTGCGTTTGCGGCAACAGTAACAATAACAACGGTGTCTAGTCGCTTGCGTGGCACAAACGAGCATACCTATGAGCAGAGGAGACTCACGGCTGATTTGGCAGCTCGTTCACGACAATTTCCGCCGAAACGAATCCCTAGTCACGCATTATTAATGCTATCGAACTGTGACACCTCACGACCGAGTTACCGTTCGCGCTCTGTACGTGTGTCTTCTTTCGTTCGATGATTTATGAACGTTTGATCGAAGCGAATGGCGGGATGAAAGACTGAACAAACATTCTGGGCTGAAGGGAATCTTAGCGAGTGAGATATGTCTCAGTTTCAGCGAAACGATGTCGAAAGAACATCATTCTTGTTTGAGGTCTTATTGTAGAAGTTTTACACGACTTATTGAAGATACGTTTATTGTAGAACACACGTGAGTTATTGTAGAAGATACTTGGCTCATGGCGGAAGTTCTATGGAAGAAATACTTGGGGCAATTTTTAGTTTAAATTGATCTTTTTTCTACGATACCTTAATCAAGTGATTGTTATTGATTGCCGTATGTATTAAGCGTTGAGTGATCAATATCTTCACGTTCAAACAAAGGACAATGAAGGTAGAAATTAGCACAGCAGTTCCCACAACTCAGAAATCCGGTCGGCACTTTTTTCCTCTCGAACTATCCATTTCGTGACACGGATTTATGCTTCGAGTAGATTCGCAGACGTCTTATGTACGTGGATCGTGATCTTCGATCGCGGCTGTTTGCCTCGCGAGGATCACCGCTTGCATGACCTTTGGACACGTGGGTCACTTTGTCGAACTCTCTACCGTCTACAGTCACCCTTCTTCTGAGAAACAAACGTCCCTATTTGCAATAACTACTCGCAAATATTTATCGACGGTTACGTGTTCTCGAGGGTCGCGCAAAAATAAACATCCACCGAGTGCAAACGGGAGTGCATCATCACGGTAACTTGGACCGATAGTGGGTCATAAATTCATTCCAACGTTGAAACTGCTTGATAATTGAGAAAAATGACGAGCTAGCCGTAAAACGACCATATTTCAAAGATACTTAACTTTAACGTCCTCAAGTATAGTTAACTTCAATGTCCTTAAATTACAAAGTAAGTTCTGAAATTGTTAAGTACTTGAGTATCAAAATTACAACACCTCAAAATCCCAAATAAGAGAATTAACAAATTTCAATGGTCTAAAGTATCTATGTACATAATTACTCTACTAACAACTAGATCATGACCTCAAAGACTAGCTGAATGAATTGCTTAAATCAATTGAATTAAATGCTATTAGTTATAATCACGACGCGTCATATGAATTATTTCCAAGTATACAATAACACCTATGAATAAATAAGAAGTTTGCACTATTGCATCCTAGTTCCCATGAATACTAACAGTGAAAATGTGGGCGATCTAATTACATCGAATTAAGACTAGCCTACATACAAAACGTTTCTTCGATACTTGTACTATAAACTGAGAACGATTCAGACAATTTAAGGTCTGTTCGAGCGCACGGAACAAACGACACCGGAAGAAAATGCAAACAACAGCCGGTTGACATGGTCGTTGTAAAATTCAAGGACAAACCGTGGCAGCAGATAATTGCACACCTGTTTCTATCTCTATTTGGATTCGCACATATGTGAAGCGGATTATAGGCGGCGCCGACAGGATCACAGGTAATCCGTGCTTGAGGATGTAGAAAATTCGGGACGACTTTTAATCTGGCCACACGTACACGACCGTGCACACAGTCCTCTAAAAGTGTTGTTTCAAAAGAATATTCGGGAAGCGTGCCAGGAGACGAGATATATGGAACGACGACTACGCGTCGCATATTCCAGCATCCTGCTCGCAATAACTTGAATAATGGCGACGTTTTCTGGAACGGCTGTATTATCAAGGACGAAGAAAAGTTTCTCGCAGAAACACCAAAATAAATCCCATAAGTTCTGCAGTTAGCTAAATCTGTGTAGTTAAAGAGAAAGAAGTTTCGTCCTCTACAGATTGTTTTCCGAGTTGATTAATGGCGCACATTTGAAGCGAATTTGAGAGACTCGTGTCCCTGATGCAAGGAAACAGTTTATTCGGTTGAATGGAACAAAGGCACTTGGACAGTCTCAATCCATAAGAAAGCATAAATATATAAATTAAATTACACTGGCAGTATTGGTGTAATGTTGGATTTTTATTTTGGGTACGGTATACAATTTTACTGGTGGCAAGTATGATCTAGTGACTTAAGATTTCAGGATTTTCCATTTTTTCACATATCCTAGATTTGGTTTTCTGGATTCCGAGATTTTCAAATCCTCAAATTCTTAGATTAGCAAATTTCTGGACCTCCGAATTTTAATCTTCAAATTCCTACGATTGGAAATGCCTACGTTTCAAAATATCTAAATCCACAAATTCCTATATCCTCTTTCTATATTCCCAAGTTCGTAGTTTCTGATATTCCCAGATCCCCAAATTCCGAAGTTTTCAAATTTCAAGGTTCACAAGATTCCCTACATCTCCAATTCCTAAGCCTCCAAGTCCCTAGATCCAGAAATTCCTTTATTCCTCCAATTTGTAACCCAGCATATCCCTAGCTCCCCAAATCCCAAGGTCCCCAAGTTCCTATGTCCCCAAATTCGCAACTTATCCCCAAATTTTCATAAAACTTAAAAAATCAAGGACTAAATGTCCTCCTCAGTTGCCATTTTTTCTCCAAAAAGATCCGATTTGTTATCGATTGTGCATGACGCATCCTGCGTCTCTCACGGTACACAGATGACGTCAGTCCATATCTCGGAGGTTCCAAACACCCAGATCCCTAGGTAGTTACGATGACTATAAGCAGCATTTACCGTTCTCGAGTGGAAGAAAACATTACATAAACCCGGCTCGATTTTACGAACTGCGTCATTCTATTGTGCGTTCTCTAACGAGTCGCTCGTATTCATTAACGGATTATCTTTCATCGGGAGGACGAGCACAGGACGTGATTGCGTAACGTGGTTCTTTCAAAGAAACGCGCCGCGAATGATCGATCGATGAAGCAATTAAATCGCGCGGAAACGTGCAAAGAGGAGCACAATCGTCAGGTTCGTGTCATCGGCGCCGACGTAATGGATATTAAATTCATGATCCAGAAGGGACGCCTTTGTCCACGTTCAAGGAGCACCGGATATCGTGGACCGATCACGATTTTCGTGGGAAAACCCGTCGTCTTCGCGGAAGTCAGCACGCGACCATTACGTGGCTCGTTGCTTCAGCTCGATTGCGCCAGATCGTGGCGGAGCTAATGGTCCAAACAGGAAGCGGGAGCGTGCTTAAACGTTTATCCGGTCGATCGAATTCCGTTCTCCTTTCCGACTTTGCGCGAAACCGCCGCTTTCACGGACCGATTGGACACGCGTCTCGATTCGAACAGGAGACACGAAATGGCGCGACGAGATTCCGTCATTCGAAATTGTACTGACTGTACCAACAGACGACGTCCAAACACTTTAGAAACAATAAATGTTTCTTTTCAATACCAGATGCGGCCTTACAGCTTAACTTGGAATACTTCTTGCGTTTATATAAACATGCATTAATAATTTTGCTTAATATGCACTAGCATTTGTCAGAGTTAGACCAGATGACTAAATGTGACTTTGTACAGAAAGAAAATGATGAAAGTGTTACAAGGAGAATTGAAAGACTCCGCCCAGGTACTCAACAGTTGCCTTTATCGTTTGTTTAAGTAGATAATTGATCATTTTTCGTGAGAGGAATTCATTCTTATTTAACGAGGCTTTTCTCCACGGACGTCAGTAAATCGCGGCAAACACGATCGGTCCAGGGTGGCGGGTAATGGTTACGATGATCGTTTAGTCATCGAGCCATTATCCTAGGACCCCGTTCCCGATATCGTTGATGAAGTGAAACGCTCCGTTCCGCGTCGTAAAGCGACGATAAATCGTCCAGCTAAAGAGCGTCCAGTAATTCTGGAAATTCGAACCGACGATTAGACTATTTTCTCGATGAACACTAATCCACGATCTCTCACGATTGAACGCAAAAGATCCATGGTGTCTAAGTGGTACCATGATTACCGGACACATCTCAGTCGACTGTGAAACGTTAATCGAGCAACAAAGTGTACGAGCCTAAGAAGATTAGCGACGCGGTAAAAATTCGATGGTACTGGAAAGCACGCCGTGTTAGCGAGTGAGAAATCGAGTCGGACGGATATAAGAAATGGAGGTTGCACTCTCCGTGACCGTTTGTGGGAATACAGATCAAGGAAGAGGCTTCGCAGGTGGACGTTGCTCATAATTCAGGGAAAGACAGTGGCGAACGCGAGAGGGTGCCACCGTGGGGCCATGCAAAGCCTCTATCTGATCGATTTAACTAAACGCCTTCACTATATCACCCTTAACTGATCTTCACCTTTCACCCCTTTATACACGCTAGACTGCGTTCCTCGCCTCGCTCTCGTACTTCTTCGCCGCCATCGCTTACCACACGAACATCTCTAACCACACGGCTTAGAAAAAGACGCTCGTGAGAAATCCGAGACGTGACCCGGCGTCGATGACTTTTCGACCGACCACTCACTTAAACGATCGCGCAACTCGTCTCCCTCATTTTTCCGATCGCTGATAACGCAAATGAAATTCTTTCCCTAATCGTTTCACCTGGGTGCAGTCTATACGGAACAGGGTCATAGGTCTTCTCGAAAAAGATGATTTTCGTAGTTGTTTTTGACTGCGTGGAATGTTCATGATCCAGGGCAGTTTCCTGGGGGTAACTTTTTGTATCTCACGTTTATGGTACATTATTTTTGAGTTTCCAAATTTTATGTAAAGATATTCTAAAATTCTAATGTTGAGGTAGCAAAATTTCAAATTCTAATTTATAATGTCTCAGAATTTCTATATTTCAAAATCTTAAAATCGCAAAATCTCTCAATCGATGAATTCTGAAAATTTCGGGGATTCTAAATTCCCAAATTCGCAAGTCCCCTTTCGAAATCCACAAATCTACAAATTCTCAAATTCCCAAATCTCCAAGTCCATAAATCTCCAAATCCATATATCTCCAAATATATAAATCTCCAAATCTCCAAACCCACAAATCCATAAATCTCCAAATGTACAAATCTCCAAATCCCCAAATCTCCACATCCACAAATCTCCAAATCCACAAATCTCCAAATTCACAAATCTCCAAACTCCCAAATCTCCAAATCCACAAATTCCCAACTTCCCAAAGTCCCTAAATCCCTCCATCCTTAAATCCCCAACTTCCCAAAGTCCCCAAATCCCTCCATCCTCAAATCTCCATCTTCCCAAAGTCCCCAAAGTCCCCAAATTCCTCCATCCTCAAATCTCCAACTCCCAAATCCCCAAAATCCCCAAAAATTCGAAATATGCAACGTTCCTAAGTTCCAGAATCCCCAAACCACATCTTCTTGTGTGTTCCATCTCGACAGGTAGCCACGGAAGCATTTAACGAACAGATTTCACGTGTTATCCGCTTGCTTCTCATTACAAACTCTCGAGAAATCATCCGGCGACCTTTGTTCACCTCGAAGACCATGGAAGAATTCCAGCGTGTCGCGGCACTCGTGGTGAAAAGGGTTTGCTGGGCTGATTGCTTGAAATTACCGAGATGCAATGCTAAACGCTATGAAACGCGAATAAGAGAACAAGCCGATTCCGAAGGAAACCTGAATACGGTGCTTCGGCGAAGAAATTGTTGGTTCGATTCTCAACGATGCATCAAACGTAAACGATGCGAGATACAAATTGTTCTTTGTCAGACCGAGATACAATGCTTCATAAAAATTAAACAGGTGAAACTAGAACAATTAAATTAGAAGCTTTCACTGAAAATCGTTGATATTTAATTAATAATATTATGCGCATCCTGATTTAACCTTCAGTTAATTGGTAATATTTCTCCGGGATGAGCCGTGGGTTTAAAACTGATTTGTTATTCAATGACCCCATCACATAAATCCTGATATTTCTCGGGTATTTTAGGCTCATTAAAAAGCAGAACACTAACGAGGTTATTCGAAAGAGCTCAACATTGGATCGCATAAATTCTAATCTGATTTTCAACGCCCTAACTCATTAGAAGACTAATTTATCGAGAACCAGCCAACTCGTACCTACGATACGTTCATGAATGAACTTACCACGTGAATATACTAACAAGCAGAATCACCGAACAACGAATCCGTATCTCAAGAATCTGGATAATGGTCGTTCAAGTGACCAATTAACTTCTCTCGCCCAATTAACACGTTCAACGAGGATTAACGACGCGTTCGCACGAAGCACCAGGCACGCGTGTGCCAACGTTAGTATAATTCGCGTGGAACATAAAGAGCCCGTATACAGGTTCGGCTGAAAATAGCTGAACGAACAAATTCCTTTCGCAACCGCGGCAAGCAAGTTCGCGTTGTTTGCCCGTGTAAAGAGATGCAGCTACAACAAAACTGCGCCTCGCTTACCGACATTTTGCAATATTGGCCAGATTATCATATTACACGCGTGTACGTGCCGACCCCGAGAGATTTACTTTTCGCGATTCCAGATAATTTCGCCGTTAGATGGATCGTTCGTCGCGGCCAGGTGTATATCTCGTCCCGAGGAGCCACACACGAAGACATCGATTGTTCTCTCGACGATCGAGAGACGGACACGCGGAGTGCCGCATCAATTATTCAAAAACAATGAGCGACGATCGAGCATCGAGCCACTCCACGGTTTTGTTGCTTCCTTATTGTAGTCGCTCAGCGTCCTGGTGGCGGAACGCCATTCTATTCTTTCAGCAAATGTGTTTTTTTTTAGTTACAAATATATTCGGGGACACGTGAGCGTCAAAACTGTCATCGGCCGTAATTTTTTGGATATACGTGGGACTATAGTTTGGTCTGATGGATTTAGGATCAGATGAATCAGTATTTAATTCCCGGTGCAGGATTTATAGATTTTTGTAGAGAGATGATGGAGTATAGTAATTTTGGGAGACTGAGAGTTTGGGATATTGGTAATTTGGAATTTTGACTTGGGGAGGTAGGAAGTTTGGGACGTGAGGACTTCAGGACGTAGAAACTTCGGAACAAGGGTTACTGGGGCGTAGAGACCTTGGGGCGAGAGGTTTTGGGACGTAGAGATCTCAAGATGTAGAGATTTTAGAATATAGGAAACTTGGGACGTAAGAACTTCGGAACGTAGGGACTTCAACACGTAGAATTTTTGGAGTGTAGGATCCTTGGGATATGGGGATCTTGGGACGTAGAGACTTTGAGACGTAGAGACTTGGGTACGTAGGGACCTTGAGATGTAGGAACCTTGAGACGTAGAGACTTTGAGACGTAGAGACTTAGGTACGTAGGGACCTTGGGACGTAGAGACCTTGAGACGTAGGAACTTTAGTACGTATAAATTTTATAATATATGAATTTTGGAACATAGGGACTTCGGGATATAGGAATTTCAAGATGTAGGAACCTTGGAATGTGGAAACTTTGAAACCTAGAAACTCCTGGAAAAAAGAAACCTTGATATGCAAAAATCTTGAAACAGAATTTTTGAATTTTGAAAAATGATACATTATAGTCAAATGACAAAAAATGACAACACCGAATGCAGGTCACCGCTAAAAGTTAAAAAAGCCCCGTACTAAATCATTAACACCCTTCCTGTCGAGGAAATCCGCCATTAAACCGTCCCACGAGTTTAACGCCATGCAAAACCGGAGGGAACTTTCAAGCAGCGTTAATATTATATTAATTATCGATAGAAACAGTTAGAGAGGTTAAATTGAAAAGTAAATTGATCGTATCCTGAATAATTGTGATTGCAGCGTGTCTTATAACGCGTCCGTTTACAAAGTGCCTGTGAACGTCCGTTAAAAAGAGAATTGTTAATAATAGTCGTCGCCGGCGATCAGGTTAAAAAGAGAATTACTAATAATAGGTGTCGCCATGTTTCGTACTTAAGGGTAGGTTTCTGTCGACGCCCAAGGTCGAAAGACAGGGTATTTTTGCCGGCAATCGGGCGTCGCGCTGTCCAACGGATAGACAGCCCGTGGGCGTCGATAATGTTATGACACAGCTTAAAAGGTGTAAAGTAAAAAGGTGCGCGCAAAGCAAACATTTTTCGAGTTTATTGAGCGAGGTTCGCGGCGCACGGTTTTCAACAGTGAGTTCACGCGCGTAGGCAGGATATCCAGCCTTCTAACCTTTCGAAAGATCAACAGCCGCTTGTCATCTAACGAACTTCGGCATAAATTTAGGACTGCGTAACTAGTCGGTTATTTCACTAATTCGTGGAATTCAGGCTTGTTCAATATTCATGAAGAGGCAAAACTTTCAATTTCTCCTTCGTCTTTATTATATTCCACTCATTGCTTGCAACGTTCACTGTTTGTTTGCGATCCTAGATACCCAAGGAATTTTAGACCTTTCAATTTTCCCTTTATTACCTGGAAGATTCGTAGATGTCACTAGGGATTTTTAGAAGTTTAAGAATTTTGAAATTTGGAGATTTGGAAATTTGCTTTGGAATTCAGAAGTTTAAGAATTTGGAAGAGTGGTAGCTCGGGAATCTCTATAGTTCGATGACTCGATGTTCCCTTGTCCCGAAATCCTTACGTCCCAAAATCCTCATGTTACGAAATCCTTATATCCCAAAATCGATATGTCTCGAAATTACTATATTCCGAATTTTTTATGCTCTGGAGTCCCGATGTCCCAAAGTCTATATATTCGGAAGTCTCTATGTCCTGAAGCTTCTACGTCTCGAAATCCCTATGTCACGAAGTCTTCACGTCCCGAAATTCCTGTGTCCCGAAATCCCTATGTCCCGAAGTCTCTGCATCCCGAAATTGCTATGTCCCAAAGTCTCTACGTCCCGAAATCCCCATGTCCCAAAGTCTCTACGTCCCAAGGTCCCTATGTCCTGAAATCTCCATGTCCCGAAATTCCTATATCCCGAAATACCTATGTTCCGAAGTCTCAACATCCCGAAGTCCCTACGTCCCGAAATTTCCATATCCCGAAGTCCCTATGTCCCAAAATCCCTATGGTCCGAAGTCCCTATGTCCCAAAGTCTTTACGTCCCAAGGTCCCTATGTCCCGAAATTCCTATGTCCCAAAGTCCCTATGTCCCGAAGTCTCTACGTCCCCAAATTTCTATGTCCCTAGATTTCTACAATATAACATTTCTACAATTCTAAATTTCTACAACCCCAAATCTCTAGATACTAAAATTCGTAGCAATCGCAAGACATATTTGAGAATTTGGAAACTGAAAATTGAAAAATATTAAAAAATTTGGGAGTTGTCAGTTTGCAAAAGCCTCCATCTAAAAATGACACGTGCCCCTGATAAAATACCTCCCTGGAGGCAGAATGAACTCAGCTTAAAATATATTTGAAAAAACGCATAATTCAAGAGATAGGACGGATGAATTAAAATAGGACATCCTGCAAGGTAGATCGGGTGGACAATGAAAAAGAGAAGAAAGAAAGTTCTGAATTTACGAGAGACATTTTTACGTGGAAGTTAAACCGGCGCGCAAAGAATTAACCATAAAAATTTTTCACGCGATTTTGTATCGCGCTATCCGTACGAAAATATCTCGTATAATTTTCTTTCGGATATTCCCGAGTATCGGGTTGAATTATGTTAACAAGATTAGAACGAGCTAGTCAATTACCGAGTAACTCTACGCTTGCCCTATTTTTGGTGCCAGGGTCGTTATTGAGAATCCAGTTACCACTAGAGTCGCTCCTAAACGGTCGTCGGAAATAACAGGCTGACACTATTTTTCTCTTATTCGACCACTTCGAGCGTGGAACAACAGTTTTCCTAGTCATCTTGCCAATTCCGGTGTTCAATTTTTCAGAGCCTCGAGAAAGAGCCGTCGATAAGCGTTGAATATTCAGGCGCCAGCGTTTCAATGGCGTTCACGTTATGAAAACGGGCGCTGGATTTAGGAAATTTCAACGGTGGTTTCCAATCAGAGCCGGAGAAATTGAATTCAGCAAGAGACCGGTCCAGACGAGACGCTATCCTTCCAACAGAAACAGAAGAAACCCGGTTGGAAAAAATAATACAGAGAAAGAGACTTAACGAGCGCCACGTTCACGGAAAAGAAACGAACGATGGCGAAGATTAAATCGCACGATATCACGGCTAACGATTCGAGTCGTGCGCGAGAGACGATGCCCGACCCCTTGAGATTCCTTAATTGCAGTTGCACGTCGGTGCGCAATTAAAAGTTCTTCAATTGGGACACGCGTCTCGCGTCCTACTGTCTCGCAATTTTATTCCTTCTTCGGGTCAGCTACTTCTCTGCCACTCCAGCTGTTTTCCTCCTGCAATTATTGCTTTCTACCTCGTACTTTCACGAATTTTTTAATTCCAAAGTTATAATCCAGAATACAGTCTCAAGACATTTTAGAGGAATTGGTTTCAAACTTCTTGAGACTTAGGATATTCTGGATGGTTTCGAGTTTTCTAACATCAAAGTGCTCTAAGTATGAAGTACTCCAAGTCTGACAAGTTTAAAGTTCTTCAAGTTTCTAGTTCCTCAACTACAATGTGTTCCTGGATCTAGTTTTCCAGGTTCAAGGTCCACCATCTTCCGAGTCTTTCAAATACACAGTACTTTAGATCTCAAGTCCCAAATGAAGTCTTCTAAATCTCATTGGTTCCAAGTTCAAAGTATTCCAAGTACGAAGTACTTCAAGTCTGACAAGGTTAAAGTTCTTCAAATTTTAAGTCCCATAACTGCAATGTGTTCTTAGGTCTAGTTCTCCAGGTTCTTCAAGGTCTACAATCTTCCGAGTCTCCTAAGTACAAAGTTCCTCGAATCTCAAGTCCTAAATCTACGAAGTCTCCTAAACATCATGAGTCCGAAGTCCTCTAACTCACAAATCCTCTAATCCTCAAGTTTTCCAGTACCCAAATGACCAAATTCTCAAGTATCCAAATTTCCAGATCTTCCAAATCCCAAATTCTCAACTCCCAAGTCCCCTACAGTCTCCGAAATTCCAAATCTGTCAACTCCTAAGTTCTAACAACCCTAAATTCCTATAATTCAGAGTTACATGGTCACAAAGTCCCAAATATCCGAAGTCCTTAAGTCCCAAAGGTCTGAAGTTCCATAATCCTTAAGTCCCAAAGTCTATATATTCTGAAGTCTCTATGTCCCGAAATTTCTACGTCTCGAAATCTCTACGTCCCGAAATCCCTATGTCCCGAAGTCTCCACGTCCCGATATTCCTATGTCCCTAAGTCTCCACGTCCCGATATTCCTATGTCCCGAAGTCCCTATGTTCCGAAGTCTCTATGTCCCAAGATCCCTATGTGCCGAAATTCCTATGTCTCGAAGTCACCACGTCCCGAAATTCCTACGTCTCGAAGTCTCTACGCCCCAAAGTCCCTAGATCCCGAAGTCACCACGTCCCAAAATTCCTACGTCTCAAAGTCTCTACGCCCCAAAGTCCCTAGATCCTGAAGTCAATACGTTCCGAAATTCCTACGTCTCGAAGTCTCTACGCCCCAAAGTCCCTAGATCCCGAAGTCACCACGTCCCAAAATTCCTACGTCTCAAAGTCTCTACGCCCCAAAGTCCCTAGATCCTGAAGTCTCTACGTCCCGAAATTCCTATGTCTCGAAGTCTCTACGTCCCAAAGTCCCTAGATCTCGAAGTCTCTACGTCCCGAAATTCCTACGTCTCGAAGACTCTACGCCCCAAAGTCCCTAGATCCCGAAGTCTCTACGTCCCGAAAATCCTACGTCTCGAAGTCTCTACGTACCAAAGTCCCAAAGTCCCGTAATCCCAAAATGCCTAAATCCCCAAATCCCAAAATTCTATGATATCAAAGTACCAAAGTCCCAAAGTCCCAAAGTCCCAAAATCCCAAAAATCCCAAGACCCAAAAGTCCCACCTAAAATTGAATTCCAAGATAAAGATAAACGTAACAACATAAATTCATTACGTACAGACAGCTTCCATACTGCAAAATTAATTCTTGACGTAAAAGTAGAAAGGAAAACTACCGAGGAGCATATCCAGCCAATAAAACATTGTTTTGCAGGTGTACAAGAGTCAATGGCATAGGCGCATATATCGCGAGTAATATACGAGCCGGTACACGTACCGCTTACCAGTTTGCATGCACTATGATGACGATAGTTATGAGGGTTTCCTAATCTTCCCCGAGAATTATGAGTCTTCGCTGATTCACCGTGAAGGATACCTCTAAAAGCCTGCCATCTAACCTTTCGCCAAAAGATAATCGAAGTTTATCGAGCTTTCCTGGAATCGACTGCTCCTCGTTCACCAAATATTTCCCCAACGAAATTCTCGTCGATTGAAACGAAATAGTCTCGTTTTATAAACAGGAGAAAAAAGTAACTGGAATTTTCCTGCCGCGTTCGAAAGCGAGTTTTCTCAGAAACGTTAATATATGAATCGATAGTTGGTTGATTTAAATCGTTCGTATAAGTTAGATTTGCGACATGTCCGTGTTAAAGTGCAGGTTCTTTAGGAAAAAAAAAAGATATGCAATTAACAGTTTAATATATAGCCTCGTTGTAGCGGAAAAAATTGACATAGCTGCTTGGCAGGTGCGCCGACTTAATTGCCGGTCTTTGGACAAAATGCTCTTAGCGCCAGCAGGAACATGAACCAACTGTTGGAATTTTGTTGTTAGGCTGTTTAACAACGGTACTTTCGTGTTTGTGCAAATTAGCGAACAGAAAATGTGTAACAGAAGTGGTAACGCAAGTTGAGAGTTTAGATTAGGCATGTGAAGATTTGAGGATTTGGAATGTTAGGAATTTCGGGGTTTTGAGATTTGGGAATTTAAGATTTAGTTTGAGGATTTGGGGTTTGAGAATTTGAGAATTTAGAAATTTGGGAGTTTGAGGATTTGGGGTTTGAGAATTTGGAAATTTAGAAATTTGGGGGTTTGAGGATTTTGGGGTTTCAGAATTTGAAAATTTAGACATTTGGGGGTTTGAGGATTCGGAAATGTAGAGATTTGGGGTTTGAGAATTTGAAAATTTAGAAATTTAGAAATTTGAGGATTTGGGGTTTCAGAATTAGGAAATTTAGAAATTTGGGACCTTGAGGATTTGGGGGTTGAGAATGTGGAAATTTAGAAATTTGGAACCTTGAGGATTTGGGAGTTTCAGAATTTTGAAGATTCGGGGGTTTGAAAATTTAGAAATTTAGAAATTTTAAGATTTCAGAGTTTAGGAATGTGGAAGTTTCGAAGTGTGAAGTCTGAGGATTCACACATTTAGAAATTTATGAACTCAGGGGTTTGAGAGTTTGGAAATTTCAGGATTTGGGGGTTTGAGAGTTTGGAAATTTCAAGATTTGAGGTTTGAGAATTTCGAAACAGGAAAACTTCAAAATTTGGGAAAACCTAACCTAGAAAGTCCCTGAATAGAAGGAACGTAAGAAGGATATTATCCCACATATTTCTCTCGTTAATTGCTTCCTTAACGACCATGTATTTTCTTGTGCATAACTTTTGACTGCCAGGTCGTATACTGGTGTGCAAATATTTGAAGAAAGAAGCCACGAGCGAAGTCCTCTCACGACCCCGACGGTGGTCCCGCGATCTTCTCTCGCCTCGTTCGAAGTGTCGTTTGGAGTAGCGGTTAGCCAAGTCGGAGGCCATCGTTAAGCGAATTATACGGTGGAAAAAATCTCGCGCTAATAGCGGCGTGCAATTAAATAATAGCGAAACGTGTACCACCCGCGGCGACGTACACCGGTCGATTTCATTAAAGCGCCACTTAGGAGCGCGACACGGTATTCCGTGGAATGAATACGACCATTCGAACGGCCATACCATTTCGCGTAAAAACAACATAAAACCCGACACTTTTCCTGCATTCAGGCTTGGAAACATGCTGTCTCGGGATCAGACTGGCTTCGTAATCGTTTCGTATATCGAAGTTACGATTTTTGAAAGTCTTCCGAATATTTTACGACCTAACATTTTACCCAGTTTGCGGTAATTAAAATTGTATCGGCACACTTGTTCAATAATTTTACACTTTGTATCTAATATCGAAGTACTTGAGGAACTTATGTAGGAGTGTGGTGTGACTGATATTTTATTTACATGTGTACCTAAGTCAGACTAGCCAGAATTTTTGTTCTTTTTGTTACTTAAATGATTTTTATACAAACGTGTTTGGTATGTCTCTTTGACAACAAAAATGGATCTGTCTCTGAAATATTCTCTTTCCAACTTATGTAGTATGAGTTTGATGTGATTGATATTTTATTTTAATGTTTTTTTACATGTATACCTAAATCAGAGTAGCCAGTACCATGTTTCTTCTTTTTGTTATTTAAATGATTTTTATACAAATAATATGTCTCTTTGACAAGTAATAAAATTGTCTCTGAAATATTCTCCGTTCAATGTACAACATACATTACATTTGCTTACAATGAACACTAATTTAGTAAGAAAAATATTAAAGACTTGAAGCTTCAATAAAAACATTCAGAATCGACACCGTTCAATTTATAGATAATTCCTTTTTATAAGAAAGTGGATTTGAAGAAGTGGCAACCGATTGTGTTTCTAAACGTTTGGTGGACCGCCATTGGAAGTATAGAAACGAAAAGTGAGGTTATTTAGCGTTTCATGGCATCGAGAGCATGTCCAACGCGTAGCAACGTTGTTCATGGATACGTGACGACGTGTGCGAGCAATCCACGCTCATGCGAACGCCCGTTGTCTGTTATTATAACCGTACTATTATCGGTACTATACACCTGTACGATCGGTTTCTAGTCATACAACGTCCGGCGAGTACACGCTTCTATACCCGAGCTGGCAATTAAATTAGCGAGCCCCTGGCAATTCTGCGAGTTTTTGCACGACGAAACTTTATGTAATAGCCCAGAGCCGGGAGGAAAGGTCGACTTTCAAGGCGGAGGAGTGTGTTTGAAATTTTGTTTAAGCCTTTCGAGGTCGTAATAGCAATCCATAGGTTCTTTGTTTTTAATTGAAGACGGTGTCGAAGGGGAATCTTTGTACCGCGGATGATTGTATACAATCAATGTACTTGGGGAGGAGTCCGCCGTTAGGCTGGATAATGATATCTGACAAGTCAGACTTTTGATCTTTGATAGCTTGGTCGTGAATTTTACGATGTACGTGTGGGAATTTTGTTTCAAATTGGAGAGTATAGAATATTACAATTTTTTAGTTTTGGAATGTTCAAATTATTGACTTTTAAAGCTCCCAAAAGTTCTAAACTTCGTCCCTAAACTCTGAGTTTCAAAATTTGCAAACTTCTAAACCTCCAAAGCTCTATATTCCTAAACTATCAAATCCATAGCATTGTATCTCCAAATTTGCAAATTTCCATCTTCCCAACCTTCAAATCCCACAAATACCAAATCCATAACGCCGAATCTTAAATATCGCAAATTTCTAAGCCTCCTATCCTCTAAGTGCCAAAACTGTCAAATCCCTAACCTTGAATTTCCAAGTCCGCACATTTCTAACCTAATCTAACGTCTAAATCCCTAAATCACCAAATCCATAATCCTAAATTTCCAAGCTCGCAAATTTCCAAACCTAACCTAAACTGCCAAATCCATAACCCTGAATTTCCAAATTCGCAGATCCCAAACTCCCACAACCCGTGTTATTGGAACAATAAGAGAAGCCATCTTTTTCGGGCGGTAACCGCGCTCCGCAGAAAACGACATGAATTATTTTGACGAATCGATGACGCGTGCAGAGCGATTGAATCCCGCGAAACGAACGGGCTGGTCGTGACACGGAAATCCGGAATTTTAAGTGGCTACCGTAGGAGCGGAATTGAATTTCGAACGAGCCGTTTAATTAATTCGAGGATCGGCGCAACTTCTTGTTGTACGAATTAATTCGATGTTTTGTACGGGGCACGCTGATTTAATTTAATTTCATTTAATCACAGAACGCCGGGGTGGGGGACGGGACCGGGCAATTTGCATAAGCATTATGGTCGAATAGCAGGGGTCGTTTTCCAGGAAGAGTACACGAGAAAAATGAACCACGGGACGAGTATCTCCGCTTTAATCACGGGAAAAATGCGTCGATGAAGGATGAAAAAGTTATTCAACTTTGCACTTCAATGATTACCATGCTAATTGTAAGCTGCTACCGCGCACTGTTCCTTTCGTGTCCGTCATTCAATAACAACGTATTGGAAAACAATTTTCTACGTATCGAGAAAAATATGGAACTTTGAAGCTGACAGATCCGTTAACACGTTCGATATTTTTTATTCGGAGGCAATTTTAAACGGAAGCAAGACTTTCGTACAACGAATCATACCTGACACATATCCGCTTATAATTGCCATGTATCGAAACATTTACCGGGCTCCCGATCAAAATAAAACATTAAAAAACATTCGAAATATAACGATCGTAACATAAACCTGTTTAATTGTCTCTGACTGTAGTTTATTGTTCCCTTTTGCAATTTTTGCGTGTTATATTCGATATCTCTTTACGAATGTGGGTCAATTCGAATACAAGAGTTGTTTCATGAAATTTCACGCTCTCCAACAGCTTCAGCACTGTTTCAAATAATGAATTACAATGTTATAGCTAAATAGTAATTATACTACGAGAGTTATTATTAACTGATTTCCGTTTAAATGTAACGAGTTCAATCTCGTCAAGGTGCAACTTTAAAAAGGATTTTCCTTTTTCTAAAATTGATATCCGCAATATTCCTTAGAGCGTATCTCCTGCAATCTCATCCTGACCAGTCTCTCTCGCACGATCGAGTACAATGTGTGGGTGTCACTTAACGATTGCGTTAAGAGTCAACCACCAGGCACGATAACGAGCAGGTAACGCGGCGCGTTATTATCAATTTAATTGGTGGGTTGTGGCGAGAATCGATATACTCTGTAGAGAGTCGCGAGCCCGTACGAGCTCGAAAGCCGAAAGAAACAGGCCTTCGACGAAGAAATTAATAAATCAGTCTGCCAGAACGGAAGGTCCGTGGCGCCCCTCCGTCATCCCGAGATTTCGTATCTCGCCGGGCTTTGTAACATTCCAACGTGAAAGAAACGCCCGACTAATAACCGTTTTAATCGTGGAAAACTTTCTTCTCCGATCCTCTGTTCCGACCGTTTCTGACTAAACGCTTCAAGTAATTACTATCGCTGCGAGATAGCGGAGACGCCTCAATTTCGTGCCTTTTGTGCTCCTCGGTCGAACGGGTAGAAGCCGAAGACAATTAACCGAACGCGACAAAAGATTAGTTTCACTTATCATCTAGTTATCATCCCCAAATGATACTGTGTGTTTAACTGATAATGTCCTTTTTTCGCACTCTTTTTATCGGCAGATTTTTGACAGTGTACTTGTATACAATTAGATTAAATTCAAACGCCTGGCTAATGATCCTGACTTTTGAACTTGACTCTGATATAACATCAACCTATTTTAAGGCAGCGATATTGTTTGTGGACATTTTTATATTCAATAATATGAAGGTTTAGCTATTTTTTCTATGTTCAACAATGTCCACGTATGAATATTTATTTTCACGTACAGCTGCATATGGAGATTTAGCTGTTTGAATTCAAAAATCTATGACCACGTATGAATATTTAGATTTTTTCGTGTTCAACAACCGATGACTGCGTATGGACATATATCTTTACCTTTCAATTCGACAACCTATGATCACATATGAAGATTTTTCCATTGGAACCCACGCATGAATTAGCTTTTTCTTTTACATACAACAATGCATGACGTACGTGAATATTATTGATCATAAATACTTCCAGAAATTAATTCCATATAAAATTGTATTATTTTAACTGTATCATCCCTAAACTGCTGAAACACGTTCTTGCGTGTTAAACTCGTTATTTAACTTTAAAGTTTGCAACAACTTTAATATTCTAAATATATCGGTTCCAAGTGGTGAAGCGCAAAGACGTCGAGGAGCCACGAAATCGAACATCCCTCGACGATCGTTCGAGTACTTGGACGGTAAAAAAGAATTGAAAGCGATTGATAACCACGAATTAGCGGGGCCATGTGTTCGCGTGTCGAGTCAATCGCGAGGCATTAACGTCGATGCTGTTCCACTTAAGACGCCTACGGAAAAGGGCGTAGCTCGTTTTCGGATAAAATTCGTAAACGGTAGGAAAAATCAAAGAATTGTCTTACCTTGACGAGCAGGTGGATCGGTTGGCTGACGCTGAGTGGTTTGCCTCTTCTGGCCTTTCCGCCTCCGCCACCCAAACACTTTATCCACGGCATTCCTCGAGTGTTTTCTCGCCTCTACGTTGCCTCTTGTTCGCGGCTCTTCCTTTACCTCCTCCCTCTTCCTGCTTCTGGTTTCGCGTCCTCCTTCCGCAAATCTTTCAAGGCTCCCTCGGCTTTCCGCTCGTATCCTCGTCGTTCGTTCGCAGCCGCTGCATCTCTCCGGAAACTTTTCCAGCCCCGAGCTCCGCTAATTCTATCCTTTTCGGAGAATCACAGCTCCAATTTCCACGAACGTTTCAACAGTTTTCGAGCTTCTCAAAATTTCTGCGCGATACGAAAACTTTTCGTTATCGATCGTGGATCAACATTCCCCGCGTTTCAAGAGGGTTAATTACAAACGCGTGCTCGTCACAGCACAACCTCGAATCGCTGTTGGTGCATGGTTGTTCTCCTTCGTTACGCACGGTTGACCGCACTCGACGACTCACCAAGACGATGACAACACGATAAAACGTTCGAACGATCGTACGAACGCTGCTCGAAACGAATGTAAAGCGTGGCGGGAATCATCGGTGACTTTTTGCGTTTCCACGTCGTTTTTCCCGCGCGTCGACGTACAACCCACGAACGTCCGTCCTCTCTCGCGCACGGCTCCCGCAACACTGCCGGCTGTCGACTTCGCTATCGTCGATTTTATACGAGCCTCGACGGGCCGGGTCACCGCGTCCCTTATCTTTGCTCGTAGACTCCTTGGCGATCAGCCCCTTTCGCACCCGATGCCATTTACGATTGATCCTCCGTTCCACAAAAATTTTCAACCTTGTTTATTTTTAAACCTCCTATCAATCTTTTACTATTCAGTGACCATTTATCGCCAGCTATTCGTATATAATGACACAACTTTGCAATTTTCAATTCCTTATAACTATTTGCATCGATGCGCAATGTTCTGACACTGCCTTCACGAGTATTATTATTACAGATCGAAAGTCGAAAGTTTCTATCTGGTTGTCGAATTTCGTTTCAGTGAAAAGCACCTTGATTTTTTATTTCGATGTCTTTTTGTATCGCATTTAACTCTGTGAGGAATTTTGAAAGCAGGAGAACTAATGTGAGGAGCACGCGTGCTGAACGACTTGATTTTAACAGCGTCGCCTTTTCTCGACCAGCTCGCCCCGCGGCCTGCCGTCGACTGACAGAAAATACCAGCAGGGACCCTGAAGAGCGCTCCGAAGTCCGAACAGAGGGGCGGAAGGAATCGACAATCCGTGTCGAAACGCAACGTGGCTCTTCGCAACTGCGCTGCTTCGATCGTTTAGATTCCCTTTTGCGATCGATCGAAATCGTCCCGATCGATATCGTTATTCCGATAGACTATTTTACTGTTGTAGAATTTCTCCAGTCCATGCGTCGTAATTGAATTCAAGTTTTGTAAGCCGACAAGTTTTCTTTACAGTTTCACGGAACGAAAACTTCTCGACTAATTTTCCTCGATAAGTATAAAACCTGACCAGTTTTTTCAAGGTTTTTTAGCAGAGATCGAAGTGTTATTTACATCGTAATCTTGTATCTCGTATGATTCATATTTTTCCTCGCTGCGAATGCTCGAGAAGAATGTGACTGGTAATAAATATTAAAAGCGACGGAGAAAATTCATGAATAAAATTATGAAACTCACCGGGTTACCGACAAGTTAATTTTCATTGTTTACTTCGGATAATTAAAAGGGAACTTCAAAAGATTAACGGAGGAACTAAACAAATCCTGGGATTAGAAGCTCAGCTGTGTAGATTAAAATGTGTGTTATATTAACCTGTTTGCTGAACCGTTAATGGAATAAATTAATGTAGCAAAAGTTCATTTATACAGAGTGTACCGAAATTCTCTTTCGTTATCAACGTCTACAATATTAATGATACCCTGTCAGCATTGCAATATAGTATAGAACCCTTCTTGTCTTGGCAAGATAAAAATAGATACTTCAACGCAGCGATGAATGCACGTCGAAAACGATGTCAAATGAGACGTGCACTTGTCTAAACATCTTTTTTGTGCAATCAATCTCTGAACCGATTCCCCTATGAAACTTCTTTCTCGAGATTCGTTAAAAATTTAAGGATCTTTTCATCTTTACTGTTCACATATTCCGGACAACATTTATCATTTTAATATATATAGACTGACACATAAACGGACTACTAACATTAGAATGTTCGAAAAAATATCGAACGTTTGCATCGAATATGAGCGTTTTTAGGTTAAGTTCAAGATATACGAAGACAAAATTAGATTATAGAGAAGAAAAAGTTAACCTAACATAATGTTTATTATTTCATCTTAGTCGTCGATTTTACAGACACACATGTTCTAATTGTACTATAAGTATATTTATTGTGCAAGCATGTAATCGCAAAATGCATGAAAATTTGAACATAGTAAATTTCGAAAAGAAATTTTGGATAAATTGTATTATTCAAGAAACAGTTATTTTACGACGTACGTACACGTTTCACGGTACACCCGGTAAACACGAGACGTGCCGGTAGCCGTTCGTCGATGAAGGAACGTCGACGTCGGTCCCGGACGAAGGCAAATTACATTAGCGCGTGAAACAAAATGCGCTGTACGCTGCACTATGTCGTACAAGCTGGCTATCAAGGGGAAGCATGTTTACATCTCTTCGTGGCGTAGCAACGAGCGGATCTTTACGACATTTACGTACTTGCACGCGAGCGAGTCAGCTGAGAGCGCGATGATCGAGCGTAAGTCAAGGTAATCGTAACACATTACGCTGTTCTGCATCTCTCGATACGTCGACCGAAATTTCGACAAGACTTGTCACGTGATTTCCCACAGTTGTCAAGGAAGTTGAAAATGCAAAGAAGATAAAAATTCGATATTCGTGTCCGCTTGATTTCCGCTAATAACTCGCAAAACAGTTATTAATCATCGAATCGTGCTTTCCAGAGGATTTATCCATTATGAACCAGTTTATTTCTGGACGAATAAAATTGCCGCGGCAGGATCACGCTGATCCTCCAATTAAAATCACGCATGCTGTTTACTCGTTCGAGGCGGTACCCGGAGGCAGTTTCGCGTTTGCAGTTTAAACAAGCACCGAGCTTTGATCAAAAGAGCTTAACGTAAGTTTCGCTGTTACGTTCGACTAGGGTTATAGGGATTTGAGCTGGGATTTGGGGATATAAGGATTTCAGGATACCGAGGATATAGGAAATGGAGGATATAGAGATTTCGGAATGTAGAAATTGGAAGATATACTGATCGGAAGATATAGGAATTAGGGAATGCAGAAAACTGCGATACAGAAATTTGGATGTAGGAATCTGGAGATATCGTGATCGGAAGATGCAGAAATTAAGCAATATAGAGACAGGGAGATGTAGAAATTTGAGCACGTAAGGATATAGAAATGTGGATCTGGTGATACAAGAATCTAGATCAAAGGATCCCGTGATTCAAGGATCGACAAATAGAGAGATCTGTAATTTGGGAATATAGGAATCCATAAATGTGTGAATGTGGGAATACAGGGATCTAGAGATACAGTAATCGACAATATCTAATGAAACAATACACAGTCCAAAACCTAGCGGCAGAGAAATCTACTCCCTAAGGATATACACACATTAGAGATACAAATGAATTAACAGTATCAATAACAGTAGTCAAATTGCGACTCACTGTTGTGTGTCACATACCTATCGTTCCAATTGAACATAAAAAGCCAATTTTGTTAATGGAATTTTGATAGGTTTGCACTCTATCAATTCCGATACTATTATCAGGAAACGAGCAACTAAAATATCCTAACGCGGGTAACTGTAATTACAATCGAAGCTGCATTCTTCCACATGGGACACGGCGGGATGAGAACGAGATTCCAGGCTCCGGGGCATTCAGATAAATCATCGGCTTCTTCGAAGTGTCTCCTTTCTCGATGTCCGGCTGGCCAGAGTCGCTAATTAAGTTTGCAGAACGCTGCTGGTGCCGCTTCTGGCCGCATAACGAGGCGTGTGTAACTTTCTGTTCAGCGGGAGGTAATGCGAATAGAATACTTAATATAGCGGGCAGCCTCGGAACTCTTTCTGGGCACGTGCTGCACGCCTCCGGCCAGAAGGGGGTGAATCCGGAAGCATCCAGCGTTTTCTTCGTTCTTACACGATGCAACGGAAAGCAAAGAAAATTACCCGAGGTGTTTTGTGATGAAATTTTCCGCAAGATTTCTTCCTCTTGCGTCCAACTGAAGTTTACCTAAGAAATGTTTCATCTTCCGAGAAGTTTAACAAGATGTTTGAAAATAGCAAATAAAAATCTGGCGGATGAATCGCTCATTGTTTACCTTTACAATAACTTGTTAAGAGGCAAAATTTTCCTTGCACGATATTTCTCTGAGACATTTTTATGAAATTTTACAGAACATTATGACGAGCTATTATGCGAAGGATATTTTAGATACTTTTATGTGACGGCTTTGTTCGGACAATCTTGTAGGATTTTATGATTTTGTAATCTTGTGATATAATTTTGTAAAATGTTAGAAATGTTCCAATCACGTGCAAATTGACTGTCTATCCGATATACAAAATATGTTAAAAACTACCCTTAGAGATTCTTATATGTAGTCTAAGGTTCCAGAACTGCAAGGACATTGCAGTGGTCAATGGTTTTAAGTTTTGTCGCGTGTTCGATGCATCGAGCTGTTTAAGGGTGTTCCGAAAGCTGCGGGGTGTATGGCAAAGAATTAGGGGTGTACGGAAACGGGAAACGAGGGCAGAGGATCGTAAAGAATCAGGTCGCACAGGAGATGAGAAAACTTTTGCTCTTTTCTCTAACGCGTTTCGGAGGCGGAGAACGAAATCTCGTCGCGACTGACGTTAACGAGAAATCGAAGCTAACCTGATACAATGGTGCCACCCTCGACGAAACAAAACTCGATAACCCTTGTTGTGGATAACAGCATTGCGTGGCGATGTACACCGTTATAGAGAGGATGGGCAGGATGGTAAGCGAACAAAGTTGTTCCAGTAGCCACAGGGCCAAGAGGTCAGCCAATTCCGACGATGCTTGCGTCCTGTTAACTTTCGTGCTACGTCAGATAGCCAAATGACCCATGTTCCGCAGTGGCCTGCATTTTCCTGGCGTTCGTTTTGGAACACCCTCGTGCCACCGATCGAATGATTTCGCAGCTGGTGGCGGATGTTCGACAAAGAATTTCACCAAAGTGTTGATTAATGAAGATCTTGCGGGAGCGGAGATTTAAAAACGATTAGATTGTTCTTTTCCCTGCTGAGATTGCGGATCGTCGATTTACTCGATCAGGAGATTTATCTGTGTAAAAAGTTGTTCTGGTTGGAAGTTTTATCGATTAATCTTCATAAGAGGACAAATGGAGAGGTACAATAAATTGTAAATGGACAATGTGACTGTGTAGTTTGTGTATTGCACGTATAGATATAACGTTTTGGTAACACGTGGTTATACATGTGGCGATTCCATGTGTGGCAAATGCGTAACGATAGAACGTGTCGACACTCAAGGTAGCTAAATTCAACGTGTCGATATGCAACATGGTTACATTCAACGCGTCGATGTTGAACGCGTTAGTGTTTGGTATGGCAAATCCCTACGCGTCGATATCTGTTGTGATAATATTTCACGTGACAAAATCGAACGCGACGATATGTAACGCGTTGATATCCAATGCGTCGATGTCTAATGCGACAATATGCGACGTGCTGACATGGGTCGATATCTGACGCGACGAAATTTAACACGTCGATACCCAACGTGACGATACCTAACGCACCGATATTTAATGTGACGAAATCTAACGCACAGATATCTAATGCGTTGATATCTAACGCGACGAAATCTAACGTATCGATATCCAACAGAACGAAGTCTAACACGCCAATATCTAATGAATCAGTATCTAACATATCGAAATCTAAAAATAGTGATAGGCGATAACATTAAATAATAATATAACAAGCTCTGCACAGTCAAACGTGCACGGATTCTTTAAAATTTTCGTTTGATCCGATTTTCCCGGAAAAATCGGGACGCCTTGCGTACAAAATCGCGCGATAACCATAACAATATTCGTAATGGCGGTAGAAATCGTTATTACACCCCGGAAACTGCCTACACACATCTTAAGGTGTCGTACTCATGAAACGTGTAACAATACCGTTCTCCAGACACGTATTGAGAGAAGGTGCAAACCGGTACGCTCGAAAATCATAGTGTGAAATAACGCGAAACCGTAGATCCAGCAATTTATCATTGCGAAATGAAAACGTCATCGTTCCGCGAGTACAGATATGGAGTATCAAAATATTGTCACGGGGAAACGAAGATTCCGGTATTCGATAGAAATTCGTGCGGAAAGGATTTATGAATGGCGATATGCATATGGAATGGGAAATCCGGGAGAGGGGAAATTTATGGACGATAACTCATTCGTTCGACGCTCAATTACGACATGGAAATTAAAAATCCCATGTGGACGACCGCCGCGGAGATAAATTTCACCTTTGTTAATTCCGATTAATAACGGGGCAACGTTTTGTACCCTGATTCACGAGCCGTTAATACGATATTACAACAAAGCCTGCTGACTCGGTATTCAACGAAACTTCCGTGCCTTCGAAAACCGCCATCTGTGCAAGCCGCGTTTCCGTAGCCGAAATCGATGATACGGTACCACGTGTTTCATCGTTGAAAATAAACCCGGTTACCTAGAACGGTTAGAATTTCCTCCGAAAATCGCTATTTGTTCAGAGACGCAGCCGTTCATATCACAATATCTCGCTTGGATCACGAATATATTTCGCAATTTTGTTCACCAGTTTTTCGGTTCTCGATGAATTTTCACCGGTGTGCGCGTTCGAAAAGGACAGATAATCAGATGTAATATTTTCCGTTCGTTGCTTTCGAATTTCTCGTAACATGCATGTACTGTTAATGCACGAGCGGTGTGCTTCGTTTTAAATCTCGAATGGAATCTCTCACAGACATCCTCGTAAACAAGTAATGTTCTTTTACGAATTTTACTGCGACGGAGAAACCGGCTGAAACGAAATTTAAGATTGAAGGTAAAGTTTGCAGCAGGTTCGTCATCTCTGGTGGGTAATAATAATACATAGTAATTCAACTTCTTATTAACTTCCATAATGCAAACGTAAATCTTCGACGGTGCCGCTAGAGCGTGCTGTTATAAAGTCTCTAAAAAATGGCCAGGAAGAGTCCGCGACCGCAGTAATCAAAGACTACAATGAACGTTCTCCGAGTGCAATTAAGCGGCGGCGTCCGTGTAATTAAATTCCTGGTTACGGTGAAAGGTACGGGCGGATAGAAAGCGCGCGAAAATCGGCATTTCGAAAGATCGAACATCGCGATTTGGTTGCAATCAATTTTGCGGGACGTTATTAGATTTTAGGCCGTGAATTAGGCTGGAGTCATTGGACTCGATAAATTGAATCCCTAATATAAAATCGTGTCGTCCCTGTGTAACCCAAATTCCTATCTAACCCAGGTCCTTATGAGGTCCACATGTCTATGAAATCCAAACCCTTATTTAACCCTTACATATTCCAAATTTTTAATGTAGGTCCCCATGAGGTCCACATCCCTAACAAATCCAAATTCCTACTTAACCTAGACCCCTATGAGGTCCACATCCTTAACAAATTCATATTTAACCTAGATCCACATTCACATAGGGTCCCCATCCTATATGGATGTGGATATAAGTGCACATCCCTATAAAATCAAAATTACGACTTAACCTAGGTCCCTATAAGGTCCTTCCTATATAAATCCAGATACCTAGAAGGCCTGATCTCTATATCTAGATCTTCGTATAGCTCAAATCCTTAAATCACAATTACCTATTACAACCCAGATCCTTATTAGCCCCGATTCGCGTAGAGTCCACATCCCAGTTACTCGCAGATACCAACCATGACCCCGGAAGATGTCTGAAATACCCAAAAAGAATACTGATATCGATAGTCCTGATTTATAACCTGCACACCTAATCTCTAACCTTCCTAAGAGTCATAAAAAGACCCAATCGTCATGAACAGACAACAAGGTATGAAACGAAAGAAACTTTAGCAGGTGCGATAATGAAGTTTGAATAGCGACAGAAAAGGTTAGGGGCGGCGAAATGTACAGATTAAACGAGCCGAGCCGACTAAATTACACAGCGGATTAATCGAACGGAGAGTAAATAACGTGGATTAACGACTTCGTGTAATGAACGAATAAATCTGACCGCCGATTGCGTATCCAGATAGTTCGAATAGGTCCACAGGCACTTTAGAACCGATAAAAAGAAAGCAGGAAGAAAGATCGTCGAGTGACCCTAACGCTGGTTACTTCTATTACCTGTAATTACACTGTCGATCAAAAGTTTGGCACACATTTCGTGGACATATGTGAGAAAGGCTACAAGTCAATTGCCTGTTTTTTCGGCACCGAGAAACACCGAGGAACTTGTGGGATTTAAAGATAAATTATACAGGATGATTCATAAGATTCGGAATCCTGTATCGCATAATATTTTCACTCTATTGACTTTTATCATTTATTCGTTATAAGAGGACAAGAATGTTGGAAAGAAATCAAAAGACAAGTGGGCAATGTAACGAGAGACATAGTTCACTAAATAGCACGTACAAAAATTAAATAATCAGATAGCTAAAAATTCGGAAGTTTTCGGACTTAGAAATTTGAACAGGCAGTAAATTCAGTAAATAAGTGAGCACACGCCTCCATCGAAGTTGGGGGAAGAATTGTACCGGATGTTGTAGTTAATTTGTCCAGCACACCATGGTACAAGATGTTTTTCCCCTTCCAAGAAGGCCTATGGGGGCGGCGCCGTGAATTTTGACACTAGCATGGAATTCTGACGAGAAATAACGGGAATCGAGTTCGTATCTCACCATGAGGCACACGGACGGCCTTATGGTTTCCGTGACACGTGACACCATAACGTCCGCGTTTATGTATCCCTTGCCCTACGCTTATCCCACGATCCCGTTACGGTTCGCGGCAAGGTGCGAAAGCCACCCATAACATATAATAATGATACGTTCGGTTTTGCGGTCGGTTAAGCGTTCTTTCTACCGATTATGCGCACAGAAATGCCGACAATCGCCATCACATCTTGACCTCCAATTATTGCGGCGGTCAGTGTTTAGCCTACTTTGTACGCAATCGCTCCAAACCTTGACCATACGAGACGGAGTGAGAAACTTTGCTTGCATACTTTCCGATCGGTTGTTGCATAAACAACGTAACATAGCCCTATCGGATTTCTGCATATGTGACCGACTTTAGAGGCATAAAAAGACTGGCAACATTTGATAGCATAGAAGTATTGTAAAATAACGTGAGCATTAAAGTATTCATATTGTGTATCAATTTATAATGCAGTCAAAATAGCTACATATCTTATCGGTACTTTTCATACAAAATGGCTGACTGTCATTGTAACGGAGAAGGGAAAATGTTTAGTGAAACGCAAATGTATCATACTCTAAATACAAAATGGCTGACTGTCGTTATAGCAAAGAATGAGAAATGTTCAGTGAAACGCAAATGTATCAATGATACTCTAAATACAAAATGGCTGACTGCCGTTGTAGCGAAGAATGTTCAGTGAAAATGTATGAATGATACTCTAAATACAAAATGGCTGACTGTCGTTATAGCAAAGAATAAGAAATGTTCAGTGAAACGCAAATGTATCAATGATACTCTAAATACAAAATGGCTGACTGGCGTTGTAGCGAAGAATGTTCAGTGAAAATGTATGAATGATACTCTAAATACAAAATGGCTGACTGCCGTTGTAGCAAACGCCGAATAATTTCGGAACAGTCCAGTAAGATTTGGCAGCATAAAAATGCTGAAAAATAAAAGTTATTCTTTTAAGCTTGAAGTTGAAAATTATCGTCGTATTTGGCGCAAAAGCTCGAGCGTTGCGCCGGCGCGTTTGATACACTCACGCAACGATCGTTCGCAATTTATTGTTTGATGAAGACGTAAAGAATGCGTGTAACGGTGGCCAAGTCGAATCGAGGCATGCGAGCACGAGAGCCAGCTTAAATGCGGAGATCGGCGTCGCGTAAATGGCGAAGCAGCGTGAACAGAACGACGTTTTATAGGCCATCCTGCGGGCTCCTCGCGAGAATTTATGATATACGGCACCACGGACCTTTAATCGACTGCAAAAGTTACGCCAGGAACAAGCTTGCGGTCGCGGATGCAGCGTGAGAAAGCGTGATCTTCGTGCATTTGGATGATTTGCGAAAAAGGAGAGGACGTTGCAGAAAAAAGCCACGCTTCGATGAAGCTGTTACAGCGGTTGTAAAGTCGAGAACTTAATTGCTGTGTACAGTTCGGTAAGATTCGCCTAATTGATTTGAGATATATCGCTTTGGGGAATGAAAGCGGAGAAAGCAATTACGTATACGTATCACCGAGTTCATTTATCATTTTAATGGCGAATAGGATATTTTACGTTCATCTATTATTAATCGTGAAGATATACGTTGCGCGTTGATTTGTAGATTTTATCAACTTTGGATACTGGAGAGAGCACTCTGTGTTAGAGTATGTTGTTAAATTTATCGTATTTCAAGATATGTTCCTAAATCCCAAGATTCCTGGAATCTTAAATCCCTGATAAGCTTCCAAAAGGCATCAAATCTTAAACTTAGAAACAAAGTACTATAAAACTGTTCAAGCACGAGTGCGAAAATTATCGCAGGGATCTTTGCTGATCCCAGTAAGTAAATTTCAATGCAAATGGCCGGCAATAGGAGCAGAAAGTAATTACCGGTAATAAGTAGCAAGTACCGCTATTAACTGCAACTAAGAAACACCTGCAAAGAGTGCAGTTACAATCGTAATCTGCATTAAAGCCAACGAAGAGAACGCGTTTCCGTGTTCTGCAGAGACGGTGGAGCATTATTGTAACGAGCCCGGTTAAATTTGTCTGAATTTCCTGTAAGTTCGACAGATTTTACTGTGACGTTCATTATGAACTATTTTGAGAAATTATCGTTCATACGACGATTGCAACGTGAATTATTTAAATCGTTGCATCACACACTACAATGCGCCGTGATTATCATTTGCCACGGCTGCGAGGAATTTCACGGTCCGTTTCGGTTCATGATTGCTCGTAATAGTTCATAACGTTTGAACTCTTTCGATTTCCAACGACATGTCAGACATTATGAAAACCAAATGACTCGAAAGTGCAAAAAAAGGTGATCGTAGATTCATGTATATCGATTTTTCCGCTCGATCTGAAGATCTGGAACCCATTCATGAATCGTGTGACACACTTCTAAGGTCACCGTGAAGCATTATGAAACTGGGTCGCGTTGCATGGCCAAAATCGTCCAAGAAAGAACTAGTTTAAAGCTTGCGCTCTTTAGCTTCGCAGACATGAAACTTCAATCTCTCGTCACACAATTTGACCGATTTCGAAAGGGAAAACATCTTCGTACGCGTGATGCGAATAAGATAACAACGTTATGAGTTCCTTTGTGTATTTAAATACAGTATTAAAGTGAAATTGTTGAAGGTGTGAATGGAACTGTTGAAAATGGCCTGGAACTCGAAGAGAAGGCAGAGGTTGAAATTCCTTTGGCGTTCCGTAGGCCTATCACGTATCCCACAAGTAACAGCTTTTCTTCGCTTGGCAGCCAGCTCGTCCCATTCATTCGGTTTGCTCATTCATCCCGAAGTATCAGGCCGTCCTTTAATGCATTTTTGACAGGCTACAGAGTCGCGTGCCGCGCTCCACACCTGGACTTCCTGCACCCGGGACATCTGTGTGCTTCTTTTACAATGCTCCCTTTTCACGGATCGATTTCTGCGACACACCCACGCCTTCGATCTATTCATTCTTCGTAGACAATTCTTACACTCGACCTCTTGCCATTCGATTTATTTGTCAGATGCGTCAGTCCACTTCTACGATATTAAAACGAATACAAAATTTACAATGTTATGTCAATTTTGTATTCGACGATCGACTACGCAGATTATAATTGAACTAATCGAAATTTGTAGTGAAAGTTCAAGTAAGATTTATCGTTTGAACTGTGAGTCACGAGTCAAGCTCGTCAAAGGGCAAGAGGTTAAGGACCGTAATTTCAATAAGACGACGATTGATACAATATTCCCATATTGGACACATATCGAGACTTTAACGAGGGAGGTTGTCCAACTAACAAGAGTCACTCCGTTTTTAAAATGACAATGAGAGAGAAGTCAACTGCTATCGAGGAAGTACTGTACGTCGTAACAGTAGATGGAGATCATAACTCAGTGAAAGAGGCGAGCAATTATCTTTCTTGCGAGGAAGATTTACATCGCGGAATCCCCAAGCGAGTACCGGGACCGAAAAATGGCCGAAGAGAACGTAGGATGTTGTTGAACCTCTAATTGGGCATTTAGGTTGCTCGACTGTGGTCTATTATCGAGACAGTCGTCGGAGAAATCTACGCCACGCACGATCGACGAACCGCTTTTTATTCATCGCGCGGAATAGCTCTTGTACTCCCCCTGTCCCTCGGCAGACTAGTTTATACGTCGTATAACTGTAACTTTGCAGCAGCTGAAAGTCTGGTTGAAATTCAATAGAGTCGACGATAAAATGGCAAACAATCGTGTCGAAACGCTGCAAAATATCGTGACGGTAAACGATGCTCGATTGGGAGGGTTCGAGTCGTTGATGGGTCACAAATTTGAGACCACCGCTTAGGGAATAGAAAATTGACCGTACTTCAGTTGTAGTGGCAATTGTAGTAGAACCGAATCACAATGGAACTTTTCACGAGAGCGTTCTACGGTAATCGCTCGACAATTCCCTGCATTTGGGGCTCCACGGGCAGAGATTTATCGAGCGTTTCGAGTTACTAAGATGCAGAATTTGAAAAGATATCGAGGAATTAATAATGTATTAGAGTTAAACCATTTAGAAAAAGGTTGTCGAGTTCAGTCGAGGAGTACTTGTATATCCGATAAAGTAACGAATACATTGACATTTACCGCGGAACGTTAAACAACGTTCATTTGACAGGTTCTGGTTGTTCGCGGTTTTCCAAGGATCCTCCAGCAGATTCGAAAGCTGCTGTCCGCCTTTGATCAAAGTCGTCTCGTCTGGCTTTCTACTGAATAATGGAAGAAAAAAATACTCTACCGCCGTTATTTCGTTCGTATCCGTCCCACGCCAGCCATCACGCAAGAATTAATTCCTTCTCTTTTCCGCGACCCACGCCATCAGCGCCGGTCAAAATAGACGTGAAACCGTCGAGTCGCCATGTGCTAGCTAGTGTAACGCGTAAACAGCGTTGCGTGTGCGAAACGTTTGTCCTCCCGTAATACACGCTTATTTATCGAGCCTATTTCTCATTCTGACACGAAGCTTCTGGTTGGGTCAGGCCTATAAACGCGACATTAAAGAACGAAATCCAGGAACCAGTCGCGTCGTGTCGCGAAAGATCGTTAATTCTCGAGCACATATCGCAAAAATGAAAACTATCGGCAAATTACTCAAACTGTGGAATGTTTAATTTAAAAAAATACCGTACCTCTCTCCTCTAGAAAATAATTTTTGCAATACTTTATGTAGGGTGTGAAAGAAGGAAAATAGTGTGAAATCTTGGAGAACAGAAATAATTCGCGATACAGAAAGATCAGAAATAGCGTGACCAATGGAAACGACAACAGGGTCAACGAACGGTCATCGTCGCGTTAGATCATCGCGCTAGATCGCCACGTTTGGGGCTTAGGCGGAGACAATCGAGCAATCAATGTCAGGGACCAACCCTTTCACGACGAAACAGTTCGTTTCCGTTCGCGTGCGAATCTCCCACCGCATGCCAATCAGCGATATTTGCGTGCTCGATATGGCGAACCGAGAAAAGAGAAACAGTTAGGCGTTCCATAGTTTTCATCTATCGTTTCTACGCACGTATCATGCTCGCTTTGACGCCATCAGTTTTCACTCTTCGAATATTTCGTTCCACTTACCGAGAGGTATCGAACAGTATTTGCAAGATTTGGCCGCTAAATTTTACAGCTTCCGTAAACATTTACAATCCAGTAAAAATCGCGAGTTAAAGCCTCGTAAAAACCCACCGCAGAGCCATAAACCTCTACTATCTCTGCAAGAAACCGTGTGCTTAACGCGTTCTATTACAACCATTAACAAATAGCAATGAAAGTCTAGATCGACCCACTTAGTTCAAATTTCAACAATGTCCACACTTGCGAATTTAATACCTATTCAAACGACAAGAAGCTTCAACCGATTGAAAGTACATTCGAATTAGGCTTCGATACAACTTGTGTACAAAGATCCCGAACGTGTACAACTAATGGGCAGAAAGGTGCAAGGGAGTAGATTGATTTCCATTATCGTTACTAAAGTCTGACAGCGACTTCTATTGGACCCTTCCTCATCCCCAGGGCAGATGGGTCTGTTAAGTCATTACAGTTATTGTTTGTACGCCACACGCGGTGAGGGCGCCCGCTGCGGAGCCGCTCTTAATATACATCGGGTGGCGAAAATATACGGACGGGGAACACGAAAGTCGACATGATTCATCGGGAAGCCAATCGTCGTGGTTTTCTTGGACGAGAGCCACGCAGGTAATTGGCCGATCGCACGAAGACGCGTTCCACGCTTGTTTCGTTGTGTGGATCGCGGTCGAACGGCGTCGTGCTTCGTTGAATCATCCTGGTGACACGCACGACCTGAGCTTTTCAAACAGACCCTCGGCCACTTTTTCTCTTTTTGTGCCGACTTTGTCACGGGCGGAAGTTGCGCGCGGAAGGGGATAGGGCGTTTTTTTATGGCTCGCGGAAAAATTGGCTGGGATACGCCGCGATCGGTGACGTACAATGAGGCGCTAATTGCTCGTGAAAGGTTTGATGGATCTTCCAGGAACAATCGTGGGAACTGGTGACTTCTGGGCGAGGTAACTAGGCCAGGGTGGGAATGACTTATGCTGCATCGGACATGCGAGGTATTTAGAAATTTTCGAATTTATGACTCTGTAGTTCGTGGACCCCAAAGTTTCCAATATGTGATCTTCGGTTAGTGAATTCAAAAACTGTCCACGTGTATTCTCGAGGATATTAAGTAAAAATGAAGGTTGAATAATTGAGTTACACTGATACAATTGACTCTCTGGACAAAGGAGTAGAGGGAACACGGTTTACCGGTTGGTCACTTGGCGGAAATTGCGGTACATGTTTGGTGTTATGGAAGGTGCATCCTGTTTGGGGCGAGTCTCCTGACGGGTGAGTTATCCTGACGAAAGCGGTCCTTGAGGGAACTGTTCCAGTTTTGAGGCGCGCTCGTGGAAGTGCTTGAACGGATACGTCCGCCTGTCACAACAGTTTGTTGAAAATAAAGCTAGTTCTAGAAAGTTCTTCGCGGAGTTTCGCACAAAGTGCACTCTGTGTAAGAGATACTTTGTACGGTAAGATGTTTGAAAGTGCTGTGCAAAGAATGTTATCGTTTCAAAATGCAACGTGATATTTCCAGAGCGAATAATAGCCAGAAGATAATATACCAGTCTATTTAATTATAGAAACTAGAAAGATCAATGATAAAAGGGTGTGTAAAATAATAGTGGATGCATTTTTCTCGTTTGACCGGCTGGTATCCAATTAGAAAGGAGTTTCGAAAATAAATGGGGAACCCTCGTCCAATTTCGTGCGCATCCGTCACGATGGCAGTCCAAACAATAACGAATTGCAATTCCCTTGATTCGTTTTCCAAGAAAACTCGTCATTCACAGTCCCCCTGACGAAGATTCGACGCATGCGAACGACGAAAGCTCGACGCGTGTTTGTTCGTCGCGGAAACGCGTTGTCACTTGTAATTACGTGAATGCCAGTCAGCCATGACATCGAGAACCGACCCATTTTTAAACGAGTCCGTGGCTGTTGACCGCAGGGGAACAAATTCTTCGCGCTCTCGCAACTGTTACTTCCATTAAAGATTTATGCTATTGCTTTTGCGGCATGCGGTGCGCGCGAACCACGTTGTACAATAGATGAGACGTGTGCATGGGACTTCGCGGAAAAAGAAATTCTTCCTTTCACTTCTATTCCTTTTTACGTGAAAGTATGTTTCCACGACTCATGTGCAACTTCCGCAGTCCTAATCATGCGTAGAATAATTATCATTTAGAGCTGTTTGCTTGCGTTTGCATACTCGAGAATTATAAACATTTTAAGAATTTTAAATGATACGAATGTGCCTAAAGTTGAAAACTTGCCACGAAAATTCACTGGTATTCATATTAAACTAAAGATAAACTTCTATTCGTTAACCCTTAAATACTGCAGTGTAATTCTATAAGGAAGTGTCTCTCTCGTATGACAAACTACAACTACTTGGTACACGTGTGTACACACGTGTACGCTAATGGGTGCATATTGACAAGGAAACAGGGAGAGCAAGCAAACGCATAAAAGAAGCATTGTGCTGTCTGAAAAAAGCGCCCCATTCTATTTTTTCCAGCTACGTTCGCTCATGGAGCTTAGTTTTATCACCTGAAACGGAGAGGAATCGTTAGCACCGGTCGAAAGGGAACTACAAGAATCGGTCGAGTGTCTGCGAGTCATTAGTAATTCAACGAAAAACTGCAGCTAATTCTAAGAAGGAGAAAGAAGCTTCTTGACATGACCTTGCGAAAAGGAAAAGTAATCAACGAGCGTGCAGCTCTCGTGGAACGCATTACTCTTTCACGAGGCACAGCTTTCAAGGGTGGAGAACCGTGGCCGTTGAGATTTCTAGCGCAACGCCGAAGAAACTACGTACCGGTGGTGCACAAAGGTCGACTTCTTTTTTTTCCTGCACGAAGGCCAGCCATTTGTTTAGGCATTAGCGTGAAGTGCGCCAAACTTGCAGTTCCGGTTACGTTCATTAGCAGCTACTCGAAAGGCAAGCAAGGAACGGTAGCTTTTTCTTCCTTTCGACTTTTGCCTCGTGATTACCGCACTCTGTTACAAAGCGCCGTGAAACGTTTTGTTAGATCGGCTCTCCATCGAATCACTTTCGTTCGTAACAAAATCGAGGGTGAAGCGAAGCGTGAAAATCTTCGCCAGCTGGAAATGTTGCACAACACGTCGCCGATCCTTTGCCGCACACAATTGATCCCCAACGGTGGCGATAACATCGAACGAGTCATTGTACGAAGCCGTAATAATAAGTATGAATGGCCAGCAGGGATTTCAACCGATCCTCTTGGCGATCGTTGGGCCCCGATAAACTGGCCCTGTGCTCCCACCGTTCCTGATGCGACATAGTTTCATGCTTTCGCATCTCTAAGAGTTATCGACTTTTAAGTGGGCTGAGATTTGCATCTACGTGAGCATGATTCTTAGCAAGGGAAACCTGCCTGTTCTCACCGCGTTTGAAAGTCAAAGTGCATACGATTTTATGAGCATTTGTCATGCGGGTGATGCTCCGTGTTACCTATGGTGAATGCGTGTCCACTTGTGGGAGAATCTTGCGACATGCCCGTGGCCTTGTTACGTGGATAGAAGGTTCTTCAGAATGCGCGTGCAAGAAAACGTTTTGTAATGTTACTGTCAGTTGGTTAAACATCTGGAAAACTACTTTATTTGTTGCCAATAGAGGAGTTTGCAGGAATCGTGCAATAAACGAGTGTGGATTAAGCGAGCATATATTGCAATTTCTAAATTCAACGCTTCAAATCGTAGAGGGCGTAACAAAACCTTGAACTTTCTGCGCGATCGGTATTGCAGTAACAGTTCCATGAGATGATAAATATTTTTACTTCTTTATGATTGAAGTTTTATTGACGAGCCCTCTAGCGGGCTTAGAGAAATGTTATCTCTTAATATTTCAAAAAAATCATAAAAACGAAAACGGTAAAGCCATCTGGCAGTGCGTCCCTGGTACCTATTTCACTTATGCTTTTAGCAACATGTACTTGACATTTTTTTAGGACATATTGCGTTTAACATATGTTTTAATTAATGACGAACAATATATTTTATGGGTAATATATGGTAATGATAAGAAATGATTTTAAGACTTATTGATCTTCAAGGTCTTTCAAAACAGGACCGACTGCGCCCTCTAGCGACAAAAGAAGGAACTATAACATGTATCATATTTCAGCGTTTCGAAATGTTAAAAAAAAGTATTTCCTGTCAACTTTATTACTTCTAACGTATTAGATATGTTGTAATGCTGTTATTAAGAGCTTGTAACCAATGTAAATTGTTTCACGATCTCTAATATGTCAATGTAATCGAATACTAGTGCTAGTGTCAAGGTTCTACCACTAGATGGACATATTACTGTCTCTGTGGCGGTCTTTTCAAAATACCGAAACAGAATTTCGCTCTGAAATCTCCTAAACACATCAATAATATTTCTTTAATAAACTCGTATCTATTGCATTATTACCAATAAAGTTCGAAAGTGATTTATTTAACAAAACGAAGGTCTTTATATTTATTGCCACTCGCTGCTAGATAGCGGTAGTGTCATCGTTCTCGAAACGCGCGACGATATAAAATGAGAAATCATAAATAAGATTCATATAATATTTTCACCTCGTTCATTTTAAAACACTATGAAATTTAGATCGCAGCAATTAAATAGCTGTAGCACATGTTTCACGAGATTTTATTATAGTCTTGCTACAATTCCCATATATACAAAGGTCAACCTAACGAGCTACACGAACAAGATACTTAACAAAAAGTAAATAAAAAACTCGTACGCTTCTACGAATAGCAGACATTACGGATATCAACAATCGTATAACTCCATGTAACATTTACAACCTTAAATGATCTCTTCCAATGCTAAAGGACTCGGTCGAACCCTGCATCGGGGAAGATTCGCATCGGGCAATGCGATTTCGTGATACTTCCTGTTATAAAATACGAGTTACGTTATTAATCGTGTGTCGTTCGCATTGTGTATACATATATATACTATAGTTTATTTTAACATACCGTAGATTCTCGTTACAATGTACGTACAATATTCCATTATTCTATTGTATAGTCGCGTCGTATCTTAACCAGATATATTCTCTTTTCCACTCACACATACGTAGTGCCTTATATTAAAATTTGCTGGGAGCAAAATAGGAACTGTGATCGCCTGATGTACTTATTCGTCCTTTAAAAATATTTTCTCAGGGTCATACTTAAATATGAACATATTCACCTTCATATCTAGACAAGCTTTGAAACATTAACACAATTTGTTCTCCTGAAAATAATTCATATTTCTGTCTGTATTCTCAATGTTTAATCACCCTGCATGTTTTGTACAAGATACAAACTAAGTGATATATCGTTCGATATTCTCTCGTGTGACAATTTTAAAGAGTAAAAAAATGGAGGGAAATAAAAAAAACCCTGTTAAAACGGACGAACAGATATTGCAATTTGCGTACAAACAGGCCGTAAGAAGGCACCGGGCAACGCAATGCAAGAAATCTTTGAAGTCCTCGAGGACGACCGCGAGAGGAAGTTCCGTGACCACCAGGTAATAAAAGACTTCCGCTGATTCGTCTTGTTCCAGTGGTTCGTTACAGAAACGTTGATCAAACGAAAGTCGAGTGTACGAGTCGGCTCCGTGTTTCGCGAAAAGATCGCTTAGGCTGTTCGCGAGGCGACGCGTTTTCACGATGAGGAAACGCTAGCTCGTGAAATACGCGACGTCGAATCGATGAAAACGTCGCGCGCATCCGTATTAAAGCGGAGCTTTTCTCTCTGCTTTGCTTCGAATCCTCGAATCCGCTCCTCGACCCTAAATTCCGCTTCTCTCGACGCTTACGCTTTAAACGCTCTTTACGCGAGGCGTTATTCCGTTCGATCGATTGCCACTGTCACTCTAACACTATTGCTGACTGCAGCTGACACAACGTCGCTATTTTTTTCTTTAAATATTTCGATACACTTGGCGTAACTAGGTTCAAGGACTTAGAATGTAAACAAATTTAGAAAAGCATAAATTTGCAAATTTCACTCTTGTACTGCAAAACAGAAGCTCGGATAATTCTAGTTACGCCAATGAGTATGAATTTAATTTTTATTCTCTAATGATAAAAGTCTACACGGCCATAGAATTAATTTGAATTGATCACCGTTCATTATTAGAAATGTAAAAATGTAATTGCGAATATGTTAATAACCGAAGCTGATCATGATATTTCCGAGATGATCCGAACAGCAATACACTCTGCGTATTTCGTGTAACGACCACGACGACGAAACGAGCCGCAATAAAAGACAAAGGGTATAATTTATAGCCTGGTCGACGAGTGTTTCCTACTTTACGATCGAAACCTTCCTAGCCTCTCGGTCGATCTCGTGATCAAAATGGACACGCACAGTGGACACGAACGTTACGCAAAGAATCTGGCTAAGATTATTACTACTTTTCTTTCGCATAAACACGTATCTATCACTCTCCGCGTTGTTTTGTCCCCTCCGTCGATGCACCGCGTGTGCTTGCACGATTTCGCGTCCGTTTCACGCTCTCGAACGTATTAGAGGCAATTTCCGGTACGATCCATTATTTCTCGACACGGCCAGGCCTCGATAAATAATAAACGGCGATAAAACGCATTCGCTACACGTTCACCGAGCTCATCGGTTACGCGTGAATCGCTTTTGAACGTAACAAAATCCGTATCCTCTCGAATCGTTCTCTTGAAACGAATCATTCTTTGCTTCACCTTCGATCCTTTGTTTCTCTATCATGATTCTCCGGTATTTTATCGGTTTCGTCGAATCGTCATTCTGCGCTCGTTTGCACGCACACAATTATAGTTTACGGATAATTTTGTACTTTGATCGGGAATTCGATTGCAGCTGGGTGAATCCTTGATTACTTGCGAATGGCAGTCGACGTACGGCGTGATTTTCAACTTTAGATCCAGAAAACTGATTAAACGTATTATGGAAAAATAAAAGTGTTGGTAGTGTTCTTGCTGTTCATAATTTAAAAATTTGTGTATTTGTATTCTAGTCAGTTCGTGTCTTCGGTGACTGGAATTTTAAAAAATCTGACTACGCATGGTTTTTACTGTGACGACGTGTTATTGCTACGTTCAAATATTAGTCAGTCAATAAGATCAAATGCATACGTGTAAATGTGTATCGTGTGATATTTACATGAGAGACTTACCGTGCCTCGAATATCAAAAGCAGACACACACACCGCGACACATACTTACACTTCGAGAACGAGAACAGAAGGAACTGAAATAAATGGGCGTAAACTAAACGCAATAACAATTTCTCTCCTTTCTAAACATATTTATTGTAATCGTATTGGCAAGTTGGATGGCTTACATGCTAAGAATGGCAAAAAAAGTAACGTAAAGAACATAAAGTAGTAACGTATTTACGTGCGAGGAGGAAGAACAAAGGGAGAGTACAAGGATTATTTAAAAAAGAAGAATAAGGAAGAAGAAGGATTAACCTGGGAACAATAGATAAATATATATGATATTTACAAACAAAGAGGGGAAGAAAGGAAGACGAGAAACGCAAAATTGAGAAAGGAAAGACAGGATATATCTGACATACTGGCTCGTTCACGTACAGTAAAGATTTGCCTCTGTCTCGTTGGCGAGAAAAACGTGGTCCAAGGATCAAAATGAAATAAAAATAAAAAAACGACAAATTCAAGCGTAAGATCATTCTCTTTCTCTCGTTTCGAATTACAATTATCTCTGCTGTGGCCACGATACATAAGCTCGTCTCACAGAATTCGATTCTCTGCCAGGAGACAGACGTACATATCCCTCTATCGAAGCTAATAATAATGAAAATGATAATGATAATAATAACATTAATCTTAAAATGGCGGTAATAAAAAAAAAGGAAAAAAACGTAACAATATTGAAGCACCTTAATGATAGTTAACCGTAAAAAGTAAAGAACGAGATGTGTGTCCCGATGACGAGGCCGATGAGTGGACGAAAAATAATGGCCGTCACTTTTTCTCTCTTTTCTTCAAACAAAATCGAAACGCAGCTATCGGATATGCTAAACTTTCACGCTTCGTTATTCTTTTCTCGCCTTTCGTTCGCTCGCTCGCTTTTTATTCTCATTCTCTACGATCAATAGTGCAAAACTACGCCGTCATCGGCCAACGATACGATAATGGCCAGGATCGACGATAAACGATATTACAACCAGCGAATCGATAAACATCGTTTTATTTATATCACTTTGGTCATCGGGTGACGAACAGGGACGTGCGGAGTATGTTGGAGACTCTAAATGGGCCTTACGTCGGGCGGTCTCGGGATCTTTTCTAAATATCCACCTTTTTAAATTTTCAGATTTCTGAGTTTTCGAAACTATAAATTTTCAAGTCTTTTTATATCGCAATTTCCAAATCTCTAAATTACCAATTTCTGAAATTTTCGAATTTTTCCAATTTCCGGATTTGAGAATTTCTAAATTTCTACATTCCTGAAGTTCTAAATCCACAAGTTCCCAATTTCCAAATCTTCTAGCTCCCAATTTGTGAAAGCCAAGTTCTCAAATTTTCGAATTCTTAAATTTTCAAATTTTTGACTTTCCAAATCTCTACATTCCCAAATTTCTAAATCCCCAAATTCCTAATATCCAAATTTCCAAGTTCCCAATTTCTGAGAGCTACAATTCCCAAATTTTCGAATTCCTAAATTTCCAAATCCTCAACATCCTAAATCTGCACTCCCAAATTTCAAAATCCCCAAATTCCTAATTTCCAAATATTCAAGTCCCCGAATTACCAACTTTCGAACTCGAATCCACAAACCTTCTTTCTAATTCCGTAATTCAATTCTTATTTCCTAAATCTCCCCATGGACCCAACGACCTAACCTCAAAATGGTCCCCGCACATCCCTAATGACGAGCGATGTGAAACAGAGGAAGCCACGATAAAATCATCATGCTCCAGGATTTGACATTTACAATAATAGTATCGTTAAGAAAGAAAATTCAGGGCGACGATCGCGCAGTTGATCGAGCCAGGGTAAAATTAATTAGCCTTTCTCGCGGCATCGTCTCCGAAGTAATTAACGATAGCCATCGAACGAACGAACGAAAAAGAGGACGAAAGAAAATTCGATGTTCCCTGAAGATCGTCGTCTCGAACTTTAATAATGTTTCATCGAGTTTCCTCCGTTATTAAAAATCATAGGTCGACCGCCCAGTAGCGACGATTGTTACTTTATTCTTTCGCTAATTTCTTCTTGGGAATAAAATTGAAAAAAGAAAGAAATCAAGAAGTCACACCGTACGTCGAGAGATTGCACGCTCATTGGTTTCGCCACGCGACCGTGTTTCCTCGGATCCGACATGAATTACAAAATAAGTTAGGAGTTTATGGTTTCTATCACTAGAAAGACTCTATTATATAATAATATATATATATATGCCTATGGTTACGACGCATCCCTGATTATGTTCTCTGTAAAATATCACGTAGATAGGTATATTTTATATTTTTTCTCTTTTTTCTCACTTTCTAATAATAATAATAATATATATATAATTATATGCGTATAATAGGAGGCCATCCGAACATCTTTCTTTTTATTCCACAAACACACCCGATTTTTCGACATTCTTACACTTAACATTCTCACGATCTTTCACACGACGTACATCGTAATGCATCATCACACGGAACACGCTTACGCGAAAAAAAAAAAAATTTATCATCTCTCTCGATGCAGCAGTAAAATCACTAACCGGTATATATCGACGAGTCAACGCGTTAAAAACGACAGTAAGTACAACGTATTGCATTGTGATTTTGGAATTCAGCACATGTCGCTCGCGGAACAGTCTCGAGCGTGTTTGGCAGTGAATTAATTCGTCCGCTATCTCGTCCACTAATCCACCGTATAACTGAGGTAGCTCTATTGTATTTTGCTCTTTCTTTCGATGTGGCGATGCTTCGGACCCTCGGACACTCTGCTCTCCGAATTAGTCAGCAAAATTATGAAACTAGAATTTCTGAAGTTTGGAATTGATTGCAGCTTGAGGAATAAGAGATTGTGGAAAGTATTACTGAATTTATGGAACGAGAAATGGAGAATTGAAGAAAATTAGAAAGTAACTGTAATTGGAATGACAAATTGTAGAAATGAAAATTTATAAACGTATTACAGAGTCAACTTTCGCAATACATAAAAGATACATGATTGGATTGAATTATTTACAGCAGAGTGTTCGAGTATCCGCAAATTTATCATTGTCTCTCGTAGGCATGTCACTATTTCATCGACTATTCTGTATTTGCTTCAATTTTACTGTAATTCTCACGCAGACTCGACTGTTCCGCGCAAGGAGGCAAATTCTTAAACCTATATAATCCGTGGAAGCTATATATTTATCTCTCGCGCTTCTGACTATGTGTAAACGTTGTGTATACATATATTATTATGTATATTATACACGATACGGAGACGTGATATACGGGGCGAATCGTAGAAGTAAAACTTTCGGTAAAACATGAGCGTGAGTATAGCGCGAGAAGAAGACTGATATTTAATAACATGGAGGTAGCTGTGGTGATTTTCACAATTATTTCTCTTTTTCCCTTTTTTCGTATCCACGTGATCGTAACGGGTTTCTCGTGAAACGGATGCGAACTGTGCGGTACTGTAACATTTGATATTCGATATTCTTGATGATTATTAACGACGGGAAACCATCGATGATTTTATACCAGTAGAGAATGAAAACGATTTTAACACTTTGATAGTCGCCAGCGTATATTTATGACCGTGCTGTTTAACTTTATATGCCGGTCTGGCAATAGTTACAGTTTACGTAATTACAGTTTACGTAAATAACATAAAATTGCGAGAGTCATAGATTCTATGAAATATGCGTCCATCAAAGTGTCGATTAATCTCGCGGGTAAGTGAAAGCTCGATCCGATTTCGATCACACGCCGATACACGTGAACACGGTGTGCACACGCCTTGCCACTTGCCAGTGTAAAATCTCGTAACAAACAAGAAACAAACAAACAAACGAAACAAAACAGAATATAGACGCTGGCTCGCAAATCACCTGAGCGCCTGATTAACGCAAGAATCACACCTGTAGTAGTAGTAGTAGCAGTAGTAGTAGTAGTAGTAGTAGTAGTTTCTATAAGTATAGTATCACGGCCTGGCTGCTTCAGATTTCCTGAGTTTGTTATTACATTTATATAATGCATTATTAAATCGTGCCGGTGTTCGAGTACCTGAGATGGCAACACGCTCCCTATTTTTACAAAAATGATCAAACGTATCCTGCCGATTTTTCAGAATCACGCACGATGGAACTGTGTCGACTGTTGATGGTCGTTTAATGGAAGATCGTTGTGAAATTTCAGTTGCTATTGACCATAGGCAGTCTTTTATTCTGTTTTTTATTCGAAATGCATTTGCAACGACAGCTCTCGGTTTAACACATCATCATGAGGACCATGATATTAGGTTACGTCATGAACTTATCGATATTCGATTAATTTGCGTATTCAAATTTCTTTTATTACAAAATTCGTAGCTCTATTACAGCCGGGATGATAACCACAATTTAACTTTTTATTTCAAATGCGTACCTGAATTGCAGAAGCCATTAAAAGCAATACACTGCAAGCACCGTAGTAGCTTAATTAACGTCAAATTTAATTGCGAATGAAAACAAATATGTACGAAAAAGTGAACCCCTCATGAGGATGCTCCTTAATAATTCCCGTTAAAATGTATCATTTTACGCAGTTATTTTCAGTGTGGCGTCAATTTTCTCCTCGTTGAAACGAGACTTGGGTAAAAATTTGTGAATTCATCAGAGCTATATCGTTTCCGTTTTCAATAAAAAGAAAAAAGAGGTTTCATCGAGTTAAGACGATCGCACCCCTCGGCCAGGGTGCTTATTTGCATTCACCCCAAGGACACAACGTTCGAAAGCTGTCTGCCAGACAATTCGTGAAAGGCTTGCTGCGTTTACGGCGTCGTTAATCCGCCTTTATAATCACCGTAAAACCACGCACGAACGAGTGTGCACTCGTACGATTCAGCCTTTACGAGCTCCAACAACACACTGGTCGTTTACTGTTGTACCGAGAGCCGCGTTCACCACTACACTTATCGCCGACCAGTTCTATCGTGCATTCTTCTGCCTTTCTTTCGATTCTACTCCCTTCAAATCGCGAACATTTCATCCTCGACGTTTGGATTCACCTTGTCAAACATTTTCCTTGCGTTCTTTCAATTTTCTAACTAACCTCTCAAATTTACGAAGATTTCTCAATTTCCAAGTTGTCGCAAATTTACGACTTTTATCATTCGAAACTTAAAAAGTTAGAAATATATAAAATTTCAATTTTCCATATAGTGAGACTCTAAAGTAAATATATATATAGTGAATGAGAAGAAAAAAGAGCACAAACAGAATATTTGATTCTACTGTCTTATTAATCATCTTCGAGAAGAGTAAAAATTAGAAAGAAGAAATGTTCGCCATAAGATGGAAGCATAATCGAGGGGAGCGTTGAATGGCTACGCACACGATTGTCTTTCTAACAACTATTGCAATACTGTAGTTGGTGGTATTCTATTCCAAGTGACTATTGCGAACTATGTTCAACGGACTATCATTCATCGTGGGGACACAATCCCCATAGGGGATGACGGGGTGCTGTCGCTGAAACATTCGTGTAAAAATACGTTGTATATGTACATCTCGTATATACATATATTCATCTGTTTGTATACATACATATATATATATAATAACTATATAAATACTGTCGTAGAAAACTATGATCTGAGGGGAGGGGTTAAATCTGTCACTTTGAGGGGAGATACGAACGCACCCCGTCAACCTTGTAACTATGTTATATATTCTTGCTTAAAACGCGTATGTAATGAGTGTTTTGCGATCGATGTGTTTCTGTATACGTGTGTGTGCGTGTGTGTACGTGTAACATATGTATATCACGCGACGGTTAATGAAACTGTCGCTCCTCTATCCGTTAAAAAAAGAAATACAGAAAAATAAAGAAAAAATAAACGGCGAAGAAAGTCTATCGACGAGATCACTGTTGGGTTCCATCAACTTTGCACGCTCGACCGATCAACCCGCGTTGATCGTCATGGGATTTCATGACGGGAGACACACTCTTACCGTGGCGAGAAAAAGAAGAAAAAATAAAAACGACAAAGGAAAAGTCTTTGAAGTTCGTTCGCGACGACACAAAGAGAACTAATCGACAGAACTTTCTTTTTTACTCTTTTCTCAAGCTTCATCCCTCGATCTTTCAAGATTCACCGCGGATAAATTTGTACTCTATGAAAAATTTTGCTCTTTTCTTCGATTTTCCCTTTGTTCTATTTTTTTTTTTTAACTTTTGTCTCGCGACACGATCACCCGATCCGTATAACATTTATAGAGAGCATTTTCAAGGCAAGAAGTGGTTTCTTTGTACCGATCAGATCCGGATTCGCGTCACGATCGATTCTCGCATTCTCTCCCCTAAAACGAAGCATTCGAACCCGTGGATCCGCGACGAGGACTCGAGGAACGATTCCAAAATTTTAACAAGCGTCCAAGAAAATCACGTGCTCCGTTATACATTTCAAGCTTGCCTTGTGATTTTCAAGACGATTCGTATACAAGTGTTCCGATCGTATACAGTTACCCTTTCATATGTACACATACGATATAAAGTTTTAAAAAATTCGAGAAAGCTCGCGAGTCAGCGATCGAACTCACCCTTCAACGTCGCGATAATTTCGATTATACAACGTGTCTACAATGTGCTTCCGACACGTTCGTACAATTTTATTGTCTCGAAGAAATTACCGTTCGTTAAAAATCGTTTTAAATCGCTAAACCAAGGGGGTGAGTTTTCCGTCGCCGACGAAAATTTCTCCTCGATCCACGCGCGATCCACGGCCCGTTTTTTACTCTTCGATTCGTCGAATCTTCACGTAACTTTATTTTGGACGTATCGTCTCGCACGGGTTACACGAAGCAAGTTTTCACGAATGATATATCGTCGTGCCGCGTGTGTCAGTGATCAGCAAAATCACTGAGAGTCCCTGTCCGTTATTTTCCTTTCCATCGAGTAAAATTCCCTTACAGGCTAGAGACAAAAGGGGGATTAGTATACTCCGAGTATTGTGTACAACCTACTAATCTAGGCGAAATAGTCTAACACCTGACGAAGAAAGGGTTTATCGTTAAGATTCATCATCGTTAAGTCGTCAGCCATTTAATCGATTCTCTCTCATTTGCTCGCTGTCACTCTCTGCCTTACACGCACACTCGTAAAAACCAAAAAGATAAAAACAAATAATAATAATAATGTTGATAATAATAATGGAGAATACGAAACGGAAGAAATTTCTTCGTTCAAACCGCGTTACTACCGTATTGCTAAGTTCTCTTTTCTCTAGGCGTATCTAAATTAGGTATACGTGTATGTATGTATGTATATATACGTACCTATATACATGCATACATGTTCTAAATATATATATATATGTATAGATATATCTATATCAAGGTATATCGTAAATCAAAGTAGCTCGTGTATGCATATTCATTAGTAGGAACCATTTTAAGATTACACTCGAGCCTGGACACGAAATCGCGCGCGCAATTACGAATTCGAATCGTGATTTTAGTAAAAGAAAAAGAGACAAACAAGAAACTCGTGCCTCTGCTTTTTCGTCGAGGAACGAGAATCACGTGGAGGGACAAATTTGTAATTCGATCGAAGAAAAACAATAACGATTTATAAATAACGCGATGTGGAGGGAGATGAGTCAGAGGCTAACGGCACGTTCGAGAATGCGGAAGGACAAATCCGATGGATGTTTCCGAAGGGAACGAAAATAAAAAAGAGGCGATGATTCTCGTTCCACCGTTTCTCTTCCTTTACGATACACGAGCAACTAACCATCTAAGGAGATTTCGTCCACGGGCCGAAGGGAAAACAACGTCCATGTCGAAAACTTAAGTACTAGAAAGTCATGGCAAGCCCTTGAGTGCATTCCGAGGCCGATTAAGTAAACAAAAACAAAAAATTGGGAGGACCGTGAGACGAAAGGGAACTACAAGTGGCGTTTTCCTTGAATTCGCGCGCCATTTCGCCTGTTTCGTTTGCAACATCGGCTAAAAACATCCCCTCGCGTAGCGCGCGATAAATATTTCACGCGATTCGAATTCAATTCGCTTTTAATTACTAAATCCGTTTCCTTCGATGAAACAACGGAAGATTTCCATCGAAACAAATCGCTCGACAGATTTATCGTTCGCCAAACGGGGGGATGAATCGCCTTCGCGTCGTTCCCGCCTTTCTTACCTACGATAAAACGAGTAGACAATTAACAATCTCGATGACTTTCGCGATCATCGGAAGATACACGATCATACGTGTCTTCTTTATATTCCTATTCCTGTGTCCTCCGTTTGTGTACAAATGTGTGTTTATACGTGTATTATGTACCTAATTGCCGTGTAGTTTTAAAGTGCACGCGTCTAAAAAATATAATTAAGGGATGTGCTAACCCTAGCGCTATACGTATCCATTCTACTCGATAAATACAATGCGTGTGGTTTCTCTCTCTCTCTTCGCGTGTATTCGTGTATTCCGGTGAGCATAATAGGCTTCCATAAGGAAAATGGCGATGTAGGAGAAAAGATTTGACCATTTATTAGATTTGGGAGTTTGGGAATTTGGGGATTCAGGAAACTTAGAAATTTGGAAATCCCGAAATATGGAAACTTGGAAAATTTGTGACTTATAAAATTGAGATCTTTGAAAATCGAGGGACGAGGATGTTTACGAATTTGAGATACGTAACTTTGGATGCTCCTCCCCCTACATTCGTCCTATGTCAAATGGAAGCCTACGTTGCCCCCGAGTGTACGTACTTGTCGTGGTACAGTAACTTCTCTATAAATCTAGATAATATATATTTTCCTCAACATTCATATATAATAATAATAATAATATAATAATAATAATAATATAATATAATAATAATATCTTCACGGGAGTCGCGTGCTCGCGATGCTCACCGTTATCTCTTTAAACCTTTAGAAAATAAAAAGAATAAACAGTTGCCCTGGCGTTACCTGGCTTCTCGGTTCTGTTCTCTTTCTCTCGTTCGAGGCTCTTGAAGAGAAAACTTGGTAAAAAATGTCAATGAGATTCGTTAATCGTAATTATTCACTATATCGTTTGATCGTGTTGTTCACTTGAGGTAGACAGATGGAATATTACAACGGGGTTAAATATGTGTACACGCGTGAGTGTGTGTATGTATCGTGTCGAGTGTGTATGTATGTCGAGTGTGTACGTGCTGACATAAGAGACAACGAAAGCTACACGTTTGTTTCTTGAGCGCGGCGCAAAGGAGGGATTCTCTCGTTCGCCGACCGATTCCCCAGGAAATCGGCGTGGACGCGACCAAACGTACCGTGCGATTCGCATCGTCGTCTTCTTTCTTCTTTGGAAAACTGTATCTCTCTCGCGACAAAAGAAAACAGGAGTAAGTCTCTACTGAGGTAGTGGATGGATTTGACTGTGAACAGAGACGGCGCCCGAAACTCGGGCACGTCTCGAAGCACTTCTTCTAATCGGGTCACGTGTCACGAACTCTTCAGGGTTACAGGTTCCCGGCGTTTATTCGGCTTTCACGATTTCCGGCTCCTCGGTGTCGCTGAAGTCGTCCTCCTCGCCGCCGGATGACTCGCCCTCGTCCATCAAGCCACCGTGCCTGTCCTGCATCAGATCCTGGCGATCCTCGTGCACCACGCCTGGTCCTCGACCTTCGTCTCGTCCGATCATCGGGTAATCCTCGATCCCGCGCCCGCCGAGTTTGTCCATCGCGCTCATGTGCGCCATTTTGGCCGCGTGAGCGGCCGCGACCGCGGCAGCTTGTTCCGGACTGAGTCCCATCGTCGTCAGTCCAGAATTCTCCGCGATGAACTGCAGGTAGGTGTCCAAGATGGCTGATCCGGTGGCGCTGGTGTTATGGTGGCTCGGATGCAGGTGTCCGGGTGGATGAAGGGGCGCCGTGTTCGGCTCGCGACTACCGTGCATCGTGTCCAAAGATTTGGCGGCTATCGCGGTAGCGGTCGAGTTCTTGTTACTGCTGCTGCTGTTACTGCCGCTAACTTTGGTGATCACAGTGTTGTTGTTGGGCGTGGGTGAACCGTACCTGAGGCTCAACGGTAACGTGAGGTCCTCGGGATCGTCCCCGCCGCACACGCTGCTGCCTGCCTCGGACGGTGCTCCTCCTCGAGGTATCTCCAGTCTCATGTCGCCTCGTCTGGGCCCCGTGGGACTGGCCCGGGCCCGCAACTCCGCGGGGCTCACCTTGACGCCCGCCTTGGCCAGCAGACGCGACGCCAACTCGGGATCGAACGGACTCGGCATCGGCAGCACCGGCAGATCCTTGGTACTGATGCCTCGATGCTGTCGGGACATGTGGGAGTGCAACGAGTTCCTCGACTTGGCCACGGTTCCGCACAACACGCAACGATAGCCCGGACAGATCGTGTGCTTATCTTCCAGGTGGGTGCGCAACGTGTGGGCAGATCGATAGATCTTACCGCACTTCGGGCAGGGTCGTGGATCTGTGGCGCGTACCCGCAGCATGTCCAAACCGCGTCGGGCTGCTGAAAAAGAGAAGATAAACAAAAGGCTGATGAAGACGTGTCTCGCGTTTGGTTGTCTGCTGTCTGCGATCGGTGGGCAACAAAATACTAGCGGAAATATAAGAGATACGGTTCGAACAAATTAAAGATCAAACTCAAGAATAAAGCAACTTGATTTTTATATGAGGATCTCCTGAAAATAACTAAAGGTCACATGGATCCAAGATGGACGTACCACTACAGCTTCTTTGAATACCTTTTATTGTACAAAGCATTACTTAAATAGTATATATATATACTTCATTTCGTGTGTTTTATGTATAATCTTAAGTATGCTAATGTCTGCTAAAATAGTGCGTATGATGCTCTATACATTGTCCGTGGCACGAGCTGTCGATGGTGAAAGTGACTTTACTGACGATATTTTTATATGATATAAGATGATTCTCTTTACTTATAAATTAACGCCGGAACATGGAGAGTAAACGGTGATAGTGATCGTTTTCCTGCAACCACTTCCGCAACCAACAACTCGTGCACTCGAATATATAATATATATTCGTATTCATATATTTTTTCGTATTTATTCGCAGCGTATTTCTAGTAACTATCGTACACTGGCGAGGCATTGGCTTTCCTAGATAAAATCGTAGAGGACAGAAGTCTCGCCACTCGTTCAATTTTGGGTGGAAAAATTTAGAAATTTAGGAAATTTAGAAACATGGGCATTTTTTTTAGGGATTAGGAGATTTGGAAATAACTTTCATAATTTGTGAATGTGAAAATTTGGATGTTTCAAGGTTAACGTTCCTGATCTCTAAAAATTGAGAAACTTATACCCCTACATTAATCATCCGAAGAAAGCCTACCTCGTAACCGAGTGTACATCGTGTGTCGTGAAACTTAACTTGTAACGGGGAATATTCTTTACCTAGGGAATACTGACGAAAACAGAAGACTGTAGAAAAATAAGGCTAGGCGTTGTTTCGAATCGACTATTCATCGTGTGCTGGTCGACCATTTTTCAACGTTCGCTCGCGCGCATGTCTGCCATTAAATGTATTTCTCTACATGGTGTGTGTTGTGTGTGTGTGTTACGTGTTAAATATACGTATAATATTCGTATTGCGTCGCACATCTTCTGATAACGATTTACGGAAGCATCGCAAAAGTTAGTCTCGACGAATAACGTCGTTGTTTGAGTTCCTTCCGTTTACACGTTTCTGCTTTAAACTCGACTACTTACATTTCTTTTTCCATAACTAAACACACTTTTCTCGGCTCCCGTCTACGCTCTTATAAACTACGCTCTTTAACGTAAGGCTGGCTTACTCAGCTTAGAGGAACATTGTTTTCTCTTGTTTAAGATACGTAACCTAATCGTCAATTATCGTCGTCAACATCATCGAAGTCTTATAATCAACGTCGACCTCTTATCATTACACAATCACTATTGGTGTGACTACGGTTTTTCTTCTTTTTCTCAGGCTCTACTAGAAATACTGCTTCGTACATTATTTTTTTTTATACAAAATCAACTTTCTCTCTCTTTTTTATCTATATATATATATAGATTTACTCTTCATATGTATATATATACTCTCTCTATATTTATATTTATATATATAATATATATCTTCTTTCTTTTTTCTGCAATATAATCTCCCGAATATTTACAAAATGTGCGCTTCTCAGTGGGTACATTACATCCTCAGGAAGAGAGGTGGGGGTGTTTGTGCGACGTTCTCGAGAATAAAGCACTAATAGACAATCTTCGACGTTTCACCCCTCGTCACATCGTGGTGGTATACTTACAATTCAACCAGCACGTAATTTCGCGTATTACAACCCTTCGAACGTTTATGGACTCTGGCACGCGAGACCTTCTCGCTGCAACGCAACCTACACCGTATCTGAGAAACGATATATCGAGTCACGTGCAATCGATAGGCGACAGAGAAATTGGGAAACGGAAAACGACGATTCAACTTATCGGACAGTATCGAATGACGACTCAAAGAAACAAAAAAGAGACAGATAAGTGTTTGATTAAAAATTTCCGTTTGTCGAACTTCAAACACAAATACGATTATCGACCGTTTATAACCAAATGTTAATACTTGGTATAATATATAATTCAAAAATTGGTATCCGAAATCGAAAAGTTCGGTCAGGGATAATTCGAATATTTGGGATATACTAAAACTAAATTATCCTAAATACGAATTCAAACGTTGAATTTTCAATATTTGAATATTAGAATTAGATCACTGGGTGAATTACGTGAGTAATATTCCAAGTTCGAACATCCGAATGCTCCCCGATGGTTCAAATATTCTAATTTCGAATTACCCAAATTATCACAGATAGCCTTAAGTGCAACTTAATTTCTTTGCATCGTTATTCGCCTCTCTGTCCCATCAACTAAACGACTACAACAAAAGGCAGAAAGATACGGAAACCGGAAGTTTCAAGGATTTCCCGCGTAAACGTGTCCAACCCTAACCCACAGAGGTACCCAGCTACGACCCATTGCCTCTTTATCAGACGTAGGTCCATCTGAGCGTCTTTATCTGATCCCACTGTACCGGATGCTTGAGCCGCATATGGTTCCTAACGCTGTTAGGGTGAGAGAAGGTTTTCGCGCAAGAGGCAACGGGACAGGTGGGCGAGTCACGAGGATAATGGTGCTCCAAGTGAGCTCTCATAGTGCTGATGTCCTGCAAGGTCCTACAACAAAGAGGACACCTATAACCGTGCTGTTGATGGTGATCACGTATCATCTTCTGCTGTCTGAAGTCCGCCGGACTCCGTTGATACTTGGTCGTGGTTGTGTTGTTCGTGGTGGTAGCGGTGGTCGACGACTGGTCTTGTTGCTGTTGCTGCTGTTGCTCGTCTTCCTGTAGCGCCTGATGATGATGGTGAGGAGGAGGAACGGATAGTGGATGATGATGACGATGCCGATGATGTTGCTGGTGATGGCTGTGGTGGTGGTGGTAAGCCGCGCCCTCTGCCTCATCGAGCCCGTGATCTGCAACCACCACCACACCAACGTTACCACCAGCCACCACCACCATAAAACCCAACCCAACCCCTAATAAAAACACAGTGTACCCAATGCGTTGCCCTCTCCTAACGTTTCCTTCTGGTACAGTCTGTTTCAGTTATATGTAGGCCTCAAAATTTCCTATCGAAATCTGCATCTTTTGCTTCATTTTTCGGAAAAGCCCGAATATTTCGCGACGTGTCGCAGTTAATTTGAATTTATTCGGTATGTTCGATCGAGAAATGGTCCTGCGTTGATTTAACGCGCGGAAATGCACAGTGGTACAATGCATGGCAATTTAGCGCGTAGCGATACAGGGTGACGTGATACATCGCGGATGCTAAAATTTAACCCTCCCGTGCCAAATTTCGGGTCATTTTGATCCAGTATCGCGTATGTTATACACAAGTAGCAAGATTTGTATTATCGAGGATGACAAACGTGTCGCCGTTGTCAGCAAGCGTGATTGTCGAGATCTTCGTCACGTGCCTCGTGAAAACTGTGTTTGAAAATCGTTAAATTAAGCAACTCCGAAATACCTAATTATTTATTCCCGTACAACTGAATGTGTACTTCCGGTGTGTATAATTTACCTTGTTAAATATATTTACAATGGGAAATTCGAATTTATGAGCCGTCAGTCACAGACAATTCGTCTTTCAATTAAGACCGTTCCTGAATTAAATTCGATTGGAACTTCCGTTTCATGCAACTCGTCAATATATAAAAGCTCGTTTCCAAATTTGCGTCTGACTATAATACAGTTTATATTCGTTTGAAAAGCTGCAGATCACGAGTCAGTTCGAGGGTTAAAATAGTAGCGTGATGATTACTTTAAACAGACTGTACCTGCGGAATATCTAGAGGAGGTAACATCCCCGCAAATGGTTACCCGGTTATACCGGTATCTGACGGAATCGCTAATTGCTCTCTCTACCCGTGTTCGGATATCGTGCGCGCAATTGGCAGACAGGACTGTATGGAATTCGCGCAATCATCGCGTAAATCGAATACTGAAGGGAGATGTTCGAACGTGTCCGGACAGAATCTCACGTGCCAGATTATTACGGAAGCGTCTGTGTCTCTGTGCGGGGTAGGGTTGAACACGTTCTCCCCGGATAGTCATCTAAGGCTAAACGAGGCACACGTTGGCTCGAAGGTGGCGGAGCTGTGTAAACGTTTCGTTATTACAATAAATAAAATGTCCGCCGGTTAACACGCGATCGATCGATTCTCGATTATTCGTGCCATGCGTTCGAACGTGCCCAGAAAATGTCGCGACTGTTTCTCATACTTGCTTGCACGATGATGTCGTGATTATGGAACATTAAGCGTGTCTGGGTCTCGGTACGTCCTAGAGTCCGAAGATTTCTCGTTTACCCGGGTCGTTCTCGAGGCAATCGTCTGTCCGCCATCGTTGAACAGAGAAAATAGGAATCTTTGCGTGAGCTCGTCGATACGAGCGGCCACACCTCAGTCGTCACGTGAGATCATTTTAACTTTCTCTATCGACAGTAGGGTTCGTAGGCTTCCTTCGAATCAGAACGCACGAGAAGTCTGCTATTTCGAGCAAATCTGCAAATTTCCAAAGCTGTTTTGGGAACTTGAACATTCGCTATCGATAAATCGAAGAGAAGTCTACTATGCCCTCAAGTGCTAAACCGAAATCCGGATTCTCTGTTTCATAGAAATAACGCGTCGATAATTCGAACAAAGTGGATTGACACCGAACGATTCCTAAAACCGATGTAACAGCGAAAGTTCAGAAAGGCAACCCGAACCAAATTAGGAACCGTTATTCGAAACATTAGGGCCACTCCGCATCGACGAGCATCGCGTAACGACTCCCAACTTCATCTGATCGCGGAACATGGTTTCCCGTGGTCATTTTTCAACGACATTACGACGGCAGACGAGGAGGACCGTACTCATGGCAACAAGGAGGACGAAGAGGGTGACTGGTGCTGCTTCGGTTGTTGACTGGGATTGTTCAGGCTGGGCCGTTGATGTATCCCATGCGCCTGTAGCTGATGATTGATCAGGTAATGCTTGGTCTTGCATCGTTTCCCGCACACGTTGCACTGCGGCCACGTCTCCGGCGGCGGCCAATTCGAGTGGACATTTTTCACGTGTTGCCGAAGGTTGCTCGGCGACGAGTAGCTTCTGCCGCAGTAACGACAGAGAGGCCTAGCATCATCGTGGCGCAGTGCCGTGTAGAGTCTCGCGAAATTCTCCACGACTTGCGTAGTTTCGCTGGCGGCCGCAGCCACCGCCGCCATCGCGGCTTCCTCCCTCTTCGGCATCAACGATCCTACAACCAGGACGTGCCCGTCAGTTGATTCTGTCGCCTTACTCTCTTTCTCATTCTCTCATTCTCTTTTACTCGCTCCTTTTATTCTTTTCTCTACATCTGTTCCTCTCTCCCTCTCTCTCTCTCTCTCTCTTTTACGCACACAATCACTTCACGTACGAGCACACGCGCCTCTCTCCGTTAACACACACACGCCCACGCACGTAACACATGTGACCACTCGCACCGACTCCTTTTCTCGATCGTCTCACTTTCTCTTCCGATCGTTCCACACCCTTCGACCACACGCTATCGATCTATCTCTTTCTCTCTTACTCGTCTCCTCCACACGTGCACACGCTGCGTCGTTCCATGCACACGCGCTCCCATACCTGTACACACGCACGCAGACTACTCTCGTACTCTCAGGGCATGCCCGGTTGTAGGATGTTTGGTTGTGTTGTTGTTGATGTTGTTCTTGTCGATGTAGCTGTGGCTCGTTGCTCTCGATTAGACAAAAAATATGTACGCCGATTCGTGGTACGCATCGATCGCGTCAATTTCGGCCGCCTACGTATTTTTGCGCCGCTACAAATTCTCGAGCGTGTCCGAAAGTCCGCTCCGTCTTCGTTCGCTCTCCCTCGCTCTCGTTCGTCGTTAACGAGTTCGCGTTTTCTCGGATCGGCGAAGGTGACCGTTCTCGGTCACCCGTGATTTCCGTTCGCCTCGCGTAGGCAAAAGTTTCGGCGATATGCAAAGTTATACAAAAGAAACGCGACGATGATCCCCGAAGAGCATCGTCGCCACCTTCGTCCTCGTGCATTTCTCTCCATGAGTGAGAGAGAGAGAGAGAAAGAGACAGAGAGAAAACAAAGAGAGAAAGGGAGTTCCCGATGTAAGAACGAGACAAGTGAAGGCGGAAGACAGGGTGGAGTTGGTGGAAAGGACGAGAGAGCGTACGAAGAGAGAAAGAGAGACAGCCAGACAGACAGACAGAGAGAGAAAGAGAGAGAGAGTGAGCGAACTACGTAAGAACCCTCGTATTGATCCACCCTCTACGCCTCGTTACGACTATCTTTCCTACGAATCTCTAAGCAAAAGGCCTCTCCCACTTTCGTGCACGTCTCATTACGTAAAAGGGGAAGAGGATGTGCAGGCACGGCGTGACAGGTACCCGCCTTCGAAATCGTCTTCTATGACCGAGCCACCCCTCTAATCTTCCTCCCGTCTACCCCCGTGGATTTCGTTCGAAGGAAAGCAGGGATGATTGGCCGCCTCGATCGCGAACCACGCGTTTAATTTACGACCGGATAGCGTCGTCGTTCCTCTCCACGTGACTCCGCCGAATCAACCGGGATCGATTTTTCTTCCGGATGAAATATTCGTAGCTGAAACCCGGCGAGTTTCGCGCGGGAAAACGCGACTTATGCGCGCGTTCTTGATTTACAACCCGAAGACGAGCCCCGATTTGTTACAATTACCGGGGAAAATCGTATTCATGGGTGATTTACAACGTCGGCAGGTCAGAAATCCATGCAGAGTTATGGCTACGTCGTGCAGTTCAGCTTCGAATCCTTTTCCGGACTTTGCTATTTAACTTGGCGAGCTACCCGTGAAAGTAAGCTTACGAGCGGGTAATAAAAGCAACTCGAAATATTCCATGAGACTCGAAATGTTCCATGACACTCGAAACACTCATTGTCCGAACTGTTTCGCGATAAAATTACTTCGTCTGACTCGACAATTTTCAGGGCGAAAATTTTGTTACGTATAAATTATTACCGCGGCTTTCACGATAACGTAATTTAATTTTACAAATTAAAGTTTACTTAAGCTGACGGAGGTGCCGGGTCTGAGGGATGCGTTTAAACTCTGATTCAAGAGGAAGTAACGCGGTTGTATCGAGGGTGCAAGAATAACAGAAAATCGAATAACTTGGAAGGAATTTCTTCTCCGTCGGATGGAATCACGTAAGACAGTCGGCTGAGTAATTGTACCAGCCAGTTCGATCGATTAGGGTGGGAAGTGTACGTGCGCGCTTGATTACAACGAACTTCGAAGTCGATCGGTTGGAAGAGAGTGATAGAACGTTGGAACGGGGATGGGGAAGAACGTCCAGCTCCATAGAGAGAATATACCGGACAAGGATCGAAAAGGAACACCGAAGGACCATAAAAACGATGTTTGACTTAACCCTGCGGAGGGTTGCAAGATGTGTCCAAAACGTACGGAGAAACCTCAATTTTACAAATTTACAAAGTATCGCAAAAATTCACAAGATAATACTATTAGGTCTGGAGCATATACACGTCGATAATACTCTAAGAATACTCTACTGTTCGCTTAATTGAACGCTTCGTTTAAAAAGTACCCTGTACAGTTCCAAAAAGCGAAAGGGAAACGAAAGTGAATTACAGCAGAATGGTCTTAACGCGCAGTAACATCAAAGGGGTGGAATTCGATAAAACAGAAACGGGGATGGAACGAATGGACGACAAGGACTACTTTGAAACAGAGCCAGGTACAAAGTTGGGGAAATTGGAGGGCGACAAAGACGCGGTTGGTCCGGCGCGAATTAAAACGGGGACAAAAACACGAAATGACAGAGTTATGAAAATGGATGCCGAAAATGGAACGAATGTAGAGAAAGGATGGAAGGGAGAAAGGACGCTGTTGACGAGGAAGAAGAGATTCGGAAGCAAAAGGCTGGGATGATTGCGCCAGTCCATTAGCGGCGTCGCTCCGACGAATTGCGCCGCATTAACGAGGACCTGCTTCTCAAGAAGCAGTCAGCACGCTGATTGGCTGAAAGGAAGTCGAAGATCGATGTCTTCGGGGTTTCCGGAAAACTTCTTCGCTGTCTGTCTCCGCTTACGCAACGAAAATACCGGTTAAGAGATGCCGACGAGAAATTTTCGAAGGAAAAACGATCGCCGAAATCAATTTTCTGACGGGGATCGGATTTGGATCCTTTTAGTCAGACATCGACTCTCTGGGGAACTAATCAGAACGAGATCGCTTCCCCTAAGGGTGCTGGAATCAAGATGTCGGGGGTGTGCTTTTAACCCTTTGCACTTGAAAGGTGAGTCATAGTCGATATTTAATTTGATAGCAGAATGTAGCTTCAAATAGTAGACACTTTGTAGAAAGGAAATTTTCAACCCCCAAATTTCCTGAACTCTCGAATCAATTCCAAATCTTCAATTCTTCGATTCGTCAACTTGTCAAATACTCTAAGTAAATATAAAACTTACTCCACCACCTGACGGATAATGGAGAAAAATGCTTTCGAGTGCAAAGGATCACACGCTTGAACCATGGATAGCCTGCCAGACCGAAAACGTTCTCCGCCTCAAACACGTTCGAACTCACGGGAAACTCATTAAAACCGTCGGAAAAAAAATTCGTTCATCCCGGAGTTGGAAACTTTCATATTTCTTTGGAAGTCGAGCAATTTCGAAGCGATCAATAACTCCCGCCCGCCTCTTTTATCTATCGTGAGCCCTCCTCGAGTTTCTTCGAGCGGTTATTCCCGTCGGAAGGAACACCTGGTTTCCGGTACCAACTTTCTTAACGATCGGTTACATCGAACGCGCTTGGCACGGCTTAGGTTTATGACAGGCTGATGTATGAGGCCTCGACGAATGGGGGAGGGGTTGCGTTTCGAACGGGGAGAAAAGTTTAATTTAGGTAGCCTACGTTGTTGCCTACGAACTCGTGGCCCTCCTCTGCACACTCGCTTCCACGTCGCCCCTCGCCGACGTCGGGCCAAATTTTTACGAACCTCGTCGCAGAGGGGTTGAAGGGGGCAGAAAAGTGGCGAAAGCAAATAACGTTTGTCCTTTCCGGCTTCATAAACAGACAGAGTGATTTTGATATTTAAATCGTGGAACTTCCTTTCTTGCTTTCCACCCTCGCGCGATGAATTCGGAATGATAATTCAAAATTAAATATCTCCGCGAGAAAATATGACGTAGGAGTGACCCTGCATACGAGGGTCAACGTCGTCCATAAAAACAACGCGTCCAAGAAAATATAGCCTCCAAAAAGGGTCTACACCCTCGTGTCCCCAGACGACGAAGAAACCTGCCAATTGCGAGTATCAACCCAGTGGAAAATCTCTTTTTCCTCGAATCGAAAAAACGTGTCGGCCGCGAGGCGTGCGCTCGCGTGTTCGAGCGACGAGGATCGCGAGGCCCTCTAAGGCACATTAGCGAGAAACTAAGGGGGTGAGTGTCTCGAGCGTAGTTGAAACGACTTTGGACAGTGGATGGCGCGAGTGGTGGATGTTTTGGGCGATCGCAGGAACCCCGAAGAAGTTGAGGGTGGTTGGCGGTGACGGTGGCGTCAGTGACGGCGTCAGTGGGGGTGACGGTGGTTGAGTGTGGCAAGGGTGGGTGCCGGGGGCAAGTGAGGGCAGATCAATGCGGACATGTGCGGGAAATTGCACAGGGATCGATCCCAGGACCCTCGGGGGAAGCGCGGCCTCTCTCCCTTTCTTTCCGTCTTTCTCTCACACCCTTCTGCTCTTTCTCTCCCGTTCTTTCTCTCTCTCCCTTTCTCATTCCCCTGTCTCTCTCACGTCACCCCTCCTCCCATTGGTGCCCTCGTAACCGTGTCTCACCTCCTCACAACTCGTCTGTCCCTCTTCCCTCCGGCTCGTGAAACGTCCGATGGCTTTAGCGCGTCGCTTACCCCTTACGCCAAACCCCGACGACTTCGACGATAACGCGGACACGTTCGCTTTTCTCTCTTTTCGTTTGCTACTTTTAGGGGACATTTGTTGCGTCGTGCTTACAGAATAATTCTAAGAACGGATTTGAAGCGTTCCTGGAAGTCGTACGTCTTTCCAGAATACATTAATAGATTTCGATCACCGAATGTTTGGCAATGACAGTTTAACCCTGTGGATTTTAACGACCCCAATACATGTTGTGAAGATTTTCTAGGTACAAGCTGAGTTATCTAATTTTACAACCCTATCTAGGTTATTAAATTTCTCGTACACGGAGAATCTATAAAGATTTCAAGGTCACAGTTTCCTTTTTTTAAAGGAAACTTCTTCACTGGAGAGATAATTTGGGGCATTTTTTACGAAAGTGTCAACGTACAATGTTACAAAATTTACTATAATCGTACGGAAAAAATATACGTGAAATTGTTCAGAAAATTGTATACAACGAATGTATTATTAGAACATAGATGTACCCTGAGATAAAAGTAAAGAACGGCAAGAGGGTAAGAATTTGGCACGTCAATCGAGTGCCCAAAGGAGAAGCTGAAAACAAGTGAAATTGTTCGGGCTGAAAATGTTCGGTATCGGAAAAATGCCCTCCCAGCGGGAATTCCAAGGAAAAACGAACGAGCAAGATTGACAAAAGGCCAACGTTAGGCTTCAATCCGGCGAAGAAACGAGGGAAAAATGGTCGGTCACCTTCGGTGAAATTGATGAGAAGTTGTTGCAAGAGGTAAGATGGAAGGGACCTTGGGATCCTGGAGGATCCACGCGGTGCCGAAAATTTCGTGACAATGTCCTCGGAAAGCGCGCCTAACGGGATCTTCATGAAAAATGCAATCTACGAGAAGGAAACCCCGTCGACAAGACGTCGTGGAAAATAGAAAACAGGGACGAAGGATCGTCACGAAATAAATATTCCACCGGAATAAAATATCTATTCTCGCGCTGCCACCCCCTCTCGTGCTCTCTCTCTCTCTCGACCGCCCCGACTCACCCTCTCCCCCGTCCTCTCCGTTTTAATTTCAAACTCTATTTTAATTTCAAATACGTCGTCCACCAGAGAGACCGTTTTAAAATTGAAGCCGCGCGAGGTTTTAATAAAAAGCCTCTGGGCCCGGTCGTGCTTCAATTCAGGAACTACAACAGAAACGAACATTTAGCGCGGCAATAACGAAACTCTGTAATCCCCCTCGTCCTCTCTAATCCCTCTGGCGAACGTGAGAACCGAAAATAACCCCGTCCAGGATCCAAAGCTCGACCGTGTTCCAATGGAAAGGCTAAAAGCTTTCCAGTGAACGGTGCACGAGATGAAAGTACGAACGAAGAAATACCCAACGAAAGAAGAAGACAGCTCTAGAACTTGTCCATTTCCTGATACACTCGTTAGAATTCAATCAAACTTGCAAAGCTTTCTGACCAGGAGCTTTTGTGGAGCGCTAGCTGGAGCTTTGCGGCAAAGTAAACAACAAATTCGATAGAGAAGCTACGGGGAAGTCTATAGACGATAACAACCAGGAAAATGAGAGCCTTTTGCTGATATATTGCTAAGCGTGTTAATCTTCCCTAGGGAAAATGCTGGCGTAGGGAAAGAGGTTTTATCGGTTCTTGATACTTGAGTCATGTCCAATTTAAACGAACAAGTTTAGGTGAATGTTAAGGTGATAGGTCCTAGGATCAGGATACTAGGGTGATGAATACTATGATATTGAGGTTCCGAGGACTAGGGTACTAGATTACTTAGGGTGCTACATCCTTAAAGTCTAAAACACTATTGTTGAGACAGTAGAATGTTCATCCTAAGACCTAAGATACTAAAGTTGTTCCCAGCTCACCCTAAAAGGCAAAGCTCCTCCCAAAGTGCTATTCCTCTTCCGAAACCTTCCACCAACTATAACTAAAAGAGTTCTAAGATTCTAAGATTCATTGATCTCGTAAAGTGCAGCGCCATCAAAGTGGCAAAACAAGTGGTGGTTCTAAGTACGTCTGCATCAGCTTTTTTCCGTAGGGAATGGTAGCGTGTTCGGCGGTGTACTTGTTTGTACACAGAGGAACAGGAGTCGCGCGGCAAAGAAAATTACTGGCAAGTAAGGAAGAAGCCGAGAGATCGAGAGACGGTCGTGAAAGGAAGAAAGAGCAGCGTGGAAAATCAATGTGGTCAGAGAAGAAGATAGGGATGAAAGATGGGGGCGAGAGAAAGAGACGGATGGTAGCCGAAGACGGGGTTCCTTTATGTCGGGTCACGTCTTTAATATACCTCGCGTGGGCGGTGGTGGCTGCGGCAGCTTAATCAATCTTCCTGCTAAAGTGTGCTGCACCACCCCATCCGCTGCCGCTGCAACCGTGAAATCCAATCTCGTTCTATCGTTCGTCTCTACGTTCGACGCGGAACAATCGATACGCTCCAGGCATTCGAAACGAGCATTCGCGATGCCTATACAAGCGGGTCAGGCCGGAGAAACTGAAACTTCCAGGCGTGTTCCAGCCTCTGTCTCCGGGAGACGGGGTTGAAAAACGATCGTCGTTAATTAGAGAGCGATTTAATTAAGCCGCACTCGCACCGGAAGGCTTTAGTTTCTTTAATTAACTTCGCGAGCGATCATCACGACTCGGCTATCTTTCGTTTGTTATGAAATCTTGCCGGGATAAGAAACGAGCTTCCGTTTCTTCTTTTTCTTAAAACTCGCTCTCCACGGTATGGCTGGAAGGAATCGATACGATGAGAATTAAAGGAGGAAGAACGCGCTCGTGGATACGATGCCAAGCGTACACGAGCGGAATAACAAAGTTCAGAGCGCCATGTGACACGCACGCTACAGCTGCGCGAGTTCCGTCATTTTTCTCGATGGCACGCGAAACTTTTGCAATTTCGAGCTGAAACGCGACGCCTGTAGAACACGTAACTCCTGCTAAATTCTACACCTTATGGCTGGGGACGTTCTGATGCTTTTATTCATTTCTATCCATTTCCTGCGTTACGCGGATACACACCTCTTCAGGGATGATTCTCGTCAAGATAGAAGCAACGATTTAACATTTCAAATTGAATAAGCTAGTTTTCTTCAGCAAGGGTGTCCACTGATCATTTGTTATTAAATTAAAAAGGAATCTAACATATCAGTTTCTTTAAAGAGGAATTGTTCTTAAAACGTCAAGGAACTAAACAGTTCTACAAAATTTAACAAGATTAAATTCTTCATAACTTTAATATAATTACTAAAACTGTATATACGAAAATTTAGTTTTCAGTCAGCAAATTCAAATCAGCAACTTCTAGAGCGATTCTAAAGATATGTCTTTACTATTTTCGTGAGCCTGTCAGAAGAAAGACAGTCAGTTTTGCGCGGCAATCAAGAGGGATCGGAACGGCAGACTAATACGATAGATTCCAAAAGGGAATTGCAATTGTCATTTGTCCGGACGACGCAATATACGATGAACCCTTCGGGTCGAGCAACCCTCCTTGTGGCCGGTCGCGCCCACGCGCGCGCAACCAGCACGTGCATGCCACGAGGGTAAAAGCGAAGAAAAAGAGGATTCCAGAACATTAAGTAGACGGGAGAAGGGAAGGACGGCGAGATCTGGATAAGGTGGACCGTGGTGGGAGCGGGGAAAAAATAGCAAAGACAAAAAAATACGCCTGGTTGGGGTAGAAGAGGGAATCGAGCGAGCAAACATTTGAACTCGACGCCGTACGGCCACGATCCGGGTTTGGTCTGCTTATCGCACGAAATCCCATTTTTATTCTTTCACCGATCCTTTTCCTGCTTTCTATGAGCAGCCATCTTCCTCCTACCACCCCGAACCCTCGATGTATCTGATCGTCGCCACCCAAGTAGGCCACAATATCCCATATTCCATCTCATTTCCTGTTTCTCCTCGTTCTTTTTGTCTTTGCTTCCTCTCCAAAGACGGATCATCTTCTCTTCGCACGTGGTTCTTGCCCGAATCTTGTTTTCGAAACATTTCATTCTACCGTTCGATTTTCGATCGAAATTCGAAAACGGTGTTTTCGGTAATTTATGTACAGCGTGGATGCAAAGGAAAAGGGTGTAAAGGGGTGTATGTACATTAAGGGATACGAAGCTTATTACGAGGTACTACTATTGTTTTTAATTTAGCTTCGAGTATGTCGAAGAATATGGCGCACAGAGGCAGAAACGGTAGGCAGAACGGTAGCAGAGAGCACGCTATTGTTATCAGAGAAACTCGTCAGACTGATAAGAATCGAGCCGGGACCGAAACGAACGGCAAAGTTATCCGGATCGAATCCGGGTGATAGATGACTCTAATCTGCGGGGTGAAGCGAATCGAGAGTCGATCTCGCGAGCGTAAGCTAGGATTTCCAATTGGGTGACCGACGATAAGCCAACGAATCACAAAAACAGACGTATCGTAGGTTTAGCGATTCGACCGTGGAATCCTTCGAACGGAATATTGAACAATAGCTGTTTGAAAACTTCGTCGAATCGTTAAAAGTCTATAATTAAAGAGGAAAAGAAAACGTACTAAAAGGTTCACTATTTAGTTCGCGGCACGGAGAGGGAACCGTTCCTCCTCGAAAATCGAAGCGGTTTCTTGCAAGAGCTTTTAGAGAGGGAGCTTTGAAAAGACGGTGCAGTTTCATGCGGTCGCCACGAAATAAGAACACGAAGAAACCAACCGGCAGGGATTGCAGGGTGAAGGTAAAAACGAAGAGAAAGCGGAAAGTACAAGCGGCCAAGAACCGAAGGGAGGATGAAGGGTTAGAGGGGCCAGGGAGGGTGTGACTGGAACAAATGCGAGTATCCACCTCCATTACGTTGGAACTGTGAACGTCAGGGTTGGGTAGCACGGACAGGAGATGGAAGAGATTCGTGGAAATACCGTGGAATTGGATAAACCGGCTGGGTTTGTTTTGCCAGGGGTTCGCAATGAGGGTGATAGGCTGATCGTGAGCTAGGCATCGCGTGGCTCGGGATCGTAGGGGTGAGTATCGCGTGTTGCGTGCAACTTTCTTTCTCTTCACCCTTGAAAATCGTGAATCTACGGACTCGAGACTGACACACACCCCATTAACAATGGACACTCGGATCCGTGGATCTCTTCCATCAGACTGATACTTTACTTCATTCGGGAGTCTAGCGTTATCTCTCATTAATGTGATTCGTTTCGAGATTTGTAATTCTTTTCTAACGATTCAAACTAAAAATTGCAATTGTTACAATTATCGTTTAGGATCTAAGTCGTAGACATTTAGGAGTGACTCGACTTCAAAATCAATTTTAATTTTGTGCAAAGTGTAGATCTCAATGAGTTAAAGTGCACAGAAACATTTTAACTAATTTCTTTAAAAATTCCGACTTAAAAATATTGATCCGTGGTTACGCGATTCTATAATTGGGGTAATAAATCAATTTCAGGATGAAGTTGAAGCACTGACACCAGGGATGCTGGAAACTATCTTTAGGAGAGGGGTTGATCATCAAACTCTAGCCAGAAGACGAGTCGAATTGTGCGGAATACGTGGAGAACGAACTAAAGAGGGTGAAGGCAGAGGGTGGAAGAGTAAAGTGAAGTTGGAGAGGAAGGAGCGGGCGGCACTAGGTGCTGTTTGTTGAATCCTCGAGATCAATACAAGCCAGTCTATCTCTTTCTGCCTCGTAATTCCGTGAGCCTAAATGTGCGCGGGCATTCGACGTGTGCACGTGTCGGTGTGTGTGTGTCGGGGTGTTCGCACGTGTGTCTGAAAGCACACCTTCACGCGCGCACACACGTGGCAATGCAGCAAAATGTAGTTCGTCAAGACGCGAAAGGGACGGAGAGCAAATGGAACGCGCTCGTTGCATTTCTAGCTACCGGTTTTAGCCAAGCGTGTCAATATTTTAAAAGCAGCCTGCAAAGGTGCGCCGCTGAAGGCAAGCGACGCGCGAATATTGCGTCAGAAATCGTGGAATTCGGGTTGGTGCCTTCCACACGGTTGGAAATAATTCGTTCGATCCAACCCGCAAGATGACTCGTTGAAAATTTAATCGGTTAAGAAAAGAAAAGATTCCATTAGCGGTTATTTTTCAGCGCTTTTCATCCTGAAGACCTGGTTTTCCTTTTAGTCCCGCGGATCCTCAAAAAAAAAAAAAAAAAAAGGAAAGAAAAACGAACGGGGTAGAGAATACAGAGTTCTCACTGAACTACTTTCTGTCTTCTTATTCTACTATTTTTACGCCGATAAGAATTCCCTGCGAGAGAATTTCAAGAAGCCTCTGTTGGCCAATCGCGGGAGCTTACTTATCGCAGCCCCGAAGGATTGGCTGCGCACTGCGGTACAATACGAAAATAGGTCGGCCAATCCTCGTATCAGCACCCTCCTTTCGCCCTCCACTGCCTACTATTATCGCCACCTCCCTCCTTTCATCCTCGACTATCAAAACTTTCGGGAAGCCAAGAAAAAAAACATAAGTAATCAAAACTACCTAACTAACGTTCACACGGAGACGCGCCGTTTAATTCCCTATACAATTTTACAACTTATGAACAACTGCTACGAATATTATTGCGAGGTCATATAGTAGCTGCCTTCCTTCGGACAATTTGGAAGTTCAGACTCGATTTGCCGAATACTGCGTCGGTCGATGTTCACTTTCGACCCTGTGTTTCCACCCCTCGTTCAGGGGGCAAAATCACGTGTTTCTCGTCGATTATGTTCGTCGATACACAAGTCACGTGCACACGGATCCTTTTGTCCTTGGATCATCGCGTTGCATTACTGTTGCGACTGCTGGTTGCCGGACGAGATCTGCGATCCAGACGGCACCGATTGCTGCTGCTGCATCTGCGACTGCATCTGGTACAACGGATAACTCTTTCGTTTCCTGATCCCGTGCATCGACAACAGGTGTATCTGAAGGTACTGCTTCGTTTTGAATTGCTTGCTGCACACGTGACACGACACGTACTCGGTCTGGACCGTGTGCACGTTCACAATGTGTTGTTTCAAATTCGAGTTGTTCGAGTAAATTTTCCCGCACTCCGGACACTTCGGTTTGCCAGACTGATTCACGCTGTCCGACTGATGATGATGGTGCTGGTGTTGCTGATAGCGTCGCGACGTTTGCTGATGGAACAACGCGATGCTCTCTTGAATTTTACTCTTCGACGTGGAACCCTGTTGCTGTTGCTGCTGCTGTTGCTGCAGACTCTGCAGATTGTTCTGCAGTTTCTGATGCATCATCGTCAGCTGCTCGGTATTCAGGCTGTTCAGGGAGTTCAAGGCATTGAGGGCGTGTTGCTGCGACGCTTGGCTGGTGGCGTGAAGGTGGTGATGATGGTGCTGCTGGAGGAGGGACGACAGATCCTGCCCTTTCGAGTTGTGAACTCCGCTCTGGTAAGTTCCAGATCCCGCGAGATCGTTCCCCGTGGAGGACGTGGCCGGCAACCAACCGGAACTCGAACTTGAACCGTCTCCTCCAGAGGGCTGCCATCGCCCTGGAACCACCAGCCAATGTCAGTCCTCAGCCAACCTCGTACGATCCCTTAAACACTATTCAATTTTTTTGTCCGTCCTCCCACAGCCCTTCGTTTTCATTTGGTTATGCTTTTATTTTTGCTTATTTCCGTTTTTCGTTATCTAGAGCAACACACTTCGTTCCCTCCCCCTGTTTTTTATTTCCCCAAATGATTTTCTCACTTTTTTTTCTCTATTTCAAGATTTCGGATATCAACGTTGTCGTTTTTCTTGTCTCTGTCCTTCTTCATTGCCATTTCCGTACATCCACCCTCTTTCTCTTTCTCTCTTTCTATTTTTTTTCTTTTGTCCATAAACAGTTTTAATAGTCGATTGAATTCGTACCAGATCAACCGATCGAGCGACCAATTAGTTCGTGTTTAGCCTCGTTAAAGGAAATCAAGTAAAACAGTGAAGCTTGGCACTCGCATGGCAACCCTAACGATCTGTTCTAGCGACAGCAGCCTGCCTTTTGCGAAGGAAGATCGATACATTTATTCCGGCAAACAAACTCGAAGAGCCGTCGGAGACGCGGCTCTTGCTCGCTATGTTACTTCGTTTCATTTACTTTTATTCTTTATCATCATTTTAAGGGGTAGTTGGGCAAGGGGATGCAGGGTTGTGAGAGGTACGAGAGTTCCATGCATTCAACGCAACAACGAGAGACCAGAGTCTTGAGGGAACGACGGGAGGATACTAAGTTTGGGCGATCGAAATCGTAATAAACTGTGAAATCGAATCGTTGCATTGATCACTTACCGAAATTCGGATCCTGATTCGCCGCGTGGATCCCGGATGGGCCTGGTATCAGTCCTGCAAATATCCATCACAATCGCAAAATTATTATATTTCTCGTATTTACAATAACTATCGAAGTAAGGAGAAATTATTGCCTGTCAACGTTAATTTACTCTTTTTTTAGTCTTAGTAACAATTACCAGTCTCAGTAATTATGAATTACGGTCATTTTTCAATTATGTGGAGGTATTGTAGATAACTAAATAAATAATGTAAAACAGTGAAAATTCTTAACATGACAAACACATCAAAGTTTTGATGTGTTGTAACTGTGGATACATTAATATCTATACAAAATATATGCAAATGCAAATAAAAGAAATATACCGACATAAATTTTTGTCGTCTGAAGATTGTGTAATAAATTCAAATGAATTACCTGGTATTCCCAAAAGTGTCGTATGAAACGAGTTACGATGGTGTTCCATTGAATCGTTCAGGATATCACTTGGTTCGGTTTTCACAGAATTCAGGATACTGTCGTTGTTTGACATTTCCTCCTCATTGTCCGACATCGAATTCGAATCCTCGCCGGTAGACTGAGCCTGCGATCAGCAAAAAACACTCATTTCTACCAAACTCTTTGAAACATCTTCGGACGCGATGAATCAAGCAAAGTTACCTGTACATTGTTGGTGGACGCTGTGTGTATCGTGGGTCCTCCTTCAAGAGCTTGACCTAAAAGTGACTCCTGAAGATCTGACTTCGGTTCAATGTGATTACCCAGTGGAGGACTATAACTTCTGGGTCTTTTCTCTGGTGGTGGACTCAAAGCACCCTCGTTCAGGTCACCTCTGGCGTTATCTTGCCAGGGATTGCGTGGGGTTGCCTGTAACATGCGGTAATAAAATTGTCATTAAACTACCAAGACTTTTAGTTTTCAAATTCTTGCATTTGCAAATTCTTATGTTTCCAAATTCGCAAATTCTTAAATCAAGTATTCAAATCTGAAAATTTTCAAGACCCCAAATTCTCAAATTCTTAAGTACTCGGATCTCCAACTGATCAAGAATCCAAATTCTCAAATTCCCGAATTCTTGAATCCACAAATTCTCAAGACACCAAATTCTCAAATCCATGAGTTGGTAGATCCCCAAATTCTCGGATCCCTAAGTTGGCAGATCCCCAAATTCTCAGATCCCTAAGTTGGTAAATTCCCAAATTCTAGGCCCTCCAAATTCTAAGATCTCTAAATTGGTATATCCCCAAATTCTCAAATACCCAAATGGTCACATCTCCAAATTCTTAAACCCCCAAATTCGCAGATCCCTAAGTCGGTAGATCCCCAAATTCTCAAATCCCTAAGTGGTCACATCCCAAATTCTCAGATCCCCAAATTCTTAGACCCCCAAATTCTCGAGTCCCTAAATTGGCAGATCCCCGAATTCTCAGATCCCTAAGTTGGTAGATCCCCAAATGTTTAAACCCCCAAATTCTCATGTTTCCTAACTCTCAAATCCCCAACTGCTCATTACTAATTTAGAATCACACCAGGTACCCACAGTAAAGTAGTAGAAGTATTCCTAGATATAGAATAAAGATGTAAAAATGAAAATATACCGGTGCACTGCCATTGTTGCCAGCAGACGATGGCGGTGGCGGTATCTTGGCCGTAGCAGCACCGCTGTTCACATCGGCTAATCCTCGAACCTGCAACATCTGCGCCGTCTTCAGGAACGCGGCCAGCTGCTCTTGACCCACGTGAACCTCGCCGTGATACATGAAACGTAGTAACGACTCCATGTCCGACGAGGCAACGTCCCTCAGGATCACGATCGGATGCTGGCATGGATTGGCCTGCAACGAAAAAACAGAAAACAACCGTTGATTCGACCTGTCTGCATCGACGGGAATTAATTCTAGATCGTGATTTCCAGGCTGCGTTGATTATGATCGATGCGACCCGAACGAATCTCGTTCATGTAAATCAGTTAATCCTATTTATCAGACCGTCCAGCCTGGCCAGATCTGGCCAATTGATTTACAACGACGATTTACCACCGCGACACGTATAACGAGCTACGTTTAATCCACGTCGTCGATATCTTTACGCGGCTTTTAAGGGCTCACAAACCGCTCTATGTGCTTCCACTTCTTCTCTTTCTACTCCTTTTTTCTTGAATATGCTTCGGGGTAGCTTACAAATTGACTACTCCGTACGAGCGCACCGATCGTCTGGTTGCAAGATGAAAATTTATATGGACGTTTACGTATGTATATCGATTACCTGCGATTTACACGAGTTCTCGTTTACCTATGGTAATGCACATATTACCGGTTGTCATTATCGGCATGAATATTAATTACAATTAATAACCGCCTTTCCAAGTCAACGCAATTGCGGTTATTTCTAGCGAATGCAACGTTGTCGTGTGCGCGTGACCCTGATGAAAATGTGGCGAAGAGTGAACTGGTAGTAGAAATATATGGCAAGTAAATGAAAAGCTCCAATAGCCGAGTAAGAAATGGACGGAAAGCGATAAAATAATTACAACAGATCGAAATCGTATTTTAATCATTTTTGAAGGGACTTCCCGAATTTCCGAAATCCGTAATCTTCGAACTTCTAAATCCTAAAATTTCCAAATCTCCTAAGTACTAAGTCCTCAAGTTCCTAAATCTACAAAGTGCTTCAAATCCGAAAATTACCAATTTCTCTACACTCTCGAATCTGCTTTGAGAATTTGACGTATCTAAAATTCAAAATCTGATACTTGACCAACTGGAAACGATCGATGCGACCTCTACCTCCTGCATCGCCATATTGCTCTACCACGCTTGCCGGTACCAGCTTGAAAAATGAGCGTACAACTGAAATCTCGTCGAGAATACACACGTGAATAAGTCCTTCGACTACCAAGCCAATGTTCTTGAATCGACGGTACGCTAAAACACGGAAGCCACGGAATATTTATTATCCTCGTGATCGCTATCGACTTGTCCGCACCGTTATAATCGTTCTCGGTTTTGTAATATCGGCTGGCGTATTGACCGGTTGAAATTCAACACCAGCGGATTGAAACTGTTTTACTTTTTTCAATGTTTCGTGAAAGTAGTAGCTGCTACCAGCTAGAGTAACACGATAGGTGTGAAAATTAGTTTTGCAACAGTGTGTCTAACACCAACATGTTCCTTAATTAAAACGATTCATCCGAATTTTCAGTTCTACAGAATGTTCAGATGTAATCTACGCAGTTGTTCGAAAGAAGGTGTAGAACGATATTAATGTCATCTACCGGCAGACACGAGAATGTTTTCTGACGACGAAAGTATTTGAAGCGATTGCAACTCGTCGATGACAACGTAAATCTGGCAAAACAGAAAAGATAAGGAGAATTATGGTAAACATTGCTCGATCGGAATTTCTTGTTACAGGAACTTTCTCAATGGGATTACGATGCAGCCGTAAACATCGCAAGTGGCCGAGCGTGGCGTCCATTATAAACCGCGACGACGGCTTCTCACGAGGTTGAACAGCGTCGTTGGTTCGATCGGTGTAACCCGGTATAATTGAAGTGATCACGGTGACTAAAGGTATCCGTGCAGGTTCTGTACAAGTAGCGAACGAACACAAAAGAGACTCGTCGAGGATGGAAGGGGAAACGAAAGAGGCGAGAAGAGAAAAGGGAACGAAGAGAACTCCGCTATGGACTCCTTTATCGCATTAACCAATTTAATTAACAACTTTGAGACGGACTCCCTCCCCACTAATTAGACCTAACGCGATTAAAACGGGTCAATAATTAATTGTATGGACGCTCATGCGTTGCAAACCGACGAACGCCGGACTCTGCACGTACAGCAAAAATTTATGAAAACGCGGACAAATCCATTTCTCCAACTATCACGAGTTTTTGAAACTTTTTAATGGGACTAAGGATATTTCCGTATTTCGAGAAAGATGTAATGAGTATTGTATATTTTTTGTATACACATCTCCAGAGATAAATTTCGCAAAATAAACCTATCAACCATAAATGACCATTATGAATTTACTGTGTATACATATTTCCAGTGTTCTCTTTTTAATGCTAATTAAAAGCAATTTGATAAACACATGTAATTTGTTCGAAGTAAGAGCTGCATCGCTTTAGCAGCAAGGTCCTCGATTATTTTTTCTTTTCGACGAATCGTGAATGTAGGTAAGTGTTGGTAGGAAGAGAAACGCAATTTCGAAATTGAATCGAAGGTAATTAGACACGTCGATGCCGTACACGTAATAATACGCGCGCTACGTGCCGCCTCGAGCCGGGAATTATATTTCGCGTACGCATTCCGTCAACAACCAGGGAAAAGTACGTATCCAGACAGTTGATGGATGATCAAAGCGTATCCTCGACCAAGTGCAACGCCGTTTAGCCGTTAGCTGCGTTATTTTCATCCAAGCATCCGAGATTTGCTGTGAAACGAAAATTGCGAATCGAGAATGCAACGCGTTCTCATCATTTCATCCGAGATTCTCGTACGAACGTTTAGTGGTTTATTTTAAAACCGTATCAATTTTTCCTCGGTCATTTCGGTCATTTATTTCCTGTAACATTACTGTTTCCGTGATTTGAATAGTTTACGATCACGTTTCGTCGCGTACTTCTGAATTCAGCAACTTCTGAATTAAGAGATAAAGGATTCTATTTGGACAAACGTGGAACTAAAAGTGTTAGCGAATGAATATTCATTCGGACGATTGGTCTTTCGTTCTTTTGTAGATACATATGTTCTATGTTTTACTCTGCTTCAATAAACTATCGAAGGATCAAAGTTTACTGATTCCGTCATTTCGAGTGTTTTAATATTCTCGTAAAACGATATCGTTCCTTGAGGATATTCTTGTCGTTAAGAATTAAAATGGTACTCGCAGCGATTATTTTAAGCGTCCACATTACAGTACCTCGTCATTATTTTATTCTCGTTAAAAACACATCAGGCTCCATCGGACTGTTATATCAGAAGTGGTGATCTAAAGACAGCTGGCAACAGAGCAATTGGCTATCTCAGGTACATTCCGACCTATCCAGTTTATTCTTTCCAGTTCACCTTCATTGTCCCCTACGTTCTCCTTTATTTCCATTAATCAATTATCGAGTCGAGCCGGATCACGAGCAAGAAAACGGAGAAGCAGCCAATCCTCCCCATTCTCCAGCCTCGGTTTAATCGATCGGACGATCTTCCTGCATTACTTACGGTTTTTAGAAAGCGGACGCTCTGGATTCCAGCGTGATCGTTTACAGGTGGCTAGAAAATTATGGTCGGTCGACGGTGATACACGAGAGAGGTTTAAACTCGGCAAGTTCGCTCGCGGCGAATCATTCGAAGAAAATCTGTTCGGCCGCGCGAGAGCGTGACTACAAAAGCGTCGTAATAAAGTGGGCGAGAGGTTTCCCACGTTTCGCGGTATCTCGCATCGCACGGTTAACGCGCGAGCGAATCCGCAGAAAACGCTGCCGGATGAGAATCAACGCGGAAAAATGAGAGGAATTATTGCGGGGACGAGGAATCGTTAAATTCCCCACCTCCGTCTATTTGTCGTATCGTGCGACTCCGTTCCTTCGATCTCTTTCACCGACTACCTGTGCCCCGATATCTGCTACGATTTCAAATGATTAATTTACTTTTCGATTTAATTCACCGCTAATTAACAATTAACGTTTAATTCGTTAATTGAATTTCATTCGATGAACAATCGCAAGTGAATTCCTCATCGAATGATTTTCTAATCGAAAATTTATGTTTAATTTTTAATTAAACCCTTGCCGAAAGATTTAAAGTTATTTTTAACCGAGGGCTTTTTTAATTAACTGTCGTTAATTGAAACTTCTGCTAATTAAGAATAAAAATTGGATCTCGAATTTAATCTCGTCTATTCAGAGATACAGATTTATTTTTTAATTGCATTTCCTACGGGTAGCATTTATTTTAATACATCATTGTAAATTCTTCGCATCGATTATTTCAACTTAGTTTTCGATTGAAGATTATAGCAATAATTTAACAGGAACAGTGATATTTATACGTGAACTCCGTTAGAATCAGGAAAAGTCTGATTCCAAGAAACTCGCAGCACTTTGTGTCAATGAGTATTTAAAAAGGAACGAAAAATTCTGGTAATCGGGTATCGCAGCTATATCGTCGTGATCGCATGTAGGCGAAGCACCCCAACTAAAGCGTAAGTAGAAAAGTAGATACGATTGCATGGTTTCTGATCCAGTTATGTACCGAATGCGCAGCTGTCATGGCTTCGCGAAACATATCCGTTCGTCGTTCCCGAGTCCCGGCCACATATGCAGCCTGTCGTACGAACAAATACACGGACAAGTGGTTCGCTCTAATGTACACACACCACTCCCTTATCTGCTTATCTGGATAGTTGATGTTTTACTGACGCATGTTTTCAAGCTTTCCAAAGCATCGAAACAGTCGAATCGCGAAATAACAGTGGGGCAGTTATCGATCAAACTTGCCCGTTAGCTACCCGCTTGTTTCTTTTCAAACCCCAACCTACTCTTTCTCTTCGTTGAATAAACACGTTGGAAGATGGATTTTAAGAATTTTGAAAAATTTAGAAAATTTGAAGAGAAATTGGATACATGTTCCATGGATATTAGGTGGATAGACAGTCATAGCTTTTGAGATTTTTAAACTTTGAAATTGTCGAATTGAAGTTTGGGACTGTGAGAGTTGGCATCTTGGAATTTCGAAACTTTCAGAGTAATTGTTAGACTTCAGAGCACTGGAAATTTGCGATCCTGAGGCTTGAGAACTTTGAAGTTTGTTGGTTCAAGACTAGTAATCTTGTAATTTAGCAATTTAGTAATTTAGTAATTTAGCAATTTAGTAATTTTGTAATCTTGTAATTTTGTAATTTAACAATTTAGTAATTTAGCAATTTAGCAATTAACCAATTACCCATTTAAAAAATTTGCAAATGCAAAAATTTCAAAACCAATAAATTCCCGAACATACAAATCGAGTAATAAGGCATCTATCAATGCCCAGTGCACGCCAGTTGCACAACCGCGTTATCGCGAGCGCAGTTGTCCATCTTTGGTCTAGAATAAAGGTCCTAGAGATAAGAGAAAGAAGTGTTTATGATTAACGAGCAGCGATCCCGGTATCACTAGCTTTCTAAGAAAGTGTGTACCTGTCAGACAAGAGTGATTATTGATTACCCGAGGAAATTAGTATCTCTCGAGCGAGGAAGTTAGATAATAAAACTTAAATGACTCGAATCGATTGGCGAGGGACAAAATTGACGACCACACATGCGACAACTCTGTCACGGTACTCGGCCGTCGACGACAATGGCGGGAACAAGAAATATACGCACTCGGCGTGTTTCACGCTCCCTCCTCGTCTTTCTGCGTCGCTTTTCCAGGCGCAGCCTGTGCAGGAATGCGCGCGGGTACAACTACGCACTTCCGTTGATAAAAATACACGGGTGGTATAATGTGTCTCTCGGTACACGCGCGACCATCGTCATTTCGCTCGGCTGTACTCGTGCGCCGGAAACCGAGCAAACAGAAACGTGGGCAAGAAAAGAAGGGAAAAAGAAGGAGCAGAAGGAGGAAAAAAGGAGGGGAAACGTCGAGAGAGGAGGACGGAGAAGCACGTTATACGCACACGCAGCACAATAATATACCGGCGATAATTTGCTGGCTGCATGTGCGCGGCTAACAGCGACTGGACAAGCGACATTAAGCGTAATGCGAGTGCATAGACGCCGCATTAACGAAAAACGAGAATACGAAAGGCTTATTAGAGGGGAGGTGGTGCCACGCGGTCGGCAACGAATAAGCCGTGGAAATTAAATACTCGCGAGAACTACGGAGAAAAAAAGGTGTCCTTCCGTTGCCATGTGCATTCTGCAAAATTCGCATCAAAAGAATATATTTAGACGTGGCAGACCGTCGGTGGGAGGCAAGATATTTTAAAATACGAAGCCGCTAAGCGGAGAAGATGCAATACGTTCGAAATATATGGACACCAATATGGCATCGATCGAACTGTACGCTTGAAATGGAGACGCGGAAAATGAATCACGAGCGGAGTCACGCGACGAAAATCTTCTGCATTTTATTTAAGATTAATATGCTGCTGAAAAACTGAAATATGCGCTTCAACTTTTAAAGGAAGTGATTTAGCGATATGAAACCAGGGTCAGATACCTTATACCCAGATATCTTCACTCACCACAATATGAGCTCTGACGGTACACCGAAAGTGTGATTGGTTAAATCGAAAAGTAAATTCCTAGGTTTACACATAGATTCAGCACAAGCGAACAATTGGTCACAGTAGTCAGGAAGAAAGGTAGATACAGTCTGAATGCTAAAATTGTAAACTTAGGTCGATAGTTTCTAACAGAAGCTTTGGAATTAGCGAATAACCAGCTCTGTGGCACCGTTTAAACTTCAATTATTCTCTTGGTTCATCGACCTACGTTGAATATTTACACATATTAAAAATCCGAAGATAATGATATCGCGTGAAGGAGAATACTGCATATTTCTCCATTCGGTTACTAATGAATCTCCTAAGAGCAACCATAAAACAAAAATGAGAAACACGCTTTCGAATTCCTAATCCCTCGATATTCCCACAGTATCTGCGGTAAGCAGTATTCCAAGTCTGTCATCCGTACAATAAATTCCCGGTAACCGCGCATTAAATCTGCTGAAAGAAGCGAGCACCACCAACGGTACTTAAATCACCAATAGCTCGATCACCCAAATACCAAACGTGTCTCTACCAAGAATTACACGAAACAAACCATCGTACACACACACACACAATTTGGAAATACATATTTCGACGCAATAGACGCTTAGATATTCCGTAAACGGCAGCCTGGTAGCGAACGAGTAATTGATAGCTGGCAGAGGAACGTACTGTTATTTCAGCTATCAGGCCGATCTTCGCGCGTTTTAAATTCACGGTGGCGTTGTGGCGGAACGCGGATCGCGATAGCTACGTCCATATATCGAGACGACGCTTTCGATTCGACCACGCGGGATAAATCACCGCTACGGTTCTCCGTAATGGCGCACGTAGATGCCGTCCGCGGCAACGGGCACCTAGACGCGTGTTTAATACGTCACTTACACACGGATATTTGTGTTCCACGCACGAAACACGCGCGTACGGACTCGTTCTACGACCGCCGTCAGATGGAAATTACCGATCCGATATGCAAATAGCCACGGTGACCACTAATGCGTGGTTAACGGTAACGTTATTAACGGATCGTTACACGATGTCCACGCGACGTAGGAGTACGCGCCGCGTAATTACACGTGTACGAGTTTAATCGCCACCGTGTGGCTGAAATATGGCGAGCGTGAAAAGGAAATCGAAAATCACGAAGAAAAATGGCTAACGAAAACCTATGCCCGATGGAAAGTGTATATGTGTCAGCGTCGCGCGAGAGTAGATCTGAAAGTTTATTGACAATTTGGAGAATCAAAATTTGTAGCCTTATTGGTGAATCGAGTGTGTAGCGTCTACGAGATGTTTCAAGTTTTGTCATCTGGCCACTAGATGTCTTTCACGACGCTATTTCTCGCTTGTGGCCCGTCGGATACAAACTGAAATACCTCCTCCTCTGTTTTTTACCTTATAATCTGGGAATTTGACCCAACTCCTAAATTTGAAGATAAATTATCATCACCATAATTATTGAAATTTTACTATGTTTCATTCAAGAGCAGCGAAAGACAGCCCGAATAAGTTGATGGATGCTGCGAGCAGTGACTCAGGTAAAATTCATCAAATTAAAAAGCGATGAGTAACGACACAAAGATTAATAAAGCTGATACAACGCGTATTTGCTCCAGTGTCCCACGAATCCTACCGCAGAAGGAAAAGAAAAATTAGGACTGCCTCGAGGGTTCATTGCTGCGGATGATTCAGTTCACCGTTTCCAGAAATGGCGGAGTACAGCACCGGCGATTAACACAGAGGATTTTCGTGGAAGCACGGTCTCGCAAAATAAGAAATATTAATACCGTGTCGCGAACGGTAGGGAGTACCCTGTGTCGGTGTGACGATCGGCCAGGACGGATGTCACTTCACGGGCGAAAAAAAAGAAGCCGTGTTTTGTTAAAACAGTGACTCAGTGACGAAAGGAGCCAGGGAACAAAGGGACTCTTGTTTGTTCACCGATGATAATTGCACGCTGCAATTTGGAGACTGTTTGGCGAGGGCATCTGGTGTGTACGCGTCTGTTATCAGGACTACTCGTTATCAGGACCTGTCGCGAATGCACCGGTAACAAAGGAACCAAGCTCAGAGACAAAGGCATCCTGGTATCTCGTAATTACGATAAAGAGGAAAGGAATACAAGCATGGTGACACGTTGATTAGTGTCGAAATTAAGGTCGTCTTGCAAAACATGCATGATTATCGGCAGTGATTGATTACGGTTCGAATCGTGATCAAGGTTGCTTTGAAACTTGCTTGTTGAACACGCTCTTGAGCAATCAAACATTTTGTAATTTACATATTTCTAAGTTTCTATACCTTTGGGGCCCTGGATGCCTAAATTCTCGAACTCATAAATTTATAGATACCTAGACTTCTTAAATACTTAGATTTCTAGATACCTACACACCCAAATAGGTTTCCAGATATTTAGACTCTCAGATATCTATATCCTCAGATACATAGAACTGCTAGATACCTTGACACCTAGATGCCTACACCTCCAGATACCTAGATCCCTGGATACCTAAACTCTCTAAGTACTTAGACTCCGAAATATTTAGACCAATTTTTGTACATTGTTAGGTACATTAGATCCTTAGATACCTAAACTAGATATCTAGTCTCCCAGGTACCCAGACCTTCCAGATATCTAAATCTTAAGATCTCTATGTAGGAAGATTTTTATTTCTGTACGTTCCTACTGATCCCCATATTCATGGATCTCTGTATCCCCAGATCCCTATATATCCCCTTATCTCCAGTCACTTACAATTTTGTATTACGTTTTGATGTACAAAACTGATTAAGAAAACCATCGTTGTGTGCGAGAGCTAAGAGGCATGTTTCACCGTCAGCTTTCTCCGGATTTCGTTGGATGCTCGTGGCGTCGCGTCGAGTGTCGCGAGCTGAATTCTTGAATTACATCGTTAACATATATAGCAACATCTTCTGGCGAGCACATTTATAAGTAACGCGCGTGCTTCTGGTGCGCACTCGAAGGGTGTTCTCTCTCTCTCTCGTTCTCCTCATCCCAGTTCCCTCGATGAGTCAGTTTATTCTTTTCACTCTCTCAGTTTTTCATTTTATTTTTTGCTTTTTCCTTCTTTTCCTCCGCCCCCGCCGTACACCTCGTACGCTCATTCTCCTCCTGCTCTTCTCGTCCACCGATTTCGGCTGACACTTCAAGAAACACGCGGGCACGATACGCGCGAGGAAGGAGGCACACACAGAATTTATTACGGTGCGGTGGTCGGTCTTATTTTAAGACCGACGAGCAACACGCATATTCCGCGTCGTGATGCGTGTGCACGCACACGCACGACCGAATTACACGAGCGTGTACCAGTGTGAGGTACTTACGGGGACAGGAGTCAATGGATATTATAGTCGACAGATGTACTATGGCTGTCTAAATTTGACGCGGCTACGAGACAACTTCTGCGGGGAAAAGCTTCTCAACGCTTATAGTCGCTTTGTTGATTTCTAATCGCCTGAATGACCGTAAAAAGAATTTTTTCGGGAAAATGTGTTCTTAAGAACGGAAATTATATACGTCGGTGTTGAAGATGTTATAAAATTACAGTTACTCAGAACACAACCGTGCCATTTTTTAATTTAATCTCTCCGCTAACTACCTCGAGTACTTGGTATAATATTACTGTAAGTTAAAATTAAATTCGAGGCGTCATTAACCCTCACGGTAATGAACGCGTTAACTAGAGGATCCTTGAGAGGTAATTTTCCTAACGTCACTTCCAATTGCTAATTATGAAAGTGGACATTTTGTAGAAACTATAGCGCCACGACAAAATGGTGTCTCGAACAGAGTCGAAACATCGAACAAATTTATCACGATTTGGAAAAGAACCGAAACGATGATTCGTCGTCCAGAAATAAGACTGAAGTATGGAATATTCCTTTTTTTGGGGGAGATCCGCTGAATATGTATGCAGCAATGATCTCGCATACCGACCAACACTATGATGTGATGAAATGAACATTACGTCATGTTTATAACGATAATTCGATGCATTATTTGCGTACTAATGACGACTTGATTGAAATTATGCTCTCTATATTCGACTAGCTCGTGTGAGTCAGCTCGAAAAAAATATGGCGTCCATGTGTAGATATTAAATGTCATAAACACAACGTGATATTTGGCACGGAAGGCGAGAATCTCTGATTTTGGATTATTTTATCGCGAAAGATCTCTCCTACTGTACATCGTTTCGCTTGAAAATTTGCATAATTTTATTCGAGATATTACAGATTCAAACAAAGGTTCCTCGATATATGATCACTATTAAAATCACTGTTGTTACATTATTCTATCGCTACTTAACGAGATAATGCCTTTTCGATATGATAAATATCAATTTTAGATTATTATATCAATATTCGAGCAGCGCTGTGTGATTGCGTTAGTATGTCATAAATACGTAAGCATCCGCAATCCATGGTGCCACAGTCGAAGCTGAAAATCCTTTATATCCGTGCGTTCCGACGCTCGATTATTTAACAAACGTTCCCAGCACCAATAATTAAGAATCGATCGTTAGCACGTCACGAAGTCCACCCCCACCCTGCGGGAACACATTTCGATCGTTAATTACACCGTTTCACGGAAAGCGAATAGAAAGGCTCAGTATCCGATATCATATTCGGTATCTCGTTTCTTAATTCATTTTTAATGCCTCGCCGCCAGAGCAAAGGTCGCGCATAAAATTTACAATCGTTAAATGCCATCGATTACATCGCCCGCAGGAACAAAAATTCTAGTTATTTGTCAACGAATGCAGCCCCGGACATTTTAACGAACCGGCCGTGATTCCGCTCGTAATATGCGTCGGGTTCGACGGCGAAAGAAAAGAACACGCTTCGTTAGCGGATTATTTCACGTATTTCTAATTAATTCCAGTAACGGTACGTAGGTATAAGTCAAACGTGGTCGCGGATCGCGAGAAATGGGAGGAAAAGAAACGAGAAAGAAAATTAGGACAAACGAACGAGGGTCTTTCTAATCCACATGCTCGTTTGAGATATAGGCGCGGCCCATTAACGGCCTCTCTATCGAAGGAAGTAACGCGGGTTAGAGGGGTTAAACGACGCCGTATATCCGAGCCAACGTCATGAAATTGTGGCTTGTTTTCCTTTACAGCCGTTCCTATGGAACCACTTACCCGGCACGTACGCGTACATTAAACCACGTGTCTGCCACCATAGGCCCCTTAATGCGTGGCACATTTGCGTTTCTTATTCTTACAACCATTGAGGAGCCATCTACGTGAGCTACAGCCTCTAACCAACGAACATTTACAACGGGCGAATTTAAAACGACGTTCTGCGTGCCAGTGTCACACGCGTTTCGTTGTACCGTTTATTCGGACACCTTGAATCTTGAGCTTCTCGTTCAGTGCCACCGTAGAGATATATTCGCCCATTTAAAATGGAGCCACGATAATGTGCGTCATCTTTAATATTAATTGGACTATCAACTAGGATTAAAAATCGCAGAGCAAATGAAATAGCATATTACCTTATCAGGATGCATATGAATAATACAGAAATTGTAAGAAAATATAGGAATATTTGACCATTATGCACAATTGCCAAGTTGAGGACCATCTGTACTTATATCACCCGTATTTGAATAATTTCTGATTTTTCTAAAGACCTCTTCACCCATTTTAGCGCAACCGATCTTATATAACGAGTAATGAATAATATTATTGAAGTAGTCGAACGTTTTCCAAATGTAACAGCTGAATATTAAAAAAACGATAAAGTAGTAGATTTATCAGAAATAAAATTATCAACTGTAGTGATCGGTGGTCAACGTGTCGAAAAATATTTCTAGTTCTTATCTGCAACATAGTCAAGATCAAATAATAAACGATCGATTACAGCCTGTCAAACCGCAACCGACATTTTGAATTTCTTTTGCAACGTAACCGCGTGATATTTTAATTAATGTACCTACACGTCTCGGGTTCGTTTATTATTTTTCGTTCCTGAAAAACCTGTTCTTCAACTTCTTTCTGCAACACTGTATGCAACTATTCAAAACGATTACACGATCAAGATCCTGCTCGATTTATACGAATAAATTGAATGCCAGAGAAAAAAGGAAATAACGTGTATTTCATGTTCAGTAACAACTGACACGTAGGGAGATGCGTAAAAAAGGGTGATCATTTATGGAATCCAGCCAGTTACAAGTTAACTAGATTCTCAACATCGTTGTAACGATTTTTCAAACTGATTGCGTCCGGGGGGATCATCAATCACTATTGTAAAAAAGCAAATTAAATTAAGAACATCGTAGATTACATGTAACTCGTGATTATCGGAGTACAGTAAATTCTTGTTATATTGCCGTTTGCGTAGACTTCTGCTAACATCTTCTATTATTTCACGCTTTGTAATTCCCCGCGTTGCATTTCCACGTGTTGTAATTCTACGCATTATACTTTCACGCGTTGTAATTCCATGCAATGTACTTCCATGCGTCGTAATTCCACGCGATATACTTTCACGCGTTGTAATTCCACGCGTTGTACTTTCACGCGTTGTAATTCCAAGCGTTGTACTTCCACGCTTTGCAATTTCACGCGTTGTACTTCCACGCATTGTACTTTCACGCGTGGTACACTTCCACGCTTTACAATTCCACGCGTTGTAATTCCACGCGTTGTACTTCCACGCGTTGTACTTCCACGCGTTGTACTTCCACGCGTTGTACTTCCACGCGTTGTAGTTTCACGCATTGTAATTCCACGCGTGGTACTTCCACGCGTTGTATTTCGACGCGATGTACTATCACGCGTTGATGTTACCACGCAATGTATTTCGGCGCAACATACCATCACGCGTTGTACTACCACGCGTTCTATTACCACGCTCCGTATCATCACGCACTATATCTCCACGCTATATTACCGCGCGCTATGTTCCCGCAAACCATATTTCCACGCGTTACAATACTACTTGTATCAGCATTATATCGTCTCATATGTTAAGTCACCGCATGAAATTTTCACACATACCATCACGTGCTGGCAAGCTTATAATACACCATAACGTGTCTATTGTATTAATAATTTGCAATTTCAGTCGATCGGAAGGTACACAAAGCCTGTAGAGAACACAAAGGATCGTAAAGTAAATTCGAAAAGCGATCGCAATGAGCAACAAGACGTTTTTCATTGAACAGCAGATGGCATTCGCGGAGAAACGTTGAACCGTGCAATTATGCGGTTACGTTTAGGCGTGTTAGGTGGGGATTGTGCGGTCGTAAGTTTCCATCGGATCGTTACTCACTGGCTGGTGAGAATCATTACTTCGCCTCTGCCATTATGCGACTCGCTTTTTGCCTGACCGTACGTGGGTGTACTAGGCATGACGTACGTAATCGTAAACAGCCGTGACGTTACACGAAGCGGAAGAAACGGAGAAATCTTTGATTGGACACTGTTATTCCCGCTTATCATCACGCGATTTCCAAGAATAATACGGAATGATGGAAAAACATTTTGTATCGCAAGCGTCCGCGAGAACGATCGTACGACTTCGAGAGATTGCCATCGACCAATTCAATATAGGACGTTCGACGATGCTAATCTACCATCCGGGAGACTTTCGAAAGGTATCTGTTCAATAGCCGACTGGAAACATCGAACGATTTTTTCTGCGGGTATCTCGAGCATGCAATGATTCGTGACCGAGGTCTCCGAGAGTTAAGGATTGATCTGTTCATCGGGGATATCGTTGACTATTAAACTCTTGCTAATCTCACGTTGAATCTCCTTCGATATCTCCACTCTGCATTTCCATTACCTCTTTTCAGACTGGATAGAAACGTTTTTAACAACTAAATTTACTGCCACAAAAATCATCGCAGGAATGTCCGGCAGCTTTAGCTTATATAATGCAATAATTGCAAAAGAAAGAAAGAAACAGATGTTAAATAACCGTGCAGTTATACCGATGATTAGAAAGTGGATATTAATACATTTATGATATATCGATGCATGCAAAGTAAACATATATAATCTATGAGATACGCGCTTGAAAAATTCTAAGATTTATAAGTGTACGGACATCGATAAGTGCATGAACATTTGCCAGCTATCGATAATTGATGAGACACTCGATAATGCCGATTTCGAAGAGAATCTTTTCCATCATCATTTTACAGTTCGTTTTAACTAACAAATATAACGTCTCAATTAATGGTGCGTCTAAGAGAGATATTCAAGACGCTTTCGCTAAATCATCGAAAGCCCGCTCGATCTGAATAGAACCGAAATGCTGGTGGTGAGTAACCGCGAGACAAATCTTCTGTCTGCATTACTCGCTCGTAAATTATCTGTCGGATTTCGGTGTGATCCGTATTTCCACCGAATTATCGTCGATTCGAACGACTCGAGGCTCTTCGAGTAGAAAATAGAAGCCACGATCTCTTCTGTCGGCCCCTTGCCCTTCTCCTCAGGCTGCTTGTAGCCCTCTTCGGGCGTTAAGGTTCTCGTTACAGCCACGTTTCGAATCACATGGCCGGAAACAAACGAGATCGAGCGTCGTCTCGTATATTTCCAGCACGTTCTCTCCCTTCTTTCCTCTCCTGCTCTCTTAAGTACGACACGAGCAAAAAGAACGAGAACGCGCGTTTCGTTGGTAAATTTAAATGCGACCGCTCACGAGACGCGAAACGCGAGTACTTACACTGTGGGTTTTCTAGGGAAAATGGCGGTGTAGGGAATATACGTTGGTTGGTGGGAGTTGGGATTTTAGAGGTATGGGGATTTGGAAGTGTGGAGATTCGAGGAATTGAAAATTGAGAGTTGAGGGATTTGAGAGGGTGAACATATGGGAATTGGGGATGAGGGTGCGGATTTGGAGGGTGGGAATTCGGGTATGGAAATTGGGAATGTGGAAACATGGGAATTCAAGAGTTGGATATTTGGGAAATTGAGAATTTAGGGATTTGGAAATCTGGGAAGTTGAGGATTTGGGGATCTGTGAATTGGGGATATGAGAATTTGGGGATTTGAGAAGTAGGGATTTCAGAATTTGGGGATTTCAGAATTTGGGAAGTTGAAAATTTGGGGATCTGTGAATTGGGGATTTGAGAAGTAGGAATTTCAGAATTTGGGGATTTCAGAATTTGGGAAGATGAGAATTTAGGGATTTGAGAATTTGGAATTTTAGAATTAGGGAACTTGAGAATTTGGGGATTTGACAATTAGGGATATGATAATTTGGGGACTTGAGAATTTGGGAAGTTGAGAATTAGGGATCTCAGAATTTGGGAAGGTGAGAATTAGAAATTTGTGAATTTTGAGAATTTGAGGATTTAAGAAGTTGAAGACTTGAGAATTTTGAGATTAAGGAATTCGATAATTAAAGAAATGGAGAAGGGATTTGAACATCTGAGAATTTAAGAATTAGCAATTTGAAAGTTGCAAATTTCACAATTTGACAATTTAAAAATTTATTTGGAAATTAGGGATTAAGAAACTTAAAAATTGAACATTCATTAATGGAAAATTGAGGATGCATCAATTCAAAAATATATAAATTCATTATCTAAAATTACGAATGTAGAACTTTTGTGTACTCGAAGGTACACAGTTACTTGAAAACTTAGAAATAAATAAGAAGGAAATTTGAAAATTTTCAAGTATACATTCATCCCCCAGAATTGAAAGAAGATGGGAGGTCCCTTAGCACCTTCCCTAATCAAAGGAAGACTATACTCGAATGTACCAAGAGAGTACCAGGAGTGCAAGAGCGCGCGTGCGTGTTCACGCACACGCACGTGGTAATCTGTTGACCCGCGTGCGCGCTATTTAAATATAGAATATAGAGCACCTTTTGCCCGCCACCACGATGCGATGGGACGGATTGTGCAAGCGTGATTTCTCTCTGTTCCCTGCACTCGCCACCACGTGTCGTCTACGATGTTTTCCCTCGTTTTTACAATATATATATATATATATTTTCCATCGTTCCATGTTTCCTCAGCAAACACATCGACCGTTTCGACCTCGCAAGCACGGACGCTTTCTGGAATGAAATTTCAAAGCTGCTTCTCCGATATCCTCTACTTCTATAATTGGAAAATACCAGGATTCTATACTTGAGCATGTGTTTACGAGTAAAAATGAAATGTTAAAGCTTTCGATATTCCCTGCTACTATAAATGGAAGACATTGCGAAGTGAAATTCTAAATATTAATATAGTTCAGCAGTGACAAAAATTGAGCACGGGTTCAGAAATAAAAATTAATTTTGGAGTCCGTCGTTGCTCCACTTGCGGTATTCTGTACTTTTATAATTGGAAATGGCGACGAGTTTGCGATGTAGAAATGGAATACGTGGTCGGTAATAAAAAATTAATATTGAAGCTGTCGTTGCTCCGTTTGCAATATCCTGTGTTTTTATAATGAGAAAGGAAGATTTTACCCTGAAGTGAAATTTGCCCGGAATATAAATACACTCGATGGTTAACCTACATCCCTAGTAAAAATTGGAAGGAACGGTTTAAAAGAATACATCCAAGAATTCGAACAAGATATGACCCATTCATACAGATAAAGAATCAATATCGTGTTGATTTATATAATTAAATACTTATCTTATTTTCAGATAATCACAATCTAATCCACGAATCGAGATTCTAAATAAAATAGACGAAACACGTTGACACGATTAGACAACGCTGTTTCGTGCAATTTTAACTCGTCCTCCGGAAATTGGTTCGATCCAATCGAATCGATTATTCAACCCCGTCGTACCCCTCTTCTCGTGGTAATTTACGTCGCGACGATATTGCTTGAACCGACGTAGAAATAACGCTGTCGTCGCTCCACTTTCGAGCCTCTGTCTCTTCGTTCCTTCACATTATTATTTTCACGCGACGCGTGGGTCGTTCTCGCGCACGATGCGTATATACCACCGATCCCTCACGATTAATATAGCCGTGGCGCGTGTAGCGTACGATTCCGTGAAAACGATAACGAGCCACAGACTTCCTTTAATTCTAACCGACATTACGTGCCTCCACGCCAGACGCTTTTACACACTTACCACGAATTCGGAGCCACAGATACTGACTCTCAGATCGTTGGATGAATAATCAAATTACTATCTAATCGAATATTGACGTAACTAGCATTTTTTTGGGATACCCCTTCATTGCGAGAATGAGGCACATGAGTTCGTACGAATAATTGCGATATAAGGAGAAGTTCCAAGGAGAGGTTTTGAAGATTACAAATTTTTTAATTCTCAAACTGTATGTTTGAAAATATTCAAATTCTCAATTTTGAAGTCCCTAACTTGCAAATACCTAATTTTCAAATGTACAGATTATCAAATCCTTAATTCTCAAATTCCTAATTCCCAAATCCCCAAATTCTCATGTCCCCAATTCCCAAATCCCCAAATTCTCATGTCCCTAATTCTCAAATCTCCAAGCTCTCATATCCCTAATTCCTAAATCCCCAAAATCCCATGTCCCTATTTCCCAAATCTCCAAATTCTCACATCCCTAACTTCCATATCTCCAAACTCTCATGTCCCTAATTCCCAAATCCCCAAACTCTCATATCCCTAATTTACAAACCCCCAAATTCTCAAATCTCCAAGCTCTCATATCCTAAATTCCCAAATCCCCAAATTCTTATGTCTCTAATTCCCAAATCTCCAAGCTCTCATATCCCTAATTCACAAATCCCCAAACTCTCATAACCCTAATTTCCAAATCACCAAACTCTCATATCCCCGATTCTAAAATCCCCACTTTTCAAATCCCCAAATTCTCAACTTCCCAAATTCTGAAATCCCCGCTTCTCAAATCCTCAAATTCTCATACCCCTAATTTACAAACTTCCAAATTCTCAAATTCCTAATTCCAACACCCCAACTTCTCACACCCCCAATTCCCAAATCCTCAAATTCTTCCCAAATTTTCAAATCTCAATTACTGCTGACTCCCCCACTCAACTACAACAAACAACACCTTCACCCCTGACTTCTAGAACATCTACCTGATTAACTTCAACAAAACTGAATCCTGAATCCTCAACAAAACGATATCCGCGTAATCGGAGATCGTTGGTGAAAAGTGCCTTCGACTATAAATCCACCGCAAACGTCAGACACAAGAGACATTATGCAATATCAACGCTATTTATAAATCACCGGTGGCTACGACTTAATCTCCCGATTTTTAATCGAGCGTCTTTTTTAAAGGGATCCGCGTGTAATTTATGTGGACGATAATCACCGCCGCTATTACCCCGTTCTCTTTCCGCTATCAATGAATTTACACGGGAGATCGGATTCGTGAGCTCGGCGATAAACTACGGGGAACTCGTTCGGCCTGTTTTCTATAATATAACCGCCAGCTAGGATATCACGACGAGGCTGATCCACGAGAGACACGCCTTTCAGACGCTGTCACGATTCGAGATAACTGCATTAATGGGTCAGCAGCCGCGATGACCATTTGAGAGGAATTAATCTCCTCGGCGTTGCATACGCTCGGAATTAACGTAACTTTGCTTCGCTATTATTTGCCGTCTACTTATTTCGCACGGGTCTGAGCGACACGCGATTACACGCACGGTTTAATCCAATTCTCCTGGTCGACGCGTGCTTTTACCTACCGATTACACGTCGCAGATTACGCTATTTCAGGACGAGCGGGTATAAATTAACGGGAGTAGTCGGCTTGGATATTCCAAGTCGAAAACTCGTATTCGAACTCTACTCTAGGGATTATAGAATCGTAAGCTTCGGAAATGAATGTATTACGCATTCGTTATTGAATATCTCCACGAATTATCCTTCAATTATCTGAAAGTTAAAGTTTCGACTCTCTCACGGTTCTGGATTTATACTGCTCAAACTTTTTCGGTAATAAAATATTCCTCGATAGTATTACAATTGCCAGTACTACAATTAACGTCGAGATACTTGCAATTAGATTTAACCCTTTGCACTCCTACGTCAAGTATGGTTCCACATTTCTTTGGATCTTATAATAGATTGGTCGAATATGTATATTATGATTTACTTACTACTTGTAATAAAAGAAATGTGTATTTGTCACATACTCCTTGTTGCAATACATTTTATGGGGACCTTTCATCTATTTTGTAAATTAAGGAGTAGGTGAAAGAAATTGAGGAGTGCAAAGGGTTAAAAACTGTAGTCATAAACTGCTTCAGAAAAGTGATCTGTACTGATCAACTCTTGTGTCTGTTCATTTTTTCGTAACAAATCCTCGCCATTTTTCCAAATCATAGTTCTCCACATTTTGTAACAAATCATAGTTCTCCAGTTTCCGTAACAAATCACAGGTAGTACACCGCTAGTCCATCGGCAGAGATCAATTTATTATCAGATGGAAAACAAGTCAAAATTTATTATGGGTAGTATGGGTGCACAGCAGCCGATCATGTTTTGGCAAATATCATTGCGGACGTAGTCGATAACTCAGTGATTCGTCATCGACTGCCGGCCGATAATCAAACGAACGAACGGTCTGTCGTAAATCGTAGCACCGGTGTGCACTAACGCATAAATCAAAATGGGCGCACGTTGTCAGGTGTTCCGGTCAGGCTCGTTATCGTTGTATCCACGCGAGCTGATATCGAAGGGAAATATTTCCGCAAAAAAAGAAGAAATGGCAGAACCATGCGAGCGAGAACACTATTAATCCTCGTTAATTGCGCCGGTAGTAACTCAACGTTTCCGCCAGGTTTCTATGTCTCCCTAACAAAAATGGTGTCCTCGTAGATTGCAATTTTGCGAAAATAAACGATGCGTCTACGAGAATAAAACAACAAAATCTATAATAAACTATAATTTTACCCACAAATATTCAACTAATTTTAAGGTTCGAAAAAGGTATAGTCAGATATATTCGAGTTATGAAACTTTGAATATGTGTTCATGACAAGCAAATCTCAGACTTGTATTAAAATTGTAAAAGAAATAAGAGAATTGAGAAATATTAAATTAAATGAACAATTACACTGAAACACCCACAAGTACCCGTATTGAAATTATAACAAAAATGAGAGATTCAAGTAGTGTTAAATTGAATGTAAAATTTCATTGGAACGGCCAGAATTATTCGTATTAAAATTGTAAAAGAAATGAGAGTACTATCAAGTTAAATGAACAATTACAGTGAAACACCTATGTTTAATTGTGCCTCATATCAAGAAGAAATACCGTGATGATAATCGTCAAGGCGATTGCGATCATTAAATAAGCGCTTCTAGGACGCCGGTGAAAGTATAATGGTGATATATTAACGAGCAGAAAAGGCTCCACCTTCGAGACCACGCAACTCGTGCTTTTTATTACGTCGTCCGCGTGACTTATATTTAAACGACGCGCCATCGTGACGAGTTCATGGCGTCGTGACGCAAGCACCAGAGGACGAATCCGTCCAATGTTCTCGGTGTTATTAACTCGACCCGAGATCGTCTAGTACCGCGCCCGACACTTAAAATCAATTAGTGGTACGCGTCAATTAGAAAGTCGAATGCCTCTTCGATGTCAATTCCTTGCTGAACGCGAGCCACGAAGCGTGAAACAATCGTTCTTGAACTTCTTTTACGCGCAGACCATCGTGGCAGCCATTGGTTAACACCACAAATTTAGAATACTGTAGACTCTCGTTATGTTCCCATAAATGGGGCTGTGAGGATCAAACATTCGTGATTTCGACGAATTTCGATGCGGTTTGTGGCTATGGGTTGAATCGCTATTTATTGTTAGTAATATTGTTTTGGTACACGCTGTATTACTACGCGTGGTAGTTCCACCCGTTGTAATTTCTACGCGTTTAAATTTCCACCCATTGTAATTTCTACGCGTCGTATTTCCACGCGTTGTATTTTTACGCATTGTAATTTCCACTCGTAATTTCTACGCGTCGTAATTCCTACGCAATTGTATTTCCACGCGTCGTATTTCCACTCATCGTATGTCCACGCGTCGTATTTCCACGCGTTGTATTTCTACGCATCGTAATTTCCACCCGTTGTAATTTCTACGCGTTGAATTTCCACCCATTGTAATTTCTACGCGTCGTAATTTCTACGCGTTGTAGTTTCCACCCGTTGTAATTTTTACGCGTCGTACTTCCACGCATCGTATGTCCACGCGTCGTATTTCCACGCGTTGTATTTCTCCGCATTGCACTCCTACTTGTCCTATTCGCTACGCGTTGTATCACCACGTACTGTTCCCGTCGCACGTTATTACCATACGTTATTATTCTCATGCGTTGATATTCCCATACGTTGTATCGCTACACATTGTATTCGCCACGCGTTGCATCGCCATGCATTTCCACGCGTTGTATCACGTCATGTTACTATTATTCATCGTTATTACTTGGACTCACACCACAAGATAAACAGCAACATGTAGCAATTAAAGCGTTATCATCTTTTCGAAATCTGAAAGCAACACCCAAGAGATTGAAATAAAGAGAAATTATAATTTGACGTGTACAACCGTAACGATATATTTAAAGTGGTAGTTGGATTTATAGAAGTAAATTTCATCGAGAAGGTAGCGATGAAAGTATCGATCAAAGGAGAACTGGGGGAAACGGGTTCTCCATATGAGATAGGTGGACATGCCTGACATCGCGACGACGCATCCGAGTGATCGATAGTCCCTTTAGTTGGCAAGAAGGATTCGAGTTTGGTCGCTGTTGGACGACTTTGACGGCACGTTATTATGTAAATTAAACCGGAAGTCCTTTCTGGATTCTTCCTTCTACCGCGAGCCCGTAATTACTCTCTTCCGTTCTCGGCATAACCGCAGACATTGCCCATCTGAATTTCATTCTCTCATCGACAGCGCGGTATAAGCTGGTCAATTTCGAGAATAAATTATAGAAAATTCGGCACGATTGACGTGTACTCGAGCTATTAACATTCGTTAAGCGTAATTGTGTTTTTACTGTTTCTTTTGTTTGTACGAGAATACAATAGCAATTATATGACTGCAATTAAAGAAATAATGCCTGCACTTCGTGCCAGTCACATGCATGATTCCTTTTATTGCGCTTCGTAAATATTTTCTTTTACAAATTGAGGATTCTTGACGATTTGTTTTAATGAGACAAAAAGGAATATTTTATTGTTCCTACAGTATAATCTTTGTCAGAACACCCACATAAAGCATCGAAAATGTTTTCACGATCGATCAAAATACCTGCTCGCCATACGCGTACGAAATAGTTTACGTGTCTCAACGACGCGGATAGAGCAAGATATAATAAAATATAATTTGCATAAATTACGAAATGACCGTTTCGTGCCGATTCCGGTGCACGGTGAACTGGCAACGAATTTTTCACGTGAAAGCTGCCCGATCGATTTCACCTCGCGCCAATTTGGAAATTTCCACGGAACATGTACACACGTTCCCGCGATAATTAAACAATTGAACGTTCGGACTGACAAACAACGAAATATTCCATTTTCAATAATGCAACAACAAAATGATTCGTACAGTGGATTTGATCCATTGTGTAAATCATATATCCCTATTTAACTTCTCATTTTCTTCTCTTTTATCGGCGCGATGTTTGTACGGTGCGTTAATTACAATTTGTTCGTTAGTTATTTTGCAACGTAATTGATAGGCTCTTGAAAATAAGAGCTATTAATAATCGGTATTCGAAGTATGAAATGAACAACGCTGCTCAAAATACTTCGAGAACTAAAAAATTCGAATGAAATTGGCACGAATAAAAATCCTGAATATTTAATAAATAGATAACAGACTGTTATTCGTAGCAACGTCAGGCGTTAAAAATAACATTGCTTTAATAACAAACAGAATTATTGCAGCAACTAATCCTCCAACTATTTCGAGCGGCGTAACTTCGCCAGATGAAAGGTGCACTCAGAAAATGTAGAGTCATCAAAGGGGTAAAAGTGATAGTGGTTAAAATATCGACTTGCGTCGATACAATCTGCTTCATCAAAAGAGAAATTGGCCCATCTAGTAGAACTAGACACACGAAAAAATGTTCTACCACTTTACCTTTCATCTCTGAAAATCCGAATTACACGACTTTCACCGTACTATGACTTTTACCTCTTATTAAGCGGGTTCCGTCGAAGACTCAAAAGCGATATTTTATTGATCGCCATTAGCCAGGCTGAAGAACTTTGACGGAGAGAAAAAAGGAAAAATCGATGACAGGGAGATAAGAAAAAGCACTAACCTTGAGGAGCCTCCGGAAATAAGGGCTGCACGCAGAGAGGACGACTTTGTGCGCGGTGAAGCTGCTGCTGTCGCATGCCAGGGTCACATCCACGAAATCCTCTTCATCCCTGAGATGACGAAATGAGCTGAGGATGCTCGAGTGGAAATCGTTCCACCTGAGTGAGTACTGTTGCTCGCCGCTCGACGAGGACGAAGAGGCCGCCATGGCGTCCGTCCCCTCGGGACCCACGGCCGAGGGTACCAGAGGTGCTATCGTGCTCACTCTGGCACCCCACGGGGACACCTTCACTTCACCCTCTCGTCGCGTTTCACCACGCACCCCTCTATTCTTATCAACCCTGTGCCGTTCTTCCGCACAGCCGAACAGCAGCGTCCTCGTGCGATCCGCTATGCCTCCGACGCAACGATCTTCTTTCAAGGTCGAACGATGATCTTACGCTTCTTCTTCGTTCCCGAATCTCTCTCTCTCTCTTTTGATCGATTAACCTTCACCTCGACCTTGGGAATGTCCCCTCGAACGAAGTTCTTTGGTAGCTTTCACGATTTATTTTGATTACTGTTACCGACGTGCTTCCGACGAACACGTGTTCGGTGATTTTGAGAAAAGTGTCAGGTGTAGGGTGGTCTCGAGTCTATTGTCACGATGGATCTCATAATAACATCGTGAGTTACCCGCCGTTGCTGCAGGATGCTGAGACAATGAGTCCGCGATCGCTTCTGAAAACAATGCGGCGTCTATTGTCAGGGTAAACCGACACGTGACGCGACCTATGGGATATTTTTGTACACTGATCGATAAATGCCGGAAGATCTGTTCGCATTAAACGCTCGACAAAAGATAATTCGATATTTCTGTGCCCTCGAAATTTGCTTTTGCGTTCTATTCAACTGTTTAATCCTTCAGTCCCTAAATATACATAGAATCGACTTCAAATTTTAATACTCATGTTTCTAATTATAAATCAAATATTTTTAGTTACAATTATTATTTAGAAAGCATTTATTTGAAACACAAAGTATTAATAAACACTTAAACCTTCTATCAGAAACTCTAAATGTCATCTCTGCACTAAGTCACCAATGTATAGCTTATTTTTAATAATTATATTTATACAAGATGTTAGATTCGTATGAAGAAGTTCGAATTGATAATTTACCTTAGTTACAAAAAATCCGAAGACTCCAATTTCTTCCTCTTGCTTCTCCCTCCGACAAACTTTTCTCCGCCTCTTCCGGCACAACCACGATTTGTATCACTTTTTCGCGTTTAACGAAGTCCTTGCACCCTCTGCCCTGCCACAGCTTGATCGACGCGTCATTCCGACATCCGTTGTCGAGAAACGCGACGATTAATCTGTCGATATTTTATCGCCCTTCGAAGAACACTCAACGATTCACCGTCTGCCAGGTCACTCGATGTTCGTGTAACACCTGTGTCCTTGATTATCATTCCCCTTTCGACCTCTGCTCTTCTTGATCCTCTTTCTTTCTTGCTCGTTCCTCTCCTCCACCTATATTGCCGCCTTCTTTTCTCCTCTTCTGCAAAGAACACAAAGTAGACACCCGGTTAATACACTGTAGATATTAACTGTTTATTTATGTTCTACTAATGTTTGAGGAACGCAGTGGCTTTTCGTGGATTCAGTCAGTCCTCATTCTGTCTGGATATCGGAAGTTTTAAAAACATATGTCATATTCAATTCGAAGTTGGTAATTTTTAAAAGAATTCTTTTCTTTAATTCAGTCTTATATCTAATCGTACATTCAGAATAAATGACACATAGGATGTGAGAATTTCCCAGATTCGCTCATCACGGTTTTTTACAGATTTTTATACCTTTTAAATTTAAATTTCGCAGGGTATAATTTTATTAAAATTTTATTTATTCGTTAATTTAATCTCGAGCGATTGCAAAAGAATTACGATACAACGTATCAATTAAGTGAGATAACGTACACAGTACATATTCGAGCAATTAATTCATGATTAATTAACACTGCGCTCCAACGTACTATCACAAATGCTATAAAACCACGTAAGAAAACCGGCGAGCAAAGTTAACCGACCTACGAAGACATTATCAGAAAATTAACGAGTAATGAAGATCAATTGCATCGGTCTTCATCCATCTCCTTCGAAGAACATAATCGATCAACGATAAGAAACAAGTAATTGCGCGACGGCAGGAAAAGAAGCATACGACTCACGCACCGTAGTTTTCCGATTAACTGATCGACTTTCGAGAAATCGTTACTCGTTTACTTCCTAGTAACGATGCTCGATATCAATGGCAAAACCTTGAATGAAACATAGAAGCAAACTCGTATATCTTGCTAAACATGCTTCTTCGATCGATCAATCAGATTGGAATTTGAATTTAAATGTTTATAATTCCGGTTAGGAGAAAAGCATGCAAGAAGTCTCCTTTCTCATTTTCTTTTCTTTGCTTCGATCGCAACAGCGATTTCCGAGCATCTGCCATGCATGAAGAACGCAATTTGATACGTTCAACTTCTTTCTATGGATGCATGTATCTTGGGTACACTAGAGATATAGGGATCTAGGAATTGAACACACGCAAGTTTTATGATAGCACAAAGAATGTCAGTTTTTCCTCGCGTTGCGTCATGAACATTGTCTAGCTGTGCGATAACAATCGCCATTTTCCACCGACACGAATAATTTATCCGAGTAAAAGCGCCAATGCGACAGCTGAGACAGATCTCGCCGGGATCTTCTCTGAGCTGTTCGAAGGAAAGAAATTAAGATCTTTATCGGACACGAATTCATGTAATAACCAGCGGAAAGAAACAAAAGGAAAACCAACCATAATGGTGGGAGAAAATCATGAACGCGGGAGTAACTACGTGTACAATTGATAACGTGGATATCGCGGTTGTTTACAATTCTGTGAATTTACTTTGTATCCAGCTTCAATGCTAGAAATGAATTACTCATGGATGCCATTTTAATAATAGAACCCCAAAAATATGACTGGCCCAACATATATCACTGGCCCAGAGATATATAAGATGTGTAGTAGCATAGAATATGTTATTTTATATTTTGACATTTTTAACTTGCTAAGTATGTAAATATCTGCTTGTAGAATGTTGATACATAAATTTAAGGGTCTTGATTTTAATCGTCGATTGTGGGAAGAGGGAGAAAAATTGGAAGGATGCAGATGACATGACGCAGACGTCAAAAAGCACATACGCCTCCGAGCAATTGCATATTATGAAACTGACATAATGACCAGAGGCTGATTTCGCAAGCGCATACCTAGAAAGCGTTACGAGGTGTGGAGAACGCGAACGTTCTTAGTTATCTCAATTTCGATACTGAAATTAAATACGCATTTTCCCGTCCCTCGTGAACCGGGATCCCCGGAGGCGAGATTGAAAATTATTTACACTAAAGCGGTCGGACAATGTGCACACATCGAAATCGTCGACAAACGGGAACTAATTCAGCGATAGTCCATGGGAAAATATCGCGAAATTTCGCCACGATCCCATTGTATGAATATCTTTACATCGATTTACATTGCGAAAATAAAAAATATTGGATAATAAAGGTTTAATGGTCGGTCGATTGTCTGCGTGCGAATTAAAGTGGTTAATTCATACACGTATCCTGTAATCGTCTAATTATTCCGTAACCATTAACGCGTTGAAATTTTCACCTATAATCCCAGCAACGGCTCATTCTCTGGATCAGGTGTTTCGATTGCAGAACACTGTTTGCGTAAAATCGCGATGAAAATGAGCTGCGTTCCACGTGTGCGTGACCGACATATTCCATTATATCGTATGAATGAATCGCGTGTCCCTGAATATATTTTGAACGGATCGATCGACTCGTTTGTTCGCGATTAAACCACGCGTTCACTGTAAACAGTGTAATGCCAACAGTGAAAATTCCGGAAAATTGTTTTGCGTCGTCCGGCATCAAATATCGAACGAGATAATTAGGAAGCCAAAGATGTTCTTTATCTAACTGCCATTAATTACTCGCGTCCGAAGTAACAACCGGTCGGCATATATTTCGCGATTCCAAATGCGTGCACAAAGGGGAATTATTCGACGTAAAAAGACGCTGATCTGCATACGTCTGCCGCGGAAGTGATTTATGAAGCTATCGAGAGAGGATCGACAACTGTAACTCGACATCATTAGCGATCGTTGCTTTTGTGCTTGTAACTGTATCTCGTTTGCTTCGATCTTTTTACAAACTTGCTCGTTTTAAGCGGAGAAAAAGGAAATTGTACGTGGGGGATCGTGTGATTCAAGTCTTGTAAGCCTCGTTTGATATACGACAGGAGCAAAAACTGAATAGATGGATTTGTTGCAGATATCGCGATGAGCAGTACCACGAATTAAATGGCCACCCGTTGCAAAGCTAAGATTACAACCACGTTTTAGCACTGTTAGGGAGCTCCACCCATTAGATTAATCACATTTTGCATTATCACGTCTGTTAGGTTTGCACCCGTTAGATTATAACCGTGTTTTGCATCAACCTAGTTCGTTTTACCACACGTTAGATTCTCTTCTGGTTTACGACAAGAATTAAATCGCCACCCGTTAGATTACAATCACGCGTTATGACACTGTCAGATTTCCGATTTATCATATCTATTATTATATGTTAAAGGGTTAAAAATGTAACACACCCTTAAAAGACGAAGGAAAGAGTGTTTACGGTCCGTAATAGTTGTATGTTCGAGACATTTAAAATCCATCCATCAGTCGGTATGCAACCGTTTCTTTTTATCAGAGGTGTTTGTCGACGGTGCGACGATACGCGCGTAACGCGATAAATCAAAAGATACAACGTTTAAATATTTCATTGGCGAAGAAAAATTTCGTCGAAACGAATCAAGGACGTCGCACAGTGGTCCCAAATCGCAAAAAGCTGGCCAAAAGTCGAAAAATGAAGTATTGAATTTTTACCTTTTTTCTATTGGGTTGGGTACACTGACAGTTTATGCGTTCAATTACAAAAGGTACAGTTGCCCAGTTCATCTACCTGCATTGGTATTTCAGTAGGAAATTGACTTTCGTTCGAGCAATACCTAGCGCGCAAATCCAGCAAAAATAGATTTCATTAGAAAAATTTATTACTCAGTTCTTAGTGCATCAATTTTAATTCTGCAAAATGGAGAACACAACTGAAGGTAAGTAGAATTCATAGACACATTACAAGATCAATACTTACAAAGCATGATACAACAATTAAATAACGTATTTTAATAAAAATTCAAGTAAATGATGACCTATGTATTTACAAAAAAAAAGGAAAAGTTTATGAGTTAAACGGAGTTGGGCTAAAAAACCAATTGTCATATTTAGTTAACATTGCAATGCATCGGAATCAACAAAAAAATGCTGCCCATATCTGCCCCACGAGTTTTAATGAACATTTGAAAATGTAAAACCTGTGTTTGTCGCTGATTCATGCGTGTTCGCCTCACTCTCTCTCTCTCTTTCTCTCTTTCATACAGTTAGTCATTCGCTCACCATTTTTGTCTCCGTTTTTCATACCTGCGTAGAAATTACAAATAGGGGAGAGGTCAACATTCAGGTATACGTGACCCCCAGACACAATGCCGAAGTACAATTAAGCAAATAAACGTTGAATTTAAGAATATTCAGCATCAGTTTTTTCATAACTTTTTATGAATATTGATATGGACGTCACAGGATTATTACAAATATTATTAAAAAAGTATAATATAAATCGGCCTATAAAATTTAACAGTATGAATAAAAGACATATTGATATTTTTGTGCGTGCGTCTATATTACATTGTTGGTGGAAAAATTAAACTGGGTTAAAATATAATTTAGTATAATATGTACATGTACATTTATATTTCAGTTTCTGAAGAAATTACTCTATCTAGGAAACAAATATTCATTGCATTGAAGAGTAATTTGAATGGAACGAAAACTCAAGCGTTTGAAATAATTGAAAAACTGGTGTCCGAACAGTTTCAATGTAATTATAAATTATCAGAGAACATGAAGCAAACTTGCAAAAATTTGTTTTATGCTTTGAAAACAAAGTGGCAGGAAAGTAATAGAACGGAACAGAGATTTCTGGAGAAAAATTCTGAATGGTTGAAAACTATATTAATTTTCTCCGGTTCTGAAAGTGCTGAACTTTCAAGTACACCGACATGTAAAAGTGGACGTCCCAATATAGAATTCGCATCTTGCAGTGATAGGTACGTATGGTTGCGTAATTATTTATTATTCTCACTTCTTTATTACTTCAATACCTGATTATCTCCTTATTCGCTTATTTATATTTAAGGTCTAAGCGAAGGAGAACAGCAGAAATGCGTGCATCTGCAACTGTGGAAGAATTATCGTACGCAACGCAAATGAGCCTCCGTGCTTCAGGGAAAGTGGACGCTGCTACTGTCGTAAAAGACGTGACGTTGGGAACTCCAACGAAAAGTGGTAAATACAGAAGATCAGTGTCACAGATTGAGGAAACCACACTTTCAAGCGATTCAGCTCTATCGCTTCTCATCGAGCAAAAACTGTCAAAGAGGCAGTATCAAGGACTGCGATCTGTGAGCAAAGAAAATAATTGCAAATTATATCCAACATACAAGGCCGTGTTAGAAGCGAAGAAGGACTGCTATCCAGAGAGAAGCAGTATCCTGATAACAGAGTGTTCTGCCGAAGTAAAATTGCAAGCTTTATTGGACCACACAGCAAAACGAATTTTACACGCACAGAATGATACAATTAAAAATTTGCCTTCAGCGACAGTGACACAAATGAATTTGATTTGCAAATGGGGTTGCGATGGTACTTCGGGACAAAGTATGTACCAGCAAAGATTTGATTCTGATGATGAGACCACATCAGATGCGAGCATCTTCGTAACTTCATTGGTGCCACTACAATTAACATCTCTTGATCCCGAAACACAGGTGGAGATTCTTGTTTGGAAGAATCCGAGACCTTCATCTCCACGATATTGTAGGCCATTAAAACTGCAATTCGTGCAAGAAAATTCGGAAAATACCGTGTTGGAAGTCGAAAAGATTAAACAACAAGAAGAAAACCTTGTTCCGTTCCACACGATTATAGATGGAAAGGAAATTACAGTAACCACCACACTTGCCTTTACAATGGTAGATGGCAAAGTTTGCAATGCAGTTACCTCAACAACGTCAACGCAGCGTTGTTTTCTGTGCAATGCAACGTCAAAGGAATTTAATAACATAGATAGGATGCTACAAATGGAGATTAACGACAGAAATTTATGTTTTGGGCTATCCACACTTCATGCATGGATTCGCTGTTTTGAATGCCTTCTCCATTTGTCATACAAATTAGAAATTAAAAAGTGGCAAGCTCGCTCCGAAGAAGAAAAGACGCATGTAGAAAGTAAAAAAAAGACAATACAAAAAGAATTCCGCTTGCAATTGGGACTTCGTGTTGACCAACCAAAAGTTGGATTTGGAAGCTCCAATGATGGCAACACGGCTCGGCGGTTTTTTGAAAACGCGTCAACGAGTGCATCGATAACAGGAGTCGACATACATTTAATTAAGAGGTTCCATGTATTATTGCAAGTAATATCATGTGGACATGAAATTAGCGTAGATAAGTTTCAGAACTATGCTATTACAACTGCAAGAAAATTTGTGGAATTATATCCATGGTACTACATGCCTACTTCAATCCACAAAATTTTAATCCATGGCCCGGCCATTATAGCTTCTGCGTTGCTACCGATCGGGCAATTATCGGAGGACGCCCAAGAAGCTCTCAACAAATATATAAAACGTTTTCGTGAAGACTTTTCACGAAAGATGTCACGAACAAAAACTATGGAAGATGTCTTCTTTCGCCTATTAATTGCATCGGATCCATACATATCCAGCCTGAGAAAATTGCCACAAAAAAAATCAAAACGTTTGACACCAGAGGCATTAGATTTAATAGTTCCTCCAACAATATCAGAATCGAGCACAGAAAGTGACACAACCGATAATGAATATGACTCCGATGATTCTGCTTAAAATTAAATGTTATAGTAAATGTAATTGGTGTAAGATGTGTGGAGTTATTTCATTTAATAAACGTTATTTGTTCATTTTTTTCGTAATTTTGCCTTTAATTTGTGACCTCGAAAACCACTATGTACAAATTTTCAGATAAATTGAAGAATTCTTACATATTTTGGCCAGCTTTCTGTTTTTTCTTTTAATACTCATCGCTCATATCGGATTCGCCATTTTGTTTTTCGTAATTTGCACTTTTGATTTGTAATTACCGACTTCGAAAACCCCTAGGTACGAATTTTCATTGAAATTGAAATACGCCTTCATATTTTGGCCAGCTTTTTGCGATTTGGGACCACTGTGCGTCGCGTCGACGTGCATTGAGCTTCCTCGAATCCGCGGATCGTTTTATTATTCCACGGTGCGATTCGCGAGCCTCATTGCAGTGCGTCGCAACGCGTTTGTTAATCGCGAGTCAACAACGCCCTATTGCGTTATTCCACGCCACGGATCACGGTACTTTTTCAATACACACGTATTTTATTGCGTTTCACCCGTCGCTTACCACGCGTTTTCCATGAATCTTTCATTCACCGGCGAACACACGCATTGTATCCGCTATCAGTTATGTAGTAAATGCGTGACTTTCGGTTATCGATATTCCATCCATACTGTGTTGATATTCGATGATCTTGGAACTTGCGAATTTGGAAAAATTTGGGGTTTGGAGATTTAGAGATTTGGAGGTTTAGGCATTTCGAAATTTAGGGATTTGGAGAGTTAGGGATTTCCAGATTTTGGGAATTGGAGAGTTAGGGATTTCGAGGTTTTTAGGAATTGGAGTTTTAGGGATTTCGAGATTTTGGGAATTGGAGAGTTAGGAATTTCGAGGTTTTTAGGAATTGGAGTTTTAGGGATTTGGAGATTTAGGGATTTCGAGATTTAGAGACTTGGAGATATAGGAATTTGGAGATTTAGGGATTTGGAGATTTAGAGACTTGGAGATTTAGGGATTTGGAGAGTTGGAGACTTGGAGATTTAGGGATTTGGAGAGTTGGAGATTTGGAGATTTAGGGATTTGGAAATTTAGGAATTTCAAGATTTACGCATTTTAAGATTTAGAGACTTGGAGATTTCGAGATTTAGAGACTAAAGATTTAGAGGTTCAAAGATTTAGGAATTTCTAGAATTTAGAAATTAGGAAATTTGATAATTTGGGAATGTAGAAACCTGAGAGTAAAAAAATTTGAGAATACAAAAACCTAAAACCTCCTCAATTAAAAAAACTATAAGAACTAGAAGTTCATAAATCCATGTTGAGAGGTCAGAAGTTAGCTACTAGTCCAGCAGTGGCTCTATTCGTCTAAAGCAATATCAACGCAATAGCGATACATCGACTTGTCGATAACATTCCGATACTATCGATATTCATCGATAAAGGTATCAGTAGTCACATCTGTAGTCCATAGACCTTGATTCGCCATCGATCGAACACGGTGAATGCAATTACAGAGAGATATCAAGATATCCGACCAGGCGAGTAACAAGATTTCACGAGATTACACGAAACGATGCAAAGATATTGTTCTATGTGTAACGTACGCATATACAATGTTGTGCCGGCTCGAAAGTTGTTCGCTAACACCTTGATGCCGATGCATTTGCATACGCGTTGAAATTCGCGTAACACGCGTACGTAATCACGAGTCAACAACGTCTATCACGGTTACTGCACACGCTCATCGAGTATTCTCTAGTACTTCATTATGATTGTTTTTTTTTTAAATAGAATATCTTTCAATAACATTCCCGTTATTTCATTAGCATTTTCATACCGATTACCATGTTTAATCTAGTTTTTCTAACGGCTACGCCTTTCTTTTAATCCACTTCGACTGATTTATGGATTTTCTTCTGGGAGTTGTTGCTCTAGCGTTTCTTTTTGTTTACGATCTTATATCTGCTATATTAGATTATCATTCTACGGGAAAATTCAGCTACTTTTTATTTCTAGATACTGCGGAATCTCTGCTACTACTATTCTTGATGAATTTTTAATTGAATGCAGAATTACTTGAGAAGTGATTGTCAAGTACAGAAATTGCACACACGAGACATAAGAAGTACATTATACTAAGAGACGCGTAAATTTCCGAGCTTACAAAATTGCATGTTTTCCATTTTAATCTTAACATACAGATTATTCGTAACGTAATCCTCTATTATCTAATCAAATTTTGAAACACCGAAACGCAAATTTGTTTGCTTTTATAAATTTCACAAACATAACGAAATAATATTTTGTCGAAACGACGACTCCAAATGATCGTCGTTGGAATTAAGTAGAAAGCTTAAATCGAACAAATGGTGATCAGAAGTTAAAAAAAGAAGCGACGATTGAATAGCTATCGTTGTTCGAAGAACGGCAGCAACAATTGAAGAATAATAATGACCCGATTCGATGGAAACAAAGCTGAAAAGGCGTTCGACGATCGCCTCCAAGGTACTTACAGAGTGCTGAGCGTCTCTGTCACGAAAATATCGTGTTCCCGACGCTGCAAGCGGACGCAAATTGAATTCGAAAGGTGTTGAACAGCAGCGTGGAACAATTTGCATACGCGTTGAATTTCGCGCAACGCAGTAGGCGGCCCGGGATTTCGCGCGTCCGCCGTAATTACGCCGCTCGAAGACGGGCCATCGGTGTAATAATTGAATGACGATTGCCCGGAGAGCATAATAATCAGCCCGCCGTGGACAAATGACTTTCACCGTGTTCACCGACGGGCGTGTACCGTTAACGTCAACCTGTACACATATTTCAAACTTGCGGCCATTTACCGACACCCAGCGATGACACTTTCTTTTGAACCTCCACATATGTACTTTCTACGCGTGTATTCCGAACGCGTCCACTACTTTCGCCTCTACGCTTCTTTGTCTATTTGCGAAACAATGTTCACCATTTGCTGAATTAGTGCAGGCAATAATACTCTTAGAGCATCCTTGTCCGCCATTTTGTGTACTCCTTCAACCATATGAAAATGCCTTATATATTTCAAATGGCTTATATATGTTTCGAAGGAAGAATTTTGTTAAAATTTCCATTGCAGAGTTTGGTGAATTGACAAACAAATAATGCATCTCATATAAGCAATGTAAATCATGTGTTTATATCTCATGTGTATGTATATATTATGTGTATGTGTATAATCAAATGCACAAGAGTGCCTTATCACATTGCCTTTCCCTTAATATACAGTAAGTTATGAAAATTGTTTAAAACTGTCTGTGATATTGTAAAATATTTATAGCATATCGTTATGAACCATAAGTATTGTTATGAACCGTAAGTATCGTTAAGAACCGTACGAATTTCCTCCCGCCAAGAAATAATTCGTAACGAAAATATTTGATCAGTGTGTCGTAAAAAGGAGAGAACGAAAACAACCCGGGACAAAAGACCGAATATAATATAGGGTTCCACGAGATAAATTGCGTTATTTGCGCCACACGGTCGCGCGCAAACACCGTCAGATGTACTTCCATTTTCCTAATCCCCGTGTACTTTTCCAGGTTCGTAAATGAGAAATCGCGCGATTACGCTTATCAGGAGACACGTATCGATACGCAGAACACCGGGAACGCGAGTCTACTTGTAACCGACGTATGTTTACAGGTATTTCCTCGATCGGCTCGTCGTTGTACGTCAGGTTGACGACCCTTTGATAACCGACGCGCGTTCTCGTGATTCTCTTGTCATCCAATTAGGAGACATTCCGTAATCGAAGCCGTTAATGAGCTAGTCATAAGGTCGACGTCCAAATTGACTATCGTGAAACAAAGTGAAAGAGTAGGGGAAAATTGAAGCAATAGAAGGAAACGTCTAATGGCTACTCGCAGGGTACTCCGGATTCTAATGAGCTTCTGCGAGTTCATAGATAATGTTATTACGGATATGCCTGTATATGGTTTGGGCGTAAATTCTCGATAATTAAAGAGATATTTAATACCGAATTGTCGACGAGGTTTATGTACTACGCACACGGAGCTAATTACAATTATAAGAGCGTTTCGATAGCGTTTTTGCGACGTAATACTCGATAGCACAAATATCTATGATTATACACCACTAGATCTAAATTGCTATATGTGATATTTACTGTAAATGAAGAGTCTGGTTTTCTAGTCGTAAAATCAATGACTGGAACGTATGGGCCTGAAAGACCTGTAATTTCAATTCTTGTTTAGAAAAAATTTATGCGTATAAAGGTCATATTTTTAATTTGAAGACCAAATAAATTTCTATGGTAAAATCTGTCTGTAGCAACTTGTTTCAACGTGTCTGACGTGTATTTGAATGCACTGTGACGTGAAATACTTTGAAATACTGATATTCAATCGTGCGTTGTGACATCGTGTAACTTTAAGTGTGGACCATCATTGCGTGTCGTTGATTTTAATTAGTAATTCTGATTACTGAACGTAATTTCAACGTGCTGCAATGTCAACGCATCCATTTAAATTTCAACGCTTTTTTCAGCACTACAACACTGTCACTTTGTAATGAAACCATTGCATCTGCAATGTTGCCTTATATCCGAAACACGGTAAATTTTGTTAAAATATAAATAAAAAACGTAGAAGTAGCAGAGCATTTTTGATGCAAATCGTTTCGATAAAAATCTCAGAGTGATTTCTTGCTCGGGAAAGCACTTTCCGAAGAAAAAAAGGACGTCGATCGGTATATGGCGCGCATGTTTGTGCTCCGGGTGAAACTCGTTTAAAACGCGACAGCTCCGACACGAATTTAATCGCAAGCATAAATAACACGGTAGATACAGAACGAGGCTCGGAATCGATTCCGTATGGACAGAAGCAGGAAAAATAAAGGGATCGCGAACGGTCCGAGCGTAGGAACTGCGATGAAAATGGAAAAAAAGCTGCCGATGCAGCACAATGCTCCAAGCGTTCGCATGCTCGTACGTAAATAACGGACGAGCAGTGTTATCTCGTCGGCTCTGTGCAATATGGAACGCGTTATCTTGCACTCGGCTGCAGAATATTGCGTTTTTATCGCGAAAAACCGCGAGATCCGTGCGGCGGGACAAGAAGAGGTGGACAGATACGAGAGATCGGAATTAAGATCGATTACGATCATCCACGATCTCTCAGCGACGAGCACAGTTTCGAAGGCGTCGAACAAAAGAAAACGTCAAATGACGAATGATTCGATTTACGGTTGAGAAATATGTTTATTGTTCTGTTTTCAGTTTTGCGAATGATTGGTTCAGGAAATGATAATGCTTTATCTAAATAATCGTTAATACCGTTGACGTTTATTGTTGCAACGAGACAGTGCTAAACACGAGTAAATTTAAGCACACAATTGGTGTGTAATCGATTTGGTAAAGCGCGATAAACGTAGCTTCTATCGGAATCAAACATTTTGCGCTTGTTATCGCTGGAAATGAGTAATATTTGATATGACGCTTTTTGATATTGCAAAAGTTTCGGAACGCAGATAGATCACGTTATATGGCCGCGTACTGACATGCGTTGTAACGTTGATATTTTATAATTTTCAAGTGTTACTGCACCTTTCGTTCGACTGTATGTTAGGCAAAGTATACTTTGCGTTATATTTTCGACGCGTTATAGCGTCAAATCAAATTTTACATTGTACTCTCAACGTGCTATGCCAGCGCTTTGTAGTTTTAATGCATCGCATTTCCAACGCATTGTACTTTCAACACATTTTCGACACATTCTAAAATTGACGCATTATTTCGACGAATTGCAAGTGAACTGTAATTTTATCACGTTAGTTTTACTCATAAACTTGCACCGCGGTATTAAAGAATTTTTGTGAGTAACTCAGTATATTACGTGTTTGCTATATCCACCGTCAGCAGTAAAATAACGACAGTCCATAGCAATTACCGTATCGCAAATATCCGTTTTCATTATGTTAGCGAACGTGTTAACAAGTGAACCAAGTTCGGAGATAAAAGAGGAAGCGCGTCTATAACGATCATTCATGCAAGCCACCGTATCGTTCATAAATAAATTTCGACTTCGACGATCGGCTCGAAGTTTTTTTCTTCTCTCGTCCGTCAGCTCGGTCGCCCGTAATTTATCGCACTTACCACGATATTCAAGGTGAAGTGACTGGCTAATTTCGTCGGTTGAGCAACACGATCGCAACTCTTAAGAGAACGCGACTAAACAGCATCTAGTTTCTAGCTCGAAAAGCTGACTGCGTGAAAACGAATCGTTAAATCGCGATTAAAGCGATAACTCTGACTCGTTTCGCGTTAGTAATTAGCGTTTAAAAGCGTAATCGCGAACGATTACTGTTCGATACGATTTTCCCGAGGTTCCGGCGAGGAAAATCGCGCGGATATCGCGAGCTAATGACCGACTCGTGCGGATAAAGCCTCGACGATATTTATGCACCGGCGGGAAATGCTCGCGTTCGAGAATCGATCGGCTCGAGGAAAGAGCAGAGAGCGGATGCTCGCGGAAACGATCTCAACGAACCGAGATTATGTATCGTGTAGGAATGTGGTGAATTCGAGGTGTGGCACTCTCGAACCGTTCGCCTTTTACAAAGCAGATCCTCCTTATTCCTACCGTTGCCTAATCGACTATTATTCCTTAAATTGATTTATCGATAAATCTATCATATTTCTACTGCTTCGATCTGTCATAAAATAGATTGACTAAATCTCTCTCTGTCAACGCGTTTTGTAAAATACATTCACGTATTACTAGAAGAGGTCAAACTATCACGCCATTATTGACATTAGAATATTTTTCAATCAGCGAAGCTATGAAATGAAAAATTTTCATTTAAACTCGTCAACGTAAAGATTGGAATTAAATTTTAATTTCCAATTTGAAAGGTATTCGATTAACAATTGCAATTGAATTTTTAATTAAAGGAAATTTAATCGTGAGTTAAACGTTAATTGTTAATTAGTGCTTAATTAAATTCAAAACTTAATTGGTTATTTGAAATCCTGAGCGAAGTACAGCGTTTGCGGTGGTGATGGGATAATTAAATGCGAACGGTGTAAAAAATCTTTATACTTTAAACATTTCTCCGACGATTCGATGTCTGTTGGAAATTTTTCTGTTTAATACCTGTTTAAATATTTCTGTCTCTAATCGTAACGCGCGTTTTGCACAACAAAGAATGTGATACTCAAAGACGAAGAGATGGATCGAAGCTTTGTCGAGCAGAAAGTCATGAAGCTTTTTGGCTCGAGTTCAATCATGAACGAACGGAATTTTCACGATGCATTCATAGAAACCGACGTATGAGAAGGCATGGATGTTTGATTCTGAATAGAATGCAAAATTGAATGGTTGTAAATGGGTTGATTCTCAGAAGCTTGTACTCTTACCAAAATTGTCTTCGTTTGTTTGATGGATTACGGGCTATAAAGCATAATCGTAGAAGAAGGACGTTAAAGAAATGTGGAATGATAAGAAAATATACGGTTATCGATTCCTTATCTGCTTTGCATTAAACGAGATACGTACTTGGCTGATAAACACTCTTGATCTCTTACAAAGTATGTATGCACTTCATTGCTCGGAATAATTGGAGGATAAAATGCTTTAATGACTGTTTTATGTTGAAATAATCTGCTTTTTTGTGTTTCAATTATTCTTGGAAGCGGTAATTTGTTGACGCTGTACTTATTAATACCGACAACGTTGTCTGTGCTACATGTCTACAATTTTATACGTTCTACATTTATTCTGAAATCTAAAAAAAAAGTAGCGAAAAAAATTCCAATTTCGAAGATAAGTATATTATAATGTAACCGATAAATTTTTTTAATTTATGCTACAAACTTGTACAATCTACAGAATTAATGGCCAAATTATAATATAGTGCATAGAAAAAACGATAAGGCATAAGAAGTCATGAACAGTTAGTATAATTAATGCTTTAAAATTACCAATTTGTAACATTTTTATAATGTATGTTACAGAATTACTCGATTCCAGTGTTTCTATAATGCATGCTACAAAATTGCTAATTTCCAACGTTTCCATAATGTATGCAACAAAATTGGTAATTCCCGGCGTTTCTATAATGTACGCTACAAAATTACTAATTTCCATAAACACAAATAGGGTGGAGAGGAACGTAAAAAGTCATGAATACGTAACACTCGCTGTCTGAATCTTAAATACACATTTTTATTCCGTCTAAACTGTTTGTAAAACTGATACACCAGCTACGATACATTTCAATTGGACCGATTCGTTCAACTATTTTCAAAAATCATCCTCGACGACGTTCGAAAAACTCCTGACGAAACGAGCGATTTTCTTACAAAAAGCGTAATGGAAAATCTTCAGCCTCGAAAGAATATTCAAAGAAACATTTTGCGGTAAGCTGCACAAAGACTTTGCAGTTGAGCGGAAATCGTTCGAAAATATTGAAATGTATTCGCGACCGAACGGAGAATAGAAATGCACGATTTTCATCGTCTCTCAAAAGATCTGACGTCAAGGTTTAAATATTAAAGAGGAATAATATCGGTTGGCGTGTGAGGAAAGACGAAAACGTGGACGATGAATGAAAATCATCGTCGCAACGTCCTTGATTCCATATTCCTCCGGGTGTCGTTTCTCTTCGCATTTTCTGCGCCGACAATACGGCGAAAGTTTCTTTGGAAAGTGAAAATTTTCACGTGGTGGGCGTTCGCAGATGTGTTCAGAAAAATCCCATAAACGCTCCTGTTACCGTCAGGTCCCACCGAACGATCCGAACGGAAATATTCGGCTTGGAAAAGGAAGAAAATGTACGTAACGCTCGAATTACCAGAGGGGTTTTTCACTCGTTTACAAGCTGTAATGAAAGTGTGCAGCGGCCGGGCTAACATTCCGTTTCGGACCGAAAATAAACACCCCCGACCCTTCGTGGAAAGAATCTCAGAAATTCTGGCCCTCGTTTGCTCGACTAAATCTGTGGATCCGAAAAATTTGCACGAATTACTTCGAAATGAAAAGGGTACTTTTCGCCTGCGTGATTCAACAAAAATTTCGTGGAGAACCCTCTTGCAAATATGCACTACACCTAAGACATTCTGTGCAAATTATTTTTAAAGAAAAGGGATGAAATATACAGAAAGAAGTGGGGTATTTGACTATGTTAAACAAATAACTATTATAGTTATTTCAAAAATAAAATAATTTTTAGGTATACTCTAAATATTTTTAAGAAATATTAAAAATCCCGATGTGATTTTTTTTCAAAATATAAAGGAGTGCACTAATTTTTTGAGTAACCAGAAATTAAGTACGAGTTAAAATACAGGATAAATTAAATAAAGTGAACGAAAGATGTTCACGGACAAGTTTTGGTACGCATCGGGAATGGCGGAGTATATCATTGTGCCACGGTTGCATCCTGTACTTTTTCACGTTGCCCAGGGATTAGGCACACAACGTGCAAGTACTGTACCGTGTATACCTGGATCTCGGCCGAAGCAAATCTTTGGGACCATTAATAATATCGCCGGCGCAATTATCGGGCCAGCTGCTACGTTCCCTCGAGGCCCGGTTCGGTCTCTCAGCAGGTATATGTACGTACGTGGCTAGAAGTACCCACGGGTGTGTACGTGTGTACGTTTTCCAGCCAGGTACGTAGCTACAGACCCTAGAACCCTTAATTTCTGTTATCTCATTGCGGTTCGCCGCTCGGAGACCATTCTGAAACAATTCCCGTCGTCTCACTTTCGAACGATACCTTAGAATTATTACGTTAGAGAGATTGTATTCTCGAAACCGGTCGATTTTACGAGTACCCAAAAAGTCTACCCGAGATGGCTTCGAATGAGAGGGCCGACAAAAAAAAAAAAACATCGGGCCGAAGAGAGATTTTCATCGTGGTAATATTACGAAAGAAACCGTAGACGGTTGTGCATCGACAGGATCGTTCGCTTGTAAAATTTTACACCCGGCCATTATTGGCTACCATTTTCCCGGTAATTATCTTTTTATTGCGTTACTCGATCACCGAACGATCGCCTTGCCTATTTATTAGTCTGTGTGCGCGGTTCGAGCGTTTTTTTACACCGTCGGTCGTTCGATTGGCCGAATATATCGACTGGAAATGTTTTTCTTGCACTTCCTGCCCGGTGGTCAGGAATCGAAGAATTCGGTGAGTTCTCGCGAAGTCGCGTAGGAAAACAACGGAGTTTACGTTCAATTCGACAATTGACCGTCTACCGGTTGACGAATGTATGTACATGATTTCGCGGCCGCAATCTCGTGCCTCGTCAATTCATTAATTAATCGGTGGACAGACCGCGTCGCGCTACGCGTCGCTCGCTGCGTTGCTCGCCGCCAATTACCGGCACATTGTCGCGCATAAATCATTAGCAAACGTGACGCTTCCATAATTCGGTTAATTTGCACTGTTTTTGCAACGTCTCGCCAACCGTGGGTTCGCCTCTCTCTTTAGTATATTCGCTTATAGTGGATAATAATTATTTCGGGACTATAGTTTTCCACTCTATACGCGTGCGGTCGTGCACTAGCCGAGTCGTGAACAATTACAATTGAATTACTCCGCGAATTATAATTACAAAGTAATTTAATTCCATTGTAATTTGTAATCCGGATCTCTCGTTCAATTAAACTGCAATGCAATTCGTAACTCCACTCGACGCACAATTATAAAATACGATATAACTGAAATCGGAATTATAAATTATGCGGTAACCACACCGAAAGGTAATAAGACGTGAAAGAATTATTCAAAAATTCATATTACCCGCCATTAACGTAATTCAATTACGTCTCTGATTACAGTAATTAGCGATTGAATCGATTGGAAACTTTGAATTATGTAATACAACTGCGATCTAATTGAATTACATAATCAATTACAACGTAATTAAATTAACTATATAATTGAAATACGATCTAGTTAAATTACTATGTAGTACCATCTAATGAAATTAATGTATAATTGAAATACAATGTGATTAAATTACCGTATAATTCAATTAGTACAACTGTGAGTTTTAGAGGACGAAAGTTCCAGAACATGATCAGATATTTAGATATACACCGGTATATTATTCTACGAAACTGATCAGTAGAATACCAACACACTTGAAATATTCGAGTTACCCGAACGAACAATTACGTGTCGTTAAAGATAGATCGACAGAACTTTCCTCTCCAATTGAATGAATCAAAAAATATCCAATCGGATTATTCACGAAACGATAAAAATCAGCGACGGATCAACGCGTGTTTACGAGTTATCGAACCGATGAGACAAGAGATTTGTCCCCGGATGTCTTGATCGATTTTATATAAATTTCACAAAGACGCGTCATACCGGTTGACTTTGTTCCACTGCCTATCATAACCGCTGTATTGCGAGACGCGTGTACGATCGATAATCAAACCTGATAAATGTGTATTTAAAAACAATGAGCGAGCATTTCACTTTTTTTTATCAGTCGATTCTGATCAATCGTGTTCTTTGATGTCCCAATTCTAAAGTGGTCGTATAAAGATATTTATTAATCCTCAGACTGTCCAACTTCTCCTTCCTGTACAAGTTTTACGTATGAAAAATAACCTCGTGTACGTAAAAAAGGAAACATAAATTTGACTGTTTAATTCACCTTCGGATTAAACCATTCACACCGCTTTCACCGGAACCGCTAGATTCATCAACGGTTCGCGCACTGAAATTCGTGAGGATTTATAAAATGACCCGATATATTAACTCTTCGTCAAAGTCTTCATTGACCCAAACTTTTGGGTCTTTTTCATTCACATTATTTCAATATTATATCTTTATAGAACGAAGTTTATATAATAATCCTTAATAAAGAACATTCCTAATAGTTCACGTTAAAATTGCTTTCGGATATTTAGAAATTTGGGAAGTTACGAATTTGTGTATTTGGAGATTACTAATTCCAGGATTAAATGCATCGTCAGATTTCTTTGTTGCGAGCGGAACTTTTGTAAGTACAAATACAGAAAGGGAAACAACCCCTCGTGTAGAAACGGAGGACAAAGAAATCGTGAATGATACAACGTGTGCAAAAGCGTGAGCGTTAATAAATCGCCCGGAAAGATAGAGCTTCGTGCGTGGCTGGAAATAACGACTCCAAAACGCCACGCAAACGTTGCTTCGTGTCTATCACGGCTTATCGGGATGCGTGTGAGTCAGTCATTAATAAAAAGGGTCGCAATATAGTGTGACGGTGAAAAAGCGAAGGGCTCGAGCTATCGATCAAATAGCCATCACTCGCCATGCGGAAAGACGCTGGCTCCGAGTGATTTCCAATCTATTTCCTACTTTGCATAGAAACAATTATTATTACCCAGTATGTATTTCATAAAGTAAGAATTTTTTCTTCCAGAAATAATTTGCAAAGGTGTCTGGCTGTTCCGAATAGTAGTTTCATTATCACTGGTAAAAATATACGAATTGCAAGGAGATAACGAATGAACGCTACAAGATTTTCTCGAGAGATACGGTTAGTGTATCGTTTTTAATTTAAAACGTTTCAGTGCGAGAAACGAGTACACATTACCCGCTAAAAGATAATACATGCGCGTACATTTGTTACTTGTCCAACATCCCGTTCGTTCAGGAAGTTTCGTATCGAATTTATCAAAAACACGACGGGAAGCCAGTTATAAGATGATAGACCAAGGAGAAAGTGAACCAACGTTAATTCCGACAAAAATTCACCCATCACCTACACATAAGTGTTTCGCTGTATATTTCTTTTTTTTTACGGAATTTCTCCGTATAGGAATTTACGAAATCGTTACGAGATACACGTTCGAAATGCGATACACACGGGGATATTCGAATTACGGTACGTTAAATCGGAGTTTGTTAACTAATTTCAACGAATATTCATATTTGCCTACAAAATACATGCTCGGCCAACACGCGAATTGAAATAACTCAACTATTTAATACCGAAATTTGACTTCGAAATTACCGAATGCATTTCTGTAACGGTCGAAATAGAAGTCGTGCAGAAACAAATCAGCTATTCCCATAATTAGCACGAAAAGCTCGGGTATCTGTTACGGAGATCTCCGAAGATATGCACAAACTAATTTTCTAAAAATTAATTAACGAAACCTTCCAACGCCCACTGTATAATCAACTCATAAAAACGCAAATTAAAATAGAAGTTTCTCTTGTAAAGCGGACAAAAGTAATCTTATCTATTTAATATCGTGAATATCTATCGTCCAAAAATATAGACCGCTTATCGAGAGCGTTGCCTCGTCCGAATGAAAACAGAGTCCCAATTATTTTTAACAATCTACATGTATACAGCTAACGATCTGTATATACAGCTACGATTCTGAATAACCTTTTCATTTCACGGTATTCTTAAAACCTCTTTTGCAAAGGTGAAACTTTATCCACATCGAAACGTTCTGACCTGCGCGTGGATTTTCATGATACACCGCTGAACAGACGCACGAAAAAAGAACGGTCTTACGTTTAGGCTGCGTTTTAGAGTGGTCTGCAATTGTGTGCACAACACGTGCGTACACGGACGGACGCGTTCGTGTGCGTGCTGCACAGACCGATTTATTGATCACACGAGTCGCACGCAATATACGAGGCGCGTGAGTGCGTGTCGCAACGGACTACGAACTTTTAACAAATTCCGTCTACGATCCGGCCTGACATGTGCACGGAGAGTTGGGGCGATTAGCATAAAGTCGATGGGAAATCAAATTTTAACTATGGAGGAAATCGACAATTACTAAATAGGTAGATAAATTTAAAGCGTTCATGAAGACCTAGATCACTTTAGGCTTTTCAATATTTACAGGGAGTATCGACAAAATATATTCATGGAAAATTTCCTGAAAACCTGCCAGCGATGTAAAACTTTTTGTTAAATTTTAAAATGCAAGCGTCAGAGTTGAGAAATAATTTCATTAAATTCCCAGGGGGATGAAGAAAATTTCAGACGGAATGTACCGAGATATTAAAAATGGCTGTAGCAAAATAGAGTAGAACTCGAAGCGCCTTATGAAGCCCGCTGTTATTGTCTGAGCTAATCCACGAAGGTCACCGAAAGAAATTTAAAGTTTCGATGATATAATGTTATAGAAATAATCCGCGGAACTAATACCGATTCGACGAACATATTGTACGCTGTTGAATGTAATCAGAGCGAGACCGTTAATAAACGACGCCCGAAGAAATGGTTAATAACACGGATACGCAAGGCGACAAACAAATTAACAAGCAAGTCATTCGAGCAAGACGATCGCGATCATTATTCGCTGTCACAAATTGCGTACAATCGAACGTGGTACGCTCGACACCAGAAAAATCGGAATACGCGGTTATCGTACTAGCATAAATCGTGAGAAACACGAATTCGCGATGCGTGTTTTAATATCAATTGCGATTCACTGAACTGCAACGGAGTCGCGTGAACATTGTTCGACGTCACGGAAAAAGAACGATCGCGAAGAATAACGCGTGAGCGATTTAAACAGACGAAGCAACAAAAGAGGGAGAACGAAACGTGGATGATTTTAGTCTTCCCGAATCAAGACCGGTTCAACTCGCGATTTAGACGATCGATATTTCTGTTTGTAAATTAGATTTCTAGATTTCCAAATGAATAAATTTCTAAATTACAAAATGAATTTCTCAACCGGCGAATTGCTAAACTACTGAATTAGTTTCTAAATAAAGAAAAGTGAAATGCTTGACACATAACGAAGATGTTCGGCGGGCACTCGAATTGCCCATCACTGATCGAGACCCCATACGTAATTTCTATAAAAGCATGACTACGCAGCGGGCATGGACGGCGTAGTTAACGACGTGGGCCGTGGTCGATCGTGCAATTAACTTTAACGAACGGCGGCCTTGCGATTAAACTTAATTAGTATCGCGGTAATAACTCGTTAATAATCAGCCGTGTCTATACCGTCCGTCCGTGCACGTGCACACACGTGCGCTCGAACGGTCCGTGTTTCGGGGCATGCATGCGTGTTTCATATTTACGTGACTACGTGGACCAAGAAGCGGAGGAACTGATCGACGAATGGTAGACACGGTCGGACGTTCAAGTTCGGAAGGCGCCTCGACGACCACGACGGCGACGTGTACATTAGCGAGAACCGGCACAATCACCAACAATCGTAAGCAAATCACCGAAATCATTCACTCTGGCCGTGTGTCCATGGCGGCACATTTCCCTCGAGCCCAATAGCCAACGGTGTGCGTATACTTGTATACTCGACGGAGGATCACAAAAAGCACCAGAGAGGATCCGTTTGGTCGGGTCGTATCTTCTCGTTCACTTACAGACGAGTATCGTATCCCAACCGGTGTTTCCAAGGAAACACACCGACAGAGTTACCATTGAGTAACTCGGAGCGCGTACAAACAGAGAGGAACGTTCGGAGCATAGAACCGGCACTGACTGAATGATTGACCGACTGACTGAATGGTTGGCTGGTTGACTGGCAGACGCACGCTCCTGTCGCGAGTCTACCGGCTAGCCACTGCGTTCCTCCTTCTTCGTCCGCGTTTCCGTTTTCAGGCTTTCCCTCACACTGCGTTCCAAGGAGCAACCGCTGCCCTTCCGGTTCCACCGCACACACGCGTCGCGTGCGTTCGCCGCGTGAACCGACAACTCTTTAGCCGTCTGTCAGCCCCGATAGCTGCCAGATAGGTGGATAAACAACCAGACCGAATGCGAGTACGCGCGCGAGGCAGCGAGGAGATCGAGCGAACGGAGCCGAAGCAACGCGCTTAGATGTATCCCGGATCGTACTCGGTAAACGGAGCCGACGAGCAAACGTAAAAACGTGCACTACCGTCTCTCTCTCCCGGCTGCGACGAGCGAGGCGGTTAGAAACATCGAGCACGAACCTGATTGCGGGGCGGCGCACCGAATTATGGGCCGCTATGCGCTTTCGGCGGCTTCTCGCTCCCTCTCCTCCTGATACGTTGATCCTACTCTCGCCGAGCGTCGTCCCTCTTGCTCTAACTACTCTTTCATCCCCACTGCCCGACTGTTGACTTGCCCCCACTCGCGACACTCTCCCTCTCGTGCTAGATACCCGACTACCCCCACTGCCGACCACGACGGACACATTGCTAGAGCACGCTATAGTTGCCCTCCCCTCCAACGCCGACTATTGGCGCGAGCGGTAGCATTGCCCCTTGCGTCTGACTCTAAAGCTCTCACGCGAGAGCAACGTTGCCACCTTACGGCGTAGCTGCGGGGATGATGGACGTCGCGCCGAGTCGCCGCGAACCGCGACGCGCTCAGTTCCGACGCACCGACGATTTCGGAATTTTACACGCTTTAACATCTCGAGATACCTCCACATTTCTAACTCTTCAGAATTTCGGATTCGAGAAACCGAACATTTCAGATTTTCGAAATTGAGAAGTGACATTACAGAATCATCGGTTCATGACACCTCAGAATTCAAGGATTCGAGAATTTAGGGATTTGCGAAGAAACTGTAAAAATTCTAGAATCCGAAAATCTCGCTCCTTCCAACCGGAAGTCCATCACGCGACACCGCGTTGTCCGACGATCGCTTCGCGGTTGATCGATGATCGGATAATGCTCAGGTAGAAAGGGTTACGAGGGGTGAGATGATTTTCAATGGACCGATTGACGGGAAAACTTTCAATGTCGAAGGACAGCTTTGCACGAAGGGTGCTGAATGAATCATTGATCTTAAGGAAGTTGACGGTTGTGATCGATGTACGATGATTTATAAAGTACCATAGAATGTGTCATCGTTTAATGGCGCACTCGAACAATTACCAGTGGTAGAGACTGTGTTCCGATCCTAACCGCCAGCACGCAGCACTGCATAGCACAATGATCTGTTGACACCGTTGGCATGTTTAACGATCAATAACGTTCGACCAGACGTAGCCATTCGTCTAAAGTATTCTTTATCGAAAGGTAGCGGTCGTTCGAGACATCGTGTTATCACTGAAGGTCGGTAAGGAGAGCTCTTCAGGAAAGAGCGAAGTCGCGAAGGGGGTGATTCTCGCGTAGAAAACTGCAGATTGTTTGCTCTTTCGCGAGACGAATTTCTTTCGTTGCACTTCTTTCACCCTCCGTCAGATGTCAGCGCGTTTCGTGGACGATCAGGGTGGTATCCCCGCGATTCTATTGGGCGAAGCGCCACGGGCTTCGAATACCACGTAATTCGAATAAAATTTCGCGTTCATTCGTGGATGGCGTGTTCTACCCATTGCAACATTGTGCAATTAGTCTACTTTTAGTAAGCTTAGTCTTTCGCATTTGGCGTAAGTTAATAACGCGTAATTAAACAAATGCGTCGCTCTTAATGACTGCTTGACGGTAAACAGCTTAACGACGTACGCGTATCACCGTTTCGAAACTGACTTCTTGCTACGGGCTAAGCGATAACGAGGCTACATTGAACGATAAGCGAAACGATTCGTTCGTAACGCAATTTGTTTCAATTGTCCTGTCACATGCCGTTCGACCGCTTGTGAATTGAAACGTGTCATAACAGCAGTAACGTCGTTTCATCGGTCAACATTGTACAGCTGTGGCAGAAAGTTGGCATGTCCAGATTGGAATTCGTTTGGAAATGTTTGAATTCTTCAGTACGTTTTCATTAAGGTTGCACGCAACTTTGCAAATTGCTAAATTTCCAAATCCTCGAGTTTTCCGACGTCCAAATTCCTCAGTTTACAGAAGTCGTTCAGATTGATGTAACTGCACGATTCCTGTATCTGCATGTCCTACCAAAGCTCTGTGAAGATCATCACCTCAAGATCTCGAGTAACCACTTGATATACTTCAACATCTCCAGGAGCGACTGTCGACCGCTCAGACGCAACTGTCGCAACGTACGTGCCGAGGCAAGGTCATCCCTTGACACCTAGACGCAGCCCGGAATATTCCGGTTCCAGCTGAACGCGGAGGCCACCTCCGACTTCCGACGCAGATAATCGTTTCCGACTTCCGCCAGGATGATCCAATCAAGGTGGCCGCGTGCAGGTGGTGCACGATTAGCGGAGAAACGCTCGGTGAGCGGCCACGTAACCACGTGTCGGACAACCCTCACGCCAGTCGAGAAAGGCGCGTGTTGACGCGCCGCATCGTAGCTCGCGTGCGCTGGCGCATGCGATCGATACTCAACACCGCCGGGGTTTTCGCGTCCCCGCGCGACGTCACGATACAAGAGCCGAGGAACACCGACAAAGGACGAGGCCGACCGAGACCGGCCGAGGTAGCGCGAGCCGCGGTAGCAGCAGCCGTCGACGCGAGCACGGCCCAACCGTCACCGTCGTTTCGACGTCGTGCACACTTTCTTGCCGCCGATCGTCCACGCGGAAATCAGTTCCCGTCACGAGCAACCCCGTATCGTCTTCGACGGCTCGAGTCGCGGTGAACGCGAGCCGCGCGCGAAAGTGCTTCGAGTGGTGTGTTCCTCGTTTGGCTGGAAAGGTCGCGTAACGAGGACTCCGGGTCGAACAGAAACTGGTGAGTATGACCTGATCACCTGGCAACCTCGAGCTTTCGTCCGATGCCCTGCTCGTATACGTCTCCCTTTCGACTAGCTCCTTCTATCGCGACCTGGAACGAGCTTTTCCCTGTATACTGCAATTTACGGAATGGAGTTATCTCTACAAACAATGCCACGGTGTCGTTATGACGGTAGCGCCTTAACAGGCGGATCAACGCGGCTGACTCTCGGTCTGACTGGTGACGGCAGATTTTACCGTCGCGTAATCATATTTTTTTTTTATATGGGAGCGTCGTGTGCCTGGTGGAGGGTTGCTGGAGAAAGGGTTGATATTTTCTGTGGAAAAACGACGGAAATAGTCGAGTGTCTCTGGCGTGTCTGACCAGCGACGAGCCGCAACCCCTTTAGGTCGCAGCGCAGCTGAGCTCGACCGGGCGCGACCCACAACCCTACATTCGCGGTCTGCGGCGTGACCTAACCTCAACTCACCCCACCTTGGCTGAGCTTCGTTACCACCCTCTCTCCTTCGATAGACTGGTGCGCCGGAGACGACTTTACGCACCGGTTTATCGTTTGATTTCACGCCAGTTAACGCGTCGATTCTTTCGCTCCGAGGAAGTTCCTCGCTGTCCTGTTCGCGAATCGTATTCGGTGGACGTGTCGCTTGGTGTGTTAACCTGTCAAGGTAACGGTGTACAGCAGCCATAACTTTCGAATGGTCGAGTCTGACCTTGGCAGAGAGCAGCTCGCGTCAATCACTATCAACGGGCATTGCGTCTTCCGGTTGACGATGCTTTAATTAATGACAGTCGATACTGTTCCCGTTATCGTTTTGGCTATTACGAAGATGTAATTGGTCGCGTGTGCTTTCGCGATATTTTGTGAACATTATGATGATTTATTCAGCGACGTTACGTTTCATTATATGTACAGTAATGTTTTAGTTAATTAATCATGGTTCGATTATATCGAATTTAATTTGCAATTTGATTATTCGCATTGTGTAACAGTTTATTGGAGCGCGTTAATTGTTTCATGTTTCAATTTATAACGTAGCATGATCATCGTATTAACAGGAGTTCACGAACTCGTGCGATGAAGAGAAAAAAATGTAAACTTCAAAGAACGTCCATGAAACGTTGGGTAGACCACGGGCTGGAACAATGCGGTATAGCACGTGTAGCTGTGTCAAAATTGCTTGGTTCACTAAATTTAAATCGAATTAACCGGCGCAGCGTATGGCAACGGCGTGGAAATTGAATTTACATCTTACGTGGTCGCGGTAGTGTCTGCGGGAACTATAGGCTCGTTCTTCGGCATCCTCCGTCGAATGGTTTCGTACCACCGTGTGTGTAAAAGCACATTCACGATATTTTCGATCGATGATCTACATCGACACGCTTCTTTACAGTTTCACCAGCTGTTCAAACTTTCAATTTTTCTCTAAAGCTCAACTGCTTTTCTTCCGATACAACTGTAGTCACTTTTTAAAGTTCTCTTCGGGTCATAGTAAATGATTGGACCGTTCGACAAATATTCAGTCCACTCTAATATCCGTACTAAGGTTTCGATCTGTTAGCATTTAAATCGGTAACCGCAGGGAACTTTCTGCCAAAGTCTGGCAGGTTCGCCGACGTTAACCAGCTCCCACTCTTTCGTGTTTACAGACACACTCGAAGCATCGAGCGAACCACGACATCTTCAGCCGCCACTCAGCCGCTACTTCCGTTTCGTCCATCGCCGCCCCGTCTCCGCCAGCCACGAAGCTTCCGCTGGAGAAAAACGAGTCGAGGAGGAGGTGATCGCGTGGCAGGGGTTAGCGAGAACAGCAGAGTTGTGTCGTGAGGGGTCCAAGAAGCGTAGCCTTTGGGTGTGATGTGGTGGAGCCCCCCGGGGGGCCGCGGGGGCAGGAGGTTCGAGGCAGATCGGTCGTGAGGGCCCCAGGCACGGCTCGGTTGCCCCGCGGCGAGGTCGCCGGAGGGGCGGAGGAGGAGATAGGATGGTGTGACCTCCGGCGTCATCCCGCCCGACGCGGAGGTGGTGCTGGAGGTGGCGGAGGCGGTGGTGGAGGAGGTGGCGGTGGAGTCGAGCAGCTGCTGCTCGACTCGGAGGAGGAGGAGCCGACGGCGATGTCGAGGCAGCTTCGCGTTGAACGGGACCACGTGAGCCGTTGCGACCTCCGCGACCTTCGGGACCTGCGCGACATCAGGGACCTTCGGGATCTCAGGGACCTCCGGGACGTTCGGGACGTTAGGGACGACAGGGAGAGACACGGTTCCGGGAGACACCATCGGGACGAGTACCTGGATTACGATCACCATCCCACCGCTGCATCCACCTCGGCACTCACCAACAACCCGGTGAGTCTGTTATCTGGATATGTCCTGTCCTTCTGATTGATGGAGTGGTTCGATGCTGTCCATGCTGAGAAATCCTGCGAGATTCGTTAATCGAGTGCTTTCCTCTGATTTTGACATTGGCGTAACTACCGCTCGCGCCCCACGAGACGAACTCTAGAGACGAGTCCACTTTTCTTGTTTTCTGACCGACTCATACGACCAATTCATTCCTACCAAAAATATGTGTGAAGCTTTTCGCTCTAGTCAATCACAGCTATATTTTTTTTTAATATCCCACCAGGGTTTATCTTGTGGCGAGCGAAAAGTAGGTCCTACTCTTCAACACGTGGAACCTGATCCACAGACAAAAACCCTAGTTAAAGTCTAGTGAAAAGATTTTGATGAAACTCGGAAAAATATTTAAGACACGGCTTTCTTAGTGATCTGTATCTAAGAGATGAGCCGAAAATAAAGGATGAAAAATTGGCGACTAAATTTTTCATTTTCAATCTGAAGAGATATTTTCATCTCCTAAGTATGAAACTACGAAAGAAGTTTTGTCGTTTCTAAATGGCCGGGTAATTAATCATTCTCTTACTTGCGTTACTCCGCTGACAAACTAAAGTTTCGCTGAAATCAGATGGAAACACTTGGCTAATATCCCTTATTAGAAAACTTTTGCTCCGCTTGTCACGACAGAATAATGCTGTATTAATGTGTACAAGTTTCAAGTTAATGAAGATGATTGATTCGTAAGTGGAAGAGGTTAATTTCTAACCTTCCCTCCATGGACAGCACCGTGACATGTAAAGGTAATAAACGATAGATATGGGGTAGGTTCGACAAAGTTTGGACACAGTGCGACAGAAAGCAAGCAAAAGGACGTCACAAAGGGGTGGGTTGTTTAATTCCGTCTCGAGGTCAAGGTTTCGTGGTGAGGTGACGGAAGACTGCGGTTATCAGACGGGCCGTACTGTATGTCGAATTCAATAAAGTTTGAGTAGCTCATTGCGTAGATAATTCACGAAAGAGAACGCAAGATGAATTGCAGACAATAATTCACACGCGAACTGTGAACACATGTATCCACATCTACATGGTGAAACAGATATGATCTACTGTCACGAGGACAAATTGCGTCCTGTTTATTCCAATTTTTGAACTTTTACTAAAAAAACTATAATAAACAATTGAACTAAAGATTATTTCTAATTCGGTGATTTTATCCTGGCGCGAATTTCATATAGTCTAAACATAAAGAAGCAATATTATACAGTTGAAAGCTATTTGTTTCGTAGAAATTCATGCTCTTGCATTTCTCGGAGACATTTCTATTTTATTGTTGCGCTATTGGGAACAGAGAGGGTGATGGATGTTGCGCAACGTGTTGTCAGGTATGAAAATCTCAGGGAGCATTATTCACGTATACCAGAAGCTTCGCATAAAGCTTGGAAAGCGAAGAAAAGAGAAGTCTCGAGTCGCCATCGCGCTGGGTCTCTGTTGGAAATATTCCTCTTTAATATTTCGCCCACTCGTTATTGCGTAACGTTATACTCGATCGACAGAAATTCTATTTTCTATATCGCGTACGATTCGATACTAAATTTATCATAATTTATACCATCGAAGGTATTACGTACTCGTCGTTTGCGCAACGCCACGCAATAATCCGTCGAATGCAAATATTGACCCGCCCAATTGCTGCTCGTGTTAATTTATCTTTCGTAGATAAATAGAAGAAAAATAGAGCGTAGAAGAATATTATATCGCGGGAATCAAATATAAACAGAGATTTTGCCAAAACTCATACAGGTATTTGTCACTTCGCTTATTTTCACCATTCGCGTTATTGTGTGAACGGTACTAGAGAGCATTATTAATGCTTATAGACTTTCATGTTTTTTCTAACGAACAAGTTAGATACCGTTGTGAATTCTTTGTTGCATAATGATACGTTATACGTGTATCTAGTTAAATACTTATTAATTCTCGAAACTATTATAATAATTGCAGTTTGCATATGACTGACCTACGTAACACGTAGCGGAAAGAATTCCAGGGAACTGGTTCAGTAGAGTGGAAAGTCTATCTGGCTTGCTCCAGAAAGAATTGAATACCACAGGAACGAACGGTTGAACGAAAGAAAATGAAAGATGGACGACGCGTCTGATCAAAGCGTGCTCCCGTTGCTCGTCCTCCCTGATACCCACGCTACCCTACGTGACCACGGTCTTCATTTAGCTCTTCTGCATCTTTCATAGGGGCTAGTTCGTAGAAACGAACACCGCAGCATGGTCGGTGCCTCTCATTTGCAGCTGCATTCACCGGCTGGGCTGGCTGGCTTTTCTTGCCGACGCAATCGCGCATCCTCTCGAGGGTCAGAAGTGCTAATGAGACAGACGCGAGAGATGATGGGGTAGAAAATGGAATCGAGCCTCTTTGGAACGCTTCTTTTTTAGCACGGTGAACAGTGGCGTGATGCACACAGGAGAGACACAGGAAACTGGGCCACGTTTTGTTCGCCAAGGTCGATCTGAAAAGATTTTAATAGCGTTACTCGGTTGTGCCCGGTCCCAACACGAGGACGACCAAGTGTCGTTCAAGCAACGCTGCACTCGTTCCCGACAACGAGTTTCGGAAGTTTTTAATTATCCTGCATAATGCCGTCGATTCGAAGGTACTTCTGCAAGGAACGCTTTGTTAGACATTCTGGTTTCATCACATTTCTGTTTCCATTCCCCTTGATGTTGTTAAACGACAATCTGGAGCACCATTCTGGAGTACGATTCGTATTCGCGTTCGAGTTACTGCATTTGGTTTATTCAGTGCGATTAACAGGAAGTTAAGAGATCAAGGGAAGAGAAATTACAGAAATTTTCCACCGATGAGTCTACTATGGACTATTTGGGAAGTTGGAAATTTTCGCGAAGTTAAAACAGTCCGAAAGTTACAGTTTCATCGTTACAAGGTCCTTCAGTTCCCATATTGAAGTCTCGAAGATTTGTCATTATCCCGAAATTACTTCAGTCTCAGAGCTGCAGTATCCTAATTTTCCAGGCTCCAAAATCTGAAAATTCAAAAATTTCAAAGTTGCAAAGAGCCCTATCGGAGATTCTAAAACCCGGAAGTTCCAATAATTAAGAATTCCATATTTCTGAAATTCCATTGTCCTAAAATCCCAAATCCCCAAGACTCCACTTAAAAAAATTAAATTTCACTTTGCTCTGAACTCGCTGCGGAGGTACCCCACGTGTAAAGCATAAATATCTTAAATGAAGTGGAGACCTAGTGCTACCAATTTAGCGCAACCTGTCAGTCTCGTTTACAACGGAGAATTTCTTCAAAAAATTTGCAAGGATTAATTGTAGCAGGTGCAGAAGCATTAAGGAGACACTAATGAATTGTATTACATTGCAAGCTGTCCGCGCACGAACGATGATGCAAGAAAATCAACCTGGACACACACAGAACTGATTTATTCGTCTACTTTCCATTCGGTATGGAAATCAGTTTACAACATGTTGCTCATTACGCGTGCCAGTTCGCTCGAAAACAGACTCGTTTAACGTCCAGAATTATTATCGTTTACGAAACACCAAATATTTGCATTACCTGTAATCGTTCTGTTGCCACCTCGCTGACACGTTGACAGTGTTAACAGTCCTCCATTTTTCATACAGCATTGTGTTGACAATAACAACGTGTCTCATATCAAAATCGATTTGTCTGAAAAGATGAGATTTTTGTCGGTGCTACCGTTAAAGTAATAATATTAAATGTTGTACTGAAAATTTGAATTGCAAAACTGATTCTATGTTGAACTTATATTTTATCACGTACATGCACGTCCACTGTGATTATGGTGTTATTATCATTAAAATTTTTTTTTTCAATTATTCTATTATTATTGCATACGTAGCACTGATAAATTGTGTTCATTAATATTAATGCCTTTATCCCTAGTAATTATAGGTTTTGTAATGCCTATTTTTTATTGCTACGATCAATTTATGTATACCGTTACAAAGTTTCTTTTAATCGTTGCATTATATATATGTTCCTGAATCATGTCCATACCAGCGAACGTGTTAATCGATATTCTTAAACACGTTTCGGTATCAATCACCAAAGTATTTATCACCTGGGGTCCCCTCTCTTATCTCGATCACGATTCGACCATGTTGCACGCTTTATAATCGTACACCTCTATAATCATGCAAATCACCGGGCGTGCGTTAAAACGCAACTATATAACTATCGGTCTCGATAATCGCGCGAACTTAATCGAGACCTTCCTGCCTCCGTGTGTGCAGTCCAATTATCGATCGTTTCTCATTGCCAGAATGTAACGGTGTTCGCAAAGTAAACGATTCATCGCTTCTGCTACTCGTGAAAAGTGAAAATCATTCTCGACATTTATTTATCGTGTACTCTTACTTGAAAAATTACAACCGGAATCATAATCGGACAATAAATTAATCGATCGGTTACAAAATTTCCGAGCTTGATTGGCAGTATAGGTTGATGCGCCAGCCGTGCAACGAATGCAAATAAAGTTTTGCATATTTATGGAATCGTGCATCTATATATCGCATTCGTGTTCGAGCCACAATTGCACGCTATTATTTACTCTCGCTGTTTTCCACTCGATTGTTAGTTGATGCAATGGAGTGCTACGATAGAATATAATTTTCGATTTCGTGTGCAGAGAGTGTATAATGCCGAATAGTCTGTGCGCGTTTTCGTTGATTATTAATCCTTCGTGCAGTAGACTCGTTATATTACGAGTGGGGTGTGAGAGGAACATTCTTGCAGTTGGCTATAGTTGGGTTGGGTGTACGATATGCCGACGATATAACGCGTCGAAATCTGATATGAGGATATCTAACGTGTTTATAACCAAAGGATTGACATCTAATGCGTGTAAATCTAATTTGCCGTCATCCAATATGTCGAAATTTAACGGGTCGATATGTAACGCGCCAATATCCAGCATGTAAATGTCCAACACCCCTAACGGGTTGATATCCAATTTGTTGAATTTCAATTCATCCATGTTCAATATATCGAAATTCAATTCATAGATACGACGAAGTTGAATTCGTTGATATTCAATATGTTGAAATTCAATGCGTTGCTATTCTGCAGGTGAATGTGCAACACGTTGATGTTTAAAAAACCGGTTTGCAACCCGCTGATATCGTGTCGATATCCAACAAGTTGATATTCAATGTGTCAAAATTGAACGCGTCGATATTCAACGGGTCGATACGTAACGCGCCGATGTCCAACGAGGCGATATCCAATTTGTCGATATCCATTGCAATATCCAACGCGACATTGAACGTTTGGCCCCATAACTAAATGGAAATCCTGCGGAGTATCATGCGAAAATCAAGAGTATCATGTTTACCAATCCAATACAGTGATTAAACAAAATAAAAATAAAAATCAGAGAAACTCATTTATCTTGATATCTGTATTACAGTAATTTGATCTCCCGTCGCCGGAAATGAGGTTTGGCGAGCAAAGCCAGTGTCCGACGTTCGTTTACCGATATTGTGTACAATGAAAGCCTCCGTTGCAGAATCTAAAGATGTCTACCCCCATGTGTACAGGCCAGAAAATCGATCAAGTTTTCCTTGGTGATGTTTCAATCCGGGTTATAAGACCCGTGACAAGGATGATCCTTGCTTGACCCAGATCGAGGTTGGTTATATCCTGTCGTCCCGAGTGTCCCAGGACGTTCAGCGAAACTGAAAATCAAGGCTCGAACGCGGTATGGAAAGCGAGGCGAAAAATTGCTGTTTGAATCGAGATACCCGGTGGCCTCGTTTCTACGGCGCCTCCTCGTTCATTTCAAAGCGTGTAATATCTTTCTCGTCGTAAACGTTGAATCGTTGTGGATATCTGTCGTTGTTAGGAACTTGTATGCCACGGGCGAAAGGAACACGGGGTTGTCCCGTATTATGCTTTGAAAATGCTCGCTCGCAACGCACGTGGACTATAACTCACCGCTTTTTTTCATTAAACTTGCACGGGTAACCGTTAAGAAAAACGATGCTCCGGCTTGCTGGAAAATGAGAAACTCGTGGCTGAACTAACGACCAGTAACGCAGGATACTTTGAACTTTACAAAAACAAATTGTTCAAAGTTGCGTAAATTTGTACAGCTGAAGACGAGTTATTAACACCGCAGTGAGGATTATGCAGGTGGGAATTTAACTCTTTCGTTAGCACAGTATCAAAAAGGTATTCAGACGATACAGAACTATAGGGCAATCAGTTTCAGTCACTGACCTAGTACTTTTCCATGTTCTTTGTGCAGGGATCTGAAAGTGTAATATTCTTCGAACCACTTATCCTCTAACGTGTTCTTCTAATTCAGAAAAAATTGTCATTCGCTACAATTTCGCCAATGTCCCCAAGTTCAGGATATAACGAAATTGTACAAGTTCCATTACTATATTTTTTAAACGAGCCTGAAGTGCGCAGCAAAGAAACTCCATTACCAAAATGAAAGCTGTATGCGTTTCTGTCGCATAGCTGTACAATGAACTAGAGTACAGCTTTAAAACGTGACAATTCTCGGAATCGCAGCACCCACGCGTCCCTCCGAAGACGTTCGATCAGCAGATCAGATCTGGGCAGCGTCTGGGATCGATTATCGCGCACCAGATAGTCTTCGAAGTGCGTCACACGCTAAAAGATTCAGCAGCGGCTGCCACGTAAATAGCTTGTGCTCGGTTCAGCCTCTGCAGGCTGCATCGATCTAACTGCATCATTCGATGCAACTAGGCACGCGTAGTCGTGGAGTTAACGGGAAACACCGCGATAAATTTTCTGGCGGTAGGAAAAAGCGTTTCATCCTCGTCTCGGTGCACGCGGTGGCGTCGATCGATATCAGCTCGACGCGTGTAGGCAAACGTCGAGCTCGAGTGCCGGCGGAGTTCGTCGGGCTAGTGGGTCTCTGATGGTTGCACGGTCTCCAGACCCGGTTCCATCGAATATAGGTCAGTGTACAAGGCGGCAGGAGCAAAAGAGCAGACGAGACTTTTAGCCGTGAGCGCGGCACGATCGTCCTGAAGCGAGCCGGAGCGTGCTGGCCCGTAGTCTGCTAACGGCCAAACGGGTTTGCACAGGCGTCTTCCCTTCCTCTTTTTTTCTTATCTTCCTCCTCTCGTTTCCTTTTTGCCGAGAAAGGATTCCTCCTTCAGACGTGTCTTTCGGTCCGGATAGGACCGCTCGATTCACCGTCGAAATTATTGTTAATGGACCGCTCGCGGTGCGCTTCGCGATTCTACTCCCAAACCGGTCGCTCTTTTTGAGCACGATGGAATCTGTATAATGCATCCGTGTCTCGCCGCTTTGCGATAGTAATTAAACGCTCCTTTGTTCGCGACCCTATCTCCTACCATTTTTTTCTTCCTCGTTACACCGGCTAATTTTGCCAAATAGAACTTCGGGATTTAAATGTTCAGATACTTAACTAGAGACACAAGCACGGAGCAATTTGCGGGTATAGTAGTGTGGAACTATAAAGATATAGATACACAGGGATTTTGGGATAAAGGAATTTGAGGATGAAGGAATATGAAGATGTAAGGATTTGGAAATACAGATATTTGACCAACTACGAATTTGGAGATGTATGCATACGACAATATAGGTATTTGGGGATCTATGTAAAATTTACCGATTGGAGCTGGAAATATGTAGAGTTTAAGGACTTCTAAGAACATCTAGAGTTCTGGCGATCTACGAACCTATGAACCTAGGGATTGATATGACGATCTAGATATGTAGGAATATGGATCTAACAAAGGATCAAAACAATCTGGGGATGTATGGATCTAACGACATATAAGTCTAAGAATGTAGGGACTTAGAGATCTAGTAACTCAAACCCAGCATCTCGCTATAACCTACACCCAGACATTTCTTGCCCTTTACTTTTTTCCTCGTCCTAATACGGCCCTGACGACACTCGGTTAGCTCCTTTCCAAGAAGAATAATAATTCTGTAATTTCGGAGGCGCGCGGACGCCGTCTAGTCTCGTTTCTTCCCCTTTTTTCCCTTCGCGACTAATTCTGCAGGTGTACGCGGTCCAAGCATAAACGCGGCCATCGTCGTCGACGTCCGTTTTGCACCCAGTCCTTCTTTTCGGGCGTCTGCGCCCGTCTACGCTCCTACATTAGCAACCGCATTGTAACCCTCGGGTTGCGTCTGTTTGCGTGCAGGCCGAGGGCGAAGAAGGGCGATGGAGGACGAAGGACGTAGGAACGCCGGCTTAGAAACGTGTTTAAGGACCGCCGCATGGAGGGAGGAAAGAAAGAGTGTAACTATGGCGTGCTGTAACAAAACACAGTCTAGAAGTGGACCGAAAGCCTGCCAGCCTAGGACAACAAAGGGCCGGGGTCTTGCCTCGCGATCACGTCCCGTACCTCCTCCCTCTCTCGTATACTGTGCTTCCTTTGCCTCCTCCTTTTTATCCCACGTCCGCTAACGTTTCGCCCTCCTCCGCCTACGTTTATACGTTTCGTTCTTTCTATGCTCGTTTTCGGTCGTTTTTTGTACGCCAGGACCAGGGAATTTGTCGCTGTATCCTTTATCGCGACGATCTTTCGCGGCATTTGTTGCACCGTAAAATGCTGACACGGTCGATGACTCTGTTCCTGATACACAATTTTTCAGAATTTTCTATCGACAAGTAGATTTTATTATATCCATATTTCGGAACACGTTCTTGAATTTAAAGGTTCTTAAAATTTACAGATCACTCTTTATCCGTGGATCCTTTTTAAAGCTTTCTCCACACCTCTAGATTCTTATTATTCCTTTTATTCCTGTATCCTTGTATTTCTCTACTCTATGTTTCGAAATCTGTGCGCACACAAATATAGGTTCTAACTGCATCCGGTAGACCACTAGCGAGAAACGACGTACCTCGCGAGACATCTAGTGGTCCTCCGCTCGAACCTAAAGTTTAGATGTTCCAACTCAATCAACCAATAACCCTAACCGCCTATGATTGTATCCAATTGAATTATTACTGTATCAAATATTAGACTAAATTATCACGCAGTCACTTTTACTTAAGATTTTGTGAAGCATCCTATTTTTATATTTCATCGGGTTCATCCGAAAGTACAGCTTTCATTTTGCTAATGGAACTTTTTCATGTGTACTTCCGTTTCGAAATCGAAGTAATGTCACGATTCCAGGAATCATTGATTACAGTGTGACGCGAAGGGATACATGTTTCTGGAGGCGCAGCGGTTTCCCTTTTCCCTTGTTTGCCCTTCGGCGATGAAAAACGAACACGAGCAGGTTCGTGCACCCTCTCTATTGCACCTGATCGGATGAGCCTCTGGCTGGCCGCTTAATTGGAAAGATCCACGAAGATCGAGCATTGTTTGCGGACAAGAGTCGCGTGAAACACGCGAGCCGGGAATTTCTATGGTAGTCAGTGGCCAGGTCGGCGTATACGTTCGACCGGTTGATCTGTAGTTCGAGGCGTAATAGAAGTTAACGCCGTGGTTCGAGGTGCTCGATAACGCCCGTTGAGCGGTCTTGGAATAATTATCGGGGCGCAGGTGGCGCGACACGAGAAATTGGAGTTTCCGGTCCGTCTGGAATGCCATCCGGCTGAACGCGGAATAATACCTGCGACGCGACGCTTTGGCCACGCCGTAAATGCAATTTCGATGTTGAGGTTTCGCGATATGGGAATAACCGACGAATCGTGTCTCCATTTCTTGCCGCGTCGTTCGAACGGTATATTGCTTAGATAAAAGCGGACGGTTTCGTTGAACATTCTTATTGTGCCAGATAACGACGAAATTACGGCGCTGTCTGGATAAAAATACCTCGACAGGGTCGTACGAAAATGCTTTCGAAATAGCCATTGAGCACATTAATCATTTATTACACTCGTAGAGAGAGAACAGATAATGGCGGACACTTAACCGTTCATACGATACTGGCAGTTATGTTGTTCTCGACGCCGGAATATTAGGAATAGTACGCTCAGAGGAAACGTTAAAGTAGAGGAAATAGGTAAAATGAAATTTTTATATCCGGATATTTCGAGATTTGACACAGCGAGAAGATATGCGAAATTGAATGAAACGGGTATTTTATGGTTTTCCATCTCGAATTCATCATGTTGTATTTATTATAAAATCGTTTCCTCGTTCGTCATGTTGAAAAACCATATAATTCACGGGATAAACTCACCGTCACGATTCACTGAACTTCCGTTTGCTCCTTGCGCCGAACGATAAATCATTACTCCCGCTCAGAACTCGGTTATTGGTGGATTAGTTGCACAACGCCGTTTTTCCTTTTCGCTCTCTGCTCTATCTGCTTCGTAGAACCGGCGAATGATAATAGTACGAGAGCAATTAAACTTATTTACGTAGCACGATATCGATATCGAGCATCGGAAAGCCTAACTACGCGTGGGACTTAAAAAACAATGGTCCAAGAATCGATGATTAATTTATCCCTCTCCTTACACCTCGATACCCGTAACTCGAAGATATCGACCGCAACTATTCTCGACCGTGCCCGACACTGGATAATATTAGGTCGACCCATAAGTTTGTGCCTTTGGTTACTATGAAAAAACTTTCTCTTTTTAGAAGGCGCTGAAATATCGTTTTCTACCAAAACCGATGTTACGATATTTTCTGATTGCAGGGATGACGGTCAATAGCTACACGTAAAAATCATTTCGTGTTATTTCTCCATGCGATTACTACAAATTACGTAACCACGCATTAGATTATCGTTGCATAGTTACGCGTTACATAACTACACGTTGCATAGTTACGCGTTATAGATATTCACTCGTTGTATAATTACGTGTAAGATTTCCATGTATTGTATAATTGCGTATTGGAAAGTTACGCGTTAGACTTCCACGCATTACATATTCATGCGACAGATAACCACGCGTTACAGCCTGCCCGCGCGTTAAATGCACGATAGGAACGCCCACCGCTCGCAGGTACCACTCGCGCATGCGCAGCTACCCTACTCCGCCGCCCAGTAAGTCACGTGCAGCCAATGATCGAAGGACCTACGAGGAAATCGCGGGCGTGATTGGATCGCGTGTAATGCGCGATTCCTCAGATTTTAGTTCCGAGTCGTACATTAGAACCCTACCTAGTTACGCCAATGTGGATGCAATAACAAATGGAAAGAATGAAAAATAAAGAGAAGTTAACAAGGATCAAGGACGATAGATGGACACGAAAAAGAGAGACGTAAGAAGGGGGACTGGAGGATCCTTACGTAAAATATCGCGCGGCTATCCGCAGGACGGTCGGCCGAATATTATTTCGCCTCGTAAAGATCCTGATGAGCGTCGGCCCGGGATTATTTAATGACGCGTGTATCTTCGCGTCGGTGCACGAGGCTCGTTCCTGGCAGGTATAAAGGTATAAAGGTAAGTAGGGTGAGAGACGAGCGACGTCGACGGGGGGAGAAGAGGGGAAGGTACGGCAAGTCCGGTCAGGTATGCCAGTGCTCGGCCAGTTACACACCAGCGAAAGATTTACGCGTGTATGAGTGGGTGGAGAGAAGAGAATCGTAGATGCACGCGGTGTAGCTGGTCGAGCCTCGAGGTCTTCACGACTTGAAGCTCGTAGCAAATGACAGGGGATCGGGAGGGCTAACTTTCCGTCCCTCTCTATCCGCTAACCATCGTCCAAAGTGTCTGTCCAGAAGTCTCCTCTTCCCTCTCTCTCTCTTTTTGTCTATCTGTCTGTCTCTTTCGAACGGAGAGTCCTTTCTCAGGTAAATCGAAACAGGTACCACACCGTAGCCGACGTTTTTACCAATACCAACGACCAGGATCCTGCCGAACCTCGATGCACGGATAGAGAAGGATTTTTAGGATGGATGAGGGGGCGTTTTTCGGTTCCACCCGCTTCAACGTCGATTTTCAGCGTGTGTTTAACCACGCTCATAGAGGTACCCGTGCTAAAAATACTGTGACGCGGACGGAGTCGCGTTTATCTCTTCTACTACCTGTGCCAGCGTTTTCTCACGGAGTGTTCATTAGCTCGATTATTCTTAGAGGGCCCCGCTTTTTTGGGCCCCGATGACACCGATCGAATTCCTCGACCTGTCTACGCATTTTCGAATAATTATATGGGGTAGATGGGGATAAATTACATGGGAACCTTGGATGTCTCGACAATGACTAACTTTTTTACCTGTTGTTACATACGATTGTTAACGCCGAAATTGTCACGTTCGTCCTTTTACACCGAATTATAAATGTTTATTAAGAAAGGAAGGAATGCAACTTGTACGGGATTAATCTCAATTGTACTTTATACCCAGTTTACCTGGCTGTCACAGCTCCGATGGTTACATTCGATACACAAGTTTCATGGACACGCTTCGATTGCTTTCGAACACGACAAGAAAGAAACTTGCCCATAACCCTCTGTACACCATTTTGAGATTCCATGGACGCTTTATCATAGGAAATCTTCAGGCCGTCCTCTGTGCCCGCGGCCGAGAACACAGGGTCCGGAGTGGCTACCTGACGCGTTCAGGGATGAAGGATCTTTGAAAGGATCTCCGAAGAAAAGAGAAACGCAGAAGGTGGACATTAGTGACACTTCATTAAGATAATTCTCCAACGATTCTTAGTTTTCGGCTTCCACCGCTCTTTGCTTCTCAGTTTTCATCTTAAACTTGCATCAAATCTTCAGGTACGATAAGCGGAATGAAGATGACGTCCAGCACATTGATGTGACTAAGGTCCAGGGTTAATCCCTGGTTCTCAAGTTTCAAAATATACGAATTCCCAAATGTTCGAGGCATTCGGTCATGCCTGATGTCGAGTATTAACTGGGTATTACCGAAACTGAAGCATAGGGTTTGAAGTTCGCTCTAGGCAGAAATCCTGGTTACGTGACCGTTCACGGTGATGTACAATCGAATGTTCTTCTTTGATTATCATATGTTTTGCGGTTAAATCTTTTTTCTAATCCTTGTATCCGTATTTTAGCCAGTACGTAAATACCCATATGAGGATACGAGACGAGTTAGCATCGAGAGGAAAGTGTTTTATAATAACGTGAAGATGAGAGTATACCGTGAAGGTTGATCGAAATAAGTCCGGAAATCGGTGAAACACGCAAACGAAATCGTCTCGTAACCAGCATTATCTGGTGGATCGTGCAGGTTTCGCTAATCTAATTCGTAGAACAGATTATCCGCGTACACCTATGGACACTTTCTGTCGGAGTGAAACGCAGCTGCAGCCACATTTTGACGAGGATACCTCGACCGTAATTATTAATCGTTCTACGGGCGTAAGGGGTTTCGCGAAAAGAAGATGAGCATGAAGGATCAGGGAGGTTGAAGGGTGAGGAGGTGTACGGTGTCTTGTGCACGAAATTGGTCGGTGACTAACAGACGAGGCGGATAGCTCGCGAGCAATTTGGCGGCTGGTAACGAAGGGCCTGCGAAAACAAAGGATCGTCCTCGGTTCGGCCAATTGTTGCATTATTCATGCGTTTCTAGCAAGAAGCGGTCGTAAGCCATGCCCAGCCTCGGGACTACTCTGGCCCAGTCCGTCTCTCTTTCTCGCTCGCTTTTCTGCCTTTTCGAAATTCATTTTGTTCCATTTGGGCTGGCTTAGACGCACCATTAGTGCGCCAACAGCGCGTATGGCTCGCTTCGACTACCTTCATTACGAACGAGACTAGAAGACCTTCGAGCTGGAAACTAGTTCCCTTCCTTGTCCCGGAGATTGTGTCAAAAATTTTGACTGAGGTCCTATGGAAGCTGATACAGTTGATACGGCCTGCTGTATATGGCTAATTAGGGGAAAAAGAACATGGACATCCGTTTGATAGTGAAATAGGATGAAGCTTTATGGGAATCGTATCGAAACTTATTTGTTAAATCCTCCTACTTTGAGTATTCCATAAAGTCAATGGATGAAATCCCAAAGTGCATAATCCTAGATAGGTAGGTTCCGAAGTTCAAGAAATGTTCCAAAGTCCCAAACTCCGCGTACGAAAAATTTTGTGAGTGATCTTCGATAGTGGTTGAAACTTGTTTTTCTTTGTTCAAACCCTTGATCAAGTTGTAAATTCTGCGGCGTTACAAAATCTAATAGCAATAAATAATATCGTTTAGTATTGCGGAATGCCATAACACGGGGAATGTATTTTGAAATTCATTTTATTGCTTTCGAATGGTCTTGCAGAAATATCCTCCATTATATAGTTCCGTGTTGCGTGGTGTAGCATTAAGTGGGAAAAGCTTGATTACTTTTACAGCGATTATCTTAAGCCATCGATCCCAGTTTACGGCTCGCTGTTGCAGCTAATTAATTAAATTCGTTTCTTTTATTTTACTCGTGGACACTCGGATTATCTAACACACGCGTGATAGTATCTAAATTTATGAGAGGTCTCGAAAGGCAACGTCGATAAAATGATAGGCACCACTATTAAGTATAGCTATAATAATATTTTTCATATAAAAATTGAAACGTGATTACGAAAATTGCTATGTTATCAGGAAACTATTGTAATTTATGAAATGTTTTATTCAATTAATAGTCTAAGACAATGGTAGCGAACCTTTTTATAAATGAAAATTGATATAAAATTATTGTAGAATTTTATTAGTCTGCAAAAAATAATAATATACACATCGAAATTATTTATTACAACATATGAGAGTATGACGGTCTTTTACTGGAGACACTTCCAGTTAACGAAACTCGTTTGCGTCTGAAAGCATGTATGTCTTATTTTAAAGTCTAACAAAAATGACTACACAAATTAATGATTTAGATACAAAATGGTTATTCAGTGAATTAAAGACGTCATATGATTTCTCATGGTTTTTACATGTTCTAAAGAAACTTTTTCCAAATTGCATGAATTCAGTGTTGAACGAAGATGTCTGACTGATAGATGGTCGGAAAGAAGAGTGTCGTTCGGTTTTATCGAAAGAAATTCGTATTCCCCGTTCACACGAGTTAGTTGCGGACGGCGTCGCGACGGAATCGTCGTTCTTTGGCTCATTTGGACCAGTTAAATTAATTAATAAGGCTGATTTGTTTCTTGCGCAGCGCGTTGAAGGCTGGTTTTGCGTTAGTGGCGAGTCCTTTGGCGGTCGGTACGATAAATATGGAGCAGCGTCTCGTCCTTTCCTCCGCATTCCTGGCTGCCGTGCCACCCTGTTCCCAGAAACCGCGACTTCTGAACCAACGTGATCGCGCGAGCGCAAAAAAAGAGCGATGCCGTCAGTTCGTCGCGGTATTTCGATCGCCTAGAATCGAGAGAAAGAGAAAGAGAGTCGAGCTAAAGCGGCTTTCATTGCGGCAATAAGAATTCCACAGGGTCGTTAAGCTCGCTGAAATCCACGGCATAACTTTCTAGGAACTTCTAGGAAGCCGTGCAACGCGCTGACGTTACAAAGCGTGGAAGCTGAGCCCCTGACAAGGAGAAAAAAAGATGCGTCCTCCTCGTTCGTGCACGGGTTCGAAGGATTATTCTGGCTTGTAGGATCTTCTTTCAATGAAAAGCACATTTGTTGCTCGGCTGTGTGCATCCAGTTAGAAACTCGTTTGGATAAAACGATCCTCTTGTTGCGTTCAAACCTCGTGGTTGATGAATTGTTTAATTTGAACGTTGTGAATGCTGGGATCCGAATTAATCGTGCAACGAAAGCATCCAAAGCTTCAAAGTTCGAAAACTTGTTCAATTGACCCGACACGTGTTTAAATCTTGGTCTCAAAGTTTAAAAATATTGGATTGTAAGATGGAACAATTTGGAGAATGTCTCGCAGAGCTTACCACGTCGAGCAGGATCTGTCTCTGGAAAAATTCCTAAGTTCCCGTTTGGCTAATTTGGCGAGAGCGACGTGTCTCGAGCCTAGGAGCGCTTCGAAAAAGGTTAAATCGCCAAATGTCGCGCCGCAGGAGACTTAGTTCGCGCGATTCACGACTTCCTGATATACCCAGTTAGCTTGGATCGCGAGCGACTTAACGCGACGGAATTTAAACGACCCTCCGATGGTAGCCGATCGTGACCGGTGAGAGGAGAAACCGAGAGGGAGAAAGAAAGATCAGATTATAGTACGCGTACAGAGTAATAAAGATACCGGGGGAATTTATAGAATCATTCTTCTGCTTCGTATTTCGTTCGATGGCACGCCAGGGAACCCGGACAGAAATTACATAATCCGCGAATACTGCGTACAGTAAATTACGCTTTTATCGTAGCCCGTGCTGCGTGACAATTATTTCGCGCACCGACGTCCAACGATCGCTAAATAATTTCTCGTTTTCCATTCGCTCGCGCGATTCCAGCGAGCTTCGGCGAAACGGTTAAGGAGGCCCGGTGAAAGAGTTATGTCACGATTCCCGTCTACCTTTGGTCAGAATAAAGGGCCGCCAAAACGAAATGGAGGTCGGAGCAAGGCGGAGGATAATCGATACCGAGGCTTCTTCTACGTGGTAGAATTCAAATGTTCGCCGTTTGGCCGAATTCCATGGGTTCTGGGACAACTGCTTGCTGCTTTTTCGAACGAGTCGCATTGGAACCAGCTTACGATCGCGAGCTGCCATTAGAACGATGCTCAACGAAAGGATTGCATGGTTTTTCGCCTGACCTACATCAATATTCTCTGCTCGAATGTTCAATTGACTGATCTATAATTGGACTCCGATGCTTCGATTTCGGCTGAAAACGGGTTTCTGGGACTTTGGAGCCTCTGGAACCTTGGCACTTTGAAACTTTTACATTTTGGGACTCTGGAAGAGGGTGAACACTTCGAGACTCTTAAAACCTTGAAATGAAACTTGAAGAACATTTCTGCACTACGGCGCTTTGAGATTTGGTTATGCATTTATCTGAATATTTCCAACAATTTCGAGCAGCGTTAATTTCGCGTACAAACTTATGTATCACAGACGCAGAAATGAGTTGAAATATAAAAGTAAAACGTGTGCGGCAATAATCAGCAATTAGCCGAAGAAGAGAAAGAGAAAGGGAGTCACCAGGAGGTAGTTTGCTAATAAAGAATTTATAGTCCTCGTTACTGGTACGGTTTTCTACGAATTAACGTTGATTACCGAGCCGACGTAAAAAGCTAGAAAACAAGATAGCCCGGCTACGCGCAGAAACCGATTAAACGAATTCATGAATAACTTAAGGCCGTTCGACTGGACGCACCTGCCCCTTCTCCTGCAACTTCTTATCCTGTCCTCTCGTTTTTCTCCTCTCCGAGCACCTAGGAATCAGAATTTATTTCGAGCCCGTAAGATCGCGGACGGAACTGAACCACTGACACCTCTCCATTATCCTGTCACGAGACGGTATCATCCTATTCGTGGATCCGAGTAAAAGAGGGGATGGAAACGATTCGAAACCGCGAGCAACGGTGCAAAAATTAAAAAGGAAATCGTAAAGACCGCAGAATCGTTTCGCGTTAAACCGCACGTCCAGGATCGTTCTTTGCGCCCTTATGAATTTGTCCCATGCGGAAGAAGGCGCACGCGTTTTATGCTCGTTCCTGGAACATTTACGAGTTGTCCGGGATACGTTACCTATCAGTTTCAACAACCTGCCACGTCCTGCCTTGACGTTCAGGCCGTATAAAATGGCTCTCGTGATCGACGGTTGATGTTGGTGCATTCCTGCAATAAAATGCAACTGCCTTCCGCCTGAGCAGGACATAGTACAGGTGCTTCTTAACCCTTGTATAGGCAACTCGATATCCAGGTTTTATATTTCCTTCAACTTCTTTTTAAAATATGATCACCTTAAATCTTCTAGGTAATTAAAACATAAATTTATGGAAGAAATTTTAATTAGGTTGCAGGTACATTTGGGTGCAACGTAGACTTCCTTTGAATGGGAACTAGTGTTCATTGGAAGAAATATGTAAATTTGAAATTTCCTAATCCTTAAATTTCTATATTTCCAAAACTTCAAATGCTGAAACTATTTCTACATGGTCATATATCGTAGGGAATATCCTTGCCATATCGGTTCCCACGCAAGGGCAAAGGCATGTTGAAACATCTTTATTCGCGTAATGGCGATCGGCGACATAAAAGTTTTAATTTCGCAAGTTTCGAAAACAAGAGGAATCCGACGTTATCGCGAGAACGGCCGAGTTCCGAGACCAAATTAAAATCGCAATCTGCGGTGCTGGTAATCGATACGAATTAATTGCAGGACACCCGGTACAAACAGGCTACGGAGCAATGTCTGAACCGCGAAGGAAACGAATCACCGGGGCTGGATTCGTCGGGTGGGCCGTTAATGAAGATAAAAATCTAATTAGCCGGCCATAAACGAACACGGGGAATTTTTTCTCGAGTCCGTCCGACCGACATGTAGCCAGCCGCAAATTCATGAGTTTCCTCGACGAGTTCCACTGTAAAGAGGATCTCTTTCGATGCTGACGTCACGCGGGTGAGAATGCGGTCAGTCCGGATGGGACCCCACGATAGGTCCTAGGTGTACGGGAGTAGAAGATGCGATTAAAAGCGTTGCTTGCAACCGGGAGGAAAAATTTTTTCAACGGACCACTCCGCAACACCTTTTTTCATCGATGAACTGTATCGAAATTCCGCTTAACGCGTTCATCACCTCTCTCTCTATTATTTTTAACTTAACAGATAGGATGAAAGTAACGTGACGTAGAAAAGTAAAACGTATTTCAGCAATTCAAATGATACATATTCATATAATACGAAAATATATTTTTGGAATGTCATGTTTTATATTGTATTTACAGGTATAATGAATTACAAGGAAAATGTGATACAGGAAAATACACGGTTTTACCGAAATTAACGTAACCCATTTAATATGCACATTTAAATCTGTTTGTATAAAATTGTCAACGATAAAACGAGTAATAAATTACAAAAGAAATTTGGAAATGAATTTCAGTTTATCCTAAGCGATTACCAGCGTCAAATAAGCCAAGGCAGCGTCATAAGCGCATCAATAATCACTCGAATAAACATTAAGCAAGAGCAACAGTAGACGTTCAGAAAGCGATTACCGACAATTTCCGCCCGTCGTTTTCTTCCGGCACGTCGAGAATCTTAATCCCGAAGGGGAACACACGGTTAAAGTGGCTTTAGGGACGCCCTTGTCGGACCTTATTAAGTACTTAGAGAGCATAAGGGACTTCTTGCTCCCCGGGTCCACGTTTAACCGTGCTCGAATTACCTTCTGTTACCATGCTGTGGCTTTCGAGCGACTGCACGAGAAAAAACCGGCCGAACGGAGGAGAGACAATCGCCTTACCCAAATTAATAGGCGGAAATACAAGCGGGCCAGGATTATTCCGTGTTTCGCCGTTAAGTCGACCACCAGCTTGGCCAGGTGTCGATGCGTTGCGTGAACCGACAGCAACCTAACATTTCGTGGAACACGTGCCCGCCATGGTGGTTCGCGGTTGAGTCGTTGTTCGCGATGATTCAGCGAAATTTCAATCGAACTGCATTTGCGAGATGCAAATTGCGCAAGAACTGGAGGAAAACGAGTGCACAAAGTTAGGTTAAATTATCCGATTTTAACAATTACACCATTTCCAGTTAAACCTGAGTCTACAGAAGCTCGGAAGTTTGGATCCTTCAGAAAAGGGATCCGAAAGTTCAGGACTTTGAAAATCTGAGAATTTGCAAATCGAAACCAGATGGTGGAAGGTTCGCAGTTTTCATCCGAGGTAGATATTGCACGTGTACTCATACAAAGTATAGGTTGTTCTCAAATGTTCATAGTTAATGGAAAGATAAGAATAATCAATCATGTTCCCGTTATAAACACCCTCCCAGACCAGCAGCAGACAGGCCAAGAATAAATACGGTAACGCAATTATTACGTAATATCTCTCTTAACGTTTCCCTCGATCACAGTCCGCACTCCAGCATAGATCACGGTGTTTATAGCGTTTTAAATAGACTTTTTGTGGTGCTCGAGAGTATCTAGTTATACGGGCAATGTAGGGATGCGAGTGCACCGGAAAAAATCAGGCTCGTTCCAGTTAAGGGAATCGTTCTGGAAAGGGATTCGCTAAGTTGGCTGTTCGTGGCTAAATTTTGCGGCAGCTGAATGTCTATTGGGGCGTGATTCAAGGGGGTTGCATCGGTATAATAAAGCGTGGTAGGGGTGATCAACAGCGGGCACGCGCCACTGGCTCGGAAGAGCAACCCTTCATCGGGTTATCCTAGGCTTTCCAGCCCACGAACGATAATCTCGACCCCCTTCGGCGAGAGACGGTTTCCTCTGTCGCCTTGTAGGCTGCTGAACCCTTGGACGTTGCTACAGTTACGTGACATAACACCTTGCCCCGTAATTTTCCCTTCGGTGCACGGCTATTTAAACGCGCCGATTGAAAAGGGGAAAAGACGGAGGCAGAGAGGACTGCGAGAACGACCAGTTCATTACGCAACGTGGAGATCGTACGATTATCATAAATGTTTACGGATGAAACTACGGAAGAATGTTAATTGCCTTCGATCCACGTTGGACCGCAAGGAGGTGGTTACCTGTAATTGGGACCAATGGAGAACAAAGACGGACTACCTTTGAAGCTCTGCTATACAGGGTGTCATCGATCTACATATTAAAAAAGTTACGCATGGATTGAAAAAGATCTTGTACGAAAAATCAGGATCATATTTCAAAATCTGTTCCTCTTGGAAAATTAATGTCAAATACTTACGTAACATACTGCGATAGGAAGAAATAGTATGAAGTTTTATTACAAGTTCAAAGGATTGAGAACAGCTTTAAATATATGGCAGAAGTAGATTTTTGTGAAGTTGTAGCAAAAGTTACGTGACACCCGGTATATTCGAATCCATGAGAGCGGGTCACTGGTTTTCGTAGTTTATCCACCATAATACCTTCTCGTGCACCTACATAAATCTACTGGCTCCCAATATATACACGGTTACCGCTGGACCAGAAGGTAATTCCATCTTCGTGCCACTTTTCTCTTTCTCTCGCGTCAGCCCACCCGTCCTTTTCTTTGTTTCTGTGTCTTTTCTGTGCTTTTATACCTGGTCCCGGCTCGACAGCCGGTCAACAGTAAAATTATTAGAGGATACTCGGTTTTTCCCTGAGTTGGGTCTACCACTGACGCGAGCATTGGCCAATCGCAATTAAATTTAGGAACTTGAAGATTGGGAAATTTGGTTATCGGAAAATTTAGGAATCTAACTGGAACTTGAGAAATTTGAAAATTTAAAAATATAGGATGTAGAAGTTTGGAAATATAGAATGTGGGAATTTGAAGATACAGAAATATCTTTTCGCATTTTGGAAGTTAAAAATACCTGTATCTAAAAATTTCAACTTTTCAAACCCCGAAATATCCCATTTTGTTCTTTACAGCGAACCGCAAGTAATTTTCCCGAATTGGAGCCAAGAGCAAATCCGAATCGCATAATTGCTCGGAAGTATACTTAGCAACTAGAGAATTTGAATCAAAATAGGGATCCTGTGGTCTGGAGTCGTTCTCAAAGGGGATGATGATAGAATTCGCGAGGGCCGGTGAACATCTGCGAATAGAAGGAATGACTACATATCAGCCGGTAGCGGTTCACGCTAAGTACTATCGAGGATGCCTAGACCAAGGTGAACAATAGGCACAGAACTAGAGACGAATAGAAAAAAAGGGTCAGCTAGTAGATCCGAAGACCGGCAATTTGTTCGTCCATCAGATGGCGTCTTCGTGACCACCGGATATTATGGTCGTTGTTGAGCTCGAAATTCAAATTGAACTGCACGGTCCACGCGTGGATATACGTGTACCATATAGCTCGCGGCTACTTTCCTACTAAATCGTTTTGATTATACTCATTACCCGAGGCCGGGACCATGCTGTTCTTTCTTCGGTGAACAGGGATCACCGAGACCTTCGTATTCTATTATTCCCGGAAATCGTAGGCCAAGAAACCGTTTTAATAGTATCGAGCGTATCATTTTGTCCAGACGGCATTTTACAATGTCTGACCGTACAGTCGTGTAATTAATAAAGTATAGCGTGTCAGTGTGTCAATGCGAAAAAACGTTCGATCAATGAAATTACCGGTCGAATTTAATGGAAAGAAATACATATTGTAATTATATCGAATGAGTCATGTATCGCTAGAACCCGAAATGTCTCGATTGCTTTTAACCGCGCGTGAATTTTATTTTATTTATTCTCTGCAATCTAATTTCCGTGAGCTAAATACTGTTCTTTTATTTTGCGTGACATTATTTTACGCATAAAAAGGTCGTGAATTTATTCTATTTATAACAGTTGTACGGAAACAAGTAGGAACATTATCGATAACTTTCTCCATTTTATTCGTCGCGAACATTAAATTCGAAGAACGTGTATTGAGAATGTTAATGTAGAACAGCGAGTCAAAGGCGGTCCATTAGGCGAGCTTGTCGCCCGTTGCTTTGCATCATTTTTATCCACGACACCGGAGGGAAAACGGGGCCACTATTTCCACGTACATACGTATATCTATTTAGTAGCTTTACAAGGTAGATAAGATAAAGGCTGGTTCGAATAGTGGAGCTGGTATCTAGGCGCAGCGACAGCCTGAAACGTCAATAATTGTCGGCGAGATTATCGGACGAATCGAAAGAAAGACAGAGCAATTAAACCGACCCCGAAAAAAGAGACAGATACATTCTCGATTTGTATAATCGCTCGGATAGGAAACGTTGCCGCGAATTCCTCGTTTGTCGATCGATAATTTCTGCAAAGAAATACATATCGAGCAACGCCTCGATTAGAGATAACGCGATCGACGTTGGTAAAAAAAAGAAAGGAAAGTTAGCAGGATTTACATATTTAATAAATACGCAAATGAACGGACAAACGGATTATTAACACGAGGTTCGCAATAAACGGACACGCCCGATGATTTACGGCCATTGAAGAAGTGAAATCTCCGTAGAAACATCGAAAGTATCTAAACGAGCGCTGATAATACCTCTGTCGACGAACGATCATCGTTTTGCTAAAACATGTCGGAGTAAATCATCGAATAATTGGTTTTATTTGAGAAAAAGACCCGATCGATGATTGCAAATTCGCATTAAACATTCGAAATGTTTCTTTTACAAAACACACGCAGATCCATCTTAAATGAAACTTTAAGACTCGTATTTAACGAATATAAAAAGCGATATTAGTTCGTCCGAAGGATATTATCCGCTATATCAGATTTATGCTATGCCTCGGACAGTTTTGAGATGTTAATTTGTCGATTATTAATTGGGGTTCCCTTTTTAATTCCCTCCTTAATTGGTAGTAAAAGTTTTAATCGGCGATAATGAAGTCGAAGATGAACGATATAGAAAAAAAGGTTAGGAGGATACTTTTTTCCTTCGAAACGTGCTTGGCGGTTTCGTTGAACAGATCTAAATATAAGCATTATTTATGCGCCATTGCAACTGTATTCCCTAGAAGGGTGTCAACGGAAACGCATTGCCGAACTATCGATCGACTGCAGTCGCTAGAATGCACAAGCCGGCGGTACACATAAAGGAGTATACGTGTACCGGTGGAAAGTTGCAGCTAGAACCGGGATAATCCAATAATTATCCAACGCGAGACGTTTATCCAATTTTTGTCCCCACGGTTTACTCAATTCTGAACTACCTGTGACACAATTTCGAGATTGTAACGCTAAGAGGCAACGATGCAACGTTATTATGTTTTCTGTTCGATAAACTTTGCGATTTCAATTATGTCGAGAATATTTTAAAAATATTATACCTTAGATATTAGATAGATATTAGAATATCGGATATACTTGATATTCTATTCAATATCGAAATACTTAGGAAAGTCAGATACAAGAACCCACACGGGATAAGTAAAAGTTGATTCGAAGAAACTTATGTATAACTTCTAAAGTACGCAAGTGAAATACGAACCTGACCGCAAACTTTAATTTAGTGCTTGCTCCGGAAACCAGTTTTTGTTAATTTTAACCATAAATTTGGTTCAAACACAGGTTTCTATATCAATTTCGAACGTCGAAAATCAAATTTTTCACCATAAAATTGCTGAAAATATGTGGAAACATAGTGTACCAGCAATGTTGCGGCTGTCAATGATCGAGTGATAAATTTAATCGGTTTCACGAAGGGTCGGAATTGGGTTTCGAGATCGAAATAAAACGAGCTATCCGAGCTCTGGTTTTAATAAAGCGTGTCAAAGGGACATGCATCATCGAAAAAGCATTGTCGATCGATGCTTAGCCGTAACGCACTTTTCAAGCGTAGAAACATGTTCGTCGAGCGATACGTGGCCATGTTTCGTTCGCTGGCATGGGGACAGCCGGCGGACAATATTGTAGGGACTTGCGACATGCGCCGCAATTATCCGCTCGCCGTCTCATTTGCGATTGTAATTAAGATCGGCCACGGCTCTGAACGCGAGCGCATTCGAGCGTGCACCGATCGGAGCCGATTGCGCCCGCTTAGGTGCGAGTTGCGCTTTCATTGCGGCGCTAACGCGACTAACTGCCTCACACGCGAGTCTTCTTTCTCCTTTTGCTTTCTCTCTCTTTCTCCTCTTTTCTATCTCGTCGAAACGAACAGGTAGACGTATTATGTATCATAGAATAGAGAATTTCATTCTGTACGGCGGAGAGAGCGCCGCGAGAGGGAAAGAGAGAGTTTAATCGCGATTCAATTGGCAAAAAAAATCTTGGAGAAGGTTCAGAAACGCTATCGCGACGATCTTGTAATTACACGTTACAGAGGCGTGCACACGTCGCAAATTATTCTCGGGGCACGGCTCGATCGAAATTATCGTTGAGCAACGAGCCTGAGGAAAATCGATATTATTAATTCGCGTGAAACTAGTTCCACGGGGAATGGTTATCGTTTTTCGGTTTTTCCGTCACGGGGAAAAAGAGACGAGGCGCGGCAGGGAGGCTGAAGGAAGCGTGAAGTTTGAATTAACGGCACGAGAAAACGCGTAGGTGTATCGACTTGACTACGTAATTACAAGACCGTTGGATCGGAGTACACGTGTTAAAGCGTACGGTAAACTGGCCGGGCTGAAAAAGCCCGGTTGCGTTATCAGGAAATATCGTGTTGCAAGAAAATCCTTGCTCGTAGCGGTACACATTTAGAACTAGTTTTTAACGAACTGCTTATTGCCGATCGGCCGGCTAGATTTTCCCTCGTTTGAAACGATCGCCGCCCGGTATTCGCGGAGCGTTCACTCGTACGGTGACGTTTAATAAATTTCGTTTTGTTCCACGCTTTATCTCTCGATTAACTACCTTTTTCGTCCCGCTCGACCGACAGTTCCAAGCAATTACCGTATGACTTGTCTACATGCTACGCAGTGCCCGCGAGCCTTATTCTTGGGTTGGGCACAAAATATTTTGCGTAAAGAAATCGTACGTATACATTTTATTCATTAGAGGCTTGATATTTCTCTACGACCGCTACCCACCAGGGAGCTTGTATTAATTCGAGGAACATACGATTAGGACATTTAGTTCAACGCCATTCCAAATTGCACTGTCACGGATTGTATCCACATTCCTCTATTCTTACACGTGAATTTCTGAATAATCCCGAAGCAGTGATTGTGAGTCACGTTCGTAGATCAAAACGATCTCCAATAATGTGACTTGAACCCCCGACCGAAATCTTGCAGCTCATGAAGTAGAGAAAATCATTCAACGTGCTCGTTCCAAAAAGCCAGAATGCATGTTGCATAAAGAAGCACGAGAAGGCACCCCAAAGAGCGGGGGTTGGTTTCTCTCGTGTTTCCGCCTCGGTAACCACATGTTGCGACTTTCCATCGGCTTTTGTTGCGTCCTTTGATTTCGAGTCACGCGGCGGCACGGCCCCGTGGATCTGTTTCTACGGGCGTTTCTTATTCCTTTCGTTTCCTTGTTCGGCGCATATTACTTCGTACCACGCGTGCAATTACAGGCGGAATCGGGCCGCGGCGCGTACGTGCGACGCTCGCCAGCGGCAAGACGCGCGACCGATCTCTGATTGCACCGGCAATCAACGTAATGAGGTGGACGTGCAAGCCGACACACGGTGGCCACCTTACTTCGTTACATCGTGCCGCAACACTGTGCTATATAACGAGTTTCGTGCTTTAGGCTGAAGAAAGGTATCGGCCGCGGGCTGACAAACGGATGATAGACTGACACGTTTCATCGAACACCGGTTAAACATTCTTATGAAATTCTTTTTCTTTTGTATCAACTGGATGCAGACATTCGTTTCACTGTTTTCTTTGCTTCGGTATCAAATGATATCTGGTACTAGAGTTGTCTAATTGTACTTCTCTAGTCCTCAGCGTAAAGTTCTCGTGCTTGGAAGCAGGGATCCTCAACCGGTCTTATGCGAACGAGATACAGTTGCAGGCATAGACTTTGTACTATGTATAGCCTGACAGTTTTATCGCCCAGAATTTTCAATATTAAACTTTGAGTTTAAAACGATATGTAAAATGAAAGTGAACAAGTAAACACGACTGTGTTAAATCGAAACACTTTGTTTAATTATCGTGTGACTTGACTAATTCAACCGGTTCGTATAAGAAGACGAAATTAAGTCCCTGTAAAGTTTACATCCATTTTCTGATACGAGAAGCTACGTGTCATGAAAGCCGAAACTTGCTAATTAGACTGCGAATGTACATGCATTTATGATGTATCGAGGTCTACAAATCGTTTACGAATTCGTAATCGACAAACAGTGTGCCTGATTCATTACATGGTCCATTTATATTTAGCTCGATAATGCATGAACATAAATTCTGTCAGAGTTACCGAAAAGCAGGTTAACTAATGGACCATTTCAATCCACCCTGTATACGATTTGCAGTAAAAGGATTAAACCCCATGAAGATTAAATCCGCCTTAATCCCGTAATTCAAAGAGCCACAAAGTTGCAGAAATTTTCAGCGTATAATTTTAACTCCAGGCCGAGTCGTTAAGATTCAAACAACGCGTCCGCTTTTTTTTCTGTCTCCGAATGGTGGATGGTAAAGACCCGCAATATTGTCGCCCGACGATAATCGCGGGGATTAAGTCGCGACCAAGATCCATCGAGCAGGTGAGCCACTCTAAAAGCAAGCACGTCAAATAAGAGGCAGATCGCGCGGAGCACGGGTTGCTTTTAGGGCTAACGACGCGGCCGTGAAGCGAGAACGATGAAAATGGAGAGTGGAAACGAGCGTTCTAAGCCTGGAATGCAGCATAAGTGCACGAGGGAGAATCCCTCCTTCGGCTTAGGTTAGGTTGGTGTGTAGTACGAATGGGCAGAGGAAACGTCGAGGATTTGACTTTGCAGTTGGTGCCGCGCACGGTATCCTCTCTTTTTTCCATGTGTTTAACTTGCAGGATAGTAGAGAACGAGAGAGAGGAAAGAACGAGGGTGGGAAAAGGAGGGTGAACGCGTGGTCTGGTAGCGAGAAGGATAAAAACAAGGACGAGCAACGAGGACAGAGAGAGGGCCAGTAAAAGTGACGAGGGTATGATGTTCGCTTTAATATCCACCAGCAGGTATATATTCTCACTTGCTCTGCTCTTCTCTCTGTCTCGTTCCTTCTCGTTCGTCTTCCTTCCTGTTCTTCGACTCGTCTCTCTCACTCGCTTGTTCAACGAGTGTCGATGGTATGACGCTCTCTCTTCGCATGGGAAACTCTAGCAATAGCTGACTGTTCGAAAAGGGAGATAAATTTTCCGGGACTAACGCCGAGGTACCCTGTGAAGTCGAAAAGTCCAGACCGAGAAAATGGGTAAAGAACGAGAGAGAAAACGAGGCCTTTTCATGCCCCGTACCCTTGAGCCTCCGACACGCTGATGCGTAAAAGATGACACGCGGAATTTCACCACCCTCGACGGAACGAACGCAACCAAATAAATTACGTGGCAGAGAGTTCGCCATTTGTCAACGATCGTAGGACGCTTCTTCGAAAGATAAGAAACAATAAAGGGGTAGCAATAAACGGCATCAATAAAACGACCACCAGATTGCTGGAAGCCGACTAATTAAACCTGACCCTTCCTGCGTTTTTCCGACCATCCTGGGCATCCCAGGATCGTAAATAAATAAATTGTTACGCAATACTGTCGGGCTACGCTAGACAAATATTAGACTGTTCAACAGGGTGATGTTTTTTAGTGTTAAGAAGGTACCCAGTTTTTTGTGCACACTTTATCGATGGTTTGTAGCTGTGTTTTGTGGGAATTCTAGAAAATATATCGCAAGGTTTTTGGGCTTCAAACGTGAACAATTTCAAAGATTTAATATTCTGAAGTTTAAAAATTAATAAATTCTACTCTCAATATTCCAAACTTCAAAAATTGCGAATCCTGAAAACCCCAACATCAAAGTTCCCAAAATTCCAAAATTCAAAAGTCTCAAAGTCCCAACGTTCCAGCATCTGAAGCAAAGTTCAAAAAATCCAAATTTCAGAGGTGCAGAATCCTCAAACCCCAAAGTCCAAAATTACAAAATGAAGTACTAAACCTTAAAATCGAAAAGACAAAAAGTTGAAAGAGTGTCGTTTTGGCCAGCTCGCATCGTTCACCATTTTAACTAGGCACTTACGGGCGGTAGCGTAAATGGCGACCGGTCCTCCATCGTCGTCACGGGTCCTTTGTCGCGCGGCCATACGCGTCGAGCAATATTTCGAGGTCCTGGCATTAGGATTAGACACGGTGCGCAACCGAGAAACTGAACAGTTCAGAACAGATCCGTTAGCGCGACGAGGGGCCAAGTTTGTGTTGCAAGGGCACGCAAGGAGGCTGCAGGTCCTGCGGGATTATGTCCGCGCCAGTTACTGCTTTTATTGTTTCTCGCAGGACTAGACTGGCAGGCCGGGAAGAGGAGGGACGCGATCTTGTATCTTAGCTGGATCTACGCGTATTTTCACTTAGCGAGTTACACGATACCGGATACCGTCGATGTTCCTTCGCCAGGTTGGATCATTAGTACCGACTGTTGGAGGGAATCCGCAAGTACCTTCTCTTTCTTGACCCTATGGATCTTTGTTTTCTTCCCTTGTTTCTTTCTCTTTCTAGGATCGACACGCGGCCCCGTAGAATCGTAAAGGGAGAAAAAGGTAGGGTCAACTGTACAGAGGTTCCTTTTTGTTCTCCTCGTTCGAGGGCTGGCCGATCCTTTCGACGATGAAACAGTGAAACAGTGTTCGATGAAGGATTTCGTGTAGACAGGCGGGAGAAAAAAGTATCTTTGCCCGGCTGGTTGGGCGTAGCCGACCATCTAATGGTGTTTAGCGTTTTAATACTATGGGTCGATTATCAAAATAAGACTTGTATGGGCGTGGGAGCGTTATGTCTGATCATTAGAATAGTCAGCAAAATTGCAAATTTAGAAATTTCCAAATTAGCAATGTCTCAATTCTTAGTCACCCTAAATAGGAATTTAGGTGAGTATAGGAATATGTACTAAAAAATTTAATAACAAAAAATTATTTATAAGGAAGGAAGATGGTAAAGCTTGAAAGAAGCTTTGTAAATCTAATTACATGATGTGATTTATTTGCTCAAATAAAAGTGTACGCAGTAATTGAATTCTCTTCATCTATCTTTCAAAGTCACGGGTAAGCCTTCAATTAACAGCCTATCACTGTTATCTTCAACGAGTACTTATTTCAAGAAATTCAGAAGGAATCTTATCTTATCTATGATCCTTCATTTCTCTTCAAACTCTCAACTCATAGAGTATCCAAAAAACCTAATGTTTCGTAATCCTCTATGGATTATCCACGACCAGCGAGCGGAAATTGTTTCAATGTTATAAGAATTTGATGGACTTTCAGGAAAGGTCGAACGGAAGGGCCACGCTGCACGAGGGTCGCGATGATCTGCAATTAGTGAATCTGTGCGTGCCTCCGAGATCGACGATCGTCGTAAGTAAATTTCATTGGCGCGACTCTCAGAAGCTTCAATCTTGAACAAACGAATGAAAAGAGGCTGTTAAAAAGAAAGACGCCTCTAATTGCACCACGAATCTTCACTTTCAATAAGCTTATTCAAACTTTCTGTCTGGCACCTCTTCGCTTCTGTTCGATTTGCACTTGGACGCACGAGGGTTGTCTTTATCGGACCAATTGGTTGGCTGACTGTGCGAAACGAACCGCAAAATAATACTTACGGCTGCACGCAAAAGAAAACACGCCAGAATAATGGCACCGCCTTTAATTCTTTTCGGGGAAGAGAATCGGGTACGCTCGGGGCGCGCTAGTAGCCGCGACAATGGTACTAACGAGGGCCCCTAAACGGCCGAAAAAGAAAGCGTTAATTCCGACCTTTCAAGTGTAAATTCTTAACCGTGCTCTCGTTTTCGACGTCGAGAAACCATACCAGGTACGGATACTTCGTTTTCACCTTCGTCCGCTCCTTCACCGCCACCAAATGCACCCGCAACCTACGAGACATTGACTCGTGATGCAAAAATTTTCACAAGATTTTTGAAAAATTTAGACAAGAGATTTAATTTTTCTGTAGGTCAAGTTACTTTTCATAAGTAGCCAGAACCCTCATAAACTTAAATTTATAATCTGACCCTTCTTCATATTGTAACAAATGAATTCTGTTTTAATATTATTAAAAAATATAATAACTGTCAATAGTTATCGAGTCAATAGCGATGACGCATTGCTGTTAGCAACGATGATTCGCGAAACACGAGTTCTTTTCGATAGGATAATTTCGTGTTCGTGACGTCCGTTCACGATGATTCGAGAAGCCGAGATTTGAATGGAAAGGGGAGGGTTAACTATCGTTCGATACAGGAGGGGATTGCATTTGGCAGCTGCAGTTTGTCGTTGCAGCAACGATGCAGCCACACTTGCATTAGTGCAATGAGACGACTGGACAGGGGTGGGGATGAAGAGAAGGGGAGGTTCTGTTGGAGCGAGAGGAAAGGATCAGGGTAGGGAAAGGATCTCTTTGTCCTCACCGAGATCCTTACGGCAGCATTGACCTGCTGCCCCACTGGCGTAGACCCACTGAATCTCGATTATCGAACGCTTCCTCGAACGCTGTTAGCCTCTTTTCAAAAAAGGATGAAATGACACGTGGTAGATTGTGACGCTATTTTATCGAGATTAGGAGAGTTGGAGAATCGAGAACTCGGGATTTTGGGAAGATGGAAATTGAGGATTTAGATATTTAGAAACTTAGGGTCTTGAGAACTTGGAAGTTTAATTTAAAAAATTGAAAAATTGAAGATTCACAAATTTGCAAAATTTAATTCGATAAAAATTTGCGAAATCGCAGATTGGAGATTAAGAAATTTCCGAATGTGCAAGTTGAAATTGACGCTTTGAAAATTTGTAAATTGAGAAATTTCCAACTAGATAACCTCGCTATCATTTCCCTCGGGGTGTCCATCGTTGTGTACCAACACGAGAGTGATTTGGATGATTCCACGCCATTGGGTGACTTATTTCTCTCGCGATACGCAAAAGGCCCGGTCTGAACTGGCGAACTGGCCCTAGTAGTCCTGCTGTGCTGCGGTTAACTTCTGCCAAGGGGGCCTCCGGACCTCGGGCATTGTTGCAGCGCCAGTTTTTGACAGGTACCATAGGCTGCGTGCGCCCACCTACGTACGCTCCACGGATTAACATCCAGAGATGCTGTGCGAACGATCAGACAGAGAGAGTAGATCCACGTGGAAACAGGTCTTCCAACTTAGCTCATTGGTATTTTATTATCGGCTCCAAGTCGACCGAGAGAGACTCGCTCCCTCCAACGTCTGGCTATTAAGCCAGGGATGATAAGTTTCGTATACAACCGTTCTACCGTTAATAGTCACTTACTTTTGGTCAGATTCTCGGGGAACCTGTTTCGTGGGACCAGTCCAACGCGTACGCCTATCGAATTTCAAACGTATATCGGAGTCAACTTGCCGGATTATCGATCGATTTCTAGGTCACCGTCACTTTTCTCTCTCGTCCGTGCTCTTTGCAAAGAATCCATTTACGATATTCGGCCGTCGTTTTAATCTAACCGCAAAAGGGACTGACTGTTTCGCCTGAGACAAAAGTCGAAACCATGGGCCTAGCTGAAGAGGGTCAGGTGAAACTCTTTTGAACCAGGTCCACGGTCAATCGTTTCTCTAAGGGAGAAACGAGGTGCACAGGTCGGGGTTGCCTGAACCTGACCTAACTCTTGACCATCCCCACAGGCGTACGCAAATGACCGGAAAACCTGGCTGTTGTTCGAGTCATCTTAACGTCGGCAAGTGTAACAGTTCAACTGGACCCTTTTGAAAGAAGAGCGATTTTTCCAGCCGATGCAAATTGCAGCCCCTTCTTCCATTATCCTTCTTGGCGATTTCTCTTAAGTCTCTCGAAAGTTAAGCCAGCCTTGACGGAAGGGTCAGTCGTGGATCTCCATTGTTGCCTTGAAATCTCTTAAAATAACGCATCCTTGCCTGTTTCTTTGTCGAAGGGGTGGATTTTGCAGCGTCGATTTTAGATAACGCTTTCACCCTCGTATTCGACGATCTCCAACAATGGATGACAAGTTATGACATTCGAGGATCCTCTTTATCCCCCTATTCGATGATCATCCAACTTTTCCTCGAGATCATGATTTTTCCACGTAACCACGAAGAATACCCGTCGTAACCTCATCCATCGAGAGAGTAACGCAATCCGTGTAACCAATAGCGTTGTCGGTTGCTCTAACGATCCCCTCCACCCGCACGCCAGTGGACCAGAAGCTAAAAAGACCCGAATCTACCCACGAAGCGTAAAACCCGGCTTCCTCTTCTCATCTACACGTGAACATCCGTTCACGCCACAAAACAGAGGCGCAAGTGTATATGCGCGTTCTTCGGGGTTCGGCAAGAAGGCGCAAACTGAATCGACGTTTCCTTTGTGCTGCCCCGAAGCTGCTAGTTTTGGGTGGATGATGCGGTCCGATTCACAATACGGCCGCTAATGTCCACTTACCTTCCCCGCGGGCCCTTCACAACTATCAGGCTGTTTTAGTGCTTTACGGCGGCCATAATGCCGTCTTTCTTGAACGGCAGGTAGAAGAAACCTCCGAGGGAGAAGAGGCTTGATGATTTGCTACAATATTACGACGCGGTTAGGTGGCTTGCTGCCATTGTTCCTGTTGATTGCGATCCGGTATTCTTCAGCTTTCGAAATTGGAAAATTGAAAGAGCACGATTATTATTCGAATAGCATCGTTTATTTCGTTTTGCTCGGTTAAAATTGCGAACCCGTACAGGAGCTAACTGAATTTCGTGGCGTGCAATATCGATATTCTCTTCGTCATCGAATTCGTCCATGAACACGGTTGACTTAAAACGTGAAATATCGACGATAATCCTCGTAGAAGGCTGACGAGAGTCACAGAAGGTGAAGCAACGGCATAATGAAGCCATTTCGATTTGTGTTTCCGGTCGGACGGTGATCGCCGCGAAACGCTCATTGGGTGGTCTCTCATTACGGCGGTTCCTTCAATGACTTCTTAGCACATTCGGCCAGGAACATATGGCTTCTGACCGTTGAATCGGGATGACTGGCCGCACAGAGGGCAGTATTGTAGGAGCCAAAGTGATTTTTCATGGGAACCGTACCCGTAAAAAATCCTATATCCTCTGTTGCACGGGATAATGAGTACTTTTGTAGTTTATGAATTTCTACCCTGCGTCATTGCGTCCTACTCTGCAATCTGTTGCTTTTGTTCGGCATATATTATTGGATGCAATTAACATGTTTGTTTGAGGCAAGTTTACGATTTTTTAAATTTAGGGTATTCATATTTTTGTCGAAAGTTTTGGTATTTATTTCAGTTGGAAGTATTAATATCTGGTCAGTAGTTATTGATTTCAAAGTACCAATACCTGCACAGTATCGATTTCAAAGTACCGATATCAGTACGGTACCGATTAAAGGGTATGGTCTACTGGGTCTCAACGTGCACCGAAATGTACATTTAAGCGTCCACAGTACAGACCGAATACCGTTTAATTAGGGTAGTGACTTCCACGAATTCGATTGAAAGAAGAGAGACTATGTGCCAGCGCGATACCGATATTCGGCACGTGCGATTCGTACCTTTAAGATTCCCAAGAAATGATGGGGACACTTAAAGGAACAAAAGTGCAGACGTCCAAACGCACAGTTCTCAGCTCGGTGATACCTATTAAAATTTGACTTGACACTACCGATATCTCTTCTAAATCTGTTCGATCCATCTACCGACGAAGAAGCATCGTCTTCGCTTTCCAATTAAGAACAGCGAAAAAAAGCGACGATACTTTGTCAAGCGCGATCGCAATCTTGGTAAGAGATCAAAGTCGAATCCGTGACGAGTAAACGGTCCGAAATAAACGAGCAATTGGCGGGGAAGGAAGGAAACGATACGAAGAGGACAAGGAAGAAACGTGGAAAGGGGACGACGAGGTGGGCGGAGGGGGCCCGACGGTAATTATCATTTCTTGTACAAGCCGCTGGTGTGGGTATAGTCACGGATATAGGCGGTTTTGCAACATTCGGGCCCTCATTGTGGCGTGGTTCCTCTCGTTCTCTCTCTTTCTCTTGTCGCTTCTGTCTCTCCTTCTCTCTCGCGAGTGTACCCTCCTTTCTTTCTTCTTCTCTCGGTCGCACCCGCGCGCTAAAACAAAACGAAACACTGTGCACGGGCCTCTCAAGGATAACGACTATGAGGCCTAGGCTGAGACGGCAGCCATATTGCGGACAATTGAAACCGTTGCACTGGCTTTTAGGTACCTGCAGCTGCAACTCAGCGCCGTTTATATTATATCACGCACGTTTAACGCGCAGATGCTCGTCGCACGGCCCAATTAATGCCAGCTCACGCACGTTACCCGGAAAAAGGGAATTCTGGATAATTAGATTCCAGCCGAAAAATAGCCATGAAACCCCGTACGAATTTTTGCCTCCTCTCATCCGATAGATTTTAATCTTTTGCACGGCCTTATTCGACGGCGATTTTTTTTCTCTACTCCTCCTGCAGCCGAATTCGTGCAGCTGCAGCCTCTATGCGGCGAGGTATTCATGAGGAGGACATTTAAATCGGCTAGCAAGAAGTGGCTGTCATTTCTTAATGAGGTGCCTTTTTAGCCAGATGCAGCTCTACCTACAAACCCGCGACTTTCTAAGATTCGCCAGACTTTTACTTAGGGCAGAGTATTTTTTCAACCGGACAGAAATACACGGCAACAAGCTGCGTTCACAGTCGTACGTACCCGAACAAAGAATGCATTTGGCGCATTAAGCGAGGACTTCACGGGCAGGAAAGTCGGGGGAGAGGGGTGGGTAACTTGATGCCCGTGACGCCGGTAAGTTCAGCACCGACGCTGTAAACCATATGGCAAAGCGGGGAGGTTCGTTTTATGGCGATGGTGTGTGTATTTATGTACACCGACGAGCGGACGTTCCTAGGGAAAATGACGACGTACAGAATATTATATAAAGATAATTGGACTTTGGAGATTTTGGGGTTGTCTCATTTCAAAGAAACTGACATTACATCGAACGATATAAACCAGAATCTCTAGCCAACTACCGTAAAGTCCAAAATTGGCAAGCCAGCAGAAGACCAGTAAACTAGAAAATTAGCAATATTGAGAATTGCCAAAGAGATTCCAGGCTGTAGCAATTAGAGGAATCGACTGATTACGTTCCTGGTTTAGAGTGGCATAAATCGTCGATTTAAATCGTGGAGATTTTTATGGCCGGCTGTCATAACGGTAGTCGATGTTCTCTTGCGCGTGTTCCGTGGATCGAGCATAAAATTCAGCTACATCGAATAAATGCAAATCACCGGTCACAGAATATTTTGGTCAGCTTCACGGCTGAAACGAACTCGAATGGCGTCGATGGGAATGCAACTTCGACACCCGAGGAATGGCGGGGAGAGAAACTTGACTTGAACGAATCTAAAGGACCCTGGCAAACTAGCAGGGCCCAGAAGTCGTCCTACATGGTCAGGATCCAATCTCATTTGGTACTAGCATGCCTTCGCTCACTCACCTCCGAGCCTCGGATTACTGGCTCCGCTCCTCCTCTTCTTTCTCCTTCCATCTTCTTCTCTTGGATCCTTCTTCATCGGCGATTCTCTCGAAAGCGCTATCCCTACCTTGTCCGTAGATCATTATCGCCAGACATTCCGAGCTGTATCTGCGGTGCAAATGCAACATGACAGGGAATGCTCTTTCGCGGATTCCGAAAGGTCCGATATTCCTCTGCTTTTCTTCGGATCTTTTATTTGCTCCAGATGCCCCGCGAATTTATATCCTATCACGTATTTATCGTGAAACCGTCGAGCATCTATGGACGGTCTTTCGAATGATGGATTTTCAATAAGGAGGTAATTTAACGCAAGGGGTGGTCGGCTAACGATCGAATATCAAAATGATCCATATTGATAAAAAGAAAGAAAGAACTTGGCAGTGATCCCTCTAATGATCTGTATAATCATAAACGAGGAGCAGAACTCCGTGTCTGTTCCGTGTAACCGGTCATGCTCACACTTTTGCATGATGCACGTACACTAGAAGCGTGTTAGGTTTCAAAGAAATGAAAGAAACAGAAGCGGTCGACGTTGATGAATGAAGCTGATGAATCAGACATCCTCCGTGAGTATTCTCGAAAGACCTTTCTTTACGATCGCGGGTGTCATGATAAATAGACCGTTCTTTATTTTTCTTTCTTTTTTCCTTCATTCTGCCACGTGATACCCGACGCGGCTATTTGGTGCGCCCTCTCGTACGCGCGTGTATATCCGCGCGCTTTTATGAAGCCTCGGTGAAAAAAATCGACGTTTCCGATAGTACACTATTGTCCACATTTAAAATATAGTAGTATTCTATTCTTCTTCATTCAACTTTCTATTTTTTTTTTTTAACGCGAATGATACTGTAGTTGGAGACGTACATAGGTCGGTTTCACACGAAACTTTTCCCTACATTTTCTTTTGGGAAAGTAAAATTGTCTGTCAATATCGATAGAAAAATTTGCCTGCACGGTCCTCGAGTGCAGCTCATAAGGGGATATTTTATTCCATGCGGTCGCAAAGTATTTTTATACGAGCTGGTTTCGAATCCCAGGATGAGTATACACCTCTATCTCCGGATCACGTTGCGACGAGCTGACATTCAACGCTTTCCATATATCCAGTAAACTATCCTCGCGCGTATTCGACGATTATTCGCGCGAGATTCGCCGTTCAATACGGTGGCCGGTCAGTATCGAGCGGGTATCTCCACTAATTGGGATTTCGCGGGTTCCCGAGGGGAAGAGACCGGAGAAAAAACGTGAAGCAAAACGGAGGAGGGCGTGGGTCCCAACATGGTATGACGCGATAATGCGGTACGAGCTGCGTTGGTCGGGATCAGAGAGGGACGCGAGACGAGGCGAAGCCGAAAGAAGAAGCCTCGCAAGAAGAAGCGAGAAGAAGCCAGAATATAGAAGGTAGGGGGGGACAAGAGGGTGGGGCCTGCCTCACTGACCTTGACTAGGCCCAAAGTTGAGGTGGGTTGAGGTGCTGCCGGGCCCTCCTGTCCACCTTCTCCACCCCTCTCTATCGTTCCCTCTCTTTTTCACTTCCATAGAATCGATCCTCTCCTCTCTCCGTGCTATGCCAGGCCCCACCGGGCCAGCCCTGTAGTTCTGCATTCGCAGACTCCTCCATCAAGGACATCACAAAAAGTACATTAGACGAAAACACGTTGCCATTATACCCAGCGCGGCGAACCGCGAGAGGAGAGAGCGAAAACGCTACGTCCGCCGTGAGGCTAAAGGCTCGTCCAGACATACAGACATTGTCTGCAGACTGTCTGATCGCATCGTCCGCGGACATGTGTCTGTGAACAATTGTCTAAATCCAGATGAACCCGAAGACAAAGGATTAGCACAAGATTAGCTGGCACTCGCATGTTATTCTATGGTGTCTGTAGTTTGTCCGGAGACAATGGATGTGGACTATCCCCGGACATGTGTCTGCGAATAATTGTCTGTGGGTTTCGACAAGGTTTGATGAGGTTGTCTCTAAGTTTGAGATTGCTATGCGGAATGCTTGGTCTATGCCACCAACATCGTTGCCGCCATTTTGGACCCAGTATCAACGCGATAAAAGCCAACAGGTATCTTCTACAACTACAATTTTAAGTCGAGCTCGAGACTTGCGGGTCCAAATTTTAGATAGAGAGTTGGGAGTCGAGATGTTGGCAAGGGATGTTAATTGCTCTCGTTACCTATCCACGATTTAGTACACTCTACGCAAGTTTGGTCCATTAGGAAAATGTGTATGTACCTATTGAAGAATAGGATGTTTATATTTAATTTAAGAATGAAGGGTTGAAGCAACTAGAGGTAGAGGTAATTCACTATGGAGACAGAGTGTAAATGGTTGGATGAAAATACAGGGTTAAGTTTATAGCCTTTTTATAACTCGCTATAAAATTGGAAGCTTATTTCTTCGATCATTCTGACCCTGGCGCACCCGTCCAATTTTTATTGCACTCGTATCGTTAGCTTCACCCGAACGGAATGTTTTATTAAGAAATTATCAAGTATTGGATTTCCATTTCGGTCCAATTTATTTCGTACGGTGCACGAGGGTCAACGCGAGGGTTTTTATGATTTCTCGAGTCAAAAACTTGGTGAATTTTCAAGCACCACCGTTGAATGCATCAACGTCTCCTCCGTGGCTACCACAAAGTTACTCTTAGTGTGGGATTGAATTTTTAGCACGTCCCCCCTTGAATTCGCGCGAATGCCAAAAATAAGAAGGCGATGAAACGCGCCTTAACTGCCGCCTTTATTTCTGGCCCTCCTGGTGCACCTTACCGTTCTCTCTCTTTCTCTCTGCCCTCTCCCTTCTTCTTGCTCTCCCTCAAGATCAAGGTCAACTGTTCGGAGATGACTGGACTCTTTAAGCGACGTACCTTTTCTTCGTTACTCGTTTCACGGTTCTCGCTCTGGTGCTCGTTGGCTGGGTCGTACACCGCTCGAGATCGCGCGATCGAGCATGCGAATTACGCCGTTCCAGTTAGAAAGTTTGTCACGCGAAGCCGCTGCATCAGAAACGTACAAATCGCGAGAGGGAAAAGCAGAAAAAAAAAGTCGGCCGAACATTTGTACCTCGGTTCAAAGCGTGTTGCACACCGTTACACTGAATTCTGTCCCCGGCGTTCTGGAACCTGTCGTCCGCGCATGTTGCATGAAACATGGGCTTTTCTTGTAATTATCATCGTTACAGCGGGGTCCACGCGATATTTTATCATCGAGACGGTCGCAGCGGTTTGTCGCGCTATAAATCCTGACTCCGCAAACGAGCAAGAAGCGAGCACGGTTCTTACGATTCGTCGCGAGGTCGCGGCGCTGGCTGTGCCACTATTTACGAACCTCTCGTGGCAGCCTGGAAAAGGATAAACCACGGTTTAATTCCAATGAGCACGAGATACCAGGCTAAACCGACGACGACGTCGACGATTCCGCTCGCTTTCTCTCGCGAGACCATTAAAACACTCCACGACGTTCGTTTTACGGATTCACCGCACCCGCGCCACTTTAACCATCGCGTCGTTTCGGTGAATTTATTACGTTGACTCTCGACACCGTGAACGAACAACACTTCTGATGCTGTGCTTCTCGCTTTTTTTAAAACGTTGATGTCTAAATTATGCTCCGAGGAAGCGCTGTTTCGGCACTGCGAGTACCGTGGTACGCTTATCCAGGGAAAATGGCGGTGCAGAACATTTGGGTCTGCAGAGTTGCAGTACCAGTGACAACGGAATTTAGTGAAACAGTCAAAATCTTATTTCGAATAAATTTTTGATTTACAAAATTTTTAAAAGACTTATGAAATCTTCATTCTATATACCACTAGTTTGCATCAAGTTTCCTTTCCTTATATCGTTGTACTTTCTTATGCATTAATGATTTATTAGAATTACCTTGAATAATACGGAATAGAAGACCGAAATTGATCGTGCTGACAAGTTTTTTCAAATGCAAAATTATCCCACTGGTGAGAAAAGTATTATGGGTTTAGTATAAACAGCATGGAGTTCTCAGCTTATTTTTCTGTGGATTATTATTGTTTCTCACACGGTATGTGGTTCGTCTGTGTACCATCCTTTGGTTTATTTGAATGAAATAGACAATTTTAAGTGCTTTACGTGTTTCTTCGCTGTGAAGTATGTGACTCATTCCCCAGAACGGCTCGTAAATCGGGCGGTAAAGTGATTTTTTGATCGAAACGATTTTACGCAAACGGTAAAATACTTTGAAATCTAAATGTATCAATAAAAAGTATGAATAACATGTTTAACACGGAACAGTTTGATAATCTGTGACGTAAGATAATTTTCCTCTCACTTTGGAAAAGTAGTGAAGCGATTTGGTGATTGAGACATTAAATATTTCGAATATCCGAATAATTCTGACTCACGAGGCACGATAAATATCGGTATGGAACCCAACAAGCTGTGCACGAAAAAGGGTCTTAAAAGTACCCGGGGCTTCCACTGGAATCCCAAAACTCTTGCGGTAACAACAGCGCCGTATAATTAAGATGCTCGTTAAAATTTCAGATTAAAGTTTGAACATCACGTGGAACTTTACTCGCTTCGCCGTATTTATCTCGAAAATTCCATAATTCTAAAATAATCTAGACAGATAATGTTAACGATCTATGCAACTAGCTCGATATTTCTTCCAACTTTCATAGCCGCTTAAATATATTTTCACAGATAGTCTGTCGCACGAAATCAACGTTTTAATGCAAACATCGCTTATCAGGAACGCTCGCTACATTCAACGTCCATTACTTCATCAAACAGTCTTCGTTGTTTCAGCGATATTTTCGCTATTTTCAGGATACGGTGTCGTTGAACGTTATCGAAACCTTGAAACACATTTACCTATTACACAACATCGTGTATTACGAGGCACGTTTACCTAATATAAAAATGACAAATGGTTCGAATATATATTAGGCGTTTCTGTAGCTGCGAATGTGCGGTTTGGGTATATGATGATTTAGGGAATTAGGGATGGGATTTAAGGTTATTAGATGTGGCAAGTTTGAAATGGTTGAGAATTCGAGACTGAAAGTGGGGACTTGGATATATGGAAATTTGGGATTCGAAGGATTTGAGGGTTTTGGAGTTTTAGAAATTTGGGAGATGAGGGATTTGAAGATTTGGAAATTTGCAAGTTTGGGATTTGTGGGATTTGGAGATTTGAGGGATGTGGAGTTTTAGAAATTTGGGAGATAAGGGATTTGAAGATTTGGAAATTTGCAAGTTTGGGATTTGAGGGATTTAGTGATTTGAGAAATTTGGGGCTGTAGAAATTTGAGATTTGGGGGATTTGGGATTTTCGCAATTTGAGATTTAGAAGTTTGGGATTTGTGGAATTTGGGGTTTGAAAATTTGGGATTTAAGAGATTGACATTTGGAACTTAGGAACGTGGGGATATTTGGAAATTTAAGGTCTAAGGAGTTTGGGAATTTTGGGATGGGGGTTTGGAAGGTTGGCATTTGGGAATTTAGGGATTTGGGGTTTGGAAGATTGGAATTAGAGAATTTAGGGATTTGGGGGTTGGAAGGTTGGAATTAGGGAATTTATAGATTTGAAGATTTGGGGATTTGACAAGTTGGAAATTGGTAGCTTTGATAATTGATATTTGGAAAATTGAAAAGTTACAGGTTTGGAAATTTGTGAACAAATATTCAGAATTCATGGACTTGAAGATTTGAGAATTTAGAAATTTGAAAAATTGTAAACTTCCAAATCAGAAAATCCGAAAAATTGCAGAAACTTGCAAAGTAACTCAAAAAATTTCGAAAACGTCAAAACATCGAAAGCCCTGAACGCCTCCCAGGATGATGCATCGCGTAGCAAGCGGTCGATCCTTAATCTCGAGATTTCTCGCGCGTTAAAGTCAATTTCGTGGTTGTCCAAGGCCGATAATGGAGCTTGCCAGCTCTCGGATCGATTTTTCTGCCGTCGAAGCTGGAAGAAAGACGCGAACGAGTCCATCGGTTCCGAGTGAGAACGTTTTAATTGCGTTATTTAAGGGCGACACGGTGAACCGTGCGATCAGGAAACAACGCGCGAACGGGTTTCCTTATAGAGTATGCCGGTTTCGCCGCCAGCAAGTCCCGGTTAGGCCGCTGCAATTCGTTTCGTGAAAGTCGAGGCACAGCTTTACACCCACGCGACTTCTCGAGAGGCGCGATTGTCAAAGCAGGACCTGTTTCGTTCACGAGCCGATCGCTCACGATACGTAGCCGGGCATCTAGGGCCCCGTGAAATCGTTACGATATTTATGGTCCGCGATAATCGATACCCCTGCTTTCAGCAGTAGGTACTTGTTAACTAGTCGGGAAATAATGGCCGTCTTAAAAAGAAAAGCGTATCGGTACCTGATATATTTGCCTGGCAGAAGATAGAGATAACACCACAGACATTATCATCGATACAGGTTTATTATCCTCGATTAAGGGACACCATAAGTACGTACTGCAAATGGAGGGCGCGCGAGATTGTACGATGATGTTAATGCGAATTTCTTCCATTCGAGTTATGTTATTAAATCGGTAAATTAGTTCGGTGCTTTCTATTTATTTCTTCTTAAATTGCATTTTAACGCTTAATCTGTAAACGTGGCTCTCTACCTTGTTCCTAAATGTAGTCGTTCAGTAAACGAACCTATTATAAGATCCACCATTCTTGCAAAGCATTTTTTAAATAAGAATAATCTCGATACTTGCTTTTAAAGAAGCCACTCCTGTATACTTGCTCCAAAATGTCACGGTGATTATCTCTTTATTTGTGAAAAATACGAAGGTCGCGAATTCGATTGTGAACTGTATTTCACAAAGAAAAAGTTGTAACACGGGGATAGAACGATTTCGGAATTTTGCAGAGTTCAGGGATCCGCGTTAAATATACCAGTGCTTCATTATTATGCGAGTAAACAATTTTTTCCAAAGCAGGTGGGAATTTGTCGACATTTCCTCTTCCCTTTTTCAACGTTCAACGACAGAGGTTAAGCGCTGAGAATAATCATTCGTAATTCGAGGAATTTCTGGAAATTAGCAACGCGTCTCATCAACGGTAGAAAAATAAATTCTTACGATGCAGACGACGAAGCCGTAAAATCATTGGTAGCTTTTGACAAACGATCGAGAATCGTCTATCCGTAAATAGAATCGTTCTAGTCATACTTGACAATAGGATGACTCTGTCATCGTGTTTGATATCGCGTGTACGAGCATCGGCAATGATACACGCGAACGCTCGAAGACGCTGCTCGTCATTGAACTTATAGCGGTACATCATTTTATTGTATCGCGTAATACCCCTATTCGAAATAATTAGAGGATCGTTTCGCTCTAACGAGATGACCAATCATCGTGTAAGTTGTTTCGAGGCTTCGTAATGTCGTTAAAGAATAATTTGAATGCGCACGAGGTATTAATTTTCATCGGGATATTATAGCCTGCGTATTGGCTACAAGTATCATCATCAGAAATAAAACTTCCGACGGAGTACACGTCATGATTATTCCCTTACGTTCTCTCGTCTTAATACATAGTCCAGCTTTTCAAAATAAAACATTTATTTTTATAGGAATATAAAGCTGCAAATAGTACAAGTAATTCGAATAATTCGAGGATCGAGATATATAATTTTGAAACGTTTTACGAGCCACGTAAGTTACCGCTCCTAATTAGTTACCGGTAATAGCTGTCCGAAATTTTTCCTGTTACTCGACGAATACTTTTCACCCTTATTATGCGCAATTTCCCGAAAGTCTTAAAAGCCCGTTTAAAGGCAAAAACGTAAGGTTATTATTACAAATTGCCCGGATACCGAGAAAACGTTCCGGAATGATACATCGGTGTTCGTCGAGTACAAGAGGGGGAGCCGTGCCAAAATCGAAATTCTGTAAGGAAATACATGAAACGTGGCCGCGGGCAACGCCCACATTTCAAGTAAGTATAACTCACGACAAGTCCTTGGCATTAAATATGTAAATGTTTCGAGCAGCGACAGCGGCGGGCGTTTAATTCGTCGGTGAATCGGCAATCGCGTGGACATCTCGTCAATTGGATTTCGGACGGCGTTCCATGAAACCATTGGCCGGTAATTAGGTTGCGCATAATGATAACCGGACAAACACGTTGTCTGTAGCAAAAAACGCGCGCGCGTGTGTGTAGGTTGCACGGTCTTCTCTAAGTATGCGTGCGCGAGCGTGCAAAGAGGCAAACAAGCAGGCCAACCGATTAAATTATTATTCTCACGGAGGCTCGTTAATAGCGTAAAAGAAAAATACTCGGGACCAGGCTTGTTGTCGCTCGCTAAAGGAATTGCTTCGATCTTAATTGCCGTTTCTAAGAATCGGTAGGAAAAGTCGAAGGGCCTGTGTACGCGAGCGCATGCGCGCGAGAGCGTACCGGTCGAGCCGCGTCTTTTTTCGATTCCCGCCATTTGCACATTAATGAACGAGTACTGATTTATTACTTTGTTGTTCGCCTTCTTTTCGCTCCGGTTTCGCCAACCACCGTCGACTTTCATTAAACCAATAAAGTGTAATTTCTATGTATTGTTGCGTCACGCTTTTACATCGCTTTCCCGTTAGAAAATGGTGGCGACGACTCTTTCGCGAGGAAAACTTTTGAGGAAACACGCAATCCACAGTTACAACTTTTTATATCAGCTTAGTAATTTCTGAGATATTCTTGGAAATTTAATTTTGGCCCAGTAAGATAGTGTAAAGAAGATTTTATTATATTTAAGTACCTAGTCCGAGGGAGAATCTACACAGGACCTAGAGAAACTCTAGGTAAAATCTACATATAGAACTGAGAGAAAACCTGGAGAGAATGTACACAGAATCTAAGAAGAGACGTAACCTAAAAAATAAGGAACATAAATTATCGCGCGAGATAGAACATTCCTCTTTTAAAATAAAAAAAGTATGAATCGAACATGATTGTATATAGTTCGAAGAAAATGTAATTTGAAACAGTTCGATTTCTTCCTTTTTATAGATTATTAGGATGGTTGGAATCTGGAATCAAACGAGGTAGAAGAATCGCGGTGGTTTCGGGCGAACTTGCAATTACTGCGTCGCGCGGTCATGGCGCGTTAAAAGCGTAGCTAATTAAACTTTTAAGGGCCTGGCTTTTAAGTGGAACGATTAATCTCTTGGACGGAGCCTTTAATTCTCAGCAATTTATTCTCTCGTTCGCGTTTCGGCTGTTTTTATTCGTTCTCTATCGTACGGGCCTCTCGCGAGGCTCACTTTGATGATAAATTGAAGAGTTTTATTTTCGAAACGCAGCAATTTTTGCGTTCGGACATGTCAATATGTGTTTGGAAACCTTTTACTGTCGACTTAAGATAAAAGCTTCGGTTTGCGAGTGTGATAAACCAAGAAATTTGTCAATTTACGAATATAACATTAAAAAAATTTGGTAAAGTGAGGAACACGCGCGGAATATTAAGTCAATTATAAGCAACTCGGTGGATATTGTAATCAATTACATTAATTGCTCGTGGTCAAAGAGAACAAACCTCGAAAAAACAGTAAATCTATTTGTTCTTATACCACATATTGCTATTTTCAAACGGATCTTATCGAATTTAAAGTCCAAATCCTTGGGCATGAATTATGCGAGAATCCAAGGTCTTGTATTCTCGATCTCGAAAGATTTTACTCGAATGGTCAACGACCCCTTCTTAATTACTATTACACCTACTGCGATTACTATTAAAAAAGGAATACCAAATTCCTTTGATCTATGTGAGCCTCGATACCAATGTATAATTAATTTCTTTCAGCGGGCTGTTCTTTCGGGCGTTCGATTATCGAAAAGCAAAAAAACAGAAGTAACTGTAACTCGATCTTAGTAGATGATGTTCTCACTGGTCGTAACGAGAGGATGATCGTGCACGCGCGTGCAAACGCGAGCGCGTGTGCCGCGGTTACGTGCCAATGACTGTAAACAGCCGGCGAGCGGAGTAATTTGTGCGGCGCGCGCGCTCGAGCACTCGTGCCACTTATAGTAACGAGTATCGAGCGGATTCCTGTTATTCGACAGCCGTCGAACGACTTCTCGTGCGATTCCGCTCCGATTTTCGTCGCGAGCAATCGACCGTCTCGAATGACTTTATCAATTTCAACCTTTGGGACACGTATGATTATTCATTGCACACTTTATGGGACATACAAATTAACTCTGCGTAGGAATTTCCGTTCACTGCGTAAAACTCGCCACTCTGTATCCTTTCAATTTCAATTTCATTGGACACAGTGTTCGCCATTTCTCTTTCCTTGCAATTTTTTATAGGATAGCTAGCTGTAGACCATGTTCAAATTATCCTGAAAGTTAACACCTTTAACCTCAACTGTGTTTTAAAACAGCAGATAGAGAGTTTAATTTTCCAAATTTAGAAAGTAGGAAATTTGGTAGTTGGATTTATAATGGAGTCTTGTATGCCGAATAATCTGCTGGTTATTGTTAATATTTCCACAGCCTATCGGGTCGATACGGAATGTAAAGGGTTAATTAAATTCGGCGCGGCAGCATCGATCGGCCGACGAAAATGCAGCCGTTACGATAACCAATCGTGGACCGTTTAATTATTATTGAAACAATACTTTATACGACGTGCCACGAGAGAAGATGGAGCGTTTATCGGTGAACGGTGCCTTACGAGTAATGGCCGCCGATAAATCGGTTTAAACGCAGAAGTAAAAAATTCTGTGGCCCCGACCGAGCGTGAATTCGAACCGTCGTGGAAAAATATTGCCTCGTTATACCTGTACCAACGTTTTCGGCCACTTGCTTCTTATCTGTCGTTCCATTTGCATGAGAAACTTGCAAACCGGACGAACGCGATACTCTTCGTGGTCCAACAGTGATTAGAGGTGCCTAAATCCCTGCTTTAACTCGTGGACGGCGAGAGGAGAAACAAAATAACTTCTCATGTTACCTTGGACATTAAACACTCGTAAAAAGTTTCGGTCGCGTTCGAATATCATTGCGATAAACACGAGAAATACTCGAGCCGAGTTTGTACCGTACCGAGGAACGAGAGCTATGATGGATGACTGAAACCGATTCTCTGATTCAAATTTATTGACCTCATTATTCACGCTACGACTAGCTTCGAACGTGGTACCTTGAATATCGAATAATTGAAGAAATCGAACCTAAACAGGAACTGTACGAGCTTTTCAACCTTCGACGTCCATGTTTTTCAGACCTATCGATCACATATTTCTTAACATGGAGCTACCGCCATCTAACTGATCCACGGTAGTTATCCGATAATAAATGAGTTCACCAGAAGAGAAAATCAATTCTAATACAGAATATGCAACAACATCCCAGCCTTGAAATTAAAAATGGTCACTTTCTTGCAATGAAAACTCATAATATACCTTGATGTATCAGCTGTACCCTATACAAGATCACTAAAATTGTTTCAAAAAATGCAAGAGACACATACAAATTGGTGAATAATAAAACGTTCAAACGCTTGACAGTAGATGTGATACATGTTACGTCCGTTGGCATTGTCATACGAAGACATTGAATCTTCGAGTTAGTCGAAGCGTACAGAGGGGCCTTTTTCTCGGTCCGTACAAAAATGGTCCCCAGACGGCTCGTCCGCCTCCGTGATTCGTCTTCGCGTACACGCAGGTTGTGTACACACCCACGCGTGCAACGAGCGTACAGCGTTACCCACACACTCCACGGTTTCCCGTTGTTGTTGTTGCGTGTGGAAGCCTCGAAGGCGGGCTGGATGCTTAGAAGGCTATAAAAAGAGAAAGCTGGACGGTATAGAAGCACAGAGGCGCGCGTGTGTGCGCTCGTGCACGCTTGCCTGGCCTACGGTGGGTGTGCAACAGGGTCGTGTAAGTGCGGGCTGTAAAACGTACGACAGGATTATCCTAAGACCGTTTCTTAACGGCCCGACGTGCGCATTGGCCGTGTTCCGTTCAGAAAATAAACGGTATAATAAAAATTTCGGGGATACGCTGTTTTTATGAAATTGCGAGAGAAAAACGAGGAATCTCGAACTGTCGGGCGTCGTTGCTGGACCGTCCCGTCGTTTTATGTAATTCGTCGGACCCCAGAAATATGTACACGATTGTGGATCGAGCTGTCGGATCGTAAAGTTTCTACGAAATTTTGTACAAAGTCGGCACAATAAAAAGCGTCCCAGGTATACGAGGTTTAACGAACCTCTCAATGTACGCGGTCAACGGATGTGGAGGAATGTTCAACATACGTTCTGCAGACTTACATCTAGACAAAACCTAAAGTGGTCTAAGGGGAATTTACGAGAAGCGAATCTAGGAGAAACCTAGGAAGGATAAAGTTCAAGCCCATCTTATGTCTAGAAAAACCCTAGAGAAACCTTAAGAGGTGTCTAGAGTCTTATGAAGTTTCTAGAGAAAACCTACAGAAAGTTTAATCTGGAACTTGTGATCTTTGATCCTATTATCCTCTTCTAAAGGATAAGGTGGGAGGTGGAATATTACTCCTCTTCCTTTAAACAGAAGGGCAATTTATTCTTCCTTTAAACTATTCTAATTAAATTACGAGAAGAATCTCAGCGTTTTATATAATACGACGTCCAGAAATATGTAGCCGCTCGTGGATCGGTGATGTTCAAAGTGGACGGATCGTAAAGTTTCTACGAAATTTTGTACAAAGTCGGCGTAATAAAAGGCGTCCCAGGAATTCTAGGTAGGTTTAACGAACCTTTCAGTACCACTCGTACGTGGCCAACGGATACCGAGAACCAACTGGATCTTGCGGATCCTTGAATTTGCATAAAACTCCGGATCGATTTCCTCGAACGAGCGAACCTCGAGCGGCTACGTTCAAAAAGAGGAGCAAGAAAACCGTTCTGATGAGAAATTTCTTCATCGGTGGCGCAGGATGCGGCGCGCAAACACGATCGGCTTGTAGCGAGAGGCAAATGTGATCGTGAAACGCGAGCCACGATTTTCTCGACTCGCCTGTACGAGTATCTTGTTGCTTAACAGCCAGCCATGTCGTGTACCTAGAGCAACGAGTAGCGTAATTATTGGCCCGTCTCCCCTCTATTCTGATCCGGCGTTACGTTATTCACGACATCGCTGTGCCGATAGTACGGGCACGTATGTGCGACTGCAGAGACTGTCGCAACGGTGACCCACAAAATTGGGGTTGTTCGTGGTACGCGATTACTGTCGTGGGTCATACTCCTTGCCAGGACTACGGAGATAACGAGCGTCGTTCAGCCAACCCGTACAATTACGTTCGACTCGTGAAATTATCGAACGACGAGTAATTGACGATAATACATGCAATTTGTATTGTTCCGATATGACTGCGTTTACGAGATGGTATGTACCGAATGTTGGCAGAAATATAGCTTATTTTTGCGTCCACGATCGCGAATTTTCCGTGCATTGTAATTTACGAATTATCGGAGTGAACCTAGTACATTTGGAATTTTGCAATATTGGGACATTGGGATTTGAGGAGTTTCTATAAAGGATTTTCTATAAATCATCACTTTCTAAGATACATTTGGACCTATATATACCCTTTTATAAGAAATGTTCACGATTCAGTGGCTCCACAACGCAAGCGTCTACAACTAACTTCTTAAAAAATTCTTCCACGCTAATTTCTCACGAGCTCTGCTTATATTGTACACAACTACACCATTACACGAGTGTAACTTCGAAAGCAAACGGGTGTCCCACCCGTATTTCCCCAAAAAATCCAAGTTCTCGCGAGCGTAGTTCCACGAATTCCCCTATCAACGTGTGTACTCGTTCGAGTTAAGCTATCTCGAGGTAATCGGGGTCCACCTCGAGCTCATGCCTGTCGTCCTTAATCATTCGATTGGATCTAATTCGCCTTCATGATTCTCTGTGTCGTCGTGTTCGTTGTCGGTTCAAGGGCAACGCGCATATCGAGCTCTATACTCATCTGTCCGTTTCTCTCGTTACTTCGATATCCTTGCGAGTCCGGCTACGGAACACTCGCGGGAATGATGTCGGCTATTGTAATATAAAATTTGAAGATTTTCGATGTTATCGAACAACCGAGACCTTTTCGAAAGGGAGGGCTGTCAGGTGCCTGCCATCTGCCGTCTGTTGGCTGGGCCCTTCAGGGAACGAAACCCATCACGGCGACCCTATTTACCGCTGCTAGCCGAAAACAGTGAAGTTTGGCTGTTGTTCTTCGAACATAGTAACTGGAGAGGATCGCGTAAATTGACACGGCCAACAGACAATTCGAATTTCCGGGTTCTTCTTTGAGCCTGTCATTTCTCAGCAACGTATACACGTTGAAACACAACGAACTTTGTACGAAGCACCTATGTACAGATGATTGTACCTCCTAAGACCAGTTTCAAGTAGGTCATTTAACTTGATCATCTTTTTATTGGGTCATAAAAACGTTTATTCGCGAAAGAGGGTGTAATAATTTTTTGTAGCTGGATCTTCGAAGAGCTAAATGTTCTTAAGAGTTTCGTGGAAAAATGGAATAGGAATCATGTAGTTTTTGAAAGATTATTTGCATTACTATCAAGTGACTTATGTATCCATCAAAATTAGAGTAATCAAGTTAAACTCTAGTATAATAATCTAAAGCAGAGGAATGTAGATGATTCGAGTAGCTTTGTGTCGCAAGTGCAGAATACAATAAAGAGGATTCTACGTTTTGGACATTGGACCAGTCGTAGGAAATTCAGCGTTCTGGACATAAAGCACTAGAAATTGTAGCCAAGCATAGCATGATCCTAACAGAATAGGCTATTCTCAACGAGGCATAATACACAAAACATTCCTCACGAAATTCTGTGTACACCCTGTACCAGCCACATTAAACAAGCCACTTCGTACAAAGTCGCGAAATTCACGAAACTCTGCAATCTATCCGTGTCTACGTTCCACGTGGAACTAGTTCTACATAGTTCGTTCTAAACGCAATCAAACTCTCTCTCTGTCTCTGTATGAGCGTACAAACGCTCGAGCGAGTTTCGTGTTTCGGGTGGTTCACGTCAAGAACAAGCGATTATCGTTTGCGAAGGAACTTTTTAATCTCTTAATTGCTGGCTGGAATTAACGAAGTCAAAGGAACACCGGTACACCGGCTGATTATCGGGCGACGATATTTCAACGATAATCACAAAGGGGAAAAATAATTCCGCAGCTCGATAGCGATCTGTTCGGTTAATTCGTCACAATCGAGAACAATTTACTGGCCGACCTTCGTCGCGAGGCGTGCAGCAGCTGCGATCGCGATCGCGCGAGTGTCACGAAATCCGCTTCTGGAAAAGCTCGGAACGAAATTGCGCTGTTAAACGATCGACGAGCAGGAACGGGGAAAGGGAAACAGAACGGGATGCTAAATCTGCTTTGCTCGTCAGCTAGAAGCGGCCTACATTTCCGGAGGCGAGCACCGTGATGCGATGATGCAACCGCGAGTGAGGCGAAACAGGTGCGGATGCACGCTACAAACGTGCAAACAGAAATTTAGGCTGACAGACGATACTTTGAGAGAACGTACGTGCTTGTAAATAAAGGAAACTCGGAGTGAAACGACGCCACTTTGCGGTGGAACATTGATGAGTGAAATTTCAAGCTTGCGTAATGGACATTTCGGGTTTCTGGATGGATCTAAGGATATAGGAATGCAATTACGTGGAGATACAGAGACGTTCAGAATTCTAGGATCATAGAGAGGATCTAGGATACAGAAGAGGATCTAGACCTTCAGAACTTTTGGATCATAGAGAGGGTCTTGAATACAGGAGAGGATCTAGACGTTCAGAACTTTTGGATCATAGAGAGGATCCAGGATACAGGAGAGGATTTAGACGTTCAGAAGTCTTGGATGTAGTTGAAATCTCGAAACGTAAGGGATTTGGAACATAACAGTCTGGGGACTTAGCAATCTGGGAACGTAAAAAACAAGGAACGTAAAGATCTGGAGACGTAGGAATCCTGGAACGCAGCAAACCAAGGACGTAGGAATTTGGAACGTAAAAACTTTGGGACGTAGGGATCTAGGAATGTAGCGATCCAGGAACGTAGGGATCTAAGGATGTAGAGATCTAGGGATGTAGGGAATTGGGGACGTAGGGAACTGGGGATGTAGGGATCTAGGGACGTAGGGAACTAAGAATGCAGAGTACTAGGAACGTAGGGAATTGGGAATGTAGAGATCTATGGACGTAGGGAACTAAGAATGTACAGTACTAGGAACGTAGGGAATTGGGGATGTAGGGATCTAGGGACGTAGGGAACTAAGAATGTAGAGTACTAGGGACGTAGGGAATCGGGGACATAGGGAACTGGAGATGTAGGGATCTAGGGACGTAGAAATCTAAGGACCAAAAAAATTTAAGAATCTAAAAATGTAGAAATCTAGAAATTTAGTAATCTAGAAATTTAGAAATCTAGAAATGTAGAAACTTAGTAATGCACGTCTCGAAATAACACACCCACGTTCCGCTTTGCAGTAAAGATTTTGAAATACCGTGTACCAAGGAATAAGTTTTTATTTATTCAGACGAAGTATGAAAAGTAGAAGCGGTTATATCAATATTCATTGAAAGGATTGGTGGCAATTGGTGAATAATGAGTGGACGGGAGCGATAAAAGTGTTTGGTACACAGAGGAAACAGTTAATGGCTGAATGCGGCACGAAAATAACGACGAACAGTGAATAATTAAAACGAGAAACGTTTCAGTAAAGGGCGCTTAAAAACGTTGTGGATTCATCTAGCCGAGAAGCTCAGACTTTCGGAGCCGGTACATTTAGCATCGATTCTTTCGACAAAGAGATGCTTTTCTCGATGACAATAACGAGGGACGTTTATTCAGAGAGTCTCGGGACCGATGGTAATACCGTTGATAGGTTTTCTGATCTATTTTCACGCAAAAGAAAAGTCTTTCTGCTGGAACCAACTATTTATTATTCCACGAATATAGATGAATAATTATTCATAGTCATATCTTTATTAAAACCTTCTTTTGTAGGGACCTCAAAAATCTGCGTATTTTGTCAATATGTGATCGCTCGAGACAAATATATTTCTTACATAAATATTGATAGCATTGATATATAGGTCATAAGAGACTTTCTTTATATTATAATTTTCAGAAATGATGTAGGATACATCACGTAATACAATCTTTTTAGTACAAATTAAATAAATGTTTTATCTCCATTCTATTTATTCGACAGAAAAAGTTCTAATATGTAAAAGTGTATTTTATAAATTTGAAATTAGAACATTAGTTTTTTTCACTTTAGAGTCATCTGACGGTGCGAACGGTTCTCCTGAGGATGTTTGTACTTCAATGTCTACCATACTGTTCGTCGGTAAAAGAGAATTCTGTATTGACGATATCCTTTCGGCGGGAAATAGAAATGTCTGCGGACTTTAGTTCCCTTGATCAACCACAAGAGGCGACTATGAGTTGTCCAAGGCGCCTCCATTTCTGAAGAATCCTTAGTTACCCTCTTACGGAAAGTAGAGGTCGATTTCTCATACGTTCCGCAACTTCCTAATTTATAATTGCTGTTACGTTTTATTTCATGATGCATTTTGGTGTGACGTATGAATGAAGATTTGTAGGAGGAACTTTTCTAATTTCCAGAACTATTCTTAAATAGTTCAATTAAGAAAGTTTTTGAACTTTCAAATTTACAAACTTTCGAATTTACAAATTTTCAAATGGCCATATCAAAGATTTTAAATTCTCAAATGTTCAAATTATCAAGTTCTAAATTTAGAAGCTTAATAGAACAAGTGACACTCTTTCCACCCCTTTTTTCTAAGAAATTCCACCATAACTACCAGGATACACCTCCACATCAGTATAAAACATCTACAAGAAGCTGCCAAGAACATTTCTCATGCTATAAACTTCTAATGTACTGCTCTAAAATTGAATATATTCAAAAGCAGTACAATAGGCACTTTTCTTACAAATTCTCTCTCATTTAATTCCTTCATAACTTTGAAAATATTACTCCAGAAACGCGTCATCCGAAGATTTTGAAGGATTTACAGATGCTGGCTGGTCTAAATGAAATTCTTAGCGTAGCAACGACCGAATACTTATGTCTTAACAGGTCGTAAAGAATGCAGATTCAGCAGTTCGTTGTCAATGCTAACTTTTCCGACGTGTTTTCAAGAATTTTAACCAGCTCCTCGTTTCGACGTCAAGGCAGGTTCAGCAATTTCTTTAATTGTCGCTAATTCCATTGTCCTTCCATGCGAATGAAACTATAATACATTTTCCCATCAGGTTTCTTGAAATATCGTGAAACTCGACGGAGTCGCGAAGATTGAAATCCTGGTAGAGAAATTACTTTCGAAATTACTCTTGAACGCTCTTTCATCCATTTTCACGCTAGACTCCAGACGAACTTAATGTGAAGTTAATTCGATAATTGCATTTTTATGGGTTTAGGTGTCTACAAGAGGTACAAAGCGTCATTTTAATGTCTCGAACTCTTCACAAAGATCTCGATATCTTGTTCCAAACAAGACACAAAATCGAAACTTTCGGTCGAGCAAGTTGACCGAACTTTTCAACGAAAAGTGAAATATCATTGGCCGTTTCGATGGCTGCAAGACGGCAAAGTAGGTTGAAATCGTAAATTGATTTCATCGATCCTTCGATGCTCGAACATTATTAGAAACGACGATACCGAGATTATTTGCTTTGGCGTCGAGCTACCTGTTCAACAGCTTTGACAAATTTTAGTAGCTCGTCGATTCAACCTAGACACAACCCAGACCTACTTATCGATTATAATACCCGTTTGTTTCTGACGTTTTGATGTCTCTCTAAACAACACGATTATTCACAATCCCCGTAAATACTCGGATAATTGATTGTACAATGTAGCTTTTCGTGAAATCTAATTAATCTAAATGAAATTTCAGATGGTACAATGTACGATACATTGTGTGCAATCATGTAGATCTATGAACCGTTTATATTTTCTTTACACTTGCAAGGCATGAGGTATAAATTACACTATGGCATATATCACCTATTAGAATATTAAAGGTCCCAAATAAAATTCTGGATGCAATTTTCATAGTTGGAATCAAATATAATAATCTTTAGATTTGTCTCCAGCTCACCTTCTGTGCAATAAAAATTGCATCTCGTCTCAAATTCCGAAGTTCAGAGGTTACCAAGTTAATTTTATAAATATAAAAATAAATTCGAGTTATGGAGGATTCTGTATCTGTCTCGTATTTCATGGCTGCCACCGTGCACCGTGGGACCTGATGGACACCTAATGATTCAACTATCTAACCCATATCATTAATCCACGGTGTTCATACGTAACCGTAGAAATTAAACAGAAAAAGGGACATTAGAGGGTTATACTAGCAGATCAAAGTACCCTTAAATTGCAGTGTGTCTTCACTGTCAACTTGTTAAACACATCGACCCATCAAACTTATCCTGGATCAGCGCTATAAGGAAACTGTGGTAACCTACGAAGTGACCGAGAGTATCCAGGAATTCGAAAATTAGATGCAGTCGATCGCTGATTCACGTACTCGCCAAGGAGTACATCTTCTTCCCGTGTTCCCTCGTTGAAAGAGGAAAATTACGACGGATCGAGCTCTCTCTCTGGCTGGCTGGCTGGCTGGCAGAGTTTTCGGTGTGGCGGCCACCGTTTTATTTATAGCGGAGGAGGTCGTGATGCGTTCCAAAAGCTACTCGTCGCACCAGTAGCACACGTACAAGCATACCGGCCTCGTCTCGTACCAGTTTCATCGACGATCAGAGCGTCTGTCCGTCTCTAAGTCGAAGAGACAACGGGGCAAAAAACGGGACGTCAAGTCTCCAGACCGTTCGCGAATCGATCGATCATCGGGCACGTATCGATCCCGTGGACCGTTCTTGACACGCGATTCCGATTCGTTCCACACGGTGTACACGTGTGCCGCGTTCCTCCTCGGGAACCGAGTGTTTCGTGCTCGCGATTTGCGTGAATTGGTGGCTCCTTCCGGAGGAAAAGACCGTTCACACAGTGTGTGCGTGTGTATGTGTGTGTGGAGGTGGATGAATGAACCGAACGGGATGAATTGAAAGAGTGGTAGGTTTATTCGTGGATTCCGTGGATTCCTTCGATCGTAACATTATTTTCTTTTCTTTGTGCCGGACGTTTCAGGATAGAGACACGTTTTTTCGTCCAGAGAATCAAAAAAGTATTGTATACAAGTATTCAGATATAATTTCGACGTTCATTCCTGACATTGTCCCGAACACATTCAGACCCGAGAGCGTAATATTACATATTGCAAAGGGCAGCGACCTCTGCACCTGTTGACCGTGTTAATTATCTAGATATGAATAGCTATCCCCGTAATTCAACATTTTTACCGCGTAAATTATGTTAGAAAATTTGTATCGTATCCCTCGAATGTTTTATTAAGTATAACATATTTTTTCTAAATATCGGTCGCGAGAATGTTGCAATACTTTTTTGATCCACCATAGATCCGAGTTTGCCTGTTTTGGCGGCGGAGTCGTGGTTCAAAAGTCAAGGTTAAGGCTGATGGTTTATGCGTTCGGTACTGTATGCACCTTGAAGATCCGCGTCATCAGCTATCGTGTTTAACGTTCGGCATGGATCCAAAGATCGGACGTCTCGCGACGATGCCTATTAATCGTTAATTCTCACGGGACAATTACGCCGTTTTCTGTCTTGCAGTCGTCCGGTATCTCTGATCGATCCGAGAAAGGGATAGAACCGGGTTCTCGATGCGATCGACACCGGAAACGGAGTCATCGAGTGCGTGAAGTGAGACACAACTGACAACCGGTCCGTGATAAATGCGGTTTCGAACCAGGACTCGACGTGGCTCGTGCCGGAAGTCGATGGACTCGCGAAGCTGACGAAAGCTGATCCACGTAGGCGATCGTGTAAACGGTTTCATTCATCTCATTGTTCACACTCACGGTGTTTTTCGCGAGAAAGAACGCGGTTCGCGCGATCAGTCGTCACTTCTGCGAGTTGTTTTGCAGTCGTGTACCCTGAAGTATGGCGCATCTTCGACGACCGGCCAGGAGGGAGCATTACAAGCCCTTTGGCAGAAGGAAGGTAAATTACAGAGGATTTACGAATTGTTCACTGACGAACATACTTTTTAAAGAAAAATAACAGTAAAAAGAAAACTTGACTGTTTCGTGTTTGAATATTTTGACGTTTAGAGATTTGGAAGATTTAGACCTTTGGGATTTGGGGACATGTGGGAATATTGAGATTTCGGAGTTACGATATTACCTTAAACTTGAGGAATTTTGGCATTTGGAACTTTTAGAATCAGAAAATGAACTTGAAGATTCAAAAACTTTCAAATCTGATATTTTTATCCCAGAAAATCGAAGATAAATGATATAGTACTCATCCTCGTCCAAAGGAAGCCTATGTTACACTCGAATATTCTTCCTATTTTATTAGCTCACAGACAGAATTGTGGCAATAGAACTGAAATCAAAGTTCTATTGGATTTATTGACTCATCTGTAAGATGTGGGCTGTTTAGAGTTAATAATAGGTTCTCAGTGTCCGAGAAGATAAAATGAAATACTAGCCGTCTACCCTTTTGCTCAAAGTTTAAATTAATAAAATAAACGATAATAGCTCTCTCGGGCATAAGGAATAATTTAAAGAGCCCAGAGATGGTTACGGTCCCTTTTCAAACCTTTGTTAACCATTCAACAATTAACGCAAACACCGTATCACAGTTGCAATTACGATTAAATTAAAGAGCTAATTAACCTTTAGCACGTATGCTTCATAAAACATTATCTTGTGAAAGATAAATCACTGTGAAAAGGAAAACTCGATAGGAGATTAGGAGGGGTCAATATGAAAAAGACCAGGAGCAATGGCAGAGTATAATAAGATTATTTTCATACGAGTGTCTTGTGTAACCGGTCTATTCTTGAAAATTGTACTTTAAATGACAGGATGCTCTGATGCCGCGTTTATACTGAAATAGCTGCGACGTCCTTCGATGCCCGAGTGTCCTCTTGGTCGCCAACTTTGCCAGATCAGCCTTCTCTAATATGTGTTTCGTATCATTTACAAATTCAACATAGTTTCTTTCACTGTCCAAATACAGATATCACTCTTCTACGTCACTTTCATTTTGCATCGACTCCCATAATTATTTTGATTCTGAAGATTAGAAACTTGCCAGTTTAGGCACTTGAGAACTTAAGGAATTGAGAATTCGAAGATTTGGAAATTTGGGGACTTGGGCATTTGGAAATTTCATAATTTAAGTCTTAGAGATTTAGGAAGTTGGAAAGTTGTGAACTTAGAGATAGTTGAAAATTGAGGGACTTGGAGGCTTGGAAAATTTGGAATTTAGAGATTTCAAACGTAAAGAATTTGGGAGCCTGGGGAACTTTGGGAAGTTGGGAATTTGACTTCGAAAGGGACTATGAAAATTTGGTTGTTCTGAGGATTTGAATATTTAGATATTTGGGAGTTGAGGATTTCTTAATTTCAGGCTTTGGGTATTCAGAAATTCGGTTCTTTCTCTGAATGTATAAAAATGTCTATTCATAATACAGAAACACTGACAACCATATTGATGCCATGCATAAAAAAAAACTTGAAATATTGACACGATATACAACCACAGGTGTCCATAAAGTTAAATAATTTCCCACAGTCTCGTAACTAAAAAAGAAACAGCTTTCTATTCTCGTTCGACGCGACCTGATCATCCAAACATTCGATTCATCCGAATGACACAGTTTCGTTGTACGTAAACCTTTGACCGCATCGACGGTGGTTGAAGACGCCTCGTGGTTTCGCGATTCGACGATCGGTCGTCGCACACAAGCCTCGGCACACAGACACACGTACACACCGATAGCAGGAGAGTAGCATAACGGGTATATAGGTAGAGTTTGATAGGACACGTTGCCTTCAGGGTGCAGTGGCCTGGCGTTGTCGTGTGGGTCGCAACGGGTGGCGAAGATCGGGGGCGGCAGAGGGGTTGTGGATCGATATAGTTACGGGGGTGTCGTCCGGCTTCCCCGGTGGCGCCACAGAGCGGTTGAGTCGGCAAACCCTTAGGCCGATGTATCAACTAACCCAGGAACGCGGATCGCGTTCGTTCGAACGTAGTGTCAGTACGCGGAGAAACGTCGTCCCATCGTGGTTAACTGGTGTCCTAACGTGGTGTGTCCTTCGAGAGGTGTCACCGGAGGATCGCGTCGCGCTTCCGGTTCACCAGCCCCGAAAACAACACGCGTCCTGCCGGCAGGCTGGTGAAACACGCACGCGACCGTGGCCACTTTTCGACGTTTCCAAGCTGTTGATATTTGTTTTCCTCGTCTGTTTCCGCGCGAGACGATCGAAAGCAGGTGCGATGCCGATCTCACGGGAATGAACGCAGCCAGAGAACAACACCTCGATAAACGTTGATAACGGCGTCGCGGCGGGCCGAGTCGATCGAATGAACATGAACTCGCCACTCCACGATGTCGTTGACCCGCTTACGAGCGTCCTCCGCTTTCGTAGCCCCTCTGTCGCGAGTTTTCGTAGCTTTCCTGTGGATTTCTCGTGTTCGCCAAACGACTCGAGTGGAACGTGCTCCTCTCCTCTCGAGTGCCGAAACGCCTACAGTCTACAGTGAGACGTCTATTCTCGTTCTTTCGACTTTCTTTTTTTCCACCCCCCTGGTTTCACCCCGTTCTTTTCCTTCCTTTCTTCTTTTTTCCGGTTGGTGCTTACCGTCGACGCTCTCCGAGCAAATTACGCCGCGGCTTGGTCCGGGAAGGGAGACAAAAAGGACGCTTTTCCTTCGACGAGAAGAGCCTATTATTCCTCAAAGGACACTGCCATTGTTCTTAACCAAAGCTTGCTTTTGCTCAGGCGACGCGTCTTTTTCAATCTTTCTGCAACCTTCACGGCTCTCGTTGTCTACCGGTCGGATAATTGTTTCTCCGAGTTATCCACTGTTTACAAAAGGATGAACCGCCAGGATGGTACACGGTCGCAAAGAGGTCAACCGAATCGATTCCACTTCGTCGCGTTGCTGATAATTCTCGAGCGTGTTCGTCTTTCTTCCTCTTTTTCCCCTCTATTCGTGAGATTCGGCTGGATACGAGAAACTCTGAGTTGTATCGAGGCACCGCTAATTAATTATCCAGTTAGCGAACAATCGAGGGAGTTGCGTGACGTTCCACTCGTGGCTTCAACTGCCTTTCCTGTAATATACTCTACCTTCTATTTTCATATTACGTCCGTACCTTCGACATCGTTGCTACGCACTTTATTCCACTGTTGCTCGCATAATTCGTATTCATAGTTTTCTTCCTAAATTTACTTCAGTTTGTTTCAATTTGTCCCATCTTTAGGATTTAACAATCTGAATTGAAACATTCTGTGTATGTACACAACCCCTCTTTTTAAACCCAACTATGCCTCATAGTTAAAATTTAATTTCAAAATTTGTATTCATTCTCTGTCCACCTAGAAATCCTTGTCTAACCTATATACCGTCGCATACATGAATCATAAGTCACAATTGTTCTGACCAGCAGATCAAACTTCAACTCGGACTTTATACTCGATCCTGACTATTCATCAGGTTATTCAAGGATGCGTATCAATTTACATATCCAGCATCATTGGATGTCTCGGTTTTAATTAATTCCTACTACCTTTCACGCGTCCACCAAGAATTTCATTACCCATAAATTTCCATAACTTCGGAAGTATTTATAATCCGAGGCCATGGTTTCCACGATTGCTGCCCATAAACTCGCTTATTACATCGTGGAAGTTCCGTTTCATATGGCGAGCTTCGATCAAGTTGAAATTGATCCGGAGTCGAAGTAAAGCAATATCCACGCTTTCCACGATACGTGATGAAACTTCGCGACCGATCAAATGAACTAAACTGCGGTTCGGATGTTTTGGCCTCTCACTCGCGCGACAATAACGTCTCGTCGTTACTTTAATTGCCACCGGTGTAATTAACGAGCGAGCAGTCGTTAGACGGAGCCTGCGACGAAGACGCTCTTCGGTAGCCTCGTTAAGATCTTCGTTCTCGAGAGCAATTATATCAGCATATTTTGTGACAGTAGTGGAACGGCCGCCAGTCTGGCACCGTGGGTAGAAATCCCTATCGAACGATCCCTTGTAGAAGGATCGACGCGACAGGAATCCTTGCTGGAATTTTCCTATCCTTGCGATTCGATACTGTAACGGGTGTTCTGATCTACTAGCTTCATCAATGAATTACCAACATTCTTCTTTGTTTAGCTGATGGCAGGAATGTGTCAAACACCATGTCATTTAGCATTATCTCGTTTGGACACTTTGGATTGGTCTTCGCATATGCTACTGTCTTCATATGCAGTGTGTTGTCTTCATATGTGATATGACTTCATATGTGATGTCACTTCATATGTGGTATGTTGTCTTCATATGTGGTATGTCTTCACATGTGATATAATTTCATGTGTAGTATGTTGTCTTCATACATATGCATGTTGTCTTCATATGTGGTATGTCTTCACATGTGATATAATTTCATGTGTAATATGTTGTCTTCAGATATGACATATGTTCTTCATACATGGTCGTCAGTGTGAGTACATTTCCACATGGATTCATACAGGTCTTCATATATGGTTTTTTTCTTACTCTCTTCATATAAAACTGTGCAAATGGTTATTGCAGCAGGAATGTTCTTCTTTAGGTTATCATTCGTTCCTTGATGGTCACACATTTAACCCCGGGAGGATCAGAAAATGTTCTCATAGTTTTGTGCCTTAAATTGTATCACACATAATTCATGTAGATCATAAAGTATACAAAGGTATTAGACATACTCATTCTTCGCTCATACGTCGAGACCATCAACGAAGGCGTTTCAAATACTTAAATATAAAAGAAAAGTCTATTGCAAAATGTATTAATGAAATAGTAAATAAAATTTGAAACGAAGCAAGATCCTTTCACCCTGAACTCTGACTGCGTCCATGTACCCGATTTCTAAAGAGTTTGAAGAGTCTCAAGCTGGAATCGTGTTGCCAACAGTGTCCTCGAGAGGGAACAGAGAGAGGACATCGATCAGAATCTCGAGCGTCTCGCGGAGGGTATCACGATGCTCGCGAAAATCGAAGCACCAGGTGGTCGAGGTGCGATGATCCTCGATAGGGTGTAGATCGGGCACTGGTGTTTGGATGGCTTGCAAACGGAAGCGGAAAAAGTTGTGGATGAGCGCCTGAGGGGAAGTGGGTAGCTGCCCCGTGGCCAACATGGCGTAGCGACGCCAACAAAGTCGCCACATTTCGAAAGCTTTCGAGCGAAAAAGGTTCGAGCGATGATGCTGGCCGGCAAAGAGGAAGAAACCGAGACGCAATGCGGTAGCCTGTGCTAAGCGAGAGCTTAGCGGATCAACGTCGAGCCTCGGAACCGGCTAAGATATCGAAACTGGGCCATACAAAGTTTGAGGGCCCGCCGGAAGTGGATCAGAGCCGCTCGAACAACAGCCCTGGCGACGACGGCGCTGATTTCCGGCGATGATCGGATACAATCAACATAATTCGGGCTACAACAAGCTTTTCACTCAGGTACATCATGGATCAGTCTTTTGGATCGATTGTTACTTCGACGACAATTGTTCAGGAGGTTCACAGAGAAACATTTCTGACGTTTTGGCGTTTAATTCTTGTATTCTCCAACTTTCGTTCATGGTTTCTGGAGACTGTGGTCTTAGTGTACATCCCTCTGTTCACAGTCTGTATTTCTAGATTTATATGATACTTCCATTCAACTTTACGTTGTTTTAGATATTTCCACATCCGAAGTCCTGAAATTAGTCCTGGAATTAGAGAGATTTGAAATTTCGAAACATTATAACCCTAAATTTCTTGTACCTTCCAATTTCCAAATACCCCAATCTCTCAGGTTTCAAATTTACAAATCTCTGAAATTTCTAACCTTCAAATTTCTAAAACTCTAAATCTCTCAAAGCACAAATTTCCAAATCCCTAAACTTCTCAAATCAAAAATTTCCAAATCCCCAAATTTTCCAAATCCCTAAATCTCTCAAATCCCATCATTCCAATTTCCATAAACTTCAAATCGTAAATTTCCAAGGCCCAAAACCCTTCAAATTTCACATTTCTAAACTCCCAAATTCTTCAAGTCCCAAAAGCCCTGAAATTCCAACTTTCCAAATTCCATAAATTCCAAATCCCAAATTTCCAAGTGCCAAACCCCTCAAATCCCAAATTTCTAAATACCCCAAATTCTTCAAATCCCAAAATCCCTCATATCCCAACTTCCCAAATTCCATAAATTGCAAATTCCAAAGGTTCCAGTCCCAAAATTCTTCAAATCCCAACTTTTCAAATCTCCAAATTCTTCCAACCCCAAAATCCCTCAAATCCCAACTTCCCAAATTCCATAAATTGCAAATTCCAAATTTCTCAGAATACTCAGAAACCTCAGAATATTATATAAATGTCCGCGCAACTATGTCAGTATACATTGTAGAAAAGTTAATTCAAAGTTGTAGAAGATCACTGCAGCCCTCATAATCCGAAAAAGGGTTAATTGGCTACCTTTTCGGAACATTGTACCGCAGTTTCGTTAAAGTTTCCGAGTTTCATGGTTGGAAGTACAGAACGTTCTTCCAAAGGGGTACAGCTTACGATGCAAAGCTTCGAATATAAATTGCAAGAAGTTAGGCGAAGAGGTTTTTGCGGAAGCTGCTCGAGAACAGGAGTTCGCGTGCTTCCACTGAAACGATATTGAACATGTTGACAAAAGGGGGATTTCAGTACGGGTTAATAAGGGAACAGCATAGGAAGTGTCCTCCACCGCTTGTTTTATAATAGACACATTGTTTGAAACGTTGACAAGGTAGGAATGGAATTTATGGAGATGGCTCGATGGAGCTGAAATTTCCTTGATAGCTGCCTGTTACAGATTTCTTGTAATTTGCCTCGCAGCGTTTATCTTGACAGTTTTATATCGTCAACGTCAACAGAATTTTATACAAACTAAATTTAAAGAAACGTCTTCATCTGTCTACTTTTTAACACTTTCTATGTCCGAACAGTTGACAGATTTTAATTCCTGCAATTTTACATATTATCGTTTATACGTAATAACTGAGAATTTAATGTACGCTATATAAATATTCAATAGTATCATTCAATTATATACAGTATTACTCAATTCTGCAATTACCATTCAGGGAGTTAATCTCTTTATTTACTAAATTTTATTATATACTTTAAATAAAATAAATTATGGAATATGCAAAATGTGCAACCGATAACGAAGACTTAAGTCTCGGAGATGTTTAATAAAGTATTTGCATAAACATCCACTGTCTAATAATAAGCGACGGGAAGTAGGGTGTATAAGAGGACATGAAGGGTGTGAATGAATCGGCCTGCTTGTGCAAAGTAAATTAATTGCGAGGGAAGTTGGTCGACGGGTGCAAAGTGTCTTCGTCTCTTTTCTCGATTTATAAAGGGTCTTGTGTGGAGCGCGATGCGTCATAAAAGTTTTACATTAATCAGCCTGGCGTGAAATAAAACCGACGAGCCGTGCAATCGTTGCACAGCCTCGATCCTTTACGTTGCACTCTAAATCGATCTGGTTTACGTTTTAAGCGTGAAACCGAGCGTTTCCCCTATGCTTCGTTACTCCTGCAGCTGCTGTTTTTCATCCTTCTTCCAGCATTTTTTTATTACACGAGTCAATGTTTCGTTAATACGCTTATATTGCACCGATGTCTGATTAATAGTCTTACTCCATCTTTTCCGATGCTGGTTTTTAGTAGTTCAGTTTTGTTCTACGACGTTACCGCTGCACTCTCTGGTGTTAAATAATGTAGCAGTATCGATTCGTTCGCTCTAAATAACAAGTTGAGTAAGAGCTTCAGCCTTCAATTATAAATTTCATTAGATACAGAGAAACATCATTCAGATAATTGTTTGGAGATTTGAAGGTGTGAGGATTTGGGTGTTTGAAAATTTGAGAAAATTAGAAATTTTATAGATTGGGAATTCGAGGATGTAGATTTGGAGATTTAGGGATTCGGACATTTAAGAATCTCAGGACTGAGAAATTTGGGCATTCAGACAGAAATTAGGTGACTAAAAATTTAGAAGTTAGATCTGGGAATTTGTCAATGTAGAACTTAAAATTTAGGAAGTTGAAAAAAAGAAAGTACTTTCTGAAATGCTAACTCCATCACTCATTGTCGACTTGTAAAAAGGTTAGTTGGGAATGTTTGTCGTAACTCGTCCTCAGGGTCTCTGGAGGGTTGAAGAAGGTCGTGGCAGCACGCATAAGGCGAGTTTACATAGTCACGCACGAGGAACAGGTAGGGGACGATTAAGTAAAAGGCCGTTGGCATGGCTACAACCCCCAACCGAGTGAATTCATATCCCCGAAAAAAATTCTGCCGCCGAAGGAGACGATCGTTTTGTAAACGAATCCAATTTATATTCTCTTCCTCCAATTTTCTCTGCGTGCGAAGTTCAACCCTAGTGCAGCACGATGGAATGCAAATAATACGACCCAGGCGACAGGATACACGCCTTTGCATTTAATTAAGTATCTAATTACAAGACGACCAGCTCTGACTTTGAGGACTCGGATCAATACATCAATGTCGTCGGTAGGATTTATGAAACGCAACAGAAATTGCGTCTTTTCTATCCAAATTGTTCGTGCAGTTCAACGATTGACATGATTAATTCGAACACGAGTTAATTGAACGATAGAGATCGTTTTTGATCACAGTTGCCAAGAATGGCTACGTTGTAACCGATTTATTCAACGTTTCACCGGATGTGCTGACGCAACCAACTACGTTATAGATAGAATTCTAATTTCTGTCATGGATTCTTCATTCCACCGACGTAATATCGATGCTATCGTTTGTCCGATCGGTCGAGGGTTAAGATTGTATCGAAATGTTGCTGAGAATATGAAGCTATTTTCGTAGCAACCTGCGTTCTCGGAGAACGCAATATTTATGGGGAACTGTAAAGACGTTTACAAATTTATTTTTTCTGTTATATCACTTTGTATTCACGATACTTCGATGATTTGTTACGTATTTGGGGGAATTATTTTTATTGGTATGTAAGAAGCGTGCGGATGTAGGATGTGTCTGACCAGCTACAGACTAATTCTACTTGCGTATCTGTCTTGGTAGAAATGCTACTTTCCACGTTATTTAAACTAAGCACCCTTTGCACTCGAATTTATTCAGTCATATTACCAGCAACTCGAAGCATTTTCAATAGAAAAGTCATATTCACGTATAAGTAAATGATATGCGCATTAAAAGAAAAGTCACTGTCAGATCCATTTGTCCTTATAAACTGAAAGTTATTTAGCGGAGCCCTCAAGTTTGAAGACAAATTTCAAATGGCTCCGATCCGACTGCAAAGGGTTAATATTATTATATACTAAGTTTATGAAATACTGCAGTTTTTTCATGTTGCCTATAAAAATTCCTCGTGTTCAAAAGCACGTCCTAAAACTCCCATGTCCCAAAATGCCCACGTCCCAAGATCTTTTCATGCTTCAAACACCCCACGACCCAATATCTTCTTACACAAAATCCTCACATATCAAGTTTCTCACGTTGCAAAATCTCTACGTCCTCAAATTTCTTATGTCCCAAAGTACTCACGTGTCAGAGTCTTCACACCCCTAAAAACTGATGCTCCAAAGTTCTACATCCGAAAATTCCTATGTCCCAAAATTCGACACTTTGCAATTCTCACACCCCAAAATTTTCACGTCCCACTATTCTATGCCCCAAAATTCTTACGTCCCATAATTCTATGCCCCAAAACTCTCATGTCCCATAATTCTACGCCCCAAAATTTTGGCGTTCCATAATACTACCCCCAAAATTTTCACGTCCCATAATTCTATGCCCCAAAATTCTCGCATTCCATAATACTACCCCCCAAAATTCTCACGTCTCATAATTCTATGCCCCAAAATTCTCGCGTTCCATAATACTACCCCCCAAAATTCTCACGTCTCATAATTCTATGCCCCAAAATTTTCGCGTTCCATAATACTACTCCGCAAAATTCTCACGTCCCATAATTCTACGCCCCTGAAATTCCTACATCCCTCACTTCTACAGTCCAAAATTGTCAGCCAAAATTCCTGCGTCCAAAGAGCCAAACTTCTAAAACTCCAAAACCCCAATATCCCAAGCATAAAAATTTCAAAGTCCTAAACTTGAATATTCTAAAATCCAAAGGTCCGAAAAGCTGTAGTTCTAAGGTATTAAAATTGCAAAATTCCGAAAGCTGCAAAGAAATAATGAATACGAAATATCGAAGCGATCGATGAAAAGGAAACACAATCGTCTTTCATAAAGAATAAGTGGATGAAGGCGCGTAAAGGATTCGATAAAGATTGCGTCGTAATAATGTTGGCCGCTTCGGGGCGCAATTGAAACGAGTTTGTTTTGTATTCCAGGGCTCGGCGGACTCAAACTACTCACAGCCGAGCTCGGATCTCTCGCTGGACGAGGAGAAAGAGAGCTTGCGTCGTGAGAAGGAGAGGCAGGCCCTCAATCAACTTGAAAAAGCCAGGGTAAGTCATTGATCTTTCGCATGTTCCACTTTCCTCGTCTTTTTCCCGCTACCGTCGAACTTGTTTTTCCGTCGGTCTTTTGTAAATCGTTTCGTATCGATCGGCAACTTTCGAACAAAAGCGTCATTGCTTTCGACACAACTCGAACTCGAGGCCAGGTGCGAGTCAATGAACACGCGCGTGCCACACTAATCAAACCAATTAAACGTCTTTGACCTCTTTGTTTTTCACGTTTTTCACATGTACGGGTGCCGATTCGTATTATACCTATTGTGACACGCCATGTTGTCCTCCTTAACCGCCTATTAACTGACTATAGAAAAGAAAATAATTTATACCCACCTTGTTATTCATGGCTAGTTTGCAAAGTTTGGGATACAATTTTAGGGTCAGAATATAATCGCTGTGGACTAAATGATGTGCGGTGTTCATAGAATGTCAGGCATTTTGTTTTATTTATTGTTGAGGTAAATATTCAACCCTGGATATTAAGTAAAGAATGGGATTCCTCAAGTTATACAAAGTGTTTATTTAGTCGTTAATTATAGAATTGTTATATTTGTCGAAAATTTACAGAAAGTGTTGCAGAATATTGATGGTATTACAATAGTTTGATCGATTTGATTGTTGTATAATCAAAGTTATTTTCGTTTTCTTGTTCCACACGTATATCGTGAAGTTTAAGGGTTGAAATAAATATTTGAAACGAACTGCATCGGAATGATGAAAAATGCTGATGAACATCAGAATGACGGATCGGCGGACTTATCCTCAACCGAACAATAAATGAATATCGATTAACTTAGCGACGACCTTCAAAGGGTAGCATCGTAATAAACACGAACGAACCCCCATCGATATACAACGCTTTTATTTCTTGCCAGCCACGACCTGTCACGTGCACGGCGTTCACAATACACCAATCATCCGTGACCTAATCGGCTTTTGTTTTATGCTTAAGTTACAATTGCACAATTATTCGACCTAATAGAAGAAATCGATAATGTGGACACTGGAACGTGCCTCGAATCGCTGTCCCGTTACGTTTCTCGTTGATGTTGGAAATATTTACAAGGATTATCCGGTGTGCATGGTTAATGACTGTTCATTTGTTAATTATACAGACGAAACCGGTAGCGTTTGCAGTGCGGACCAATGTGAGCTATGACGGATCTGTCGACGATGATTCGCCCGTCCATGGCTCCGCTGTCAGCTTCGAGGTTCGCGATTTTCTGCACATCAAGGTAAACTCGATATCCTTCACTATTAACAATTTAATAGTCTTCGACATTTATGTCGAGGAATGTGATCTGAAATTTGGAGATTAGACACCTGGTAGTTGCGGGACATCTGGGAACCTCGGAATTTCGGGATATTGGAATTTAGGGATCTGCGAATACTAGAACCTAGGAAGTTTGTCTGAGAATTTGGGGACGTAGGAATTTGAAAATATAGAAATTCGGAGGTCTAGGATTTTGGGGACCTAGGAGTTTAGGGTATTGGAGACCCAAAAGTTTTGGAACATAGATATTTGGGGACCTTGAAATTTGAGGATATTGGGATTTAGGGATCTATAAATACGGGAGTCCAAGAATTTCGAGGTCTGTGAATTTGGGGACGTAGGAATTTGTAAGTATACAATTTCGGAGATCTGGAAATTTGAGACTATAAGTATTTATGGGTACAGAGCTTGAGATTTGGGGAACTAGGAATTTGGGGATCTAGAAATTCAAGGACGTAGAAACTTGTTTAGATATTAAGAAATACAGGAATTTGGGGATTTAGAAGCCAAATTTAAAAAAATGTGAAAATACAGTTTATATCCTTACCCAAAGGATGCTATCATCGGATATCACGGTAATAACGAGGAGAATTAATTGTACTGTTCAGGAGAAATACGACAACAACTGGTGGATAGGTAGGCTCGTGAAAGAGAACTCGGACGTCGGTTTCATCCCTTCGCCGGTGAAGTTAGAAGCCCTAAGGCAGCAGGCGAGCGCTGCGCGTGGCACGAAGGGTCTCTATTCGGCTCGTGGAGGGTCTTCAGGGAACCTTGGCGAGAGTGGTATGCCCTCACGTGGTTCCACACCACCTACACCAGGTATCCTAGCACGTCCTTCTTTCTTTCCGACCCGAATACCACGGTGTACCTACCTGTTCGGGAATTCTCTCATCTCGACCGATCGATGACAAGAGTCCGACCGAGAAAACAGACGGAGGGATCGTATCCACGGCCAGTCGTATTAAACAAACCGAGTCAGAGAGAGAGAAAAAAAGAAATACAATGAACACTTTCGCTCGTTGCCATAAGTATCTGAACAACTCAAACACCGTAGCTTTCGTTCTCTGTCACACGCATTTTTTACGCGAGCTTCTCTTCTCTACCCTTTCTTCACCCCTTTTTTTAGTTTGCGACGTAAATCGTCGATAGCGATGGTCGATTTAGACAGGTAGAATATCATAGGGAAATCTAGCGTGGGTCGTTGAAGAAACTTAACGACGCGAGATTTTATCGAAAGATTTAATCAAGTATGCGGAAACTTTTTCAATGACTCATGTACACGAATATCATTCGCTTGATACTAGTGGCAGTTTTAGTTCGCTTCTCATTCAGTCGATTAGAACCTTCGCTAGTCGACATATCGACACTTCTATGCACATTTATACACACACGTGCACACGTACATACACGATACTTTATGAGCTGTAAATAAACTTTGGTATTAGGTTGATGCATATAAAATTGCTCCGTCAACAAATTTTTCAAAACATTCTGTTGTAATAATTTCAAAAGATTTTAGTTCCAAAATATGGAACTGATTTTATCTGCAACGACCTAGTCGCTTTCACTATCTCGAGGACCGATGCATCGAATTAGTACCCTAGGTTAGACTTGCATTCAAGCTTCTCACTTACTTTCCTTGAGAGAAAGAGGGACACTTATCGATGCACAGGACGGAAATGACCCGTTCGAGGAGTTAATATCGAATTGTGTTTCGTCGACAGGTGACGACAGTGACAGTGTGGGGAACGTACGTGGCGGTAAGGCAACATTGACCACACCACCGGCCAAGGAGAAACGGAAGAACTTCTTCAAGAAGCCGGTAAACGACATCAACGTGTCGCAATTTGTGTCTGTGACTATCTCGATTCCCTTCTATGTGTGTTCTTACGATTCGTTCTAACATCGTGCTTGAATTTCTCATCGAATTTAGCCGGTAGTCGAGAGCGGGCGAAACTATGCGGAAAGTCTCGTCCGGGTTGTTTAAAGTCTGGCTCGAAACAGTTTGTATATTCGATACAAGATGTTTTACGATCCTTCTAGCGATCGGTAGTCGTCAGACAAGATTAACATTTTTCATGGATTTGGCAAAGATTCGGTGTGTGCGATAAAGCCGGTGACGTGGACGAGGCTTTCGTGTCTAAATTTATCAGTCGGTGCTAGAAAATATCGTGGGCCACGCGAGGACTAGCAGATTTATTTCTGTGAGTATGCGACTGTGTGTTTAGGAGACGCGTTAGATCTCTGCTCTTCTGCATCGTGGCATATCTGTTGAAAGAAAAAGTACATCGAGCATTCGGAGCAAGTCCCTCGATCAAACGGACAGAGTTTGCATAATAATTTCCATCGTTTGCGAACGATTGTCGAATGATAAAGAAAAATTGATCGGTCTCGTACGTTAACGAACGATGCTCTTATGACTGCTCTATGGACCTGAAGAATTTAAATGATCCCGATATTTGTTTTTCTGTGTATACATACGGCCGAGGAGATTTCGAATTGGACGATCTTTTGATCTTTTAATCGGTATTTATAGAATTGTACAATTAGTACTTGTTTACGTTATTACTCGAATAAAATTGGTAGATGTGGGTGAAATAATTTAGAACAGACGTGACCGAGAGCCACAAATGGAGTTTGGAAAATAAGAATTCGGGGGTTTGGATAATTCAGAATTTTCGAATTTCGGGATTTAGGGATTTGAAGGTTGAGGAATTGGAAAATTTGGAAATCTAACAATTTAGAGATGTAGTATGTTGGAAATTTAAAAACTTAGAAATTGGGGATTGAGGAAGTTGGGAATTTGAAGATTTGGAAGTTTGGAGATTGAACTGGAGGATATGAAAATTTGGGGATTCGGAAATGTGGTAATTTAAATGCTTAACTTCGAAGTCTGGGGTTCGAGAATTTGAACATTTGGTAATTTGGGAATTGAAGAATTGAGGCATTGAAAATTTGGAAACTTACCAATTCAGTAATCTGAAAATTACGAATTTAAAAACTTGAAGAAATTTGTCGATTAGAATGAAATGACCTGAAAAATTGAATCTTTAGAAATCTAGAGAATTTCAAAATTTCTAGCATCGATCGATAACTGCGCGATAACTCGATTCACCACAGAAATCTCCAGTACCTGGTTCCACTTCGAAGCATTAAAACCACAAATTAGCTTAAATAATTGAAACTTAAGGTAACCTGAAAACTTGAACATTAAGCTAGTCGCTTATAAAATAAAAAACAAACTAAAATCTGTATAAAACCGTATCTCCTACCACAATATAAAAACATGGATCGTCCTAACACCGACCCAAGAAAATTGTTTGCAGAATGTCGTAGAATAGCTTCTAGGTGAGATTAGTCCGTAGGAGGTCGTTGATAGTTTAGGTCGATCGTAGTTATCGTACACACTGCTTGGCCAAAGTGCCTTTTAGAAGTTGAAGAATTATTCGAAGCGACATTATCAGCAAGTATGTACTTACTTTGGCCGTGCAGAGTAGGTCGCATGTCTCCACTTGACGTGGCCATTAACTGTTTTCAATGTTTTTGATGTTGCATTCCGTGCTTACGAAGTCCGACGTAAGTGAGACTATTCGTAGGGCTGATCCTGGTTAAGGCTCGTCTCGATCGAAGCTGATTTAACCTTGTTCGTGGGTTTTCAGGAGACGACTACACCGTATGACGTGGTACCTTCCATGAGGCCTGTTGTCCTGGTTGGTCCTTCGTTGAAGGGTTATCAGGTCACGGATATGATGCAGAAGGCGCTGTTTGATTTTTTGAAGCATCGGTTTGCTGGCAGGTTAGTCCACCTCTCAAACTCACTCGATTCTCCGTTAAAATGGTAATTATGGTCGTTAGCAACACGATTTACTGACACGCAATTATTACGAAATGTTACATCAATTTGATGTTCAGTTTGTTGAAAATGGCTAGGCGTTTCATTGATTTGTAGCACAATGTAACAATGTTATAATACAGTATAATAATGTAAACGGAAATGTGTATATTGTTTCTTTAGAAATTTCATTCCAGACATTCTCTAGCATATGTCCGCGCGATAAGGTGTTAGAGAAAATGCAATCAATTAAATCATTAACCTGCATACTTGAATGAAACGAAGAATACCTATTCTATAATTACCAGACGATACAATCGCAACTGTCGAAGAGAAATAGTAATTAAAGTAATATCTGATGGTTGCAGAATAATTATCACTAGGGTAATGGCAGACATTTCGCTAGCGAAGAGATCGTTGCTAAATAATCCAACAAAAAGAGCGATCATGGAACGATCCACCAGTAGGAGCAGCTGTCTGGCGGAGGTTCAAGCGGAGATCGAGAGGATTTTCGAGCTGGCCAGAACGTTGCAGGTAATTAAACGATCATCATCCCTTAAATCCATCCTTGATCGTATCTGTTCGGCTTCCAGTTAGTGGTACTCGACTGCGACACCATAAATCACCCGTCGCAATTAGCGAAGACCAGTCTAGCGCCAACGATCGTCTACCTGAAGATCTCGTCGCCGAAAGTGCTGCAGAGGTTGATCAAAACGCGTGGCAAGTCGCAAATCAGACACCTGAACGTACAAATGGTAGCAGCGGAGAAGTTGGCCCAGTGTCCGCCGGAGATGTTCGACGTGATCCTGGACGAGAATCAGCTGGAGGAAGCCTGCGAGCACGTGGCCGAGTACCTGGAAGCTTACTGGAGAGCCACGCATCCTCCCGTGATCGCATCCGTGCCACGTCCCATTCCTGCACCCGATGTACCCGTGGATGCGTTGACACCTCGCGTCACATCAGGTATCCCGTTCATTCCGACACCGTCGTCAGATCATGGCCGTGCGATTCCGTCGACGTTCGCTACGTAGTTACACTTTCGAAGTACAAATATTCTACGTTTCATTATCGCGGAGAATGGAGTCGACGGCCGCAACCTGGGTAGGGGATCTTCAGGGTATTTGAACTCTGGTGGTTTCGGGAATCGATGAATCGGACAGGAATATTGAACGCGTATCGTCGTTTGGACAGCGACTCATTGTGATTATCATTCTTCATGGTTATCCTTTGTAGTCTTCATGTAGATCCTCTCTTCGATAGTCATGACACTAGGTCGATATAGTTCGAGATTCTTTAACAAGGTATCGTCGACTAACAAGTGACATCTTGCCTCTTCAGGTACACATCACGAGGCTGGTGAACCCCTCCCTAATTCTTCCCTTAATTTTTTCAATTCTCTTAAACATCCGAGTCTATAATCATCCAACAAAAATATTTTAACAGCTTTTAGACTACGAAATCACTCGATAGTTAAAATAAAAGCATGAAGAGGATATGGTCAAAATATTGTAATATCTAGATTCGGTCCAACTATTCAGATTGAGAATTTTAAAAATTAAGCCACAAACCAACGAACAACGAATCATCTAATATCCTTCACGAGTTAACCACCGCGCACTGTTACGTTACTCGCTTGAAGATTCTTTTAGAAACTTTGATAAGTTTTTCTATGTACGATGAGATGTATTTTTTCCTTGAGGATACTATCGACATTCGAAGCTAGTAATGAAACACGTGTGTAGTAACTGGTATCATTTAGCTGCACGTCGTCGTTGCATGGACTCATGTTAGAATGCAGAGTTATTCTTATCGAAAAAGACTGCTAGTGGTTATACAACCTATACTCAGCCTTGTAAATTATTACGATACGTTCGATATACGATGGCACGTTTGCCTTCGAATGCACATTAAACCGCGCAGAAAATATCTTTCTTTTTCTTCTAATTTCTTCGCTCTACTTTTATGTTTCGATCGGTGCTGTTCAGACGAAGCTCTGGTATCACATTTATTTTTATGTCGCTTGAAAAGTAAAATTAGCAACTTGATGTACTATTCAAATCAATAATCTTTTGCCGTGTTTTAAATGACGAAGTTGAGTCTCGAACTTAGAGAAATTCTAAACTTAGAGGATGCCTAATTGTTAGGGAGAGTGCAAACTTAGGGAGATTCCTTTAGGGCGATCCTAAACCTAGAGAGGATCTTTCATGGAGACCTCAAATCTAAGAAGACTTGAAATTTACGGAACTCATAAATTTATATATACTGATGGTAAAATCTGACGTTTGCCAATTTAATATTTATACGTGTCATAAAAGCAGCACCGATTTACGACTTTAAAGGTACATCTACATAAACGTCATTTTAATAGAATCGTTTAGAAGTGAAAACAGAATCGGAATGCTACGAGCACTCTAACTATAATTTCAATCGTGGTCTTTATATAGTTCCTCGAAGACACGTATCTGAATTTCACGATCGACGTATATCACTCACCGACAGTGCAAACAGCACAAGTACTTCCGCGTTCTCCGCATGAACCGGTACATCGAAACTAGCAGTCTTTAAGATTATTCGAGAGATACGATCGAGAATTATGCATAGATGATATCGTCACGGACGAGTGATCGATGAAGGAGCAAGACACCTTTACATTGAATTTCTTTTCAGCGACAATGTATGGATCGGCAAACTTGTATCAACCGCAGCAAGACAATGGCGCGCTTGCTCTCGTTAGTTTCAACCACGTGTTCATCTTGTTTTTTCTTTGTTCATCTACTCCCTTTCCTGCTCTCCATCCGACACGAGAAAGAAACGGATCATACGATCTTTATGCATTCACCTCATCTATATGATCGTTTATCACATTCTCTAGCTGCAGCTTACCTCGTGCACGCTGCGCTCTCAATTACCTTGACACGAGTGGATTTCATCGCCGCGTCTAATTAATATTCATTAGAATTCGATCAGGTGGTAGATGAGAAGTTTTGCAGAAAACGAGCACGAAGGCCATTGCATCTTATAGATCATATACATTTTATCACATTCAAAACCCTTGATTGATATCCGTTTACATACCTCATATTTTATTTAAAATTACTTCAGATTCAATAATTGAGATGTGGAAGTAGAAATGTCAGTACACTGAGGATGACATGTACATCTCTTATTTTGCATAAATTATATTTGTTTGATATAATACTTTTTGGAGTTTCTAATGGAGATACTTTGAATCCAATGATATTTATGGAAATAGAATCGTCAAAAGATTAAAGGTAGTATGAGTCATCTTTTTCCACTTATTTGAAGAAATGTATCAATCGAGGGTTGTCATTCGAAATCCACTCGTGTGTGGTACGCAAGACTAACACCACCCCGGCTACAGCCTATAAATGTCCCTAACCGTGATATCACCACCACCAAAAGATCCTCCTCGTTTCACTCGGTCTTCCACGCTTTGCATTCATATCGCGATGTTGTCAGCGAGACGGAGACCTCGGTACAGATCACGAAAATTACATAACGTAATAAAAGAAAAATTGAACAGTATCGATAGGCCAGGTTCACGCATAATTGGCAATCAGCTCTGACTCCGATGTTCTCTTTGTTTACGTGTAAAAGCCGTGGAGGCGGTGGCTGCCACGGGAGTCATCCGAAAACAGGGCCAGTTCACCTATGGTCGGGGTGACGAGAACAAGCCCAAAGAGTCGAGCTAAGAAAATGCTCTCACGTACAACGAGGGTCGGCCTTGAAAATATACGACCGACCTGTTCCACACTTCCTCCCTCATCACGGATGAGATTTAACCGGGGTAGACCGACCGATGAATTGTGCAACTCGTCCTCCCCGACCAACTCCTTAATACGAGGATACGATTGAGAGAATTAGAGACTGTGTGTAATAGGGAAACCTCCTTTATGAGGTCGCGTTGTAAGTACAGACGGGTTTGGTGCATGGGCCCGGTGAACGGGACCTACCTGTTTCTCTTGCCCAAAGAGAAGGATTTATGATTTATTATGTATTACGATTACTTTTGTTCGTCACGACACCCACGATATTCCTCCTCGTTTTATCCGTTTGTCCTTTTTTTTATTCTTTCTTTCGTCGGGTCCCTATATTGGGACCGTTTTTCTTTCGTTCTAAGTTCGTCATTAACCCCTTAACGCTACCACCCATATTTCGGCCCAGTCAGATCTATTTTGCGTATTCGTACCATGACGGTCTTTCAATCTTCGAACGGCAGATTTTGGGACTTTGTTACTTTGAAATTTTTCTACTTTACGATTTTTGTATTTTGAGACTTTGGACATTGAGTTTGGGAAACCATCGAACTTTCGGTTTTAGAAATATTTGATGATCTGGTATTTCAAAATTTCTAAGTTTCAAGTTTCAAGCCACCATTTTGTATTGGTTCCAAGAGTCGCGATAGAAGCGCTATCTACAGTCCCAACGTTTCATCGTCCGCCAATCAATCAAGAACAAATGAACAATATGCGACTAAGCGTTAAAGGGTTAAGATTCAGATTTTGTTGACTCTGGTTCCTTTTATTTGTCTATTTTTTTATTGTCTGTCTCGCAAAAGCCCTTCACCAACCCTTCTCAATATAGATTAGGAGGATAGAGTAGTTTAACGTGTTAGAGGCATTAACGAGAAAAGTTGTCGACATTAATTGTACCTCGTTCGCGGGTTTCCTTCGAACAGGATCTTCGAAATCCTTCTTTTGGGACATTGGCTTGTTTTTGTGCCCCTCATTCCCACCTTTTCTAACGCGAGGATCTCGTTCCGCGAATGTTTCTATATTTTTTTATCGTTCGCTCGCTCGCGATACGAGTCCACGGAAGGATGGACTTGCGACGAAAGTTTTTAGAGTTCCTCGATTTCTTGCGCTCCCACGCAAGGATACAACTCGAACGTCGGAGTCTTTGCAGCGTGTATTTTCCCTTCTCGTCTTTTTTTTGCCTTTTTTTCCGGTCTTTTTGCATAGCTAGCCCTGCATGCAACTTACTGTTAGTAGTGTGAGGTGTTTTTTATCAGTGTTCTTAGATATGTGACACGTAGTAGGTGGATTGATTGGTTCCTCACCGTTTGACAGTGACCATTAACTGTAATCGAAGTAACATTCTCTCTGATAATATAGTTTTTTTGGAGTGGAAACAACGAGACTCGTCTCAACGTCTCAAGTTCGACGTAATTTCATTAATTTTATTTCGACGTTTCATTAATTTTAGATCTATTGAAAAAAATTCATTTGTAGCCTGTTACGTCGAGCTCGAGAAATTAAAACTCGAAAGGAAGTGTGATGTTACGAATAGTATTTCACATGTTCTCATACAATTTCGTGATTGAAATTTCTCGTTATATTACCACACACCAAAGAATGTGAGAACAAAACATTTTTATGAACCGTACAGTACTGGACCATGTTACTAGTGTACATTGCTCAGCATGGAGGACTTTCCATAGAAAATGGCGATCACCGGTTGACATCTTAAGTACACATAATAAACGTATAAGACGGAGGTGGTAATATAACAAGAATCTTTTCTGTTTGAAACACAATTACATGTCTCGAGTGCAGTGTTAAGAACCGAGAATATGTCATCACTGTCCTTTCGAATTTTTCATATTCGCCGAATGTCTGTAACGAAAGCACCACTCAGTTATTTGAAACCAGATGGTACAGAGTTGCAGAAATTCCGGCACGTGGGTAAATATGACGAAGAAATGACAAGTTTGTTAAAATCCAGGATCGGGCTCGTACAGCGGTGGACACGTGAGCGAAGGAACGAGAAGATCGAGGCTGGAGAGGATGGATCGTGATCGTGGTGATCGTGGCGAACACGATTATGGCACCGAGGAGGAATCGTACGTTGGTGGCGTCGATTATGGCAGTGCATCGAGGCGTCGCCAGCAGCAAGACCCGCGCGCATTGAATGCCATTTAGGAGCTGGGGCCCCGGGGCCTGTCGCTACAGCGCTGTCCCCACCTGCGCACCACTGCTCTTTAGTGGGGTCGCCACCTGGTACGCTACTGAACGTACGAAGTGCTTATAATGCTACCTTAGCGAAATTTGTCGCTCTGGTCTGTTAGTGGGGTTTCTTTCCTGTCCGCTACCCGTAACAATCGTTCATTTTCCGATTACGCTAGCCCAGTAAATATACGCTTCGATACGCTACCGCCAGGCTCCACCAAATTCTGTTCCCTTCTTTCGTTTTATCGCCGGTAATCGTTCATTGATATGCAGCCGTTATGCAGATTTTCTACATCGTACGACTATTGTATCGTGAAGCGTGCACGCAATGTGAGAGATTGAAACGTTTACTCTGTGCCAGTATTCGTTTTATTTTTGCTGAATGTATTGTATATCTTGGGCACATTTTATTTGGGATCATTTTCAAATTTGCTACTTTTGTTTTAGAAGTAACGCAGAGAAAGTGTTTAAGGAATTAAATAATCAAGTAATTCTGAGATAATTAAGTCGTTTAAATAAGATATTCTGATATTGAAAGGTTATGGTAAAATTGCCTGTCATATTTTTCATAGCCATATAACGAAATAACGCACAATTATATCGAATAACACCTAGCCAAATAAGATAATATAAATAATCATTTTTCAAGTATGTTACGTGAGTGCCCAAGACTACTATATGATACTTGCAATTTGAAAACTGGTGTATTGGGGCGTATTGTGGCGATCGTTTCGCTGGGAAAAATGACGATGTTCATACTTTTTGACACTCAAGAGTATTTATAAAATTATGTCTAAACATTTCTTGCACGACGCGTGTCGAATCGAGTTCATTTTACTCACTAAATGAACTTGCTTTGAATCTAAACTTAATGTTAAACTGAATGTGTATGATATTCGTATCTTCTGCAATTACAACGCCATTTTTCCTAGGGAAACTTTTGGTTGAATGCGTGCACGCTAGTCAGGGCTGGATAAATTATTGAACACAATAAGAATGGTTTCACACAAACTTCCTACATTTTCCAAATTCCTAAACTAATTACTAAAATTGCCTCAATGTCCGAAAGTTCAAAAGTCTAAAAGTTTCTAAAGATTTAAAGTCCCAATCAAATGTCTAAAAGTTTGAAATATTCAAAAATTTCCGAGGTTTCAAAAATAGCCAAATCCTGAAGTATCATTTGACAAGATGGAATCTTACTTACCGATATTTTGAATAAAATAAATGCGTGGTTACCAAAGTATTAGAAGTGTTTTTAATACTTCAGCCCTGACACAACACGATACAAAATGTCTTCGGTAACAATTGCGTACGAGCCTCGAGAGAAGTAAGAAGCAGCGTCCTATTTTTATGGTAAATTGTACATGCGTTCTAACGAGACGTATCTCAAGACCCACAGATCCGTAGATTCTATTTTCGTATCGTTCGAATAAAACCCCTTAATTTCGTACGATCCATTCGAACGTAAACGATAGGAATAACGTAGAATCCTTCTCATGCAACGTTGTTGTATACAGTAAAAGAAGAAACTATGAAAATGGCTTTTCTGTCCCCGTTCGTTTACAGAGTTGAGAATATCGAGAATGAAAGAATGTGAGCGAGTGAGAGAAATTATAGGAGAGATCGATTAGCCAGCGAAAACTTTCACGAGCATTTTTCCCAACAGGAATTCCGCAAACGATGGGCGGGGTTGAAAAAAAAACAATAATCGAATGTCCTAGTCGATATGGTACGCACAGGATAAATCCCCCATTCGCGGAACCAGCTCAACGAGATGAGTATAATTACGTGAACAAATCAAAGAAACAAACTTGAATGAGAGGAAGGGAGAGAGAGGGAAAGAGAGAAAGATAAAAAGAGAAAAAAGAGCCCTGGGGCCTTAATTTTTGCGCTCACTCCTCCCGGGCCCCTATACCCACCCCCACGAGAAGCAAAAAGCTTCGTGATTGCGAATAATTACCTAGGAGAGCTTTGTGAATCGGCAACAGGTATTCAAAGGCACGAGATCTTCGCTCGAAAAATTAGGTAGACGTTCTGGCAAACGATGGAAAAGAAAAAGCAAGGAAAAGAAAAGGAAGAGACATTGTTACGAGAAAATTTCGAGATACGAATTTTTGCGTAGTATTCTTTCAATTCGGCCGTGAGAACAATGATAGTCGCTTCGACTTGTAGGAGGAAACGACGAAGAAAAAAAACTGAACACGAAGAAAGTCACTCTAGTCGAATATTGTTTTAGAATCGACCGTATGGATAAATTCTATATTAGGAATTTTCTTAGTGAAAATCGCGACGAAGCTCGAAACGAATTTTCAACGATTTCGAATCGGTGCAAAGACGAATTAATACGCGCGTGGCGATGGGTTGGGATCAGATCATCGTGATAATAATCGAACAGTTGAAAGTTTTCGACTATCGAAGCGCGTTGACGATCGCCGCGCTAGGCTGACGTGTTTATACGTTTTATTAGAGTCTATTACGTGGAACAGAACACTACACAGGTACACGCGAACACGAAAAGGACATGCACACACACACGTATGTACATTATCGGTCGAAAGTGTGGGACCATTTATAAAGACGTAGAATCAAATTCTTTCACGTATTTGCAATTAGCTACTAATTCAATCTACTGTAGACCAATTGTAGATCTAAGACGTTCTTTCTTTTATAAAATATCAAATAAGATAATGTAACTTTAGATCTTGCACATTGTCTACGTGTTATACTATGAAATTTTCGTACTTTTTTAATGAGTTCTATTTATCACGTTACGAAAAATAATTCCATTCAAGTTATTTATTGAAAAGTCTTTCACGTAAGTTCGAATGCAAAAGTAGATAAAAGATTTTAGACGATTTTCAAATTTTAATCTCACTATTTCAAGCCTTGGAACTTCTTCTTAAATAGATAAATTAAGAGATCTATTTACATTCGATTGCATTAACCTCTTCAGGAGTAATTTTTATCGAATTAAAAATAGGAACGATCTTTTAATTGTTACTTTAAATCGATAGTAATTAAATACAAAAGCTCCAGAAGCGTTAGCACGCACGAAAAAAAGGTAATCCACATATGTAGCCATAGGTTGTTAAACTTAAAAATAACTAAACGTACACATATGTGTCAGCCATCCTTGAAGAGGTTAAAGAGAGAGAGAACGTGTAGCGATGTACTATTAGCAAATTTATACGAATTATATAACATATCTTTTAAATTGCGATTAGAAAATTGTATAATTTATATAAAGTGTAATTTCGAATTTTGATCAAGATGGCCCCACGGTTTTGGCTGACGGTGTACGTGCACACACGGGACAACACAGTAACACACTACTTTGTGTATATAGTATACATACATAAATAATAATATATAAATATGAATATATTGTATACGCGGTGAACACTTCCATCTCTGTCGCTCGACAAAAAATTCCGATCGAGGTAAAGTACAGGATAAAAAGTAGAGTGAGAGAGACAGAGTGAAAGGGTGGGAGAGAAAGAGAAAGAATGAGGAGATACTATACCATAGATAAACGAATCCAATAGTTATACCGTGTACATATTGTAAGAAGCCTTTAAAAAAAAAAACGAGTCCTTTTCGTTTCGATTGCCGTGAACGCAGTGTTGTCAGCTGCATCGAGGATCACTTTCTACACTAAAGCAAAACTTGTTTGTGAGATTATCATTGTTCTTTACACATTGTTCGAACACATTTTCAGTCCTCGTTATCTGGACGCTTTTGATGCACTATTTCCTGCAACCACAATGTATTTACCAAATACATAATTGATCTGACACACGTACACATACACACGTACACATTCGCATCGATTGCATCCAATCGTGATAACACGGAGTACGAATCACGTGTTCGTTGTTTTAACCCTTTCATTGCTAAATCTTTTGATAAGTACATTGTGCATTTTTGCATAGAATTTTGATTATGGATGTAGCCAGCCCCTTCTAAAGAGAAAAGTGACCTTTAGACGAAAGAAATTTACGTTAGAGGAAGATTTAATTGCAATTATGTTGATTAGCATTTTGTATGTAAAAATAAATCAACCCCAATAGACGAAATGTACCGAAATCTACCCTCATCCCCTGGTTACACTCATATTAATAATATTAATTATCGATTCGTGATGGACGAACGAAATAAGAAGCGTTACGCTTAAAATATCTAATTTAATAATCGCACCAACACGATATTACAGTGCTCGAAGTGCATCAATTTTTGAACGCGTTTAAGCCTTCTTATAGCACTGGAAGGGTTAATGGCACGTTTCTTAAGTAAAGCAAAAAACAAAGAATTTTGAAGAAATTCAAACACTAACTCTAGCGAGGTAGGAACGAGGCGTTCCATTCCAAAAACGATTATGTTCGAATAGCGTGCTTTCGAATTTGCCGCATGTTGCTGTGTGAATTTTAGTCAAGCTTTATTGTTTCGAAGCTGTTAATGCACCTTTGATGGCGCCGTTCAATTTTCACGCGGATCGATCGATTTTCTTTCACGAAACTCGAGCGTGTGGATCGCCTCCTTTCGACGTTGTTCCGTTTGTTCTCTCGAATTGCCGCGAAGGAGGCGCCCGTTTATTGTCAGCGATCCTCGTTCCAATCGAGAGTAATTGAAAGTGATTCGATTTCTCGTTAGACTCGTTGTTTATTCGCCACCACAAATGATTGGCGCGGGAAGATTATATTAGCCAGGTGTTCGCGTGCTGAACAGACGCGAATCTTTTTTCAGCGAGCGTTTACACCGTTCATTGGCGTAACTCGCGTTTTTTGCCTGGGGTGGGATGGCTATTCCGAAATTTCCAAATTCGGAATTTGACAAGTGGATTGAGGATTGCGGACTTAGGAGATGTGAGGAATGTGGGGAATTGGAAATTAGAAAATTAAATATTAGCGATTTGGGAATTGGGAATTTGTGGATCAGGGATTTGGGGATTGGGGACTTGGGTATTAGGTATTTGAGAAATTGGAAATTTAGACATTGAAGACTTGGGGATTGGAAAATTGTGGATTAGGGATTTGAGTATTGGGGATGTTGGAATTGGGGATTTGAGATTTAGGACCTTGAGAATTGGGGATTTAGAAATTAGGGGTTTAAGAAATTGGAGACTTGGGGTTTGGAAAATTGTGGATTAGGGATTTGAGATTTAGGACCTTGAGAATTAGGGATTTAGAAATTGGGGGTTTAAGAAATTGGTAATTTAGAAATTGGAGACTTGGGAATTGGAAAATGGTGGGTTAAGGATTTGAGTATTGGGGATGTTGGAATTGGGGATTTGAGATGTAGAACCTTGAAAAATTGTGGATTTGGAAAATTAGAAACTGGAGATTAATAAATTGGGAATTTAAGAATTGCAAATTTCATGACTTGAAGATTTAAGGATTGGAGACTTCAAAATTAGGATTTCATGAATTGGAGATTTGAGAATTCGCAATTTGGAAAATTTCAGTGTTTGAAAATGTGCAAATATAGAAATTTGGACTCCAATAAATTCCGAAACTTCATAATTAAATATTTAGGAGCTAACTCAACAAATTTCCAACATAAGATACGTGAAACGTCATTGAGCGACCCACCCTGCACTCCAGTTACGCCAATGTCGTTCATTAAAATTTACCAGCGCCCAGGTATCATCGAATGGATGTTTACGCGAAACATTCCTCGACTGGAATCTGCGTGGCGCCTTAACGATTAGGTAGATGTTCGTGCGAAGATCAGCCTTCGATAAGTTTCTAAATCTTCGCTTGCTGTTAACGAATTTCCGAGGCGCTTGATTTCGCTTGTCGACGTTGAAAGTTTCACTCTTTTACCTTCAGGCAAGGAGATTTTTTTTTGTAAGGAAATTACAAGAAGAAAACGAGACGAAAAAAGCGAAGCACCGTGCGCGAGGAACGATTGCGTCGTTCGATATTCGCCGAGTAAAAAAAAAAACCGTTCGGGCAGAAAATTGTCTGATTAAAAATCCATTCGCAGCCGACGTTTGTAAATATTAGGTGAAATATATTTGCAAGACAGGATGATCGATGAGATACCTGCACGAGGATACTCACGCTTCCACTCGTGTACAGGCGCGTTTGCCTTTTCGCGTTCGTTTCGAGTTCGATCGAACACGAATGCTCAGTAGTAGCCAGAATTTCTTTCGAACTATGATTCTTCATGCCTGATCGAAGATATCCGTGCGCGGAACGCCGCGCTACTACGCGATTCGGCGATTATTTTAACGAGTTTCCGCTTCGTTCCTGGAGAGTAACTATGCATATAGCGTAGATCAACTGATTTTCGAGTCGTTAGCTGTGTAGGCGCTACCGACGTAATTAAAGCGATCGATAGAGGAAACGTGCGACGAGGTTGTTAGAATTATTGGAAATTTTGTATAATATTTTGTAAAGAGTCTCTCGCGATAGGCAGCGATAGAAACCCACATCACGCAGACCTGAAACGAAGACATGTTTAGGGCGTGTTACAGTGACACAAGTACAACATACACACATACCGACATGAATATTCTCGTAGAGAACGATTTCGTAGTTACTTGGAAAAAAAAAAAACGGAACAAGCGAGCATTCCGTCGCGTCGGCTTTTACGTACAATTTCAGTTTAGAAGTGTTAGCTGCTTCCGGTCCGTTCTTTCTTTCGGTGTATCGTCGAGAAATAGCGTTCGAGAATCTGTAAACGTCCACTAGCTCGCTAAATTAACGTCAGACGAAAGAGATAAGGAATCAAGTTGTAGCTTAATCGAGAACAATTCGGTTTTACGTAAATAAATCTCTTCGTAGTTGTCTCTTCGTAAACGATCTATAGTTACGGCTCGCGCGTGACGCTCGTTCGATGCGTGCAAGATCAACTCACACCTATCTAGAGAAGACAAGAGAAATCGCCACCTGTCCCCCCACAAAAAATCACGAAAAAAATCTTATAAAAAAATGTACACAGAAAATAGCAAAAATCGAACGGATACGCGATAACGGGAACGCTGAAAGTCCAATCGGGAACACTAATCGAAAAGACTAACGATGTTTTAAACACAGTTTAGAACAGTGGTGGTGAGGTTTAGTAATTTTTACATACACACTGTTGTATACAAATCAACATCAGTTAAGAACATTTTTATTGCTCTAGTATGCCTTCATATCAGCTTCATATTTTGTTCTCCTTATAGAGCAAATTGAATTGATAAACTCTCGTCGATGATATTTCCCCGGTTAAACCTGCGTGAATAGTTTCGAAATTTCATTAACAATTAACGATTGAGAACAAAATTCGAATGATTTACAAACGCGTAAAACCGTGTCCTGAAAATTTTCGCCACCGCTGGTTTAAAAGATTGGAGAAAGCGAGAGAGGGAAGACTGGAAGCGAGAGTGAACCTTTCCGGGTGTAAATGAGCGTACAATTCGTTGAAACAGGGCGCGAATTGATTCTTTAATTACGTGGGAGTGAAGTTATATCCGCGTTGGTTGCACCGTGTGCACGTGAACGTTGTTGATTAAATAAAAAGCCTGCTTATCGGCGTCGCGACGAACGATTTTCGTGCGATCGACGCCATCCACGAACGCAACCCTATTACGATGGTTGGAAGGTCCAAAAAAATCGGGTACGACGCATCGGTGGAGGGTCGAACGATTTTTCTCTGTTCCGTTCGTATATCGACGAAAGTATATTTCGTGTTTCGAATAATCGAACAACCCTCGGTCGATGGGGATCGTGTCTCGGTATGCTTAGAGATATCGCGAAACGCCTGTCCCTGTAACGAGCCTTAAGGCATTCGCAATAAATATTGTTGGCCGTGGTTACACTATGATTTCGAAAATGTATCTGTGTACAGAAACGCGAATTGAGACGCGGTGTCGGATCGCATGGACGCCATTGTCGGTTTGACTCGATGATCGTCATTTTTTTTTTGGCAGAGTTTCGGAAGATACGTTTCTATTTGCTACTTTCTGTTATCCACTTCGATAGAGAGTACTAGAACAGATTCGCAGTTATTCTTATTTACTTTAGGTTAGGGCATGCGGGTTGAAACATGTCCAAATAGTTTATACTAGGGGTGCTGCTATCAATATACTGATATCTTATTGACATATATGTGAGTAACATTGTTAAGGGATACAGAATGTATCGCGTAATTTTATCGTTTGGATTTGTTCTCATCTAAATTTCAAATCTAATCTAACCCCTAATCCGATACATAACTTTATTATTCAAATCTCTTTATCCTTGTTCAAATATAACCTAACCTAATTTGAGACAAGAATAAACAGATCTGAATACATGTAGGACCTTGGGAGGAATCATATTAGGTTAAATTTGAAGTTCATATAAAGACAAATAAATTTGAACGATAAAACCAGCTGAAGTTTGAAAATAAACAAATGATTACGCGTCACAGTCGCTTAAAGATACCTTAACGATGTTATCGAGATCGAATTGTCGAACTTCTCGATATCGGTACCGTCAGCAGCAGCTCTACAGTCGATAAAATTGTAACTCGATCGCGAACAAAATGGCGTCACCGACGCGTCACGATCGACTTTGCTGGTAACGCCGTCCCAAATAATACGATCGTCGATTCGAATCGAACCGGCGTCGCTCCGAGAACGAAGTCCTGTCGCCTGTAAATCATAAAAAGAAACGTGTTCAAATTTATTGCGTGCTTTCCCACGAGGAGGTAGTACGCGTGCAGCTGCCCCACGTGCGCGAGACGCGCGTGTACTTGCGTACAATTTTCTATTTCTTTTCTCTTGTGAAGAAACGCGGGCGCGCACCCACGTCCTCGGTCATTTTTCTTTTGCGGCTGGTTCGTTGGATCAAAGGTTTTTTCCTGTGTATATTGTCTATTATTCCCCTCGTGCGATTGCTCTTGGTTGCGATGAGAGAGTGAGAGAACACAAAGGGAGATTCTAATGATTCGTTTTAATTTTCATTGTTGTTCGCACCGGAGAGCAAATATGAGTGCAAGAGGAGAAAGAGTGGAAACAATTGTGTCGGTCGTTTTCGGTATTGGTCGAGTTTCGGATTCTGGTTTAATGAATCAAACGAGAAGTACGACAGTGTGCGTGGACGATGTTGCGAGAATGAACGAACGTATGCGTGCGAGAGAGAGAGAAAGAGATGAGGATTTGCGGTTTAATGTGCGAGAACTGCGGTTATTCGGAGACGGAATTGAGGCGATTAATTATCGAGATGTTGTAAATTGTTCTATAGCAAAAATGAAAAGTGCTACGGCCGTGGCAGCACGCCTCTCCAGAGTTCCTCGACGATTTACCTCGATTTTCTGTCGCTTTCGATTGGAGCTTCGAGTATAAAAAGCAGATACGAGTTTGATTCATTTCGTTTGGTTTATTGATCTCGTCGATGATTCTCGAGAGGCGTGATGCTCTGATCGTTTCGATGTTGATATGTCAATGCTGTGATGTTATCCTTTGAAACTTCAAACGAAAAAAAAAGTATATTTCCCCTTCCCCTTCCGCCCCTTTCGACACGCCCCGTCCCACCATTTTTCCAAATTAAAAAAAAAAAAACGTGTCCCGCAAGAATCCTTTTCTCCTTGGAAAATGAATATTTCTATTATTGTAACACTCCGCATAGCCCTTAAAAATAGCTAGATTCTAATCGTATTTAATGTAAAGTTTATTATTGTTACATCTCAGTGATTCTCTCCTCTATCAGTGATATCAGGGAGAGAGAGCGGACGTACAAGTCGAAAACGTTCGCGCGTTCTATTGGGGAGAGAAGAAATTATTTGTTGAGGCGGATGATAGTATATCGATCGATGATCGACCGATTGTGACGCTCGTTTCTCTCCGATATGTCACTGGTAACCAAAATTCCTACATTTGTCGCATTTGTAAATAAAATTTTTATCATCACACGATGCAATTGTAACTTTCTTCAAATATTTTTACTTTAAGTTCTACAATTTCCAGGTCCCAAAGTTTCGAAGTACTCAAGTCTCATATATCTCAGAGTCCCAAGTGTCCTGAAATCCTAAAATCCAGAAGTTCAAAGTGACCCAAAGTCCCAAGCGTTCTAAAGTACTGGGTGTCCTAAGTGTCTCAAAGTCGTAAATTTTCCAAGTGTTCTAAAATTCTTTGTGTACCAAGTGTAAGGCAGGTCTTGAAGTTTCAAGTGTCCCAAAGTCCCAAAGTCCCAAAGTTCCAAGTGTCCTAAGTGTCCTAAAATTTCAAATGACCCAAAATCTCATGTGTCCCAAAGTCCCAAAAGTGCCAAGTGTCCCAAATGTCCTAAAACCCTAAAATTTCAAATGTCCCAAAATCTCATGTATCCCAAAGTCCCAAAAGTTCCAAGTATCCCAAATGTCCTGAAACCCTAAAATTTCAAATGTCCCAAAATCCCAAGCACCCGAAAGTCAAAAGTGCCAAACTTCACCAAATACTTCGCAACGCTGTAAAGCAGGTAAGGATGAAGAGAATCGAATGTACAAAATTACGACACGTGAAACGATACTTTTATCTTCAGTGAATTACAAAAACGACGTTACAACAGAGATTATGTACACTCTACGGTGGTTGTATCGTTCGGAATAATACAAGGTTCATTGTACTGTTACAGTTGTTGGTAAGTCGCGCGCTGTGATTTCGATCAACCATCTCGTGGATTAAGTTTTCACTCCAATAACGTACGCATAAATGAAAATAGAAAAATAGTCTGGTTTTTGTAACACGCGGTTTTGTATAGCGACTCTTTGGCAATGGATGCAACGTTCACCGTTAATAAAACGTGGATGCAAATAGAATAGTCGTCTCTATTTACAACGAAACTACGAAAAAAAAAGCTATAACGTTGATAGTACGTGTTGTCTTTAAATGCCATTTCTGTTAAAGTTAAAGCAGGTAAACTCGTTAACCTTGTGCTATCGAAAGGAACGACATGCATACGGATAGAAATACAGTTACAATTGTCCATGATGGAGAATTGATAAAATTATTCGAGTCACTCTATTTACAACTAACATCGAATCCCGTATAATCGGATTGCACGACGGAATATACAGTCGAGGATTCGAATAATAAGTTAAGACTCGCACTCTTAGACGCTTTGCAGTTGCTATAAATAAATAATAGAGTCTATATTTAACGATGCTATGGTAAATGCAATTCTAAGTATATAAATACACGATTTTAAGCCTGCGAGATTATTCTGAACGACGTTTACACTCTATTATAAATGTATACGAATTTTCGTTGCATAAATTCATTTAAAGATTGATAAATAATGTTCAAATAAGTCTCGAAGGATTAAATAATCATCGAACGAACTGTGACTTAATCTCCCTCGTACCTGATCCACACCTATATACCTTTGCTTAAAAACATACGTCTGTTTCACGTTAATTCGTACACAGGTGTGAACTAGGCTTCAGAATATCTAAAACAAACGACATTTACACATATACGATAGAATACACTATATAACTAGCGTTTTCGTACGTCTACCTTTGGTACAATTGTTTTCACTACTGACTATAATCATAAATTCTCTTTGTTCTGCCTTATCGACATAAAAAAGCGAAGACACGAACCCGTGCCGTTTATTTCTACCATTCATTTTCTCGGATCAGCCAGAAACTCGACATCGATACCCTTCCAAAATATCGTACAAGCAAACCATGCACTCCATCACCTTCAAACTGTCTTTAATGAAACTTTCACTGTTCGAACAAATACTGTGTTCAACACGCTGAAACAGAGCTGCAATCGATCACGTCAAACCACCTCGAATGAGTTCCAACGTCTGAAACGATCCATCAAACAACTGATCGATCAGAGTTTGCTCCGTCAAAACACGATATGAAAATCCTTTCCAAATGGCTGCCTTCTACGATGAAAATTATTAAGTGGGCGAAAAAGTTCTGTCAGAAAGAAACACTTCTCAATGATTCAGGAAATAGTTTTCCGCCATTTGCTTTTTAGGTGCTCTTCCTAAATCCTAGATGTCCCTTGAACCAAAAGCAAATGACAGAAGACACGTTCCTCTATCCACTGAAAAAGTCTACGTCTAAATGTACATTACACTCGTAGCCTTATCGATAACCGCAACAGAACTTTTTCTAGTCATCGATGAATATGAGTTTATATGAACAAGTAATTCTCGTAGTCTGCGTACGAGGTTGCAGTGATGTGTTTCGAGGAGATTGGGGTCGAGGGTACACTTTGTGGCAGTTGTTGTACCCGCGGAACTTGTAATTGTGGCAGCTGCGTCGTATGTGGCACCACGATTCTGGGCGGTTGATTCAAACAATTCAGCGACAGGTGATGTTGATCCAGTTTGTGGATATTGTTGTTGTTGTTGGAGGTAGAGTCCTGATGTTGATACAGGGGAAGATGGTTGTTGTTGTCGTTGGACTGGTGGTTGTAATGGGTCTGATGGTTGGCGTGCAGGTTCAGTCTTGACATCGCCATGCTGATGCTCGAGTCCGACGCCCACATACTCTGCAAAGAACAACCGACGATTGTGTAACGAATTCGACTTTCTATTATACATTCTTATGAATAATGCTTGATGCACGGTTGACGCACCGCCTCGAGATGCGTTCGTACGCGTAATTACGCTTGCGACCATCTTGGAGCAGATCCAAGATGAAGAATTCCTTTGTTTGAAGCGTGAGAACGCGGCATCGAGGTTTAGCTGGTTAACAACCGTCGCGTTAGGGAGTTTGTTTTTTAATGGTTGGCTTCTTTTCCGCGACGAGAATGCACGACGTTTAAATTTATTTGAGAGTCGTCGAGTAACGGGAGAGCAGAGATTCGACGTTGGGGGCAACGGAGATCTGGGTAAATCGAATTCAGTCGGATGGGACAAATGCTTTCTCACGGGAAAACAATGGCGTAGATGGGTTCAATGGTTGTGAAGTCATGTTATTTTATGAAGTATGGATAAGACAACAAATTGCTTTAATTATGAGAAGATATCGAGTGAAGGATTTATAGAGAGATAAGAAAGATAAGTTACTTTTCTCCTGTGCGGATTGTAGTCAGGATTGCGCCTTATACGAAGATGGCGATCAGCGCTTGTCCATCGTTGCGTGACTTTAAGGGGTGAATCGTCAGGATGCAATTTTCTTTGGTACTCTTCGCCTTCGCAGACCTCGTACAGAGAAAACTGTTCCACTCGTTCCTTCGAGCTATAGCAACTCAATAGCATTTGAATCAGCTCGTCCACGGTGGTCTGTTCCGAAACCAACAGACTTTTGTATTTCGACTGCAAATCATAACATGACAATTATAAATTTTCTCTCTGGAGACAAATCTGAATAACTGAATTAAATAGATGAATTATATAACAACTACCGTAATATTACACTATACTACTAGAACTAGAAAGAGTAAAATAAAGAGCATAGCAAGATTAGCTGCATCTACAACTGGAGAAACTACAAAAATACAAAAGTAGCATCGTGTTAAATGAAATAAAAGATACAGTATTTCCTTGAAGTACAATAAAACTGAGTAGAGTAAAATAGCACAGGAAAATAGTAAAATACAGTACGATAACAAGAAATGAAGCTACATCAAGCAACATAGTAACAGTGAGTAAGTCAAATGAAAGTAGCATATAATAAAATATAGTAAAAGTATGATAGAATAGAATGACACAACCAAGGTAATATGGAGTCGAATAGAGAAGAATAGAGTAGCTGGGACATCAAAGAGCAGGCTATAAAAGCAATACACGAGAAAACGGCATCGAATAACGCGAAAGAGTGTATGTGTGACTTACCCCGGACATGAGTGCGCTGTCGTATATTTTGACAAGTCCGCCACGACGTGTCTGCAACGAAAATCTGCAACAAGAAAACATCCGTGAATCCTGGGATATCGTAGCTAGTCGGCGAGATCAAAGGGAATCGGCGAACACTACTTCTACGTAAAAACACGGGGACTCGAACTTTCAGTCAAACACTGTCTTGTCTATGTAACGTACACCTACGCCGGAAGTCTCGAGCTACCAAGAAAACACTGCTGACTTTCGAGCCTTCCGTGACTCGACACTTAACGTTCAAACATTTGTTCCGCGCACGTTTCTTCATTTCACTTTCGAGATTCTCGAATGTGCGATTGATCGAGGATTTTTGTATTATTTCAATTTGTGAAAATTTGTAAGGAATTTGTAGCAAGGTTTGGAAGGTTGGGAATTGGGGTTTAGAAATTGGTTATTTGGAAATTGGAGATTTGGGAATTTGGGGACTTATGGAATTGGTAATTTGGGAATTTGGTGATTTGAGGATTTTGGGATTTGTAGATTAGGAGATTTGGGAATTGGGAATTTGAGAATTGGAATTTTGGAAATTGGAGGTGTAAGAATTGGTGATTTAGCAACTGAAGATTTGGGAATTTGGGGACATAGGGAATTGGGGACATAGGGAATTTGGGGACGTAGTTAATTGGGGACATAGGGAATTTGGGGATTTGAGGATTACGAGATTTGGGAATTGAGAATTTGAGAATTTGAATTTTGAAAATTATAGATGCAGGAATTAGTGATTTTGGAATTGAAGATTTGGGAATTTGGGGACTTAGGGAATTGGTAATTTGGGAATTTGGGGATTTGAGGATTTTGGGATTTGTAGATTAGGAGATCTGGGAATTGGGAATTTGAGAATTGGAATTTTGGAAATTGGAGGTGTAAGAATTAGTGATTTTGGAATTGAAGATTTGGGAATTTGGGGACTTAGGGAATTGGTAATTTGGGAATTTGGGGATTTGAGGATTTTGGGATTCGTAGATTAGGAGATCTGGGAATTGGGAATTTGAGAATTGGAATTTTGGAAATTGGAGGTGTAAGAATTAGTGATTTTGGAATTGAAGATTTGGGAATTTGGGGACTTAGGGAATTGGTAATTTGGGAGTTTGGTGGTTTGGGGGCTTAGGGATTTGCAGACTCAAAAATATGGGGATTAGATACTTGAAAATTAGGGGTTCAGGAATTCATGATTTGGAAATTAGGGATTTAGAAATTAGTGATTTGTGAATTAGAAGTTTGACAATTTGGGGGCTTAAGGATCTGGCAACTTGAGAGTTTGAGTAGGAATTTGGGAATTTGAGAATTTGAGGATTCGGGGATGTGGTATTGGAGATTTGAAGAACAGGAATTACAAATTACTATAATCTGGTAAATTGGAGTTTCGACAATTTGAATACTAGGATTTGAAAATTGAAAAATTTAGAAATCAACACCTTCCCGTGCCATTTATTTATCAGATGCATCAAGACTAATTAACCAGAGCTATAACATTGAAACGAACAAAGAAAATTAAAATGTGAGTATTTTATATTCAGAGATCCTTGATAATGCAACTTATAGTTGGACCTAAATTTCAAGTTGAGTATTCTGTAAGTGCGTCACGAGTGAGACTTATCAAAGCACGCGAAGGGGTTAAGCAAAAGACATTTACATATTCAGAAAGTGAAGAATAAGAAGATAATTTAAAAACTTGCACATTTGAAAATCCCTGAAATATTCACATGTATCGACTCCTAAGATCTCGGTTAGAATAATTAAATTTTTCCCACGAGCACAAAGCCTAGATTCCCTCCATTCTCGCGAGTCCTTGATTAAGAATCGCGCTAAGGAACAAGTCGATTGACCGTTTGAGGTTCGGAATAAATAAAAGCAAGTCTCAGAAGCGTTCGAGCCAGACGACTCGAAGCCAGAACAAAGGGAATCTCTCGAAAGGACGTTGCTCGTCGTTGGCTCGTGCTCACCGACCCACAAGAAGTCGTATTTAAGGTCGGTCTCGAGCCCTGAAATTACATCACGAAGCCGACCGAAACCGAAAGGGGAACTTGAAGAACGTGCAGAGGAGTTGAATCCTACCTGGAATCACCGCGAGGATGACACGATTGCAAAACAGCAGGTCTCGCGTCCTCGTCGAGCGGCAAGACAGTCCTCACGTTCGGTCTTCGCACGGTCACCTCCATGGTTAAGTAAAACAACCTGGGGTCACGATGCTTCATACGATACTTGTTCAATAGGTTTTGAACCACCTCGCGACAGGTCGTTTCGTAGGTGATGCTCAGGGTCTTGTATTCGATGTCTGGCCGCAGGCAGTTCGCGTACACCTTTATGGTTGTCTGGAATGAAGATCGAAGACTGTCATTAGGGTATACGTTCACATGGTTTGCAGCGATCTTATCGCGTAATGTGGCTGGGCTTTGGATCTATCTAAGATCTGGGAAATTGCGGTAAAAAGGAGCCTGCATTATCTCTAATAGCAGTTTTAGGTGCAAGTTATGTTGCCGATAGTTATTTGGTAGAAATCTCTGGCGACATTTTGACTGAATGGGAAATTAACTCTCTGTTTCAACATCACGATTGCTTTATAAAATACGTTCGATTAACGCAATTAAACGCCTCGCTCGACACTTGGTCAAATACCAGGTTTTATGGAATTCGTTGGTGGCTCATTAACGAAGATTCTAAGAAAGGACACCCTACAGAAAGGGGAGGAAGGACGTCCTGTTGTCACAACGAGAAAAACCGAGACGCGACGAGAGTCTTGACAATTAGTCCATAATTAACTCGGAGACAGACGTTGGCCACGCGCGTGGCATAAAACGCTATCAACCCTTCAGATACGCCTGTGGACGAGGGATGCGTGCTCCTAAAATAAACCAGACACCAGATCACCCCGTTCGCAGATGGGTACATGTCATATGAGTACACATACGCTCGTGTGTATTCATATGTCAAGATTAAAGCCGCGTTTACTCAGCGGTGGTCTATAAAATTAAATAGGGTATTGATTTTTACTTGAAAATTGATATGGTGCTATCGCTACAAGGTTGCAATCTTAACCCTTTCGTTCCTTATCTCGTACATTGCGCAGATAATGTGGAACTATGAATTCGACATTTATCTGTACATGTCCACATTCTTATTCACCTATTATGTCTAATTATATCTAAATCCTCATATGTCCAAATTTCTACTGACTCCTATATCCCTAGCTCGACCTTTATCTTTATATATCCAACTTATACACCTATTAATTATATCTAAATCCCTATCCTTATATGCTCAAATCTCTATACCCCTGATTCCTATATCTTCTACCTGAAGACAAAGTATGATACCAAAAGTCCCTAAATGTAAATCTCTGTCCTCATATGCCCAAATTTCTACTGACTCCTATATCCCTAGCTCGACCTTTATCTTTACATGTCCACATTCTTATACACCTATTAATTATATCTAAATCCCTATCCTCATATGCTCAAATCTCTATACCCCTGATTCCTATATCTTCTACCTAAAGGCAAAATACGATACCAAAAATACCGAATGTTATAATATTTGTGCAATAGAATAATCCAGCTAATTGTAAGTAGGTATCGAAAGCATGCCTGACCCGATAGACCAGATGTTACGAGTCGAAGAGTGGGCCTACACGTTCGCAAGTGCCACTCAATGTTTCGAAAACACGTGTAGGCAGACTTTATGACCACACTGTTACGCTTTATTTCCGAGCGTAATGACCCCACGCCAAATGCGGCGAATTGTGCCGGCGTGAAACTGGCTACGAGTCTCGTACGTGTCTGTACAAATCGGGACACGCGATTGGACCAGTATGGATTTTTGCTAAGCTTCGGCCACGTTTGTCGAGCACGTTCCCGTTAGGCCATGAAAAGATTATCCTTTCAATTTGTATCTATCGTTGGGACTTCAATATGGTCCTTTTATGTTCAGATCGAGATCAAATTGGACAATCTGAATGGGATCTCTTCAAACGAGCGGTGTGAGGCAATTATAGGATACTAAATTCTTCAAGGTTGGGTCACTAACAATTAAGGTGTGGCATATTCATCCACAAAGTTTCATTCTTTGTTTGATACTTCAATTGATATTCGATAAAGCAATTGCAGTTTTGAAATGAGCAATAAAGTGTCACCGTTTTGTAACGTTTCGAGCAAAGTCTGGATGAATCAACAATTACTGATTCATCAACTGATGAGAAACCGCAAAGTCTTCCCCTGAAGAGGTATACGCAATACACAGTTTTCATAAAATAGACATATGTTAAGATGATGTGTCAGTTGCTGTAAAGTTGTGGATGTTCAAAGCGATCATTGTTAGCAGTAATATTAATTTGGAAGCTAATTGCTACAATAGCACCTCAAGAATTTTAACTTGAGTCTAAGACCCTACAAATTAATGTGTTGATACAGTACATATCCCACATATGGTTAGGTTAGATGGTTACATTAGTTATGATAGTATTCTAAAAATCAAAACTGAAGAAATATAATAACATAAACTAGAACTTGGATATTTTCCTTCAACTTCACCTTCGAGGCGTTCTTTTTCAACCATGTTCCATCATGGATTTCTGCAAAAATCGTCCGTAGAGTCGGCGGCGCTAATCTATTCATTTCACCTCATAACATAACAATAATAAAACATAAATGTCCACTCTTGAGACTTGTTTATACAATACCCAAAATAACTCTCCAAAATCCTTTATCTCAGACCGACTTTTTCTCGTTTTCGCTAGCAGGAATGGCGGCAGCAGTATTCGAGTTTCAGGTAAACAAACAGCAGGGTTCTTACACGCGTGAAATTCTCGCTGGTGTTTTACGACGACCAAGAATCGATAGGCTCGTTCCGTTCTAACTAGCGGTGCCCTAACGAAACGGAAACGTACAGCGTCGTTCGCGTAAACACGACGTCCCGTTAAAACACGCGTCCTCGATTCTGGATTTTCGTGCATACACGTTTTCACGGACAAGAGAAAACGGCGATTTTCTGATTCATCGGCTATCGAGATTCCGATGTGCTTACGCGCGAACGTTAATGCGGTTTAGGTGGAATTCTCAGGAGCTGCTCCGCCGAAGTCTCGATCTTTGTTCGACTTTTTCTCGTTACTGTACGTGGCTGCTACGAAGGACGTTTCTTGTTCGATTTATTTCAGATTCCTTTAGCGAGATCGACCAAACTCAATTCACGGAACTTGAACTATGATAGTAAATACCAGTAATACTTCTATTCTACCTGTTGAAGCACGGGAAGAAACTGCAATTAGGAAGAATGAACGTTCTCAACAATTTATACTTCCTTTTCCGTAATTTTTACAGAAATACAAAAATGCAATATGTCTTAAAATTGCAATGTCAATAGAATGTCATAAAATTGCAATGTCAATAGAATTGCACTAAATACAATTAAACCAAGATCGATCGACATGGACTATTTAAATTAGTCCTGTGCATTTAGACATTTTTTTGATTTGTAACGTTCCCCTGGAAGGAAAATTCGAGTGCATAAAACTGAAAGTGAGAGAATTAAGAGTTAAATTCTATAGAGATGCGATTAACGCCTTAATGGTCGCATGTCTACGCTGTCAAACACTTTATGTAAATTCAAACATATTTACAAGTTTAATATTTTTTCTTTCGGTGATAATTAAAGCAATCACCTATGTTCCTCAATCGTCACACAAAAGGTGTACCAATAACCTTCGGCTATCGAGCATCACACGTATGAGCGGCCATTAAAGTGTTAATATCAGCGATCATACTCGAAATTGCTGCACATCATGACACCTGCAAATCCATTGAAATAAGACATTCACGTGACACGATTATCAGAATCGCGTTTCATTCGTATAACGGTACGGATGAAATGATGCGTTCTGAGGGAAGTCGTTGATGATGATTTCAGAGCAACGGAGAACCGCCATGAAGTAAACCGACGTGTTTTCTCCGGTGGCGGCGGGCTAATGAAAGAGAAAATAATGCGGAAGGTAGAAAAACCATGTAGACGAGAGCATACAAGTGTCAAAGAGGGGTCTGTGGCTCGTCAACGGCTCTTCGAAAAAGAAGAGATGCCACCCTGTTAAGAGACATCAATATCTCGCAGCCGGCTCAACGGGCACAGAAATACACGTCGAAGAGATATTTTTGTATGGGCGAGGTGTTGTATGGGGTTAAAAGTAGGTGTCGCACGAGTTCGGGCAATGGTGGTCACGTTTGAGGTCGCCTCTATGTTGTGAAGATCTGTGTGAACATCCGAAAGTGTCCAGAAATCTTTGGGTTCTTCGATGCGTTGAATTTTGGGAGATTGGGAATTTGGGAAAGTGAGAATTTGGGAGATTGGGAATTTGGGAGATTGGGAATTTGGAAGATTGGGAATTTGCAAGAGTGAAAATTTGGGAGATTGGGAATTAGGAAGATTGGGAATTTGAGAGATTGGGAATTTGGGAGAGTGAGAATTTGAGAGATTGGAAATTTGGGAGAGTGAGAATTTGGGAGATTAAAAATTTGAGAGATTGGAAATTTGGGAGAGTGAGAATTTGAGAGATTGGGAATTTGGGAGATTGGGAATTTGGGAGATTGGGAATTTGGGGGATTGGGAAGTTGGGAGATTGGGAATTTGAGAGATTGGGAATTTGGGAGATTGGGAATTCGGAAGATTGGGAATTTGAGAGATTGGGAATTTGAATGAGTAAAAATTTGGGTGATTGGGAATTTGTGAGCTTGAGAATTTGAGAGATTAGAAATTTGGGATATTTGAAATTTGAGAGATTGGAAATTTGAGAAATTGGAAATTAAGGAGATTGAGAACTTGGGAGTTTAAAAATTTGGGAACTTGAAGATTTCAAAATTTAAGAAAACTTCAAAGTTTATCAATTTGAAAATTTGGGGTGTTATAATTTTTTAAACTTGAAAAACGTATACCACCCCTATATCCTACGTCCCTCCTAACGTCCCTCCAAAAAAACTTCCCCTAAGAAGCCAAAAAAGTCTTCCACAAACGAATCACTTTAATGAGGAAGTGTCGAGGAATTCCGACGAAAAGGAAACGTCTACTTCAAAGCCAAAAAATCCACCAGTTAAATCTAGCGTATCGAATGCAGAATGTAAAAAAAAATTGAGGGACGAGATTAAGGAAGAGCATCAGGGTGGCAAGTTGCCATATGTTGGCAGAGTGTCTGTAATGAAGGGTCTCTCGTTAACAGGAATTCATAAAGCCCCATAAAACCTGTTTGTGCTTCGAAGAATGCATTTTGGGGCACTTTCAGGTTTTCAGGCATTAAAATCACCGTCCCAAATGAACCTCGCTAACAGAAGCTAAAGTATATGCATACAACCTTCGTGATAAACTTCTGGGCGAATCTGCTCTTCGTTGATTCATCGACACTAAAAATAGTCGCGTTATCGGTAGCTTATCGTTATCGACGGCTGTTAGTAGAACAGTGATCGCAGTCTGGCGAACCGTGACACCCGGTAGATCGAGTATCCCCGTTTCGAAGCAAGGTAAACGACACCTTTCAACGGAAACGCTATCGACCTTGCTGATTTTCCGATCGACTCTAATTAACACGCGTGCCTATATAATTACTCTCTTTACCACGTTTCACTTATGGAAATACTATTACCTTGGCGTGGTTCCTCGTATTTCGTGGGTTCGAGGTGGAACCGATTCCGGAAACGGTAAGGGATTGTGAGAAGCCGCCAGCTTTATAATTAGAGCGCGAACTAAATCGTACACCCGCTCGAAAGAACTTCTAGAATTTCATCGAGCTGTCCCACGCCAATGGAGCCACTCAACGCGTAACAATATGCATTTTCTGTTTTTTCATTGCCTAATGTCCACATTGTTGTAATAAACTTAGTAGAGCATGTTGTCCGAACATGAGACGCCATCTTGTTTAAGTTGGTCCATTTACTTAACCTATAACTATATACTTTTTCTGTATCTTTATTGATCGTATCACGTCTTGTTATAATAAACTAATAGACGAAAAAGGCCAATAACATATAGTTCGTACAGCTTTTTATTAAAAACTGCTTTAAAATGGCGGGAAGTTGAAACTTCGTCTACCAATTCCATACAAAATAGAGATCTAACCTCTACAAATTTTAGTAAATATTAAGGATGCATAAGTGAATCGCATGACAGAAATGGCCCAGGAAATCGCGAGATAATGGGGAAAACAATAGGAATACTCTGGCGCAGCTCCTAGCGGGGTATTTTCCCCTTTCATCGGTAGCCATAGAATTCGAGGTGCGATGCCTTCATTAATTTTCATGCGAGCCCACGTAGACGGTGCACGGCCTCGGTTTGAATGGTGGCAGTATCAGCCAGTCCCAGGTAGAAGCTCCCGCATAATAAATTTCTTATCCCAGAAGTCCATTGAATCCCGAACGACGGGTCCTCCTTTGCCCCTTTCCCTGCTGGCACGTGCTTTTCGACTCTCAGCTGCCATGTTCTCTCTTTATCCAGGGTCTTCAGGTGCTGTTGCTGTTCGAGCACGTGTCCCCTCTCTCTGATTTCCGGCCGAAAAAGAAGGATCTGACGCTTAGAACAAAAACTCGTCCCTGAACGGGGAGGAATTCGTGTCTTCGCTCCTGGAATTATTGTTCTGCACGATCGCCTCGGCTCGAACGGAAATCGAGGCCACGAGGTTTTGTTTTTAACGATTTCGCCGGGTTGTGTTAGCTCGATAGAAAGTGATTTCATTGTGATCTGGAGCAGCTGGTATTAAATTTCCCGGGCACGGAATTAAGTAACCGAGGAATATCTATTATGCATAAATTTTCAGAAACTCGATAGCAACCCGGTGTAATATTGTTACCGTGAAAAATAGCTGCGGTCTTGTTTGGAGAAACGTGTATCCTGAAACACGTTGGCAACAAAGGGTTCGCTGAGCAGGTAGAATACGAGCTGTCACACGACCACGCGATCAAAATGAAGACACTTTTGCTACCACTGTCCATCGCTTTGTAAGCGTCGTCAGCAGAAGCTCATCATCTCGGATATCGTGTTCTATTACCATTGATTGAAATCGAAATAATCGGGAACAAAGAGCCAATGATTCTATGTGCCAAAATCAATGATTTTCCTATGGTGGTCCAAATTCGTAGACCTTCGCCAACATCTAATTAACAGAATATTCGAAGCAAAAATGAACGAAGGAAGCTGGGTTACCCAACACGATTTTTATTCCCGTTACACATCGACAGAAGTTATGTAAACCGGGTCGTGCGACACATGGCGGCCGAGCACAAAAGGAGCCACGAGTCACAGGAGCACGATCTCTGCCCACTTTGTCCCTCCAGTCGCACAAGTTTCCAACGAGCGTGCGAAGTGTGCTTCGTTCGGCAACAATTAAGCTTCCCAGGCTTTCGTGACGCATTGTTCGACGACGGGAAAGTGGCGGCGCGAAAGTAAGAATTCGCAGGAAGCTCGCGATTTCTCATCGAACCAAGATCGACCTGGATCACGGGATGATCCCGAAAGGAGCAACGATTCACCCAGAAACCCGGAGAAAGTGTTCGATTGTCCTCCACATCGTGCTTTATCGACTCGAGCTTTGTCATTTTCTGGATCAGTAAAAGATTAAAGTAGATTCTGTACTTCATTTAGTAGACGTGTATCGCGTATAGCATTGAAAAGGTCAACTCAAATTATTTCATCATCGTTTTCTCGTTGCAACAAGGTTCATAACCCCATTACGTCTAGGAGAGATACGGGCGGAGATGTGTCTTTAAATGGCGCCACTTTATCTGTCGACAGCCGGGAATTGCAATTTTCACAACCCTTTTTACCGGAAAAGCTATGATGTTAAATCGAGCGCAACGAGGTCAACCACGGCTGTCTGAACCTCGCGTCGAGAGGTCAAGAATTCCACGCGAGGGTCAATCACTGTCGCTTGCATTAACGGAGACAAACGTTTCGTACAATTGCCTGACTTCGAGAATCACGAGTTGCGTCGTTTCGCGACTTCGATGCTCGAGCTCTAAGTGTGAACCCTCCAGACGTCGAATCAACTAGTTCATCGTTAACAAGTTCCCAAACAAAAAAATCGGTAATCCAATTTTAGGATCTATATTGATTTTTTGTCCGGAATATAAATTTTAATTGAGCAAGTTGGTACCCTAAGAGCGTACCACGCTTGAAACGGACTCGACTCAACTCGCCCAAACAATAGTAATTTTCTTAATTCACGTAGCTCGTTATGTACAACAATTCTATATTATGTTACAGATAATGGAATAAAGAAAACGGCAGAAGAAGAAGAACTGCCCGACTGTCCATTGTGACGGACAACAAAGAAGGCAAGCACGGATCCATTTATGGAGGAACGCAAACAAGCAGCGATTAAATAATAGAAGAAATGGAGTTTACAAAGTGGCCCGCAGAAGCAGTAACAACGATCGTAATCGCGTTGTCAATCAACCCACGGTTGTTTCAACGAGTAGAACACTGTAACAACATATTTTCCAGGTTGATGGTCTCGCCGCTGTCCGCAGATCGGTTGTCTCGCTCTAATCGCATCTCTGCGATCCAAGGAGCCGAAGAGACGATAATTAGTGTCTCGTTGCGGCCGATTATCGGAGCAGAAAATACGGGCTTACACGTCCCGCTAATGATACAATCGGTCGATTTCATTAAAAACGAACCAGCCTCGATTTAATAAAACGAAAACTGCTGAAAGTGTGCTGAACGTTTAACGCCGGACGTCAATGGTCCGTTCACTGAACGTTCAGACATGCTAATTTATCCTTATCAGGCATCGTGACCGAACGCATGGTTTCACGAACGCTCGTGTATTCGAAAGATAAGTGAAATTACGTAGCGAGACTCGAGGCTCGAATTTCAACCCTGCACGAGATCCTTTTTAGATGATTAAAGTGCACGTGATGCGATTACAGCCGAGATTTAAACGAGTTTTGATACCAGGCTAAATGATCTTAAATTTGAGCGGATGAAGCTGTTAGTGTCTCCGTTTGAAACGTAGCAGAGAAAGTTAATTAGTAACACTGGCTATGTACATTATCTTTCATTCATTTCCTTCATTAATTTTTGACACTCATCTCTATTACACAAGATATTCAACAGAAGTAGATCAAACTTCGTGGGCATGAATCCTCAAAATAAATTGCGAAGTCCTAATCAACATGTTATTACTTTCAAAATTTGAAGTTCATATAGCTCCAAAGGTAGACATTTTTCCTCTGTTCATTCAGACTTCTCTGATTATAATAATAAATCATATTCTCTTGAAGTTTGACCCAAACACTTATTGTTGACTAAATACTTTAAAAAATATTTATCACTGGATCTCTAGTAGTTATAAGAACCCAAAGAAGGCAGTCAAAAATGCAATACCATAAGTAGCTTCCCTACGACCTCAACTTTTCTTTCAACAAATCGAACCTCACAACGAAGCATGTGCACTGTACATCTTTGTTCTGTACTTCCAGAAGAGTGTCACGGAATGTGGAAGAAACGGGCACGCTTATTCGATCCATCATCATAGTCCAGCACCGCAATTATTTGCGGAGGACCACACAGAAGTAGGCGTTCTCGAGTTCGCCGGTCGAAGGAGAACCGTGTCCGGTCGCGTTCGTTGGTCGACGTCCAAGTGGCTGACAATTGACACCCGTTTCCGGTGCTTGCATAAAGAAGCAACCAAGAAGGAGGCCCCTCGGAAGAATACGGGGCACGTGCCCTTATCGCGTGCCCGCTTCCTCGTACCGGGACCGCCCTAGTCCAGCGTCTTCCTTGCAATATGTTCTCCATACCGTGCAACATAATATCATCATGCTGAAAAGCTTCCTTCCTGTCCATTTTCTGATACTCCTCTCCAGGCCATATGGCACCGGGTTCGGGGCTTCTTGGCACGAGATGAAACTGCACCCAGGTTGCATCGGTGCATGCACGAAGATTTATGGACGCCATGTCTATGTAGATTTACTTAAACTTCATTTTACGGTGAATACAGCAAGGCGAAATATATGCATGTTCATGCAATAATTAAATGACTGTAAGAAATGCATGGATGAGATATGGGTTCTGCGGTTTAATGAACAACATTGTATGTCTATGTTGTGAATGTTCATTTTTAACTTTATGGCGAATGCATTTGATACGGAGTCTAATATATGTACACCCAGGAACGTTTTAATGGCCACTGGTCAGGAAATCGGAGCAGCTGTTTGAACAGACCGAAGGTAGACCACTCTAAGGGGACAAGAAACAGACGGGTTTTCTATTTTTTTTAAATCATCTCGAGTGGGCTGCGAGCAAACACTACTCGACCCCTGTCGTCGTTGCTCGAGAAGTCGCGTGCTTCAGCGTCGTGGCGCGGCCCACGAACCTCTTCAGGAAATAAGCCACTTGATGCCTCCAATTAAAACGTGGTCGCGGGCCGAAAGGGAAAAAAGAAACCGACCATCTAGAAGAAAAGAAACTTCGTCGCGGAGAGATCGCAATTAACGACGAAACTCTTACGCTATCAGATTTTCACGCTGATTGACACGGTGAAAACTCGCCTTCAGCTTTCCACGAGCCTCCTATTTCCTCCTTCACGTTCTCACCGTGGTGCTCGAATTATAAACGATGATCTTCCCTGCTACATTGTGACTGCCGCAACTGGGTCGGTCTTAATCACCGGATAAATTAAAGCGTGAATCCTGGTTGAAAGTAGTCTTCGAGATGATGTGTGGAACGTGCGAAAGATTGATACGGAAATTGGGTCTCGGTCTAGGAATTCAAATTTTCTTGCTGCTTTCAGCAAGAAACTGACCGTTATTAATTGTTCTGTAAATGGTTAGCTTATCTTTCATCGTGTGGACTATGTTAAGTACTTTGAGTGTATTCATGATTAAGTCTTTATACTCTTATGTTCTTAAGTTCCTATGTTTCTATCTCCTTACAGTCACGTGTCTTTAGATTTCTATATTGGTATGTCTCCATATCTCCACATTTCATCCCTGTGTATGATCTGATATCTCTATGATCTAATAATCCTATCCTTGTGATTCGATATTTCTACAACTTAGTGTCCTTAGATCCGGTGTATCCATGAACCTATACACCTACGATCCAATATTTGGGTGACCCGAAATACCTATGATGCAGTGCCAATATCAGGTGATGACCAATATCTCTACTGTCCGATCTACCTATGAACTCATATACCTATGATCCAATATTTCTGCGATATAATTCTATAACCCGAAATACCTATGATCCGATGTACCTATCCAATCTCTATTACCCTATATGCCTATGATCCAATGACCCTATGACCTGCTGTACGCACTCATTCCTATGCCATCCGTCCCTAAATACAACCTATGCTCCTATACCCTCTATGTCTCAAGTACCACGTCTCTGACTATAATTCTATGTAGCTATGGTCTCGTCCTACATCCCAAAGTTTCTACGTTCGTCTTCTTGTTTACATTTACTAGCGCGGTGTGATCTATGACATTAAGAGGAGAGGAGGTCGGTGACAGACGGTCGCAGGTCCATATAATTGGTCCTTCCTCTGTTGCTGATTGTTTTAAACGAGAACAACTCGACCAACTTCGAGTCCCCCGTTACCACCAACACGCGCGCGATGATTAGCGGCACAACCGGCATGCACGGAACGCTTACATCCGGTTCGTAGACCGTGGAAGGGTGACAATACAATTCCACGCTAACTCGAGGTAAGTACGACTCTAATCTCGTAAAGAATCGCGAGGCATCGCTCATTTTCAGTCACGACATGTATTACCCTGCACCGTGTCTTCGAGTTTTCTGAGCACCGCGGTCAAACGTTTTGGTTGTAACAGGATATTAAATATCCCAGGGCAGATGAAATGTTTAAATGTAGGGTACAGTAGGTCATATTAGATTAGGGTATATTGAGCTATATTAAATCTACAGGGTGTCTTGAGAGATGATGGAGGACTTTGAAGAAAATATTGAATTAGACACTGCAGCGAAGGGTCTACCTCTGATCGGTAGCACAAATTCAATGTGATTGAATGATTTATAGATAAATGTCAAGGGGAGAGTTTATAATATATGGAACAATTATATCTTAAACCATTGTAATTATACTATGTGTACGTTCGTTTTCACCGTGGCATTCAACGTGTTAAGAAAGCTTATGAAATCTAATTGTAGGCAAAACTTTAATGAACACTAATTATAATGTAACTTCTTGACACGTATTTTCACTCTCCATTTTACTCGTTACCACGCATTCACACTTACATTTGCAATCGCTCGATTCCATTCACTCCTTGATTAAACTTGATATTTGTACTTAATGAATTTCATTCATACTTCTGCGTATTTCACACCTCTGTGCACTTCCATCTGATACGAGGTGTGACTAAATACTGAAACTGGTACTAAAACATGGAAAAATCGATATTTCATTCTTTTCCATTTTTATATACCGTTTTATTGCATGTACGATCAGATGAGTGTATCGTCTGTCGTAACAGTGACGCAATTTAACGATCACTTAATGAAACTTAATTATCCATACTCCTCAGAGCAAGTTTAGAGTAAAAATAAATCCCGTGGAACTAGATCCAGCAGAGATGTTATACCGGTAATTTGTATCACTTTTATCAGAATCTTTAAACGGTGTATTTATTAAGTAAGATACGAAGATAATATTAACATCGCGATGTGTACCGTGTCTATTTACACGTCTGGGCCACATCGGAATTTCCAGCTGTATCTGAAGCCGTCGAGCGAGCGATAATGAAATCCCTTCTCTTCGACCACGTTCAGAGCTTCTGCTGACCACACAACGATATACGCTGAGCGAGTTTACTCGCGTGCCAGAAGCTCCATCAAGAGCTTTCGTCGACTTTCAAGTACGATCGTGTACACGCGTGATAAAAGGTACCGCGTCATTAATCCACGCAGAAATTCGTTGAAATAATCAATATAGCCGGCGTGTTATCGCACGGGATCGTCCAGCTTTCGACCCTGCTTTCTTAACCCGAAGCCACCCTTCTTCGCTGCATACACCTGACTACGATTGCGGTAACTAAGGCGATAAGGTCGACAAGGCAGGGTTATCTGGAACGGAGGTGGTTCTTTTCATGAATAATGCAAACGCGACGCAGTCACCGCGAAATATATGCAAGAAGTGTTAAAGGGAGTCGCTTAAAATTCCATAATACCGTTCTCCTCGTTCTTACATAGACCTCCTTCAAATCGTATCAACGTTTCGAAAAAATATCTGTATCTAGTTAGTAGTTTCCACATTTTCGAGAATCGTCGAAGCTAGACGAGATACGTATAGGTCAAAAATAAACGACTGGCAGGCGGTGACGCTCGGCTTCGTTTAACCCGTCCGCTTGACATCACTTGACCAAGTGTCAATAAGTCGGGCGCTGTGTCAAGACCGAAAAACCAGAAGCGTTCAACCTTGTTGCTATTTTTCTAGAACGCTAATTCCAGATGACATCGATTCTGAAAGGATTAGCATTCTCGTTGTATTACCAATTACAGACTTATACACATATAGCACTCATCATTGAAGCATAGAAGAAATGCTCTTGAACGTCATCTTCTGTAAATTTCAGGAGTAAATAAAAACCAAACCATTACTCATCATTGTGAACAAATTCCTACAATCACTAGATCCTTGAACTCAAATCCAAGACAGCCAAATACATCTTCAGTCCATAAGTTCCTAAACTCTCCCTAGATCCTTCAGATTTTATATCTCAAAGTCTCTAGATCTCCGTATCCTTAGATTCCCAGATTCCTACATTTCCAATTCCACAGATCCTAGATTTAAATCTTCAAAGACCCCTACGAGAAGGTTCTCTCTTAATTGCTATATTGTCTCTAGGGAAACCACATACCACGTGCTGTGTTACATGCTGTATCGCCACACATTACTGCACTGTGATATAACTATTGAATCCCAAAGCGTTATATCATTACATGCTATATTACCACGTATCAAGTATTCCAACGTGTACGGCAATATAACTAGAGCCTATATTTCCAGAAATCTAAAATTGAAAGTCATAAGGTAATTTGTGTCCCTAATGGATCCTAAATTCTTTAAACGAAGTTTATGGCAATAAACGAATTAAGGCATCATTCATACAATACGCTCTTCGAAGTAAACAGTTGATACGCTGCACCATCGTACGTGTTTATGATGTATTATGAGTTAAATAACGCAATGATAGGCACGGCGCCAGTAGCAGGACGTATCTCTGTTTCGATTCACGCAACGGGTGTCACGAAAAGAAAATGGTCGCACGCTTTTATCGTCTCTGTCCCTCCTCTCGTATATCGGTCACGTTGTACATTCTATTACTCGACGTTGTTATTTCTACGGGATTTTATGCGTCCGCGATAGACACGACAAGATCAAAGTTTTCCATTGTTCTTTAGTGTCACTTGATAAAATTAATTTGCACGATCTCGCGGCACGGATGTCAATGATCGGTCTTATGCAAACGGAACCTGGACGTAAATGTGGCATTATCGATCGCGGTTAACAATGATAGACGATAGGAATCGTACAGAAACGGGTACGATTTCCCAGCACGACCACGGTGAGAGCTTCTTATCGCCGTTCGCCGTGTTACCGCGATTTCAAGCTTCCCCACGGCTCTGACGAAAGAGTTAAAGCACGAACACGAAACTTCCGGTGCAATGAACTCCGTCGAAGTAACGCGCGGCTTGTTACGACACCAATATTAGTTTTACGACCAGCTTCTGGAAATAGATCGGTGAAACCGTTCGTCATCGAAGTCGTTCGATAGAATTGTATGCAGTTGACGCGAAACGCTTAGGGGAGAACGTAGGGACGCAGGTGCAGTCCACACCTGCAACCCCCAACGCGGAGAAAATAGATTTCTGGTAGACGTTTAATAGTTATTTTCACTTCTCGTTGGTACATCTACTTCGAAAAATTCTGATGACGTTTACAATCGCAAAGAAGTACAATTATGGAAACAAATTAACGTTGAAGTGTATTAACATGGCGGAGTGTGATATTTTTCTGTAGAAATATTCTATTCACCTTATATTTCCATAAAAATTCTTTCCATCCATTTATTCTATAAAAATTAAATTAAATTTTAGGGTAGAACGATACTAGTTATTTGCGATCGAATATTTGAATGACAGGAGTAATCAAGATCGTAATTTATTTTCCATACTTTCCCAGGATACGCGAAATTGCGAAAGCATTTCTCTTCCTTCCTGCCTAACCAGGATCACGAGTATCATCATCGTGTTCACACTTCCGGCTATTTGGTACCCTTGCACGTTTCTCATCCGGCTATCTTTCGAGCATCGGCCCGCCTGTATTCCCCGGATCAATGGTTCGTTCAATTCATTGATGCGGTTCATGCTGCATCCTTTCAAAAAAATTCACACTTATGCCTCGCTGACCACCACTATGTTTTGTTACCAATTATATCGACAGGTGAGTCACGCCAAGTTTTTGCAGGAAATGATTCTATTGAGACCAAATGCCTAGTCATCTTTCCTAATAATATAGTACACAAAAAATTTTCGTAGAAACGCTAGATCATAGAACTGTAATTTATTAGCCTATGAGCGGAGAAAATTTTATTATGCAAGTTAATTATTATTGATACGTTATGTTAAATTAATTGTATGTAGGTATGTAGGTAGAGAGGAGGTAGATATAGAAATTTGGGAATATAGGGATTGGGGTTGTAGCGATTTGAGGATGTAGGGATTTGGAGGTGTAGCGATTTGGGGATATAGAGATTTGGGAATATAGGGATTTGGAGTTGTAGCGATTTGGGGATATAGAGATTTGGGAATATAGGGATTTGGGGTTGCAGCGATTTGGAGATGTAGCGATTTGGGAATATATGGATTTGGGGTTGTAGCGATTGGGGGATTTAGCCACTTGGAGACACAGAGATTTAGGAATATAGGGATTTGGAGTTGCAGCGATTTGAGGATGTAGCGATTTGGGAATACAGAGCTTTGGGGTTGTAGTGATTTGGGGATATAGGAATTTTGGAATACTAGGATTTGGGAATACAGTAATTTGGAAATATAAGAATTTCAAAATGTAAGAATTCACGAATATAGGGATTTGAGTACATAAGGATTTGGGGATGTAGCGATTCGAGTATATTGAGGATAGAAGGATTTTGAAATATAAGAATTTAGAAATATAAAGATTTGAGGATAAAATTCTTCCTAACTTCTGGAGTCCTACATTTACCCGCCTATTATCCTACCAGGTAACAGATACCCTATAGGACCAAAATCCTATCCAAAATTTCATATAGGAACGCCTCAGACCCACATGTTTGTTCCAGCTATAATTCAGGGGCGGCAAACAGCGACAGAAGGCAAACACGATTATCAAGCGTACGCGGCGCGTTGATATCAAGCCAAGATATAAAATGGGGGAGGAGGCTACAGCGAACAGAGCACAAAGGCGATAAAAGAGGATAAGGAGGAGTCGGATGAAGGAACATAGTACGACAACGCAACGGAGAGAACGCGGAGGGAAAGACTCACGAAAGAAAGAGTGAATGGGAGCACTGTGTGCCAGATGGTCGGCTTGTACATCGCGATCTCGAGACTCCTTCCATTACTATTTTCCCAATGATGAAGGAAGATCTGTACCGGTGCTTACCACTACGGGGAATCTGTCGAACGATAAAACTGCCCGCAGCCCGATTGCGCCCGATGCTCTGACCTCTGATATAATTAACGAGAATTTATTGACTGATCGCCGATCGAATTGCAATTAATAGGAACTGTCTGTTAGGGGAACTTGAATGACAAGATTAGAAAAATCTTCGTAAATAGATGACTTGATTGGCAGAATACAGCTACTTAACGATAGTCTCAATTGCTTTCTGACACTTTTACTATTAGATTGTATTCGACAAGTTTCTATTTTAATACTAAAATACTATTCTTTTCGTATAGTGACTTTTTTGTGAGAAATCTATTATAAACCTTTAGAGATTATACACTATCTTGTATGAACAATTTTATATCTTTCCGATAACATGTTTCTGATTTCTAACAATCTCTCAAGAAGTAAAATGAAAAACTTCTATTTGTCTACAAAATGCAACAAAAAAAGCCACATTCATTTTTCTAACAATTAGTGATAATTATACGTATTTTGCAGCGATGCAAACCTGAAATCACGGATGCAACTTTATCGAGTCACCAATCGCCACTTCGTGGAACACGTAGTGTTTTATGCGGCTCTTTTTTCAAGCGTGGAAACGCGTCTCGTCGCGATACCAGGAAGAGGATAACGAGAGCGTGTGTGCAACAGGTAGCAGCGACGAAAAGAAGAGTCTGTGTATTTACTTGGCGATGGAAGACGAGATGATTAATTCCTGCGGTCGAACGAGTAACACGAAACTCGGCAACAACCCGCGGACAGGTTACGTTCATACCTTTCTCTGCGGGATGAAATGATACTCGTGCTAGGAAACGATTGCTCTTGAACGTATAATTACATAATTTCTCGTGGCAAGTAATTCTTGTCCCGGGTACAGTTAAATGGCTGGTCTTTAATGATCATATTACGAGCCAGGAAAAAGATCTTGCTTCCAATGAATTCTCATAATTATATACCAGATACATTTAAAGACTTTATAAATCTATGATTTAAAATTCATAAAATCATGTACAAGATGAAATTCATTCAAAGATCGTCACCAAATAGCGGATCTGAAGTACATAGACAGATGCGAGAGCCAAAAACCTCGTCAAACATTGATCCTGCTGAAAGCCACCGATTGTAAGTGCCAAATCGAATGTGTATCGATAGCATCAGACCAAACGGGATGAACGAAAGCTTTCATCAATTTCAACGCTGGCGATCGAATTCGCGAAGGAAATAAATCCAGTATGATCTCCAAGCAACCCTGAAACGTTGAGCCAAAGGGAGAATTCTATGAAAATTGTCAGGACGTACTTTTCACGTTGGCACACGTGTGTGTCCAAACCACACGGTCCCACCTCCTTCCTTCACCTCCAGCATTGTGCCATGGAACCGAACGTATCATTATTCGAGCCCCATAAAGGGAGCTCGCGGATAGCCAAGCCGTGCGAGAAGAATGTTAAGTGTCGCAATTGTGATTGTTCGACGTTGTACGAGCACGAAGCGTGGCCATCTGCACCGGAGACGCTAACCGCAATTGTTGCACTCCTATTTCGACCAGATGTCGATCGATCACTGATCGAAGGGTTCAGACACGGTCTTTTTCTTGTACTTCATAGAACTGTTGTAACAGATTAATTACATAAGCATAGCATCATTCACCAATTGAATTGAAAAACATGAAGCACAATTCCTAGAACTCATCTTGTGACACATATACATATATTGTAACACGTTACACTGAATACCAGAAATAAGTTTTATGTTTTTAAATTCGAAATAAAATTTCATGAATAACGTGCATTTTAACAAGTTAGTCCAGGAGTTCTAGTGTAAGTTTTGCTAATAAATTTTTAATGAGGTGTCCACGAATTTGCATAATGTTCCCAGAAACAATCCGAAGAAGCCGGTAATGACTGAATATTCGTCGAAGCTCGTTCCAACAAGCAAGGACACCATATATCGCGAATTCAAGGAATGCAACGTGCGGCCCACATGTAGACACACGTTGACACAAGACCTTTTGGCACCTTGCTGACAAACGATGCTGCCGGTAGCGCGTTAACACGTGCTTACACTGTGAACACTGCGTAATCGTGCGTGAAGCAGGGATTGCCGGGGAAAATCCGGCTTATCGTTTCGTAATAAATCTATAGAAAGTTATCGTTTTAAGGGAAAGTTGACCCATTCGTACATCAAGTCACTTTTGAACGGATAAAGAATTTCCTTCCAGGTAATTTGAACGATCCTAACGTAAAAATTTAAATAAATATTTCTGAAATTAAGCAATGAAAAATAATCTCTTGAAGGCACAGTAGCAGAGTAAGCGATCGAGATCCGCCACAATAAGCATGCAAAATGGTTCTCTAATTGCCGGTCATGCGTCACAAACAGGCTACACGATTCTCGGTACACTGGAATGATTACTAAAGAGTAGTTTCGCGTAGCCGTACGAGTACGAGCCAGCTGCGGGTGCTTTCACCGGTAGTTCGTGACCAATCCTCGGCGACATTCATGCCCGAAGAATTCGAACGACGATCTCCATGAATGAAGTCTCAAACTACTCGGCCAAAGTCTTCGAGTAATCAGACTTTCTTGTTTGCGGTAACGATCGACCTTAATCGTTTACGTGCGTCCGCGCGAAGAATTCGAGTGGATTCACTTGAAACGATCCTGAGGAACGTACTTGAAAGGTGAACGTGCGTCACTCGTTGCGCAATCGACGATTGTCGCGCACGTTAAGCAACGAATTCCGGTTCACGATCGGCTCAAACGTTAAATCGCGGATGTGACTCTGTTAGAACGCTAACAAGGGCCATATGACTTTAAATTCGCGATTTTGTTGGCATTGAAAGACTGCGAAGGACTGACCGAGGCGGAATCAACCGTGAAGATTAATCACCGGGAACGGCGCTTAATGACCGGATCGGTTCACGGGAATTAACCTTCGCGCCATCTGAATTTCAAATACTTGCTCAACGCGATCTTTAGGCTCACTTTCAGGATGTAGGTGGAGGGATCAGATACTCAAATTACGCTCACAAGTTTGAAAATTTTCGAAATAGCTTGATTATTCGAATTGTCTTTTCGAACCTCTAATTTACAAATTCTCAAATTTCCCAAATTTAGAAGACCCAAATTTGAACGTTCCCAAATTCCCAAATACCTAAGTCTCCCCAAATATTCAAATCTCCAAATCCTCAAATTCGTAAATTACCCTAATCTCACAATTTCTCACATTCAGACCTAAATTTACCCTAACTTCAGATTTCTAAGTTCCCAAATTATAAAATATCCTAATGTAACTTCCCAACTTCTCAAAACCCCAAATTCCCAAATTTACCAAATCCTCCAGTTCCCAAATCTCCAAACACGTAAATTTACTCTCCCAAGTCTTCGAACCACAAAATCCCATTTACAGAGTTAAAAATTGAAAGATACGAATGTGGAAATTTAGCAAGAAAAACCGATTCCTTAGGGAGATCCAGTAGTCGGCTGTAGATCGCCACGTGAGTCTAATATAGTAATTCTTGCGACTGGCGCCAGTCTCAAGATTTTTTCTTCCCCTGATACGTTAGCAATTCCAGGAAAAACGGGTGAACGGCACCGATAACGGAAGAAAAGGGTATAACCGGCAGACTGGTAGCTCAGATAAACGGAAACAAAACGGTTTTATTTATATTCGATGATCGATAGGCGGCCGCTATCGCGACGGAAGCAGAATCACCGATTCTCGGTACCAATTCGACATGGCGGAAGTCTCTCTGGTCAGCCATTACGAATTCAATTTTATCTCGAAAAAAACTGCGTGAAGGACCGCGATTACGCAACAGTTCCGGTGGTTAATTCTAGAAACGAAAGACCCCCTGCCTATCTATGGATTTGTTTATACAATAATACACGATTTTGTTCAAATTTTCAAATATACAAACCCACCGTTCTCGTGCGTAGTTGCTGGCTAGAAAAATAAGCGTGCGAGTCGATACTTGGCGCGTAAAAAGTCGCGAGAAACGGTGCCTTCTAATCCGGTCATAAAACACGTGGATAGAAGAAGATCCCTAACAGCGGCCATCGGTGACCCCATACTTTTTCCGTCGCACATGTCAACGGTGTTTTTGTAGGATTCGGTGGTGTGTTTACTTAAGAACCATCGGTTCCAACTCGCATGTCCTCGATGCGCTCGAACGAAGCAGTTCATCTTGCGAGCCGCTTCTTACGAGAACAGAAGCTGATAATAACCTATAATTATCTGTGAAGCAGAAGAACACTGAGTGCTTTCGTGTGCTCTTTAAATAGATACTCTCAAAATTACGTCGGGTGAAAGCTGGGATGACAAACAAGAGAACAGACATAATAACACGATTCTGGCATAATCATTTGGATTACTATCATGTTTTGATTGTCGTGAATGTTACGTGGGAATCACCACATGTTCAGTCTACATGTTCAGAGCTAACTGGAATTTTCTGCTGACTCGTATAGTCTGATCTAGTTATACTTTATCGTGTAAGATTTTTTCTGACAAAAATTTGTTAATCCTCTCTCAATTATTTTTTCATTTGAATTTAGTTTTGAACGAAAGGTTAGTTTAGCAATCGAGGTCATATGATTGTCGCGGTATTTACGAGTAAAGTAACAAATTGATGTTGCAGACACTGTCTGTATTGACATCGTTGGCTTCGGTGTTTCTGGCATAATAGTTCTTGATCGGTTATCAAGTTCTCCTATTCTCTTACATCGTCAACTGTCAGTGATCGAACAATATGCCTACCGGTTGTTACGAATTTTTCGCACTTCTCGATACGTAACAGTAGATACCTCTCGTAGACTTCGCATTGTCTCCGGAACAATATCTGAATAGTCCTTACGCAATTGGATTTCCGAGCAGTATGAGAACCAGCAAGTTTAGGGAACTTGAAATGCAAGATTTCTCTTTTCCCTTGCATACGTTTTTTTGTCGGAAGTAATAAAACGTGATAATTTGTGGAAAGAAATTATAGAACCTAACCAGTGAAATTTTACAATTAACTTTTACAAGAGAGATGCTGTTTCAAGTGGACCCTAGGTTCATAAAGTTTATCGATATAACGTAGAAAATAAAAACGAGTTTTTGGATTATCATGGGTCAATCTTCGATGTACCCGCATCTGGATATCAGATAGGTTCTTTGTTGTATCCATCGTAGATTTGCTAGCAAGTATCACAATGCATCCTAATAAGAGTCATCCTTGGCCAGGATGTTTCCCCTATAATGTGCATCGTATAATCGTCGCAGTTATGGCTCCTTTGAGAACATCTTTTTTTATGTATCCGCTTGAACCGAGTCAAGTTATTCTAGTTCACACTGCCACGATGCTCGCCGATTTATTATTATGTTAATAATTTCATGAAATACCAGGTGTTCCGTAATATTATTAACCCCCATGCAGTCAGTCCAGATTCTAACTTTTACGTCTTTAAAAATATTTCCAGACCATTCTTTGCACACTTACGCAAATAAACATTAAAAATATAATCAAAGAGTTAGATTCGGTTTGGAAAATTGTCGCGTTTATAACTGTCCAATTATACGCTTTCAAACTTCGTCACAACCGTTATCTTTTTCTACATCTGCACTTTCTGTACAGCAATTTCACCATTGTACACTCGAAACAATACTCTAACAAAACCTCCTAATTACACTTAAAAAACCATCAAGAATAAGACGTATACGGTTAATTATAACCATGTTGGTTGACGAAAAGGTTAGGTTAGGTTATTTTTGGTGTCCACGAATCTGACCTTGGTCGACACAGTGGCATAAAGTCCTCAACAATGGAAGCAGAATGGAACAAAGCAATTTCGAAACGCTTTTCGCATCGTAACGTAACAAAATCGAGCGTTTGAGAATCTACAACGTCGAAGGACGATTAACGAATTGATAAAAGTCAGATGAAACGACGAGTTTTATCAAGACACATTCGAGGCGCGTACTGAAGAAAACCGGAACCACGGGCCGCCGCGCCGGATGTTGCGTGGTTCGAGGGACAGGTCCGGGACCTACGAGCGGAACGAAAACCTGAAACACGATTTCGTATACACTTGTCGCGATGTTCGAATCTTTGTGAAACCGATCTCGATCGAATTTCTTCGGAGAATCCCGCGGTTTTTAATTCGGTTTGATGAGAACGCTCGGAGCGAACGAATTATGTGGGTCGATTTTTCCGACAAAAAGAGCTTAAAGCACTTATCAGTGAAACTTCGTTGGAATATGAAGATATGACGTTTTATTTTGTTTGAAGTAAAAGTAGCAAATAACCGACTTTATAACTGCTACCGATTAAACTTGAAAATTCAGATAACCTCCCAGACTTTTCAGAAATTATTTTCAATTAGAAATGTGATCTATGCGAAGTATATTTCTAGAGAAACCTATAGAGAGGTCTAGCAAAGAAGTAATAAAAGTTCACGACAAGGATTTATCATTAAGAACGAGCGAGTAAGAGTCGATTGCACACGGTTTCAATAGCAGGTAGTCGACACGGACTCGTCAGCGACCAATAAAAATTGCGGTCGTCGCATTTAAAACGCGAAGTAATGCATTATCGCTGTGGCATCCCAGTTTCAGCTCCACATATTAAACACCTGTCTGCTGAATATATAATATCGACGGAGTGTTCACATTATATGTGCTTTGTATGGCCCGTTTCACACGCGGTTGCACAAAGGTCCGCTTCAGACGGATGACTTCTTCCGTTAGCTTAATCCAGGAGCCATCTGTGTCCTCGTGTCGAACATCCTGGTCATCGATATTTTTCCAATTTTCTCATTTATCAAGTGGTAATTCGCGCCGTTTTAAAAACTTTCCATAGAAATTATGTATACATTTTGATTTTTCGTGGCTTTCACCAGTTCAGTTTATCTGGTTTCGTAAACGTCCCGCAGTTTTTGTCGAAGGGATCGAGGATTCTGTGTGAGAACCCCGCATGCCGAGGCGTCGCACATTGCGGGTCACTCACAATGTGGAGTGAAAAACTATACGGAGGCACGGTAACCATGGTGGAGCCACTTAATCGTACTTGTTCCAGGGATCCTCGCTTCTCCGTAGGCTCGAAATTTGTTCGGAGGAACGACGACGTTATGGCCGACTTAGATAACGTTAAAAGCTGTATAATTGCTGGAGAAACTGGGGATGTGGAAATATAGGAATTTGGGTTTAGGGGAATTTAACGATTGTTAGGGGAACAAAGGGATTTGAGGATAATGGAATGTGAAGAAATTGGAATTTGGGGACAGGAAGAAATTTTGAGGTATAGAGATCTAGGGATTTAGGAATCTGGAGATATAGAGATCTAGAGATTTAAGAATCTGGGGATATAGAGATCTAGGGATTTATGAATCTAGAAATGTAGAGATCTCGGAATCGAAAGGTTTGGAAATCAAGAAATGGAATCTGAGAATTTCGAGACCTAGAAATTTGAGAATCTAGGAATTTCAGGACCTAGGAATTTGGGGACTTACAAATTTGGGGACCTAGAAACTCAGGAATCTAGGAATCTAGAAATTTAGAAATCTAAAAATTTGAGGAGCTAAGAACTTAGTAATATAGAAATTCGGAAATCTAGTAACTTGACAATCTAGGAATTTAGAAATCTAAAAATTTTAGGAGCTAAGAACTTAGTAATGTACAAATCTGAGGATGTGGAAATTCGAAAATCTATGAATTTAGAAATGTCAGGATATTTAGTGATGAACCTATAAATTTAGGAATGTGTACATGGAAACAGTAGAAATCTTTTCTAATTTCCAGGCAGCTTGGTCAGAAAAGTTTTATCGTTCCACGCGATAAGATAAAGAATGGCAAAAGAGCCCTGGATCCCCCCGATTCTCTGGTCGGTCGAGAAACAGCCGAGAACCGGTATAAAATAAAATCTGTTCTGGTCATGTTTTTTCGAATACGTTAACTGACTGCACGAAGATGGCGATGATGCTGTTGCGGCTTTCGCGATACCACACAGCTTTACGTAAGAGGTATGAAAAGCGAAAAATCCGCTATCTCGTGCAATGATCTCGATAATGTCGATATCTTCTTTGCTGACTGGCTGAATCGACGCAAAATAATATCGTATCAATTGGTATACGATTTTTGCGCGTACAAATTCTTCGAAAGTGCCATTTCCGCATACTTCTACATCTTGGATCTTTCACGGTTAATAAAGATATCATTTATAGAACGTGAAATGCGCTCGTAAAGTCTCGTATTGAAATGAAGACTTCACAGGGGTTCCGTTCTCCCTTTCCTTGGCAGATGTTGGAAAAAACTGGCCTCCCTAAACATCTTGTCGGGATCAAGGGCCTTAGGAGAGCGTCATGTTTCTGGCCGCGCAAAAAGGGATGCGAAACGTCGCATGCAGTTGCAACTGGAACTTGGACACACGGATCGTGAGAATTACACCCTCTTTTCGAACTGCTTCCCACATATAACTTTAGGTCCCCGTAAAACCCTCAGATTCGTCACTCGTTGAGCTCCGCCGTTCATCCACAAAGTTTTCTTGTGGTTTCAATTAACAGCACAAGTTTTAATATTTCTTTATAGAGCGAATTGTACCAATTCAGGGTGTAGAAAACTCGAATCACATGAATTTGGAGCGTAGGCAATTTGGATCGTAGAGAACATGAATCGTATGGATCTAATAAAGAACTCAAAGGATTTGAAACTTTATGATAGAGAACTCGAGTGACTTAACCCTGTATGACAAGAACTAGAGTCGAACTCTCATGACAGAGAATTTGAAGCACACAAATCCAAATCATACCACGATTGCAATGAACAGAGAAGTAAGACTTAAAATGTACCTAACCAAATGTCCTCCGTATAATTTCGAAACGATTGATGGATGACGCAATTATTGAAATAAAGGAACCGATGATGCACCGTCCTGTTTGCGTAATCGAAAATAATCGCCGCTATTTCGGTCGCGAGAGTAATCAAGCGAGGCAGTGCGTCGGAAACAATCGTGGATTAAACACACGTCACGTCGATGAATCCCATTAGCCAGGCCTAGCAAGGACACACGTGGTCCAGCTGTTAATAAGCGCAGGGAATCGTGTTGTTCTCGTTTTCACGAAACCGTTCCACCCGTCACGGTTAACCGTTTTGTTCTCCTAGTTTGCTTTATTAAGCAACCACGTCATTGCTTCTTTTTTTTCCAACCCTCCCGTGTGACTTTCGATCTCTTTCACTGGATGACGCACAGACTTTTTTTTCCATCCGTGCGGGATCCCTGTTGTTCCTCGTCCCTCGTTATTGCCCATTCAGTCGCAAACGGGTTTTATATCGGACCTCGTTTCAAGCAAGAGAAATTCGCGATCGGTGTCAAAAGGAACACTTTTAGTCGACTTACCTGTTGAGGGGCGGCGTCGGCAGGAGAGAAACTTGAAAGGGCAGTTAAGGGTGCCAGCGAAGCACACGAGGATGCTCTCGAAGGCGGTGGTGTGTGTCCAGGGGTCGGACTTCCGCTTCCGCAGCTACTCGCACCCCCGCTCGAAGCGAGACTCACGCTGTCCGCTCGCCCTCTCCATGGCGAGACCGACACGTGCTTCAACATACCTCTTCAGGGTCACCTACAATCAATTTCGGATTTTTATAACCTTTATTGTAGACGTTTGTTCAGGTGAATTCGACAAACTGCTAGTTTCTTTGTGAACTCCCTGAGGATGTCCCTGACCATGTGCAGGTCGGTTTATGGCTAGGAAAGTCCTTTTGTACCCATGGGGCCTTCATGGTATGTTTAGATTAAGTAAGAGGATGTCTTCGGGTATATTTAGGTTAAGCAACTTGCTGACTCCACCTTTACAGCACTTAAGAACGAGGAAGATTGCCAGGTCTTTGTTCAACTTCTAGTTGCTTAGCTACTTGCCTAGCCACTTCAGTAGTTACATGCCTATCTACTTATTCAGCTACCTGTCTAATCAGTACTTGTACATTACTATATACTCCAGTTACTATTATCAAATACAATTTAGAAATTAATCTATGCTGCAGAGTGTACATCTTATACAAATACTACATACTAAAATTATATATGTAATCCAGAACACCTTATTCAGGTTTGAAATGAAAAAAATGATCAATCTCAGAATATAACTGTGACAGTTAAATATGTGTGAAAATAGAATCAACCGTTTGGGTACCAATACGATAAACCGTTAATTATACATCGATCAAATCTTCAAGGTTTTTCATCATATATCCATATTAAATTTACGGTATTAACAAAGTCAATTAGCGTTATAGCGAGCAGAAAACCAGTCTAATCGTATGCGAAACCAAGCAGGAATCCACAAAACGGGATAAAATCGATGGTAGATACAGTTGCTCCAATTTCTAACGTTCCTCCAACCACATTCGAGCTCTAACAAACGTAGCAAGACAACGCTCATTCGAAATAGAATTTTAATGCAGTAGTATTTTCAACCTTTCGCTCGAAGGTTGTAAAGGACATAACGACCGTGAAGGCCGTTCGGTAATTACCAGGTAGCTACGCGATTATAAAACGAATAGTCTTCGTAAATCGACTACGAATACTTGAAAAACCGGACCTGATGTAATATCGGTGTAATTCGAACTGGGGACCAAGTTACGGTTGCTGGAAGATGAAGTGAAACCCTTGGGAGACCGGTAAACAACACAGCTGCATGCCAGAAGCTCCAAGAAGCTTAAACATTCGCGAAGAGTGCGCCAGACGTCGACATCCAACAGGAAGTGTACGTGGCCCGATTGTTAAACGTTTCCATAACGAGGAAGAGCAAGAAAATGGTAACCATTCTCACACTGTTAACTGTATTCGCCTCGTTAATAATAATTGCCTATAACGCGATCTGTGCCGTTTAATATTACTACGCCACTGAAATTCCGTATACAATGGAGACCAATCATATTCATTACGTATTGCTTAATTAAGAGGTGCATTTGCATCGAAGGGATAAGGGCTTTATATAAGGTTAACTGTACAGCTAGTTATCCTACATCTTCGATATTCATACGTGTTGTGCATTTATATATATTTTTTGATAGTTTGCTGCAAAATCGAGTGAGCGGCAATTGGTAATCGAAAAATTATTAGATATATAGAGAAGGATTATTGAAATAAATGTCACGTTTTGTCATGACGCGTTTTATTGTCACGAGTTGTACCTAAGCAAGCTTAATATGGCGATGTCTTAGATCCCCACACGATGTATGTTGACGCGTTGTATTTCCACGCTTAGTATCTCTACCCGTAGTAACACCATGAATAGTAACTCTGCGCGCAGTAACTCCACGCGTAGTATCTCTACGCTTAGTAATTCCACGCGTAGTAACTCCACGCGTAATAACTCAGCGCATAGTATCTCTACGCGCAATATATCCACGCGTAGTAACTCCACGCGTACTAACTCCATGCGTAGTATCTCTAAGCTTAGTAATTTCATGCATAGTAATTCTACTCGTAGTAACTCCACGCGTAGTATCTCTACGCTTAGTATCTCTACGCTTAGTAATTCCACGCGTAGTAACTCCACGCGTAGTAACTCCACGCGTTGTATCCCTACGTGCCGAATCTCAACGCGTTGAATTACCACGCGTTGTATCTCTACACGTTGAATCTCCACATGTTGTACCCTTACGCGTTGAATTACTCCGCATTATATCCTTACGCATTGAATCTCTACGCGTTGAATTCCACTGCATTGTATCTCTCCGCTGTGTCGCCACATTACACGATAACGCGTTGTACTACGATATAACAAAAAGATATGTGTTCCAAGAAAACTATCGCAATACGAAAATAAAGTGCTCTCGCAATATATTATATCGTATCGAAATGATTAGCACACCTAATGAGCTATGTACTTGCATTTCCTATTTTTCAACCCGAAAGCGTATTTGGACGAATATACGCAAAGCTATTCCCATAGTAGTTTGATAGCTCTATCGTATTAATCATAAAAGGCTTTCACTATAATCGTACTTTTACTCGGCGCACGTGTACCGCGAAATCGAGCGTGATAACATTATCACGCAATTCTTCGCGAGCATTACCATCGCGTATACTCACTTTTACCAATTCACAGCTGAGTGCAGGCCGCACTCGCGCGGTCCGTTGCGTACGTCAATGCGCGGGAATCATGTTTACACTCGGCGAACAAGTGGCATTGACTGCATCCGATTGCACTGTCCGACACTAGACCATAAAACTGTCCCAATAAGAAACAAAACGAACTGTCCAGTAATCAACAACACATTCCTCGTTGTTGCAATCACTATTAAAATGATCCTCGATTATCAGTGTGCACTTCGTACGAATGTAAAATATTGTTCGATCCAAATGATAATTAGTCTAGTAAATAATTTTCAATATTGCGGAAGGTCGAGAATGTCGCGTTTTTCGAATCGCACGCCTCGAGGAGAGGTGAAGGCATGAAGAGGACGCGACTGCACGCTGCGAGAGCTGCGCTACAACTGAAGCGGACGCATGAACCGTCGCGTAAGCTAAGCTGGAGTATACTACGAGACCCAGAGGAAAGAAAACGACCTTCCAACGAGTCGCGCTGATCGCTCGTTTGTGTGCGATAGCGTAGGCTTCCCTGCAGTTGTGTGGGGGCGAGACACTTCGGAGCTGGACTTCATTAGAACTTAGAATATACAAACACAGAAGTATAGGAAATATAGAAAATATAGAAATACCTAGGTGTATGCAAGTCCTGGATATATTCACACATAGGGGTGTAAATATCTGAACATATTGATATTTGCAAATTTAGGGATTTAGGCGTGTAGGAATCTAGGAATCTAGGGACTACAAGGATCGGGTACAGAGTATTGGGATATCGATTTGGAAATGTGGGAACTTGAGGTTGTAGGAGTCCGATGATTTAAAGATCTGAGGAGATAAGAATTCGGTTATAGTGGTCGAAGCACGTAGAGAAATAGGCATACAACCATTTGGGAATATATCAGTTTGGGGATTTAGGGATTCGGAGATGTAAGGATCTCAGAATGCAGATATCTGGGGATATAGCAATTTGGAAATATAGCAATTTGGGGAATTTGGGATTCGGGGACGTAAGGATCTCAAAATGCAGATATCTGGGGATATAACAATTTGGAAATATGGCAATTTGGGGAATTTGGGATTCGGGGACGTAGGGATCCAAGAACGCAGAGATCTGGGGATATAACGATTAGGAAATATAGCAGTTTGGGGATTTAGAGATTCGGGGACATAGAGATCCAAGAATGCAGAAATCTGGGATATAGCGATTCAGAAATATAGTAATTTGGGGATTTAGGGATTTGGGGACGTAAGGATCAAAGAACGCAGAGATCTGGGGATATAACGATTTGGAAATATAGCAATTTAGGGATTTAGGGATTTGGGGACGTAGGGATCCACGAACGCAAAGATCTGGGGATATAACAATTTGGAAATATAACAATTTGGGGTTTTAGGGATTTGGGGACGTAAGGATCTCAGAATGCAAAGATCTGGGAATATACGAATTTGGAAATATAGCAATTTAGGGATTTAGGGATTTGGGGACGTAGGGATCCACGAACGCAAAGATCTGGGGATATAACAATTTGGAAATATAACAATTTGGGGTTTTAGGGATTTGGGGACGTAAGGATCTCAGAATGCAAAGATCTGGGAATATACGAATTTGGAAATATAGCAATTTGGGGATTTAGGGATTCGGGGACGTAGGCACCCAAGAATGCAGAGGTCTGGGAATATAACAATTTGGAAATATAGTAGTTTGGGGATTTAAGGATTCAGGGATGTAGGGATCCAAGAACACAGAGATCTGGGTTGTAACAATTTGGAAATATAGCAATTTGGGAGATTTAGGGATTCGTGGACGTAACGATCTCAGAGTGCAAAAATCTGGGAATATAACAATTTGGGAATATATGGGAGGAGTATAAAGATAAGAGTATATAGCAATACAACAACATAGAGATCTAGGGATATAGGATTCCATAGCTACTCGAAAATACAGGAGTTCCACCAGATCAGATACAGGAAATGTACTTTCATCTAAGAAACTATCATCGATAGGGATGTGAGTATCTAGGAATCTAGGAATATAGGTATTTGAGAGTAGACAATTAGGTGTATTTGGTATCGATGCACGCTATATTTCAGCAACTCGTGGGTGTTTTCGTTCGTGTTATTCGAAGGATGTTCGGGGTTTAATTCGTTGCTTTGGCCTTGTTTTGTTGACCCCTCCGCTTGGTTCGACGTAGGGTGCATATATTATGAATGCATCGTCAGGATGCACAAAGGATTTTGATTATGTAAGAAGGCACTGGGTGGAACGTTTGACGAATTGTTTTTGTTTTAGGTTTGAACGCTTCGTATTAGCCTGACAACTGCAACGCGTTATAATTGTTTTTTGATTTCTATGCAGAGGAAATTTGTGACTTGTATAATGTAATTATGGATGTCCAGTTTAATTATATTTAATTGTAAGTAGATGATTGTTATGGAAGATTAATTTAATTCTAAACTAATCATACGACTTAACCTTAATTCTAACCTAACCTAATTGTATATAATACATATATACTTATATGTTACCTCTTCACGCCCTTGGCCACATATGTGGACGCTTAGTTTTTTATAATTATAGTTACTGTCAATAATAAATAGAACAAAAATTTAATAACAATTTATTCACTACAGAATCCCTCAATCAGAGAAGTAAAATTTGGCTTGGCTGCGTTGATAATGGTTATTTCCGATGTACAGTTAGAGATATGAAAAAAGTCATAAAAGAATGAAGAGGTTAAAGTATACTTTTATGTCGCTTTTATAGCATAGACAGATGCGATTTTCTCAGCTTTCTCTAATTTTATTTCACTTCGCAAAGGAATGTCTACTCCAACTCATTAAACATCGAAGAAACAACCCTTCCCATGACAGAATATTCTTTAAATAATTAAAATTCCGAGAACACGTCCAACAGCGTTCTAAGTGAGTAAATTACAAATGTCCTAAGGAAAACAAGTCGTAACTATTAATGAATAGGATAACATTCCTAAAAAATGCACTACACCTGTTAATGGTCCGTGTGAATACACGTGTTCGAACGTTTCATTTTTCCTTTATTTATTATTCTGCTCACAGGATAAAGGAAAGGATTGAAATCGATGAACATAAAAGAAACTATGTACACATTACGTGATTCCTGCGAGACTCGCAACAGTGAAGAATGAATTCTAACGAATCCTCTGGCAGAAATAACGTAATCAAAAATTTCATCGACAAGTAGGCAGAATATCTTAACTGAAACACCGAGGAACACATTTTTCAGAGGAATCTACAGGAAACAAGGAACGTTAAAAGCAGCCTGGGTCCCTGATAAACTCCTACGCGATAGTGGCGACTCGCACGCGTCGAATCGACGTCGAGTTCAGAGTCTGGGGACGAAATTTCATTCAACAGCGAACAAATGATGTTACAAAAATTCAAGGACAACTTCCTACGTGATCGTTTGTGGCGTGACCAAGTGGGCGTTTTTCTATAGAAAATAGATTTTATGGTGGGAGGGAAATTGTGGACTTGGCAATTTAGTTTGGTGAAAATTCTGAAATTCGAATTTCATATTCCCTATTTTTCTAAATTACTTATTTCCCGAATTTCAAATTCCCCAAATTTTCAATCTTCCAAATGTCCAATCTCTCAAATTCCAAATTCTCCAAATTCCCAATCTCCCAAATTCCCCAAATTTCAAATTTGCCAAATTCCAAATTCCCCAAATTGCAAATTCCCCAAATTCCAAATTTCCTAAATTCCAAATTCCCCAAGGTCCAAATTCCCCAAATTCCAATTTCCCAAATTCCAAATTCCCCAAGGTCCAAATTCCCCAAATTCCAATTTCCCAAATTCCGAATTCCCCAGATCCAAATTCCCCAAATTCCAAATTTCCTAAATTCCAAATTCCCCAAATTCCAATTTCCCAAATTCCGAATTCCCCAGATCCAAATTCCCCAAATTCCAAATTTCCTAAATTCCAAATTCCCCAAATTCCAATTTCCCAAATTCCGAATTCCCCAGATCCAAATTCCCCAAATCCCAAACTCCCCAGATTCCAAATTCCCCAAATTCCAATTTCCCAAAGTCCGAATCCCCCAGATCCAAATTCCCCAAATTTCAATTTCCCCAGATTCCAAATTCCCCAAATTCCAAATTCCCCAAATTCCAAACTCCCCAGATTCCAAATTCCTCAAATTCCAATTTCCCAAATTCCGAATTCCCCAGATCCAAATTCCCCAAATTCCAAACTCCCCAGATTCCAAATTCCCCAAATTCCAAATTCCCCAAATTACAAAGTTCCCAAATTCCAAACTCCCCAGATTCCAAATTCCCCAAATTCCAATTTCCCAAATTCCGAATTCCCCAGATCCAAATTCCCCAAATTCCAAATTCCCCAAATTCCAAATTCCCAACCTCCCAAATTTAAAATCCCCCAAATTCCCAAATCCTCAAAAATGCAACACCCTAAAAAAAAAAATAATGACTTTCCATACCTACTACTGATTTGCCTACGCCAACGAACAAGTTAATTAATATCCGAACCATAATTAACGAACGAAAAAGCGTGCGAATTTTTGCTGCATCAAAGACGTGTAACCATAAAAAGAAAAGTTTCGTTTTCTAGCGGTTCAGATACGATCTAGATTCGATGAACGCAACTCCTCGAGCAGAAGATGAACGAAAGTTATGCGTTTGCTTTCATACCGGAAGCAACGGGGAACAATTTCCTTCTCGTCGGTGATAATCTTTTTACCGATTTCTCCCACGGTTGGGCTTCTCTATGCTCTTCAATCCACCAGATTTCTAACAGGTGAGAAGATTTCACACGTTTGCTGTTAGCGTTTCATTCAGACACTGCAGCGACAAAAAGCTTCGACATGACTACATAGACCTGACAAGTTAGGTCTATGGAAAGCGTATCATTATACCTGGGTGGGATCTGTGTTGTCAGTAGACGTTCCATGGGGTCCATAGTAATTCGAAGCGTATCGTTGGCGGAATACAGGTGCAGGAATTAGAAACGTATCAAACGGGATCTTTGAAGACGATACCTTTCACTATACGTGTCTTAGGTGATTATCAGGATTTGATATTTTAATTTATATCTTTTTACATATTCATGAAATTGTTATTAATACATTGTATACCGGAATTTCGCATAACTTTTGATGGTGAAATTATATTATATTATAATATAATTATATTGATATATATATGAAATATATACATATACTGATATATTGATATACATTAATATATATGACATTACAGTTTTGTTATATCTTGCTCATGACATTGAAGTTATATTTTTGTTATTACTGAAGTACATAGCTTACTGCGTTGAAATTATATTTCTATTACAAGATGTACATATATTGAATCATATAATGTTTCTTCTATTAATTGGGAATCACTGACTAGTTTTAAAAATTACAAATTTCCAGCTCCACAAGTTTCTACCAATAATGCAGAACGTGCAATCTTTTGCTGATTAATCGATTATAAGTTCAAGGCATCGGTTATCGTATCAGTAACATTAATTGACAAAATTTATAATTGAAAAATGATATCTTGTTTGCAATATTTGGCATTGGTTTGGAATATTTCAGACCTTATCTAACAGGATATCAAGACATTGACCTTCAGATTAACCCTTGAAAGATCGAGTGGCTCTGAGAGGAGATTATGAACACAACAAACACGAGTCGAATTCGTGATACAAAATATTCTGTTTCAACATTATCTCCTGTGATACAAAAGTGATATGCGCTGAAATTTTTCTAAACAACCTTGAAATTAATAACAATTAACGTATCATAAACTCGTACATTAAATTCGTATATCAAGCTCATATATCAAAAATGCTTGAAATCCTTTAGCTTCTTGAAACTCTGTCTTTCCTCAATAAGCTCGCAGAAAGCTGTTTCCCATGGAATTTGCTTACCAATTGCAGCTGCAACGTGAGCGATCTAGTTGCCAAAGCTAATTGAATTTTCTCCTCCACATCGTCGTGAACGAAGCCAGACCCGCGCGAGGAAATGCTTCTCACAGGAGGCTCGTTGTTCGCGACAAAAGGCACGCGTGTTGCAGAAACGAGTCGCGATATCACGCGTGACTGAGACCTACGACTTCCATGTTGCAACGTGTTTACTTATCATACTTCTTTTTAGGGGTTGAGATCACTGCGAAATGCCTTTGATCGTGCCGACCGAGAACGTCTTTCTTGCATTCTAGGTCTTCGACCTCTCTTAATGTTCGAGTATTACCAAAGAAAATTAACACATTCGATGCTATGGATGACGAAAGATATTGTGGCCACAATTTGTGAATGAAGAATACACTGAACAAATTAGGGATTCAAACGCTTCTAATGGTGGATTTTTTTTTTGATAAGTATTATCTGTAATTAGTTGCTTACGCGTGAGGAGACATCTTTGGCGTAATTGGTATTTATCTCGGGTAGGTTAGATAACCTAGTTCTGGTATTAGTGGCACGGATGAGCATGAATGAGTTTGTGGCACATTTGGAGATTTAGGAATTGGGGAATCTCGGAGGAGAGTGAGAAATTATGAGTGAGAAATTTGAGAATGAAGGAATTGGGGAATGTAGGAATTTGGGACTGTAGGGATTGGGGAATGTAGGAATTGGGAAATATTGGAATTGGGGAATGTAGGAATTTGGAAATGTAGGAATTGGGGAATGTAGGAATTGGGGAATGTAGGAATTAGGGAATGTAGGAATTGGGGAATGTAGGAATTGGGGAATGTAGAAATTTGGAAATGTAGGAATTGGAATATGTGGAATTCGAGAATGTGGAATTGAGGAATGTGGGAATTGGGAAATGTGGAATTGGAGAATGTAGGAATTGGGGAATATTGGAATTGGGGAATGTGAGAATTGAGAAATGTGGAATTGGAGAATGTAGAAATCGGGGAATGTGGAAATTGAGAAATATTGGAATTGGGGAATGTGGGAATTAGGGAATATGGAATTGGGGAAAGTGGAATTAGAGAATGTCGGAATTGGGGAAAGAGGGAATTGGGGAATGTCGGAATCCCAGAATATAGAAATTTGAGAACTTAGAAATTCAGACTATCCAAATTTGAAAATCTAGAACCCTAATAAATGTCAAATTGTTGAGCCTGTAACAAATAACTCCAAGTACCAACCAACGACTAACCCACGTAATTCTTAACAATTTCTCAAACTTAAAATATGTCTTACCACTCAAAATATTTCTTTCGACCAATCTAAACATCCAAAACCTTACAGAATGCGTGTTCCAAAAGGGTCACGAACACATCCAAGGCGATTTGTGAGAGCAGACACAATTAGAGTCTAAACGTTCGGCCAGGCATTATTCAAGGCTCAATTAACAGTTCACGATCGGTCGTTTCCATCGAATCGTGGCACACGAAGAGTCGGCGCAACCGGGCGTGCACTCGGGAACTCGGCTAGAAAGAAGGCAAAGAGAGCGAAAGAGTAGAGATCGGAATCACGGTGGTCAGCCACTTTATCCTCGTGCACGTAGCGAGCCCGTCGAGCACGACGAGCTTCGCACACTGCTTACGGCATGTGTGGACACCGCTATGGGAGTTTGGCAGCAGCGGTCCAGGCCGCTCTCATGGTATTGCGTTACTTTCCCACAGGCTCTGTCTCTTCCTTGGTGTGCACTTCTTTCCAGGTTGCACGGCGTACGCCCACTGTGCACCTGCACACACACGCACCGTGTGCCGGTGCACACGTACGCGTATGCCGGCGAGTCGAAAACGGGCGGACTGGTATGGCGAATAAAGAGAACGGGAGAAGCACGCATCTCACCTTGCAAGGCAAACCTGTTCGACTGTGCTTCGACCAAATCTCACCATAACCGAGTGTTACGACCTGAAAATGTTACCTTCCAGATCTTTAAATGTCCGAGCTGACGGAAGCGGATCGAACGTGCAATTGGGAACAGAAGGTAGGGTTTTGGTAAGGTAGGGATTGAAATTCTTCCATCGGGAAATTAGGGAGTTCGCAAAAAATCTTCAGGAATGTCAGGTGATGGATATGGAGGAAATTGGATTGTTATACGAACGAAATTTGGACTTTTGTATCGAAACGTATTCTGGTGTATATTGTTACGTCAAATATACCATAGCACAGTCTTATATGTCAGATCCCTATATTCCTGTATGCAGAATTTCTATTTCCCCCACTCCATATATACTCAATTCTGATATATCCAAATCACAGTATCCCAGATACCTATATCCCAAATACTGACATACACATCCCTACTTATAAGGTTAATATAAGGCTAATATCATCCGATTACTACATCACCAAATTCTAGTATGCCCAGATTCCTATCACCTCAAATTCTAACATGTCCAGATCTCTACGCCATCAAATTCTAATATGTCCAGATCTCTACGCCCCCAAATTCTAATATGTCCACATCTACGCACCCAAATTCTCATATGTCCAGATCCCACAATCCCAGATCTCATATGGCTAGATCCCTATATCCTAGATCCGTACGTCCCAGATCCCTATGTCCCAGATCCCTATACCTCAAATCCCTACATTTCAGTTCCCTACATCTCAAATCCAATATCCCAGATCCCTATGTCCCAGCTCCTTATACCCCAGATTCCTATCTCCCAAATCCCTATATCCCAGATCTGTACACCCCTAAATTCTAATATCGCTAGATCCCTATAGCCCAGATCCCCACGTCCCAGATCCCTACGTTCCAGATCCCTATACTTCAAATCCCTATATTCCTGCTCCCTATATCCCAAATCCCAATATCCCAGATCCCTATATCCCACATCCCTACACCCCTAAATTCTGATATGGCTAGATCCCTATACCATGCACCCGTATTCCACATCCCTATATCCTAGTTCCTTACGCGTCAAATCCCTATACACAACACTCCCATATCTCCTAAGCCTCATATCTTCACATCCACGAATTATATCATATACCCACCTCACTTTTCTCGAAACAAATTTTTATCAGAAAATACCTGTTTATCTCCTACTCAAATCGATATCAGCACTGACAAGATGTCATCCACTTAATCATGGGAAAAACCGAAATGCTTCGAATGTATAATCAACTGCGACAGTTATAATACATTACAGAGTACATAAATGAAAAAATAAGACGCGTAGATCGTGAATTTGCCGAGGTAATATGCAGATTGCATTGACAATGTAGAGGAACAAGATAATTAGCACGCTGCGACGTGTTTCCTCAGCTGAGAATGAATCACGATGACATGGCTCGGTAAGAACGAAGACGAATGTCCGATATGAAGAAACTGTGAATGGCGTGCGTGTGACATTGACAAATAATAATCTAAGCGCTCTTGACAAGTTTGAAAATTGTTATGTTGAAAAGGAAGAAATTATTTTCCCTCGAAGATCACCGATCGTTCGACACGACGGAACAATCGATGGGATTTAATGTCAATCCTCTGCCGCGGCAACGTCCAGCTTCCGGTCTGCGTGACGGGACTGATTTCCGGGACGGTTCCGTGCTGCATGCATCCAAAGGGACCCCAACATCGAGTGGTCTCTTTCCCCATGGTCATTGGCGAGTTCGCCTCGTTTCCCATGGGTGTTGCTTTCGTCTGGTAACAGTACGCTAAACCGATAACGCTCGGTTTTTTCGTTAACCCTTTGTATGGTGTTCGGAACTCACTCTAATTAAACAGGGATCACTTAACTTAATTACATACGCAGAAATCACGCATACTTTTTAGGAAAATGGAGCAAACTTTTACGAATTTTACTTTTCTTGAATTTCACTAATTCTTGAATTTTATAATAAATTCCATCAAGAATCCTAAGGAAATTGTTTCATGACTCTAGCAACAAAATTTGTAGGACAAAGTTTTCCAAAAATTATCTTCGAAACTTGTTCAAGGATCTTAGCTTGCTACCTTATGGACCATCGATTTACAAAATTAAAAAGAAATTATCATACTTCGATCTTTTTTATCGACTGCACAGTGGTACGATATAAAGGATTAAAATGAAGAAGCATCGGATTTCCGCACTCGATACAAGTGATCCTCGTTGAGCCAAGTAGAGCAAGAAAGTCGGAGCAACGGGGCCCAAAAAATTTTAAGTGGATCGAGGGAAGCTCCGTGTGATATCTCTCAATTGCATAGCTCGTTGTAACAAGATTCGCTGACGGCATCTAGTTCACGAGATAGTTCTTCGATGAGTTCTTCATTCCCATGAGTGTTGCTTTCATTGCTGCAGCAACGCGAACCCGTCTGACGCCTCCGCTATTTTCAAGCCGGCTTCATTAGCCCAGAAAACAAAAAACAACCACCAAAGATATTTGCCTGACTGAAGAATCTGTTTTCTCCGATCCAGTTTCCCAACTTTTTAATGACACTAAAGTTCCTTCACTTCGGATTAATTCCTTCAAATTTAAATTACTGTTAATTTGGGAGTAGATGGGTTAAACACTTTTGCTTAGCTTTTTATGCAAGCTACGATATTTAACCTATCCCGAGAAATTTAAGTTATAGTCAGTTTAATAAAAGTAGTTTAGTTTATGTGCAGTTGAATTCTGGGCAAATTGGTTTATTTTAAGATCATGTTCCTCAGGAAATTTTGAACTTCAAAATTCAAATGCCCTGTATTTTCCCAAATTTCTTATTTCCCGAATTCCAAATTCCCCAAATTTCCACACACCCAAATTTTTCAAATTCCCCAGATGCCAAATTCCCCAGATTTCAAATTCCTCGAATTGCAAATTCCCCAAATTTCAAATTCCCTAGATTCCAAATTCCCCAAATTTCCAATTCCCCAGATTCCAAAATCCCCAGATCCCAAATTCCCCAAATTCCAAATTCCCCGGATTCCAAATTCCCCAAATTCCAAATTCCCCAAATTCCAAATTCCCCGGATTCCAAATTCCTCAAATTCCGAATTCCCTAGATTCCAAATTCCCCAGATTCCAAATTCCCCAAATTCCAAATTCCTCAAATTCCAAATTCCCCAGATTCCAAATTCCCCCAAATTTCGAATTCCCCAAGTTCGAAATTCCCCAAATTTCGAATTTCTCAAATTCCAAATTCCCCAAATTCCAAATGTTATTATGACATGAAGTGAATTTCACTTCTTAAATGAAAAAGTTATAGTTAGTTTAAGAAAACTAGTTAGTTCAGTTTATGTGCAGTTGGATTCTGTGCAATTAGGTTTATTTTCTTTAAGATCATATTCTTCGAGAATGAAATTGAACAATTTTCTATTTATTATAATCTCATTGAGAATTTATTTATTTATGATCATTATTGTTAAATCGAATTGGAAATGAACCATTCGGAATGAAACCCGTCCAGTCATACAGCAGGTGATAATTTCTGATTCATGACGGAGATAATAACCAATTTCCGTTTCATACAGTCAACATCTACAAAAATTCATCTCTTCCTGGGAACGTATAGCAGCCTCCATTTGAATTTCCAATAAGGATAAATAGCGTATTCGATTGGTATTCGTAACGTTGCGTCATACTGCTTCAATTAACTGCTGAAACAATTACCCCTGGTCGTGTCAGGCTTACATAATGAATTAATTGATCCCGAGGGTATAGGATCGGCAATTCGGGAGTGGTCGTGCACATGTAGGTCGCATTCTGCCCTCCTGATTGACTTACATTACACGCTTGGTCAACTTTCCGATTTCTTCGGACAATTGTCGGAGGGCAACGAGGGGCAACGAATGAACAGATGATGCAGCAGACCCTTTTAATAGTCTGCAAAGTTCACGTATCCGTGTAATTTACACGAGTAGATAGTACGACTGCATAAATAGGAATTTGAACTTTGCGCTAAAAGGTTTTTGCTGTTCAACAAAGCGCACGTAACATTTGAAGATATTTTAAAACGTAAGATGTGGTGAATATTAAAGAACACAGAATATATCCGTCAACTTAATCTAAAGCAAATAATTGCGTACATGAATATTTATAGAAGGTTATCGAGTCGGTGTTCGTTAATTAGTAGTGCAACTAAATTTGATAAGTAGCCTCGTTCATTTTCTCCCGCCGACAAACGCGTGACAACAACATGGAAATTAAGTTTATCGATTATTATTGTTGGAAGTAAATTTCACACACGACGAACACGATCGATAATTTCACGACGATCCTCGTCCTATTGTTAACATTTTTTATCGTGCGAGTACATACGCTTTGGCGCTGATACTCGCGGTGTATCGTATGACGAATAAGTTATGACTAAGAGCCCGTCGAGTAAGTCATAGGATAAACAATTCTGATCGCCCACTGACAAACATTCTCTGACAATAGACGCTACAAAGGATAAATTGTCTTTCCACGCGGATTCATCGTAACTGGAGAATCAGCACGTATATCATTCTGTCGTTTGCGAACTGAGAGACACGAATTTGTCTACGCTCTCTAGTATCAGACGCAATTTATTCCAGAGTTAAATTAAGATCCACAGATATTTTATTCGCTATATTCTCTTTCAAATTCATTTGAAATAAGTAAATATCGCAGAGAACATAAAATGCTTGAATATGTCGGGTTAATAAAAACACCGTTATTTCTGCATTGCAGTAGAAAATGTGGCGTGTACCACCGTGCTTCAAAGAGTTAAGTACAATGATAGGGTAGAATATTCTCGATAAAGGTGTACCTTCGAAGGCTTTGTTTTTTAATTATACAGGATGTGGTGTATTAATGCACGTCCATAAAACAGGGATGATAAGGGAGCAGGCGCGTGGCGTTGTCGTGCAGCAAACACCACACCCTCGGGAACCGCGCCCTTTCAAGGGTGCGGCCGATCGTTGCACTTTCCACCCTCTGCACGCAAACATGTCGGATCGTTAGTTTGTGTTTTCATGTAATAAAGGCACTTTAACATGATTACGTGTAAAAGCGTTTCGAACGAGGAAGAAACGTCTCGGGAATAATGGAATATATTTCGTGGAACGACTCGTATATCTTTCCTGACAGATTCTAATGAACTCGGCACACAACTTGCAAACGAGTTTCAAATACACGTAATTATTAATCAGCCTGTGCGACCGAACAAGGAGAGACTCGTTTGAAATTAGAAGAAGCATTTTCACCTTCTTCCGGAAACGATTCGCCACTTCCTGGTGTCTGCAAGCGCGATTTCGCGACGAACAATGCTGGATCGAACTGTTCCACGATGTCCGTGTGCTTCCGGCACGTCGCTGCAACACTTAAATCACTTCCACTTCCGCCGGAACATCGCCTACCTAACCGTGACAAACGAAAATAAAATTGATACTTTCTACGGAGGGTACACGCCGTTACAATTTGTGAAAATTTCAAGCCATTCAGATGTTTCACACTTGGGTAAAGTTCGAACTTTCGAATTTAACTATTTGAGGATTTAGGGATTTACGCACATGGGTGTTTGTGCGTTTTTGGATTTGGAAATTTGGAAAATTGGGAATGTAGAGATTTGGGGATATAGGAATTTGGAATTGTAAAAGTTTGGGAATGTACGAATTGGGGAATGTAGGAATTGGGGAATGTGGGAATTGGCGACTGTGGGAATTGGGGAATGTAGGAATTGGGGAATGTAAGAATTTGGCAATATAGGAATTGGTGGATGTGGAATCGGGGAATGTGGAATTGGGGAATGTGAAAATTGGGAAATATTGGAATTGGGGAATCTAGGAATTGGCGACTGCAGGAATTGGGGAATGTAGGAATTGGGGAATGCAGGTATTGGGGAATATAGGAATTGGGGAATGTAGTAATTGGTGGATGTGGAATTGGGGAATGTGGAATTGGGGAGTGTGGAATTGGGGAATGTGGAATTGAGAAATGTGGAAATTGGGAAATATTGGAATTGGGGAATGTCGGAATTGGGGAAAGTGAGAATTTGGGAATGTAAGAATTTGAAATTGTGGAAATTTGGGAATGTACGAATCGGGAAATGCAGGAATTAGGGAATGTAGGAATTTGGAATTGTGTAAAGTTTGAACTTTACTGTAAACTAGCTAAAAAGATAAAATCACTAAGACCTCTATCCCCTTCCATTTCCATATTCTTTAATTTCTATTTCACTAAGGTCATTTTCTATAATTTTACACATTTCACATCCTACATTTTTCACAATGTCCCAACATACTCTACAAACATGCAACCTAAACAATTTGATCCCGTTAATCATGAATACGAGCTACATACGTCAATTACTGAAAATCGTCTCCCTCGTCACGCAACCTTCGTCGCATAATGCTTCGTACACAACATAGACGCACGCTATATGTTGACTTTTTTGGAACAGCAAGAAGCGGAGGAAGTTGCTTCAACCACTTTCGACCGAGAACGACAAAGATGCAACGGGCTTCGCGATCGCGTGATTTTCTATCGGTTAATTAACGTCGATACCTGGGTGCCGTTATATCGTGCACCACTCGTTACGGGATTTACGAAAAACAACGGGAAATTGTGGATTACAGGATTATTATTCGATTGTTGCATGTCTGTCGACGGGAACCTTCGTTTCATGTGTTCTATCAAATTTGCGAACTATCGAATTTGAAATTTTGCAGTTTTCAACTTCTTTAACTTTCACAAAATCTTCAAGTTCTTTAAAATTTTTTTCAGTTCCCAAATTTGATCGAGCCTACTTTTTCTAGGGAAACAGTCATTTTTGAATTCATACGCCTCTGTACATCGCGAAAACACGTGGTGTTATACTGGGTCACTCACATCTCCAACATCTGTTCGCCACGATTCAATTGTATCTTGCGTACGGCACCGCCATGGCCAATAAATCACAGTTCATTTGTTGATCTTTGATCTAACACAAACGTACGATAACCGTCACCGATAAGTGACGACAGTAAACAAGGTGAACGTGTCAGAAATGATCGGCAATTTACTGTACACGTGGCAGAATCATGCTATACAGTACCACCATAGAAATCAGAGTATGTGGATAATCGTGTCATGAATCATGCGGAAGGTTTCTTTTGTACCTTTCATACTCTCTACCACCGTCTAATTACCACTGAAGTATAAGCAAATCGTAGAAAAATGGAACTAAAAAGATAACGAGCGTGGACATTTCCGCTTCGGGTTCAGGAAACCTGGCGATCCTTTCGCAAACCAGAACGAAATGAACGCTTCCGGTGATGGTCAATTAAAGAGGTCGCGTGTAATTCGAACAAATTTCAGACGGACTCGTGAAACGGGCTATTTAAATTGATCCACTGGCCTAGATTATTGCGAAAAGTTCATTTTCGTAACGTGAAAGATGTAATTTCTTCGGGTCGAATATGCTTGTTCCGTCGTGGGAAAATTAGAGAAATCCGACGATACGCGAAGTTCGAGCAGTAATTATGAATCGAAACGGGGCAGACTTTCGTCTGAATTCTAATCGCGGTGAAACCCGTTCTCTCCGCGCTGGGAACCATGATCACGCTTACTAATTTCAGGATATGACGAAGGTGTGATCGAGTTTTCACCGAGACGTGTTACGCATTTCCGCCGTGTGTGGTATGCGACCGGGTCCTTTCGTTGCCCAAGAAGTTTGCATTTCCGACACGAATTCTGCGTCATTCTCCTTTCCATTCTCTTTACAAGATGACTATATCCTGATATAGTCATCTGACCGATAGTCATAGTTATCGACGATAACGTACACGTTATGACTCCGATGCATCAAACATGCCGCAGAAGTTATTCGATCGGGACGTTACGTATAAATATACCTGAATAATATTTAACATAGCGAATGAACACGAAATCTGATACCGACGAAGGAAATCCAAGGGTACAAGATGTAACAGACTATCTGGAAACCCAAACTTCTGGAGCGAGCATGTTCATTTCGACACTCATACCTTGCAGTCGGTAGCGCATGACCATCTCGTGTGATCTCAACGAACCGAAGCGGAACTCATCAAATACTGATCCCAAATGTTATGTTCGTATATCTGTTTATTTCCTTCTTAGCAATCATTAACACTCCGTCACACACATGTGGGACACTTGAATTTCCATAGGTCTCATCCATATTACTACACATTCTTTTGCTACGTTAGCTATAAATATTCCTATTTGAGATTGTAGATAATACAACGAAATATTGATACAACAATTACAAGAATTACCACCTAATAAAATTGTCCACAAGCATGGCAGTTTTTAGAATTTTAATCACATTTAGAATGTGTTAATCACATGCTTATGAGTTATATGATAATTTGGAAGTCTCCCTCATATTTATTCCTACAAGACTTCGGATCGTGCCGTTATTTTTGCGAAGTTTTCGGTAACGTTCCACTGGACAAAACGCACGTCCAGAACATCTGACGCAAAATAACGTGGGAAGCGTCCTTCGTGTATAACGGCCTTTTGAATCGCGTGAGAGTGGCAAATTAGCTTGTCGTTACACATATTCATCGCGGTGAACTTCTACGGTCGTTCTGGATGCACGAACTCGCGTTATTTCATTTTTCTAGTTCATTTTCACGCCCGTTCGTCTTTGCTCTTGCTTTCGAGATCACGCAGCTCGAAATCGGCCGTTCGATTCGAGCACCGTGTTTCATACGCGTTTCCTCGATTTCCTTCGCTGCATGGAAATTCACTTTCACTGTAAATCCTTTTAAAAGTCTTCTGACACGTGCGCCAGGAAAAACGAGATCGTATCCATCGATTCGCTATATTATTTACAAAGTAATTAACGTTATCAATAGGCTATCGTTTTGTATCGCCTGTTGCTTTGAGGATCTCTTGAAAGGCCCGGTCGTCGTTCGTTGCCTCGAACACTGAGAAAAGAAAGCGGCAGCCTTCTCTCTTTGTCGGACGACCTATTGTTTCCTCGGGATGGATGGGAATCGCGAGCGTGCCGATGCTGCTTCGCAAACGCGTTTTATCCGACAATGAAGATACGCTCGCGCGATAGAAAGGCACCACCTGACACGGAGCTACTCGCATGACTTTGATTTTCATCTGGAAGCAGGAGTTCAACGCGTGTAACCGATCATCGACTTATTGATAGACATTGAAACAGGATGAACTGGCTTAAAAAGTTCAGATCGTACATGTCCAATTTGATACGCACCTTCACATATTGCTGACGCTAGACACTGTGTTAGATTATCCCTTGTGCAATATTTAACTCAAACCTAATCCAAAATACACTCTGAGACTCGCTGACTAAGAAGTTTGGATAATTTGAAACCTTATACAAATTTAAAAACGAATCCAAAGTGCTGTGTCGGTGCATTGTTAAAAAAGGCAAAACACTGAATTTTTTCATAAAGATTAAAATCTCTGCCATTGCCTGTCGATGTAAATCTTCCTTAATCATGTTCATGAACATTGGATTAGAACGACTCCAACTAATAGAAGTAATGAGCCAAGTATTATATGGTTCGTTTGCATTGCAAACGAGCTTATTAAGACTCGTGCCACTTTTGATATGTGCAGCGTAAAGTATGCAAGGCACGAAACGCGTACTCATGCCGATTAAATGTTCGTCGATTAAAGAATCGATAACTGTGTGCAAAGCGTAATTGTTTTTGATAATGTTTTCGCTAATGAAGTCATCGCGCGCGAAAATCGATCAACATCGAGCAGGTTCAAGGGAATCCGTGATGAGGAGGATAGTCGGGGCTTCCTTCAGAATTCTTGACAAGGTAACCAACCGAGAAGCGGCATATATGCTCGTATACGACCTAAGTTACATACACGTAGTGGTGGAACGGGACACGTACGAGAGAAACACGTGCAGCGTACACCGCGTATGCACGCAGGTTAAACGGGAGAACCGGCGAGACTTCCGTTGCTTGGGGCGACCCGGGGCCAGAAAGCGCAGGAATTCGATTCGGTGGCATAAAAAGGCATCGTCGATGGGACGCAACGTAAACGGGGGAACAGATTATGCATGGAAAAGGAAAGTCGGCTAAATTTAGTGAATCAAGAACTTTTGTAACCGAGGGTCGCTAACCTGGTAGCTATGAAATTACACTGGTTACACAGTTGCATAATCGGTAATTTATTTAACGATTTTATATAGTCAAGGAAATGCATAGTTATTTTTATCGAGAATTCGACGAGAAAGTTGTACAAAAATGAACTTCGTAATTTCGCTGTTGATAAAATTCACCTAATTAATGTAATTCGTCGTTATCTTTATCGTATCGTGATTCACCGACGAAATAATCATGGAGGAAATCAACAGGTATGAGTTATAAAGTTGTTACGTGGGAATGACCGACAACCCGTTCACCAGAAGTGAACGTCAATCGTTTATCAGAAATATCTGTGCAAATGTATATCACCGGATGGACATTTCGAAGCGGATAGCCGAAGACTTTTTACAGAAGATACGAACTTTTCACCTGTAATGTTACTTTCACACATTTGCAAACTACCGATGAAAGACCGTTCCAAACTTTAAGTCCTAAATCAATCACGATTTCTACTTAAGTCCTGTTACGTAAAAATCAAGATTGATTCAATTCCTTAAATTGATAGAAAGTGCATTTTTACGGCGCATGAATAAATTCCATCTACGACAACATAAATTGGTAAACAAAGAGCAACATAATTGGACAGCCAGTTAATTAGATGACTCTGATAGCAAGGTATCAAGTCTTGCATCTTTTCCGCGAGGAAATCTTCTTTCCGCCTAGTCAGCACCGTGGTCGTGAAACAACCTGTGCTGCTATAATGTATGCACTATCATTGTACACCTCCTGTCCCGTGCCTACGTGTACACTCAGGTGCACCAACACGTGTGCAATTCAAATTGTGCCTACAAAGGATGCAGTTAACCGAGCACCCATACACAGGGTGATAGAGAAATAGAGACTCAAACTATGGTAGCACATACTGCTTTTAGGCCAGTAATTGGTCAATAGACATCTCTCTAAGCTTCACTCAGAATTTCCCTACTTTCTCGGATCATCCTTTTTCCTTGAGCTTCCTAAATTTCTGTTGGATCTAAAATCTCTCTAGGTTTCTCTTAGCATCTCTGTAAGGTGAGAATCACGTTGAGACCTAGGATCTCCTTAGTATGTAGATTCCCTTTAGGACCTTAAAATATCGTCAAGTTTTCATTAGATTCTCCTCTCTCTAGGAATCCACTACATTCCCTTTTGCATCTCCTTAGGACCTTCCTAAATTCCCTCCGCTTCTTAGGATCTCTCTAAATTCGTGTCAGAATCTCCTTAGGATCTCCCCAGGTTCTCCCTAGGCTCTCCATTCACAATAAGGTATTAGCAACTTCGTAGTAAAATTTTAGTCCCAAAGTTTGGTTTTCTTATTTCTTGTCACCCTATATACGTTCACCAGTAGCATAACCAACCCTGTACACACATAGGACTGTGGCCGTGGGTGCTGTTCCATTGTGCACGAGGACCCACACAGTCGAATGCGATTCTATTCTCGTGGATTCCGAGCCATGCGGGCAGCACAGGGCTGCGTTTCCTGTGTACTCTCACGCCAGCCAACTCTTTACGTGTACGTAAACGCATGTACGCGGACACATGTGCGATCCTGTGGCCGTAAACCTCGTGTTTATTGTCGCAACGACGCGACGAGTACACGGGAACCCGATGTGATATTGTGCCGCGACTTCGACGTTGGTCGCTACACTTCCGGTCGCGGCACATGCGATAGCTCTGTTCGTCTACCTGGACATTTGTCCCGCGTTACGTAATGAATAGATTAATAGATGTTTCCGATCCTCCTTGCATATTAATCGTAAATCAATTATGAGCGACGAATTCGAATGATCAGGTGGGCGAATTCGATTCTGTCGAAGTGAATGGCGATAATAACGGTATATTAATTCGTACAAGCTGTCTGTTATATCTGTTGACTTTCGTCACCACATGTTGTTTGAAACCATTGCGGAGTTTGGGTGGCAATTAAGAGTCTGACACGTTATAGCTTTCTTCGGCTTTAAAGTAATTTATGTAGCTATAAAAGCGGAATTAGATGTCGAACGATAAGCCGACGAGACAGCAAGATCCAAATATGTACTGTTACGTCAGGGGTCGATATCGAATCAAACCGGTGTTGACTAACAAGACGTAACGGCTCGCAGGTGCTTGGAAAAACGTGGGTGCCACCATCTGGTGGGTGGATCGAAGGCTAGAAATCCATGATTTTTGCTCACCTTTCGAAAATATAAAGTTTTCGTTGAGTGAGGTCGCGTCGCCCACGTCGCAACGAGCCGGTGAACAGTTGCGAGACACGGCCAATGAAAAGTTGGTTCCTTTCCCGCGTAGGACGACAGCGGGGCTCGGTTACGGCAACACGTGCAAGCTCGAATCAATCGGATCGTAAATACAAAAATTTGCTTCGCCTGTAAGGAACGAGATAAAACATTTGCATCTTTAATCAGGAAGAAAACAGGGAGCAACGGGTCACTCTGGACATGCTTGATTAATTACACGGCTCCTCCTGTTCCTGGAATTTATAAATCACGATGCCGATGTCGCTGAATTCAAGAAACCATGATTCTAAATCTTTAAGACTAACGAGAACCAATGTCGTCGTTTAATTTCCCAGAATGGCACAAGAAGTCTTCTCATGAGGTCCGTTACGTTCAACATTTTCTGATAGATGTCCCTAATTGATAATTTGTTCTCCGCTGACCGTAGTAAGGACAATCGTAAACGATGTATGGGAAGTACATTGCATTATTATGCCGAGCACGGTTCCCGTGAATGCATGACGGCGCGCGGGACAGGCTCCTGCATCTTTACCTGTCGACCTGTCCATTCTGTTCCTAAGCAGGTCCCAAAAAGAACCTGTTTTGAGCACCAGTCAATGTATTCGCGTCTATTCTACTCTAGGGTCAGCCAGAAAGGGGAACGATCTCGTGCGAAATTTCTATCTCTGATTTTGGCGAAGATATCCTCATTTAAATGGACAAACATGCCTGGCATTCCTGCATCTTGAGACCGACTATTTAAGCGGACTTTGGAATCTGATAACGACCGATACGTCTCTGTTTGTACCGTATGTAAATGGAAGTTACGTTCTCTGAATCCTGTGGTTAATATGCGTATACTGTCTGCATTCCACGGAGAAAAGGATTGAAAATACATTATTATACTAGGATTGATTTTAATATCGACACTAGCGCCGATATCACTCGTTTGGATTATGAAGCACCGCACAAAATGCAGGAACCTTACTTTTCCAAACAAAATGGAGCGTTCCAGTAACGGTGGCGCCACATCGTGGCAAAATGCTGGAACCTTGGCTGATCTGGATAACTCGTAGCAGGGGAAAACATCTCGCAGGTATCTGGTTTGACGAACCACGATGTGTGCAGGGTGGATGTATGTGTGTATCGTGTGAATTTTCGCAGGTGGTGATTTTTCGGTGCAGGACGCTTCGAGGTTTTCCCGATAGACAAACGATAATTCGGAAACATAGACATTGACTCGAGGCGCCGTGATCGCGGGGCGTATCCCAAAATCTTGTAGAAAAAACGACCTTGCTTTCGTCCAGTAAACTACTTTTTCGATACGTGCATCGTGTTTTATCGTGTCCCGTGGGAAAATCACGACTGTGCAGTAAAAGAAGCACCGGTGAGAACCGACCGAAGGGTTTGGGTTATATCGAATCGAAAAGGATCGATTTGACACGACGACCACTGAGCTGATTCAGCTTCGTGAACGATGTCGAGCCGTTTTTTAACAATTTGTGCGAAATCCTGGCATTGAACAACACCAGTGAGTCACTTTTGAACAACGAGCACAAATTTTTCTATCGTCGTCGATCGCCTTACAGTGAATCACTGCCAATGAGCAATCCTACCGACGATTCCTACGTACAAAAGTTAGGTTATCTGCAACTCGGAGATGAACCCAATGACGCCGGAGGTGTTTCGGGTAGGGTCACGGGATCACGACCCGAGGCCCAGGTACCCGTGTCAAGGAATACTACGAATAGAATCGACGCTAGAGGACCTGGCAGACCGGTTGGTGCTATTGAAAGCTTTATTGAAGGTAATGCCGAGACCTGTAGACAGCCGCCTACGGATTATAAATTATACGAGCGTGAAAATATAATAGCTGCGTCAAGGTTCGCAACGCCAAAACCTGTGGAACAAATAGGTGCTCAACAACAACAGCAAAATCAGAACCGTATGAGTCATCAACAAGCACCAGTATATGAGAATATTGATTATTACCCACAACAGACTCAACCTCATCCCCCTTTCTATCATTCAGTGGAATCTAGAAAAAGCCCTAAGAGTAGCCCAAGAGCTTCTTTGGCAAGCGAGTCTTATGAACCTACCTTCAGGAAAGCGCAACCTCAGGTGCCCATTGGGAATAGATATCAGTCTCCGTCACCAGCTAAAGAGTTACCTCCATATGAAGCACCTCCTGTGTACGAGAATATTCAGGAGGTACATTTTACAGAAAGCAGTCAAAATAAACCAGGTCCTCAGGTTCCACCTAATTATTATCATCCAGCAACGATCAATGGTGGTGACTATGTTGTTATGACTGGGAAAGTAGGTCAAGGACAGCATCAAAGGGGTATGACACAAAGTTTATCATATACACAGCAAAGAGGCAGTGGCATACGTGGGCAAAGTTATGATGGCTCAAGTTTACAACGCTCTGTTGATTCTTCCACATCAAGGTACTTACAAGGAACTTCCTCGTCGTTGGATCATCAGTCTGGCAGAAGTGCTTATGTGCCACCGTCAGAACTGCAGACACCAACAAGGAATTTTAATTATAATTCTGAACAGCAACAACAGCCTCCTAGATCTGGTCTCCCTTATCACAGTGAATCTCCACCTATAAGATTACCTCCAGAACCACATCATTATCGTAGTTCTTTGGATAGTGCAATAAGTGGACCTCACAATTATAAACCATACATGGAACCAACAACAAGAACTGCAAGTGCAAATATGAGTGGGGAGACTCAAGCTAGAAATTCACCAGTCTATGGTGTACGGCAAGGAGAGCAATCTGCTTGCCGTAATCCTCCTTGTTATTCTCCAAATAGAGTGTTACCACCAAATGAGAGGAGCTATCATCATCAGGAACCTAGATCAGAATTCTCTGCTAGGAACTCCCCAATTTATTCATCCAATCGTTCATCGGAACATTTAAGATTAAGTAATTTGCAAAGTGATAGAAACTTTGTTCAGAATGTACCTGAATCTTCTGAAACAAAGACAGCACCAATGTACTCACCCAGTCGTAGTGATTCTTCTAGAATTGTGACCAACAATAATAGCATGAGAGGTTCTACAAAGATAAGTCCAGTTCACACTCAGGCATCATCCGATACGATTATACAAAATGTGATGAAATCACCAAGGCACATGTCACCATCTTCAATCAACAATGTTGGAAGTCTTGTGTCCGGTCAAGTACAAACACCAGTAACTACTGCTACAGCTATTACCACAGAATCTGATACAAATGTTCATGGTCCTAGAATCACTAGTCTTCCTCCAGGAGTGACTAGTGGTGTGGCTGGCCCAGTTTTCTTAAATGCTGGTGTACCTGTGTTGCAAAGGCCATCTGAACCTGAACCAGAGGAAAGAAAGTCAATCAGTCCACCAGTTAAGCCTACATCTGGAAAGGGACTACTGCCTTACAATGTCATACCACCTAAAACTTCAGTAAGAAACAAATATTTAAGATCAAAGCACCAGTTTATTCCTATTTCTAATCGATGTGCCTCTAACTCCTGTGTTTGCAACTATTTCCTGCAATGTAACTCGTTAATTCGGTTCATGGGAATGTATTGCTCTTGATGTGTTTCAGTTTGGCTGAATGCCAAATGTTGTTCTATTTGCATGCTACTTTATATAAAAAAAAAAATCCTGCCGTTTCTAACAATCTGCTTTGATTCTTTTTTCACCGAAATAACAATTCTAACTAACAAAATATATGTTGAAAATTGTATGTACAACGAAAAAGCAATTTGCGCTGCTTTTTGTGCGTAAGCGATAATGTCAACCGTTATCGTTGATGCTTTGCATAATGACTGACCCATAATAGCGATAAGATATAACCGATGTTCTGACAGAAATATTGTTCCAAACAACTCAATAAACATCCTGTTTTTTTAGAAATGGAACTGCCCGCGTGAATGTTGAAAAGCATCGAAAAAAAACGCATGAACCATCCGCAATATCTTACAATTTGTGACGAGTTCTTTCTGCGAACTCGCGCTGAATCATACACTGTAAATTGTCCGTTTCTGACAAGCGCTGTATAGTCGCCGCACAATATTTTATTCATAGACCGTATTCATCCTCACCATGCATGCAACAGTTTTTCGCATTTACACCTTCCTGTTGCCTTGAATATTGCCATAAACGCATGCAGATTTATGTGTTCCCGTGACGAAATTCCATCCTCGGTCCATAGTACCATTTGTCAGTACTGATCACAACGCGGGATGTGATTTATATCTTGCAGGGACCCACTGAAGCGGAGAGGAAAATAGAAGAGTTGACGAAACAGCTGGAAGAAGAAATGGAAAAGCAGGAAGAGGAAGGGGAATACTTTGGTAAGGAGCAATAATCAAACAACTGGAAGATATTTATTGAAACGATGTACATTTTTCCCAACATCATCATTTCATCATCGGATGAGTTAATTTTCGGCTCGTTCCAATGCATAATTTAAAGCACCGAGAGAAAAAATAAAAGACAACAGGATACCGTATCAATTCCCACGGCCCAACTACCCAGCGGTAGACCGGTTTTGGAAAATGGAGTCAAGTTTCAATGTGTCGCGAAACTTTTTGATACGTTTCGTTGACATTCACTCTCTACCCATTCGTTTCCACCTACGTGTCTTCGCACCTACGGGAAGCGTCACAAGTGTGCGGGTTGCATGCATTTGTAAGTTCACACACACATCCGCTATCTCTCCCTTCAATTGTGTGCGTTTGAACACGGTAAAGTAGTGTTCACATTGGACAGTTTCCTCCACGCTGATTGCACGTTGTCATCAATTTGTGCGCGCGGTTCAGCAAGCACCACCTATGACTCTATGATCATCAAATAGCAAAGTAACTCTATTTTGATTTCGTAATTTACGAACCTGTCAAGTGGTTGGAATCACTGTTAAGATCGCACAACCGTAAACCTGATGCACTCGATGCAAATTACTTTCGCCAAACCTACGCTCGGCTTCACGCTGTTCGGAACAAATAGGTTTAAAGTTGTCTGGTTTTATTTGAACGCAGCCTAACCGTAGGGTACGAAGAACTGAAAGATCCGCACGAGCGGATAGGAAACTTCAGTCGAGCTAGCCAATGTCAGTCGAGAAGCGGCTGGCGTTTAGGCGAGCTTAGCGTTCCTCCTCGTTTTTCTGCACGGGTTCTATTCTTCGTGTAACGTCCTGTACACGGCGAACTGCTGTGGCCAGGTCGCGCTCGCCGCGGTAAGTAATCTCGTTATAGATAGACTAGTCCGACTCGTTGGCGGATTCTAGTTCGAACGGGACTGGCCTAGTGAAACGAAAGCGTACAATCGAAAGTACAAGTGTCATTAACGGTGAATGAGGGATAGAGCGTTGTTGCAAAAGGGATGGCAGGGCCTGTGTTGCACATCGATAGTTGTAAGTTCGTCTCCGTCGACTGGTACCCATATGTATCCCACCATTTGTTCGCACTTCTGACAGTTATTGACCCTGAAGAATGGATCTTATCGGGTATCGACGAGGGTATTTTTAAACCTTGCCGATCCAGTCAGCCCGTACACGCTCATGGTTGACAAAGCACTATTTCGATCCTCTGAATAGCGACTGCAAGTGCTCAATGTCGACACAATTATCGTTAAGAATGTATCGTGCGCTGTAATTCGTTGTTACAAGGGATGTCTCTTTGACAGGCATCTGTCACACGTGCGGAGAGAAAGTGACGGGGGCAGGTCAGGCCTGCCAAGCGATGGGCAACCTTTATCATACAAATTGCTTTATATGCTGTTCCTGTGGAAGAGCGTTGCGCGGCAAAGCGTTCTATAACGTTCACGGAAGGGTTTACTGCGAGGAAGATTACTTGGTACGTAAGACATCAATTACGATGCACGCGTTGATGACGCGATGACGTAGTAACTCAAAACGTTTCATCCGTAGTACTCAGGCTTTCAGCAAACCGCCGAGAAGTGCGCGATTTGCGGTCATCTCATCATGGAAATGGTAATTAAATTGACGGCTACTCGCATTCGTTGTAATTACAATTATACCGAGATTCCTCTGTCCGCAGATATTGCAAGCTATGGGCAAGTCTTATCACCCAGGATGCTTCAGATGTTGCGTTTGCAACGAATGTCTCGACGGTGTGCCATTTACGGTCGACGTCGACAACAAGATCTATTGCGTTAACGATTATCATAGAATGTTCGCGCCCAAATGTGCTTCTTGCGGAAAGGGGATCACACCGGTCGAGGTAATTATCGTTTTCTTTTCAACATCAGCCTCGGTGACTTCGCTCTAACTTGTGGTTTGTTTAATAGGGCACCGAGGAAACTGTTAGGGTGGTCTCCATGGACAAAGATTTCCACGTGGATTGTTACGTTTGCGAGGATTGTGGTATGCAGTTGACCGATGAACCGGACAAACGATGCTACCCACTCGACGGTAGACTTATGTGTCGTGCGTGCCACATCCAACGCATATCCCATATGCAACCGAAGGCACCGCAACCAGTATCAGCTAGCTATCAATACATGGGCTAAATTAAGTTTGATATTTATAAGCGTTTCGTCGAATATTCTAAACTGAACTGCAAATAAGTCATCCGACAGCATTTGCAACAATTGACTGGTCCATATGGCCTACTTACCAACGTGAGACCTAAGTTTATGTACCGGTTTATTCGGGATAAGCGAGTAGAGAATACTGATATTTGCATTAGAGTTAATCAAAGCCTATGAAAGATACAGACAGCTTTATTGTTCCTCTGAAAGGGAGACTAAGATAACGAGCCAAGACTGGATATTTACGAAATCGAAATACTTACACTGCCTCTCTTGGGATCACCTAGAATAGTCAGATCGATGTTTGATCTTTTTAGCAATATGCCGTATATATATTGTCGCGATCAACACGAAACAATTTTCCATTGACAGCTAATAATAATATAAGTTAGTAGTATATTTAATATATATATAAATATATATGTGCTCTTATTTATTTGTCCACATGGTACTGTACGCAAATACAGTGTTCTCGTTAGGATGAACGGGTTGCGCCAGGCAACTGTGTGATATATTAGCATAATAATTATATCGATGTTAAGCAATGATTCCTTATTTTAAATCGTGTATATAACACGAGGTCGTGCTATCACGTGTCCATTTTATGAATGATCAAGTTAGAGGACTTCTTTTTATTGGATACGTTCAATGTGCATCATGTTTGATGTAATTGCGTTTGCTAACAGTATTTATTATGACAATACAATTATCCGAACTTATACAATACTCTTGAGATTCGTCAATACTTCTCAGGAATTTACATAAGGCGTAAAGGAACGTTGTCGCTGAAAAAAAAATAAAGAAATTCCATGTTTAGCAAGGACATGCATTGATTATTAGGTGCATTGTTACGATTAATTGTACGACGATACCACGCACAATTCGTGCTGCCAAAAAAATATCCGCTACATTTTATGATCAATGAATATCGTTGCTTTTAGATAAGATTTTAAGTCGCAAGTATTGTAAATAAAAAGTACAATGTTATTTAAGTGTATGATGTAAGGCGACCGTTCAATAAAGAACAGTATATCTGATCAACATTAATTGGTACAAGTTGATGTTGGCACAATTCATGATGGGGATAAAATAAGTGAATGAATGTATATGTAATATTGCATACAAGGTCTTTATCGCAACATAATAACGTTTATATATTTACAAGAGACACTGTACATCCATTCGATCCATGTAGTTCTCAGACTACACGAAAGAAGAAAATGAAAGCTTCATATCCAGGTGGTACTCGATCGATGGGTTCTCGCTGCTACGTTTTCGGTGGCTCCGTCTGTCGTTCTACTTTTATTTGTTTTTGTGGCATCGTTGTTTTATTTGATTCTGTTGTCTACAAAATGTAACAATAGATCAGCTACTGTCCTTTATAAACAGTGGACAATAGAGTAGAAATCTAGCAGATTAAAAAGAGAAAAACAAAAAATCTTTCGAAGCAAGATTCTACTTTCTAACAATATACTATAAACCTACACACAGTTTCATATGTAGACTATGTCATGAAGGCATGTAACACAAACAGTTCAGATATCAATATTGATTGTTTCATCAATGTATTCTTGTTAAATAGATCATGTGTATTTATACCTTGTATATCACCTGACTCTGTTTGCCAAATGGTAGAGGTTTGGCAAATCCTGATCTGCTAAGAACTTTGATAGCCATTGTTGTACATCCTACACGATATACACACATACATATGTTATTAATTAAGTTACCATCTTTTTTCTGTACTTGCTTAGTAGTTTCAGTAATAGGTGTCATTTAATTACCTACGGTAAGTGTATACCTAAGAGGTGTAGCTATTTTAAAAAGAACATAAGCTAAAGCCCAGTTTCCTGCACTGGTGGTTCGTATCCTGTCTACATACTTATCACTAAAGTTCAGATATTCCATGATCTGTACAATATCTACCCCGCTGAAAACATATTGAGAAATGTATCACATCCCAGACCACCAACTCGAACATAACATTACTTACTTTTTAATGGTTAAATAGAACGTAACCATCCAACCTACAGAGGTGACAATGTGAACTGGAAGCAGTATGTGCCAATAGTCCTTGCCCATTTGTTTCATTTTAGTAAATATTGATACTTTAGTTGGCTGTGCTTCTGTACTCTCTTTACCAGCATCCTTGCTGGGTTTTGATTGACAATATCGTGTAACCAAGATATTTTTGTTGAACTTACAGAGTGGCACTTCACGCGCACTAATTCGATTGAAAAACGGGACATAATTGTACGAAAGGTTTCTTTGAAGTAACTGTTTCTCTGAAATCGACAAAACCTCGAATGGTACCGGTTCATGGGTCGCAGTGAGACAAGCAAAAAACACCATAACCTACCAGACAGTTTGGACTTCAAACGATCGGTGCAACGTATAAAATACGTTGATTCTAAGAAATTTTTTGTCGTTAGCAACGGTCTGAACCCTAAACTAGAAGCGAGTCTAATACCTCGAACAGAAAGTATTTCCATTTTCAAAAACCACCGCTGTTACCTCTAACCAATAAAGTGTAGGATTCGTAGGTTATACCGATGACGGTTCACAATTTCCAACACCGAATCGTGTCACGTTCGCGTGTACAAGTTGGACAGAACTTACCGAATAATTCTTCAGTTCTGTCAGCTCCAACACGTGATGATAATTATTCAAGATAAATATACTAACAAAAACACATGTTTATTCGTACATTCTAAAATGTACTTAGATAACTGAGAATATACGCAACTGCACCATCGACATCTGGTGGCGTCCATGTTCATTACTGCATACAGGGTGGATCAACAGCAATTAGTGCCACTGTTATTCTTAACAATTACAAACAATAGAGGAAGTTTTGTTCAATAACAATTACTCTATACAAAACGATACTTATAATGATTCCCTTATGTAATGAGCGGCTTAGAAGATACAAAGGCAATCTTGGTTTTTCAGTAAATCAATATATTACATGACAGAGGTTTCTAAAATAGATACAACTATTTTGTTTTGGGATTGATTTAGAAATAACAGGATATATAAAGTTATGTTTTTATAAAAAGAATTAGAAATTTATTAGTTCTAAACATTTTGTTTTTAGTTAATGTTTACAGAAGATTTCTAAGATAATACATGTTGCTGGATTGTTATGTAATTAATGTAAAACGTTTTACAAAGTATAAGTCAAATATTAATAAAAAGTTATCATTTGGTTTCTTTGGTACTGGTGACCTATTACCACAAATGACCATTGCGTTTTTATGTGAAACTACACTTTAAAAAAGCTGTGAGGCCATTATGTAAGTTACATAGAGATTACAAAATATTGTACTATTTTCAATAAAGTTAAAATATAGCTTGTTTTATTAAAAGAAAACAAATATTTCCTTAGTCCATTCACTCTTTACTAGATGGCACTAAATGCACCATTCTCAAAATTTGAATTGAAATAAAATAAAGCTTGCATTTAAACAACTTTGGAAGCTCTAAAAGCTGGCTATAGTTAATATCCTAGAAATTAGATACATAAACTTCCTACGAAAGATTAATTGTACAATAAATATATAAATATTACTTTTTTTGTTTGTTACTTCACTGATCTACCTGTTCTAAGTTGCTATGAAGTATGTACACAATCATTTTTCTTCTTTATACAGTAATATCTGCAGTTTGTTATTAATATATCGAAATCTGTGCAAAAATTAAAACCAATGAAAGAAATAAGCACGAGGTGACTTGTCGAGCTCCACTTTGGTACCAGTGAAAAAACAACGCTGAAATAAGTCAAAAGAAATGTAGAAACGTAGACAATCTGCTATAGAAGTAGATAATAATACATACCTGTGTCCTCGCGATTAGTTATCCAACCAACAACTGGTTCCATTTCGTTTTGTCGTTTCAGCCATTGATTTAAGGGCTCGAAATATCTTAACATCGCTCCAGCATCCATTCTATTTGTTCTGCCTCTTGTCATTTCTCTTACAACCTCCTTCCACGATCTGGACGAACCAATTGACAACACGTCCCTAAACGAAAAACATTAAAAACGATTTTCTATACCTCTGCAAATAGTTTGATAATACTTACGACAATAATCGTCCAGCTTCTCGTGATCTATAAAAATCGCACGTATGCAAGTCACCGGTATGACCCGCGATTTCGCACAGGGATTCGAATAATTGAAACTGCAAGATGACACCGACGAAGTATCTAAAGTGATATGCAAATTTTAGAATCTGTTACAACTGTTCGGTGTACAAATGCGTTTCATACTTGGCATAAAGAGCATCCGCAGGAATATGGTACTTTGAGGCAGGATCAAAATCTCTCTCGGTCCTTGGCACAGGTGGTACAATCCCTTGATATTGCAGCCTTAACTCCCACCATTTGTTTGTCGTATCCGCAACACCCTCGTTGAACACACGCCACCTCCACTTTTGGACATAAATGAAAAAATTGTACAATTCGTAACAAGACTATAATGCAATACATAAAGTATTATAAACCTCGTCGACTATGTAAGCAAATGGCATGTAAGCAATTTTGCGAAGAGCCATCAGCATCAAGAAATTAATGTCCGTTCCATAATCGTCCGTGGAATTGTCGTACAGGCCAAGTTTACTCAAATGTTTAGGTGTGGAGACGGATAACTCGATGGCGTCGCTGACTGCTTCGAAGAATCCTGAACAAATAAAAAATTAGTCTTTGTCCATAAACACTTCGTTACGAAAGTCGTTTCACCTGGAATCGCTTCGTTCCGAAATAATAACGGTTGATCTCTGTACTGCAAGTAATACTGTATCTTAGCAATCTCGTGATGAGTTGACAGCAAATCCTCCATCGTGACCCTTGTACATTGTTTCACCCTGAAAAATGAATCTTTAGGACACCGGGTGGTTCTTCGTATTTGATAGTATTTACCTGTAATCGATTCTGTTGCAAAAATCCCAAGCGCTGGCTGTGCACTTTGCTTCTCTGTCGATGGGTTTCTCGAACATGGAGAATCTCCAGAATTCCGGTGGCATTGGCTTCATTCCAAGGGAAGTGAAGAATTCCTCTGCTATTTGGAACATCCTTCAACATCTTCACGTTACGAAACTCGAATTTAAACGAACGTATCGAAGTAGCATGTCGATGTACTCACCTCAACGGAGTGAATCCTTGAATCATCATGTCCAACGTGACGTCGAGTCTTTTGCTTGCGGGAAATGGTTGCACCACATCGAACAGCTCCTCCCAATTTTGGGCCCACATGTTACCCAGAATGTGCGCCGGAAGTGGACCGTCTCTTCGGATCCTGTCGCCATACCTTTCGTACAGCTTTGTCCTCACGTACGTGAAGAGATTCTTGTAGAGGTGCATTATCGTTGACATCACGTCTGCTGCGTTCTGCTGAAAGTACTCATCCTCGAAGAGTTCTCTCATTTGATCACCGGCATCTTCGAACCCTGGAAGACATGAACAATTTGAACGTCGTTTCAGGATGTGTAAATTTTTGCTAAGATATGTCAATAATTTTAAGTATGGTCCTACTTAGCGAATTACAGATGGACTTTGTTCAGTTTAATTTAGAAGTCTCGTATTTACCGTTCAATTTGGCTGCCTGATTTGCCAGCTGAACGTATCTCATGTATTTGTTTTTAAGCTGAGGACCAGTGGCTTCGTGCCAAGCGTGCCAGTAATACAGCAATTCATCGTAATCCTTTGATCGCGCCATTACTTTACTGACGTCTAAAAAATACGATAATTGGTAACCAGTGTAAACGTAGCCAATAATCATGGTTCATATAAACTAACCATGGTCCAAACTTAGATTGCAGTTAGAACCTACTGTCTTATAGGGACACAGTCTGGTCCTCGAGTAGATCTCTTTCATCTCAGCGATCAGACTGTGCAGCTGCAAAACAAATTATTTATCCTTTCCTTCAACTGACGTAAAGAAGAATTTACCTCATTGAATTTGTCATCTGTCAAAGCGTTTCTCCCCTTTATAGCGATGATTTTGAGTTCTCTTCTTGCCAGAGGATCAGGTATTCGACTCCAGGCGAAGCTGACAGCTTTGCGCCAGGAAATTCGATCGAATTTCAACTTCAACGCTTGCTCGTCTAACTGATAAACAATCATATCATTATATATCATTAAAGAGAACAATTCGCTTGCCAAGAATTTACCATCCTTCGACGATTGGTTTCGGTGACATTTGTAGCAAAATTCCACTGTGCTGTCATCACCCTGGTGCACATCGCGGACGCTTCGCTGTCGTATTCTCTCAAAAATTGCAAAGCATCTCCCAGGTTCAAGTTCATTCCCTGAAGAATGCAAATAAAATTGAAACTCGTTTCAATCGAGTTTGCCAAATCGAAAGCAAATTGAAGGAACGATCCTACTGGCACGGTTACCGAGATTCAGTGTCTAATTATAATTTTAAATGCTTCCGCCTAATATCTACATCTAGCCGCGTGCAATAAGTAGGTTTCCATCGAAGCGTATCATCTTCCGAATACCGTTAACGCACTTTATATAAACTTTATCAAAACAACAAACGTTCAGTGGTCTCTTACCTCCAGATACCTGTTGAAACCTTCCTGCACCATCGAGAAGATTATCAAAAGATTGATTAGTTTCCCTATCGCGGTCATCTTCGAACACCAAAGGCCAATCAGATCAATCGACAAAACCGTGGAACTTTCTCGAAATCGCTTTTCATTCTCGTCGAGCACGAAATCCAGTTGGAAAGTCAGGATGTTGACCAATCGATTCTTCATGCACCACCGAGCATACCATTCTCGCTTTTGTACACGAAAAAAATACCGCAATCTCTTTTGCGCGATTCTGATCGAAACACAAATGTCGAACGATCTATTAACGTGACCAGGTCACTTTCATCCCCTCCTTGTGATCGGAAACTTTCAATCCTATCGTATCGACGGACCCCATCGGCCCGTATAGCAAAAGTCGATCGAAGAAGCCCTGCAGGTGTCTCGAAGATGGAATCACTTAAACGGAAGGCGATGAAAGTTTCGACAGATAGCACTGTTGGATTGGCAACCGATCGAACATTCGGTACGTCGATGTTGTCGCGGCAAAACTGAATCAACGCAGAAAAGAGAGACATGGTCTTCCGGGACGGATATTCCACGGGCGAAAAGAGGAAGGGACAGGCATCATCGGTGCGTGAAGCGTGACCACCCAACACACCGTGGCACACGCCAAAATCCTTCCATCTTTAACCCGATTCAAATTTCTTGATACATTTAGAAGCTTTACGATCGCGATTCATTAGCATAGAAAGGGAATTCTTTCCAGTGGTAGAATAAGAAAATTTTGCATCACAAGGCAGTGTTCACACGTTAATGGAGGATCTTCGTCGTAATCACTGTGTCAATGTTATCGATGGAAATAATTCCGAATACAAATATCAAATGCGTATAATTGTAAATATTTGTTAGATAATAAATCTATTTAATAATATTTGTTAAACAATAATAATTATAAATATTAAAACGTTTGGTTCGTTTTTACTTCCTGTATTTTTTTGTTAGACTTTTTTATGGAAAGTATGAGTGGACGCTTATTTCAAGCTTCCTTCGTCTTCTGAACAAGCACCGTAACTCCAATTATCCAGTGGCGTAACCAGCGACAGTGGCTGCGTAATTTCTTACCTATACAACTGCATTTCCCGGTTTCAGTAAACGGGAATGATTTTACGGGTTAAAATTGTAGGTGCGAGTATTTTAGAAGAACTGAACGGGATATCTTGTATCCGATAATTTTTTTACTTGATTACTGAAATAAGGTAACATGTTAGCGAATCGATGAAACCTTTTAACGAAGATGTTTTTAAGAGCTCACTTTGGGAATAACATGTCGGAGCTGGTTCGAGTTTTCCTTAGATAGCGTTTTTTGTACGTGTGATATATTATTCGGTCGATGTCTCTACGTCTTTGCAATCGTTTGAACGTTTTCTCTAATTCCAGAAATTCTGCTTGCAGATATACGAAGTCTAGGATATCTGGTGCCTAAATAATATGAAAGAATTTTCGTTTGACAATCAAGGACACAAAGTGTAGAAAACAATCAGACACACAAGGTGTTTGTAAAAAGATGAAGTTTTGGTATGTTTATGACGTGAAGTAGTTGAAAGTTCAGACGTATTCGTCATTACACTAACAGGTCCATTCTTTAATTATACGCTTAAGGTAAGAAGATATTTGAGAATTACAATGTGATGTTCCATAAAGGTCACTAAGTCCTTCAGTAGCTTAGCCTTCTGTTTCACCTTGACCTGTACAACCTGTAGTTCACTTGTGAAATCTTTTATCTGTTCTTTTTTCGCTATGGTCTCTTGTTGTACTTCATTCAACGTAGTCAGTAGATTGTTCAGCTTCTGCTTTCTTTGTGTGAGCTTCAAGTGATAATGACCTGTTGAAGAGGTAGTTATTGTTAAAAAATAGTAATTTTATCAATTCAGAGAATACCTAAAGGAAAGTTCTTTTAATTGAGAGAGAATTCAGGTAAATCTTGGAAATATGTAGAAACTGATGATCTTACAAACTTGTGAGGGTAGAGAACCCCAGGATGAACTTAGAGAATCACAAAAAAAATTTAAGAAGAACATGAAAACTTACAGTTTCTTATACCTGAGAGAATCCTAAGTTACCCAAAATTCATCAGCTAATTTCAAAGAAAATTTTAGATGCGACATTCAGTGTTAATATGTCGAAGATTGATCACCTGCGATTCTCTTCATATCAATCACATAGCGATTCTTCTCCTCGATCATCTTTACGTAATCCTGGTTCTCGATGGTTAATTTTTCAAAGTCAACCACGTGAAGCGACTCGCCTAGCTCCTCCCTCTGAATCAGCTGTTGTTGAGCCTTTTTGATCTGCGTCCTCAGCGTCGCGCTTCTCAGCCTCAGTCGTTCTACAATCGTGTTCGCCGATCGCAGCCACTCCTCCACGAATCTTCGCGAGAGAACTCGCGCGTGAAAATCGTGTTCGCCAACTTTCCTGATCTACACCGCGAGTCATTCAATCACCTGACGATTTTCTCGGCTGGAATTTTCCCGGTGATATGATTCACACCTTTGACCACGACTTCCTCCTCGAATTCTTCACTCGCCTCTTGAGTTTCGCTGATACGAATTTCGAGCTCCTCGAGTTCCGCCCTCAAGTACGTTTTCCTCTTTGTGGTTGACTCTCGGACTTTCTCCAGAGCTTTTCTCACCTCTTCTAACTCGTTCCTCGCCATTGTCATTCGATGAGCAATCGTGATCCTAACAAATTAACCAGCTAGCAGTTCAGTTTGTTCTAGGAGCAACTGCTGGTGTACTAACTTCGAAGTGTCACCGGATGTTCCCAGCGTTATCTGGCTTCCAAATCGACTTCCGGAATGGAGGCTGGTGGTGCTGCCCATGCTGAGGACGCTGCGTCTACTCGGATCATGTAACGCTATGATGCTTTCGCGGAAACTCATTCTAGATGATCTGGGCATCATTAACATGGTGACCCTACGAGTACGTCTTGACCTATCCAGTATGTTCGCTATATCTTTAAAAAGTTTTGTTTTTGTTACTTATTCCAGTAATTTCTGATCGGTAACTAGTCCACAGTTTGGGTCCAAATCTATTCAAACATGTACTCATACCTAAATAAACTTAAACTAGGCTAATATAATAAACTGTTAGAATCTGGTCAATGACCCAGTTACTTCATAGAAAGTTACATTTGAGTTGGGTTTAGATTCATTGCCTAATTAGATGAAATTATTCGTATGAAAATAATTAGGGTATCAACTCTGTATGTTCTGTATTATAATTCCATGGGAAATGCATGGACGAGACATTTACTTTTGAGACTTTGAGGATTGTATCGCGTCAGGTAACGCTCGTACACGTCGTTTTCGAGAGTAATCATCCAGATCTTTTGTAAAAGGTTATCCTGCATCTGATGCAGTTCCTCGATAGTCATAACTGGAATCGAAATGTCCGTTCAGGTTAGAACTAAAGAATCTTGAATGGCACGTACCATCGAATTGCATATCATCTTGCCTCTGAAACATTCGAGACCCAATGCTGATTATGCTCTCTCGCAACGACATTTTTGCTCGCGGATTACAAGAATCTAGTATATATTATAAAATTAAAAACATGTTCGAAAGTATCTTCCCGAAATCGAATACCGCGATCTGAATACTAACACGAGTCATGCTTTGCTATGTTCAGTTTATAAATTATGAAACAGAGTTTTATTGCCATGTGGTTTATTGTATTATATACAAAGTGTAAGTAAAATTCACAAAGTGAAACAGTAAAACAGTGTGTAAATTGATTCATGTCGACTTCAGACGTCATCAGATTCCTTTAGAGGCACTTCTTTCTCAATTTCGATGTCGTCGACGTATAAACTGTACGTTATTCCAATTTCTTTCTGTCCGGAGCTGTAAGACTTGATCGAAGCTACGAGATCTCCTATCGGGAACAATATCTCTGCGCCATCGTCGGTAAATTCGTTCTGAAACAAAAGTTCTTCCGATTTCCATATTTCTTGAAATATCACGAGTGAAGTATTATTTTTACCTCTGTCTCGATTTCTTCGCCGTTTACCCAAACAGTCTGCGTTTGCTTATCTACAAAATGATGTAATATAACATATATCGTTGCTTCCATATTTTCTATTTGTTTTCAATTACTTAACACTATCCTGTACTCTTCGTTACCAACGTTAGCCAACCAGGTTTCTAAAATTTTCGACTGCGCTTGAATGAAATTCTCGTAGCTCTTCCCGTTGACCCACAAGGTATACGAATACTTTAAACCTATTGGAGCTTGATATGATTAATGATTGCATAATACTTGTTGACGATGTTGGAAATGTTTACCTGGGATTGGATCAATTCTAATCACGAATTTGTTACCGTTGAACGTGAACGCTTCATCTCCAACCAGATGGAACATCCAATCTCGGTGGATCAGTTCTTTGCCATCTATTTTCACCAATCGACGACCTGTCGCCGTCCCATGTTCGAACTCTATCACGTGGTTTCCGTCGCTCAAAGGGACGTCCCATTTCGCAGTCGGTTCGTCGAGCAATTCGATATTATGCAAACTTCTAACAAATTTATATTCCAGAATTTATCAAATTTATATGTCAATTATTTGCTGAAAGATTGGACAATTACAAATATTATCTAATACGTTCAATTTAAGCAATTGACATTTAGAAAATAATTTAAATTGAATTTTAGATTCTTTCGTATTTTCGTTTTTGAATTTTTAGACTACTTCAAAATGTGAATGTATTTTATAGAAAAATCTGAATGCATTGTAATATATGTTTTCTAGGTCTGGGTCACGATTGACCCAGTTAAAAAGTAGGGTATCGTTGTATCGACTAAAAGTTACGAAGAAATATCTCAACTTCAAAACTTAAATTGGCAATTAAGACACATTTTATTTCCCATGGAATTGTTTATTAAAATTGTTCAAATAACTTGGATTACATCAATCATTTGAGTTAATAATTTTTGTATAGTACTTGTTACCCCTTTCTGATGCGAAATATTGCCAATTTAATAACACATTGATAAATAATAGATATTATTGATTACGTTTTCCATTATTTTTAATGCTCTTTAAGTTGCATGAGTTAGAAGACATATCCTAGAAGTGCAAAAGACACAAAAAACGATTAAAGTGCATCATACCACGTGTAAATAAAAAAAAAACATCGAAGACAGTCGAAATTTTTCGCATTTTACTCACTTCAACAGGATAGCAGCCATGTTCTCCGAATACTCCGTTCTACCTGCACCTGCTCTGGCCTCCTTATTGATCGAATTTACCACGGCCATCATTCGAATCGATAAACTAGTCACTCTACGTCACAGTGTGTTACAATTCCACTCATATAAACTCGGTCATAACAATCAGATTTATTTATAACTCACACTACGTCATCGTTAAACACGCATACCATGTATACAAGTCATATCAACCCTTTATTCTTTTCAGTATATACATAAAAAATAATAAGTATAACAATTTTTTAGATGTAGAGAAGAATTATACTGTATGGGCAGGCAATAATTTCCCTGCACACGATCCGAAGCCAATTCTATAGCCATCGCCGACACAGTAACCTGGAAAATGGTTAACAAGTCAGAGCTGTCGATAAAATCATGGTTATGGACAGCTTGAACTACTTTAAAACTCGCGGTGAACGTACCTCGTATGATCACTTCGTCGCCGTCTTCCAGGAACTTCCTCTTTGTACCATCTCGTAACGGTACAGGTCGGGTACCTTTCCATGCGAGCTCGAGCATAGAACCGAAAGAATCGGAAGCCTGAGTCGCACGATAATCGAAAGAGAAAAAAAATGTTTCACTATTGTTTGGACACGGGCGATTTCATACCGACAAAAATTTCGGACCCACCTCGCCACTTATTGTACCGGAAGCCATTAAATCCCCCGGATTGATATTGCATCCTGTCACGGTGTGGTGAGCTAATTGCTGTCGGGGTGTCCAGTACATGTACTTGTAGTTGCTTCGACAAACCGTCGTGACAACACCGCTTGGAGCTGCAGAATATGTGGATGAAAAATTGGACTTTCGTAAAGTTGTGTAATCTGTTGCTTTTGGAGACTTTGGAATTTTGGGATTTTGGAAGCTTGGTGTTTTGGAACTTTGGGACGTGGAGTCGTTCGAACATGGGAATTATGGGTCGTAAGAATTTCGGGACGTAGGGATTTCGGAATGTAAAAATTTCGGGACGTAAGAATTTTGGGATGTAGGGATGTAGGGACGTAGGGATCTCGGGACGTAGCAATTTTGGGACGTAGGGATTTCAGAACGTATGAATTTCGGGACGTAGGAATTTCGGGACGTAGGAATTGCGGGACGTAGGAATTTTGGGACGTAGGAATTTTGGGACGTAGGAATTTTGGGACGTAGGAATTTCGGGACGTAGGGATCTCGGGGCGTAGGAATTTCGGGACGTAGGGATCTCGGGACGTAATAATTTCGGGATGTAGGGATTTCGGGACGTAGGGATCTCAGGACGTAGGAATTTCGGGACGTAGGAATTTCGGGACGTAGGAATTTCGGGACGTAGGAATTTCGGGACGTAGGAATTTCGGGACATAGGAATTTCGGGACGTATCAATTTCGAGATATAGAGATTTTGTCACGTGGAGAGTCCATGATGTGAAGAATTCGGGATGTGAATAATTTGGGGCGTGGAAAATTCGGATTGTGAGGTTTCCAGGACGTGGGGATTTAGGAAAATAGGGAATTCGTGACGTGGAGAATTTTGGCTGTGGGGATTTACGGATGTGAGGACTTCGGGGCGTGGAGAATTCGGAGCGTAGAAAATTCGGAACGTGAGGATTTCAAGACATGAAGAATATGGATCATAGAAAATACGGAACATAAGGATTTCGGAACATGGAGATTTCGGGACGTAGGGAATTCAGAACGTGAAGAATTCAGGACGTCAGAATTTCAAGATATAAAGATTCTTTAATACAGGCATTTCGGGATGTGGAAACATTGGGTTCTAAGGACTTTTGTAAAACGTGAAACCACTGTGAAATAGAGACTTCAGCTTATTTCGTATGATCCACCCAGTAGAACTTACACTTTATATCAACTTCCAGCTTGATATCGAAGTTGCAAGGTTCGCTATGTTGCAGATACGGAAATGGAACAGGATCCTGAGGGAAATTGGCTACTTCGAAAGGCTTCAAAGCTTCCATAGTTACCACCCAAGGAGATATGGTCGTCCCCAAATTTTTCGCGCCGAAAGGACCCAAAGGAACATACTCCCACTTCTGTATATCTCTAGCTGCAAATTGTTTATATTATCACGTGTCTCGATTTATCCTAACATTTGACACATTACCACTCCAGTCGTTCATGGTGACAAAACCAAAGATATGATCATAGGTTTTAGAAATTGGAACGGGGTCACCCAACTTGGTGGGAGGTCCTCCAACGAAGAAGGCCACTTCCAGTTCGAAGTCCATCGACCTAGAAGGACCAAAAGCTGGGGCTGCTCCTTCCACCGGAAGTGTCTGACCACGTGGTCTTCTTATCGGTGTGCCAGAGACAACGACGGAGCTTGCTCTTCCGTGATAACCGACGGGTAAATATTTCCTGGGTTCAGAACAATTTTCATTGAAACCCTGAAGAAGCAAAGTTGCGAGATAATTAATTACCAGTTTGGCATCAACGCGTCCGCCTTTCCACGGAACATCATGCCAACATTTGTGGCGTGATAAATGGAAGAATAAAAGTCTGTGTAGTCGCCGATCTTCGCTGGCAGATGCATCGTTGCCTCATTTTGTTTCACGAACACCCTACAAGATTAAATACATTCCTCATCGTTGTTCTTGTTATTCAATCATTTATATCATACTTCGAACGAGTGTCTGCTTCCTGCAAAGTCGGGTTACTGGCTGACAGCAAATTTTGAAGCTTGTTTCTGGCTTCTAACCAACTGGGTCTTCCCAAGGCCATAAAATCGTTGAGGCAATCGCGACGGAACACGTCTTGATTGTCTTTTAACAATGGCCCGTCGAATAGATGAGAAATCAGGGAGAGATCTAATATTTCATCACCGATCGCCACTCCTATTCTCTTACGGCACTGAAATAATTGTTACCATCGTTCGATAATACAGTTTACGTTCAAAATTGGTATTACATTTAAGAGTACATTGTTTTACTGCAAATACACTAAAGATTTAATAATTGGAAACTTGTTTTTTTACCAAATTTTTCGTTTAATTTTACCGATAATTGTTTAGGCGTTTGAAAATGTGCGCCTTTTACTGTTCGCACCGCCGACAGATGGCACTTTGCATGATGGAAAGTAGAATTATACTTGTAGCAAACAAATAATGATTTTCTGCTGATAACTAGTACCATTATTATGTTCATATAACGTTACTGTTTCCAGTTGGAAATAATGGTCATTATAAAAGAATATTCAATTTTCGTCGAATATAACCTATAAATCTTGCTTCCGTTCATAAGAGAGTATTTTATATGTATACTCACGTTATTTGCTGTCGAGAAGACGCCATAAGGTAGATTTTCAATAGGAAAATCGCAGTTAGAGGAGTACTCCACGAAGGAACGCATGATCACGACTTTTTCTGATCGACTGATCCGAAACACTCACTGAAACTGTTTGTAACGATGCTGATAATTATGCTGGGGGCTCGTCAAGGTCAACTTGTTTTCATAGGATAATTTATTCACCTGTTTATCAACTATTCCCCAATCTAACTGGTTCCTACTTCTTTCTCTCTGCTGTTTTCTTACTTAATTATTGAATTGGTCAATGTACTCTAATACAACGTCGAAAAATATTTAGAGACTCGATATTTTTGTGTTTCAGTATCAAATGTAAAGTAGAAACGAGTTTAATGATTATGTTATCATATCCAGATCCGTCAACACCCATGTTTCGTAATGATTGCATGATCTTACGTAGTTGATCATTGGGAACACCCACAATCACAAGCGTGATTACTTTACATTTAGTGATGGTTACTTAATTTTTTTTTCGAAAATTTTCAAGTGGATGAATTTCATCTCAGAAGGTTTGGTAAACAGGTAAATCTATGTGGAACCAAGGCATTACACAAAATTAATTTTTGTTTCGAAAATGTTCAAGTGGATTTTAATCTGAAAAGGTTTGGTAGATAGGTAAATCTATGTGGAACCAAGGCATTACCCAAAATTAATTTTTTTTCCAAAATTTTCAAGTGGACTTTAGCTCCAAACGGTTTGGTAACTAGGTAAGTCTATCTGAAACTAAGCTGTTACAAAATTAAAATGTATCTATTAACCGACGATAGTTTTGAGTATTAGAGATGGAAGAGAATCGTAGACAGTTTGGGATAACAGCAGTTTATTAGACATTGATATACAGTGGATAATAAGGTCAATTAGGTGGATAGGTGATACTCGTCGTACACAACAAGATCGCGATGACCAAGCAAACATCGTCACATCGTCGAGCGAATCTTTTAAACAGTCCATCTCCTTTCGTTCCTATTATCGCCAACAGAGCTTCGCGCACACGTGTACATATACATAATTTATATAGAATTCTCACCTATTTGTATATAGATATAAATGTATTCTCGTTTGTAATTACGTACAGTGCATAAAGGATAGATTACCTCGAAGCACGCGAGGCACTCTCTAAATCGTTAACAATCTCAATACTTTTTTTGGAAGACGTGGGACTTTGTTGTTCTTCACCTTACATCGCCACCAACTTAGATCTACTAATTAACGATAATGAGGTCAGGGTTGTTGGCCCTGGTTCGTGTGACAAATCACAAGGAAAGGAATTGACCAACGTGAATTATTACTTGTGCCAATTTCTGTTTCTCCATCCTGTACAAGTACACGTTGACGTAACTAGGGAGTACTGGGGTGACCCACTTCGGAAATTATTAAAATAGGAAAACAAACATCTTGTGTTAATAAAAATGAGTGTTCAACTACAAGGTGTGCAATAATATTCTTACTATAGTTTCGAATAAAAATTCTAGTTATTGAACTGGCTCACCCCAGAATTCTAGTTACACCAATGTGAGTGCATCTCTCTAATTGACAATGAAAGTGTGCAACGGTGCATGTGTGCTGTGTTAATCGAAAGGTGTATACAAATTCAACAACTAAATAACATATGTACTAAATTAGAAGTGACAACAATTTTGTAGGAATACGGTGCATTTGGGTGCAACAAAATGTGCCGCAAAAATGAGTGCATGTGCAAATTCATTCAAAAAGAAATGGGCACAAGAACGATATACAAAATCGTCGTGTCCGTACTTTTTACATTTTCGTTCGCAATTAACACTTTGAGTATCACGTCATTTTAGGGGAACTGTAAATAAATCTTTGTGGAATTAATTTTCGTGGAATCACAGTTTAAGGGATAATTGAAAATATAATTGTAAGACGTTTTTGCTAAGTATGTTATGCTATTAGATAGTTATACTGATACTAGGAAATATTTTGTACAACTTTGACGCGGCACTCAAAGTGTCAGATCTGTCAAAGCGCGTGCAAATGATCCTTGCATTTTAATAGAAATATATTATTCTTCGCTACGTGTACTTGCAGAGTAGCCTTCCTTCGTATTTGAAGTTTGGAAACTTTCAAACTTTTGGAGAATTTTCAGATTGTCCAATTCCCACGGTGTCATTTCTTAAATTTCTAAAATAAATCCCCTAAGACTTGTCACTTCTCAAATTACCCAGTTCACAAGTACTCAATAAGAATTCTAAAACTGTGAAATATTTTCCGAATCCATTTTAAAATCCGAAACTTAAAAATCCCGAAAGGATCAAGTTCTAGTAGTTCCAAATCCTTAACTTAGCAGAATTTCTAAATCTCCAAAATTAGAAGGAAGTCTACGTCACCATTGTACGTGTGTCTATTGTTAATAACGTTATCTTTCGATTACGATAGAATTCGTCGAAAGTCAGCCATTCAGTCGGCAGTATAAGAACGACTGTAGGTGAAAAAAAGGTACAACGCCGATAAAATTGTAGATAATCAATAACAACGGTTCAATAGAGTGTCTTCTTTAGCAGGTATCTGTATCATGGTCAGACGAACGTTCGTTTCGTTTCTTCAAAAATACATATATCTGTCACGATCTCTGTCTCCCGTCAACCTTCGATATCATCCAACGATCTTTACGGAACAGGAATATTAACGCTACGAATTACACGAAAACGAAATTCCCCGTTGGCTCGCTGTTTACCTGAATTCTACACAATTTTCTTCTTCGCGAACGAAACGTATCGGCTCGGTAAAAGTCGACGGGAAAAATAGAACATAGGTAAATTCGTAGATTTACAATAAATAGATTTACGCATCTCTTATTAATATACACCTATATATCGTTTAGTAATTACTTACGCTTAGATTCATCCTCTTTTGTTAACTCGATGGCGTGAATCGAAATCTATATAGAATCGTTCGGTTCTTAAGTGTTCTTTATTATCTCTTCTTGTCGAACAGATTGCTATTTTTTCGTCGTTTTTACGGGCGAAAATGATCGGAAATGAACGACAGGAGAAATCATAGTTGATCGTTTATGAAAGGAAATCGAGGCGAAGCTAGCGATCAAATTCTTTGAAAAATACCGTGTACGTTTATGTGTAACGCGAGAACTCGTTCTTAAAACTAAGAAACTAATCACTAAGAAGACTCGACGAGATTTTTCAACGAGAGTAGAAAGGTAATCGACGAACTAAATGACAACCGTTCGCACGAATACTTGAAAAAGCATGTACTTTCATGGGTTTGTGTTTTCGTATTTTAAAATCTCAACGCTAAATATATATATATATATATTTATATATATAATATACGCTTTGTTCTTCATATATTTATATCTTTTTTTTCCCTTCAAATACATTTATACCTTTTCTTGCAAGTTTCCTATGTAATATATATTTATTTATATTATTAAATATTACTCTCCGTTCGGTGATAATTCAACAGTAAATAATAACGCGCGTATGCGTAGAATGAATGCGGGCCATTCCTTTCGTCTTATACTCTTGCAAACAATCAATAAATAACAAATAACACTTTCAACAAAGTAATGCGTTCATTGGCAAATAGAGGAATATTTTGTTCTATACTCGAATTTCGATAGAAATGTTCGTTTGTACTTTGTCGTTCGTGAGTGAACGATGACCTCGAATTTGTGATTGTTATTAATTTGTTGTTTGTTATTAAATTATTTGGTTTTGTTAGTGATTGCGAACATTTTCGGATCGTTTTAATACGGTGATGGGCAGAAGCGCCCGGTGAATAGCCCACGGGCACTGGGTGGGCATGGTGGGTGCAGAGCTGGAGGAGATATTTGGAGACGCTGAATTTTTATATTTTATAATTTACAAATTTGGGAATGTGGAAATGGAAATTTGGGAAATTGGAAATTTGGGGGGTTGGAATTTGGGGGATTAAGAATTTGGGGAATTGAAAACTTGGGGAAATTGATAATTGGGGGATTGGAAATTTGGGGAATTGGGAATTCGGGGTATTAAGAAATTGGGGAAATAGAAATTTGGGAGATTGAGAATTTGGGGAATTGGAAACTTGGGGAAATTGATAATTGGGGGATTGGAAATTTGGGGGATTGAGAATTTGGGGAATTGGAAATTTGGGGGATTTGAAATTTAGGGAAATAGAAATTTGGGGGATTGAGAATTTGGGGAATTGAGAACTTGGGGAAATGGATAATTGGGCGATTGAAAATTTGGGGAATTGAGAATTCGGGGTATTAAGAAATTGGGGAAATAGAAATTTGGGAGATTGAGAATTTGGGGAATTGGAAATTTGGGGAAATAGAAATTTGAAGGATTGAGAATTTGGGAAATTGGAAATTTGGGAAAATAGAAATTGGGGGGATTGAGAATTGGGGGAATTGGAAATTTGGGGCAATAGAAATTTGCGAGATTGAGAATTTGGGGAAATAGAAATTTTGGGGAATAGGAAATTTCTGTAAAATTCCTAATTCACAAATACGTTGCTCATCACAGTCCCAACCCACCAGAAATCACACGTTCCAATTTGAAATTCCAACTAAAATTGATCCAAAGAGAACCACGGTTTTCACAATTAAATCTACGTTTCACCAACGATCGAATTCTTCGATCGTACTTGAATTCCGAAACGGTTCTTACGGGGCCAAAGGAAACCAGGCTAACGCAGCTGAAACGTATCGACGAATTAAACTCAATTGAAACTAAACGAGATAGCTATCGAAGCGTAACTATTATTTCACTATCGTTTACGACTCGTTGCTACTGTTTGTCATTTAACGAGAACGTGTAGCATCGAGGAATGAAAACTAGTAACATTTACGGCCGGAAGCGTCGCTAGAGCTTTGTAAGTTGACTCTTCGTTTCACGGATATGCTGTATGCTGTTCCTTACACCTAGAGAACTTACGTGCTATGAGTATCCTTTCTGACGTTCAGTAGCTGTGTGTTTTGTAATTATGTTGAACAAGCGTTTGTCGTAACTACGAACTGATGATGATTCGTTCACTGACTCTCTCTCTGTCTTCAATTTCAAGCTCGAAAGTTTCTTGTATAATTTAGGGTTCACATATTTCGTACATGACTCTTCTATATAATCTCTCTAAACTTTATTATCGTATCTTCAAAATTGACGGAGCTATGGTAAATTTCGTGAATCGATGTTGACAGATTGACATTAACTACTATGTAACGAGAAAGGTATCCCAAATTGACACCGATCTTAACACCCTTAAATACAATTGAGACTATACAAAAATTCTCTAAATAATTCAGCAGGAGATAAAAGTGTCTACGGAGAAACAGAAATGTCAAATACCTTATCATCTACTACTATCAAAATCGGTATCGAGGATACCTTTCCCGTAACAAAGACCTGAGAAGACTATAATTAAAATGTAATATACCGATTACTTTATTACATCGTACTAATTCCGTACTACCGATCACCCACGCGTGATAAATAAAAAGGATAGAAGAATAGTTTCAGAAGTAGATATGTTTATTTGAAGAAAAAGGAGAGAATCAGCTCACGTCTTAAATTATTAACCATGATTGCGATCCTCGAAATTGGCCTCCGGATTTTGTACACGTAATGAAACGCGACGCGAATATCCTGCTCGTCGATGAATCTCTAATATCAGCAGGAATCACTTTCGATGCTACGTCGCGATATTATCAGTCGCTGATTACGCGGCTAATTAAAATAGGCAGGTTTCTTACAGGTCGTGGCCTAACCGGTCCATCTCGGCCAACAGGAAGTCGACGTCCGCTTCCGTTACGGCGGCACTCGAGATGATGTTCCTGAAGAAGTTGGGTCGTCGATCGTCGGGTTGGTAGCCGACCATCAACGTACCTGCTTGCATCATTCGACCCTTCAAAATCGGACATATCTGCGAACATACATATTTCCTTAATCTTGCAGATCTTTTGTGTCAAAAATATCTCTGCTACACTTCTGACATGTAGAACTGTGTGATTTTGATTATCAACTTAGACACACATGGTACATACAAGAGTTTCTGATTAATCATGTGCAAGTGGTATAAGCTTGATTGGAGTATAATAGGTACAAGCTTGATTAGAGTATAATAATTTTAACAATTTGTGGGTATTAACAGTAACGACAGTATATCTTGCCAGTACAGAAAATGGATTATCATAAAAATCTCACATCTGCTACGATTTTGATCCTCTCAGCGGTATGTGGCATATTCCTAACGCGCGTCGGCAGGTACCAGAAGCAAACGTTCACCATTTCAGGTTCAAGTATCAAGTAATACTTGTCAGGCATCTGCTTAATCCGCCTGACCATGTACTCTGAAAGTTCCATTAATCGATCCATGTGCTTCTCGAAACCTTCTGTTCCCTGGAACACAGAAACAGCAACCTTTGTATAAATGGTACCCATGAACACTCAATTCTCTAAATAATTCAGTATTATAAGGTTAGAAAAATGATCTCTAAAGGAATGTATAATATTCAAAAGCAATATGTGACCTTTGAGTTCAGAAAGGAATGATACATCCACATATGTGTACGTATGCAATAGGTAATATTGTTAGGATTTTATTGAAGTATGAATTGACTCGTCAGAAATATGAATCGTCAATATTGGCGAGGTTATTTACCTTGGCTCGCCATTGCAGCCAGAGTTTAAAGATGTCATTGTGACGTCCGCATTGAATCACCTTATCGCCGGTGTCGTATTTGACGTCGTACAACTTGTCTGTCATGAACAAATACTCGGCGGACATTTGGTTGCAGCTAATCAACAGGCCCTGCAAAATAAAGAGACGGATGCATCGCGAACGAGGGGTAGAAACATCGTCTGGTTTGTCTGCTTTTTTTTTCTATCTCCGTTCTACGGATCACAATGAGCGTTTTCGAGTCATGTTCGGGAAAGTTTCTGATTGACAGGCGCGAAAAGGCACAAACAAAGCAGAGAGATACGCGGCCTGGTCGATATGGACGAACTCAACTCATGCGCAGAAAGAGGGAAACTGAGGGATATTGAATTTACAAAATGGCGACTGAAACTCAACCGCCCTTCCGTGCGCCATTGTCCTCTCACGAATCGCCGATTCTTCGTGTCTCGCGTCGTAAAAGTTAATTGGAAGCTTGGAACTGAGTGCCGGCTCGGCTATCAACCCTTCCGCCGAAGATAAGGGTGGCTCCTTGCGCAAACATAAATTGAAAGCGCAAAACAAACGATGTTCCTCCTTTTTCAAAAATATTGAAGTTCAGAATTTATTGGACTTTGATGTTATTTCTCAATAATTATTATTTCTTAGAAGGGAATTCATATGTCTAACTCTGATTTAAATTAATTTCATCTTCTTTCAATGACGAAAGAATTTCTCAATTAAGATTTTTATTTAATTTCAACTTTATTGTAAAAATATTGAAAATCGACACGGTGACTCTCCTTTGAACAAAAAGAAAGTAACGATATCAAGAACAGGGAAAGAAGTCTGTACAACCCCCGTCAAAACGTTTCGCGGCAGCCGGTGCACGGAATTTTAATATCCGAAAGGGAAGTTCTGAGTTAGCAATAACCAGGCGAACGTGGAGGGGCAAACCCTCGGGCAAACCGTCGTGGTACGGTTGGTAACATATGTTATCTCTTAGTTTAATTAAATTCCTGCAGTGCTGCGTTCCGACGTGTACGTTTACCCCTCGGAATGCAGCCACTGTTGTCATCACCCTTCCAGGAGATCGGAATTTCGCTTGGACCACGATCTTGGTCCGTCGATAATGTTTGACACGGTAGTGAACGCGAGAAAAATTGTGAACAAGACTCGCGGAATAATTTGTCATAATTTCACGGTATGGAAATGCAATTTTTCTGACTTACGTCCTCCTTGAAGTGAATGGTCGAGCATTGAAGCAACGCGCCCATGAGTTTGTGTGGATTCCAGGTCACGGAGTCCGCTCTGTGAACATTAGCATACCACCAACTATGTAATTTTGGAAACTATTATTCCGAAGGAAAGTGTCTGGATATTGCAAGGATAATGGTAAGTTATATGCCACTAGGATAGAATTAAAGGAAGCGTTGGTCAATTTTATCAAACCTGTCGAAGATGGCTGAAAAAAGGCAAGCGAGCTCAGCTGGTTGTCAAACGGTTATCAACTCCCACGGGGACCAATGGGGGATAAAATATGAGTTATCTTCCCTTGGTGCCGTATGGGGTCCATCAATTCGAGAGGACTATTAATATAGCCACGGGATTGGATTTAACCCTCTGCTCCTAGGAGACACACCCTTGCGGTAAAAAAGCCCTTAACCCTTCTTAATCCTTGCTGGCACGAAACGTGAGAAGCTGCGTGATACTTGACGCTAATTTGCTATGCACAAACGTTCAACAAGTGCATACCTCATTGTTTCCTACTTATCACATGTAAGGTGATTTCTGAACATCTTTTTAGGGATAGTTTTTCTATTAGACAATTTTAAATGTTACATTTGTAACTTCTGTGACTTTAATTTGATCGATGCCTGCGTTTGATTTGAAAAGAGTTATGTTACTTTCAAGTGCTCTGTTTGAATTCGTCGTGTAGGTGTAGAATTTGTGCACTAAGTATTGTATACATAGAAATTAAAGTATGATTTGAAACGTACTTACAACAATAGAAATTATATTACCAACTCAGGTTCATAAAGTAGAGCTGTAAGTAGATTCAGACACATGTGGACAGACACGTTACATGCGTTTGCTTCGTGACAAACGTTATCGATACTTGGCAAGTGACACATATATCGTGACAGTGTACCTCGCTGTGGATGAAGCGAGGGTCCTCGAAACAGTCAGGAAAAGAGATTCGTGTCGGCGACAGGCGTTTGCCATTAGTCACTCTTCTGCATCCTCTTCAGGGTACTAGTTTGTCGCTGTATGGCGAACACTTGCCACAGCTCGTGTTGCCAGACATGCGCTTAGTTACATTTTTACAAACATAATGCAAGTAGAAAAATATGAATTGCATTCGAGATGAGTCATATGTACGTACATATGCGTGTACTGTAAAATAATTACAACTTCAGTGGTGTTTAGCTGAGAAGGAAATACTTGTTTTCACGAAATTGGGGATTACCCTTGATTTTCTATTAGTTAAAAAACGCCAGCGCTATTTATGTCTGAACATAAAGCTCGAGTGATTAATGCGATTCGCAGCTGGGGCTGGCGCGTGCAGCACCCCTCCGTTCACTCTTAAATTCGTCGTAGGTGCCAAGCCCAAAAGCCGCGCAATATATATTACGGGGGTTGCTAATTATCCTCGAAAGTAGAAGTGGAAGCACTGACGAACTGCTTTCGATATCGTCCAGCTCCACGATAAAGAATTAACTAGTTGGCACATTACCAACTGTAAAACAAGGTGTACATCCATTAAATCTTAGAACCTTCTCAGAATCATCGAAGTAAAACGGAATAATCAAGAATTCGTAAAAAACTGCGCAGAGAAACGCAAAGTTGGCAAACGTGCGACAAAGCAGCGGAATGCAGAGAAGGACGCAAAAACATTCAACTTCGCTTCCGACTTGCAGACCTTGCTCGTTCCGGCCCACCTTTTACGCGTAATCATTTCTGACTTTGTCGCGACGCTGGAATCACGATTCTCTCTTTCTGCGTTTCGTCTCTGTTGCTCCTTTCTCGAGCCTATACACTGTTTGAAGGAGGAATACAGAGGTTGGGGGAGGACAGAGAAGTACAGACAACGAGAGAATGAGGGAAGCTGTTCCCTTTGTACGAGTTTAATCCAGCATTGTCGAGGCACGGTCTTTTATTTCAGGCCCGCGGAAGGCACGGTACGATGCGGCGCCGAGCCGCGTCGATATATAAAGAGGAGAGTTCTGTTCTGCAAATGCGCTCCAGGGAACTGATCCAGCTGTTGCTCGTCCTTCGGACTTTTCGTTTGCCATTTTAATCAAGACCTTCAGGAAGGAAGTCCTGAGGTACAGTCTCTGCTGGGATCACGAAATGACGACATTGTCTCATTTTTGGAACTCGAAAATTCTTCATGAACTGGGGACTGATTCTCCAGTTTCTGATTTGGAAGCTTTTAAATGTAGAAGTTAGTAGCTAATGAATTAGCTATTGGCAGCGAATAGTATTAACCCTTTGCACTTCCATGTCGAGTGTGGCTCGACATCACTTTTCTGTTGGATCTTATAAATAATTCATCAAATATGTATATTATCATTTGTTTACTACTTGTGATAAAAGAAAAATGTATTGTCACATACATACTGTTGCAGTACATTTTATAGAATCCCTGTCTTCATCTATTTTGTAAATTAAAGAGACAGCAAGTAAAAGAAATTAAGGAGTGCAAAATGTTAAGGAACACTTCAAATCATAGATCATCACAATATAATGTAACAATGAAGAGAAGAGAAACGAAGAATAATTTCATTAATATCCTGTACCAAAAGTACAAAGTAATGAGGTATTGAAAGTATAATGAAAAGAACTAACTCCAAAACCTTCATTTTCCATAAAAGACTCGTATCTCAAAAAAACAAAAATAAAGGCACACCCTTAACAAAAAGGATGCAGCCTTCGAATGTCAGCCTCGATACGCTCGAACTGGGAAAAAGCAAGCTATTCATCCATTCGAAATCACACGTACAGATTATTAATATTCAGCATCAGAACTTCAAACGAATTTCGTGAGGCGGAAAAGCAGCGAGGGCACTCGATATCTCGCAGAAGCGACTTTTCCCTAGAAAATCATTTTCCTAGGCCTCGTGCCACTTTTTTACGGGTCAGGGACTGTCTGTCGCTGAATGAAGGGAGCAGATGCGGCCGGATGCAAATCGTGGATTAATCTCGCCAACCCCATCCGAACGAATCGGCCTATCCCTGACCCCCATTGCAACGCGAGGGGTCGAGCATCGCTGTCTCTTGCGGACGTGTATGCGAAAGTTCGCATGTGCCTACGACAGGAGTCACTCCTTTCTTTCGAGAGAACCCCTCGATTTTACGGATTACGACACTGGCCACGAATAGCCTACAGGTATCCTCTTTTCGCATCAATCAATCAAGGTTTCGCCTGTCTAATTTCAACTTCACGTTCTATGGAGGATGTAGGAGAGGATCTTTTTGTGGTGAATTGACTTCTTTGTACGCTAGGTACTACAGCAGGTTTTTCAACCTTTCTTTTGCGATATTGGGATTTTATTTGACTTGGGAATTTGGGATTTTGTGAATTTGGAAATGCGGGAGGTTGGGAGTTTGGCACCTTTAGGGCGCTGAGAATTTGAGACGATTGGAATTTAGGGAATTGGAAATTTGGGGAAATAGAAAGTTGAAGAATTCAGAATTTGGGGAATTACGAACTTGAGCTAATGGATATTTGGGGAAATAGAAATTTGGGGGATTGAAAATTTGGGGAAATGGAAATTTGGGGAAATAGAAATTTGGGGAATTAGAAATTTGGGGGATTGTAAATTTGGGGAATTGAGAACTTGGGGAAATGGATATTTGGGGGATTGGGAATTTGGGCAATTGGAAAATTGGGGGATTGAGAATTTGGAGGAATTGAGAACTTGGGGAAATGGATATTTGGGGGATTGAGAATTTGGGGAAATAGAAATTTGGGAAATTGGAAATTTGGGGAAATAGAAATTTGGGAACTTGGAAATATGGGAAATTGGAAATTTGGGGAAATTTAGAACTTGGGGAAATGGATATTTAGGGGATTGAGAATTTGGAGAAATAGAAATTTGGGGGATTGAGAATTTGGGGAAATTGAGAACTTGGGGAAATGGATATTTAGGGGATTGAGAATTTGGGGAAATAGAAATTTGGGGAATTGAAAATTTAGGAAATTGGAAATTTGGGGAATTGGAACTTGGTACTTGGAAAATTTTGGACATTGGTAATTTGAAATTTTTGGACTTTGGGAATTCCGGACTTAGGAAATTCCAGAATTTTGGACATCAGAAAGTTGGAACTTTGAGAATTTGAGATTTTGGGATTCCATAATTATAAGAGTAGTTTAAGGACTCTGGAAAAGAGAATTGATAATCTAGAAGTACAATGACAATTTGTACCTTCGGAGTTTCTGAAAGTTCAGGATTCTGGAACTCTAATGCTTCAAAACAATGGAACTTAGAACGTAGGAACTTTGACTTTGCATCTAAGGACTTTAGAACTTGTAATAACGCTGTCACAAAATTTTTTACGAGTCCCTTCGCAAAAAGCATTTCCTATTCTCATGCAAAATAATTGTTCGCTCTAAAGTGCCTCCCCTTCGAAAGGGCAATATCGATTTTGCCTTTCATAAACACAGCTCTAAGACTACAGGTTCAACCTGCTGCGTGTGTCTGTGTCTTCTTTCTGAGTGACTCCATCAAACTAAGCCTCAATAAACTATAAAGTGCGAGGATTAAGGCACCCCTCTGGAAAGCACATGTGGAGGTGTTTCTCGTTGATCGGAAAAAGACCCATCAACGACGAAGAGGAATTTAGGGGTGCACGTGATGCTTTCAGCAGAGATTGTTTATAGAAATTGTACATTTTGTTGCACTCACCGTTCGATGCCGGTCAATCTGGGATGTCTGTATTTTCTTGAGAGAAGCAGTCCACCACCCCAAGCCGCCTGCAAAAGAAACGAATTTATTCTCTTAATTTATCTCTTTAAAAATTGAAGTTACACTTAAACTGTAAATAAAGTAGATTAACAAACTAGTTTATAACTTTAACGTTTTAAGGTAGATTCAATCCATCATGGTAGATTTAGCTGTATTCATCATGGTAGATTCAACTGTATTCATCATGTATAAGAAATTAAGCAAAAGATGAGACAGTTTCAAACCTAACCTTAAAAAGATGAGTGTAAAACTTCATCGAGTGCTTTTATTTGGTGTACTCCGTGTTAAAGACTGCAGTTGACTCGTAAATCTGAGATTTTCGGAAATGTCCCTCAATTTACCCCGTGATCTGCACCCTCGACATGACGATTCTCACATTTATTATTTAAGTTAAGGCTCTTACGTGTTTGGCATTTATCGTCCGAACGGTGAAGCGATTTGAATAAGCTGTCTGGCTAAGTGGAAATCTCTGTCCCTTCCTAACTTTCAATCGCTTTGTTCTTGTATTTTTCATCGTTCGATTAAAAAAGTGTTCAATAGTAATTATTGCAAAATCCGATAAAGAATCGTCACTTGTTAAAACATTTGACAACATGAAGCAAACTTTTCTCTATTGAATAACGTGATGTAATTTTGAATAGTTAAAAATTTATATCGTTATATAAATATTTTATCGTTAAGAATTTACTTACGTCGATGTGTAGCCAGAGCTTGTGTCTTTGGCAGATGTCAGCGATTTCAGGAATGGGATCGAATGCACCAATGACGGTCGTTCCAGCGGTGGCGTTCACGAAGAAGGGGATATGTCCTTTGGCCTTGCGTTCCAGGATGAGTTCCTCCAGCTTCGACGGAATCATACGTCCACGTTCGTCACTGGGAACCATCACGCAGTTGTCCGTTCCCAGTCCACAAACCGCGGCACACGATTTCACCGAATAGTGGCACTGTTCAACACGATGCACAATCTCAAAATGTTCTGACAGAATCACGATGATTAATACACGTTAATTGACAGTCCAGAACTTCACATAATTGAATAATTATTTAAAGAAGAGGAAATTGTGGTACATTAATTGTGTACACTGAACGAATTAGTTATAGTTATAGATGTTCATGCATATATCGTCTGCAAAGTAATCATGTAACTTAGGAGAATTTATAGATACTGTACATTATGCGGTTGATGTTCAATTTGCAGATATACCATCATAACGTTCAAACAGTGCAGTTAGAAATTTTGTGTAATGATAATATTTTAACAACATAAGATAAAAAGAGAAAAGATAATTTTTATTATTGCAGTTTGATAGATTTTTACTAGTTGACGTTTTATGTGAAGGACGTAGAAAGTAGTATAAGGCATACCTGATCAGACGTGAACATAACCAGCTGCCCACCGATAGCCGAAAGACCCCGTTCCTTGTAACTGGGGAACATCCTGTGTCTCGCGGCAAGAAAAGCGTAAAGATTGCTGATGGAACCTCCTGGAGCCAGTATGGAGTCGCCACCGCTCCAGCCAATGAGTTCCCTCATTTTCTGCAACACTACGTGCTCCATCAGAATGAACACCGGTGCAATTTCATAGGTGAACATGTTCGTATTCGCCGTCGCTGTCAGCCACTCGCCAGCCATTGACACCAGATCCAAACCGCAGGATAACTGATTGAAGAAGTGAGGATGACCTGAAAATGAGAAGGAATTTTATGACAACTAAGTACTTAGGGAAACTGTAGGGTTTTCTAGGATTTATTCGTGAAAATAAGTTTTCCGAGATACCCCCAGAATGGGCACTTCTATCTGTGGTCTTTAAAATTTTTGTACTTGGAGACTTCGTGAAAGTGGCAATTCTGAAGGGTCAGAATACAAAAATTCTATATCTGATGTCTTCAAGATCTAAGATAGTTCCGAAATTCCAGAGTTCAAAACTCACAAGGTCACAAAGTGTCCAAATTCTGCATGATGTCTCAAATTCCCAAAATCCCACATCTCCAAAATACCAAAGTCCCAAAATTCTTAAAGTCCTCTAATCTCACGGATCTAAAATTGTATGGTGTCAAAATCTCAAAATTCCAAATACCTAAAGTCCCTAAATTACAGTTCCAAAATTCTAAACCCCCAAAATTGCAAAGTACCCAAACTCCACATGTCCAAATTCTCGAAGTCCCGTAACCTCATGGTTGCAAAATTCTACGGTTCCAAAGTCTCAAAATTCCCAAAACTACAATTCCAAAATTCCAAAGTGCCAAAATTAAGTACCCAAACTCCACATGTCTCACATTCCCAATCTCCCACATCTCCAAAATACCAAAGTCCCAAAATTCTCAAAATCCTATAATCTCATAGTTCTAAAATTCTACGGTTCCAAAATCTCAAAATTCCAAATACCAAAATTCCCAAAACTACAGTTCCAAAATTCCAAAGTGCCAAAATTAAGTACCCAAAACTCCACATGTCTCACATTCCCAATCTCCCACATCTCCAAAATACCAAAGTCCCAAAATTCTCAAAATCCTATAATCTCATAGTTCTAAAATTGTATGGTTTCAAAATCTCAAAATTCCAAATACCAAAATTCCAAAGTGCCAAAATTAAGTACCCAAACTCCACATGTCTCACATTCCCAATCTCCCACGTCTCCAAAATACCAAAAACCCAAAATTCTAAACTCCTCCATCTCCAAATTCCCAAAATTCCAAAATTCACAGCTTCCAAAGCTCGACAATCGCACAACTCCAAAGTTCGAAGTTCCCGAAGTTCCAGAACACAATATCGCAAGCGTAATTGTTTGGGCAATAAATCAAGGCTGTTATTGTAATTTCGGTGCGAGCAGCGTGATTGTTCGAAGACGGCTTCCAGTGGCGGGGTAATTAATAAAGCTGACATGGCACGTGTCCAAAAATTATAGCAGCATTCGTGGCCTCGACACCGACGAAGGATGGACGTTAAAGGCACGCGGGTCGAAAGCGGGAAGAGAGCTTTAAGCTGCTGGCTGAGTACGTTGTCATCCGCTCTGCTGAACATCGCGCTAGGATCAGGGTTAATGCTTCACTTCGATGGGAGAACTGATGTGTCTGGGGGAACTAGAATTCTACTGTTTCTCCTCCGTGAATTACACTAAATATTTCTATATTAACTATTTTTCAAACTGATTGTATTGCAGTTCTATACTATACGAAACTGTTTCAGTGATATTTAAGACATAGACACATTAACCTTGTATTTTATATCTCTATACCTCGACGTGGTGTATGTCATTAACTGGTATTTCTTAGTGTTGAATAAATGAACAACTTTGATGAATAAAATTGTTTAAAAAATTGTTTCATTAGGTGTAACATTTGTGTTCATTTGCAAACACATCTGCAAGAAACAACCCCAATATCGTAGTTGAAGGTCTTCGAAAATGTAAAAATACGTTTGCTTCTGACAATTGCTTCGAAAATTCATGTGTAGAACAAGATGAACAGTTTATACATAGAAAAATATAAACAATTCAGATATAGAAAAATATCTGCTTTATATCATATATAGAAAATGTCTAAATCATATGTGATAAAATATCCCTTTCTTTCATATTATAAATTTGTACATATTACATATTTTCATGTATAAATTCTAACATGAATTTTAGCATACCACGAGAGTACATCTATCTTGAAATTCTGCAGAGGTAAGGTATTTCAGAAAGATATGTACGACTGGATATTTTCTAGCATTAGGTGCACCAGCGTATTTGCTGGAAATTTATGTTACCATGATACAGGATTTCTGTGCACCCTTCGAACTCGTATCCTATCATTCTCTAAAATAACGTAGATCCCTTGATCCCAAGAATTGATGGATTCACTCCATTGAATATCCGGCCACGAAAAGACTTTTTCCCTCGGGTGCACGATAACCTCGCCAACCTTTGATAAACCAAGAAACACATCGGTGAGAAAGCTCGTGGGTAACGTTGCGTTTCCTGCAACACCATGTTTCTTTCGTCCCCAAGCATTTTCTAAATACTGAAACTAGAGACGACAATGAGAATTTCGGGGCTCGATGCTCAGACATTTTAATCTTCGGGTATTACGTTGTGATTGACATATAACGCCACTATTTCAGGGGCTAAATGCTCCCCTTGACGCGTCTGGTGGTCTTGATCACGATTTTCCCAGTGGAAATGCACATGGGAGCAGAAGTACTGGATGCTTGAAACAATGCTCCACATTTTTAAACTTGCAATTTCCAAATTTTGTTTTCAAGCTGTTTTCCAAATTTCTCATATCCTTGGATTTCTAAATTTTGTAATTCTTACATTTCTTCATTTTATAAATCTGAAGTTTCTGCTTCCTTTTCAAATCTTGTTTTAGAAATGATTAAAGTTTCAATTCTCCTTCTAGATTTCTAAAGCTCCAATTCTTAAATTTACAAATTACAAATTTTCAAAGTTCTAAATTCCCAATTCGAAAATTTTTAAATCTCCAAAGTCCCAAATTTACAAATTTACAAATTTGCAAATCCCTAATTTCCAAGACTTCACGTCCCCAATTTGCAAATTTCCAGGTTCCCAAACCCCCAGTTCTTAAATTTTGTAGTCTCCACATCGCCAATTCCTAAATTTTCAAATCTCCAAACTGCCAAATTCCTAATTTCCAAATTTCAAAAATCCAAATTCCCAAATTTCCAATTCCTCAACCCCCAATTTCTAAATTTCCAAATCTCCAAATTTCCAAGACTCCACGTCCCTAATTTGTAAATTTCCAGGTCCTCACACCCCCAGTTCTTAAATTTCCAAGTCTCCACACCCCTAATTCCTAAATTTCCAAATCTCCAAGTTTTCAAATCCCTAATTTCTAAATTTCCAAAGTCCAAATTCCCAAATTTCCAATTCTGCAGCCCCCCCCCCAATCCCTAAATTTCCAATTCCTCAACCCCCCGATCCCTAAATTTCCAAATTTGCAAATTTGCAAATCCCTAATTTCCAAGACTCCACGTCCCTAATTTGTAAATTTCCAGATCTCCACACCCCCAATTCCTAAACGTCCAAGTCTCCACATCCCCAATCCCAAAATTTTCAAATCTCCAGTCAGATATTCCAAACAATCTGGAGACACGAGAATCTCCAGACAAAAGTCATCCCTAAAGCGGCCTATCGGGCAGCGATATCAGAGCCGTTTGTCGGTGTGTAACTCGCAATTATCTTGGTCCGTGGATCGTGGCACGCGTCCGGTTTTAGGGTGTAGTAGAAGACGTCTCCCGGTTCTCTTTTCTCTCTCCATTTTTCCAGGAGTATCGGGGTCGTGCTTCAGTCAAGGGTAGAGGAGGGTCGATGGTCCGAAGCGCCCGCATTTTGCGCGTCACACGCGTCGCTGCGCGACTAGATTGTTTGCAGAGGCTCTCAAACCGACGTAGGAAAACAAACTCCGGCAGAAAACTGGATGAGCAGATTTGTACCATGCAAATGCAACGAACATCCACAGAATTCAACAAAGCACGTTTCTTTCTTTGTATCTCTTCGAGGAAGTTAGCTTTTCTACCAAAGTGGGCTACGAAAGGATAATAAAAAGAAATCGAGTCTAACAGTTTTGGTAAAAAAGAAGAAAGTCGTACTTTGTCATGTTTGTTGCATACGTTTGGAGTTTCTAGGGTGAACGCGAAATGTGTTCCGCAGCAAGATAGGTAAAATAAACAGTGCAGCGTGCGAATCGAGATAAGCCAAGCAGGTTGGCGCATTATGCAGATTTAAGAGTATGTTAATTTTGGACGGAGCTGCAGGGATTTTCGAACCGAATCCCCTTAGACTCTTTTGCATCCAAGTGATTGCAAAATAGACTTGATTGTTAAAACCAACGGATTACGTCTTCTGTCAGAAAACAGCAAATAATCGTTCGAGTCTATCACATTTTTAAATCGTTAAACATCTATTTGCAATTAAAAGAAAAATTTGAGATTTTAGAAAATGGTTACAGAAATACTTGTACGCTTTGGTATTTGTCCGATACTGGGTTGATTTTACGAGCGATTACGACGTCGGAGGGTATCATTTTCCGACTAATTTGTTCTTTTCCCTCTCGTAGAAAAGAGAAAGGGAACCTGTTCGGAGCAGGCTGCGATAATATATTACGTGGATCAGGATTTGTATGAAGAGAAGTGTGTAACTCAGGCTTAACGTTAATGCTGTGTAATCAATCATACCGTTGATAGTTCTGAACGTTGGTAGTTCTGAACCCACACGTTAAACAGAGCGATTTGAACCGAATAAAATTCACGTTATATGATTACGATCTTATTAGAAATGTGCTAATTAACACGTCAACGCGTATCTAATGAATTAGTCATTAAAAGATATTATTCAATGTTAATCTTTTTATATGTTAAACATGTTATTTGTCATGTTAGTTCGATATGCTATTCGTTATCTAAGATGATGGTTATAGCACTTCATCAAAAATTAATATTCATATGTTAACATGAAACATTCATATGTTACATTAGTGTGACATTTAATATGTGACATTTTACATATGTAACATTTCATATGTAACATTAAATGTAATATTCATATGTTAACATGAAACATTCATATGTTACATTAATGTAACATTTAATATGTGACATTAAATGCAATATTCATATATAACATTAAATGTTATATTCATATGTTAACATGACACATCCATATGTTACATTAATGAAACATTTAATATGTGGCATTAAATGTAATATTCATATGTAACATTTAAATGTCATATGTAACATCTGAATGTTCAATAAAACATTCATATGTCGTATTTAATGTAACATTCATATGTTGCATTAAAATATATGAATATGTACATTACTTAATATTTTAAATTCGTAAGTAAAACATGTACCGGTTAGCAGAAGCATCTTAAAAATGGTAATTTCCGTAGAGGTGGCATTCTTTTCGTCACCGATTCGCTGCTGAAATACCGGTCGCATGACGTAACAACATCCACATTCCATGACGAAACGATTTCTGCATTCCAGGAGCAGCTATCGATACCAATTTAAATTCCTCCATGGGTGCACTCGATGCTTCTGTGCCGAACGTTCACCGAGGGTTCACCCTACGCTGTACACGTCCCACCTCCCCTACAGTTCGCCCCTATTTGCTACTTCCCTCCACCCTACCGAGGGAAAATCGTGTAGAAATGGCTCTTAATTACACCGATCCTATTGAATTTACCACCCTGTGCAGTGGTGCCACGTGCGCAAACCCTACAACGATGTTTTTCAACGGGCACCGTTTGCATTGTGCTTTTTTGGAGTATCCATTCGAATTCCTACGATGTCCAAAAAAGTGTCGAAATTTCACAAATACTGTAACATTGATCAAGAATTGAGAGTATCGTTGAGTAAATGGGATATACTCTTAGGTAAAATACTTAGGATACTTAGAGATTGATTAAACGTTCATGACATTGGAAATGTATTACATATGAAGATATATGTTTCCCAATTCACAAATTCTAATAACCGATTCCTAATGATGCAGTGCACAGGATTTAGAATCTGAAGAAAAATTTATTTTCAATATTTATCCCTATCGAACGACACACCTGCCATACAGTTCTGTACCAACAATCAGTCCACAGAATCAGCAGAGTACAACACCGGAGATCTTAATATCGGCAGCATGTTGCTTTCAACAAAGGAATCAATCATGAACGTCGGAAGCTCCGTTGTGTTCGTGATCAATCAAGATTTTCACACATGTCTCTCTATCGATCAATATTAATCTCCGCGAATACGAGATACCTAATGCAAAGTGTTCATATTTATTATTTCCTATCAAACTGAAGGTACCATTGCTTAAATCTTTTAAATCGTCCATTTTCCAACGCTTTATTGATTCAGCCACGGTGCACCATTCTGAACGTCCTCCAGTATCAGTTTTTTATCGCGCCATATTTCACACGACCATCATCGACGTTTTTCTTTATCGTCCAGCTGTCCAGGATATTTTTCCGCGTATCTGCGATCAATCGATCCCTCCTGCGAGGGGGAGGACCTCTTTCATGGACCTCGACGGACATACACCGCGGATCTCGGTGGCATATAATCTAATAACGACTTTTTGTCGACACGTATATCGTGCACGCGACCTGATATACACAGGGGTGGTTTTCTCATCCCCGTTGGTCCTCGCTGCCAGACGAGCCTGATTTCTGGCCTAAGTTCGGTTAGCCCTCTTCCATTGTGCATTAGCATCTATTCAAGCTGGTAATCGAATCCTGCCGAGATAGCGAACTTTCGCGGGGGATTTGCGGTTGACTCTTGCCCTTCCCTGGAACGCCAGAGGATTCGGTAAACCTACTCGTGACTGAATTAACCGTCTGCAGAATTTAGTGACATTCTCGAAACACGTTCGATTCTGAATATTACTATGAGGACTAGATTTGCAAATTACTTCTATGTTCAAAATTCTTCTATGGAGAATTCCATCCCCAAAGGTCTTCTGGAACGTGTTTAACCCCTTGTCCTACAATAACATCCCACACTCGTGACGCACACTACAGTTTAAATGATAAACTAGCTTCGTATTTTCATTGTAACTGAGTTTTGAGTTCAATTCTAATAATCTGTATAATCAAGCATCGCCGAATACATAAAGTACCTAACACTTTACCTTTCTTCAGTTGTTTTCACGTTGTAGGAATAATTAGCTAGCTGTGCATGACGCAACTGTTCAGAAAATTAGGTTAAGGGGTTAAAAACACAGTTGAAGGTATAGAAGATTATAAATTGTATCAATAAAGCTAATTTTGTTTGGGTCACAAGATGTCAACTGCTACAATATAAGGAAAAATAATTATATAGAGTAAATACGTTTTAAATTGCAATATCTGTGGACCATTAAGGAAGTTTGAAACGTTACAAAAGAATTATGTGTTCGTATAGATGATGCACCCAGATATCTCAGTTTTTTCAGTTATCGCCAACCCCTGGCGCATTTATCACGTACACGAGGGAGAATACATTTAGGAGGGGTTGAAGCCGACGGAAGGCTGGAAGTGTCTCTAGTCACCTTATCTCTGTCCCGTAGTACGTATGCTAAATTGAATATGAAATTATGTGGCTTATCACCCTCGAGGATGCGAGGAAATGAGATAGAACGGCGTTAAGCGTTTCCCTGCCAGACATCATCCCTAATTTTCATCTCGCGGACAATTTCGAACACAAAAGAAAGCTTTCATTTAACTTACCAGTCTTGACTTGGTACTTCAGCGTCGTGGAACAGTCGATGAGCAGCTGCTGAAGAGTCAAGCCGGTGTCAGGAATTTCTAGATCCAACAGACGCATCATCTCGGAGGGATGATGAAAATCGAGGACCTTCGCGTTTCTGTCGTTTGTCGACTTAATGAAATCCAACAGAATATCCACCACCTTCATTAGGAACTCTCTGGTTGCTGGATAACCTTCGACATTCTGTGGCAGGATATCTGAGAGCAAGAGAGTACTAGAAATTATACTTCATGATCATTTTTCAACTTTCTTCGTGTAATGATTCCTCAACTTCCTTGAAACTGCAGATTGTACTACTTTAAACAGATTGTGACATATTTTATCTTCCAGTGAAACAGTTTTCAAAATTGTCAACATTCTTCCAGAATTTTTAATTCACGAATTTTCTTCCAAATCTTTAAATTCACGACTTCTCTTTGGAATGAATCTTGAATATTTCGCTAATGTTAAAAATTGAGGATCTCATTGACTTTGTCGTCAGAGGTTCATTACAGGTTCAAGGTATTAAGGTGATTGAGAGTACGAGATATAGGATAACAATATTAAGTATCGTGTCTTCACGAATGGTACTCGTTAATTGTGAATGCGACTACAATAGTTGTCTACGATGACTCTCTAATTGTTATAATCAAGTGAAATCTCTTCTACGATAGCGACATCGATCGATTTGATACCGTTTCATTGAATTCATATTTCTCGGTGCTCCGTCGACCTACCGCCGGGTTTCCGACGTCCTCGCAGAAAACGACAATTATTAGAATGATTTCACCTCATCAAACAATTGAAAGTATAGACCTATATTGACACACTCTCACTTGTTTGGTGGGATGACACCATCTCACTTCGTCTTCCTCTTCTCCGTTTTCTCTTCTCTTTTCCTCTTCTTATTTCGCCGATGACTGGTTACATTTTGCTGCTCCAAAATTTGCATGCAATAGCACGATCGTTGGACCAATATTACAATCATGCAACACAAAATACGTAAAGTAATCGTGGAACTTAAATGCAATATCATAAAACTTGAACATGATAATTTTTGTTGCTAACACATTCATACTTTTACCAGGGCAACAAGATTGTCAGTTTTTATATATTCTGTTCTCTTTTAATCTTTTTGCAAAAGTTATATTGCAAGACTAGACAATTATACTCGGATATGTTTGAAGTGTGATTACTGTTTAAAACACGTATTACATTTTGAGATAAATTAGAATTGGAGCTATCATAAACTGCCTACGGGACATTTCAATGTGCTCCTGGTAAATCCTTGGTAGATTGAACTGTCTCACTGTTGCAGGGCGACCATAAAGTTTCCCGCCGAATGAGCCACCCTTCGTTTTCCATTGCATTAAGGAGATCCCACGGATAAACAGGAAGACATCACGAAACTCATTATAGAAAATGTGCAGTGTATAAACAAACGTAACTTTATCCTTACACAGTTATCAAGAAAATTGAACAAATCGTTGGTTAAATAAAAGAAATATTTTCAATTTCAAACACAAGGTATTGGAACTTTTAGATCTTCTCGAAGGGATAAACGTACTTTTCAATAATCACGAGAACGATGAATGAGAATGGGAAAAGGGAACGTCGAAAACCTTATGGTGAATCGTTCTGAGCCTATGGTTAGACAAGGGAAATCCCCAGCTTCCGAGGGCTCTACTTCAGCTAATCCAGCTCTATCAATCTAACGTCTAAAAGACCATCAGACGTTCATTCTTTCGAGCTTTATAGCACTCTCGATGGAATCGGAAGGAGGGAATAATTCGAGTACTTTAACTTCGAATGCAACACCATGCAGTGGACAAGCATCTAACAATCGCAATTGTGTAATTACAGGTTCAAGCTTAATCTAGGTGAAACACCGTTTGGCACCAGATGCATCGGACCCTCGGTTCCTGGCTTTAATCAAAGCGCCTTCTAGGGGTTGTTACATGCGGCAATTAGTTCCAACGATTTATAAGCAGGATTTAGGGGGTTAATTTATAGTAACGAAATCTCTTAGTCACGAAGTATCGTTTATTTTTACAGAAACTTTCAAATATTTTCACGTATAGGAAAATACAGAGATTACATGTATCTTTTGTGCAAATATTTTTCTTGTAGTGATAGTAAATCTCATCGTAGGTAATCAGAATCGTCTCAAAAATTTGATAAGATGTTACACGAATGCGTGGGTTAGAAAGATTTGTTTTAGTTAAAGCATATTTTAAAATCGATTATTGGTTTCAAAACGAGTCTTATCGGTTTCCAACACTTGGCCAACAGCAAACACCGTCGTGACAACAAACCCTTCCGCCCTTTCTGTGGCGTGTAATCTGTCCTCAGCCACTCGTCGACTACTTTTCAGGCCAATTCTAAATCCTCCATTATTATGCACCCTCCCGGACCGCGAGCTTCGCGAAATCAGGACAATATTGTGACTCCCGGATTTCATTCTCGGAAAGCCAAGGTTGCTTTTAGAATCGGGGTACGAGGAAGAATTTGTCGATGCAAGAGGCACTCTGCGAGTGACCTTGAACGACTGTGAGGCTGTTGCAAGTGGAATGTGGTCAGACGTTGCGATTAGGGAGATTAATTGTGAATTAATGAAGTTATTAATGAAGCGATGTGGAACATGCACTGGCAGGAATATATTGCTTAACGATTAGCACTATTACCAGCATGCTTACTTAAAAAATGAATAATTATCTTACCCGAATATTTGAGATTACAATGCTCCTTGGAGAGCGAGTACGTGTTTTCGGAACTCATTAGTCTGGTCGGTGAGTGTGTCCGGGCAAAGTTCTGAAATTCACAATGAACATGTGTGTTTCGCGAACCGGAAATCGTGGGTCAACATTCACCACAGACTGTACATTCCATAAATCTAGCGTTACGATCGAAAACATCTTTGGAAACCTGTCGAGAGACGAATGAGAGAGAGAAAGTAGCAAAAGCATTCGTGAACAGGCCAAATCGTGAAAATCAAATGACGAAAGAAAATGAAACGATAAAGACAACTACGCTGATAGTCGACGAAAGAAAGAAGAAAGAAAAAATAGATAAAGAGAGAGAGAGAGACACAATGAAATGACGTGCAGCGAGATGGGAATGCCTTACATATAAGTATTCCTTGATCGCTGTGATTTTAGTGCCGATCATTTGCACATTGTCCATGTCTCTGCTTGTGCCCCTCGCCTCAGTCCCTACAACAATCAACAACAGTGTCCGCTTCAGTGTCGAGCCGAACTTTTTTCGCGCCTTCATTTCCAGCGAGCTTGAGAGAAATTGCACAACTGCGAAGCGAGAATTAACGCCGAAGGAGCACCAAAGGCCGAGCGACCAAAGAAACATGGACAGAGAGCATATCGTTTTAACGCGTTTTCTGCTGAAAAATATACATCTCACACTATTGGTTATATACACTTAGACGATTATTAACTGCTCTCTGAACCGATCTGGTCCTTGGAGCGTGAAGTTAGAAGCGACAGATTTATCTTTTAGAGATCAGGCACTACGGATCGTTATGCGTTGAGATATAGTGCTGTTCGATTGTGTGATTCATGTGGAGCAGTGATGGCGCGAGCTTGTGGGCTATGGGGTAGGCAGCAAGTGTGGGACAGTCTTTTTCTTTTTTTGGAAATTTTAGGTTTAGGAATTTGAGAATTTGCAATTTATAGATTTCAGGGTTTAGATTTGGGGATTCAGAAATTCGGGATTTTAAGGACTAGGGAATTTAGAGGTACGGGAATTTAGGGGTTGGGGACTTAGGAAGGTAGGACTTTAGAAATTGCAGAGTTCTGGGATTTGAGAATTTAAGGCATTCGGAAGGGATTTGGAAATTTAGGGATTCAAGAATTGAAAAATCTATAAATTAAGGAACTTTACTATTTAGCAATTTCATACTTTGCAAATTTACGATAATAAAACTTGAGAGTTTACAAAATCAAAATTGCTGGGATTTGGAAACTAGACATTGGGAACTAATTTTCAAAGATTTGGGAATAGTGGATTATTCAAATTAAGAAATTGCCCAGAAATGCCCGCCACTTGCACGTCCATGCGACCTAAGTAGCCCATCACTGACGTAGATAATAGAGTGAAAGAAAATAAGTGCGTATCAATGAACAGTCGTGCAATTAGCATTTCATACCCGTACACGTAAGATGTAATTATACAGAACTCATTGTGATCAACGTGTCTGTACTTTTGCAAATAGAAAATGAGCATACGTTTATGGGTATCAATTATTAAAGACGGTGAAGCAAGAATGAAATTGTACGAGAAAGCGTATAAAGTTGGAAGTTTGAATTGAGATGGTTTTGAAGAGAATCGACGTGTTCAGTTACAGTGAAAGCAGACGAGATCTACTCGGAATAAGATTGCTGCAGTTTTCAAGTTAGACCACTTGCTACCGTGTTGTAGCACGTTGGACAGCATGAGGGCCACGACCGGCACCATAAACTATAATCGATTGAAATAAAATATAACACGCTACAACTATATTTCAGATATGAACATTTTTCACTATCTGACACTACTTCAATATACTACTTCTGAAACTTTAATTTTATATCGATCAAATTCATGGTGCCAATAATCTCGCCCACACAGCACTTCAAATTTTCCGATCAGTGTCAACAAAGTATACAAGATGAACTAAAAATCACTCCAACGTTTGCCCCCGAAGTAACACGTTTCCAAAACCCTCTCAAACGGCTAAACGTCGTAGGAATATGATAAAAGGAAGTGAGGGCACAATCATAAGTCGCGAAGAGGAGTCACTCACCAAATCCGTGCTTCTCTCTACAAGGGTGCTTTCGTACGACGAACGCGGAAACGGTGTCGCTGTCGCGTACAAGGGGATGAAGCTGTCCTAGCGATAGAAGGACTTAAGGATGGATCGTCGGTAGACTGGTGGAACGACGACGGGCTTCGGGGTGGTTTCCAAGGGACTGCTTCCAGCCGAAAACGCCTGGACGACTCTCGAGCCTCGGCCTGACTCGGCCTGCCTCGAGTCTGCCTGACCCAGTTTCATCTCTGTACAACCCACGCAGCCACCCCCAGCTGGCGGGGGTTGTTTTCACGTGGGCGGAGCGACGTACCTCTCCGCCAAGTACAGAGGGTCGAGGGTGGCCGGATAGGCGTGTCACTACTTGCCCAATCCCTGTTCGAACGTCACCCTGACGTCAGAACTTATATGACGTATCGTCCGTTGCTCTCTCTCTCCCTTTCTCTCTTTGTCCTCTCCCTCTGGCCGCAAGACACGGCGAGGAAACCCTGCGGTTTCCGCGTAGGAGTAGGACGCCTCTGTGCAACCAGACCCTTTTATATGTTTACGATTGTACTTTAACGTGGAACCGATGGGATCCCAGGGAACTTAACCATGAAATCTCTCGCTGTTTACTCAGATACGTTAGGCAGTTCTGAAGGGCCAAGGATGGATCGTTCAGGCTATGCTTTATGATTTGGGTTTTATAAATTTATGTGGATTTTCGAGAGGTTCAAATGAAGATTCCTTAGGTAGCAACTTGTTGCCATGTATCTGGCAGTTCTGTTGGGTGGATGTCACACGTTCACATGAGAATAGTGAGTATGCGCTGATTAGCAGCTAGTATACCACTTCCTCTAGTAGCATGACCTAACCTTTAGCACCCATTCGATCATTTGAAGCGAACTTCTCCAACGAATGCTACTGTACTACTGTAATCTGCTACTCCATCTATTAATGTAATTTAAGCTTTATAGCATATCTTGTCTGCATTAGCATACTCTATTAGTCTACTTGCCTGAACATCCAAGCAAATGTCACTAGTATTAATAACTCTCTTCCTCCTCCTTCTAAGCTTTAACACTCTGTTAACTACTACAATTGTGTAAGTGTTAATAGTAAGTCTATTTGCTCTACAAGTGCTAGTATACTAATGTAGAGTTACCCTTGCTGACTTCACAATTTACCACCGTAAAGTAGCCTTAATTCAACTATCTAACCTAACCATATCCGAATCAATTAAAAATTGACCTAACTGTCCCACATTTCAATATGACTAACTACAACCGTCATCTCCAAACTCACAACCCTTTGATCATGTCCAGATTCCCAAACATACAGCAGTTTGAAACGCTTTATCAAACCACCCTGTTACGGACATATATATCAAGATCTAGTACAGCTAGATTATGTCAGAGATTATCCCCAAATGGTTGAGCTTCTGGAGCAGTATTATCCCGAGATTCCAGGCCACGAAGACCTCAAGGAATTTAAACCATCCCCGGTTTAAGGTGATTCCTATTGCTCTAATGAAGCCTCATAAAAATTCATGCAACGCTGGTGGCACGTTTAGCACCGGGACGACGAATCAACAAATGAAATCCATGATATCAACATCAAACACCGGAGCCACGTTTCGAGGCGAAGAACAACCGTGAAAAGCGAGGGGGTGGAAAAAAAATCTGATTGTTGATTTCTTTCCGTGGAAAATGTCGTCACGCATGCGTTCGGGGTTGAGGACAATATTGGAATGAACAGAAAGAGGTAAGGACACAGAAGGACGAACGAAGGAAGAGGAAGAAACAGAGGTAAACGTGGGTGGAAGGGATGGGAAGGACAAAATGGACGGCAACCAATCGGATCGCAGGACAAAATGGCCGACGGTGAATTTAATCAATACTTCCTCCGTCCTTCGTGAGTGGGTGGAGGACAGGGCGAGACCCAGAAAGTGCCAGGGACGTAACAACTCGTTGTCGAGTGTCGTGTAATCGCGTCATTGAGGTCGATACACCTTGTTCCTTCCTATCGTATTCTTCGGACACCCGGTACATCACATTCCTAATATGAGTTCCCGCTTTGGGTAAACCGGTGCACACGTGAGCTTCGAATACGTGTGGACTGCTCATGGATGTCTTTGTTTCCTGATGAAATCTCCAGATTTCTGAAATCTCCAATTTTTTCATTCTCAAGAGTCTAATCTTATAGATTTGCAAACTAAGTTGATAAATTCTCAAATTTCCAAGCTCTCAAATTTTGAAACTCTCTAACTTCCAAATTCTCTAATTTCCAATCTTACAAGTTTCCAAACTTGCAAGTTGATAATTTCTCATACTTCCGAGCTCTCTAATTTTGAAACTCTCTAACTTCCAACTTCGCAAACTTCAAAATTCTCAAATTTTCAAGTTCTCAAGTTTTCAAATACTCAAATTCTCAAATTCTCAAATTCTCAAAATTCTAAATTCTCAAAGTCTTAAATTCTCAAAATCCCAAATCTCCAAAACCCCCAAATTTTCATATTTCCGAATTCTCAACATTTCAATTTCTCACATACCCCATCTCTCAAAACTGCGAATCTACAAAATCCCAAATCTCCAAAATCCTAAATTTCCAAAACCCCCAAATTTCCAAATTCTCAACTTTTCAATTTCTCACATACCCCATCTCTCAAAGCTCCGAATCTACAAAATCCCAAATCTCCAAAATCCTAAATTTCCAAAACCCCCAAATTTCCAATTTTTCACAAATCCCATCTCTCAAAGCCCCAAATCTGTCACATCCAAAATCTCCAAAATCTCAACTCTAACTTCTCAAAATGTAAGATAGATCACGATTGACCCGATCATTCGAGTGTTAACACAGTATTTCGTCAATGCTCACACATTTATCTGTTCTGATAAGTCCTCACCAAACAAATACTTGAAAAATCATTTAACAGATTAATCGAACGACTACAAATGTGGATGAAGTAGCTTTCCAAATACGGAGCGAATCAATAATTAACTATATTGTTCTCGAGATCGGTAGAAGTTTAAACAACTTGGAGGCGCTGCTGTTTCGTACAGGAACTTTAAATTGAAACGGTAGAGGCAAGAATTCTCGAATGCCTCAGGATAAATTTCTCAGCAGAGCTATCGGTCCAGAAAATGTAAATTACTTGTGTCCAAGTTACTTTCTTCCTCATTTCCTTCGAGCGATTCGAGCACTCTTTTCATCCTCGCGTGAGAAATTCGCGAGATTACTCGTGCGAGCAAAGTGCATTATCGATTCAATGATAAGTCGTGGATTCGATTTATAATAAATATCATTCGCAGTACATTTAATCCAAGTCGAAAGAGGAAATTATTTTCTGCGACTGAAAGTTCATTACTTGAGAATTCTACTGTAGGGAGTTCATTACAGACTCGTAATTAAATCTAAACAAAATGAGGGATTTTCAAGTATTTCAGTGACAATTTAATTTTCGACTACATAAACTTGCATCTCGAATTTTTCACCGTGACAGCATTCGAATAAAACTCGAAACTTGTGCAAAAGGGAAACGTTGATCAATAGTCGAAATCGATCGATTTTTCACTGCACTCGCATGCACGAAAGGGATACACGTGAATGCGAACATTCACGGAACCAGACAACAAGCTCGTTTATCTCGTAGAACAAATTTCGCGTAACCCAAATCGAAAGGCTGGCAAATTTCGCGTGCACATTCGTCTCGTGGAGGTATTTTTCTCCCTTGCTTCAAAGCAACGGCTCGAAATTAGAATGCGGACGTTGCGCTGCAAACAATTGTTCCATTCGAAACGTGTTCCGTGTTTTGAAACAGAAACCTAATCCAGATTGTTCTCTGATTATCATACATAATAAGTTTAACAGATATTAAACATCCAATGACATCATTCAACATGTTGGTCCATGATATAGAATCTCCAAATTGTGCATGACATTTCATTATCTACACTTCATATCTGTATAGAATCTAAGATTATCAGTTTCTAAGCGTGTGATAGTGCGAATGTGATATAACAAGTGTTCTTTATGAATGAAGATAAGGAGTGGAAAAATCTCTTGACGATTTCCTTCATAACGTTGATAATCCCTGGTGTCTTTCATTGCGTTGCACTACTTTTCAGTACAATCATTCATCGTTGACACCAGATTAACTATCTTGTTCATTTACCACTTTTTTTCAACAGTGCAATTTGTGAAGAATTCTTTCAATTCCAAAATATTACATAATTCGATCATTGATCAACATGATGATTGAAAAATATGGGAAATTTCGTGGTACCTTTAGAGATGGTTTCTTGAATGAGTGATTCTTTCGACGACATAATGTATACATTTTTAAACCAGGTCTTTTATAAATGGCCAGTGACCTTTCGCGAAAAGTAACACGAGTAGCAAAGTTATCAAGCACGTTATCTTTCATTACACTCGGATACGTTTATACGTAATCAGACAGTAACAGTTGATACAGCCAATGATAGTTAATGCGATATAGGATGTCGGTAATCAAGCAGTCAAGCTTGTATGGTAAAGCTGTGAATACCTCATTTTGCACAAGCTCGTTGAGATCACGTCGAAAGCATTTTCTTCAACCAACACCTTAAGGTAAATATTTGCAAACTTTCAAATTCATGTTTCTTTAATATATCTCATCATATCATGTGTCTTTGATGTACTAATTTATATAAAGTTTTATTATAAAAAAGTTAAATTTTGAATAGCGAAATTTCACGTCTTGCAATTATTTTTTTATCGAAACGCAATTGCTTTTCCTTCGTTTCAATCCAGACTGGTAAAAACGAATTAGGCAATAAAATATATCGGAGCTGTACCGTGCACAGAAAATTGATTGCTTGGTTGCGAGAAAAAACGTATCGGATTTATGATATTAATTTGTATTGCCACTTCATGCGGTACGACGTAAATTTAAAGGGCAGTTTGGAACAGCGTTGAAGTCAAGAAAAAGCAATCATCCGAGGGGGACAATTTCTGTACAATTAATAGAATTTATAGGAAAGTTTTCGTAGCCCTTACGGCTCATTCCGCAAGCAAACTCGAAACGACCGGACCAGTTATCGACACACGGCACCCGAAACCGATAACAGATACCAAAATCCTGGTATTGCTCGCGTGCCGATCGAACCTGACGAATACAGTGTGACCGTTACATACGATACACAATTAAAACAGTGAAAGATGATCGTTAAGGACATTACAAAATAACTCTGTAAATTTAATTTTACTTAAATTAAATTTCCTTGAAAATTTCAAAATGACAGAATCTTCATTTTTTTCAAATTTCTATTACTATTTAACTTGTTCAATCTAGTGGGAGGTAAATTAAAATTAGTCTAGATTGATCTCCTAATGGGTCAGAATTGAGAACCTGTAGAAGCTAAAAAATTCGGGGTGAGAAGCTGAGGAAAGTCTGAATCTTATAGCACAGGTCACCCAGTACATCATCGAGAACGAGTAGACAGAGCAGCCCCCGAACTCTAGGAAATTCCTCGATTGCCATAACCGATCCCTCCGATGCCTCCTCCGTCGACTATCGGAACGCGGATAGTTCCTCGTTTGCTTTCCTATTGATTAGCCATCACTTTCAGATGACGCCTCTAGCTCGGTGGGTGTTGCTGGCGTTGCTGTTGGTCGTCGTGGAGGCGCATCCGTACGAGCACGCATGCGTTTGTCTTTGCTGTGTACAGAACGGCAGCCCCAACATCGCAGAAGTCTGCGACGATCAGCGAATCCAAGACCTTCAGTCCGGTGCAAGCTTGCACGTTGTACGGGACATCCTCAAGCTCTGTCTGATCCCTGATCGTAAAACACCGCATCCGCAATTCTCCGACGCTGTTGTCTGGAACAAACTTCTCAGACGTCATGGTTGTTCCTGTGACAACTATCAGTTGTACAAGTTGGAACCTGAGGAATTCGAGAACACGTCGGTGGACATGTTGAACAAGGTTGACAACGAAGCTGACTTTGAAGATCAGCGAGGATGGAGCAGGGATAGGACGAACGTTTCGGTAGCTGAGAACGCTATGGCTGAGAGCGTCGATTCCTCCGAGGAGATCGACTCGATGGAGGACTCCATCGACTGGGAGGTATGGTGTACGATTCAGTGCAAGAATGGTCAGGGTGGTAGCGCCTGCAATTGTGACATTATCCCCTGAAGATGTCGAGGACGAGAGGACTCGCTGGCGGGCACGAATTTACATATCTCGTATAGGTTAGTCGGGCCGAATGGTACCGGTAGACGTAAGGTTAGTCTTTAACATGTTCTTGTCTATAAAATTTCCAAGGAGCGACTTCTTTTATTATCCATGATTTTGTACGATGTAAGATGTACAGAGAAACTTTTCGTATCCGAAGATGCAGCTGGCTCGTTCATCGATTAAATTAGAGTAATAACGAGGGACCCGTCAGTGGAATGAATCGCGGCTCGAAATTATCGCGACGTTAGGTGTTTTAATTGCTCGTTAGGCTTAAGACTTTTCTACGCTAGGTCCGGTTCACGCGCCTTAACGACTTTGGCGTCCACGGGAAAAGATTACAGAGCTGATCTTTTGGATCATCGATCAGTGTACGATGCTCGTTAGAATTCGAGGGATTGTGTATACACGATGTATAACTTTGGCGTGTGAACGGGACACCGACGTGCGATGTGTGTATTATTGCAATAAACGATATTTATACGGTGAGCCGCAACGTCGAATCGTGCATCGACGCGGTGTATTTCTAGTTTCTTAAGAGTATTGTACATTTTTTGCACGTGCGATAAGGATGATTAGGGCGTAAGCGGTCGCTCGTGCGACCAAACGAAATCCATGTCTTCCATTTTGTAGTCTCTGATACTCCACGCGAGACTCTGACAGATGAGTGCGAACGCGAGAGTACAAGGTAGCTATTGTTTAAGCGATTATTTTTCGAGGCAGCCACGATCACGACCGATAGAAATCGACGATTTACCCCTCAGATAATTACCGAAGTTTATGAAACCAGCTGCAAATTAATTTAGCGATTTCTTTTGAAACTACTTGTTAAAATAACTACTTGCAAGATATATAAGCATAATGGCAATTATACACGTGCGAGGGGTTCAAATTGCTCGGAGTAGTCAGGGGCGTCATTACGTCGGGTCGTACCCTTTATTTTTATGGGTGAGGAAGTTTTATTTACTTTTTAACTAATTCTTGATGACAATTTTTTGTGAAATCTATAAAATTAGAGATCTCTCTATTGACAGATATGAGAAAGTCATCTTACAAAGCAAACTCTACAAGTTTTCAAATTTCCAAGATTGTTCTATGAAAAGAGTTGTGACGCCCCTGATGATGATCGTAGGATTTCTTCGCGCTAGAGGAAACCATTCGTTTCTTTTGTGTAGTATGCCGTTCAAAAACGTTGTGACGCGACAATAAGACGTAGATTCTAGTATGCCTGTGCGATGCAACTTCCGTTTTTCGCGCACTTCCTGTCGATAATTAAATATTCTTACACTTTTGCGGTGAAACTGGACAAGTAACTTCGCTTATCAAAAATACGAGCATCCAATTTCAAATTTTCAAATTGTACATTTATATTATTAGTAAAAGGTAATACTTCCAATTCTTAATCATCTAAAAAAATATGTAGCTTTATACAAATTATACTTACTCAAATTCAATAATTAAAAAAAGGAACCAGAATGTCAGTTTTCACTGCTGTTTTTAACACGCTAAAATTCCTGCGTTTCTGATATTTGTACGCAGTGAGAAAAAAGTTAATTTCCTGTAAATATTAGTTTGTAAGATCGTACATCAAAATGGAAATGGAAAAATTGTCAGAAGTGCGCGAAAGACTCGACTTCAGCAATTCATTATCTGGGCTAATAATAGTTATAAGTGAATTTGCTTTGTAAATATTTATACGAATAATAATATTGTCCGACTGGCGGTAATAACGAATAACATTTGGGGTACCAATTTACAAATTTAGGATAATAGTCTATAAATTCTATTCGTTGTTAAATGATTATCGTAACTCTTGTATGTGGTTGCTGCCGGCAAGCAGTCATAATGATTAAACTATATGTATCAGAAGTAAGAAATTTTATGCTCAAAAGCTTGTTCGCAAACAAAACAAGTCTTCCATGTCTTATCTTGTATCCGTAATCGTGTGTTTAATAAGCTTTTCGATCTTACGAGGATTTGTATTATGTTCGTGGTTGTACATGGTGTACATATGGTATAAGCGATTAAAAATATTCGCATTATGTTTTGTCATACAATCAATAAAGAACATGTCACGTATAATGATTTATGAATTCCTGCACATTCCTTTCTATATACACTTTACATATTTTGTATTTTATAATATCAACATTTGAAGCAATATTGCTTTACTTCATATTTGGACACTTTTATATTTTTGTTATGTTAAAGATAAAGAAATGGATGGTAATTAAAAGAATACAATTCTACGATTCAATTAAGAAATGTTCAATTTTGTACTATTGTAATTTTAATGCGATGCTGTTCAAAGAATCACAATTGTTTACTTGCACTCTCTTTTTTTAAATTATTTGGCTAGAAAATGAGATGTGTTTTGATAGTACATATAATTGATTTATAGAAACAAAAATGTTACAGAATGACTGTAATTTCTTAAAAAATCGTACTTACCGACGATGCAAAGATAGTTATCGACAGATACCGACGTATTCGACATATGCTGAGTTTGCAACATTAGATAAAGGAGAATTCTAGAACTACTACATCGATTGAGACTAGTTTTACACCACAGCGCCATTAGTAACTTTAATTTCCAGATAATAGACAAGATAATAGATAATAGATCATTTTCAGATAATAGATAAGATTATCGATAAGATATACTTATTGCAAACAGCAAAAAATCAATAATTAATAAATATATAATAAATCCATAGCACAATAATCAACAAAACCAATATTAATTGAATTTTTATAAAAATGAATAGGTGGCGCCATCTCTCCGGCGAACAGGGTGAACTACATACTTTCGAAACTATATTTTAATTAGTTCCATTCTTCTACCGCTAGATGGCAGCGCATAAAACGGAAATCTTAATTATCCTAAGAGTTGTTTAAAATCTATAATGGTTTGATAAAGTTAAAACATTCTGGAGTTAATTGGTCTTGCACTTCGATGTAATTCGATTCATATTATAGTCAATTAAGCTAATAAAATTAACTATATTTTCTAAATTGAACCGGAAACGATACACGTGGCGCCGTCTAGCGGCAGAATGTGGGAACTAATGAAACTGCAGTTTGAAAAGTGTGTAGTTCACCCTGTTCGCTGGAGAGATGGCGCCACTAATTCAAATTTCGTTAAAATTCAATTAATATCGATTTTACTGGGTTAATTTACTATAATATGTATCAAATTACATCGGAGTGCAAGACTAATTAACTTCGGAATATTTTGACTGTATCAAATTATTATTAGTTTGACTTTTCTTCGGAAAAAGGTCATGCGCTAAACCACGTCAAATTTTGCAAATAAGCTCCTCTTTAAGAAAAGAATCATCTGTGTGAACGGTTTTTGGCGACTCGAAAAAAATTTTTACTATTTTTGTAATCATTCTCTACTTTACCGATGAATATTGAAAATGATGTCGCGTGTAATAAACGTATGTGTAAATGCACATGTGCATATATATAAAATTCAAGTAGTTTTATTGAATACTGTTAATGTATATACTGTCAACAAGAAAATTCTGACTAACAAAGAATTAATGAATGAAGATAATAAAACAAATTGTTTCAAATATGTATTTCTGATTAACCTAATCGTTCATTAAGAAATGAATTTATCATCGTTTCCAGTCGCAGTTACAAAGAGTGAAAATAACAAATATGGAAATATTTGTAATATTTTTATTTTCGTATTTCTTAATATAATTTACAAACATGCTTAACTCTCGTATAAATCTAAAAATATAGATATTGGTGCAAGACGTAAACTAATAACGTAGAAAATAACAGGACGTTTGAGCCGGCCATGAACATTCTAATTCGTCCACCGTTACTCGTTGTACATAGTACATTGTACATTTCCATATATCACTATACATTAGATATATTTAAAAATAGTACAAAATATTTTAATTACTCTCTTCTACAATCTCGCGTCTGTCTGTCTCACTCGCACACACGCATACGTACTGATGTCAACCCACGAGTTGACGCGTGACCCAAAGTAAAAGAAGCTCTATCCGTGAACACTTTCATACAGGCAAATAAAAATAATGACAATAACAACTGCTGAACGCAAATAGCATGTCGCTCACTTGAGAGACTGTCAAGACTGTCATTGTTTTTCGCCTAATGTGTGCGTGATCGCGAGAGCTACCGCCGAAAATACGTGTGAGTGGTGTCCATTTTTCTATTCTGACCAATTGGAGCCGTAGCTACTTGGGGATGTACCGATTTGGAGATGTAGGAATTTGGGAATATAGCGATTTGGGGCTGTAGCGATTTGGGTATGTGAGAATTTTGGAATATAGGAATTTGGGGATGTAGAGATTTGGGGATGTAGAGATTTGGGAAGGTAAGGATTTGGGGACATAGGGGTTTGGGGATGTAAGAATTTGGAAATGTAGAGATTTGGGAAGGTAGGGATTTGGGGATGTAGGGATTTGGGGATGTAGAGATTTGGGGATGTAGGTATTTGGGGATGTAGAGAGTTGGGGATGTAGAAATTTGGGGATGTAGGAATTTGGGGATGTGGAGATTGGGGAATGTAGGGATTTGGGTAGTAGAGATTTCGGGATGTAGGAATTTGGGGATGTAGAGATTGGGGAATGTAGGGATTTGGGGATGTAAGAATTTGGAAATGTAGGAATTTGGGAATATAGGAATTTGGGAATGTAGGGATTTGGGGATATAGGGTATTGGGGACATTTTTCTATTCTGACCAATTGGAGTAGCTCTTCTAAACACGTCAGCCTCTTCACGCACTAACTCATGGGTTGACATCAGTATAGGGAATTTCATTCCTATTGTTACGTGCACATCTCAAAATAGAGATTATTGTTGCTTCATTTTCATCGATTATGTTCCGTTCGTTGATCCCTAAACGAACACTTCGTTTCTATTTGTTTTTTAATTAAGAAAAATTTGTTTGTTGCGATTCGAAAATCTCTGTGTTGTCACATTCGATGTTTGTATGTTAATTTTAATAAATTAAAATCGTTAGGTTGATATGATTTAGGTTTATTATTAGATTTAAATATTTTAGGCTTGTTATTAGGTTCATATGATAGCTACTTTTGGAGTAGTAAATTGGAAGATTTGGAAAATTGCGAATTTAGGGATTTGAGGATTTAGAAATTCATGCGTGTATTTACTTCAAATTTCATATGTGGAATTTGAAAATTTGAGAATTGAAAAATTTGATAATTGCGGAATATGGGAAATTTGCGAATTAATGAATTTGAATATCTGAGAACGTAAAAATTTAGAAATTTGGGAATTTGGCGATTCGAGGACTTTGAAACTTTGAAATATGTAAATTTGAGAATTTCAGAATATAACAAATTTGTAATTTAGAAATTTGAAAATGTGGGTATTTCAGAACTCTAGAATATATTTGGGAAATTAGATATTTGAATGCTTGGAGATGCGTTAATTCTAAAGTATGGAATTTTTAATACTTTTGAATACATAAAAAATTTGGAAATTATGAAGACTAGGAAGCTAGGAAACAAGAAAACTAGAAACCTAGAAATCTAAGAATCAAAAAATCTAGAAAACAGTCAAACTACAAAACTAAAATACTTCAAAACTTCCAAATCTCCCAAAACCTCAAAGTCCTCAAACCATCCCAAACTCCCAAATCCTAAACAAAAAGTTAATAGACGAACATCTTTAAAAATTCCTGCATACGCAGTGAAAGGGTAGAACCAGCCAGAAATTAAAGAAGCTGATTCGAAATTCCACAGACGTTCCCCCTCGTTCGGTTCCATTCGAGAATAAAGCTCCGAGCGGCAGTAAAACCGAGGGGATCATCGTTGCGGTTGGACGGTGCATCTCGGGTCACAAAGGACCCCTAATGATCCTCTCCATCGATGTAGAATAGGAGAAAAAAGAGGACGGTGCTCGTCTAGGGTCGGAAATATTTTTAGAAGGGAGCAGGTACCACCGAAACGAAGTAGCTTCGACACCTATTGCACCTGTCACCTGTGGCAACGGTGGCACAGGTTGTTCCTGTGGCCAACGAATTTGCATTATCCTCTCCTTCGATCCTCTACTCGACAATAGACGCGTTTTTATAGTCTCTTCTTATCCCTCTTCATACATGGCACCCTCCTTTTTTTTCATGCAAACACACCAAGCGATTCTTTCTTCCGACTCTCTCTGAATAGCCATCTCTTGTCGCGTGATTGCTGATACTAAGGCACATTTTTAACGCTCTTCTTTTCTGAGTCAACGATCATACACTCGGCTTGCTCTTTTGCTTGTATACGACAGGGTGTCTTATAAGAAGGGTTACGATATTTTCGAGCAGTTGAAATAAATATAAGAAATATTTTGGAAGATTTTCAAATTTTTCTCAATATTTGCTTGAGAACAGTTCTGACTGAATTTTTGTGACAACTTTTCTGTTATGATGGATAGTTTTTATAGTAATACTTTCTGTATTATGATCACTTTTACTTCATTTTGGTGAAATTTTTTGTATTATTATTAGTTATGTTTCATTTTAGAGATATTTCTTGTACTATGATTATTTTTGCTTTATTTTAGTAGTACTTTCTGTATTATGATTACTTTTACTTCATTTTAGTGAAATTTTTTGTATTATCATTAGTTATGGTTCATTTTAGAGATATTTCTTGTACTATGATTATTTTTGCTTTATTTTAGTAGTACTTTCTGTATTATGATTAGTTTTACTTCATATTAGTGAAATTTTTTGTATTATCATTAGTTATGGTTCATTTTAGAGATACTTCTTGTACTATGATTAGTTTTGTTTCGTTTTACTGACACTTTTTGTATCATAATTAATGTTGATACATTTTAGTGGTACTCCTTGTTTTATGATGGATAGTTGTGTCGAATTTTGGTTGACGCTGTGAATATTGAATGTTTACATTCGATTTTTATTTGAGGACTGATGGAACTGTAATTGTGTTCCTTCTTTTAATTTAAATAGTATTTTTTAGTTGTATGTTGTATTTGTACCTATGCATAAAAATGTGTAAAAGTTATAAACATATGGAAAATTAGAACTTAATTTTCTTTTACGTTGTTCTAATATTATGATTCATAAATTAATTTTTAAATTTGTGTATTGCACTAAATATACATAATACTTTATAAACTTGAAATGTACAAAATTCTATCAATTTTAACGAGTATGTATGGTATACATGAACAGTATGTAACCCTTCTTGTGGAACACCCTGCATAATTTAGGAGAAACGTTCAACTTTATACACTTTTATACGAATCTTATAAATAAGATTGCAGTTACAAAAAACATTAACCCTTCACTATATTATTTTGTAGGAGAAAAAAATTTCCATCTTGACTTCGAGTTTTGGTGAAAAATTATGTGAAATTAAAACTTGAATAACAATTAAACTTTCATATTTTGAAGCTTGGAAAAATTAGAATTTTCAAATCCCTGAATTTCTAAATTTTCCTGATTTCTATAAAATCTCAAACGTAAAATATCCAAGTTTTTAAATTTCCAAATTTCAAATTCTGAAATTTTCAACGCAGCAAATTCTCAAATCTTCAATATCTGAAATTCTAACATTTGTAACTCAGTATTTGAATATTTGTATATTTGAGTATTTGAATATGTGAATATTTGAATACTCAAATATTTGAATATCTGGATATTTGAAAATTTGAAAATGTACAACTACAAAATTAAATAATTAAAATGCTAAATTCCTAAATCTGTGAGTTTTATTTTGAGAGTTAAAACTTGAAAAAATTGCACTACTTCCAATAATTAAAAATCAGAAAACACAACAATGGGTTAATGTAAATTTTAACTGTCTTTCGTTTCTATCTGAAAATATAATTTAACACAAGCGTTCAATTACTTTGATTTGTTCTTACGTTCATTCTGTATCATTCGTAAATTACAAACTCAACATTGTAATTGCAAAAAAACTTTGATACTAATTAACAAGTTCCACGCGTGTCACAAATGTTAAAAACATAATTTCACCAACGTAAAAACAATTTACGTTACGATTAAAATTCCCAATAAAATCGATAAAAAAACGGACGAAAAGTGTGGTATTTGTTCGAGACATGGAACGTGTTAAATAAATCTTTGTTCGATTTACAGTTAATCTAACATAGTAAATATAAAAGTACGAGATTGGCATTCATATACAACATGTAAAATGAAATTCAGCTTCAATTGTTAACTGAATTTCAATTCGTTTTTTTATATACAATTATTTCCTTAATAAACTAATGCAATAAATTTTTATCAAAGTTAAAACTTTCAACTTTTGCACGTTGTACTCTTCTCACAGTTTTTCTCTGTTTTTCTCCACTTTTCTTTCATTCGATGCAAAATACAGCCACTTTTGTAACCACACGTCACGATATGTTTCAATTGTCAACGCGATCTGAATCACATGACAGCAAAAACATTGTCACGATTTAAAGATCACATCGAAATCACAATAAAAATAAATTTCGAAGTTCTCAAACTTTCAAATTTAGTACAATTTGTATCGTACATTTTCGTGATTCAATTCTCTTCTCTGGCAAGTCAACGATTCGGTATATATATGTACAAATTTTTATTTATGATATGTACAAAGAGCGTAGTATAATCGATTCTCAAAACAACAATGTATAAACGTTACATCTAATTCCAAGTATAAAAATATGAATCAATACAATCTTTTATACTAAACGTTTCTAATATTGTCAGTGTTCCAATTTTATCTAAACACTATCCCTAAGTTTCTCTTCTATCTATTTTCGAGAAGAACAAAAAACGACGCGAAGTAAACAACATACTTCTGTTTCTTTATAAAAGATACCATACAGTTTATCTCTTGCAAAATCAAATTCAAAATTCAATAAACTCAAAAAACAATGCAACATCAACATTCAATAATTTTTATCTTCGCATTGTACACCAAAGATGATCAAAAAATATCTTGTCATTCAATTCTCGTGACAGTATTTTTACCGTTGTGCAACGTTCATTTCACTCCTTCGGCCATATAGTGAACACAATAGCCGTCTTTACACAAAACGGCGATACAGGAAGAATTGTTCGCGGGTAAAAATTTGTTGGAGAACGTCTTTTATATTTCTTTCAATATATATACTTAAAACATTAAGATTAATTTAAAAAAATAATTCTGTAATATTACTTTGATAATTTCGTTTCTCTACGTCGCCATTTTTCCTAGAAGTTTCCAGTGCATGTCAACCAAACTAATCCCTAGGAAAAACGGCGATATAAACTCCACTCACTCCAGTACAATACGAATATTATACTCGAAGTGTAATTAAAATCATTAAAATTTACAATGTCTTCAAAGTGAAAAAATTCATGCTACATTCGTTCATTTACTTTTGAGAAGGTGACATTGCGTTATAAAACCAAAGTAAATCGCGCGCAAAAATAATTAAAATTAGTTAGATCCGTTAAAATTCGTCGGATCTCCTATATCGCCTATTTTCAAAAGAAGACTATCATGCTCATTACACGACAGCGGAAGCGTTCAACAATCCAAAGACACTTCTCGAAACATCCAACAAAGTCCTCCCATTTGGCCTAATTTCACAGGATCGATTTCCGAAGCGTCTATCGTCGCATAATGTCCGCTATGGTGAATCCTTGTCTGGCAGGGGTGGGTCTCGGCGGCGGTGGAGGTTGCGGGGTCGGCGCTCTAGGAGGTCGTGTCACCTCTTCCTCTCGTTCTCTGTCGCGTTCCCTCTCCCGTTCCCTCTCCCTGCTCTGTTCGATCTCTCGTTCTCTTTCTCTCTCGCGTTCTTGCAGTTCCAGGAGCATTCTGGACGGGCCTGGCGATCCGATCCTTCGCCTGTACGACGACAGAATTAACGGCGGAGGCGGTGGTAGCGCCGCCGGAGGATTCTGAGTGACCGAATGGCTGCCGGATCCTGCGCTGGTCACCGTGGACGGCTTCGCAGCCGGAAGTAGGTCTCTTCTGATCTGCAGCTGCGGTCTCTGCGGAAGAGACGAGGAGGCTGGAGCTGGAGGTGGTTGCGGTGGCCCCGAAGAACCTTGGGGATACGAAGCGTTCGTGGAGGTCGGCAAGGAAGAATTCGTCGACACCGACGTGGACGACGAACTTGCTTCCGGACAATCTTCTTCGGGGCTGTCGTCGTCCCTGAGGGCCTCCTCGAGGGCCTCCGGGGGCACGTCGCCCACCGCGTGGGTCAACGCGTGCCTCCTCAGGTCGCAGTTCCTGCGGAACACCTTGCCGCACGAGGTACACTCGTATGGTTTGTGGTCCGTGTGGGTTAGAAGGTGGGTCTTTAGGTTGCTGCGCTGATTGAAGCTGCGAGCACACACCGGACACTTGTGTGGCGACTCCTCCATGTGCAAGATCTTGTGCACCGCCAGGGTGCGGCTCTGACAGAAACCTTTACCGCACTCGCCGCATTTGAAGGGCTTCTCTTTGCTGTGGATGTACCTGTAAACGGATCAGAATAGTTTCAGTTCATTTATTTTAAGTTCTAATTCATCTAAGATTAATTCTGGGTCGACAGATTAGTGTGATGTTAGGTTAATGCTAAATTTAGTGACAGATTCATTTGATGTTAGATTTACTTAGCCTTGGATTTGACGTGAGATTAATGTTAGATTAACGTAGTGTCAAATATGATGTCAGATTAATGCTTTTGATGTTAGATTAGACTTGATGTTAACTTAGCGTTAAATTAATTTAATTTTAGGTTATGTTCATGTCACATTAATTTAACTGGTCCCTGAATAGAGTAACTCATATTATGCATATCTGATCTTACTTATATAACAGACTGTTTATACCGTAACTTTTATCTCGATTAATTATTAAGTGGGCTAAAATTAATCGCTTTCAGTAGCAATTATCTTGTCTCATCTGCATGATGTATAATACATACTATGAATTTCTTTAAGCATCATGTTTATGCATGCGGAATATATCTATGGAGTTGCATGAAATTTGCATAAATTTTCGTAAAATATTCAAGTAGCTTTTGATAAAGGTTTAAATAAATTCAAATCAATTTTCCTTTGAGGAAACCGCAACGTGAAGCAACTTCATCGTGATTCTACATGATCAAGCAGTAATCTTATTAACTTTTTTCCGTGTTCGTATCATAATTTGGAATTAAGCAAATCGGAACAGCAATTGCTTCTGAATATCAATGATTTTATTAATATTCAATATTGTAAGTAAACACGATGTGATATTTATTTTTGTTTTTTCTTCTGCACTTCATCCAGTATAATGAAATTTTAATTGTTTACAAATATGTATGTTTATACACTTATTTTTTCAGAAGAAAAAATTTAATTAATGCTAAAATTATTAATCGATGGTAGGAGATGTTTATGTCAACAGATTCGCAGGTTATACAAGACTCTTCTTAAACACAATTATGCTTTGAAATATTTTCGTTAAAATCTTCTCCTATTAAAATTTGCTTTTACGATGAAGTTATAATATAGAATATCCCCTACTAGATACACAAACTTATTAAAAATCATACATCTATACAAACCATACATGATATATTGAAAATCTTGTATAAAAGCTACTTATAATAAAATTACACAAAAGAGCCTCTATCAAACATACCTGAAAAGAATATTGAAAACCACATATATGTAAATGTAATCATATATGACTCTAAGTAAAAAACCATACATAAAAACTACTACCAATAATTATGTGAAAGAATGTCCGCTATCAAAAACATCCCCACAAGCTCATTAAAAACCATGTATCATAAACGTAAACCACACATGTGTAGGGAACAGCATACACAACCCCAACTTGGAACAATTATGCAGAAGAAAGTCTGCTACCAAACGCCCACAAACTTATTGCAAACCATGTATCCATAAATATAAACCGCATACAGTCATACAATAAAAATTACCTATGATCTCGAAGGTGATCCTGTCTCCTGAAAGCCTTGCCGCATATATCGCAGGAGTATGGCCGTTCGTCCGTGTGTGTCCTCTCGTGAATCAGCAGATTATACGACTTCGTGAACTGTCGGTTACAAAATTTACAAATGAACTGTTTCTTAGGTCTGGATGCTCTTCCGGGCGCCCTGAGTAGTCTCCTGTCCAAATGTTGGTGCGCCAGGGGTCCACCCGGAGGGTATAAAGCCGAACCGCCGGGAAACGGGCCTGCGAAGACGGGGTAGCCGGGTGGCGGTTCCAGAAGGGGTGGCGGAGGAAGAAGAAGAGCCCTCGCGGCCAGCTCTTTCCTCTTGTCGACCATCATAGCCATGATCTCGTAGCTGGACGAGGATTTCCTGGCCACGGCGGTCTCTGCGCCCACTTCATGGTCAGGATTGGACGCGGACGACGAGGAGGGTGGTGGCCCAGTTAGGTGGGGGTGCATCTCCCCCGGATAGGGTGCCAGATGCAACCGCGAGGGCACGACGGGCACGAACGCGGACGATTCACGGTGATGAGGATGACCCAGGCCGGCAACCAGGCCATGTCGATGGTGGTGATAAGCGGCCAGGGCGCTAGACGGGTCGAAACCCCTGGAGGTCGATTGTGCCGCTGATCCTGAGGATGATGCGCCCGCTGAAGAGGGAGCTGACCTTGGAGACGGCCCAAGGCCCAGCTCGCGACCTCTGCTCGTCTCTTCCGAGATCGTGGCCGAGGCCGAGGCCGACGACGCCACGATGTCTGTCGGCATACCGATGACACCTGCAATTTTAATCAACCCTACTGATCATCACGGATCACTCTACCCTAAACAGTAAACTAGCACGATTTACATCAACCGTATCGTTATTGTTCGAAGGTCTCTCTTATTTGTATCGAACTGACTGAGTTTGTGTATGAAACAGCGATTAGGTCTTCGTGATTGATCACAAACTACTACACAGCGAACTAACATTGGTAACCTCTTTCACTGTTGTTGTTTGGGGACAATTAACGTATGAAGATTGCTGATTCGTATCGAAATTGCGAATGTTTGGATATGAAACGACGCTTTATGTGCATGATCACTTCGTGTATGCATTCAAAAAAATCATCCTATGAATCATAGGGTTGGCAGAAGTGGGGACGTAAATAGGGATATGTGACTTCGTAAGTCATCCCTGTCTCTGTTGCCATACAGGGTGTCCTGTTTTGAACAGTGAACGCAGTTATTTCTCAAAGTATTCATTCGTAAATAGCTTTCAATAAGACTTGTTATTGTATTATTTATATTATTTATATTAGGGGTATCTGATGGACCGACGTTGGCAACGTATCTGGCAACCCTGATCATAATGCAAAGAATTATATAATCGTATAATCATCTTATAAATCATTGTCTAAAGCATCATATAATCATCATATAATCTTCATATAAATTTGTATATTCAAGTTTAACGAATATTTTATGTTTTTAAATAAATTTGCATTGCATATTTTGAAGTATATTTTATCTCGGTTGAAAAATATTCTATTAGATGAGATCGAGTTTAGAAGGGTCAACAGCTACCTGTGGATCTTATAATAGGAATTTTTACATATTCACAGGATTATAATTTAATTCAATTGTTTTCATGATTTTTAATTCAAATGTGACTTGAGTATGAAAGTTTATACATTGACATGGTATAGTGATGATTAATGAATCAGAAATATCTGCATTACATTAAAACGATAAAACCTATTATCTCTTTTAATTTTATTCTTCATCATATTTAACAAATTTTACGTTGATCTAAGCAGACCTTCCGTAAAGATTTCTCTATGTCACAAATATTTTTAACAGTAACAAAGAAACTTGGCATAGCTAGTTCAATTTTATTTACTCTATAAGTGTCCACATATCTAATTTTCAATAAAGTAATTTGCTCATTATCCTCTTTTTAAACCACCTTAATTAAGTTATCTAATTCTTTCAAAATGCATATTTCAGCAATTATGAAATTGAAAATGTGTCCTCTTCTCGTGCAATAGAACCTCACATATTTGAAAATTTTTGAAGATGAAATTAAACGAACAGCTGTAATATCTCGAAGTAGCGAGTTCTAAAAAGACTTTCATCTCATTGCAAAATGGTAACGTATACTTCGATTACGAAATGCCTTGGAAACGCGATTCAAGGACTTCAGTCGCGTTTAAAACGCTTCTTTCCCTTAACCTTCTAAATCTACCTCACTCAACTACATACTAAAAAGACTCTAGAAAAGTAATTACGAGGCTTCCAAAAATAATGGCGAAGTGTGTGAGGAATGCTCTTTTTAACTATTCCTACCAAACACGAGTATCCACGTGACAAGGTTAAACGTAAACCGTGTTAAACATATCCGCCATCTTGCTATTCGTCCGTGACTCCCATTAAGCATCAATGTCTATTGTTTTCACGTATCAATTAATCCTCCAATTCTCCCGCGACCTTCCCAATATTCTCAGTTTGTATCTCCACATGAAGTATTTCAATCGGAAAAACTTTCACGACTCTAAATTGCACCTTGTGTCAACAAACGTATTCGTGTATCAAAAATTGATCATCTCGATATCCACTGTTAATTGATAAAATCTCCCAAAGATCACATGGGAGAGATCTCTCTAATAATCGGATACGTAGTGTCGGCTATGTAATAAAAATCTAATTAGTCCCAAGCCGAAGGTGTACGTGGTCGATAGCGAACCAGTTATGTCTCCTCGTTATATCGCATTTTCCATCCGATTCCTCGATAATACGTGGAACTCGCTCCCGTTTGTCGAGCCGCGTGCGTTCCACGAACGTGAACTGGTTATCTCGAGTCGAGCACACCTGCCAACATGGCTTCCGCGGACCCAGCGGTCACGGCTAGTCCCAGCGGCCATGTTGGAATCGCGAATGCCCACAGGAATGCAACGAACGTGGACGTATCCCCGTTTCCCGAACGAACTGCTCAACTGCCTAAAAAGAAACGAATGCTCACCAGAGGAACGTCGGCCGAGAACACTTCCCGATCTCGCGTTTATTCTCCGGCGACGGTGTACCGTCACATCTCCGTCCGATCCTGTCCAGCGACCGCTGTCGGAAGCATTCGTCGCGGCACCAGGATCGGCTACATCGAGTCCCTAAGTGGAACTCCGGGACTCTGCTCGCTGTGGCTCGATCCGAAAAAGCATCCGTGAGCACACACGTAAGCACACATGCACGGATTCGCACTGGGGACACACTGTGAACCGCACGGAGCTGGCCGGGGACACACGAAATACGGGCACGCGCGTACTCCGGAAACACTTGCTCGTCCTGGAGTCGCGAAACGTGTCACGGGATCCTGGAACACTACGAGACGGACGCACGTCTCCGCTTTCTGGACCGTGGACACGAAGCAGCGCGCGGTTTACTGCGTGTTGGACGCCGCCAGGTAGGCTACCTCGGTGCACACCCACGCAGCCGAGGCACACGCATGGTCCACACGCACATGAGCACACAGGTAACCGTCCACAACTTGCCTGGGAGTCTTTCCGTTCGGCTGCCGCTAGTAGCGCTGCTGCTGGATGCTGTGCGCCGACTGCCTCGCTCCTGGCCGACGGTGTGACAGAGTCCGATGGAACTGGCCAATGGGAGTCTAACCGAGACGCAGGAGAACCTGGAGCTGGATCTAGCGATGGAGATGACCCCCGTGCATATCTCGCGACAGAACAAGTATCCGATTCTACCGACTTCTTGCAACGGTGAGTAATCCCGATTAGGCTAAGTCCTACGAGGTCTTAATCAGAGGGGAGTTCGAAATCGTAGGTAATAAAAAGTGGGATTGCGATGCAAATTTATTCCAGTATGCATACCACGGGAACGTGTCTGCATAGTTTAGGTACAATTTGAATTCGATTTGCATGGAAAGTGTGGTCGAAGGTGCAAACAGAAGTTGGAGCAATTTGGAATTCTTATTCCGAGATAGGGACGAGTGGTATTGATATTGGATTAGCATTTACGACTTAGGGGAATGGGTCTCTGTTAATACGTTGTTATGATAAAGTTAGATAAGTACCGGAAATGTTGAAGATAACAACTGGTTGAATAATCGGAGCTACGATCGGACGTGTTACTCGAACCGTACGCTTTCGAATGGGCAATTCCATTTGTATGTTTTGAAATTCAAACATGTTATTTCGGGAGTTTATTTCACTTTGCGAATTGATGCAATTTGCGCTATTATTATTACCATTATTTTACCAGTAATACCACACCGTACCAGATATCTCTATTCTAAACTAAGAGCAATAGTTCGACGCCTCTATAGAACGTTCTAACGAGTATTCTAACCATCTAACACCTCTAACGTGAAATTAAAAACTCTAAACCCAACACAGTAACATAACGCAACAGTAACGTAACAGACAGCTATTAGGAACGTTTGAACGAGAATGTTTGCTCGAAGCCAGAAGCTTGAATCCGGATCGAACCCATCGCTAGCAGAGACGTAGAGCAAAAGGGACCAGGTACGAAGGAGGGAGATCCACAAGTATCCTATCTACCAGTGCCTACGACGCGATGCCGCGCAGGTTGAACGCAGGAGGTTTAGGTAGGGACGTGGTATGAGGAACAGGTGCGTAATAGTAAGGCTTGGTGCCCCCTTGATCGATAAACACCGATCTCCGAATTTCTCTGGACAGTAAACCTTCCGCTCCGCTGGAACCGTTCGAACTCTTCGCCGTTGTTTCCAAAGATTCTTTCGACGTACACACCTGTGCTATTCAACTAACTGCATTCGGAACTCTCAAGGAGTGTAAATTTTACGTTTTCTCACGTTCAGTGAACGTGTTTGTAGCTGAATCCCGAAGGAAGTTGCCGGGCAGGATCGTATTATTTATTGGAAAGGGATCGTGTCAGGCTCGAAACGCGGAAGGTAAAAAAATGGTGAGGCAGGTTGTAAGTCCACCTGTAGGAAACTCGCGCGGCGCCGGCACTGAAGAAGGAGATCGGTTGTTGGTGGGCGGGAAGAGGAGAGGCCAGCGGCCAGAGGCACTCAGAGAGATCGAGCCTCGGTCTCTTTCTCTCCTTCGACCCTCTTCGCTGCTCTCTTTTTTCCTCCCCGAACGTCCAGTCTATCCCTCTCTCCCTCCTGCCTTTTTTCCGCTCTTTTTTCATCTCCGTCTCTTTCCGCTGGCAGCAGCCGCCGACGCCCAGCCGGTTTTACACCGGCGAATCGATCCAATCGAGTGTCTCGGAAGAACCCGGCTGGTTCTAGTTCATGGATCGTGGATTTCGCTCCACTTGCCTAGAACAACCGGGGTAATTGTTCGTCTGGGTCCCGGGATCTGGCTGGTCCGATCACCCGTACGCTTCCTCGTGACGATCATGAACAGGAATAGCTTGGGCGCGCGAGAGACAGAACAGAACCGCGACCGTGAGACGCGAACACGTTTCATTCGTTTTGGATCTGAAAACCTTTCGTTTCGTTACAGTGGCAACGTGGATTGCCACAACTCGCGGGTATACGAGTATTCCTACCGATCGGGACCGAGTTGTCTGTCCGAGAGGACTGGTTTCTCGGAGTCTCCTCGCCGCTGGAAATTCCTACCGTCCAAACGTACGCTACGATAACTGTCCACTTATAACTAGATCGCCGATCTTTATGCAAATATAGGGTATTTTTATTATACCGGCGAGCGGTGGCGTATTCTATAATTAAATACGGGAGGAAAATATTATGTGGATTCTTTGTTTCGATGGGGGTATTACTGGAAACATATTATGCATGTTATGGTCAAATATTTGATACAAAATTATAATAAAAGTATTGAAATTATTTCTTGTTGAAGAAGTTAGCTTTGCGATAACTTGACATTATTAAGAAGTCGCCATTTGAATTTCTTCTTGATCTTTTTATTTCACTGAATCAAGCAAGAGAGCAGTCATTCATAATTCTTACAGAAAATATACATGTATACAAAGTATAAAAGTCTACATGTATGGATCAAAAATATGTAACAAGGAGAATAAAAATCGAGGTAGATAGTTATAACTTTGAAATGAAAATTTTTTAATACTATGTTCATATAATATTTCTTACTTATACTTTGTCATACAATATGCTCACATCGTTTGGTATAAAAATGACACACCTGTATATTTAAATCATACAGTCACTTCTTTAAAAATATATTCCACCAGCATCAAATTTTTCTGAACATCAGAAAGATGGAAATTTATTTTCAAATTGAGTACCCACCAAAATTTGACAAAATTTAACAGAACTTTAAACAGTCGATTAAGAATTTTACTCAAATTATGCTTTTCTCAAAATCTTCCTCATGAGATAATATAAAAAAAGAAACAAAATTTACAAGTAGTCAATTTTGATCTAAATATAGTAAAAGAATCAGTCGCTAATTAAACGTTACTAATGATCGTGGAAACTGAACCGATCAATTCCCCCGACGAACACGTGTTCCGGTTTACGATTACAGAAAATCGCGATGCTTCGGAGCGAGCCGATAGTTACATCTTTCTCGCGAAACTTGTTTATCTAATCGCAATAAGAACAAGAAATTGCGTCACACTGCAGGCTATTCCTGCAAATAACTGTCGTTAGAATTTTTTAACTACACACAACTGTAACTTTATCTCTAAATGCGTTTTACAGTTACCTCTGTTTCTCAAACTATTTCCTCGTAGATACGGAGAAGTAAATGAGCTGTGCAGAAGCTGCGCGGACTAATTCTTTGCGAGATAAAAAGTTGAGGACGGTAAGATGAACATTGCAAAAATTTAAATTGCATCGAGTATAATAAGTTAACTTAATTTCTTTTGTTCGGAGTTAATTTACTGTCATAGATGAGGGTTGAAGAATATTTTCGTGAAAAAATTAAGAGTTGTGTCAGGGTGAAGTAAGTTGGAAAAAAATGGTAAGAAAAGGGGATGATTATATGCTTTAATAATATTCGAAGGTACTTATTATTTTGACCCAATCATTGATAAGAAAATGTGATATAAATATTTGGGTTGGCTTAATAATATTCAAATTTCATTTTCTTTGTATGAAATTAATTTTCATGTCACGTTAAAAGTTGATAAACTGAACAATAAAGTATAATATTCAAAATAGCCTTGCAAAAGTTTCAGACATTTTCACTTAATAGTAAATATTACAACTTGTAACATAAACTTCCATTCTTCAGAAACGCCAGAAACCTTTTATTAGCACTTACAGAGCCAACAGTGCAATGTTACACATTCCACAGGAACGTTAACCTCTACACCTGCAGCCCGAACGTGTTAAAATCATGTTTTCTTTCCATCAAGCAATGAAAACACAAGTTAAATTTAAAAAACCCCTCCGCCATTTTCCCGCACGCAAATAGAATATCCAATCACAAAATGGTTTCATAGAATTATTCATGGTGGCAATTTCGCAGATTTTGTATTCCAACGGTTTTCCATTTCTCCGTGCTTTCTATTCCGATGTAAAAATCGTGGTTGAAACCAGCTCGGGTAAATGTAGTCGATCGGTGAACATCGATCGATAGATCGTTCGTCGAGACGACCTACCGGCACGAATATTAAGACAAATTTCTCGAATATAGTCTGGTCGTGGATGCCTCGATGAACTCACAGCGTGATCAAATCGTTTTCTCCGCTGCATCCACGGAACAACCCTTCTATTGATGCTGCATCGATGTTCATCAACAATTTTAATGTTCCGTGAATTTCTGTTCCGCGCCACGAGAAAGCGAGTATCGATAAAAACAGGCCGACTTGTAGGCTTAGCGAACATCCGAGGATATTCTTGAACTCTGTGCTCAAAGAAACGTGATTCACTCGGACGTTCTATATTTCCGGTAAACGTGCTCAATGAAATTCGAATCTGATTTCCTCCGCGTCGACTTTCACTGATTCTGCGCATCGATTCTTAGTTTTTTATTGTTATATGGGCGATAAATGGTGTAATGGGATTAGAGGTGGGGCAAATGCAAGGGGCACGTGGAGGGCAATTGTGGGCGACCTCAAGAGGAATTTTGAAATTTTGGAAATGGGATATTTGGTAATTTCAGAATTTAGGGATTGAGGGAGATTTGAGGGTTTGGGGATTTGGAGATGCAGAAATTTGAGGATTTTGGGGATTTTGGGATTTGGGGATGTAGAAATTAGGATATTTGGTAATTGAGGGATTTGGGGATTTGGGGATGTAGAAATTTGAGAGTTTGAGGATTTTGGGATTTGGGGATGTAGAAATTAGGATATTTGAGAATTTAGGGATTTTGGGATTTGGGGATGTAGAAATTTGAGAGTTTGAGGATTTTGGGGATTTTGGGATTTGGGGATGTAGAAATTAGGATATTTGGGAATTTAGGGATTTGGGGATTTGGGGGTGTAGACATTTGGGAATTTGTGAATTTGAGCATTTTGGATTTGCAGATGTAGGAATTTGGAAATTTGAGAATTTGGGGATTTTGGGATTTGAGAATGTAGAACTTAGGGATTTTGTAAGGATGTAGAAATATAGGAATTTGGGAATTTAGGGATTTTGGATGTGGTGATGTAGAAATTTGGGAATTTTTAATTAGGGGATTTAGCAGTTTGGGAATTTGAAAATTTGGGGATCTGGGGATTTGGAGATGTAGAAAGTTATGAATTTGGGTATTTGGCATTTTGAAGTTTTGAGATCTAAAAATTTGAGAATCTAGCAATTTGAATATTTTTGGATTGAAAAATTTGGAGACCCAGATATTTATGAATTTGAGAACCTATTGAATTTGTGAAATCGCAACCTTCAGAATGTACAAAAGCTAAAAATTCTCCAATTTCTAATTTTAATTTAGAACCCTTAAAATTTGAGAATTAAGGAATTAGGAAATTTGAAAAATTGTCTTTGAAAATATTAGAAAAGTAGTTCAGTAAGTTAAAAATATAGAAATTGTATGAACTAAATAATCGCAGAGTGAAGCCATTATATAAATAATCAAAGAGCGTAAACCACGGATGAATGATCGAAGGTGAAAGACAATATTAATCGATCGTGACCAGTTGGAAGAGTCGGTAGAGAGATTTTTCCGCGTTTCGTGCATAAGTGGACGTCTACCTGCGGGTGCATTTGTATTCACGAGCCGGCGACACGCAGTCGGGTGCAGCCTCGTGTAAACGCTGCAGGTACCTGCCAATGCGGACGAATCAGCTGCGGAGGAACGTTTTTATGCACCATCTCCGAGAGATAATGTAGTCGTTCTTTTCACTGCCCTCCTATACTTCTCGATCCGCCGCCAAAGAGCTTTCTCGAACGCTTTTGACAAGCATTTTTACATATACCTTTTATTCTTTATTTTTCATTTCTGCTCCCTTAATGGACCGGTTACAATGAAAATACAACGCGAAATGACACCTGAGAGAAAAAACGGTCATATTGATGAATGAGCTGAGTTATCCACGAGTTTATGTGATCTTTTTGTTTTAATATAGGGTGTCGCTAATGCCACTAATTCTGTTCACACGACAGTATTTTGGTTATTTTAAGGACGAATATTGTGCTAAACTGAATAGGACATTTCTCAAGGCCATATTTTGAAAGATTACTTAAAAATAATTATTTATACTTGTGAACTCAATGAAGATGATCTTTTAAATACTGTACTTTATTCTTATTTTCAAAGATATTATATACAGTTTCCAGAATATTAATGTATATTAATTCATAAAGTTTCAACATCATTGACCAACCTACTTTGACGTACACACACATCAATCCAAAACTTCAGTAAACGAACATAACCTAATGAACACACGTTAAACTACATTTCAATTTGAAATTAATAAGTATTGACTTTCATTAAGGTATACCAAAAGCGTACATTTCAAAAATTGCCTAAGAAAGAATATGTCATAGTAAACGTACCATAAGAACGTTTTAAGTGACCACATATCACAAGAACGTTATAAGTGATCACATACCATAAAAACATTTTCCATAATTACGCACCACAGAAACGTCAAAAGTAGATATAAATTTTGTGAAACAGAGAACCAAAAGTGTCGAAAAATTGAAAAGATCACAGTTCGAAATGCGACACGAAAAGGGTATAAAAGAAAAGAAACATTGACGAATTGCCGGAGGAGAGTACAGTAACGGTACGAGGTGACGAATCTTTTCCTAAAAGGCCCAGATACCAGGGAGAAGGTCAACGTCGTTGCTTCAACGTGAGAAAAAAATGTAACTTCGACGACAGGTATTTTACATTTAAATATCGGAGGCATTCGTGGTACTCAGATGCAAAACACCATGTCGTATGTGATCTCCCGTCTGACAGCGCCCTATACACCGACGTTGAGACTAATGATGGAGTTGAAGAACATCCTCTGACTGTAATATAGTCGTAACTCTTAATGGAATAATAAAGTATTATGCAGAATACCTGACAACTTTTTACTCGGACGTTGCTCGTGTTATTCCGTGACGAAAAAAATTGGTAGAAAATATTTTCACTGAGCGTTTAGTGATCTATGGAATTTCGTGACTTATCGGTTTTCGAGTGGAATTTTGTGGTTCATGGATTTGGAGTTTGGAGAATTAGCGGGGTGATTAGGAAAGTTGGGAATTCGGGGCGAGGAAGTTAGTAATTTAGGGATTTGAGGATTTGGAGCTGTGGAAATTTGGTACTTGGACCTTGAGAAGTTAGCAAATTGGGGAATTGGGAATTAAAGAATTTAGAGGTTAGGGATTTAGCAACTTGGAGGTTCGGGGAAAGGGAGGTTTAGGAAACTTGTAAATTTGGAGATTCAGTGCATGTAGAAAATTAGCAAATTGAGTAATTGGGGAATTGGAAAATTTCAGGGTTAGAGTTTTAGCGACTTGAAGATTTGGGGGTTAGGGACTTAGCGACAGGAGTTCGGGGGTTACGGTTTGGGAAATTTGTAAATTTGGACACTTAGTGGATGTAGGAAATTAGCAACTTGGGTAATTGGGTATTTGGTCTTTGGTATTGGACTTGGACACCCTTTAATATTTGGAGGTTTTGGGAATGTAGAGATTTGCAACCATGAAAATTTGAAAATATGGAAACTAGGTCTTTAGGAAATTAATGAACTAGGTACTTGGGTAATTTGAGAATTTGTAGATCTGATAATTTGGAGGTTAGGAATTTGAACACTTGGAGATTTGGAAATTAGAATTGTGAGGACCTAGGAATTTGGAGGTGATTCGAAGACTTGCAGATTTAGACGCAAAGAAATTTACAAGCAAAAATTGCCACTTCGAGAAATTAACAAATTATCCAATTGAGGAATTTAAGAATTTAACAATTGCAGATTTGGAGGCCTAAAAACTTACTCTTTAGCTAATTATGAAATTATACAATAATTTTCAAATTTGAGGACCTAGAGACTTGTAAATTCAATAATTAAAAAATATGCTATTAAGAAATCAGAGAACTTGAAAGGGGTTTGAATATTCTCTGAACTTGAAAATTAAAAAATTTCTAAATTAATCCTGTATTTAAAAATTTGTCCACCGTCATCAGCAAACGAGAGCAAGTCCTTAACAAGTAGACAGCATTTTTGGGGGGTCAGTGAGTTCAGTTTGTGCAAGCTTTTAGTTCCATCGACATGGTCGAGGCGTTGCTACAGCGTGCAACTGCCTCTCGTTTCGTTTTGTTCACTGAACTAGTTCCCTCTCCTCTTCCGCCCCAGTCCATTCTGCCACTACTACCAAACGCCATCGCTCTACCACCACACGTTATCAAGATCACCACTGTGCTGGAAGCTGAAGAAGGATCCGGCGAACGAGTCTGAAACGACGAAGAGGAACGACCAGCAGACGAAGAAGCACCGCGTCTCCTGACTTCCACCGAAGATTCCTTCGAATTTGCTCTGGTTACGGGGAATTACATTTTCGGGAAATTCCCGACTACTCTCTGCTAACGTCACTTGGTAATCTGGAGGAATTCTATCGAGTATCGTTTCAAATTTTATTCGCGGTTCTGTCAAACTAACTGCCACGAGGATGAACTTGATGGAATTCGTGAATTAAGCGACGTTCACAATCGTACTTCGGTTATTTGAGAGGGGAAATATAAACTTGATGTTTTGGAATTTCAGGTGACATTAATTTATTTTAGGATTTTGGGTGTTTTCTGGTAGAATTAATGGAGTATATTTCAGTGTAATGGAGATTTAATTCGAATGAGAACAAGTGTAGGTGGGGTATATTTTATCTTGCTTTCAATTTTGGGAGATCAAGTGTATTTAGAAATTTTGTAGATTTAGAATTTTTGAACTTTTGAGGTAGTCTTGGAATATCTAAATCTGGGTTCAAAAGTTTGTAAGATTCTTAACTTGAAAATTTGTAAATTTTTGGGGTCTGAAATTCGAAAGTTAATATGAAAATTCGTAAATTTCTAGGTTCAAAAATTTGAAAGATTGTACACCAAAAAATTAAAAAATTCTTAAGTTTTTAAGTTTGTTATTTTGCCACTCTGTCAGCTTGAAACCTTGAAAACTTATGACTCTAAAAATACATTCCACGCATTAAACACGATATTAACATAAACTCGAATATTTAATTGAACAATTATCCCTTCTTTCTTCAACCAATCTAAGATACTTATAAACGCGTGAATAAACATTTTCACAAAAACTGCTGTCTAAAAAGTCAACCGTTCCAACCGATTTAACCTAACCTATGCACGCTCGTTCGAGTGCAAACGCTGGAAGTAATCAGACTACTTTTTGCACAGAATACATATACCACATGTCATGTTATTTGCAATATTCCAAACAACCTAACGGTACAAGACGTATGTTCAACAAAGTTGCTATAATATCAGCGTTTTGTTGTGAAAGCGGCAAATTTTGAATAACGATGGCGTCCATTATGTTGTGGAATGGTATGTTAGAAATTATGGTCGATGTAAACGGTTTTCTCGTGTGGACCAAGCTTAAAACGGAGGATGCGATCAGTTCATCGAATTTGATGCATCGAACGTGAACGAAAAGTCGCTCGTTGTCGGCGAGGGCGTTCACATTGCACGCGATGCACGTGTAGTTGGTGAGTCCGTTTACGGTACCGCTTCATTTGCGATTCTTTAATATTACATTTTATGCAGACGAGATATGAAGACTGCTACATTATTTGCAGGTGCTTATTTATTTAAAAGGATGGTCGTCGATAATAGTTCGAGTTTCAAAGTTCATCTTGCAAGACACAATTGAGTCTGCAATTTTGATAAAATTTTGTCGGGTGGACCTTGAACGAATATGAGACCACCCATATTTTACCGTTTTTGGTAATACTCGTTCTTTGAAGAGATATTCAATAGTTATGTGATTTCAAGTTAGGTTAAGTTCTTCTGTGGTCAATTAACTTATTTTCTATTTCTATGTACAGTTTCTTTGTTTACTTTTTATGTACATGTCACATGATTTGTATGGGTATTTGAATAGTTTCCTACTAATTTTTGTTATCCTTCATTTCTTATTCTTCATTTACTATAATTGTGTCATATTATTTGTACACAGTATACATGCCATAACACTGTTTCTACAATATGTCCTATACGTAAACATCATAACATAATTTACAGTTTCAAAGAAATATGACAAGAGAAAATTAACAACAAAATTAAGGAATAATATTTGACAAAATTATACAGGACCTGAGTCCTTGAATAATAACCAATTATAGGTTATGTTTACAATTTCATAAACAAGTACCTCAGTACTTGAATTTTTAAAGTAAAAATCTTTAAGTATTATTTTAAAGTAAAAATCTTGTTGCAGAACTAGGAATAAGGAATATGATCTATAAAATGATTTGTAAAAGTCGTATGAAATGAGTCGTAGTAAAATCGATTATAGTTAACATTCCTGTTCTACATTCCAGTTAAGCACATGACGAAGTTTTATCATCCTGAGCGCGAAGGAAAACATAGCAAGCAGTAAAGAGAGACTGGTAAAGTGAAAAGAACAAGAAAGCAGTATACGTAAAAAGTAAAAGAAAGGAAGTTCTCAAATGAAACCGCTTTAAAATATATGCACGCCTTTTGCGTTATAATTTAAGTTCCATGAGAGGTCAAGAAGAGGAAGAAGGGGAGGAGGAATAAGATGAAGATTAAGAATGTAGTCGATAAAAAGAACACACAGAATGTAATTAAGGAAGTAATATCGTGAAATTTAAGTTGTACAGTAATGAATGGTTTCAATGCATTTAAGTCTTGGTTCAAATGAATTTCCGAGAGATGGAAAAGGACGAAGTTAGAAGGGAAACTGGCAAAGTAGAGATTAAGGAGGAATATTGAAATGAAGCGAACAAGAGTTCTTGAAAGTCTGATGGAAATGTGCATAATTCACTGTGATTTCCAATTATAAAATTTGATAGGTACGATCGACGAGACTTTAAAATGTAACGAAGTTGCAACCGCAAAGAAAATAAATAATTTCGGCACGCTGCGACCAAAAAGCCGATATTAAACGATTACGGGCTTTTATAAACGCTGGAGTGATTAAATCCGAGGTAAAATTTCAAACGTTTTAATCCGGTAAAAATACGTACAAGATGGTATTAGTAATTATTTTCAAAAAATGAGAAATTAGAGAAATATTAAACTAAAATATTTTAGTAAACCTGATTATTTTATAGAACTTGAACGAAGAGAATTAGCTAAAAGTTTGAATTTTCAAATGAATATTTTTAACAAGTTAATATTTTTACAGGTCGAGGTTTTAATTTTTACAACTCTCTTTGTCCAAGCTTATTTTAACTTGCACAAAAATATAATACAAAATATAAAATATGGATTCTAATGATTCGTTTCTTCTGAAAGAATAAAGGGCGAGAAGAGAAAACAGAAAGAGAAGTGTGACTGTAGAATAACAAAATAACATTACATACGTTTTACGGGTCCGTAGTTTCTCTGAATGGAGCGGTAACGAAAAGAAAACAATGAGACGCAGAAGACAGAAGAAGAAGAAACGGACAGCCGGGCAAAACTAAATGGAAGCGGGGAGATTAAAGAGAGGAGTGGTGGCTCTCGCGAAACTTCAAGATAAATACGTGTGCAGCAGTCGGTGGAATTCGAAAAAGGCTAAAACGAGGGCAAAATGAGTTAAGATTAAAAAAAGCCATGCAAATATAACCAGTCAAAGACCTGAAGGTTTCGGGAATTTTTCCGAAAATGCAAATAAAACAGGTGGCCACCGATTCTTCTTATCTTGTTGAAGAAGTTTAAGTGAGAAGAAGTGAGCTGAGAGGCGGGCAGATAACATCCGCAAAAAGCAACAAACTCGTTAAAGGGAGATGAACAAAAATTAAAACGAAAGAAGAACGAAAAGGAAACGACGATCAAATACTGGGTGTTCACGTAACAAAGTTTAATTCAAAAGAAAATATTCTATAAAGACTTCTATGAAGTTTCGACTTTAACGCAGCAATTATAAATCTCAAGTTTCATTTCTAATTTGTTAAGGAATAAAATTTGTTCTTTCGATTACTTACATTTTTGACGATAGTTCTTAGGATAAATGCGAATAATTCAGAGAGGAAGCAGCAGTGTGAACGGAGCTTGACTGGAGAGAAGCTTCAAGGAGAAGGACAAAGAAGCCAGGAGGAAGAAGATGAAGAGCAGAGGTAAAGAAGGTAGAAAGGAAAAGGAAAAGGAGAAGAAACATGGTCTCGCAGCGTGCACGGATCTCGAAGCATGGAGAACACGAACTGGCCGCCGCATACCTACACGACGCGTAATGAGAACATACCAGCGTCGTTCGGCCTGCTATCTGCTATCAAACGGATACCACCGGTTCAACCTCGGATAAACCTTGTACCGGGCCCTAACCTAACTTAAATTCGTTTTACACCTCGTTCCGGCACGGTTGACAGCATCGCGAGAACCGTTTTTGCAAACTTGATTACATTTTCGCTTTGAAATCGATCTTTTTTGTTATCGGACACGTATAAAATGGCACGGACATAGAAAATGGGGTAGAATAAGGTACTCTAAAATATAACGAATAGTATGGATGTAGGATTTATTAGAGAAATATGAAGGTGTATACGTGTGTAATATGACATGTGTTATGTATGAAATGGGAGAGCAGGGTATAGAATAGGATAGGTGACGTAGATATTGAATATAATATATGCAAAATATGATATAGAACATAAAATATAGAACATATGTAGAATATATGTATATGTATGTGTATATAGGATGTATATGTATATGTATAAAATGTAGGATATAGAACATATGATACAGAGTATAGGGTGTACAATAAAAAACATAGAATGTAAAATAAAAAACAGAGAATATAAAACTTATTCGATATAAAATGTAGAGAATATAGAATACAAATTTGCAAAATATACAGGAAATAGAATATAGAGAATATAGAGCATATAGAAAATATTCAACAAAAAGTGTAAAATACGGATTGTATAAATAAAAATACAGAACATAGCAAAACATATGTAATTCAACATCATGTTACACATAAAAGAGTGTCTTTTTGCAGCGTAGGTTTAAAGGTTAATAAAAAATGCGAATGATATAGCAGTTAAACACCGTATAATTTGAGTTTCTAATAACATATTGTGTCAAATGAAAATGCAATAAATTAGAGATAAAGCTGACTTGAAAATAAGGTCCGAAACACTTTATCGAAGCTAAAAGTAGCAAGATAATACATGAATATTTCGTATCGAATATTTTAAAGACGAATGAATGGGTTAGAGAGGCAGCGTATTGAAATTATCCAGATGGTAATTGCAGAGAGAACTTTTTTCCTTCTAAACTCGACAAACGCGACGAAAGTTTCGAATTTGAAATTAACGTGAAATTATACGGTACGATCGGTAATCATTTAACGGTAATTTCTATTTATATGAATTAACAGATAATATCACGGGTATAGCGTAACGTATCAGCATAAGATTGCGTATCGAGTTCGGAAACTGACTAATAATCTTCGGAGCCTTTCGAATTCCGTTGCGAAATTATACGTCTCGATCTTGGGAGTCCGTTACACGAATACTCGGAAATAGTTGACGGACAATTATTATCAATTCGAAACCATGGGAACGTTTTGTGAAAGGCTGACAAACAGATCGATATTAACTGTCGATATTTGTCATATTTGTCTAATGACAAATATTTCTGTCGAACTAGTCAGTTACAAATAACAAGCTTTGTTTTAATATTTTACACATTTCGACTATTTATATATTTATTATTGTACTCTTTTCATCTCTATACAAATTATCAACACTTTTTCATGTGACTTCAATTCGAGTACAACCGTAAATAATCCTGAGTTGTATTAAAGTTCAATTGTACTCAAACTATGTTGAGACTTTATTTTGTTAGGACATTTTTTTACATCTGTTACAACTTTGTGCATTTTTGGAATTAGACAAATTTTTAGAATACTTCTTTAAAAAATATAATTTAGCTACACTGTAATTCTGTAGTGAACGCAATTCCATTTTATTTTATTTGTAAATTTTATTTGTATTTTTTGTATAATAAAATAAAATTATTCTGTGTCTTTGATTTTTAATGATTTATAATGTTCATAGAAGTGAAGATGTTTATATAAGAATAAATGTATTGATAGTTTGGAAGGCGGTACTGGAATGTTTTGTTAGAAAATGATTTTTTGTTTCGGTAAGAAGATATTGGTGATCACGATCGATTTTAGCGACTGTTCGAGTGGAAAGTTCTTACAGCTTTAGAGTTCTGCCACTATATGGCGTCTGAGAGCAATCTGTGCCCTTTGCATCCTCTTACTTTTTAAATAAGCATAAAGACTATTATTTAATACTACCTATTCAGTATTTTATTTCCTATAATATCAATTCGAATTAGGGAATCTATGTCAAGAAATTATTAGTGCGCAGAATTTATAAAAAGTAAAAACGTTTGATTTATTATGAAAGTGAAAGTTAACGTATTTAATTTTGTTGAATTGTAGAAAGTAAGAATAGAAGTATACTGTACGCTTCTTTTATTATATAGATATAAAAATCTCTATTTTGAACGATAAATATTCGACATCTTCGACTAACGTTTTGTACTATAAATAAAGAAAATACAAATACTGTTTTTGTTAACGACATTTATTACAATCTAAATTGGTTTAATAGTTCAATCAATTGATTTCCAGTTTTTGGCACTAGAAAGACGGACACGGTTACATCTGACCCTTTTGTACTTTCGTGATTACTCCGATCCTACACTATTACATCGATATTGCGATCTATGTTACGCATTTTATAAACATTTTGCCTTATTTTAATACTTAAGAAACAAACAAATGTGCTTCAACAACCAAAATTATTTTAAATTGTATTTTTTTGACGTAATTCAACGTTACAATTTTTATTTCAGACAATTATTAATTATTTCGTCGAATTTTATTCGCTACCATAAATTTATCATACATTTAAAATATAATTGACACACCTCTAAAATAAAATTGCGCTGTATTTTCTATGTATAAAAAACATTAACTCTAGAAAGTGAACACAGCATCATAAAATAAAAGATACAACTTACCAATATTTTTATTTTTTCATTCCAAATAATTTTGAAGTATTAAAAAAATTCTTTTCAAGGTTTTCTTGTCTCACAAAATTCATCAAAATAATTTTTACATTTCTGCTCATATTTTAATATTATTAGCACTAATTCTATATTGAGTTTCACATTTATTTCTACGAAAACAAACTTTTAAATGAGCCAATTTAGGTAAAGTCAGCGTTTCAAAAACATTCAAGCTATCTTGAAACAAGTTATATTTGTAAAAAATTATACAACAACAAAATTCATTTAGTATAAATTTGAGGGAAAGAAAATGTAAACAAAGTAAAGAAGTAAATCTCAAAATCGCAGAAAGAAAAAATTCTTTTAATTTATACTGTATCTTGTACTCAACAACAAAGTAAGCGAATAAATTTGTTGAAACACGATAGAAATTAATTTGAAAAAATTCGAATGAAACAAGAACAAGTTCGGTCAAGGAAAGCGACCGATGTCCGGCTTTCTCGTCAATAAAATGATTCTCCTAGCACGTAAAACACTGCATCATCTAAACAGCGATAAAACCAACGTCCTTCAAACCAGCTCGAAGGGTGACAGGTAAATAATTGACGCATTTCATTCTACAATTGTATTAAACCTCCTATTTTATTATCTGTGCTTTTGAGCGGTCTGTCGTTAAATTTCGCGGTTCTCTCGCGTCGCCATCGAAGCTCGTTCGATAAAATGTCCTCATCTCTCCTTCTTCGTTGCTACTTCTTCAGAATTTTCTTTCAACGCGTTCTCGATGCATCGATTCTTGTCGCGATCGACTCGTACGATCGCTCATACTTCTCCTTCGAGAAATTACACGATCGACTCGTCGATTTTTGGAAATCTTTTTGTTTCTCGATGTTCACGACCACGGTTTCTCAATAGTCATACAAATATCAGCGGCGATACAGTCGCGGCAATCGAAACACACCAGTTTTTCTGCACGGTGAAAAAATGTACTCAAAACACGCGAAAGAAAGCACTCACTCGACGGGAGATTTTTTTTCGCACGCTTTTCTGTTTTTTAGCGAAGTTTTTCTTTGACACTGATGGGGTTGAAGGTTCTTGTATAAATAAGATTTTTATGTTCGATGTGTGGATATTTCAACATTTTTTAATTGGTTCAAATTTCAAATTTTGAAATTTTTGGACTTATATATTTATGAATAGGTGTTTCCAAATTTTTAAAATTTGGAACTTGAAATTTAGGAATTTATAAATTTATAAATTTAGGAGTATAGAAATTTGGAAATTTAGAAATTTGGAAATGTAGAAACGTAGAAATATAAAAATTTAGAAAGTTAGAAATTACAATTTTCAAGTACAAAAATGAAAAAATGTAGGATTTAGAAAATCTAGAAATGAAAAATTTCAAAATTACATATTTAGTTTCACTCAGAAAAATCTAAATATTGTTCCAACTTACAAAACCGCTCAAATAATTTGCCTCCACTACCAAACAATTTTCGGTACTTTACACATTTATTCCGTACATCGTAAACAATTAAAAATTATTCTAGTGAACCTCCAACAGTCCCATCAAATCAGCATTTAAATAAAACCTATACATACAACACTGTGAATAAAGAATTTATCTAAAATGTGCGTACCGTTTTCAGACCCTAAATCTGTTCCTCCAATATCTTATCATATACGAATAATCTATACACATCTTTCGAACAATTATATAGATCTTTGCAAATGTACAATTGTTTGTTTCGCATTGTACCGTTTTTCTTCAAATTTACAATATTTTATTTAAATGATCGGTCTACTTACAAACTTTCAAAAAATCCTTCCTTTTTTTATGTACTTTTTTATTGACACTTTTTTCTCAAGAAAAAAAGAAAATACCACGTAAGTAGAACGACCCCTTAAACCGGTAGAACAAGCACTCGGCACGACAGAAAAATCGAGTTCACAGTTGTTCTTCGACTTCCTCTTTGATGTTCTGCTCTTCGCGTAAGCACTTTAAATCAACGAACGTTATAATGGCACTCAATATGTTTGTTCGTGAACACTGAACCACGCTTGTTCAAACTATAAAATACAAACAACGCGATGCTTTAACACGTCGGCTGTCACGAGGATCCATGTTGTTACGAATTTAATACTTTGATTACGATGGGGTGTCTCCGGTGACCAGCACCATAAATTTAATATAGCTACAGTAGACTCTCGTTATATTGCCACCAATCGTATTTACTTTCTAGATATTTATACGAAATTATTTACTGTGTCTTTGGAAAGAGTTAAAGATAAATACGTAATTGAAATCGAAGTACTTGTACAAAATTATTTGACATACGTTTGTTTATTAAATTAAATAACTTATTGTAGAAAGATGTGGAGGACTCAACTGGATTCTGGATTCATTATATATGTTTTAGTAAGAAATAAGTTTGGTTGAATTGTAACAATTTTAAGAGAAAATTAGTCTAGTTAAACATTATAAATTTTAAGAGAAAATTAATGTAGTTAAATTACATAAATTTTAGGTAAAAATTAATACAGTTCAATTGTATAAAGATGTGAAAAAGAATTTGTTAAAATTACATAAGTTTTAGTTAAAAATGTAGTCCAACTCTATAAATTTCAGATAAAAAAGTATCTACAAAAGTTATATAAATTTCATTTAAAAATGAATATAGTTCAAGTATATAACTTTAAGTTAAAATTCAATTTAGTTAAGTAAGAAGAAAATAAAATACTAAATTGCAGTATTAATTCAATATGCGAAGAGCTTGAAATTGAATGAAAGTTTGAAGCTTGAAATTAGTGAAACTTGAGAGCTAATTTAATTAAACATAGCGGCTTCTGTCGTGACAGTCAACGTGTTAAACGTCAAATTTGTTTTCTGGAGCTAAGGTGAATGTTTATATTGAATATTTGTGGAAATTCGTGGAAACGCAGTGGACGACCTTGAACCTTCTTATAGCTAATTGTAAGTCGGATCCTATATTAAGAAAACCGTGGGTATGTTTCTAATTAATACAAGACACAATCGGTGAATCAACGATTCTCGGTTTTGATGTTCGTCAAGTGTGATTTCAATTCTTCCTTACAAAGTATGCGATGTTCTTTTGTATAAAAAATCGAATTTTTTTTAATTTACTGACGAAACAAAAGTTGTTAAGTCGCGAATAAGACACTAGAATCGCGAGGTTTGTTAGTTTTAACACATTCATTGTTCTGGTCGAAAGAAAAACACCATCTGATAATTAATTGTCTACTTTTATCTAATACAGCCCACTTTAATAATTTTACTAAATTGTACACTATGCTAGAAAAACAGTAACATAATCGTTGAATTATAATTATTTATAAAATGAAGAAAATTAAACTTCACTTAGTTACACTTGTAATTAAATAATAAAATAAATGTATGATAACGTTGCGAACAATGCAATTGATTAATAATTTAATTATCTAATAAATTCTTAATAAAATTAAAATATAAGTTATCCATACGCTTCAATAATTTAAACTAAACCATTTGAATTATCTTAGCAAAGTTTCAGTCAGATCTTTTACTTCATATTATAATTTTGTTTATTAAACGTGACAGTGAACAGTGAACGTGTTAAGACCTACGTCTGACTAGTTATTGTAAACGACTACTTGAAGCAGCGTTTCTTTTGCTTGAATAATTAAACTGCGGATATTTATGCATTTCTGACTTATAAAAATGGACAGAAAAAATTCTGCGATGTAAAACTTCAACATAATACTCCTATTTTAATTTCTATAAACTTTCCTATGTAAGAGAATAATAAAATTTATAAAAATAAAATATCTCATTAACATTTAGCATTTGATTTTGATAAAAATGAATGAATGGTTAAAAATTCTTGAATGATTTGCATAAATTTCCACAGTATGTTGATAATCTCTCCGGCTATAAATATTTTAAATAAATAATAGTATTCAACAAATGTTCATGATTGAAATGGTAAAACATTTTGAAATAAAAATTTACAAAATAGAATAAATAAACCAAAATAAAAGCAAGAATAAGCTTGATTTTATTACAACAAAAACAAACTTTAACTTCAAACTGTATCGACAATATTTTAGTGAAGGTTTTTTAAAAAAAATTATAGAGATAAATAATACAGTAAAATTTGTAACTTTTACAAATCACACTGGTGTTTATATTTTGCAATAAATTTTTATACACAACATAAGCATTGTGCGTTTAAAATAAATTTATGTACACATTGCTTAAAATAAAGAATAAATTATACTCGTCAACAACTTAGGGAATAAAGGAAACGAAAGAGTACCAATTTTCTTTTAATATTAAATTTAGGAAACGAAAGAAACTTTACATGTTTAATACAGCGACACTTTTATACAATATATCGGATCAAAAACTTTGTACTGTTACACGATTGAATAATGAACAATAACAACACTCGAATAACTTCATAAACATTTCGAACAATATACAATCATATACAGTGACATTATAAAATATTTACTTTCATACAAATCAATGTTCAATTCCAGTACTGCGACTTGCGTTAAAATCCTTCATAAAAAAAATCAAAAACGAATGTTGAATGTCTTTAAAGAAACCAGAGCTGTCTCGAGAAACGTTGCTTTAAGTATTAATCACATATACTTAATTTTTCGCTAAATGCAGTATCATTAGAAATTATTATAAAACAGCATTACACTAACGATAAGACTGGCAAAGTTCGAAAATCGTGATCAGAATTATTAACAACAAGATCGATGAAATTCGTGATAATCAGCGATATAAACAGTTAGAAGAGCGACAAAACACACAGCAGAATAGTTGCAATTTATACAATACAATAATAGATAATTTACAGAAATTTGTACAAAATCGAAACGGTCAAGAATGCTTGACAATATTCTAAGAAAGTTTTATAATTCAACGGTGATATGACAATAAAACGTATGCAATAAAATTTGCAGCTGCAAATGATTCATTCAAGTGTCCAGAAGAATATTTCTCGATAAAATTATAAATCGGCATGGTAGCCCCATGGGTTTCTTCTGTTCGATTTAATCTTGGCAGATGTTTGGCACTCGTCATAATAAATTACAAGGAAATTGTTATCGTTAAACTTCGTGAACAAAAATTACCATGGATGCTATCGAGACGACGAAGAGTTGCGAAGAACTGCGAATTTGAAGAGCATTTGCGACATGATCCACGTGATGCATTTGCGAACGACAATCGAAGCGACAATGACGACGGTGATCGATGAGTTTGTGATTTGCGACAATGTTCGTTAGGAACCGGAAACATGAAGAGACGAAGGACACCTTAGAGGATCTTCGCTGCTTCGACTTCTTTGCTTCTTTGTACGGTAGGTCGGCCTTTGTCAACCAATCTTTATCCATCGATCGATCGAGTACTCCAGAGCTGCCAGCCATCTGCAAATTACACGTTGCACAAATTATCTTCGAAATTCAAAATTATTTTCCAACTATTATTTCAGAACCACTACAAACTGTGTTTAATACAGATTTCACTTCATGTTCATTTATATAAAATTATATTTGAAACCAAACATCCTGTTGAAGTGTTTCGTCATTTTTAGCAAAAACATAAATTGATCTGGAGTATGAACTTTTCTTTAAATCAAGTTATTCATTGAAGATATCCTATTATTATTTATTTAAGATATTAATGATCTACTTAAGATGTCCATTTTTAACAAAATGGTTGGTCACTAACGTGCATTTACCTCATCGAACTTTGGTCATTTTTAGCAAAAACATAAATTGATCACGAGTATAAACTTTTCTTTAAATCAAGTTATTCATTGCAGATATCCTATTATAATTTATTTAAGATATTAATGATCTACTTAAGATGTCCATTTTTAACGAAATGGTTGGTCACTAACGTGCATTTACCTCATCGAACTTTGGTCATTTTTAGCAAAAACATAAATTGATCACGAGTATAAACTTTTCTTTAAATCAAGTTATTCATTGCAGATATCCTATTATTATTTATTTAAGATATTAATGATCTACTTAAGATGTCCATTTTTAACAAAATGGTCGGTCACTAACGTGCATTTACCTCATCGAACTAAGCTAAAAGTTCAGTTTGAAAGTTGGATTAAAGTCCATTAGCCTCACCGTTTCTTGTCCATTTCGGACTCCGTAGCGAAGATATAACTTCTCTGCGTGGGATCCGGTGGTTGCAATTCGAACGCGTGTTTCCGGCCACCGGAAGTGGGCGCGCTGCTGTGCACCCTGAAGCCATGAAGGCAGGCGACACCGAACGCCTTCTCCGCGTTGGCGTCGTCGTAGAAATATAATGCAGCATCCTTCAGAACACAATATCTTCTGGACCAACCTGTCGGCGATGATGTCTTCCTCGCGTGTTCCTGTTGTTTGCTTAAATAACCGAAACAGTCGGGTCTCTGAATGGCGCACGCTGCCATTTCACGCATCCTCATCGACGCCTCCAGCCACGTGTCCACCTTAACACGTTTGTTGATTAATTAATTAAACATAATGGTTCACAGTGATGAATTAACACGGATGGTTAAAAACGATGGATTAATTGAACATAATCAATGGTTAAGAATAGTGGATTTATTAAATATGTCTAACGAATTGATTTAATATAAATGTACCCAATGGTTAAAATTGTGGATTAATATATATACAATCATCCGTTAAGAATGCTGAATTAGTTGAATATAACAAATGGTTAAGAATGAAGTTTAAAGAATTTTGTATAAAATATTCATCATTAAGTCATGATGTAAAATATTAACAGTTAAGTTGACTTAAATCTTTCAGTTCAGTTTATTTCAACGAAATGTTGTTCTACTTTTTTGTGGGAACATTGATGTTCATGTTCTTGTACCGTGAAAATCTTGTACATCAAGCTGATATAAGTGACACTGCAGAGTACTTGTCGTTATCGAATCATGTCAAATTTCCTACGTTCCGAAATTTGCCACTTGATATGCAACAACGTGATATATCCAAACTTTAATCTAGTTATTCTAACAACTCTGGCAACGAGATCGGTAAACTTAGGAGTTTAAAACAAACCCTATTTTCTCACTGAAACTTTCGCCGTTTCGTTAAATTCTAGAAACTTGTTCTATGTAAGTGGTATAGCAAGAACAGTTCCAGCTACAGAGTGGATCATGAACTGTGGATATCTCTCAAGTAGAAGTATGCTTCAGATTACAGCTTTGCTGTACAGATTAAAATAACTAATCTTTGTTCCTTACTGTACCGTGCTTGTAGTACTATTTTTATGCAATTTATAGTTTGTAGTATATTTATAATTTTATCGATCAACGTTGACAAACAACTATGAAACTAAATTTTTATTTCAACAGCAATATCCTGTATAGTTCTCGCAAGTTCCAATTTTAACATCGATATGCATACTTGCAAAACGGATGAGAACCACAGTTTCAGAGGAGTAATATTTATGAATCATCCTGTACAGTTCTCGCAAGTTCCCCGAGTAGATCTCAGAAACTGGCTCTGGTTAAGTTTCCAGTTGCTCGCAACATTTACCTGGTCGTTCCTCTCAATGGCTTCCTTGATGACTGTCGTCCATCGGGCAGCAGCTTCCTCGGAGTCGGCCGCGAGTCGAAGTGTCGGTGCACCCTGTTTCTTTATCGCGAAACTGTGTAACCTCAGCTCCGGTGTTTGCTCCACGTCGTACTTTATCAGCATTACTGCCCCCACCGGCTGTGAATCCTACAGAACCGTTTCTCGAATAAACGATCTCGTGTAAACACTTGTCATCTCGATGGATGCAATTCGCGAGGAAGAATGGCAGTTAAATGGCTTGTGCCGGAACCCGAGGCGTGGTTGGCTGACTTTTTTCTTTCTGATTAACGGCTGCCTCACGAACTTACCGCGTTCGGCTTTTACTTATGCACGACTACAGGATTTTTCAGAAAGTCCTATTAGTTTCTTTTATGGATGGCCCGAGCACGTAATTTGTATTAAATAATTTGTGGCGAAAGAGATGTTCCCTCTAAATTTGTGAAACTAACAATATCTGAATCCCTTCATTTCTACGTCTCCATTTCTATGTCCCCAAATCCCCAGGTCTGTTTGTACATCCACAAATGGTCTGCAAATTTCTACGTTCACAAATTCCCAAGTTGCAAACTTCTACGTCCACAAATCCTTACATCAGCTTTCTACGTCCACTTTCCAGGTCTCAAATCCACAGATACAAATATTCTAGTCTCCCAAGATAGGAAAATACCTGGGTCTCTAATTCCTATGTCATACTCCTAGTTTTCGAAACTCCTACGTTTCCATATCTCTACATCCTAAAATTTGTGGACCCTCAAATCTACAGACCAAGTTTACTTGTCCATAAACTACATCTCGAAATTCCTAGTTTTCCACAATCAATAAGTCCTGAAATCCCAAGTGACCTAAGTTCCCATCTCTCAAAGTCTCTACCTTCCCACATGCATATTTCTTCAAATCCCAAGGTCCTCAATCTCCATCTTAAAATTCTTGATCTCTCCCGAAATGTACAATCCCCAAATATTTGTTAAGATCAACGAAGATCTTCGTTCACCATATATAGCCTAGAAAGGTCAGACATGTTCTTGCTTCTACACATTACTTATTTACGTGTAGACAACTGTAATGTTACGTGTAACGCCACACGTATACCAAGTGTATCATAAATCATATGAAAGAGTAAAAGTATGTCACTAACCGCATCAGTCTTGTAGTAGTAGAGGCAGTTGTCGCGTCGCAGAGCAAACCATCGCCGAACCCACTTGTCGGTGTTGTTGGACGTGGCGGATTTCCTCCAGAGGTATCCAGAACAGAGCGGTGCCTCCTCGGTGCCATCTTTGGTGCCGGGCCTGGCGACCCTCGGTGCCAGCACGTTGCAGGTCCTCGCTACCTCGAGTTCAAGGACGTCGGTGCCAGAATGTGCCAGCCTGACGACTTCCGAATGGGTCGCGTCCATAACGCTTTTTCCGTTCACCGACATTATGATGTCGCCGACTTCGAGGCCCGAGCTCTCCGCCGGCGTGTCAGGTTCGATGGCGGAAACCACCACCGGTTTCGAGCCGTGAATGCGGAAACCGAACTCCCCGCCTGCCTCTCGTTTCACTACCACCCTCTTGTCGCATTCTGTAATTAGTACGACCTCTCTGTTATTCATCGGTTATCGCGACGGCCCGAACGATGAAAAGGGTTTTATTGCGAGACGCGAGTTTCAGGAAATGCCTCCTCTGTTCACGTTAAATCGAATAATCGAGTCGCTGCAACGCGAGGAAGGAAGCGAATTGCCGTTGCGATTGTTGGAACTTTCAGCGATTGTTTAGATAACGCTGGTTTCGATTGTTTTTTGGTGGGGGTTTCTCGAGACGTCGATAGAGACACGAGAAAATTTCGAGTACGATTACTGCGATTTTGTGGGAGGAATTTAATTGTTCTTGCAATTATTGGAAATTTTAACAGTTGTTTAGATAACGATGATTTTGATTGTCTTTTTGGTGGGGGTTTCTCGAGACGTCGATAGAGACGCGAGAAAATTTGGAGTATGATTACTGCGATTTTGTAGGAGGAATTGAATTGCTCTTGCAGTTATTGGAAATTTTAACAGTTGTTTAGATAACGATGATTTTGATTGTCTTTTTGGTGGGGGTTTCTCGAGACGTCGATAGAGACGCGAGAAAATTTGGAGTATGATTACTGCGATTTTGTAGGAGGAATTGAATTGCTCTTGCAGTTATTGGAAATTTTAACAGTTGTTTAGATAACGATGATTTTGATTGTCTTTTTGGTGGGGATTTCTCGAGACGTCGATAGAGACACGAGAAAATTTCGAGTACGATTACTGCGATTTTGTGGGAGGAATTGAATTGTTCTTGCAATTATTGGAAATTTTAACAGTTGTTTAGATAACGATGATTTTGATTGTCTTTTTGGTGAGGGTTTCTCGAGACGTCGATAGAGACACGAGAAAATTTTGAGTCCGACTACTGCGATCTGTGGAAGGAATCGGATTACAAATATAATTTATTGATACTGAATTTTATGATACTTTATTATGTGTCAGTGCATTAATATCCCGAAATCGAATCATTTTCGTCTTTATGGTACGTCAGATACACATGAAACCATGTATTGTATTTTCGCGATTGCACTCGAAATCGATCACTGCTGTACTTGGTATATGGGATTTGGTTCGAATTGAAGTATTTGTAGTCAGCGCGAAAATATGGGAGATTTAAATCTTCATCACACTAGTTTCAAAACTGTACAAAATATATATAAGGTTTAGAGGATTTATCGATCTTTGTGAGAATTATATTCGTCACAAATTTTTGTTTTTACTATTGAATACTGAGAATGATTATTCTTCTGAATAATTGCTTTAATCATTAGCATCTTTTTGTAAGTGACAGCAAAATATATACTAATGTATTACAAAATATATTTTGTAATATATTATTAGTATCGAAATTATTATCAAAATATTTAAAGTGCTTTTATTCCATAAATTAGTAACAAACAAGATGCTAAAATATTAGAAGTATCTGTATTTTATAAATTAGTACCAAAATTAAAACAGAAAATGTTAAAACTATTTTTATTCTAAAAATGAAACTGCATTACTAAAATGAAACCACTTTCACTTTAAAAATATTAAAACATTAAATGACTCCTAAAATAATAAAACTATTTTTATTCTATAAACTTGACACCGACTCTCGAAATAAATATTTGTCGAGATATTATACTCTCATCTTCTTCCATTACATTTTGACATTTCGTGCGAACTGTGAAATGGTGGTGAAGTTAAATTAGGTTAGAATGGAACATCCGAGAAAAATGTCAGAATGTCACAACAGCTAAGAGTCATGATTTTTAATGGCCCTTTGAAGTGCACCATCATGAATAAATTGACAATAGAAAACAGGAAGAAAGAGTATTATCTTTGTTGCTATTTCTCTCGAATGACCCAATTTTTAGTGTTTCTTAGACGGTTATTTTTATTACCGAATACGCTTTCATACGAGTTAAGCGACGCTTCACCTCGTCGAATTTTCTGCCATAATTCAGTGGATATTTTTGGAATCTGCAGTCGTGCTATAAATCATACCCTAGAAAACGGAAGTTTACACAGAGTTTCCTTTTTGGAGGATCAATGATCGTGCCGGTTGCTCAAATTTATTTTCACAGCTGCTAAGTTTGATTTCCGTTCGATACTGTGCGTTATGTGCGGATCAAAGTTAAGATGAATTCTTGTCGAATAAGTGAATTTTCAAGTTTTATGATTTCGAGAAATTTTCAAAGTTCAAATTGTAAAATTGGAGAATTGTCAAATATTTAAATTCATAAATTTTTTAATTTCCAAGTTCACCAGCTCACCAATTCACCCATTTACCAATTCACCAATCCACAGATTCCAAATTCCCAAATTCCAAATTCCCCAAACTCTAAATTCCCCAAATTCCAAATTCCCCCAGTTCCAAATTCCCCAGGTTCCAAATTCCCCCAGTTCCAAATTCCCCAGATTCCAAATTCCCAAATTCCAAATTTCCCAAATTCCAAATTCCCCAAATTCCAAATTCCTCAAATTCCAACTTTCTCAGAATCCAAATTCCCCAAATTCCAAATTCCCCAAATTCCAAAATCCCCCAGTTCCAAATTCCCCAGATTCCACATTCCCCAGATTCCAAATTTCCAAATTTCAAATTACCCAAATTCCAAATTCCTCAAATTCCAACATTCTCAGAATCCAAATTCCCCAAATTCCAAATTCTCCAAATTCTAAATTCCCCAAATTCCAAATCCCCTAGATGCCAAATTCCCCAAATTCCCACATTCCTAAATTCCCAAATTCTATTTAAATTCTCTATTCAATTTTAACAACCCTAAAAATCAAAAAATTACTGAATACCCAATTAAAATTTATAACCAAATTAAGCACACTATGTCCACCAAATTGAAAGGCAGAAATGAAAAATTACAAAACCATTCAGAAACTCACCACAAAAGTGAAAATTCCTTCGTAATTAAAATAATTCTACCCGAGCGTACAAAATGCATTACTGAAATCATGCAAATAAGAATTGAATTAAAAGTAAGTTTAAAATTGTATAGCCAGTTCTTCCAAACAGTAATTGTATAAAATTCGATTGAAAGCTCGTATTTTCAATAAGAAACAAGCTTACCGCGTTAAATAAAAATTTCTCAATCAGTATGAGTGTGAACAGAGAAATAGGGTGAGTAGCGGAACAAATCTGAGTTTATTTATAACTGCTTTGTAAGTTGCTAACTTTCTAAGCTGTTTTTTAACATTATATCAACGTGCAATATACGAAACAAAAGTTTCAACAAAAAAATCTCGTCGTTCAAAAGTTTATTAATCCCATTAGTTATTTTTAATTGTGTCACTTTAAAAATAAATAAATTGGAATAATATTAATCGAAAACAAGCTTCTTACGATAAGATAATTAAAAAGATATATTAATCACCTTTTATCTTAAAATAACATTGTTTGTAAATATTTAAAAATATTTTAAATAAGCGTATAAAATATTCAATTATGAGAATTACTGCTTACTCGCTTGAATATTTCAGTTATTAAATTATTTACCTTCGTCTGTTGATTAATAATTTATTTCCGAATAATACCGATTATAAACAAATTTCTGACATTTATCAACGCTGTAAAATATATTAATCAATATTCTACAACAAAATTAAACTGCTCGGTAATTAAAACAAACGTATAAATCATTCAAGTAGCTTACAGTTATCGATTGCTCGAACATTTTAATTATTTAATCGTTCTTTCGTCCGTCATTTAATTATTTTCATGAATAATGGATTTGCCCAATCACTTTTCTATATTTACCGATGTCAGTTTATTTCGCGGTATTTAATATACGGTAATCGGAAACCTTTCTTCGGAGACATCAAAGTTATAATTCATTGAATTAAATTATGCGTCTCTAATTAATCGTTATCAATCTTCCGAGGTAAAAATAACAGACACATCATGTTCAAATAATTTAACGTATTCGAGTTAAATCGGGAGTTCTGTATGTTTCTGTAAACGTTATTGATGAATTTCGCTCGGTCAGCTTCTGTGGAATTTTCAAACACTACAAGCAATATTTTTAAACAAAACCGAGAGATTAATCGATATTCGAGAAGCTTTTCTTCCCAGAGGAATTTCACGGTGACCAGTGGTACTTGAATTATTGAATTTGCAAAGAAATACAACTGAAAGTTAATTCATAATTAAAATCGATTTACTTCTTTCTCTATTAGTTGACAAATTAACAAAAATAAACTGTTTAGTAATATTTTAAAGAAATTTTATATTAAATTCTTCTAAAAAAAATATTGCATATAAAGAAGTTCTTTTATTATTTAATTTATGTCAGTTTCCTTCAAATTTAAACAAACAATTTAAACAGTGAAATATTAAATATAATATTAGATCTAATTATTTTTGTTTGTTATTTGAAAAATATACTAATCATTTCATATAACTAACCTATACTTTAAAATAACTTGAAAGTGTGATTCAGCAAGAAGAAACGTTAGTACTATTTTTCTAAAATAAATTATTATATACATATCATTGTTAGAATAGTTAAAATTTCTATATTGTTTAAAATTCTTTCTGAAGAAGCACTTGCAAGCATTTACATAAAAATGTTTCCTTTACTCTTGTACACACACTACGAGATGTTCCGTTGTTCTTTTACGTTGTCCATTAGAAGAAATTCTTGAAGAAAATGGATGCTGCGTTTGAATAGTGTTTCCTATTTCCTGTTCTCGCGTTTTTTAAAAATCCAATACATTTTTAAAGTAGACCTTGGAATAATACAAACGAAATACAAGATGATACGAAAAAAGGAGACGATCGAAAAGCTTGGAGAATGTTCTGATCGTTCTCGAACAAGAAATTTCCGTAATTCGCGACATTTGTCAGCGCAGATTCGCTGGGAAGAAGGCAGTCGGATGCGCGTTCGAAAGCAAATGGTACAAATAGAAAGGAATACAGAGTAAAAATAAAACGAAAGCGGGACAGTGCACGTTACCGTTGCTGCATAAATAAATGCACTTTCAGTTCATTATTCCTTCCACTTCCTTTTTAACTTGAACGATAGTAACTCGAATCACGTAGAACGTAAACGATGAGAAAAACGATGTTAAATGAAACGGAAAAATCACTGGCGGGAAAATGTTGCTAGAAAATTTTTTAGTGGATTGAAATCGGATAAATCGAAATAAATTAAAAATTGTATATTGATGTTACTCATGTGTAGTGTATTAATTATACTAACGAGCGACATTGTTATACGAACAATTATAATTACTGTAACGGTGATATGCAGAGTTAATTATAATTGCTACAACGATAATATTACTAGTTTAGTTAGATAAATTTCATCAATTATGTAGATTAATAAATAGGAAATGTATTATGGAGAATACATCATAATAAATTAAAAAAAAATATATTCTTAAATATTTACGATATTTTTACAATTTCTCCACGTTTATTATTCCAATGATCATTTCATTCTTCAACAATTCAATTTTGTATTTATAGATAATATGAATTGATATATGTACTAGTAATAGCAAAGTATAGTGGATAGTCATCGCGTCTATTCACACTCTAATTAATCCGAAACTAATTAGTCCAAGGATATCAACAACAACGTGTTGCACACGTTTCTGTTTACATGCAGGGTTAGTTGTTGTTCGTCCGCGAATGGAGATCGCATTATAGATTAAACGAAAGTAAGATGCATTATGATTATCAGATGACAAAACACCGCAAGGACATTTAACAATCATCATAAACTGAATATTATTAAACAAACAATTCTTAGATCTTCATTTCTATGCTAAAAACTTAGTCCAATAATTTTAATAAAATAAATCTATTTTCAGGGACTAGGAAACTTAGGTTATAAATAGATCAGAGCTAGATACTTTAATACTACAATAACAGACGGTACTACAGAAATAAACGAAGGTTCAATTTGTGACATGGTCCAGTGTAATTCAATGGGTTAATTTCTTCCAATTATATGTTACATTAAGTTTATAGCGCCAGTGACTGGTAATTCCCAAAGCACCCATCATGCTTACACATATTCACACATTATCGCTCATACGTTGACTACCACTCTGAACTTCTATATTAACAAGTTTTTATATTCTTGAGTTACCACATCTCCAAATTTCTATAACCTCGAATACCTGTATTCCCGAGTTCCTAGATTTCTGAACCCTAACATTCCCAAATTCCTATATTTCAAAATAACTAATTTTTCAAATCTTTGATTCGCCAAATCTACTTTCCCAAATTGCTAATTTTCCAAATTCCTACATTCTCAAACCCTATGTCCCTAAATCCTTACCTTCCCAAATCTCTACATTCCCAAATTCCTACATCCCCAAATCCCTACATCCCCAAATTCCTACCTTCCCAAATCTCTACATTTCCAAATTCTTACATCCCCAAATCCCTACTATCCAAATTCCTACATTCCCTAATCTCTACATCCCCAAATTCCTACATTCCTCAATCTCTACATCCCCAAATTCCTACATCCCCAAATTTCTACATCCCCAAATCCCTACATCCCCAAATCCCTACGTTCCCAAATCCCTACATCCCCAAATTCCTACCTTCCCAAATCTCTACATTTCCAAATTCTTACATCCCCAAATCCCTACATTCCCCAATCTCTACATCCCCAAATTCCTATATTCCCAAATCCGTACTATCCAAATCCATACATTCGCCAATCTCTACATCCCCAAATTTCTACATCCCCAAATCTTTACATCCCCAAATCCCTACATTCCCCAATCTCTACATCCCCAAATTCCTATATTCCCAAATCCCTACTATCCAAATCCATACATTCGCCAATCTCTACATCCCCAAATGCCTACATCCCCAAATTTCTACATTCCCAAATCCCTACATCCCCAAATCCCTACATTCCCAAATCCCTACATCCCCAAATCCCTACATCCCTAAATTCCTACCTTCCCAAATCTCTACATTTCCAAATTCTTACATCCCCAAATCCCTACATTCCCCAATCTCTACATCCCCAAATTCCTATATTCCCAAATCCCTACTATCCAAATCCCTACATTCCCCAATCTCTACATCCCCAAATTTCTACATCCCCAAATCTTTACATCCCCAAATCCCTACATCCCCAAATCCCTACATCCCCAAATCCCTACATCCCCAAATCCCTACATCCCCAAATCCCTACATCCCCAAATCCCTACATTCCCAAATCCCTCCATTCCCAAATTCCTATATTCCAAAATTCTCACATACCCAAATCGCTACAGCCCCAAATCGCTATATTCCCAATTCCTACATCTCCAAATCGGTACATCCCCAAGTAGCTACGGCTCCAATTGGTCAGAATACAAAAATGGACGCCACTCACACATATTTTCGGCGATAGCTCTCGCGGTCACGCACACCAATTAGGCGAAAGACAATGACAGTCTTGAATCTCTCAAGTGAGCGAGATGCTACTTGCTTTCAGCAATTATTATTGTCATTATTATTCTCATTCACCTGTATGGAAGTGTTCACGGATAGAGCTTTTACTTTGTATCACGCGTCAACTCGTGGGTTGACATCCGTAGTTCAAATATTAACATATCTAAATGAAATTACTGAATCACTGACTCTGCAGTGATCCTTGAAGTTGATCGGGTGTACTCCATTTTGCATAACTATGGACTTATATTTCCTCAGGAAAAGTTTGCAAGGAAAACGGTTCTTTTGCTTGCAAATGAACGCTTTAAAGAAGATGGCGCGTAACACGTGTCCTACATTTACCTCGCGAACAAATTTTACAAATAATATCATTTATGAATATTTATTGCACCATTTACAAACAAGTACTTGAAATTGTAAGAAGTTAAATTTTATCGATTTAACTTTTTATTTTGAAGTGTACCGATTTAACAGCAGTCGCAGAATGTTCCTAGCTGTTGACGTTACCATTTGACGAGTTTCACTTGTTTATACAGTTTTTTCTATGGAGGGACTATATTGTGCAACAGGCTGAATTGTTCATGAATTTATGAGACGAAAAACGAATCAACCGTTCAGTCTGGCTGTCGATAGAGGCGGCAAGAAAGGTAAGATTGCCCGTAAAGATGAAAAATTAGCTGAGCAGGTCTTTCCTGAAGAAGAAAAAGGTCTCGCGGTACCTAATTGATACTCGTATGCACTCGAGCTATATATTTAAACAATTTCAAACTCCTTTGTTTCAAAGTTACTAAACTTCAAGTAACTTCCAGGTACTAAAATTCGAGTAACTTCAAGTCTCTTGAACCAATTGCTGAAGATTAAAAACTACTGGTCCTGAAATGGTGGATGTCGAAGTCTTTTTGACTGTTTAAGTCTACTGATAAATTTCATGTTCATTTTCGATGAATGTAATAATATCACAAATAAAAAATTAGATTTAAGTCGTTTATTTAGTTAGACAGCTAAAGATGGTAAACAAAATCAATAACGAGACTTCGAACTACCCTTATTTTTATCCTGATGTCCAGTTTTTATCTTACCCTTTTATCCCGCTATGTATAATAAACAAATTTATATTAAATTGAAATTTTTTCCTTTTCCTTCTAGTTTTCACCTTTTCATCAATAAGTTGAAACGTTAATAATATTTTAAATATACTTTAAGAGTGCACTTTCTTTCTGCAAATTTTACAATAAATGTAATTGTTAATTTATAAATTATTTAATAGTTCATAATGAAATGTAATAAAGCTTCATAATGACCCAAATACGTAAAAGTATTTAAAAGATTGAATACTTCGTATGTTCGAATACCGAACATTGCAAATGTTTAATTTACGTGACGAGAAGATAGAATGATACTCAAAGAGTTTTACGTTTCTAACCTGTAAATTATATTTTCTCGGAACCGATTGCCATTAACGAGGATTCCCCTATAGCTGATTAATTTCAACTTGAGCGTACTTGAATCCTCCGGTAATTAAAGTTGCTTCGATATTGTACGGGATTGGTTTACGCGAGATCGATTATCGAATACCTGCAACTTCGAACAACAATATCTTCATCAGATGTTTGGGGGATAGCGTAAATTACTTATAACAATTATGAAGACGAAACGAGCCAATTTTAGAGGGGCATCAATCGAATAGGAACTCGATCCGCGTTCCAAATCCAGCTTAATTAACACTTCATTCGTTCCTACTTTGATTTATACATGATAACTTGAAATGCGTATAGGAAATTCGAATTTTGATCTTTATTAATAATTTTTTAGACGGTTTGGAGGAAAAGAGGGTTGTTTTTGTGGAAGCTTGAGAATTTTGGGGAATGGAGAATGACTAATTTTCCAATTAGTGATTTAAGAATTGGGGATTCTGTAATTGGGGATTTTTGAATTAAGGATTTTGCAAGTAGAGATTTAGAAATTTGGGAAACTAGAAATTTGGAAATGTGGGGATTGCAAATTTAGGAATTTGGAAATTTAGGAATTGGGAAATTTAGGAATTTGGAAATTTAGGAATTTGAAAATTTAGAAATTCGGTAATTTAGGAATTTGGAAATTTAGGAATTGGGAAATTTAGGAATTGGGAAATTTAGGAATTTGGAAATTTAGGAATTCGGAAATTTAGAAACTTGAAAATTTAGGAATTTGAAAATTTAGAAATTCGATAATTTTAGAATTTGGAAATTTTGAAATTTTGAAATTTAGGAATTTGGGAATGTAGGAATTTGGGAATGTAGGAATTTGAGAATTGAGAAATTTGGAAATTTGAAAATTTGAAAAATTATCAACTTGTGAACTTGGAACCTTGTCAATCCGGAAGCACAAAAGTCCGGAAATTTGGAAACATGTCAACTTGAAAACCTAGAAATTTGGAAACTTGTCAGACACAAAACTCAAAATTTACAAACTTGATAACTTGATAACCAACAAATTTTCAAAATTAAGTAAATATATACATTGATTCCAATTTCAAACTAATTTTACCCCAAATATAATACAAAAATATAAAAATAAAATTTCTGTACTGAAACTCAAAATAATATAAAAATGCTGTATATTTTTATAGATAGCGAACATAATTGCAAAAGGTGTGTTATTCTGTGTAAACCACCCTGGGTGTCGATACGGAGGTGTAAAATTTTTCACTGTCGTTGCTGAATAAAGAAGTTGTAACCAGGTGTCGGAACAATGCCAATTTCAGAATACAGAAATTGATAGAGAAAGATGATTCTCGTCGGGACGATAAAATCGGAAATGTGCCAACTCGATGCTACTGCACAGTTTGGTTGTCGCTACTCCAACAATACATCTATCTACAGATTATTCCTTTATTGTAGGGTCGCTGCGTAGTACAATTACAAAATAATTTTATAGAGAAAATATTTCCTGGGTCTTCCACATATACTGAGTTATTACAAATTAATTATTTAAGTACAGACGTTGTCTAAAGTTAAAAAAAAAATAGAAGTTGCAATTCTGTAATTATAAAATGTGAACAAGATAAAAATTGTGATTCTAGAATTACAGAATCTAAAAAAAAATTGTAATTCTAAAATTGAACAGTCTAACTTGATGTCCATTAAATAATTTTAGATGATCATAAAATAAGTAAATGTAATAATACTATAACTCCTCTAGTAAACATTCTTTAATTGTTGCACAGGTTGCTTGAAAGTGGTTACTACCACATTAACGTTTCAACGTGTATCGAACGCAGCTATTTTAAAATTTGTTTACAAGATTATGACACAAATTAAAGTATTTCTCAAACCTACAGTTTCTTGATATAAATAGTAAAAAACTTTGTACCAGAAATTACGAGTCCGTACTAAAAAATATTGCTCCATCAAAAAGAATAAAATCAACCTCTACTGTCCACCGAACCTTCCACAAAAAATCAATTACCGTAAAATTCTCCCCGAATTTCAATTTGTTCTAAATATTTTCCGATATCGAATAATTTCTCTCGAAGCTAGCCACCCAGTACATTGTAACAAGCTACGAAGTTATTGATCGAGTGTCGGAAATCGATTCATCGCGCGGGGTTGAAATCCATAATAATCAGCGGCGAGTTAAAATGCACAATCATCTGCAGCGAGTCGCAGCAACCTTGAAATGGCGGGCGTCGCACGTGCGAGAAATTCCGCCACCAGGAAAAAGATGACAAAGTAATTTTCGCTATTTCTGACATCGGCTGCGAAAGGGGTTGACAGGAATGCGAGTGGCTCCTTTATCGCAAAAATAAAAGAAGCCCCCTCTCTGGTTCCCCGTTCTCTGTCAACGGGGCAACGATGATGAGACAAAAGGCTAAGCATGAACACAGTCGATTACGTTCGAAGCTTGGTGACGCAAGGACTCGCTTATTTTTATGGCGTGATGCGTTCCTGACTAACTTCGGCACGACCTGCTTTTATTTTGCCCGCAATTCGACCTCGTTTCATACGTTTCCACGATTCCCATTCTCGTAAGACCCCTTGTCAGATATTTAACCCCTTATGATTTATTCGTCGGATGCGTCAGTCGAAACTTAGCTACAATAAGAATAAAAGATTTCCAACTGTATCAGTGTGGCAGTCAACATCTTGAGTGAAATCAATTAGAGGTTTGTCACAAGCAAGATTTGTCGAGGTCGAAGCGTGAGTCACGTATGGATATTGTAAGGTTAAGAATATAATCGTTTAAAGTTAAACCTATTTTTATTAATAATTATTGAAAAGTTTATAATTCGCGTCTTTGTCTAAACAGTGATATCTATAAATGTGGGCCTTAGGCTTCTGTTCTATGCATGGTGTCATAACGCTACATCGCGCGCGCTTTTGCTGTAACGGCATGACTTATTAAGAATACTTTTACATTACTTTTAATTATCATCAAATAAAGTCTTTAACTCTAACAATAATAAATGAGTCCTTTCACTGTGGCATAAGGCAAGCTTTAGATGAAATCAGTCGATGTACCTTTTGCATTCACAATCATACAGTCAATGGTACACAACCTTGCAAATTATCCAGAGTTGTGCGTCGCAGCATCAGCAGTGACGATTAAACGACGTATCATTAGGATTCCCAATAAGTGAATATAAGTGGTATCTAAGAAATGAATTTCACTTCGGACTAGAGTTTATTTTGCTATGTACTTAATGACTCGAGAGTATCTTCGAAGAATTTTTACGTTTTACAAAAGCTCGGAGTGAGCGTACAATTTTTGCGACATTGCTGAGGGAAAACAGTTTCTAATTTTCTATTGGTTTGGCTAACATTCGAGTGGAGATGGAAATGCAAGTGACGTATGAAGCAGGTCTTTTCTCCAAAGTGACCGTAGCAAGTAATAAAAGCAAGCAGTACCTCGACATGTATAGAGAACTGCAAACAAAAGACTACTGCTAAGGTTAAGGGTTCACAATCAGATGTGACTAACAGTAAAAAATACTCGCTAGAATGCAATGACTTGGGTCTTATTGCTGCTACGGGTAAATAATTGATTTGAAACTACAAAAGAAGGAACGAAAAATCGCTAGAAACTTGTACTGTCCTCTCGCTGTAATATGCATTCTAAAATTTTATTAAGAATTTTTTATTGTGAATTTTGTTAATTTTTTAAGTATGCATCGGAGTCCGCAAAATCACCCGTTAAAGATTAGCTAATGATCAGCTTCAATGAAATTTCCCCTAGGGAAGTCTGATTCACTCTTGACTGTTCCTCCCGATGGATCAATACATAATTGTGCGGTTCATGTCCAGAAAGATCGGACGCGGTAAACTAATTATCTGGTAAGCTGCGACCACCCGTTGATGTGGGAATCTAATTTTATTGCCGTCAAATTGGTACACACCACGGACAAATTTGGACGAAACAGGCGCACTTGGGGCCTGTGTTGTTCAATGTCGTGGCAGCATCGATAAATCGGTTACAAGACGAAAATCGTATTTCAGTTTCTAAAGAGGATATTTTCGTGCGGTTTCCTCAGGGTCAGCAGAAAATAATTACCGGTTACGACCGTGACTTCGTTCAACAAACTGTTACTGGCTTAGAAACTTCGTCTTCTTTTCACGGTAGATCGCATCAATACTTCGGATTAAATAATCAAACACAGAAACGTTATTTGCGAGTATTAACCTACTTTCTTTTTATTAACGCGCGGGTGTTGAAACTCCGATAAACTGCCGAGAATAGAGGAAACGATAATTGTTACTCGAGACTGAATTATTCGAACTCTTTTTGAATTGTTCTTCTTTTAGACTTTGTAATTTATGAATTTTGCAGATGCGAGATCTTTATTTTTCGGGATTTATAAACGCACGAATCTTTTGGGTCTTGGATTTACAGACGTAGAAGTTCTTTATTTGTGAAGTTGGGAGTTTGATTATTTTGAGAAGTTGTTTGGACGTTGAAAACTTGGAAGTATGGAAATTTGGAAAGATGAAAATTTGGTAATTTTGAAATTTAGATACTTGTATATTTGGAAGTTTAGAAATCTAGAAAATTACAAATTTTGTAATTTGGAAATTCGGGAATTTACAAATTTGGCAATTTGGAAATTTGATAATTTGTAAATTTGACAATTTGGAAATTTGATAATTTGGAAATTTGGGAATTTGGAAATTTGATAACTAGGAAATTTGATAATTTGCAAATATGAAAATATGAAAATATGAAAATATGAAAATATGAATATTAACCTTTATAAATTGCAAAAGCAGAAACATTATCAGAATTTCGAAATTTCTAAACGCAGTAAAACGGGTCAGTGATATAACATGAAAGCACGGAACCAGAAATGATATAATTCCAGAATTACTCATAAAGTAATAACGTAGAATTCATTGGAACAACATAATGCAATAACAGAGCTGCAGAATACAATATACAATAATAATAGTAGATATGAAACAATGGAACATGGAATCTCCATAAGATAAAGTGACGTTTTTGGATCACTATTGTAAACGAAGTTTTGTTCGATGATTCAATCACGCGGGGTAATGGTATTTACGTATTAACACTCCAGTAAAACGACAATTAATAGTGATTGCATAATCACTGCACATTACTCACGTTTTCACTACACGTGTTTTAGCAAGACCCTATTTGCCATGCGAACTGTGTTAAGCCGTGTTAAGCAGTTCATTTGAATGACATTACAATGAAAAGCTTTGATCTTCGTTTTAGCAACAATTTCAATCAATTCAATTTTTACAAGTTTCAATATTTTTATTATCAAAAAATTATTTGTAATAATTATCTTAAATATATCTTAAAAACACAAGAATATTATAATAGATACAATTTAATACGTTCATTACTGCACAAATTATTAATAACATCTTTAATTTTATTAAATTAATACTTCAAATGGGGAAAAATAAATATTTCTATAAATGTGTAAATATTAATCATACTATACATTTAATTTCGTGAAAATAACACTTCATTATAAAAAAGAGAAAATAAATATGTATAAATTATTAATGATACTCTACATTTAATACTTCAACACGAAAAAGGAAAAATAAATATGTATAAATTATTAATATTACTACGCATCTAATTTTATCAAAATAATATCTGTCATGAAAGAGGAATACAAATTTTAATATTTAAGTAAATAAATATACATGAGTGAATACGTCATAATTTATATATAACGAATATACATAAATTATTCATTTAATTTCATCAAAATAATATTCATCGTGAAAGAAGCATTAATATTCCATTAATCGCGTGAGGTAGCATAATAAAATATTGAATAGCAAAACCATCCATTTATATACAATATCACGCAGACACGTACAAAATAACCCATTTTGATAGAAATTATTAAAGATACAATCATTCGGTATGTTACATTCTATTGTTAGTGAAATATTAATAGCAGTTATAATTAGTAGTCTCTTTTTCCCCGTGGTTTGCAATTATTTGTGTCGGCTATTAAATTACAGGCAATCGTTACTAATGACCACCGAGGCATTCAACGTGTTAATAATGTTTCTTGCGGTGTGCCGTGGTAGCTACACTTGCCATTACTGCAATATTTAATACATTAATATGCTAATAATAACGTGCTCTATGCAAATTTTGAGCGATTTATTCTGGAAGGACGAAAAATCTAATTATGTTGTGATGGTGTACATTTGTTCGGTATTAATAACGCGTCTTCCATATGTAATTATAGCTGTATTAACATTCCATTAATATATTAATTTAAGAAATCTAATTAATTCGTACTAAAACATTTCAATTTTTAATTTTTCAGTTACTATAGCAGAAATATTTCTATCAATATTTTGTGAGCTGAGAAATTTCTACCAACTGACTTGGACAATGTTTACTCAGAATAATATCTTGATATTTTCCTGCTCTGAGGGCTCCAGAACGTAGTAGAAAATCACAAAATTAATGGTCAGCAGAACATCACAGAGTTAATATCACTAGAACAATTCTGTCGTAATAAATGAAAGTTATATTCCTCACAAATAAAAGCTGTGCGAGTGAAAAGAAATGCCAGTCGTGAATTTACCTAGTAGGAAAATACCGAACTCCCGCAATACTACTGCAATTGTAGAAGTTAATTATAACCTACACAACCCAATATACTTGCTCTGTACAGAAAACAAATTGCTCTTCCAATTAGCGAAATCTAATTAATACTCACTTAGCTGTTATAATTTAAAGAAAAATACAAAGAAGCAATTACGACAACGGTTACATAAAAATATAACATTTAACGCAGAGAAAAAACGTTTGTAATTATTTCTGAATGTATTTGCAACGGTATTTTCGTATTCGAGTTTGAAAAGTGGGATATTTTCTGCTAGCATTGTACGTATAAGTTTGAAAAGTAAAGAATAGAAAAGGGAATCGCTTTGGGATACGTTTCATAACAGAAACTTTGACGCCACAGTTTCTGACCTGTATAATATCATCATTCACTTCTAGAATTCTTCACTTTTATAATTTCACTTTGCAACTTTCCAACTCGAAAAATAAAGGTAACAAAGTTTCGAGACGCGATTATAAATTTATATTTCATTGAATTTTTCTCTCTTGTTGTACGACATAATTTAATCATTTCTTTAAACGGTGATCAAAATAATTTATTTCGAGCCAAAATTCCAAAGCTTTTCTTCCATGCGGAATTTTTTAAACAAAATTGCAACTTAATGAGGTTGAATTTTATTTCGAATTGTTAATTTTTTATTAAATAAAAATACAATTCTTCTTCGCTGTGCTCGGTCTTTTCATAATAAAATTATACAACTTTTTTGTTATTGTAAATTATTATGAAAATAATAGAAAAATTTGCTTTGTGTTCAATAAACACTTTACTTAATTTTAATCACGAACGACGTGATTTTTAAAATAAAATTCCACAACTGGTTAATGTACTGAATTGCATGGAGGTTATCAGCACTGAATTTGTTCATAGCGTTATGAGGCTAAGATTACTAGGAATTAAAAGATCACTAGAAACACATAACACTGATGTACATCAAATATGGACGTCACACATGATTATACACTTTAACTTATCTACTGTAAATATTTCACCGTATCGTATTTGGAATTTGTTAATTCCAGATGGCCCATATAAAATTAGCGTGGCCTTCACGCGTTAAACAAGTGACTAAATCTTAAAAAGTTCTTAAAAACTGTATAAAGTGGATACATTTTAAGTGGAATTAAAACTTGCATAGTTACGATCGTTGAATATAAAATAAATAATATTTAAACTTTCTCTTGTTTTAAGATGTTAAGCGTCAACCCTCTGTACTTGAAGGCACTTTTGCTGTTAGCAGATGAACCTTCAAAAACCTTTTGAAAATAGAAAAGTTTGATGAACTCTTTTGAAGTTGCTACTAGTTAATCGTCATTGTTTTCTCTTACTGTGTTTATACATTATAGATTCATAAAAAAAATACCCATCATGTTGCACCAACACTTTAAGGCACAAGACTTTAAATAAAATAAAAACCCAAGTTGCAAAGAATCGTGTTTAACATAAACAAATGGAGTTCATCACAGTTATTTAACATAGAAACAACGTGAACTTAAAACGGGACGGGTTAAAATCCCAGGCTAAGTAAGAAGTGGGACAGTTTTTATCGCGAAAGAGTAAAACCGAACGGCGAGTGAGTCACATTTCTCTCGCAAACGTAGAAAATCCTTGAGTAAGCGAGCGACCGAGACGATTACGAAGGTAAATTCTCGAAAAGCGTGGCGCAAACCACGAGTTCATCCGCCTAGAGGCAACAAAAGCAGAAGTGCGTCGGTCAGACGTAAAGCAAGAACAGCACAAGCGTAGCCGGGAGAACGAGGAGACAGTCTCGTGGAACCGAGGAGGAAAGAGATTTTACCGTGTGTAGACGCGCCAAGTCTGGTAAGGGCTTGTCCTTCTCTGCACCAAACCCTGAGCATGCATTTCAACAGCTCCTCCAAGGCCCTCTTCAAGGACACGTCCGCTCCGAGCTCCGTGGAGCACTCGGTGGCCGCGCAATCGCACACCATCTCGCAGACACCCGGCACCTAACACTACAACTTCCGGTGCACCTTTCAGGGGAATGAAAAGAAAAGAAGAGGTTTCCGCTCGAGCACGCGACGCCGGAACGCGGGAATCACGGGAAAGCTTCGATCTTCAGAAGAGGATATCTACGGACGGCTTGTGGAATGCGACTCGACGCCCTGACCCACTGACTGCCAGCCAAAAGCTTCTTCCACTCGACACCCTCCTCCTCTACCCACCTCCTCGTACAATTCTCCCAGTAACCGACGCTCGTTTCCCTCCTCGCCGATACACCACTTCGGCTTAACTTTGCTCGGGATATTTAGACGACCGCGAATCGCCTTTACACGTATACGATCAACCGATAGAGAGCTTCACGATTTAGGAGATTTCTCCTTTTATGTAACGGGTTTGGGCTTTCAGGCGGATGTGCAGACGCGTGCGATGTGGATGAGTTTAGGGTGAATGCGTTTTGAGAAGTATATTTTGTAGTAATTTATATTTATTAATATGCTGTGTGAAGACCCGAAGGCAGGTCGATTTGAGGATCTATTAAAATATTTGTAATAGAGCGTTGGAACTGTGATTGGCTCGAATAGTTAATATTTTGTTAAAAGAAGTGATTGGTCGTGGATAATGAATAGTTGTTTTTCAAAAGAGTTCTCTAACTTAATTTCAATAATTTATCTTTACGAACATGAATTTTAGGATTTTTAGATTTGTAAGGTTTTAGGTTTGTAAACTTCTAAAGTTTTATATTTGCAAGTTTGGAGATTGTTACACTTGTCAATTTTGGTAATTTTATTCTCTAAATTGCAAATCTTGGAACTACCTTTCTTAAATCCCTAATTCTCTGTATCGGTAAAATTTGTATATCGAAATTTATAAATTCCCAAGTTCCAAAAGTATGAAACTTTGAAATTCTCAAATCCCTAAATCCCTAAAACTCCAAATTTCCAAATCCCTAAATCGTGCAATTCCTAAATCAGTAAATCCTCAAACCGCCATATCTCTAAATCAAAAAATTTCTAACTTCCCAAGTTCCCAAATCAGTAAATCCCTAAATCGCCATATCTCCAAATCCCCAAATCCCTAAATCCTCGAATCCCCAAATCCCCAAATCCCTAAATCCCCAAATTCCCCAAATTCCCAAAATTCTCAAATCCCTAAATTCGTAAATTCTTATATTCTTGTATCCCTATATCCCTTAATTCCAAAATATAAAAATTCCCAGACTCCTAAATTCCTAAACACCTAAGTCCCTAAATACCCTGAATGTCCTACTGTCTCTAATTTCCGTAGTTTAAAAATTTCCAGTCTCCTACATCCCGAGTTTCTAAATTTTTACATATGATAGTTCGTAAATTCAAAAATTTCGCAACCAATCCGAACGAGTGATAAATTCTCTTCCTCTTACGTCATCATTTTCTCTAGGGAAATCTGCGCTGCTCGCGACTGTACATTCCCGTGCAAAAGTCATAGGTACGTGTCCCAATTTTAATCATATTCAACTACTAGCGTAACTTCTTTAAACTAACAATATTACCATAAACTAATAATTATATTACTATAAATGTAACAACTGTATGTTATCAGAACAACTACATTTGAAAGAATAATTTTGAAAGATTTTTATATAAGTTCATAGAAGTACTACTACTTGATCACCCAATTAATTGCAAGAAATCTAACATAGTATTTTCTTAAAATGTGTCCAAATAAAATAGTATTTTTCCATAAAATGTGTCCACAATGAGAATAATATTTCACACAAATCTTGACCGAATTACCATAGCAGTGGGTTAAATATTTGAACGATTTCAAACGTATGTTCTTTCTGATGAGTCTTTGAAACTTTAATAGGTGTCCAATTACTTTTGAGGGCGAGTATATGTATGCGTATGTTCATATGTTTCTGGACGATCCTTGGAATACCTTGACGGGTATGCCGATGAATGGAATTCAAAGTAGTTGGTACGAGGCGGAAACGATGTTCCAGAGGAACGGAATTTTGGTAAATTGCGAGCAGTGGGTAATTAGGAACGGGTTTGGTTTGAATGAGTCGAGAGGTAGATAGTTACCACTGTATTGATTTTGTAAAATTAGAGTTGCGAAAGCGTTGTACCTTTGCGATATGAATTTATTTAGTGGGTGGATCGTACGTGATGAAACAATACGTCGAAATTGTAGAAATTGAGCAAATATACGTTATTGAAGATATTATTATAATATTATGTTACTAACATCAGTAAGTGATACAGTATCGGTAAATCATCACAGTACAATTGTCGAAGTAAATCGATTTTTAGGACTTTAATAAATAATTGTATACTTAAGTCATTGATTTTGTATCACAAATCTATTTGGAATTTAGGTACATTTAGCAAAACGATGATTGAGGATTTGGGAAAATTATTTAAATACAAGGTTCATAGCTCTTGTACAACTTTAAAGTCGTAAATTAACGGGACCTTTGAAGTTTATTCATAAAAATTCATACATATATACTTCGTACTGTAATTAGAATTAAATAGAAAAGCGGTCTGCAACTCATTACTTCCCTTATGCAGATAAAATTGGTGTACTTAAAACCACTTGTTCTAGTAGATAGGGAAAGTGGACTAGTTAGAGGCAAATCTGGCTTCCTTAGGAAAGTTGACCAATTTAGAAATTCGGGAATTTAGAAAGTTGGGAGGTTCATTGAAAATTTAGGAATATGAAGAGCTGGAAATTTGAGGATGTAAGATACTGAAGAACTTGAGGATTTGATAGTTATGAAACTTGGGAATTTGGAAATTAGATGTTGACAAATTTGATAATGAGGGAATTTAGTAATTTGGAATTAGTCATTTGCAAATTTAGTATCGTGGAAATAGGTCATTTGCAAATTTAGTATTGTGGGAATGGGTCATTTGCAAATTTAGTAGGTTGGGAATTGATCATTTACAAATTTAGTAACTTAGGGAATTGGTCACTTGCAAATTTAGTAATTTAGGGAATTGGTCATTTGCAAATTTAGTAATTTAGGGAATTGGTCATTTGCAAATTTAGTAACTTAGGGAATTGGTCATTTGCAAATTTAGTAATTTAGGGAATTGGTCATTTGCAAATTTAGTAATTTTGGAATTGGTCATTTGCAAATTTAGTATCGCGGAAATAGGTCATTTGCAAATTTAGTAAGATGGGAATGGATCATTTGCAAATTTAGTATCGTAGAAATAGGTCATTTGCAAATTTAGTAACTTAGGGAATTGGTCATTTGCAAATTTAGTGACTTGGGATTTGGTCATTTGCGAATATGGCAATTTAGAATTTGACCATTTGCAAATGTAGCAGGCTAGAAATTGACCATTTACAAATTGGGTAACGTAGAAACTGACCATTAGAAAATTAGGGAGTTTAGAAATTTTGAAATTGGTTATTTACAAATCTTGTAACCTCACAATTGATCATTTGCATGTTCAGTAATCTAGGAATTGACCATTTATAAGTTACTAATTGGACATTTACAAATTTATAAATTTGTAAATTTGTTAATTTAGTACTTAAGTGACTTAACAATCTAGTATTTTAGTAATTTAGTAACTGCTCATTTAAAAGATTAATAATTTATAAAGTAGGACATTTATCATTTGGAGAGTTCAGAAAACTGATATATTCGACAATTAGACAATTTGAAATCTCATAAGTTATCCAATTCCATAATTTACAAAATCTATCAATTTACCAATCAGAAATTTCGCAAATCCTAAAACTTGCAAATCTAACAAATTAAAAATCTAGGAAGTGATCAAATGTACAACTATTTCCGTACATCCAAAGGAAGCCATGCAGCCAAGTGTTCCAGATATACACGTGTATCTAGCAGCGAGTATCAAAGAAATCGAAAGATTTGTATAACGGGAGATTCGCTTTTTCTAATCAAACAACGTAAGCTACTCGTCACATGTATCTGGTAGACGCCGACGTCGCAGAAGCGTCGGTAGCAGTCGACGCTGGGCGTCTCTTTCTCTCAGCTGCGCCGTTTCGATTATATTTAGCCAGAGTATTACGCGGTGCTTATTTAAAGAAACGGGAAGAACGATTCCCTCTTTCTTCCTCTCTTTTTTCCCGTCCCTCTTCCGCTTTCCCTTTCGACACGCTTTTCCTCCGCTGTTTCTCCCTCTGCTTTCTCTTTTCGTCGTGCAAGCAGACGGTATCGGGAACGATTTCTTTGTCTTTCGGGACATTCTTCGGTGATGTGTCGCCACGCGGAGGAAATTTTAGTTACAGCAACCTCTTAGAATCGGGAATGGAATTTATACGTTTCTGTGCTTTGTGCAATGGCGAACGTGATGGACCTCTTTTGGGAAAATGGCGATATAGGAAACGGAGAGCGTTTAGTGCGATGTGAGAACATTTGCTGTGCGAATGGAATACATTAAGTTTTATTTTTTCTATTTCAAACGGGTAAATTTGCAAGTTTTATATCTTTAAATATTCAAGTCAAATTCTCAAATGAAATCTTCAAATTAAATTTTCAGAACAATTTTTTGAAGCAAGTCTTTGATTCAAGTTGACAAATCATATCCTTAAATCAAATCTTCAAATCTTACAAATTTTAAACTCTCAAATCTGCAAACCTACAAATCAAATTTTCTGATCAAATCTTTAATCCAAATCGTCAAATTAAATCTTCAGATCAAATCTTTAAATTAAAAAAATTTCAATTTTTAAAAAGTTCAAACTCTCAAATCTTGAAATCATTAAAAACATTAAAAACTTGAAGACAAATTTGAAAATCCATAAACTTGAAAATAAAAAATTTAATAATATTGAAATTTAAATGACAATTTATATAACAATAAATTAATAAATCTACCACGAAACGAATATACTATAATAATATACAAAGACTTTCATATATTAAAAGAACAATCTTTAAACTGTTAGAAGAACAGCTCTAAAAGTATCGTATTTGGTGATATAACAACGATCACATAATTCATAGAGAGCATAAAATTTGTAGCGAGAGTGGTGATGTATTGTCAGCGTCTGTAATTCCATGTTTGCATAAATATTCGCTAAATTTGCCCGAAGATACATAACACCCTGAAGCTGCTACTAAATTTACGCTCTCAAACGGGAAGCTCCGAAGGGCGGTTGTAATCCTACGAAGGTATTACGGGTTGCATCTGAATGTTTCCCAAGATAGTTCTTATAAAAACGACGATTAGTCACAGAATGATTTATTTCCCGTATAAATCACAATATTTTATCCGACGATAAAAAACACTTGGATTCGCGGAAAATGTACGATTCTCGGATGACTTGCTAAATTTTTGACGATTTTTACTTGTCCGAGTTTGTAATTATTGCACTTTTCGATTAATATGTTTTGTAATTTGAAATTTATTACGGATTTATAGATTTACAAATGTATACATTTTTAGATTGTTAAACTTATGGACTTTTATATCTTCAAACTGTTAAATATCGTAATAATGAAATTTTCAAATTCTTATAGTTCTGAATTTGCAGAGTTCCAAAATTGAAAATGTCCAAATTCAGAAGGTTTCAAAATTCTAAAGCTCAAAATTTGCGAAGATCTAAAGTACCAAATTTCCAAACTCTCATAGTTCCAAAATTGCAGAGATCCGGTATTGCAGAGTTCCAAAATTGAAAATTTTCAAATTCTCAAAGTCTCAAAATCCTAAAATCCCAAATCTCCAAGACCCCAAATACCAAATTTTCAAACTCTTATTATTCCAAAATGGAAAATTCCAAAAATCCCAGTATTCCAAAATCCTAAAGCCCCATATTTTCAAAGTCCCAAAATCTCAAATTTCCAAACTAGTGGATCCCAAATTGCAAACTCCCAATATTGAAAATTTCCAAATTCTCAAAGTCTCAATATCCTAAAATCCCAAATCTCGAAAACCCGAATACCAAATTTTCAAACTCTCATTGTTCCAAAATAGAAGATTCCCAAAATCCCAATATTCCAAAATCCTAAAGCCCCATATTTTCAAAGTCCCAAAATCCCAAATTGCAAACTCCCAAAATTGAAAATGTCAAAAGTTCCAATGTTCCAGAATCCTAAAGCTTTAAATTCCCTTTATCCCAATATCCCGAATTTCCAAACATTCGTAATTTCAAAATTGTGCAGCCCCACAATTTTCAAGTTTCCAAATACCTGCTGAAAATCAGCTGACCCGGCAACATCAACACTTTGGAACCTTTACGTTATCGGAAACAAATAAATGCCTCGCTTGCAAGTAGACGCGGTTCCTCCTTTTCACAGATGTTACCCCCGTTGTTTGACACACACATTGTACACCGTCGACGTTAAGTGAAAGCAAATATTTCTCTAACAAAGTGTAATAGCTGTCATTTAATTGTCATAAAGAGACGGACTTCGGTTCATTTAATTACTACCAGAGGCGAAGAGCAATCGATTCTATGTAAACTACTCGTCGTTCACAAACGTTACCGTTAAATATAGTTCATTAAGTGGAGTGTATTTAAAACGGTGATATCCTCGTTTTAAACTGATTGACGTACCACTCCAATAACATCGAAATTATTTCAACCAACCACTCGAACATCGTTCATTTTTTTCCACCGATCTCTCGTTATTTCAAAGCTGTCCGATATGCATACAGATGTCGACCCTCTACTTGGCGCGTGAGGTCGCAAAGTAAAAGAAGCTGTATCTGCGAACACTTTCTGTGACATATAGGTAAATAAGAATAATAATGACAACTGCTGAACGCAAGTAGCATCTCGCTCACTTGAGAGACTGTCAAGACAGTAATTGTTTTTCGCCTAATGTGTGTGTGATCGCGAGAGCTACCGCCGAAAATACGTGTGAGGCGTCCATTTTTCTATTCTGATCAATTGGAGCCGCAGCTACTTGGGGATGTACCGATTTGGAGATGTAGGAATTTGGGAATATAGCGATTTGGGGCTGTAGCGATTTGGGTATTTGAGAAGTTTGGAATATGGGAATTCGGGGATGTAGGGATTTGGGGATGTAGTGATTTGGGGATGTAGAGATTTGGGGATGTAGGGATTTGGGGATGTAGGAATTCGGAGATGTAGGAATTTGGAAAGGTAGGGATTTGGAAAGGTAGAGATTTGGGAAAATAGAGATTTGGGGGCGTAGAAATTTGGGGGTGTAGAGATTTGGGGATGTAGGGATTTGGGGGCGTACGGATTTGAGAATGTAGCGATTTGGGGACATAGGGGTTTGGAAATGTAGAAATTTGGCAAATTAGAGATTTGGAAAATTAGGAATTTTTGAATATAGAAATTTGGGAAGGTAGGGATTTGGGAAAGTAGAGATTTGGGAATCTAGGGATTTGGGGGCGTAGGGATTTGGGGATGTAGGGATTTGGGGGCGTAGGGATCTGAGAATTTTGGGATTTGGGGACATAGGGGTGTGGGAATGTAGAAATTTGGCAAATTGGAGATTTGGAAAATTAGGAATTTTGGAATATAGGAATTGGGGAGTGGAGGAATTTGGGAACGTAAGGATTCGGGAATATAGGGATCCGGAAATATATTCAAAGTTATAGAAATTTAGAGAGATAGTAACTCAAGAATATACAAATTTGAGGATATAGGAATTCAGAAATATAGGGATTTAGGTACAGTATGATCTCGACATGTGCTCTTCTAAACCATCGAGTCAACCTCTTCACGCGCCAACTCGTGGGTTGACATCGGTAGACAGTTTTGTTCCACCTTTAAATCGGGTTCCATTGTCAAAACATTATAAATTCATTTACAGATTAATTTCTCCACTAACGAATACTGTCACGTGTATTCAGATTTGTTTGCTGCAACCCAACGTTTGCTTCATCTTCGATAAAAACAACCTTTTGTTCGTTTTATCGCGATTCTAACATATTGTATAAATAAAAATTTGTTGATTATAACCTTGATACATTTTGCATATTTATCGTATATTTAGAGATATTATAGCCTTCGCTATAAGAATGGCTTTCAAGGTCTGTAAAATATTCATGGAAGTAGGGAACATTTTATTTGCGATCGATTCTTTACGTATAAATAGGCGAAGATTTATAAAGGTGCACGCAAGTATTCACTTTTTTATTATCGCTTTGACTGACGCTTTATTTACCTCCGCTTTTAATATTTTGGTTTTTATCGATCTCGGTTTCTCATAAAACGAATCTGAAATGTGAAATTGAAGCAAGTGGTCGCGTGAATTTTTAGCACAGAAAGCTTCAAGATGTTAGGGACGAAAACAATATCGAGAATTATTCAAATTCTTCATTATATATTCCAAGGGGTTCACTGATACCAAGTTGCAAATTTTATGTAAATATTTGAACAGCAGTCGAACGTCAATAAACTCAACAAACGGGACCTCCATTTTCTTTTAAGACAAGGACTATACGTAACGTAGTAAATAATAGATTTTCAGTGAACAACCCGTAAAATATCTCTATTTCTAGAATACATCATAAATTATTTTGTAACAATTTTAGCGGTATTATGTACTAAATTATTACTTACACAGAAAGTAATAATTGTTAACATTAATTACCTGTAAATAATTTTAACTGTGCAGCAAGTACTATTAATAAATTGTTAATAATTCATATGCCTATATTCATATATATTCATTTATATATATGTATTTTAATATATTCATATTCAACTCAATAATTATTAATAATTTATTTCATTTCAATTTCATTAAATATTTGAACCGAAATAGGGCATACGATCATATACAACGTGTACATATAATACAGAAAATATTAAAAACAGAATATGCTGTTCGTCGTACATAATTAACTGCGGAACACGTAATTCTTTTTTGTAATAACAACGTAGAAAAACGATATCGATTTCTCAGTAATCTGATGGAATTATATTTCTATTAAAAAGCAGGGGAGGTGGCAGTAACGTGAGCCACCGCCATTTTGAGCTATATACGGCAGTGACAGCTATTAAAACTTCTTTGTAGCACTTGCTGTAATATTTACAGTGTTTCAAAATAGTCGGCCATTTTTGTTTGAGCTCTGTCGCGTAATTAATATCTGTTGTTTCCGCTGCAATGAAAAGTTTGCATACATTTTTGTTTAACCATAATTTACAATGCTCTGTTTTACCATTTATAAATGAAGAAAACAGCCGGGTTACTTTATAATAATTGTAAATACAGAATGTTGCTCGACATTTGAAATTCATATTATATTGTATTTCGGAGTGAAATAAAATATCCGGTAAAGAAACAGCGTGCTATTAATAATTGTTGATGATGATTTAATGGATTGTTTCATATTTCCATTATTTTTTGAGAATATAAACCTCGAACAATTTTTATTATATCAGTATTTTTATATATTTAATGTAATGTGAAACTGGATAGGGTGCGGGGTGCATATGGTTTCTCTCAAATTTTAGAATTTTTAAATTTTGAAGTTGGGAATCTAAATTCTTTTCAATTTTTATGTTTTTAAGTAGTCAAATTTTTAAACTTCTGAGTATGCAAATCTTTAGATTTCTAAATTTTTAATTTTCACTTTTTCGGTTCTAAATTTCTTAGTTTCCTAATTTCTTAATCCCTAATTCCATAGTTTCCTAATTTCCCAGTTTCCTAATTCCCTAGTTTCCTAATTTTCTAGTTTACTAATTCCCTAGTTTCCTAATTTCTTAGTTTTCTAATTTCCTAGTTTCCTAGGCCCGTAAATTCCTAATTCCCTAATTTCCAAATTTCCAAATTTCCCAATTTCCCAATTTCCCAATTTCCCAATTTCCCAATTTCCTAATTTCCTAATTTCCTAATTTCCTAAGTTCCTAAATTTCCAAATCGAAATTTCCCAAGTTTCCAAATGCCCAAATTTCAAATCACCCAAATTTCCAAGCACCCCTACATCTAAACTCCCAAATTTGCAAATACCCAAATTTCATAAATTTCCAAAACCCACGGTACCATACTCGATATATTGCCACAGCACTATCATCAAATCCAGAAGAATGTCTCCGGAACAGTCCCCAGAACGAAAATGCCACAGCAAACATCAAAAGTACCTAACTCAAACAGTACCCCAGCAAAAACACCATAAATATCACCTACATCAAGAACAATAAAACAGATAAGTCCGACAGCAACAGAAACGGACATTCATCCAATAAGAGCGCGATGCGCTTTATTTCAGCATGGGCTGTTTCGCGTCGCTAGGGGATGTTTGACGAACCGTGAAAGAAGCAATAATAGGATAATGTAGTCCGACAACTTACCGAAACTCTTCGTTTGTATCCTCTTATACATTTCCCCGCTGCTTTTCCGATGCACCATCCTGTGCGTCGCCGCCTGATACTTCTTCCGAAAGTTTCTCTCGCTTTCTGTCGACTCCTGAGAGCTTCTCCTCTCTTTAGCGACACTTTCCGGAACCTCGTCGTCGTCACCTCTGCTGTCTGGCCTTTTCCACACGTGGCTCTCCTCGAGGTCACCGATGTAAATCCACTCGCTGCTCGTGTACGGCTCCACGTAGCTGTCCTCGTCCTCTCGACCTGATATCGCATCGAAAAATAACGATAAATAACTTCACACGTCCAATGACCTTCAACTTGATATATGCATTCGTTAAAATAATATCGTTTAGTCAAAATGAAGAGTTACGTGGATAATCGTGAATAACCTTCTTAGGTTGATAACCTTCAATTTTTTATATGCATTCACTGAAATAATATTGTTCCTCCAAAATGAAGAACTATGTTGATAATTGTGGGTCAATCACCTTGGAGTTAATACATGCATTCATTGAAATAATATTGTTCCTCCAAAATGAAGAATTATGTTGATATCCATGGATCAATGATATTGAAGTTAATGCATGCATCCACTGAAATAATACTGTTTTTCCAAAATGAAGAACTATGTTGATAATCGTGGGTCAATGACCTTGAAGTTAATACATGCATCCACTGAAATAATATTGTTCCTCCAAAATGAAGAATTCTGTTGATAACCATGGATCAATGATCTTGAAGTTAATGCATGCATCCACTGAAATAATACTGTTCTTCCAAAATGAAGAACTATGTTGATAGTTATGGGTCAATGACCTTGAAGTTAATACATGCATCCACTGAAATAATATTGTTCCTCCAAAATGAAGAATTCTGTTGATAACCATGGATCAATGATCTTGAAGTTAATGCATGCATCCACTGAAATAATACTGTTCTTCCAAAATGAAGAACTATGTTGATAATTGTGGGTCAATGACCTTGAAGTTAATACATGCATCCACTGAAATAATATTGTTCCTCCAAAATGAAGAATTGTGTTGATAACCATGGATCAATGATATCGAAGTTAATGCATGCATTCACTGAAATAATATTGTTCCTTGAAGATGAAGAGCTATGTAGATAATAGTGAATCTGTCTTTGATCTTGATGTATGCATTCACAGAAATAGCATTGTTCTGTCAAAATGAAGAGCTATGTGGATAATCATGGATCAATGATCTTGAACTTGATATGCATTCACTGAAATAATATTGTTCGTTCAAAATGAAGAGCTATGTGGATGATCATGGATCAATGATCTTGAACTTGATATGCATTCACTGAAATAATATTGTTCGTCCAAAATGAAGAATTATGTGCATAATCTAATTGTGCGTCAATGACCTTAAACTTGACACATATATTAACTAAAGTTATGTCTCATCAAAATGAAGAGTTATGTGGATAATTTAATTGTGAGTTAACGATCTTAAACTTGATATATGGATTGTCTAAAATAACATTTTCGTGTCAGAATGAAGTGAATAATCTAATTGTGGGTCAAGGATCTTCGCTAAAATAATATTGTCGTCTCAAAATGAACAGCTATGTGGAATATTTCAAGAGTAGCTCTTCTTTGTTCATCTTCAGAACTGAAGTTTGTCATAGTAAATAGGTTAATCTTATTGAACAGAGTCTATAAACCAAAATTAAATTTTTTTAAGCACTCCAAAAGTATTAGAATTTTGAAATCGTACCCGAAGTTATTCGGGAATTCGAATTTTTATAGCTTCATTTTATATTCTTAGACCGGGATCATATAAATTTAGGTTTGATCCCAGACTCTTTTCCATTTTCACGTTTTTCAATTTTAAAGTGTATTTCTGGATGTTATTTTTGTAATATGGACGTTATTGCTGAATTTCGTGAGAAAATATTGAAGGTAAACTCTATTCCTGAGAAGTGAAGATTGGGGTCACTTATATTCATGTTTATAGGTTATGAGACAGTTATTATAAAAGCTTCAAGTTTAGGTTTCAATTAGTACCATTAAGTATTTATGATATTAGATCATACGAGCATGTACTAGTTTTACATGTTGAATAATATTTTTAGGTGTCGTATATTTGAAATTGTATATGTGAAGTTTATAGTATGTTAATGTAAATTGGTTAGTGTGAGGGATAGTCCTGGGGAAAATGGCGATGTACAGAATAAAGTAACTGTCATTCGTTTCAACATATTCGATGTAGCGAACATTAATTAAACAAAGGAAATACATTTGAAAATTTTAAATTTTCAAATCATAAAATTTAGTATTTTTCAAATTTAAAAATTTAGAAATTTAGAAATTTGGAAACTGCTCAGCTTGGAAATTTAGAAATTCTGAAATCTACAAATTGAGATGTCTAAAAACTTCCAAGTTCCTATCTCCCAAGTCCCCAAATAAAAAAATCCCCAATTCTCAAACTCCCACAATAAATTTACAAATTTGTTCAAAATTGCAGACAAACATTCAAATTTCTAAATACAATAATTCTAAAATTTAATAACAGTTAAAGTTACAAATTCCTAACGTTCCCCACGAGAATTAAAAACAAATTCAATACTTCCATAATATCCCCAAAGAAACTTTTAATTGAGCATAACGAAATAAACAAGCGAATAAAGTCTAATAAAAATTGTAAATACGTCGTTTGTTTTATTATCCCTTTTACTGATTTTCATTGGACTTCAACGAGCAGGGAAACGACTAATCACCTTGAAGGGAAGTAAATGGATCCAGTGAGAAGTGGAAAACTTTTTTAATGAACGTTACTGGATCCACTCAATTTTTTTAAATCCTGTTTCATTACGTAACTTTTTACAACGCTGCGATATTTGCTTACTTTTATTATAACGGTTCTACGATGCTTCGTACACATTTTTGCATATAATGGATTTTTGTGTCAGGTACAAACACGGTTTATATATAAATATTTTTCGAATAAGCTCTCTACGGTGTACCGAATAAAACTTTATGATATCGTGTTTCCCATGCGAACGTCCGTGACAAAAGAAATCATTTTACGCAGAATATTCACGTTTCAATTAAACATTCTCTACTATTTAACCATATATTTTATACCGATAGGTGATTTGATTTACTTTATTTTTTCATATGACGTCCATGGAATTTTTTATTTATATATTTTCAACATTCACTAATTAACTTGTCAATAAAATGTGCACAGAGCTGCTAGCACAGTTTTCAATGTACACGAAAATGCATTATACCTCCGAAAAAAATATGGTGAACGCATAGTCTACTTTGAGCTATTCATCTTTTTCTGCCTTCAACCAGGAAAAAGCTATGTCTTGTCCCGGTCACATGAATTACCCCGTACATGTATTTCACATGACGCAGTAACACCCCTTATTTAATGGTCAAGTGTTTTTAATTCTAAAATTTCTCCTTGCAAACATATAATTTTAGAGACAAAACTGTACAGCAAAAATTGCTCACTTCTTAAAATAATTCCACTTTTAATCATTTTCTATTTCGTATTATGTTGCAACCTTCAACTATACTACAAATTACTTGTTTATGATATAAATTACTATCGCCATAATAATATGAATAACTTCATAAATATATGAAAACACATGTTCTTTTAAATTTTCGTTTGTTCAAGAAGAATTTTAATTTGTATTTCCCAGGAGGAGTTCTACATACGGCCCTGATAAGATGAGAAAAAATACTAACCCGTGAGAATTTCCAAACTGACGTCCGTGCTCCTCGCATGAAGTCTCTTCCTTCCCGCAGCAGTGTCGTCGATGGATCCTCTGCTTCCCCTTCTGGAAGCGATCCTCTCTTCCGATTTCGCCCTGACGTCCGATCTGCCCGCGCTACTTCGCCGATGCCTTCTGTCCCCACGATCCTCAGATCGGTATCTCTTGTCGAACTTCTTGTACAGTCTATGGCCGGAAACGTGCTTCGAGGAGGATCGATGTCCTTCCGGGGAGTCCGCGAAACCTGCTGGCGGTCGAACGATCTCTTCCGAGACCTCGAGGTGGAGCAATACGATGGCACGCACGATAGAGAAAAGAGGTAGATAGACCGATAGATAGAGAGATAGATCGATCTAAACTTCGAGATTTTTTTTTGTACACTATGACGTTTGCTTTTACAAGGAGACGTCAATGGATTTCGAAAAATTTATACTTGTGTATGTATGTTTTTGTCAAAATAAAGAACGATGAATTTATTTGTGTTCCTTGTACTTTATTTCTAATCTAAAAGTAACTGATCAGTAAACAATTTATAAACAAATATTAAGTTTTTCGAAATTGAGGGTTTCCTTGTGAGACTGTTTGATTTGTCTTAAACTCATTACTGTGTCTTGTTAGTTGGCACGTGAACCCATTGGATTCACATTGATTTTGACTGTCAAAATAGAGATCCTTATAAACTACTTACGAAATCTCTTTTGTTTCTTGAATAATTTTAGCAGTCTAATCAGTATATAAATGAATACTATCTGACATGTTATCAGAAAATTAGTTTGAAATTGGGAAACCATTTTCCTAAAATGGACCACAGATATTTTAAATTGAACATGTCGTTATTTTATGTTATTCTGATATGTTGTGTTCTATTTTTTATCATTCTAAATAAGAACTTTTATTTAAAAATATTGTTATAAATCAGTCTCGGCCATTTTGTAAGCACCCTCTGTCCGATATGCGGGTACGAGTATATAATGATTACAGAAACAAGAAGAAAGAAAGAAATTCAAGATCCAAGCAACTAACTACACTATGCACTATCTACAGCAACGACAGTCACCAGGACAACCATTTGAAGCAATATATTGCCTTAAGCAAACGTAGATGGTGCAATATTTAAAATATCTATATCTCTATATTTCCTTCACTTTTATATTCATAAATATTAATAATAATCAATTTTTTATATGAACCATGTCACTTAGAAAATTACAAAAAGTAATTTAGAAATCACACAAAATTTTAGTATCAATATTCTAAATTTTATTTAAATTTTGTAGCTCCTCTGATGTAGTTTTACTTAAAACGACTGCAGCGACCTCTATTCATGCCGTGTTATTTATTTTGAATTAAATTCTACAAGACCTATTCTCCTATATCTTTGTTCCTATTCTCCAGTGAAATCTATCTATACAACTGGAAAAGTATTTCCAATAATTGTAAAAATATATCAAAATTTTCCCAAAGTCCCTTTGTCCCTGAATTTCAAGAACTCACCCCATGAGCAAGTTTTTTAGCAATCGAATTAAACCATTCACAATTCCATAATTCTATCTAAAAATTGTAATAACGCACCCTTCTGTTTGCACAAGTGGATCACGTTGCCCCGAGGGGTTGCCCCGATGCCCGTCCCGCAATCTACATCCTTTGTACACCGCGTTCTTTCTTTGTTTAATCACCGTTGCAACTATGTCAATAAGTTCCATTTCGCAGTACCTTCCTTCCTTTCAAAGGAGGAACTTAGTAAACGATAAATAATTTACCTCTCTGCCGCAGTGATAACAATGCGGAGCGTCGAGCGCGCTGATAGCAAGATATTGGTCCGCGCCCTCGCTGTAAAAGACACTGTCGCTGCCCGGGCTGACGGACCTCAAGGATTCCGCTGAAAGAGCTTTTAATCTCGCTTCTGGGCTCTGAGACTCGACAATCACCGCCCGTTGTCCGTTGTGTCCTGGACTACGTTGATAACGGCCCGGGCTCAACCTCGAACACATTATGTCGTCTGCAGCGCGCGATCTTCTTCGTGGCAGGCTACCTGTTATGGCCGCGTTCTTATCCTAAATAGAAACGGGACCTTGTGTCTCTATCGTCCCAATACGGTATTGCCTTCCTAATAAGCAGTGCGATTCCATTCGAAGCAGAATCGCACTCTGGGGTGCACTTTAGGCATCTCGTCGCTAATGCTACGGGCAGAGGGTGGGACCGCCATTTGCTTTTAGCTCGGAATCTAGGGAAAACTTAACGATCCTATTCTTCCAGCCGAGGAGCGTAAATAAACGATGATACGGCTTACTGCCTTTCTTTACAAGCTGTACATGAGTGCATACGGGTTTCACCACATAAGTTCCGAGACTGAAGTTGCAGCAAAGTGGCGACTGCTTTGGACATGTACGACTATGCACCTTGCCCGCGAAATTTAAACGTAGGAGGCTAAGTGACGGTTATGTTAGAACGGAGTGCTCGGAGTGAGGGGAGTTATACGTTCGGGGTGGAAAGATAGGAAAATTACATTTGGGATTTGGGGATTTGGAAAATGCTGAACTGGGAAATATTAAATTTGTGGATTTGGGAATTGGGGAGTTGCGAAGTATTTGAAATTAGGATTCTAGGAGAAGTAGGGATTGGGAAATATTAATATTTTGAAATGAGGGAATTAGGAAATTGGGAAAGATTTAAGTTAGAAAAGTAGAGAAATGGGAAATATTTAAATTTGGGGGTAGAAGGGTTGGGGAGTAGCAAAATTGAGGATTTAGGGAATTGGGAAATAAGGGATTTGGGGGATATGTGACTTGGGGCGTGAGGAAATTAGGGAATGTGGGAATTGGGAAATGTGGGAATTGGGGTATGTGAGAATCGGGAAACAAAAAATTTCTGTAATTTTCTTTCGTTACAAACACACATCTCGTTACTTCTTTCACACACTCACCTCGTTGCTCCTTCTTCTGGCAGAAACATAACCAGTAGTCTTCCTTCGTGGACTCTCTCTGGTCCTCCTATGTCGTCCATCGGCACCTTCACGATGCATATGATGATGATGATGATGATGCAAATGGTAATGATGACTACAACTAGAATCATCCGACGTTGGAATGTGACCGGTGTCTTCGGCCTGATCCACGCGCCAATCCTCTTTCTGAGGACTCCTGGTGATTTGCTGCTGTTGCTGCTGCACCTGCACCGTTTGTTGAACGGTTTCCCGTTTCCTGTTGTTCTTGTGAGGACTTCTGGCGCTCGTGGATTTTCCTCTAGGTCTGTGCCGATGACTCGCCGTTGGACTGACCTCGGCACTATCACCGTATGGTTCTGGACTGCGTTCGATGTCCTGTGTGCTTCCTAGGAAGTCCAAGGTGAAGGTCTTCCGACGTCTGCGACGCTCCTCCTCGCTCCAGGTGCGAGGATCTGGAGGAGACTCGGCGTAACCTCCTGAAGAGGAACGGTGACCTTCCTGAAAGCACACGAAAAAGAAAAACGTGAAATAGAAAAGATAGTTCTATAAATATTAAGGGAGATTTATGTAGATAAGTATGTTGCAAGTCAAAGTATCCCTTTATGATTGATTTGTCAGGCACGTCAGGTGGAACTAATTAATTACAGCTACAATATTCAAACACATGCAGGAAGTTCTAATGTTACGTCAGTTTTGTATGCAGCAAATCTCGACGACGCAAATGGTGATTGGACTTGCACTCCAAATTCAGGTGCATTCAAAATTCGAGTACGATTAATTACAGTTGAAGTGCGAGTGCGTCAAGTGTCAGACTCGTCAAAGTATGGCAAGGGCATATGATGTGGCCTAAAGCACTCATGGTAGGTCAAATGGTAGGTTCCCAAATTTCTGGACCAACAAATTCCGAGGTTTTCAAATACCTGTCAAATCTCAAGGTCTACAGATCCTCAATTCCCCAAATCCTTATTTGTGACCGACTTCAAAATTTTCTAACCTACAAAAATCTCCAAAAATCAACCTATGGAAATCAGACTTCCTCTGAACAACTCTACGTTACTTGTACTTATGACGAATTCGTGGATCCTAGTGAGAAATAATCTTCCTCCTATTTCCCTACATTCTCTATCGCGCCACAACAAAGTGTGGAGACGGTGTTTTCAAGAACGAGACTTTCGAAGTCGCATAAGCGCCTTAAAGAAGGTCGACAATCGTTCGAATATCACGAACAGAGTGGCCGTCTTTCGAGAACACAAAAGTCCCCAGCCATTATCCGCAAGTTTTTGTCAACGGATCGCGCTTCGAAACGATGAATTCCGCCATTGTAAATATTCGTCTTGTTAAGCGCGAGCACCGAGAAGATGCGCCATCTTCTCCATAACAATGCAGTACACTTTCCGGTGGTCGGAATTTTGACCAGATAGAACACGGCGTTAAAATTGCTACCAAAGTTAAAACAAGTCCGAAAAGAACGTAATTTGGAAACATCGATCGTTAAAGCAAGAGTGACGGATTACGGTTTCCAGGAAATTTTCACTGGCTTTCAAATTGTATGAACAGTATTGCATGCAGATACAAGAAGATTATACATTTCTGTATAGCAATTCGCTCTTTGATATTATCTGTACCAATAAACGATTAATAAAATTGATTGGTACGATGCACAACAAAAATCAATCATTTCCACACGATGAACATTCGAGCTAAATTAATTTTTGAAAGTGACGAAGAGAACAGTTTCAATTCTTTAAAACTCACAGAGTTTTAAGTTTAATTAGGTTTGGAATATTGACCCTTACACTATTTTGACGAGTCTGACGCACTCGTACTTCGTGATCAATTTTACTCGAATAAGCTTCAATTTGGAGTTGTCCAATTATTTGCATAGTCGATTGATACCAAACTGACATAACATTTCAACTTTCTGTGTCTGTTTTGATATTGCTGTGATTAGTTCTGACACACCTGACAAATCATAGTACGAGTACGAGTTCGAAATAGAGGTTAAGAAAAGGGGTTCTATAATCAAGTGAACAAAAGTGAGGAATAAAGAGAAGGCGAAGAAAGAATTTCACGTAACGGATATTTTTCTCGCAATTCGCGAGAGGATCACGCGAAAGTTTTCTGAATAGAATGCAAATTTTCAGCGAAAGAAAACTCGATCGGTGAATTGATAGGAATTAGTATAATTATCTCCTTACGTCACGATCCAGCTCCGTTTCTGAGGTGTGTCCGCTCGGAGGTGCAGTCTGCTCGAGTTCCTGACCTGGATCTATCATTGCATCTTTCAGATCGTAGCTGCCCGAACTGCTGCTGCTGCTAGATCTGGCCGGTGACGGCGGTGCTTCCATTCCAAATGGAATTTCCGTTTCCTCCAGTATCGGTGGTGGACTGCATGGCTCCTCAACGATAGCCTGACACGATACGTAACCTTCATTTCATTTTGAATACCTTAACGCTTGACGGACAGACAACGTCATTCCGTTCTTTCAGACGGTACATTTACTTTCCTACTTGAACTTTTATCAAGATGCGTTAGTTTTCCACAAAACTGAATTTAAACCATAGTGACCCACAGTGAATTTTATAGTGAACTGTAAGTGAGTATATTAGAAAAATATCTCTAAGAAACGGATGCTGTACTAAACCTGTAGTAAAATATGCAATGATCATTATGCATTTAATGAAGTTTTTAAATTTAATTCTAGTTTTGTGCGTTTATCTTAGAAACCGAGATCAAAATGTGATTATATAAGTAAACAATGTTATTTAGAACATTGACCTTGACAATATATTTCAAGGTTATTCGAATCAATAGAGCGTGTGCTCTTCTATAAATACCACGTTACAAAAATATTGTTACGAACAGCTCTGAAATATAACAGCTCATTTTTTCTTAAATATTGCAACCTGACAAATTTATTCATGAAACATTGCTGAAAAATTATTGACGTAATTTTTATTTAAGGAACAGTTTTTAACACTTGTGCAAAATTGAATATTAAATGTCATAGTGATCGCAATTTTCAGTGATCTGTAATTTTGCAGTCACAATTTACTCCTTATTTACAGTTCCTTCAAATACTTATATTTTTATGTATATGAGACGAAACATGGTAAATAGAGCGGCATCAAGTCAACATTATGCTCCTGAATCGAGCAGAATTTCACCAGCCGTCCCGATTCCTACGAGTTTCTTATTTGTACAGATATATCTGCTATTCAAAGGATCGTCTATATTTGTAGAAGTGCACGATACAAACATCGCAGATTGTATACTCTGTATGAATATCAATACTCTACAATATGTCCTTTTTACTCTGTACCCATGCCAGCATGTTATTTCGCAGCCATCTTAATCCTGGGATTACCTGTACAAGTATTTTATTAAAAAATTTACTCTCATTTTTAAAAACGACTATTTAATAAATTTATTTTAATTATTTTTACCAGAGACAAACTATATAAAACTACAAAACAAACTGCAGAACTAATTGTTTTAATAATTCAACTCGTTTCACGAATAATTTAATTATCTTATAGTTTGTAGTTAATATTGTCAAATTATAAATGTAACTATATTTGTATAATTGTAGAGTTACAAACATATATTGGTACAACTCTAAAGTTATAAACTTCACACTTCCATAAAGTTACATATGTGAATTCATGATAAAACTTAATTTATTTTTTAAACCTTGTTCATACATACTATCCTAAAAAAACCATATTTGTACTAAATTTTAATCGAATCACGTAATCATGAATTTATCACGCGTACTCACATCGATGACAGTATTTTGCCTGACCTTTGTTTGAAAATATCATACCGTTCGTATTTGTATAAAATATCATCGATGAAAACTACACGGTTCACCTACACCTGAGGTCGAAACGTAACCCCGGACCACTGTACTTCCACCATCGCGTTTTACTATCGATTTCCAATTTTAGATCTGGGATTCTTTATTTGCTTTACGCTATACCATTCGTTGGCCGCTCGATCCAGAAAGATTGAATTTGCTTTCATCAGCAAACGCTACGTTGTCCTAGCGTGTTTGATTTTTTGCAAACAAATTCTTTGGCAAAAGTCAATCTTTTCATCCCATTTGTTCCGTTTATGTTCGGTTTTTTACGAGCTAACGTACCATTTTATTTACGGCTTCTTAGTGACCATCATGGTCACTATTTTAATTTTATTTATTCAACTATTATCGTACTTTATTTTAGAAATGTTTACTAATTGTTGTTGGTAGTGTATGAAAAGTAGTTTTTAATATTTTCGTTTTATTAATTCAATTATTAAAGGTCGTACTACTGCAAGTATGATCAAATGGTTTGTGAAAGGGAACTTGAGTAAAAATTGAATACTTTGAAAACCTAAGTATAGAAACTATAAAATTTAATATTTCAAATTTCAAAATTCCTAATACGAAAGCTATTTGTATTCTCCATGCATCAGGTGATACAACATAATCCGCTTTCTATAATGACAGTCCCACTACGCCCCGTACCTACTTATACCAATACACATTCCAGTAGCTATTACTAATATACATGTCCATACATATATGTATACTCAACTGTACACGAACGTGTTAAAATGACATATAGTATGCATTCAGAGGTGACATATCTACTTCATTTTGATTGCAATGTATCACACATTCCGATAGATTACCGGATCCAATGTTCATCCCTCATCATAACCTACATAACCTTAAAACCCTACGTAACATTAAAAAAAAATTAAATGTACGAAATACTTTATTAACCTATTTACTGCAAGTCAAAAGAGCATTTTGCGCTGTAAACTTTATTTTAAGGAAAACATAGATTTTCACAAAACAATATTTAGTTGCAGATACTAAAATTGATTTACAGTAATAAAAAAACCACTACAAGATTTCTCGTAGTGTCGTTAGAAAGAGAAAATGGTTCCCTTTCTTTTTTGTCTCCTTTTTCTAACAAAAGACCAGGTACAGGCAAAAATTGGACTACATACTGGCATGTGCTACTAGCACGGCTCACTGGAATTGTGTAAACGGTCCCTAATCGTGTTGAACTCTGCCTATGTCGAACTATGGAGAAGCACCGCATAAAGTTCAGCCGTTTAAATAGTCTTCTGTTAAAGTACAATTATTTCTGAAACCTACTATCCGCTAAAAATGACTTACCTCGCTACGAGCAAGACTGTAAATCGAACTCGCGCTCTCGAAGGAGCTTCCCTCCGCGGCAGTGGCTGTCGCCGAGGCGGACGCCGCGGCGCTGGACGTCTGCGGGGGCCTCGACCAGGAACTGGTCGTTGCGGAGGTGCCTGTAGTGGTCCCAGTCTCGGTGGAGGTGTTGGCAGTGACGTAGTCCTCGGTGGTCGAGGTCTCGGACAGATCCGTGTTCGTTCGACCTCCCGAATCTGTCCTGGCGAGGCTCAAACCGAACTCGCTCGACGATTGCGATTGCGGCTGCGACAACGGCGGACCAGGACTCGGACGACGGAATCCGCCTCTCGGTCTACCGTTGCTCGGCGTCATCGACGATTCGACGCTGAGAAGTAATTGCCTTTAAAAATTGCTCGTAAATGTACACGCGATGTCTCTATCACGGGACACTCGATGGATGAGCGAACGATTCCAGCAAATTTCGAACAGGGACCATAAAACTGAACTACTGTGTTTGATACAAACGTGAGAATTTATGACGGTACTCGTACCGTCATACTTTATCGTACAAGCAAACTGCACTTAAATCTTTGCATGTTCTTTGAGTCCTCAATTTTCTACTTTGGTCGCGTTTGTGACCTGGATTTCAAGATCAAAGATCGCTTCAGGACCATTTCAAAGTCATTTCAGAGTTACTCCAAAGAGATTTTAAGGTCATTTCAAAGATATATCAAAGACGTTTCCAGATCGTTTTAGAGTCATGTCTAAGTCACTTCAAGCTCGTTTCAAGATTACATCAAAGTCATTTCAAGATCGTTTCCGGGTTATTTCAAAGTCATTTCAAGCTCATTCCAAGTTGATTTCAAAATCATTTTACTGTTACTTTAAGGTTATATCAAAGGTTACTTCAGTTTGAAGGATACTTCAGAGTCATTTGAAGGTGATTTCAAAGCTGTGATGTTAAAGGTTGGACTTCAATCGATTTATAAAAATAATTCAGCATAAAAAGATGAATAATTTTGAACAAGGTCAATTCATCAATTTTGCAGGACCAAAAATTGTAGCAAGATGTATAATTTTGCGACACCCAGTCGACAAAAAAATATTAAAACCTAACATTTTGTCACATTTCGTATACATCTTATCTAATCAACAAAATTTGACAGTCCAACGCGGAGGAGAAAGAGTAACCTCGAAATAAAAGATGGCGAACGTACACATCCGAAAGATTTGAATTGCGAAAGGTCAACTTTAACGAGATGTTAGCTACCCCAACAGAGCTAATGGGCCAGGCATTGTGCGAATGAACGAATCGATGAAAAATTCATAAACTACCTTGGTGTTAGGGGTTGAACAGGCGTCGCTGGCTCGAGGCGTATCCTTGGACTGGAAGGACGCGATTCCACGGTCTCTTCGACGTCCAGCGCCTCGGTGTCCATCGAGGATCGCTGTTGGTGCTGGAGAAGCAGGAGATGCCTTCTCCTCGAGGACGGTGTCAGTAAGGCCAACGAGTCGGCCTGAAGAACCGTCGCCTGCGACTCGTTCCAAATTCCGTCGCTGTGGTCCCTCGTGACGTCGTTCGTTAACGAATCGCTCGAAGCGAACGGAGACGTGATCAGACCGGAAATGCCGGTACCAGGACTGAAAAGTAACGGACATACTGGTCGCAGTGGACGAGTCGGTGACGCATAATCTTTGGGACTTTGTAAAATCCTCCTTGGTGCTGAAACATTGATCACAACTTTTATGGAGAATAGAAATCAATTTATCGGTACACTGTGGATGCATGGGCCAGGTTATCGATTACGGGGTACGATAAGGGGGTACAATTTTTATTATGGCAAATCACGCTACTTCAGTCAGTGGATTCTTTATCTACATGTGGAATTTTTAATACTATTGCTATTTGATTATCTTACGCTCTAGGGGTGGTGGGGCAAATCTTTTTTACTATGGGAGTGTACACATCATCTATTTTATTCTTATAGGGGGTTAAAATTAGTATCTTTCCTTTCAGAGGAAGGATTCAATCTTTTTCTTTTCTTGGAAAAGAGCGAAATGCGTTCACATTCTTCTAGAAGAGATACAATGCAATTTTTGTTTTCTAAGGGAAGGTTTCAAATTTTCTTCTTGTAAGGAAAGAACAAAATCTGTTCGTCCAGAGAAAGAAAAAAGTCTATACTTCTAGAGAAAGATCTATTATTTTCTTCCAAAGGAAATAAAATGCAACTTCTATCTTCTAAGCGGTGGTTTCAAGTGTTTTTCCTCTAGGAAAAGAGTAAAATTTATTCTTCTTCTAGGAGAGACAAAATGCAATTTCTATCTTATATGGCTCAAGTTTTTTCCTTCCATAAAGGAAAAAAATTCAATACTTATTTTTGCATCGAAGGGGTAAAATTGAATTCTTTTCTTTAAAATGGGGAACAAACTAGTTTTCTCTTATAGGGAAAACAAAGTTCAAGTTCATCTAGGTGAAGTAACATTCAAATTGTACTTCTTATGGAAGAATTCAATTTCCTTTCTCTATTGAGGTAATTTTTTTCTCTAAGAAGGGGTGTAAAATTTTACACAAATAGTCCCTTTTAGAGTCAAATTTAAATTTCTTTCCTTTACATTAAAGTAGTATTCGATTGTTTTCTAATGGACGAATTTAATTTTCTTTCTTTAATCATGAAATTCAATTTTGTCTCAAAAGGGGTGCAAACTCATTTGTCTCTACTAGGAGGAATCAAATTTAAATTTCTCCCTTCCGAATTAAAGTAGTAGCATTCAATTCTTTTTTTCTAGTAGAAGAATTTAATTTTCTTTCTGCATTGCGAAAATGAAATTTATGTCTTTAAAAAGGGGTGCTAATTTGTCTCTACTAGGAGGAATCAAATTCAAATTTCCCCCGTCTGAATTAAACTAGTAGACTGAAAGTAATTCTTGTGTCTACATTAGAGCAAAGATTGGTGAAAGGTATTCTTTTGTCTAAATGAAAACAAGTAGTGAGGGAATTTTTTACTTAAGTTACAGCAAACGATTCTCGTAAAAGGGTGAAAGTGCCATCGCTACTGTGTACGTCAAACTGTTTGCAGTAGTGCTTGCATAATATTGAAATATTTACAAGATACCCCATACAGATCGCCAACTGTCAGTCAATGTATGAAATAGAAGGAACACCGCGTCGTTTCGCGTATGTCGTTGAAATTTCAAATGCTGCGAGAATAACATGTCGCCGAGGTTATCGAATACGCGTCATATTTCATACCTGATACTGACGTCGGTGATGTGGGTGATGTTGGAAGCGATCTCGGTAACATAAAGTCATCGGACACTAAACCTTGCACGCCATCCTCCAGTGATACGCTCCTCTTGCGAAACAGTCCTCGCCGGATGAGATTCTCGTGAAACTCCTGTAATGATATTGAGGAATAATATCGGCACGTCAGGCTCGCGTCGATACTTTCTACGGAATTTATGCACGTGTTCCCACGTTTTCCAATTTTATGGGGAAAAAGGATTTACGACCGGTTTCATGAAAATTCGATGGATTTTTTTCATATACCATAACTGGATCTCAGACTTTGTTTCAGGAAAAAAATAAATAAATAACTGTATAAAGTATACAAATTCAAATAAAGAATTTAATTAATAAAATCAGCAAAATAATCGAAACTTGTACAAGACTAATAAATTCGTTTCATAAAAATGGTAAATGTTTTTTTAAAGCTTCCGAAAGTTTTTAAATCGACTTTTACAATAACAATTCTATCAAAATAAAAATTTCAAGTTAATACCGCGAAACAGGCTTACTCGTGGCTTCTTTAGAATTCTTATTTCTTTTCAAGTTTCGCGGAGATAAAAAAACCGTGTACAGGTTATCAATTTCTGGTTGAAATCTTGCTATAAGACGCTTAGGGAGCAACCGAAGAACTCGATGTAACCTTTCCGAGAAATATTTCCTACGGTACGATGTTGCTTTCAAAGTTCCAATGACTTATTCTTGAGCTCCGGAATACGAGAATATGAAACTCTAGGATCGATACACACCTGGGCAATTCTTTTTTTTTTATAAATAAAATAGCTCTTTCGTATCATTTTTTCGTCCCTTAGTTTATTTATTGTTATTTGAAAATATGTATAGAAAATGTCATTCGACTTGAAATTATATTTGCAAGCAATAAATGTTATTCTTGCTGTTGTTATTTATTTATTACTTATAAAATTTGGTAAAAAAATAAGAGTAAAGATGAATGCAGGAAATGTCGAAATATTATCATTATTACTAATGATTATACTGTATGTTTGGATCATGTTGAAGTTGCATTATAGTAAATTATATTTAATTTGCCTCATGTTGAATTATGTTGAATTTCTATTATTTTAAATTATAATCAATTTGTATTATATTGACATATACTGAACTTGTATTATGTTGAACTATATTGAATTTGTATTATGTTGAATTATATTGAATTATATTGAATGTCGACTATATTGAATTATACTGAATTTCTATTATACTGAAGTATATTAAATTTTTATTATATTGAATTCTACTACATCGAATTATCCTGAATTTGTATTACATTAAATTGCATTCAATTTCTACTGCACTGAATTTCCCTAATTATCATATTGAATTGCATTGAGTCATGTAAAAATAACGAAAAATAGAAACAGTACTATACCAAATATCAAAAACAAAAATAATGCAAAATAAAAAATATTTTCGTAGAATAAATAGAAAGTACTTCACGCACAATAAAAAGAAACAAAAATAACAATGAAAGCTAGTAAAAATAAAGGGTTCTGTATTTTACTTGCAACGGTGTGCAGAACGTTTGCACCCGGAGAACGGAATCAATATTTTTTCCAAGAACTCGCTACCGAAATTGGATTACTCTTAAATTTTCTAAACAGTAAAGTTCAGAAACTCATTAAGGTGAGGCTGCAAAGTTAATGGTTTACGGTGCAGGGTTATACGGGCTGAAGAAAGTAATATCTACTTCCTTCAACGATTATGAAAGGTTGCTGTCTTCTTCAGTTAAAATAACTCTTCATCAGAGAATTCGTTCCTCAAGCACGGCCGATTAAAATTCAAGCACCTTGTACACAGCAGCCTGCTCCTCGGGAACTTTCAATTAGTTTTACAATCTTCTCGCGAGATATAGAAAAAGAATATTTTCTATAAAGGAACAACGGAGATTTATATCCTTGAAATAATTTCAAATTGTTATAGTTTACGGTTGTTTATAAAATATCTCTTCTTTAAGAAACACTGAAGTTTTATTTAAATAACAGAGGCTTAGTTGCCATCAATTTTGGCAAATTTTTAAATTGTCATTGATTTTGTATAAATTTTCACGTCTTCAGCGTTCACGTCTTAAGAGTATAATTAATTTTGTAAATGGAATTTATAGTATATAATTTACTTTGTAAAAGCAAGGATTATTAAAAAGAAAAGTGATAAAATTACAGGTATATTAAATTATACAGAGAACAGATAAGGGCAAGATGTTTACGTTTTACTCGAAAGAGAAGAAAAAAGGAAAGATCAACGTCTGGTGCTCGAAAGAAGGGGATGTTTGAATTCATAATGAGCGAAACTTTGATGCTTAAGGTTGGATTAAATTTGAATCTAGTCGCTCGAATTTTTCTCCAACCGTTGCCTCTGAAGTCCGACGTAACTTTACATTAAAATCGAGCGCAATGCAACCTGAATTTAAGCACCTTCCAAACTTTTCTTCGCGTTAATTGCTTAAACTCTAGAAATATGTCGCTTCCATGATTCTGATAATTATCGTATATCCAGCTTTAACTCGCTGCTAGAATCGCCTCGCGAAATTTCCTTTTATCCTTGAACCACTTGCAAAATTTTACCAAAAGCGTAGCCGAAAGTATGGATTGCCAATATATTCGGTTTTGTAGTTTTCGGCTATAAATTTAATTCGTTCAATTCATGAATCAACATCGTCAAGCATTGGTATCTCATTGAAAACGTAAGCGAAGGTGTTACCCCACGAGTTGGCGCGTGACCCAAGGTAAAAGCTCTAATCGTGAATACTTCCATACAGGTGAATAAGAATAATAATGACAATAATAATTGCAGAACGCAAGTAGCATCTCGCTCACTTGAGAGACTGTCAAGACTGTCATTGTTTTTCGCCTAATGTGTGCGTGACCGCGAGAGCTACCGCCGAAAATACGTGTGAGTGGCGTCCATTTTTCTATTCTGACCAATTGGAGCCGTAGCTACTTGGGGATGTACCGATTTGGAGATGTAGGAATTTGGGAATATAGCGATTTGGGGCTGTAGCGATTTGGGTATGTGAGAATTTTGGAATATGGGAATTTGGGGATGTAGGGATTTGGGGATGTAGGGATTTGGAGATGTAGGGATTTGGAAATGTAGGGATTTGGGGATGTAGGGCTTTGGGGATGTAGGAATTTGGAAATGTAGAGATTTGGGAAGGTAGGGATTTGGGGATGTAGGGATTTAGGTATGTGAGAATTTTGGAATATAGGAATTTGGGGATGTAGGGATTTGGGGATATAGGGAATTGGGGATGTAGGGATTTGGGGATGTAGGAATTTGGGGATGTAGGAATTCGGAGATGTACGGATTTGGGAAGATAGGGATTTAGGAAGGTAGGGATTTGGGGACATAGGGGGTTGGGAAGGTAGGAATTTGGGGATGTAGGTATTTGGAAAAGTAGGAATTTCGAAATGTAAATATTTGGGAATGTAGGGTTCAGAAGTGTAGATATTGGTAATGTAGAGATTTATGAATGTAAGGCTTCACTAATGTAGAGACTCGGGAATGTATCCGAGGATATAGAAATGTGGAGATATGATAACTCAAGAATATAAATACCAAGTAGAAATATAAATGGTGAATACTAAGACAATATTCCAAACCAAATATTCAATCATCACAGTAATACTAATAATGAAGCATCGATAAATATGCTTAATCCTTAAATGTGTCTAACCTATAAATACGCCTAATCGTTAAATATGCCAGACATTTTATGAAAGGATCGATTTCTCATCAATCTTACCGCAAAAATGGCCGAGCAAATGAGAAGTCGATAGCGGGACGACAATGTTACGAATTAATCGGAGAAAGATGGAGTCGTCTGAAAAGTTTGATAGACAGAGATTGCCAGATTTCAACGACGAAGAGATGGCTACGGATTTCACCGAGTCAGCGATTTAAAATGCTCCTGTGACGGTAATCTAGCCCGGCCTATATTTGCACGGTGCGTTGTACATATCAGTACGCAACGCGGATAAAACGTATCGGAAAAATTGTGTATCTGATACATGACCGCCGACACGAATTCCAATTAAATTCGCGATTCATCCTTGCAAGAGAAAAATAACTAAACGCTGTATGGCATTGTTTGACAGGAACGACGCTGACGGAATATGCGGGCGAAGTGGATGATAACTGAGGGCGTTTCGTTCAACTGCCTCCATTTTTTAATTTTATAAAATTTGATATTTGAAAATTTGCTGATTTCTGAGAGCGGAAATTTTTTGCGTGAGATGTTGTGGATTTTGGGAATTTGGAGACTTTGGAAAATTTGGGGAAATTTGGGAAGTTGGGAATTTGGGATAAATAGGGAATTTTATGATTTACAAATTTGGGAAGTTGAGGATTTGGGGATTTACGAATTTGGGAATTTAGGGGATTTGGAGATTTGGGGATTTGGGGATTTAAGAATTTGGGGATTTAGAAATTGAGGATATTTAGGATATTGGGACTTTAGGGTATTGGAGATTTAGGATATTCGGAATTTAGTATATTTGGACTTTAGGGTACTGAGGATTTAGAATACTGAAGATTTAGAAATTTTGGAAATTGAAGAATTTCAAAATTTAGAAATTTGGTACTCGGGGATGTGGAGATATCTGCACTTGAAAAATAGGTCATTTGAGGATTTAGGAGTTTAGGGATTTGCAAATTTGAGAATTTGGAGATTTGGAAGTTTGGTTATTTAACATACTGAGATCATAGAAATTTGGAGATTTGGGTATTTAGGAATTTTAAGGAATTTAAGAATTTTATGATTTAAAAATTTAATTACTACAACTTCTCACCAGAACCTCACATCATAAATCCTGATAAATGTGACCCCAATTTTGTATCCTTTTAAATAAATCTTAAATTTTGTCCTTAATGGAACCAACTTTTCCACATACTCTGAATCGTTAACGACTGAATGATCGCTAAATCTGTGACTAAAGACCATAAAGAACAAAATGGCGCATTTACTCACTTCTTCCGGATGATCCTCGTGGGGCGAAGAGACTCTGAGCAAGGACAGGTCCTCGGGCGTCGAGGAGAATTGGACGGGTGCTCTGACGGTCCTGCCCCATGGGTCCTGGTGATTTCTTCTGCATGTGTGAGGATAACTTGGTTCACCGGTTTCGCCGACCAGCTCGCGCCTTTCCACGCGAATTTCCCCATCGGAAAAGGTTTTCTGCAGTGGCAGAAACCTTCGTGGCGATTGGGATATCCGGTTTAGTAAAGCTCGAGCATCCGGCGACACGGGTGCGGGCTTAAAGTCTATGAGGATCTCCTGGTCATCCAAGTCGATTGATCTTCGTTGATCTTGATGCTGCGCACAAAAATAAAAAATCGGTATTCATTTTATTGCATGTTATATTGTAATATTATTTTCGTTTCTATTAGTGACGTTATCTTGTTATTTTATTTTTTAGCGATTGTGGTATTTAGTTATTTTATTTTCTTGTTGAGAAGATTATTTCGTTATTTTATTTATTGTTGGTTGTATTATTTTGTTATTATATTTTTGGTTCAACAAAGTGAAGAGACTTCTCTTGGTATGATAGTATAAATAATATATTAATAAAAATTTAATTTAAAAATTTAAATAATATTAATAAAATAATTTCAGTAACATCCGAATCGTGTATGATTTAAAATATGTATAGCACATGTTCAGACATTTTAGTGCTGTGCTTAGTTAAAATGAAATAAAATAATATGAATAATATATCATGTGAAACATATGATGAAAATTGAAAAAATAAATATAAGCAATATCAAGGAAATTTTTATTTAAATAAAATAATATGTATAACACAATACTGACACAAAAATGTCTATAAAATGTATAGAATGCAAAAATGAATATAAACCGAATATATAATGAATATAATACGAAAATATAAAATAAAGTATCCTGTAATATAAAAATATAAAATAAAAATATAATGTGGGAATATAAAACGAATGTAATAAAAGAACAAATATAAATAATGGTAAAGATAGAAGGTAAGATAATTAAAGATTTCAGCGAACAAAAAATAAGCGTAATTAAAATGTAAATGGTCGATTAAAATGATCTACGCGATCGTGAAGGTAGTAGGACTATTCGAAGCAACGGGAAAGCCCATTTGATCGTTTACTAAACAAAGTTAAAACGCGAAATGTCATGAAACGTGAAACATCGATCAATACGTTAATATCCGTAACGACGTGTGTCCTTTAATTACATTCCACTGGCGTGCTTTTGCTTTCCGCCATCGTCTATTTTGTTACCAGACAGTAACTCGATCATGCTACCATTACAATCTCCTATAAATAGCATCGAAATTTGATTCTTGTTCGACCTTCCTGTTAATAGAGTGGAATCAGCTGCCCACGAGGACGCGTTTCAATGATCTATGTAGAACACGCCCCGAAATAAATTAATTAATTCCGTTCAATTTCATTCGACGCGTTGGCTGCGACGTTAAGACCAGCATGGAGCTGCACGTATCCTTGTAATTTACGTCCAATGATAATCCATTATCGTTTCATCAAATTAAATTTCTTTCTTGTTCCTATCAATTATTTCACACGATGTAATCTAGTTTTAATTTTTGCGTAATTTTTAAAATTATATTGGCAGAAGTTAACTTGCGTGGTTGCTGAGGTTGTGATTTGGTAGACACATTTGAAAATTAGACAATTGGGGAATTTTGTAAATTTTCAATTTGATATTTCTATATTTTTGAATTACTAGATTTTTGCATTTATGGAGCTTTGAACTTCTAAATTTCCGAAATTTTTCAAATTTCCATACTACATAATTTCCAAATTTCTATGTATTCAAATCTCTAAATTTTCCAACCTCCAAATTTCGAAATGTTTAAATTCCTGGATTCATAAATGTCGAGATTTCTGAATTTCCGAAAAGTCAGATTTCCAAATTCATGAATTCTCAAATCCCTATATTACCAAATTCCTACATCCCCAAATCTCTACACCCCCAAATTTCTACACCCCCAAATTTCAACATCCCCAAATCCCTACATTACCAAATTACTAATTTTCCAATCCCTAATTTCCCAAATCCCTATGTCCCCAAATCTCTATCTTCCCAAATTCCTACATTTTTAAATCTCTACGCCCCCAAATCCCCACATTCCCAAATCTCTACTTTCCCAAATTTCTACTTTCCCAAATCCCTACATTCCCAAATTCCTATGTCCCTATATCCCTACATCCCCAAGCCCTTATGTCCCCAAATCCCTATATCCCCAAATCCTTATATCCCCAAATCCCTATATCCCCAAATCCCTACCTCCCCTATTCCCTACATTCCCAAATCCTCTCATTTCTAAATTCCTCAATTCCCAAATCTCTACATTCCTAAATCCCTATATCCCCAAATTCCTAAATTCCTAAACCCCTAAATTCTCCAACTCCTAAATTTCCAAACCCCTAAATATCTAAATTCCGAAATAAATCACCAAATGCTAAAATCTCGAAATCTCAAAGTCTCCATATTCACCACAAACATACTTAATTCTGTAACACCCCAAAAGAACTAATATCATCCCCTAATATTAAAAAATCCAACAACTAAAGTCTGTCAGACTTACACTAGATACCCCATAACATCTGAACAGCCACACATGCAAAAATATTCGACTGTATTTACATTTTGATTAGCCACGAAATGAAAGATGCAAATAATTCGCAGTTTTTCCACGTATCACATCACCGCGCAAACATACATATGCAAATGCGGCAACGGTAACAGCAAATACATACGTGAAACATAGAGGTATCAGTTTTTCTGCGAACGATTAAAGGTATTCGACAAAAACGGGTCACGTTAATCGTTGTACGGCAAAAGCATTAACCGTCCGTAGGAGTCGAACCGGAAGACCGGCTCGTTGAACACCTAATCGATACGCCCACTATGACAGTGGCGAGATTTCATACGTAAAATTGAATCCGACGGAAGCGTTTGATCCGATGCAAAACGCGCGTTCGAATAATTCGCTAGATTTTCGATTGCTACCTAAGCGAAATTGGAATCTGTAATATCTTCTCGTCGAAAACGGTATCAAGTGTGGCGATTCGAGCATCGCGAGCAGCCCTTTCAAGCGACTCCACTTCAACTGACACAATCGATGTGATTCCGCTGGAACATTCAATGGGCGTTGCAATATTCTATGGGAATTCGATCCATGGATATATAGGGTGGTCCACCCCACTATTTTACGACTTCGTTACTTTTAGGACGTTTACCATTACGGTCGTATGTGAACGGTGTTGCAATTCAATCAAATTAAGTATTTATAGGAAAAACAATGGATAGCTTTTGAGGGCTTTTGATATTGAGACAATACACACTGAGATGATACACACTGACATATTAAAAGATGACATTGAAAGATTGAGTATACTTGTTCTTAATAATATGTTATAGTGTGTCTGACCACACATGTCAGTCTCTACTGTGGTGGTCATATGTGAACGACGTTATAAATTCAATCAAATTAACTATTTATAGGAATAGCAAACGAAAGATACTTTTGAGACCTCTTAATATTGAGACAATGAAGTACACTGATAGATTAAAAGATGAAATTGAAACATTCAGTACCCTTGTTCTTAATAATCTGTACTGTAGTGTGTCTGACCACACATGTCAGTTTCTACTATAGCGATCACATGCGAACGGCGTTGCAAAGTTGATTAAATTAATTCTTTATAGGAAAAGCAGATGATAAAAACTTTTGTGGGCTCTTAATGTTGAGATAATGATACACAGTTAATAATAATTGTGGCAATTATAACAATATATCAATAAAAATTGCGTCAATTATAAATTGTGCAAACGCAAAGCAGTTTCATTTTTTCAGAAAATGGCGGCAGCTCGCTTTAAGGTTAGGTTAAGGTTAGGTAATATGAAATAGTAAGCACAGATACAAAAGAGGTCAGCGAGGAAAGTAAATCTTTTCAACACAGTTCATCTTGCTTTCAATCTTTTTACCCGTAGCATTGTGAACCTTATAAAGGGAGGATTTGATGGAAAATAACGAAAACATGGTTTTGCAATATTATATCCGTTATTCAGTTCGCGGGTATCGGAAAGAGAACAGGACTTTTGGAAATGCATTAAAATATAAATACAAATAGATTTAAAAATAAGTATACGTGTAAGTATGAATATAAATATTTTTCTACGCAATATCTGTTAACTTTCTAAAATATGCAATTACATATGTAATTAAATAAATGTATGATATTGTTTCTACGTTATCAGATGTTTATGTTCAATTTAATACTTAGTTTAAATACTTCACGTTATTTGTGCCGTTTAATTATTTTAACATGAAATGTGGGGTTGAAAAAGTGTAATTAGAACCCTGTGCCTCGAAGAGTTGATCAATTTTTGTTATCGAGAGTTTCTTGGCACCAATTTGACAAAAACTTGTCAGATACGGAACTAATTACTCCAACCAACTTCCTTGACACCTGGTACCTCGACAAAGTTGTAAGAGAACATATGAAACTTTTAGTTAGGCGAAACTCAAATTTTGAATGAAACCATCTGCTCACTAATCAATCACAAGTGAATTAAACTGATAAACATTATCGGGTCAGTTGATAATATTTATGCGAAATACATTTTCATAAAATATTTTTTCTCTCTTGATTATTCTAAGAATTAACTGAATTCATATATTTCGCATATTTTACACATTTCATATAATTTATTTGCTTATAATTACTATGAAGACTATTGTATTAATAATGGTCGTTATAATGAATCATAACAGCCACATAGCCAAAATGTACAGTACCTAAAATGAAAAAGACAAAAGAAAATATATAATAATGTAAAGCTTTTTATTCAACCCTTAACCCCTACTAATGAATCATAAAAAAGATGCTTGACAATTTTTATAAAAAATAATAGAATTAAATAAAACGACTGTTTATATAATTCAAAGAGAAGGTAATTCGTTAAATTGAATCATGAGCATAATTGTGATATAACGCGAGTAATTGTATTTCTCGAAATTCTGTTCGCGTGTTTTTGGTAATTACGTAACGTTCGCCGGCCAGAGAGCGTAATAATGAATAAAATGAAGGAATTGAATTTTGTGCAAAGTTGGTAAAAAAATATGCATGAAAAGCGAGAATAATGGAGGTGATTATGTTATGGAATTCATTCTGCACTGCGACTGCACGCCACATCTGTTTCTCATCGAAGCTAGGACACGTTGTGCTGACGCGTCCTGAGCATTTAATTGGTTAATTGAATCGTGGTAGCTTACAAGATCAATAGAATTCAAGCTGGAATTAACTGCGGCAGCGATCGTAAAATTCGATACAACGAAATTGAATGAACCGAAATTGGTATCGGAAACAATAACGTCAAAGAAAGTTAGTTGCTCCATTTTGTATCTTTCCTAACCTCAAAATATACAGAAGAATTTAAGCGGGATTAATGTCATGGTTGAATGTAGGGCTTGTAATCAACGAAAAACGGGTTCGTTTAAATTCTTAATTAACGGCGATATTTTAATGGAAGGTATTAGTCGTAATCAATTCCTATGATACTTTAATCATCGAAACTCTGTGAGCGAGCCTCGATATATATCTCGAGCACTTTTTAATATTTCACATTTTCCTATGTCGCTCTAAATCCTCTTTTCCTTTTCCGCCTGGAGAATTACTTCAAATTCACGTACATCAAAATCTCTTTCGGAACACGACGATTTAACGGATTAAGTAAATTCCGAGGTAACCGTCGAGGAGCGTCGTTCAGAAATTATCTCGGCTCTCGTTTGGCCACGTCGAATATCATTAACTACGATCGCGAATGGATAAACGATTAATTTAACTAATAATTCTAATTATACCGCAATCATAATTTCAACGGTTAAACCGCCCGATAAATAAATAATTTAATCGATGAATAATTAAACGGACCGACAGATGGGCATAAACTTTATTCATTGAACGTGAAAATTACATTTCACGGCTTTCCTAATGAAACAAAAATATGTTTTTTCTCGTGCGAGTGACGGGAGCGTGATAAGATTAATAACACTTTGTTGAATTACAAGTAGACAATACATAACTGACTGCATAATTATTTAACTGATGGCTGTGTACCTTTCTTGGTTAATTTTATTTTAAAAATCAGTTTCATGTCCTCTTTTTCAGTTCTTATTTCAAGCTGAAGATCGATAAGGATTAATTAATTAATATTTAATATTTCAGCAATTATGGAGATAAATTCAGAGATAAAGTAAAGATTATCTGTGATTTAGATTATATAGGAAGAACTAAAATTTGTTGATTATTACAATTCGCTCCAAAAATTCGCTCGATAGTTACCCGATTTAGGGGCTCCAAAGTCCTCACACAGTTATCCACGCTCTTAAATTTTCACCTACATTATCACTCTAAATAAAACACTCGTTTTAACTACTAGGAATTACGAGTACTAAACACAACAAAATATTGTAAAAATATTTAATGAAACTTGTCAACAATTAAAATACCTAATCAAACCAACCGTTTCAATCTATCAAGCGTTATCAACACGAAAAGATTAACAATTATACAAATGATCTCCATTCCTAAATTCGAATAGCTCTGACCCAGAGCTCATCACAATAAATTAACCCATGTTCCGATAGCCCGAGAAGCACCTGTGCATATTTATCGATCGAGCAGCGCATTGCAATCCAGCAGAGTGTCAGATTCGGGAGCACGCTGTATAATAAATTGGAAAGTAAATGTCTCTAAACTTACGATACTCGTTAGAGGTTCCGAGATGTCCCCATTAGTCAGAGCTTCTTCGGTGGCGGGGGTGGTGCAGGGTCCCCCAGGGGGTGGCGTATCGACAAGGAAGGGTGACCTGGGTGGTTCCTCGCTCTGCGTTCTGTGAAGAGGTTCGTGTTCCGTGTCCTCTTTGCCCGGTGTGCTGGCTTGACCGCCGCCCAACGGGGTGCCCAGTTGACCAGCCTCCGAGTAACTTTTCGTCAATTTCCTGCCATTGAACAGCCCGTTTGTCTGAGCCCCCTGGGAGACCATCTTCACCCGGTGGATCGTCCTGGGGCTAAGGGTCACTGGGATGCGACGCCGAAACACGGCCGGCAACTCCGTCTGGGTAGCCTGTGTCTTCATCATTCCTCGCTTTGGTGGCTTTTCTGCAACCAAATTTTCCCCTAAATATACGAGTTCTTTATTGCTGGATATATTAGATATATCAGATTCCTGATTTCCGGTGTATCATCAGCCGATCACAATTAACCCTTTGCACTCGAAGAAACTTCTGATGCCACGTAACAATTTTATCATTTTGTGATTGAATTTCGTTTGATGGATTATGTTCAAGATATTATTAATTGCTACTATTACCGTGTTCATACATTACATAATCGATGGAATATTACACAGTAAGAAATGTTTGAAATAATTTATATTCGAATGACCTCAGGTGGCATAATCTGCTTTGAAGAATTAAAAATGGTACTGAAATTACGAATCATATGGCGTATCTCTTGAAATTATTCATAATTAAAATATATTATTCTGTTTTGAACGAAAAATCCTCCTACAAAAGTATATTCCCCAATAAATAATAGCTTTAAAAAATAACATCAACAAATTTGTACAAACTCCTCTGATAAAATAATACACAATTTTCATAAAAATTTGTAGACGTACATTTGTGAGTATTAAAAATATTTTATCCCCTTCATAAACATTATTAAATGTACAAAATACGAGTATTTTATACCGGACAATTCGCAATTACCATGAGCGTAAAAATAAATCCGAATAAAAGTAGAAACGTTTACGTAATGCAGGTTATACTATTATCAGTAACTACAGTTCCGTAAGGGTGTACTTTCAGAAGATATTTAAACGCGGAATCAGAAATGTCATGATACCAAATTGCGTGTAAAACTGGTTGCCAGTACGATTCTTCCATAGCGTTAACCTAACCTCTACGGATTTCTTGTCCTGAATCGAGACAAAATGGAACTCGTTCTGCGTCTAGTGAAGAGATTCTTAAAATTGCAATGTATTGAATACTTCAGATCAAGAAAAGATTACAATTTAGAACAGTAAACTTTACTTAACTTTATTGCTTTACTTGACTTTTCCCCTAAATTGTATTTGAAAAAAAATTTGCAAGAGAAATAAAGAAAATAATGTTGTTGCATTGCATTTTCTTCTTCACTCTATGTACCCTACATACTTTATTAAAATAAAAATAATTCTATTCTATATTTAATCTACGTTCACCAAAGACACTATCGCAATAATAAATCGAATACTCGATAAATCAATGACAGATCCAATTTGCAGATATTACGTATCTTCTGTAATATCTTCATCTGGAGAAGTAAGAAACGGATTTCCATCGACAGAGAAATTATCGTTGTAACAGGATTCACCTGACGTTCGTAATTCAATGTTCGTTAGAGATTAATTGAGGAAGCTGAATTAATGCTTTCACCAACTCGAGTGTAATGTCAATGGTATATACGAAACTATTCGTAGTCGTAATCGTTTGCTACACGAGTTCAATACCGAGCTCTCATTCGATCAGCCATATTGGCAATTTGGTAGCTAATATTGAGCTAACAGTCCCTAGGCAAGGAGTTAATACTCCAGGAGAGCCGATAATCTGCAGGTGATGTGAAATAGAAATGGAAACGAGCTGCTGCTTCTTTAAATGTAATAGCTCCCTCGGGGCGGCGAGATTCATGAGAATGGCAAGAATTTCACGGCGGAACAGGAAATGCTGTTTTTATCGGAATGCTTGTTTATCGAGATTACTGATACTCCGACTGTAGCTTGGCTTTTTAATGTATCTTCGCCTCTACGCTAATGTTCTCGAGCACTGCGTTCGGAGGCGGGCTAATAGGGTTCTTCTAGGTGTAGGGAATTATGCGGTTTTTTCACAATTTTAAATTTTTAGATTTGGGAAGTTGGGAATTTCAGAATTTGGAAATTTGGGATATGGGGTATTTGAGATTTGGGGAATTTGGGATTTGGGGAATTTGGAATTTGGGATTTGGGATTTGGGATTTGGGATTTGGGATTTGGGGAATTTGGGATATGGGGAATTTGGGATTTGGGGTTATTGGGATTTGGGGAATTTGGGATTTGGTGAAGTTGGGATTTGGGATTTGGGGGATTTGGGGAATTTGGGGAATTTGGGATATGGGGAATTTGGGATATGGGGAATTTGGGACTTTGGGAAGTTGGGATTTGGGGAATTTGGGATTTGGGATTTGAGATTTGAGATTTGAGATTTGAAATTTGAGATTTGAAATTTGAGATTTGAAATTTGAGATTTGAAATTTGAGATTTGAAATTTGAGATTTGAAATTTGAGATTTGAGATTTGGGATTTGGGATTTGGGATATGAGATTTGGAAAATTTGGGATTTGGGGAATTTCGGATATGGGGAATTTGGGATTTGGGAATTTGGAAATTTGGGGATTTGAGAATTTGCGAACTTGGGAATTCGGAAGTTTAGGAATTTGGAAATTTGGGAATTTGGGAATTTGGGAATTTGGGAGTTTGGAAATTTGGGGACTTGGGGATTTGGGAATTTAGAAAGTATCCAAATTTCCACACTTTTTTGTGTAAATTATGGGATACCACCAGTAATTCCCTAAACCTAACCTAACCTAGACCTGGACCTAGACCTAGACCTAGACCTAGACCTAGACCTAGACCTAGACCTAGACCTACACCTAACCTAGACCTAGACCTAGACCTACACCTAACCTAGACCTACACCTAGACCTACACCTAGAACCTAACCCAACCCAACCACATATTTTATTCTATCCCAAACCGATCACATTTAACGTCAGTAATCTATCGAAACTAGATTATCACTCAATCAGAAATAAATGATCTCCACGCAAACTAGACTATCAATTTATCCGTATTAAAACGGCCAACGAATTAATTCCCAGTTATCAACACAAACACTAGCAACGAGATGCTTGAAGCTGTAATTGCAACGGCCTTAAACATCGCGAAGCTTTTCCCTCGGTGATCTAACGCGTAGCTCCAAGCGAAAAGAATTTCAAGCCCGCCATCCTATTGAAACATTTTATCTAAAGGGTGCTTTTAGACCAACGTGCGGTCATAGTTTTAAGTTACACCTGAGGGCCTATTTAGTTACACGGGCAACTGTGTGCGTGCCTTTTGAGGAATGGGCAACGCTACGCTTTTCGTGGGAAAATGAGTCGAGAGTCCATTTGAGGAAGAGTGTGAACGCGTGAAGATTGACTTTCAGGGTTCTACTATGAGATTTACGGGAAACGAAAGAAATTTACTTCCTCTCTTTCATTTTGTTGTTCCAAATCAAAGTATGATGGCTCTTTAATTTCAAAACTCAGATACTTTTATTTTTTGGTTTATGATTAACGTATTTGCGGTTATATTACTTCATATTTTTAGTTACTGCATTTTGTTCGAATTATTTTCGAGTAAATCTTCTTTAATTGTTATTTCTGTGTAAATGTATGAGACAATGAATATAAATATGGTTGCATTAGAAAGTTATAATCTTGTAGCATCATAACAGTGATTTTGTATTAGGTCTACAATATTGTCTTGTACAATGTTGTATTGTATTGTTATATTATATTGAGAATATAATTATATTACATGTTTGTACTATATGTATGTATATCAAGTACAGTAGATTATACGAACCTCATAGCTTGTAACAAAAATTGAAACATAAATTTCACCCTTATTTTGAGGAGTTGCACCTTACAGTTTTGCAGAATGATTACTTTCGGTATTCTCCATGATTGTATAAAGTTTGAATGAAATCGCCGTTGTCAATGTTGTGTCTTTCACTAAAACCTTACTTAGTATCGACCTATTAATTAATACAAATTATACTACAACATTAGTTACTACAAAGGAGTTGCACCATATTGATCTATATATCATTTACAAAGTATGCCTCCATGTGTCATACACAATTATTTCTATCATATATTTTTGCAAAATATGAAAAATATAAAGGGTGAAAACTTACCAAGGACAAGAATACGAGGCTCGCTAGTTGCATAGGGGCGTAACAAGGGTAAAGTCGAGGGTAGCATCGCGTTTTGCATTGTCGGTTGCGAATCTATAAGGCGTTCCTGGTGTTGTGGTCTTGGAGGACTTCTGCCCCTTGGAACATCGAAGGATGTTAGAGTGTGCGATCTCGCGAAGCTCACGTGCTTCGTTTTTGGTGCTTGCGACGAGGGGGGCGGGGGTGCAGGTGGTAAAACCGGTCGGGGACCTTCCAGTTTCGTCGATTCTTCATCCTCGGGAAGCCACGTGTACCTGTCACAAAAACAACTATCTTACGACAAATTACATTTGTAAATATTTAAAAATGAAATTTTATAGGATGTCAAAATTTGGAGGGGCCTGAAGTTCAATATCTGAAAACAAGCCTTAAATTTCTGAATTGGAAAACTTGTGAACATAACAAGTCTTGCATTTTTGAATTTGAAAATTTGTGAACGTAACAAGTATTACCTTTTTGACTTTGAACACTTGCAATTATAACAAGTCTTAAATTTTTGAATTTAAAAATTTGTGAATATAACAAGTCTTAAATTCCAGAATTAGAAAACTTGTGAATGTAACAAGTGTAAAATTTCTGAATTTCTACATTAAACTCCTAAATTTAATAACCTCAAAGTACCGAAAACTATGAATTTATAAATTGAGAAGTTCTTAAGAAAATAAATGATGCTTGCACACCCTGCAACCCCCTCTAAGAAAACAATTTAAACGCCAAAACAAAATCTGTAAAAACTTGAAAGTACACCCAAATATTTGCACATTCAAGAACTTTTAGTACGAAAAATCTGTGAGCATAGAAATTTGGAATGTAAATGTGGGTCCACGAATAAGTGCGCCATTTTCTGGCGTTTAATGGCGGCACAGGTCACGTGTGCTAGCTAACCTCAAAAGATCGCAGGCGCACGATTACGTAGCAATCTAAAGGCCGCACATTTGTACGCAAACAATCTTCGCCGACCAAAATTGAAACCGCAAACAAGGTAGATACATAATACACAACCGTGTGCATTCTTTTGACCAATGGGAGTCCAACAGGTGCCGCAGTGGATCCTTTCATAACCGCAGGGCAAAGAATGAGCGTTAACGATCTAAAGAAAGTCCGTCATCCCTTTTTTTCGACCGGTTGACATTAGGATTAAAGTATGCCGCCGGCTGAGACTTCCTAGTTACGGCCAGCTTAATTAACCGCTTAAACAATAGACATTTATTCCAACCCGGAGGTATTCTCTTTTTATTAATACGCCACAGAAACGTCGCGGAGATATTGCCAGACGCCATGGTTACATTCTCATTTCCATTGTGTCGGCCACGAGCCGATCTTCACACGCGTGACAGCCATTATCTTGGGAAAAGTGGGTGACAGCGCGTTGTTTCTACGACACTGCACCGACGACCCAAATAAATTGCATTTAAATTTCATGCATTTAGATTTCACACCCCTTTTCGAGGGGAACGTAATAACGGTGGCCTCCCGAACCTGCCAGGTCTTCCGATTTTAATGAAATAAATCTGCCTTTATTCAGCCGACCAACTTGGATACCGTAATCTTACAGCAATTTATCACTTCCTGGGTGTTTGCATTCTTTGCTGATGTTAACCATCTCTCTTGTTTTGCACGTTTTAATGATTCTTTGGGGAGATTTGTTATTTAGAAACGTTTAGCCTAGTTGTTATATTTATTTAAGATCGCCAAATTTTAGACTATTATATTATTTAAATTTAGTGACTTTCAAATTAGTGCATTAGTTGAATTCACAAATTTTCATATTCAGAAACTTTCAAATACAGGCTACCTGAGTTCTCAAATTCCTGTACTTTCAAGTTCATAATTTTCTATGGTATCAGATTTATAAATTCCTAAATTATATCTCTAAACCTTAAAATCTACAAATCGTCCAATTTTCAAATATTCCAATTCTCTACATTCCTGTATCTATAAATTCTCAGATCCCCGAATCCCTAAATTATGAAGTTTTCAAATTTCCATATCCACAAATCCCCAAATTTCCAAATCCTGAAATCTCCAAATTTCCAAATTCTCAAATTTTCCAATTCCTCAAACTCTCAAAACCATAAATCCCAAAATTGACAAATTCGCAAATTTCTCAGCTCTTCAAATCCTAATTCCCAAACCCCAAACTCCAAAATTTTTCACACCCCAAATTCCCAAATTTCTCAAAACCCAAATTTCTCATTCCACAAATTCCAAGTTTCCCAAACCCCAAATCCCTAGATTCCTAAATTCCCCGAATTCTTAAATTTCCCAAATTTCTCATATTCCCAAATCTCCAAATTTCCAAATCCCCAAATCCCTAAATTGCCAAATTTTCAAATTTGTCAACTCCTCAAGTCCCCAAATCCCTAAATCTCCAAATTTTCAATTTGACGTATTTCTATTATAAAAACAGCTGCCCTCCATTATAATAACAATGAAGTTTGCGATACCTTTTTAATGTTAAACTATCAGGGCCAGATGAAATATGGCGGTGACCGATTTACGTCACGTATTGTATAATAATAACTTTTACTACATTGTACCGTAATGGGTATGGTCGTTTTTATTGGCAGTGAACTTGCGTTAATAACATAAGCGTGTAGTAACAAGTATATATGTGAACATAGTAAATGTCTGTAACAAATGTTGCCATTACCTTGTGCGACCCTTGTACACTCCGTTGTCTATTTGTAGTGTGAAATCGATACGTCTTCCGTATCTGTCTCCGATACAGACCTCGTCAGAAACTAATTGTCTCAGATGAGAACCATTCTTCTATTTTAAATTCGATAACAAAAATAACTTCCAAAGTAATGCAACTGAAAGGTTATTCTTATTTAAAAGAATGTCCAATAAGCTCCAATCATGAAAATAGATTAAATTACTGAATACAGGGAGTTTAACTTTAAATCCGTAATGAACTTTAAAAATAATATCACTCTTCGTACTAATCTTAGGTACAGTTGTTTGATTGGATTTTAAATTGGAACTGTATCAATTACTGATATTTAATTAGTAGAGAGCGATTTTCAACCTTTTCGCAAGGATTATGAAACTGAAAGACTCAGGTGTTTAGAAGAGCACATATCGGAACAGTGTTCCTAAATCCCTATGTTTCCGAATTCCTATATCCCCAAGTTTTTATATTTTTGAGTTACCATATCTCCAAATTTCTGTGGTCTTGAATACCTATATTTCCGAATTTCTACATTCCCAAATTCCTATATTCAAAAATACCTAATTTTCAAAATCTCTAATTTGCCAAATTCCTACCTTGCCAAACCCCTATGTCTCCAAATCCCTACATCCCCGAAATCCCTACATTCCTAAATTCCTACCTTCCCAAACCCCTATGTCCCCAAATTCCTACCTTCCCAAATCTCTACACCCCCAAATTCCTACCTTGCCAAACCCCTATGTCCCCAAATTCTTACATCCCCAAACTCCTATGTCCCCAAATTCCTACCTTCCCAAATCGCTACACCCCCAAATCCCTACATTTTTTCAAACCCCTATGTCCCCAAATCCCTACATCCCCAAATCCTTACATCCCCAAATCTCTATATTCCCAAATCCCTACATCCCCGAATTCCTACATCCCCAAATTCCTATATCCCCAAACCCCTACCTTCCCAAATCCCTACATCCCCAAATCCCTATGTCCCCAAATCCCACCATCTCCAAATTCCTATGTTCCAAAATTCTCACATACCTAAATCGCTACAACCCCAAATCGCTATATTCCCAAATTCCTACATCTCCAAATCGGTACATCCCCAAGTAGCTACAGCTCCAATTGGTCAGAATAGAAAAATGGACGCCACTCGCCCGTATTTTCGGCGGTAGTTCTCGCGATCACGCACACATTAGGCGAAAAACAATGACAGTCTTGACAGTCTCTCAAGTGAGCGAGATGCTACTTGCATTCAGCAATTATTATTGTCATTATTCTTATTTGCCTGTATGCTAGAAGTGTTTACGGATAGATCTTTTACTTTGGGTCACGCGCCAACTTGTGCATCATTCGATCGTTAAGTAATTATGTCTGATACCGTATAAATTCATTTTTCAAGTCATATGTTGAAAGGAAACAACATAATTGTATCCCGAAGATGAAATACGCTAGATTATGTTATTCGGAACAATATATTTGAAACAATATCGGAAGAGCCAAGGGCTGCCTCGGGGCACCCTACCGAGCATTAATCAGCCGTATGGTCACATTTATTTCCGCAGCTTTCGCATCGACGCCCCGGTAACGTATAAATACAGTAATTTACCTCGAGAACATAATTTTTCATCGATCGCACACTCCTAACCTTGAAACATTCTCGTCATCGACGTAGCTCCCGTTAATCAGAAATAAACCGAAACACCGAACGCGTTATGGGACCCATATATACCCCCTTTTCCTGTATCACTTTCTAAAAAGTTCGGCTTCGAAAAACTTTCGAAGATTCCATTTTTTTAAGATTTTATTAAAGTTCCACAGTATTATGTCTTTCTTTAAATGGTTAATTCTCCTCGCCTGCCACTTCGGAATATTTACGTGGTCGAATCACGGCACCGTGAAGGATCAGATATTTCATCGGAGTGCTAAGGCTCTTTACGTCCCAAGAATATTATCGTCGTTGCAACGAACGAGGCTGTAAATTTGCTGCGCGACCAAGTATTAATGCTTTACGGGTGAATGCTCTTTTTTTTTCATTCGTACGGAAAGATCGAAGCGAGAAAATTGTGCACGTTCTCTGGACGCATTATATTGGATAAAATTGTTGATGGGATTTCTTCGAAGGAGAATGAGGTTAGAGTACTCTTAGACTCCTTATTGAACTTTCAGGAGGTTAGAATTTGAACATTTTTGAAGAATCATGTTTTGAAATTAAAAAATGTACTGATATCTCGAAATTCAACGGTCCCTACATCAAATGACCCCAAATGCCAATATTCTGAAGACCTAATCTGCTCAAGTAGCAATATCGTTAAATCTCAGTATCTTCCAATTTCAAAATCTCCAAATTTGAATATTATCAAGTATTAATATCCCCAAACCGCAATATCCTCAAATTTGAAGATACCCAAATCTTTATATTCCCAAATCTCAATATTGCCAAATCCAATATCTTCAAATTCTAATATTTCCAAATCTCAGGATGCCCGAATCCCCATATAGTCGAATCCCAGTATTCCCAAATTTTATCGTTCCCAAATGTCAAAGTTGAAAGACTTATTTTCACCTTTGTGCATCCCCAAATCCAAATATCCCCGAATCCTAATGTTTCCAAAGCCCAATATTCTCAAATTCCAATATCCCCAAATCTCAATATCCCCGAATCTCTATATCACCAAATCTTAATATCTCCAAATTCCTAAAGCCATAAGTCTCATTATCCCCAAATCTCAATATCCCTAAATCCCAGTATTCCCAAATCCCGATATCCCCAATTCCATCACCTCCAAATCCCAATATCCCCAAATTCCAACATTCCAAAATCCCAATATCCCCAAATCCCAATATCTCCAAATCTCAATATCTCCAAATTCCTAAAGCCATAAGTCTCATTATCCCCAAATCTCAATATCCCTAAATCCCAGTATTCCCAAATCCCAATATCCCCAATTCCATCACCTCCAAATCCCAATATCCCCAATTCCATCACCTCCAAATCCCAATATCCCCAAATTCCAACATTCCAAAATCCCGATATCCCCAATTCCATCACCTCCAAATCCCAATATCCCCAAATTCCAACATTCCAAAATCCCAATATCCCCAAATCCCAATATCCCCAAGTCCCAATATCCCCAAATCCCAACATTCCCAAATCCCAATATCCCCAAATCTCAATACGTCCAAATCCCTAAATCCCCAAACCCTCAGTCCCACATCCTAAAATTTCCACCCCTCGAAACCCCTCCATCCAAAAGCCATAAAACCCCAAAATTTGCAAATACCCAACTCGCCAAATTCCAAGGTCTCCAATTGCCCACCATACTCGAGAGCGTTCGTATAGATCGCATCGCGCTAGCAACCGAAATTGGAACAGCTACCTTTTCGGGTCAGGAATGGTGCAAAACGACCTAGGTCGCCGTCGGAAGTAGGAACTCTCGATCCAGTCAGCTTCGTCCTCGAAGTCGTAACGGGACAGCCCCCTCGAGTACGTGGGGTACGGTTGTCGGTACATGATCTGCAGGGGTCGCCGAGGGTAAGGGACGTCGCAGAGGTTCTCATCGCTCGGCACGCTTCTAACGCAAGCGGAAAGAATCGAGGTTCTAGCGGCGCTACAAGGCGAGGGTCCCCTCGTCGACAAACACCCGAAGAAACCACCTCCAGATTTCTCCACGGCGTCCAACTGTCGACTGGTTATGCAATACTGCTCCTTGATGTCCTCGCGCGAGTAGAGCGGAGTCGCTCTGCGATCCCAGTCGATGCTAATGTTGCCGGTGGTTGCCGTGAAACCGCCGTGCAGATCCACCTGGGTCGAGACGTCCACCTGTCACGCACACAACGTTTAGTTTAATTAGTGGAAAATCGATGGAGGACGCGTGGCAGTTTGATTGAAAGCGTTACTCCATCGCCCAAACTAATCCTACAGCACTGAACTGACCGCTCGTTTGCCAACTTGTTTTTTCCACCGAGCGCTCACGCTCGGACTGCCTTTCATAGTTTCGCATCGGTATACGATGTACTGTAGCTTCATGAGGGTGCATTTTATTTCACGAATTTTCGTATTTGTCAGTTCTTTAGTTTTCTTTCTTAATATTATGTTTGACAATTTACAAATTTTCCAGCTTTTAAATTCTCAAATTTTCAAGCTTTCAAATTATAGAATGTTCAAGAAATTCATGTTTTCAATTACTAAATTTTCTAATCCTTAAATTGTCAAACTCTGATCCACTTGTATCAATTTTATAATTATACAAGTACCAATACATTCGCTTAATTATTTTTGTTTCTGACCTCATTAATACGTTTAAAAGATACAATACTTTGTACCTACATATGGCTTATTCTTTGTAGAATATTATTTTATGCGGAACGTATAATTTATTCTGCAAGTTAATTTCATTTTGTACATTAATTGTAAAAAATTAATTGTAATTTTTGAATACAAAATGCATTTATTTTTCAACGCAGAATTTATTTTTGAATACAAGTAGGAGCCGGATAAAAAAGGTTAAACACAATTTGCAAGCAACACAAGTCATTAATGCGTAGATCGATTAACAGTACACAATATCGATGTAACAGCAGTCTCTCGCAATATTGTACGCCCAGATTTACGATTGCCATTTATACCCGCGAAAATTGCCACAATTCTCGTGCAGCAAACGCGCCAGTTCATCAAACTGATAAAATATTGAAAGCCGTGCCACATGTACGATACAATTCCCTCTCAAAAAAGCGTTTTCGTGCGACGAAAAATAGCGTCAAAGCGACTGTATCCTGTGTCACAATACACTTTCGTCCTCAGCACATTCCCCCTTCTGTTCCCTCGGGAATTTATATTTCAGCCTTTTAACGACATTTACGGCGACGCAGCGAGCCGTCGTAGTTTCGCGCGTAACACGTCGATTCAACCTTTGACGATGCCCGTCAATTCCTAATTGCTCGCTCGAAAAAAAGAGAGGCGAATGTTCTTTTCTCTGCTATCAATGTCCGTTCCAGTTCTGCTCATCGAGACTGCTCGATCTTCCGAATAAATCGATACCGCCTGTCGAACGGAAGTTGCAACGCTGTTAGCCAGTCGGAAAATTGATACGCGAATTTGAAAAGCCCGCGTCGTTGTGTTCGCCTGCCGGCCATGTTGGAGCTTCGAAAATGGAACTTTTATTTATGAAAGTTTGCGAATTAATTTTAACGAAGGTTCGGAGCAGACGCTAAATAGTTTCTATTTACGTAGAAATTGAGTTAGGAAACATTCTTCAGCAGGGGATTTTACGGAGATGTTTTCATAAGTTGCGCAATGTAGGGAATTTTCCTCTGCGTTATTTGCTCGCAGAAGTTTGAAAGATTGAATTAATTAATTTTCTTAGAGTTTATTAGGGTGGATACTGCAGTATGGGATCGCTCATTGTTTGTTATGAGACAGGTAGTCATTTTGTATTATGAACGGTAGTGAAGGATTAAACTGGTTGAAGTTTTTAAATAACCAATTTTATTAAATCTCGGCTGTAGTATATTTTACTATATTTATTAGTATATTTACAGGTATTTGATTTTGCTCAGTTCAGTTTAATATTTACAATAATTTTTTTATGTGAAACAAGAACTGTTGTAAATAAATCTCCATCTACAAGAAATACTTATAACTTCAATATCTTTCATACTTGGTTAAGAAAACCCTTTTCATAGCTATGGTACTATTCTCAAGATGTGCTCATTGTTTAAAAATTTCCACGGTAATTTCCCTAAAAAGAGATCAGGCAAAGATAGTATTAGTGAAATTAGCACAATTTAGCTCCCATACAACGATAAGTAGAATTTAATTGAAGTTTCTAGCATTTACGTTCCTCGATTCAATATCTAATGTCACATGATAACCTGACCACCATAGAACCCTTGGGTCTGAAATGCTGGTTAACGATATTCCCATGAGGACCTTTCATAATGGAACTAAGTACTCTATAGCTATTTCCAGTATCATAAAGGTATTTGATTCTAATTGGCTATCAACTAGCTTCCATTTTTTTTCTATACAAGAACTATACTATATAGATCCAGTAGTTTGCTTCCTACTATACAGTCTAGGGTTCTATAACCAGTAGTTTATTTCTCCCGAGACATTTCCTTCCCAACTTAATTCTTCGGCATACTTTCTGCAACGTATTTCACAAATATGTGATTGCTTGAAAAGTTTAATTGATTTATCAATGTAAGGATAAAATATACACTTTACAAAATAAAGTGGTTCTTTACCAAATTAAATTGAGTCACTTGTAAAGACTTCATAACGGAAATGCTGAGGTGTCATATTATGAGAGGTCTTCATATTAGGTACATTCAGCCTGCGATGCAGCAAATTCAGAATATTAACATAAATAAATATTTATAATACAGGGTGTCTCATTTAAATCGACTCAAATGATTCGTTAAATAATTTTCATGTAAAGTATTTTCTATGTCATCAATATTTTTGAAGACGTTTCAACTAGTCCATTTAAATGAATACCCCGTAGAATAACCGCTAGTTTATTGCATGTTTATCACGTGTTTTGATAAGATGTACCTGTCCTCCAAACTTCCACAATTCGAAAATTCTCTATTCGTCAAATAATTTTCATGCGAAACTCTGTCAACAATATTATCATAAATATGTCAACGAGTCGATTTAAATGGACACCCTGCATAATAACCGCTATTTAATTGCACCCAATCCTTGTCCTCGTGTCTCGACAAGATATACCTTTCCTCGAATCTTTTACGATTCGAAGATTCCGTAATACCACCGTGGGTCCCCAACACGAATATTTGATAGAAACGTCCCTTTCTTTCGTTGATCCGGTGTCATAAAAGTTCTACAGTTGCCGATTGATGGGAATTCGATGTACGATCGTGTGTGTATGCATGGACGCGTTCGCACGGCCGTGAATGTAACCAACTTTCATCCACTCCGCAATAATGGAACTTTTATGATATTTGAACAAAGGGACTTTCGAGGCATTCGTTGCGAAGCGAGCTTTCTTCGATCGTCCGTAAGCGGATATCGACAACGTCGGAGAAAATCCATTTTATTGGCGACTAAAACCTTTCCGGTGGCGCACAAACGTTCGCCATTTCGGTTTGCCGATTCCGTCGGGGACATTTAACGCGAACGTTTTGCTCAAATCCATTGCACCGGATTTTCTTCAATGGACTCTAAATCGACGCGTTAATTTCCTCCTGATGTGTTGCTCTGCGAAATACGGTTACGTGTTACGGATACGATTTTTGTTTACATAGTCGTGCTTTGTGAACGTTGGTTGTAATACAAATTTTTTTCGTTTGGAACATTTTTGTGGGTGGAACTTTTACGTTTTTAGGGGTTGAAATTATTGAATTATCTGGTTATTGATTTTTCTTTTAAACTAATAAATTAGTAAGGTAATTGATTTGTGAGCTTGTATTTAAAAGCACAATAAATCGTTGACCAAGTGCATAAATTTCACGACGCAAATCCCTATTAAAGAAGCGATCTAAAAAAAAATAGATAGAAAGTTTCGAACAAGGGAGTACTTTGAAGTATTTTAATTTAACGATAGCTCAATTTCAGATTACCATTAATTGACTCCCTTTCCCATAACAATGAAACGGAGATTTATTATTCTAACGTATCGGGTAAATTTCCTTATCGCCAGCAACATCAAACGAAGAAGTTTTAAAAGTTCTCGGAGGTAGTTACGCCCCTAATGGAAGTTAACACCTATGAACTCTTAAGATTCACGGTAGTTCGCTGTTGTACTCAGCTCATTATGATCAGTTCCTCAACAGGAAATCACAACAGAGGCGGCATTAAACTTCCGTAATTTCTTCCTCCTTACAGGTGTCGCCTTTATACCGTTCCTTGCCTTTGACGTATTACTTCATTCTGTAAACACGGACCTTATTACGTTTAATTAAATTTTATAATCACCTTCTTTAATCAACTTTCTTAAAATATGGAATACTTGACAGAGAAACGTATTTTTACGTTTTGAAGTCGGAATAAATAGCAATTTTAAATATGAATGTCACAGCGTCAACTATGTTTTGTTTAACAAAAGAATACTAGCTAATGAGATTTTCAACTGCATCAGTGTAGCAGTCAACATCTTAAGTGAAATCAATTAGAGGTTTGTCACAAGCAAGATTTGTCGAGGTCGAAGCGTGAGTCACGTATGGATATTGTAAGGTTAAGAATATAATCGTTTAAAGTTAGACCTATTTTTATTAATAATTATTGAAAAGTTTATAATTCGCGTCTTTGTCTAAACAGTGATATCTATAAATGTGGGTCTTAGGCTTCTGTTCTATGCATGGTGTCATAACATTACATCGCGCGCGCTTTTGCTGTAATGGCATGACTTGTTAAGAATACTTTTACATTACTTTTAATTATCATCAAATAAAGTCTTTAACTCTAACAATAATAAATGAGTCCTTTCACTGTGGCATAAGACAAGCTTTAGATGAAATCAGTCGATGTACCTTTTGCATTCACAATCATACAGTCAATGGTACATAACCTTGCAAATTATCCAGAGTTATGCGTCGCAGCATCAGCAGTGACGATTAAACGACGTATCATTAGGATTCCCAATAAGTGAATATAAGTGGTATCTAAGAAATGAATTTCACTTCGGACTAGAGTTTATTTTGCTATGTAGTTGATGACTCGAGAGTGTCTTCGAAGAATTTTTACGTTTTACAAAAGCTCGGAGTGGACGTACAATTTTTGTGACATTGCTGAGGGAAACAGTTTCTAATTTTCTATTGGTTTAGCTAACATTCGAGTGGAGATGGAAATGCAAGTGACGTATGAAGAGGCTCTTTTCTCCAAAGTGACCGTAGCAAGTAATAAAAGCAAGCAGTACCTCGACATGTATAGAGAACTGCAAACAAAAGACTACTGCTAAGGTTAAGGGTTCACAATCAAATGTGACTAACAGTAAAAAATACTCGCTAGAATGTAATGACTTGGGTCTTATTGCTGCTACGGGTAAAGAATTGATTTGAAACTACAAAAGAAGGAACGAAAAATCGCTAGAAACTTGTACTGTCCTCTCGCTGTAATATGCATTCTACCCAACAAAATATTTACTAGAAAATCCGAAAGAAATATTTTATTTAAAATACTAATCATGTACAGGTGCACTTGATTGTATTGAAATAATTCTTGTAGCTATCTACCTTTTGGCAATGAAATTTTTTGATATTCTTTTAAATACGTGACGAATGTTGTAACATATTCAAAAAACGATCATTAAGGTTTCTGATGCATTAAAAGTGCTTAACGAAGCAAGTTGAACCGAAATGATCGTTGAGTCGCATCTCTGTCAGCAATTTAGCTGTGCGACTTTCAACAGAATCAAAGCGAGAAATCTAGACGTTCGTTTGCAGTCAATGACGTTCATCGTGTCAGGATTCAATTTTCTCTAAAATGCGAGGAAAAAGAGGAGAAACGAGCACCGCCTGAGAGCTCAAGATGCTATAAGTGAGACATCAAATTGTACTCTCCTTCGCAACAATAAAACTCCTATAATTTCGTGTTAATTCTACGATTGGTTCTCTTCGTCCGCCACTGTGCTTCTTCGATGGCGAAACAAAATGGCGAACGTGGCTGGATTTGTTATCGAAATAACGTTATGGATAGAGCAATATGTGATGCAGTAGGAAAGATTCTTGAAATTATTTATTTGAAGTTTCAAGATTTTCTAAATCTCTGAATTCTCTGATTTTTATAGTTTGTTAAATTCCGAAGTCTTCTAATGTTCAGGTCTTTAAATGTTCAAATCTGTAAATTCAGAAATTTTCAAACTTTTCAAATCTACAAATTCCCAAATTCCCAGATCCTCAGATTCCCACGTCCCCAGATCTCCAGATCATAGACTACCAAATTCCCAAATTTTCCAAATGTCCGAATCCATTAACCCCAAATTGGCAAATCATCAAATCCCCAAATTGCCAATTACTCCAACTTTCTAAATCCCCAAACTCCCCAATTTCGTAAATTTTCCAAATTCCCAAATTTCTAAATTTCCAAATCTTCAAATCCCTAAAATCCCAAAGGCAAATCTCCGAATCCATTATTCTTCAAATTGGCAAATCCCCAAATCCCTAAATTGTCGAATCCCTAAATCTCCAAATTGTAATTTTCTAAGTTCCCAAATTCCATAAATTTCTCAAATTCCCAAATTGTCCAAATTCTCAAATCCCGAAATCGCCAAATATTCAAATTGTCTATCTCCCCAAATGTCCAAATTTTAATTGAGATGAAATACATTTTAATGATCCTTTAATTGATGGTCTACACGTTTCAATCGTTTGTTTGACATATTTTCGTTTTATTGTCGGTGGCTGGCGGATACTGAAAACAAGCCAGCGACCATTTGTATGCAAATGTGCGGAACAAAAAGTATTCAGCTGGAAAGATATGTCGTAAACAAGGTTTACTTTGGTTTAATTGCACAGTGAGTAATTGGTCAATTAATATTTTTGCTTATCAAATCGATCAGCACGAGTCTTGCACTCTTTTTTCGTGAAATAAAATCGTGTTTTAATTGTACTCTTCATTGTATTCGTATTAATTAATGTTTATTGGGTTTGATATCAATTTACGATTATTAATGTTGGTATTAATTAATGATTATTAATTTTGATATCAATTATTAATCATTAGGGTTGATAATAATGAATAGTTGTTAGGGTTGATATCAGTTACTGATTATTAGGACTAATATTAATTAAGAACTATTAGGGTTGTTATCAATTAATAATAGTTAGTATTAATATCAATTAATGATAAATGCAGTTACTGTTAATTATTGTTAATATCCATGACAAGTTCTCTGAAATTCTTTCACGAATAAAATATGAAAACTGGAAATTTAACGTTTCTACACAGATCAATATATGCATTTTTCATCGACACAAAATTTAATTAAAAACTTCGACAATTTTTATTTTTGCGTGTCTGTCAGATTTATTGAACTCTGGGGGATTTTTCAAAACCCGATGCGCTTGTTACAAAATGCATTTCAATCAATTTTATGTAAAACTTATATGCACTATTTAAATGGAAGAAGTTTTTGAATCAGTCAAAATAGTTAAATTTTTAATAAGTGGCGAATAGTTAAATTTTGGGAGAATTACAAATAGTTAAATTTTTCAAGAACTTCAAATAGATCAATTTTTTTAAAAATATGAAACATTTGAATACTGATATCATTATTTAAGTTCGATTCTGAAATTATTAATCTCCTTTAACGACGTACGAGTACGAAAACATCGACTAACAAATTCCGAGCAAACCAAATCGACCTTTGAGATATTTCGACAGCCATTTGGAAAAATATCGTTTGGAGAAAAATGCATTTAAAGTTTCGCAAACTACTTGAGAGCACGTAAGAGGTAAAAAATCATATTTGCAGCTAACAGCTATTTCAGGAACATACAGTACACCTTCCTACTCTCCTTATAAAGCAGTATTTGCGTTTCTATGAAATATTCTCGCCTCCTTTGATGCTTTCTCGTGTCTTTTTTTCAGCAATCTTTATTCCCTGGTAGTCTCGTTTATTAACAGAACTTTTTGCTTCCGCGCCAACTATTATCTCCAACGTTTCGTAAGTTCTGAGAGTCGAATAATAGTCTTCATTAGAGATTGTTGTTCTTAAATGAGCTGCAATTTCTATCCTTTTTATCTTGCCTTATTAACACTCGAGCGTAAATTTTATGCATTTATTTAACGACATTTTTGTCAAACTTTCATCGAGGTTTGGTGAAAAGAAACAAAGTATTTTAATCAGTTTTAATTTTCAGTGATATTTTTAACTATTGCATAAACATTTAATACTGTAAAATACGAAAGAAACATATAATTAAATAATTTCTTAAAAAGCGTAACATAGCTTTGAGGAAATAAATGAATTTATTAAAATATTAGTTACTGAAATGCATAGTGGACGCATGTATTTTAAATTAATTACTTTAGTAAGATAAGACGTAATTATTTTATTTCTATATCTGTAATGTGTATGTTAAAGGAGAAAGGAAATAAAAATAATAAAAAGATATTGTTCAATGTGGAGGATTAGGTTAATCGCTCTAAGGATGATATTTTTGAGGTTAGAAAAAGAAATTATTCAATTTTTCCCGATATATATTTTACAAAACAAACTCCAAAAATGATTAATAATATACAAAAAGGGATAACAGTGTACATATATCTGACAAATGATTGTTAAATTTAATAAAAAAATTAAAACGTTCACATATTTGTCAGTATTTCCAAAGAGGATATGTCGCCATTACATCTGCGTCAAATGAATACGTATTATTTAAAAAACAAGTAAAAAGTCTCAAAAGGGAAGTAATTTTTACTACGTACAGCACAAAAATTGTTTACAATCAAGATAAATAGTATCTTCGCCATTTCAAATACGTCATATACGTAACTTGAATTATGAAAAAAAAAAAAAAGAAAGAAGATAAAAGAGTTGCGTTGCGTATAGGTGGTGACATAATATTCCGTAAAAAGGTAGAAGATGTAACAGAATAAAAATGTGACATTCTGTAAGCTGCACACCGGACGGATCCGTTAATGAATATCGGCTAACAACCGCAAAACAACGTAAAAAGTTATATCGCAAAAATGACAAGGGAATAAAAAGAGTTGGCAGGATGGGATCACTTGTCCCGACCGCATTTCCATGCACCAAAAAATCGATAATTGGTCGTTAGGGATTAATTAAGAATTTGAACGCAGTTGGATAGAGAACGGTCGAGCGGGCAGGTTGCTTGCAATTACAGTGATGTCTTGCCTTGCGACCTTTTATTATCGACACGGTGAAAACCGAAGCTTTTCGCGCGTGATATCGAACGAAATAATGAGCCGATATTCCGGTCAAACAGCTACGCGATAATAATTCCGAGCCAGACCGCGTTCAAACGAGCACCATTCGGCTCAATCCTCTTCCGTGCGTATCAAAAATTAACAACACCGATCAACGTTCCCTGATATGCATTGCGTCACACCGATCATCAAACTCGATTAATACGAATTATTAAGCAATCGTCGGTAGAATTAACCGGCGAAATTCTATAGGCACTTAGCGCGTTTTATCGCTGGATGATGAAGAAGTGAACGGAAAAGGAGAGAAGAGGAATTTGGAGGTGGAATATTTAGGGATTCGGGAGATTCAGGGATGGAAAATTAAGGATTTTGGGAATTTAGAGATTTGGAGATTGGAAAATTTGCAGATTTGGAGATTTAGGGATTTAGGGATTTAGGCATTTGGGGATTTGGAGATTTGGAGATTTAGGGAGTTGAAGATTTGGCAATTTAGGGAGTTGGGGATTTGCCAATTTGAAGACTAATGGATGTGGAGATTTGACAAATTTGGGAATTTGGGAATTTAGAGATTTGAAGATTTGAATATTTGGGAATTTGGAAAATGTACGAAATTAGGGAGTTTGGGGATTTAAAGATTTGGAGATTTGGGGATTTGCAGAATTGGGAAAATTAAATTTTGGGATATCGAAAATTTGGGAATGTGGGGGTCTGGGATCTGGGGTTTTGAGAATTTGAAAATTTAGGGATTTGGTAAATTGAGAATTTGGGATTTAGGGATTTGAAAACGTGGAAATTTGGAAATCTAGGGATTTATGGGTTTAAAAAGTAGGAATTTCGATATTTAGTGAGTTGGAAGCTTGGAAGTTTGGAAATCTAGGGACTTTGAAATATGACTTTGGGAATTTTGGTGATTTAGAGATGTAGAAAGTTGGAGTATTTGGCAATTTAGGGATTTGAGGATTTATCAATTGGGTTAGTTTGTTATTAATTAGCTGTGAGTGTATATTACACAAAGTTAGTGCACAATTTAATCAAAATGGACGTTTTATGAGGTGCACGAAGACTTTCTTAATAAATGATTAATATAGTGATACCCGGTGTTCCTCGCAACACCCTGGGGCGCCATTGTTGCTTTACGAGGACGTCGCAAAATATTCCAATATTTTCAGAGAAATGTGATTTTAATGCAGTAAAGGTGTCATGGAAAAATTCTGTTATGTTCCAGGTACAATGGAGAAATTCTAATATGTTCTAGGTACAACAGAAAAATTTTAGTATATTCAAGATATAATTGGCAAATTTTAAAATTTGTAAAAATTATATTGAAATTAGCAAATATAATATTAAAGGTACAATGGGCAAATATATTCAAGATAAAATTAACACATTTTAATATACTACCTAAGAGAAACGTCAATCGAGAAAATTTGAAAACTACTGACCTACATTATTCTCATAATAAAAATATATTATTGTTGTTCTAATATAATGCAGGTTATAGTTCTATATATCTATAACAAATTGTGTTATTGTTTATTAGAATTAAATAACCATACCACGAGTATCCTTGAATACTATCATATTCAATCCTATATTCAAAGATTCGATACAACAGTGATAAAATGAACCTATCAAAGACGTTTTCAAATACTCTGGTGCGATCCTAACCTAACATATGTCCTCATAACAAGTCTCAATTTTATTTATATTAATATTTAAACAATTTTACCATCTGCCAATTTTGTTTGAAAGAGAAATCGTCTCTGAATATGTTATAATACTCTCGTTGCTGAAGGTGTTATTTTATATTCCTCTTTGAAAATGTCTTACGAGAGCAAAGTATATTCTCAAGCTCAGATTCTTCAAAATGTCAATTAGTTTGTAAGAGAAACTGTCGCGAATGCCGCTAAAAATTGAAAAATGTCAGAGAGACGGCTAGTTAGTGGAAAAAAAAGAATGTGTTCTCATGAATGCGAAGCTAGAGAGTTGATTTAAGAATCAGAAATGGCGCAATCGCTTTCGACGTTGCCGTTCCCTGGGAAACAACGGAGAGACGTATTATTCCCTGTAAAATATATGTATATATATTTTTTTTTTATCATAGAAAGAAACGTTGAGTTTCTACTCCAATAATTCTCTTTGTTGCAAAACCCGCAAAAGGGCGAACAAAAATGTTCCGTAACGAAGATCAATAATGCGATGTGGGGTTCTTATATGCACACCAAAGAAATTCTTTGACAGGACATCGGATAACACCATACTTTTCTGACAATACTGCTGTGAAAATGACAGAGTTTTGCTGTGGGATCTATACGAGACATCATCGATTTTTAGCTTGATGGATAATGATTTAGTAGTTGATGTTATGTTACCCATGAGTTGGTGAGGAGGCTGACGTGTTTAAAAAAGGCGCAGGTGGTCAGAATAGAAAAATTCTTAAAGTTCTGAACTTGAGAATTTAAGAATATTGCATTTGATAATTTGTGATTTTAGGAATTTATAAATATGAAGTTTATGTAATTCAAAATTTGAGTAGTTACAATTAATTTGGAAATTTAAATTATGGAGATAAAAATTTGAAAATTGCTAAATTTCTGCATTTAAGAATTAGTGGTTTCGAAAATTTAGCGATCTGAAAGTTTACAAAATTGAAAATTGTAACATTTAAAAATTTTGTAAATTTACAAGCTCAGCAATAGTTACAGTATAAATTTAGTAAATTTTGTGTTTGGCAGTTTTGAAAGTTTGTAAATCTGAGAATTTATGAAATTTTAAGTTTGAACGCTTTTAAAGAGATTTTCTACTTCTGAGAGTTTGCAAATTCTTTTTTGCAAAGTTTGCAAAGAAACTTCGGAAGCTGAGAAACCTCAGCACTTTCTGCAGTCGAGAATATGTGATATTGAACACTTGGAAATTTGTAATTTTGTAATTTAATATAATTTTGCAATTTTAATATTGCAATTTTGTTATTTTTTAATTTTGTAATTATGTAAGTTTATAATTTAGCCATCTTGTAGTTCTGTAATTCTGTAATCATGTAATTTTTCAATTTAAATATTGTAATTCTGTCATTTTGTAATTTGTGATTCAATAAATTTCTCATAAGTCGTTTTTATCATTTTACAAATTTATAATTCCAAAGAACTGCACTAAATATGCAAGTCTATAAATATTCAGGCTAATCAGTAACCTTAAAAACTCCCAAATCAAATAATTAAAAATTTAACAAACCTATTTAATCTATTTACCAAACATAACCTATTTGTTAATTCCTACATTCCTCTAAATTTCTAAATTTCAAAGTACCAAATGTGAACACATGATCTCCCAAGCCCAATATCCAGGGCAACTAATCCATTTGCCCACGATTTTCAACATTCCCCAACAAAATACCAAATTCACAAAGGTATCCAAACAATCGCCGCCATTTTGTGCAGAAAACGCATTCTACCTCTCCGTCCGTAAAATTAATCGATTCATCGACCAAATCGAGTGAATCTTTAACCACCAAAACCAACATCCTCGAGCGTGTAATCGTACAACAGAAAGTTGTCAACTAAGATGAAATATTAATATAAATGAACGTTTGAAAAGTTAGAAGCGTCCTCGCTTACGGTCCTCGAGAATATGCAACCATCTCGTGAATGTACTTGCTCGTGACAGTATGGTGGTTACATGATGCAGTAAATCTTTGCCCAGGTTTCCCATCTGTGGGAAACAGCGCAACAATTTCGACTTTCATAAACATTTCCCAGTCAGCAACTTCGTTACGCTGCCCTAACCTAACCTCTGACGGTTCGTCGTTTCATCCAAATAAAGCATAACACTGCCCGTTTACAACTTTCAACAGCCTCTTCGCAAAGTTTATTTTGCACAACGATAAACTAAAACCGTGACATTTTTCTCTGTTCACAGAATTTCATTTGTAAATAACACTGGCGATGTTTATTCATTTATATCGTATATCAGCGAGCAAAAATAAATCAACGGTAGAAATAAATTGTTCAGAAATAAAATATGCAAAATGCGTGAAGCGAAATAATATGTCGAAGCAATCGACGGGAGATGATTTATGTACACGTATTTGAATAAACGATCGCAGTCCATTTGATGGTTAAAGGGATCAACGAGTTTCTAATTTTTTTGTATTTTAGGTTGAGGGTTTTCGAATTTTGGGATTTTTGGGTTTTGAAGGACGTCGAGGACGACATTTTCTAATTTACTAGTTTGTGTATTTTTAAGGTTTTTCATTTTTATGGGTTTCGGTATTTTAGTTTCAAATTTCTAGGTTTTTAAATTCTCAAAGTCTCAATTTTCCAAACTTCAAATTTTCCAATTTCTCAATTTTCCAACTCCGTAATTTTCTAAATCTCAAATTTTCCAATTTCTCAATTTTCCAATTCTGCAATTTTCTAAATCTCAAATTTTCCAATTTCTCAATTTTCCAACTCACAAATTTTTCAACACCGCAATTTTCTAAATCTCGAATTTTCCAATTTCTCTATTTTCCAACTCGCAAACTCTCCAATTCCTCAATTTTCTAAATTTCGAATTTTCCAGTCCTTGAATTTTCCAAATTTCAAATTTTTCATTTCCTCAATTTTCCAAATCTCAAATTTTCCTTTTCTGAATTTCTCAAGTCATAAATTTCCCCACTAATTATTTCTAAAATTTCTAAATTTTCAAACTTCAAAATTTTCCAACTCAGAAATGTTCCAATTTCTAACTTTTCAAAATTTCATGTATTTCAAATAGTTTAATGTTTTTCAAAGATATTCACGTACTTTCCAAATATATTTACCAATTATACAATGAATAATCAAAGTATTTAACAAATTATCAACTCCTAAAATTTCCGAATTTTTACAGTTGCAATTTTTTCTTACATTTCTATTATCAAGTTTTCTATACCTTCTATAATTTATTCTCGAAAATATGCAAGTATAATGGATGAAATTCATATTGAACTATAAAAGCAATGTTAGTGAAGAGAATACGTTAAAGGCTTTTGAAATTCGAAAATAAAGGTCGAACAACTTTAATATCGCTTTCGGTAATAAAAAAGTTTCTCTAGTTTCTTAACAGTAGCTGTTTCCTTCGGTGCATACCTCTCTGAATGTAAAACACTCTTCCCCGATATACATATACAACTACACTTCATCCATTTTAATTCCTAAGTGTTCCCTTGCACGTCGATACAACTACTACGGAACAGAATGAAACCGTTGGAAACTAATTTTCTTGTTTACAACCTGCATCGCATGTAGAAACAAGAAGAATCTTCGGGTTAATGAAAGTTTCGTGATAAAATATTGTGCAATTGCAAAAATATATTGAAAATCGATCAAATGTAAGATATTACATTTTGATAAAAAAAGTTGTTTATGTTTTCATATATAAAAATTGTTAAATGGTGATTTTAATGGGAGTGATTTATGATTAATTGATTTGAAAATTTAGATGTACATTTTTGTGTTGGGAAATTTTTGAACTTTGGAATCTCAAATTTTTTAATTCACAGGTTTTGGGATTTTTCTATTTTCGACTTTTCCAATTTATGAAGTATCGATTCACAAGTCGATGAATTTTTCAGTTTTTAAATTTTTACAGTCCTAAGTTTTCAAGCTTGTATACTTCCAATGTTCTAATTTTCCCATTTTCCAATTTTCTAATTTCCCAGTTTTCTTTTTTTCCCATTTTCCAATTTTCTAATTTTTCAAGTTTCCAAATTATCAAATTTCCAAGTTTCCAAAAGTCTAAGTTTGCAACTTTCCAAATTTCCAAATTTCCAAATACTAGAATACCTAAATTGCTAAGTTCCTAATTCCCCAAATTCCTATATCCCCAAATCCCTAAACCCCCAAATTCCTATATTCCAAAATTCCTGAATCCCCAACTGCCTATATCCCTAAATCCCTAAACCCCCAAATTCCTATATCCCAAAAATCCTAAACCCCCAAATTTCTATATCCCCAAATTCCTAAACCCCCATATTCCTATATCACCAAATCCCTAGATCCTGTAATCTCTATATCCCAAGAATCCATAATCACAACAATTGCTATACATATATCTCAACATTTCTACCTTCACAAATCCCTATACTTCAAAGTCGTTATACAACCTAAAATCCCCAAATTCTAAAAGTCCCCAAATTTCCAAATCTCCATATCTAAAAAATCCCCAAATTCCCAAAATCTCCATATCTCAAAAATCCCAAATTCCTAAACTTTCTCTAATCCAAATTTCTTGACATAACCTTTTAACAAAAAAGTAACCATAAAGTTTATCATTCCGTTTATAATATGTACAATACATAATATTATATTAAAAAGCATCACGGTAATATCAAGTATATAGTTTGGTTTAACCGGACGATTCGTATTCAGCGGAATTACCTTTGCAAAGATCCATTCTCTGTTGCCACGTTTCCACCAACAGAATCAGTAACGAACGCATAAAGAATTCCATTTCTCTAATTTCAGCTACACAAAGCGGCATAACCGAAGTCGACGCAATGGCAGAGCCAAGCATTATCGAGAACTACACGGAACACGTTCGAATTCTATGGAACAAGTTCGAATAATGCTGACCCGGATACAGCATAAATGAGAGCAACAAAAAATCCTCCAACCTACTGTTTCGCCCCATACCGCTCGCCGCCATGTTCATTTAATCGCGTATCAACGGATTACCACCTTTTCGGATCAATGCAAATCGAATTAAGCGGTTTAACGTTCCAAAATAACGTTCGCCGTAAAACGTCAACGGATTTCACCCTTTTCAGTCTTACTCCGGATGCAATTTTATGTAATCGATAGCTATTAATGGGTTACGTAAGAAATTATTCCTTTGATACTGCATTGCTGTCGTTAGTGGGCGGTTCATAGGATTTTTATTTCGTACTAGAACTTACAAATTTTAAATTTTCGAATTTTTATAGTTTTATAATTTTTCACTTTCTCGTTTTCGAAGATCAACATTTTGGAGGTTTTAGATATATTCATAAATCTCTAAATCTACGAATTTCAAATATTCACTTTTCTCACTTTCCTAGTTCTCCTAATTCTTGAAAATTCTAAATTTTCAATTTTCATAAATTTCCTAATTTTCATAACCCTCAAATTTCATGAAGTCCCAAATTTTTGGATTTCCGAATTTTTAAATTCCCAAAAACTGAAATCTTCAAATTCCTAAACTCTCACTGTTTCCAAATTTCTCAATTATCAAATCCTTAAATACCAAGTCCGCAAATTTCGAAATTCGAAATCCCTATATGTTCAAATTTTCAAGTTTTTAAGTCCATAATTCCAAAATTCTTACATTTTAATTCCTCAGAATCCCTAAGTTTTCAAATCTCTAAGGTCCCAAATTCCCACGTTTAAAAATCCCTAGATTTCCAAACTTCCAAGTTTTCAATTTTCTAAATTCCCAAATTCCCACATTTCAAACCCCCAAATCCCTGGATTTCCAAATTTACACGTTTCCAAATCCCTAAATCCCGAGTTCTCAAATTACCAAATTCTCAAATCCCCAGTTCCCAGATCCCCGAATTCTCAAATCACCTAAATCTTCAAATTGATAAATCCCTAAATCCCCAAATCCCCTAGTTCCCTAATCTCCAAATCCCCAAATTACCAAATTACCAAATTACCAAATTTCCAAATCTCTAAATCCCCTAATTCCCAAACATCCAAATCCGCAAATCCCCAAATCCCTAAATTGCCGAATTTCCAAGTTTCCTAAATCTACCAATTGATAAGTCCCTAAATCTCCAAATCCCCAAGTCTCCAAATCACCAAATTACGAAATCCCCAAATTCCCTAATTTCCTAATTCCCAAATCCCCAAATCTCCAAATCCCCAAATTCCCAAATCCCCAAATCCCCAAATTACCAAATTCCCAAATTTCTAAATCTCTAAATCTCGACAAAAACGACGTAACATTTCACCCAAAACAGAATCCCGTCTAATACGCGCAAAATTCCCCGCGAGTATCCCAAAAAAAAAAGAAGCGGGTTTCTCGTTTCCCAAATATGCAACGACATTTAATCAGGCAAAGTAGCTCCGTATTCGTCGAAACGTCGAGTAGAGACACGAGCTGACGAAATCTCGTCGAGAATTGTCCGTTAATAAGGATTGTACGACTCGATCGATAATTATCGCTGGAAATTCGATAAACAATGATAGGTGTAATTCAGGAGGATTCGAGCGAGAAGCCGGGCCTGAAGGCTTTGCAGCATTGAAAGTGTCATACAGGGCGTGGAAAGCGTAAGAACTCGAGTTAGTTTTAAAGCCTTTAATTAATCGTGATTACCGCTCGAGGAGTTCTCGTTTCTTCTGCTTCCGCTCCTCTCCTCCGTCCTCCACTTTTCTTTTCTTTTCTTTCTTTCCTCTTTTACCCCCGGCTGCTTGTCGAATGGGAAGAGTGCACGACCTCGAATCGAAGCTCGCGACTCAGCGTGTCATCCTCTCGTCTTTCGAATAAGTGCTCGGTGCGCCTCGATGATGCACTCGAAGACTCGTTTCCCGCCGATCGAATGTGGGTCAGTTTTATCGAGATAGAGAGACAGAGAGGGAGGGAGAGAGAAGCTTGTTCCATTTTCTCGTCGAGGGGTCCTTTCTGTTGATCTTTTCACGCTCGAATTCCAATAAATGGAATTACGCGCCGAGGAATTTTCAGCATCTTTCGCGGATTAGAAAATTTCTCGCTTCTTCGGGATTATACGCTCGTCATTTGGTCCGGGACACCTTTTGTTGATACCGCCGCCCGGGATTCCGATGGAACGACGTCGACGGGAAAGAATGTTCCTCGTGTGTGAACGCGAGAAAACCGTCTTGGACAATCTTCCGCGTCGTCGATACGCGACGGATGCCAATTCGATATCTACTCGTGAACGTCCATCAATTCGAGTGCTACCAAATGAACATACGATGCGAAAACGCTTCGGTCTTGTTGTCGGCTCATTTCCAAGCAAATTTCGTTTCTCCTCCGGAAAAATCGAGCTGATTCCGTTGGGAAATCGCGGAGAAGAACGATACATTTCGTTGTGGCTTTCGAAGCATGTTTGATCTTTTCTAGCAAAACAATCGAGATAATTCGCTAGAGACATTGGAAAAAATATACTCTGTTTTCTTTTAAGTACATTTCGAAGCATATTTGATCTTCTCTAGGAAAACAATCGACATCATTCCCTACAGAAATTGGAAGAAAGAATACCCCGTTTTGTTGTAAGTATATTTGCAAGCATATGTGATCTCCTCTGAGGAAAAAATCAAGATAGATCCCTAGAGAAATTAGAGAAAAGAATGTTACATTTTGCTGCAGATATATTTGGAAGCATATTTGAAAGAAATTGGAAAATACTCCATTTTGTTGTAAGTAAAATTCTCTAGGGATATTTCAGAAAAGAATGCTTCATTTTATTGTATTTACATATAGAAGAATACTTGATCTATCCTAGGGAAAATTCGAGGAAGTTTAATGGAGAAATTGGAGTAAATACACACGAGTAACAGTTGTTCTTTTGTATACAACTGTGCTGACATGATCTCGTATGCTCCTGATACTGTATTATCATCTGTTATCTCCTTGTCTCTCAGTTTTAAGCATCAGATCTATCACAGTGACAAGATGCAACGATCGGGTGTACGCGAATACACTTATTGTATTTGATATTTCTGGTAGCAACGCATCTGTCACGGCTCGTTTGTACAGTAAACGATATGCGAATCGGAGATATTCGAAGCAAATACCAGTCTGTTTAGTTTAATTTCTCGAGAGCATGGGTTTGTACACATACAGGGGGTTCTGTAAACCACGCAATTACGATTGTAGAACAAACTTGTCTATGAAACTCGTTCCTTCGAAAAAATTATAACTCTCTGTCAACAATGGTTTTATTAAAATTTGATGTACATTTCAAGAATAATGTGTGTACTCTTTTGTAACTCTCATTGCCAGTCAACAACGCTTTTATTAAAATTTATATATGTTTGATACATCTTTCAAAAATAATATATGTACTATATTGTAACCTACAAGCATAAAAATAATAATGGTAGCAGCAGCTGTAGTAGTAGCAGTAGTAGCAGTAGTAATATTAGTAGTAGTAGTAGCAGTAGTAGTGATAGTAGTAATAATAGTAACAGTAGCAGTAGTAGTAGTAGTAATATCACTAAAAGTAGTAGTAGTACCAGTAGTACTAGTAATATGACTAGTAGTAATAATAATCTACAAACATTAAACCACAAGAAAAATAATTCAGACCTACCACACATCAACTCCCTCTTAATTTACAAAATTGCAATCTTAATATACAGTAGTCCCTCCTTATCCGCTGACCTCCGACATTGGGCAGATAATGAAGCTAGAAGGTCACATAAATAACTGAGTGCAATTTCTAGTTCATCTTTAATTCATCTCCAAGTTCATCAATGAGGTTATGATTGGCCATGTTAATTTCAGGTCTCCATTTTGTCCTAACCTCTACAGATGATTTTTACATATTTTAACAGTATCTTTGGGATCCACGCGTGAAATAAATAACTAAATCCGCGACGTTATTCAGATTTATTCTGAGATGTTCCGTAACTCATGGGAGAGAATGTCTGCACATATGTACATATGTAGCGAACGTAAGGTCGATTATGCTTATGCGGCGTCGAGATGCGTTTTGTGTATCCGTATGTAGTCTCTTGTTACGCATAATCGAGAGACTTTCGAAAGTAGTTGAATAATGTGATCACTAGACCACTTTTCTTCTCTCGATTTTTAGAAAACTTGAAGTTTTTGTGTGTTGACAGGATATTTTATGAGTGTTATTTTTAAACGTGGGTCACGATTGTTCATATAATATACGAATGTTCATATTATGTATGCCGTTCTCTATAAATAATATTTCTAATATTGTCTGTAAATAATATTTATGAATATTTTCATATTGTGACTCATTGTCAATTTTTACTTTAAATAAATTCGATCGTTGAGTCGATAATTGAAAGACAAATTAATCTTCAATTTTGTATCATTGATGGTTAAATTCATTATTAATCATTAATAGCTAAATCAATTATTGATTATCAAAGGCTAAATCAATTATTAATCATTAACAAACATGGAAAATTATATAGAAAGTTTAAAAATGCCAAACGGAAAAATGCAAGTATTTCGAAAAATATGTAAGAGGAATGAAAAGTTTAAGTGTTATTTCGTTAAAAATTTATTTAATGAAAGAATTTTTGCAGAAAAATCCATTGATCTGTCCATAATAGGCACCATTAGCTATTTCGAAAGCTTCAACTTCAAAGTAAAGAGATTTATAGCAAAGAAATAAATAAGCTGCTACAAAGCGGATTTGTAAGTTAACAAGAATAACTTTGGTAACAGTGAAATAAATAAATCATATAACAAAAGAGCATATCCGGAAATCAGCCTTGTTCTGTTACAAATTAGTAATACATTAGAGGAAATTAACCTAAGGTCGAACATAACCTAACATTATTACAAAACATCATTTTCAATATTCATTTTAAATAAATTTTAGTTAAACCTCTAAAACTGACTTAAAAACTCTTGTGAAATAAAGTAATAATATTCTGTTTAGAAAATAAATTTATTTGGACGTTTGGTCCACCATAGCCATCTCACGCATAAATATAAATAAATTCGAAGATCGTCATTGAATTTATTTAAATGAATCCTAACATTAAAAATTAACACCGTGCTCAATTACGTTTAAATAAACAGCCGAGCAGGTTCAGAATAATGGTTGAAATGTAAATTAACAGTCAATCAGCATAAAACAAACAAACACCATGAATTCCAGTAATTTACGAATACAAATTTCGCCTCCTATTTTCCCGTCATTTTGCGTGATCAAAGGAAGGAGGACAAATCCAGTAGCTGTCAAAAAAATTCCCCTTTCGGTCGTACCTGTGCATGTGTCAGTTTTGATTGAACTGCAGTGGTAAATTCCATTGTCGTGAATGAAATTTCACCGCTCTTTCTCCATCTCGAGCGTCGAAATAAACCACCGTGGAAATTAGAGACTTGTGTGTTTTCAGAAAACAATATACGCGTTTCTTAATTTACTCGGAAAAAATAGTTCAGAATTTCTTCCGACAAAAAATACGTCAATCACAGCGAACAACACCGAAGCGAGCTTTTAATATTCCACCTGAAATTATTTAACGAATGTAAACTGCCAGTTAACAGTGAAAAGCTCGATGTGTACTCTGTTTGATTGATTTTACAAAATTTAAAGAGAATTAATTCCACGATGGAAAATGTTTTGTTGCTTTAAAACTTGGTAGAAATTTCAAGGTTTTAGTTCGAACTATTTTGTGATTGCAAATTGCAAAATTGTGTGTTTGGGGAAAATTTGTTGGATGAATTTCATTCGAGGTTAGGATTCGGTAAATGTTTTTGAGAAATTTTATTAGAGAGATATAGTGCTTGGGTTAAATATTTTTTACTGGGTGTAGACATATTTGTAGAAATATGTAGAAATATTTTTTACTCTTCATAATACATTAAATAATAGTAGCAATAAGAATATTAAACGCACTTACTGTCATGGCGGTCAGTGACTGACGATACAAGTTCAATTAAATTATTTAAAGAAAAGCAAAGTAATTCCAATAGTAATGATAATATGACTGTGTCAGTATAATGTGTTAACTAACAAATTAAAGTACGAAATGAAAAACATAACCTCTTTACATTCTTAATAATTGTACTACACTGCGTCTGACCACATACGTGCATTTTCACTGCGACAGTCAACATGTGGTCCGACAACTTTTGTAAATTTAATCTTCTTTATTTGCTCGTTTTAAATATTATTTCTACAACAAACCATGACTACAGAAAATATCTTACAAAAAAAAATTATAATTTACATAGAATTGCAGTGTATCAAGATATGAACATTTAACTAATTTTTAAAATTATTGAAAACACTACAATTTAATTATAATCTGTATATATCTTGCTCTACCACATAAATGTGCGAGTAATTCATAATTTGCCACTTCGAATAATTCAGCAAACTTCTTGAAACATTTAATCCATGACAATTGTACAGAACGAATATCATAAATTTTAATACGATGCGAATTTATTGCATACCGATTAAATTCCGCCATTTACCTTAAATATTCCGAACGAAGAATGTGTTTTATTTCTCGATTTAACACCATATCGGGATTTAATATTCTTACGAAGTCTATGCTCGCGGAGATATACGGATATTTTTGCCGATGGCGAACGAAAAAAAGTCGTAGACATTAATAATCGTTGATGAGTTAATTACGAAGTGGATGCTGCGATCCGAGTCCGAGTTAACTCGTTTACGGTTCCGCATCTTTTTACGATGATATTCAATTACAGCGAGGAAAATAGAAAGAAAAAAAATGGGGGAGAAAAAGCTGGAATAAATCAATGGATTTAAAAGATTACGAGTTTCTTAGAAAAGGTCCGCCGCCATCCATTCATTCATGAATTCCCCCGCACGTTTTTCGAATCAACGCTCCGAGACCCGACCTAATATTTCCCTGCTGAATTTAACAATAATTTATTTGCGACGTCGATCGTTCCCGGACGAACATTGAATTGCAAACGTACGACAACAAAGGTAAAATGAAGAGCAACGAGCAGAAACTGTCGCGTGGAGATCAAACGAGTTCCCTGAAAGAAATGAAGAGGAACGGAGGGGGAGTTAAAGGGTTCGCTCGAGAAAATCAGAGTAAACGATTTCGAAATTACTGAAAGTGTCCGGTAACAAGCGAGGAATTCAATGAAAGTCTTAAAAAATTTCAATGCAAAGGAAAATGGGAGGTTTCAAACGTTCCTGGGGGTAGGTTTTCGAACTTTTGTCGGATCAAAGACACGCTTTTTTTAGAGAGAAAACATTTAAAGCCGCGGCAATTTTTCAAAGGATCGGTACTTCTATAAACGTGGAACGTAGAAATAAAAAATTTCGCTTCGATGATTATGGAGGTCTGGAATATAATGGATTAGTTGGGTGGAAACTAGTTGGACTCGGTGGTTAATGATCAAGATCGAGTTAAGGCCCTGAGAGGCCCAAAATAAGTGGGACGCTTTGATGTAATCGTTTTGGTGAATCTAAATCAAGGAATTAACTGTGAATAGGTAAATTCTCGAAACAGGAAGTTGGGACTTGGGAAGTTTAGAATTTTGGGACTTTTGGGACTTTGGAGTTTTGGGAATTTAGAGCTGGGAAACGTGAGATTTAGGAATTTCGCAAGTTTGGAACATCGAGACTTTGAGATTTTTGGGAATTTGACACTTGAGAAATTTGGAATACCACGATTCTGGGACTTTTGGGACTTTTGAGATATTGGTACTTTGGAGTTTTACGAATTTGGGCCTTGGTAATTTAGCAACTGTGAGAGTTGGGAATTTTACGAGTTTGGGACTTTGGGACCCTAAATTTTTGGGAATTTGGCACTTGTGAAATTTAGAATTCTAAAATTTTGGGACTTTTGGGACTTTAGAGTTTTGGGAATTTGGGACCTAAGAATTCTAAAGCTGAGAAATTTTAAAATTTTACGAGTTTGGAACTTTAGGACTTTGTATGTTTAGAAATTTAGCACTTGAAAAGTTTAGAATTCTAGGATTTTGGAACTTTGAGATTTTGGAGTCTTAGGAGCTTGGAAGTTCTGAAACTATCAGATTTGGGAATTTTAGAAGTTTGGAACTCTACGACTTTGAATTTTTAGAAATTTGGCACTTGAGAAATCAGTAACATTAGAATTTTGGAACTTTTGGGACTTCTAATTTGGGTCATTGGATTTTTAGAAATTAAGGCCTCTAATTATCTGAAACTTCGAAATTTATAAATGTCAACAAAGTCAGGCTTTAGGAATTTCAGAATTTTGGGATTTTGTAACTTTGAGACTTTGAAATTTTCAAAATGTGAGATTTCTTGATTTGAACACTCCAGAATTTGGAAAATTCACATCCTTGGATTTCTGAAACCTTAAAATTTAAGAATTGGCGGCCTTCAAATATTGAATAACATTGGAACTTGTCGAATTCTTAAACCTTAAGATACTTTGAAATTTTAGAAATTCAAGACTTTTTAATTCCAAAATCTTGAAACTATGAATTTATAAAAATTTAGTACTTCGTGGCTTGGAAATTTCAAAAATTTTGAGGACTGAAACTTCGTGATTATAAAATTTTAATTTGGAATTGTGGTTATGAAATTTTTATTTGAAACTTGCTAACTGCACCTTCGAACCTCTGAAATTTTAGATATTTAAAACCTCGAAATTTCAGAAGTTCCGCACCATAAAATTTTCCAAATTTACGCTTTATCGCTTGAAAATTTCAGGATTTAAAGCATTCGGTACTTTATTATCATAGACTTTTAGTTTGAAACTTCACAACCATGAAATACTGCGTTTGAAGTTTGCAACTTCGAAGTTTCGAAATTTCACATATTAGAAAGTGAATAATTTCGAAAATTTAGTAGCCTCGATAGTGCACAGGCATGAAACTTTCAGATAATATAACTCAACAAATATAAAAGTTCTCCCTTCCCGGAATGCCCTAAGCACGTGCTTATTTTGCGTAATAGTTTGCCCCAGCCCTGCCAATACCAATGATATATGAAGCACAGCGTAGACCAAGGAGAAACGATGTTTATGACCGAACTTTAATACCCTTGCAGAAAATTGCAGGAAAAAGTTAGCGTGCTAACTGACGTAATCCGTGGATAATGAAAACTGCAACCGAAAACGTTTGAACGTGGTGAAAAGCGATTAAAACGAATTCCAATATCCACGGTCAAAAAACTGCGACAATTAACCCGGGACGAAAGGCAGTCCAAACGAGCGGCAATATTCTAATCAGACAAAGTAACTTTTAACTCGGTAAACACCGTCGAAAATTCAATTTATCGCCGACGGTCTGGCACAAAGCAACGTTATAACAGGCCGTGAAACACGCTCGAAAAACCAAAAATCGAAAAACGGGACAAAGGAGAGTGGCCGACAGTACGCGCGAACGAACGTCTATACGCGACGGCGGTCGCCGTGGTGTCTTGTCGGACATAAAACCAGGGGGTTGAAAAACCATCAAAACAAACTGAACAGAGGGTTAACGCGCGAAAGGAGTCGAATCGAAGAATAGCGATACAAGTAACGAAGAAGGGTAAAGTTGGACGATGTGTTTTGGAGTTGGCAGACGCAAGTGTACCTGAGGATGATAGACCGAGGTCTTGCCATCTGCTTGGAAGCTGGGTGTCGTGGTAATGTTGGCATTCGGCAGATCCCTGGGGTTGATCGCGATTTCGGGTCCCGGGTGTATCTTCCTGATCCCCTGGCTAGCAGCGGACGGACCCATCGTCGGGGCCTTCACCATTGTCGGCCGCACCCCGAACTCCTTCGTCTTCGTTTCGGTCCAGATTCACGCGAGCGGGCAAACACGCACCCACGCACTCAGACACGCACGCAAGCAAGCAACCAAGCACACTGGCCGGTCTATCGATCTGTCCTTCTCTTGTTTCCCCCTGGAGAAACGCGCGAACGAAAGGAAACCAGGTCCTGGTCCTGACGCTAGGACCAACGAGGACCCCGAAACGGTGCCACTCACCACCCAGCGTCCTCGTCGACTATCTCCACGATCCGTTCCCTCCCTCGAACATACATCGTCTCGTTCTGCCGACCTACCCCGACCGCCACCACGACGACAGCGCCGCGCGGATCATCCCCGAAGCTCCGGAGATCCTCCGTCGACGAGAGAGGTCTCCCCACTAGCGTGGATCACGCTCCAGCTGGCTGATCTAGCGGGGGATGCTCCGCCACCATTTCACTACGCTAATGAATGGTGCGCGTGGATGTTTTCATTAATTCTACCGTTTCGCGGAAGATGGAGTGGATAGGACTACAGTCGGATACAAAGTTAGCCTCTTTCGAATATTACAGCATCTTTCTTCTCTCATCTGGGCAACACCAAAATAGGCTAAACAGCATCACTTTTGCAAATCCTATGAAACTGTGTACTCTTTGGTGGAGTGGATACGACTACAGTTGGATGCAAAGTTAGCCTCCTTCGAATATTACATACCTCTTTGTTTCCTCATGTGGACAATACCAAAATAGGTAGAAGAGTATCACTTTTGCAAATCCTATGAAACTGTGTACTCTTTGGTGGAGTGGATAGCACTACAGTTGGATGCAAAGTTAGCCTCCTTCGAATATTACATACCTCTTTGTTTCCTCATGTGGACAATATCAAAATAGGCAAAAGAGTATCACTTTTGGAAATCCTATGAAACCTTCTGTGCACTCGTTGGTGGAGTGGTTAGGACTACAGTTGAATGCAAAGTTAGCCTCCTTCGAATATTACATACCTCTTTGTTTCCTCATATGGACAATACCAAAATAGGCAAAAGAGTATCACTTTTGGAAATCCTATGAAACCTTCTGTGTACTCTTTGGTGGAGTGGATAGGACTACAGTTGGATGCAAAGTTAGCCTCCTTCGAATATTACATACCTCTTTGTTTCCTCATGTGGACAATACCAAAATAGGCAGAAGAGTATCACTTTTGGAAATCCTATGAAACCCTCTATGTAAAGATAAACATAGCACGTGGACGATTTCATTAATTCTACTGTTTGGTGGATGATGAAGTGGATAAGGCTACAGGTGGATGCAGAGTTAGCCTCCTTCGACTATAACGTCACACACCTCTTTGTTTTCTCATGTGTACAATACCAAAATAGGTAGAAGAGTATCACTTTTGGATATCCTATGAAACCCTCTATGTAAAGATAAACATAGCACGTGGACGATTTCATTAATTCTACTGTTTGGTGGATGATGAACTGGATAAGGCTACAGGTGGATGCAAAGTTAGGCTTCTTCCAGTACATTAATCTTCTTGTTTTCTCATCCGAGCACTGTCAATGTAGATTTAGCGCATGACTGTAGGAAATTGCTCATGAAATCTATGTAGATAGTGCATGTGGATGACTTTATTTTCCCATTTCAAAGCAGGTCTTTGCACTCCTATGTCGAGTGTAACAAACGAAAAATATATTTTTTACATACTCCGCACTGTTGCACATTTTGAGAACCCCTTTCTTGATCTATTTTGTAAATTAAGGAGTTGATAGGCAAAAGAAATTAAGGCAAAGGGTAGAGTGGATATGGCTACAGTCAGATGCAAAATTATGTCCAGTAGAACGGGATGTACAAATGTTCCTTGCTGCACTTGGTCAATGTCAAAATGAAAGCGTATGATTTAAAAAATTTCCTATGAAACCTATACAAAGATAAAGCGCACAGATGTTTTTATTAATTTTCCCATTTCATGGAAGGTTGAGTACATATGGCTATAGTCGAGTGCAATGCTAGACTCCTTTCAGTATGCACGGAACGTACGAATGTACCCTCCTTGTTTCCTCAACTGGGCAATAGCAAAAAAGACAGAAGCGTATGATTTTAAGAAATTTCTTATGAAACCTAAAGATAAGCAGTGCACGTGGATGTTTTTATTGCTTCTATCGTTTGGTGGAGGATGAAGTGGATATGGCTACAGTTTGATTCAAAGGTAGGTTCCTTCGGAAACGTATACATACGAGATACACATAGTTGAGATAGACTGAAGTATGACTTCAGGCAGATTTCTGTGAAATCTATATATGTAAATATGAATAGTGCACATGGATGTTTTCATTAGTTCCACCGTTCCGTGGAACGTGGAGTGGATATATGGAGTAGGATCCTTACTTTTCTTCCTGGACATCGTCGAAAGAGACAAACCAAGCGATTTTAGGAAACTTTATATGAATCCTCGCATGTACTACATAAATAGATGGAGTGGATGACATAGCTATATAGATGGAATGCATATAGCTACAGGCAGATGCAAAGTTTCTGTCCCTCAAGTAATATAAAATAAATATGTAATACCTTTTCATTTCTTACCTGGACAAAGTTGAAATAGACAAATCAAGCATACTTTGGTAAATGCATACAACATAAATAGTACAGGTGGATGTTTTCATTAATTATCTACCATTTTGTAGAAGATGAAGTGTATATGGCTACAGTCGAATGCAAAGTTTTGGTCCTAAAAGAAGAACAGGACCTATGAATGTGGGACATCCTCTTTATTATTTTAACTACACAGTGTAAAAATAGAAAAATCAGGTATACAATTTTCGGGACACTTCCTATGAAATTTCCTGTATAAACGTAAATACTATGCACCTTTCAAAATTTTCAAGTTTTGTATCGCTTCTGACACGTTCGCTAAACTTCACTAACTGCGTCACGTAAAGTTCGATATAACTTTATCAACTCGCCTGAAGTTATGTGCAATTTTATAAATTCTCGTTTCTTATGTGCGCTACAATTGAACCTGGTTCGTTTTCATTACGGTAACTACTGTATAATATATAAATTAATTAAGCAGTTTTATACTCGCTGACGATATTATGATAGAAATCCTTGAAGAGTGTTAAAAATGAAGGTGATGCTGTCTTCCGCTAATACCAAGGCAATCTTTGATTTCTTTCTCAAGATATACGCCAGAAACGTCGATTTTCGAGTGAAGGTTGAAAATGAGTTTTATTGTTCAAGAATTGTATATAAAATTATTAAATATCTCTTCTACCTAAAGGTTCTAAGGACCTCCCTAATTAATTCCTAAAGCTTTTCTCTATCAAGGTCAATTTGTAAAATTTTAAATTCTAAAGTACTCCTGTTTCGATATACTGAAGGTTCCAAAATTTTCCAAAATTCACTATGAATTCCCCAAAGTCTCTAAAGTGTATTTCGACAATTCTGTGAAGTTCCAAGGTCCCCAAAGTTTCGATTGTCCCAAAGTCTCAAACTTCCAAAGTCCCAAAAACTCAAAGTTCTAATCTCCAAAAATCTAAAAGTCCTAAATCTCCAAAATTCTCAAATGCCTAATGTTCAAAAATTCTGAAACTTCATAGTCCACAGTTTCGAAATTCTGAAGTCCCAAAATTCTGCAGTGCCACCCCTCTAATATTCAAAACTTCTAAAATTGTACGAAGTCCTAAATTTTCCAAGTCTTTCAGTCCCGAAATTCCTCAAATTCAAAAGTTTCAAAATTTCACAATTCCCAAAAGTCCAGTGTCAAAAATTCTATGAACAAAAATGCCAATACGACAAAATTCCGAAACTTGAAAAACTCTAAAATCCCCAAAACCCCAAAGATGAAAAAGGTGAAAAATCCAAAGTCTACAAAATTCTATGAACAAAAGTGCCAATACCGCAAAATTCCGAAACTTGAAAAACTCTAAAGTCCCTAAAATTCCAAAGATGAAAAAGTACCTAGACCCGAGACTCTCGAAGTTCCAAACTTATGGAGAACAGTGTAGACGGTTAAAACGTTCCGTCCACAATTTTCCCGTGGCTGCGGAATTTAATAGCCGTTTCCTTTTTCCCTCATCTTTCGAACGGCTCTTCTTTTTCACCATCCCTACCCTTACTCTTTCACGGTTTATTTCAGTCATTTGCGTGACTGACTGGATGTAGCGTCCCGTAAATTTGCTGGGAGAACCACGAGCTGCTGGATTTATGAGAGTTCGTCTGCGAGCTTGAAGAATCGATCGAACGGAAAATTATTTTTGTAATTGCATGAAGTGGTAGCTGTATAACGTATTGATCATCTTCTTCCCTTTTCATTTTTTCATCCCTTTAGCGTTTTGTTTATGTTGTAGATTGGATGGACGTTGTGCTGGAAATGTTGGTATAAAGAATGGTAAGGCAAAGAATAATACTAGAACATTTTTCTCCCATTTTTTTTATTACTTTTCTGTTTTGTTTATGTTGTGCGTTTGATGGAGATCGAGTTGAAAGCGTTTATTTCAAAAAATTGTGAAATTTCGATGACAAGACAAATTATTTTAATGATTCATTGTTACGTTTTATACGATTACGTTCTCTGTCTCTTTCTTTTATATTCTTCTATGTCCATTTTCATTTTCGGGGACGATAAAAAATAACGGTCACTTTTATAGACTTTGCCTCGTTTTGGTAACAATTTTCGCAATACAGTTTTCAGGTTAACAAAGTTAAAATTTTATGACCACTACAGTTATCATTTCGTTTCGTTGATTAAAAAATATAATACAAATTTCATCGTATATTGACGAACAATTAACCTGCATTTTGATAACAATAGTTAATCACTCATTTGACTTGAATAAAAACCTAAAATCCATTTTACGAACGGATATAATTAACTATATTCCAAAATGAAAGTTCAAAAAGTCAAACAATATATGACAACGTTGGAAATTAATATGAAAGTAATTAAATTTAATTGTTCATCAAAATTGTAATGATTAAATATGACAATTAAATATGATTATTAAATTTGACTATTAAATATGACTATTAGATATGACTATTAAATTTGACTATTAAATATGACTATTGAAACGACTGTTGATGGTTAAAAAATGACTATTGAAATAGCTATTAAAATTATTATTAAAATGTCTATTAAAATTATGAACATTAAAATTGTAACTCCTAAAATTGTGACTTTCAAAATTACGACTAGTAAAATTGTGAGTATAAAAATGAAGACTATAAAAATGAGATAAGTACAAAGTATAAATAAGTTAGATGGACGAAGCAGGTTCCTGGAAGCATCGTGCTAACTAAAGGCTAGGAAAATATTGGCAGCACAAACGATCCGAGGCGCGTAAGCGCAAAGGAAACGCAAACAGGGAGTCACCGACCCCCTTCATCTTTCACCCCCATGATTCCCTTGACGGTAACGGCTGCTACGATCGCCTGTCTCAATTTCTTCTATGCATCTCTGCCATCCATTCATCCCTTCCTTCCCTAATCCGAAACTCTCCCTAGCCGGACGGTGTTCACCCTCGTCACAACGATCAGCCTTCGAGCTCTTCCGTCCCCTTTTTCCTTCACCCTTAGACCTTCCACGAGAACTCTCGAAACAGCCAGTCGCCTACTCATGGGGTTGAACGTCCTACCTTCTGGAATTTTTATTTCAAACCAACGATACTCGCAGACCGGAAATCGCTTTCATTTTCCTTTTCATTTGCATCGTTTTATAGGTAGTCAATTGGCGATCTAGACTTTCATGTAGAGAAATTTGGGGTGCACTCAGATTATGCATGGGAGGTTTTTATAAATTTCAATTTGAGGATTTGGGGTTTCGGGAATTTTAAATCGTTGAAATTTGGGAAGAGGAGGATATAGGAATTTGTGAATTTGCAAAATTTGGGATTTGGGGATTTGGAAAGCTTAAAATTTGGAAATTTGGAGATTTGAGAATTTGGGGATTTGAGAATTTGTGAATTTGAAAATTTGGAGATTTGGAAATTTGGGGATTTTGGGATTTGGGGATTTGGAAATTTGGAAATTTAGAAATTTGGGGATTTGAGAATTTGGAGATTTGGAAATTTTGGGGTTTGAGAATTTGGGAATTTGGAAATTTGGGGATTTGGAAATTTGGGGATTTTGGGATTTGGGGATTTGGAAATTTGGGGATTTGGAAATTTGGAAATTTAGAAATTTGGGGATTTGAGAATTTGGACATTTGGAAATTTGGGGGTTTGAGAATTTGGGAATTTGGAAATTTGGGGATTTGGAAATTTGGGGATTTGGAAATTTGGGGATTTTGGGATTTGGGGATTTGGAAATTTGGGGATTTGGAAATTTGGAAATTTAGAAATTTGGGGATTTGAGAATTTGGAGATTTGGAAATTTGGGGGTTTGAGAATTTGAGAATTTGGAAATTTGGGGATTTGGAAATTTGGAGATTTGGACCTTTGGGGATTTTGGGATTTGGGGATTTGGAAATTTGGGGTTTGAGAATTTGGAAATTTGGGAATTTGGAGATTTGGAAAGCTTAAAATTAGGAAATTTGGGGATTTGGAAATGTGGGAATTAGGAAATTTGGAAGTTTGGAATTTGGGGATTTGGAAAATTGGAAACGTTGGAAATGTAAAAGTTGGAAATTTTGAAATAGAAAAATTTGGAGATTTGGAAATTTAGAGAATTGAAAGTTTGGAAAGCTTGAAATTTAGAAATTTGGGGTTCTGGAAAAATTTCGTCTTTTGGCAACATAAAACTTTTACAATTAAGAAATGTACTAATCCTTCAAATCTCTACCTTTCCATTTTACTAAACCCTCAAAGTTTCAAATTTCTTCCTAAACTTGATAATTTAAGTATCCTCCAATTTCCAAATTCCCAAACAGTTATCCATCAATATTACACCCTACCCCACTTCCCAGAATCGCTCTGTACAGAAAATTATATCAGAACCCGCTAAAAAATGACATGTTGAAGCTCAACGCGGAGCTTCAGCGGTAAACTGCAATTTTCTCAGACGAAAAGAAGAATTCAATTTGTGCAAACCGGATGGATGTACACATTGTTATCGGGATTTACAGAAAGAAGAACAAATTCCTTTTCGTTGCGATTCATCTCTCCCTTCACCTTTATAGGCTGAGATTTCCTACTTTCGAATTGTTGATTCAGTATTATAGTTTATGCCGTTAGTATTACAGTTCGAAAGGTGTTTGTAAAGTGCAATGAAACGCTTGAAACAATTAATGGCTCGTGTTTCTGGTCGATCTAAAGAATAAACCGAACGTCAAGAATGTGAAGAAGCGGTGTGTACATGTTTACCGAACGTATAACGCGTGAAAGCTTTTAAACTGTTGGACTACTTGAAAAATCAATCCATGTGAATCGCCTCTTGTTATGACGAGTAGCATACTATTTGATCATTTACTGCGTAACAATCGTCGAAAATGTTCGAATGTTTAACTCTTTTGGTGGTATTCGATAATCCAATTTCTTTCATTTTCAAGCTATTTAATATATTATCACATATTAATATTACAATACATTTGTAATTCTACGTATATTTATGTAGCTCGTGTGAAGATGTTTGAGTAACTCATATACTTACGAATGAAGATTTACAAAGAATTTTGATAAAATTTTTAAACTACATTTTTAGGTTACTGTATCCACTGTAAGGATTTAGGGTTAACAATTATTTTAAGGTTAGGAAAAGAAATGATTTAATTTGTTGATAGACTGTGGTATATTAACTTCAGGGATGATTTCTTTGAGGTTAGAAAAAGAAATAATTTAATTTGTTGCTACAATGTGGTATATTAACCACTTTAGGGATGATTTATTTAAGGTTAGAAAAAAAATGATTTAATTTGTTGGCACAATGTGATATATTAACTTTAGGGATGATTTCTTTGAGGTTAGAAAAAGAAATAATTTAATCTGTTAGTACAGTGTGGTATATTAACCACATCAGTAATTCCTCCTTTAATGTTAGAAAAAGAAATAATTTAATTTTTTAATATAATTACACTTTACTCATTTTGAACAAATCCTAAAATAATTTATATGACATAAACCCAATATTAACATCCACATACAGGTTCTCCATAAACAGTTCCTAACCTTCTCCTCCTATCATAAAACTTTTAAAATCCCAAAAAACATGCAACTAAACGTACGAGTTAATTGTAAAAAAAAAAATGATTTCCCTAAAGCAAAATTCCGCAAAAAATAACAATGTAGAAATTCGAGCAGCTGTGTATCATATTTGCAAAACAGACGAGTTAAAATTGAAACGAAAATCGTACGACTTCAACCTAATTCAAAAACGATACACCGGCGAATTCGTCGGAAACAATACACTGTAAAATGGAAGTTCAAGAGTCGAAATCCCGTTTGAAACAATGGTCACGATACAAAAAGGTATTCGACGAGTTTCAATATCGACAGCGAACACCCACGTACCAAATCCGTGCAACGTTCATCGCAATTGATCCGACAACCGTCAAAGGAGGAAACATTTTCGCTAACGACAATGAGCGTACGTCATCGTTTTTCGACAAAAAGTACAAAGTATATTTCGTACCGCCTACGAGCTGACGGATCGGTAGCGGCAGGAGCGTTGAAAAGAAAAAAGGACGAATACCGAACTGCGTCATCGAGCTATGAAAGCGATGACACCTACGCATCCATTCATTGAGTCTGTCGGCAAAAAGCTTGTTATGAGGGCTAGAAGGAAACGCCGTGTCATTGTTTTCGCGGATGATTCTGTAATCCTTATGAAAGGGGTTAGGCATGATTTAAACACCATGTGGTTAACTAGCTTCAGGTTGGACTAACTAGCTTCAGAGATACTTATATGTGCACGTTTAGGTTGTTTAATTCATCAATGAATGGATACATTACTGTTTTTGTATATTACAAGTTTGGGATTTTGGGAAAATTCCGTATAAGAACAAGGAAGTGCTTTAGGAAAGTTTATAAAGATCCTAGATCAATGTAGAACTAGGGAAAGAAACTGTGGATGTGGACCTATGAAGGACTTGGACCCAGAGAAGATATGGACCTGTGATCTGGGTTTGTGCAAGTTCAGACTTAAGAGAAATCTGGACCTAGGATTTGGATCCTGGACATTTGAACCTAAAGAAGGTAGACCCAGGAAAATTTTGAACCTAGGTGATATTTGGATCTAGGTGAAATCTAGACCTACGAGGGATTTGGACCTAGATGAATACCTGGAAGTAGGACAGATCTGAAACTAGATGACATCTGGAACTAGGTAAAATCTGGACCTAGAAAAGATTTAGACTTACAGAAGATTTGGACCTAAGACAGATTTGAAACATCTGGACCTAGAAGAGATTTGAATCTTCAGAAAATTTGAACCTAGATGAGATTTGAACTTACAGTCTAAACCTAGAACAAATATAAAATTAGACAACATCTAAATCTAGGAAAAATTTAGACCTAGCAAAGACCTAGACCTTGGAAAGATTCGTACCTAAGAAAATTTAAACCTAGAAAAAATTTGAACCTAACTATACTTCAAACCTACACAAAATTCACCTTGTTGACTTCAAAAAGAAATCACACTGTTATACCACAAATGATAATATAGTCTTCAATGATTCTTATTTAAATATGGATCATCATCCGTAGCTACTGATCACAACTGCTGTACCAACGCAAGCTAGTAATCAAATGATAAAACCATAGACTACAATTCACTTGTTGGCAAAATAGGTAATTTTTCAAAGCACAGTACAAAATTTGTCATACAGAGGGCTGAGACTTTACGGTTTACCGACCTCAGTGACTGTCATTATCGACAGAGCTGACGTAGGCGAACGCAGTCAGTGTTTCCGGGGTGCAACACCTCCGGTGGGAAATTTGGCGGGAATATTTGAACGATATCATACATTTTACTAATTAATATTCTCTTTAAAATTCCTTATATTCTTTTTCATTTATTTTAGAACTTCAAAACTCTATCGATAAAAATCATAGCAGCAACTAGTATTAATTTAAGCAATAGTTTAACCAACGTTTAATTAACGACCTAGTACATTTAACACTTAACTTACTAAATAGATAATACTCCACAAAAATTACTTTACCTCTTTTAAACTTCCAAATCGTGGACACAAATTATTTGTCGAAAATTTATGACAAATATTAAACATTTTGTCAATCTTACAATTTTTTAAAAATAATACTAATTGCTGCTAAAAGTTTTGAAATTTAATAATACCAGTTTCGCAATTTTTTTCGTCAAAGTTGTCCAAGAACTTTCATTACCCCTGAATTCTTTTTATACCGTGATTCGGGTGAATCCACCAGGATAAGATAATTGGATGATGGGTGATGAAACGATTGTGTAATCCTGGAAGCTGGCTATGTACGCCATTCTCGAGTTTAACGAAACCCTCAGCTAATTATGACCCTGTTCCAAACGAATACTTTTACGACAGGCATCCAGACGTTTTTGTTCAGGTGTTGAATTACTATCGCATTGGCAGCTTCATTACCTAACGAACGTTTGTAGCCCAGTGCTCAAGAAGAAACTTGATTCCTGAGTTCAGGACTCTAATCAAGTTACTGTTTACTTTATTTCGACTGTCAAGCTTTTATCTTTCTTTGCAGAAGTACCTCGTAACGATGTTCAGCTTCGAGTGGGCGTACATATGTTGCGATATGTTTTAGCATCTGTAGTTCATTACAAAATGGACGGCGATAATGTGACCCCACAAGTACAGATGTCAACCCACGAGTTGGCGCGTGATCAAAGTAAAAGAAGCTCTATCCGTGAACACTTCCAGCATACGGGCAAATAAGAATAATAATGACAACTGATGAACGCAAGTAGCATTTCGCTGACTTGAGAGACGTTTCAAGACTGTCATTTCGCCTAATTGGTGTGCGTGACCGCGAGAGTCAATCTGCCGAAAATACGCGTGAGGCGTCCATTTTTCTATTCTGACCAATTGGGGTAGCTTTCTAAACACCTGGCTTTTATGCGCCAACTCATGGGTTAACATTGGTAGACAGAATCAAGTGTCATTGGGTATAATGAACCAGAATGTCTTGATAATAAAAAATATTTTATAACACAGCTTAGTGTCGTTGTTAATTGAATGAACCATTCTATCATTCTGTTGTTCTTTTATTGCAGTGGTTCTCAGATTATGCGTTGTGAAGTCCGATATGAACAGAGGTTCTCAAAAATCCCAATATCCCAAGAACATAATAGTCCAATATCCCATAATTTCAAAATTCTGCAAATTTCAAAGTTTAAAAATTTCCCAAAATTGCCAAAATTCCATAATTCCCCAAATCTCAAAATTTCAGTTTACAAATTTCCCAAAATTCCCAAAATTCCAGTTTTCAAATTTCCTAAAAATCCCAAAATCCCATAATTCTCTAAATCTCAAAATTCCAAAGTTTACAAATCTCTCAAAATCCCCAAAATCCCATAACTCCCTAAATCCTAAAATTCCAAAGTTTTCAAATGTCCCAAAATTCCCTAAATCCCAAAATTTCAAAGTTTACAAATCTCCCAAAACCCCATAATTCCCCCAATCCCAAAATTCCAAAATTATCAAATCTCCCGAAATTCCCAAAATCCCATAATTCCCTAAATCCCAAAATTCCAAAGTTTTCAAATCTCCCAAAATTCCCAGATTCCTATAATTTCCGAAATCACAAGCCTCATAAGTCCCCAAATTCCCAAAGTTTCTAAAATTTCAAAATAAAGAAATTCCAAACTGTCAATATTTCCGTAACGACTCGAGTAACGAAGATAGAACAAAACGGGCACAAGTGATCGACGCGAAACTGAAATCTTTTTTAAATTGATCCTCGATAACGTTTGTCCTATTTTATCAACGACACCTAATCGATATCAATTACACTCTATCTCCATTCTTTCTCTCTGTTTCCTAGAATGTCTCGAGGGTTTTCTACTCGTGCTAATTAACACGGCGTTATAATTGACAATCGTTCAGTAATGACCGAGTGAAGGTACTTGCTTCGGCCTGCAATTTGTCTTATCGGATACAAAGAATCGTGCTTTGGTGAACTCGTTTCCAAGAAAACGGTCAATGTTCGTAATGCCGGTTAGATTCCTCTAAGGAAATACGAAAATTGAATTATGAAAATGGTAAACCTACTTCGATTAGCATAAGTGCATCTCTTTATAAATGATGATACACTTTTCATTATACTAATTTCACCCTTTTTTTTGGGGAAATTTGGGATTTGCAAATTTAGGATTTGGAAATTTGGGATTTGGAAATTTGGAATTTGGAAATTTGGAAATTTGGAATTTGGAAATTTGGGATTTGGAAATTTGGGAATTTAGAAATTTGGAAATTTAGAAATTTGGGATTTGAAAATTTCGGATTTGGAAATTTGGAATTTGGAAATTTGGGATTTGGAAATTTGGAATTTGGAGATTTGGGATTTGGAAATTTGGGAATTTAGAAATTTGGGATTTGGAAATTTGGGATTTGGAAATTTGGAAATTTAGAAATTTGGGATTTGAAAATTTAGGATTTGGAAATTTGGGATTTGAAAGTTTGGAGGTTGGAAAGCTTCAAATTTGGAAATTTGGGATTTGAAAACTTGGGATTTGGAAATTTGGGATTTGAAAACTTAGGATTTGGAAATTTGGGATTTGAAAGTTTGGAAATTTGGAAAGCTTCAAATTTGGAAATTTGGGATTTGGAAATTTGGAAATTTGGAAATTTGGAAATTTGGAAATTTGAAAATTTGGCAATTTGGAAACTTGGAAGTTTGGAAATTTTGAAATTTGGAAAGCTTAAAATTTGGAAATTTGTAGAAGTATGAACTTTGTGAGTATGAACTTTTCATCGCAAAACTCCTTTTTCTCTTTATGTAATATTTATCATCACTCTGTTATTTCTACTTTTGTGATGTTTCTGTTATTTTTATTTTTATGATGTTTCTATATTATTTCTATGTTTATCACGTTTCTATAATACTTGTATTTTCATCACGTTTCCACGGTATTCCTATATTATTTCCGTCAAGTAATGACTTTGACATGCTTCATAACTATGGTGAAACAAGTAAAACTGACAACAGCATTATAATAATAACAGCTGTAATAACAGTAATGTTACAGAAACCCGCAAATCACTATGCTACAGATCGACTATAACCGGCACGATCTACTAATTTGCATAATTTTTGCACGCAAGTACAACTTCATAACGAAGAGAACTTACAGACACAACCATCGTGTCAAATTGTGTAAAAATACTTTGTATACTTTTTGAACGATAGGGTAACATTGGTTCTCTCCGATTGCCAACATAAGTTCCAGTGAATAATTCATAAGTTTGATAAAACGATCGGCAAACAACGGAAACGCGAAGAACTAATTACGGAACCGGAACGTGACAGCAAGCTGCTTTTAAAATGCCAGCACGTGCTTCATGTTCACGTGGATATTACCGTTTAGGAGGAACGTTTAAGACTGAATTAACGTGAAATCGTTCGCAATTTACGAGCAACGTTACCTAGCAACGATTAATGCGTTGATCTATGTATGTACGAATCAGAAATAGAGAAAAGAGCTATCTGATCCGGAAGCTTCAGGGATTCTCATTCCACATCTTAATTAATGGTGTCATGTTAAGAGTAAATTAATATTTTCGAGTTAGTCATAAATTATTGATGAAGTAATAACTGTGAGAGATTGTAAGTAACATTTGTTGTAATATTTATTAGGAAAAACATTTTTGTTATTGGATAGGTGTGAAATATTGATTGAATGCAAATATCGAATACAGTGCCATTGATGTATTTATTCCTGCAATTCAAATTCTTTTAATACAGTCATAAAATCTATCCTAAACAAAAATCCAAATTACTCCACAATGTAACAAAAATCAAAAAGATTCAAACAACTCACATCAACGACAATTCCTGATTTTTGGTTAGGTCAGAAGCGACACAGTCGCAAACTCGCAGATGCAACGAATAATTGAAACAGCCTGTCGCAGAAATTTCCTGGGACGATGTGTAAATGTTTACCGGAGCAGGCTCTCTCGTGTCGACAGCTGTTTAGAAGTAAAATAAAAATTCACGCCGAAACACGTGCATAAAGAATTTGTAAACGCGTCGAGTGATGCTCGACAAGAACAACAGTTCTTCACCTCGCTTTCCCTCTCAAACGCGCTTTAACCCTTTCGCTGCAAACGACGAGTATATGTTGTAAAAAATTCGACTTTTAATAGCAATAGGTATGTACTGTAGACTCTCGTTATATTGCAAACGAGATGTTTGCTCGGGTTCCCGGCTTTTAGGACTTTGTGGACTTTTGTGTTTTGGGGAAATTAATTGAATCAGCGTTTAAGTTTATTTTTATTAGTATTTTGAATATGTTTTTAAATTTTCAAATTTTGGAATTTATAAATTTTCGAATTTCTGAATTTACAAATTTACAAATTTTCAAATTTTCAAATTTACAAATTGGTAAATTTTCAGATCCTCAGGTCCCTAAATTCTTAAATCCGCAAACCTAATATTGTTCTAATTATAACTTGTGTTTAACACTAAAGGTGCCATATATGTAGTATTAACACTTTGTATGAATAAGTTCTTTGAAATTGGATTTGGGAAAAGTGAGGGAATTTGGGGATTTGGTGATTTAGAAATTTGAAAATTGGAGTCTGAACCAATTCAGTTATTGAAAAATTTGGAGATTTGGAAGTTGGGGAATGTAAAAGTTTGGGATATAGGAATTCGGTGATTTATGTATTAGGAAACTTAGAAAATTTGGAATTTACAAATTTCAGCCGATAGAAGTTGGGGAACTAAGGAATTTGGAAATGAAGGAATTTGGGGATTTGGTGATTTAGAAATTTGGAAATTGGGATCTGAACTAATTTAGTTATTGAAAAATTTGGAGATTTGGAAGTTGGGGAATGTAGAAATTTTAGGATATAGGAATTTGGGGATTTAGGTGTTAGGAAACTTAGGGAATTTGCGAGACCAATTTGGAAATTAAGGAACTTGATGATTTAGAAGTTGGTCAAATTAGGAATTTGAAAATTTAGAAATATAGAAATTTGATGATTTACAAATCGGGAAAACTAGAAACTTTGTTGGCCCAGTTGCAGGGGTCATATATGCAAAGGATTTCATGCAAAAATAAAGGAAATCGTTCAGTGTACGTCGACGTCAGTTTTTCGCACGTAAGTACCATTACCGGTGAGAAATCAATACACGAAATCGGTACAGTTCCCAAATAGCACGCGAAATATAAATTACACAAATAATCTCTCACGAGTCGCGTGCAGTGCCACGGCATCTCAACTTTCATCCACTTATTTCTCAAGCAACAGCTACTTAAGTATTGTTAATCATTACTATTTACCTGACTATACATATCTTAATATAAATAATATGCATACAGGAACTCACATTGCTTAATCAGTTTAATGATTGATATTTTAATAACATGTTGACCGCCACAGTAGAAACTGACATGTGTGGTCAGACACACTATAGTACAGATTATTAAGAAGGGTACTGAATGTTTCAATTTCATCTTTTAATCTATCATGTACTTCATTGTCTCAATATTGGGAGGTCTCAAAAGTTTCTTTCGTTCGCTTTTGCTATGAATAATTAATTTAAATGAATTTGTAACGCCGTTCACATATGACCGCCACAGTAGAAACTGCCGTTCATGGTCAGACACACTATAGTACAGATTATTAAGAAGAAGGGTACTGAATGATTCAATTTCATCTTTTAATCTATCAGTGTACTTCATTGTCTCAATATTGGGAGGTCTCAAAAGTTTCTTTCGTTTGCTTTTGCTATAAATAATTAATTTAAATGAATTTGCAACGCCGTTCACATATGACCGCCACAGTAGAAACTGACGTTGGTGGTCAGACACACTGTAACACAGATTATTAACAACGATATTCAATCTTTCAATTCCTTCTTTTAATCTGTCAGAGTAATTGTCTCAACATGAAGTGCCCTCAGAAGTTTCTTTCCTTTAATTTTCCTATAAATAATAAATTTAACAGAATTTACAAAGTCCCAAAGATCACATATGACCACCGTAAGTGTGAACGTGTTAAGGGTTTAACTACATTTGAGGCTCTAACGAATCAAAATTTTCTGAAGAATATCTTATAACACTAAAAATAGTATAAACTTGTTAAAAAGATTCAATTTCAACAAATTGACTCAAAAATCAATATTTTGAAGTATCCATATTCTTCAGTAAATGTGGATAATTAAAAAATGTCAGCGTTTTGTCTAATTTTAAACTTGTACTCTATCAAACTATAGGACTAGTTCTACGGTCAGAATATAGTTCAACTATCACAATACAGTTCTACAGTAAGCAATGAAGAATATCGTCCGAAACTCGAGAAATTTTTCTACCTTGCAACAAATAGTAATCTCGAAATTGCACCGAACGCTGCACGCATACTCGAAACAAAATAACGCTGAAGAAGAATACGCGCCCTCTTTACTCTCATCCCCCTTCGATCACAACATTTTCTTGCAACGTTGATTGCTTCTAGACTGTTTCGCAGTCTTGGGACTCTTCAAACAGAAACAAACGACTGGCAAACAAATGAAAAGTATTGAAATACAGCAGATGCATTGCGCTGCAGCTAAGGTGCACGGTTCATACTTAGCCGCAGTGTTTGCTATGGTTGTCAAGGTTCCTCTCTTGCAAGTACCTTCTTACTTGTTTAGATGAGTGTTCTAGTTCGAAACTTTCAGAAAAATTCATTTTCTTCGAGGCTTTTTTTGGACTTTTGGAAATTTTTATGCTGGGAGGGTTGAAAAGTTGGAAATTTGGAAATGAGGGATTTGGGAATTTGGGGATTTGGGAGTGGAGAAATTTAGATATTTGGAAAATTGAAAATTTGCAAATTTGAGAACTTGAGAATTTGGGGATTTAGGGATTTGGGGTTTGGGGATTTGAGGATTTGGGGATTTAGAGATTTAGGGATTTAGGGATTTGGAGATTTGAAAATTTGGAAATTTGGGAATTTGGGAATTTGGGAATTTGGGTATTTGGGGATTTGGGGATTTTAGGATTTGGGGTTTGGGGATTTGGGGATTTAGAGATTTAGGGATTTAGGGATTTGGAGATTTGAAAATTTGGAAATTTGGAAATTTGAGAATTTGAGAATTTGGGAATTTGGGAATTTGGGAAGTTGGGTATTTCGGGATTTAGGAGATTAGATATTTGGAAAATTGAAAATTTGGAAATTTCAGATCTTGTAGATTTGGAAATTTGGAGATTTGAGAACTTGTAAATTTGGGAATTGGGAGTTTTGGGGATTCGGGGATTTAGGGATGTAGAGATTTGGAAATTTGAGTATTTGAGAACTTGAGAATTTGAAGATTCGTTAACTTGAGAGCTCGGGAATTTAGGGATTCGAAAATGTGAGTACTTGGAAATTTGGGAAGTTCAGAATTAGAGGACCTGAAAATTTGGAGATTTGAGAGTTTGGAAACTCGAGTATTTTATAAATTTCCAAATGTCCCACTTTTCAACTTCCCAAATTTAAGAATTTTCTAATTTGCAACCTAGAATATCCAAATTAATTATACAGTATGTAAATATTCTTCTTCCTACATCCTTCGTACTACATCCCTACCTAGTTACATCGAAACGTACATTCTACTTGCAGTATTATAACAAGAATGTACTATACTTGTGTTAACGAGTCTCACTTTCCGGACAGAACACTTGCAAGTATGTTGTAAAGTGAAGTGATACTCCTTCGGAAGAGAGGTGTTCCTCGTGGAAGAGGTGTAAATGCAGGATTTCCGAGATTATGTAAACTCGATCGTGGATGCACGGTACGACGTAGTTTAATTGAAAGCCGTATTCTTGCTTCGAAAATTAAATGAATCTCGTTGATAAAACTGTGTTTGCAGATAGATTTTATTATCAGATGTTTCAAAGTTTCTCTTATACTTAAAGCAATTTTATTTATTAACTTCTCTTGGTACATTTATTACATTCTTTTCGTACATGTGTTTAATTTAGTATACAAGTGATTTATTAAGTATACGAGTGATTAATTAAGTATCCATGTGATAAGTTAAGTATCTTCATTTATAGTTCATGATTAATTACGTATACGTGTAATTAGTTGAGAATAATTGTGATTAATTATGTAAGAAATCATTTTCTTTCAAACAGATAGAAATTACAGTTTCAACCTTACAAGTAATTTCAAGAAAATTAGAGTAATCGAAAATAATTTTATTTTGTCACACATTATTTTGTAAAAAGGGACAATAATTCATGATGGAAAAATATTCAGTGTTCAATTAAGTATGGCAAACATATTATGGTTTCTATATCGTAAAAGAAATTATATTGCTACATCACGATTTAACAACACAAAAGTGGCTCAATTGAATTTCCAATAAAACATCGATAACAAATTAAAAAAATCATCTTTGTTTATCGATTTATTGTAACAATAATTGTTTAACAATATCGCATGTATTCTTAAAAAAAAAAACAGTCGATTATCAAGTGTAAACTCGCAAAAATGTATACGTGTTACAAATTATGTTAACGACATCGTCGCTCGTCCGATAGATTTAAGGTTATACTTGAAATATTGATTCTGTCTTCAGGAATATCCACATAAGGGTGTTGATAACAGCCCCTACGGTCCCTGGAGGGTTTCAGCGACTAGGATAACACTCGGTTATGGTGTTACGACATCAAAAACTTTTCCCTGAATGTTAATCGGGGAATTGCACGCCATTACGCTAGGTGTCGCTCTTCCTCAACTCCATGTTTTACTTTCGCACACAACTTCGTACTCCATTTTCGAAACACTTTGTCCCCGTCGTCCTTTGTGTGACAATTCTCAATCATTCCCGAATCGATCTTCAGACATCAATTTACGAAATGAAAAAATAGCATTTCGCGATTGTGTTTGTGTTACTATTAATTCGGGTTTCCTGCGATGGCCTGTTTAATATAGAGGTGGATGCTAAAAGGTAAATGATTGAATGGTGTGCTATATGCTTTTTGGGGTGTGACCGAAACGAGGGTCCGAAAAAAGTGTACTGATGTAATGCGTAGGGTAGGTCAAGGGAGGGTAAGTAAAATGGACGAGGGTGGAAAGGTCTAGAGTGGTGAAATTCGCTGATTTATTGTATAGCTTATTTATCCGGTTACTTTTGTTTCGCGTTCTACAAGTATTTACATTTATAACAAATTATTTATCACAGTGGTAAGGTAGAGACACAACATTATCGACAAAATTTAGAAAATTTATGGAAACTCTATTTCGTTGCATAAAATGATTTTTAACTGCAATGAGGTTCATCATGAAGGTTTACTGCAGTGTGCTATGGTCGTTCATTCAAATTGTTTTAATTTTCTTTTAATAAAATGAGTGTTACAATTCAACCTGTTCACATTTCTAAGCTTTTAACTTCTAGACTGATTAATTGTATAACTCAACAATTTCATACGTTCTCGTTTGAACATATTTTGATCACCTTATCTTGATCACAAGTTAACTCTATAATCTATTAAGCCTCAGATTGATTAATTTTATGATTCAAGTACTTGACAGCTTGTTAGCTAATCGCTATCTTTAGAAATTATGTACATATATCATCAAGTTTCAGGCTAATTAATTTCATGTCTCAACAAGTTCGCTTACCAGTTGCCTTATTATCTCCACAAGTTATCAACTTACAATTTGTTCAGTCCCAAATTGATTAACTTCATGATTTCTTAGATGCACACTTCATGATTTATACATAACTTCATGATTTCTTAGACGCACTTATTGGATATCCTAATGAAGTTTAATCTGCTGACGCTGTCGTCGCCCTTATTTATATGTAGACGCAAGGAAAATATATAGTTGAAAGAGAAATCACTTGCAGAAGTAATTCTATCAAAGTTGGACCATTTATTTCACTAGCACCGTGTTCGACTCTGAAAAAGTGTAAAAAGCTAACAAAAATCTGGTGCAGGGCGTGTACAGTGGACGGTATAGTATTAATGCGATAAGAAGTTCGGTGGCAATGCGAAGATTTTCTTTATTCTTTCATCGGGGCAAGTTGTAGCGACCGACCGAGTTTGTATACCGTGAATACGTGTTCGTCTGGAACACGGAAGCGGAAGTCCATTCAGCCGCGACATGTAAACTTTTTACCCTCTCCGGTAGCCAATTTGAAACTTTCTACCGGGCGAACTTTCATCGGTGTCAATTTTTTATGGGTGATTCAAGCTCTGCAGCTATGCATCCGAAAGTTGCCCCTACGTTCGCGTCCAATTAATCGGCAACGGAATATTCAACGTCGTATCGAGATCATAAATGTATACCGGGCTGTCTACGAAGTTTCCTGTTAAACGTTTTATCTTTGCCGAGTGGCTACGCCGAAATTTCGTCGTTCAACGGTTAAAAAGAGCTTTTACGAGTGGTTGGCTACCGCGCGTTTCGAAAGTTCTGCGCAAAACATCGCGAAAATACGGGGCTGAAATTTGTGTGTCTTTTTACTTCTTCGTAGTTGACCGTTTGTGCGGTTTGAGAATTTTCTGGGGCAACGGAAACTTTCTGGGTAACGATATGAGAGGAAACATTCGCGGCTTCTAGATTTTTGAAGTATTGCATGTTGGGGTTTGAGAATTTGGGCAAATTTCGAATTTTTAATTTTTAAATTTGGTGATATTGGAATTTTGGAAAATTTGAGTTTTGGAACTCTGGCATTCTCATGTATACAGGAGTTTTTGAATTTTAAAATATTATGCAGTGGAATTTTGGAATTTTGGGATTTTGGGATTCTGAGAATTTGGGATTTTGGGATTTTGGAATTCTGGAATTCTAAAATTCTGGAATTTTGGAAGTCTGGAACTTTTGCAATTCTGGAACTTTTAAAATCTAGAAATCTGGAATTCTGAAATTCTGAAATTCTGAAATTCTGAAATTCTGAAATTCTGGAATTCTGGAATTCTGGAATTCTGGAACTATGGAAATCTGGAATTCTGGACCTTTGGAAATCTGGAATTCTAGATTTCTGAAATTCTGGAATTCTGGAACAATGGATATCTGAAATTTTGGAATTCTGGAACTTTGGAAATCTGGAAATCTAGAATTCTGGAATTCTGGAATTCTGAAATTCTGGAACTCTGGAATTCTGGATTTCTGGATTTCTGGATTTCTGGATTTCTGGATTTCTGGATTTCTGGATTTCTGGATTTCTGGAATTCTGGAATTCTGAAATTCTATAATTGTGAAATTCTGGAATTTTTTAATGTTGAAATTCTATAATTCCAGAATTTTTGAATGTTGGAACTCCAGAATGTTCAAACTTTTGGAATTTAAAAATTTCAGAATTTTGAAATTTCGAAATTTTGTAATCATATTGCTTTATAATCGTACAACCTTATAATTTCTGAATTCTTGAATTTTGCAGCGTAGAAACAAAAATACACAGATATAAAATAACAAATGTAAATAAATATGCAGAAGAAATTTTTAATCATATAGATAAATTAGAAAATAATCTAAAAAAGAATAACAGAGAAAAGGAGATAAATTAAAAATTCCTAATCAGAATAACACCAATGACAAATGAATACATTCCCAGCAATTAAATAAATAATATTATAAATCGTCAAATAAAAAATTATAATTTTGTCTTCTATTCGAATGACTATAATCCTACCATGATTGTGTATTTTGTTCCTTGTAATTAATTTTAAAGTACCGCGAAGCCATTTTCATACATGAAGAACTGATTTCGGCGCGGTAGATGCGTTCTATAATTAATATACAAAGCACTGACGAGATTTTAACGTATTATGTATTCCCACGAGGAAAACGCAGTTCCCTGCCACAATTTGTGAGAAAGCAGCAGATGCTGGTAGCTTTTGCTAAGAAATGTTCGAGCGTGTTTTGTGGAAAATAGAAAATGTAAAATGTAACGCGACGAGTAAGGACCAACTCCCTTAAATAAGAAAACCTGTGCACCCTTTGAAACGAACGTTGACTAAAATATCAAAGTACGTGCAGGCAATCTGTATCCTTTCGCATTGCTTCGTCTCTTATCTGGGAAAAAATATCACCAAATATATTTTTCTTGAGAATTTCAACCGCTTTAATCGGATTAAAAATTATTGCATTTGTTAAAAATTTATTTTAAACATTTCGCAGGCAAAAACTCGGAAGCAAAACTCTTTTAGGAGTTTTATGTTTTCTTCTGCGCGAGCTAATTGAATATTTCTAAAGCAAGTTTTCGCACGTTTTTACTGTACTTTCTAGAGGGTCGTAATAAATTTGTCACAGCCTAACGTCACGGGAGCATAAATTCTGACAGAATAAATCCTCCTCATCTCGTCACCAGCAACCTTGTGAAAAATGGAAATGCAGTTGATGGGATCACCGATGGCACGTTTCAAGGAAACGGAGGCAAGAAAGGAAGACTGACGCACATTTTTATACTGAATTTAATATTAATCTGCATTGCAAAACCTTTTTCACAAATAAGACGTGTGTAAATAATTACGATGAAATACTTTATATTGTAATACTTCTACTTTATCGAAATAAACTTGGATATTGAAAAGCAAATTATGATATAAGAAATAAAAAACAAATATAAATTTCATGTAATGTGTGGTAAATACCAAGGTTAAATAAATTAAACATAAGGTGCTTGAATAAATTAGCTATTTATTTTTAACAAGGCTTTCAGTTTTAACAAAATTGAGCTTCAATTTTTACATGTATCAACAAGTACTGATTTATTTCATTTCTTTCACTTATTTATAAATTAGAATTTCGAAAACTGTTGACAACAAAAATTTATCGATAGATGAGTATGTGATAAAGTAGAGAGACGATGTTACCGACAGTGTTTTAAAAAATCGTAGAATAAACTGAATATAATGAAACATATTCATATTTATTTATAATATTCATATTTGTTATTTGTGACACTTATAAACAATTATAGACAATGATATGTGTACAACTGAAACAGTAGGTAAAATTGTGACAATTTGAATAACATGGAAATATGTAACTTACATTTCTTCCACCCACATAATTTCAATAAAAAATGAAGCTCTTATAATGTCAATTAAAAGTCCTTATAATTGTTTGCAAACGAACATACCGTGTCGTGAATCAAATGAATTATGCAAAGCAGGTGCGTGAGTTTGACTCACCTTGACCGAATAAGGGTTGAAAACGAGCGTTTCGAACGGGAATAACCTCTTGAATTTCATGAGGCATAGAGAGCGTTAAAAGCGACACGGCTATATCCCTGTAAAATCGACCTATTTATCGAACAGAGAGTGATCAATCGTATTCGAGTGAAAAAAAAAAAAAAATGGAAGTAGGTGAGAAGTGGGCACAATGGCAAAACGAAGACTCGAAATTATTCCCGCAACGACGTTCAATTCGACGCCGAGATTCGCACTTTTTGTTTATGTTTCACTCGACCACCGCGCAAATCTTAACCCATTTCCCGCGGAATGATCTTCCCATTCGAAATAAAAGTTCTCCCTTTCTGTTTCTACAATGACGTCGAGTTCAATAGCGGACCTCGTATTTTACTCGGATTAGAATGGAACACGTGGAACAAGCTTGATTCCAGGGATTCGATTCTCTTCTTCGAAGTCCGCCTTTACGGCAGTCAACCTTTCAAATTTCTGTTCGTTTCGATCGCGGTCGTAAATTTGATTACGCGATGTCGAGATGGATCTGACACGCTATTGAATGGGATGTACAGTTGTCAACCCACGAGCTGGAGCGTGACCCAGAGTAAAAGAAGCTCTATCCGTGAACACTTAGGAATTTGGGAATATAGCGATTTCGGGCTGTAGCGATTTGGGTATGTGAGAATTTTGGAATATAGGAATTTGAGAATGGGGGGATTTTAGGAATGTAGGGATTTGGGGATGTAGGGATTTGGGAAGGTAGGGATTTTGGCACATAGGAGTTTGGGAAAGTAGAAATTTGGGGATGTGGGAATTTGGGGATGTAGGAATTTGGGAAGGTAGAAATTTGGGGATGTAGGAATTTGGGAAGGTAGGGATTTTGGCACATAGGGGTTTGGGAAAGTAGGAATTTTGGGGATGTGGGAATTTGGGGATGTAGGGATTTGGGGATGTAAGAATATGGGAATGTAGAGATTTGGGAAGATAGGGATTTTGGCACATAGGGGTTTGGGAAAGTAGAAATTTGGGGATGTAGCGATTTGGGGATGTAGGAATTTGGGAATGTAGAGATTTGGGAAGGTAGGGATTTGGGGACATAGGGGTTTGGGAAGATAGGAATTTGGGGATGTAGGAATTTGGGAGTGTAGAGATTTGGGAAGGTAGGGATTTTGGCACATAGGGGTTTGGGAAAGTAGAAATTTGGGGATGTAGCGATTTGGGGATGTAGGAATATGGGAATGTAGAGATTTGGGAAGGTAGGGATTTGGGGACATAGGGGTTTGAGAAGGTAGGAATTTGGGGATGTAGGAATATGGAAATGTAGAGATTTGGGAAGGTAGGGATTTTGGCACATAGGGGTTTGAGAAAGTAGAAATTTGGGGATGTAGCGATTTGGGGATGTAGGAATATGGGAATGTAGAGATTTGGGAAGGTAGGGATTTGGGGACATAGGGGTTTGAGAAGGTAAGAATTTGGGGATGTAGCGATTTGGGGATGCAGGAATTTGAGAATGTAGAGATTTGGGAAGGTAGGGTTTTGGGGGCATAGGGGTTTGGGAAGGTAGAAATTTGGGGATGTAGGAATTTGAGAATGTAGAGATTTGGGAAAATAGGGATTTAGGGACATAGGGGTTTGGAATGTAGGGATTTAGAAAATTAGGAATTTGGAAATTTAGGGATTTGAAAGCATTGGGTTTGGGAATGTAAGGATTTGGGGAAATTGAGATTTGGAAAAAGTGGAACTTTGGAATATAGAAACTTGGAAATGCCGGTATCCGGGAATGTAAGGATTCAAAAGTGTAGAGATTCAAGAAGATACGGATTCGGGACTGCAGGGACGTTAATACAAGTATTCAATAATATAAAAATTTAGAGATATAGTAACTCAAGAATATAAAAACTTGAGGATATAGGATTTCGGAAATATTCTGGATTAGTATGATTTCCATATGTTCTCTTGTAAACACCTGGGTCAGCCTCCTTACGCGTCAACTCGTGGGTTGACATCGGTACTTTTATGAAACACGACTACAAACCTTGTTTTCGTACTTTCGTTTTGGTGCTATGATCAATCACTCAGTGACTTCGTCTAACGTGATCAGTTAAGATCGCAAAGTTGCGAGTGTAACATGTGTATAAGTGTATAACATTTTCCCTTGACATTCGAAAATGAAAATTTATTAATCTCCCGATAATTACGTAAACCTAGTTGGTGTGAAATTAACGTAATTAAAAATTAAAAAACAGCAAATTACTATTCATGTTTGAATAAGTTCATTCGTATAATCAAAATCCGTGGTTACTTTCAATTCCGTGGTACGGTTGTTATTCATGAAAATGGGAAGAAAATAAAATTTCATCAAAAGAAATTTAAATATTCAACGGTGTGGTATTTTTAGCGCAGTACAGGTTATTCCTTGTAAAAGGAAGGTCTATCGTTAAAAGGAGCTGGATGATCAATAGAATGAACACAATCAAGGAAACGAATCGCCTTAAACTTTTTACACTGGCAGAGAAAGGAATACTGGAATCCAATCGCGGCACAATGAAAGTAAAGAATTGAATTTTCTACCAGCCACCTCAGACTTCCATCTTCGTCTTCGGGCTCTCGCTCGTAGCGATTGTCTTTTCGTTCCTCTTTGCGTTTTGACGACAAAGACATTCTTTGCACCGGCGGCGCAAACGGTTAAGTAAATTGTATCGGGGCTTCGTCGTGTTTGATAAACAAACATCTAATTTTGAGTCTCAAATATTGGAAACCGAATTACTGTCTCTAACTGATATTCGAAACCCGCGGAACGAAGCTTGCACGTTGAAATTATTTCGGATTCGTCGGTACATATTGACCTTGATTCATCCCTGGTCAATATCGTTTCAAATATTGGCTGGTTCCAATTGATTGATTGGAAAAAGTTGAAGATGGATCGCGGTATTACATTTAATTTATATTATGGATAAGTTTGTGAAACATCTCCTTTCAGCTTTCTTTCCTACCGCTTTTTTAATTTTCTTATAGCTTCCTCTCTTTTTGTACCTTTTGCACTTCCCTTCTATTTTTAATTTTTATCCTCTTTACCGAAGAATTATGAGTCGACAGCTTGCAGCCTTGTTCGATACATAAATCTGTATTTAATCACAATATTAATTGCATTAATTTTGTTATCATTTTTTAGATAATTCGTGGTTTCAGTGAAATAATGATTATTATTACTTTCTCTTAAATAATTGTCTATTTTTATTATTTATACATTGCAATGTTATACAGTTTACAATATGTTACACAATAAAATAGAGAAACAAAGTTACCAACAAAATTAGACAAAAAGGTTTACAGAAATCCAACTTTTGGCCATATATCAGGAGGATTTGGCTGAGGTGCTCAATCGAATGGCGAGAGTCCAATGCAGTGACCTCACGTCGTGGTTTAATGAGATCACGTTCATATTTACAAATGTGAGCATTACAACAGTTTATAACCATAAATTTCTACTACTGCGACTTAGGGTAATTTGTCAACTAACTTCGAGTGAAGAGGTTATACAATTCGTAAGTATGTCTCTTTATATTTGTTTAACAACGCATGGTCTATTTGTGGAACCTTTTAAATCTCGAGGAGAATGTTTCTCTTGCCCATTTGTAAAATTTGTAAATCTACTTTGAACTTATCTGTATACACAAAATAAAAAATAACAATACTTAATGTTTAACAACTTTCCAACACATTAGTATGGATGAAGTATTTTGCATCTTGTAATTTTTCTGTGATAGTACTATTTGCAGTCTTCCTTGTTTATTATAATTGTGTGTTATTGCAAGAAGCCATCTTATCATAAAAATCCACTAGCACTATAGTAACCAATGTACCTAATTTTTAGTGAACAATGATTGCCACAGCTTTTTATTCACCTAACGAAATTATTCCGTTGACCTCCTAACACATCATCATCAAATGTGTTATAACTGTATGTTATTGCAAGAAGCCATCTTATCATAAAAATCCACTAGCACTATAGCAACCAATGTACCTAATTTTTAGTGGGCAATAATTGCCACAGTTCTTTATTTACCTACCGAAAATTTTCCGTTGACCTCCTAACACATCGTCATCAAATGTGTTATAATTATATGTTATTGCAAGAAACCATTTTATCATAGAAGTCCACTAGCACTATAGCAACCAATGTACCTAATTTTTAGTGGGCAATAATTGCCACAGTTCGTTATTTACCTACCGAAAATTTTCCGTTGACCTCCTAACACATCGTCATCAAATGTGTTATAATTATATGTTATTGCAAGAAACCATTTTATCATAGAAGTCCACTAGCACTATAGCAACCAATGTACCTAATTTTTAGTGGGTAATCATTGCCACAGTTCTTCATTTACCTACCGAAAATTTTCCGCTGATCCACTAACACATTGTCATCAAAACACCCAAACTAAATATAAAACAAAGAAAATTAAAATCGAGAGCTTTAAAATTTATACACAGCCATCCACCCAGGAGTTTGAACAAAATAATAACCCCCAAATAAACAAAGCAGTCCAATTAAAATTGAGAATCCAGAAAAAACGTCCCCAGAATGTTCCAGCGAAAAATACCTCAACAATGCGGCTCTCCCTTCAGGGTGGAGGGCACTTCCTGTGCACGGAGGGTTTGCCCTCCCCCGCAGAGAACCGGTAGGAAGAAATAGACGCGGAAAAAAGAAGAAGAAGACGAAGAAGGAAGCGAAGTGAAAGTTTAATCACCGATTCAAATGCGAGGAGGGTCGACGCAAGGTTGACGCGAACTGGCGCCTTAAGGCGCAAGCGTAAGGCATCGACCGGTAGGGCAGTTTGCTTAGGGGCAGAATGGCAAGCCCCGTCCTCTCTCTTCGCCCTTTAGCCAGCGTCACTAGCCCCCCGAGCGATACTTTTGAACTTCTTCTAACGCGATGCGCGAGTAAACGCAGCTTCACATTGCACACACGTATCGCTTCCAGACTGCTCGCGTCTCACTCGTCCAGGCTTCTTTATCCCGGCGTCCTTGTTCCATGGCCCAGGGCTGCCAACTCCCCTGAATGTCTTCCGTCTGGCCTTTTCTGAGCTCGGTTTATCTTCTCGTCTCGTCTGTCATCGCGTCCAGACGAATCACCGACGACAAAAACCCCTGGCTGAGCACCGACCTCGCTGTTCGATTTTTCTTTGACGAAGCTGCGCGGCCCTGGGACTTCTTGCCGGAGCCACTTCGTTTCCTTCTCTTGATCTTTAATCCTACGGGAACCGGGGATGCTACGTGCACACCGGGGATATACACGGAACTTGATCACTCTATTTCTTTTTAATGCTACCGGGGAATTGTTCGAGGATCACCAGACTATTGACGTGCAATCCGGCTAGGGGATTTCTCGGGTTAATTGGCTGGTGCTTGCCTGCGGAACGCACTGTGTGAAAACGGCTTTTACCAACGTTTTCAAGATTGATCTACGTTGATATAACTTTTCAATTATTCGCTTCTATGAAATTGTAGGCAGTATCAAATATTCGGGTGGGAAGATAAATTGTGTATGACGTATTAACATTGGTTGGGTCACCCGTTTCATAAATGACGGTCTGTTGCAAGAATAACCCTCCTTATTTTGAATGATTTACCTTTCGAGAAATTATTCAATATGGGGGAAAATATAATAAAAATTCTTATTGACAGTATATTCGAATTTTCGATTGATTTCATGCCCGTGAAATCACAATGAATAAGTTTCATATTTTTTTTGTATACAAAACACAGTATAACAATTTTTCTTAGATAGTTAGTATATTTACCGCTGCAAAATTAGTTTTTATCGACTACTTAATTCGCCAAATTCTTTTTATGCAATTTGTTTACACACGAATTTAGTTGGTCATAATTTCCAGCCGAAAACTCCGATTAATAAAAACAGGGGTTGGGTATTTATGCAACTGGGGATTAAAGCAGCTCTGAAAATAGCAGCTAATAATCGTTGTACATGCTGGACCACGTAAATGAAACCGTTTAAATGTCTCCCATATTAAAAATTATACTCGTACGAAAATTGTTGTATGAAAAAGATTGCTACAAAAAAAATCCGCTTATTATATAATTGCTATTCGTTAATTATATTCGGTACTGTTAGACTTCAACAGGTATACTAGTTGATTTCTTTAATAAAATTTCAAGCAACGTTTCTTGAAATCGAAGCTTCAAAGGTTTCATCAGAGTTTCAAAAGTAGAAGGTTTCGGACGAGGCTATTTACTGGTTTCAACTTAGCTTTTTTACTTTCCGCAATAGTTTCGGATGCATTTTAACACAGTTAGGGAACTTTGAAGTTTCATAACTTCTCGGTGGTATACAAGTGATGCAATCAATTTTTCCAGTAGCGTATGTTGCGGCGAAAAACTCTTTTGCTGTCTTTGAAAAAACTGGCGAGTGCATGGCGTGCGGTGAACGTGACGAAAATTTTTGCATACGTCCACGCGTCCTAATGGTAAATTCGTTAACGTGTACAACAATTTCTACCTGATGCAAAAATGTAAATTTTCACCCGTGTACACCTGGCTTTGGCAAATGAAAACGCAAAATTTTCGGATTTTCCTGCATCGATTTTTTCTGTTGCAATTTTTTATCGTTCTCCATCTTTTATTTTTTTATGTACAATTTTTTATTTTAATTTAAATTTAAGAGTATTATACAGGTGCTGTTGTATAATGGAACGATAAAAGAGGAGCAGAGAAGTGGAATAATAAATCAGTGGAACAGTAGTGTAGTAATATGGCGAAATAGTGAAATAATACTGTAGTTGAATAGTAAAATGGCGAAACTGTAAAGGAGTACAACGATAAACTAGTAAAAAAGTAAAATAGTAAAATAATAAAATAGTAAAACAGTAAAACAGTAAAACAGTAAAATAATAAAATAGTACAACAGTAAAATAGTAAAACAGTAAAACAGCAAAATAATAAAATAATAAAACAGTAAATAACAAACTAACAAACTTGTAAAATAAGAAAAATAATAAATGAATAAAATACAAACGCGAAAAAAGTGGCCAAACAGTAAAAGATAAATGGAATGTCAATAAAGTGTGATTAATTTCCTTCGCCAATTGAATTTTAATTTAAAAGTATAATTGTGACGTCCCAAATAGAATAGAGTATAGTATTCTACTGAATTTCCCCTACGTTTCCAGCGGATTATCTTAACGAAATGTTTCAGATATTATTAAAAAGACAGTAGTGTATTTATGTTCCTTTTTCTTCGCATTAATTAAACGAGAACAAAGGAACAGCGACAAAAGTTTGAGCACTTAAGGAGGAAGGTTCCCCGTACCTCGTGAACAATGTTCTTTATGTCGATTATTCAACCCCGAATAAACGAGAATCCATTTTCCTTCGCTGCCAGTGGCACCTTGTATGAGGTAAAAAGCTTAAGGAAGAAGGATGATGGGCCAGAAAGCCGAGTCGAGTAAACATTTAATATAATTTTACGGCAAACGTACGAAATATGCAAATGCCTCTTTCTTTGATGAAATAAAAACAGTAACCTAATCTCAAACAATTTGGTACGTGATCCTCCATTGTGCAAATTTGGAATTTCAGTTTCAAAATTATTTAGTTCTCCAAGTTTAGTTTTCCAATTATTCAATTTCCCATGTTTTCACTCGTGTAGTTTTTCAACATCCCTAGTTCTTAATTATGCAATTTTACAATTATACAATCTTGAATTTTTCAGAATTCTAAATTACTATTTTGCGCATTTTACTACTTCTACTACTTTGCAATTATTACTTTATCAAATTTTCAGATCTCCAAATTTATAAAATTTCAGATATGCATACATTCATATTTTCCCTTAACCAACCTCACAATTTTCCACTTTACAACTATTAAAATATTCAAATGTCCAAACTGCCACATATGTAATTTCCAAGTTATATTTTCCAATTATTTAAATATGCAACACCTCGAAATTACATACCCGAATTACTAAATGGAAGGAAAAATGAACCCACCTCTGCGAGAGACACAGTAAAACGATTCTAACCTAAAAAGGGGAGGGCAACCCTCGAGATCACCGGGGTAATAAAAGATCCAGTGACACGTTTTATCACAAATTATCAGTCGTCTTTTACGACTCGCAGGTACTTTTTTCCGCGGTCATGTCTCTGGCAAGAGCTTTCTTCAACTGTTCTCCGTAAATCCATTGATAGACGGACGGAGCTTACAGCAGCAACCCCGACGTCGCTGTAAATTTTCCGCGTACAATTCGAAGATTTTTTATTTCGTTGCACCAAGGGTCGACTGGCGTTTCTTGTCGACTTGTAATCGATTAAACACACCGTGCCGTGTCGTAAGCCGTTGTACAGTAAGCCGGATAGCTGCTCGTAATCGGGGTCCGTCTATAACCGTGGCACAGATCCACCACACCGGTTCACTTATCGACGTGTACCACGTCCATGCATATTCCGGCTGGTTTACATGAATCGCTGATACACCCAGCACGGTTCCTGAACCCTCTAAATCATCACGCTTCCTCGAAATCGTTGTCGAGTGCTGATTCTATATTTACTTCCTACCTGCCCCTTTTAATGCTACCGCGGTCCTATGTGGATGGCTTTGCAAATTTGGTTAAATTAATTATTTATGGGAAAAGTAAACGAAAGGTGCTTTTGAGGGCTCTTAATGTTGAGACAAAGATACACACTGATGGATTAAAAGATGACATTGGAATATTGAGTACCATTGTTCTTAATAATCTGTTATAGTACGTCTGACCATGAACGTCAATTTCTACTGTGGCGGTCATATGTGAACGACGTGGTAAATTCAGTTAAATTAATTATTTATAGCAAAGGCAAACGGCAGGAACTTCTGAGGGCTCTTAATGTTGAGACAATGATATACACTGTCAGATAAAAAGATGAAATTGAAAGATTGAGTATGGTTGTTAATAATCTGTACTTCAGTGTGTCTGACCACGAACGTCAGTATCACTGTGGCGGTCATATGTGAACGACATTGTAAATTCAGTTAAATTAATTATTTATAGCAAAGGCAAACGGCAGGAACTTCTGAGGGCTCTTAATGTTGAGACAATGATATACACTGTCAGATAAAAAGATGAAATTGAAAGATTGAGTATGGTTGTTAATAATCTGTAACTATCTGTCTGACCATGAACGGCAGTTTCTACTGTGGCGGTCATATGTGAACGGTGTTGTAAATTCAGTTAAATTAATTATTTATAGCAAAGACAAACGAAAGAAACTTTTGAGACCTCCTAATATTGAGACAATGAAGTACACTGATAGATTAAAAGATGAAATTGAAACATTCAATACCCTTGTTCTTAATAATCTGTACTATAGTGTGTCTGACCACGAACGTCAGTATCTACTGTGGCGGTCATATGTGAACGGCGTTGTAAATTCAGTTAAATTAATTATTTATAGCAAAAGCGAACGAAAGAAACTTTTGAGACCTCCTAATATTGAGACAATGAAGTACACTGATAGATTAAAAGATGAAATTGAAACATTCAGTACCCTTGTTCATGATAATCTGTACTACAGTGTGTCTGACCACGAACGTCAGTTTCTACTGTGGAGGACGATGTGTTACTTATATGTACACCAAAACATCGATGAGTAACTTAATTGAGCTATGTGTTTGATGCACAGGGACAAATATCACGATGAACGTTTAATGAAGATCATATTTGTCAAAATGTCAACTAAATCTATGTTCATTTTAATACAGGTATTTGAGTATGTATATGAATAGGAACACATCAAATTATAATAATTCATCATACCTATTTAAAAAGTGGCATTATATAAAAATTTATAAATATTTCTCATTGCAGAAAAGAGAGTTCCATGACACACATATTCCAACGATAAAAACAATCTAAAATTGAAATTATCTGATGTAAAGCTTCTTTAACATATGTGATAATTTTACAGTTAACACGTATTTGAATTAACTGACGCGTGTTCCAAATTATTGCAATGATTCAATAATTCCAAAAACTTACTTCAGGTATAATATTTGACTATGTTAATTGGAGTTGAAACTCCAGGGACGTCAAAATTTACTTCGGTTAAAAAGTTTCAGTCGGAGGTCTATGTATGCAATGAACAAAAAAGGGATATAAAAATGCCACTAGACTGAATTTCAGAGTCCATATTCAGTACTTTATTTTTAATGACAACGTCACGCGAACCGAACATTTTCATTTCATCGAGAGAAAAAACATTTGAGACATTCAAACACATTTTATGTTCAGTTATTTCATAACTGATATAAAATAGAGGTAGATAAATGTAACGGAGAATTTATAGTGGTTTTTAACGAACTGATATTAGTTAATCATTTTGTAATATTTAACATGTTTATGTAGAGATGACAAGTTTGAATTAGTATATCAAATGTAACAAAACAGAGACGAAAGTTTCTGTAACGTTGTGTATATTACATATACATATATGTATATATAATTTGATATATTTGTATACAATTATAAATATGAAATGTGGTGTTAATGTACTGCATTAAATTTGTGATTTGTTATATATTATACATATAATATGGTGAAATGTTTAAAATAAATCAAAGTTATGCTATCATTGAAATTAATCATGAAAATAGTCTTAATAACAATAGCAATAGTGCTTCAATATTACGCAAGAAGAAACACAATATCCATTTAAAATATCTCGAACCGGAAATCAATTAATCCCAAAAGAGGATAACACATAACAACCCAGTTACTAACAACCTAGCAATTAAAACACAAAAATTGGAGTGATGAAACACGGGATAAAATAATTTCGACGTAACAGTCTTATATAATCACGTGCAATATCTAGGAACAAATTTGACCTAAGATTAGTTCTAATCTAGAAACAAATATGACGTAAGACCAAATTTAATCTATGAACAAATCTAACCTGGGAACAAATTTAACCTAGGAACAAATCTGACCTAAGATCACATCTAATCTAGGAACAAATCTAATCTAGAAACAAGCGTAACCTAGAAACAAACCTAACCTAAAAACAAATCTGACCTAAGCTCAAATTCAACCTAGTAACAAATGTAACCTCAGTTTATCAATTTCTATCTCATACTTGTCTCCACACCATTAAATCACCATCAATAAACTCTCATTATATGACCACCATTACTTTATTGCACCAACAAAAAATCTTTGAAGTGAATCTAGACATTATACTTGACATAAATTATTTCTGTTAATTATTACGTGTTGCAAATTAGTAATATGTGCGTAACAAAGTTGTTATTCATGTCACCCGCAAGTAGTAATAAAAGAAAGTGGTAAGTGTGAGAAGTGATCGATGCAGTTGTCATTTTTGAACATCGCGGTATATTATTCTAAATGAAATTGTACGTCGATATCGATGATATCTTACGAGAGCGTAACATCCACGTGCAATATTGTCGTTGAAATAGGACGGAAGCACATTGCTTGTCGCGACAGCTAACGTAAAGTGTATACATATTGCTTCGATATTGTGGCGTAGCAATTTGGCGTCATACGTGAAATCGAGAGGTTCTACCGCAATAAAACGACCCTCTAAATTAATTCGAGATCACTGGCATTTATTAACTGTCGCTCAGAGTAACATTTCCATTCCGTAACGTCGGGTATCTCGGTATAATTCGCATTCTTATTTTGGAACTTTGGAGTGTTTGGACTTTTGGAAATTGGGAATTAGTGGATTTGAGAATTTGAGGATTTGGAAATTTGTGGATTTGGGGATTTGGGAATTTAGAAATTTGGAAATCTTTGGGGATCTTTAAATTCGGGTAAGTGAAAATTTGGAAGTTTAGAAACTTGGGTTCTTGGAATTATAGAAGTTTGTAAATTTTTTAATTTAAGAATTTAGAAAATTTAGAAATTTGGAAATTCAGGAATTTGGAATCGTGGAAATTTAGAAATTTAGTAATTTCAGGGCTTGAAAATTATGAATCCAAGAATTTGGGGATTTTAAAATTTGATTACCTAGAAATTTGAAAATGTTGAAATTTGAGAGCTTGAAAACTTCAGAATTTAGGACTTTGGGTATCTGAAGATTGCATTATCCAAAAAACTGAACGAACATTTAACACTTAGTGAAATTCAAAATTCATCGAACACACTGTAGAAAAGATTGTTGTGGTTTATAAATAGCAGAAATAACCAGACGTGTTTCGATGCGTATACCAAAATATAAATCTATCAGTTTCACGGTTACCAAAATACCCAGATCGATAATTTAAAACAGATCGTTTCAAAAAAGAAAGAATCTGAAAATTCTCCGAGAATTTTTCGTCCGTGTTAATCCAAACACCGCATTCTTTAAACAACCATAACTTTCTTAACTCTTCTAATTTCCACTAAAATGCCTCGCGAGCATGTTTGTAAAAAGTGCAAACATTTAAAAAATGCAGTAAATCGTAGCTGGAAGTTCCGTAGCTGTATGTTCCTTAGGATTGAAATTGAATATTTAACGTGGTGTATCAACAGTTATGAAATTCTGTAAATATAAATGAAATAAAATGAAGCGATTTAGCCAGTGGAGTACACTTCGAACGGTTTTCCTGGTTTCTATCTGCTTTTGCCGAATCACGCTATTTCTCTGTATATAATTCTGTTTACCGTGGAGATATTGCACAGTTTACGTAAACAAAATGGAAGCGCTCACGGCGGTGAACGGGAGTTCTGAATTTAACATGCATCACGTAATGTTAGCTTACAAATTTCCCATTACAATGTACTTGCGAATGTTCCTGGCATTCTATGTGCACAATTGAAACTTTTGTTGAAATGTTCCGAACGTATCAAATTGTGCTTATTAGTAATAATGGAATCGTGACAAATAGAATCATTTACGAATAAATAAACACTGTATGTCTATTAATATCCATTATATCCATTAATATTCTAGTAGTACATACACGAGTTGGCGCGTGACCCAAAGTAAAAGAAGCTCTATCCGTGAACACATATAGGCAAATAAGAATAATGACAATAACAACTGCTGAACGAAAGTAGCATCTCGCTCACTTGAGAGACTGTCAAGACTGTCATTGTTTTTCGCCTAACGTGTGCGTGATCGCGAGAGCTACCGCCGAAAATACGTGTGAGTGGCGTCCATTTTTGTATTCTGACCAATTGGAGCCGTAGCTATTTGGGGATGTAGCGATTTGGAGATGTAGGAAGTTGGGAATATAGCGATTTGGGGCTGTAGCGATTTGGGTATGTGAGAATTTTGGAATATGGGAATTTGGGGATGTAGGGATTTGAGAATGTAGGGATTTGGAGTGTAGGGATTTGGGGATGTAGGGATTTGGGGATGTAGGGATTTGGGGATGCAGGGATTGCGAGATGTAGGAATTTGGAAAGGTAGGGATTTGGGGATGTAGGAATTTGGGAAGGTAGGGATTTTGGCACATAGGGATTTGGGAAAGTAGGAATTTGGGGATGTAGCGATTTAGGTATGTGAGAATTTTGGAATATGGGAATTTGGGAATGGGGGGATTTGGGGACATAGGGGTTTGGCAAGGTGGGAATTTGGGGGTGTAGAGATTTAGGATGGTAGGGATTTGGTGACATAGGGGTTTGGGAAGGTCGGAATTTGGGGACATAGGGGTTTGGGAAGGTAGGAATTTGGGAATGTAAGGATTTCGGAGATGTAGAGATTTGGGGACATAGGGGTTTGGCAAGGTGGGAATTTGGGGGTGTAGAGATTTAGGAAGGTAGGGATTTGATGACATAGGGGTTTGGAAAGGTCGGAATTTGGGGACATAGGGGTTTGGGAAGGTAGGAATTTGGGAATGTAGGGATTTCGGAGATGTAGTGATTTGAGAACATAGGGGTTTGGCAAGGTGGGAATTTGGGGGTGTAGAGATTTAGGAAGGTAGGGATTTGGTGACATAGGGGTTTGGGAAGGTCGGAATTTGGGGACATAGGGGTTTGGGAAGGTAGGAATTTGGGAATGTAGGGATTTCGGAGATGTAGTGATTTGAGAACATAGGGGTTTGGCAAGGTGGGAATTTGGGGGTGTAGAGATTTAGGAAGGTAGGGATTTGATGACATAGGGGTTTGGAAAGGTCGGAATTTGGGGACATATGGGTTTGGGAATGTAGGAAATTGGGAGATTATGGATTTGAAAAATTAGGAATTTGGGAATGCAGAGATTTGGGAAGGTAAGGGTTTGGGAATGTACGGATTCGACAATATAGGTATTCAATGATATAGAAATTTGAGGATATGATAACTCAATAATATGAAAACTCGGGATATATTAATTCGGAAATATAGAGATTTAGAAATAGTATAATGATTTCAATATGTGCTCTTCTAAACCCCAGAGTCAGCTTCTTCACGCGCCAGCTGGACGTCAGTACAGATAAATACTATTATATTCATTCTTATATACCCTGGATCAGTGACTACTTCTAGAAACATACTTCTTAATAAATTAAATATCTCAGGATCTCAGGAATCTTCAAGTTTTAAACGGATCTAAGAAGTTTCGATATTACTGTTTGAAATACTTCATAAAATAGAATGCAGATATTAATGAATAGTTGTATGCTTAATGAACGTTCTAATGAATCAAAGACAGCGTGTTTCGAGAAAAGGTAGAATGATTGAAAGGCGGGGCGAAATTAATCACAGGCTTACGCTGGAAAACAACTGTGGACATTAATTTGTAGGACAAGAACAGGAAACGAGAAAAGGAAATCAGTTGAAGTGTTGTATACTTCATTAATAATCCATGATCTGGGAAAGAACAGTTTTTCTGGCTACAAAATGGCTGATTACAGTAAATATTATTATTTCACCCTTCTTTTTTCTCTCGTATGAATCTTGATACAGTAATTATTACGTAACGAGTAGCAGGATGATTAATCAACACACTAATTCCACCCTTGTTAACTATTATATTTACATATAATATTGTATATAATAATATTTACATATTATTGAATATTTGTGTGATACTTTATCTTCGTTACCGCAATTCTAATTTTTGTTCATAGTTCCAAAATCAGTTTTAATTTAATGACACTCAAATGTATTGATACATTCTATCAAGTATGATCTATACATATTATATCGTTTTCTTCTGTTTTAGAAACATTTCTCTTTATTTTGAGTAAAGAGGAAATTGAAGAAGAAGAGCAATTTGCGCAGCGGGCTTATGTTCGACAAACTTTAAGTCTGTCATATGTTTAGTAACGTGTCTTGGATCGAATTTTCACAATCGAAAGGGCATTAGCTGGAATAAGAATTCGTCCGGTGTATTCTACTCCAAATCACTTTTGGGATGCTCCAAATTCAATCTGAACCTTCTTAGGTTCTCAACCCCAGCTGGCCTCGAGCCATAAGACACGGTACACCTATTTTATCACCGATCGATTTCCAAAAAGCATAATAAATTTGCTGCAAAGTACCCTTTTCCCTTCTTTACTGTGTACTTAAATAAACTACAACATCGAATACTCGTTACTTGGTCTTTAAATTATATTCGAAATCAATAGACCAATCAATGATCATTTTCGAAAATAAGATTTACGAAAATAATTTTAAGATAGGTTAGGTAAAGATTAGATTAGGTAGAAATAATAAGAATTATGGAAATTTGTGGATTAGAAAAATGACTTCTGAAAAGGTATATTGTAAAATTTTGACAAAAATTAAAAAATTAAAAAGGTAAAGACAAGAAAGGAAAAGACGAAGCAAAATTGAAGAGAATATACTAAAAAAAATATGTTTACTATGCGTTGTTTTATAAAATAGATCGTTTCGAAATATACAAGTGTTATTCTGTGCCGTAGTAATTTTTCTCCTTAATTTATATCCGACAGAACACAGGTCGTTAAAACGAAGGATATCAATTTTCTGCAAAACAACAAACGCTCGTATTTCGGATTTAATAGAAAGCACACATCGGCATCAAATATCCTCGTGAAGGATTAGCTTTTTGCGTGCAGAATAAACGTACTGGTTTCGAAGGGAATCGTTTTCCCAGGTATTTTTGCTCCCCGTTCCAAAAATAGGATTTTGAGAAAGAAAGGTCCACTTATATCTGCTCGATACGCACAAATAAAATTCCCTAACTCACACCAAAGAATATAGTATTTATTCGCATATATACTGACTTAATAGTTTTGCTAAATATTATCAAATTAAATATTATCACCAAATATTATTATTAAGTTCAAATCAACTAAAACTAATTTTAGAGACGAAAATTTCCAGCGAATCTAACAAGTGTCAAAATAATTTCTATATTTTCACCAAACGATTAGCAGTGTAAACTTTTCGGACGTGAATGTGATAAAGTGCGAGGACCCATAACGTAAATATTGTGGAAAGAGTATAAATCTGTCGTTTATGGGAGGGAAAATGTAGAAAGAAAATGGTTAAGATTGTAAGAACCACCAGTCCTGTGTTTCCGCTTCTTTCGCCAAGCAGTGGAAGAAGCACGTTTGCGTAAAATTACTTCGGTCATTTTTCCACCGTGAATCATGTTAAAGTATCTGCTAAATTGCTTTACACCGCTACCTTTAACGATATCCACTTCTGTTTGCTTCTTCAAATTTATTATTCGCTGTTTTCCATTCGTCCCTTTGAAACCACTCGAAAAAATGAAGCTAAGGACATTGAATTTATCTCATTCCACTTTCAATTTTACTTTTTGTCCTTTGTGGAATGACATTGGTTAATGCGGCGATGAAAATTACTACGTCTTCGAGATTATATCTCGCGGCAAGAATGAATGTAATTTTTTATGACGATGGAAGCTGATTTTTTTGTATACGAAAATAATTGTGGTAATTTTATAATGAAAAGTGATTGTATTTTTAGGTACGGTTTTTCGATAAAAATTATGCAGGATATTCTAATGAATGTACAAACGAGATTGATTACCTGAAAGATTGTTAATCTACGTTCCCTGATTATACAAACGAATAGAATATAAAGAACGTGTATTACTTCTTCATTTGCGTGTGTTTAAAGCGGTAGTAAATTAGGGTGAATTATACATTCAGATACTGGCAGAGGAGTTGCACAAAATGATTGCAAGATTGCATTATTTCGCAATCACTGCAATCAGAAAATGGGGAATTAAATCAAGGTTGTTGGGAGATTGCATCAATTCAGGTTTTAATACGCCTAGTTGTGATAGTAATTTTAACAAAGTATGGGACGTTCGAAATTATTGAAAGCAACGAATTTATATTAAAATTATTAGAATGCTAAACGTGAATAAAAATTATTAGCTAATAAAACTACTACCTAAATACTAATATTACACTTAAAAAATGTGAAATTTACTGGTTGAATAATTATACTGTTTCCACGGGGAAATGGAGAGAATTATTATTTTTGAAATTTAAACGTTGCGACAACGAAAAAGCGAACTCAATTACCTGCTCGAAATCCTTTCTGACGCTCCATTACTTCGTGCTTATGGTTGTTATCCTGTCGAGTGGAATTGTAGTCGTTTGCATAAAGAACGACGAAAAGAAAACATCCTGCCGTTAAAGTACAAATAACGGCCAGCCACATTTCACGGTTAGCAATAATCAACAATAATCCTCGCGTTTGAATTCTTTGTCTTTGATTATGCACGTGGAAATCGAATATATTTTTATTCTCTCGTTGCACGAACTACGGGTAAATTTATGTTAGACATCGTGTAACATTTTTAAAAGAATTCATCCGCGATCTTTTATCTTCCATTTTGCTGTGCAATGTTTGTTAGAGAACGCTTTAATTTAAATCATCCAATGACCAACGGATAGCTTGTTTTTATATAGCAATAATAAAGAAGAATAGGGGAACATATTTACAATTAAAACTTTGTTTAATCTTCGTACATTTTAAAAAGAAAAATAGGAAACATTTACATGGAGAAATTTTGACTGCATTTTTATAGTAACTCGTTTGTAGTTTATTAATTTTTAGGAATTTTTTTTTTTATGTTTGGTGAAGACTTGATTTTATGAGTCTAATTTATTAAGTCTGAATTAGTATATTTTATTTAATGACACACATTATGAATTTTAATGACACTAGGGTTCCAAGGATCTGGGGATATAGGGATCTAGGATCGCTGGATATAGGAATCTAAAGACAAGGAATCTGGATATCTAGAGACCTATGAATGTTTAGATCTAGGAATCTAGGAATCTAGACATTTAGATATCTAAGTATGTAGGAACACAGCAATCTAGACATTTAGATATCTAAGTATGTAGGAACATAGGAATCTATAAATCTAGGAATCTGGGAATCTAGGAACACAGGAATCTAGGAACACAGGAATCTAGGAACACAGGAATCTATAAATCTAGGAATCTAGGAATCTAGGAATCTAGGAATCTAGGAATCTAGTAATCTAGGACTGTAGGAATCTAGGAATACAAGAATCTACGAATCTAAAAATCTAGGAACATAGGAATGTAGACATTTAGAAATTAAGAAATCTAGGAATCTAGGAATCTAGGAATCTAGGAATCTAGAAATCCAGAAATCTAGAAATCTGAGTATCTAGAAACCCAGGAACCTAGAAATCTTAAAATCTACAAATGCAGAAATCTAAGAATCTTGAAGTCTAAAAATCTAGGAATTGATGAATGTAGAAATTTAGAAATGAAGAAAACTAGAATTGTAGAAATCTAGGAATTTAGGAACCTAAGAATCTAGGAAACTAGGAATGTCAAAATCTAAAAACCTAGGAATGTAAAAACTTTGCTTTCTACGAATGTAGTGACATAAAAGTGTAGTAATTTAGAAATATAAATCCGAATAATACACACACGTATCACTTTCATAGCATAAATCTACACAACCATAGCACTCGGCCATATCTCACCACATTATTTACTATATATCATTTTTAATTAACAATTATAATGATCAAATAGTACGCGAGAATGACTGCACCAACTCCGTAATGCCTAGTTAACATTCCCTTTGTCCAGCTGTTTGAGAAAGCAGTCGTAAGGAAAGGAGGTCCGTACTTCCGCCCCTATTTTTCTTGTTATTTGGATCTTCGTCCCTTTTTGACCTACCTCACCCCTGTTCTCGGTCTCCGTTCTTCTTCAGCATTTCAACGAGGCGTCAACATCTTAAAAGAGGTGCTGCGAATACGGCTTGCTCGATGACGAGAGCGACAACGATCGATTCTCCAGACTCTTTTCGTATCTGGTCCAGAGACACAGGGAAACGCGCTCGCGAAATAAAGCTTTCTATCATTTTCTATTATTTCAGACTGCGAACGACGCGCAAACGACACCATTATCCGACATACGAAAACTGGATCGTTTTAACAAAACATGAAACCGATGCGAATTTTTATTTTGCACGTAAACGGAGATTTGGGGATTTGGGAAAATTTGGAGATGTTGGGGATTTTGGAAATTTAGGAATTTGGGGAGTTTGGGAATTTGAGGAGTTTAGGGATTTGGGGAGTTTGGGGATTTGGTTATTGAGGAATTTGGTATGTGGGAATTTAGGGATTAGAGTATTTTAGTATTTGGAAATTTAAGGGTTTGGGGATTTAGGGAGTTGGGAATTAAGGAATTTGGGAATTTTAATATTTGGGGAGTTAGGGATTTGGGATTTTTGGTATTTGGAAATTTTGGTATTTGGGAATTTTGGTCTTTGGGGATTTAGGGATTTGGGAATTTTAGTATTTGGGGATTTAGGGATTTGGGAATTTTAGTATTTGGGGATTTAGGGATTTGGGAATTTTGGTATTTAGGGATTTAGGGATTTGAGAAGCTTGGTATTTGGGACATTAGGTATTTGACAGTGTAGGATTTTGGAATGTTTGTATTTGGCAATTTGGAGATTTAGTAACCTAAGGATTTGGGAATTCAGGAATATAGAAATTTAAGGATTTGCTAATTTTGGGACATGGAAGTTTTGGAATTTGGGTGTTTAGAGATTTGATAACTTAGACACTTGGCAATTTACGGATTTGAGAATTTTGGTACTTTGTCATTTAGGAATTTAGAAATTCAAACATTTGAGAACTTAGGGATTTGGGAATTTATGGCTTTGATAATTTTGGTAGTTCGTTGGTCAGGAATTTGGGAACTTAGGGATTTGGGAATTTACGGATTTGACGCCTTAGATATTTGGTCATTTCCACATATAAAAATTTACAGATTTGCAACTTTAGATATTTGAAAATTTAACAATTTATGAATTAAGTAATCTCGATTTTTTTAAATTTGAAAACGTGAATATTTACGACGTATGACTTAAACATTAAAAAGGATAAAAATAAACCTTGCGTGTAGCGCATTTTAAACAAGACACTAGAATAGCAGCGTGCACAACGTCGAATAGCGTTGCAACCGAAAAATACTGATATTATACAGAGCTTTGTTTCCGAGAAACTTAACCGAAAATATTTGCCTGCCGCGTGTATTTAAGCTATTGGTATCAACTCTACAGCACGGTTTGATGAAATTACAACCAGCGAGTAATGTGAAAAAGAATGTTGTTGTAGCGCCCGGTAAAATAAAGCGCGAGAATACGGCACAGAGTGTGCATAACAATATAATACGAGAAACGGAGGCGTTTGTTCCACGGGACGGAAAACATTTTTAACCATTTATAAAGTAACAAATTTTGTCGCGCGCGAATGTTTGGTTTTATTTTTCTGCATCAATCAGTGTAATAAATATGCATATAAATTTCGAATGTTGCTTTTGCGTATGAAATTATTGCAATTTTACTTGGAATATTGTATGCGATTTAAATCGATTCGGGATTTGGGAATTTGTGGATTTGGGGAATTAGGAATTTAGATACTTGGAAATTTGGGGATTTTTGAATTTAGGTGTTTGGCAGTTGAAAGACTTGAAAAATTGGGGATTTGGGGATTTAGAGACTTGAAGATTTAGGGATCTGGGAATTTAGATACTTGGAAATTTAGGGATTTTTGAATTTAGGTGTTTGGGAGTTGAAAGATTTAAGAAATTGGGAATTTGGGGATTTAGAGACTTGGAAATTTCGGGATTTTGGAATTGAGGTATTCGGACGTTATTTCAATATTCTGATTGATAATAATAACTCAATACTATTATTTAATGTTGATATCGTTTAGTATTAATTGACATAATTTAACATTAAATAATAATTCAATATTATTATTTAATGTTGATATCGTTTAATATTAATTGACATAATTTAACATTAAATAATAATTCAATATTAATATTTATTATTGTATATGTTTTACTATATTTCTACATTCTTATTGTTCTAAATTCCTTTACCAACATCCCTCAATTACTATACTCTCAAGATTAAATCTCTATACCCATCTCATATCCTTACATCTCTTCATTCTTAAATCCTCAAATCCCTAGTTCTACCAAATTCAACCACTGCCCAGAAATTGTGCAATTATCTACAGATTCGCCGCAATCCTTCCTAAGCGGCAAAAGTCCCTAACTGGAAAGTTCCAAAGATTAACGTATCGTAACGTCCGAGAAACGTAATTACAGCGACGGCCGAAAATCTGGAAATAAACGCAAACGAAACTTACGTTCCCCGTTACGTAATAACTTGGGGGTGGTCCTGACAAAAAAGCCGACGGTAATCTGCACGAAACAAACAAAACGTCCACGCTCTTGCAGCAACGAGATGTGAAACTTTGCAGAAGCACCTTCGCATAGCATTCGTGGTTAACGCTGCAAAATATCCGGCTGAATCCAGGTAAATTCCCCGCAGCTTGCTCCTATCTATACGTACACATATATATATGTATATGTATATATAACCGAAAAGAAGGGAAAAAATGTAGAAGAAACAAAGAGACAATCAAGAACACAGGCTCCGGAAAAAAATCGGGGCTCGGAGTCATCCAAAAAACCACGTCCCCTTTCAAAAGGCCGACGTGCATATAACCGACGTACAGTCAACAGCAAATCTGACTTTCCCTGGGGAAAAGGTGGGAATTAAGGAAAAGGTGAACTTCCGAGTGGTGAGATTTGGGGATTTTTCGAGATTAGGTAATTTGGGGAAGGATAAGGGGTTAGGGGGTGGTTGGTAGTTTGGGAATGTCGTCAGTATTTAGAAATTTAGGAATTTGGGGATATAGGAACTTTGCGATTTGGGAATTTTGGAATTTGGGAAATTTGGGAAATTTGGGATTTGAAAATTTAGAGATTTGGCAATTTTGGTATTTGAGAATTTGGGGATTTGGGAATGTAGAAATTTGAGAGTTTAGGGATTTGGCAAAATTTGGTATTTGAGAATTTAGGGATTTGGAAATTTCGGGATTTGCTAACTTAGGGATTTGGGAATTTAGGAATATAGAAATTTAAGATTTTCGAAATTTTGGAATTTGGGAAATTTGGGATTTGAAAATTTAGGGACTTGGCAATTTTGGAATTTGAGAATTTGGGGATTTGGAAATGTAGAAATTTGAGAGTTTAGGGATTTGGGAAATTTGCTATTTGATAATTTAGGGATTTGACAAATTAGAGACTTATGAACTTAGGGATTTGGAAATTTAGGGATATGGTAGTTTAGGTATTTTGGAATTTAGCGATTTGGAAATTTAGCAATTTGAAAACTTGTAAATTTGAAGATTTATAAATTTGAAAATTTACGAATTTCAGAATTTCTGGGTTTAGGGTTTTAGAAATTTGAAGATTTAGAAATTTCAGTATTTGACAATTTACAAATTTGTGGATTTTGAAATTTCAGTGTAGAAATTTGGAGATCTAGGGATTTAGAGAATAGAAACATGGAGAAATTCCCTAGAACTTTGGGAGTCTAGGCATTTGAAAACCTAGAAATTTCAGAACAACAAATTTGAGAGCATATGGAAGTCTATCAATCAAGAGATATGTGGACCTATTTGAAGTCATAGACGTTTGAGGATCGCTAAATTTGAGGATCTAGGGACCTACAATCCAGAAACTTGTAAATTTAGGATTTCGTGGACGGTAAACTCAAATTTTTTAAGATCTATTAAAGAGACATAAATCTGAGAATTTCAAAATTAAAACTTTTAAAATTTGTGAACTTGTAAATTTGAACAAATTTTAAAGATTAGAATTAGAACCTTGGGAATTTGAAATCGTCACAAATATTTGAAGAATTAGTATAATAATTGTATAAACACGTATATTTATAAATTTGGAAATAAAAAAAGTTGAAAACTCAAAAATTTCGAAAAAGTATAATTAAAGAATTGCAGTTTACATATGTGTAGTTATGAAAAGGAAAGCCTACGTTGCAGCCGAGTGTACTAGCGATTACCCTAACGCATACGCATTCGAGGGTCTGCGCGCGCCTCCGTTCCCCACCCTCGGACCCTTCATCCCCTACACACGCCACCCCTTTCGCGTTGCTCCGACGGAAGACAGAAACGGCGGCTTAGTTCGAGGTCAGTTCAGTCCGCGCACGAGTCGAGACAGCTCGAATCTTCGTCCTGGACAATTTAGGGCCACATTCGAGTCGCGACACGAACCAGTAACGATGACCTTTCGTTCGTGTCGGGTGGTGGCACGGTGAGAATCAACCGGTAACCGAGTGTCCCATTAATCGACCGTTCCGTTATATCGCCGGACTTGTGGACTAACGGTGATCAAACGGGGACAGTCGGTGTCGTAGCCGGCTTCCTCGTCGAAGGGGAAGCCAGTGTCCATTGTGCCTAGCCAGTAAACCCCGACCAGCGCCATCGTCGCCAGCCAGCATCGACATGGAGGATACGGAAGCGGAATAATGTCATTGAGATGCCGTGAAGGAGTCCCGAGACATGAAGAGAGCGCGACCGAAGGTAAGTGGATTCCGCCTTCCGGCTCTATCGTCTCCGAACTCCTAAGTGGATCCTCGCCCCGAGGGACTCTGTCATCGCTACCGAACTTACCTTCCTAATTATGTTCCCGTGTTTTGTCCTTCGATTTCCTAACATCGGAACTTTCCTCCTCCACGTCGAACAGGAGGATCTCGCAAGGATCCCACCAAGAATTAGACCTTGCAAGGATCAGCTTGCAAATTCTTCACGGGATGTGACGACAGTCGGCTCTATTTTTGTCCTCGGCAGGTTTCTCGCACCGTCGAGCTTCAAAGGAGGTTCTTAAGGATTCAGGTCGATCGCGGGCTTGTTAATCGTTCCGAGGAGTCGATGCACTCGAACTGACCCCGTGGTTTTCTTACCGTCTGTACCTTGCCTTCCGCCAGTTACCACGGAGTATTTTCGTTCATTGATTTATCGGATTCACCGGTTTTCTCGCTTTCTCGCTCGATCGCCACCGCCTGCACGCCCCTGCCCTCGACGGTTGTTGGTTCGATTTCGCTCGCCATGCCGCCTCGACAGGTTACCTCCTCGTTTCTCCCGCGTCAGCCCCGTTCCTTTTTTTCCTTCGACAGATCGAAAGAAGGAATCGAGATGGCAATGTCGTTGGGGCGTACCGAGCGCTTACCGGCGTTTCGTGCACGCAGACTATCGATTCTCGCGACAAGGGGTCGACTGCTACTGCCGCCGCTCAGCTTCGCTCGTAAACCAGCCCGTTAGAGCGAGCGGAATACGCTCGCGACGACACGCGACTTGTCTTTGCATACGCGCCTTCGTGTCGTGCTGGTCAACAACCTTCGAGAACCATGTCAACCCACCCCGCCGGTTAGCGAACGGACCGACCGCTACGCGAGGATGACTTGTTGGCCGCCGGAAGAAACCGATCGTTGATTGGTTACATGGCCGTAGAGACCACCTTTCGACGATACGATCTGTCAAACGTGCGTCTTCCTCGGTCGAATGATCGTCGACACGATTACGGGTTGTTGCGACGAATGGTACACAGTGGGACCATGTAGACCACGAGCAAATTTGTGTAATTTGGGAAAGTTGAGTTTGGGGATGCGACAATTTGAGCTTCGACGGATTTGGAGTCATCGGAATGAGGAAATGTAGGTACTTAGGGATCTTCAGGTTTGGGGATTTATTTGGTGGTATACTAAGTTTGGATCTAGGAGTTTGATGATGGAAGAATTTGAGATCGTTGAAATTTGGATATAGAGGTATTTAGGGATCTTCACATTTGGGGATTTATGGATTTGGTGACATGCAAAGTTTGGATCTAGGAGTTTGATGATGGAAGAATTTGGGATCGTTGAAATTGGACATAGAGGTATTTTGGCATCTTCAGATTTGAGGATTTGGCAATGTACAAATTTTGCATCTAGGAGATGGAGGATCGTGAATTTGGGATCATTGAAATTTTGAGATGCAGGTATTTAGGATCTTGAGATTTGGGGATTCGTGGATTTGACGATGTTGAAATTTTGAATCTAGGAATTTGATGATGAAGGGATTTGGAACACTTGGAATTTTGAGATGCAGATACTTAGGATCTTGAGGTTTGGAGATTTATGAATTTGACAGTATACAAACTTTGGACCTAGGAATTTCAAGATGGAGGGATTTGGGACACTTTGAATTTAGACATAGAGGTATTTAGGAATCTTCAGATTTGAGGATTTATGAATTTGGTGATGTACAAATCTTAGACGTAGGAATTTGAAGATGGTGAGATTTGGGACACTTGGAACCTTTATCTACAGGTATTTGGAGATTTATGGATTTCGTGAAACACAAATTCTGGACCTAGAAATTTAAGGATTGAGGGATTTGTGACACTTAGAACCTTGATATACAGGTATTTGAGGATTTATGGATTTGGCGATGTACAAGTTTTGATTCCTAAAAATTTGAAAATGGAGGGATTTCAAGATGGAGACACTCAAAAAGAAATCTGAAACTAGTCATTTTGGCTGATTGGTAGCTTCAGAGTTAGAGTATTTGTGGACATTAGTGTTTCAACATTTGTATGTCTATAAACTTGGATATTCAATAATTTAGGGATGTGAAAACTTGAAAATTAGTGAACTTGATAATTTGAAAACTTGAAAATTTAAAAGCTTGAAAATGTGTAAATTTGAAAGTTTGAAAGCTTGAAAACGTGAAAATTAGATAATTATCTGTCCTTATTCAAAGGAAAGCTTGTACTCGGGCGCGCGTAGTTGCAGCTCCTGGTGGAGCGATGAAATTCCTGTAGGACACTGTTACGGAATGTGAAATTTCGGGAATTCGGTGCTTGGAGTTATTAAGTGTTAAGGATATGCAAAAGTTTATATCCTTTTTAACCTTTGTAAAGATACATTGTTTCCTAGGATTATGAGAGAAAATATACCATGTATAATTGTTATTATAACTTTTGTAATAAAATCTCATTTTCTGTCGTAATTAATAAATACTCTCAAAGTTGTCCTTTAAATTGTTTCCTTAGTTGATGAATAGAAATATATGAGACTGCAGATACGAAAGTTTAATTAAAAACAAAATTGCATATGAAATATACAATTCGTTTATGTTCGACAAGGCACAATGAAATAAATCATTAACTCCTGTGTAATTGTAATATTAATAAAAATGGCACTTTATAAAATAATAACTTTCTACTAAACTTATAAATGTAACTGTATAAATGAATTATGACAATAATATTAACATTATTATAATTACAATTATTGTTAATTACAAGTATTATTGACATAATAATAGTGATAATAATGGAATAATAATTTTAATCATTTTTATCCACAGAATATTAATAAAATAAAATATGTTTACTAAAATTCCTCATAACTGTATTTACACGTGTACGAGAACTTTTGCACATCCCTAATAATTCCATCGTATGTAATTTAATATTCAAAACTCTCAACACTCTACAAACTATAAGCTCGTTCATAGATTTTTCGAAGCTTCTATTTGTTGTCTGAAAACTAATTAACATAAGCCTTTGATCGTTAATAATTTGGTTATAATTCAATAGAAATGATCAAATTTACGTGTGATGAAATTAACAGAGATTTGATAATATTGATCAGTGATGGCAACTTCAGCTATCAAACGAATAGATGAGGTGTTAAATGTCATAGTGAAAATGATCGTACATAATGTGATAGAATTATTGTACAAAACCGTAACATGTGGATGTTATATCATGACATGCATTTTGAAATTATATTTCCGGGTATTAAGTATGTGGAGAACTAGAACACTATATTCTGGGGTCACTGTAACTTTTCTAGATCCCCTATATTCTTAAATTCCTATGCAATTTAGATATATTACTATATGTACCTTTTCTATATCTTCAGATACTTATATTCATGGATTTCTATTATTCTAGATCCCTATGTCCCTAGATCCTTTCTTATATTTCTAGCTTTACATGAACTGAGATTTCTATATTTTTAGATCCCTATCTAGATCTCTATATCTCTATCTAGATCTCTACATTCATAAACTCTTATAACCCTAAGTTCCTATAAATCTGAATCTTTATACCCCAAGGTGCATGTGTACCTAGATCTATGTAGGAATAGAGATTTCCCAGATTCTGAAACTCTTGTACCCCTAGATCTCTACTTCCCTAAACTCTTACACCCCTAGATCCCTACATCCTTAAACTCTTATACCCCTAGATCCTTACATCCCTAAATTCTTATATTCTGAGTTCCCTACATCCCTAAACTCTTATACCCCTAGATCCCTACATCCCTAAACTCTTACACCCCTAGATCCCTACATTCCTAAATTCTTATACCCCTAGATCCCTACATCCCTAAACTCTTACACCCCTAGATCCCTACATCCCTAAACTCTTACACCCCTAGATCCCTACATCCCTAAACTTTTATACCCCTAGATCCCTACATCCCTAAATTCTTATACCTCTAGATCCCTACATCCCTAAACTCTTATACCCCTAGTTCCCCACGAATGTGGATCTCTATACCCCAAGGTCTACATATACCTAGATCTCTATTCCCCCGAATCTCAAAACCCCTAGATCCATATGCCCCTATGTCTCCATGTCCCTAAACTCTTATACCCCTAACTGCTTTCAAACCTAGACCTCTATATCCCTAAATTTCTATAAATCTATATCTCTATACCCCACAATTCCTATAAATCCAGATCTGTATGCCCCTAACTTCCTATGTCCCTAGATCTCTACGTCCACCAATCCCTATACCTCTTGATCTCTTTATCCCTACATCGCAACATCTAACCTCAAACCATAAAATCCCTACATTCACAGACAATTTCTAGTTATTTCACTATATTAAACTTGTAATGTCCATTTATCTAAATTTGATGGCGTTGAACCGCCCACTATATTAGTAATATCAAATTTCCGTAATAAATTCTAATATAATATTTCTCAATGCGTTCACGACGGTTTATTTACGAGAGTAACATTTTATAATCCATGATCATGGACTGACTGACATCGACAACTCCAATATTTCATGTTGGGTTTTTCATTATATCCATTGCTCAGAAGTGTACGGAGTATTCTTCTTTCTTCTTCTCAACTTGATCCGAGTAAAGCCTCTGTCAGACCATAAATAAAAATGTCCCTCGGGTAGATACATACGACAGATATAATTAAGCCGCGCCATTTTTTTTTTTACTTCGACGTACTGTGGCCGTTTTAAATATTATCGAGTGAACTGAGAATTGTATGAATTATTTATACGTTTGCAACCTTTCAATTCATTATGTTAGTGGACTTAGGCTGTTCTCAATTTCACAATTTTAAATATTGATGTATTATTTGCAAACATCTTCTCGAGTAAATGTTCAGTTTAATTGCTGGAATATATTTATTGTTTAAACACGTATTGTTCGTTTATTAAACATAGAGTTTGTATAATTTATGAAAGAGTTTACAATTTTCGACGTATTGTATTTCGATTTAATCGAATGCGTTTATAAATAATTCTTTGCATATAATAAACCTGGAGCGCTTTACAAATTTTGTTATTTGTTTTTTAACTTTATGTTTACATATTTCTGAATCGTGAGTTTTGTCAGTTTTGTGACATTAACCGACATGGATTTATTAAAATTCATTGACCGACACGAATTTATTGAAATACATCGATTGATACGAATTTATTGAAATTCATCGATTTGGTATGTACACTGGACTAATTTTCCATTTAAATTCTACGGAATAATAGAGTGAAAGATACAATTAATGAGGTTTATCACTAGCTAAACGAGGGTACGGCCAATAATCACTGCTAACAACAACAACGTTTCTAATTTAGGTTTCAATCGAAACGCTATAACCGTGCATTAATTACATTTGCAGCGATCGATATGAGCGAATAAATTAATTGGCAAATCACCATAACAATAACCGAACGGTTTACAATAATAGAAGGAACAATGGTTCGCTGTTTCTTTAATGCACATATTGTTCAATAATTTCGTATTGTATTCAACAATTTTCTGTCTTTCAATCATATTACAGCTGCTTTAATATACTGCCAATAATTTTGGAAAATTATTTTATTATATTTTTGGAAATTTTGGAATTGACATTTTGCAAAATATGATTTGTGGAATATTAACATGATATTATAAAAATAAAATATTAACAATTCTAGTTTTTATCGATTCTTTATCAAAGTATTTATGTATCTACCTTTCTATCAATCAACTACTATTTCTATAAAATATAATTTAATTAACAAATGCAACTAACTGTTTAAATTTTAAATATGATTATGTAGTTTTGTCACACTGTAATTTATCTGTAACAAATTTCCAAATTTCTAAATATTGTATCCGAAAATTTCTCTGAAACTGATCAATTTTCCTCTATGCATTGTAAACGGGAATATTTATCAGAATAAATATACCAAACGATTGTTCATCTCAGTTATTTCTTAATCCCGACTATTTACCATACCCACATTCGTTTCAATATATTCCGTTCGTTTGTTTTAATATTTACACCGTATTCACAAGAAGGTCGCGGCTGCCATTTTAGCTCCGGCCGCCATTATTCATGCATTCGTACGCCGAAATTTTTCGTCAGTTCACAGAGGATAAATTTTTTACAAGGAGAAAAAAAAGAGCGAAGGAATTTTGTGGCTGGCCAGAAGTTCCATAGGGACGAATTAGTACGGACCACGTAATTATTCAGTGGTCAAATGTGACCGCGGCAGCGTTAAACGTTCCCTTTTTGTTCATTTATTCGACCGTTGCGGCTTAATGTTGCTACCCTTGGCTCAATGCCACGCGAAATTTCGCGGGCAATATATTACAGCTTAAAGTTATTCGTTGCGCTAATTACATAAATGCGAATTTTTCTTTCGACGCCACTCGACCTTCCCCTTTTTTTCGTTTCTCCTTAACGATGACCTTCCATGCCGGAGACTTTTATCGTCGCGTAAGGTGCGTTGTGTTCTTTCTGCTGTTTTTCGTGCGTCTCCGAGGAAATAATAAAAGAGCGATAACGCTTTGGAAAATGTACTCACGACCTGCATTCACGCGAATAGGCAGGGACAAGGATGTGTCTGACATTTCTTAATGCGAGAGTATAACGCCTGGCGATATACCGTGCGAATATACTACTGAGCTTGGGATTTAATGGGGGACGATATAACATGTGATGATCTAACGAAAAGTAACACTTTTTCATTGGGTTTGTTGAGTTTAAAAAATGGGACTTCTGGGTAAAGTTATAATATAAATATTATTTATAAATAATATTAAAATTAGAATTAAATAAAAGTGACAACCTGGCAGTCTTCATTCATGCATTTTTACATAAGAAACAATTCTCTACATTAAATTACATAAATCGTATAATTATATATGTATATTGAATAAGTTAAATGTACAGTAGATAAATTGCATAATTTTATATAAATTGGAAATGTAAAAATTTCAGGCAGAAATATTTGACAATTTTAGTATTATAATTAATGCATAAGTCGAATAAAACAAACTGCAAATGCTTAATAACAAACATTATAAACCTGTTACTTTATAACAAACACTATAGAAGATATTTTCAAAATAGTGTCGTTGGTAGTTTAACATGTGAAGAACTAACGCGTAAGTATCTAATACGTGACAATCGAACGGGTTGTAATCTAACGCGTGGTACTCGAGTAGATGGTAAACCAACACGTAGTGAATTAACACGCATTAATAGGATGCGTCGTAATCTAACGCGTCACAATTTAACAGGTGGTAATCGAACGCATGGTAATTTAGCGGGTAATAATTTAACGCGAGATGCTCCTACATGTGGTAAACTAACACATATTAATGTAACGCGTGGTAATCTAACGGGTGATAATCTAGCACGTGGTAATCTAACGTGTAACAATCTAATGTGTAGTAATGTAACGTGTAATAATCTAATGCGTAGTAATGTCACGGGTAGTAATCTAACGTGTGGCAATCCAACGGGTGATAATCTATCGCGTGGTAATCTAACGCGTAGTACACTAATATAATCTAAGAGTTGGTAATCTAACGCGTGGTATACTAACGAGTAGTAATCTAACGAGTGGTAATCCAACGCGTGTTAATCTAACGCGTAGTAATCTAACGTGTGGTAATCGAATGAGTGGCAATGTAACGCGTGGAAATTTAACACGTAGTGATCTATCATGTAGTAATCAAACACGTGGTAAATTAACGCGTGATAATCGAACACGTGACAATTTAACACGTGGCGATATACAACGTATCTATACACTAATCAAAAAGCTACTATCTAAATAACAAATTATACTTATTTATCATTTCGACAATACATTATTCTACATAATATCAATTACATAACTCTACTCGTCACAAAAATCACAAATTACTGTAAAAATTAGTTAAAACCTGTATCAAATGTCTAACACGCTTACGAAACCCATTCATTTATTAATCAAGTTACCAATTATTACTTCCACAAGTGAAGCTTATGAAATAAGAAAACTGCTCGACGGTTTTCAGCAAATAAAAGTTCACCGAATGATTGACTTCTTCAGCAAACTTAATTACTCGAAGTCTCTCTAAAGCTTCTACAGAGTTTATTTAATTGAGGTTGTGGAATGTTTTTTAATTAAGAGCTTATTGAAATGAAGCTCGATATAAGAGAACTTAATAAGGATCTTCGTGGACTTATGTTTGTTCCGGTCATACCGAGGCAAATAATAACAGCACGAATATTAATTGCTTTGATTTCACTGAATCCTTACTCTTCTTTTATCCCATTTTATTGTCAGGTAATAATTTGCAAATAAATTTAATTTTTCATTTCTTTGTATAAACTTGTATACTGATAAAAATGCTTCGTAAATATAATTATTAACTCCTTGCACTATGATTTGTCAGGTGTGTCAGAACTAATCACAGCAATATTAAAACAGACAAAGAAAGTTGAAATGTTATGTCAATTTTGTAGCAATCGACTATGCAAATAATTGGACAACAAATTGAAGCGTATTAATTCGAGTGAAATTGATCACGAAGTACGAGTGCGTCACGAGACTCGTCAAAATAGTGCAAGGGGTTAAAGGTGTATGATTCTTTCCTTCTGAGAGCAAATTTGAATTTCTGAGCCCCAATTTGAAATTGTTACGAGACCTCATTCGCTCGCTATGATCAATGATGTAGAAACATTTGATTTGAAGGTGTATTCTTTTCTGAGAGCAAATTTCAATTTCTCAGCTCGAATCTGAAATTGTTACGAGGCCTTATCGGTTCCTGTGATCAATGATATGGAAACATTTGATTTAACCCCTTGCACTATGATTTGTCAGGTGTGTCAGAACTAATCACACAATATTAAAACAGACAAAGAAAGTTGAAATGTTATGTCACTTTGGTATCAATCGACTATGCAAATAATTGGACAACTCCAAATTGAAGCGTATTCAAAATTTGAGTGAAATTGATCACGAAGTACGAGTGCGTCAGACTCGTCAAAATAGCGCAAGGGGTTAATAGTGAATAATCATTTCATCGATAAAATGTGATCTCTGAGCAACGACTGTATCCACGTAGTTTTTCATGCATGCAAAATTGAGTTTCGCTATAGGTAAGTTTTTTATTCCTTTTTTCGTGCAATGTTTATTGGACCCGAAAATATTGAACTAATTCTGGTGTGGAAAAATTGCTCTGTTCTAGTACTCTATAGACGAGTTTATATTGTTATATTTCAAGTTTTAGTCATTTCTTTCTCTATTTGTTTTCGAAATGAAATACTTCCACGGACCATTCTACCGTCGTATTTTTTGTTCTACAAAATACTGCACGGTGCTAGCAGATAAATCGATACACGAATTAGTTTTTAAGGTCAACGTTGTAACTTGTAGAATTGTAGTTTATTCTTTCTGTATATTTTAGTCGGAAATTTTTTCATCAACGAAAACTAATCGAGCAAGATGCAATTAAAACCTTCAAAAAGAATTCCATATCGAAAACAACCATAATTCAATTAACAATTGCAGCTCTTTTTGCATATAAATATCAAAAACATTGAAAGTTTCAAAGCAAAGAAGAAACATCCACGGACTTTCATATGATCTAGTAGTTATTAATTGGTGCTCTCGCTTAAAGTAATTCGTATTCTGACTCCAGACCAATTTCTTCATTTACATTTAAGAAGTTGCGAACTCCCGTTACTGGAATTGAATTATTGCGGTTTGCCACACCACTAATTTTCAGACTTATGATAATTAACACGTTGACTGCGTACTGTAACTACAAATCATCTTGTAGCTTGTGTCTACTTAGAATACTGTGCCAAATGCAAATGCGAAAATGTATGTAAATAAAAAACAGTGAATATTAAATAAGGAAGTAGAACACACATGGACGCAAAATGGTGTGTACAATAAAATTCGATATATGTTGTTTGATGGAGACGAAAACTTTTACTAAAAATTTGATAAAACGTAGACGTAGTTAAGTTAGATATAGTTTGTATTAATAAATTAAATTGTCAAATATCAAATTTATTCGAGAAGAAGAAAGTGTAACATGATTCATCAAATATACATGCTATTCTATTTCGTCACATTAGAAAGATTGCATTACAAGAAAATTATAGATTATTATATTATTTATTCTTGTTATGTCTCGCACTATATTCTAACAAATTCAAAATTTCTTTATCGCTTTGACGTGTGACACAATTGGAAATTGGATACTTGCAAGTGGACGATGTTTCTGTTACAAATTGATTGATTTATTATTTCGTGTCATCAATTTGTGTGAGATGTCATATGTCCCAAAATAGGTCATTGTTTGTATCTGGCAATTAGCCATTGTGTAATATATTAAGAACACCAACAATTAATATAAGTATACTTTCTATGTTTAAAAAATCACCATTTTCAATTAGATAAACGAATAAATTCTTAATAACATATGATAGACTCATATGATAACAGCGTCACATGTAGGTGACATGGCACTCAAAGTGTTAAGAGAATGTTTTATCATAAATTACATATTGAATACCATCGTAGCAACGATTATCACATTTCACCTGAACAAATGATTTAGATACGAACACACCTAGTTCCACAGACCATCCAGTATTTAAACATACATGATAAATCATGTATTTGTTCGAATAAACTGTAACCATCTCTAAAATTTTCTCCTAATTCCTGACACTATTTTTCTCCGGCTTGCTCATTCTTGCATGTCACAGGCCCTGTTATTGCGTTAAAATAACACAGCAAGGGCCATCATTACAGGTTCGCTTCGTCATTAATCCCGGTGGTCATTACTAGCGTGGTACTAGGGTATACCGCGAACTATCAGCAGCAATCTCTCTATTATCCCGTATTCCATCCCGCTTGACGAACCGCGCCATCGATCATTATTCCAGCTCCTTCCATTGTTAATATCGATCATCATTTTTCAGCCGGTGCTATTATTATAATTCTCGGCGGCCGAGTCACGGGTACCCTCGTTCCTCTGTATCCATTTCGGGCAAATATAGCCCACTTGACAAACGCTGTCCTACATCGAATTCATGCGATCTCTGAACGAGCGGGCGCGGGCGCAAATCGCCCCTCGTGTTCGTGCACGCACACGTGAAAATCCGCCGTGGTGACGTCACGGATGGCGAACCGACCTAGAATTCGATCGCAGCGCCGTTTCACCACGTATAACACATTGTGTATCCAGATGGTCGTCGATCAGACGAGGGTGGCTTCCTCATCGTACGTGACACGTGCGCGCCGACTTTAAATTTCCACCCCATTCGACACGTCTTGGACCTTCGTTTTCCACGGCTACATATGTGGTCGGACCCGTTTCATTTCTAACTCCTTGTCACCTCGATTTATGTCGACGACGAAATTTTTCAGGAACTTTTGCTCTATTTGAGAACCGATACTCGCTATTGCAATTTTCATTTGTCCTTGTCGGAATTTGAAAGAAACGAGGTGCACGTTTTTGAGGGAGATTTTGATTGGTGTTTAGTATGATGGAGAGTAATTGTGATCTTTGTGATAATTGCAGTGTAAGTATGGTTGATTGTCCACTGGTAGATTGGTTTGGAAGTTAATTGCTAATGACTTGTATATGTGCTCGATTATACATTCGATTGTCATTGTGTAGAATTGTACTTAAATTATTCCATGAATTATAATTATGAAGTAGTTGAATTATTTTGGACACAATTATACTATTTGTAGAATCATATGGTAAACCGATCCCAAATCTCACATCAGTTCAGATCAACTCAAATCGGTTCAAATCCACAAAGTCTCATATCAATTCAAATCGTTCCAAAATCACTTGAACTCCATCTAAATTATTTCAAACCTCATCAAATCAGTCCAAATCGACTTAAATACCACACTATACATTTTGCAACAGTTTCACCGAATACATAAAATATATCTAACCCCAACCTTAATAAAAACGAACTATCTCAAAACCTTCTAACAAAGGTCAAATAAAAATGCCGAAATTATGCCAATTAAAGGGAGTTTTATTCCAAAAAAAAGACATCGCGAAGATTTTATTACAAAACCTCTCGTAAAGAGAAGAGGATATCGGCTTATTACTTTCCTATGAGACGACATTCGTCACAGAAGCAGAAACTTCGTCGCTCCCTTTTCTTTTTTCTTCTTTTTTTTTCTTCTTTATCGACGAGAAAGGTCGAGATAGCTTTCTTGGAATCCGGTATTTCACTCTGAAAGTAAAACTCGATCGGCGACTTTACGATTCCGTGGAAAGCAGCCACGAAGTCACGTTGGTAGGTGGTCCGTGGCGAACGTTGACCGAGAATGAAGTAGTTTGCAACCCTCTCGAGCACTGGCTGAGGTTAAAACCACTTGTAGATTATTTCTTTTTACCGTACCCGCTGACACCGGTTTCGCCAAGAATTTGGAAGAATATACGGTCCAGTGCAACGTACGCTCTATTTGATTCGGGAGGAATCAATGGGGAGAAAAAATGGGAGGATCTATGGAACGAGTATCTTACTGTCTTTTGTTAAGTTTAGAGAGATTTTGGAATTTTTGAATAATTAAATTCTCAATTTTTGGGTACTGACTTTTAACACTTTTTCATTAGTGTATTTGTGAAATTTCCAATTTTTCAAATTTCTAATTTTCTACATCCCCAATTTTCTAAATTCCTCAAATCCCTGAACTTTCCAAATTCTTAAATTACGAAATCCCTAGTCTCTCAAATCCCAAAATTCCCAAATCCCTAAATTTCCCAAATCACTAAACTTTCCAAATTCTCAAATTACGATATCCCTAGACTCTCAAATCCCAAAACTCCCAAATCCTAAAATTCCCAAATCCCAAAATTCTCAAATCCCGAAATTCCCAAGTCCCTAAATCCCCAAATCTCCAAATCTCCAAATTCCCAAGTTCCCAAATCTCTAAACTCCCAAATGCTTAACTTCCCAATTCCTTAAGTTCCCAAATTCTAAAATTCTGAATTTCCCAAATCCCCAAATCCCCAAATTCCCAAGTCCCTAAATTCCCAAGTCCCTAAATTCCCAAATGCTTAACATCCCAATTCCTTAAATTCCCAAATTCTGAAATTCTGAATTTCCCAAATCCCCAAATTTCTAAATTCCTAGAATCCTAATTCCCCAAATTCCCAATCTTCCCCATTTCCAAACTCCCTAATTAATAAATCTACAGCCCCCCAAATACCTAATTTCCCCAATTTAAACATTCACAACCCACCTCCTAAATTCACCAAATAACCTCTCCCTCCCATCACCATTTTCCCTAAAAAGAACGAAACTTACGACCCTCTCCCTGTATGCACTCGCGTGTCCATTAAAAGTTGAAGTGTAACCAAAATGGCGGCTCAATTTTTATTCACCGTTCTTTTGTCCTCGCGCGCGAACTTTCGGCATTTTCTTGCGATTGAACTTTGATCGAAAGTGCATACCACTGTACCCGCGTAAAATCGTGGTGGATTGATCGTTGGAACATTAATGACCCGGAAGAAACGGTGGTCGTTCGAGATATAAGTAATCGTCAGATTCCACGGAGAGCGTCGATAAACTTCATGGCCGTTCACCGCAGAATGTAAAAGAATTGAAATCGTTCGTACTTATACGGTACGCTGGCTCCTTTTAAATTCAAATCCAAGACTCGGTGTCTCTTCAGCAACAAACGGGAATGACAATATCTCCTTTGGTGCACGCGAACGATACAGTTTTTGCTGTTTCCTTGAATCTCAACGCAAACGTACAAAGTCAAACGACATTGCTATGCAACAGGAACGAATGCAAATCCCTTTCGTTTCGTGGCCGAGCACTTTTTCTATTTCTCGTTTATCGAACAATATCTACGTCGTGTTATATAGAGCGAAATAATCCGTTTCATCGTACTTCGCCGAGCTCCCCTTTGCTTCTTTCTCTCCGTTGGCGAAACGGGAATTTGATAAAACTTGTGTCGCTAATTTTTTTACCGCTGAAGAAAAGAATTAATCCACGTTGGGGTCTATTATTTGATTTTCGGGGAATAAAATGAGAACACTGTTGGAGAAATCTTGGAAAAAGGTGAAAATCCACAAATCCATAATACCGAAATCCTTAAATATTCAAACCCCTAAAGTCCTAATCCCCAAACTGTTAGAGAAATCTTGGATGAAAGGTGAACTCACAAAAATGCCTAAGTACCAACATCCCTAAATATCCAAAACCCTGCACTCCTAATCTCCAAACTTTTGGAGAAATCTTGGATGAAAGGAGAACTCACAGAAATCCCTAATTATCCAAAACCCTAAACTCCTAAATCCCCAAACCTCTCAAATCCTTGAACTTCCACAATTCTTAAACTACTAAATCCCTCCACTCTCAAATCTCAAAACTTCCAAATCCCAAAATTTCCAAATCCCACAATTCCCAAATTCCAAAATTCCCAAATACAAAAATTTCTAAATCCCTAAACTCCCAAATCCCCACATTCCTAAATACAAAAATTCAAAAATCCCACAATTCCAAAATCCCCAAATCTCACAATTACCAAATCCCCAAATACCAAAATTCTCAAATCCCAAACCGCCCAAATCCCAAAATTCCAAAATCCCTAAACTCCCAAATCCCTAAATTCTCAGTTCTTCAACTTCGCCGATAAAACTTCGTTTCAAAGCTTTCCTTATTTTTGTTATTAATTTCTGCTCGTTAATCAGTATCCGTTTTTGCTGAATTTATACGAGAAAAATTTATACTAAAATGGCAGAGTCGTGTATGTCATCCACCAGCGCATGATATGACCCGTTTTACGAGATTTTACTGAAATATTATACGTATACATACATTATTTTGCTTTCATACAATTTTTAATATAGAAGGATATGTTATGATAAAATGATGAATGTTAAAAGCATTGAACTTTAACTTTTACGCGTTTCAAACTGAAATGATAAATTTTTCATTAATGTGACAGTAAAATACTCCCTCAAATGATAAGATAATCATTTATAAAGTTTTGAAAATGTACATTGGTATTCAAATAATTTTATCATTTTTAACAACAATGTGTTATTAATCAATGTCATATTTGTAGAATGAAAATTCGTATTCAGAAGAGGGTCCATCAATTTTCGGTTAAATACGATTCCCTGACAAGATCTAATGAGAATAATCATGATTAATTAGTAACTTTTTGTATGTCAACGTAATTAATTATAATCCAGAATGAAAAATTTGAACGCATCAATTTATATATTCATTTCACTTACAATAGTTTTTAAACTTATAAAATTTCTGAGTTTTTGACTCAGACACAGGGTCTCTGATTTAGTAATTTTAGAATTTTTAAGATCTCTGATCCTGAAATTTCAGAGTCCATAAATTCTCAAATTTTGAATTTCCAAAATTCTCAAACTTTCAGAATCCTAAAAAACCAACTATTAGAAATTTCCATATTCTGAAAATTAAAAAGATAACAAATTACCAAACTACCAATTTCCTCAAATTTGCTGATTTTTAAATTTCCAAAGTCACAAAATTCCTAACTTTCTTTATTTATGAATATTTATAATAATTTCTCTAAATTTTCACATCTCCAATTTCTACATCTCCAAATCCCTAGATCCTTAATTTTCTAAATCTCCAAATCCCTATATCCCCAAATTCCAAGAGCAATGAATTTCTAGATCCCCAAATCCCTAGATCGTCAATTTTTAATATCCAAATCCCTAGATTCCCAAATTCCTAAACCCCCAAATCCCTATATCCCCAAATTCCAAAATTCCTGAATTTCTAGATCCCCAAATCCCTAGATCGTCAATTTTTTATTATCCAAATTCCTAGATTCTCAAATTCCTAAACCCACAAATCCCTATATACCCAAATTCCTAAAATTCTAAACATCCAAATTTCCCCCAAAAGAACCCAAACCCGCAAATGCACAGAAACCATAAAAATCTTTCGAATTCAGCAAATCTTTAGCAACGGCGACTAAAGAACGCCGTAAATTGAATTTCCCTCCGAATTGAATTTCTTTGAAAACGATTACAGTAATTCCGTCCAGTAACGTGAGCAGAATTTGCGTTGCTTATTTCAGACGTTCGCGTCGTCTAAAATCTAAAAGCCGGCTGAAAAGCAGCGCGTGTTGTGTTCTTTAGACATCAACCTTGAGAGGGCTTTCATGTTTTCTCTTAAAAGAGTCGCACGTACACGCGGTGGCCATCAGAAAAGCTGCCAGCGGCCAGTTTCCCTGTACACGGGAACATTGTTCAAAATTCTTCCGGTTCGAGTAAATTTCATTTAAACCGTTTTAATTTCGAGCTTATTTCCGCGCGCTTTCAGCTTTCAATAAAATGTTTCAACGATGCGTGCGTTTTAAATCCACCTTTCGTCGCCGTGGTCTCTTGCGAAAATCACGTTAATGTTCAGAAGTGGTTAAAACGTAGTTTCAATTTGCAGCCAGGCAGAAATTGAAATTTATGAAGCTTGCCTTCGCAACAACTGTTCGTTAGAACTGTGAATGAAATTTTTCTTCTCTTCGGACAGATCGAAGTAGGATCTCACACGGTCCTAATTCTGCAAAATCTCAAATGTAAATGGAGTTTATTAGCTAACTACGCATGTACTTGATTAGCCTCAAGCTTTGTAGTTTACCCAATTTGGACCTGTTTGTTCATACGCAGTACGATCTTCCGGTGGCTCTATATTTCCACTAAAGAATTACCAGTATGTTGGAATTTGTTATAAGATGCAACCGCGAATACAGTGATATGATTCGTGCAGAGAGCTTGCGGGCTTTCGCTACAGCGGAATATTAGAAACGGTACCCCAGTCGTCGCCATCTTGACAGAGTAAACAAAGGACAAAACGGACGCTTATCGAATGTGGTTTCGCATCTCGTAATAATCGTGCTCGCAAACGATATCGTTAAAAGAGTGTCGAAGAAAAAATTCTTCGTTCAAACTGGCTGCATTATTCGCGATCGTACTAAATGAAAACACCAGTGTCCAACTCGAGTGGATGAACCACCGCGGATAATCGAGTGTTTGCGAATATTCGAACTCGATCTCGAAAACCATGCGATATTCCACGTTTTAGACTGATTTTTTCGTGCAGAATCAGCTGAAGGGATTTACAGAACCCGCTGTATGTACAAGTATACCGATGAAGGTAACACCCTCTGAATAAAATTGTTCAATTTGGATTTTATGCAATTGCTTTCAAAGTGTATTATTTTTCAAAAATCAATATTTGGGAAAACCTTAATTTTCAGCGAGTGTCCAAATTTTTCGACTTCAAACTTTTGTTGAACAAACTTGTATTCAAACTTGTGTCAAACTTCTCTTAGGGTATTTTCATGAATTTATACCAGCTTTAGGGGTAGTTTCAGCTTTGAGAGTATTTTTACACATTTTTTATACCCGGGAATTAAAGCAGTTAAATGGTTATTGAAATAGTTGAAAGTGCTATGAAAATACCTGGACCGAAGAGAATTATAATACAATTAGAACGCAATTTAGAAGTTCGGTAGCGAATAAAAGCAACTCCGGTGAAATATTCGCAGCTTGCGTTAAGCACTTACGTGGACCAAAGTCTATCACATAACCCATCTATTGAACCTATTTTCTGCTTAAACGCTTATCTCATTACCGTAATCCGCAATTATCAGATTACCCAGTAGATTTACAATTCGGGGTTCCTGAAGCTCTTGACCTCGTTCAATTATCACCCTTACGTGCCTTCACACTTTTAAGCAATTGTTTATTGTTAATAATAACTATCACCACATATTTATATACTCTTTCTTTACAACTAATAACGAATAAATGAGTATATTGTTCATAGATAACGATGAGTCAATTTTTATTTGGTAATTGATAAATAATAGGAAAGGAAATAGGTGGTGAAGGAAATAAGACAATGGATGGATGATATGGGGTTGTACTTGGGTTGTTTGTTCCAGATAAGGGAGAATTGTGAATTGCGAGGTTATCCGTGAGAAACGATAAGCAAATATTGGTACAAGCTTTGGGGATGGAAATATCACATTTTGCAATTTTCTAAAATCTTTAAATTTTCATATTGGTAAATTTATAGATTTTTAAACTATTAAACTTGTGTATTTGTAAATACCTAAATTTATACGTTTCTGAATTTTTTAATTTGAAAATTTAAAGAAGTGAAGTTTCTATATTTTCATATTTCTTAGTTTCATTATTTTCAAATCCTGAAATTCTCAAATTTTCGAATCGTAAAACTTTCAAACTCGTAAACCTCTATATTCTTGAACCCCAAGTTCTCAAATTTCCAAATCTCTAAATTAACAAATTCTCAAATTTCTAAATTTCTAACACTCCAAATTCTCAAATTTTCAGATTTCTAAATCCTCAGATTCTCAATTTTTCAAATTTCTACATTTCCAAATTCATAAATCCCCAAATTCTCAAATTTCCAACTACCTAACCTTTCAAATTCCAAAACCCCCAAATTCTCAAATTTCCAAATTCCAAAATCCCCAGATTCTAAAATTTCCAACTGTGAAAATCCCCAGCTTCTCAAATATCCAAATTCCAAAATCCCCAAATTCTCAAATTCCCAGATCCACAAATTTCCAAATTAGAAAATCCCCAGATTCTCAAATATCCAACTTCCAAAATCTCCAAATTCTCAAATTTCCAAATTACAAAATCCCCAAATTCTGAAATTTTAAAATTTCCAAATCCTCAAAATCTCAAATCCCCAAATTTTCAAATTCCTAAATTTAAAAATCCCTAAATTCTCCAACTGCCAAATTTCCAAACGCCCATATTCCCAAATTTCAAAATTCCCCACTCCAATAAACCCACCATAAATTTGCTCATCAACGTCCGAGCATCGCATCGCCGCTCGTTATATCGCCTCTCATTGTACTCTTCTTTTTACTTGGCTGAGCAGAAGGAATCGCGAAACAGACAGTTTCAAGCATCGTGCATCAAATATGAAAGAAATCGTGGAACCGTGTTAATTTACAGCCTATGTGATCCGTTGTTCTTAATCCGCGATAAAGTATAATAAACTACTCCGGATAGACGGTACACTGATTTTGATAACCACAGCACAGCTTGAATGAATACGGTGTTGTATTGCGTAAGCTGTTTCGCAGATTAAACCAGCTCGGAGATTAAACAAAGAGATTGCTAGGCAAATCCAGGAAACCGTGAACTTGTGACGATGGTTATAATTTCAGGTCGGAACTTGTTATACGTTGCTCTGTGTGTGTGTGTGTGTATCTGTTTAGAGTTGTACATTTTTCAGTGTGTTACAGTATATTATATTATATTCGTCGGCAAAAAAGAAAGTATAAATTAAAATATTAAGATGATGCTTGTAAAATTTTCATATTCCTAAAATTGAAATTCAAAGATGATTTTATGAGATAGTATTGGAAAATGTCACTTATGATGTATTAGCTCATAGCTTGAACCTTAACAATACTAGGTTGAAAAATAATATTTTTAAATTTATTACTATTTTTTAATATTTTAAGAACGAAATGGCTGCAACAGACAATGATCGATTTTGATACTCCTAAAGTCTGATACAATTTGGTGACATAAAATTTTTGCAGAGAAACATTTAACATTTACATCTATTTGAAACTTGATATTTATTTAAAATAATTGTGCTAACATTTCCTTGAATTTTTAAAATTATTATTTTTATGTTGTTAACATTGTATGCAGAGTGATTTATATTCAAGACATTTATTTGGTAAAATAATTTAATAAGATAATTTAGCAAGCTAATTTATCTTGTAAGACATTAGCAATACCCCAGAAAAAATAATAACAACGATATTCGCAAAATTCAAACAGGAATATATTATAAAGCAAAGAGAATAAATGAATGTTAATTGTATTTGAATATTTCTTGAAAGTCATACTAAAAATATTTATCAAAAAAGATACTTTACGAAAGTATGTCGTTCAGCACTAAAAGATTGATCTCCAAATTCATGCACATAATATCCTTACTATATCATACTTTTGTCATACCATTTCATTTTGATCAAAAGACTGAGTTAAATGAGACATCTAACGTTTCAAAATGCAAGGTTTCATATACGAAAAGCAGTAGCCATCTTTTGAGCGAGCCTGTATAGCATCCGCGTAACATTCGCAGAAAATCCCAAATACGGTTTCTTAATTAACGCTTTTGAGGACATAATTACTCGCAGCCAACACACCACGTTTGCATAGCCTTCGTAGGGTGTGCAATTAATCTTCTGTTACTTCGTGAAATTAAAGGGTGAATTCGAGCTTTACGGGCTTGAAATTGCGAATATATAGGCGCATGATCTCGAGAGACACTTGGAACATGCTGGATAAACTTTATTATCTACATTATTTGTGAATCGAGTGCTCAGGGACAGAACGTGGTCTCATTTAAATTACTCAAGATCAAAGTCGAATTTGTACAATCCGTAATGCATTATTCACGTTTGGAAGCATTCGAATTAACCTTAATCGAATGAAACCGAATTCTGGTGATAATTACTTGTGAAGAAGAGGGATGGTTGACCACAATTTTTGCTTTTTCGTTCATAATATAATTTCTTGCATTATGTACGTTTTACTACTTGCATAATTCCGGGTGCTTGATTCATAGGGTGCTTTCAATTTTTCTCATTGTTATAATTGCATATGTTAAGTATATTTTATTATTTGCATAATGTCTCTTAGGGTGCAGTCAGTTTTTCTCATTGATATAATTTTTTACATGTATATTTTACTACTAGCATAATAATTTATAAGATAATTTAGTACATAATATATAATAATTTTTTTTTAATGGATAATAATTTTTTACATAATGTGTATTACTTGCACAATCATTCTTAGGGTGCTGTCAATTTTTTTCATTGATATAATAATTTTTTACGTTCTGTACATTTTATTACTTACATAATGAGTCTTAGTGTGTCGTCAATGTTTCTTATTGATATAATAATTTTTTAGGTTATTTATATTTGACTATTTGCACAATCATTTTTAGGGTGCTGTTAGTAACTCTCGTTGATATAAATTGTTAGGTTATGTATATTTTACTATCTGTATAATGGTTCTTAAATTAACCTACAGCTCGATTTGAGCATATTATTAAAGTGAAAGTATACGAAATAATAAAAATCTTCTTATTTTGTATTAATATTAAGGATGAAGGTATAATTCTTGTTTTCCACCTGTGGCGATACTTTCTTGACTACAAAACCTAAAATATTTGTTACCTTTTCTTATTCTCTGTTATTATTACTATTATTAATAGTAAACTGAAACTAACCTATAAAAGCGAATAAACAATGGAGGATACATGAAGTAGCTTATACAATGATTCTTTAACATAAATTCTGACAAAAATTTCTTAATACTCTTCGTACTGTAAAATAAGAAATCTGAGATCCGCCATTTTGTGTTGCATAAATCTACCGTTAATATTCCTGTGATCATATCTCCTCTGACCAACTATTTCACCTAACTGTTACACGATGAAGTTCCATTCACAATATTTGAAACGAGCTGACACGCCGATATTGCGGGAGAATTAAAGGGTTGCGTTTTGTTTCGTGAACACAAAAAGTTAGTGTGTGAAAAAAGTTGGGGAAAAACGGGTAGTAATGAAATGTTCCGAGTTAAAATGGAATTTCAAAGCGTGTCGCGAGTTCAGCGGGAACCGTTTTAAAAGAAATATCGAGCAAAAAAGTAGTTAAAACTTAATGATGGAGAATTAACGTTTTTTTTTCTTCTCGTTAATTTGGCAAATGACGGCGGCAAAAAAATTGGTGAATTTGGAAATTGTGTCGTTTGCGGGTTCATTTCAGTTTTAACGTACCGGGGATACTAATTCGCTCGAGCGAACAATTAACAAATTTTACTCGGAGGTGGAAGTAGAATTTAATGGAAAAGTTTCCATAACATAATTTAATCGTTCTCGTAATTTGCGGAAACTTCATGATGTGAGTTTGGGTTTTGGGAAAATTCGGGAGGAGGAGTAGGATTGTTGGAAATTTGGGGATTTGGGGTTTTGGTAGATGGAAAATTAGGGATTTGGGGATTTGAGGTTTGGGGATTTAGTAATTTGAGGATTTGAGGATTTGGGGATTTGGGGTTTGGGGATTTAGTAATTTGGGGATTTGGGGATTTGTGTATTGGGGATTTAGGTATTTGTGTATTTGAGAATTTGGGAATTTAGGGATTTGGTAGATGGAAAATTAAGGATTTGGGGTTTGGGGATTCGGGGATGTGGGGATTTAGGAATTTTAGGTTTTGGTAGATGGAAAATTAGGGATTTAGAGTTTGGGAATTTGGGGATTTTGGGATTTAGGGATTTGTGTATTTGGAGATTTAGGTATTTGTGTATTTGAGAATTTGGGAACTTCCAAGGTTTGGAAAGGTAGTTGGAAATTTGAAAATTTGGAAATGTAGAAATTGGGTAATTTGAGAATTTGGATATTTGAGTGTTTGGAAGTGTAGGAATTGGGGAATTTGAAAATTTAGAAATGTGAAAATCAAGAAATTGAAAATTTGCAAATCTCAAAATCTAAAATTTGTAACTCCAAAATCTAAGAACCAAGTATTTCTCTTTTACAAGATTTTACTTACTTCTAACACTTTTATCAACTTCCCTGAAAACGCATGATGGTTGAAAAATCATGGATGAGATCAGTTGACAGTTGATACATTAATCACGGTTGAACGGAACTGGAATACCACTTGAATAGCACCTTTGATACGGTTTCATGGAAACCCCCCATAGATCCTGTCACATATTATTACGTCTCTGTCAGGAATTCGCTATCGGCGGAGATTTCAACATCCTTGATACACCCTTAGGGATTTGCATTCCTTATCATGCATTATCGATATTATGCACGTTCTTAAAATACCGTCAAATTTATTCGGTACAAAATTGAATATCAATAAAGTATCGATATATGCATTATTGTAACTTTCAGTATTTGCAAATTACAAAATATTCAACTGTTTTTGTATATAATATAAATTAATAAATTAAACATTATTCAAATTAGTTGAATAATTTGAGAAATTATTCATGTATTATCTGGAATAATTGTATATTAATTTATTTAAACTTAATAATTTAAAATCATTTTTCTTCAGATTTTTTGATAATTTACATATTACATATTTGAGTAACTATTTAATTTTTTTAATATTTTTTAACTATGTTACATGAACATACACTGTGTCAGAACTGTAGATTTCTAAAAATAATGCAACGTTTGTAAATAAAACAACAAGTAATATTAATATAAACTTTTGTATAAAAAATGGTTTGTTTTAAGTAAATTGCATTAAGTAACATATCAAATATAGTTTAGTATAGCACAAATAAAAAATTATTTAAAAATAATTGATGTGAATTACACCAAAAAAGAAATTACATATTTTTTCTATTCTATTTCTAAAACAAAATTGTCATATTATTTCAAACAATCCATTATTATAAAATATTGTTATTCATTTTGCTCAAAATATGGTAAAGTATGTAACAATGTATGAAATAAAAATTTTGCAACATCTGATATTAATTCGACACAGAAACAAAAAGTATGACGAAGCGAAACTAATTTAATAAAACAAGGTAAATAACAAGCAACGAGTAAGTAGCTTATCGGCTTATTGGCTCGAATCATCTTCAGAGTTTGTTTTTATACAAATTGCGGAAATATGTAGCTCCTGTATGGCTATCGGCCAACCTGAACCCGTTTTCGTGCTAAATTACCGAGCGAAGTAATATGCATTCGAGTATGAAAAGTTTCACGTGGATGAGAAATAAAGAGTATGTATTTTTAGTTGTCCCAGTTGAGTGCAATTGTTAAATATGCAAACGTCAATGGCGAAGTCACGGTAGACTATAATTAGAAAATATTCGAGTGGACTCAAAACTTTCACAGAAACCGTCTATTAAAAATAACTGAAATTGAACTTACGATCAAACTAAAATTAATTGAAATTTTATATAAATTACATAAACTCTATTTTGATTTTATTCTTCGAAAGTTTATCTAATTTTTACGTCAAAATTTATTTCATTTTTTAAAACATTGTTACATAGGATAGTTATTAAAAAAATATATCTTAAAATATCAATCAACATTTAATATTCAATTAACATGTTCTGAGAATTATCAAAAATAACTTCGTCTTGGAAATTATATAAAAATCACATGAAAAGTGTTCACTAAGAAACTTTCTTATTTTTTATAATTGAATCATTGTAATACAAAATTCTTAGAATGTTATTAAAATACATCATAAAATGACGTAACATCCAATTAATACTTTCTGAACATTACATACACGTGCACATAAATATATATAGCTCATAAATCAATTTTTATAAAGATTGAGGTTCTGTACATCACAGTATACCATAAGTAAACTGCAAACACAATATTTTCAATACAGTAACAATTTTACCTTAAATAATAGAGTATAGTGTCCAATATCTTAAAGTTAAAATTCATCTTCCTCCATATTAAAAACAATAAAAAAATCTTTGGTAACAATTATTATTCTTATACAAAAATAAACAACTAGCAGTATAGATATAAAAATTAACAATGAAAATTGTATTAGTAATGAAACATATGTAATATGATATAAAACATATGACACAGTATGTGTATTTACTTTTGATACGACCTGTACAGGTTATATCGAAAATTACAGTTTGAATAATTCAGGACGGATTCGTAACGTGACCCAAATGAATTTTTGTCTCGATAGATTTATGTCAGAAACTGGTGTGCGTCCCTTGATGAAAAAAAAGAGAAGAAAAAAAGGATACAAGAAAATTGAATCGTCACTTTTCGAGCATTGAATCGTAAATTCGCGCCGATTGTGTCACGCTCGATAAGCATGGCCAAAGTATTGAGCAGTTCCGTCGCAAATAAAAAACTCGAGCTTTCATTCCTGGCAAAAGAGCGAAGATTTTTTGACAAAGCGACTGAAAATTAAATTCTGCGTTATTGATGGTCCGATACCCCTATAAATCAAACGATTTGACAAAAAGTTCACGTTGCTGAGGTCACGTCGACTCTCTGCTATGTAGCGTTTCCATTAAACGGGAAATTTATTCGACTGAAACTCGTGAAAGACGGGTGGCACGAATTTTTAGGTAACGCGAGATTGAAAATTTGAGAATTTAGGAATTTTTGAAATTTTGGGAATTGTGGATATGTTGAGAATTTGGTAATTTTTGGAATTTTTGAAGTTTCTGAGTAATTTTGAAATTTTGAGCATTTGAGAATTTTGGAAACATGCGAATATGGGAATTTGAGAATTGGGGATTTTGGGAATTTGGAAATTTGTGAATAGGGGATTTTGAGAATTTAAGAATTTATGAATTTGGGAATGTAAGAATTTAGGAATTTGAGAATTTGGGGATTTGAGAATTGGAAAATTTGAGAATTCGGGAATTTGAGGATTGGGGAATTTGAGAATTTGAGATTTTGATTATTGGGAATTTGAGAATTGGGGAATTCGAGAATTGGGGAATTTGAGAATTAAGGAATTTGGCAATTAGGGAATTTGAGAACTAGGGAATTTGAGAATTGGGAAATTTGAGGATTGGGGAATTTGAGATTTGGGGAATTTGAGAATTAGGGAATTTGACAATTTGGGCATTTCAGAATTGGAGAATTTGGGAATTTTGGGAATTGTAAAGATTATTGACATTTTAAAATTTGCTAATTTTTAGAATCTTGGAAACTTGAGAATTTAGACATTTTTGGAACTTTGAGCATTTGAGAATTTAAAAAATTTATAAAATTTTGAACATTTGAGAATTTGTGAATTTTCAAAATTTTAGGTATTTGAGAATGTCAAGTTTGAAAAACTGAATTTGGAAATTTCAAAATGTGAGAAATTTGAGGATTTCTGATTAGGAGTTTGGATGAATTGAAAATTCGGTACTGTTAGGAAATCGAGAATTGAGAGATTTGGAGATTTAAGATTGGAAATTTAGAAATTTGCAATTTCACACCTATTCAACAACTCCATATATTATATTTGATCTCCCAAAATCTGCAAGTACACATCTACTCAACTCCACACATTATACTTGATCTACCAAAATTTGCAATTACACATCTACTCATCAACTCCACATATTATATTTGGTACCTCAAAACTTGCAATTACACATCTACTCGACAACTCCATATATTATATTTGATCCCCCAAAATCTGCAATTACACATCTACTCATCAACTTCACATATTATACTCGATCCCCCAAAATCTGTAATTACATATCTACTCATCAACACCACATACTAGAGTATGTCGAGTAGACTCGATCCCCCAAAATTACATACCTACTCAAGATCTCCCAACAACCAAAATCCACTTAAAAAAGTAAAATTTCTTCCTGTAATCCTCAGGTCGCGTGGGTTTCTCTGAGTCGGAACCGGCGATAGCAGAGCCTCGATCAAAATGAGTGTTCTAAACATGGATTCGGAGAACCGGGTGGTTCTGAACGTGGGCGGTATCCGGCATGAGACGTACAAGGCGACCCTGAAGAAGATCCCCGCGACGAGGCTGTCGAAGCTGACCGAGGCCCTCGGTAACTACGACCCCATCTTGAACGAATACTTCTTCGACAGACATCCGGGGGTCTTTGCCCAGGTGCTCAATTACTATCGCACTGGGAAACTCCACTATCCGACGGATGTTTGTGGACCACTGTTCGAAGAGGAACTGGACTTCTGGGGTCTGGATTCCAACCAGGTGGAGCCATGTTGCTGGATGACCTACACTCAGGTATATACGCACTGTAAGGAATTCTTGCCTTGAGGTTTCTTGTTTCGTTACTTAGAAGTAGATGCAGTTTTACCGGATATCGATGCAGATTTCATAATATTCTTTTGGACATTTTCATTTTTACGTGGTGTATCGATTTTGGACTATTTGGTTAGGTATAATTCAAGAGACTTCGGGTTTTTTTTTTAGTTGAGGATGCAGCGTATTTTGTATGTGTCACTTTTGGACTATTAGGTTGTATAATTAAAAATATTGCTTGCTATATTTTCAGCTTTTAGGTTCAGACTTTTTTCATGGTATATAGTTTCTAAGCTCTTTGGTTAGGTGAGATGTAATCATACAGATTCTTTGAGGGTTTTTAATTTTTTAGAGACGCTGTACATGCCATACATATCATTTTTTACCTATTTGGTCAGGTTAGGTTATATAATAAAATATTAGGCGTCAATCATTTTATTACGAGCATTTACATATGTTGAGAGTTCATTCATCATAAACTATTTTTGTATAAATTTGAATAATGTAAGATAAAGCAGCTTTTAATTGATGTTAATAAATATTTAATTATTTGCAATATTTATAATACACATATCACATCCGAATATTCTGTGATACAATGTAAATTAAACATGCATAAATCATTTTATTAAAAATTAATTTCAGTTTGCAAATCTTCAATATCATAAACTTTGTGGTTGAACTTCTTTATATTTTGTCTATTACATATTGTGTCGAATATTAACAATAAATGTTGAATTCTTCGAATAGGACATATATAGATCTGACAAATATTTTTCTAAAAAATGAGAGTACATGTATGTTAAAAATGAAATAACTAAAGTTATGCACTGCTTAATCTGCATCGATAATCGACGCGGTAAAAATCGCATTTTTCAATAAAATAATGTGAATGTGTTCGTTTCGGTTTGTTCATAATACTGTTTTATATTCAGTCTAGATCAATAATCGCTAACATGAAGCATTGCACTATGAGAGCAGTGTGACACAAGTGCCGTCAATTTTCTTTCACCATTCAACTAATATGTACATACACAACTGATAAAATATTGATTATACGATAATATCTGTATAATATAGTCGGCATGCATACCTCTTATTTATATTATTGTTTTATTCCTCGTCCAATCTTGGCATCTTTTAACCTTAATAGGGTCCATAACCTCAATAAAGTTCTACTTTCTATTATTTTTAATTCTTGTTATTTCTCACATTGACTCTGAATATTTTCAATTTTACATAGAGTGCAACATCAATAAGGTTTAATTTTTCATTATCTTCAATTTTTGTTATTTTTCACATTGACTCTGAAAATCTTCAATATTTCTTAAGGAATGCAACTTCAATAAGATTCTACTTTCTATCATTTAGAATTTTTGTTATTTCATACACTGATTCTAAAAATCTTCAATTTTTTAAAAAATGAAACAAATAAACGATTAAGTAAAATCACAACAACACCAATTATTATTGAATCGAGATTATATTCAATAATCACCAATTTCCATATAATTATTTTCTCGCATAATTCAGTGAAAAATTATACGAGAGACAGTACTAAATACACGAGTAATCAGGAAATATTAAATATAAATGAATGCAAAAATGATAAAATGAGGAAATAAAGTAAAATTAAATGAATTCAGTGCTCCCACGTGATCGAGAATATAAAATCAGAATTATACACGTATCAAATATTCATCAGCAGAATTTTTCGTACAAATTCTCGTCGTTCGACATGCCAGCAGAGGAGAAAAGTCGAGAAACTATTAAAACCGAACGACAAACTTTGAGAACGTATTCAAAATGCCTTTACCAGAATTTCTACAGCGATAGGAGTACTTAAAAGACTTCGACAGTCGTTAGTTCAGTGAATCGAAACCTGTACTTTTGCGAAAAGCAGAACTTTCGAACAACTGCTGTAACTGTCGTTACAACTCATAGAATTCGTGTGGAAGTTGATGCTGTTGGGTTTGCGAAATTTTGGAGAACTCGGAAACGTTGCAGATTGGGAGATTTGGGGGTTTGTGAAATTGAGGATTTCAAGGTTTGGGAATTTGCTGACTTTGGGGAATTGGAAATTTGGGGATTTGGGGATATGGAAATTTGGGGATTTCAAGGTTTGGGAATTTCGTGATTTTGGGGACTTGAAAATTTGGAGATCTAGGGATTTGGGGATTTGGGAATATGGGGATTTCAAGGTTTGGGAATTTGGTGATTTTGGGTACTTGGAAATTTGGGGATCTGGGGATCTGGGGATTTGGGAATTTGGGGATTTCAAGGTTTGGGAATTTGGTGATTTTGGGGACTTGGAAATTTGGGGATTTGGGGATTTAGGGATTTGGAAATTTCAAGATATGACAGTTTTGCGATTTTAGATTAAGGGATTTGAGACTTAGGAATTTGGGAATTTAGGAATTTAGGAATTTAGGAATTTGGGATTTAGGAATTGGGGATTTAGGAATTTGGGAATTTAGGAATCTTGAAATTTCTGAATTTAGCAAGTTAGATATTTGGGATTTAGGAATTTGGAGATTAGGAACTAGGGAATTTAGGAATTTGGAAATGAAGGAACTAGGGAATTTAGAAATTTGGAGATGTAGAAACTAGGGAATTTAGGAATTTGGAGATATAGGAACTAGGGAATTTAGAAATTTGAAGATGTAGTAACTAGGGAATTTAGGAATTTGGGATTTAGGAATTGGGGATTTAGGAATTTGGGAATTTAGGAATCTTGAAATTTCTGAATTTAGCAAGTTAGATATTTGGGATTTAGGAATTTGGAGATTAGGAACTAGGGAATTTAGGAATTTGGAAATGAAGGAACTAGGGAATTTAGAAATTTGGAGATGTAGAAACTAGGGAATTTAGGAATTTGGAGATATAGGAACTAGGGAATTTAGAAATTTGAAGATGTAGTAACTAGGGAATTTAGGAATTTGGAGATGTAGGAAGTAGGAAATTTAGAAATTTGGAAATTGAAGAATTGGAAATTTGAGAATTGGTAAATTTGGAAATTTGGAAATTTGCAATTTTGGAAATATTCCAATATAAAAATTTGAAAATTGAAATCTCTAAAAGTCACTCAACATACAATAATAGGACCACCACTCCTAAAATGCATGTCACTCTACTAATGAATTAATATCTCCCTGATATTTGAATAATTGCAAATGAGCGCATAATAAAATCAATTTCTGCCGCATCATTTAAAGACAGATTCGATGCACACTTTTTTCCTTGAAAATTGTACAGTGCACGCACAATTATCGATTTATGGAAACTAGCACACCGCGTACGAGACAACCGAATTGACGTACCCATTGTCATGCTGATGCACCGGATACAAGTATGAAGAAGCTGTTGGTTATGAAAGATATCTTTATGACTGATCAACTAGTTCGTCTAAACATTGGGATAATTTAATGACATTTTACACTCTGAGAATTGGGAATTTGGGCATTTGAGAATTGAAGAATTTGAGAATTAGGGAATTTAAGAATTGGGGATTTTGAGAATTTAGGAATTTGAGAATAGGGGGATTTAAGAATTGGGGAATTTGAGAATTGGGGAACTGTTGGTATTAAACATATTTATACTTATTATACTTATTGTATATTTAAACAAGCATATTAAACGTTATTTTTGTAATAAAACAAAAATTCTGTGAGAAACTGTAAAAAATTATTAAATTGTGTCTACATGAATTATGGACGTGTTCTAATATTAATACGGTAATGGAGGATGTTTTAATAAAATTTCACGAAATTTTAATTTCAAATATCCCTTAGTCTATTTCAATTTATATGATGAATGAGTGGCTGATGGAGGAATTGGTCCACCCTCTGCTCCGCTCATCCCAACCCTCCTTCACCATTTACTAAATTAATAATTGCTATATAATTTATATTTTTCCTAGAATGCATTTCGTTTCGATATGAAAAATTTGTTAATATCGAACTGCAATTTTATACAATTTTATAGTTTGTCATTTGATTAAAACTAGAATTCGTTTTACTTTAAAGATGTTACAGCTTTTTGTTCAAAATTGCTATTAATTTTTTTATTTTAATTTATTGTTCATTTTGTTTAGTTGAAACTGTTATTTAACTTTCTTATTTAAAATTATTAGTCATTTTCCTTATGTGAGATTATTATTAATTTTTCTTATTTAAGATTGTTATTCATTTTTTTATTTGAAAGTATCAATTTCCTCATTTAGAATTATTCATTTTTAATCAATTTGAAGGACTTGTATATTTCATTAAGTAATTAAAATGTATTGTTAACACGTTTCCTTGCAGTTTTTACAAATAGTTATTCAACAAAATATGTCGTTAACAGTTAACAAATATTATTATTATCTTCTTACACAATTGTCATAATCAATTAAGAACCCTCTGCTGCGTACAAAATTCAATCTTCGCAATTAGCATGTATCAGCACCGATTAATTTGTATAACCAGTTCATACATTTGTTTCATATTCGAAACCGATTTTATGGAATCAATTATTACGATTTCACAACTACCCGACTATTATTAATACGAAAATTAATTTTGTCAGCACTGAATTCGAAACAAATGACGTTTCCATCGTCGGATCGATGAAAACGAACGAACCGATGAAATAAATTGCATATTGTTTCCTTCGTTTCTCTGAAATATAGCCAGGATATGAAAATGATGTCAAGAATAAAAGCAAATAAAATTCGATTATAATTGAAAATTATATAGTTGTACGCATCAAGTACATCGTTTCGTCGGTAATATTTTATCAACCAATAAATCGCGATAAAAATTTTTAATGAACTGCTCACAGTTTCGTTATTCATACAGTCGCTTATTTAATTCATAAATACATTTAATCGAATGAATAAAAGTGCGATGCAAATGCATATGATATAAATATTCTCCGCGTGTTCATGCAATTCGTAGAATATTATTTTCGAATTACGTTATTTTCATATTATATTATTTAAATATTCAGATAATATAACAAATTAGAGAATACGCAAATCTGAGAACGTGGAGATTTGAAATTTTGATGTGAGCAATAAGATTGCACAGAAATATTATATACTACAATTAGAATCTGACAAACACAAGTATAAAATATGAAGAACAGATGTACCGGTGCCAACCCATGAGTTGCCGCATGAAGAGGCTGACCCAGATGTGTAAAAGAGCACATATCGGAATCATACTATTCGTAGATTCCTATATCTCCAGGTTTTCTTATTCTTAATTTATTGTATCTCCAAATTACTATGATCTGGAATACCTATATTATCGGGTTCCTACATTCTCGAATCGCTACATTCCCAATTTCCTAATATTCCAAATCCCTACCTTCCCAAATTTCTACATTCTCAAATTCCTAATTTTCCAAATCCCTACATCCCCAAATCCCTACATCCCTAAATTGCTACCTTCCCAAACCCCTATGTGTCCAAATCCCTATTTCCCCAAATCCCTACATCCCCAAATCCCTACATCCCCAAATCCCTACATTCCCAAATCCCTACATCCCCAAATCCCTACATTCCCAAATTCCAATATCCCCAAATCCCTACATCCCTAAATTGATACCTTCCCAAACTCTTATGTGTCCAAATACCTATATCCCCAAATCCCTACATCCCCAAATCCCTACATCCTCAAATCCCTACACCCCCAAATCCCTACATCCCCAAATCCCTACGTCCCCAAATCCCTACATTCCCAAATCCCTACATCCCCAAATCCCTACACCCCCAAATCCCTACATCCCCAAATCCCTACGTCCCCAAATCCCTACATTCCCAAATCCCTACATCCCCAAATCCCTACATCCCCAAATCCTTACATTCCCAAATCCCTACATCCCCAAATTCCTGCACTCCCAAATCCCTACATCCCCAAATCCCTACATCCCCAAATCCCTCCATTTCAAAATTCTCACATACCTAAATCGCTGCAGCCCCAAATCGCTATATTCCCAAATCCCTACATCTCCAAATCGGTACATCCCCAAGTAACTAGTGTGTTGACATCTGTACATCATTCCTCCCATCTTATACATATATTTTATTACACAATACAACTGGGTCACAAGAGAACCTTTTCACTACATAACAATTATACATTAATTCTATCTTATCAAACAAATTATTGCTTATTCAGTCTTATTCTAACCCTGAAAAGCAACGTATAAGTCAATAGAGAACACCCCAGCTGATGGGAAAGTTTCCTGAACTCCCGGCTATAATTAACCAGTAACGATCGATTGTTTCATCGGTTATCTAGTAATCAATGACCTGATGGACTATCTTTCATCGCTGTATTTACGATATTAAATAATTCGTTTCAAATCATCGAATACATCGAAGATTGCGGATGGAGTTAGTGAGGAAATGGCCATACTTTCGTAATTGTTTGCCCTAGGCAAACGGGGTTCTTGCCCCGGGCCTCTTATTCGACTTTCGGTCGCAGGAGACTCAAATATGCAACAATTTACACAATCTCATTGTAGACTTTTCATTTCCATTTTTTCAAACTCTAAACTGTCCGTTTTAATACCACTTTTCCGAGATACCTTCACCCTGGAGGCTGAGAACGATCACACTTTTCAAACTTTTAGATGAAGGTAAATCGAAGATGTATAAAATTATGTAGTTTTAGAAAATGTATAATTTTAGTGTTTAAAGATGTATAATTTTATTGTTTGAGGATGCATAATTTTATTGTTCAAAGACATATAATTTTATTATTCGAAGATGTATAATATTTGCTGTTCAAAAAGATATATAATTTTATTATTTGAAAAAGAGTTATTTTATTACTTAAAAATATATATTTTTATTATTTGAAAGACGTGTAATTTCCTTATTTAAAGATATGTAATTTGACTGTTTAAAGATTAAATTAAGATATAAATTCTTTAATCACGATTAATTGAAATTTTTACTTAATAAATATATAATGAAAATGTATAAATATATGCTTAATAAAAACATGTAAAATGTTATTTTTGAAAAGTGAACATAGTATTTCTCGGTTCTGTAATGTACTTCCAAATATTAGAGGTCTTCGGGTTAACAATTTTAATGTGTAATTTAATTAGCAAATATTGTTAACATTATCAGATCTGGGTCAATATTGACCCTGTATTAAATTACTTATCTCTTCATTTCTAAATCTTGTAAAAATTTCTCTTACTTATCGAACCCATCAGACTTCGTACCCCCGCTTATCTACCTTGACCAATTGGCAATGTTCTAACAGAAATGAGCATCATTTGCAACGGTAATGTTCGATTCAGAAGAAAAAAAGGGAAGGTCGAATATTTATGGAAGGGTCTTACAAAAAGCCGAACGGTGTCTAGGGAGGACACCCTTGGATTTTGATTAAACACCAATGATTTGTGGAGGTGAATGTAAATAAAATGGCGGGCTTCGGAGTCTGGTTTTTCGTTCGAATTTATTAGGTTATTTGTTCCTCCACCGAAGAAGAAAATTAAACATTGTGGTACTACAGTTAATTGTATTGTACCATTCTGTATCTTCTGAAGATTAATAATTAGTAATAATTGCAAATATTACTAACCCAACACTTTCACTTAATAATATAACTTTGAAACTAATATTATCTTTGCAGACATATAATTTTTACTTCACAAAATTGATACAAAAAGAGTCTAATTAACCAGTGACACTTAAACAAAAAATGTGTTATTTATCTTTGTTAATAATGTTATGTAACTTTTGAAGATTTGTAATAATTTGAATAGTTACTGTACAACTATTTGTAATTATATTTTTAATAATAATTTGTCAAAATAATTATTGCACATCTGTTTAAAATAATATTAGTAACAATAGTTATTGTATAATTTCTAATAATATCTCAATAACAATAATTTGTTAATAACAATAATTATCTTTATCTGAAATACCTATATGTGGGTTTTTTGAGGCAAAATAATAGGTTGTTAAAGTTTGCTAATTATAAAACGATTTACAATAAAATCAGTTAAGGGGAGTCATATAATTTACACATTGTTGAAAATCACACAACTCGTATCATAATAGTACTGCGTACGCTATCGTGACACCAGAATATTAAGATCTTATCTACAAGTCGCCGTAAACGCGATAAAATCTCTTTGTTCGTAATATGGATACATATTCATTGTACATAAACAACGTTGTAATTCATTCGTTAGTCGCGAGTCTGCTACAACAAAAATAACACCATTCTTTAATTAGGTTAATAGTATCAATTTATAGACTGATATTTTATCGAAAACTGCTATATCGAATGATTGAACTAATTCTTTATGGATCTTTAGCCCTTCACATTTTTAATTTGTTCATATTAATAGATTATTATTATTATATAATTTTTAATGTATTCATTGCGTATAATTTTTTTCAATGTACATGATCGACACTGTAAAAGTCATTTAGTATAAAACTTTCAGTATGATTTATATTTTGTAACAGTAGATGCTCGATATTTTCCTGCGCCGAGGGCTCTGGGGCGGAGTAACTCATATTTTCTCTATAACAGCAATAATAATTGAGTAAAGGAAATATAAAATGTAATACAATTCTAAATAAATAAATCTAGTATTTCTCAATTTATTGCAATCATAGATATACAATTTTTACTGGCTAATTTCTGTAACAAATTTTTACAAAATATTTTGAAATGTTCTGAAATTTTTAATATTATAAAATATTCTGTAAAAAAAATATTATAATTCGCGATAAAAGTATATTATTTTACTAATGAAGTTCTTATTTTGTTAATCCAACTCGATATCCGAAATCGATAATACGAATATCCAACGAGTAATTGAATTACATCGCACACATATAATTTTACGGAACGTTCACTGCAATAGTTTTGTTGCTTTCGAATGCTGCCAATAAAAGTATTTAGCAAAACGTATTCGAGAGGAGGAAAACTTCATACGTTTTTCCACTATATTTTATTGGTTTATGCTCCCAAAATTCGATCTGCGCTTTTTTCTATTAAATCGATGGGAAAATGACGGGAATATCCGTTTAGCGAGTAAAGCGATATTCGGTAAAAAATTTCTCACGTAGAACGAAAATATGAACCGAGGTCGATGTACATGTGTTCGTTACCGTAGTAAACGTTTAGTTATTGTTAAAGCAATATTCTCGCTTCAAAAAATTACAGTAGACCATTTTTATAAGCGTTACTAGAAAGGGAAATATGTGTGTGCTATATTGAGACGTATATTTTTAACTCGCTAGATTCCTACGTCAATTGATTCCCACATTCCCAAATCCCTACGCCCCTGAATCCCTATGTACTTAGATACCTTTGTCTATAAGTCTCTATATTCCTATATTACTATGTGTCCAGATCCCTATGTGCGTAGTTTCATTCGTCTTTAGATTCTTATGTCCCTAGATTTCTACATTTTTAGATCTCTGCATCTCTGCTTCCTACGTCCCCCGATCCCGATGTCCCTAGATTCTTACGTGCCCCGATCCATATTTCACTAAATCCCTACGTCCGCCGATCCCTATGTCTCTAGATTCTTACGTCCCTAGATCCCTACGTCTCTAGATCCCTACGTTCCCCCATCACAACGTTCCCTCATCACAACGTTTTTAGATCCCTACGTCTCCTGATCCCTATGTCCCCCAATCCCTACGTTCCCCCATCACAACGTTTTCAGATCCCTACGTCCCCCTACCCCTATGTCCCTAGATTCCTACATTCCCCAATCCCTACGACCCCCGATCCCTATGTCCCTAGATCCTTACGTCCCCCAATCCCTACGTCCCCCAATCCCTACGTCCCCCAATTCCTACGTCCCCCAATCCCTACGCCCCCCGTCACAACGTTTTTAGATCCCTACGTCCCCCTATCCCTATGTCCCTAAATCCCTACATTCCCCAATCCCTACGTCCCCCGATCCCTATGTCCCTAGATCCCTACGTCCCCCAATCCCTACGTCGCCCAATCCCTACGTCCCCCAATCCCTACGTCCCCCAATTCCTACGTCCCCCAATCCCTACGTCCCCCCATCACAACATTTTTAGATCCCTACGTCCCCTGATCCCTATGTCCCTAGATCCCTACGTCCCCCAATCCCTACGTCCCCCCATCACAACGTTTTTAGATCCCTACGTCTCCTGCTCCCTATGTTCCTAGATCCCTACGTCCCCCTATCCCTACGTTTTCAGATCCCTATCTCCGTAAATCCTTACTTCCCCCTAAATGTCTACATACCTAGATTCCTATATCCCTAAATTCTTTAGTAAAAAGAATAACGTAGATGAGCATTTCTGGTGTCCACAAACGAAAATTTTTCCACTGAAAAATGTAACTTTCTTGCATACTTATGCACGCAACGGATAAATCACAAGACAGATAAATAGTGAATCGCGGAACAAGAGCAATTTTTACAAATGCTGGAATAAAATATCGCACGAACCCGAGGAAAATTGCGACTTTCGTTCTGAAAATTTGAAAGGAACCCATAAATTTCTCTCGTTGAGCGAACAAGATTCGTGAATTTCAAGATTGGATGCGAGACTATGATTTAGCGAGGAATCTTGCGTAACGTTCCCCAAGCGGGTCATTCACAGTTTTCCGTTGTTCATAAATATTTAAGAGTGTAATCTTCTTATTCGTACGGTTGTTCTGACGCGTTAAAGAGATGGCGCAAGAGTGGCTTAAGTACGTCGCCGGCTTCTTGGTGACGATTTTAATCAGATGTTAACATAGGTGGGTACGTTAGCGAAGATATGCAGTATCTTAACCTTGATAATATAATTCAAGGTCATTAAAATCGGTGAGATGTGTGCCCTTCTATAAATGAGTACCATGTGCAAAATATTTTTGCGAATATCTCTGAAATGAAGGCCTATCGAAGCTTGTATATAGAAACAGAAATTGTTCGGAATCATGTCCTTGATAACATATTTCAAGGTCATTAAAATCGGTAAAGCGCATGTTTTTCTATAAATAAGTATCATATTTAAAACATTTTTGCAAATATCTCTGAAATGAAGGCTTATTGAAACTTATATGTAGAGAAAGAAATTGTTCAGAATCATGTCCTTGACAACATATTTCAAGGTCATGAAAATCGGTAAAGTATGTGCCCTTCTATAAAGGAGAACCATATTCAAAACACTTTTGCGAATATCTCTAAAACTGAGGCCTATCGAAGCTTGTATATGAAGAGAGAAATTGTTGAGAATGATGTCCTTGACAACATATTTCAAGGTCATTAAAATCGGTAGAGCGTGTATCCTCCCACATATAATTACCATATTCAAAATATTTTTACGAATATCTCCAAAATTAAGGCCTAACGGTGCTGATATGTGTAGAGAAAAAATGTTTAGAATAATATCCTTGACAACATATTTCAAGGTCATTGAAATCCGTAATACTTACGTCCTCCCATAAATAATTACCATCTTCACATTATTTTTACGAATATCTCTGAAATTAAGGCCCAACGGTAATTACATATATAAAGAAAATTTGTTCAGAATACTGTCCTCGACAATATATTTCAAGCTCATCGAAATCGGTGAAGTGTGTCTAGTAAAAACCTGCTTGGTAACGTCACCTCAACAAATTTGCAAATTTTCTTACGTGTAGATGAAAAGGTGGACTATCATTGGTGTTATAATTGAACTATACACACGATCACACCTCCAATGTCGTATTCTAATCGGGTCGTGTACGTACTTCATCGTTCCACCTCGTGATGTATCGCATTCGCCAAAGTCCAGAAACTACGGTCTCGCGGTAATATTCAAATGCGGACCGCCGCAATCGTAGCATACCATTCCACGAGTCTCTCGTACATTGTACATTATCGAAATTGTCAATCGACGTTCAATTATCCCCAAAGTACCCAACCGTTGATCGAATTATTCACAGAATTGCGGGGCCACGAGGCCGGCTGTTTTCTACGTTTCGTTCGGAATTGCTGTCATTTTTATCGCTCGCGACTGGTCAGCGAATTCGTGAAAGTCTTTGTGAATATTTCAATCTTTATTCGAGCAATACAGGTTTTTTATATAACAAGCTATATCTTGACTGAATTCATTCTTTTGTAATAATTTATCATTACTCTATTAACAATCACGTTTGTAACGGTTAATTTCATGTGCATCATTTGTTTTATGTAAATTTTGGGTGAAAGACAAAATAACTGAGTGCTCACTGTCGTTGAAGAATTACTGAAATTGATGAAGTGTTTAATATTTATTCAAAATATTTTTCTTTTGTATTTTACCCAATTACAACTAAATTATGCAATATTTCATAAAACCTGTTCTATAAAACATTTTAAGGCTTGATAAAATTGAAAGAATTATTAAAATGTTTAAATGAAACGCTTAATATTTATTCACAATATTTTTGTTTTGAATTTTACCCAATTACGACAACTAAATTATGCAATATTTCATAAAACCTGTTCTGTAAAACATTTGAGGCTTCAAACAATTAAAAGAATTATTAAAATATTTAAATGAAATGTTCAATATTTGTTCAAATTTTTACCAGTTGTTAAAATGTTTAACTAAAATATTCAATATTTATTCACAATATTTTAGGTTTGTATTTCACTCAATTATGATAACAAACTCGTGCAACAATTTATAAAACCTTTTCTATAAAATATTTGACGACATGAAAAATATTATAGAAATTGTTAAAATATTTAATTGAAATGTCTAACATTTATTTAAAATATTTCTGTTCGTATGTTGCGCAATTACGATAACAAGTTTGTGGAATAAATCACAGACAAAACTTTACCAAAGTCATTAATAATAGTTGTGGCTCTTTTTCATCTACATAAGTTCTATCCCACAGAACTTTTAATTACCTCCATTATCTTAATTGAAGGCTGGGTGGATAATAAGCTGTGAAGATAAGTAAAAACATATTTTACATAAATATTATAAAGAAAGCATTAAAAAGATACAATATTTTAGGGGAAGCTAATTAAATATGAAATAAAAAAGGCTATTTGCGTCTGAAAGTTTATATTATTTTTTATCATTTCTTAAATCTTCTATAATTTTATTTTTTATTTTAGAATCTCATATCAGATTTTCTTAAGGAAAGACATTAATAGTAATTAAAACAAAATGAAGCTGAGTAGAATACAGAAAATGTTCTCAATTCGAAGAAAAAATATATAAGAGATTAATCACAGTAAACCTTAACATTTTTTATTTTAACATGTCCAATTAATTATAAGTTAAATATATTTTTCATTCGAATTTAATCGTGTAACGTAAATTAATTCTCGCTCTTAACAATCAAATGTATCAACTTCTATTGTGATGATAACAATGAGGTACAACAATAAATATAATGATAATATTAACAATATATCATGAATATCTGAAATTTCATATTTATATTAAATTTAAACTGAGATGCCATCTATCATCATCACATTAAAAATTCTTTCAGTTTTCTATAAAATCACCATCAACCCGCTAAATTGTTCCAAATCCCCTAAAATCAATTAAAATTATCCCCAACATCGTTAACGACATGACAAAAGACGAATAACGCGCAATCAGATTTAAAACCCCTTTCTCGATCAATTAATCGGGGAAACAATTTCGTCGATCGCTGGCGTAGAAACACGAAACGTAATAAGCGAATTCCCAATGGAGTCGGGGAAAATGAGGCCGTCCAGAAAAACGAGAACGAATTTGCCGGTGATTAGGATTAACCGTGAGACGAAGGTGCGAACCCCACCGGGACAGTTCATTGAATAGCCAGCGTGTTGAAATGCAGCTCGCGTACGTTCAAAATTCGATAAACTATGTTTGCTGACGAGATTAATTTCGTCGGTTTATTTGTCCGACCTGATTCGATTGTAATTTATTTATTATCAGACACAGGATCGCGTACTGAGCTCACCGTGCCAGCAGAGGAAACAATTGAAACTCATACGTGCTCCGTGGAAAACTATCTACCTACAATCTGTGCTACTGAAGCGAAACGGGTGCGAAATCGAGACGTATCCTCAATTTTCAGATTATAAGATCCCTAGATTACGGGATCTCGAGGTCGCTGTATATTTAGGTCCTTACAAATAGATTTCTATATTCACAGGTTTTTAGATTAATACATTTCTAGATTTTTAGATTTCTGGATTTCCAAATTTCCAAGATTCCTAATTCCTTAGGTTCCTATATTTTTAGATTCCTAGAAACCCAGTTTCCTAGATTTCTAGATTCCAAAATTCCTAGATTTCTAGATTCCCAAATTTCTACGTTCCTAAATACTTATATCTCCAAATTCCTAAATTCCCAAATCCATCGAGCCCCAAATACCTACATTCCCAGATACTTATCCCTATATCTCTACACCCCTAAATTCCTACATCCCTTAATCCCTAAATCCCTAAATCCCTGGATCCCTACATCTCCCAAATTTCTACATCCCCAGATCCCTACATCCCCCAGATTCCTACATCCCCTAATTCCTAAATCCCTAGATCCCTACATCCCCCAGATTCCTACGTCCTCAGGTCTCTACATCCCCCGATCCCTACATCCTCAGGTCTCTACAACACTCAGATTCCCACATTCCCCAGATTCCTACATTCCCAGATCCTTACACCCTGAGATTCCTACATCCCCTAATCCCTGAATCCCTAGATCCCTACATCCCCTAATCTCTGAATCCTTAGATCCCTACATTCCCAGATCCCTACACCCCTAAATTCCTACATCCCCTAATCCCTAAATCCCTGAATCCCTACATCCCCCAGATTCCTACATCCTCAGGTCTCCACATCCCCCAGACTCCTACATCCTCAGATCCCTACATCCCCCAGATACCTACATTCCCAGACCCCTTCACCCCTAGATTCCTACATCCCCTAATTCCTGAATCCCTAGATCCCTACATCCTCAAATCTCTACATCCCCCAGATTCCCACATCCCTCAGATCCCTACATCCCCCAGATCCCTAAACCCCTAGATTCCTACATCCCCTAATTCCTGAATCCCTAGGTCCCTATATCCTCAGATCTCTACATCCTCCAGATGTCTATATCCTCAGCTCTCCACATCTCCCAGATTCCTACATTTCCAGATCCCTAAATTGTCAAATATCCAAACTTCTATATCCTTATGTCCGTAGTTTCCCAAACCCCCATTTGCCTAAATCCCCAGATTGCCAGATACCTCGACACCTAAATCGTCGACGAGATTGAAATCATAAAGAAGGGTCATGTGAGTCGATCTTTCGAAAGAGCTTTATTAAAAAGTTGTAAGCACCGGAAGTTTCGCTAGGAGAAGTTTTTTTAGAGCTTGCTAAATAGCACTCTTTATGCAGAGAAGAATACCTGTAATCCTTATTCAACGAGTTCGATGGAACTTCAGTGTAGTCACTTTATAATATAATCCAGTTTATGGCAAAAATAATGGTATGCCTCGTTCGCTTCCTGTTATCCTTTCATTAAGGTGCAAACTATCCTTGAAATAAATTAACCCTCAATTTATACGTAACTATTAACCCCTTGCACTATGATTTGTCAGGTGCGTCAGGACTAATCACAGCAATATTAAAACAGACAAAGATAGTTGAAATGTTATGTCAATTTGGTATCGACGAGTAAAATGGATCACGAAGTACGAGTGCGTCAGACTCGTCAAAATGGCGCAAGGGGTTAAAGAAATTTACAATACAATTAAAAAAATTGTATGAATTATTCTCTCGCAAATTTTTGAACGTTTACTACACGGTTAAGCTTTTATCGGGGATGTTCTTTCCTATTTTTCTGTATTTTAAGAGGTGTAGGCGAGAATGGAGCCGGCCATTTATCTTTGAGGTTAGTTTTCGCACCCTTAAACCTCTTAACCTTAAGACAGAGCTCTAAAACTTGCGTTAAAGGCCGTGCTAGGTGGAAAATTACATCGTTTCTTTTTATGTGTATGGTCTAAAGATTGCACAGCTAAAATTTATATTTATTAACAACTACTTTATTTTGCTTACGAACGTTGCGTTGATCAATACGAAAGCGACACTTAAAAGTGACACTAAAAGTGTGTAGATGGTTGTTAGAAAATAGGAAATGAAGACTGAAATTTGTTAATGAAGTTATGTTACAAAACGTTATTTTGTACTAAAATTATTTTCTATTAAAATTAATAAGAGAATAAACACAAAATGTACGAATATAATAATGTATTGAAATGTGGTCGCTAATGGATAAAAAACTAATGTGATATTAAATAAATAAATTAATAATTAATAACAGAAGGCTTACAAGACTTAAGACTTATAATAAATACACTATAGCAATATAAATGCTATATTTATGATTATAAAATTTATTAAATATACCAGTACTTCATAGTACTTTACGTCATCAAATTGTATTGGATTTTAAGAAATGTTAAAAGATATTTTTGGAACTGTCCATCTATATCTCCCTTGATGTTACCATGATTTGTAAGAAAAATACTGCTGATGAATCTGACACATGAATGACACTTCAATTCTTTAACAATTCTACATTTTTTTCTCATTGATCCATTTTCATAAATTATACACATACGCACTGATTCAATTCAACCTACGTTTACAAATACTGTTCAATGGCGGCACAATATGAAATTTCACCTCTTTTTATGACAGGTGTACTGCTTATTAAAAATTGATTATGAGAACGTTGAACAAGGGTTTGTGAATCTTTGATGACTAGTAATAAATTGTATTCACATTAAACGCAAGCGAAATTATTTTACAACCTACGACCTCACAGTTCGGATTAATAATCGGAATTCGAAGAATCGGATATTGATACCAATATAGGATTTTTAGTGCACTATGTATTTATTTTTATATTTGATAAAGAGTTGTAAATTTTACCAAGTCCGATTGTGAATTTAATGAAAGAGAGCTTCAATGTGAGGGCGGAAGGTAAACAGTGCCTGTAACGATGATGCTGGTTTCGAAGCAATTTCGTTTCGTTGAAATTTTTATCAAAGGAAGGATTTCGTTGGTTTAAAAAGGGTAAATGGCACCGGATACCGTTAATTGCGTTTTGCATCAGGAAACGAGTTAACTCGCTTTTCAACTGCAAAATTGTTGGGAATAATGTAAAAACGTCCGATCATATCGCTTTAATGTGTTTTATCGACAACTTGTATTTATGATTGCAATGATTAAAAAAGAGCAATATTACGTTTGGAAAATTTGTAACATTTTTCAAATTTTAATTTTAGGTTAGGTTAAATGGACAATTTATATTTTTTTAATTTTAGTTAAACAGAATTATGATTCGTGAAATTTTAATATTAGTTCATGGACGATTACAAATTTTTTAATTTTAATTTTAGGTAATGTATGATTTAAATTTAAAAAGCTTCAACTTTAGTTAATGTATGATTCAAATTTTTTTAATTTTGTTTTCAGTTAATAGATGATTCAAATTTAAAAAGTTTTAATGTTAGTTAATATGCGATTAATTTAAAAAAAAAATTTGTTAGAGTTAATCTCAAACAGTTGTGTAAACGTTACATGATTCAGGACTTCACGTTCACAACATGTGTTAGGTGACCAAGTAGAGTTAGTCATGTTAGCATATGTCCTCCATTATGAAGTGCACTCTCATGTTGCAAACTCATATTTTCTTTAGTTTCAACTTTTGAAAAGTCACCAAGCATGTGGTTTTATTATAATAGAATCAAAACTATATAACCGCGTAAGTATTGAGAATAGGAACATACGTTCGTACATTTTCTCTTCAGAATGACGTCCGTAACAATATATCAAAGTTTGTTGAAGTCCGAACCACAAGTAGCAAGGTCCAAGAAACAATCTGTTTATGAATGCTATTGTCTGCGTTGAAACAAGCGCCGAATCCATCTCTGAAACTTTGGTACTGAAGAAATCCCAGTATAATAATACAATAATTCACGGAGGGCGCGATTGGTTGCCCTTACGAGAGGATCGAAGAAATTGCGGTGCTATGTACACTCTTGTGCAATGTAGGCTTCCTTTGGATAGGGAGATACGTGTAAACTTTACAATTTTCAAATCCCCAATACTTCATATTCCTGATATTTTAATTTCACATCTTTATCAAGATTCTTGAATTTTCAAATTTCTTACATTCGCGAACCTTAAACCCCAAATTTCTTGATTATTGAACTTGCATTTGAAAATTTTCTAGTTCTCAATTTCAAGATTTTTAATTTTTCAAAGTTCCCAATTTCTCAAATCCGCAAATTCCTTGATTTCCATATCTATCTCCATATTCTGAAGTCCCTAAATTTCTATGTTCTGAAATTTCTACGTCCCCAAATTTCCACTTTCTCAAATTTCTACATCCCCAAATTTCTACGTTCCCAAATTTCCACTTTGTCAAATTTCTACATCCCCAAATTTCTACGTTCCCAAATTTCCACTTTCCCAAATTTCTATGTCCCCAAATTTCCACTTTCCCAAATTTGTAAGTTCCCAAATTTCTACGTTCCCAAATTTCTACGTCCCCAAATTTCTATGTCCCCAAATTTCCACTTTCCCAAATTTGTAAGTTCCCAAATTTCTACGTTCCCAAATTTCTACGTCCCCAAATTTCCACTTTCCCAAATTTCTATGTCCCCAAATTTCCACTTTCCCAAATTTGTAAGTTCCCAAATTTCTACATCCCCAAATTTCCATGTCCCCAAATTTCTACGTCCCTAAATTTCTATGTCCCCAAATTTCTACGTCCCCAAATTTCTACATTTCCAAATTTCTATGTCCCCATATTTCTACACCCCCCAATTTCCACTTTCCTAAATTTCTACATCCTCAAATACTCCGGTCCCCAAATCCCTACATCCACAAATTCCTATGCAGCAATATCCCTACATTCTTACATCTATAAATCTCTAAATTTCAAAAATTTCTGTGCTTTCAAATATCCTAACCCATCGTAATCCATCCTTGAATTATCAACTCCAAAAGTCCCTATAAATTTCTGAAACTAGTACCCTTCCAGTTTTCGTATAGAAGCTAGATTTGCTGTTGACTGTACCGCAAAACACTTTCAATTCACAGGAAGCCGACCAGGTGCCATTTATCCGAGAAACCGAGCAATTCCACGTGGCACTTCAAACAAATGCGCCACGTGGGATAAATCGAAACCATGATGATTCCTTTCCTCATAGTTTGCGATAGCGACTAGGGAATTTCAGATAAAACGAGTCCAGTCGGTTCGGTGGACCAGAAAGATAAAGATCATTTCGAAACTGGCCTTCAACCCTTATCCGGTCAAGGTAGATCCAGACGACTCACACGTACACATTCTCCTTCATTTAATTATAAATATAAATTTAATTTTCAAGATATTTTGAAAATTTATACTTGAGAGCAACTGTATCTACTCTTTAACAAAATCACGTCGTACAGTGAGTGTTAATTATTTTTTATCATATTGTATTTTCTTGACCTCTTGGCTTGTATCATCTCGTGACGCACATTAGAGTTCACATGTGACAAACCTAAATTGTATTTGCACGAAGTTCGAGTTTTGCATTAAATACTAATTGTAATTTGGACGAACATAGATCGGTGAATCTAAATTATATCTGATATTTCAATTTTTGTTATTTATTTTAACATTACAGTAATAATTGGTTGACTCTGTCTGACGCAACTGTGGAAATATTGGTTAAGAGGTTAATATTTGATCGAGAATATATGAATGTGACTGTTTCGTAACACAATCCTGATTGTACATAACATCTGATTGCATAATATCTTCGTGTTATAGCGTGTATTATAAAACTATAACGTTCATACAGCTCAATTCTTGACAAATATTGAAATACAATATGTACGATCTTAATACCTCCGCTACCAAGTGTCACATATGTGTGACGTTATAGGGTCTAATCTCATATGTTTGTAATACGTGATACTATATTTTGAAAGTGACATTACGCAAGAATGAACGTGGGTGAATAATTCCATGTATGTAATTGTGCCATAGATATATGACATACTTACATGTGCATATGTAGAGCATGAATTTATGAACGAATTCGTGACTATAAATGAATGATTGGATGAATGAGTAGATATGAACAGTTAAATATGAATGTAATAAATGAATCAGTGAAGGAATGAATCTACCAAGTAATTTCGAGTTTTGAGACAGGGTTGCATGATGATATAGAATGTCTACGAACGAGATATCAGTTAATGAACCTAAACAAAAATAAAAAGATGTATCATGGCCTACATAAAATTACCATTACCATTCATAGAAGTATTAGTAAACTTGTCCTAAAATTTTAAAAAGAAAGCTGACAATAATAATACATATCACACAAAATTTAACGCAGAGGTGTCTTAAGTATAGTGGAGATAAAAAATTGTCCATAAATATCCTGAAATTTCCCGAAAATGGTATGAGTGTTATTGGCACTCGCTGTATATCGCATACGAATGATCCATAAACGAGCGGACCGAATAGGGGTTGAAATTCGTCGTAGCCGAAATGGGAATGACTTAGTGTTTGATATGTGGAGAGTCACGTACGCTTTGCACGCGCTTTATATGTCACGAGGAACGCACGAACAAAAATAAAACGCACCCTCGAGAGAAGGAGAGAGTTTCGCAGGTACGAATAACGATCATTGTTGCATCCCCTTCTCTTCCACCCCGACCCGCTCTTCTAGCATCGGGACACGCAGGAAACGCTGACAGTCCTCGACAGGTTGGACCTCGACACCGAGATGCCGACCGACGAGGAGCTGGCGAGGAAGTTCGGTTTCGAGGAGGCCTACTATCAGGGCACCCTCACGTGGTGGCAGAAGCTCAAACCTCAAATGTGGTCGCTGTTCGATGAACCCTACTCCTCCTTATCGGCTAAGGTGTGTATTAATTTAGTCTAATTTCAATAACATCTTAAGGTTAACCCCTTGCACTCGAGGTCTTTGCTCCACGAATAATATCTTAACGTTAACCCTTTATTTATTGAACCAGCAACACAATTTTCTTGAATCTAAGGCTAACTTGAATAATTTTACAAATTAACACATAAAACTAGTATACTTATATTTTATGTATCCTTACGTAAGGAAGAAATAGAGAAAGTCACCTCTCGAGTGCAAAGAGGACAAATATTTTTATGTTTACAAACAAATTTTAATCTTCTACTAATACACAAGAGTTAACCCCTGAGTTAGGAATGATGATGAAAAAATCGATAAGAGACAACACGCAAACTGACTTCTACTTATCCTTTATCTCGACAAAAGTTAATACACATTTTGACAAAATATTTGGCAGAATTAATTTCTGTAATTTTAAAATGGGAAATTTCAGAACCGTAACAAATCTAATGCTACAGTTTCCAAATTCTAATATTATCCTCTTCCCTATTTATAAATATCTTGTTTGTTCATGAGAACGCAATGAATGTTTGAACAGTAATCCCTCGTACCGCAAATGCAAAGTGGTTTCATCACCAAATTTTCTTTTACACTTAACCTATATTTTCCTACCATTAGTCTTATCTATGCGGATTAAACTCGTCAGTCCTCTGACGTGAAGAATATGAACAGATAAGGCGAGATACTCCACTTCCCTCTTTAACTGAGCGAAACGCTGCGCGACTGTAGTAATGGCGGACACTCAAGTTATTACTCTTTGAACTCCATTTTTAGCGTGGTTTTTACGTGTTTAATGAGTATTATTCATTATGGACTAGTCAATATTGCTAGTTAATTTTGTAACTTACTTCTTTCGCTTCTTTTTATTTACACCTTAGTTTTTAATAATTACTGAGGTTGCTATTTTTAAGCACGATATTAGTACCCTGTCTTCCTAACTGCAGTCGCAAAATGATTTTATCACAAAATTTTGTACATCTCATACTAGCTTTTACCTTTTTCCGTATTTTATTCTTAAGAAAACTATGTAATTTCAGTACATTAATTGTATAATTTGTTACATAATGAAGTTATTCTCTGATGAACTTTGCAAGACTGGGTACTTTAAGTCTCGCGTAGTTTTAACAACTTAAGACATAAAACACAGTAGACATAAAATGGCTATAAAACAAATGTAGTTGATGTTAATCTCTTGCCATATTTTATCAAACTTGACTCGTGACCCACGGTTCAAATGTGATGAACCTTACTCGAATTTTAAACACGCTTCAATTTGAAGTTTTAGTCCAATTGCATAGTCAGATCGTTGAATACAAAACTGACCTAACATTTAAACTTTCTTTATTTGTTTTAATATCGTTACCGTGGATAGTTCTGACGCACCTGGCAAATAAATCATACATCTTTATTAACACCATTGAAATTACAGATATGAAACAATCATTGCGTTTTTGTAAATAAAAATGATATTCTGGCGATCATACTTAAATGAGACTTTTTGGATATCTAAGTTAAGATACTTGAGATTCTCAAATATTTTAAGAAGAAATTTTTAGGTTAGGTTTCCATAAGTTTCCTCTGGATTTTGAATTTCCTCTACCTTCAGATTTACCCTTTATCTACCTACTCTTTTCAAAAGTTACAAGATCTATCTTAGACTTTAATGTTTCTTGCCTCTCTTCTCGTATTACTTACTCCAGAACGTTTCATTAACAACAGAATTTAATTGCTGCGGTTTGCATTAGGGAGAATCAGGTGTGTTGGGTTTAAGCTTCACCGCGGAATCGTTAAAGGTGAACTGGTTGTCAGTTTGTGCTGTAATGTACGCTTATCAAAAGTTTGACGGCAACTTGTTTAGCAGAAACTTCGTAGCAGTTAAATTATACGCGGGAGACGTGTATAATCATGGTGAAACTTAAGAAACTGCCTCCAGGCAGCTTATCATAAGATAAAACCTTCTATTTTTGTATTATTCAAATGTTTCTCTGCTAAGTTCATTTTTGGAGGGAATATTTAGTTTTGCTAGTTTAATACAGCAGAGAAAAAGGAGAACAAAAAGATTGTATAAATTACTATAGATAACGGTATATTTTTCATATCTTTAAGAATTATATCAGTTATTCACCAATTTCAGTTATTTCAGTGATCAGTAGTACTTATTGATCAATCGTATTTACCCAAAGTTTCATTCTGACATTTGTGGCTTCGTTTTCGATATATGATAGATTATAGATTGTGTGAATTTCTGGGAATTTGAAGATGTAGAAATTTGAGGGTGTAAAATTTGAGTAGATAAAAATTTGATAAAAATTTGAGATTTTAAAAACTTGCAAAGGTGAAAGTTTAGAAATATAAAAATTTCGAAATGTAAAATAAAGATTGGAAAATGTCTAATACAAGATATAAAAGTTACCCCATATTCTGCAACCCTCACACGATACATGAATATACATATATTTTCGGAATGGACAGTAAATGGTTTAAAACACGATCCTCATCCAGAATATTTCACAAAACCTTCTCCGTACAAAGCAGATTGCCATTGATTTTTGTTCAGTTGATTATGACAAGGAAGTGAATGAAACTGAAAAGTTCCGAGTGCCGTAACGACGGCTGTCGAAACGACACCAGTCTGTTGTAAACAAGTTTATGTTCAATGAAAAAGTTGTCTCAGATAGAGCAACTTTTATAGCGATTTTCCAATACTCCACTCATACCGCTAAAGCAATGAAATTTACGGGTATCCTCCTCGAGAACATGAAATTATCATTGCAAACTTCTCGAAACATTTTCATTTTCAAATAATTTTGAAATCATATTATCCTTCGTTTGAACAATTATCGATCGTATTTTTGATGGAAAGCATAACCGAATAGAGGATAACTGAAATTTACTTTTCATATTACTTTCCTTCTGCCTTTATTTTCGTTTTGTCTGGTATTATCTATGTTCTCTGTAATCCCCTTTCAACTATTATGATCTTCCACTTCGAGTTCTATTATCCCGTCCGGCAGGTTGACATGAAATTATTACAGTATCTTTTCGGTTGAATTTTCAGAACACGCTGATTAAAGTTGCCTCCACAATACATAGCTTCGTGAGTAGAAACGATTCTACTGCAGTAATGTCCCAGATTCGATCAACGAATCGAAAATTTCGTTTAGACGTCTGCGGTTTATGTATTGATGTTCCCATTTTTGTGGCGGTTGTATATTTGACGATTTTTGTTGTTTCATTGTATTTGGAAATTTGGGAGTTATAGGGACGAAGCTGGAGAATTTGGAGATTTGCGATTTGGGAAATTTGGAGATTTGGGATTTTGGGAATTTGGAGATTGAAGAATTTGTGGATTTGGGAATCTGGAGATCGAAGAATTTGGGGATTTGGAAATTTGCAGTGTTTGGAATTTGGGTAATACAAATTTTGGTATTTGAGAATTTGGGAATATAAGAATTTGGGAAAGTGAGAAATTGGGAATTTGAGATTTTGGGGATGTGGAATTTGGGTAATAAAAATTATGGTATTTGAGAATTTGGGAATAGAAGAATTTGGGAAAGTGAGAAATTGGGAATTTGAGATTTTGGGGATTTGGAATTTGGGTAATAAAAATTATGGTATTTGAGAATTTGGGAATATAAGAATTTGGGAAAGTGAGATTTTGGGGATCTGGAATTTGGGTAATACAAATTTTGGTATTTGAGAATTTGGGAATATAAGAATTTGGGAAAGTAAGAAATTGGGAATTTGAGATTTTGGGGATTTGGAATTTGGGTAATACAAATTTTGGTATTTGAGAATTTGGGAATATAAGAATTTGGGAAAGTGAGAAATTGGGAATTTGAGATTTTGGGGATTTGGAATTTGGGTAATACAAATTTTGGTATTTGAGAATTTGGGAATATAAGAATTTGGGAAAGTGAGAAATTGGGAATTTGAAATTTTGGGGATTTGGAATTTGGGTAATAAAAATTTTGGTATTTGAGAATTTGGGAATGTAAGAATTTGGGAAAGTGAGAAATTGGGAATTTGAGAGTTTGGAGATTTGGAATTTGGGTAATAAAAATTTTGGTATTTGAGAATTTGGGAATATAAGAATTTGGGAAAGTGAGAATTTGGGAATTTGAGAGTTTGAAAATTTGGAAATTTGGGAATTTGAGACTTTGAGGATTTGGAAATTTGGTTATTTTAAAGTTAGAGTATCTGAAAAAGCGGAAATTTGAGAATTTGTGAATATGACGATTCGGGAATATAAGAATTTAAGAATTTGGAAATTTTGTTACCTAGGAATCGCCGTCATAATCGCCATTACCCTTTACAGGTATAAAACGCACACAACCGTCTTATCGTTGCACCAATATCTTCATCATCACTTAATTCTACCATAAAAGCAGTTAATAAAAACACGAACGAGAGGTACAAGCACTCACGATCGTAAATTCTCGTTCACGTTAAAAGTAACTGAAAAAAAAGGTCGGAACCTACTTTTCGAGGAAAATCAATCGTTAAAGATAAAATCAGGTGATCACGTAGCATCACATAACTTTTAAAGTTGTTTCCAAGAGAGAAAACGTCGGCGAAATCACGGTAAGAGGATTTCTTTGGGATCGTTTGTCCAGTGTCGATAAATCCCTTGATAATTCTAGTTTTATAGTCCAACATTATTCTCTACGAGATTTCACGACTTATTCACATTTCTTTTAACTTATGTGCTGCATAACGAATCAGTTTTTTAAAACTGCAGTTCTTTGTCCAAATCTCTTCCATCATTTCTGAAACGGTTTCTAACTTTGCAATTTGTTGCAAAATTTTGGTTGACAAAATCTATATTTGTCGAGAATATGAAATTTGGGACCTAAGCGGTCAGAGTGTGAACTAATAAAAATGGCTGACGCTTTTATATTTATTTTAACGCCATAACATATGTTTCTACTTATTTATAACAGTAATAGGAGTAAAAGAGTTTCTAACAGCATTATATGATATTTAATCGTTAGAAGCTTTCTCTATAAATTTTCAGTGTCAACTTCGAGTTAAAGTTTCAGGTGTTCTCCATATTTGTTCAGTATACGCCATATTTGTTTTGTACACAAGCGTCCTTCTAGTCTCAGAGGTAATTTCCTTCTCCAATAACAATAAAATCTTCTTCCTCCAGAATATGTACAGAATGACTAAAAAGATTTATTAACAAACACATAGAGTTAGAAAAGTATGTCTGCCATTTTATTTCACTTCACGATAGAATTAGGATAACAAAACTCGAATGATGTAACTGAAGTATACTCAATTAGTATTTTTCACTCAATTGTTAATATCCTTCTACATCTCGGAAATATCTGTTTTAAATTATACGAGTCTCTAAAAATAGAGAGATCTATTTACCCTTCAGATCTAACGTCATTCCCATTAATGCAATCTACTCAAAAATTGGCAAGCTTCCTAACGAACCAATTAATACCTCATCTGATGTATATATTCAGAACTCGTTCAACTTAATTGCAAAGGTTGAATGACTATAATACATACAATTTTTAATCACTCATATTGAAAACGAAGCCATAGGTCACAAAATAACAATTGTACAACTTTTTGAAACACCCTGTACATTTCTGTTTGACTTCGATATTTTGTCTAACAGTTAATTAGCTTCATTATGTCGCTTTTATTAAATGTAACTGTTTTAAAATTGAAAGGCACTTTTAATACCCTTTTTATGATCCCTTAATCTCCATTCAATTTGTATTACAATTTTTATATTGAATACGTTTCGTTTCGCTGCAATTTTATTTTATTGAATAAGGTTTCGTTATCTGAACACGTACAGAAATAAGATATTGAAGTTTAAACCCAGTGTGAGTTTAATTAATTTTATTAATTAAATTATCACCTGCCAGCATGTATTCTGAGTTGAATAATATTTATAAAAGAAAGGGTGACATATTTTTATAAGATCGTCGATAACAACTGTTATTAACTATTCAACAAAATTTAATTTTTGTCTTTTGCAAGGTTGAGTAACCTTATGAATTTTCATATACTAATTACGAACTTGCAATTTAAACCTAACTTATTTTTTTTTACCACAATTTTCAAGAAATTTCATTTTTAAGAAAGACCAAGCTTCCAACTTGCAAAAGATCTTAAGTTGAGGACTTTTTTTCTCGGTATATGAAAACAAGATTCACTTGTTCAATATTGCGCAAAATATGTATAGTTTGCCCGTCACGAGATGAGTCCAGGTATATTAAAAAAATATGCAATATGTTGCAATTGGTCAAAGCGAAAATTCTTGCTCTTTTTTGATACGAGCAAGCAATTAAAGCGGTGACACGTCAGATCGATAAACAAGGATAGTATTCCAGGAGAACATGCTACTTCATGGAGCTCATCTTGTGACGGATGATGAAAGTAGGGATGATTAATTGACTTTGAACTGTTCCGTAGGTGATCAGTATAGTCTCGGTCCTGTTCATTTTCATCTCGATCATGTCGTTCTGCCTGAAGACGCATCCGGACATGCGGGTGCCGGTAATCGTGAACCGTTCGGTGAACATGGGAAACGAGACCTCCTGGGCGGTGGACAAAACGCACACGAACGCTCACGTCTGCTTTTTCTACATCGAGTGTATGTGCAACGCCTGGTTTACCCTCGAGTTCCTAATACGGATAACCGCGAGCCCGAATCGCTGCGAGTTCATCAAGAGCTCGGTGAACTTGATCGACATGGTCGCGACCCTAAGTTTCTACCTCGATCTGGCGCTACAGCGTTTCGCCTCCCACCTCGAGAACGCCGATATCCTCGAGTTCTTGAGCATCATACGTATCATGAGACTGTTCAAGTTAACCCGTCACTCGTCCGGCCTGAAGATCCTGATACAAACGTTCCGCGCCTCGGCGAAGGAGCTGGCCCTCCTCGTCTTCTTCCTGGTCCTCGGCATCGTGATCTTCGCCAGTCTGGTATATTACGCGGAACGTACGCAGTACAATCCGAAGAACGATTTCCAGAGCATACCACTGGGGCTATGGTGGGCCCTGGTCACGATGACCACCGTCGGTTACGGGGACATGGTGCCGAAGACCTACGTCGGGATGTTCGTCGGCGCCCTCTGCGCCCTGGCCGGTGTCCTCACGATCGCCCTGCCCGTGCCCGTGATCGTCAGCAACTTTGCGATGTATTACAGTCACACGCAGGCGCGAGCCAAACTACCCAAGAAGAGACGCCGGGTACTTCCGGTCGAGCAGCCGAGAGTCAGAGCTCCAGGTGCGCCGCTGGGAATGACCGGAGTCCCTGGTGCCGGAGGACCACCGGGATGCACCCAACAGCATATGCAGTCGGGTGGACCGACATCCGGCACCGGTGCTCTAGCTCCTGGACACGGACAGACGCCGGGAGTCGGATGCACCGGCGGCCAGGGACCTCAGAACAGACGGATGAACGCTATCAAGACCAATCATCCTAAGGACGTTTCGTTCGCTACGAAAACAGGTAAGTTCTCCATAACATCCTAGGATTACCATCAACTTTCGAATAGGGATCAGGATATATCGATTTCATTTGTTTCGGGTACTATTATGGGATATCGAGTACTGTTATTACCGTATATGGTATCAGGGTAGGTTATTATAGCATATGGTATAGGGTTAGGTTACTATGGCATATGACCTAAGGTACTATTGTTATGGTATATGGTATCGGGTACTTTTATTATCATGTATGGAATTGAGTACTTATTGTAGTATACGCTATCGGCTACTGTTATTACAACATATGGTATTGGGTATTGTCATTACGGTATATGGTATTGGGTGTTGCTATTATGATATACGGTATCGGATTTTATTATTACGGTACATGGTATTCGGTACTGTATTATGGTATACGATATCGTGTACTATTATTATGTTATATGGTATCGAGTTTTGTTGTTATGGTACATGGTACTGGGTACTGTTACTGTAGTATATGGAGTCGTGTACTGTTATTATGATATACGATATCGTATACTGTTACATGGTACATGATATCATGTGTTCGTATCATGGTATACGGTATCGTGTACTGCTAGGCTGATATACGATATCATGCACTGTTATATGGTATACGATATCGTGTACTGTTATTATGCTATACGATATCATGTACTGTTATGTGGTATACGATATTGTGTACTGTTATTATGGTATACGATATCATGTACTGTTATATGGTATACGATATTGTGTACTGTTTTTATGCTATACGATATCATGTACTGTTATATGATATACGATATTGTGTACTGTTATTCTGGTATACGATATCATGTACTGTTATATGTTATACGATAATGTATACTGTTTTTATGCTGTACGATATCATGTACTGTTATATGGTATACGATACTGTGTACTGTTATTATGGTATACGATATCATGTACTGTTATATGGTATACGATACTGTGTACTGTTATTATGATATACGATATCATGTACTGTTATTAGGATATATGATATCGGGTGCTGTTATTATGGTATACAGTATCGGGTAGTGTTATTCTAGTATACTGTATCGATACTGTGAAGGGGAATAGGTTATTTGAGAAAAGGTCTGGTCCCTTTGGATACCGATGTCGGGGTAGATACTGAATATCAAATGAAGTCGCTTTTTTTGGACGTTGTTGCTGCAAATGGTATAGGTTCGAAAGTTTCATGGTCGATAAGTGAGGATATGGACAGTGGAGATGATAGAAGGGTGATAAGGGTAGCGAATAATGTAGGCCAGATCCTACAGGGGTAGAGCCACCCTTGTGGACGTTGGTCCCTGATCATGCTCACGTTTCATGTTTAAGTCATTAGATGTGACAGAAAAATAAATAAAGTGAGCATTCCAATTCACGCGTAATAAATATGTAAATATGAAGCACTATACTAATTATTGGATCAATATTACTTAAGTTTCCTTCGGCTGCAGTCATGTAATGACAATATTCTAAACACTATCGCTATGGTAACGAAGACTCTCATTAGATTTCCCAGCAAAATATATTTGCAAATTAACAAAATTTAGAATATCAATAATTTGGAAAGTGGCAATTTGGGGATTTGAGGATTTGGAAGTTTGAGCATTAAGAGATTTAGAGATTTAGGGATTTGAGAATTTGGGGATTTGAGGATTTAAGGATTCAGGGATTTAGATACTTGGGTATTTGGGAATTTTGCAAGGGATGAATTTAGAGATTTAGGGATTTGAGGCCTTGGGGATTTGAGAATTTGGAAATTAAAGAATGATGAAGTTTAGAAAGTTGAAAATTTAAAAATTTAGGAATTTGAAAATTTGGGAATTTAGAACTTTGTGTCTCAGAAAATTTGGAAATCGGAAACTTTGTAATTGAGAAATTAAATTTGGAGAACCATACACAACCGATACAGTGAGAGTTTATCGATTACTCGCGAGCCACCTCTTGGTCAAACCTAACCTTTTCAATTATTTCTAACTAAAAAAAAACATACCAAATTAATAAACTTCGAATTGTACGATAAAACAATAAAAAGTCTATACAATATTTTACAACAATATTATGACTGCAGCCGATTGTATACGTGTTCGAAATACAACATAATAACATTTCGTTACATTCTTCTCAATATTGACACTTTCTTTCTACAATTTACGGTTGCACGTGCTCGTAAAAGAAGTCATAATACAACATCTATAAAAGGAAAGTAAAAAAATGATAACAGGAAGCGAGAAGAGTTTTAAATGAACGAAAACTTTAACCCCAGGCGATCCATAAACCGCTCAAATGCAAAATCAATTTTATAGTTTCGTTTGCATATTTATTACTCTTCGGTTTACTTTCCTCACCGGTGTTACTTGAAATAAAAAAATTTTCTATGGTGCCTTCTACTTTTTTAGCAGACATTTCATCTTTTATACACTTTTCATTAATACAAACGTTACAATAATTGTTTTATAATATGTCTTGCATTGCATCAAATGAAGAAGAAATGAATTCACAGAATTGTCAATTATATTTAAAAAAAAATTATATCTTGACTTCGAATTTTTCTTTTCGAGAACTAATTTTAATTTGAAAATTAATAGCAATTTTAATTTGATCTTACATTATGCTAAATATAAATGTAGCTTTAGTGACAAGTAAAAGTTAGTTTACATGTTAAATATAATTCTATCGATAATCTTTGTTGTTAGATTCATCAAAAAGTTACAATAGATATTTATTTAAATAGAAGTCAACATTGCAATGAACAAGACTCCTTACACATTGAAACAATGCAACTAATAACATTGTACAATAAAAGAGTCACATATATTCACAGTCTGACATCTCAGAAAACATAAAACTTCTCATTTAACCAGTACCCAACACTTCAAGAATTACATTTCATAAAATGTGCCATCATTAAAGTAAATTACCAAAAATTGTTGTAATCGATCACAGGAAAAGTAAAAAAATAATAGGTTAAATAAGGGTGTCAGTATTATTTTGCACAGGGTCCACGACGTAGTAGAGACAGCACTGATTTAACACCCTCGGAAAGACGATCCTCGATTAACCAATTACCGTTGACAAAGGTGTGTCCCGCAACGAGGGTAGTCTAAGATGCAATTTAGCAGTAATTGTCCAACCGGGAAAGTTTGTAGTGTGTGTTTCTTTTCCTTTTCTTCTTGTACGGTGGGTTCCAGAAGAGGACCGGAGGAACTCTAACCTGCGGACCAACGGGACCAAGACAGCCGGAGGTTTGGGTTAAGCTGGAACCAAGACTACTCTCCACTGCCGAGGCGCACTCGACAAGGGGGCGTCTACGACCCCAGTCGTAAGATGAAAGGGTGAGAGAATCAGGGTACGGAGAGGGAAGATTGGCGGAGGAACGAGCTCAAGAAGGGTATCAAGATTGCATGGTCTATAAGGGAATATTAGATCGCTGCGGATGAAATGTCGGATTTTTATCGTGAAGAGTTGCGACGCTTTCTGCCTTTGCAGCGACTGAATCCCCTTTTCACCTTCTTTTATCGCCGCCTAGACGTGGGAATTTTCGATGCTACAGAACGTGAGTTGTTCCAATTTTTTACCGATCGCCAGGTTTTTTTTTTATGGCGTAAAGAAGGACGGAGTTTCTTTGAGAAGAATAATTTATAGTGTCTTTGATACGTAGGACTCTTAGCATTTGGAGAGGTTATGAATTTTTTCAATTTGCTCCTGGGAGATGGTAGCTTGAAGCTGATATAAATGTCAGATAGAATGCGAGATTTTCGATGGCACTGTTTTATGTGATAACAATGGGAAATGTTTGGTTTCTTTGCGTCAGGAACGCGCTGACGCAGGAGCATCACAGGCTTCTGTGATATCATTAACCTTAAAATGTCAGATGCGAGGACGTAGAACAAGGAATTTCTTTAATATTCCGATTTCTTGAGTTTCTTCTATTTTCTGCGGTATTTTCATCTGAATGAAAAATAGCTTTGCTCAATTGTTTTTAATGTGCATTTACTTACGCTTTTAGTAAAGCTGTACATCAAAATTAACAAGTTCATTTTTATCAACTTTTATCAATTTTATAAATTTTTTTTATTATTTTATTATTTATAAAGTTATAAATTTTCATGAAAGCTTGTGTATACATTATTAATATCACAGAGATGGTTATTATAAAGTCATACAGGATAATTATAATATTATAATTATATTACTATGACAGTACAAGTATAATAATCATAGTATCATAATACAGTGACAACAGTGATCATTTAAAATGTTTCGATAGAACAGATTATTTTATTCATAAAATATCTTCATTTTGAGGTTATGAGTTCTCGTTAAATTTACATAATGAACATATGAATTTATTTATATAAACGATATAAATCTACTATGTACATTCTTACTAATAAAGCTAGTAAATGTCACATCATAAATATTAGGTTGTTGCACAAAATGGCGGATTTGCAAACATGTCTGATATAAGAGGATCACAAAGTAACGCATATTTGAAGCTTGAAGTTAAATGAAACTAACCTATATAAATTTTGTATCAATGTTCTAAACAAGAAGTGTCATTTTCAGTTTGAACAATGGATCAGTACTGAACAAACACTACTAGTAGTTTAGTACGTTTATAAACAATAACAGTAAATGTTATTTACGTTAACAATAACAGCTATGAACGTTATAAATGTTAAAGATTTGTCAGGTGTGTCAGTCAGAACTGTACAGCTACAATATTAAAACGAAGGAGAATTAAAATGTTATGTCAATCTTGTATTCACTGATCCTTCTGTAAATTACAGTTAGGTTCAAACTTCAATATTAAAAATTCGAGTAAAACGTCAAACCTGAACTCTGAGCCGCGACTCGTTAAAGTTGCAAGGTTGCAAACGGTGTTTGGCAAATTTCAAAACGAATGATCAAAGTGACAATTACCTAAAAATCGTTTAAACGAATCGGTGTTGAACATGCTGTAAATGAGTCCGCCATTTAGCAAGCACCTAATATCGTACAAAACTAGCTGGGAATACCTGCAGAAATTTGTCCCAATAAAAGCGGGATACCGCATAAAACTAGCTCGGGTAAAATGAGCCTACAAGAGGCAGAACATTGAAAGACTTAAAAGGAAAGGTCAAAGGAGGCAGCAATTTAGCCAGTGAAAAGAGAGACGCACGTTGAATCCTTAGCTTCTGGGAACAGTAATTAATTGAAGCTTTTAATTAAATCACGCGCTCGCTTCAAGCTACAAATCTTCCAAAAGAGGATTCCACAACAAAATAAAGGAAGGAAGCTGAACGGAACGGGGCTCGCAGCCACGAACGATCCGATATTTCGTACGCACCGTTCTAACCTGATTCAAGAAACTTCTCTCAGTTCAGCTGCTACTTCCTCTTTTTTTTCTCTCTCTCTCTGGCACCACTTATTCCGGCAATCGATCTCTCTTCTCCATCCCCGTTCCCGGCCTTTTCTTTCCGCGCCATCAGCCCTCGCCCCCATCCTGATAAACACGAATCATTCGTTCGCATCATTCATGGAGCACAGAGGAGCGTCCGAGTTTGCGCCGGTGACGGAAACCGGGTTAACCGGCGACACACGCCGTAGATTCCGAAAAAAAAAGGAGAAAGAAAGGAGTAAAAAGCGTCGGCGCACACACTAGGGGGGTGAGAGTGTAGCGGCTTGTTTGAAGCGATGAGGAATATTCATCGGCTGTCAGCTTCAGAGGCGCGCCGGGCGAAAAGCCTCGTCCTCGCGACGGCCGAATAATTTATGAACCGGAGAGCACAGCTTCGCTGCCAAAAATTCCTGAAAGTATCCGGTGATTGCTGCAAGAGCCGCGTAATAAGACTGGCGGATCTCAAGGAGCTTAAATATTTGCGTTCGAGACGTTCGTAGGAATTTTTGTCACGGCTCGACGTAGCACCGGCAAGATCCCTCCTTCGAGCTTCGCGAGTAGCCCCACGTGGAAACCGTATAAAATATGCTGTTAATTTCGCGGAATTGGCGCTTCGCGTGAAAGAATATTCGGTTTTCTTAGGCCGCGTTTACATTATACCAGTACGCCATACCAGCGACACGTAGGTAGTCGAATTTTTGCGTTTCTTACTTTGTCTGAATTACAGTTCATGCCTGACTGTACATTTGTGTTAAAATAGGGCGGGTTAAACGACGACGCAGGTAAAAATTAAAAATTAAATGACAAGGAAGGCAAGAAAGGAAAGAAATTTTTCTAACAATAGATACAGGCAAAGAAACGTAAAAATTCTACCTACTTGCACTGCCATTGCTTACTGGCATAGTAAACGGTCCTTTACTCCATCCCCACGTTGACGGAAGTTTCCGGAACTGATTATAGTTGATCGAGATTAAAGAGACGAGATCCTGCGCGAGCGCGCGCGAATGCTAGGGAAAATTCGAACAACATCTCGAACCTTTCGCTGCATACGAAATGGACGATGCAAGGTAACTCGTAACGAGTTTCTGTTGCGTGTGTTATCTTTTATACTAAGTCACACGATTATAGTGAATCGTACTGGTTATCGCGGCGTGTATAAATTGCGGCTATCTTTATTATACACTGTGTCGGGGTGCGGCTGGTAACGCTGGCAGAGATTTTTTTTTGTGGAAATAGAAGAGTACTCGTTTTCGTTTATCGTTAATAACATTAATTTGATGTAGTTTGCTGTTGGACGTGGCTACGATAATTTGGATTATTTTGCATAGATACGTGGGTTTGTAGGTAAGTGCATTTTTTGTACTATTAATTGTTAAGGTAATCTCATTGGGTTTGTACCGTTTTTTCGATATAAACCGTGTTTTGTTCGGGGGAATATTAGTAGTCAAATAATAGTAAGAAAGTTAGACGTTTTAATGTCACAAGTTTCACAATTTTTTTTTTACCTTTCAAAAGCTTCACAGATCTCACCATTCGAAGCTTAAAATTTTCCAAGTATCCAAATATATGAATTTTCCAAATTCCCAACTTCCCAGATTTCCAAATACAAATTTGAAAATTTCTAAATCGCAAATTTAGAAAATTACAATATTCCTATATCGAATTTTCATCTCCCTAAACCCCAAGATTTCCAACCGTAAATGATCAAATTCTCAATTTTCCAAATGTCTGAATTTCCAAAACAAAATTCCCAAATCTTCGAAATTTTTTATAATACATTCTTAAAATTTTTAATTCTGCAAATTCTCAAACTTCTCAAATATCCCCCAAATTCCTAAATTACAACTTCACCCATTTTCAATTTAAAAATCCAACTCTAAAGTATCGAAATCCATAAACTACCAAATTTTCATACATCCCAACGACTAACTCCATACTCCTAAATTTTCAAATTTCAAACACGTACCGTATGTACCAACATGCACCCCCGAACAAAAATCCAATGAGTTAAAATCTAGTATGCCCCGCCAAAGTAATTTATAATGCTCCAGCCTGTCCAACATTTTAACATTTTATTGTATTTTTTTACATACAAAATGTCTCTCCGCTCAATTGTACCAGCCGCCCTTCCACACCCTGTAGATATACGCTTGTTTATTCGATTAACCTGTTAACTGGGTTATTTTTCAACCAACAAAGGAGTTATATCCTTGTCGCAATAAAAAGTGAACGATAACCCCTTAACCTACAATTTTCTGGACAGTTGCGTTCGCAGCTACAACGTGAATACAACTAAAGAAAATTAATATACCAAATAAATTATACATTCGATCCTTGATTTCGCAGAAAATCGGAATTGAAGGAAAAATTGCAGTGAAAATACGAAACTAGTTTATCATATTTAAAGTTTGCGACTTATTGTAGGACAAGGGGTTAAAAGCAAACGCAAAGTATGTGACACAAGTGTAAGTGCGTTTAAATTAGAATCCTTAGAATCGTTTTTCACACGAACGACGAATTAACTCGTCTTCCCCAGTTAACACGTTGACCCGTTGACTGTCGTGGATCGGTACCTGTTCGTTTAGAATTGAATTTAGTCGAATAGTGACAAACCACCCTCCTGCCATGATAGTCAACGCGTCGATAACTATTCCGGTAACGAATAGTTGCTAATCGGAATAAATCATTGTTTTCATGGTGTTTACAGATGATTAATGGAATTTGGAGTCAAACGTTAATTAACGGTCCTAATTGAGAGGACCGAATCCACACGGCATCGAACACGCGACCAAATTGCTGATCACGTTCGACAAACGTGATGTTTCATCAAAATTCGTTCCTCTCGATTAGGTACCATAAAACGCGAACATTTGTTTATAATAATCGAATAAGACTGTACGTAATACGATACGCAAGTTTCGAACGCGCCGTTAAAAGTAGACAAATGGCTAATAAACGATTAGTAATATTCATTTAAATAATATTGTTATCGCTAACCGCAAATAGTACCTACAGCTAAGTAACACTTCGAAACGGAACAAGCAAGGTGTAACTATACAATTTTTATTACCAGTTTATACATAAATAAGCGGTTGGGGTTCGTTTGTAAACTAGTAAGGTACTCATAAATATTACGAAACTTTTGTATCTCGTTGAAATAAGTTTTTTCGATAATGAGAAATCGATGCAACGAAGGGTTGAGTATTTCCCTAACAATGTTCTGCACGAACAAATTCTATTCCCAAGGGCGTAGCCAGAGGGCCAGCCAGGGGCAATTTACTACACTTTCCAATATAAAAAATGGCTCTTCATACTTGACAGGAAAAAATTGGCATGTCTGAAATTTATTTACTGAACACAAATTTTGTCACTCAAACGAAACAAAATTAAATAACAATTAGTGATGAATATTTTCAATGTATCTAAAACATGGTCAAAATAATATGACATTTGCTGAACACTAATTTTGTCACTCAAACGAAACAAAATTAAATAACGATTATTAATGATGAATATTTTCAATGTATCTAAAACATGGTCAAAATAATATGACATATGCTGAACACTAATTTTTCACTCAAACGAAACAAAATTAAATAACGATTATTAGTGATGAATATTTTCAATGTATCTAAAACATGTTCAAAATAATATGACATTTGCTCAACACTAATTTTGTCACTCAGACGAAACAAAATTAAATAACAATTATTAATGATGAATATTTACAATGTATCTAAAGCATGTACAAAGTAATATGTTCAACATTTACTTGAAACAAATTTTTCTCCCCAAATAAAGGAAATTAAATAACAATTGTTAATAATGAATATTTGGAATGCAACTAATATGTTCAAACTAGAATGATCAGAAATTATTTAAAACAGATTTTGCTCCCCAAAAGAGAGAAATTAAATTGCAATTGTTAATAATGAATAATTTTAATATACCTCCACCACGTTCAAACTGATACGTTAAATATTTACTTGAAACAAATTTCAGTCCCCAAACGCAACACATTAAATGAAGAAATTAAATTGTTGAATATTTTTAACATACCCAAAACGCGTTCGAAGTAACATAAAACTTGCTGCAGCCATTTGTCAGCCAAACAAAGAAAATTCAATAAGAATTGTTAATACAGCGTGTCTAAAAAATATAAAAATTGTTGAAAATTGTTGCGCCCCTCTGCCTACGCTCTTGAATTATTTACGTGATTATTCAAGAGTGAATGTCTCACACGGAACAAAGTTTTGGGATAAATGTGACAAAGAGGATCTCGTTTCCGCTGTAAAAGTAGAGAAAATGGAAGCCGGGCAATGAGACGAGGGATCTGGGGTGTACGCGCACGCATGCACACGCATAACCTCAAAGTTTATCACGCACATACGTCCACGTACGTGTAAATATTCGGATCAGTCGCGATTCAAGTACATACGAACGAAACAAACAGCTCCGTACCTCTTTATTCCATCTGCTGCTTTCTATTTAAACGATCTCCTCTTTTCTTCTGCATATTTTTTCTCAGGGAAAAATGAGGCACTTAGACGTTTTCAGAGAATTGTGATTGATGTCGAAACTTGTTTGCGTTCAACGAATTAATCATAAATTTCGATTCTTTGGTTACTACGAAGTTTTATCAAACTTTGACAGTCATTAATGATTCGTTTACGTTGATCGAGTTATCAAATTTAGTTTGATATCACTGAAAAATTCTGGGTTAGTTATTTGTGTCAGACTTTACGTTCTTTTTTTTGGGGTAAAACAGAATTGTATATTTTACTTCTTTTGTGGACTCTAGCTTGCCATTTTTTCTGCTGCATTGTACACTATTGTACTCGCCGTACGTGCGTACAATGATGTTTTTATTCTAAAATGCATGGTACGTTTCATTATGACTCTTTTATGACATTTTATGACGTTTCATTATTAATAAAAGAACGCTTCGTAAAAAATTGTGGTGCAGAAATGAAACAGAAAATTGTATTAAATTTACAAATGACCTATTTCCATTTATAATATTTACAACTGATGTACTTCTCTGGTAAATTACAAATTACTTATTATTTGTCAAAAGATGTTACAACAGAGAATTTTAAAATAGTTAATTGACACAATAATTTGAATAAAAAAGTAAAGGTGAATGAAATAATACAGAAGAATCGAAGTGAGTAATGATCCAAACAAAATGGCTGATTCCTTGAAACAAAATGGTCGCCCGAATAGTTATAACACGAAATACGAAATAAACTGTTAGAAGTTTAAAACGAATTTTCTTACGTTTATGAGATCTTTACGATTACGAGGTCTGATAAATAGAAAGCAGCATTCATCGTTTAATCTTTAAGAAACTCTGAAGTTGTGACTTATCGTAACGATACAGTACCACTATTTTCGAGGTAATGACGGTTTCTGGAACCAGTAATATCGTTTCACGAGTATCCTTCTTCAAATTTCGTATAATATAACGAGACGTTTGAACAAGTAAGTTTTATGAGGCTAAGAAAAGTGAATATACATTGCAAATATCGAAATTTCCGAATTCTCATATTTTGCTAATAGTCAAATTCCTAAACTTCTAAATCCCCGAATTTTTATATCCCTAAACTACTAAGACCCAAATCTTCTAATTCCAAATTTTCCAAATCCTAACAATTCCAAATTTTCCTAATTCCTAAAATTCCAAAATTTCCAGCCCCAAATCTCCAAATTCTCAAATTTCCAAATTCGCAATTTTCAAACCCCAAATCTCCAAATTACCAAATTTCAACCCCCAAATCTTCAACTTCCTAATTTCCAGCCCCCAAATCTTCCAATTCCAAATTTCCCAAATCCCAAAAATTCTAAATATCCCTAATTCCCAAAATTCCCAAATTTCCAACCCCAAATCTAAAAATTCACAATTTTCAAACCCCAAATTTGTAAATTCACAATTTTCAACCCCCCATCTTCCAATTCCAAATTTCCCAAATCCCAAAAATTCCAAATTTCTATAATTTCCAACCCTAAATCTCCAAATTCCCAATTTTCAACCCCCAAATCTCCAAATCCCCAAAACCCTCAATTTCCAAATTGACATCAAATCAAATTAGCACGTCTTCACATGCAAACAACAATAAAATGCTCAAAGATTGACTTCCCAAAAGTATTATACAATAATCAACTAAATTACACGATACAAAAAGCCTACTTTCCACACAAAAGATATTTCAAAAACGAAAATTTATTTATTCAAGTGGAAAGAAAATAATCAATGAGTTAAAAATTACAGATTTAGATAATTGCAAAATATAAAAGGAAAATTGTACAATCGATACAATGCCGTCCGTCAAGTTAATGCATAATTACATGTTTTCATGAATATCCATTGAAAAAACAGTATTGGAAAATACTGCGTGAGACAAGGAATAAAATCCGCAACTAAAGAATCCCGATTTTTCTATGAATAACATTTTTCTTGTCTTTCAGTGGAAATTTTCATTGCGATTTTCTGGTGCTTCATTTTTCGACGACGACGTTACCCTTGATGGACGTTTGATAAATAAAATTTGTTCGCGATAACAATTGATTCAAGGATATACATATTTCATTGCATCTGTTTCACGCGCATTTCATAACGTTTTCGATTATAATACATTAATAAATTTCGGATAATTGTGGAAATTTAACTTATTGTGAAATAATTCACATTTTCAATACTTTTATTCGATTCGATTTGAAGAAGCTGGTTTTAATGCATATAACGATGAAGATTATTTTGTTAGAAATATATGGATTAGTGGATCTTTTATGGCAGGGTGCAACGTAGGTTTCAATTAGGGGATGAATTTTCGAATTTGCAATTTTTCCAAATTCCTACATTTTCCTATGTTCAAAGTCTAAAATTGTTAAACTCTCCAAATTTCTATCTCCTAAAAGTTCCAAGTTTTGAATTTTGTAACTTCTTCAAATTTCCAAATTCCAAATTTTCTATTCCCAAATTCCTAACCCCCAAGTTTTCAAATTTTCAGATTCTCATGCTTCCCAAATTTCCAAATTTCCAAAATTACTAACTCCCAAATTCTAAAATTCCCAAACTCCCAAGCCCCCAAATTTTCAAATTTTCAGTTACTCAATTTTTCCAAATTCCTTAATTCCCAAAACTGCTAATCCCCAAATTCTAATATTCCCAAATTCCGAAATCCCCAAATTTCCAATTTTCCCAAATCTTCTAATCCCCAAATTCTAAAATTCCCAAATTCCCAAGCCCCCATATTTCTAAATTCTTAATCTCTCAATTGTCCCATATTTCTAAATTTTCAGATATATACACCCCCATATCTCCAAGTTCCTATACCCTATTCCCCAAAATTCCAAATCCCCAAATTCCCTAAACACTTGAACCTCATATCCCCAAATTCCCTAAACACTTGAACCTCACATCTCCAAATTCGTCAAATTCTAAAATTCTTACACACAAAATCTCCTCAAACCCCAAATTTCAAAATTCCCAATTTTCCAAATGCCCCAATCTCAAATTCCCAAATTTCCCTACACCCCTAAACTCATCCTACACTTTCCCTAAACCCCCCAAAAATTCCCTAAACCCCCCAAAACAAATCACACAAACTCTTCTTCCCTCTCCGTCTACCGAAACAACCCTACGTTGCACCCTAACGCATAACCACGTACAATAACAAAAATTTCAAAATCACAACTTTACAACATCCACCGCAATATTTCACCAGAATCATCCAAATAATTTCCTAAACAATATACGCGTGACAATAATTTACTCTTAAAAAGTTACTACCGACACTTTATACAAAAGAACGTGGCAATGAAAGCAAAAATTCATGTCAAAAAAAAAAAATGAGCTGAATAAGGAGAAGCGTAAAATGTCTGACCAAACGAAGGAGAATTATGAAACGCTGATTCGGCCGATGAATAAAAATCAGCCATCCAGCGGTACGTAACGCGAGACGATATCACTGGCATCAGAAATTCCCTCGAAGAATGAAAAGACATTATGTAATATCGTTCGAGGAACAATAAAGCTAAATTTCCAGTCGAGGCTCTACAATTTCAACGCACTCACCATACGCACACCATACTCGATCACTCGTTCACACGATAACATGGACACTGGTGCTCGTTCGGAGGTCATAAGTACTTATCCAGGTTAAACAATTAGGTTCGGACAATGTAGATTTTATTGTATTGTACGCGAAACACGGCTTGGACCAAGGATTGACGCGTCGAATTGTCGAATGAAGCTTTTGTGGACGAATTAATCGATTATGAAAGAGATCAGGTGAGTTTGATATATTTTTATCTCTCTTATTGTTTCTTTTTTTGATTCAACGTTGTTTTACTTCTTTGGTAATGGGCTGAAGTCAAGTGAGTTATCTTTTTATTGTTTTTATTGTTTTCGTTCCTATATTTAACTGTGTTTTACGTCTTCGACAATATCTTTCAGTTTTTATTCATTTTATTCCAGTTTTACTCTGTTTTTACTTCTCTGACAACGACAGATGTTAAGTAAATTAAATACATTTTAGTCTATGTCAATGTTTATTATTTTCATTTCTGTTTTACTAGTTGGTGAATTGTTCGTATTCCGAAGCTGTTTATGCAAAATAGAACATTCAGATGAGAATAGAAACAGTTATTTTTCTAAAAAGAAATGATTTAATCTTATAAATGAAAGTTAAATTGTTTCAGAGATCGATGCGACATATTTGCATAGATATCATTTTACGCGTGACGGGACGAAAGTAATAAATTAAATTAATTTGTTTTGTGCACGCATAAACTTTTATCGTCATTTGCATAAATTTTAATCACATAAATATTACCTACTTTTTCATGTCGTGTACTACTTGTTTAGAATACAGAACCTTGAAGCATTGATTTATATCAAACTACTGTTACTTTTGTGCAGAGTTAGATAATAGAGAGTAAGAATTATTAACATACTTATAAAAGGTCTACACTTCTGAAAATTTTTCTTGTGAAAATTACTATGTCTGATTCAACTTTCATTGAGAATATACACAAATGCAACGTAGAATTGCAAGGACAAGAGTACAAAATGATTTCCGCCATTTTCTTTCATTCGGAGACTGAAAGAACCCAGGAAAAATCTTAACCTGAAAAGACTAAAATTTAAAAGATGAATTGAAGGCAAATCTAGTACTGAAATTAAGTTAAATGAGAACTTAAACCTAGGGAAACCCTAAATATAAGGAATACCTAAACTTTGGTAAACCTAAATTTGGGGAAAACTTAAATCTAGGGAAAACCCAAACTTTGGAAAAATTTAAATGTAGGGAAAACCTAGACGTAGTGAAAGTTATCTATGAAAAGTTTCAACCTAGAAAAGTCCCAAATCTAGTAAAAACCAGCTCTATGAAAAATTAGAGCTTTAAGGAAACGAAAATCAATAGAAAACATAAACCTAGAGAAAATCTAGACTAGATCTATTCTAAATCACCCTTGTATTTGCTCCTGAACCATAAAATCAAAAGAAAATGGCGGATAGATATTCTTATCTTTAGAAAACCTAAGTTGCACTTAAATCTACATTGACGAGTAGCCTTCCTAAGTAAACTTCCCTAGGGAAAATGGTAAGAGAAGAATAATTTTTTCTTACTCCAATACATATTAATACTAATGTTCATAATATAACTTCGCATTATTTCTAGGGAAACTTACTTCCAATAACAAACTTACTAAAAATACCTAGTGAAATGAATGAAATTGCAACACGTTTAGTACAACATATGTACATATAACAGTTACTGTAAAAACATTTGACAGGGTAGATAAATCGAGAAAAGAATCAATCGATTAATTTGTTCTTTCATATCAACGAGCAATTTGTGCCATAGGGGCTAAATTCTAGGCCATAACATATCATAGTCTGTAAACGATAAAAACGAAAACAAATAAAGAAAATCACCTGTATTTCTCTCAATATTGATTTGTACGTCCACATAAGCTGATGGTTATTTGTCTTTTTTTTGGTGGTGTACATGTTTATTTTCAATCCGAAAGCCGTGTAAAAATAATATTTGGTCTATGTATACGCTTTGCTGACGCGAAATAGACAATCATATCGCATGACCATTATCATTATCACAGTATCAGATGAAGCATATGACTCTGTTTACCCACTATGTATAACGTAAAAAATGTTTCTTTATGGATCGATGCCCTCGACTGATATCTTGTTCTACTTTCCTTCATACAATCGCATTCCTTCGCCATTGTGGACGAAACAAATGGTAATGCATATGGTTTTAAGTTTTTGTTTCGGTATTGAGAGTGTTTTATAATTCTATTCGATACGGGAATATGTTAGTTTATTATCGATTTGGGGGTAGCTGTTGAATTTGTTAGAGTATAGTATTAGCATTCGAAATTTTATTTTTATTTTGGAGGAGATTGTTTAAATAAGTTTTGTGACAAAACATGTGAAGCAATTAATTTATAGATTACTCTCTATATTATTTTGGTAGGTTTATTTGGTATAAATCTAGGCTATTTATCTAGGAGTTTTTGGAAGTACAGGATGTTTCAAAATAGATGTGCATTATGAAGGATAAACCTTTATGGTGATTTGTGAAATTTAAATGAGGTTATGTTATAATCTGAGGATAAATTTTGAATGTAGTCAAATTTGAAAGTTCGAAAATTTGAAACTTTTAGATTTTGAGGTATTCAAATTTCCAGATTTTCAAATTTTTCTAATTTCTCACAAATTCGAATGTTCAAATACCGAAATTCCTACGTACCTAAATTTCAGTAGTTAAAAATTCCTAAGTCCTCAAATTTTCAAATTCTCAAATTCCTACATCCCCAAATTCTCAAATCCTCAAATTCCTAAATCCTCAAATCACTACATCCCCAAATTCTCAACTTTTCAAATTCCTAAATCCCCAAATTCTCAACTTTTCAAATTTCTAAAACCCCTAATTCTCAAATCCTCAAATCTCTACATCCCCCAACTCTCAACTTTTCAAATTCCTAAATCCCCAAATTCTCAACTTCTCAAATTTCTAAATCCCCAAATTCTCAAATCCTCAAATTTCTAAAACCCCAAATTCTCAAATCCTCAAATCTCTACATCCCTCAACTCTCAACTTCTCAAATTCCTAAATCCCCAAATTCTCAACTTTTCAAATTCCTAAAACCCCAAATTCTCAAATCCTCAAATCTCTACATCCCCCAATTCTCAACTTCTCAAATTCCTAAATCCCCAAATTCTCAAATCGTCAAATTCCTAAAACCCCAAATTCTCAAATCCTCAAATCTCTACATCCCCCAATTCTTAACTTCTCAAATTCCTAAATTCCCAAATTCTCAACTTCTCAAATTCCTAAATCCCCAAATTTCTAGATCTCCAAATTCCAACGTCCCCAAGTTTCCAAGGATTCCCAAATTCTTACATTTCCAAATTCTCAAATATCCCAATTTCTAAATACTCTAATTCCTAAATCCCCAAATTCCTAGATCTCCAAATTCCCAAATCCTCATTTCTAAATCCCCAAATTTCTATATCCCAAAATTCCTAAACCCACAAAAATGCTTGCATTCTTAAGTCTTTAAATTCTATTATTTTCAAGTTGTAAAATCTTCAAATTCAAATAAATCTGAAACTAGTCAAACTAACTGGATGGTACTACTATTAGTATTACAATTTTCACATGATGCATCATTTTTTAAACATCCCGTATCATACAATATTCCCCAAAGCATGCAGGTACATTGACACGAGTGTCATCACGTTACAAAAGAATCCCCTTATCACGTTCCATTTCCCTGCAGGAATTCCCGTAGAGCAGCAAAATTGTTGGTGGCTGGACAGCTACTTGTGAACTCTCAGAAAACGGGCACCACACGAACATCTACACGTAGAATTCTCCCTTACACACACATGCATGTATGTAAAGCACACATCGCACCCTGAATACCACCGGGACCAATCGACGAGCAGCCCTCGGATCATCGAATCGCATTCGATGATAAATTACGTTATCGCTGTCGACTCGACGAAGACGAAAGTGAACGCCGTTACGTTATTGTGTTCCGCGAGGGACGGCGATAAAACGAGAGGGCGAACGGAGACATGCATATCATACAAGCTGCGATCTGACGTGATCGAGCGTTTCCGGTTTACGTATTAGAACATTTACAAAAGCGAAAGAGAATATCGCCGGATGAATGAGAACCCGAGAGGGTCCTCGGGAGAATTCGCACGCAAAGACGGATGAAAAATTGATGCAGCTCCGGGATCTCGTTGAATTTTGTCGGGATGAATGGGAAGAGGGGTTGTTTGATGGAACCTAGTACACGGAACCTGCTGAATTTAATTCAAAGCGAATTCGCCAGGAACAATTAGAGGAGTACTCGTTTTTCGGAGTTTATGGGTTAAACAGTTTTACGACGACGTTGGCATTCGTGAATGCCGAATTCAATTCGGGACAGAATTGAAAACTCGGAGAGTTGCTGTTGGAAAAATAAGATTTTATGACGATTTGATGGTTTTAGGGAGACGGAAGAATTTCGAGATCGGTAGTTTTTATTTGGGAGAGAGAACATTGATTGGCAACGCTTTCGGGCGCAATTGGAGGTTCTCAATTTGGACGTTTCTTTAATTTTGTATATCTGTTGGTTTTTCTTCGTTTGGAGAAGGTTAGGGATGTGGGAATTTCAAATGACTGCAAATTTCTAATTTGGAAGTTTGGAGATTTACTAATTTAGTCACTTGGTAATTTGGTAACATTATAATTTGATAGCTTGATAGTTGGATAACTTGTCAGTTCGATAGCTTGGTAGCTTGATAGCTTGATGGCTTGATAACTTGATAATTTGATAATTTGATAACTTGGTAGCTCGATAGTTTGATAACTTGATAGCTTGATAGCTTGATAGCTTGATAGCTTCATAACTTAACAATCTTGGTAGCTTGATAACTTGATTGTTGTATAGTTTGATAACTTGGTAACTTGGTAACTTGACAGCTTGACAACTTGATAGCTTGATAACTGATAGCTTCATGGCTTGATAATTTGATAATTTGATAATTTGATAACTTGATAACTTGATAACTTGATAGCTTAATAACTTGATAACATGACAACTTGATATCTTGATTGCTTCATGGTTTGATAACTTGGTGCTTTGATAGTTTGATGACTTGATAGCTTTATAACTTGATAATTTGTTACCTTGATAACTTGATACCTTGATAACTTCATGGTTTGATAACTTTATACTTGGTAGTTTGATGACTTGATAACTTGATTGCTTCATGGTTTGATAACTTGGTGCTTTGATAGTTTGATGACTTGATAGCTTTATAACTTGATAATTTGTTACCTTGATAACTTGATAACTTGATACCTTGATAACTTCATGGTTTGATAACTTTATACTTGTTAGTTTGATGACTTGATAACTTGATTGCTTCATGGTTTGATAACTTGGTAATTTGATGACTTGATAACTTGATAGCTTGATGACTTGATAGCTAGATAGCTTGATAGCTTGATAACATGATGACTTGATAATTTGATAACTTGGTAACTTGATAACTTGATAACATGATAATTTCATAATTTAATAAACTAATAATTTGATAAGTTAGTAACTCGAAATTATTAATTTTAATATGTTTAATAATTTAAACATAGTACTACAAAAATCTACAGATAAACACCATAAACTATCAATAATCCAAAAAAAGCACAAACAATCTATAAATAATTCAGCTGAAAACTTTTTGAATGGCAAAATCGTCGATAAATAAGAAAGCAGAACCGTCAAAAAAATTTGTATAAAAGTTGACGAGAATTTAATTGCTCGACATACGCAATGCGGCAATTAATAACCTATTTTTAAAAGTGATCGAGATTTCAACGACGGCACAGGGAACGAATAACAATTTATTTTTCGTTAAATCTGTTCCGCGAACCGGAAACGAGATTAAATTCAGCCTGGATTCACTTCAAGAACCGTTTCTACGCGATTTGTCCAGAATTTTCCGCTCGCTGATCTCCCGTTAATTAATTAGCGGTTGAATTAAAACAAATAGAAAGACGGAATCGCGCATCCAATTTCAGGAATGTGAATTTTTGTTGCGAGTCGCAGTGCGTCGCTTAAGTTTCGATAAATCGCGAGAAATCTTCCGATTCGTTACAAAATTTTAATTGAAAACGTGATTTTAATTATAACGAAGGTAGAACTACGTTTTTAAATGTTCTGCTAAATACCGTGCAAAAATATAAATTAACTCGCTACACAAAATGGCGGAAGCGTGTTACTCTTCGAGGGAAACAATATTTCCTCGAAACTGTAGTTAACGCTCCTGTTTTCCTTGCCGTTAACGCAAACCGACGTATTCTTCTTTCATTAACGTTGTCAAGCGTTAAACTGATAACTTCGAAAAAGTTGAAAAACTTTTTAATACTGCAGGTAACCCATTTCAGATTAGTTCAACCGTGCATCGCTTTAACTTAATTTCTGATATTCATTGCTTGCTAATGAAATTATAGTCCCGAGGGTATAATTTGAAAATTCCATGCAGCATCATTTTTGTTCATTTTCTGTTCCGTGAAACCTGGAAAAATGGACTGCATTTTTAGGTGGATTATTCGTAGTTGAAACGAAGTATTAAACGGTGAAATATGGTGAGTCCAGTTTAATTCGTGTAAGCTCACTTTAATTAATTCGGTCATTGCTGCTATGATAACGTTAAATCAGATAAAATAACGTACAAAAATAAAATGATGACGTAAGAAGAAAATACTGCTCCTCTAATTAGACGTTCACGATTTTTATTTTTAAACATTGAAAATCTTTTTTGACATGACATATTTATCTCTGGACGCAATTAATTAGCTCTTTGAAATATAAATTTTTAGAGCAAACATGTCTCAAGTTGCACGGATATTTTATTTTAGTACAGTATGTGAATATAGGACATAACCTAACTTTCTGCATTTCTTGTTACTTTTATTCTTCAAGGTTGATTAAAAATCTTCTTATGTACAATTCTTTGAAACGCACATTTTTAGACCAAAAGAGTCTCAAATCGCTTAAATATTTCATTTTAACATTCTGTATGAACAGTAACAAGATATGTAACAGAATATATGAACGTAACCTAACCTTCTACATTTCTATTAATTTTAATTTTTCAAGATTATTTAAAGAACATCCAATATAAAATATTGAGAATTTTCCAATTTGCCCCAAAGAATTAATAAAATCAGTTTGACTATCCATGGTTCAAAATGATAATAAAGAACGATGATTATTAAATTACAAAACGATTTCGGAACATGTCCAATAATAATAACGTTCAATTTCTTGCAATCTGTAGAAGAACTCAATTTATCCGAACCTGACAAAGGACAAAACGTTTCGGATGATCAATAGCTTCGATAATGGAAGACCATTGATTTTATACTTCATCAATAACTGTTCGCTCGGATAATAGGCACTAAACTCCCTAAACCTGTATTCGATGATATCTATTCATTAGAATTAATTTCGTTTAGTGGTTAAATTTGTAAATAAAATATTTGAGGTTTATGCATGAGGACTGACAAATTCGTGTGATACTTTATCTGGCTGTAAATCTGTAAAAATTTGAAACATTGGAGTTGGATATTAGAATAAGTTTGCAAAAGTAAGTAATCTATCGAATGAAAAATTAAAGATTCTGTTTCCTTTATTCGTGGAATTACGAAATTATATAAAGTGTGATACGAAATGTTAGAATAAGATTGCAAGTTTAAATAAATGTTAATTTTGCAAAATTGAATGAGGAGATCAAATATAATAAAAGATATAAAATAATGTTTAAATTTCATTTATATCTTGTTGAATAAATAATTCAAAGTCACTATATAGAATCTTTTTATAATAATATTGTTCTGTAATGTAAATTATTTACAGTTTAAGGTTGAATAATATTTAATATTTCAAGCCGAGTATAAATTATTCGTACTATGATATATTATAAAATAATTTGTAATATATAAAATAATTTATAATATTATAGTATAGGTTGATATTTCATAGCACACGAATGTAAAGAAGGTGAAATTTGTATTTAGATTTATAAAAATTGTTCAATGAAAAATGGCTGCTTAATGTGCTTTGCAACTCGTTGTTAAGTTGATGTTAAAAGAAGAATTTATATTGAAAGTATAACGCTACTCGATGTCGCAGTTTATATATTTTTTATAAAAGTAAGTGTGATATAAAGCTAACGATAAATTTAATTAAAATTGTTAGCGTCAGAGAAATTTAGAAAACTTTTTGTACAGCTTTGAATTTTTGTTGCATTTTAAAAAATATTGCTTCTTCTTGGCAATGTAAAAATAAAAGATAAATGTTAATTCATTTTTCCATTTTCGTAGACTTCTAATTTAAATTAAAAATAAATGTAACTTTAAAAAGTTTGAAAGTTTACAAATTTGAAAATCTGTAAATTTGTATATTTGAAATCTATTTTGTTTTCGTTTTCGAAGGAATTCGAAGAGGAGATGAAATATGAAAGAGTGTTGATATCTCGCAGAGTACTGCATTGCGTAAAAAAAAGAAACATGTTATTTTTCAGAAGACGTAATCTCAGTAATTGCTGCGAAATATATTCAAAAACGCAGTTGTGTATTATCTAAAATTACGTTCTTCTATCTGCAACCTTAATTACGTACAACGTTGAAACGTTAATGCGTAGGAAAATAAACGAGAAAGCGAACCACCATATACAAGTTTACATTCAAAACGGAAAAATGATAGTTGTCAAAAATTTACAGGTACAAAACTCTATTACGATGAAAATAGAAGCTCGAAAGTTTGAAAATTGATGTAATTCGACCAAATTCAACGCAGACCATTCCACAATTAACACTGGATATAATTAAACACACAAAACATTCGATCGACGAAATATTTTTTACAAAATAATTCACGAGAAAAATTAAATAATCGAACTTATTACGTTCGCAGTTTACGATCAATTGACATTAATGATTGCAAATATATTTATAAAATATTTGCAAGAAATATGTAAATCAGAAAAATTACAATTTGAAAGAATTACGAGAATGTAACTGAAAATCATTGCAAATGAATTCATAAAACAATTCTACGACAAGATTGAAAAGTTGTTCACAGACAATATTAAAATCAAAGGTTAATTTTCATGAAACAATTACAAAACAAATCGAACACGCTACAAAATCAGATGAAATTAAAATTACAAATTGTGATCGAGAAATATAATAATTCAACCCCTACTCAGGTTATCAGGAAAATCATCTGAAACGAAAGAAATTCACAGGCTCTCCTGAACAGTATACATATCATGGCGCTTTAAGAACAAGACCTAACCTAACCTAACCAATAATGTTTGTATCCCGTTAAACCGGATTCGCGGTGCTAAACTGGAGCCTCCTTAATAAAACGACACAGAGTTTCAACTAAAAACAAGAACAGAAGAAATCAAATAAAGAGGAACAAAAATGAAGCTCACTACGAGTTTGCGCAGTATGGTATCAGGGTAGCGGCATGTGTTGCATTCAAGGACACTGTACAAAGAAGCATACATCTAACTGGTACACACATTACCTATACACAGTACCTACATATGTACAAGGTGTTAACAAAGTAACAATCACTTTACGGAGGTGTACTTTTTATTGCGTTGAATGAACGTTTGTGGAAAAGGAAAAACTTTGTGGAATTAGGTAATTGTGATGTGAGTGTTGAAGGTTTTTTAGACTTTTTTGGGTTATGAATTTGTACGTTTGTTAATTTGTTTGTATTGGGTATTCATTGATTTATAAATTTTTGGATTTTTAGGTTTCTGGATTCTTAGATTTTTAGATTTTTAGATTTTTAGATTTTTAGATTTTTAGATTTTTAGATTTTTGGATTTTTAGGTTTCTTAGATTTTTAGATTTTTAGATTTTTAGATTTTTAGATTTTTAGATTTTTAGATTTTTAGATTTTTAGATTTTTAGATTTTTAGATTTTTAGATTTTTAGATTTTTAGATTTTTAAATTTGCAGAATTCCAGATTTCTAAATTTCTAAATTTCTAAATTTCTAGATTTCTAGATTTCTAAATTTCTAAATTTCTTCATTTCTAAATTTCTTCATTTCTGAATTTCTAAGTTTCTACATTTTTAGATTTCTACATTTACAAATTTATAAACAAATATTCATATTCATAAGTTTATAAATCATATTTATATTTATTAATTTATAAACAAATATTCATATTCATAAGTTCATAAATTCGTATTTATATTTACAAGCTTATAAACAAATATTCATATTCATAAGTTTATAAATTTATATTTATATTCATAAAATGTATAATTTTCATTTGTGTTTAAAACTTCTACATTTCTGTATATTTTAAACTCCCTAAATTAGCAATTTTCAAAATGCATCCACAAAAAGATTTCCACACCTAAAACGTATATAATGAAAACTGCTAAACCTTCGATTTCGAGATCGCAGTTAATTTCGCCAAGTATTTCCACTTTCACGATCCCGTATTCAACGTAACATAAAAAATTCCCTCTGTAGGTGACCATAATCGCTTCCTTAACGCTCTGTACAAAGAAACCGAGACGCACACAGAACACACACGCGCGTTTGTTGACCACCGCCCTTTTTAACACGTTTTATCGGTCCTTTTGACTTTGTAGATAGAGGTACGAGTTTTCTTACGCTGCGTCGACGACGCCGACGTCCGCGTCAGCGAGCAAAAAGATGGACCAGCGACGTCGGAAGTCGACGTCGTCGTCGTTGAATCAAGATTATCGCTAATCTCGTTATTATTATTACTTATCATTACGGTTATTACGCTCGAAGAGACGAATAACGACGGAAGGTGAGAATGGTGGATGATGATGATGAGGAGCTCGTAACGTCACGCCGTGTTCTGGTCGGAGCATGTTTCTTTCGAAATTCCGGCGTGACGTCACCTTCATTATTGTATTTAATAGCATTGTAATTTATTCTTGTAACATCATTATCGTTATCGCTACGATTTGCGTGATAATCGTCGACTCTGTACGCTGCAGTTGTTCACCTGGGAAACTCGAGATGCTGCGGCGCGAAGGACGCCATTTTCTTTTAATTCGGACGCGAGGACACGTAATGGACGTTTCTGGGTGAATTGTTATTGCAGCGAACCGCTGTCGACGATCGTGACGAATAATCGAGAGAACAAAAACGGAGAAAAATAAAAGAAGCGAATTATATATCTATTATTGTATCGAGAGTTGCGCGCTGCGTTTGCGATTTAAGCTAGTTCGTTTGTAAATAAAGACTATTTAACTCTTTGACACGATTGTGTTATCATGCGTTTTCATTCACCTGTCAACCCCTTAAGAATTTAGAAATTTACAAAATTTATATAGAGCCTTCATATTTTTAAATCTTCAATAGTAACTAGAAAAAGAAGTTAGTTATCTCTCTCGTTTAAATTATCTTTCACTACCTTCTACACATTTCCAAAATTCTAAAATTCACAAAATTCAATAACCTATTTCATAAATCTAAAAATTTGAATGTTTAGAAATTTTTAAACTTAAAAATTTTCAAGCTATAAAATCAGAAAATATATAAATTTAAAATTTGTACAGGTGCCAAAATTATTCGAAATATTAAAAATTGCTATAACAGATATGGTTCGATAAATAAGATAATCATAAGATACGGGTCTAAAAAGACTTGATGACGGTGTAGTTAACTTAGGAACAACCTTACGATCGTTAAAGGATGAGTTTTTCCTATTAGGTAAGAGAAACGAGGGAAGCAAGCAGGCTGAAGAAGATTTGACGAAGAAGCGAAATTTTAATTGGTTATTTCAGCGAAAAGCTGCGAGGTATTTGGATTGTAATTAGACCTCGTGGAAATATCCTGAGCCTTTTGATGTTCTTAAATTTGCTTACACGTAAACGTAAATTTGACTTTTATCACTTTATACGTTTAAATTTCAGAGAAGTTAAACAGAATTATTATAGAAAAGGTACGTCGTGTATTTTAATATTTTAAAAGAAAGGTACATTCTTACTACAATTTCTTGTTAAAGCAAGATTTTTAATCTTTTGGTGCAAGTATTTAAAATGATTGTTATAATGTAAAATGTAAGATGTTTGCTAAACGTAACTAAATAATAGAATTTTTTGTTTAAATTCCTTTCTTATTTTTTTATGAAACCGTAACATGTTTTTAACAGTGCTGTATACAAACTTAAGAATTTTTATGGGAGAAGAGACAAGATTGGAAAACAAAAACAATTTTATTCTAAGATTACAGTTTTTACAATTTTAAATAAAACTTGAATAACATTTTAAATTTACAAAACTATAAAAATGTGAGTTAAGTCTAAGAAGGTAAGACAATGTTATCAAGGTAGTATTAAATAAAAATAATTTCAACAATATGTACATATAGCACAGATATTGATACATTATTTATCTAAGAAATTAGTAATTTAAAAAAGAAATTTATACATTTTCTTTCGTAATTTCTACCCCTCTTACTTATTCTATAAAAAGACAACAAAACGCTAAAAAACTTAAATTCGAAATGACAAGTTCATAAATAAATATTAAAATATAAACAAAAAACTTGTAATTATAAGCGTATGAATGAACCTAAAATAATAATAAATATTTTTCTCCCTTGTGCCTTTAATTATTCGTACAAGAACATTGCAATAAATACTCGTATTTATACACATATGCAAACTGTACACATACAAATTTGTCATTTACAGTAATAAATATTTATCTTCAATCAAACGCGATTGTTTATTTTAATCAATATGCAAACTATTCTGCAATGAACGTGCGACTAACTAAAGGCAAATTTAATTTTATATTTAATATAAAACATACATGGTTATAATTATCGACATCACAACAAGTAACAGCACTTTTATAATTAAAAACTCCTTATTCAACGTAACAAAATATTGTAATTAAATTGGGAAAAAGTTGTTAACGAAATGTAAACTGTATCAATGCAATCCGATTATTATGATTGGACACAAGTAAAATCATAGTGAGATCCGATTATTATAATCATGAATAATTTTATCGATTTACTATTGTCGTAATTAATGGATTCCGAAAGACTCTGTGTAAAATTGTTGAAAATGCGTCTATTATAATTATAATTCGACTATTATCAATTAAGAACAAAAAATAAAAATTAGCAAATTTGTACTAAACGATATTTTCTCAAAAATAATTATTTATCAGAAAAGTAGTATATAATTTTAATAATAGATTTGGAAATTTTAATATTAAATGTACAAAGTCACAACTCAAGAGTCACAATTGAGTTCAATAAAAATTTAATCTACTGTTATCAGCTGATTATCGTTATCAAAATCTGTAACCCCAAGATCATAATAAGTGGACCACACTATCATTTACCGACCGTCCATTTAAAAATACATTTTTAAATAATATCTATAAATTCTGAACGTGTTCCACCCACTTCTGCAATCATTCATGACGGTAAGTTGGTCAAGCGACGCAGGGTAGCTGTTCGTACACGAGACACATGCCAATATTGTCCTCGAGCGTGGTTCCTGTGTCCTGTCCAGGACCAAAAGCCACCCTTATGCGAAAGGGCGTTGCCCAAGTCTCCACTCGACAATTACCTTCTTCGTCCAGCTCGTTTCGATCGCACAAAGTGTTACCACAGTGTTCAAGATTGCAAATCCCAGCTTCGTTGTTTCCGGGCTGCAACAGGAAACAGCCAAAAGCTTGTTGTTAACCCTTTGCCTTACCCGGTTGCTTTCCCCACGAAATAGCCTGACATTGGTAAAGCAACTACTTTGATTCACTGTTTGCTACAATTAACCCTTGCCGTATCATTCACTTGTCAAATGCGTCAATTAAAGAAAGTTTAAATTTAAATTTTGTACTTAGTGACTATGCAAATTGGACAACTTCAAATTGAAGCGTATTTAAAGTTAAAATTGAACTATGGGATTGTTCATCACATTTGGATTATGGGTGCCTCAGAACTACGGTAACGATATCAAAACAAATAAAGTTTAAATCTTAGGTCAGTTTTGTATTCAGCGATCTGACTATGCAATCGGAGTCAAACTTCAAATTGAAGCGTGTTTAAAATTCGAGTAAGGTTCATCACATTTGAACCGTGGGTCACGAGTCAAGTTTGACAAAATATGGCAAGAGGTTAACATCAACTACATTTGTTTTATAGCCATTTTATGTCTACTGTGTTTTACGTCTTAACTTGTTAAAACTACGTGAGACTTAAAGTACCCAGTCCTGCAAAGTTTATCAGAGAATAACTTCATTATGTAACAAATTAGACAATTAATGTACTGAAATGACATAGTTTTCTTAAGAATAAAATACAGGAAAAGGTAAAAGCTAGTATGAGATGTACACAATTTTTTGATAAAATCATTTTGCGATTGCAGTTAGGAATACAGGGTACTGATATCGTGCTTAAAAATAGCAGCATCAGTAATTATTAAAAACTAAGGTGTAAATAAAAAGAAGCGAAAGAAGTCAGTTACAAAATTAACTAGCAATATTGACTAGTGCATAATGAATAATAGTCATGTCTAAACACGTAAAAATCGCGCAAAAATGGGAGTTCAAAGAATAAGTTGAGTATCCGCCATTACTGCAGTCACGCAGTGTTTCGCTCAGTTAAAGAGGGAAGTGTATCCCGCCTTATCTGTTCATATTCTTTACGTCAGACAGTTTAATCTACACAGATAAGACAATAGGTAGAACAATATAGGTTAAAACAAAAAATGTTATCTGACTATCTTTTAATACTACATTCTAAAGCACAGTTACCTTCTTTTAATAGTACCGTCTACAATTTTCTCTAGCTTCTTTTAGCTAAAATTTTAAATATTCTAAAAATTCTAGCTTCTTTCTACAATCTAACTGCATTCCAAAACATAATTCTCTCTCTCCAAATAAAATAAAATAAAATACCGTGATGAACTCTTCGAAATCGCAAGGAATCAGCACCCTGTCCCTGCACCGTTCCTGACCAAACATACTTGACAAGGCTTGTCCCATGCTCGTCATATTAGCGACATCTCCGTCCATAGGATTCGTACCCGATCCCTCGATATCCGCGTCCGTGTTGTTCATAGAAACCGCATTCATATTTGAATTCATAGTCGAATTTGATCCTTGCTCGATGACCGTCGCGTTGCTGTTCTCCATTCGCATCCTAGGAGGCCCTATTCTAAAGGAATCCGCGGAACAAGGCATGTATGCTATCCCACACATGCCCCTTTCTTGTCGAATGCACATGAGATAGTCTTGGTCCGCCAGAAATCTGCCGTTCAGCAGAAAGTTTAACGTCTTCAGGGTCCCGTTAACCGACTGGAAATATTGCAAGCATCCCGTAGGTGCACGTTGCTCGAAAGCCAATTGAACGATCCTGATTTCCCACATTCGGGGCTGTAGACTCCTGGGCAACCGGAAGTCTAATGTCAATGGCTCCCTGTTCTCATCCAGGTCTATGTACACTGAAAAAAAAAGAGAAACGAGCATCGGAGAACGAATGACTTGGCTCCAAAGAGGCTTGAAACGCGAAAGATCGATTGCGTCCGTAACGAAGCCTTGCCTCTCTATATATCGCTCGAGGAACTTGTTCGAAAGTATCGTCTTCAATTTGTTGTCCTTTTTGCGAGGAGTTACGGTTTTAATGGGGAGGATCGATTGTGTCGTGCTGCTTTATGAAAATACAATATCGACGATGCTTTAGTCGTACAGGTGCGCTGCTGCATTTGGTATGTGGACACATGTGGGAGTTAGAGGAGACATTTGAAGAATTGATCGTCTGGGTATCGGTGATTTGGGACATGGAAATTTATGGGTTTGGAGTTTGGGGAGTTGGATATTTGAGGATTTCAATGTTTGTGGATTTCGAATTTGGAGATTTGGGGATTGAAGGATTTGGGGAGATGGGATGTGGGGATTAGGGGATTTCGAAATTGGAGAATTTGAGAACTGAGGGTTTCCTGAAAACTTAGAAACTTGAAAACTTGGTGCTTCATAGATTTGGAAATTTGATCATTTAAGAGATTTGAAAAATTGAAAAATTGAAGAATGGAAGAATTGAAGAATTGAAGAATTGAAGAATTGAAGAATTGAAGAATTGAAGAATTGAAGAATTGAAGAATTGAAGAATTGAAGAATTGAAGAATTGAAGAATTGAAGAATTGAAGAATTGAAGAATTGAAGAATTGAAGAATTGAAGAATTGAAGAATTGAAGAATTGAAGAATTGAAAAATTGAAGAATTGAAAAATTGAAAAATTGAAAAATTGTTCATTAGAAAATTGAAAAATTTGCAACTGTCATCCAAACTTAAACTTTTTCCAATTACTTCCACCTATAAAAATATCCAAACTTTAACTTGTAAAAATGCAGAACTTTGATAACTAAAATACGAAAACTTGATAACTTAAAAATCTCAAAATATTCAAATTGAATAATTGCACTATTACGAAACTTGATAGCATCTAAATAAAATCCCCTGCACTTTAAAGCACATTAAAGTCTAGCATCACGCAATTTAGTAATTCAAAAAATGCACGCTTTCGTAAGTAAAAAACTTGATAAAATTACAGAAGTGAAATTCATAAATTTTCTTCTCCATTCATGAAGAACGTGATATGATTATAAAATTATTTACAACATTTTTCAGAGTAGTTTCGTGTTAAGTATAGCCTGCATAAATCCACAGAAAGTTAATTCCAAGATGAAAGCAGAAAAGTGTAGTATAGATTAAAAGTTGTAACACGGCATACAAAGAAAGTCGTACTTACAATGCTGACCACTGTTCCAGCCGCACATTTGAAACACGCTCCTACCATTCCTGATTTCCATGATATCTTCGTCACATACGCCCGTTCTAGAGTTGGGTTGACCCTACAGCGATCGATAAGTCACTTGAATGAACAAGCCGTGCAGTAAATGCGGCCGATTTTTATCAGCCGACCAATACATACATATGTATGGTGTATGTATATCGCGTTATTCGAAGCAACCGGTAGATTGTGGCCCCTTTTGACCCGCCTTCTTTGCGACCAATTCATAGATAAGTTAATTAATTAACACACCGACTTCCGTGGGGAGTCATTGGTAATTTTCGTACCAAATCTATGTAACATGATATAGTGTAATTGAAAGAAAAAAATTGTAATGGGTGGATGGATGTGGTGGAGGTAATCAAATTTTTGAATTGGAAAAGTTGGAAATTTGGGGATTTGGAGATTTGGGGATTTGGGGATTTGGGGATTTAGAAATTTGGAGATTTAAAGACTTGAAATCTTTTAAATTTCTATAACCCCAAATTTCTATATTCCCAAATTTCTATATCCCCAAATTTCTATAACTCCAGAATCCTATATCCCCAAATTTCCATTTCTCCAAATTCTCAAATCCCCAAATTTTTATATCCCAAATTGCTATATCCCCAGATTTCTCTAACCCCAGAATCCTATATCCCCAAATTTCCATTTCTCCAAATTCTCAAATCCCCAAATTTCTATAACCCCAAATTTCTATATCCCAGATTTCTATATCCCCAAATTTCTATATCCCCAGATTTCTATAACCCCAGAATCCTATATCCCCAAATTTCAATTTCTCCAAATTTTCAAATCCCCCAATCTCTAGAACTCCAAATTTCTAAACAGTATTCTGTCTCTAATCCGAAGATTGTTACCATAAAAGTATAAATAATTTTAGAAGTTATAACTCACATGTAACGAAATTTTTGAGGGGTGTAGAAAGACTGTTGGTCGGAGGGTAAACTATAATGTGCCCTTAATATCTCTCTACTTTATCTCTGGGACCCTTTGAATTATTAAGATAAGAAATGTGATCAAGCAAAACATTGCTTTGCTTTCAAACTTTCATGAACAAGTCTCGTAAAACAATCTTAAAATACTATGATATTTAATTGTTGTTAAGTGTGACTATTTACACTGATGAAGAATTATCTCATAAAAAAATGTAATATTAATTGATATTAATTGTTCAAAATGTAATAATTGTGTACGATATGAAGAAATCACTGATGTATACTGACATTTAATTTATAATTAAACAAAGTACATAGCTTAAATTATTTTAATTTTTTTCTGAAGTGTTTTGATTAAACTGATAATGTTATTACTAAAAGCAACAAGGTAGCTAGTAAATTTGGTTCATTTTTCACATAGGGTCAATGGATCGAATCAACCCCCAAAAATAGCAGTTCATGTTTCTCGAAAAATGGTGGTCGTTAATGGGTCATTCACGTGAACGAGCGAAGCAACGTCCAATATGTGATCGTAGTTATTTATGTTAACGAAAGTATTAGCTAAAAATGGCGTACTGAAAGTATATCCCATATCTTACAAGGAAAGAATGACTACGTTAAGTGCTGTCGAATATATTATGATAATGATATCATTTTTATAATATATTACTTTATAACCTCACTGTGTTCACCAAAATTAGGTATCTCATATTGAATGGATGACATGTACTTAATAACTCATACATAAAATATACAGAGATTTTCCAATAACACCGTTAAAACATGACACAATTAATAAATATTTATACGTGTTTAAAAATTAAGATATTTTTAAATTATGACAAAATGGGATTGCAATTTATATTTTGATAAAACAGTGCAATGAAATGTTCTTGTAAATGTTCATATGCCTGCAAAATATATTATGTATATACATTTATATGTATACTATATTCATTTATAGATATTCATTTGTACGTATGCAGCTGTACATGTGCATTTGTACATGTGAATTTGTACATGTGCACTTATACATGTTCAGTTGCACCTGTGCATTTGCTAATGTGCATTTACACATGTGCAATTACACATGTGCATTTATACATGTGTATCTATACATATACATTTATACATGTGAAGTTACATATGTACATTTACACATGAGCATTTACACATGTGCATTTATACATGTGTATCTATACATGTACGTTTATACATGTATATCTATATATGTACATTTATTCATGTGCAGTTACATAAGTGCATTTACACATGTGAATCTGTACATGTACATTTATACATATACATTTATTTCTTTGCATTTATATTAATACATTTGTATATGTACATTTAAAAGAGATTGTATAAATTGTCTGTCTTTTACAAATTATGAACTAATGACTGTAAACGAAATTAGTGAATTTAATATTAATTCTGTCAAACTTCCAAAACAATAGCAGTATTTCCGAGCTAATGAAATATGTATTGTTTAAAACCCTTGATATTTCAGCGAAGATATTCCCAACTCGTGTTCCAACGCCGGCTGAATGACTATTGTAAAGAAAGTATAGTAAGTTCAACCCCCGAGCCGCTGTTCTGGAATATAGTGAAGTTAAAGGGGTGTCGTTAACCCTTACCAACACATTGTAACGCTCGCGTTACGTTACATACGTTCCACCATTTCTGGCTTCCCTTGTATATTTATGGAATACGTATTCTCATTCAGAACAGTTTCGAATTTAAACGGAAGATTACTCAACATTTCTATTGTAACTTCTGTTTAACCTTAGGAATAATTCCGGTTTAAATTCTGCTTATTGTGTTCTTGTCAATATTTATTCCTGTTTGGTGTATTAACTTCATTGAAAAATATACTATGATAGTGTAAGATTTATAGTGTTCTTATATTTTGTACGATGTTATAGAATTTTAAATATGGAAATTATAAAATGATAATTATATATGAATTGTTTAAGTGATCATTATACAATCATTTTTCTCTATGAATTATTTTAATGAAAATTATACAATGATTATTTCATATGAATTATTTAAATGAACATTAAACAATGATTATTTCATATGAATTATATGAATGAAAATTATAGGACAATAATTTATAAAAAAAAAAATAAAATACACTCGAAAAAATGTTTGTTTCATGAATGATTAAAGATGATGTCAAACGTTAATATATTGTTTAAAATATTTTTTTTTTAAATGATCTAATGCATATTTGGTATGAAAGATATCATTTAATATATCGTGTAGTTATTTTAGTTGAATAATGAACTGAAGCTCCAATGGCATATTTTAATTAATGAAGAAGTTTAAAAATGTCACAGAAGATAGTGTTCAAGATAGTACAATTAACAAATGTCCACCATTACTTAAAAGGATTGAGAGTTTGGAAGAAAATATTTTATCACTCACGTAAGATATCAGTATTCAGAAATATGTAAGACTATCTAACACAAATCAATAATAAATGGCCGCCATTCTTTAAAAATAAGCGTTCTCGAAAACCTAACCAAAAATTCTCTTTCCTTTCATTCTTAACGTTAAACATTCACTCTTGGCGTTAAAAATAAATAAAGTTGTTATAAGTTAATTATAAAATAATCACCAAAATGACCAAATCACCAAAAAACCTAACCTAACCTAACTTAGAATCCTCAATCCTTTCATTCTTGACGTTAAAAATAAATAAAATTGTTATAAGTTAATTATGAAATAATCCGCAAAATGAGTCATTTAACCTCTCATACACAAAACTACATATCCACATAACTAGCAAAATAAAATTAACACACAACTATTTCCCTTCAACATACCTAAGAAAAATAACCGAATCTGATAAAATTACTAATAAACCGAATAAATTCATGACCATAAAAAGCACTAATCACAATAAAACTCTAATTCATCAGCCAGCAAAGCCTAAAAAATTCATAGCCCGACCGTAATTTGGTTAATAACGGGGTGGTAAATATACACCGGTATAAATTCTACAAGCGTACTTTTTCGATGAACCGTATACGTGTTAACCAGGGAACCCTGTTAGAATTCGGGTTGCTGAACCCTTGGTTGCGTTGGCAATTAAGGGTCAACATTTCAACACAGAGTGGACGACATCGTGCGGTGTGTGTCTCTCTTTGCTTTGCTTTGCTTTGAAGGGGATGGAAAAGCGTGTCGCTGTAATCACGAATGCGTAGTATTCCGGGGTTAATATGCCGTTAGTGGAGCAAAGAATGATAGAACTGCATGGCTTACTATGTTGAAGTGGACGAAATCGATCCTGAGTTGGCTGACCTGCCTATCGATCTTCTGTACGACCACTGAACAGTTCATGGGCCAGTCAATGAGGTTGGGGAAACCCGGGCTGATCACGTAGGTCAGATTATTTTGTACCTCCTGCTCGCAGGTTGCCGTGACTGGGTGACAAAATGAAAAAAAAAAAATAGATGTAAGAGCTGGAAGAGGTCCATTAAATATCCACCGAGGCGATACTGAGAGGATCGATCGAAACGGTGGTTGCAGATTTTTATAATTTTCTAAAATTTCATATTCTTAAATTCACAAGTTTACAAATAAACTCTCAAATACACAAATTCGCAAACTTCCAAATTTCGATTTCCTAAGTGTAGAATTTTATAAACTTCCAAATTTCAAATTTCTAAGTATAGGATTTTATGAACTTCCACATTCTCGAGTGTAGGATTTCTGAAATTGTAAGATTTCATAAATTTCTTAAATTTAAAAATTCACAAACTCCCATATCTCCAAATCCCCAAGTTCTCTAGTTCCACGAATTTTATAATGCACAGATTCTCAAGTTAACAAATTCACAAATTCCCAAACTCTTAAATCTCCAAATCCCGAAATCCCCAAATCTTCTTCAGACATTCCTGAATCTCTAAGTCCCCGGATCTCAAGATCCTCAGATGTTCATATCCCAAATCCTTAAATTCTCAAATATTGCAATTTCACAATTTCCCAAATGCCCAAATTCCTAAATCTGCAAATTCCCAAGTTCTCAAACTCTTATATCCCCAAATCACTAAATCTCTAAATATTCCCTATTCTCCTATTCTCAATGTCCCCTATTCTGCAAATCCCTAAAGCCCTATACCCCAACTCTCTAAATCACCAAATACCCAAATTTTCAAACTCTAAGATCTCCAAATCTCTAAGTCCCTACATCTCTGAATATTCAAATCCCTATGTCTTCTAATCTCTAAGTTCCCAAATCCATAAGTTCCCTAAATCTCCAAGTCCTTAAATCCGTATACCCCAACTCTCTGAATCACTAAATACCCAAATTTCCAAATTCTTAATATTAGTAATCCTTAAATCTCCAAATCTTCAAATACTAAAATTCCCAAATCCCCATATCTCCAAATTCTCAATATTGGAAATCCCTAAATCTCCAAATCCCGAAATCTTCAAATTCCCAAATTCCCAAATTCCCAAATCCCTAAATCTCCAAATCCCCAAATCCCTAAATCTACAAATCCCCAAATCCCCAAATTCCCAAATTCCCAACCGCGTCAAAACACATTCCTTCGCATCCAATCAATCGTGACAAAGACAACAACGGACACCCGGTATATGGCCGTGTATACTGTCTGCAGATGAATACGATGCAATTCCCATTATCGCCATAAAATAAGCGTTCAACCCTCGGATCTCAAATAACTTAGCCATCAGCAGACTCACTACCACAACGAGCCGCTGACGTGAAAGAATGCTGCACACGATCAAAGTCCGAGGCCATCTAAGGATCCTTGTACACGAGAAAATCATCCACCAGCGGGGTCAGAGAAAACTCAGACGACATCTAACACGGGTTAACACCCTTCCTTTAACCCTTAGCCTCTTGACCAACGGTGGATCCAACTGCGCCAACGTGCATTTATATGTTCCGTTGGTACACTTTAAGCTTCATTTATATTTCATTGTATGTGCATATGGTATGTGCTGTTTATTTGAATTCGTTCGAATATTTGGGGAAATGTGAATGATACGTGAAAATGTTGGGGACAAGTTTTTAGTTCCAAGTTTTTTAACTTTTATAATTCTAGCCATGCAAATTAAGTAATTACTAGATTACTAGGTTTTTGTATTCCTAAGTTTCCTAGGTTGTAGTTTTTGAATTTGTGAATATTTGAATCTTGAAATTTACAATTTTTCAAATTTCTCAAATTTCCTGGGTTTTCCTGATTTTCCAAGTTTCCAAGCTTCCAAATTACCAGTTCCCTAGTATCTAAATTCCCAAAAATGCTTCGAAATTCCTAGATCCCCAAATATCTAAGTTTCCAAATTTCTAAACCTCAAAGTTCCCAAATTCCCAGATTACCATATTCCCAAATCCCTATATTCCTACATCCCTATATTCCAAAATCCCCATATTCCCAAATCCCCACATTCCTAAATTCCCACATTCCTAAATCCCTATATTCCCAAATCCCCATATTCCCAAATCCCTATATTCCAAAATCCCCATATTCCCAAATCCCCACATTCCAAAATCCCCATATTCCCAAATCCCCATATTCCCAAATCCCCATATTCCCAAGTCCCCATATTCCCAAATCCCCAAATTCCTAAATCCCCATATTCCCAAATCCCCATATTCCTAAATCCCTAAGTCCCACATCCCTAGATCCCCAAAATTCCTAGGTTCCTAAATACCTAAATTCCCAAATTTCCATCCTCAAATTCTTCAGACCCAACATCCCTAGATCTTCAAATCCCAATTTCTCCACTACCTATCTCCCTAAATTCCTAGACTCCTAAATCTCCAAATCCACACATGTCTCAAATTCCTAAACCCATGCACAAATCTCTAATCCACCAAGTCCCTAGATTCCCATCTCTTCAGAACCCAAAATCACAAGATTTAACAAATAATACAATCTTTAATCTTACATCAATTTTCAAAGAAAATACTCCAAAGAATCAACCCGTATAAAAATAAATACACCGTTCCACTTAAATGCGTTAATGTAACCTTTATAGGTCATTTCAAGGTGACTGCAAGGTCAAACGAACAAACACAGCCCTCGATATCGTGAAATTATCAAAGGTATCTGATCATATCGTCCGTATCTTTCGGAATATTTGATAGCTTTCGAATAAACCACATGCATGTATTCAGCAGAAAATGTTTGTTGTATCGCATCGGTGAAAATATTGATCCGAACCCCGTGTGTGTGTTATGCGGCTAGTAAACAATGAATTTCAGTGCGTACGTGTGGCCGGATTCTGTTATCCGATGCGACTCATTGATAACGATTATTCTTCCTCCATTGTTTCCGGATTGCTTCCCTGCTGCGACAGAAGCGGATCGCCGAATTCACGGACGAAATAATGAACGGGAAACCGAGAACAATCGCGTTACAAACTGGTCAACCTCGTGAAATAAACGTCAGAGAAAGTTGATGATGTTGCGATGCTGTTTTTCACGCTATTGTTCGATCATCGTATTGCATCACGATCCAATCGATTTATTCCGTTAAATCTGCATTTTCCATGTGAAATCTGTCTTTCAGATGAAAAATCTGTCTTTTCAAGCTAAAATTTGTCTTTTACGAGTACAATTTTTAGTCACCATCGATTAAGTTAGAACGGAAATTTTGGAAGACAACGTGAAAGTAATTCGAGAATAATAGTTAGGCTAATATACTGGGTGGCCGAGATAAAAAAGCCCCGGTATGAATACAGAAGATATGACTCCAGGCCTTTTTCATCTTGGCCACCCTGTATTATTATAACATAAAAGTAGTGATTCTACATCCACAAGAAAAAGTCTTTCTTCCAAATTTTTTGCAGTTTTTCATTTTTCATAACTGCAATTTACGGTCAAAAAATCTGAAAAAATTCTGTGATATCCGCTACTAGGTTCTTCATGTTCTAGAATTTTTTCAGAATTTTTGTACATCAACAAATGGGAAAAATAGGGCAATAACTGGAATTTCGATTTTTTCGTGTTACTACCCTTCAATTGAGATACGGGGTTGAAGCTTGACGTGACATTATTTTGGACACGCTATCGAATAATGTATTGTTAGTTTCATTAGACTGAAGGGTAAAACCACCTGAATAAAAATGAATGATTAAACATCGAAATCTAACATGGCCGAATAAGATGGTCAAACTGACCACTGAATCACCTCAATACAATTTGAAATAAATATTTAACGAAATCTATAGTATCATATGGTGTATAAATATATTGAAGTAGACAATACTATAGAGTCTTAAGTGAACTCAGTAAACTTTTAACCTAGAAAGTTGAGAGTAAAAATTACTCTTAAGAAAAATCACTCTTGCAAAGAGTCGAATGTTAACGGTAAAAAATAGAATAGAGGTCAATTTTTTTTATTGGTAAAATTAAATGCTTGAACGTCAATTTAGAGTATGAACGGGGTTAGTAACACGTGTCCATTCCGTAATGGCGGTTAACGTGTCGAATATAATCTCGGACAGCATCAAATCTCGCGAGACGTTCGTATTTATACACGAACACGTTAAAAACCGAGCGTTTACGAGGTCCGCAGCAAGTTCCATTCGTGTTACTTTTATGGAACGCAGATACGCCAATATTTTTACGTCGTAACGTCCACGATAACGGGAAAAGAAGACGCTGTAGTTCTCGAAGAGGGAAACCGCGACAACGGTACGCGATGAATTATGACACAGGACAGGATAGGTCGTGTTTACGCGTAAAACAGGACAGTGATTAATGCGGTAGAACCAGTCGAAAACATGGAAGGTTCAATGCGCCCGGAAATTATGTAACATATGTCGTTTGCTTTTTCAATGTCTTTATACGCGATTACGTTAATGATGACGAGAGGAGAATACCCACTGTGCTGTTTTGCGGGTAGTGATGAAACAGCGGGGTATAGTAGACGCTTGTTATATTGCCGTTTTGGGAGATTTGAAATTGTAGCATTTTTAGCATATTAGAGATTTTATAGTTGTGATAGGTATTTGGGAGATTGCAGTGGGAAATGTGAGATTGTGGAAATTTGAGAATTTTGGGAGTTGGAAATTTTGGGAATTAGGGGTTTGGTAATTGGGAATTTGGAATTTTGAGAATTTGGGGATTTTGGAAATTTGGGGATTTTGGAAATTTGGGGATTTGGGAATTTGGGAATTTGGGAATTTTTGAAAATTGGAGAATTTGAGAATTTGGGAATTTGGGAATTTGGGAATTTGGAGAAATTAAAAATTTGGGGATTTGGGAATTTGGGAATTTGGAAATTTGAGAATTTGGAGATTTGGGAATTTGGGGAAATTGAGAATTTGGGAATTTGGGAATTTGGAGACTTGAGAATTTGGGAATTTGGAGACTTGAGAATTTGGGAATTTGGGAATTTGGAGTCTTGAGAATTTGGGAATTTGAAAATTTGGAAATTTGCGAATTTGGGGATTTGAGAATTTTAGAAATTTGAAAATTTTGTAATTTGATAATTTGAGAATTTGGAAATTTGGGGATTTTGGGATTTGAGAATTTGCGAATTCGGCAAAAGAAGTAAATGACTACCATAATTAATCGACTTCGAAGTAAAATTGAAAGCTAACAAAATTATTTTGTACATAGAATTATCTATTAATTGCAGTATGATGCTGTCGCAAGAAATCTCGAGCCTCGATAATAATGAGTTCTTATTCAGGCATTCAATGGTCGTTTTAGAGCCACAGGGGCTCTATTCAGCTTCGGCTACATACTTGCAACCCCGAGGAAGTGGTTAACAGTTCCACGCTGGGATTTTTCTCCTTTCGTTGAGAAAACAAGTCGGTGGACAAGCTTAAAAATTCACGAGGCGGTATCTCTGCGGGGACGACGTCTTGTTAACTCTTTAAGACCTGACATTTTAGTTATTTTGCATCCTTTTATTTCGTTTCTTTTTTCTTTTCCTTCGCGTATACTCTTCCCTACTTCTTTTCTCGTATACACTACTCTTTAGGAGTATTTACGTATTTATTCGCATCTTCTCGTACTTATGAAATCAAATCATTTTGTTATTCTTTGTTTAGGCCCGCCTCTAGGGCCCCGACGGTGGGGAATTATCGAGGAACAATTAGTGGAAGTGTTTGAATTTTTACGTTTTTACACTGTTAGCAAATTAAACTCATACGTTAGATACATAATTAATAAAATAATGTTAGAACTAATGTAAAATACAAGTTAGAAGAGGATTAGTTAATATTGCATTAATAGAATGGGGAATAAAATTTAGAACAGGTCCCTCAGACAAAAAGTTTCATTTATCAAAAATCAACAAATTTTGCGCCTGGTTATTTGTGCGTTCTAAGAAAAAAAATAAAGTATTTTTAAGTTTGTGAAAGAATGGTGAACATTTTTATTTAATCATTCAATACTGTGTTGGAATAATAAATGAATAGTCTGTCACTTTGGCAAGACACTAATATACTTAATAATGGATTAGTTTTTCGTGGTATTGTATATGTCGCGATAAAATTGATGAAGAATAAAACCCGAAAAAATATAGACGCATAAAAGGAAACAATTTGGGGTATAGGCTATAAAATTAAGGGGGTAATTGAATGGTCGAAGGAAAAAGTGTTAGGGCGAAGAAATCGAATGCTTAATAAAAATAATAGCAATCTACGAATATATAATTATTTACTGCTGCTTGAAACACTTTATACTTTTATTTAATACTAAACATCAACTAAATTATAAAACTAATATATTTAATATATTTATTAATTACATAATGTAATATTAAAGTCACAGAAAATTTCTATTTACAAAAATATCAAACATTACTACAGTATTTAACATTACTAAATATTTTAATATAAATAAAGACATAAATTAGAGTAAATATGTAGAAAACAAAAGAGAGCACTTCTTTTCTAGAAACTTCACAACTAATTAATATTTTCCATTGTAATCGCAATGTTACAAAGCTGGGTTTGAAATAACTTCGGTGTTAAGTAGCAATGTTAAAAGCCATCGTTAAAACTGACATGGTAGAATGGATAATTTTGAAAACGATATCCTTGTGAAAAGCGATACTTGTTGAGAGCTTAAACGTCAAAATCTAAAGATATTTCTACTATATCCTCAGGGTATCCATCCTTATTCTGCAACCCTTCATTATTTTGTTACTTGTAACGTAAAATATGAAATACATGCACATATATGAACATATTAGTAGACTTTTATGTACTTTATGTATCAATTTTAATATTGATATATGAAGAACAATAATGTATCAAAACTAATGTTAATATACATTTAATATTGATGTGTTAAAAACAGTAATATATTAATATTAATTTTATCGTACAAGAGACAATAATGTATTAACATGAATGTCGATGTATTAGACACACCAACGTATCTATACTAATGTTAATATATTAAAAACAGTAATATATCAATATTAATAATATACTATATTAATTATCCTGTACATGTGTAAATACTTATACTATATCACTGTCAAGACTATAAAAACATGTAAAAATAAAGCACATGCATCCTCCTGAACAATAACTTTCCACAAAAATATCCGCTTCTTAAGAATCATAAGAATTAAAAGAAACTATATGAAGATTATAAAACGTTATCATAAGATCTACGAAAGAGAATCTCTTTGTGAGAAAGGAGTATCCCCATGGCTTTTCCACTGGAATCGAGTATCTTCGACGAGACTCGCTTCTTGATAGCTCGAAATGTCCCGATAAAAAAAAAAAGGATGGTGGGATCTAACGGACACTTTAGCGTGGCCTTCGGAGGCGTTCCCGAAAAAGAAATTGGCGGAAAGGTCGACGAAACGTGGAGGCGATCTTTTATCTGGGACACACGAACAAGACGGCGGGCAATTAAATAACTGTATAACCTGTGCCGTACATTCTCCCTCAGCACGCGAGCCTTTATCAACCGTTCCTTTTCTGTTTCTCCTCTTTCGTTCGTGTTCCTCCTTTTTCTTCGTTTCTTTTCCGCGCTCCACGAGAACGCGTTCCACGAGATCGTTCCTTTCGACGCACATTTACTCTTCGTACCGTTAACTTCGAATCGCTTGCTTGCCAAACTTAGTTTCGAACGCAATCTCGTTACGTTATTGTTAATTTGGGTATTTGGTCTTTGCAACATTTGGGGATTTTGGAATTTGGGGATTTGGGCATTTTGCGATTTGGGGATTTGGGGATTTGGGGATTTGGAGATTTGGGGAATTGGGGAATTGGGGATTTAGGGATTTGGAAATTTGGAGATTTGGGAATTTGGAGATTTGCAAATTTGAAGATTTGAGGATTTAGGGGGTTAGGGATTTAGGGAATTGAGGATTTGAGAAATTGGTGATTTAGGGATTTGGAAATTTGGAGATTTGCAAATTTGAAGATTTGGGGATTTAGGGAGTTAGGGATTTAGGGAATTGAGGATTTGGGGAATTGGGGATTTAGGGATTTCGGGAATTGAGGATTTGGGATATTGGGGATTTGGAAATTTGGAAATTTGGAAATTTGGAGATTTGCAAATTTGAAGATTTAGAGATTTAGGGATTTAGGGAATTGAGGATTTGGGGATTTGGAGATTTGGAGATTTGAGGATTTGAAGTTTTAGGGATTTGGGAAATTAGGAATTAAATGACCGACAAATTTAGCAAGTCGAAAATTTTGAGATTTGGGAATTTGAGGATTTGGACATTTTGGGATTTGGGGTTTTGGAAATTTGAGGATTTTGGAATTTGGCGATTTGGGGATTTGGGGACTTATGGATTTGAGAATTTGGGGATTTGGAAATTTGAAGATTTGGGGATTTAGTGATTTGGAGTTTTAGGGATTTAGAAAATTAGGAATTAGATGGCAAAGAAATTTAATAAATTGAAAATTTGTGGATTTGAGAATTTGAAGTTTTCAGAATTTGGAAATTTTGGGATTTGGTGATTTGAGAATTTGGGACTTTGAAAATTTGAGAAATTGTGAATCCGAGAATTGGGGAATTTGCGAGTTTAGAAATTTGAGAATTTGGAAGTTTGAGAATTTAGGAATTTGAAATTTTAGTGATCTGAGAGATTTAAAATTTCAGAATCTAGTAATATAAAAATTTGAAAATTGAATAATTTTTAGATTTGATTATTTTAGAATCTGAAAGTTTGAAGATGTGGAATCTATGAATATAAAAATGTGTGAATTTGCAAATTTATCGATCTGATAGTTCAAATATTCAAGAATTTACGAACATAAATATTTGCGGACCCAAAATTTAGGAGTTCAAAAATAGACTCGATTGATAATAAATTAAAATCGAACTCCAACAAAGGTTGAGAACCTGAGAAGGTTCCGATTGAATTTGGAGCATGCCAAAAGTGATTTACCGTAGAGTACACCAGACGAATTCTTATTACAGCTAATGCCCTTTCGATTCCAAGAATTCGATCAAAGACACAAGGCTGTTCACATGACACTTAAATCTCGTTGCGCAAAAATTTTTTCTTATATTAAAGAGAAATATTTTTAAAAAAGAAAAAAAAACGATAGAATAGTGCATGAAGCATGATCCATTCAAGTATCATCAGATTAAAAGCGCGGCAAGAAAAATAAAGCTGCGGCAACAAAGATAAAGCTTCACACTGTAATTTCAACAGTTTGATTAATTCCGGTGCTTTTTTCAAAAATATTGCGAATATGAGAAATGTAAGTGGATGAATTAATAAAAGCGAAGTACAAGGAGTGAGTACCTGGAAGACCGAGTTTAGCTCACTGGGTTATATACATAAATAACGCAAAACGAATCGAGGACAGTTGGGGATTTAATGTTTCAACGGAGATCGATGTTTAGTTTTTTCATTTGTATCGAACTTAATTGAAAATTTGTTCGACGTGTTTTGTTTTTGTGTGCCAGATTCGTGCACGAGCGACTTCAATGGAGTTCTAAATTTTCAGATATTATTTACAAATATTTTATAAAATAGGTGATTTGTTTAACTGCAAATGTAGAATATTTTGGAAATATTCTATGAAATAGGTCTATGAAATATTTTTTATAAAATATTCTATAAAATATATAAAATATTAAAATTCATTTAGCAAGTATAGAATATTTTATAAAATATTTTAGATATAACTAAATATTTCATGGACAATATTAAACATTTTATAGATAACTAAATATTTCATGAACAATATTAAACATTTTATAGGTAACTAAATATTTCATGGATAATATTTAACATTTTACAGATAACTATATACTTCATACAATATTTAATATATTATCGATAAATGTTTGATATAATATTTTCACGTTAAATATTAAACCTGAATTACCACGTTAAATTGTACGAATTTACACATATTTCTCTTATGTATAAAATCTCTGTTCATTAAATGAATCTCCATCTGCAATTTACTTTGCATTGTTAATAAAATGATATTAAAACTTTCGCTTACGGTTTTAATTATTGGATTATGTTAAATTCGAGATATCGGTTACATTATTAAACCGTATTTCAAATTTAACTTCTTACTTTGACGGTTTCCCTATTAGCGGCTAAAAATTAATCTGTACTTAGTCGCAATCGATAAAGTTTCTGCTGATAGTTCTTATTGCTCGACCACCGATAATCCTATTAAGTAAAACCACCACTCGCCTGAATTGTCAACTATAATCGAAGTCACTAAACGTTTGTATTATCTATTAGGTGCTGCAAGGTGTTCGTACAAACTTATTAATCGAAACTTTTTTCAAACATAACCTCATTTAATTATTCTAATTAAATTACTTATTCAAAAACTATTGTGACTAAAAGTTAACTGTGATCTTATATTTACAATAATATAGTTTTATTTATTTCTATAAATAGTCTGCAATATTTATAAGCTTGTACTACGTCTAATCAAGGCGGATCATTCGGTAGAATTATTTGGTTGAATTGTAGATATTATTGCAAGGTGCTAGAATAAAATTTGAACTTCATACCTAATCTAATATGCAAATACATCTTTACCAAAGTGATAAAATATTGCATAAAAAATATTTTATTGTACATGAACTATTTTATTATTTACAAAATATTAAATATTGTTTATGAAGTATTTAGTCATCTCTAAAATATTAAATATCATCTATGAACAACTGTATTATCTACTAAATGTTAAATATTGTCTATGTAACACTTAGTTATCTCTAAAATATTAAATATTATCCATGAAATGTACAGCTATCTCTAAAATATGAAATGTCACCTATGAAATACTTTACCATCGATAAAATATTATCTCCAAAATCCTTTATACCCCATAAAACATTAAATACTTTGCCACGTTTCATTGTCTATGAAAAACGATAAAAATTGTTGAATAGCACTGTCACAAATTGCCCAGCGTTGTATACACATTGTGACAAAAGTTTCAAGCACGAAAATAGTAAAATCTTGAAGCAAGTTCAGTCTACTGATATTAATGGTAGAGTACATCGCGTGGCAAAGTTTCAGACACGATATCCATGAAATGTTCACGCGAAATGAGAATGCAACGTGTAAGTGCTTTCATACAGAAGACTGAGCAATTTACGATTGACAGAACACGATGTGGGTGGAAACAGCCAGTGAAGATAAGTGGAAGTTTTATTTAATTTTGTTAGGAAGTTAGAAAGATCTCTTCAACTGTGCTCCGATGTTTACAGAACGCGTATTCACGCAATAATTCGATATAACCTCAGTGACCTAACTGGAATCACAAATGTTAAGCGGTTCTTAAGCTTGTCCGCCATTTTACTGATCATCCACCATTTTAGACTCCGTCAACACTTAGTTAAAATAACCTACCTTTTTCCATTTTTTTAACTATTTTAAAAGAGATATTTAGAATAATATTTCTTCTATGGTTATTTATATATGTATAAATAATTGTATATATTATTATTTATATTATTTCATAATGAAATGTTACATTTTTTGTTTTATGTAATCCATGTTATATTATTTTTATAATGAAATTACTTTCACTTATGAATTTGCTCTATAAAAATTATAAATAAATTTGTATCTTAGATTCAATAGAAACACTGCTTAAAGCACTTAAAAAAAAGAACACCGTATAAATTTTCATGGAGGAAGAATAGTAAATTAGCTTACATGTAAATTTTTTGCAAGCTTATCGTTCGTGAAATGGATGAATTATGTATTATAACATAGAACGAAAATGGGATGCATGGATACAGAAAATAATAATGATCAACAGTAAACATGACTACCTGAAATTAACAAACCACGCGTACGCACTGATTCGCTTATTTTCCAGTTGAAAAATTGCAGCGAGTAATTTATGGTACGTTTACACATCGTGTGTATCGGGAATAACAGTTTGTACTTACATATGCAACACACGCCAAAACCGAGCGCACACCGTCCATGGGATTTCCCTTGTTGAATGCGGCACTCATACGTGTTCATGCATACTCCTCGTCGTCGTTTGTCCTGTGATAGGCACTCTTCTTGCACCGGGGTTGGAAAGAAGTTCAGAACTGCGAAGGGTTGCAAACAACCATTGGCGTAACTACAAGCTTTTGCGGGGAAAGATAGGAAAAATGATGATGGAAGGAATTGCAGCGTTGGATGAATAGTAGCGAACGCAAAGGAAACTGCTACTTATGTAGATTAGAGGATATTAATTTGGGGACTTTGAAATTGTAGAATTTGTGAACTGCTGAATTTCTAAACTTCCTGACTTACAAATCTAAAGTTGCTTTCTTTCAAATTTTTTAATTTCCTGACTTACAAATCTAAATTTGCTGTCTACCAAATTCATAAATTTCATAACCTATAAATCTAAATAAGCTATCTACCAAATTTATAAATTTCCTAACTTACAAATCTAAATTTACCATTCTAGATTTAGAAATTTTCAAATTTCCAAAATTTTCAACTTACGTATCTCTACATGTCTAAATCTTCAAATTTCCAATTTACAAATTTCTAGATTTCTGAATTTTTAAATTTCTAAATCTTACAACTTACAAATCTCTAAATTTCCAAGTCCTGGAACTACCAAATCTCTAAATTCCTAAATCTCCAAATTTCCAAATTTTCCAACTTACAAATCTCCAAATTTCCAACTCTTGCAACTTCTAAATCTCTAAATTTCCAAGTCCTACAACTTCCAAATCCCTAAATTTCTAAGTATCTATGTTTCCAAATTTTGCAACTTCCAAATCTCTAAATTTCCAAGTCCTGGAACTTCCAAATCTCTAAGTTCCTAAATTTCCAAAGCTTGCAACTTCCAAATCTCTAAATTTCCAAATCCCACACCTTAAAAACCCCTAAATTCCTAAATCCAAATGTCCCAAATCTCCCAATTTCCAAACCTGCAACCTTGAAACCAACTCCCACCCCCACAAATCTACGCGTCCCGTAACAAACCTCAGCCCCGAAAAAAGCCAGAAATCTTAAAGCGGATAAGAAACGCTTCCGCCGCAGTCGCACAAAGAAGCAGCTACACTTTCTTGCGAAAGGAAGTTCACCAACGTTTCCCTGTCCCCGTGCCAAGAATCCCATCAGCCTATGTAGAAACAAACACCTTGAGCCGTAATGCCAGCAACAAACATGTCCTGTAGCAAACACAATCTCGCGGAAGGATCCTCCAAAAAGTAGCTCAAACACGGGACAAAAGAGGCACGCAATATCACTCGACTTACCCCTCGAGATTGGATTACTGTTCAAATCGAGCCCGTTCGATGGTTTCTCGACGGTTTGCGTCGACCAAAAATTCAGACCCAGCAGGGACCACTGATGCGTGTTCGACGGGAGGATGATCATGGTGCAAATACCGCTGGACATCCAGGATAAAACGGTCCACCGCACTTCGGACGCGAACGAGACGCTGATCAAGGTTGCCATTTGCAACAGACGAATCGAGAAGTATCTGAGGATCATTTTCGAGACTCGCACCGATGTACGAACATTCGTGATTCTCTCGAATCTTCATAGAATACGAGCGAAAGACGATGACCGACTGACTGACCGTATAACAGGTACCCGGACCAAACACATGTTAGACCCCTACTGCTACAGTTACTTCCACAACATCACGGATTACCGCTACTGGCATTTACTTCATCGCGAACATACACTTACCGTGCGGCTTATGAGATCACACACTCGGATTGTCAATGAACTCATTGGTGTAACCGAGGACCAGGATGGGACCGTCCCCTCTCCCTTCTTCGGATAAGGAGTGAGCTCGAACTTATGTAAGGGAGAGGTACTCGTGCATCATTAGAAATTCAGAAATTTCCTAATAGACGAATTTTCAGGTGTATAAATTCACCGCCTCGCATTCTTATATTTCCGTATTTCGTAATAGACTCAAAATGTATAAAGCCTTGAATTCCTAACTTCTCCAGTCAACACATTCCTAACTTCTAAATTCCCATATTCTCAAATTCTAAACTTCCCGATTTGTTGTATTCCGAGATTCCCAAGTTCACACTTCCCAAATTTCTCATTTCGCAAATTCCCCAGTTCCTAAATTCCGCAATTCCTAATTTGCCAAATTTCCGATATTCCAGGTTCCTAAATTCCCTAGTTTTCCAATTCCCAAATTCCCACATTCCCCAGTTCCCTAATTTCCTAGTCCCTAAATTCCCCAGTTCCCGAATTCCCCAGTTTCCAAATTCCCCAGTTTTCCAATTCCCGAATGCTCACATTCCCCAATTCCCACATTCCCCAATTCCCATATTCCCCCATTTCCACATTCCCCAATTCCCACATTCCCCAATTCCCAAATTCCCCAATTCCCAAATTCCCCAATTCCCATATTCCCCAATTCCCAAATTCCCCAATTCCTAAGTTCCCCAGTTTCCACATTCCCCAGTTTCCAAATTCCCCGATTCCCAAATTCCCGAATTCTCGAATTCCCCAATTCCCACATTCCCCAGTTCCCACATTCCCCCGATTCCAAATTCCCCAGTTCCCAAATTCCCTAATTCCCAAATGCCCCAGTTCCTAAATTCCTCAGTTCCCACATTCCACAGTTCCAAAATTCCCCAGTTCTCTAATTTTCCTATTCCCAAAATTCCCAGATTTTAAATTTCCTACGTCTCAAATTCTCCTCCTCCCTAATTTCACAGTCCGCAACTTTCTCATCTTCCAAATTTCCTTATTCCAAATTCCTCAGTTAAAAAATTTTCCACTTACATTTCCAAATTCCCCAGTTCCCAAATTCCAAAATTCCCCAGTTCCCAAATTCCGAAATTTCCAGACTCTCAAATTCGGAAATTGCCATCTTTCCCGAATTCACCTGAACATACCTCATACATAATAATAACCGAAATAATAAAACTGATGCAAATCTGATGTACCCTGAACAGAAATCATCAATTAAAAGCAATATGATAAATAAATAAACAACCTGTGCACCCGATAACTAAAATTTAGTATCTTTTATATTTTTAAAAGAACTCGTAATAAAAAAGACTCTCTCAACAAAGCGTGGAAGAAAAGTACTTTTGTCTTGTACTATACAACTGAATTTGTCTCAAAAAATAATCGATTTGGCATGGAATGACCCACCCTCGTCTGCCATTTCGTTCTATCTACATCTATCTTTATCGAATGTTGGAAAAACAGGAAGATGATTCGGTTGGTATTATAGTTTCCTATTTAGTAATTACCCAAGTATATGCAGGCCAGCCATGCGCAGATCTACATTCATCCAGTATTTCTTTTTCGATATGGCCACCAAAAGGGTCTATCAGAAAAAAAATTAAAGAATCAAAAGCTTATGCAGGAAGAATTGCTAAATGTGGTTGTCGTGTATTGGTAATCTGGTAAGTCAAACCTACTCTTTTCTTCGTCTTTCTGTACACCTTTCATTTTGACTCGTTACGTTCGGAGGTTACGATTTAGACGTTAAAGTGGCGGAAAAAAAATAAAAACTGCTCGTAGGGCAAGAAGGGTTAAGTAACGATCAAGAAAACGCCATTCTGTTATAATTGTGGTTGCTAAAAATTAGCGACATGCGTGAATTCAATGTAATATTTACGTTATTGACTCGTTGCGAATTTATATTCGATTCGATAACCTTTTGGTTGCGTGTATTACAGGTTCGTTCAATAATTTTGTTATGTTATTAGCAACATCATTTGTTTAAGCAAGCTCTGCTTAATAAAAAAGACACACATTGTTTATATGTCTCGTTCATTCTCCTGTTGCAATCAGTTTTGCAGTATTGTCTACCTCTGCTGTGTCAATATTAAATATAACATGATTTCAGTTGACATAAACAGCTATATATTTTATCTTTTAAGCATAAACTGCAAAGTTATTCTAATTCTTAACTTTGCGTGATATTAGTGTCTTTACATGCTATAATTCATTTAATGTTTTGTGCTCTTGTGCATCCCGGAAACATTATTGGAAATATGAGGTTTCCTTTTCATCGGTAAGTAGCTGGAGATTCATTTTTATGCTCCAGCAAAACTGTGAATTATAACAGTGATTATCGTATATGTTAGTTTTTGTGTTAAACGACAAAAATTTAATGTTCTTTATTTTCATAAATCTTCATTGATTTACTTAGGAATATATTTATTCTATAAAATTTCCTAAATGTGTAAGTACGTGCATAAGAATTAATTTATCTTATGATACATATTACAATGAATTGTTTAGAATGCATTTAAAAGTTTAACGATGTTGTATTCTTTGTTGCTGAAACTATCTGTTCAGCAATATTTTACAACATCGATTGTAGGTATTTATCTATCTTGTTTTATGATTAGATTTTAGTTGTAATTTAAATTTAAATGTTTATGGAAACTTCACATTTAAATAATGTTATATGTGTACATAAATTGTTTAAATATTAATATGTACAACCTTATGCGGGTAAGTATAGTTTATTAAAATTTGTAGCTTTATTGTAATAAGGTGTATCAAAAGAATTAGTGATGAACAGTTTGATAACTGCTGCTGCAGGGTTGGTTCACAAATTACCAATATAAATATTATTGATTATTAATAATTTACAATCTTCAGATTATAACTGCTCTTTTATTAGTTATATACTTCTTTGAATGGGAGTAATTAAAAATTTCAGTAGTTAAATATTTGTTTTCTGGTAATATTAACTTTATATAAGTTTATTTTTCAATCTAGCCTTTATGATTTTTTGCCAACCCTAATGCTGCAAATTCTGTTTCTCATACATCATAGCATTTTTGTGTTTTCAGAAATCGTGGTGAGAATTTTTCATAGACGTGGATCAATCATGCAAAACTTTGATGATCTTGATATAGAGGGTCGTAATCCTTCTCATTTAACAGAAGAAGATGAAGAAAAGGTAAATGCACAGCAAAATTTGTACATTAGAGAAACTGTACTAATTTCTAATGCTTAGAACAACTTTAAAACAATTTCTTAACACCAAAATTCTAAATATATTTTTTACTTTTATATATTAATTTATTTCATATGTTATCGCCAACTTTCTTTTTATCTCCTTCAAGAATATACTTTCTACGCTATTTTTGATATTCTGTGATATACACTTGGAATGACAGTGGCCTGTCTGTTTTACAAGAAATTTGTATTTCACAGGAAGAGTATGATCGAAAACGTTTAATGAGGAGTAGTGTTACTGCCGAAGATGGCACGCTCAGGCCTGTGTATTCTGAAACTGAAGATGGTGATATATGGTGTCATATATGTAATATCGCTCTGTTTGGAGCTCATAAATTATTAAATCATAATATGTGTAATCGTCATAAAATGAAATTAGATGAATGGCCGTATCCAGTTTTATTATGGTCTAAACGAACAGACATTGCAAAATCAGCTCCACCTGTGCAGTCGGCTGCCATTAGCGATAGTCTAGCACCTGGAGAACCAGTACCGCCTGGCATGGAAGACCAAATAACTAGAACAACTACGATTCAGATGAGTCTGGATCGACACAGAAGTTCTCCACTAGTTGGTCTCGAATATCTCCTAGAATTGGTCGATAATGATTCTTGTGAACCCAGTTATACATGTGTTTTGTGTGATAAACGAGGCGATCCTCGTACCGTTATGGCACATATTACCAGTTACAATCACAGAATAACTTATCTAAATAGACATTTTCCAACCATATCGCGAGCAATTATGGAACTACCGCGTACTCCTAATTATAAACGTGGAGCTAATGAAATATCGGTGTTAGTGGCTAAGAAGATCGAAGAACAATTTGGAAGATTACAACCGCAATTGGTTGACAAGAACCAATACGAAAAGAATAAAATGCAATATATCAAGAGGGTCTATCAGGATTACCACTTTAGGTAAGTCATGATATTCATATACTCTCTAATATTTTCAACTTAAACACGTCCTTGTGCATCGTACGAATTAAGTATATCAGTTCGCGTGTTTTACGAAAAATCGATGGACGTGATTCGGCAAGGTGCGCGGCAATGATGTTCATAATTTAACTTGCATTTCCTCGAAATCAATGGCTGTTTCCTACGTGCAGGGAAACGCCAGAATTAACGTTTATGGAAGTTTACGATGTGCGATGGGTAACGAACTTCGAAGAGAAGATGGCCGAAATAACCGGTAATAGTGGTTCTAAAAAAGGTGAGTATACGTTAACATTATTATTTCCGAAATGAAACGTTTATTAACAATATTCAATTGTCCAATGATCTCATATCAAGATTCTCAATCTGCCGATGAGAAACTAGACGATAAGCACAAAAGTGAAGAGAAGAAAAGTGAAAAATCATCACCGAAGAAAATGGAGTCGAAATCGAATGTCACAAAATCGTAAGTAAATATTTGCTTTAAATTACGCACAATGAAGTTTTAATTTTTTTTATCTTCCTTAAGATACATCAAATATGTTTATAATTAATTTACTTTAATTTTATTCGAACGATGTGATGTTTGAAAGCACCAAAAATATATACACCGCAATCCTATCATTTCCTTTGAGAATAAATCAATGAACTAGATTGTGAATCCATGTTTTATTTTTTTTAGGGGGTTCAAGATTCGTATCCTTACGAGGGATAAGTTAAATATGCGTAAACCGTTAGATAAAGATGAAGAGAACGTGAAAAAATCTCCCAAACGTCCTTCGGACGAGACCAAATCCCTCTCGTCTCTTTCGAGCATATCGAGTAGTCCATCGCCATCGCGTTCGAGATCACGTTCGCCGATCCGTAGTCGTAAAGACAGTTCGATAGACAAAAGTGGCAAGTATCGTGGCAGCAAATCGCGATATTCGCGGGATCGAACACGGTCCCGTTCGCGTTCGCGGTCACGTTCCCCGGAACCGCTCAGGGAACGGGACAAGTGGGATAAATATCGGGAGCAGATCAGACGTGCCGAGGAGACCCTCGATCGTGCGTTAAAGTTTCATGAGAAGAATCCAGAGAAGCATCCCTCATACCCGGACGAATGGAAGAAGTTTTGGAACAGACGGTACAAAGAGTTGCAGGCTGAAGGTAAAGATCCCAGCAAACACGACTTCAAGCCGGAATGGATCGAATTTTGGAACAAACGAATGCGTGAGATTCACAATGAGCAGCTGCAACAGCGTAAAGAGGAGATTAGGAAACGTTTGGAATTGCCGGAGGACAAACCGCCAGAGAAATGGATCCCGTCGAGCAGACGCGAACGATCTCCGACTAAAAGGAGTCGTCATCGCGTGGACAGCGACGACGAGGTAGAGTATGTTGGCACGAAAACGATTAAAAGCGATTACTACGATCGCCACGAAGTTAGGGAACGCGAATACGCGTACTCTTCGTACATGCGTGGCAGAGGCAGCGTATACAGGAGCAGCTACTACACTCGCGGTCTTCCTCCTCGTACAAGACCAATACATTACGCTACACCATACCCGGTGAAAGACAAATCTCCGAGTCCCATACCGGAGGAGGTGTTAACCGAGGATCTAGAAGTCGTTGGCTTGTTACGATTACTCACGGCACTGGAAGGTCAGCTAGGCTCTTTAGGTCCTAAGATAGTATCTCTTCTTTCGAAAGCGTTAGCAGCGGAAAAGGCGAAACCTAACTCTGCCGAGGAGTTGTTGTACGACGAAGAAGTAAGCGTATTGTTCGAAACGGTGAAAGAGAAGCTGAAGGGTCAATTGTTTGCAGGGATGATAGAAAAGATGGCAATAACGCCGACGAAAACTGCGATACAGAATATCGCGCAGTTATTGCACAAAGCGTCAGAGAGCAAAAAGAAGATGGAAGAAGAGAAGAAGAAAAAACGAGAATTAGAGGCTGCTAGGTCGGCGAGTTACGTACCGAGAACGGTTTATCCGAGATCGGTGGAGATTATTACACCCGTTATTAAATCGGAACCCGTCAGTGTCCCTGGTGTTGGCACTGTGGACAAGGTAGCTATAGCTCAACAGATAGCGGCTGCTCTTGTGGCGCAGGGTAGATCAAACGTGTCGCAGGAAGAATTAGAGACTCTTATCAACGCTGTCGTTGGAATGGCAGAGGCTTCGAAGAATTCTGATAAGCCAGTTACCACTGCAGATTTTGTGAAAGGTTTAGCGAGCGGTAATAACACTCTTCCTCAAACTGCGACGTCCGCATCGACCGGGCCGACGGTGGCGGACACGGTCGAACGTCAATCTTCCAGAATGGAAAGCATGTCAGATACAGAGTTGAAATCTCTTCTACAAAATTTTAAAGATCTGAGTAGTCAAGAACAACACGGACTAATAAATTTTTTGAAAAAGTTAGAGGCGACTGACCCAGTTCGGGTGGAGAAATTGAGAGCGTTCGTTAATTTGGGCACGATGTCGACGTCGACGCCAAAAATAAAGTCTCCAACGCCGGAAAGTATCGAGACTAATATTAAGTCGCGCAAAAGTGTCTCCCCCTTCTCCGTTCACAAGAGTAACCAAAACCCGATTGAGGTGGAAAATAAATGGAAACCCAAGATAGATATGTTCGCGAACGATGACGAGGAAGAAGAACAGCCGATAAAGAACGAGAACGAGGACAAGCCGAAAACGAAATTAGATTTATCGGACGACGATGACGATTACACGTTTGAGGACATATACAAAGCGGCGGATAAGAACGTTAGCGAAAACGAGAAGGCGAAGAGCAAGTCTCGAGGATTTTCGAAATCGGTGTCGAATTCACCGAGATCGTGGACGCATTCTCGTTCGCGATCAAGGTCACGTTCTCCGATGAGGTCGAAAGAACTGACAAAAACTAACGATCCAAACGCGATCTTGAACGAAACCAAACGGCTGATAGCTAACATAATGGGTGATCTTCCAAACAAATACGTACCGAAATCGCACACGAGCGAAAGTACCGAACAGTCTGTAACGAAACCGTTGGATTCGATGTCCAACCCGTCGACAGCCTCGATGTCGAATTTTTATAATCAAGGTTATGTTCAGAATAATCAACAGCCCTTAGCCCGTCCACAAGGACCTCCCTTGAGTTATCCAAACATGCCCAATCAACAGTTCCAAGGTTATCCGCAACAAATGTACAGTGGTAATCAAGGTTACATGGACAATGGTTATAATTACCAAGGTTACGGTGGATTAGGTAATCAGGGTCAATACAGTGGACCGTCCATGACATCGAATCAATATCCTGCTCAACCGAATTACGATGGATCCTCGTACGGTGGACCACCCACAGGTCATCCTTCGAGTTATCCTCAGCAACCACCGCAGCAACAATACGGGAATTATGTGCCGCAACAACAACAACGTTTTTATTAAAGTGACATTGAACTTAAGAATCGTACTAAAGAATGTGTCGAACTTTTACGTAGTTGTGAAACTGTTTGCAATTGTTATGGGAGTAGTCTCTCCTTGCGGGCACTGATTCCGGTGTCTGGTGGAAATGTTTTAATGTTACTGGTTCAAAAATCTGAATTGATCGATGGAACTGATCAGGATCGCTCAATGAAATGTAAATACGTTTATGATGAAAATACGTTTAATGGTCCGTTGTATCGAGTTTTCCATTGATTGCGTCGGTTGAAGGATATCCTGATCACTTCTATAGGAAAAGAACAAAAAGAAAAATTGGAAATACGCTTATTTCATTGTCACAGAACTTCCTGTCGGATTTCATGTTTCTCTTCATGCGTGGTAAATTCAATTTTCGTGTCGTTCCTTTATTTTTATACGTACTGGACCGCGAGTGTCTGGCATCGTCGACGACAAGACTTAAGTTTGTTAACACGTTCGAGCCCGTAAATTGAACCATTAGGAGGCGGCGTTCACCGATGACGCATCATTCTGGACCACTTGTTGCGGTCTATTTTACGGTTCCGTTTCGTTATATTGCATAGAGGATATTGACTCTACGAAACATTCGTTGCGCGGACCTAATCTGGCGTTTTAGGTCCTTCGAAGATCGAATTTTGTGTTGTCCCGTGTTTTTTACGACCTCTTATCGTGATTTTTCTGCTACGGGTAGATTTACATGAGTGAGCGCGAACGTGTTAAGAAACGTCCGAATTTTCTTAAGTGTATCGCGTGAGCGTGGAGTGAACATGGACTTACAACAACGGAGTGTAGTTGAATGATCGATGTCAACTGGAAGAAAGTAAGTAGAGAAACAAAAAAAAAAGAGGAGAAAAACATTCAAACGAAAAAACATCTTTACTCTGAATTACAATTTATGTAAGGCTAATTTTAATTAAATTTTATTCATCTATAATACGTTTATCATCTTTATAATTTAACAGTTTCAGATGCGTGTGATAAAATATTAAAGAAGTCGAAAGTAACGATGTTATTTTTACAAGCACTTTTAATGTTTAAAAAAAAAATATATGTGTATATGTATATATATATACACAATAGGAAAAACAATTATGTGTAATTTTTCAATAAAACAAAACATAGTTGTAAAAAGGGCATTAGAATAACCGACTAAACAATTAACCTTCATTTGTAAATACTCGTAAGCGTATCAATTTTTCACGTCTCAACGAAACTATAAACGTATCCAGGAACCATGTTTCCTTAATACTCATCGATAGTACTAATAAAATTAACAATAAGTTTAACTATACAAAAGAGTGAAAAAAACGTAACTTTACAATATAACCTAATGTCTCACGATTTTCATTTTCTTTTTTCTTTTACCAAGTACTAAAAGCTATGCAAAACATGACAGTCTTCAAAGAATAAGTAGGAATCTAAGTTCATAGGACGTTTTATTTCGTGTTTTATTAATGCAATAATGAAATAATCGACACATTAATACCACGTGACTGCATGGTGCACACTGACTAGAGAGAATTATCAAGATCTCGGCTATTTCGATGCACATAATACCATGTGCATTGGTGTAACTAGAATTTTGTGTAAGCAGGGGCCTTACATAGAGAAAATGGCGACGTAGAGGGCAAAGACCTAGGGAATTATTTAGCGCTGTGGTCCTCTTTAAGGAAAATGGCGACATAAGGAATGGAGGGATCTGCACGAATGTCAGAAATTTAGAAATTTAAAAATTCTTAATTTCTAAATTTCCAAAAGTCTCAAATTTTTAAATCTCTGAATTCTCAATTCTTCAGATTCCCAAATCCTAGACTGAACTTCCTAATTACAAAAAACCCCTCCTTCCTACTCGCTCGTTCAAACTAGGCATAATGCATCATAACTCTGGAATGTTACAGTGAAATACAAGGCCTTTTCCCCAGCATCACCATTATCCCTAAAGAAACCTACCGTGGTGAATACTGTACTTATTCCAATAATTTTTGATGGGTCAGTCCACATTTCGAGATGGACCCACCCTGGCCCCTACTTAGTTACACCAACGACCATGTGGCGTATCACAACGAATTATATATAAATTAATCGAATAAAGCTGACAAAGACGACGCAGTTCGTACAGTATTTACACGGTTCTTTACAGACGCATAGCAAAACGTATTCGAATTTCCTACTTCGGCACAAGACCTCTTGTTTTCGGATAAACGGGCGCTGGAATTTGTGGGATCTTCCCCACGCTCTTAGGTCGTATTTTCGCGGATTGTAATCGTGGTTTTGACCTGAGTCTCGCGTTCGACGCGTCCACGTCTATGTCTCCTTCGTCGCGTAAGGCCTCTTCGAGAACGGCTTGAATAGTAGGCGCAATTGCGGGTCCTTGATAATCCAGCGTCGTTCTGGCTGGCATATCCAGATCTAAGTTCAATATATTTTCACCCGCGTAGCGACAACCCTTTCCCATGGCCAGGGCGATTCGCGCGTATTCCGAAACTGGTCTGCGCGCACCAGCGACCGATGTGGGTCTTCTTATGAATTCTATGCTGGATGGTTCTGGGTCCTTGACTACCCAACAGTCCTCCTCTTCGTCCAGATGGATCCTCGACAGGATCTTATTCTTCTCCTCTTCGGGAATGAAATTCTCTATTATGAGGTACTTCAGCTTCAACTCCTTCATCAACTCGTGCTGCGTTTGCTCCAGATCTCTTCTGTCTCTGTTAAAATCATTGGTGACATCTTCCAGCTCTTGTTTCAAGACCTGCAACTTGGTGAAACATTTCCTAAGCTTCCTCGACTTCACGTCCACTTCCTGTTGTAGATTCGTGTACGTCTCCTTCACACCTAGCATCGTGAGCTCCTCGTCTTCGAGCTTCTGCTGCATTTCAACCTCCCGTTTCTTGCGCTCGGCGATCTCGGCCGCTTTCTGTTCTAACGCTCTTTGTTGTTCGTTCGTGTGGTCGATGATGTTCTTTCCACCGCATAGCATCTTACTTTCAAGATCTCTTATTCTCAGTATAAGATTCTCCGTCTCCTGCTTCTCAGCTCTCAGTTGTTCGGCTATAAGTTTTTTGTCCGTCTCGACTTTGTTGTTATCTTCGCCACGACTGTCTTCAGTCTCAGACTCAGACTCCGCGGTTTCGTCCTCTTTCTTCCTCTTCGACTTCTTCTTTCGCCTCGGTACCGTACCCTTCTGCGCCAGCTTCTCTTTCAAACGACCAATCTCTTCTTGGTATTGTCTCAACAGAGCATCCTTTGGATCTTCGTTTATTCTTGGCTTATTCTTGATGTTCTTAGCGCGATTTGCGTACCGCAACGTGGTCAGGGTCTCGTCGTAATTGTAACTGGCCGGACCAATATTCGCGACCATGATGGTCTTAGAATTACCGCCCAAAGAATCCTGCAATAATCGCGTGAGTTTCGAATCCCTATAGGGAACGTGCGTGGTCTTTCCGTCTACCAAAGCCGAGATCACGTTTCCAAGTGCCGATAAGCTCAGATTGATCTTGCTCGCTTCTTTCAATCTGTCGCCAGAAGACCCAGTTTTGCTCTGCCTTTCACTACCCGCGAGATCTACAAGGTTCAAACGTCCGACCCTGATTCCACCGGAATCGCCGATGGATCCCATCTCGATGGTGATTAGGAAAATCGCGTGCGACCGAGAACTGTGCTCGTTCATATTCGTTGCGCCGATTGTTCTGTTCTGGTTTCCGGTGTTCATCAGCTGCTGGATCTCCGCGGCACTCTTACACACAGACGTGGACAAGTCCTTGACGAACACGCCGGTGTCCGGTTTCTCTTTCAGCTCGAAACGCAGCGTCTGATCAGGATGCAGGAGATCGCGGATCTCCTCCTGATAGATCTCGAGGTAACTAGCCCGCACTAGGTACTGCATGTTCTCGGATCTTCCTATGTGGTTAAATATGTGCTCGAACGAACGCGGGATTACACCGCGCCTCTCGTGGTCGTTTTTCAAACCCTCCATGGTGTACGTCTTCCCCGTGCCGGTTTGCCCGTACGCGAAAATGGTGCCGTTGAAGCCATCGAGAACGGAGGACACCAGCGGCCTCACCGTCTCCTCGTACAAGTCTTGTTGGCTGGAATTCCAGTCGTAAACTGCATCGAACGTGAAGACTTTCACATTATCGCTCGACGGATCATCCCGCGGATGACGAATCTCGACCACTCCCCGCGATGGAAATACGTCGACCACACGCGTGTAGCCACGGGACACCTCCTTCTCGTCTATCGGCCTACATCGCACCACCACCTGGACGCATTGGGTCACCACTTCCGTCAAACTACACGTCTTCACGGTTTTCTTTTTCCAGGTTTTCAGTTGATTGTCCGCTTTGTCCATGTTGGCGCCGGTCAATTCTCACCTATGCAACCAAAAGAAACAGTGAGCTAACACCAAGGCCTGAACACGCACAACGGAATCGCAAAATCAATAATACGTCCCTTGTAAAACCGTAAAATTCTGGAGCAATGGTAACCGTGACAGCAAGGTCGACGCGTGTAAGAACTTGTTCACGAGGACACCATTTTAATTATTTATAAGTATAACATTTATTTTTATGACACTATATCCTAAAATTATGTGTAACGTTTGTACAATGTACATTCGGTTGCAACGTAGACTTCTTTTAGCTAAAACGTAGAGAACAAGTGTAGAAGAGGATCTTTTGCCTTAAATTGTGGGAGAACCTAAGAAGAATCTAGGGAAATTCTACAGACGTTCAAAAGAGATTGTAAAGTACGTCTTGTATAGCCTTGCGTTGTCTTGTAATATATACCCGTATTGTATAGTTTCATATTGTACAAACCTCGCGCTATATAACCTCGTATTATATTACCACGCATTATATCATCTTGTATCATAACCTTATAAGTTGTATTATCACGTACTGCACATTTTCTCGTTTTTTAATCTTGCATTATATCACGTCATATTATCTTGTGTTATATTACTATGCTTTATATATCCTTGGGTTATATCACCGTATGTTGTACAATCTTGTATCCTTTTCTCCCTTTACTGATGCTTAAAAGAAATCTACGTTGCACCGCACTGTACCAGTGTTCAGAAGAGTAGGGCGGTTTTTTAAAATGTATACAAAGACGCCCTTTATAACAATAATTAGTAATTACAGAGGAATTCTACGTAATTAGTAATTATGTAGAATGATATCTATGCTAATAAAAAAATAAGCTTTCGTCGAAAGTATACTATGTTTTTTGAATAATAATAAATACCTCTTGAAAGCAAGCATTGTCATTAATGGTGAAGTAACGAATGAGACACCGGTTGACGTAACTACTTGAACTTGAGTGACTTTTTATGTGTAGGATGTACCATTATGTGTAGGATTTAATATGCGCTGGTGAATTGATCGGAACATAGTTCTATCGCTTTTTAACAGACCAATACGTTCACAGAATAACACGGGAAGAAAAAAGTAGTTTTATTGAAAGAAATCGATTATAAAAACTTAAGGCAATCGCGACGCAATATTGTTACACATAATGTTTCGTTCTAAGCGAATGTTAAATACGAGCTCTGTCATTTTTATCGAAAGAAAAAACGAAAGGTTGAAACAGGCAGCTTAACCAAACATTACGCGACACGCTCCGAGTACTGGAGTCGTAACTATTTTTGCTGCAAACACACTTACCTTTTTGAGCTTTCGAACACAATTAGCGTGTACACGGTAAGCGTTACAATAAAGTTACGATGATTTTCTGTCGTATCCGCATGTTACCCTCCACCGCAAGATATTGATCCATTGTTTGGAGGTTTTGCACTGTCAACACGCACACTTTTTATTTCCACTTGTTCGATTGGTTTTAATTCAAGAATTGTTACGAGCCCGCGTGTTAATTACAACTTAATCCAGAACGAATCACTGAGCCAGTACACGACACGTTGTGATACAATACAAGAATGACCATATCATATTTTGACAGCAAAAAGCCATTACAGTAAAACATGCGCAAAGAAGTTCCCTCACTCGTTTCTACGGACGTACTGAATCGATCTCTCACTTGGCCATTAAATATACTACTTCAGATGTTCATGCTGAAGCCATCTTACGAGTATTCGAAAGGAGGAATTTACTTTACCGATATATCTTGTTTTTTAATCTGCAATTGTATTTATTTTAAAAGAAATGATCCTACTTTGAATCAATAAATTCTATTCATTTGATACAGAGGTTACCCGCTTATTTAACAAATATTAATTTAATGAGTTTATGAAAAATATTTTGATTTATTTTAATATTAATGTAAGTAATATATCAGTATAATTATGATATTATTGATCATATTTTATTTAAAAACATACTTTCGAAGTGTACTATTTTCTTACAGTTTCTAATTGAGACTATAATTAATTTTATATAATTTGTACATTCCTAATAAAATTATGCATCTTACCCTTTGACTGATCATTATATTGCATATAATTTCTTTGAATACTGTATATTTTGAAATGAATTCGTGAAAGAATCAATTTACACATCACCAATGTTGGTTTTCTATTTTTAACAATGAATTTTTGATAAAGGAAATGACGTTGTGCTCCGTGGCTAATTTCATAGCGTGCAAGTCACTTACTCGAAAGGGTGCTGTGACAGTATTGTTTATTAGAAAAATTACTGTGTTCAATTTTAATAACTGAAATCAATGTCGATAAATTGGAAAAATATCATATAAATTCTCTACAAAGTTAGTACAATCATTAAATAAGTAAACACGGAAATTTTATACTTTAAACCTCTACAGTAAAAAAGCCCAACTACTCGATATCTCGTTAAGAAATACTTATTTGAAGAGTTACGTGTATGCGTGTATATCAAAGAACATAATGATCAAATAGTATTTCTTTTTAATACAATATTATGTTTATTATTTTGTAACTTGTGCATTATTTTTTCTTTCCTTGTTTCAGACAAAATGAAGTTGTGGTTAGTAGTAGTTCACATCGTCTTAGTTGCAACGAATATATGGGTCACTGCACATTTTCACGAAGAACTGCCTGAAGATAATGAATTTGCGGAATTTGAAGATTTTGAAGATGAAAAACCATCTCAGACAATCAATGATCTCAAAGAATCAAATGATAATCAAGATTTCGAAGAAGAAGATGTTTTGATTGTTGATGGTGACAGTGAATTTGATCATTTTCAAGATGAAGAAGAATTTGAAGGATTAGATGCAGCTGGGGGAAATGCAGGCGCAAAAAGCAATGAACCATCTACTTTAACCATTACAAAAATACCACTTCACCTACGTGCCAGATGGGATAGTTTTTACTTAGAAATATTAATGGTCATTGGATTATTAGTATATTTCATTAATTATGTAGCAGGACGTTCTAAAAATGCTCGCATAGCGAAGATGTGGCTCATAGAGCATAAGCAGCTACTGCTTGATAACTTTTCTCTTGTTGGTGATACAGGGAAATCAAGCGAAGAAACATCTGAAAATGGCTTGGTAAAAGAAAGTCAATCTCACTATAGTTTATATTGTTCAGGGCGAGTTGGATGCGATTCTATGTTAATCGAATTAAAATTAATCAAAAGACAAGATTTAGTCGCAGTATTAGCACAACTTGTGCGACCTCAGAATGATCAAGCACACATACGTGTGGAATTAGCAAAAGATGAAACAGATAATTTTGTATTAGCAGTAGCCACAAAGAGGACAGCACTGCATTTAATACGTGATATGGCTGATATCAGTGTTTATTGCCCAGAAAAGAGACCAGGGGAAAAATTTGGTCTTCCAGCAGGTTTTTATGTAATGTCCGAAATTGCTGAAGCAGCATCTGCTATTTTAGATACAAGAGTTTTACAAGCATTTGCAAAATTTGCGCAATACATAGATTATATACATATTAGCGATCAATTTAGTGGTCCCAAACAACAAGAGTAAGTAGTAAACACGTTTAAACTAAAAATTGTACACAATTTTGTATTTATTTCTTAATACAATGTTTTAGAGATACAACTCAGTTAACAATGCCTGAAGTAAAGAGGGTTCTACTTGTTGGATTAAATATAAGTATTAAGGGACGTACTACTAATGCAGAGGGTCAAGAAAAATTGAAACTTCTTTTACAATTAACTTTTTACTTATTAGATAAATTGAGACGTTTCAAATTATCTAAAGAGGTGAGATACAGTTTATTTCTAAATAATACTGTCATTTTTATGTACTATTAAATAAAATAATATCTTATTGTTTAGGGTAAAAGTAAAACTGATAAAAATAGACTGAGAGTTGAAGAGGCGTTTTTAAAGACAACTCACGCTGCTAGAGCAGAAGCAGCCGCTCAGCGAAGAGAAGAGCGTCGTAGAGCTGAAAAGGAACGTATACTACAGGAAGAAGATCCTGATAAGCAAAGAAAATGGGAAGAAAAAGAACAACGAAGACTTGCTAAAAAACGAGCTCCAAGAATGAAGCAGCTTAAAGTAAAAGCATTATGACCAAATAAAACTAATCATAAAGAGCTGATTGAAATTACTAAGGAGCCATGAGTTGCTCAGTCGAACTGCCCATTTAATTTGACTCGTGTAATAAAGCTATAAAATTATAAATATTTCAATGCATCTGTCAGAACCATGAAATTTCCATCGAACCATTTATTGAATTGCCACAGAAACTATATTATATGTAAGTATCGCATACTTAAAATTCGTTTCTGTAAACTAAGTTTATTTTATATTTTTATTTGTAATTTTTAATATATACCTCTCATTTGTTTACCTGTTAAAAATATATCACCATTGTTACATATTTATTTTATGATGTAATTAGTATGATTTATTCTATAAGTTATACAATGAATATATACTGTTAAAAAAATTTCAATTCCTTAAACATGCAGCAATATGTTATGAAAACAACATATGTATATAATTGTTACTTTAAACAATGTTAATATCATTTATTGTACAATTTATTCTTATAATTAGTCCTTTTCTCTGATGGATCTTTATTTGAACGTGCCCGTTGCCAATTGAAAGTATAAAAGTATATTATTAAACTTTTTCCATGTTATAGTAATTTCGATTTAATGCTAATAGTTTTTAAATCATGTACCGAATTTTAGATGGTTGCTATAAAACGAAACACGACGTTAATAAATAATACGTGAAATCTTCAGAAAGTATGAAAATATTAAATAGAAAATGCAATAAGCGTATTAAAATAATATTTATATTTATTTATGTATTTAATATTAAATACAATATTACATGCTGTTTTAGTGTACCTAAAATGAGTATACAAAAGTTAAGAGTATACTTTAAAATGTCAGTATAAAGATATTTTTAACTTTGAAACTATCATAAGTAATCTCAAAAGAATTTTATATAGATATTTATTATTAGTCAATTTTTATCTCATAACGTCTGTTAATATTTAATATTAACATTGTAGATTAATATTTCATGCACAAAGATGTCATGCTCTCCGAGATTTCAAACAGTTCCATTTATTTCCGGCATTGTACTTACTTAAAAACATGACAAAAATTTAGGGTTGAACACATTACATAGGTTAAATTCTTTACAAAGACTTAAATGTTACAAATATTCAAATTTTTACTAAGGTAATTTCAACAAAAATTTATTATATTACCTATCACAAATATAAATAAATACTTCGTTAAAATTAAAACAGTTGGTGTACTTTTGCATTCAAAATGCATAATAATATAACGTTGAAAATAATTTATCACAATCAACTCGACTATTCATGTGCATATTGAAGTACAAAATATTTTACATAGACTACCTACTATAAATTAAGAAATTTTTTGTTACTTTCGATAACAGTTTTACAAAATAAGAAATTTGTATCGGACACGAAATCAGCTATAACAATATTCAGGCCACCTCGGCCAGGTCGTTTTTGATTTATCCAAGAAAGAATCGCTTTCTGGCATTGTGGTACTAAATTTGTTTGCAGCGTACCGCATAAATGTTTCAGCACGAAAGGCATATCGGGTGTTAAAAGACATTGCGATACAAAACCGATATCCAAAGGTCGTGTCTGTAGCTCAGCATTGAGAAAATCTATAAGTTCTCTTACTTGAACTGTATTGGGCCATGGGGTTCGCCATAGACCACTGGGCCACAAGTTCGAATAATTTTGCGCGTATATGTTTCTGTAAATAACGATAACCTGATACCTTTCCAGAGCAAGCCAATTTAACGTTATATGATTAAACGTAGAAGCTATTGGACACAATTTTGTCTGAAATATTCGGAAAATCGTTTCCACGAGATGACGATGGTCCATTTCAGAGAACGAATAGAAATGCTGAAAATCCAAAATTACGATCTCGTTGCTGTGAGAGGACAGCCACCCTGCCACTTCTTGCAATGGTTGATATATTTTTGATCCGTATAAACCATGAACAAAATAAATATCACCATTTTGTGGTTTTGTGGCAACACGTAAATCCAAATATCGTATACCGCCGTTCAGCTGATCCTTAACGTCATCGTGTTGCGTAATAGACCAATTAAAAATAATGGGTTTTGAGACGATTGAGCAGTAGCGACCGAGGGCCCTGATGTATCTCGGTTCGTCGGGTCCGACACCATTATTCTTCGATATAGTATAAGTCATTGTATTGTGAGAACCTGTTAGAAATCAACAATAGATTACATGTATTCCGTTTAACATTTTATGGCTGATGTAGTTGTGTAAAATGAGGCCTTAAATATTCTGAATATGACTCATGGATTTTACTTTTTAAAAGGAATGATACGGTAAATACCGTCGATGTTTTACGATTTCAATTGTGTAATATAATATAATCCAGAGATTCCCAAAGTGTGGATCGCGAGCTGATTTTGGGTGGGTCGAGTTAAATATGAAAATATAAACGATATAAAAATAATAAAGTTTTCATTTAATCCTATCCCCTTCCTTTGAAAATAAATTCGACGTGGGCTAAGAAATATCATTGTTTTTGTAAGAATTTGTGATTTTAGGATTTTTAAATTTTGGAATTTTGTAACTTAAAATACTGGAACTTCGGTTTGGGACTTCAAATATTGAAACTTTAGAATTTTTAAATTTGGAATGCTGGAACTTCAGAATTTTCAATCCTGAATTTTGGTACTTGAAATGCTAAATTTTAGAACTTTAGAATTGTTGAACCTTAGAACAGTTACTTTAGAAAATTATAATTTAATAAAAACGAATAAATCAAACATAAATGTTTGTTAATCCGAGATATGTTTGATAGAGATAAATAGTAATTCAAACGTACCGGGTATTGCCAAATGTATTATGGGTACTGTTTTCAAAACTTCCGGAAGTCGAGTCATCCAGTATTCTAATTCTTCGTTCAAAGTGGCTCCTTTCCGTTTTGATCTGTGTAAAAAATCAGTGCTACCCTTGTTTTCGTTCTCCATGGTGTTAAATATCCTTTTTTTCTCTTGACAAGTTCTTCAACGAATTCATGTAGTGTAAACAACGACTACGTTGCACGTATTGAACGATTCAGTTGTGCCACCTACATCAAGTGACTGGTTATTCGATGATGTCCATCCTTTATATTCGTTTGTTTAGAATTAACGTTCCCACGGTGATTTCATAATGATCACCTCGTACCTTCTTCCGACACACAACTGGACGATAGAGATTCATAGAACCTAACATCATGGCCGATCAGTTATTTAGCGTCCCTCTTTCCTACAATCGAGAAGTTAACTGCGAGAATGAGTCCATTAGAAAACCTGTATAGTGCCAACACACATCATCAATCATTACATTTACGCGGTGATTCACGGGAAGATTCAAATTTTGCAGGTCATGAACAATTAGATCAAAGATTTAGTTTTAACAAAATATATATGTAGTCTAACAGTAAATATGTGTGCAATACTTATATATTATGTATGGTAATAATGTGTGTTTCAATGCCGATGCATTGACCTAATTTGATCTCTTACCTTTAAAGTGTTATTTAAGATAAACGCGTTACTTTGCTTTATAATGTTATGAATCCCGGAATTCCAGACAACACGTTTTAAATGAGACTTGAAGATTTTATTGTGAACAGTAACTTTCGTATGCTGAGTACTACTGAGATCTGACCAGTGGCCAAAATGCTTTATTTATATGGTTAGTTATCGGTGCAATGATCGGTGTAAGAACAATATTGTAGGGGACAGAATGACTCAGTTGGCACAGGAGGCTAGATGAGATGGACTTTGGAAATTATGATTAGAATGTTTGAATTTGCGATACATTTGTTGGCAATGAGTCGGTCGTACAATAGTTAATTTTATACAATTAAATTATACATTTACTCTGCAGTTACAAGTGGTTTTTGTTTATAATATCTGCTAAATTAATGAAATCAGTAATTGAATTAATTATAAGAAAAAATACTATTATGTATCAAGGAGGCACATCATGTTGTTATTGCAAATATTTTATATAAACGTAATTAGATTTTTTATTGTATTCATTATTGTCTATCATTACAAAATTTTTTTTTATAGGCTAGATACAGATAATTCATACAAATATGAAAGATACATTTCTTACTTAATAAATAAAATATATTTTGTATATATTTCGAAAAATATAGTCATTCATTTATTTATCCAAAAAGTGATTATTAAAAAATACATTCTCTAGGGATCATAACCTTTATATTTGTATGCTTACATAACAAGATTAGAATCTCGAGTATTTTTCAATTTTTGATATTGATTTGAGTAAAAAATATTAATTTTAAGTAGATAAGTAACGTGATAAAAAGCATTCAATACTTAAGAAATCGTCGATAGATGCGAAAAAGAAGAAAATAAAACAAATTGTACAAATCGTAAAATAAGCTTACATAGTTTTATAAAATTTATAAAACTATTTAATACTGTGTAACAGATGAAAATTTTCCATACATGGTATTCACAATTACTTTTAAATTGCAGATAATTTATATGGTAAATGTTTGCTAAATGTTTTGCCACTCCCATTGTACTTGAGCCACAAAACACAAATATTTCTTTTTTAAATATTCTTCTTTTATCATCAGTCGCGACGAAAATATGTGTTAATCTCAAATAACTTGCTGAGTATACTATTTCACTACATATAATAAAATAATGCCAGTTATACAAAAATTGTGAATATATGATACTAAAAAAAGAAGATATAAGTTTGTTGCATTTATAATTAATGATTTATACCACAAGCTTCTTAATTTAATAAATTTATCTATCTATTGTAATTTATTACAAGATTGTCTATTGTAAAATCAAATTCGAATTTATATTTAATATTTACAAAAGACAATTTTGTATAATAGGTTGCATCCCTATAACACCACTACTCTATAATATTTTACATTCTTAGAATTATGAACAGGAAGTATATATTTATATACCACTTAAATTTTTGCAAAACATTAACTCTCTATTTTTGTTATTTTCAAATATATTCCTCCTTTCGGTGCCAGCAAGAAGGCAGCTGGGTCGATTACGTACGGGATCATAGTTTTCTCGCAGACATCGATTTTATAATTGCGAAGTATTTTTATAAGTCCAACTTTGGATTGATAAATTGCAAACCGAGCTCCTGTAACATACATCAACAACATTAAGAATAATATTTATAAAGTTACTAACTGCAATATTAAAAAGAAATGTATTATTCACACAACCGATATGCTACTTTTTCTGATTTAAATTTCGCGATACGATTTTCATTGAAGAATGGCGTTATTGATCTAACCTTGTTGACTATTTCGAGACTAGATCTGAGGGTTTTCATTCAGAATTGACTCGACACTTAAAACATATTTAAATTTAAACATACCAATGCAATTCCTCGGTCCATCTCCGAAGGGCAAATAATGCATAGGATGTCTGGCTGCAACTGCATCCTCAGTAAATCTCTCGGGTATAAAAGCGTCAGGATTTGGGTAAATATCCGGATCTCGCTGAATTGCATATATTGGTATCCATATAAATTGTTTTGCCGGTATTGTAATTTTTGTACCTTCAAAGGTATACTTGCATATTGATCTCCTCAGTAACAGTGGTCCAGGTGGATACTTTCTTAAAGTTTCTACAATACAAAATTTCTATTAAACTATATTATTTCTACCCCTTAAAAACATAATCTGAGAGAAGTATAATATACTTCATCATTTACTACTATTAACGATGACGTGCCTTTAAACACTAGATCCAAATATTCCATATCCTTTACTTTCTCATACTGTAATTCACCATTATTTTTATCATACATCTCCTTGATTTCCTGCCGCAGCTTATTCTGCACGTCAGGGTTCAACGCTAATTCGTACAAAGCATTGCTAATTGCCGTAGAGGAGGTTTCGAAACCGGCGATGAAGAAGACGAAAGCTTGAGCGGTCAGCAAACTATCCGTTAACTCTGCAAAATAGATTTCATATTTTCATTCTATTGCAGTGTTAGTGCAAATTGTTCCTTGTCATACTATGTCCTTGTTATACTTACTGACATTTTCTAATTTATCCGGATGTTTCTTGAGCTCTATAAGCATATTAACAAAGTCAGGCCTGGTAACATTATTCTCTTCTCTGTACCTCATGGTGTCCACGATGACTTTAGTAAAGAACGTCGTTACTTCTGACGACGGTAACACGTAGCCGAGCAAATTATACAAATTCGGGAACATCTGTCTAGCTCGGAATCGCACCAGTTGCAAGAAATTGGTGGCGAACACCGATCTACCTACTCGACGGAATTCGCTTTCGTCGTCGGATATTGCATTTATTTCGATGCCAAACGCACAGCTACCAATTACGTCCGTCGTATATTTCGCTGTCAATTCGCGACATTCAATGGGTTCTCCTCTTGCCACGATTTTCTCTAGATACTGCTCTAAATGATCGGCGCATTCTAATATGAGCGGGAACATTTCCCTTATTTTGCCGGACGTGAAAACCGGCGAGAGTCTGGTCCTCAGTGGCCGCCATCTTTCTGCTTCCAGATTGAACAGATGCGGAGACAGTGGTTCTATCTGTAATTATTTTGTTAATTTAGAGATGACGAGTTTTGGTGGAACTGGTTTTGGTGAAACCAGTTTTTAGTGGAGGGACTTCTTTAGATAGGGTGAAATAGAATTGATTCGGAAATTTGCAGATTTGGGCTTTTGGAGGTTTAAGAATTTACTTCTTGAGAACTTGGTAATTTGAGAATTGGGGAATTTGGAAATTTGGGAACTGGGGAATTGGGGAATTTGGAAATTGGGAAATTTGGGAATCGGGGAATGTAGGAACTGGGGAATTTGGAAACAGGGAATTTGGAAACTGGGAAATTTGAAAACTGGGGAATGTGGGAACTCGGGGATGTGGAAACTGGGGAATTTGGGAACTAGGAAAATTACGAAACTGGGGAATGTGGAAACTGGGGAATTTGGAAACTGGGGAATGTGGGAATTGGGGAATGTGGGAACTCGGGAATGTGGAAACTGGGGAATTTGGGAATTAGGGAACTGGGGAACGTGGAAACTGGGGAATTTGGGAACTGGGGAATTTGGAAACTGGGGAATGTGGGAATTGGGGAATGTGGGAACTCGGGAATGTGGAAACTAGGGAATTTGGGAATTAGAAAATTAGGGAACTGGGGAATTTGGGAACTAGGAAATTAGGGAACTGGGGAATGTGGAAACTGGGGAATTTAGGAACTGGGGAATATGGAAACTGAGGAATTTGTGAATTTGAGAATTTTGGGAATATGGGATTTGGGTCCTTGAAAATTTTGTTAATTGGAAAATTGGGGAATTTCCCCCCAAAAACTAAAATAACTTGCTCGCTATACCTTTTCTAGCACAGGAAGTCCCCGATTGGCAAACTTAGAAAAATCCTTTATCAGAACGTCCTTTATTAGATCAGGATCTTGCAGGACCAATATCGGCGTTTTTCTAGCAAATATTCCGACCATGGGCTCATTTTTGTACTCGTGATAAATCTTCCTCAAATAATCGCTCATTGACATTTTCATTAACATAACATCCTTGAGATTACCGAGCAATGGCAGAGGTTTTGGTCCAGGAACACCTCGAATTTTCCAAAAATCGAGCACCGAAAGGAAGTAATAGTAAAACGCCAAACATATGGCTATTAATCCACAGAGAATCTCTAGGTAGGTAGCCATTGTTTGATGATGTTCATAAATTCGGTGAACGAGGAAGATTTAGTGAATTAAATTTCCTGCAAAATGATATAATACACTTATTTAATTTCAACCTTGTAGTCTAGGAATTGAACTCTACAAAATGTTATTGTATTAATGTAACAGTTATAATACTGCAGAAATTAATATTGAATTAATTTTTTAATACGAAGAAAATTTGTAGGAATGAAACTGTTTGAAATGTAATCTGATTTTAAGGAAAGGAAAGGAAATTGTTGCTAGAGTCGTAGATCATAAGAACATCCGACAAAGTGTTAACTTTCATCTGATTCTGCAACCGCAACCTTGTGCAGGTCAATGACCGGACATAGCAGTACAAGTCATCTTTGTACAGTCGGTGGAAATGGTACAGTACCCTCCTACCTTGTAAATGCATCTTTTTTCCATTCACCGTCGATGGTAAAGTTAAATATGATTAATGGTTTGCTCGAAGAGATAAAATGTTACAGCAAGTTATTCTCAAGATGCTTTCCAAGATTTTAGGATCAGTATCTTTTTAATTTATTAGAATAATGTAACAATAATGTTATTTATTATGGTGAAATTAATGATCAAAAATGAACATTAATTTTTGTATACGAAATATTTCGATTTTTAATTTAAAATATATAATGTTGTAATTATATATTTATTTTAAATATTAATTGTAACTTGGTACTTTTTTATTTGAATTACTGAAGAACAAATAATTTGAGTGGTAGTTATCTGTAAAAATGAAAATAGAACATCCCGTATGTACAGACGTTAGTTTACTTCATCTTTATCTTTTCCTTATTGCAATTTGCTTCCTATAATTAAGCTCTTCATTAGATTCTGAACTGTAAAATATAGGTTATCAATTTATCGTGAGTATTTGATGATATTGCAAAAATGCAAAAGGAGATTAGATAAAAACACAGAAGAAAAAAAAGTTTTAGAATATATTTATGATTTAGATTCTTAAATCCTATATTTCTATATGAATAGTTTCATAAATCTTATATATCAATATCCAGAAGCAATTCTATTGTCCTTATTAATTATAAATATATATTAACATATATGTTAACTAAAATAACAAATATCAACAAAAATATTTAATTCATTTTCTACAGATTTCACTATGCGATAATCGCATTTCAATCATTAAAATAAAAATTTAATTATTAACACTTCTTTTGATGTAATTTCGGATCCTTAGTTCACAATAATAATATATTACTTAATAATAATATTTTATTTATATTTATTTATTCTGAATTTAATACTCGAATAAAAATTATACAATTTAAAAGTTTCCTTTATCATATGATCTGTTACAAAAAAAACATCCGAGTAATTAATATCTTAAGTGACAGTATCAAAATACCGCGCAATTTAAAAGTGACGTTTCAATGTTTTTTTAGATAGTCTCAAAAATGATTCCATTATAAAAAACAATGATATTAAGAATACGTGATAAACCATAACACACAAATACATCAATTATCATCACAGTGACAATTACATTATTACCACTATCTTGAACTATGTATCAAGGTCAACGCGTCAAACCAATCACTATTGTCTCAAATAACTCGAGACAGCTTCATTACCAGAATTGTATAACATAATTTACATAAATGTTCGTATAAAAGATACAATCTTTATAGAAACAATGAATATGATATACTTACTGATATATTTTTCTCGATGAGGACCGACGATACACTCTTGAACCCGGTTTCGATCACACTACGCTGTCATCTCTTAGGAAGTATCCGATGTAGATGTGTACGTAGAATAAAAATACGGAACACAGTCACCATGAATTGCAAAAGTTATATTTCCACGAAACGATTAAATCGAAGGAGATGTTTATCTAAGAATTAAATGTTTTTATCGGAAAATATTTACTTAGCACGGGTTATGTATACTGTTACCTCACTATCTCGGTTATGTACTATTTCGACTGTAGGCGAAAACCTTATCATAGGAGTACTTCGTTGCACCGTGTTTTAAATCGATGTGATAGTTCGTACGACGAATTATAACTTCTGCAGATGTCGCTTTAAACACCTAAATAAAATAAAAAGAACACCTCACTTTAAAATAGCATCTATATAATTTGACAATTTGTAGATATTTCATTGGTATTTCACACAATGCATTTAAAAAATAATGACAAACAGTATCTATTCATTTAGGAGAACGACCAAAAAGCTGCAGCCCTCAAACCAGAAAATCCTCTTAAAATTTCATCACATTGTATTAGAGTATTTATAGCATATTGTTGACTTCATAAAGTATAGTGGTTTAAATTTTGCGCACTTCCTCTTCCATGAGTACCAATTTACTGATATAGTTTACTCCAGAATCTATCCTAAAGAAATCGAACAATTACAAAAAGTACGATAAAATATTATTAATTCGGACGATGGTTATATTCAATGAGAAATATTACTTGTTCAATTTGTATAAATAATTCTATAGATGCAATATATGAAAATCATGAATGTCGGTGATTTCTTTTTGTTGCCGTTGGTGGCACTGCTATTCTACATCGCCATCGCAAAATGTGCAATAAATTCAAACTGTTTTCAGTTGAATTCCAGCACCACTAGGACGAAGAGGACGAAGTATTTTGAACGTAGTGTTAACTTTTTACATGTGAAACAAAATGCCGAATTTTCAGCAGCAATATAAAGGAAGAAGATTTGGTTTCGGTAATACGGAAGAAAGTCGATTAATTCGTGCTGAGAAACGTGAAGAATTACGTAAAGAGCAGAGAGCCGGAGCTTTCAACGAAAACAGAAATATTTCAAATTCCACAAATGGATCAGGGAGTACAGGTTTGTACAAGAATTTCAGGGCATTTATTAATTGTATCGTCATTGTTTATAATTTGACTAATTTATTTTTAGAAATGCAATTAACTGTGGGCGAAGATCGCCTCACCAGGTTGAAGAGGTGGAAAGAAGAACGTGAGAAACGCAAAAAGATTGAACAGATTAAAAAAAAGCCACCTTTCAAAGTTGGAGTTGTCCATCATAAAATATATTCTCCTGTAACCAGTGATCCACCAGTAACATCGATTGCAACTCATGAAAAAGTACGCAATCAAACTACAGCAGCTATACCAAAAAGAATTACTCGAGCAACTGAGAAACGGTTAATGAGAAAAGCTGTTTCGAAAGAAATACCAAACCAAACAACCAAAACTGTGAAGCCTCTAAGCCAAGAGGAAAAAAATAAGAAAAAGCACAGGCAGTCTTTTGCACCTGTTGATCATAAATTTAAAGCCCCAACAGGATTAGCACATATACCACTATTTGGTAGAGTAGCTATGCAAAGCATGTCACCTTCTAAAGTGAGTGAACTCATGTCATCGTCTATAAATGTGCCAGAAACAAGTAGAAGATGTAGTACCACAAAATTTATTGTAGAAGATGTTGATAATGAAAAGGATAATGTATCAGAAGAAGATAAAGACGATACAGAAGATAGTTCTATAGAACCAGTCTTATTAAAATTGTCTGATGATGAAACATTTACTTGTTCTAATAAAGATAATAGTCATGATAATGATAATGGTAATATCCTAATAGAACAAAATAATAGTATATATAATAATACTATAGAAACACTGTCTCCTTCTAAGAACAATATAGTCGCATCAACGCCAAATGATTCTGAGAATGTACCAGTATTTTTGCCATATGTAGTTTCTAGTCGTGGGAAAATTAATGCCAGAAAAGAAGAACAGATGAGACGTGGATTTAGTTTTAGTCGTTCCAGAGACGATGATATTCCTACAAAGGATACTATTAAAAAATGTTTAAATATATCTGTTGAAGAAGAAAAACGAACAGCTCAATATTTTCAATTTCTTTTAAATAGAGAAATAGATAGATTAAATGAACTATGTATAAAATGGACAGATATCAAAGAAGATGTAACAACTACTGAAGATGGACAGTATGAGATTAATCAAGCTATTGGACAGACAAACCTGTTGATAAATAAGAAGTTTGAAAGATTTCGTGGATTAGTTGCTGACTGTGAAACAGGAAAGGGAGAAATGTTAGTTACGTGTAAAGATTTGCAAGGATTTTGGGATATGATGTATATGGAAGTAAAAAATTGTGATACTAGATTTGAGAAGTTAGAGAAACTTCGTTCTCAAAATTGGGTAGAGGAACAAACTCCTGCCACTAAAACTGTACCTAAAAATAAAAGCAAAGTCACTGCAAGAAAAAAACCAGTGACTACAAAACCAAGTTCAATTAAAACTTTTTTGACAGAAAAGAGAAAGAATCTTACACAGCAAGTAAAAAATAATGATAATATGGAAAAATCCAAAACCCTAAGTAACCAGGGTTCAAATATTATTTCTCAAAGTGATACAAATAGTCCTAGTATAAAAAATAAAGTAAGAAGATCTACTATGTCTCTCCAGTCTACAAAATCTACACCTATTAAACAGAATAAAACAAGATTAAGTCTACTGCAACAGACACAATTACCTACAGTATCAAAATATATCACAACTCCTTTAACTATGATAAAAGTAAGTCAACTAGGTAAAACACCAGATGTTCAGTTGGACAGTTCAATATCTTACATTAATTGTGATCAAAAACCAAGAAAAAGTATTTTGAAAACACCAAATTTAAGCAAAATTGCTTCTGTAAAATCGACAAGTAAAGTTAATTTTAATGATCACAACATAGTCTTGAATGAAGAACAGGTTGATGAAGAAACTCAAATTAAAGTGGATTTAGGTGCAGCATTGTCCAGGATAGATAGTTTTAACTTTGATAATGCAGATGAAGTAGAAGTTAATGCAGAAAAGAAACTTAATTTTGATGATGACAGTTCTGAAGCATCTGATGATGTTACTCTACACAATTCTGTGCTAATAAAAATAACAGATGAAACTCCATTAAAGCACTCAAATGGTATCATATCATCCTCAAGAAAACGTTTAGTAAGACAAAATGCTATAGATGAAGATGACACGAAATTGGATGAAATTGACATAAAATTGGATAAAAGCGACATACAATTGGACAATAGTGACATGAAGATCGATAATAGTGATACATTGTCAGCTGAAAATGTTATGTTGAATGTTACTGTAACACAACTTGATAAAGTTGTAGATGATACAGTTTTACATGTACAGAAACATGTTACTGTACATAATGAGGAAGAAATCAATAAACATAATGAAAGCATAAAAGTTTTAAGGAATAGGGTTATCACTGCAGTAGATACACCTAAATCTAGAAGATCATTAAGAAAACTACCTAGCATTGAACAAGAATCTGAGCAGAAAGAAAATAAAACTCCAATAAACACAAGAAGAAGAACTACTGTTAAAATTAGCGCTGAAAGTAAAGACGAGGAGGATTTGGAGAAATCTTTAAATAAAGTATCTTTAAATGAAACCACCGAAAGACGGAAATCTCGTCGAAGTGTTAAATTTTCTGGTACAAGCAATTTTTAATGAACTAGTAATATTTTGTTTTTAGTTACAGTATATTTTCATTCATATGTATTGTTACAGAGAGTGATGCTAGTGGTAGTGTTTCAAGCAAGTCGGCATTACCGATGACTCCTCATGTTAGACGAAGCAAAGCAAAGTCTAGTGAAAAACAGAACGCAGATCTTATATCATGGGAAACACCAGAGAAACGTAATAATTTTTATTTACTGATTTAATTTTCTTTCTTGTTATATAATTAACATTATATATTTACGTAATTGCATTTCAGTTCCAGATCGAGTTAGAAGATCTCGAAGTAGAAAGTCAGAATCTCGAATTTAAGTTTAAAAACTTCTATTTTAGACTTTTAGTTATAAAAACAGTATAAGGTTTGTATATAATATTTATTAAATGATTTCTTTACAATTGTTTCTTTTATATTAAAGACATCGACAGTGTTGAAACAAGTTTTATTTATCGTGAATACCATTTTGAAATGCGTCGTCGACAAAGAAGAAATCTATAAATAATATATTTTATAAAATACACTATTTTGATTTGTAAAATATAAGTCGTAGCAGTTAGCTCGATATCGTTTCCTAAAGATTATGTGATAAATCTCTGGAAAACGATACCGATTACCAGGTCACACCACGTGGAGGTCGCTACGATTGTGACCCACCCTAACTCCAAATCCCAACCACCCTCCAATTGCAACTACCTCATTTATCGGAAGGATAAATGAGTTCTGACTCTACTTAGCCCGTAAGCTCGCTTAGATATACAAGTCCTTTACTATAATATAGCAAAGAACTTGTATCGCACGCAAGTTTCTTAAAACTATCTTATAGCACACAGACACACCATACAATTCCAAACTTAACGCTCGCATTCTAAGATTGCACCCGTGTTATCTAAAACGGTATAAAAAGCAAAGGGAGAAGGGAAGAAAGTTAGAAGAACTTTCTACTAGAAGAAAAGAAAGTTAGAAGAACTTTCTACTAGAAGGAAAGAAAGTTGGAAGAACTTTCGCAAAAAGGTGGACCAGCATTCTCTATCAAGTGAACCTCGCCTTCATGGGTCAAATGGTAGTCGAATAGTGACTTACGTGAACCACGAGACCGAATTGAACCAAAAATGACTGGTAAGAACGAGTGACACATCCGCGAAGGGTTTCCCATTTCTCCCCGCTCCCGTTGAAAGGGAGGCTAACAGCAGAGAGGATACCCATACACCAATGTGTCCCTGGCGCTACACCAGCATTCGCAGCTCAAGACTGCCGCGTGTTCACAGCACTACCAACCCCAAATGATCCACTTAGATCTGGACCAATCGACAGAGAATTACCGATTAATACTACACTCTAACGCGCAAAATATTCACTTATTGTGAAAATGGGTGCAAGTTAGAATTGTAAGCGCTCACGCAAACTCACTTATAAACTTAATACTAATTTCGTGGGATCCCACATGCACACTCTGTTCTAAAATTGCACTCGCATTATATAAAATGAAAAGCTAAATGAGAGAGGAAGGGAACTAATACTATAATCTAACGCGGAAAAAGTTTGACAATTAAAATGAGTGCAATTTAAAACAGCAATCACACACACACACGCTTAACATACTTATTCTAAACGCCGCACGCGTACCTCTTATTCTAAGCTTGCACTCGAATTATCTATAACGAGGTAAAAAAGCAAGGGGAAGGGAAGAAAGTTAGAAGAACTTTCTACTAGAAAGAAAGAAAGTTAGAAGAACTTTCGCAAAGAAGGAAAGAAAGTTAGAAGAACTTTCGCAAAGAAGGAAAGAAAGTTAGAAGAACTTTCGCAAAGAAGGTGGATCAGCATTTTCAGCCAAGTGAACCTCACCCTCATGGGTCAAAGGGTAGTCGCATCGTGACTTACATGAACCACGAGACCGAATTGAACCGAAAATACTGGTAAGAACGAGTGACACATCCGCGAAGGGTTTCCCATTTCTCCCCGCTCCCGTTGAAAGGGAGGCTAACAGCAGAGAGGATACCCACGCCGTGAAGCGGCAGATCGAGATGGACCATCAATCAAAATGCCTCGCAGAGATGTGTCCCTGGCGCTACACCAGCACTTGCAGCTCAAAACTGCCGCGTGTTCACTGCATTATGTACCCCCAATGATCCACTTGGGTTCGGACCAATTGACAAAAAATAACTGGGTATACTACAAACTAACGCGTAAAAAGTTCAGCAATTGTGAAAATGAGTGCAAGTTAGAACTAGAGGCACTTACAATGGCCCACCCGCCCTCCCACAAGCATACAACTAACTTAAAACTAACGCACGCATCCCTCGATGATCCCTCGATGATATCTTCAAGTTTCGTATATACGCATTTCATACATGCATTCGTCCATACTACAATATGTTACAGTATCTTGTACGCAACTTAAAATTAACTTAAAATTAGCGCATCCATCGGTGAAATCTCTATGTGATAGTCCTCGATGATTACCTGTGCTGTAATAATCAAAATCAATAGGCAAAAGAAGAAGACATATGAAAAATTAGTAATATTATAATAAATGTTCATGTAGTATGTAGTAGTATCTATGAATGTTTAAAATTTTCGGAAAAAAGTAAAATAAAACTCGAGTCGACTCGATAAAAATACGCATATAAAACAACAATACATTTGTGAAATATTCAATTACTTACTTAAAATCAAATCCTGAAATATACAAGTGTAATTAAGACAAATATGAAGTATTGAATTACTTACTTAAAATCAAAACCTGAAACATACAAATGCAATTAAGACAAATATGAATTACTGAATTACTTACTTAAAATCAAATCCTGAAACATACAAATGTAATTAAGACAAATAAGAATCATTCAATTACTTACTTAAAAATATTACCTGAAACATACAAATGTAATTGAGACAAGTATGAAACATTTAATTACTTACTTGAAATCAAAACCTGAAACATATAAATGTAATTAAGATAAGCATGAATTATTGAATTACTTACTTAAAAATAATACCTGAAACATACAAATGTAATTAAGACAAATATGAAACATTGAATTACTTACTTGAAATAAAAACCTGAAACATACAAGTATAATTAAGACACATATGAAACATTGTATTACTTACTTCAAATAAAAACCTGAAACATACAAGTATAATTAAGACACATATAAAACATTGAATTACTTACTTGAAATAAAAACCTGAAACATACAAGTATAATTAAGACACATATGAAACATTGAATTACTTACTTCAAATAAAAACCTGAAACATACAAGTATAATTAAGACAAATATAAAACATTGTATTACTTACTTCAAATAAAAACCTGAAACATACAAGTATAATTAAGACACATATGAAACATTGAAATACTTACTTGAAATAAAAACCTGAAACATACAAGTATAATTAAGACACATATAAAACATTGAATTACTTACTTCAAATAAAAACCTGAAACATACAAGTATAATTAAGACACATATGAAACATTGAATTACTTACTTCAAATAAAAACCTGAAACATACAAGTATAATTAAGACACATATGAAACATTGAAATACTTACTTGAAATAAAAACCTGAAACATACAAATGTGATTAAGACAGAGAATTAAAGAACAAGGAATAAAATATTTCTTTATTCGAAACAGAACTCTTGAAAAATCGAAATCGTCGAATTTGAAAGCCTCAAAATCCGAAATAAAATTACAACAATTCAGGAATCGCAAAACTGGGAATAAGATCACGATAAAGTTTTGAAAACTCAAATCCCAAATAAAACCACGAAGAAATTCCGCAACTAAAACTCGAAATAAAATCATGATAAGATATTAAAAATCTCAAATCCGAAATAAAATCCTGAAGTAGTTGAAAACCGAATTAAAATTACGAAGAGATCCAAAAACCTGAAAACTCGAAATAAAATTCACGCATGAAATGAAGGCACGTGTATTAAAAATCAATCAAATAGTAAAAGAATATGGAGAAAGAAATAAAATAGCGAAAAGGCTTGAAAACTTGGAAGCTAGAAATAAAATCAGAGTTTTAGAGACCCTATGATCCCACGATGAGATGAATAGATCCTGTATCCTGTATACTGTACTCACATTTCATTCACACACTCACGCATACTACAGTACAATACTTATTCTAAAAACTCTACATGTACCTTTTGTTCTAAAATTGCACTCGTATAATCTACAACTTTGTAAAAACAAAAATAAGGGGACAGGGTAGAAAGTTGGAAGAACTTTCTTTTAAGTTTGATGCAATTAAAAATGAAAATGACAGGTAATTACTACAATCTAATATGTAAGAAGTTAAAAAGTGGTCGCAAAGATGAGTGCAAGTTAGAACAAAAGGCACTTACAATTTGCGCAAGCTTTTCGCCACGTATCGTGACGAAAAACCTGCGCCCGAGCCCACCCTTCCTCCCACAAGCTCGGAATTAATGGAAAACTAATACACTGAATATCATACCTTATTTAAGATCAAATCCTGAAAATAAGAAACATAAGATAGGGATTTGTGAGGAGAGGAATGAAATTGTACTTTATTTGAAAACTTTTGAAACATAGAAAACGCAATGAAAATTGCGGATTTGAGAAGGGAGAACAATATAGTAACTTACCAAAAATCAAATACTGAAACATACAAAAATTTATTAACACAGAAAATTGTGGGAGGAGGAGTAAAATTTTATTTGATGTAAATTTTTCAAAGAATACAAAACGCAATAAAAATTGCAGATTTGAGAAGAGTGAGCAATATAGTAACTTACCAAAAATCAAATGCTGAAACATACAAAAATTTATTAACATAGAAAATTGTGGGAGGAGGAGTAAAATTTTATTTGATGTAAATTTTTCAAAGAATACAAAACGCAATAAAAATTGCGGATTTGAGAAGAGAGAACAATATAGTAACTTACCAAAAATCAAATGCTGAAACATACAAAAATTTATTAACATAGAAAACTGTGAAAAGAGAAGTGAAACATTACTTTATTTCACACGAAACTTTCAAAAAATAGAAAATGCAGTGAAAAGATTTGAAAATTCGAAATAAAATCGCGATGATCGTGGGCTCGTCAAAATTCGAGCAAAACGCGTTCAACGATACTTTTCGTACCGTTTAAAAACACATGTAAAATACAAAAAAATAATAGCGAGCATAGTGACAAAATGACTCTCCATCCTAAGATGGACAGCCATTAATAGTTCCCCTCTTCTTTGGCAATTTTTGCCGGGGCTCTTCGGCATATAGCCTCTTCTTTCTTCGGCACAGCCTCACAAAAATCACTCGCGAATTTTTACGGTAACTCGGATATTCTTTGCTTTCACATCATTTACATAAACTTTCAATTTATCAATCGATCTCCACAAACAGATAGCATACACTTTTATGAAAATAAAAATGAACTATCCATTTGCTTCAATCGTCAACAACGAAATCAAAATTTTATATATTACAAAAATTCTTTACTTAAGAAAAAAATTCTCGAAATTAAAGTACGACCAGCGATTCTTAGAATGCGCTGTCCGTAAAAGAATATCCGAGCAGAATATTTTATTTCACTGCACTTCACTTCACTTCACTGTATACTTCATTTTTGCAATCGGGTCTAGTACCACGACTGCGACTTACAAACTAAAAGGCCTGGCCTTACGAACAATCGAGTTCAAGAGAATATTAAATAGAATAAATTCATATTTAGATTTTCTCTTCTCGATTTTTCGTTAACCCCCCAGATGCAAGCATCTCACGTGTGTTTGAAGGAGGACAGAGAAACATGAAAGCTTGCTCTGGCCCTACCTACTTAAAACTAACTCAATCACACCAGAAGTATGCTACCTGCCTGCCTATCGCTATATTTAAAAAATTGCAAAGTCCATTCTCACAAAAACACACTCCACGGTTCTCACACACTCCACCCGGGTGCAAAAATGCCTACTCCTAGGGAGTACGTCCCGGGACGTCTCCGACACCCGAGTTCAATACAACATTCACACTCTAATTTCATACCTTTTTTGCTGAAATCGATCGACAATCGACAGTGAATATTAATTGAACATTTACATATTTCATTTTCTAATTCTTTCGAATATTCAATGTAATATGTGCATGTAATAATTTTGTAATAACTCATACAATTTTGTAATTCTTATTCACTTTATATAATTTTGAAATTACTCTACTTGCATTTTGTATGCATTTTCAGATAGAATTTTGCAAAATTTTTGTAATAAATCTATAGTTAGTAATCGACACAAGGTCCACGACCTAACCACACACACACACACGTGTAACTTGTGTCGATAATTCACTGCCAAATTGTCGATCGCCAAAATAACTTAAAACTAAACCGTGCCCACCTGCCCTAACTCATGCGAGTAGCATCTAAGCACGCGTATGAGTTTAGAGCATAAAAATGAACACGGCCAACAATATTTTCACCTACCAGCTTTCTTCATGTGTGCTGAAAATCCTGAGCTAAAAAACATGATTAAGAACATGCTAATAAAGTATTTCTTCCAGAAAATTTACTCTGAAGTTTCAAAATGGAAAATGGAAGAATACTTTGGCAAAAATCTAAGTATATCGATTGTTTCATTCTCAACAGATTTTTAATATCAAAGTAAATTTACTAAATAACTGCAAGTATTCATGATAATTAACTTTGATATCAAAATCTGCTTCTCGCGAAACTTTCTTGTACATATGTATATTTAAAAAGAGTTCACGCGTACGTAAAAATTGAAAGTGACTCGATAATTGAACTAGCACGAAATCGGAGGGTCATCCGACTTCTATGTATTAATTTTAATTCGTAAGTAAGTTAAAACGCGATGTACAAGAAAACCCTAACCTGATCTAATAAATAAAATATACAGTTTGTACGAATATTGCACGATCGTACAGTCGTGGTCACTATGCTCGCTTCAAATAATAAAAATACAACCAGTTCCCGTGTCGTTTCGGACCATTCGTCCTGCGACATGATGGGAACCGGAGGAACCGTAAAGCATGCGACTCACCGATCGCTGATTTGCACTACTGGGCTCGTAACGCATCTCAGATCGATCGGCTCCACTCCTCATTGACTGCATTTTGGAGATCGGCTGCTTTTGTATGACCAGTATTCGGCAGTTTGTTCGCTTTCGCATCAGGATCAGTTTGTCCACCAGGGAAGAGGTAGCCTTTAACAGAAAAGGAACACAACGATTAGTAAACTGTTCTTTTCAATTCGCATTTCGAGTAACGTACACTTTGTTGATATATTTAAATTCGTGCAAGCATGCAGTATACAAGTTTTTGTAATTTGTTAAATATCAGGCAAAAATATGCATGCACTACGTAGAAATAACTCCACCAGAAAATTCGGTAATGAATTTGAAAATCAAAGTGTATAAACCACACCGTAACACAAGATAAAATATTTGAAAAGGTACGTTAAAACATTTAAGTACACTGCAAAACATATTAGAACATTTGCAAATGTATGAATAAGCACTTGAATAATTACTCTTTAAAACATGCTAATACGTTTGTAAAAGTATGTCAAAGCAGGTGGGTAATTACACCGTAAAACACAGTAAACATTCACAAAATTTTGTAAAAACACGTAGGTAATATCACTACAGAACCCGATAAAATATTTGTAAAATAATGGTAAAACAGTTGCACAACTACACCATAAACTATACTAAACACTTGCACAAGTATGTCAAAACACGTAGGTAATATCACCATAGAACCCGGTAAAATATTTGTAACACAATGGTAAAACAGTTGCACAACGACACCATAAACTATACTAAACACTTGCACAAATATGTCAAAACACGTAGGTAATATCACCATAGAACCCGGTAAAATATTTGTAAAATAACGGTAAAACAGTTGCACAACTACACCATAAACTACACTAAACACTTGCACAAGTATGTCAAAACACGTAGGTAATCACACTATAAAACTCACTAAACGTTCACAAAAATTTGTAAAAACACGTAGGTAATAACACCATAAATCCATTAAATTATTTGTAAAATAACGGTAAAACACTTGTATAACAACGTTATAAAACACTCCAATGTATCCGTGTACACATGCACAATCATAAATTAAAACACCTCAGTAAGCACTTTGACACATGAGAAACCACACCATAAATCATGTTAATACACCCCCGTATTTATTAAAAAACACTTGATAAAACACACTAGACACTTGCACTAATACACTAGGTAACACAGAGATGAACACACAGTCGGTAAATTGAATCCTTGACTCGTACCGGTAAGTGATGACAGGTTGATCCGACCTCCTCGACACCTTCAATACAACTGATCTCGTTTGACTTTCCGAGCATCGATACTGTCAACAGTGATAGGTGATCCGCGGTGACCAATCATGTGATGCACCAATAGTGTGCAAGTACGACCAATTGAAATTGAAATTATTATATTATAATCTGTTACGTCATAATTTTGTATTTTATGACTGTTAATTTTATTTATTAAGTAATTTACTGTTATAACTATTACAGTTTATTATTGTTGTGAGTTTTTGTAGTGAATATGGTACAAGACATTTGTTAATTATTACATTACGATTTATATTTCTATGAATTTTAATTTTTCAATTATTTATTAACTAATTTATTATTCTAACTATAAAAATTAAGCATTGTTATTACTTATTGGTGCATAATAAAATTGACCATGAAATTAATTTTTTCACTATTATTTTCTCGATTTACTTTATTGCTGTATCTACTTGAATTTATATTTTTTGTAACTTTCATGCCTTAGTGAACTTCAAATTTTTTAAATTGAAACGAATCAAAGTTTTGTCTTATTTCGAATAAGAAATATCTATCTTCAATCACGAAGAACGCTGTAATAATCAATTGCAATTGATATAGTAGGATTTGACATAAAAGTGGTAATGGATACCGGCGCAGTTTTTTATTTTTTTACTTTCACCGTTTACTGCAAGGTGGTGCCAGTGATATTATTTTAAAAACCGCGCGCTTTCTAAGCTTCAAAAACATAATGAGACTAGTGCAATATTATTATTTATTTATATCATTTATTTGATTAATTATTTAAAATTATTACTTATTTTTAATCATTATTTTATAAGTAGTACATATTTTGTCTTAATCCTATATAAATGAAACAAAATGAAAAAGTTATTGCTTTTTAATTAATAAGACAAAGTTAAAAAAGTCGTATAATCGAAAGAGCAGTTTTATTATAAAGTAGCAGAAATTTACGAAAGTAATTTTGGAAAACAAAAGCAAACAAAAATTTTGTCTTTTCATTACTTACTATAGCACATACTGCTAATTCAAAAATATACTCGAATATTTAATTCTCAATAATATTGACTTTATCTGTTCACGTAAATGATAACCACACATTACGTCTTGCATACTTAAATATCATAATGATATTAATACGCAGTGGGTATCTGCAATTCGTATTACGAACAAACGAAAATAATGCAAATTTTTATGTTAAATACAGTGCAACTCACGAAACGCGAAAATATAATTATTTTTTCAACAGATAATGCAAATTATGGAAACGAAGAATGCACTTGTTGTGTTCAGTCTCGTCGCTAGTGTTTTTTAAACCCCAGTCAAATGTCAACATTTTTTATTTACTATAGAAATTTAAAAATTTAGGAACTTGGGAGTTGAAAATGGGGATGTAAGAATTTAGGGATTCTGAAATTTGAAATTTGGAAATGCAAGGATTAAACTTCCAAAGTTTGGAGATGTGAGAATTTGGAAATTTAGAAAATTTGGGTGTTTGGGGATTTTAGAATTTAGGATTTTGAAATCTTGAAATTTGAGAATTTTGGAGTTTGGGTATTTGAGAATTTGGAAATTTGACGATTGGGGAGTTTAGAAATTTGGCAAAATTAGAATTCGAGAATTTGTAAAATGAAAAATTCATAAATTTGATAATTTAAAAATTTCTAAATTTCTGAGTCGAATATTTGAAATTGTAATAAAAGAGCATCCCTAAATACGGGGCCCATGGCAAGTGCCCCATTTGCATAACGCTAAGAGCGGGACTGATTGCTCTAACGAGTTTTAGTCCGCTTTGCTTATATTTTTCTGAGAACCTGGTTTCGTATATCACAAGGGAGGTACAAGGTAAAGAAAGGCAAGCAAGAAATAGTGGAATCGGTTCCCCCAGCTTCACCATCTGTTTTCATTTGAAAGTATAGGAGGGAGAAATCAAGCTGGTAGTAAAAGTTAGATCTATTTTCATTTGCAACGGATTGCCGACAAACATGCATTCATGGCGGGAAGTAAACCGTGTTATCTATGCATACAACGTAATATCACGTTCTGGAATTCCTTGCATGATTTCGAACCAAAAAATTATACTACACGTTTGAATATACTTCAAGTTCCTTCTATATTAAACTACTCGATGCGAGTCAATAATAGTGTACGATATAGTAGAGCTGAATTATTGAATCTCTAAATTTACACATCTACAAATTCTTAAATTTTCAAATTCAAGATTTTTTATTTTTCAAATAGCGAAATCTACAAATTTCCAAATTATCAAATTATTTCTAAAGTTCCTAATTCGAAATTTTCAAATCTCCTAAATTCCAAAATTCATAAATTTCCAAATTCCTAGATTACTAAACTTCTAAATTCCCAAATTACCAAAGTCTCAAACTTAAGAATATTACGGATTTTCATTTATATGCCTAACAATAAGGCCGTAAAAGGTCTAACCGCAAGCCTGCTATAGTATGAATGTCGATACAGTAACTTGTTTACGAGTGAATCTATTGCAACATAACTGCAACCTAAATTGCTGCTAATAATTTATCATATTAGGAGCAACACCGCAGGAAAAGTTACGTAGCAGCACGTGAACGAAGCTCAAAGGCTATCGATTATTCCTTTACTAGAATAAGATACATAGAAGCAACTACAATAGCACTATACTAGAACTATAATTGAACATTCACAGACAAAAATATGACAAACGAAAAATATGAAATAATGAATAATAAATAATTAGGATAAGAATAACAGGAATAATAAGTAACAATTGATTAATTATAAATTATTCATTGGTTATTGTTGTTGGAACAATGCTCAACACTGACCCAAATCCAAAGAGGCTTATAATTAAACCTTTTAAAATCTATCAAAGTTCAAAGTTCACATCTTATCAACACTGTCTCAGATGTACCCTCAGATCAGTGCAGTGAGTCATAAAATCGCTCTAAGCTATAATAAAACTTTAAAACACTTATAGCCTCTCTGCACCTATAAGAATTTTCTAAAAATAGCAGCTGCAGGAAACTAATTTCTCCAGCTGCTAAAAAGAGACTCGGCTCGTTTACTCTAATCTTATGAAAGTTATTCGCGTTTAACCTTGCATTATCCGCGCCTTGCTTCATAAAATGATTTCCCACGCGTTCAATTTACAATATCACGATTCTATCGTAGTTTTTTATATATTCAGTTACTTATCGTTTTCTAGTATGTCTATACTCAAACTTAAGAACACAGCGTACTGCATTCTTCGATTCTAAATTAGTAACATAGTCAAAAGAATTGAATAATTCATGACTATGTACATTTTACGACCGCGCGGCTAACGGAGAGTTAAAAGATGCGTGAACACTTTCGTCCCACAGTTCCATAATGTTTTAAATATTATCTAATGTGTAAACAAGTCGAAACTTTCTCTGTGTATTCGAGTGGCCTCATGGCCCGTCTACTAATTGCTGGGGCAGAGAGGCAGAGGGATAGAGCGGCTGATAAACAAGCTTGCTGTCGGATAGTGCACGACTTCTGGCACGAACTCCGGTCGCAGCAATGGCGCAAGGTCCCTTATAAATGCGTGCGTGCGTACGTTCATGATTTCCAGTCAGTGGGAGGTCAGCCTTTCGGCGAGAACGATACGCGTTGCGTGGACGCGACGATCCCTTTTCCCCTTCCTTTCTTTCGCTCTTCCTCTTCCTATCTTTTCTTCTTGTCCCCAAACGCGTGCAGTCGATTCGAAGCGTGTCAACCACGCTCTGCTACTTGCATACGCTCGCGTACATTTTCCACATCTCTCAGACGGTACATAATTTAGTGTCTGCGTGGGCGGTGGTCCTTTGATGCACCGGATGACGCCAACTACCAAATCGATGTAACGTGTCTTTTTCGCGAAAGAAGCCTAAGGATCGGCTGTTTGCGGAGGAATCTCGCGAATCTTTTCAAGACCCTAACGATAACATGCCGGAAGTCTAACTTTTCGCTTCGTGGATTCCAGAGCAACAAAGAGTGCTTTCTCGATAGGCGGTGCATTGTTATCACGGTTCGACGATTGCGAACGAAAGCGTGACACACCGGGACCTCTTTATCGGGTATCGGTCGAGTGATTTTGGAAAACGGACGTCATCAACGATCGAATGTTTTTAATTGAAATTTGAAACGTCGCTGCTTGCGCGCGAACAGTGCTGCACGTGTACCTTGCCTGACATTTCTCTCGCGAGGCCTGATGAGTCACTCGCTCTTACCGACAATTGCACTTCTGCGTCTGTAAACAGCTCCAAGAAACGACCGGTTGTGTAACGTAAGACGTGGTTCTGAAGAGTGTAGCCTTTGTTATAGAATTAACAGAGACCCCGCGATAAACGTTGAGCCGATATCCGGTGCACGGTCGGCGCGACTAAGCTAGCCTACGTAAAAAGAGAAACTGTTAAAAATGAGAAAAGCGAACTGAAGAAAAGAAAATTGTATTTAAAGTGTTATAAAATTCCACGTTCAAAATGTGGAACGTGATCAGAGAATTTTTGGAACAGTTCCTGTTACTGGGGCTGTTCCTCAGTCTCTTGTACTGCTTCCTCACTTCCACCTTCAACTTCTGGGAGATCCGAGGCGTACCCTTCAGGAAGCCCATCGTCCTCTTCGGGAACTACGCCTCGCTGTTGCTGTTCCAGAAATCTCTGCCGGAGGGTATCAAGGAGATGTACGACTGGTTCAAGGACGAGAGGTACTTCGGGACGTTCCGCGTTAAGTCGCCCATTCTGATCCTGAGGGATCCGGACCTCGTCAAGAACATCTTCGTGAAGAACTTCGCCTGCTTCTCGAATCGCGGCATACCGGTGAACGGCCAGGTAAAAATAATTAAGTTTAATTAAAATTTAAGAGGTTTCGTGAACTGCAATTTGTTGGTCTATCAGGATCCACTGTCCGCCCACTTGTTCAATCTGGAAGGGAAGAAATGGAAGAGTCTGCGGTGCAAGCTGACCCCGGCCTTCTCGTCTGGCAAATTGAAAAGAATGTTCTACCTGCTGGCCGAGTGCGGCGAGGAGTTTCAAAAATTAATCGACTCGTCGTCCGAGGCCGATCGGCCATTCGAGATTCGCGAGCTGGCTGCAAAATTTACGATAGACGTCATTGGTAGCTGCGCCTTCGGCATACAAATAAACGCGCTCACCGACGAGGAATCCGAGTTTCACAGGGCTGCGAAGAAGCTTTCGAGGCCGAGTTACAAGGCCACGCTGTGGAGGATGCTTCGAACGGCCATGCCGAGACTCTACAAGCTTTTAGGCGTTCAGGTGATCGATCCTGAGGTGACGAGATTCTTCAAGAATGTCGTGTCGCAGATGCTGAAGCAACGGGAAGAACAAGCAGTCAAGAGGCACGACTTCATGGACCTGTTGATCGAGTTAAAGGATAAAGGCACGTTGGAAAATGAATCGGGTAACGGGCTAATTGGCAACGAGGAGGATACAGATACGGCTGAAGAGATAGGTACGTTAATTTGCTAGGTATGAAAATGAGCTGAAGTCGTGCAAAACGAAATATCCGTGAAAGCGTAGAAACAGGATAAACTTGCTCTATGGTTATATCGGTCAGACCCTTATCGTTTATACAGATTACTCTGTTCAAAGATAAATCGTAAGCCTTAAAAACGAAATGCTGTTCACCTTAAGGTGCGGACTGGTGAACTTGATACCGTAGCCTGTTTCCACTGCAGCTTATATTTTTTCGACAAAGTATTAACGAGATACAGTAGTAGAATGTTTAGGATATAGGCAATTTTCTGAAGTTATTAAGTCCGTATCAATTTCGAACAACTTAACTGGGATAATGTTATGTAATTGATAAATCTCTTCAGTCCATGTATGGCTTATTCAACGTACGCTATGAACGACTACATGTTCAGTCATAAACGATACCGTTCTGTAACAAATTAATCAAGATAAAATTGACAGTAAGTGATCCATTCATACAGCTACCGCAACAGCAATAAAACTGTAACGTTGCGGTATTAATGAAGCGGTCCATTAACTTCTCATAAAGAAGCGTTTTCAAATGGTAATTAAAACTTCTGTGTAACGTCGATTACTCAGGATTACTTAATACGGGGAATCATATAGCAGTTTGTTCTTCCATTTAGTGTTTTATCGCTGGCGTATCGCTAAGGTAGTCGCTAGGTGATTGAACGATAAAGAACAACTTTTTTAAAAAATGCTTTATCGTATAAAACCGATTTGTTTATAGAACTGGACGAGAACAGTATTGCCGCCCAAGCGTTTGTATTTTTTGCTGCCGGTTATGAAACTTCGTCCAACACCATTGCATTCTGTCTTCATGAATTGGCATTGAATACTGAGATTCAGGAAAAAACCAGACGGGATATTCATGATGCTATCGACAGCAGGGGAGGAAAGTTAACTTATGACGCCGTGCAGGACATGAAGTACCTTGACATGGTTATCGCAGGTAACAGTCTAGCGAATACCTGTAAATCAGGTTCGTTTACATCAGGGCTTCTTAAATTTGTATGGGTCGAGACCCATTCTTCACGTGATACATTATTTTCCAAAATCCTATGATACCGGAGAATCAAATTCTCTAACTCTCAATGTCACAAAATATCAAACTTTCAAGGTCTCAAAGTTCCCTAATCCTAAAGCCCCAAAAACCTCAAGATCCCAAAGTCTCAAAATCCCAAGATCTCAAAGTTCCAGAATCTAAAGTCCTAGATTCTCCAACCCTTAAAACTTTAAAGTCCCAAAGTACCAAAATCTCAAAATTCCAGGTCCCAAAATTCTAAAGTCTTAAAGTCGCAAAATCCTAAAACCTTACAAGCTCCAAAATCTCAAAATGTAAACTTTAAAAGTTCTAGTTTCAAATTTTCAAATTCCCAAAGTGACCTTGAAAAAAAAAGTTGTCATATTAGTGATATGACTCTCTTTTATATACTTAATTTTCAGAAACTCTCAGAAAATACCCACCAGCATCACTCTTATCTCGCAGATGCGAATACCAGTATCAGATACCAGGTAGTAAAGTGGAACTACCTCCAGGTATGAGGGTGATCATACCAATTTATGGACTCCATCATGATCCAGATTATTATCCCAATCCCTCAATGTTTGATCCTGAACGCTTCACAGAAGAGAATAAACGTACAAGGCATCCATACACGTACCTTCCATTTGGGGAAGGACCAAGAAATTGCATAGGTAATCTTTTTATTAAAGCTGCCTGCTATAAACTCAAGATTCTTGCAGAATAACAATACAATCATCTTATGAGTAGTTAAAGCAAGTATAAAGGAAGGAGTATTCCACTACTTGCCTTATTTGTCTTATTCTTTCGATACTAAGACTGGAGGTTGTTGTTTAAGTTCTCCTAGGTTCTCCCTAGTCTCTCCCAAGACCAAAAGCAAATGGTGATAAGCTCCTTCCTCTAAAGTGATCTTTTGTAATAAAACTACTGTCGAGTAACTTATCCTATAAAATCATTATTTTAATAAACTTGAACATGTTTCAGGAATGCGGTTTGCATTATTGCAAATTAAAGTTGGTATAATTTCATTTCTGAGGAAACACAGAGTGGAGGTTTGTGAAAAGACAGTTACACCAATAAAATTTAGCAGGCGAAGCCTAGTAACAACCAGCGAGAAAGGATTCTGGCTCAGAATTGTACAGTATTAAGCTATTTTTAATGTCGTAGAAAGGCAACCTTTCAGTCTTTCGTGTACTTAATATACCTCACAAAGTAATCAATGTTTTGAAAAAAATATTCTTTGAAATGATTAGAGCTTGATAACGATTCAGCCAATCATTATCTTAAATATCAAACTTTAACTGTTTATTTTCCTCCTATCATTCAACAAGAACAATAACAAGTAATTTTAATACAATGCATTGATAATTAGGAATTGTTTTTAGAAAATGGTTTATTATAATATTTGCGTGTAAGTGAAGCATTTATATTTTTGTAGGATCTCATTGTATATAATGTATTGATGTAATAAAAACGAAGGAAACACATAACTGTACGTATTACGCATCCCATCCATATATTAAATAAGCAATAAGCAAATAAGGTTCGCTATTCAGGATGAACATATTAATCATTCAAACAGTCGACGCACCAAAAAGAGTTAATGTAACCTAACTGTATACCGTCATCGCTTTCAATTACATATCCGCACTATAGTCGGTCTTTCATTACATTGTATCATTGTATCGGTTGTGAGCTGTACGCTGTATAGTAGATCGCATACACTATAGTATTTTTCGTTCCATGCATACTACGTAAATACATACGTAAATACATACTTTTGTTCTCTCTTCTATATACCCGTGCATTGTCTATTGGTGGCAGCAGCTCCAAGTCAGTGCACTCTTCGTTCATAGAACGAGTTGTATGTAGATATTTGCGTATGTATAGTAAGTCGTTAATACGACAACCAATTATACGATCAAAAATGTCATTTCCTTGATCAGGTGACAGTGCTTTTTTATCAACTGTATCTTTGTTCTGCTCGAAGATTTTCTGCAGTATCTGAAAATAATGCTAGGGTGAGCCGTAAATCTGTTTACGTAGATGCGTACCACTTCTGTCATTTGAAATTGATAACCGGGCCCTTTGAATGATAAGGTCTATATAAGCAATACACTTCCCCCAGATTTATCAAAACACGTGTTGCGATTACAATCAAAGTAAACGAAAGGTGTCTGATGTTCATCTTTTAATTCACCTGTTAGAACTTTCAACATTTTATTTATAATGTATGCTCAACTTTTACCAATTAATGTTTGCTAATTAAATATTAACATAATATGATAGCTGATTTATGAATTTATTATTAATAAAATCTGATAATTTCATATATATATTTTAAGTATAGGTTAAAATGACCTTATACATTACTCTACTATCATATTACTTCACTGTGTATCTTATCTATATATCTGTTGTTAGCACCTCATTCCAGCTAGTTCTAACCCAATGTCTAATTTAATTTTAGATGTCACACTACGGTAGAAATACAAATACTCAGAAATCAACGGTGATCGATTATGAACGTCAGTTCCAAGAGGATTTAGAACGTGCTCAAGCATTGAGTTTAGAAAGTCTTGCTTTAGAAAAATTTAAATTACAAAAACAACGTTCAGAATTCAATAATGTTCAACGATCTTGTGTTGTACAAAGTGATGTACACACATCAAATAACATTGTACATAGCAATTCATCAGAAAGAGATAATACACCGCAAACTGAAAAGTAAATTACATTCAATCATTGCTATATATGATCACAAACAATAATCAGTAAAACTTAATTTAAAAAATGTAGATTTCAGTGTAGAAGTAGACCAAGGCCTGGTTCCTTTAACACAAATCAATCGAAAAATACAGTGATATTAGCACCACCACCAGTTCCATCTAGAAGAAATTCGACAACAGCTACGACAAGCCAAGATCAGTCTGTTGACTTAATTAATTTTACAAGTCCAGTGAAGCAAGATGATTTAACAGATTATTGTTCACCTCCACCTCCACCACCGTGAGTTCATAGTTTGAGAGATGCTTATAAAAGAGTTGTTTAAATTATTACTGATTAATTATTCTTGTTATATAACAGGAAACCATTATTGGAACCAAAATGGGAAACGCATCCTTCATTATTAAAAAGGCAAGGAAGAGTATCACGTAGCAGTAGTGTTGCAGGTTATCATTCTCGAGACTTCCGATATCAATCACTTTCTCCTGGTCCTAGATCTTCCACTGCACCGTGCACACCAGGAACTCCAAAAATTAGTCCTATTATGTCGAGATCCAGTAGTATTAATAGTACTGTACCTGATGCAACACCACAAGTAAGTATATTATTAAATGTTTATGGATATTTTACAACACTAAATGTGTAACTGTTTTTTTTTTTTTATTTGGATAATAATTTTATTCGATAACTCTCGTTACAGCTTGCATGGAATTTTAATGATTTTAGAAATTACTTTCTTACAAAGGTATATGGATTGTGTATGTGTTTTAAGTCAAATATTAGCTTAGGAACATTATTTATATTTTTTAGTAGTTCATTTTATAACATCAAATATTGCATAACTTATCACCTGACTTTTTTTAAGGATAAAGTTCACTCTTTTTACAGATACCTCCATTACCTACAAATTACAGACCAAGTATTACTCCTTCTGTATGTGGTGTACAAAAACCTATGTTCTCTATAAACGATGAGCAGCTAAGCGTATTGAAAGTGATAGAAAAGAAGCCAAATAATAATCTTATAGACCTGAGTTCTTTCGATCAAATAGAAGATAAAACAAATGTTCGAGTTAGCGTATTAGAAGCGTTTGATCCGTTACTTGTTAAGACTGAAGATCCTAACGAGAGTGCACAGGGAAATAAAGATGAGATACAAGTCAGTGGATCGGTGTATGACCCGTTTGATCCATTCGATTATATGTATAGCACAAATGAAAGTGTTAATTCGGATCCGGTGTATGTTGCTGTGGAAAAGTCTGCTAAATCTCCTGCTGTATCTCCAGCTGCACCGCCACCACTACCTCCTAGAAACTCATCTGCTTGGAATACTATTGAAAGAAGGAGAACTTCTTTAGATAGGAGACAAAAACGACAAACACGCTTATTCGAAAACATAACAGTTAGAAAAACTAGACCATCGCTTCTTGATTGTGATTTGAAAGCTTTCCATGAAATGATGAAATCTGTGCGAAGTGAATTTCCATTTAACGATCCTAGTACAAATATTGGGCATATAATCAGCCCAATGATGGAAAGCTTGTATCCTGAAGGCACAAGTATAAAATTAGTTGTACATCCACAGTTAACGGATTCTAATGAAAATACTCCGTCCATATCATTTACTTGCGATGTAAATTGTAGCGTTGAACATGTTATTCTTAATGTCGCTTGTTCCTTAGAAGATGAAGATACGGTAAACGTGGAGAAATATTGTTTGAGAGTTTGGGGATTAGCGGAATATTTTGCACCTAATACAACTTTAGCTCAATACGAATACATACATCAATGTATCAAATTAGAAAAAGACATTGAATTAGCTATTCTAACTAAAGCACAAATAAAACGATCGATAGCGCGAACACTGCAAGACGATAATCGCGACCAATGTCTCAAATTAGAAGACATCCTTCCAAATGAACCAGTACAACCTATTTCGTACGATACACTTCTTATTTTGCTAGAAACTGTAGAGAAAGAAATGGAACGCGTAGAAACTGCTGCTATACAATTGGCAACTAGCAATCATGGTTCTAGTCTTTTACCTCAACTGCAACCACGGGGTGTTGTTCAAGCGGTAAAAGCTGTCTGTGCATTAATGGGAAACATAGAAACATTTGAAATTACAGAAGCTGTAGACAATTTCGTGAACGCGTGTTGTCAATTTTTGCCCCAAGTTCACACGACAAATATAGAATGCAAAAAACCTGAAATCTTGCACGAAGACGGCGACTATTCCGTCGTGACCTTAAGGACGAAGTTTCCGGATGTAATTGCATCCCATTGTCACAAAATCCGTGGCGCAATTCAAGATCTTGTGGAAACTTATTGTCATGCTTTTAGAGTTGACTTTGAGTTAAATAGTAAACCAGATTTTCCAGCAGGTAATAATCTTATTTTAATTTTACTTTGTGTAATAAGTTTTTATAGAAAATATATGTGATGTTTTTTATATGACAGTCACGTTAGTATCATCTGAAGTATTGGACACTATATTAGTTCGCGTTGGAGCAGTGCATAGATTACCAGGATCATGGAAACACGATGATTACATAATCGCAGCACAGATATTCCACGGTACAAGACCCGTTGGGAACCCAGTTTTATCCGAACCTATGGCAGTCAGTTCTAATTATTATCCAAGAATTTTGTTTAATGCTTGGTAATTATCATAATATTTACTATATAGAAATTGCACTTCAGTTTTTCAATTTGTATTACAATTTTCAGGCTGGAATTTCGTGGCATAAGTGTATGCCAAGTCCCAAGAGAAGCGAGGCTGGTATTAGTTTTATACGGTCGCACTGTACAACCTACTGAACATGAGTCAAATTCTTCGACAGAAAATACTATGCAAAAAGAAGAACTAGGTTGGGGAGCTATACAGTTTTTCGATTTTGAAGGGTACTCACGCTTACATTTGATTAGAGCGAAGAAAAAAATCATTTTTTAAATACATTTCTTACTATTTTTTACAGGGTGATGAGTCAAGGAAGCTTCTTCTTATCTCTCTGGCCAGCAGTTGCTGATAAAAGGTTAGGCCCTGCTCCTGCATCTGGAATTCATCCTCACGGCGATACACATCCCACAATCGGGATAGAATTACCTGATTATGGAGGAAAAGTACTGTTCCCTTCAGAATTACGAGATTATGATGTGGAATCGTTGGACTTCAGTTCATTAGATCAGAATACGCAAGAAATATTAATAGACATTACACAACAAACTACTTTTACAAGGTACACATCTTTAAACTAAAAAATTATATTTTTCATATCATGTTGTTAATGTTTATTTTTTCACTGTCAGACCACTTATTGAAGAGAGGGAAATTTTATGGGAAAAACGTCATTATTTACATGATAAACCCGAAGCTTTGCCCAAGGTGCTTCTGGCTGCACACAGTTGGGACTGGGCTTGTTTACCCGATCTTCATGCATCTCTCAGGGTTTGGAGTCCTTTATTACCTGTTCAAGCTTTACAATTATTATTACCTTGGTAACTACTGTTTTAAATAAGTCCATTCTATTAATTGCTTTAAATAAACATAAGTTCTGTGTAGTTTTCCAGATATGAAAGTTAGAGAAATAGCCGTTGGGTGGATTCGAGAATTAAGTAATGACGAACTGGTGGATTATTTACCACAGTTATTGCAAGCGTTAAAGCACGAAACATATGAAACTTCTCCTCTAGCAAGATTCTTATTAGAACGAGCATTACTTTCTCCGCGCGTAGCTCATCATATTTATTGGTTATTGACGCAAGCATTACCGGGTCAAAGTCCTCAGGTAAATATGGAATCATTAACCTCTATACTTTAAAAAAAGTAGTTCCTGTAAAGAATAATAAATAATGTTGATTTTAAATTCGGCATATTTAATTTGTTTTTAGAACTCTGCTGAAGTTGGGCCAGAGGATGATAGAAATATTAGTTCTACGCGTTATCACAGAAGATTGCAGTTGATGTTACGAGCATTATTAGCTGTTATTGGCGATGCACTAAGAAATAGTTTTCTTACTCAGCAATTACTTGTTAAGGTATATTTCTATTTTATAGGTTATGTTTACTAATAACTGATGTAAATCGTGTTCCTACAGAATTTACACGAGGTCGCAGAAAATATCAAACAAATGAAAGATTCATTGAGAATGGATGCACTAAAAATTAGCTTACAAAATATACACTGTCAGTTAATGGAAGATGATGGTACATGCTTACCGCTGTCACCCAGTAAACAAGTATTCGGTATAAATGTTCAAGGTTGTTCGTATTTTCCATCGTTTACTCTTCCGCTAAAAATCAATTTTATCAGTTGCGATGAAGTGATTTGTCCTGCAATTTTTAAAGTACGTTTATCACATAAATAAGTCATACAGTGTGCCATAATTATTCTACATCAAATTAACTTTGAAGGTTGGTGATGATTTACAACAAGATATGTTAACGCTTCAAATAGTTCGCATCATGGATAAACTCTGGCTAAAAGAAGGTCTTGATCTGAAAATGGTAACGTTCGCTTGTGTACCTACTGGTTACAAACGTGGAATGATAGAAATGGTTACGGATGCAGAGACCTTACGAAAAATACAGGTTGAGTTTGGTCTGACCGGTTCGTTTAAAGATCGACCAATTGCCGAGTGGTTGGCAAAGCACAATCCCTCAGAATTAGAATACGAAAGGGCAGTAGAAAACTTTACCGCGTCTTGCGCGGGTTATAGTGTTGCTACTTATATCCTAGGAATTTGTGACAGACATAATGACAATATTATGTTAAAAACATCCGGTCATTTATTCCATATCGATTTTGGTAAATTCTTAGGCGACGCACAAATGTTTGGAAATTTCAAAAGGTAAAAATACTTTCATTCGAACATTTGCTACTCGTACAAAATGTTTATATACCCTGTATTTTTATACAGAGATAGAACACCGTTCGTATTAACTTCTGATATGGCGTATGTTATAAACGGTGGAGATAAACCGTCAGCCAAATTTCATCATTTCGTAGATTTATGTTGTCAAGCATTTAACGTGGTACGAAAACATGGAAACCTTATTCTTCATCTTTTCGGATTGGTACGTTTATTCACATTCGATATTGTTCTACAATAATGTAAATGTTTCTTTATTTATAATATTACAATGGTATAGTGTACATTGCTTTATTTTTAAGCACGGTGGCGTCGTAATTTAAATCATTATTCCGTTATATAAAAACAAAAATACCGCAACGGAAGGACTTATCCTCGCGTTTTATCTGAAAGTGGTCCGCTATCACGCTAAACTATATACCATGTGTTAATTAGTGTTTATCGTTCGAGGTCTCGTAATATCAAACAATGCAGCAGTCTGAGTCAATTAAGAGAAGAGTAAACATGCTCGAAATCTAACGAAATTAATAAACAATAATCTATTAACGTAACGTGATTTCGTTGTTTTAAAAATGACTGAATTAAACATTGTACAACAAAAGCTCGCCAATATCGAGTTTAAGGAGTTAGCAAACAAATCTAAAATGAATAACTATACAAATTCGCAGATGACTTCGTCTGGTATTCCTGGTGTAACAGTGGACGCGGTTAGTTATGTACAGAAAGCTCTTCTTCCTGAGCAAACGAACCCCGAAGCTGCCGCGACATTTGCCCGTATGATAGAAAGTTCGCTTAAAAGTTGGTTCACACAATTCAACTTTTTCTTACACAATCTAGCACAGCTCAGATTTTCGGGTGATCACAGTGATGGAACATTATTATCGTTTATTCCACGAACGTACACGTGAGTTTGTTAATCTGCCTCGTAAAATTGTGAAAAAGTTGAAGATGAAGCATACTCGTTTAATTGTTACAGAATGCAGCAAGAGGGTCAATTAACGAGCGTGCAAGTACACGGTTATCAGAAACGATACGACCCTGAAAAATATTACATGTATATTTTGCGTATACAGCGAAAGGGTCATGCAGATCCCACTTATTTATTTCGATCGTATAAGGAGTTTTGCGAATTTTATCAGAAACTGTGCATTCACTTCCCCCTTGCTAAACTTGCCAGGTTAGTAACATTCATATTTTTATAACGTAACATTATTAATTTAATTATACTGTACTTCTCTTAATTGGACGTAGAGGGTGGTTGTTTAAACTCCACCTTGTTTTGTTTCTTAAAATTATCGTTCTTCTGTGACTTGTTAGGATCATTTTGTGATATTCTTCGATAAAATTCAGGATTGGAAGACAAAGAAGACGATGTCTGTTGTATTGATATTTGAGCACGAAACCGCTTGAAAACCATTTCTAATATTTTTATGTTTTCTCCTAAAATAGTAGAGAATTATTTTTACATATCTATCGTGCATATAATATAAGTGTACTTACTTGAACAAATTGAAGACACGTTTTATTGCTGCTTGTAATTAAACAATACTGTGTATTGCATTGTCAGAATTGAATTGTGTTATCTTTCGTCGTATTATCTAATCACCGAAATCTTTGATACGTAGCAAATTTCTTCTGAAATCATGATCTATACAATGACTCAAAATTTCAGTTCCACTTACGATATTTCTCCATAATTAAAAAGTATGTTTCATATGTATTGCGTAGTTTACCGAGTGGTATAAGCGTGGGAAGGTCCAATATAAAACAGGTTGCTGATAAACGTCGTGCAGATATTGAAAAATTCCTTGTAAGCTTATTCAAAATGGCACCAGAAATTTCTCAGAGTGACTTAGTATACACATTCTTTCATCCACTGTTGAGAGATCAGCAAAATGCTGATATTCATTTACGCAAAGTCAAAGGTACAATGGAACATTCAAAATCTGATTGTATGAAATATGAAAATTACAACATTCATTGTTATTATTTTTATTTAGTTGGTAATTGGTGGGCGGAAAAAAGAGTCAGGGAGAATGTGCAAAATGGACAAATTAAAATGTCCCTTCACTACACTCGTGGAACATTTTATGTGATGATCTATCATGCAAGAGGTTTGCCAAAAGTGGCTAATAGTCAAGAACCGAATACATACGTAAAAGTCTATCTTAAACCAGATCCCACAAAGAAAACGAAAAGGAAAACGAAAGTTGTAAAGAAAAATTGTCATCCTTCGTTTATGGAGATGGTAATAAATTTCAAGCAACTTATGAATTCATGTGCTATAATATTTTATTTATTGCAGCTGGAATATAGAATGTCTTTGGAGGTCATTAAAGAAAGAACTTTAGAAGCAACGATATGGAATCATGATACACTGCAAGAAAATGAGTTTCTTGGTGGATTATGTCTGCCACTTGAACGTTTCGACTTGACAACCGAGACAATCGAATGGTTTTCGTTAGGGAGTCTTCGATGAGATAGTATATGTAATTTTGTAAGAAAATTTATTAATACTCATGTCTATTAATTCTGAATGGAATTGAAAACATTCAATGTTATCGCACAATACTAATGATAGTATTTTTAATGTTATGCACGTAATGGTGCAACGAGGATAATATCTGCGTATCGCTGTGTAGAGACATAAACATGCTTATACGTTTAATGAAAACGCTTCTCAAATCAAGGTAATCAGTGACGTAAAGTTTATAAAATGATAATCAATTAAGGAAGTAAGAGACAAAGAGGCATATTTCATAAAATTATTCTACCTTTGTAGCGATTATCGAAATGTTAAAAATCAAGTTCTTATTCTACTTAATTTTTAGATGTCTAATGGTAAAATTGACTACAGATTTTATTTAAGTTGTATTTTATAAATATTTACTGCCAGCTACAGGTGAAATATTTTCAGTTCACGGCGATAATGCTGTTAGTCAAATGTTATAAAAATATTTATTCTACTTTTACCGAATCATAATCTTTATTAACTGTAAATAAAATTACGATCTTACTGCGCTACGTAATTGTAGCCGATTGAGTTTGACAATATGTACACTTTTCTACTTATACATATATAATATCCGCTCGGGTACAAGTTACTTGCCTACAATAAGAAATATGTTAAGTAACAAACATTTTTTACTTTCATATGAACAATTTTATCCTTTACAGGATGACCTAAAAATGCCTTGTATATTAAAACAACCGAACTGTCTTTCTATACAAAACAGTAAGATTTATATAAAAAGAATTCTGTGAATTAGTGTATATTATAAATGATTTTTTTAATTTTTAGATGAAAAAGGGAGAATGAAATTATGTAAATATGCTTTTGAATTTACAAATTATTTTCGTAATCGATTTATGTATTGTGAATATTTTAGCATAATTTTCCTTAGTAAATATACGAGTTCTATAACGAAAATAAAGGTTCATGTTAATACATTATCGACGGGTGATTTATAGATCTTAATTTGATTTTATGAGCGTTACGCGTCGACGCATTTTTACCATTTTTTACTGTATGCAGTTTTCTACTTACTGACATTGTGAGATATAGAATAATACGATTAATCTAGTCCCCTGTTGCTAGTGTATTAATGTAATTAATTTTAATCTTGATTTTTGTTATAGTTTTCAAGACTAATCTAATTTACCAGTGTACGTTGCACTTAGTTTTCGCAATCATGTAGAAACGGATCTAATTAGAATATTAATTTCTAATATAATTATCACAACTTGCTTTTGCATGCGCTTTCTCTAAACTGTATGTTGTGAGACAAAATCTTAAGAGTTTAATTTATTTATACTTTACAAATGCTTTCTTTAATCTAACGACCTAGAAATACAAATAACAAATTGTATCACACAAATTGTATCATTGCATTTTATCCTTATGTTCTGTGTTACTACCGTACGCTAAGTCTCATATTGTACAAAAAATCTTTGCAAATACGTTATTTATTTTATAACTTTTAGCCCGACAATTAAGTACACGTTGTAACAGTGAAACAATAAAATTATCAATCCAATTGATTAACAATCTTCGCATTTAATAATTATTGCAAGTTGCAACGAAGGTGTTTCTTCGTTTACCCAAAAGCAAGGTGCGTGACCGCTACGGGTTTCGTTTTCGCCGCCGAGGCAACACGGAAACGGTAGTTTTCCATTTTTCCCATTTTTCGTCGGCAACGGGAACGGGCTACCTGGAGTCCCGACGCGTAAAGTAAGGGCGCGCGTACTGCAAAAGGATTCCAGATACATACGCAGGCAGGACGTTTTATTACAGTTTTCATCCGCAGATTAGCCCCTTTGGAACCATCGATACTCGATTCAGAGCCTTTTATAGCCCCCCATAAAAGTACCTATTTGGTGTTTTCGACTGGACCGAGCAACTCGAACAAAAAGGTATCCTGCCCCCCATCACATCCACGCATCCCCTGGAATTTCTCGGTATACGTGAAACGTTGTTACGTCTCGGGGTCCAATTACGTACGGGTTGCCGACCTGACAACGTTCTTTCACCATTCTGCTGCATCCTTTATCTTCTTCCCTGATCCTGATTTCCACCTTTCATGGTACGCGGTTGCTTTGCACATTCAAAAAGGAAGAAGCTACTTTTTAACGTCTTTGTCGTGAAATTTACAGAGGGACCCGGGTACAGTCGAAATTTCTATTTTACTATTTCAGCTACTTCCCGGAATTGTAAATCATAGATACGTTTCTGAGGAGGTGGCTACTCCGCGATGGAAACAGAAATAATTTGTAACCGATAGCGGGATCATTTACAGAATGGTAGTTATGTACATGCCGTTATCGTGGAAATCGATTCGAGTGTCTATACGCGTGTTTGGTTTTCCTTTCTGTTACGGTAATCTACCGACGGTCATCGAATTAGTATTATCACGTCATCTGAGTCTTGTGAACAGACCGCTTTCGATATCCTTGACACTTTGAAATGATAGGTGATTTTGATTATGAGCAAATGATTAGTGTTTATCGTGGTAACTGTACCTAATACTTATAATATTGAAAATAAAAATAAATAGCAAAAATCTCGGTGTATACAAAAGATGTATTAACGTTGTTATTTGGCTTTGGTTAAAGGGTTAAAGTAGTTGTATGTTTTATAGCGTTTAAAAATTATTGATGAGAGTGGAGTAAAAAGGGTGAAGTTTTTAGAGCAGGTAAGTTAATATATTAATTTTATAGAATTTTATGGTTAAACTTTATTACAAAAATTTTCACATTAATTTTCGAAAACTTTTTTAATCGTCAAATGTTCAAAATTCGAAATTTTTTAATTGTTACAAATCTTCAAATACCTATATTGTAGAATTCCTGAATTTTTACATTTGGAAATCTGTAAGTACTTATATTTATACGACCCTTTTCCCCAAATCTTTAAATTGCTATATTTTCAAGTTTCATGAATTCCATATTCTCAAACTTCTCAGTTGCCAAATTTTCAAATCCCTAAATTTACACATATCTAAATTGCTCAATATTTAAATTCTTAAATCCTCAAATTTTTAAATTGCTATATTTTTAGATCTCTAAATTCTTAGATATCGACATTTCTTAAATTGCTATATTTCTAAATTTCTAAATTTTCAAATTTAATAATTTCTACATTCTCAATTTCCAATCTTTAAAATTCTTAAATTCCTGAATCCTTAGTTCTCAAATTCCAAAATCCTCAATTTCTCCAATTACTCCATTTTTAAATCTCCAAATATGTTCTACTCAAACCTCTGAACATTCTAATCGCTGCAGTGAAAAATTCCAGTACTCCACACCCTCAAAATACTAACTCCACCCCCTAATAACTGACGCACAATCCTCTACCTCACCCTCTCCGAACGAAATACCGTCTACTTTAATAAATCATAAAATTAAAAAAAACTCTACATTTGCATATTTCGTCGAGATGATCGTCTAACACGCGGTACCGTGCATTAAATTCGCCAAGTCGTTCTCCGATCAACATTTTGTCAGGAAGAAGGGAGGGAGATCTCGGTTGCGTGTAAGCTGGGGTTGATTCCAGTGGATGAAGAGGGGTTGGGGTCGGACATCGATCTGGTAGTTAAGTTGAGGGCTCCCACGGGACTCGTTCGCCACCTTCGCAGCATCGTCTCCTCCTCCTGCTTTATTTGTCTCTGTGCGAATTTGCTGGCATCGGTTACACGTTCTAGCCACTCACATAAACGGCATTACACGTTTTTGTGCTAGTATTTATGTACAATCCAACGAGACCCATTCGACCAAGAGTCACTGGAAAACTTTCCAGCCGTGGAATTGCAAGCAAATCGTTGGGAGGACTGGATTTAATCGTTATGGCAGCTCGTTTCGATGAGACATCGCTTTTTTTTAGTGGATTCGATGAAAATCGGCTCGTTAAATATCATCGCCGTGTTTGCTTTCATCTGTATTTCAATTTTATGCGTTCGATTGGCGCAATCGAGTTATTTAGGTCAGTGATGGACGACAAATAGCAATGAATTATTTTAATTTTACATAGGTAATTAATTTCTCAATTAGCAAATTTGGAAGTTCTGAATGTCTAATTTTGTGAGTTTAAATTTTCACCAAACTTACAAAATATAATTCCAGATTCTTATTTCGGGATAGACTTGAGAATTTGATATATTTTCTAAATTTTCTATAACCTTAAATTTTTTAATTTACAACCTCAAATGATCAAATCTCTAAAATTCTTAAACGACTGTACGCAAGAAGCAGCAGTGCACGTAATTGCTCTGACACCTCATAGTGTCATAAATCATCAAACTATCATGGGAGCAAAATAAAGGAAAACGACAGAATTACTAAACATTAGATCGTATATTTTGAAATTTCTTTAGCTCGTATGTTCTCTTAAAATACTTGTTAAACTTTCGAAGCAAGAAACCATACATAAACCAATGAAAACGTAAATACTAATGAATCTTACACGATCGTAAAGCCTAATATTAATAACCTTAATTAATATAATAACTTACGAATTAAGATATTTTATTATATTTAACTATGTACACATAATTCACGTGAGATTTTTAATGTTACGTTAAAATTCATTCTCTTCCATACATACATACATACAACAACAACACACGCATACACACGCTCGCGTTTTACATTGAAATCGTGATCGCGTGTTGAGGGGGTTGGCTCAAGGCACACGGCTCTCTCTTACAGTTTCATTTCCTTCTCGAAAACAGCCTCTATATTTTTCGTGTTTTTATCTTTTATTGTCATTAAAATTCGATCTAAGAATCTACAATTCGTACGCGTAGCAGTAAAGCCAAATAAAACTCGTTTTACCGAGAAGGTAATAAAAGTCGAAGATTAAAATCGGCACGATTAAAAATTGCATAACAACGCGACTTCGTTTCTCGAGGCATACGTTTACGTACAGTTTCGAAAAGAGTTTAACAAGTATTTTGTAAAAACATACCGCGTACACGTTTATTGCATCTCGTTCGCGGACATTTCGATACAGAATACGCCGTTTTACAATTTTACTTTCGTTTCTCTCGTACGTATACTTGGATCCTCGGGGTTCTCGGTCCTTGCGCGTGGGTATGGGGACCCCGGTTTCGCTCTCCATCTTGTGTAGATGTTCCCGAACTTTTCTTCTCGTTCTACGTACTCTCGATACGTTTTTTATTTCGCGCAAAGTTCTTCTTCGGATCCCCTCCCCAGAAAAGCCTCGAAATCTTCAGGGTAATTCGAGCGAATTTAACAGTAACAATAATAAATGTGCCATTGAATCGTAACTCGCAAGATTCTGTTACACTCTCAGAAACTGTGGGATCAGGAATCCCATCTCTACTAAGCAAACGATGTATTTCCGGCTTTTTCTGAGCGTATCTTGCGAGTTCGCGAACGCAACGAATGATCCCATTTATTATTTAGTTTGTTGAAATTCATTCGAGTCACACTGCAACATCCCCGTGCGTATCATAAATTTCTCGTTTAAAATCTAACTTAACGCGACGGTAAATCGTAACCACTGGATACAAGTACAGCGGTTGGCGGTTTCTAAGGCAAAGATTGCACGTTTTCCATACGTTTCGTATAAATGTCGGAGATCCGATCGTCAGTCGGCGGTTCGTGAATTTGTCTTGACAATGAGTGGCAATTTCTGAATCCTCCACGAAGCGTTGTGATCGCGGCTCGTTAAAATAAATCCCTAGGTAAAAATCGTGGTCAGAACTTCGTTCTAGCAAAATTGAAAATAATACTGAGCATATAAGAAGAATTGTATCGCGATCGACACGAGCGTCGCCATCTTGGATCCCCGTCGGTGTCCACTAAAATTCCTCCCGAGCGCGTTTCACGAGGATAACAAAAAGTGCTAACAGACCCAACAGACATTCGGAACGAAGACCACACGGGTCTCAACGCGATCTCGTAGCCCTCCCAGCGTATCGAACAGTTATCGAGGGAGGTCGATTATCTGTCTCGGTCGAGAATAGTCCAGAAAAATCACGCGCGACTACGAATCCGTCGCAAAGTCTGACGGTGTGAAAGTGCTGCTAGGTCAGCCATGACGGGACCAAGTTTCAGCGATCTCGGGTTCTTCAGGTCACAAGCCTAACACCGTGTGAGGATGAGCGTGCTGATGAGAGTGCGAATGCAGAGGTCCGGATGGCGGGCTCAAAGTCAAGGTGTGATGGGACGAGTGTCCGAGTCCCAATGGTGGCGAGCCTCCATTCTGCATCAAACCACCCAACATTCCTCCCATTCCGCTGAGAGACAGGCTGGCCATTGCTCCGCTAGGTACTCCGTCCATCGATTTCGGACTTTTCTGGTCCAACTCCTCTCGCTTCTTGCCCTGCTTTCGTTCTTTCGCCCGCCGGTTTTGGAACCATATCTTTACCTAAGGAAACAGAAAATTGTTGCGAGGTCTTCGTTTAGTTTGGAAAATTTTTGGGGTGGATTAAGACTTTTGGTGAGGGACGCTTGGAGACTTTTTTTGAATGATATTTTGGGGCTTTGAGATTTTGGAAAGGTGGGAGAGTAGGAGGTTGGGATTTTAGAAGGTTGGGACTTTCTTAGGTTGGGAATTTCGAAGGTTGGGACTTTGGGAAATTGGGACTTTGAGAGATTGGGACTTTGGAAGGTTGGGACATTGAAAGGTTGGGACTTTAGAAGGTTGGGACTTTGGAAGGTTGTGACTTTGGAAGGTTGTGACTTTGGAAGGTTGGGACTTTGGAAGGTTGGAATTTTGGGAAATTGGGACTTTGAGTAATTGGGAATTAGATAGATTGGAACTTTGAGAGATTGGAACTTTGAGAGATTGGAACTTTGAGAGAATAGAACTTTGAGAGAATAGAACTTTGAGAGATTGGAACTTTGAGAGATTGGAACTTTGAGAGATTAGAACTTTGATAGATTAGAACTTTGATAGATTAGAACTTTGAGAGATGGGGTCTTCGGGAGATTAGAACTCCGAGAGATTGGAACTTTGAAAGGTTAGGACTATGGAAGGTTGAGACTTTAGGAGGTTGGGATTTTGGAAGGGTGAGACTTCGGAAGATTGAGTTTTCGAGATATTGGGATTTTAGAAGATTGGGTCTTCGTGAGATTGCGACTTCGGTATATTGGAACTTTGGAAGATTCTAACTTTAGACGTTTAGGACGCTGAAACGTTGAAATTTTGGGAATTTAAGACATTAGAAGGTTCAGAATTTGGAAGTTTGGAACTTCAGAACTTTAGAACATCGGGGTTTTAGAATTTTTCAGATTCTGAGAGTTTGGAATTATGACAGTGGAAGTTCCAAAGTTGAATTTCAAAATTCAAGCTTCCTGGATCCCAAAGTCCTAAAACCCTTAATTCCCAAAGTTCCAAAATCCCTAGGTTCCAAACTTTTCATAAGTTCTAAAATTTGACATTTGCGAATTTTCAAATTTTCTCCGTTGCAAAGACATATATTTCTAAAATTCCAAGTTTCTGTAGTCCTTAATAGAGGTACTACTCGTCTGACTACTGGCGGCCATTTTCACTGCGATCGTCGACGCGCTACTTTCAAATTAATATACAACATAAATCGTCTGTAATGAAACTAAAGCGACTGCAATGCTTATGTAAAATTGATTTACTATATTTTTTAAGTGTTTACATTTCATACAACTAAACAAGTATACATATCTAGTAAATAAAATATTCTTAAAAAACAGAGAGGCCTCGTTTTCATCATGGACGACTTATACATGTGTTTATTGGCACCTAAGAAACCAAATAATCCAGGTGCAAATTAAGAACGAGGATTCAAAGTTATAATTTTAAGTAGGGGGATTTCAAAGTTTAATTATCCCAAAGTTTCAAGGTTCCAAAATTCTAGATCTCTAAGATCACACTGTTCCAAAGCTTCCACGTCTTGCAATCACATAATTTAAAAATTCCAAAGTCACAAAATCTCGAAATTCTTAATAGAGTTAAACTTTTACGTAACGGTATGCAATTCTGACGCATACTGAACAATTTCAACCTTGGCCTATGATTAATTGGTCAGGTGCGTCAGTCAGAAATAACTAATACAGCCATAATATAAAAACAGACAAAGAAAGTAGAAATGTTATGTCAATTTGGTATGCAATCGTTGACTATGCAAATTATAATTGGACTCGAACTCCAAACTGAAGTGTATTGAAAATTCGAGTAAAATTGTTCGCAACTGAAGTTCGAGTGCGTCACGAGTCAGACTCGTGGAAATAGTGCAAAGGGTTAAGTCTAATCTATCACAAAATAAGCTTCATGTTAACATTTTACCCTGCAACCCCTATTTTTCTGAAAACGTGTCTTCATTGGGTGAATAGCTCTAGGCTTAAAAAAGGTTCGCTCCGATGATGACACGTTATAATTAAAAATCAAAGTAATTTTTGAAGATTACCCACCTGTCGTTCAGAGAGCGCTAAATTTGCGGCAAGTTCGGCCTTACGGCGAATCGTGATGTAACGGCTGAAATGGAACTCTTTCTCGAGCTCCAACCGCTGGTGATCCGTATAAACCACTCTGTATTTGTCTTTTGTTCGTGTCTTTCCTGAAAAAAAGAAAGATGACGAAGATAACGCTCGACATTATTACACGCTTAATATCTGCTTCTCTAATTCTTTTGTCAATAACGCGGTTTAAAGAAGATAACGCGCTTTTGACGATCACACTCGCAGCCACATCTTGCCAAGGGGTATTAATAAAGTAATTCGAGCGAGATTTGAAAACATTCAAGCAGGTAAACAATAAATCACTGCGTGAGCAAAAAGTGGGAATGAAGAGGAATAAAAATTGTGAAGAAACTATCCTGGAATCTTTTGATTTGGTTTGGAGATCGTATGCAGAGTGCGGCTGGTAAGTTGGCAGGTGCAGGAAATGCAAATATTAAGGGATCACGTGTCAGCTTACTACATGCGCACGGTATATATTTTGACGTGTACGTTGGTGTTAATTGTCGTAATTTGTAAAATTGTTGTATTGGGTTATTGTTTGTTTTTTAGATGTAATATTGGTACTTATTTGGGAAGTATTAGAGACATTTGAGAATTGGAGATTTTGGAGATTTAGGAACTTGAGAGTTTAGAGATTCGGGAATATAGGGATATGGGGGATTACTGATTTGGGAATTTAGGAATTCGGGAAAATAGGGATTGGAGGGATCAGTGATTTGGGAATTTAGGGAATTGGAAATTTAGGAATTTGGGAATTTAGAGATTTGGAGATTTGGATATTTAGGAACTTGGGAGTTTAGGGATTTGGGGGTTTACTGATTTGGGAATTTAGGAATTTGGGAGTTTAAAAATGGCTTATATCCTAAACTCTCAAATTTCTAAAGCACCAATTCTATTTTCTTAAACTCTCAAATTGCCAAATGTTTAATTGTCCAAATTTTCAAATCTTTACATTCCAAAATCCCTAAATCTTCAAAGCTTTAAATACCCAAATTCCCAAATCCCCAAACTCCCGAACTCCCAAATTCTCAAATCCCCAAATTAACAAATTCTCAAATCCTCAAATCCCTAAATCACCAAATTCCCAAGTATGTTAAAATTCACAATTCCAAGTACTTAAATCACCAAATTCCCAACTTCTCAAATTCTCAAATCTTCAAAACCCCAAATATTGAAATCTTTTCATTTACAAATTCCCAAACTTCCAAATTTCCCAATCCCAAATTCTCCAAAGTGACCTCCAAACTCCTAAATCCTTTAACCCCCAAATCCCAAAATTTCGCAATCGCCAAATGCCCAAATCCTCAAACTTAAAAATCTCAAAACCCCTTAATCCCTAAATGCCCAAATTTCAGAACTCCCAAATCCCCGATTGCAACATTTCAGAATCTTCAGATCACAAGACTTCTAAAAAACCAAATCTTCAATTCTCCGAAAATCTCTTTCCCTTTAAAACACAACTAATACCAAAATCAAAGCCGACAAAACCAAAGTAATATCCACAAAATGTACAAAACAAATCTGTAAACATCTGCACAAAAATCTGAAGTAGTATCGATTACAGTAACAGAGATATTTTCGAAAAGATGTCCGCAGGGGCGTCGATAAAATGGCAGAGGGCAAAGCGTGTTTCGCGACGGTGTGAATTGAACGTGGCATTGAAAACGATTACACGAGCATAATACGGAATCCACGGACGTGAAGGAAGGGAACGAAACGGAACGGGAACGAAAACGGGAACGACGGGAAGGGAAGAGAAGGGAAACGGGGACGGAACGAGAGAAAGGAAAACGATTAGATAAGGCCTGGCCGGCAAAGATCAAAGGCGTGCACGTTAATCCACCACTCCTCGATAAGAATGCTCGAGGCCTTCGAGACATCACGAATAAGCTTCGACCTTACAGTTTTCGATGGTACGCATGTATATATATGTAGATGGATTCAGCATGGCTGGCACGAAATCACGAACGTTACTGATACACGTACACGCTCGTGGAAAATATCAATCTCTGTGTGTACTCTTCTTAGCGGAGTATTTGTGTGTAGTCGGGAATGGTGTGGAACATTTTTTTTTTTTGGGACGAGATGAGGAATTTTGGGATTTTGGGATTTGGGGACTTTGAGAGGTTTGGAATTGGGGGATTTGGAATTTTGGAAGTGGGAGATTTGGTATTTTGAAATTTTGGGAGAGGTTGATCCGGGAAATTTGAAATTTTTGAATTGGAATTGGGAGGTTTGGAATAGGGAGATTTGGAATTGGGAAATTTAGAAATTAGGAGATTTGAAAATTGGGGGATTTGGAAATTGGGAGATTTGGAATTGGGAGATTCGGTATAGGGAAATTTGGAATAGGGAGATTTGGAAATTGGGGGATTTGGAATTGGGAAATTTAGAATTGGAAGATTTGGAATTGGGACATTTGGAATGGGGAGATTTGAAATTGGGAAATTTAGAAATTGGGAGATTTGAAAATTGGGGGATTTGGAATAGGGAGATTTGGAATTGGGAAATTTAGAAATTGGGAGATTTGGAATTGGAAAATTTGGAAATTGGGAGATTTGTAAATTAGGAAATTTGGATTTGGGAGATTTGGAAATTAGGAGACTTGGAATTGGGAAATTTGGAATTGGGAGATTTGGAATAGGGAGATTTGAAATTGGGAAATTTAGAAATTGGGGGATTTGGAATAGGGAGATTTGGAATTGGGAAATTTAGAAATTGGGAGATTTGGAATTGGAAAATTTGGAAATTGGGAGATTTGAAAATTAGGAAATTTGGAATTGGGAGATTTGGAATAGGGAGATTTGGAAATTAGGAGACTTGGAATTGGGAAATTTGGGATTGGGAGATTTAGTATAGGAAAATTTGGAACTGGGAAATTTGGAATTTTAGAATTTTATAACTGAGAGATTTAATATTTTAGAATTTTATAACTGAGAGATTTGTTATTTTAGTATTTTGAAAGTAGAATATTTGGAATTTTTTAATTTTAGAACAGCGGGATCTGAGAAATTGGAATTTTGGAATTGAGCGATATGGAATTTTGACACTTCAGAATTGCAAGTAATAAAATTTCGAGATTTTGGTATTTTAGAATTGGGAAATTTGGAACCTTGGTATTTTACAACTGGGTAATTCGGAATTGCAAGACGGGAATTGATGTAAATAGAATATAAATGTGTACATTGTATATGTATACATTGTGTAAACGATCAAATATGACGGCTAAGAGAAGAATTTTCAGTTTTTGCGTAGCTCAGATTGCGGTCGATCGTTATCACGAGTATTTCTAACGCTTTTGCAGCAACGATAATGCTACAACTCAAACGTACCTTTACAAAGAAGTATAAAACGTGTATTTTATCGTGTCGAATGGATAGTACAGTCCAATCAAATATTTTCTAATGTATATAGAAACTTTTATACATAAATTATTTGTTCAATAATTATGACACTGAAAGGTTAATTAATTAAGAACTCGGGTAATTAATTTTCAAAGGCTATTTATACCTTTTTGTAAATTTGGAAATTATCGAATTTAGTAATCTAAGATTTGCAAATTTGAATATTACTAAACTTCCAAATTTAATTAATTTCCAATTAAATTTTCTTCCTTCAAATTTAATTTAATTTTCAAATCTAAAATACTACAAATTTTCAAATATATTCCTAACATTACAAGTCCAATCCACATTTTATCGCGTGGCTCTCACAGAGTATCCTACCCTATTTCTAATATAAAAATTAGAAAGAGATTGCTAATATTTTCAATAACAAAGTTGAGTCACTGATCACCCCAACATTAACAAATATATACCCGCCGTGAATTGATAAAATGAACATCAAACGAGTCAACAATTTGCAAGTCAGAAGGCACAAAGGAGTGTAAACTGCATCCATTCGCGTGTCGTACTTATTTCCAATGTAAGTTGTTCGACAAAGCAAATATTTGTCATGTTGAGCATAATCGTCGCTCAAACTCGATGCACGTATACAAACATAAAACATCATTAAATCTTATCGACAGACGTATTTTATCTCTGTAGATTGTCATCGAATCAAAAAAAAAAAAAAAAACGAAAGAGCAGAAAATTCCAAACCCTATACGGCATTACTTTAATTATGACAACCTTCGTTTTTAAGCTAACGATCATTTCCTGCCGTGTTTCGGCATCTTTTTATTTGTCATTATCAACCGAAAGAAAAAGAAGTTGTGCAACATGGAATTGTTGCCACCTCAACTTTTAGCGGTTCGGGTTGTATCCACTTAAACTTTTACGTCCGAATAAAAAAGGTCTATCGAAATCCCTCGAGGACAACGTTGTTTGACGGGGAGAACGGTCGATTTTTCGTTGTAACGCGATTGTGTGCGAGTCGGCAAGGATTACCGGCGGCCTTTTTCATCTTTCTGATATCGGAAACCGGTCGGTTCCTTGTCAACGCACGGATCTACTGCTGGTGCTCTCAATAGAGTAATTGTTACACCAGGTCAGTCATGTTCATAGCAAATCTATTGTACACCATTATTTACAATCGTATCGTTCAGTATCGCAAGTTGCAATTTCATGAGGTTCAATTTTTCTCTCATACAGTTAGGTTATGTTACGAGTCAATTGTACGAAACCATTTTGTAATTCTATTATAATCGACTACAAAGTTTGCTTTCTGTGAAATTTTTTTATTGTTAATAGCTTTGGTGCACTCTAATATATGTCTAAAAATTTGCAAATTCTCTCACAAATTGCTTTAAATATTCTCTAAAATATTGTGTAAAATATTGTCTATAATATTGTTTGTAATATTGTCTATAATATTGTCTGTAATATTGTCTATAATATTGTCTGTAATATTGTCTGTAATATTATCTGTAATATTGTCTATAATATTGTCTAAAATATTGTCTATAATATTGTCTATAATATTGTCTATAATATTGTCTAAAATATTGTCTATAATATTGTCTACAACACTGATTAAAATATTGTCTAAAAATTTGTCTAAAAATTTGTCTAAAAATTTGTCTAAAAATTTGTCTTACATATCGTCTTCAATATTGTCTTAAATATTGTCTTAAATATTGCCTTGAATATTGTCCAAAATATTGTCTACAATATTGTCTAAAAATTTGTCTAAAACTTTGACTAAAATATTGTCTAAATCTCTAACTAAAAATTTGTCTTAAAAAGTTAAATACTGTATCATATATTGTCTCAAATATTGTCCAAAAAATTGTACAAGACATTAAAGTATATTATAAAAAAGCATATCAAGTATATCAAGCATATAAAAATAATATTCTACAATTATCACTAAACTAACCAGTCAAAATGACTGGTTTGAGGTTCCACAATAAAAATTCCAAAATTTTGTTGCCATACTATCGAAATGTCTCTCATACTTTATCAAGACAAATAATAATGGATGTACATATTAATGCTTCAGTATTTACTTATTTATTTTTCCATTTCATTTTTTATTTTAAAGGCAAGTATACATTTAACGCCAGTATTTCTAACAATTTTAAAGTACATTTTTAATAACTATTTAAAATAACCATCTCTACCAAAGTCTTTTGAATTTGTCTCTACTTGTCTCCTACTCGATAAGAGGAGAAGCGTACACTTCGTCAGCAAGGTGTTTAAAATGGAAGAATTCGAGAATCGTGGTGCAATATTTGCGCAAAGATTACGGAGGAAGTTGTTTCGAAACGCGGGTCTAATTTAATTAAATGTGTCCACACGACAAAACAAAAAAAAATAAAAGGAAGAAAACCAGTCGGCAGTTTAACCGTCACAAATTCGTGTTTAATCAAGCGAAACTGCCCGACGATTTGATCGTTTCACTCTGGCCATTTCTGGCCGGAGATATTTTGCGTACGAGCCAGAATAAAAAGAGACAAGAAGAAGAGGGGTGAGCGAGGGAGTAAAGAAACAGGGCTCGTGGGACTCGTTGCCACCCCATTATAGCGTTTGCTCTTCCATTTCGCACGGTGAAATGGTGAAACCGCGTGTCCCGCTTTTCCTGACTGTCTTCTGACCGGCAACCCCCCTTCTATATAGCCGATTTCCTCCGCTTCGCGACTCGCACGGGTACCATTCGTCAACGGCATCACAATTACCTCTATTGTGCCGTGTAACATTTGTATATTGCATATCAAGTATCCGACGCACGTTCAACGGCAACCTGTCTAGCTGATTAATCTTACCATTCTGAATTATGAGCTTTCTTTTCGTTTAGCGGAACAAAGGAATACACTCTCGACGTATTTTTCAACGCGGATTTATTCGATTGGGCTCTCAAATTTAAATTATTATTGGTTTTCGTTTTATATCAGTTCTACTTTGAAGTTTTAAGCTTGTCAATTTTATTTCTAGATTGGCAAGCTTTTATGTTTCTTTTACTCTTGAATTTTGGGGTGCTGGAGTTTCTGCATTTCTAAATTTTTTAAATCACAGATTTGGAAGTTTCTGGGTTCTCAAGTGTTTTTATCCTCTTTGAAGGTACTCAAACTTCTACCTTTCCAAATTTGAAGATTCACAAATTTTTACAACCCAATGACTTAGGTTTCTAAATTCTCAATCTTCATAAATCCTAACTTTCTATTATAAATTTCTAAATTTCCAAATTTCAAAACTTCTAAGTTCCTAAACTCTCTAAATACCTACATTTTTAATTTCCTATATTTTTAGATCCATGGATTTCTAAATTTTTACATTTCTAAGCTTTTAAATTTCTAAATTCTTAAATTCCCAAGTTGTCAAATTTTCCAATTGCCAATTTCCTAAAAATCTACATTTCAAAATTTCTATATTTCTAAGTTACTAAAGTAATAAATTCTCAAACATCAAAAGTTCTATTTCTCTATTTCTGTAAACTCCCAATATCTTCACCGAATAAAAATACACGTTTAATCTTAAGATGATGTCTTATGATCACAAATAATTACGTATTTTATTTTTACTCAATTATTCAAAGACAATTAGGGAACACAATCGTCTTATTTCACAAAAGTTAGATTAGTAAAATGTTCAAAGACGCCGTAAAGTGAGGCAGCGAAACAGGCTCCAAAATGGAGGACACCGAAATACGTCTGCAACTGAAAGTGCCTCCAAAATACGCACAAAAACATCTTTTATTTCGTTAAACACGAAGCTTTAATTTCCTTCACTCAAACGAGTTACTCTATAAAAAAGCAACTGTTTAATAACAGATACTGCTTTCAGCAATATAATATTCATGTAGGAGAACAACGTTCGTGTTTTTAATTAATATGCAATTGTATAAAGCTTGTTAAAGTCTCTATATTGGGAGATACTTTGTCCCATGCCCACTTCCTTCACTCAAAAGAATTATTTTACAAAAAGCAATTGTTTAACAACAAATATTAGCAATACAAATAATCATATAGAAGAAAGATATTCATATTTTTTATTAATACACGATAAACTATCCTAAAGTCTCTATATTGGAACACTATCCCATTCCCATTTTCTTCCTCTCAAAAAATTACTTTACAAAAAGCAATTGTCTAACAAATACTGTTTTCAACAAAATAATGTTCAAGTACAAAAAGCACCCCTATATTTTTATTTAAAATGCAATTGTATAAACTGTCTTAAAATCTCCATATTGGTACACACTATCCCATTCTCTTCCTCTTAAAAAGTTACTTTACAAAAAGCAATTTAACAACAAATACTTTCAACAAAATAATGTTCACGTACAAAAAGCACCCCTATATTTTTATTTAAAATGCAACTGTATAAACTATCTTAAAATATCCATATTGGAACACACTATCGCATTCTCTTCCTCTTAAAAAGTTACTTTACAAAAAGCAATTTAACAACAAATACTTTCAACGAAATAATGTTCACGTACAAAAAGCACCCCTATATTTTTATTTAAAATGCAACTGTATAAACTATCTTAAAATCTCCATATTGGAACACACTATCCCATTCTCTTCCTCTTAAAAAGTTACTTTACAAAAAGCAATTTAACAACAAATACTTCCAACGAAATAATGTTCACGTACAAAAAGCACCTCTATATTTTTATTTAAAATGCAATTGTATAAACTGTCTTAAAACCTCTACATAAAACATCGCGATAAAGTTCGAAAACAGTATCCTTACAAAAACCACGAGGCTTCTCGTGGTACGCGTGCTACGTCCAAAGATGGAACAGGTCGAACCGAGTTTTATTGGAGAGCTTAGAACGGTTTCCCGTCGAAATGGCCTCAAACAATGTCAGAATGCATCCCAGGCCGAAACAAGGTATAGAAACGCACCTCTGAATCGAACATCGTGGCTTCTTCGTGTACAAATACGTTTAGTCTAGGTTTAGGTATACGCGAAGTTTCCCTTCATCTTATTATTGTGTTTCCCTGTCACACTGACTTAATTGTCGACCCTCGAGTTTAGGGTAAAATCTTGTTAACAATGTAAAAGGGTCGGGACATGTACCCGTGCATGAATCAAACCGCTCGGTCCTGTTTCATGGAAATGGAGCCGATTCTCGCGATGAGGTGCGAATGCACGAAATGTTCCCAAGAAATTGTACCACCTTAGGTTTCCCCGTTCACGACCGGTTATAATTAACCTTTACTGTTGGCAAAACAAACTGCTTGAATAACTTTATGACTTAATTGCAGCGTGACCGAAGCTGATTTTGTCGAGCGTGCGACAAAAGATGGAAAAACCTTGTCGAGTATTGACAGTATTGAGAGTATTGTCGAGTATTGATGAATTTTTATTGGTAATTTGGAAATTTTAGAGGCATACTGACAATTTTGTATTTGGAAATTTCAGATACTTTACTATTTTTTATTGTGACATTTAGTAATTTTGAGGTTGAGGTTCCAAGAGTTTAGATGTTAAAATTATGAATTATAGAATTTGAAAATTATGTAATTGTCAAACTGTTAAATTATCAAGTTAACAAATTATCAAACTTCAACGTAACTAAATTACTAGACCGTCAAATTTTAAATTTGCAAATTTCCTAAACTAGTAATGTCTATACAAGCTCCTAAATTTAAAAATTCTTGAACTTCACTAGATTTCGGAATTTACAAATTTTAAAATTTAAGAATGTAGGAGTCTAGAAATTTAGCAATTCACGATTTTAGTAATTTAGAAATTTAAGAATTTAGTAATCTAGAAATTAAAAAATTTGGAAACCTCAAGCATCTAAATTTTGAAGTCCCCAAAATCTCAAATACTGGAATTCTCAAATTATCCAGATTCTCAAATCACCACATTCTCAACTGCCTAACTTCTCAAATCTATAAATTTTCAAACCCCAAATCCTCAAGACCCCAACTTCTAAATCTAGAATTTATAGAATCTAATCTAGAAATTTAAGAATTTTGAAAATCCAGAAATCTAAGAATTTAAAGATCCAGAAATTCAAGAATTAGCGAGTCAAAAAATCTAAGAATTAGTGAATCCAAAAGTCTAAGAATTAATGAATCTATCAATCTAAAAATACGCTAACCTACAAAATTCATCAATCTACAAATTAAAAAATTTACAAATTTAATAATTCAAAAATGTAGCTTCTGTAGTTGTCCTAATTCCAAGTGTCTCCAACTTAAAAAAGAAAAAACGTTGAGAACCACTCAAGTATAGCAATCTTCTCGCGCTACCAAAATGGCGGTAGCCGTCGCGAACGTTCGAAGAAGTTGCGATTAATAATGACTGGCAAAAAGTCGTTCAACGAACAGGAACAAACCAGAAAATTTTAGGATACGTTTCGAATTATACGGCTATCTGCAATATAACTATGAAACATAGATAATAAAAGGTGTCGTAGGGTCTTGAGGTACTGCAATGGTAAAGGAAAGGGACAAATGGGGTACAACTGTGCAACGGAAAGGAAAAGGGTACGAAAAGTTTCTGTACCTAAGCAATGATTGTATAAAGCTCTGAATTTTCGTAGTCAAAAATAGAGAAATATAATGACGATTTTATAATATGCAGTGACGCAGATTTAGTTTTAAACTGAATTTCTATACTTTTAATATAAATATTAATGAAATATTTTTGGTACGAATTCAGTAATATTTAGTGGGTTATTATAAATTTATTTGAAGAGTAAAATATAGTTTTCCTTTCTTTTCACAAAGTTTACAAAAGCTTACAAGAGGTTCATACAAGAATTACTTCTTAACAAGAGTTAGTAGTTCATTCATAATAATTTTGTAAACTTTTATAACAGAAGACATAATAATATAATTGAATGGTTTTCTAAGAACATAAAGTATTAAGAAAAGTTTCTAAGAAAACTATTTAGTACCTTTTCCTGTATCTTCCTCAGGTACGAGTTCTTTAACCCCCCTTCTAAATGCGTCACTGCATCAAAATTTCAAAAACTACCATAATCACTGAAAATTGCTATCAATTATAAATGCAGGTATACGATCGCAAATGATTTCAAATATCATTCGATGAAGTAGAAGTCATGCAGCATAATCGACGAAAATTTCATCGAAACATGCCATACTGCAATTATTCGCATGCTTTGGATAATGAATAATATCGGCACATGCAATCGAACGCAATTTCTAATATAATATACATGTAACACGGGTATCAAAGCAACGATGGAAATGCAATAATCGAGCGATAATGATTTTAACATCGTACCGAGGGCGTCAATGGTGCAAAGCTCGTGAATCGTTGAACCTGCACTTGCGTTGCAGTTTATTGTTATGTTGCATGCTGCAACATGAGAAAATACAGCTGCTTAATTGCACATCTTTTGTTGTTTCTGATCCACTTTCTTTTTGAAACAACACTTCTCTGCTTCAGAACCATTTCCTTTTAAAACATTTTTTTTAGAAGATCCTCTTTCTTTTGAAACATTTTTCTATGAGAACCATTTTCTTTTGAAATGATATTTTTGTCTGAGATTCATTTATTTTTGAACCAACAACTCTGAGGTACATTTTTATTTAAAACAACACTTTTCTCAGAGCTGCATTTTCTTTAATAACATTTTTCTCTGAAGTTGTTTTTTTTTAAATAACTTTTCCTGCTTCAAATCCATTTTCTTTTGAAACAACACTTTATGTAATTTAAGATTCATTTTCATTTGAAATAACATTTTTTACCATTAATTTTTAGTCAAACTTTATTTACATATTAACTTATATCAACAATAAAATATAAAAATTTCGTCTATTTGTAAAATTGTAAATCATAAATCATCTGTTAAATTATAACTTGTACATTTGTTAAACTGTAAATATTTGTAAGAAAACAATAAATTAAAATAAGTAGTGCTAGGCCCCAAACAACCCTTAGCATAGTCATAAATCCGCCACTGTTGCCATAATTTTCAAACATCCACCGTACCAAATCTCTAAATAACCATCTTTTTGACTAACTACTGATTAACTGACAATTAATTCTGTAATAACCGATCTTCCGTTGTGTACGAAAACACAAGAACAATTAAAACGTAGTATAGTAATTTTATCGGTGGAAATACGCGTTTCGGTAGGATTTGAACAGGTAACATTGTACGTGTATAGTTGGTCCGGTTGAAAATCGAGGCGACACCAAGAGGACGGAGATTATCTCACAAATATTTGAGAGCAATTAGATGTTTGCTCGTCTGTTACCGTGTTTACATTGTTCGCCATATCTAGACCTTAGAGACGTGTTTATAACCGAGCACGATGTGCACGAAGTACTCCACGGTTGTTTCTCCGAAACGTTTCTCCATTTTGATATCGTGAATCGTGCAGCAATTATAATCGAATCAATAATTTATCGTTTGTACTCACGGGAGAATTCTAGTTTTCCCGAGAAATAACTATGGGAAAGGTGTTGTTGTGGAGCACAGTTCTTGCGAACAAAATGGCGGTACGAGAAAAGGAACCACTTGTGCAAATTGTTTAGTGGATATTTGATGTTTAAAATTATTAATTTGAACATTTCTGGAATTATAAATAGATCTTAAAATCCCCAAAGGGAACTTTTAAATTTGCAAATCTTCAAATTCTTAACTTAGCAAATTACTAAAGATGATTTGCTCACTTTTAAATGTACTAAGCCTCAAGTACATAAATTTCCGAATTCTGAATTTAGAAATTTTCAAAGTCACATATTTTTAAATTTGGAAATGATCAAAATCTGATATTCCCCAATTCCTAGATCCCTAAAATCTCAAACTCCCCAATTCCTAAATCCTCAAATTGCCAATTTTTCAATATCCAAATTCTTAAATTTTCTAATCTTTAAATTTTCTATATCCCAAATATCTAAATTTCCAAACCCCAAATTCTCAAATTTCCTAAGTCCCAAGTATCTAAATTTCCAAACCCCAAATTCTCAAATTTCAAAATTTCCAAACTCCTAAATTTGAAAGTGTCAAAAATTTCAAATCCCCCAATTCCCAAATTGCAATCTTTTAAATCCTCAAATTCTCAAATTTCTCAAACTTGAAATTTCCAGATTTCTAAATAATCCAATTTTCAAATTTCCATAACCCCAAAGTTTTCAAATCTCAAAATTATCAGGTTTAAAAATTTGCAAACTATAAGGAAAATTGTCTCTCCATCACTCTTACGAATGAAACACAATACGGTGCTTCTAGAATATTCCACCCGATAGTAGAACCTTCTCGTATATCGCCATTTTGTCTTCGAAGTCTTTCATACCCCTCATGTTCTAAACTGTAAACCTTTATCTCTTAAAATTTCCATAATCTCAAATAAACAGTATCTAAATATATTAATTTACAAGTTTATAAGCTATAATCAATTTGCAAACGATTCATATTTAGCAATAACAGTTTTAAATTGTAACGTGTAAAGGTGTTACAAAGACTATCTGAACCGACGATGCGGAACAGGCTGTATCGATCAGTTACGTTGACAAACATCGATTATAAACAGTACATTTCTTCACGGTCGATTTTCAATGAAGAAACGTCAATTCACATCTACTCTTCGTACATCATCTCCAAAATTTAAACACATCCTATCCAAATATTTTAGTATCGTTTAAATAATTTGACAATTTTACTATCATCCACTTCTAAATTTCACGATTTCTCACTGTTTGTGCTTTTTAACAAAATCAAATTTCGTAAACAAAGTTTGATAATGGTACCCTTGTGTCGAAGTTGTAAATATCGTATGTTGATACAGAAAAACAACGTCCTAGGATACTGTGCTTACTTCGAAATCTGAATTGGGTTAACAGTTCGGTTATGAGATATTAAGATTTTGCCAGAGAATATTGTACAATTTTTGATCAACGCACGAACTGTATGAAATAATTTTGGGTGTCGTTGATTAATTTTATGTAAACAATTAGAGCAAATGAAATTCTGACGCAACAAGCAGTCGTTATCTGAGGTACCATTTTAGAATTAACATTCACAGAGCTTGGGCTGCTCGAGGACCTGGTGCGTGCGTCACAAGAAGAGCTCTGAATTAAGAGCTAATTTCGCTGTTTTTCGATGTAAGTAGCATTTGTGTCTGATTACTAAGGCTAATTCTAGGATATTCAAATTTGAAAGTCACTATTTATAACTTTTTAGGACTGTGGATTCTCAAATTTCTGTACTCAACTCTTCTGTTTTCAATCTTTCAAATTTTCACATTTTTAAATTCTTAATTTATGGATTTTCAAGTTTTCAGATTCTCTAATTTTTAAACTAACAAGTTCCCATATTCTTAAGTTTCCAAATTAACATCTAACCAAATATCCAAGTTCCTAAATTAACAAGTTACCAAATCTCCAAATTCCTACATTAACAAGTTACCAAATTTTCAAATTCTCAAATTAACAAGGAACCAAATCTCAAAATTTCTACATTCACAAGTTACCAAATCCCCAAATGCAGAAGATCCCAAATTTCCAAATGCACTAATTCCCAAATCCCAAAATTTCCCAATTTTCAAATCCACAAATTCAAAGTTCCTGAGGAACACATTACTTTGCTACAATTAATTGCATCTCAACTTTGTATGATTTAAGCTAATTTTTACATCTCAAAAACTACCACTCTTCAAAGTCGTATTCCTTTCAGAGCTCATCTTGTCGCGCGCACACACATCTCAGTGGTACCCAACTGGATTTCAATTTAACTTGCGTCAAAACCCTAAAATATATTTCAATTCTAAATTTTGTCAAGAATTTCATTTAAACTGTATTTCAATTCTGATACTCATTAAGAGTCTCAACCAAGTTGAATTTCAATTCTAACAATTATTAAGAACCTCAGCCAGCCTGGGTTTTGTATCTTCCTCAAAAATCTCAACTAACTCAAATTTTAATTGAGCCATGCGTTCAAAATCTCAACCCCTAGCTCGACTCCACATTTCGTAAAAAATCTCAAGTAACTTAACTTCAATTTTCGTCCAGAATCTCAACTAACTTGAATTTCAAATTTAACTTGCGCTCAGAGTCTGAACCAACCTGGATTCAAATCCAACTTGCGTTAAAAGTCTCAACCCACATGGATTTCAAATCCAACTCAAGTTACGAGTCTCGACCAACTTGCTTTAGAACCCAACTTGCGTTAAGAGTCTCAACCAATCTGGATGCAACTTCTATCAAGAGTCAACTACTCTCAACATCCTACCTTGTAAAAATCTCAACCACCCTAATTCCACCTTTCATCAAACATTCAACCATACATTCTTTCGTCAATAATTTCAACTAACCTGGATTGGGTTGACTCTGGTACGACGTCTTCTTCATCCACTCGTAAGGGCTTCTGATCTGTCCCGGTCTCATAGGCGTCGTGTTATTATTATTGTGGCTAGTATTATTATTATTAGTGGTCGAATTATTATTATTATTAGCCGGCGGAGTGGAGGGTGTTCCAGGATTGCTGATCTCGCTGCCGCTGACGGTGATGGGCGGGCTGGGTTCTCCAGCGCCCACGTTGGGGCTGGTCTCGTCTCCGCTCCAGTCGGTCACCGTGGTCATCTGCGGTTGTTGCTGGTACTGATGCTGGTACTGTATGTGGGTGTAGTGATGCGTGTGAGGATGGGACCAATTGGAGAGCATCTCCGCGTGGTCCAGATACTGTTGAGGGGCTTGATGGTGGGCAGGGTGCGTGTGCCCGTGCGGGTACCCGTACCAATATTGCTGCCCACCGTCGGTGGACGTGATCGCCGTGTGTTGTTGCGCCTGTTGCGTCTGACCGTGTTGCTGGACCTGCTGGACCAACTGTTGTTGTCCAGCCGGCTGCTGCTGGCGGTACATCGCCAGGGGGTTGTAATACGAGACCATGCCGATGCTACTGATGTCCGTCATGGGGCCGGGCTGATTCCGTGCACCCGTCGCACGTAACTGGTTGTTCAACGATTAAATCACGGAACGTTCAAGATCACAGGACGACACCGATCACTGGCATGAGCGGATCAAATACGGAGCGATCTGCACGACGACGTGACGTCGACTGAGTTCAACGGACCGACGGGTCTCCCATCACGGGACAACTATAACGTTCGCGTTAACGAGCAACTTTTCGGAGTGCGAGACACTGACACCAGACACCGAACCGACGACTGTCTGCTGCTCTATGATTACGAAGGGTGCGACCGTCCCGAAACGACGAGTCCGCCTACGGCACGGTCTCATCCCCACCGCCACCAAACATCCACCAATGAAGGAACACCGATTCCAGCGTTGTTCGTAATGGCGTCCCGGCAACGATACAACCGACGGAGATATCAGTGGCTGATAAAAAACGCGGAAGGCGTCTCTCACGCCCCTGCTCCGAGGCCCTCTGTAAAACACGCGAAATAGACAACATTTTTCGCGCTTGACGCGGTTTATCCGCATTTCTTGCTCTTATGGAAATATATCTTATGTTCGGAGACCTGGTGGGGACTCGCGATCGAACGACGACGGGAAACTTGCCGTTGTTGGGGTACTGAATAATCGGGTTAATTATGTGGAAAATATTACAGCTTTTTTACTTCTTTTTTAAATAACTAATAACTGTGTATTGGTCGAATTTTGTATATAAATTGATAATTGTGGTTACTGCAGGTACCCTCTGATGGAGAACTTTTAAAACGATTTAATTGGGTTAATTATGTATAAAATATTAGAGCTTCTCATTTTTTCTTGAGGTGACTGGGAGTTGTTCAAATTGTCTTTTTTTATTTAAATCGACGATTATGGTAACCACTGCAGGGACACCCCCTGATGATGGACTGTAGAAACAACGATTTAACAGTCGGATGAATTATGAAGAAAATATTAGAGGGTTTTAATTTTTTTTTTAGGGTAACTGTGAACTGTTCAAAGTTTATGTAAATTGATAATTATGGTGGTTTCTGTAGATCCACCCTCTGATGATGGACGGTAGAAACGATTTAAGTTTTCGCATTGTGTTATAAGTGTGTTACATAAAATAATATATTATGAAATTTTTGTATTTTGTAAAATATTAATAAATAGCTTCATGATGCATTGGGCTATTGGAAACATCCCTTATATTTGTAATTTTTTATTGTACCTTCTAAAACAACGCAAGTTTGCAATATATCATACATCTTTAAATAATTTTTTTAATAGAAAATATCTGTCTATTCTTTTTGTGTTAGTGGTATTACATTAATGTTATAATTTAGTTGTATAACAAATGTAATATTGTATATTTATCATACTTCCGTTTCATGTAATTGTAGAATTTATTAGCGACACACTTAATATCCTCAGTTATATAAACATCTATTTATTATCTGCATAATTAATTGATTAACATGTTTTACATTAAATTAATTAATAGACTTATATAAATAATAAATATATTGATTATGTTAAAAGTCATTACAATGATAAGTGAAAACAGAATACAACACATTGACACAAATATTTGTCAATAATTCTAAAATTTAGTACGATACAGAAAATTTCATAATATAATTTTTCATAAAATATAATATTGAAAAGTATTCGCTATCTCCCTAATCTCGAATACGCTAGCAAGAACGTACATTAAAAACCCACTAGAAGTTAAATAAACTGTATGCAATAAAAAGGCTCAGCCTCAGAGAGTGAAATAATTTGGTAAACATAGACGTGGTTAATCAAAAGGTATGTTTAACAATAATTAGAAAACGCTCGCGTGTTTTGAAAGAATAATACTATGCAAGTAGAAATTATGAATGAATCCGAGTGCGTTCGTTGCAGCAGGCTAACAGATTGACACTATATTTTATTGCGTGGTCGTAACAAAATCATATATAATTAACAATGTATAGCAATTATAAACTGCACCAACCGAGTCCATAAATCACACAGCCAGGGAAATGATTTAAAGCCAAAAACTCGAGTTTGCCGCGAGTATGATTAAGATCGATCATCATCGTTTATTACGTTTACATAAGTGTAAACGAGAATTAAACATTTGCACGTAACAATTGCATTTAACGAACGGGACAATGTTTCTTATCAAACTACCTGAATATCTGCTATCAACGTTCGCTGCTTGTTGGTTGCACTACTTTTCAAAATTTATTTCACTATTGTCACGAATTTAATTTGTTAAAATTCGATTATTGTACATTTGATAAAATACAAGTTGCGGGTTACACTGCATTTGAAACTTCATTTCACTGCTCTGTGAAAAATTCTATTTGGCAAAATACGGTCAGAATAGTAATTTTGATGAAATACAAGTTGGTTGCACTATTTTTCAAAATTCATTTCTCTGTCAAAAATTCTATTTGGTGAAATATGGTCATTCGAGTACATTTGATAGAATACAAATTGTTGGGTGCACTATTTTTCAAAATTCATTTCACTACTCTGTCAAAAATTTAATTTGATAAAATACGGCCATTCTATTATATTTTTGATAAAACACAAGTTGTCGGTTACACTATTTTTCAAAATTCATTTCTCTGTCAAAAATTCTATTTAGTGAAATATGGTTATTCTATTACATTTGACAAAATACAAGTTGTTGGTTGCACTGTTTCTTAAGATTTATTTCTGTCCAAGTTTCTATACAATTATTTTTTATACAATTATTCAATACAATTATTTGATTATAATTTATAAAACACGATCGTTCGATTGTATTCGATAAAATATAATAGTTCAACTGTATTTGATGAATTATAACATTTTGATTATATTTAATGAAATATGATAATTAGATTATATTTAATGAAATATGATAGTTCGATTATATTTAATGAAATATAATAGTTTGACCATATTTGATGAAATATAATAGTTTGATTATATTTAATGAAATATGACAGTTCGATCATATTTGATAAAATATAATAGTTCGACCATATTTGATAAAATATAATCGTCCGATCATATTTGATAAAATATAACATTTTGATTGTATCGATCCACATAAGATGTTTGTATTAAATTCACTAATTAATAATCAGCTCCTTAATTTATTGTACCACTCTTAATAAGGATAAGCATAATCTCTGTTTGATTAGAGACAGTGTTTACTGTTTGTGTATGAAAAATTTACCATAAGTCAATAAGTTATTAGTAGATCATAATGGTAGCATCGTATTGAAATACCGCCAATTGTGTTAGGTGGAAGTCAAAGATAATCTTCCGGTTATAATAGTATCTGTCCCTAAAGGCCACCGACGGTGACGTGTGTCAAAATATTGACCCCCGTGCGACGCAGTACTTGCGGACCCTTTTCATTTCCTCGCGTCGGTTCGGGACGCTCCGCCTACGGATACAGCGTTCCTTCTTCATTTTTCCGGTCTTTCCCAACCTCTACCCACATTATACTGTAACCACTTCCTTGTAATTGCAAAACACTATTTCTCAGGTAAGAATAACGATTGTCCTCTTGCTCGAAAATAGAAACTGACCTTCTACAGGTAGGACAAATTGTCTTTTACAAAGTTTCCAAACTTTCATGTTATCAGTTGAAAAATTTTCACATTTAGGAGCTTATTAATTACAGAATTTTTATACTTGTAGATTTCTAAACTTTTGAAGCCTCAAGTCTCTAAATTTTCAAGTTCCACATTCTCAAGTGTTCAAATGTTTAAGTGCAGTATTCTCAGATCACCAAATTTTCAAGTCTACAAATTCTTTGATCCCTAAATTAAAACACTTTTCAAATTTCTAAATTCTCAGGTTATCAAATTTTCAAGTCTTCTTTTCAGATCACCAAATTCTCAAGTCTACAAATTCTTTAGTTCCAAAATTCTGAAATCCCAAATGGTCAAGGTTCTAAATTCTCAGATCACCAAATTCTCAAGTCTCTAAATTTTCATGCCCAAGGTTCTCACGTTCCCAAATTTTCAAATCACAAAATTATCGACTGCCTAACTTCTCAAGTCAATTTTCAAACCCCAAATCCGCAAGTCCCCAACTTCTCAAGTCCCCAAATTCTCAGATCCCCAATTTCGGAGACCCCAAAATTCTCAAACCCCTAAACTCTTAACCCCAAAATCTCCAAATCTCATAATTATTTCTATAGTTACTACCAACACTTCTCAAGGCTCTAAATCCTCAAACCCTAAATTCTTACGTTCCGAAATTCTAAAGTTCCTAAAATCTCAAATCCCAAAATTCTCAAGTCCGCAAATTCTCACGTTTCTAAATTCTAAAATTCCAAAAATCCCAAATCCCAATATTCCCAAGTCCCCAAATTCTCACGTTCCGAAATTCTCAAGTCCCTAAATTATTAAGTCCGCAACTTCTCACGTCCCCAAATTCTCAGATCCCCAATTTCTGAGACCCCTAAACTCTTAACCTCAAAATCTCCAAATCTCATAATTATTTCTATAGTTACTACCAAGATATTAATTTTACCAATACATATTCATCATCAAAAATCCCTACTACAACAAGAAAATCTCTGACATCAATTAAATCAAACGTAAAATATACAACAAAAGATCCGTGCCCAAGTCTTATTTGAACGGAGGGTTTTCGTAAATGTACCAAAACCCCGAATTCGTAACGTGACGTCAACAAGAAGACGAATTGAGTCCGCGATTAGTGTTACAGTACGCGCAGTGACGGGTCCGTCCTTTTACAGGTCTTTTATGGTCGCCCTTTTACTGAGTGCAATTTCACTACAGTTAGGTTGAAAATTTTTAAAGAGGTAACTTACAATGTAGAGCAATCATCGGGCTCCAGGCTGACTGACAAACAATGTGTTACAAAAGGTCCGAACGGACAAACTGACCCGAACACTGCCTTCTTTCCATAATGGTCCCGTTTTTAATTAAAACGGTAACGTTTTAGGGTTCTCCTTTGGATACGACATCTGTCAATGGTTATTCATTTTCGTGGAACCTAGACCGACCCATTTTTCGGAATAAAGATGTCTCTTTCTTTTATTGCCAACTCGTTTATAACTATTCACATATTTTTACAGCGTACATTGTTTTTTTAGGTTCTTCTCTTTTTTATGTTTAATAATGTTTAATAAAGTGTTCGAGACTTTTGGGGTTGATGTGGTTTACCATTAGGGTATTGCAATATTTTTCTGTAACTTCTATTTTTTTAAATATAGATGTTTCTACCTTTTATTGTTAACTTGTTTATAACTAGTTACATATTTTTACGAATGTAGTTGTTTATCTTTTTATGTTTAATTATAGTTGGAGTTTTGTGAAGATAGGGGTTGCAAATACTGTGGCATTGCAGTATTTTTGTATAACCTCAACTTTTCCAAAGAAATATGTTTCTACTTTTTATTACCATCTTTATCACTACTTATATACTTTTACATTGAATGTAGTTTTCTGTGTTCCTTTTCTTACAAAAGATTTCTATGTTTTTTTATTAACTAAAGTTCGAGTAGGATAGTTGCGTATCGCCACTATTGTAGCATAACAGAATTTTTGTATAAACTCAACTTTCCCAAAAATAGATGATTTTTTATTACCACCTTGTTTATAACTACTTACATATTTTTTTGTACCGAATGCAATTTTCTATGTTCTTTTCTTTATGAAAGCTTTCTACCTTCTTTTTTAATTAAAGTTCTAGATGTTTGGGGTAGTTACTGATTATCATTGTTGTGACATTGCAGAATTTTCGTATAACCTCAACTATTATTCTCAAAACAGATGTCTTTTCTTCTAAAAGTTTTCCATATTCTTTTTTAAATAAAGTTTGAGATGTTTGGGGTAGTTACGAGTCACCATTATTGTAACATTGCAGAAATTTCATATAACCTCAATTTTCCAAAAAAGACAGATATCTCTTCCTTTTATTGTCAACATGTTTATAACTCTTTACATATTTTTACATCGAATGTAGTGTTCTATATTCTTTTCCTTATAAAAGTTTTCCATATTCTTTTCTAAATAAAGTTTAAAATGTTTGGGGTAGTTACGGGTCACCATTATTGTAACATTGCAGAAATTTCATATAACCTCAATTGTCCAAAAAAGACAGATATCTCTTCCTTTTATTGTCAACATGTTTATAACTCTTTACATATTTTTACATCGAATGTAGTTTTCTATGTTCTGTTTCTTATAAAAGTTTTCCATATTCTTTTCTAAATAAAGTTTGAGATGTTTGGGGTTGTTACTGATTATCATTACTATAACATTGCAGGATTTTTGTATAACCTGAACTTTCCCAAAAACAGATGTCTCCTCCTTTTATTATCAACGTGTTTACGACTACTTAAACATTTTCATACGAAACGTACTTTTTTGTACTTTCTTTTTTTATGTCAAATGGAAGGTGGAGTTTTTCGTGGTAGTTACGGGTCACCATTGTTGTGGTATTGCAGCATTTTCGCATCTTTCAGGTTGTAAACTGACCGAGTAATTATGGTACTTACCGCGGCTGCTGCGGACCCTGTGACAGCAGGGTTCAAGAAAATTGAACGGCTACTCGCAAGAAGAGTCGTGATGACGGACAAAGTGCCCGTAACAAATGGCTTTTGTCGTATTATTACGCCATCGATCATTCCGAGAGAAGGAAGCTGCGTGACATTACGTAAATTACGAGAATAATGATCGTTACCGAGTACTTGACACGCTGAATAATTGCGGTTGTTTGCTGCCACCTTTTATCTATTCTCAACCCGCAAGTGACATTACTAGATTTTGCGAAATTTTTTTACATTTTTATTTATTATGTATCAAGAATTATATTTGTGTTATGATAACAGAGTATATTTAAGAATAATTGAATAGGAATATTTAAAATATATAAAATATATAAGAATAAGAAGTGAAATATATATGAATATTTAACAATGTATCTTACAAAATAAATACAAGAAAATTATTAATACATTTAGGATAAATATATAAACACGTAATATGTAGTATAATAATATTACAAGTTACATTCTTAAATATTCTTGTATATTTTACTTGTTTGTACTAAATGTACGTATATCATCAAAATTATATTATAATGTTCCTTGAATCATTATCTACTAAATTTTTATTTTAAGTTTATCCTAGGGGTTGTAAATACGTCAAATATTTCTATAAGTTAGGCAACATTGAAACAAAAATAATTTTGAAAGCTAAATATTAAATCTCTATTCGGTGATCGCGGTAGTGATGGGTTAAAGATACAAAAATTATTTTGTGATTTTTATGTAAATACTCGTTCTTTAAATTCTTGAGCATATTAAAGAATCAACACAAGATATCAAAATAACAAGAAGCTAGATATTTTGTAAATGTGTTATGGAAACGTATGACGTGAATTATGTTAACTGCATTACACGAAAGGGAGGAAGTTGTGGTTTATAAATTTACAAAATTTACAGATTTGAAAACGAAGAAATATAAAAATCTTGAAACTTACCTATTTGGAAATGTAGAGATTTAGAAATTTCAAATTCATAAAATATAAAAATATATTTTTCGACACGTAGGTTTACCAGGTCTCGATACAACTTTTTGCACCCCTAAAGTTTAGGATCTGACAAGGTCCAAGCGACCATAATGTCCGGGAAACACCGATATAACATAAACTGCGCAGCCTCAAAGAAACAGAAGAGCTCTTCAACTTAATCCTCAGTCCCGTTGCAACTTTTAGAAAACTTTTTTACCATTCTGTAACCTTCCCCATTCTCCACGAACTTATAATATTAACAAGAAAATGTTTAAATATAAAGAAATATAGGTTAAAAGACGTCGCTGTATTGTCTATAGAAAACGATACTCAATTGTGAATTTGAAAAACGTGCGAACACAAAGAGACTGAATAGCGGTGTTTTATGAGGGCAGTGAAATAACTCAGGTCAATTTTGAAAGTAGGTAAAAATGAAATCAGTTTAGAGCAACTTTTGTCAGTGTTTTGACCTCTTACAATGGCAATTTTAAGCATTATTTGAAAGTGAACAAGTTACTAGTTAGAACATGTTTTCTTTGTGTTAAATTTCATTTTATGTGACGTTGGTATCGTTGATATTTTATAAAAAGAAACAATACTTTTTCACATCTTCTCTGATCTAAATTTTATTTTATATTACGTTGATATTGTTGATATTTTATACAAAAAGAAAACGTTTTGACATCTTTTCTGTGCGTTAAATTTTATTTTATACAATAACATTGATGTCGTTGATATTTTACAAAAAGAAAAAATACTTGTTCACATCTTTTCTCTGTGTTCAATTTTATTTTATGTAACATTGATATCGTTGATATTTTATAAAAAGAAAAAACATTTGTTCACATCTTGTCTCTGTGTTAAATTTTATTTTATGTAACATTGATATCATTGATATTTTATAGAACTAAAACATTTTCACGTCTTTTTTCTACATTAAATTCTATTTCATAAAACATTGACATCGTTAATATTTTATAAAAAGAAAGAAGTATAAACTGTTATTAAGTATAACGATTATAAAGTTAACAATAGTCAATTGTAAAGTATACAAAGGCAAGTATATTTAATTCTTTTACGATTCATTTTCTCAGCGAGGTTAAACGGCGTGAAAGGGGGTTGAAACAGTCAGAAATGTCAAATTTATTGGCCACTATAAAAATAGCATCTCACGCCCGGCAACAATAAACAGTTGATTTACCACGTATTCTTCCCGATGAAGTTGTTCGTTTAGGAACTTTTAATTCCGCCTGAAGAAATTAAAAGAGGAACGTAGATGTACCTTCAAAAATGAACGCAACGCGCGATTAAACCGAGATAAGCGATAAAACCAAAGCGTTCCCGCTATCTTCGAACGGTATCACGCGTACTTAGAAAGAGTTTTCGAACAGTGATATTTGCGTCAGTGGGTTCTTTACGTAGATCACTCGTAATCATTGAGAATACAATTAGGCAATGGTATTTGCATGCCACGCGATATTCCAGAGATGACTCGACAGTTTTATTGGTAATGGAGCTTGATGGAAATCTCTGCTGATCAAAATATATTGACAATATTTAAAAAATTTACAGATTAAGGTGTGTGTTGGTAATATAATATTGACAGTGTTGCAGTAGGGTTAATAAATGTTGCTCATTAATTTTTAGAATTTGAAGATTCATAAATTTGCAAGGTTTAGGGGTGAATGAAGTTTAAGGGTTCTTTTCAGCTCAACATCTTTAATTTCTTCAATTTTTGAATTATTAAGTTATATTCTCAACTTTACAAATTTCTGATGTTCCAAATTCTCGAATTCCCAATTTTCCAATTTCCCAAATTCCCAAATTCCCAATTTCCCAATTACCCAAATTTTCAGTTACTCAAATTCTCAAATTCTCAAATTCCCAATTTCCCAATTTCCCAAATTTCCAAATTCTCAAATTTCCAATTTCCCAATTTCCCAATTTTCCAATTACCCAAATTCCCAGTTACTCAAATTCTTAAATTCCCAATTTCCCAATTTCCCAATTTCCCAAATTCCCAAATTCTCAAATTTCCAAATTTCTAAATTTCCAAATCCTCAAATTCCCAACTCCACAATTTCCCAATTTCCCAACTTCCCAAATTCTCAAATTCCCAATTTCCCAAATTCCCCAATTCCCCAATTCCCCAATTCCGCAATTCCTACATTCCCAAATTTCCAAATCCTCAAATCCCAAACTCCACAAATTCTCAAATATTCGAATTCGTAAATTTTAAATTCCAAAATTCTCAAATTTCCAAATTCTCAATCTTACCTGTTCTGATACTATCAAATCCCTCAAAAATTCCTAAAACTCTCAAGATTCCTAAAAATTTTTAAACTCTCAAACTGCCTAAATTCCTAAAATTCCCAAATTTCAGTATTCATTCCTTGACTCGTCATCCCTTTGATACTCTAAACACAACACCAATTTTCCATTAAAAATGAAATATCGTAGAATATTTGTCACATTGTAATGATTCCAGTCTGGACACGGTTATTCCATGAGACCCATGAAGACGAAGGGCTTTTAGGTACTAATTTTATGTAAAGTTACGAGACGTTGCGGTACCCTGATGTGCTATCATGCATCCCGCAGGTGCTGTAATCAAGAGGTTACGATTCACAGTCACTGCGCTGCAGTATAACTAAATGTTCTGTAAGGAATTCCGAATAATCAACGCGTTTCGACACACAGAAACGTTTTTTTTTTTCTTTTTTTTCCGAAACAAGTCCCAATACGCGTTAAAAATATTTTGCGTGCGAATTAGGTCAAATAAATTGGGAATCAACCTAACTTCCGAAGTCTCTAAATTCTCAAACCTTCAATTTTCAAGCTTCTAAATTTTGAAGCCCCCAAAATCTCAAATACTGGAATTCTCAAGTTCCCAAATTCTCAAATTTCCAGATTCTCAAATCACCACATTCTCAACTGTCTAATTTCTCAAATCCCTAAATTTCCAAACCCCAAATCCTCAAGACCAACTTTTCAAGTCTTTAAATTCTCAAATTTAAAATTTTCAAGTCCTTCTTCTCAAATCCCCAAATTTTCAAGTTCCTGAATTCTGAAATCACTGAAATCTCAAATCCCAAAATTCTCAAATCTCCAAATTTTCTATTCTCCAAATCCTCAAGACCCTATATTATTAAGTCCCCAACTTCTCAAGGCTCTAAATCCTCAAACCCTAAATTCACAAGTCCCCAAATTCTCACATTTCTAAATTCTGAAGACCCTAAAATCTCGAATTCCCAAATTCTCAAATCTCCAAATTTTCTATTCCCCAAATCCTCAAGTTCTTAAATTCTTAAATCCCCAGCTTCTCAAGTCTCTAAATCCTCAAACCCTAAATTCTCAAGTCCCCAAATTCTCACATTTCTAAATTCTGAAAACCTTAAAATCTCAAATCCCAAAATTCTCAAATCTCCAAATTTTCTATTCCCCAAATCAAGTCCCTAAATTCTTAAGTCTCCGCCTTCTTCAAACTAGCTTAACCTTCATCTTCATAAAAGTCGACACACATTTTCACAGAAATTTCTCAATACTTTCCAATACCTTAAAATAAGAAACCTAAGAACCGCCATTTTGACGAGTAACCGTTACTAAAAAGAGCAAGTAAATAAATATCTTGAATAAAGTTTAACTGGAACATCGCCAAGGTTAAATCTTGCGTGCGTCCGGCTTCATTTCAAGGATAAAGACAGAGAATATTTCGCAATTTGATTCGATATTAAATCGATTTTTATAAACGGAATGCATCGCGAGAGAGGAGGGGAAAGCTTGCTCGCGCACGAAAGCACGCTTTCATCGGCGACGTGTTTATGGCGCTGTAAAAAAATAAAAACAGAAAACATTTTTACGGCGCCGATCATTAAAGTCGACTCGGCAAAGAAACGAAGATGTTCGTCGATTCATGTCCTGCGGGTTCACGCGACTATGATCCTTGAACGCGCTCGTGCGTCAAACAAAAACAATGAGGGAATAAAAAGAGAAGCATAAACGCTTTACTTCTTGAAATCTAACACCTTAACTATTTATAATACACCTTTAAAAATGAAACGTTTAATCCTTTGAAAAGGGACTTACGTCTTTAGGTTTAATGCAATATAAAGGTTAAGTTTAATGCGATTTAAAATGGCTACTTTTTAAGTAAATCTTTATTGTGATGTGGGTGGTGTATGGAAAAATATACAATAGTGAAATTTAATTTATAATAGGAACAATTATACTGTAATATAATGGGAATAAAAAGAGAAGCATAAATGCTTCAGTTCTTTGTCTAACACCTTAATTATTTATATTACATCGTTCAAAATGGAACATCGTTTAATACAACAATTTAAAATAGGTGTTTTTTAACTAAATCTATATTGTTCTATATGCGATGTATAAACATGGCAATGCATAAAAATAGTGACACATAATAATAGAGACACTTATAGTATAATACATACTAGACAAAATGGTGGAAATATATGTATAATAATAGAGAAATGATAAGTTCGAAAAAGTTCATTAAACTCTTCAAGTAAACAGTTTTATAGTTGCCATTTGGTGACAGAATAAAATACCTTCAAGTGTAAAAGTTTAACATTTTCAAACAGTTGTGGATTAATTATCTCTAATTGTTAGACAAATTTTGTATAATAAATTGTTATAAAATTACCATTTTTCTAACTGTAATGAAGACCTCCCTGTCTCTGTATTATTTAACAATATTGATAATACAGAGTAATGAATTGACAACAGAAATGAGCAATTTTCAAATTTACAAAATTTCAGATATTAAATATAACGAAGAATTTGAAAATGAAAAACTTGAAGATGGAAGTGTATCTTTATATCGCCAAGTGTTGCAATGCTCATACGTAGCAATACGAGGTTGAATTACTTATTGATGTTTATTATTGATCTCTCGTGTCGTTTGATATAAAAAATAATAATTTTTATCTCAGTCAGCACAAACAACGGTGGCAGGTATGCAAATTTTTCATTACGCAAATTCCTTCATGCTCGTAATTTACAGCTCAGCAAATGAATCGTTATGCGATATTACGAGCGTGTTAATCATTCACGTGAGTCGGCAAACGATTCCACTTTGGTAACTCGTTGGTATTTCGCGAATTAAGGTTATAGTAATTTACCCTTGCTCGCGTTAAGGGTTAGGTTAGGTTAGGTCGAATAACACGTAACAAATTTATTTATAATAAAATAAATGTATTTATGATAAAATATTAAATAAATGTAAATAAACTTTATTTACAGTCAAATAACAAACAGTAAACTGTTACAAATACAACAGCACAATATTACAAATTCTCACCATTACGCAAAACAAGAAATTGCAATAAATAAAGGCAAAAAATGTCCTCAACAATTTCAACAAAGTGAAAAATCCATGCTTCATAAAATACAAAAAAGCGAACCATTTATGTAACACATTTGCAACATAACACAAGGACAAAAATAACAGCTAATTATATAACAATATCGACTTATTATTAATAATTATAATAACTATCAACACAAGGAAGAAAATAGTACCAATTACATCACTACTAACTAATAACTAATTAAATAATAGTTAACCATATTTCACTCACCACAAAGATCAACAGTCACGTTTTTAACGAAAAATACAAACCAGCTAAACAAATCTGACCCTCCGAAATCATATGTTGTCTCAAGACATCAGTGATCGAACACTTTACAGGATAAATAAATAGAATTTAATAACAAACGACACGAGGTAGAAAAAAAAAGGGAAAAACAAATGGTAAAATGACGGAAAGAAATTTGTGAAAGCTACGTGGCTAGGGGTAAAAGATTAAGCCTGGTGATTCCGGGTCAGGCTTAGCCCGCCATGTTTTGTCCATTTACGGTGGTCCCGTGCGCGTCCAGGGACGCTTTCAAACCGCATTTAAACAATATTAATTTTATTGCATGGTAATTCGCAACCGTCGGTTCTGCTGTACTTTCTATCCTTCGTCGTCCACGGTTCTGGCAGGTAAAGCTTCAAAATTTTACAACCGATTTTGCCTGAACTCTGCCACGGAGAAAAAATGTTTTGTCTCGTCCGTTTGTCGCTTCCGACCCGATGTCACTCGACCGTTTTACTGTACTCTTTAAAGGTATTAAGCTGAAAACGAAGCGACTAAGCACACTTTATTCCTCGGACAAAAGCGACCAACGACTCGCCGATAATCCTTTGCGTGAATACATCTAGCGTCCCTTTGATTATCACTGCTAGCCATTCCGATGTTTTAATGACAGAGAACGAAATTTTTGGGGAAATTTCTGGATTTTGTATTTGAGACTTTGGGGAGAATTAGGTGGACTTGAGAGGAATTTTAGTACCTTTTTGGTCAGAGTTGGCAAATGTTCTTGGATGAAGTTCTGGAGTCCTTGAGTTTTCATAAACCTATCAAGTTTCTGAAACTTTAAATTATGAATTTCACAAATTTTCCAGTTCTCAGATTTATGGGGTTTTATAATTCTCATATCCCTAAACTCTCAAATCCACAAATCCTGAAATTTCTAACTTCCTAGCTTCCCAATTTCCCAATTTGGCAAATACGTAAATTTACAAACTCTTAAATCTTCAAATCCTCAAATCCTTAAACTTCCCAAATGTCCAAGTGTTCAAGGCCACAAGTCCCCAAATCCAATAGACTCCAAATCTACAAATGTCCGAAATCTTAGATTCCCAAATTTCTGAACGTCCGAATCCCCAAATTCCCAAATTCCTAAATTTCCAAATCTCTAAATTCTCAAATCACTAAACCCCCAATTCCTTGTATTCCCGAATCCCTAAACTCCCAAATACCTATATTCCCGAATCCCTAAACCCCCAAATTTCTACATTTCCAAATCTCTAAATTCTCAAATTTTCAAATGCCAACTGTTCAAATCCCCAAATTCTTAAATCTCCAAATCTCCAAATCCCCAAAATCTCAAATTCCCAAATTTCTAAACCTCCGAATCTCCAAATTCCCAAATTCCTAATTTTCGAAATGTCTAAATTCCCAAATCACTAAACCCTCAAATCCCTATATTCCCGAACCCCTAAACCTCCAAATCCCAACATTTCCAAATCTCTAAATTCTCAAATTCCCAAATGCCAAATCTCCAAATCCCCAAATCCCCAAATTCTCAAATCTCCAAATCTCCAAATCTCCAAATCCCCAAAATCTCAAATTCCCAAATTTCTAAACCTCCGAATCTCCAAATTCCCAAATTCCTAATTTTCGAAATGTCTAAATTCCCAAATCACTAAACCCTCAAATCCCTATATTCCCGAACCCCTAAACCTCCAAATCCCAACATTTCCAAATCTCTAAATTCTCAAATTCCCAAATGCCAAATCTCCAAATCCCCAAATCCCCAAATTCTCAAATCTCCAAATCTCCAAATCTCCAAATCTCCAAATCTCCAAATCCCCAAATTCTCAAATTTCCAAATCTCTAAGATTCCATATACCCAAATCCCCAAATTCTCAAACCTCCAAATCTCCAAATCTTCAAATCCCCAAAATCTAAAAATTCCAAAGCTCCACCTCCTATCAAAATCCCCCACCATCCCTAACCCCCCAAAGAATCTCGAAAGTTTATAGGATAAATACCGAAAATTATTCAAATTGACTCTAATAAAACCTCGACAAAAATAAAAGGTCCACGTAACGGGAGTACAAAGGATTAATGTCCTTCGACATGTTCTCGTAGCTAGGTTTTGATACGAAGCTAGCAATAAGACTGTCCCCTTTGATTTATATCGACATTTTATGTTTCCAGTTTGATTATAAACGCACACGGCACGCAAGATCATTGGAGGTTCTACCATTTGGCTCCGCCTATGAGGACACAGATGTTAGGTCACCTTTTGAGACTTTATAAAGGAGGTACGGGTGCAGCTCCATAGGAATTTCTAATGGGCAGTCCTAAATCGAAGGCATACCCCGAACAACCGGTTCGACCACTCTGCAACGAAAACAGCCCCTGAATCAGAACACGAGGATACGTGAAATTAAAAATGGTAGCCGATGTGGGATATTAAATGGGGCTTGATTATATACTGCTGAACCTACAGCGAATGCTGTTTGCAGTAAAGTTACGATAGAACATTGTATTATCGTCGAGTGTTTAACCCAGAATGCTACAGGCATTGTGCAAGCGACATTTTTACGTTTTTTAATTTCGTGTAGGAGAGCAAGTTTAAATTTGGCGCCACTAGCGTCATCTAGTGACCATGGTTTAAGATGCGTTACATTGTAAATATGTATAAATTCTTAAATAACTGCATTCCTACATTTCGAAGCATTTTGAATAGAAACTTATAAAATATCTAACTGTTTTGAATTTTTAATTACACTAATTTTCAGGTTACAATACATTACAATTGTCTAATTTCCAGAAACTCAGATTTGAACATTTCGGCGAAACTTCGGAAAACTGTCATGTTTCGATATCGACCACATTTTGCAAATAAGCTCTTTTTTGCAAAAGAAGATATCTGTGAGAATGGTTTTTGACGACTCGAAAAAACATTTTTGGCCATTCTTATGTCATTCCCTATATTATCGATGAGATACAATATACTGTACGAATTGTTCTGAACACATAATGCGCATCTTCGGACCTACGGATTATATTGCAAACGGCATAGAATCAATAATAATAAATATATAATAAATATATAGCATATTAATCAATAAAATCAGTGTTAATTGAATTTTTTCGAAAATTGAACAAGTGGCGCCATCTCTCCTGCGAACAGGGTGAACTACACACTTTTGAAACTGTAGTTCAATTAGTTCCCATCTTCTACCGCTAGATGGCAGCACATAAAACGGAAACCATAATTACCCTACGCATTGTTAAAAATTTATAATGATTGAGTAAAGTTAAAACATTCCCAACTTTATTGGTCTTGCACACCCTTAATGATGACGTAATTATTTTTTAAATTGGAGCAATTTTGATTTGTTGGAAAATTCGTTACCCAGGATCCGCGAATATTTCATGACACCTTTGACCCCCTGCGCAGTCCTTAACCGTTAGAGATAGACATGCGCAGTGCATTTTTGAGAAAGAGGCTTAACCCAGAAAGGTCAAATAATGCACTCTTAACGATGACGTAATTAGTTTTTGAATCGGTGCAATTTTGATTTTTTGGAAAATTCGTTGCCCAGGATCTAGGAAAATTTCATGACACCTTTGACCCCCTGCGCAGTCCTAAACCGTTAGAGATAGACATGCGCAGTGCATTTTTGAAAAAGAGGCTTAACCCAGAAAAGTCAAATAATGCACTCTTAACGATGACGTAATTAGTTTTTGAATTGGTGCAATTTTGATTTGTTGGAAAATTCGTTACCCAGGATCCGCGAATATTTCATGACACCTTTGACCCCCTGCGCAGTCCTTAACCGTTAGAGATAGACATGCGCAGTGCATTTTTGAGAAAGAGGCTTAACCCAGAAAAGTCAAATAATGCACTCTTAACGATGACGTAATTAGTTTTTGAATTGGTGCAATTTTGATTTGTTGGAAAATTCGTTACCCAGGATCCGGGAATATTTCATGACACCTTTGACCCCCTGCGTAGTCCTAAACCGTAAAAGATAGACATGCGCAGTACATTGTTTACAAAGAACCCGCGCGAAAAAATTCAAAAAATGCGCAACAAATTTTCCAACAAATCAAATTGATGCATTTTTAGAACGATATCATGGAATTGGAGCTTGGGGTGTACGGTGGGCAAAGTAAAAAATAATGCACTTTTTTTTCCTTTTTTTTTTTTTCTTTATTGAAATAATAAATACAATTGGCCACAGCTGGCCCATAAGTCCTTATACAATGTTTTATATATATATAAATGTATATTAAATCAGTATTAATTGGATTTTTCGAAAATGGAACAGGTGGCGCCATCTCTCCGGCAAAAGGGTGAACTACACACTTTTGAAACTGTAGTTTGATTAGTTCCCATCTTCTACCGCTAGATGGCAGCACATAATGCAGAAACCTTAATTACCCTAAGAGTTGTTGAAAATTTATAATGGTTTGGTAAAGTTTAAACAATCCGATGGTAATTAGTCTTGCACTCGGATGTAGTTTGATGCATATTGAAGTTAATTAAGCCAATAAAATCAGTATTAATTGGATTTTTCGAAAATGGAACAAGTGGCGCCATCTCTTCGGCGAACTGGGTGAACTACACACTTTTGAAACTGTAGTTTGATTAGTTCCCATATTTTACCGCTAGATGGCGCCACATAAGACAGAAACCCTTTGAATAACCCAAGTATGGTTAGATATTGATAATTGTTTGCTAAAATAAAAATAATCCGAAGTGAATTGATCTTGCACTCCGATATAACTCGATTTATATTATAGACAATTAAGCTAATAAAATCAGCTATATTGATCGAATTGAACTGAAAACGATACTCATGGCGCCATCTAGTGGCAGTGTGTGGGAACTAATGAAACTACAGTTTCAAAAGTGTGTAGTTCACCCAGTTCGCCGTAGAGATGGCGCCACTTGTTCCATTTCCGAAAAATCCAATAAATACTGATTTTATTGGCTTAATTAACTTCAATATGCATCAAACTACATCCGAGTGCAAGACTAATTACCATCGGAATGTTTAAACTTTACCAAACCATTATAAATTTTAAACAACTCTTAGGGTAATTAAGGTTTCTGTTTTGTGTGCTGCCATCTAACGGTAGAAGATGGGAACTAATGAAACTACAGTTTCAAAAGTGTGTAGTTCACCCTGTTCGCCGTAGAGATGGCGCCACTTGTTCCATTTTTTAAAATACTGATTTTGTCCATCAAAAAGTTATTTTATTGTACTCTAAGTTTTAAAACATGATTCTAAGAACTAGAATCGTCTTCCTGAAACGTAAACTGAGCAATAAAATAACTTTTGTAAGTTAAATATGTACCAATGTATTATTGTAGACCGTAAGGATTTATCCTCGCTTTCCATTTTCCCTAGCGAATCCAACGTACACTTGAATGTACAGGGATGAACAAATCACTAGAAGTTTTCGTAAAATTTGAGGTGGATCTGTAGAGATTTATTAAAAAAACAGTTATGCAAATATAACACTTTTTTATTTTACAAACGTAGGACGAACAACGTAGTTCATTACAAAAATAAGATTACAAAATATAATATTTCACTTAAATGTATTGCATAATTATTGCGCGTATAAACGATAATAAATCTGTTTAATCGTTACAAAATGTGTATTGAATCTGCCAGTATTGCAGATGAAACCCCCCCGTCTTTTTGTTCTTAGTTTTTAGTAACTATTAGACTACGTTTCACACCTTGTTCGTTACGAAATCATTACATAAATCTCACGTTACAATTAGCAACAAATGCTTCCTTCAAATATTCAAATATTTGATTTTTGAATATAACAAGATTTACATCCTTCGATATGGCTAAATATTCCATTCACAGAATAATTATTCCTTCTTTAATTCATAACAAAAAAATTTCTTTACTACTATCAACAACATCTTCATTATTTTAATGCTGCCTAATTACATTTACCTTTTTCCTTTTTTTATTTACATACAACTGAACGAGAAATAAAGGAAAAGGGTGAAAATATTAATCGTAATAGTTAGCATAACAATATTAAATCGAAATATTCTTTTAACACTATAATATATCTTTAAATAACATGAAAAGAAAGAGCTGATTATTCAGATAGAAATAGATAACGATATAATTCCAAATTTAGAAAAAAAAGACGTAATCATCAAATTACAAAAATACTTTCAACGGTATACAATATCTTATTTGTAACAAATAACTGTATATACGTATAAAAGTGTAATAGTATTCATTTAGCGAAGAAATCATTCTTTCTCTTGTTAAAGATCGACAATTCCTCTGTATCTCGTCGTTTAATAGGGAAACAGAGAGCAAATATCAGATCCTACAGATTCCGATTTCCTACATACAAACGCAGCAATTTTGTTATTTTGTCAAAAGTATAAAAATGTTGCTTAAAATCATGTTATTTTTCAACGACCCTCACATACGATATCATATATTAATATACTTATACGAAATTCTGAGTTGTTCGCGGAAGAATGCTCAGGCCTACGCGTAACATTAAAATTCATAAGATAGAAAAGGGAGAACGAGACAAAAGAAGCAATAGTATTGAGAATATGTACCTTTGAATGGTTTCCAATATCCCACTTCAAATGTTTTCTTCATTTTTTTAGTTACGTGGAACTTTATGAATACAATCATCTATTATGGCGAATTTAAACTCTTTCCTGCTAATGCAGCTGCCTTAGAGAGCACTATTTGAATGTCCATTGAAGGAAAATTCTAAGATAAAATCAACTTATAAGAAATCGCGTTGAAGACGTCTATTAATTTTATTTCTCCGACTGGCATAACAAGTTTTTGGATAAAACATATGTATTACTTACTTGTAAAAGTTTGACGTTTGTAGCAAAATCACCGGCGAGTAGTTGGTCCCGCAATAGTCTAAATAATTTTACATAAATGTAATGTTTTTTGGGAATAAAATTTCATCGAACAATAGATACTTACAAAATCATGGCACAACAAATGTGTATCAAGAAACTGAATCTGTTTTCATCTGCGAACAGAGAATCCCAAATCCTCATGACATCCGGCAAAGGGAATTCTTGCGAAAGTAGAAGCGTCAGCCATCTGGTAGAAATTTTTCATTTATACGAACAATACCTTTGACTTCATTACGAAAACATATTAGATTATAAGTTAAGTACATGACCTTCAGAATGCCAATTTGATCCAAACTTAGCTAAACTTGCATTAAATCTATATTTTTAAGGTTATGTGCTTCTCGTATTAGCCTACCTGAAGCTATAATATTGTGGACATAGTTCTTGTTGATGTAGTCGCAACCAAACTTCGGGATCATTAGCTTTAACTTGAGTCGTAAGCTTACTCATCATTGAATTTATTCCAAATTCAGCTTCATCCAAGGATTTAATGAAAAAGTCGCGTATTTCACTCATCAAATTCGTGAAACAGAAAAAAGTATCTGCTTCTGCATGTTCTGTATGGAGTACAGAATTGAACTATGAATACATTTAAATGAATCATGTTCTTCAATAATGTATGCACACAATTTACCCCTCCATTTCTGATCAGGATCACAAGCAAAAGCGTGATAAATAGGACCAACGATTTCATTCATTCCTTGCACGTAACCCTGTCCCGGATTTAATTTAGCATAAAGAAAAAGTATTCTTTCTAAAACCTCCCAATGCGCTTCACCGCCTTCTGCAAGCGGCGCATAATCTTCTGCAGCTTTCCTAATGGAAACTGCTATCTGCAAAGGGGTAAAATGATTATTTAAAAGGTTTAAAACAGCTTATCCAAATAATTAAACGGCGTTACCTGCTACTTTCCATCGGCATAACAATGTAAGGGATTAAATTAGTTGTGTCTTTCTCTTACATTATACCTATATTTATTTACCTTAGTTACACCAAGTCCTTTTCTTTCTACATTTGCGCTTCTTAAGACTGTATGCTGCACTCTGTGATGCAAACGTTTCTGTCCACAGGCATTTACAATTTCTTTACAAGGGTAGTCAGTACCTTGTTGGAAGAATGATATATCTGGACATAGTCTCCTATAAGTAAATTTATTTTATAATTTTTAACATAACACCATGCATGATACAAAACTTACCTAACATCTTTGTCTATCTGCAGAAGAACTTCATTGTCCTTAAAATATGTTTGCCACTTGCTATCAGGATTTAAATTTAAAGGGTGATCATGAAGCGTAACATCCACCCTCTCTCCATCTGCATTAGCTTCACCTGGAGTGACAATCAGATCCTCTGGAAATATAGAATAACATTGATTATCATATAATCTTTATGTTTACCTTTGAAATATTTCAAGTATAATTGACTTTACCAATGAAAGTTTTATAAAGTATTCTTTTGCGCGTTAAAGTTTCTGACCAACTAGCCCTTGTTGGAGGTAAGTAATTTAACAAAAGTTTCCAACATAATGGTCTTAAACTGCCTTCATCTGGTATCCCTAGAAACATAAATGAACTTGTAAACTCATATCATTCAATTGATGTTCAGTTAATCTTAAAACTTTAGAATGAGGTAGAAATCTTTGAAAACTGTTTCTGAGCTAAAAAATTACATCATCGGCTCAGAACTTTGAGTTCTTTACTAACTAAATTTCAATGAAGTCATATTTGTCACGCATCATTTCTTTTTCGCGTTAAAAGATGAAGAGATTCATACATATGGAAAATTATTTTTATTCTTTACAAAAACTAGTGAAAAAATAAAAGATGCGTTCAATGATACCTACTTCAGTTGTACATTAGAACACAGAAAAAATAATATATGGTTTCTAAGATTAAGAAGGTTTATGTGTCAGTACAAAGTTGCAAGATTCATGGCCATACAAAGAATATGAACTATACAGCATTTGATGTAATGGACAAAGAAGATTAAAATACACGTGTGAAAATACTTACCATGGAAGCACAATCGTTTGAGACTAACGAGATCTATTTCTTCGGCGTTCAAAACATCGTCGAAATCGTTTAATCTGAAACAGCGAATTTTTTCAGTGAAAAGTATCGAATTAACAAACTGTAGAAAATTGTTACCTTTTTCGTAAAATACTCATTGTAAGCGTGCTGGGCACATGCAGTGCTTAACGAAAAATTCACAATGTTCTTATCGGCATTCGATAGACGTGTGGGCGTACAGCGATGCCCGTTTCTCACATTATTGTCAGCGGCCTGTTAGGTTGACAGACGAACTAACCGCCATCATTATTCTCTGGCACATTGATTATCTTTTTATACGAAACAATGATTCAAATGTCTTATCTCAGGGTGTGGAGAGATCTTTCTTATCATTGCAATATGGCACTTTATACTCGTGACTGCGAAGCACGCGAGCTATAGTTTCTGCACGAGTTAATTTAATTCTATCCTAACCTCTTTGACGAACAAATGGCTTGGGAAAGAACAAGATTCTCTCTCCTATTGATCTAATTTCGCTCCCATCAGCTTACATTGTATTGAAACAATAGGCAATGACATGTGTCTGACATTAATTCTGTATTTTATGAATAGAAAATTAAAGCCATTAGACGGAACTCCTTAAGTTCTATATATACAGAGTGTCATATAACTGATAGCACAATCAAGCAGAAATCGATTGTACGTGAAAAAGGAAAATAATTTTTACTTGATAAAATAAAATAAAATTTCGTCGCATGTGATTACATTTTTTGAGAAAATTGAATTTAAGAACTTGTCAAAATATTTGCAAGAAAATTTCCTCGCGGCAAGGAAGATAATTTTAACTCTTTTCGTACAATCCAAGACATCCTGTAAATTAAGAAACAAACAAGGAAATCGTAGGATAGGATATGAAAGACAGAAGATGGGCTAACGTTGTTTATTACTTTTTGTATTCAAGGTATCTCGAATGAATTATTACAAGCAATAATATAATCAAAGATAATGAATAAAAAGCGATGAAACTAAACATTAGATGTTACACCTCATTCGTTATTGGTCACATTATCTCATTCTCGAATGATTGATTTTATTCGCATTTTATGGTTCTTCTTTCTCTCTCTCTCTTTCTCTCGTTTTTCTCTCACACGGACACATATGCACACACACATCCATGCTATTTCGTTCTCTCCCTCTCTCTTTCTCGTTCTCTCCATTTAATAATTTGTACTTCTCTATTGGCGCAATCTCTTGCCTCTCTAGTTTCTAAAAAACCGGTCGATTGCTTCACCAACGTCGACAGATTTGCGAGGTTTTACTATACGTTATCTTTACCACGATAATAATGTCGATGAAACGATGCGACTCGATTTTCGATATTTCCTTCGATAAACAGAAATTGATGGGTGTAAAATATTTTGGATTAGTGCAGTGCAAGGATTCCACCATTTTGTTTCCGGGTCTTGAGGAAACTACTTGTTTTTAAACGACGAACAAAATGGCGCTCTTCCTTTTTCAACTAAAAGAAATTGTATATTTTATAAATTAAGAGATGCATTTGTTAAACTTCTTTAATATATGGATTTTTTAAATAAATGATCACTAAATAAAATGTCTTAATTTTTTTAGAGGGTGTATATCTAACTTTCGACTTTATTCTGTAATTTTCAAAGTGCTACAAAATGGCGGAGTTATGCTGTTTATGACTTGGCGAACTCCTGCCACTTTGAGGTATCTTTAAACGTAAAAATGACAGAATAAAAACGAAAGTTAGACATAGATCTTCTGAAAATACTTCGTGTAATAATTACGTATAAAAAAATTAATTATTGGAGCCATCAGAAAAGTGCATCCCTTTAATATATTATTTTTTATGGTGTTCTGTCAAATTTGATTTATATGACTGTTTAGTAACAAAAAAATATGAGATAAAATTTATAAATAAGGAGATAGGTAAACTATCGAATCGCATCGTAACGACGATCATAGCAATTGCAACAACGACAAAACTCTTTGTCGTCGACGTTAACGGGTTCGATACAATAAAATCTGGTTAATTAACAGTAAAATAAACGTATAGCCGTAATAATTCTCTTTTTACCACTTGACAATAATTATACACTGTCTTTCTAATATAATGGTTACGTGGAAATATACAAAGTGTATAGAAAAAAAGGGAAAGTAAAATGGTCTCCCCTTTTGACAATTAAAATGCTTCGGTTTTTAAATACCTGAACTTATCGCGTAATAACTAGAATATGGACAATTTTAAGACGCGTTTTTTGAATTAAACAGTTTTATTTGAGGACTAGTATATTTTAGTCACTTCAGAAAATCTGAAATTCTTAGAAGTTTATTATTGACGAACACAAATTTTCAAAAATTTCTGAATCTTTAAAGTTTCAGATCCTTAAATTTATCTGACCCAAAATGGCAGAAAAATTGAGAAGTACAAAAGATCCAATCCTAATTTTTAAACTTTCGAATATAAAACTTGTATTCAACCGGTAATTCAAAATGGTTCAGATTAATTTTTGAACAATTGTAATTGAAAAATTGTAAAATCGTGAAAGGCGTCTTAAAATCGTCGACAAAATCGACAGATACTGTCGATACATTATCCTTGTCACTCGTAATTATAATCAGGGCCCTCCAGAAAATGGTATTCAAAAAAAAATTGTGAGATGGATAAATTCTAGCTCTGGCGAATTTTACCGCATTATTCCTTCTCATCGGCCCTGATTACAGTACATTTATTAGTATAACGATAAACCAATAATGCAAATAGTACGAAGACTTCGTTTCACGGTGTCAGAAAGTTGACGTACACATAACAATAAAACATTGCACTTTCACTTGTCGCCATATTGTTTTCTTTTCCCCATAGTGTCGTTCATCCTTTCTCGCGATTCTGTCACTCGTTTCTTTTCCCTTATTATTGCTGATCGACGCGGTGCAACGTTTCATCGCCGCCTATACAATAATACGCTATTTAATATAATAAATTATCTTTCATATAATTATAATACATTATCCGACGAGATAATATATTATTCTCGATTAGTGTTTCTCTTATAACGAGCACGTGGCGACCGCGGTTTCCCGTCATCGAACGTCCGATCATTTTTTTTTTTTATTTTCCTCTTTCATTTCATTTCCGAATGTTCCGAAAAAAACGATCAGACTTCGCGACCCGTCGCGTTCGCCCGAAACATCCGTTCCGAACTTCCGTTCGTCGATGTAGTAACCAAATACGGCTTAAACTCTATCGATCGACCCGAGCGAACGAGAAATCGCCGGAAACGGCTCGACCCTTCGGCGACCATTTTGTTCCGGCTCACCCGGCCATCTTGTTTACACTGGTTTCTCGCGCGGAACCGTTTCTTCCGTTAACGATTAATTATGGGGGTGCGAGTTTGCAATTGCGATCGTGGAAGAGTAAAAAGGAAGTCAGTGGAAAAAGTCGGCTATGTTTTCCGCGGCGGTTCGCTCGAGCCGTTTCAGTGCAGTCAGTGTTGTTTCACTGGTTTTTCTTAACTTTTACTTCTTCTTAATTACGACGCTTAGAGTTAACCATTTCCGCTCGCACGTCCCGCAAGTTGGCTCGAACCAATAGGATTCGCTCTGTGCGACAACTTACGAGACAAAACGCTCTTTCTTCTCGTTTAGCATTCACAAAGTCATGCATACATCTCTCGTTTTCAGACATTCACTCGAAGGTTTCACTCGCTTCGATCACACGCTAGAGTTCTATCTAATATCGCGTCCGTTCTCCCGTTTCCGCTAGTTCGAAGAAGGAATGCGATTTTTTGGATACCCTCAGGTTCCCTTCGATTTTCCTCGGAGATTTTTAATACTTTGACGACCGAAATAATTATCGTTGGAAGTCATTGCGGATCTTGGTAACCTGTAGATCAGTCATTCAGTTGCAGATGGAACTGAAGCGGTTGGCTGGTCTACGGGTTGAGGAGCATTCGTTGAAATTATGCAAATTATGGTAACGCGTGCTGTTTTGGGTTTAGGGGTAAGCGATGGGCGGATCAAGGGCACGAAGGACTTGCGGGCTGCATGAGCTGTTGAAGATTTATGGAAATTTCTAGTTTTTAAATTAAGACGCTCAGAATTTAATGATTAACATATTTAGAAATGGATTTAAAAATCTATTCATTTAAATCTGTAATAGATTTAAAAATTACAAACTTAGAGATGAAGAGGAAAATGAACTTTTAAACTTCTGAATTTTCAAAGTAAGAAATTTAGAAATGTGCAAAATTGGAGATATCAAAATTTCAGATCTACAAATTAAGAAGTTCTTCATTTTCTTAATTTGAAATTTGGAATTTGGAAATTTGAAGATGTAGAAGTATCAAATTTCTTAATCAAGGATCGTGTAATTTTGAAAAATTTAGAAATACAAAAATGAAATTTCAAATTTCCAAACTTCCACACTAAAGTTTGAAACTTCGAACTTTTCTGTGTACCTAAAAACTAAGAACTCTCGAATGTTTGAATAAAAAATTAGACTACCCATGAGTGCCCTCGCGAACATTTGCCCATCACCGAGCTAAACTATAATGAAATCGAGCATCGATCGAGAGAAATCAACTTCAAAAATTTGAGTCACATTAACGCGTTGACTGCTTCGTACAATAAAACAATCATAACATAGTCCTAAGATTAATAATATAATATTCCAAAGCTTGAAAAATGATATTTCAACGCGTCTGACTATGCACGCCCATTTTCCCTGCAGCTACGCGTCAACGTGCATTTTACCGATTCGATATAAAAGTATGTTAACGCGAGTTCTAAAACCTCTTTTCTCTCTTCAGTTAGCATAATCCACCCTCGATAAATTATACTAAAAACTCGCTAATCTCCGCTCAATTTCAGCGAGATACTCGATGAAGCATGCTAAAAGCATGAAACTGATTTGTCTGCCCTTTATAATCTTTTCCTTTATCTAACTACGAGCAGATCGCGTGGTTTCAGACTTACACAAGTCTTCAGTACCACCGCCATTTTGTGTTTCGAATCAGGCCTCGTTCCTGACTCGTCGAATTGTTACTACCTGATCGTCGAGAGCCGATTCGCGATTCAAAATCGACTAGTTTAACAAGTATTGGCTCGAGACGATCAATTCTCGATTAGAACTTTAATCGACGATTTAATTCACTCTTCTCGCCAGCCAAATTCGATTTAACGCGTTTTTTCTTCGAGGAGCTATGGATACAAAACGAACGGAAAAGCGACAAACTACGATTACTTCGCGTTATTCTAGATTTATGTAATCGCAAAGAATTGCGTTAATATTTCCACCCTTATTCTCATTCTTCTCTTTACGAACTTTTATGTACAACTACGTCCTTGAAATTGACTCGAATTCTTTTCAACAATCGTCGTACAAAGTGTTTGAAGTAATTCAACCCTTTCGCTACGGACGTCACCGACAACCCCTTTCACAGCGAGTTATCATGATTAAAATTTCATTTATTTCTTGTCATGCAGGGTGCCATATTTAATTTGACCATCTTTAATTATTTTGTTGTTCAACATTCGTGAAGTAGTTTAAGAAGAAACTTACTATGTAAGAAATAATAAATAATTTAGGATTATAATTCACCTATAACTACAATTATAATTATAATTAATCGTAATTAATTTTATTAATAGCTTAATAAAATTAATTTGTAAGATTAATTTAATAAGTTAATTTATTGAAATATATTATAATTTATTAACAATAACTTAATATATTAATTTAATAATTTATAAAATTAATTTAATTAAATTTATTCATCTATAATTATAATTACACTATAGCTTCCTAACAAAAATAATTTATGTTATGGAAGTAAAGGTCAAGGTCACATTTAGCAAGATTACAATGACCCTGTACATAATTACAAGAAACATAATTAACAAAATATTTAAAGCTGGAAATAAAACACCCTGTACATATATGTCATGGCTGCATCTCCTTATATGGCATTATTTTACACTTTTCAGTAACGTGTTTTAATAACTTTAAAAATCTGTTATGTTACGAATAACAGTACTACGTTCAGAATATTTCTTTTAAGTAACAAATACGTGAAGGGGTTAAGGTGACCACAAACAAACTAATAATTGTAAATAAGTTGCTTATAGCATATTGCAGCGAAAGGGTTAATAGATAATTTTTGCAATCATTTATATATGTGTACGCTTCGTCAATCGATGATTGCACTTCATTGAGCTGATCGTTGAAACGTGCTCGAGTATATTTACGATCGATCAATATTAATCGATGCAGTCGTAAACGAATGAATTGATTTGCGAGATCGAAATTGTACACGCGTGTGCGTGATTTTTTTTTGGCAACGAAACGATTCGTGTAAAAGATGTCACTGGCCATAAGTTTGAGATCACTTTCTATCGATGATGTATGTCTTTAAAAATTTCATATTGATTGTTTATTAAAAATTTAATATTGATTTATTTTATACAATAAGAAGATTCAAATTTCAGTATACTCATACGTGTGGAGTAATTTTATACGATTTACAGTGTCAGGCAAATTTTAATTAATATTTCAGGGGGTGAAAGAGGGTGGAATTGACAAATTCTTCTTCTGATTTTAATTCACATTATTTATGAAGTTATTAACAATTAAAGTTCACCAATCAGAGATGTGACACGAAAAACATTGATATAATATACAAGGAAGACTCCACATATATGGCCATTTTGTTGAATTAAAGAACATACATTGTATACGTGTATTTTTATTATACAATGTATGTCGGTATTTTTGAATAAGTTAATTCAATATTAAGTATATTGAAGTTTCAACATTCTTATTGTATAATTTTATATCAAAAAACAATGAAGCACGTTAACATTAAAAATTCAAATAGACTTTCGATTATTCTGAAACTTATGAACACAGCTCTGTCATTTTTTTTTACCATTTTTCCCATTTTGTAAGAATTTGATATATTTAAAATCGTCGAAGACTCGCAGCAATTTATATTGCACTCGTATTTTGGTTCGAGATCAGGGCCGCGTTTAAAACTTCTTAGACCCCTGGCACACAAATAAAACTCGGGAACCTCTTCACAAAAACAATAAATATAATATTTATTTTAAAAAACCACAATTTCTCAAGCTGTGTTAACTCACATTATTGTGGTATGAAATTATGAACAGATATAAGATGAAAATAAACAGACAATATGTATCAAATTATTGTAAGAAGAATTAATTTTTGAATGTTCGTATCTTTGAATTCTTCATTTTGTACAAAATATAGTAGTGAAATAATATGCACATTAATCTGTTAACTCGGTAAAAATCAATGGAGATTTCAATAAAAAACGTTCGATAAATTTTACAATTTAAAATAAGAAACTTGTCGAGCAGTTATTTGGTAGTTTCAGTGGTATTCTTGTAATGAAGAGTTCAAAATAAAGTGACAAATACAAGTTTTTAAAATAAAGCAACAATTACAAGTTTTTAAACTAAAGCAACAAAATACGTTCAATGTAGAAGTAAAGATATATTGTTTTCAGTGGGCCTTAGGCGGCCATTTTGTTCATCGATAAACGCGGCCCTGTTCAAGACGTTCGTAGAAAACATTGTCACGAATAACTGATGTTATCGTCGCGTCGAGCAATGTTAGGCACTTAACATCGTCACCTCTGTAGCACGCGATTCAAGATCGACAAACCGTGAATGAATTCAAGAGAAACTCACCCCCTGTTAACAAGCTGTCTACGAATCTGTATAGCGTTCAAAACTTCAAACTATGTAATACATCGAGTTAGAAAAATCGTACATTAGAAATTTGAACCAGACTTGAATCCTCGAGAGGGAACAGAAACCGAGTATACGCGATTTTTATTCCCCTTTGGGACGATTAAAACGACAGTCTTTCTAGATATGCGCAGAGTCCGACGTTTCCTGTTCAAAATTCACTAAACCGCTCTTGACAGTGACGGATCCGATTGGGGAACGGGTGCTTCTCGAACGAAAGATATTCATTTTTACTTCTTTATTTCATTCTTTCAGTTATTTATCTCGAAAAGAATAATTTTTAATTGTTCGATTTCAACCCTTTGCACTCGAAGACATTTTAGCTATTTCTAATTCAAAAAATTTGAACTTGATGAATTTTTTTGAACTTCTCTATTATTAATCGTCGTTTATTTTTTTATCATCATACGAATATAGATTCAGTTTAAAAACATTTATTTCACGTTGTATTAAACCGAATTTGCATCTTCCGAGTGCAAAGGGTTGAAATTTAATTCTTTTTGTAAAAGTAGTCTTTCAATGGTTAATCATATTTTTCGCACGGTGAAAACTTTAGTAACTTTGCACCCCCCACTTGAGAAAATCTTAGATCCGTCCCTGGCTCTTTCAATTGCTAAAACCACGTGTGTCCCTCATGAGCGTAGTCAGAGGGGGTGAAATGAGGCACCTACACCCTAAGGAGACAGAAAGCTTCTGTTCTTGCTACAGAGGAAAATGGAATTCTGTTACCTTGGGGAATAAATTAAATTACGGTTGTGATAGTATATTGTAAATATAACTTTCAACCCCCTAGAGAAAATTTCTCTTGTCCTCGTTCTAAAGGAAAAAAATTGAACTGTGCCCCTCATTATGGTTGTATTAGTTTATGTACAGAAATAAATGAAATATTTTGTATATAGAAATAAATTAAATATTTCACATATAGAAATAAATGAAAATTTGTAAATAGAAGTAAATTTAAAGTGCGATGAAAATCTTAAAATAAATTTTACCCCCTGATAATTGAACTACGCTCATGGTGTGTTGCCTAAATATCTACGAATTGTTTCTTCTACGATCATTGGCACTGAATGCCCTGTAAATTCGACAAGAATGCATCGATCATTGAATTCGATCTACGGTGGACACGCAGTATGCAAATAAATCTCCGAACACACACGCAAACACACCCTTCAACTTTAATTTCTCGCACATCGGTGAGAAAGAATACTGTTGCGATAAGATCGAACGAAAATAATAGATTTGTTGTTAATGTGTACTTTTTAGGGATTTTGTTAATTCGAAATTGCAATTAATAATTTGTAGGCAGTTTTATTAACGCGTTCGCTATCAATATTATACTATCTTCGATTTTTTATTTTTATTATGTAAAATGTCCGTCTGATCATGAAGGAAGATGTTTATATGCAAGAGCAAATTAAAAATGTAGAATAAAATTTGTTAATACATGACCCTTGTTTCGAAAAAAAATTGAATTTTGAAATTCTTCTAAATTTTTATACGAAAATTTACTTATAGTGTATATAAGGTTAACAATAAATTAGATATAACAAGTATAAATTAATAAGTTAATAAATTTACATTAATAAAATAAGTTAACACATTTAAATTAATAAAAAATAATTTAACAGGTTCAAAAGTGAATTCATAAATACGGATAAAAATTAACAAAAATTAATAAACGTAAATTTCAATTACTCAAATATAAATTAGTAAATGTAGTAATTATTTTGAAGAATATTTAAATTCAATTTTCTTCAAAATGAAGTCACACATGAACAAATTTTATTCTACACTTTTGATAACATGCAGTAAGACTTTATTAATATTATTTTATAAAAAGAAATGATGCATAAATTTCTAGCAGAATGCTGATAGCAAAGGCGTGAAATAAATTTGTATAAATAATCGTGAAGGATCGCGTGTCATCAAGAAATCTCCAAAACAATACTGCTGTACCATTGCAAATTTATTTTTTTCATATTTTCTCTCCGTTTCGCGAACGTGTTAACAGAAATAATCGTTATCGAAAAAGAAATAAATAAAATTGAGAAAAAAGAAAACGTTCGAGGAATCATCCTCCTCCCCTGATACGGTATCAATTACAAAACCAAATCTTAAGAATTCTACGATTCTTACAAACTACCATAGTTTATCGAAATAAAGAAAAGAAAAGAAAAGAGAACGAAAGAGACATCGTTACGACAGTATTCTCTCCGTTGTGCGATTTCGAATGAAAAATCAACAACTGAATCCTGATTTAACGTTTCTCGCGAGCCTACGTTCGACGTTCAGAGGTGCTGATATCGATAAAGTTTACGATAAATGTCGATAATATCGTTAAGATATTGTTAAGACACATTAAATGATTCAAGCACAATATTCATACACAATAGTTAACTTTATGTAAATGTAATTGTACATAATATATAATTTCAAAAATACAGTATGCATCAAATTAATTAAACTAGCAACTTCTATAAAAATTAATAGAATTCAATGACTAAATTGTTGTATAAGGTTAGGATAAATTAGATTTAACAATCTCATCTGAATGATAAAATTATGTATCATTTTAGGTTAGGTTTGAAGTTTCAGCGATAGCAAACTTATGTATCAGTTAGGTTAGGTTGCAAGTTTGAAAAGAATAAACAGATTTTAAGTAGCTAAATTATGTACCAAATTAGGTTCGCTTCTAAGTTCAAAATTTTTGCAACAATAAACAGATAAATCATTAAATTGTGTATCAAGTTAGGTTAGATTGCAAGTTTATGTTTAAATAGATTTAAACAACAAAATTATGGATCAAGAATAAATTTGAAATGTCACAAAGATAAATAAATTCAAGCAATAAAAGTTGTATTAAATCGGACTTCAAGTTTAAACAAAAATAACCAAATACGAATGATAAAATATCAGTGAAGGTTAAATAAGGTTAGGTTCGAAGTTCAAATAAAAAGACCTAAACTACAAAATGATGTATCCGGTTTGTAATTTAAATAAAAATAAATATTAATGATAAAATCGCTACCATTGCTCAACGAAATCTGAACGATTATCGATCTATCGTCAGGCATCGATAATTTATCGACACAGTAACCTCCACGTCGAGAGCGATAACAAAAAAATAAAGTAATATACAAATGATACGCGCCCAAAATTCAGATGAAAATCGCACAAAATGTCGTATCGATCGAATCAATGATTTCTCCTAAAAATATGCAGGTTGCCGTTACGTAATAAATGATAAAAATCAACGAAACGATTTTAGTCACCGACACTCATTCATCGTTCTCGTACACGCACGTACACGCGCACACACGTGGGCTGTTTTATCAGTTTCTTCCCTTTCGTTACGCGAATCGATTACAAACGAGTACACTCAACTCAATGGCAGTCTGTGTTTACTTGATGCAGGCGGCGTTTACCGTGTGCAAAAGCATTCGTACTTTTCCTGTCTCTCTTTCGTCTCTTTCGCTAGAATGCAAATGGACCAGGCAAACGCCGCTTGAACTTGAGGAACTTTTTCTTCTTTTCTCTTCGCTGTTTTTTTTTCGAGTTACGATTAATTGTTCTCTACAGCGGAACAACTTCGGATATTTCTAACGAAAATTCGGACGATCCGCCATTTTCATTTCCCATCAGAACGTTTCAATGTTTTCGACGACCTCTCATCAACTCGTTGCTCCTGTCGCAGTGAAACCTCGAAATTCGTCAAAATTTGTATTTGTCCTTTCTCATAGTTCGAAATCGAGTAAAAGTAACGTTACAGTAAATTAAAAGTTCCCACGAATAAAATTAAAAAATTAAACTTGTAGTTTTCTGTATGCTCTTTTATTCTGAACAGTTTCGGCGTGAATCATAAAAGACTGGACCTGAATATAGTAGTCTTAACAACGGATAATAACATACTTAGTTTAACTTCTCGCAGCGCTTATCAATAATTAAAAAGTACAAAAACGAAAAATTCGATATCGCATGCGGTCTTGCAGAACTGTCACGATTCGTTAACGTTTATTAAAAGTCTTTGTTAGTTTTCATCCATAAAATAAGAAGCTACTTTTTCGGATAGGGTGTGCAAGTTCTCGAACTTTTACAAACGGAACGTGTAACTTTGGATCGGATTCAATTTTGATTAAATATTAATTTCGACATCAGGGATAAGTATTTCAACATTTCCAAACTTGTAAACCGCAAAATTTAAAAATTGATACATTATTTTCTAAATGTTTACATCTCTGTGTAAATTTACAAATTTCCATTTTTTGAATTTTTATATTTATACAAATGAAAAGAGCAAAATTTAAATTGGTAAATTTTTTATGTAACAATCACTGAATGAAAGGAGTTATATTCATATGGCCCTATCTACTTGCTCGAGGGCCATATAGCGAGACTTTATTGTTTCGATTTCACACGAATTTCCGATTCCGAAGTTTTTATTTTTAAAACTCGAGAAGATCCACACACCTCTAAAAATTAACAATAAATAACATACATCGATGATCGAGGTTTCACTGCGACTTCTAATTTACAGTCGATAAACGATAAAAAAAGAATCAATCATTCTTCCTACCGATAATACTGTTACAATGTCCCCTTCGCGAATCTTTGCGATCTTTCTAGCATTATTTCATCTTCGTCTCTATCTCACGATTTTACTTGGACGGTGCATCGAACTAATTACATACATCGTCTCGATCGATCTTCACAAGATCGCCACGATTGCTAAAATTTCCGAAATGTCGAAACGTTCGTTCAAAAACGCGAATAATGCCCAACCAGATCGCGTAGCGTAGAGTTTCCGGATTCGAACCTCGTAAGAAGAGAAAAAGAATGATATATTTTACAAGAAGAAAAAAAAAAAAAAAACAGAAACGATCGTTCTACGAATTACAAACACACAGGCTAAACCAAATCGCAGTATATCGTTCACTCTCGCACCCCTCCTCCTGATCGCTACTCAGTTCTGTTCTCGAAAACAAGAATTTCCGGAACCAGCGATCTTCCGGATACGCTATCTACCATCGTTTCTCACCGTGCTCTCCAATTTATCTTTCGCGACGATCAAACCTCGCACATTTATCTCTCTCGACACACGCGAAACACTGTGGCCGCATTTTTATCACCCTTAGACTTAACGTTATGCACAGTGTACTTCTTTCTTGTTATCCGAAGGTTCTCTTCGGGCACGTGGCGACCGGAAGCGTGATAGAAAAATAATCACGGTAATCGTGCGATCGTTACCCTCTCTCCTTCGTTTCGAAACTTTGTACGCGAGAATTTCCTTCTTTTCAGAATATTTGTATTTTATTTTTTTTATTTTTTTTTTTCGAGAGAGGGCTGGCTTTCAGTCGCCATTTGCCGCGAAAAGAGTTACAAACGAAAAATTATCCTTATTCAATAAACTTCTCGTTTTCTAATTTTAATTCATAGTCACTCGCTATCCGCACAGCCACGCTCGCCTAAACGTTAAAAGGATTCTTTTTTTTATTTTTATCTCGTTCTTCCTCGACATCCTCCTCTCGATCCTCCTTTCTTCTACTTATATAGCGTTTCCCTAGCAACCAGTGTTTTTTTTTTTTCCTTTAAGTTTACCATTTATTCGTTTTTTCCTTCGCCTCTCTTGACGCGAAGTGTAAAGAAGTTATAGGAGCCATTGTTTCGTGTATATATTTTCTATATATATATGTATATATAATTTATATATAGTCAACGATTAAAAAAGAAAAAACCGAGCCTCGGTTCTTGTCGCGGTGATAACGGTGTCCTTTGCGTTTTTACCGGGGAAAACGGAGAATTCCGAAGTGGCTGTTCGATTGTACCATTTCCTGTTTCCGTTTTATACTGGGTCATGGTAGGCTTCCTCAGAGAAAATGGCGACATTTTATAGGGGAAAGATACATCATAAATATTTCATGTTTACATAGAAATTGTTATGTAAAAATTTATATGTTTACAGATTTTGGGAAGAAACAATATAGAATTCAGGGATTTAACAATTTAGAAATTTTGGTAATTGGAAACTTGAGAATTTTAGAAACTGTACCATTGCAAATTTGTAAATTGAGAATTTTGGGGTTGCACAAATTCAAAAATTTGCAAATTTGATGAACGTAATGTTTGAGATTTAGGGATTGGTAATTTTGAAGATATGGAAATTTAGGAATTTGACAACTTTACAGTCTAACAATCTGACAATTTAAAAATTAAAAAATTGAAAGAATTCCTTAAAAACCTCCCAAATCCAAAATATTTGTTAACACAAAAGTTTCCAAATCACACTAAAAAAAAAAAAAGGTGGAAAATTTCTGCCCCTAAAATTGTCCTCATCCATATGAAGCCTACATAGCCCCAGTCGAACTACACCTAATTCATTTTGTCGCGCTCGAAATAATTCGCGTCCGAAGCACCACCCGAAAATCCGTCATTTTTCATTCGTCACTCTATTTCTCTCTCCTTTTTTTTTATGTTTTTTATATTTTTTTTCTTCTCGTTCAACTTTGGACCCGTACGTGGTGCAAATTGAAAAATCTGGGTGAACGAAGAAAACCTTCTTCGAATCTATTGTGTTGGTATTCATAAAAAAAAAAAAGATATACGTTAATCGTTGTTACGCCGACGTGTATTCCAGAAATCAATGAAATTTATAATTCTACTGGTCTACCTACTACCAATAAATACAAAATGAACCAGGCATGGAATTCCGTTCGTTTAAAGCCTTTTTACAAAATACAAGTGAACGCGTTTTAGGGAAGAAAAGCATGACGGGGCCCATCCACGCACTAGCTCACAAACTTACAGTCTATCTTAGCATCCCTAAGAGCTTCGTCTCAACTGTTTCGCTTCTTTCTTTTCTTTTTCCGTATCATATACGCGCGTACAAAATCGTCCGAAACGAGAGAGAAAAACAGAACAATGATTTCCGATCGAGTTGCACGAAGCCTTAGGAAGGTTAAGGCTCTTCTCTAAAATCGTAGAGTCTAAATGCTCGTAAAAGTAATTCTGTGTAAATGCGTACGCATGATGTGTTTGTATAGTTTTTTTTGCTTTTTTTCTTCTTAATAATTAGACGCAATGTATGCGCGCAATATTCTCGTATACATCGTAACGCTCGTCCACGTGTACATGGAAGCGCTTGAAATATTTTAACATCTCGACGCGTTACTCGCCGCGAAACGGACGCGTTTATCTCGACGATTAAATTCGCGGCTCACAACGGAAAAATTCGAACAATTCTGCAGGAAGAAACACGGTATCCACGAATTTAATCGACGATCAACGCGTTACATACGAATTAGCTTCGCTTAACATCTAAATTATGGAACAGAACGTTACTCTGTTAAGCTCTGGGGTTCTGTTCGATAACGATTCTCGGGATTCGTACAGGACGCGTTAGAGTCCTGATCGCGTGATCGAATGACGCGTCGAGAATTATTTTTAAACGAAATTTGTCTTGTACGCGTGATCACGCATTCGGAGCCGAAAGAGGGGAGATCGATCGCGCGCATACACGCGGTTTAATCGGAAAGCAAGAAAAACGAAACGAAAAAGAATACAAGCTTCGCGAAAGAAAGGCGAGATTCGCTGGATAAATCGTCGAACTTCTTTTCATGTACGCGTACATAGAAAAAGAAAACGAAAGAGAGAAAAGAACGGAATTAGAAACGAAATAATGGGAACGATGAAAGAAACTCGCGTCTCGACTTCTTAGGCCCTCGTGCGTCCTCGCGCGAACATCGACATCGAGATTGCAATTTGTACGCGTTATCCTTCGAAAGGATATTCTCGAAAGTGGGCTCAATTCTATTCCGTGAGACCAGAAGTTGTCGAATTTTCTTTACAGATGCTTCTAATGTTCGACGAGCTATTTAAAAGTATTCCACATTTGTCAGATTACTTAGACGCCATATTGATTTCTGTGATCTAGCTAATCAGTCACTGATTTCAAACAGGGTCGTGTGACAAACATTTTGGTGCAATAAGTTAAATTTTCTTTTCTTCTTAATTCTCGTTCATGTTTTCCTTTCTTCTTTTCTTTTGTATTGTAGGTTCTCAAGTGCAAAGTATTTTACTTCCACAGAAATCGGTTTGTTTTAAATATTCATACTATAATACATAGTAATGTAGACTTGAATTTTCTTGTGAAAAAAAGAACAATTTTTATAGAGGTAACATTTTTCATTACAGTTGAGAAACCACAAAAATTCTTAAATATACCAGTAGGTATATGTTGTGTCAATAAATAAAATGGCGTCAAAGTGACCTACCACACACGTTAAAAACACTCGGTTTTATACACAAATAACTTTCTAACGAATTCCAAAACTTGAAACATTTTCAGATTCTACTCGTCGAACACTATAATATGTAGAAAAAGATCAACAATTTTTGGTGGCCCAAAGTTCACCCCAAAAGTACGATAATATATCAAAGTTTCGTTAATTACACTTGTTGTATTTTTTTTTTGCGGAATTTTAAGTTTACCTACATAGAAAATCATGGAAAGTTCTTTCGTACCTGTCGGTGGTTTGCCTCGATATTTGGTCGCGTCACGATAAACGGAGCGGAAAAAACGTCGAAAATCGTAGAAAAACGATGAACACGTGATAGAAAAAGTTGTCTGTCGCGAGAGAACCACGGGTACGAAGAAACGTTCCATTCTATTTCTTTTCTTTTTTTCGCCTTTCGCAGAAAGCTTATTTCGCCGTACGTTTCCTCGGAACGTCGCTATAGTAGTTTATATACACACAGTACAATTACGGATTAGCGTTCACATTTATCATACCGATAGACAATATTTAATAACTTGGTTGTATTTCGATCGTGTACTTGGCTAACACTTCCTACGTTATCTATAAACGCTAAACGTTAACTAAACTTCGCTTAACCGTATGCCTGTTTTCGTTCTTTGTCCGTATATGAACGCAACGTGCCCTGAAACTTAGTCGATCATAGGCATATTCGCATACGCGCATCGTTCGAAAATAGAAAAGAAAGATATCAATGCCTGCTATTGATTTTAGGAGAATTTAATCGTCGGTGATATCAGTCCGTTTTCATCGATTGTCGTCGTAATGGAGATTTTAGAGGATCGATATATTGGCAATATCTCAAGATCCTCACGACCAGAGTATATTCTCAGTACAATATTAATATTTTTAATAGATACATACTGATTTCGAGTATTTTCAAATACTCAAATTTCCAAACTTGTACATCTTCCAGTTCCTACATTCAAACATTCTGGAATTGCGAAACTTTTCATTTTCTCATTTTTACCAGATGAAGTATGTAAACTACAAAATTGCTTCCCACAATTTCTAATTTCCCAGTTACTAAATTTTTAACTTCCAATTTCCCACACTACCACACCTTCAAATTCCAAAATTCACGACAGACGTATATCGTCAGTGCAAATATTACCAATGTTTCAGTATCGTAAATACTGAGAATCCTGAAATATTGACGATATACAGAATGTGTCCACAAAACGTACATATCCTCTATTACTCTACATATAACTCGTAGTAAAAACAAACGTAGGATAGGTTGATATTACACCATCCATTTTAAACACGACGAATGTTCAAAATGGCTCTCAACACCGAAGTCATATTTTTTCTATCATTTTTATCATCGATATTAACTCCTTGCCTTACCAATTAACAAACAGATTCATTTTATTGTAACTGGAAATGGAAATATTAGTCGGTACGAGAATATTCGTTTAAAACGAAATTAGTTCGAGTTAACTCCTGATAAAATCCTTTGGTAAGTTATCTCTTCCTGAGATAGCTGATTCAAGGAAGGCAAGGGGTAAATATTATTGTGTATTCATTTTATTGGCACATCCTCTACATATATCGATCATCAGAGATTTCCAAAACGCGTCGAATGCGAATGATTCTAAATATGAAGAAAAAAAGAAGTCGGTGCGTAACACAAAAGAGAGAGAGAGAGAGATAGATAGAGAGAGAGAGAGAGAGATGTATAATGTGGCCGATCAGTCCATCTCGTTCGACCCTGCCGAAACGATCGTTCCTCCCCTCGAAAGGCACGAAAAAATCTTCGACTCCGAATCTCGATCTTAACGCCTAAAACGGTGCACTCGTTCGACGTGGTCGCGTAGAAAAACGTGTCCTGCGAGGATCACCAAAAAACGGGGGATGGGCGGCGATTGCTCCCAGTGTTTCAGCCTTCTGCGTTTCGATATACATATTTGTTTTGAGATCGGGATAGGAAGGGGTCTGGACGACGGGAGTACGGGGTGGTTGGTGACGGTGTCGTTAAAAAAGTGTACGCGCGATAGAAAAAGTTGGCGAGCCGACGAAGCGTCGTGAAGCATGCCGGATAAATCGCGAAAGGGGTTGAACGATCTCGACTAACGCCTGATGTACCGATCTGCCGATCACGGCGCCTGCCATCTATCTACTAAACTACGAAGGAACAAAAATCTGATTACTCGATATTTGGCACAGATTAAACGGCGAAAATGTTCTCTCTCGTCCTTTGATTCTCTCTAACGAGCCAACGAAAGAAATGCCTCTTCACCTCGAAGCGTCGCGACCTCGATGAATCGGTGCATCTTAATGTGTGTCAAATATTAAGCATGCGACGGCGCGTGTGTGTGTGTGTGTGCACGATACGCGTACGTACATATTAATACATATACATATGTAATGCGTAATGGGTACATGTACCGCGTCCGCGGTCTTTCTCGATTCTGCAATCGTCTCTCGGTTCTCTCTTTGTCTGCTAGCGACGAAAAACAAAAATCCTCTCCACGCGAATGCTCTTTTGTCCTTTCGTAACAATGTAAAAAAAGAATGTAAATAAGTATTTATGTTCATTATATATACATATACACTTATACACACATACATATATGTATATATAAATTTATATATATACTTTCGCGAGGGGGTGGGGTTCTGGGGGGAGGAGCGTACCACAACGCGTCTCTCGTCTATATACGTATATATCGTGTGTACGCGTGTATACATCGGTACGATACAGCATACGCAGCCTTACGATCTAGGAATAATTATTTAATCGTGGTAGCAAATCGCCTTAAGTCTACAGAGAAAAAAAAAAACAGAAAAAAAGAAACGAAAATCCTGCCTCGTAACACGAGAAGTAGCCCGCCTCTCGAAGGGGGGCGCTGCTGTTGGAGTCTGATCCGGTGGGACGGGAAGGGTAGAGAGGAGAATCTTTCGAAAGAGGGAGCTCTCGAATAAAGAAAGAAGAGATTCGACGGTGTGAATCGAGAGGAAAACTATATTTTACAAGGGATCGGACGAGGGAAAGGAGGTTAACAGGGGTGAGAGAGGAAAACGTATCGACGACTCGGCGGCGAGCTTCGACGTTGAGTCCCGTCTTCGTTTCAACCTCGACCGTTTACAAACTCGATTGCGATGACGACCCTGTCGAGGAACGGTGTCGGGTCGAAACGAAGACGGACAACCGGGCAGTAGGAACATACGAAAACACCGACCGGACACCAACTCGAATCGGCCGGTGGCCACGCCGAACGCGAGGAAGCCTGGTTGGTTCCTCGTAGGAGCCTCCGACTCGAGTGTCCACGGTGAGAACGTAAACTGTGTGTCGCGGAAAGATAGTAATCCTTGTGCATCCGATCCTACGTAACACGCACTCTTCAGGGGCTACGTTTCTTCCCGTTTCGACGCCTCTGCTCCGCGTCGCGGCAATTGTTCGTTACTCTCGAGCGGAGGCGAGTTCGCCGCGGTGAGCTCGCGTTCAGTTTGCTAATCGCGACGCGCCTTTCGATCACGAATGCTTCACCACGATCACGCCAGGTCGCTGTTGGGATTGCTGCTGCCTGTGGAACTGGAGGAACTCGGCTTGAAGCAGCCGCTGCTTCGCCACCGTCTGCGACGACGTCGTCGTGCTGCTCGTCGTGCTGGACGATTTGTTGTTGGAGGCCACGGCGCTCGCTTGTTTGTTGGTCAAAGCCAGGGGCACGTCCTGCGCTGGCTCGTCGCTGAACAGATGGTCGCCCTCGAGATGGCGGATCGCCTCGACGATCGTTTCCAGGTTCTGTCGAGAGGTGTTCGCCAGGTACAGCCTCGCCTGGGGAGAACCATCGTCTAAGGTGTTCGATGGCGACGGCAACCTACAAACATATAGACATACTTATGAAACCCTTGCCCGCAATTATGCCTAGATTAATTTCTTCAATGATCATTCTTAATATTAGAAAAATACACGGCTTAATTTTTTGTTGTAACATGAAATACGAATACTTAGGAACTTAGAAACTTAGGATTTTATAATATTGATTCATATTTCCAAAAACCATTCTGTTATGACTGTAAAATAGCTGTCATCTACCAACTTGTTATATAACACTTCTAAGCCTGCTGAACGCATCTTTATAATGATATACCGGTCATCCAACATACAAGAAGATATAACCTCGCAAAAAGTTACAAAACCACTTCAGTAGAGTTATATAACAATTAGCTACATAAGAGTATTCTGCTATAATTCGCTATAAACGCAGTTTTAAAAGTGGAATGCACACCTCTCAACTTCGACCTTCGGTTCCGCTTTCATCGCCGCCTCCAGGACGCTGGATAACCGCTGCGGCTCCGCGTCGGGTGAAAACGGCCTGGTGGGGCTGCTGGTGATGTACTCTGGTGACTGATTCTTGAAATCCCCTATACTAGCGGCGTACGTGACGTGACTGGATGAAAAGGAATCCGCGGTCGTCGGTTCTTCGATCGCGGTGAACACCTGGCTTGGATTGAAACCGACCATCTCCGGATTCTCCGATCCGGCTTCCTCCTCTTTGATCTCTTCTGATACCATGTCGGCAGGCTGCGGAGACAGGGACGGTGAACTTGGGTCCGGACTAGACGTTTCCACGGTTTGCGTGGAACCAACCGGTGGCAAGGATACCACGGAGACTACTTGAAGAGCGGCGACAGCTTCCTCGGTCTCTTGAGCGATCACGTTGTCCGTGTGTTCGATCACCTGTTTCGGGATTGATTCAACGTTCAACAAGTACTTTAACCAACGTAACTGATCGTTAACTATCTGTAACAGTGATCAGTGACAAATACACTTTTTTAACAAATAATGTTGCACGTTGTTCTTTACACGAATCGATTCTTCAGATCTATGTGAACAAGTTTTAGGACAATGTCAAAAGGTATTTCAGATTTGATACGTAGGATGCTCCAAAGAATCGATTCGGGTAGAGATGTTATTTGTTAAAAATTGCTACATGACCTTCATAGGGTGCTTTAAGGTCATCTTAGATAGTATGTTACCTATGCAATGTATCAAGCATTTATTAAGTATAGTACCTATCTGTGGATATCATTCAATTTCTGTATGAAACAGTTTTACATAACATTCATATCTTTCTTTATATTTGAGTGTATTTAAATAAAGACACCCTGTGGATGTCTTATTTAACCTCAATTCTCCGAGTGTCCTTAATTAAAAAAATGCTAAAACTGTTCCATTTCTCTGTTTTAATTTTAGTGGTATCGAATGATGAATATTTAGTTTGATCTTTCGTATATCAGGATTTGTGAACATATATCGGGACTTATGGTCATATGAGACCTGTGATCACATATTTGAAGCGGGGGTCGTGAAAGGTTAACGAAGAAGGTATGTACCTCGTGTGGTTGATAAGTGATCAGCTGATTATCCCGAAATCTTTCCGGGTAAAGTTGACTCTGTATAGCTCTCATTTGTTTCTCTAGGTGCATCCTCGCGTGACGCTCTCTTTCCAACTGTCGTCTCAGCTCCACCACCTCGCTGTTGACCACGGAATGTCCCTCTGTGGTCACCGTTATTACCGACAACGGTTCTGGGGACATGCTGCCCAATCCTTCGTCACCGCTTTCGCTAACGTGCATGGGCAGACTAACCACGACTCCTCCTGAAATTTTAATACGAACTTAAATCACGTGTTGAGTTAACTACTTAAAACATTGCGGTAACACAAACATCGTATTTTCAATCATTACAGGTATTCAAATGTTGCGTAATGAAGTAGGGTTAGGTCAGGATTATGTAAAGTGATGGAAACATGGCGAAAAATATAAATACCACAATTTCAATTATTATAAGAAGTGAAATGTAATTTTGATATGGTAAGTTAGGTTAGGTTACTATCAAATATTTTAAAATGGCCGACAACCTTCCCTTAAAGATGGGAGATGTTCTCTAAGATGTATTGAATTATACCTCTCAAGTATTAATTAATTTTAAATATTATTGTTGTAATACAAAAGCAATTGCTATGATATTTAATTATTTGCAGTTTGTGGTTCTAAACTGGTGTCATTGTAAATTGACGCATAATGGTGTAAAATGAATGTTAAAAGCAAGAAATGATTCTCATTCCCGTTGACCAGGAAGCTAGAAATTTTAATGGCACCGCGATAGTCGAGTAAGGGTAAACGAAGTTTCGATCCGATCGATCGAACCGTGATTTTTTGTTCCCTCCCGTGAACGGAATAGAATATCCGGCGTAGACCTCCAGGAATGTAATTACTCCCGCGAAAATGACGAACGACGCCTTCTATATTAATCTCCGCGCCACTTTCGGCCGACAAATTAAAAAATTCCTCGACGAATCTTCGCGATGAGTCAGTAACGCCAAGTAAGTTATTCCGGTGACGCTAGATGAAGTGACTTTAAATTAGAACCGTAACTATCCGATATTTTTATCGATAAACATTGCTAATATCTACTACCGGTGATTCGATGTGATCATGCGTCATATGACACGGTTATTTTGGAACCATAAATGTTAGGTGAGGAGGGTGACTTTCAAATCATAAATGTTAAGTGAGGAGGCTGAGAAATTTGAAATTTTCAAACACTAGAATTCATACATTGTAAAATTTCTTAATTTGCAAATTTCTAACTTCTCAAAATTTTCAAATCATCAAATTCCTGTATTTTCAAACTTCAAATCCTCAAAATCTCATTGCTCAATTTCAAATCCCTAAATTTATAAATTCTATAATTTTTAAATTTCCCAAATTTTCAAACCATCAAATTCTGAAATGTTCAAACTTTCAAATCCCCAGAACCTCATTAACTAAATTTTAAAATCCCTAAAATAAAAATTTCCAAATATTCAGATCTTCAATACGTCATTTCCAAATTGACCAACCCCCAAATTATCAAAATTTCAACATAGATAACTTATCAATGAAATATCGATAATCAACAGTCACTTATGTCCTCTCTAAATCACATGAACCACCATGACAAAATATATCCCTACTGGAAAATTCAACAAGAAAACTGATATCTACCTTGACTTTCCGGTTTGCGTTTCTTAGTCGGAACATCTCCACCCTCGTGCTGATTGACCAGTCGTTTCAGCTGACAGTTTTGTGAAAGCAGCTGGGTCTTTTCTTGTTCCAGCTGGTAAATATACTCGGCAGTCTGCTGTAGTATCGCAGCCTGAAATCAGAACGACAGAATTCTGTTGAACGACACCGCGATCGAAGTTCATTTAAAAAACGAATCGAAAAAGTGGGTCACATTGGGCAGGGAATCGAGGCTAACGATACACACGCAGGTAGCAGGTGCGTTTTCCTAAGCTGAGCGTTGAAGGGTCCGACAGAAAGGGAGGATACTTCCTGTTTACTATAATATGAGCTTCGAGGGTTGTTTTTTGACGCGTTTTATATTCTATGTACTGGGAACTGTATCACGATTACATACTACATACACACTACATGGCTATATTTACTGGGAGAGCCACTGTATCACGACTACATACTACGTAGATACTACATACACACTATATACACACTACATTACTATATTTCATGGCAGAGTCACTGTATCACGACTACATACTAGGTAGATTCTACATACACACTACATTACTATATTTACTGGGGGAGCCACTGTATCATGATACATACTACATACACACTACATGGCTATATTTACTGGGAGAGCTACTGTATCACAACTACATACTACATAGATACTACATACACACTACATTACTATATTTAATGGGAGAGCCACTGTATCACGATTACATACTACATACATACTACATACACACTACATTACTACATTTACTGGGAGAGCCACTGTATTACGACTCTATACTACGTAGATACTACATACACACTGTATACACACTACGTTATTATATTTAATGGGAGAGCCACTGTATCACGATTACATACTACATACATACTACATACACACTACATTACTACATTTACTGGGAGAGCTACTACATACATACATCATGATACATACTACATACATACTACATACACACTACATTAACTGGTAGAGCCACTGTATTACGATTACATACAACATACATACAACATACACACTACATACTATATCCAGATGTCTAAACACCTGGGTCAGCCACTTCACACGCCAACTTGTGGGTTGACATCGGTACATGCTAACATACATGTACCACCATGTGAATGATAGATTATGATATGAACGAAGTCTATTTAGTTTTTGGCTATTATGATGCAGCTATTATTAAGTCTATTGTGCTGCAGTTTCTATTAAGTCTATTGTACTACAGTTGTTATTCAGTCTATTATGCTATAATAGACTTTATATCAATTTTATAAACCTCCATGAACTTATCTTAAAATTAAGAACTTTATGAACTTCCATAAACATTATCTTAACATTTGAAGATCTTTATAAACTTCCATAAAGTTATCTTAAACTTGAAGAGAATTTTCTAGATTTCCATGAACTTATCTTAAAATTAAAAATTTTACAAATTTCCATAAACATTATCTTAAAATGTCAATCAGCTTTATAAACTTCCATAAAGTTTATCGCAAAATTTCAATGAATTTTATAAATTTCCACGAACTTATCTTAAAATTGAGAATTGCATAAACTTCCATAAACATTACCTTAAAACTTCAAATAATATCATAAATTTTCGTGAACTCAAAAATTCCATAAACCTGAAAATTCCAAATTCTTAAAGATGCAGTAAATCATAAAAACGTGTTCGACTTGGACCAATTTTTCCCTAGTTATTGACTTAACTGGAGACCATGGTGGTCCGCAACGAGTCGATAACATCCGGAAAACAACTATCGCGTGTCCCTATACCTGTACACGTAGTACTGCGTAGTAGGACGTAGTAAAACGGGAACTGGTCTGGTGGAAGAAGCAGCGAAAACAAAAGGGGCAATTGATACCGGAGCTCGAAGGTAACGGGCTCTCTCGGTTGTACGTTTTGCACCTGCCGACAGGTGGCCACCGAACAGATGCCCCTGATCCTCGTGCTTCATCGCCGAACACCGGCATCTTGCGCTCTTGCGTTTCTCCGTCGACTTTCCTCCTCGTTTTTACTCGCAATTTAACGAATCCCGTGCAATTCGCTACGGTTCGTTAACCCTTGCTTTTAATTTTCATTGTACTCGGTTTACGATATCCTTTCAGACACTGTTGCATCAGTTTAGCAATCTACAGAGCACATGTGTACTATATACACACGTGTACTGTATACACACGGGTACTGTATACTGTGTATAGTACGCGAAGTATGTAATATTTTTTTCAAGCGATAATAGGATGAAAGTTATGGAGAGGCAAGACGAATTAATTCGTCAGTATAGCAGAAGACATTTTATAATGATGTACTATTATTGATAGAAATATTTGTTTTTACCAAATTCAATGATACTTACACTTGTACACATCAATTTTGCATACATACATATGTATGCATTTATCGTAAAATATATTTATACATATTTACATATAAAGAAATGTATAAAACATGTCTAAATATATAAATATATTTTATAATAAAATTAGAACATATATATAAACATGTGTCTAAACATGCTTATAGACATGTACATATGTGTACATATATTTATATATAATTATATACATTTCTGCACAAGTACATATATTTATATATAATTATATACATTTCTGCATAAGTACATGTATTTGTACATAATTATATGCATTTCTACACAAGTACATAAAAAATATTAATAAAGTATAACACACATGAAATACACACGTTACATACGACAAATAAAACACATAACATACAGCAAACAATTAATGAAACATTTGTTAATTAGCTGGCTCTGCAGAGCTAATTGGTCGTGTCTTCGGATGAATAATGTTTCGCAGCGAACAAAGCGTTCCATTGAAGTAAAATATTAATAACCGGATGTTTTCCGAGAACGATTTTTAAGCGGAAAGGAATATCGTCGAAAGATGTCGTAAAATTAATTACGGGTCAAAGTGTCTTCCGGAAGAGAATAATAAAATTGCGTCGGAGATTCAGGTAATTGGAAGGTGCGATATAAAATGGAGCCAACTGCGACAAAGATCGATAAATGTGCGAGGAACGCGGGTGGCATCGTTTCGCGAGAGTTTGAATTATCCGGGAAAATGGAAAGTGAAACGGCGACGGAAAATCAACAGTACGTGGTCGACGAAGTCGAGCAAAAGGAGAAATATGGCACCGATTTCAATTATAAGCACAAGTATCTATGGACACATATGATAGCTCACGCGATTCTTCAAATTGGATGGCTGATTAGCCTTTATGTCACTTTTAAACAAGCCAAACTTGCTACCGTCATATGGGGTGAGTTTTTTTATTGAGAATGTTTTATTTGTAAATTTATGGAGTTTTTAATTTTTAGGATCTCAAGCTTGCAAATTATTAAATAGTTAAGTTTACAAATTTTTAAATTGTCAAGTTAGTGAATTCAAATAGTTTCCAAGTTTGAAAATTCAAATCTGAAATTTTCAGTCTCTCAAATTTGGAAATTTTTGAATTTACAAATTGATCAATTTGAGAACTCTCTAAGTTTCAAACTCCTAGATTCTCAAATATATGAATACCTAAATTTCTAAGTTTCTGAATTTCTAAATTCTCTAGTTCCAAAATTACCAAATTCCTAAAATCCTAAATTCCAAAATTCCAAATGACCAAATCCCAAAACTCCCAAATCCTAAAATTCTCAAATCCGTAAATCCCCAAATTCGCAAATTCCTAAATTCTCAAATCCCTAAATCTCCAAATTCCCAAATCCTACAATTCTCAAATCCTACAATTCTCAAATTCCTAAAATCTCCAATCCCTAAATCCACAAATCCCCAAATTCCCAAATCCCTAAATTCACAAATTCCAAAACTATTAAATCCCAAAATTCTCAAATTCCCAAATTCCCAAATTCACAAATCCCGAAACCCCAAATCCCTAAATTCTCAAATCCCAAAATTTTAAATCTTTAAATTTCCAAAACCCCAAATCCCTAAATTTCCAAATCCCAAAATTTTAAATCTTTAAATTTCCAAAACCCCAAATCCAAAAATTTTAAATCTTTAAATTTCCAAAACCCCAAATCCCAAAATTCCAATCCCCAAATGACTAAATTACCAAGTTAAATCTCTAAATGCAAAATTTTCATTTTCCCCTAAACCCCAAATTCCCAAATCCCGAATATGATAACTTCACCTCGACTTCTCATATCACCCCACACCCTCTCCCAAAAAAATGTTAAAATCACTTTTAGAAAAATTATTCTGTCTTTTCCTTTGGTTTCAGCTTTGACAATTGGATATATAGCAGGAAACATGGGAATATCAATTGGAGCACATCGTTACTACACCCACAGAAGCTATAAACCAGTGCTTCCTTTCAAAATTTTTATACTTGCGGTGCAACTTATGGCGGGACAAGTAAAAATTTCAAATCATCGATTTCTTACTAAAATTTTCAGTAGTAACAAACTTTGTAATAATATATTTTAGAATAGTATGTTCACATGGACGAGGGATCATAGAATACATCACAGGTACAGCGACACCGACGTAGATCCCCATAATTCAACGCGGGGGCTTTTCTTTTCCCATATAGGATGGATGATGGCTAAGAAACATCCGCTGGTAATAAAGAAACAAAAGGAAATGAATTTCGATGATTTAAAGGAGGATAAACTACTTATGTTCCAGCACAAGTAGGTATCGATTTTTTGTTATAAATATTCGAATACTCAAATATTTGCATTATTATTTTGACAAATGATCGTTATGTTTATAAGTTTCAATGCTCAGTATTCAGTAATTAAAAATGACAGACTTCACAAATAAAAATTTCGGTAATAAACAATAAAATGCGAAAATAACTGTGTTAATTACAGTTACTTCATACCTCTCTATATTCTGATGGCAATAATATTTCCAATGTCAGTGGCAATGTACTTCTGGAACGAAACCTTCTGGTGCGCTCTCTTTACAACCTACTTCTTCCCGTATGTCACCAATCTACATATCACCTGGACAGTGAACTCGATCAGCCATTATTGGGGACCTAAACCCTACGACAAGTAAGTTGACAAACCTTCTGCGCTTTTATAACCTCGACAACGGCCATATAACGAGACTCTACTGTCAATTTTCTTCATTTCTATACATTCTTTGTGTAAATTATAATACTAGATACACTATTACAAGAATTAAGCTGTTAATAAGTAAGAGTCAAATTATTAATACTTATTGCACTGTATTGCAGAAGTGCAGTGTACAATAATACAAAACGAAATTCTGTTATGTCAAATGCTAGTAAATAGCTTTATAGTGGAAATTATTGAAAACATTTTTTAAGATTCTTAAACTCATACTGATGTCAACCCACGAGTTGGCGCGTGAATAGGTTGACTAAGGTGTTTAGAAGAGTAGATATCGAAATCATTATAGTATTACTAAATCCCTATATTTGCGAATTTCTATATCCCGAGTTTTCATATTCTTCAATTACCATATCTCCAAATTTCCAATTCTATACATTCCCGAAACCCCACATTCCCGAATCTCATTTCTGAATCTCTACATTTCCGAATCCCTACCTTCCCAAACTCCTATGTCCCCAAATTCCTACATCCCCAAATCCCTACATCCCCAAATCCCTACCTTCCCAAACCCCTATGTCCCCAAATCTACGCATCCCCAAATTCCTACATCCCCGAACTCCTACATCCCCAAACCCCTACATCCCCAAATCCCTACATCCCCAAATCCCTACCTTCCCAAACCCCTATGTCCCCAAATCTACACATTCCCGAATCCCTACATCCCCAAATCTACACATTCCCAAATTCCTACATTCCCGAATCCCTACATCCCCAAATCTACACATTCCCAAATTCCTACATTCTCAAATCCCTACATCCCCAAATCCCTACATTCTCAAACCCCTATATCCCCAAATCCACACATTCCCAAATTCCCATATCCCAAAATTCTCACATACCCAAATCGCTACATCCCCAAATTCCTACATCTCCAAATCGGTACATCCCCAAGCGAGATGCTACTTGCGTTCAGCTGTTATTGTCATTATTCTTATTTGCCTGTATGCTGGAAATGTTCACGGTGTTACTTTGATCACGCGCCAACTCATGAGTTGACATCATTAATGTTTCACAAGATCAAAAAATAAGAAACGAATCATCTTCGAAATTACGTTATCGTTTCAGGAGAGTCAAAGCAGTGGAATGTACGTTGTCTTCGATGTTGACACTCGGCGACAGTTGGCACAATTTCCACCATACTTTCCCCGGGGATTATCGATTGGGGGAAAAGTTTAGCATACCTACCAAAATGGTCGAATTTTTCGAGTATGTCGGGTGGGTGTCCGATTTGAAGTTAGTGCCGCCCAGCGTAATCCACGCGCACATGAAGAAATACGGAGACGAGACTGGCCAAGAGATGCTCAGGAAGATCATGCAATCGAAGAAACAAGAAAAACTCGTCAACGGAGACGCGCACGCCATGTGATTTATTACGCAAACTAAATAAAGGAAATATATATTTACTCGAATAAAATTGTACGAAATTACAAAAAAAAACGAGCAACATATATAAATATAATTATACTAAAAATCTCCTAATTTTATTCACTTAAAAGAGTAGTCCTTTTCTTCTGATTTTAACGACGAAGCCAATGCGGATTTTATCGGTTCAACTTATGGGACGACACATTTATGTAAAGCGACAAAAGAAAGCTAATTTGAAATTCTAAAACTTGAAACAGACTCGAAACACTCTGTATTTGTAACTTTTGTAGCAGACATTTTATATTCCTCTGATAATACTAATTTTATTCTGGAACATCTCATTCTGTTCGACATTGTTATTCGTTTGTACAATCGGTTGTATTTACATGATTTTTATATGAAAATCGTATCACCCATATATGGGTAAGACTTGAGCTTCTATACTGATCTAACATGTGTATTATTAAAAATTTGTCCACTTGTCCTAATTCTCGCATTAATTACATGAATCTATTTAAAATAAATGTAACAAGATATTGTGAAGATATTTGGTAAAATTTATTAAAAATTGAAACACTACTGAATTTTTATTTGCTCGAATATGGCAGTCAATCTGTTAAACGATAATATGTTATCACTTACTGTAATTATTATTATTTATTATCATAGTATTTACTAGTATTTACTATGCCTGCTACGAACGTAACGTCTTTACAAATGAAATTTCGCGGTTCATCGAAAAAATGTCGACTAACCCCACCGTCTCGTGATTTCAATTAGTCCCTAGCGTCATGACACGCAGTGTTCGTAAATTTGCAGCAAAACGAAAGAATAAAAGCTGGCAGCTTCGCATCCGGTTGCATTGGCCATTGATATTATTGTCGAGACACCTTTTCTCCGTTTTCTTTTCTTCCCTCCTCCACCGTGATTCTTCTCTTTCTTGTCGGGCTTCTCGACCTTGTTCCTGTTGCACCTTGAATCTCCGTCTCTGTTTTTCTTTTACTTCCTCTTCAGTTTGTTTTCGACCGTCTCCACTTTCCTTTTCCTTCTTCGTTCTCACGATCCTTTTTGCCTTTCTATTTTTCACAATTCCTGTTACGACATCCGGTTTTCGACACGGTTAATGATTTACTGTCGCGTCTAATCACTTTCATTAGGAGTTTGATTCGTGCATAAATAGAACTCCGAGGTATTTTAATTGTTAATGGCGAAGTCCCTCGGGGATGTTAATATTCTTTTAGCGCCATTCGATAACGAGTAAAAGCAAATTACTAGTTTTTTGTCTTATTATAAATTTAAATAAGTAAAAGTAGATTTAGACGGAAAAAGTGGTGGAGAATAATTTTGAAGATTAGAAATTTGAGAATGTGAAGTTTGTGGAATTTGACAAGTTAAGAATTTTGGGAATTTGAGAATTGGAGAATTTAGGGAATTAAACAATTGGTCGAATTTAGAGAATTTGACAATTCCGGGAATTTGACAATTTAGGGAATTTGACAATTTTATAATTTAGAGAATTTAGGAAATTTGAGTGTCTAGGGAATTTGGGCAATTGAGGAAATTTGAGGATTTCGAAATCTAGGGAAATTGACAACTTGAGAATTTGTGAAATTCGGGGAATTTGAGAATTTAGGGAAATTGACAACTTGAGAATTTGGGGAATTTGAGAATTTAGGAAATTTGACAATTTGGTAATCTAGGGAATTTGCGAATTTGGGAGTCTAGGGAAATTGACAATTTGATAATTTGAGAAACTTGAGGAATTCGAGAATCTAGGGAGTTTGATCATTTGGGAAATTTGAAAAATTAGGGAATTTGAAAATTTGTGGAGTTTGAGAATTTAGGGAATTTGCGAATTTTGAAGTTTGGCAATTGACAGTCAAATTTCTACAATTTCAAAATTTGAAAAATGAAAAATTCTCAAATTTTGAAATCCATAAAAGTGCTAAAACACGATTCAAAAACTACAGGAATATTTCCACTAGATTTCTACCAATCAATAAATATTAATACAGAAAGTGGATACGAATCGATAAATTAAGAAACATGATTAATCTCTGATTAGTCATTCTTCATACATCTAATATTTGCCATTCAATTTTCCAATCTCTCGACGTATAAACTCCTATCTTTTAGTATTTACATCCGACAATGATAACATGACTATTTGCCAAAAATTAATTGGTAGCCCGGGGCTATCAGCGAGCCAATTTTGTTCTACCATTTCACTACACTGTCGATTAGCCAGATTGTAAAAGTCGAAGGTTCTTTATTTATCATTTACGGCAGCCTTGAAAGGCTAATTGATGTCGAACAGGGACTCACAGTTTGACAAACTAAAATTTCGTAACCAAGATTCGTTTCTTTCGTTCTCGTTTGCCTTACTTTCGACTTGTACTATAAAATATAACTGTAGCATTTAGTCTATTATCTTATGCGAACTCCAAGCACATGATGTCACGCCATTATGCAAATATTCTAAGCTCGCTTTGTCATTGACACGCTGAGATAATTCTCACCTAATCGGAATTTGTGCCTGGTTAGCCCACATATTTCATTCCACGTGATAATATAGTTTATTTAACTTTCATACAAAATTGTTTATTTCAAGCCTTATTAAGTTTATTTCAAGTTTGTTTCAATATTTGTTTATAACTTTTTGGACACGTAAATTTAGTGCAACATGTTTATCTAAAATATAATGTTATGACTTTAAATTCAAATTTAAATTCATTGTTATTTAATATTTATACTTGATGAATATGATGGAATACTTATATATTAGTGCAACGTGAAAAATTATAGTTATTGTTTAATCTAACAGGGACTTTGTATAAGTACAAGATTAGTGATATCTATATGTACAAAAATTTTAGTACACTTTAGTATACATTTTTAATGTAAATTTTAGTGCACTTTAGTACAAATTTTTATTATAAATTTTAGTGTACTTTATTACAAATTTTTAGTATAAATTTTAGTACACTTCAGTACAAATTTATAGTATAAATTTACGAGCATTTTACTACAAATTTGAGTACAAGTATAATACAAGTATAACATATAAATAACACACAAACAATGCAAAAAGAAAAAACAAAATATATACTAAATAAAAGAATAAAAAGAAAACTATATTATATGTCATTCCATGTAATATAAGTGTAATATTAACCTCTTATTCTCATAACTTTTACGATTTAAAACTGCAAAATGGCGTCGTCAACCTAAGCCCGCTGATTGTTTAGACTCCGATTAGATCCGAGAACAACAAGCGTCATCTTTTCTTCCTGTCTTAACGCAGCAATTAAAAATCCTTTGCAACGAGTAAGAATTCGCATTCAACGGTAATAGACTCCCCTTGAAATTGTTGCATTTGCACATTTACGCGATTTCACGGAAAAATATTCCAATTTACCAGCGAAACGATGTTGCCTTTTCTCATACAACATAGAAAACGTCTTAATTAATGCGGCGTAAAGTTGATTCTTTAAATTTCTTTACGTATAAACGTTATCCCTCGCGAATATATGTTTTAAAATAAACGCAGCGAGGTCTTGATGAAATAAAATGTTCATTTCGTATGTTATTTCTGAAGCAGATGTTTCGTTATATTTAGAAACTTGCTCGTTTCTTTCAGGATGTTCTTTAATTGGAAATGTCATAATCTTTATACGCTGGAATGCTGAAGTGAGTTTATAGTGTTTATAATTTGAGGATGTAAATTTAGAATTTAGAGAGTTGTGGACTTTGAAATTTGGGAAGGTGAACATTTGATGATTTTGGGGGTTTAGGGATTTGGAGATTTTTGAGATTTAGGAATATAAGTAATTGGGGATTTAGGAATTTAGGGACTTAGAAATTTGGGAATTTGGAAAAATTGACGTTTATCAATTTGGTAATTTGCCAACTTGGAAATTTGCAAATTTAGGAAGTTGAGAAATTAAAATTTAAGGATTTGAGAATTTTGGAATTTGGAAAAATGGAAATTTAGAAATTTTGGAATTTGAATAAATTGACGTTTACGAATTTTGTAATTTGCCAATTTGGAAATTTGGAAATTTAGGAAGTTGAAAAATTAAAATTTAAGGATTTCAGAATTTTGGAATTTGGAAATTTGGATAAATTGACGTTTTCGAGTTTGGTAACTTCAGCAAATTTTATCTTTAGAAAATTTGGGAATTTAGTAATCGCTTTGATAATTAAAACTTCTCGAAATTTAACAACTTGAAAATTTCAAATTTGGAAATTTGGGAGTTTTGAAATCTTGGCGCTCAAGTATAGGTAATTTAGGTATTTATTTTGTAAAACTGAACCTTTGAAATTCTGAAAATTTATAAACTACATTATAAAAATGTAGACAAATGTCTCATTTGTCCGCACCTACTATCTGCACCGGTTTCCCAGAAAAAAATGATCAAAGCTTTCATAGAAACATTAAAATATTCGTTTGCGCAAGCAAAGCGCTGGAAGGAGGCTACTTTATTGCCTTTAGATTGGCCGAGTAACAAGGGGTTAACTAGAATCGTAGGAATAAACGAGGACGAGCCAGTTATACTCTGTTCGGAGGCAAAAAGGAAGCACGCTCGAAGGCTGGAACGTTAAGAATGAACGATTAGGAGGTCGGATGGTTACGGGCCTGTGTTCTCTATAGTCTACTCGAGCCGAGTTCCAACGCACGTGCCGAAATCTTGTTAATATCATTCTGCAAACTCGTGGTGGGCCAAGGTCGGATCCCGATGTTTCCTGAACGACCGCAGATAGCGATTTATGACCGCACCGACCAGCCAGCAGTTTTTTAAATAACTCGTGGCCGAAAAATTTCACTCGAACGGTTCTGTCGATCGATTTCGAGCATTTTCATTGATAGCGATTGCAATCGATGAACATAGACTGTGTTATAGACACGAGTGTACAGATGTCAACGCATGAGTTGGCGCGTGATCAAAGAAGCTCTATCCGGGAACACTTTCATACAGGTGAATAAGAATAATTGCTGAACGCAAGTAACATCTTGCTCACTTGAGAGATTCAAGACTGTCATTGTTTTTCGCCTAATTGGTGTGCGTGACCGCGAGAGGCACCGCCGAAAATACGTGTGAGGCGTCCATTTTTCTATTCTGACCAATTGGAGCCGTAGCTACTTGGGGATGTACCGATTTGGAGATGAGGGAATTTGGGGATATAGCGTTTTGGGTATGTGAGAATTTTGGGATATGGGAATTTGGGGATGTAGGGATTTGGGGATATAGCGATTTGGGGATGTAGCGATTTGGGTATGTGAGAATTTTGGGATATGGGAATTTGGGGATGTAGGGAATTGGGGATGTAGGGATTTTGGAATGTAGGGATTTGGGGATGTAGGGATTTGGGGATGTAGCGATATAGGTATGTGAGAATTTTGGGATATGGGAATTTGGGGATGTAGGGATTTGGGGATATAGCGATTTGGGGATGTAGCGATTTGGGTATGTGAGAATTTTGGGATATGGGAATTTGGGGATGTAGGAATTTGGGGATGTAGGGATTTGGGGATATAGTGATTTGGGGATGTAGCGATTTGGGGATGTAGCGATTTGGGGATGTAGCGATTTGGGGATGTAGCGATTTAGGTATGTGAGAATTTTGGGATATGGGAATTTGGGGATGTAGGGATTTGGGGATATAGCGATTTGGGGATGTGGCGATTTGGGTATGTGAGAATTTTGGGATATGGGAATTTGGGGTTGTAGGGATTTGGGGATGTAGGGATTTGGGGATATAGCGATTTGGGGATGTAGCGATTTGGGGATGTAGCGATTTAGGTATGTGAGAATTTTGGGATATGGGAATTTGGGGATGGAGGGATTTGGGGATGTAGGGATTTGGGAACGTAGGAATTTGGGAAATAAGGGATTTGAAAAATTAGGAATTTGGGAATGTAGAAATTTGGAAAGGTAGGGATTTGGGGACATAGGGGTTTGGGAATGTAGGAATTTGGGGATGTAGAAATTTGGGAAGGTAGGGATTTGGGAACATAGGTGTTCGGGAATGTAGAGATTTGGCAAATAAGAGATTTGGAAAATTATGAAATTGGGAAACGTAGAAATATGGGAATATAGAGATTCGGAAGTGTAAATTCGGAATATAAGGATTCGGGAATATAGGGACTCAGTAATATAGGTATTCGAGGACATAGTAATTTGGACATGATAACTGAAGAATATGAAAACTTGGAGATATAGGAATTTACGAATAGTATAATGATTTCGATATGTGCTTTGGGTTAGCCTCTTCACGCGCCAGCTCGTGGGTTGGCATCGGTAGATGCTTCCACTCGTTTACTGTTATAGACTCGTGCGTAAAGTATGCATGTGCGGATTACGTAATCTTATTAACGCGTTAAGCGCCAAGCTTGTTTTGTTATGGACAAAACAAGTTATATCATTCTGTGAAACCTGGACAAGAGAATTATTTTTTGTATACCGTGCTTTAACCTTCTGCACTCTTATGAAGAGGGTAGTTCCACACCACATTTCTCTTGGATTTTATAAATAGTTCAAATTGGTTGAACATGTATATTTTTGTTTATTTACTACTTGTAATAAATGAAAATATATTCGTCCGTATTCTGCATTGTTGTGATACATTTTATTGAGAACTCCTTTCTTGACCTATTTTAAAAACTAATTACGGAGTTGATAGGTCAAAGAAATTAAGGAGTGCAATGTGTTAATAGTATTCATTAAAATTTTCTTTGACAACAAGTAATATTTAGGTATGTTCTTTTATAATCTCGAACGAAAATTATGTTGGTCATCAGTGACTGAGATGGCTCTTAACTTGTTAAACATACATACATAAAGAAATAGAGATATTAGAAATGTCCTATGTACTATATTATGTATTAAACTTGTAACGCGAATTTGTGCAACGAAGAGAATCAGCAGTAAAAACGGTCAATTAATAAAATGTGAAATTTCAGTAATGAAAAGGTGATAAAGTAGAAATCGATCGAAGAGTGTACGCTGTGACCGAAACTGGAAAGGAGTATGAAGTAAAAATAATCACTATTTTTAGTCCGAGAAATACTACATTTAGTGAAAGGTTACTACGAGGTCAGGTTATTAACACGTGGCCTATATCTATTCAAATTCGGTAATTTATTGATCTCTGAAGCTGAACGAGTATCGCACATATTTAGAATCTAAATATTAGGCGCATTATGGATGAACATCGACCGATATATTTCACGTGCATCATTGTTCTTGCATAAGAACTTACTATTATAGTGCAGCTGCTGAACTCGATAGTCTGATCGATGGATATACGATGTATATAATATTTTTAAGATATAATAAATTTTAACGATGAAACATAACATATTCCAAACTTAACGTAATATAATTTAACTAACTCGAGGATTCATCTAATCTAACCTAACCTAACGAAATTTACCTACATCTGATCTAACATAATAATAATTGTTTAAAACTGACCTAACATAACTATGTTTATCTAAACCTAGCCTAACTTGGCCATTCTTATCTAAAATCTAACCTAACATAACTACACTTGTCTGAATCTAACCTAACGTGACTATACTTGTTTAAATCTAATCTAACCTAACTATACTTGTCTAAGAACTAACATAACATAACTACACTTGTCCAAACCTAACCTTATGTGACTATAATTGTTTAAAATCTAACCCAACTTAACTATACTTGTCTAAACCTAACCTAACATAACTAGACTGGTTTAAATTTAACCTAACGTGACTATACTTGTCTAAAACCTAACCTAACATAAATATAATTATTGAAACCTAACCTCACATGACTATACTTGTTTTAAATGTAATCCAACGTCGCGATCATAATTCTAAAAAAAATTGCACATATACACATGTCGATGACAAAAATGAGTGAATACGTGTTTCTTAAAAGAAGAAGAAAGAACATTCTGTTGCGTCGTGGTAAGGAAAAGGTTCCTCGAAGAATAGCGAGGGAAGATTTTCAGTGACGCTATAGAGTTTTCCGGGTGTTGTACGGCGGTGGAAAAATCAGAATACGACAGCTGTGACCGCGAGTGAATGGGGTGACGACACGGTCGATCGATAAGAGCAAAAGACTAGAGGGCATAATGCCGCGCAGCTGGCGATCGAAAGAAAGGAAAGTTCACAGCCGTAAAGCCCGTGCCCGTGATCTGAGCTCGTGACCCTACCTGCTGAACTCATTTCCACGTGTAGAGCCCACAGCTCCTATCCAGGCCCGACAACAATTCGCTACAACGTGTCGACTTTTACACTTCTGTTACTTGGTTAAGCGCGAAATTCCGAACTCCGAAATTCGGAAGACATTTTGACTCACAAATTTGTAAAGAAAGTAATCAAATAGCTGTATTTTATATTTCTGTATTTGTAAATTTCAAATTCTGAGATTGACAAGTCTCAAATTTCAGATTTTCAAATTTATAAATTCACAAATTCACAAATCCACAAATTGACAAATTTATCAATCCACAAATTCACAAATCCGCAAATTGACAAATTTACAAATCCACAAATCCACAAATTCACAAATCCGCAAATTGACAAATTAACAAATTTACAAATCCGCAAATTGACGAATTGACAAATATATAAATTGACAAATTTACAAATTCCCACCCTCTCAAATTCAGAAATAAGCAAATTTTCATGTTAAGAAATTTACAAATTTCTAAATCCCCAAATTCCTACATCCCTAAATAGCCGAATCTCTAGACTCCCAAAGCCCTAAATTCTCAAATGACTAAGTCCCCAAATCCCCAAATCTCCAAATCCATAAATTCCTAAACCCTGGAATTGCTACCATCCCAAATTTCTAGATTCCCAAATTCCTAAATATCAAAATTTCTACATCTTCAAATCCCTATATCCACAAATCTTAAGTCCCCAACTCCATAAATCCCCAAATTCTCAAATTCCCAAATTCTAAAGTCCATAAATTCCTAGATCCCCAAATCCCTAAATCTTCAAATTCTCAAATCACAAATTCCTAAAGCCTCAAATCCTTAAATCCCTAAATCTCTAAATCATCAGGTTCCTAAATCCTCAAATCTTTAAATCCTCAAATCTCTAAATCTCTAAATTCCCAAATCCCTAAATCTCTAAGTCCTTAAATCCCTAAATCTCTAAATCATCAGGTTCCTAAATCCCCAAATCTTTAAATCCATAAATCTCTAAATCCGCAAATCTCTAAATCCCCAAATCCCTAAATTTCTAAATCCTTAAACCCCTAAATTCATCAACCCCTAAGTCTTCAAATCCTTAAATCCCTAAATCCTCAAGTTCATAACTCCTCATAAATCCCTAAATCCCCAAATCCACAAATCTCAAAAACCAGTATCTCTCCATATCCCCACATCCGAACTTCTCAAATCCCTAAAATTTCCCTAGAACGTCTTCCGTTCCGTTTCGAAGAGTGTCCGTATCGTCCGACGATTTGTCTGCGCGTTTCGAACGGACAAAATTGGTGGCTCGTTCCGTGGAAACGCAATCTTGTTGTCTGGGTAACGTAAACGCTTCACTCGTTGCTTCATGGTCTATTAAAGCGAACGAGGATTGCAAATTACCTGCATTTCGTTCGTCTGTCATGGCACATTGCGGTCAAGCGTCCCGGCGCCAGACGCCGCAAATGCGAGCCATTGTTGTAGTCTCTATCTACAACTAATACATTATGTCCATCTTTTCTTAAAGGAATACACACGCACTCTGCCATCTCTTTAGAATTTAACTGCGCATAAATTATAATGATTTTCAAACACCGGGACTAGGATTGAGGTGGTTAGAAATTTTGTATAATCAAAGGGTGACGCCATTTTGACGCCATCTTGTGGTCCCCGAATAAGTGATGCTTTGTAACAAAATATAATTAAAATTTAAAAGAGTACCTGTACATATTTATTAAATATGTATATGTTTATATATGTATTTATGTATCTGTAATTGAGAAATTTGTATTTACAGGCTGTTTCATAACTAGTGTAACAAAGGGGTTGTAGCTGTTTTTAGTTAATAATTCAAAAACGAAACTTCAAACTCCATTTTGGTAAAGGGAAAAATTGTTCAGAATCACCTTAGCTACAACCTCTTTCAGGGAGTTACACTACTTGTGAAACAGCTTGTATATTATACACATATTGTTTATATTGTATTTTGTATATATGTCTGAACTCATTCAAATATAGAATGTTCATCCTACAGAGTTACTTTATCATCTTCAGTGAATTGATCATATACCTCATTGATTTGATCAAATCATGTTTATTATCTCTCTGTGATATGTGCACTCTTTATGTTATACTCTGCATTTAATTATAGCGAACACTGTTTATATTGTATTTAATGTACACACTATTTATATTATACTACATATGTATGTCTACATTTACTGTATTTATGCTTGTAAATATATACTTAATATTTATTGTGCTTATACTTGTATATACCGTATATACATATACTTGTATTTCTTTGCATAAATGTAGTAATAAAAAATGAATCAATAGATAGATATCGAAGCGACGTAAAGTCTGATATCGATAAAAAAAGAGGAGCACTATTGAATTTATATCGGGTAGATTTGATCGTATATAAGGGTAGACCGTTTCTCTGGTAGATATCAAAAACACGTATCCACGTTCGCGTAACTTTGCTAGCGTAATTTGGCAGACTTGGCATGAGAACGTCGGTAAGAAAAATAACTTGAGCGCATTCGAGTTCGACGAGCTTGGGAAAAGCTGGACACCTTGCCAAGGCACGAAGCCGTACGTTATATACTAATCACGCCGGAGAGGAGAAAAGGAACGGGCTTTAAATTGTCCTCGACTCACCGACAGAGGTGGAGGGACATTCTACAAATCCTGGGAAATTTAGAATGTGATCAGAAATGTGGCCGTTCTTAAATTTGGGGGTTTGAAGAGTTGGAAATTTCAAATTTTGGGATTTGGAAATTTCTTATTTTGAGATTTGGAAATTTGAACTTTTGGGAATTTCGAAATTTTTGGATTCGGAATTTTTGGACATCTTTTAATTTTGGGATTTAGTCATTTGGTTATTTTTTAATTTTGAACTTGGAAATATAAGGTTTTGAGAATTTAGGAATTTGGAAATTTCTTGCTTCAGGGTTTTGTGGTTTGGATACCTTCCAATTTTGGGATTTAGTAAGTTTTAAACAAAATTTTTTAATTTAAGAATTTGAGATTTGGAAATTTACAAAATTGAAACCTTGAGAACTTGAGTACTTCTGAACACAGTGATTAAAAATATTTCAGTTTAAAAGCTAACTTTAAAATGTTGACATCAGACAACCTAAAAATTGACAAGATTTGAAAGATTTGAAAATTAAGAAAAATTTAGGTATCCATAAAAAACATGTAAGTACAAGAATTCGAATAATTCGAAAAATGTGAAAAATGCAGGTTGCAATCATTTCAAGGTAAGATGCAAATTTCCCTAGAAAAGATTAGAATGGCAATAAATTGAGGCGTTTATGCAGGAGTTTTCTTAGTAAACTGAAAGGGCAAGAAACCGAAGGAGTAGCGGAGAGAAAGCGAGAAAGAGAGAGAAAGAGAAGGGAAAGAGAGGCAGAGAGCCAGTGGGGATGACGTTATGCAACTGCATTCTAAGCGTGGCGCAGTGTTGTACGTGCACTCGAGGACATTACTCCCAGCGACTCGATGTCGTTTCCGAGTGGCTGTCGTCTACCCATCCAAAAACACTGAGAAACTGCCGACGATAGCCAAAATATCGAGACAGCCGCATAATTGCGATATTTTCGAAAATCGATGTGTCCCTCTCAACACAACTACGTTCCATGCATTTCTGCGATCCAGTACCTTCGAAACTTGAGAATTTATGAAGTTGGCAATTTGCAAATTTCATTACTTCAAGATTTGGATATTTGGGAATTTAGAGATATCAGAATTTCTAAATCCCCAAATTTAGGAATGTTGATGTTTGGGAGTATGATGATTTAAAAATTGTACAATTTAGAAATTTAGAGGCACTATTTAATTTGGGATTTGACTTTTGGTATTTGGGGATCTAGGAATAGAGATTTTGGGATCTAGGGATTTCGGGATCTAAGAATTTCAAGATTTCGAAATATAGAGATTCAAGGATTTTGAGATATCGAAGTTCAGTAATTTCGAGATCTAGGGAATTTGGAACACAGCTATTCGGAATCTAGGGATTTGGGGATTGTGAATCTAAAAATTTGAAAATCTAAGAATTTAGGAATTTAGCAATTGTTAATTTGGACATATGGACCTAGGAATTTGAAAATCTAGTAATTTTTTATCTAGGGAATTTTTACCGATAAATTTTGTAATCAGGTGGTCTTAATACAGCGATTTCTGGATCTAGGGATTTTTTGAATCTGGGGATTCTTTTACCCTAGGAACTTGTCATCTACCAGTTTGGAAACCTAATTTGGAGTTTGGAAATTTGAGGAGATACTGGAATTTGGAAATGTTAGCAAATTTCAAAATGTCAATTAGAATTTAGATTTAGATTTAATAAGTAGGCTTAGAATTACAATTTGGAAATGACAATAATTTAAAAATGTATGAAATCGAAAATTTTCAAAGTGTTCATACACGTCCTAATTCGAAGGGAACGCATCCCAGTGTAACATTTAACGCGTCATCGCAGCGTCACGTAAGTTTTTTTCCTTTTTTCGTGAATGAAAGGATCGAGTTAGAAGCTCGAACGTAGAACCGTAGAAGTTAAGGAAGCGATCAATCGAGATCGATTCATCGAGCAACACGATACGCCTCTCTTTTTCCCGTGGTCTCTTTCTCCTGCACGGACATTCCCACGCGCATTCCAACCGGCTGCATTTTATAGCCAACAAGCTCGCGGTCTAACGGCCACTCGCCGAGTATGTTGAACCGCCGCGAAGTTGTTACGCGAACGTTATGTATTTATGTTAATCAGTACTCTAACAGACGATCAGAGGCAGCACGAGTGCGCATGTAGCTGACACGCGCTCGTGCTGCGAGTCTAGAACCTCTACCCATTGTGTCTTACGAGCCGATCATGCGTTTACTATTTCACCTTTTTATTATACCGTGATATTTCGCTGGAGCTATTTCTTCCCACAACGTATGTGTTCTGTATGTCGCTTTATGCGCATGTGACTATAATGATCTTGATGACTTTTAAAAATCTTGAAATTTTGGGGTTATCAAATTTTGGAAAGTAGGGTTTCAAGGATTTTGATATTTGGGTATTTGAATACTTTACAGCTTTTTAGAATCTTGAAATTTTTGAATGTTGGAATGTTGGAATTCTGGAATCTTGAAATTTTGGAAATTAGAATTAAATTTGAAAATTTTCTATATAAAAAATTTAGAAGCCATTTGGTCATTTAAAAAACTCATAACCTATTCACACTTTTAAAATTACAAAATTTCCTACTTTCCAATTCATAAATCACATTTCAGAATCTCTCTAAACACAGTAATACCAAAATTCATAAGAACAGAAATTTGCTACTTTTAAAAACTGAAACTTGAAAGCTGACACTTCGAATTCCCTATTGAATTTCCTTTCCTACTGAAATATCCATAATTCACCAGCCAGCCAAGTTCCCAATATTCAATAATCTCCACAGTCCCCAAAATCGTCAGTAGCCCCGTCGATGACAAAGCGAAAATGAAAATGAAAACGCACCTAACGTTCTAATTCAGCAGTGGCTGCGGTGGGACAACTGTATTCCCAGGAGAGTCAACACTGATAGCGACGGCCATGCAATTACCGGCTTCAGCCAGAGCCATGGAAAAGCCGGTAATTAGTTAACGTGCTCCAGATTCGATGTTTGAGTAGATAAGCTGACAGCCTGACCGCGACTGCATGCGATTCATGGGGCTGATTCATGGTCACGGTCAAGGTCATCTACCAGATTTCGCACCCATTGTACTACACCATCATCGCTCGAGCTTTCCCATTAATTACTAGAAAGCCATATGGCTATTATCAAACTGAGATAATATCTATGTTACTACATATTTGCTTACTCCACGCGATATAGGCATTAATAATACATTTCTTTATATAACTAATTTGTTCCAAATTTTTGTTATTATACATTCTAATTATAGATTTTATTCGTACTTGGTTACAATGCAATTTAAAATTGTTCTTTACTCTTTCTGTTAATTTTGTAAAATGTCTCTCTTTTTTAATTTACTGTTTGGGTAAGCTATTTTCGTCTTTACCGTAGTTGGGTAATTTTATTTATGATTAGGGTGGTACATATGTAATATTGTTCGTGTGATATGTACCACTTTGTACAAATAGCAGTATACAATTATAGCGAATTTAAAAGTAACAATTACAATTACAGTAAATATAAAAATAAAATAAAAAACAGATATGTATAAATGTATCTGTAAAAACCAATAAAAAATGAAAATAATATATAAAAAATATAAAAGAGATTTTACTGAACACGATGGGGATTTGAATTCGTGATGCTCCAATTCAAGAAACCATCACTCTATCACCTCCGCTACCAAAGTCATCACAATACAATTAATTAATTCAGTATTTTACAAAAATCTATGGACTATAAAAACCAAATATCTGTCCAAATAATGAGTATTCGCAAAAATTACCAAATACGAGTTGACTCACACTTCTACATTCGTCAAAAAAAGTTCTATCAAAATCAGCGACCCAACTGTGACGTCTACTGGTAAATATCAAACTGATACTTATAAATTCTTGTAGACTATCCCCAAAGTCTATATAGAAGTATTATAGTATAATTAAAACTTTGCAGAAGCGTCGAGTTTCACCTTCGGTCTCGCTCACGTTCACACCCTCGTCATAACTCTTATCGATCATTTACATCAACATTCGCCTCCGTTAACCACGAATTAACCGTCATTTAATACGAATAATCACGAGCGAATTCTCGAAACGAGAAGTCGTTAATTAAGCCCTGATCCTGGCGTCACGGAGATTCGCCCAGGAGAGCGGCACGAAACGTAAGGCCGCAGGCGATATAACGCGCGGAATCGGCACGGGAAGATCCGTGGGGTGCATCCGTGGAAACGTGTCTGGTGGACGTGGCAGGACACACTGGCCGGATTTTCAAGGAACTAGCGCGTAAATAGATCAGGTCGAGTAGTCATGGAAGCAGAGAAACTAGTCGGTCGTCGTCGAGGAATCGGTGTGACCAGCATACGGGTGAATCGAAGGCCTGGGTACGAAGCACATGGCCGTTTATGGCAGACACGATGCCCATTGGATGGCAAACCGAGAGTCGAGTCACTGGACGTGTGGACGACCCTGACCTTAACTGTCGGACAAGGACAGCGAGACGCAACCCCTTGCAGCTACGTTCACAACGGTACTATCGGGTTTGGTACTTCGAATTTTCTGTCTAAGGGACTATTTACAGTGTCCTAGTAACTGGGGATAGTAGCCTTGCCAGATAGTGGAATTTCTGCGTTCCTTATTTTGCTTGTACCGGGTACGTCGTGGGAGAGAGAAAATCGTTTCTTTCTACGATGGGACTCTTTTTTAACCACACGTTATATGACAAGGTATTTAGTACCATATGTGGGAATTTTTGAGGATTTGGGGATTTGGGAATTTACAGATTTGAGAATTAAATACTTGAAAATTTGGGGATTTGGGGAATTTAGAGGTTCGGAAATTCGGTACTTGAGAATTTGGGGAATTTAGGGAATTTATAAATTTGGAAATTAAATACTTCAGAATTTGGGGAATTTAGAGATTTAGAAATTCGATACTTGAAAATTTGGGGAATTTAGGAACTCGAAAAGTAAATACTTGAGAATTTGGAAATTAAATACTTGAAATCTTGTGTATTCTGGGATTCTAAAAATTTGGGGAACCGAGGGATTTAAAAATCAAATATTTGAACATTTAGATATTGTTTAAACTTCAACAATTTGGGAATTTGAAAACTTGTATATTTTAGTATTTAGAAACTTTTTGAAAATTAAATGTTGGAAAATCTAGAAATTAAAAAATTGAAGAATTCAGAAATTTGAAGATTCAAAAATTGAAAAATTCAGAAATCTGAAGATTCGGAAATTGAAAAATTTGAAGATTCAAAAATTGAAAAATTTCAAAATTTGTCCTAAAATTACTAAAAAAACCCAGATAAAACTGGAAACGAGTAATATTCATAAGTACAAATTCCGAGAAACGATCGGTTAATGACGAAACGGTAAACCCTGCGCTTTTATAAAAGGAGTTAAACGTTTGAATTTCGAACGGACGGTTGAGGTGTTCGAAAAGTAGACCGGAAGCGTGGCGGTAAAGAAGACGGAGCGGTACAAAGCGGTGAACTTGATCCGAGGGACACGTTCTCGGGAACAAAAAGATTTGCTCGTAGTAGGCGCGTGTGAACCGAGCTTGAAGGTGGTGCACACGCGCCGGCTTGTACAGTCAACAGCAAATCTGATTTCCCTAGGGAAAATCTGCTAACACGGGGTAAAACGTCTGCAATCCGTTCATTTTTTGGTGGTTGATTTACAAATTTAAGGAATTTTGCAATCTACAAATTTAGGAATTTAGAAATTTCGGGATTTTACGGATTTAGAAATGTGGGATTTTGGGAATGTAGATATGGGGGTTAAAAATCTGGAATTTTAGAATTTAACAAATTTGAGTATCGGTAAATTGATAAATTTGGAAATTTAGGAACTCAAAAAATTTGAGAATTCGGAGATTTTGAAATTTAGAGATATAGAAATTTGGGGGTTCAAAATCTGAAAATTTAGAATTTTTAAAATTTGAGAATCTGGAAATTTAGAATATTAGGAATTTCAAAGATTTGAGAATTTGGGAGTTTAGAAATTTGGAGATTTTTAAATTTATAAATGTAGAAATTTGGGGGTATGAAATCTGAAAATTTAGGAATTCCAAAAATTAGAGAATTTGAGTGCTTAGTAATTTGGAGGTTTAGAAATGTATAAATATAGAAATTTGAGAGTTCAAAATCTGCAAATTAAAAATTTTATAAATTAAAAAATTTCAAAATTATAAATTTGTAAATTTAGAAACTAAGAAAATTTAAGAATCTGAAAATGTAAAAATCTGTGCATTTGAAAATTTAGAAAAATAGAACCTTGCAGATTGAATCTCTAAAAATGCAAAATTAAAAAAAATCAAATCTGAAAATTTATAAGCTTGAGAATTTATAGATACATAAATTTGAGACTTTAAGTACAAATATTCGTGTTTAACCATAAAGGGAGTGTGCGTTGCATCCGAGTGTACTTGGTGCCGGTACAAAACGCGGGAGAAGGCGCGAAAGAGGATAATAATAAAAGAAAAAGAAAAAGCATCGAGAACGTTGCTGGTCGGACATGGTTTGTTTGCATTCCGTGACCATGAAGCGGTCGTCATTCGACGATGGAAATTATCGTCGCCGTATGGGGCTCGATGCCCTTCGTCGCCCAACTCATCTCTTGCTTCATGGTGTTCTTCTCTAGACGCGTACACCTTGAAAATTATGGACACCAATCTTCGCTGACAATGGCGTCGATACGTCCACTTTCGTCTTACAAACTCGTACATTATACTCGCCGTTTAATAACTACATTTTTTATAAAATTATATTTTGAAGACATTTTCATTTTCATATTTTTGGAACAATAATTTGTTCAAATTTAAAATTTTTTATTACTGTGATGGGGTATTTTTTAATTTTAAAGTATCGTGTTTATAAATTCTTTAAGTTTAAATTAGGGCATTTGTACATTTTTCTATTTTCAAGTTACTTGTAAATTTTTTAACTTTGAATTATTGTATTTGGATATTTGTTGATTTTAAATTACTGTATTTATCAATTTCCTTACTTTATATTACTGTATTTGTAAATTTCCTTGCTTTAATTCACTAAAGTTGGAAATTTGTTAATATCAAATTACTGTACTTGTAAATTTTAAATTACTGGACTTGTAGATTTGTTAATTTTAAATTACTGTGTTAGGTTAGGTTAACTTTAAATCATTGTGTTTGTAAATTTCTTAACATCAAATTACTGTATTTTTAATTTTTTAATTCCAAATTGCTGATTTCTAAATTAGTATCAAAAATAATTTTGTTGAAGTATCCTTAAAAAAAAATTCCATTCTTTCAGTCTCGTTTTCTAATTCAACTTTTGAATTTATTTTTTTCTAATCCTTTCTGAATTCTTTGTAATTCTGCATCTTTTTAATTCTTTAGTCTAATTTATACCAAAAATTTTGTTTAATAAATACCTGTGTAAGTTGTGACATTAAAAAATTGTGGAACATCTTGTACAATAACGATAAAAATTTGTGGAATATCTTTTACCTTGTGCGAAGCAGTTCGTCGAAAACGTTAATGGGTGCAGTTCGAGCGACGAGGTGTAGAAGAAAAATGGCGGGTAAGAAAGGAAATGGCCACGCGACAAGTTCCCTCAATAGGGCGTGGACCGGAAAGGGAAGAATTCGAGGAAGAGGATCGCAGCCGGAACGAAAGAAATTCTTCTTATTTATGCATTAAAGATGCCGATCGATATCCATCGATATTGCCACTTTCGGCCCGTGTCTGGGTTACAGTCGAAACTTAAACTCCATTTCACTATGGTATTTCAAGTAGTTGCCAAACTCTTGAGAAACTTTAATATCCCACGTAGCGAAAGATTAAAGATTCAACCGCTACTTGTCATTCCATCGCCACGTTCCATACCAACCCTTCGTCGTTCATGTTAACCCCCGTTATTCGTCTCTCTTCTCATTTTCAAACCGTAACCTCTCTTTTTTTCCTCTTTGCGTTCTTTAAAATTAATACCAACATTGCACGAACTTTCATTTTGGAAGTTCACGGATCTCTGTTTATTTTCAACCACTGTTTTTTTGCTTGTTTCAAATTGTTCTTTAAAATTTTCTCTTACATTTCATATATAAATTCTTTATTTTTCATCAAATTTTTGAATATATGAATGATTCGTGTGTTGGTAAAATAAGCATCATATACAATCATTTTTTGTATACAATAACAAATACAGAAGTACTGTGTGTTCCAATATTAATGTAATTATAGTTACGCAGGTAGGGGTGAGAGCTATAGTAACGTCTCTAGGGGTGGGTCTATTAGACCAGGGGTGAAATTTGTGCAGACGAATAATCTTCTACTGACTAACATTTTTTTGTGAACCATGCAAACCTACCTAGGTATTTTACATCTTGAGACTTCATTTCTAGCTGATCTCATTTTTATCTCATCTAGCTAATCTCATACCCTTCTTTCTTCTTTCTTCCTTGTTTTAAAGTGTTCTTCAAAATTGTGGTTTCTCTTACATTTCATATGTAAATTCTATATTTTTCATCCAATGTACTGAACTAATGTGATATGACAGCCTGTTTAAATGTCATAGTCGAAAAGAAATTTATATATTTTTAATCTGGAATGAATGATTCATGTGTTTGTAAAATAAACATGATATATAATCCCTTTCTATACAATAACAAATACAGAAGTACTGCAGTGTCCTAATATTATTGTAACTATAGTTACACAGATAGGGTGAGAGCTATAGTAACGTCTCTAGGGGTGGGTCTATTAGACCAGGGGTGAAATTTGTGCAGACGAATAATCTTCTACTGACTAACATTTTTTTGTGAACCATGCAAACCTACCTAGGTATTTTACATCTTGAGACTTCATTTCTAGCTGATCTCATTTTTATCTCATCTAGCTAATCTCATACCCTTCTTTCTTCTTTCTTCCTTGTTTTAAAGTGTTCTTCAAAATTGTGGTTTCTCTTACATTTCATATGTAAATTCTATATTTTTCATCCAATGTACTGAACTAATGTGATATGACAGCCTGTTTAAATGTCATAGTCGAAAAGAAATTTATATATTTTTAATCTGGAATGAATGATTCATGTGTTTGTAAAATAAACATGATATATAATCCCTTTCTATACAATAACAAATACAGAAGTACTGCAGTGTCCTAATATTATTGTAACTATAGTTACACAGATAGGGTGAGAGCTATGGTAACATTTCTAGGGGTGGGTCCATTAGACCAGGGGTGAAATTTAAGCAGTGGAATGATCCTCTATTGAATAACATTTTTTAGTGAACCATGCAAACCTACCTATTTTACACCGTTCTTGAGACTAATTCTAGCTCACCTAGCTAATCCCATAGGCACTACGTTATAACAGATATTGGTAAAAATACATCCCTCACGAAAAAATTCCTATTTTTTAAAAAAAATAGGGTGTAAGTAATGTCAAAATTGATTCACAGAGCACAGCTCACGTGCCCCCATATTAAACGACCGTTGATCCCCGATAAATCCACGTAAATACAAAGGTGAAATATCTATAAGAAAATGATAGACGACTTATTTAATGTTCGTGGTAATAACAGATTGGTGTAGGTGCACGTGAGAGGGTTAATAAAAGGAAAACACGAAACACGGAATAATTTGAAGGTGCAGTTTCGTTTGAAAGGTCCGTTTGAATCGATTTCGTTGAGTACGCGATGCTAATGTCTCTCCTCCCCTTTGTTGTCATAGAGAGGACATTCGCTACGGTGGAACTTAAAGTTCATTATTCGCGAGGGAGATTCAATGAAAACGTTCACGCGCTCACGTACGCGATCGTATGGGAATGAGAAAATATGCAGAGCGGTTTCGATCGCATAGTTAATGCGACACGCGTGTACGGTATACCTATAGGCAGTTAGAAACGAACTCCCTTTGAGCCGCGGTGTTTTAAGCCGTGCCAGACAGTCACCGTTAAACGTGTCATTTAAAGTCTTATCGTACACGCGCCGTGTTAAAGGAATTGTCAAAAACGTGAATTATTCAGAGGTATTCTGCACGTGCGCGGCAAGAGAACTTATGCGATTTTTATTTTGATTATCAACCGGTAAACATGGTCGGAGGGTTGGTGCAGGTTCTATGATTTTATTAATGCAGAATTTGGAAATTTTGTGATTGTGGAAAGGTTAGTGGGGAATTTTGGGGATTTGGGAGTAGAGGGTTGGAAATTTGGGCATTTTGGAAAGTGTGGAAATTTTGAGAATTTTGGGATTGGGAAATTTGGAATTTGAGAATATTAGGATTTTGATATTTTGGACTAGGGAATTTTGGTATTGGGAAATTTATAACTAGGGAATTTCGGGATTTTGAAATTTGGGGACTAGGAAATTTGGGGATTCGAAAATTTGGGGCTAGGGAATTTTGGAATTCGGAAATTTGGGGACTAGGGAATTTTTGGATTTGGAAATTTGGGGACTAGAGAATATTGGGATTTGAAAATTTGTGGACTACTAAATTTTTGGATTCGGAAATTTGGGGACTAGGGAATTTTGCAATTTGGAAATTTAAAGACTAGGGAATTTTGGGGTTATAGAATTTTGGGATTTGAGAATTTTGGAATTTAGAAATTTCAGAATTTAGGGATTTCGAAGTTCAGTCTTCGAAACTTAGGGATTTCGGAATTTGGCGAATTAGTGATTTAAGATTTAGTCATTTCCAGATTTTGATTCTTAGAGATTAAGTGATTTAGAAATTTGACTACTGAAACATTTGTACATTAAGAAATATAAGAATCAGAATATTTGACAATTTATAAACCTTCACAAATTCGAGTTATCATAATTTGAAGATTTGCAAATTACAGACCTCCGAAATTTATGAATATACAAATTAAAAAATGTCAACATCCGAAATTAATAAAGTAAAGAAACATTAAAAACTTGAATGATCGTAAACTTAGTTCGCAACCCTTACATAAGCAACCCTACATTTCACCTTACTAATGCAGAGTAGTCATAAAAGGTCTTTGTAAGACCTTAATAAAGGTCTATCTAATAAAATCTCTAGAATGTAATAAGCGCCGTACTATTTCCGGAATATAACAATAACCCTATCTTGTCTAAACGTAGCATGAAAACGTCTGTTCGATTTTTCTTCGCACGGTACAGAAGTATGCGGATAAAAAGAGACAGCATTGAGTCTTGCAACAATGTGCCGCGCCCTAGTGGCAGTATAATGCAACATCGACGTAAGTTGTAGCGAGAGGATGCAGCAACGTTGCAACCAGTTTCTAGGTAGTTGGTACAGTCTGCGACAAATCTAATTTCCTCAGAGAAAATACCACATTCTATCAAAATCAGATATCTCTCTCATTGACTGGTACAGATTTTTGAGAATTTCAAAATCTCTGACTTGGATTAACAATTTAGGAATATAAGAATTTAGGTACATAAGATATCTGCGGATCTTGGAACATAGGGATTTCAGACGATTTAGGAATTTATATGTGCAGAAATTTTGGGATGTTTTTAGGGATCTAGGACTATACTAGTTTTAGAATATAGGGATTTCAAGATATAACGATTTGGGGTCGTAGGAATTTGGTATATAGGGATTTGGGGATATAGGAATTTGGAAATATAGAGATTTGGGGATATAGGGATTTGGACATGTAGAGATTTGGCAATATGGGAGAATTCAACAATGTAGGGATTTGGGGATATAGAGATTTGGAGATATAAAGATTTGGAGATATAAAGATTTGGAGTTATAGAAATTTGGAGATATAGATATTTGGAGATATAGAGATTTGGAGATATAGAGATTTGGAGGTATAGAGATTTGAAGATATAGAGATTTGGAGTTATAGAGATTTGGAGATATAGATATTTGGAGTTATAGAGATTTGGAGATATAGATATTTGGAGTTATAGAGATTTGGAGATATAGAGATTTGGAGTTATAGAGATTTGGAGTTGTAGAGATTTGGAGTTATAGAGATTTGGAGACATAGAAATTTGGAGATATAGAAATTTGGAGACATAAAGATTTTATACATCGGTATTTAGGGATCCAGGAATTTCGGGATTTAGTAATTTCCAGATCTTAGGATTTTGGGACATAGGTATTCAGAGGATCTAGTTCAAAATCCAGAAATTACAAGGTGCAAGAATTTCAATATCCAGGTATCCTTCTATATCTAGGGATATTTTACTCAGCTATTCCTGTGTATCTAGGGATATTTTGCTCAAGCTTTCCTCGAATCTAGGAATTTACAAATCTTGCATATCAGAATCTAGGGATTTGAACATCCCTAGTCTCACTACTTAAGAGACGTAAGAACATAGAAATTTCACAATTTTTAATTCTAGTAATTTTTTCCATATTATAAAATTTGAAGAGTAGAAAATATCAGGATTTGACGAATCGTGAATTTGTAAATTTCCAAGTTTGAAATTTTGCATAGGTGTCCTTGTTGAGAGGAAGACTAGGCTGCAACGGAGTGTACGTGCGGTCGCAGTGGCACACACGATTCCTTTCAGCGGGCAAACGGATACGACGCGGTGTCTGTCCGTGGGACCGCGTGTTCTATTATCGGCCGGTGAAAAGTTATTTTTAACGGGGCGTTTCTGTTGAGACGGGATCGTAGCTGCAGAAAACGCTACTGACCTCGCCAACCGCCGACTGTGGTTCACCGCGAAACTCATATCTGAAACGTCACCTCTCGCCACTCTATATAGCTTCTGTTCTACCCTGTTTTTGCCGTAGCCTTTATTTACTCCCTTTTCATCCGACTGCCAGTTATCGTTGCACTAAATAGACTTCCATCGTTTCAACGATTCCATCAATGGACTACGATCGAGCACCACCGCGCTAGCAGATTTCTAGAAAATTTACGGTATTCGGATCGAAGCTCTTCAATGATGCGGGAGAATCAGTGTTAAATGTTTGCAAATCCCCGTTTCGATCAGATAACCAACTCAATTCTAATCCTCATCCTTAACCTTGTTCCTAAGTATGATTTTATATGAAAGTTTGTTATGGCTCATTTTATGTACGAAATCTTTGAACTCAATAAACATTATTGAATTTACAGAATGCTGCAATGAAGCGTATACTTTATAATGTATTATATAGTTCAACTGATAAAATGAGAAGTTCAGTTGGTACTATGTTTGCTATTTTATAATTACACATACTCAAAAGGACCGTCATCAGCCTAAGTCGTTTATATATTTTTACTGTCATTTTTAATTGGAATAGTTTGATGTTAATATTTATGTATGAGTACATTCTATTGTCAAACCCTATACACATATAATCTGCAAAGTCTATCAAATCTAAAGATTAATGAAATTTGTCAAATCTATAAAATTTATGGTCCATAAAAACTATAACATTGATGAAGTCTATAAAATCCATAATATTGATAAAATCTATAAAATCCATCAAATCTATAAAATCTATAAAATCTATAAAATCTATAAAATCTATAGAATCTATAAAATTTATAAATTCTATAAAATCTATGGAATCTATGAAGTCTAAAAATGTGTGACATCTATAAAATCTATAAAAGGTTACGATCAGTCTTAACGACTAGTAAAAAACGGAGATTTAATTATAATTTTAATTACAGAAGAATCGAGTCTAATTATGTGTTATCATTCACCTGACACTCGCAACAGGCAAACAAAGGCCACCGGCAAAGGCGTGTCATCGAATCACCGCGAAAGCATTCTTGGCACACCGTAACTACGATCGTACCAATAATCACGATGATTGACGATCATTAAAACATCGCTATGCCACGTTTCATTGCAGCGCGTACGTTTGACCCACTGCCAGCCACGTCGACAAGGCGTGAGAGTATATAGTATCACATAATACATAGTATATAGCATAGGCTAATAGTACCGAGCTATAATTATACGCGAATCAAAATAAAACCTAAAAGAGTATAACATTTTGTTCGTTTTTTATTGGTCTCCCGTATAATGGATGCATAAATATACTAATTAATGGAGCAAGAACGTGTTTAAATTAGAACAGTCAGAAATATAAGAAATGTAGGTCCAAGACTTTAAAGAGTGAAGGTTCGAAATTTGAAAATAACTCGTTAATTATTTAAAACAACCCCGAACGAGTTCGCAGTGAGTTAAGAACCGCCATACCCAAAAGAATCAAAGCGCTAAGAGGGTAAAGCTGTATCAAGTTGACGTGTCTCGTTAATCGTCACTGGAACCACCGGGTTAAAACGCTCCTCGAACGTCCATATATCATACATGTACGTTAACCGTGTGTTGATAAAAAAAAAAAAAATTGCCCCTCGTGGCAAGTATCAGCGCCTCGATTTACCCGGCCATTCTGCGAATCAATGCAACTGGAGCACGCGGGACTTTCTCATTAGCCGAGCGTGCTCGGCTCGGCGACGCGGAGAAAACGGCTCGCACGCAGACGTCGCGATGCCCGCTGTAGCCCCAGTTATACAGCCGCTCATTGAAAAGCTTCCCGCAATGCGCTCTCGAGCAGATGTACGCTACCGCATCCCTCTGCCCTCCCGCCATAGCCGCGATCCAAAAGATCCGTCAATGCGAGACGGCGAATCCGAAAAACCGTAGCGTCATTCATCGCCGAGCGTAGACACAGGCTCCGTCGATAATCACGGAGAAGATGGCGGATCACTGTGCCAGAAGGGGAGGGCGTTCTCATTTTTCTTTCTCGTCGCTGTTGGCGAAGTTCAGGTAGTAATTGTAACGGAACCATTAAAAGCGACGACAGAATACTCTGGCAAATATTAGGTACGAGAGTAACGAGGATGGTGGTCGCGATGACAAAAGTATCGTACGTAGTAGTAGTAGTAATAGTAGTAGTATCAGTCTTGTACGCGCGGTAGTAGTACGAGTAGTAGTAGTAGGTGGTCGGTCGCAAGCCACAGTTGCAGCCGAAACAGAATCGAGCGAGGCTGGAGGGAGGGCTCGAAGGGGCGATGGAGGGGGCAATCGGGCACGAGAGGGAGCACGGAGGGGCGAGAGAGTGCAGGCTTCGGTCTGGTCGAGCTAGGTCGGCTCTCTCTGGTTGCAGCACTCCGTAATGAATGGTGCATCGCACGCGGGGCAACGCCCTGTCAGCCAGCTGACTGAAATGAACCGAATCGAATCGAACCGTTCCGAGTACCCACGAATATACACGAACCCGCGCGCACGCCGCGCCCACCACTCCCCGATTGCAACTTCGGAATTTCCTGAGATATCGCCGGTAGTATGATCACCATTTACTACCTTCTTACTGGACCCACTATTTTTTACTTTACAATGCTACATTCGCATCTACTTTTTATGTTACCTTCACCCGCGGATCTAGTACTTTTTTCAAACTTTTACCGTGTCCTTCACTCGGAGATTAAGTACCTTTCTCGAAATTTTCACTTCTACATCTTTCTCAATATGTAGGAGTTTTTTCCATGTGTCATGATTTGAAATGTACCTGGCAGGAAAGTAATATGTATGTCCAGTAACGATTAATCTATTTAAAGCGAAGATTAAATAGACGGCTATAACTAACGACTTTAAATGACTCAGGTCGTAAGTTCAAAACCTGGTCATGCCGTACTTTTAATAATATATGTATCGTTATATCTTGCTTTTAATTTACCTGTGAAGACGTATATTCATATTCATAATAATAACGAGATTTTTAATATTAACCTTAATTTTATAATTTTTTGAAAACTTCAAAGTGTAGAATTTGGAAATATAAGAACGTACAATCACATTCATGCATTAATCCTCTCGTTATGTACCACTCTCCGTTCCCGATAAGGCTGTACCTTCGATTCGTCGTCGATCGTTGAAACTGTGTCGAGCCGTCAATGGACCACTCGCAAAAGGCTTGGGAACAAACGACCGTTCAACAAAGATGGAACGTTACGAGCAAACTTGAACTGAACTCGATTGAACTAGCAGAACTATCTCTTACCGGTTAGGTCGCATTTTGAGGATGATTGTAGGTACGTACCTGTAACAGAGAAAAGCGAATTCAAGTTAAATATGTGACAGGATATAACGTAGGGGAGATAAGGGGTTATTATACTTCTCGAGGGATAGGGGTTACTATACTCCTTTTACGAATGTATACTTTCGTTACGTAAATCGAGTTTCTTTGGTAATTAACAGGGTCAGGCTATTTATGCTTGTGATCGATAATACTGTTTAATTTAGTATTAGTAACTTTAACAAATATGTATGTGGAAGTTTTAACTTACAAAAATTTACAAAATTACAAATTTCACGATTTTCGAAATCGGTAGTGCAGATTCACGAATTTTAAAATTTCAACATTGGGAAATTTCAAAAATCTTTAATCCAAAATTTACAAATTCCACTATTTTCGAAATCGAAATTCCATATTCTCAAATTTGCTGATTTCTAAATTTCAAGATTCTTGAATCTAAACTTCCAAATTTTCAAATTTCAAAATTTCAAAATTGACACGCCCCAATTACTCCAGATTTCTAAATTCTCAAATATCCAAATCACCTCCAATCTCCAAATTCCCAAATTCCCAAATACCCAAAAATCCAAGTTTCCAAATCCAAAATTTGAATATCAAAAATTTCCAAAAACCACAAATTTCTAAATCCCTAAATTCCACAATTTCCAATCCCCAATTTGCCAAAACTTTCAATACCCAAATTTTCAAATTCCTAAATGCCTAAATTCTGCAACTTCCAATCCCCAATTTCCCAAATTCCCATAACTCTCAATACCCAAATTTTCAAATTCCTAAATCCCTAAATCCCATAACTTCCAATTCCCAATTTCCCATAACACTCAATACCCAAATTTTCAAATTCCAAAACCCCTAAATCCCACAACTTCCAATTCCCAAATTCCCATAACTCTCAATACCCAAATTTTCAAATTCCTAAATCCCTAAATCCCATAACTTCCAATTCCCAATTTCCCAAATTCCCATAACACTCAATACCCAAATTTTCAAATTCCAAAACCCCTAAATCCCACAACTTCCAATTCCCAAATTCCCAAAACTCTCAATACCCAAATTTTCAAATCCCTAATTTCAAGTCTCCAAATCCCCAAATCCACAGATCAAATGCTTCAACTTCCAACCCCCAATTTCCACCATTAAAATTTCTAAAATTGTCCTTCCAATTTCCAAGTGAGTAAATTTCCCCACTAAATAGAGAAACTTGTGTCTGCGCCGAAGAGAAAGGCCCTTGATCGATCTCTGTAAGCTCCCCAAACATTAACAGCTATAATCGCGGCACAATTAACGTAAAATTTGATTAGTATAACCAGAAGAAAGGCGGTGGTTGGGACGAGATAATACGCGGGTAGGGTGGTGTCGTTCGGCAGAGCGAAGGTAACCAGGGGTCGAACCAGGAGCGGAGGCAACGAACTCGCTGCGGGCTAGTTGACGCGAGCCCTGTAATACGTGCAGGGACCACAAGAAGGGGGTTATTTGGTTTCGGTGCTTCCCAGGCTGAGTTCCAGCGGTGGTGCAACCGACGCGAGATGGGCGCGGGCAACGGGCGTGACGTCACGCCCTACTCTCTGCCACTGCAGAGGACCAAGCGACGATTAGAAGAGGGATGACCGCCGGAAAGGGTGCCTGTACCGACAACGACGGTAATAAGACGAGAAAAAGGTACGAGGGTCAAATGAAATGGTTCCGGGGGAAAAACTGCCAGGAATGACGTGAACCCCTTATTAATTTCGTAATAACTTCGCGTTAATCCTTGCCCAACGACTTTTAATTTACGGATAGTCCGGCAAGTTGACTGCTATGTTTTTGCAACTTGCATCGATATGTACTGAGTATACTGAGATCATTTTTGGAGAGATATGTGGAATTTTTGGTGGGTTGATTTTTAGTGCATAAATTTTTAGTTTCATGTTTAAGAATGTTGCAAGAAAATTAGTTTTCCTAATTCATAAATTTAATTTAACCTAACAAGGGTTTTATCATTATTATTGTACTTTTATTAAATTCTAATTACAGTTCCAATGATTCAGTAATTATGTTCTGAATTATTAAATTTCATCATTATCAATAGTAAATTAAATGATATAGGATCATAAATAATACGGCTAGACTTTGTTAAAGAAATTTACAACGCAGAACATGGTTATTAGAAAAGTGCATCGATAAGAGCTTAACTCGAAACGTTATCACGTACGATATAAAACGCGTATGCAAAACGAGTATTTATAAAGTATACCCCGACATAAATCTGCGAGGTAATCTCCCGGTGGAATCAGAGAATCGTAAGAATATTATGGGCATTGTTAAAAATCTGAATAAGACAACGATAAGATATCGATAATCGATAGGGAGTCTATCTGAAAGCTGTCATCTTACGAGCGACACTATTCAAGCAAAACGACGCGAAATAGAGAAACGAAGCCGTCCGAGGCTCGTTGGAGAATGGGATGCGATAAACGAAATATGTAATAAAGGGAAGAGGGAGGAGGAAACGCGGGAGCGTGCGAGGAGGAGGGAAAAAGAATGGCGAAGAGGGAAATAGTAGGAGAGCCGGGAGAGAACGGAAACGAAAAGAGAATGAGAGTAGCGTAAGAGTACGAGAGGAGGAAGAGGAAGAGGAAGAGGAGGGAGGTGCGCGTAGTAAAAAGGAGCGTCGCCCGGGCGAGTGTGATATCGAGCGACGTCCGGCGTCGGGACGCCGACCCACGCAAGCCGTGACGTCACGCGACGCGTCAGCTGCTGCTACCGCGCAGAGCGAGCCGTGCGCCCAGTGATGTGGACCCCACCGGCTTCCCGTCTTCCCGGATCGGCACCCGGGTCTTCCTCGTTCCGTTTGCACGGACGAAAACGTGCTCCGCGTATGGCGCCCCTTTACCTCCACCACTTTCTTATTACCCTATCCATCGAATTACACGTACCAAAATTTCACTTTTATTATAACATTATATCATGTATAGAAAATTCTCTCGGGCCATTATTACTGAATTTGTTACTAGTGAGGAACCATTAAGGGCCGTTTACGTTAGTATCACGTCAGGTGAAATGCCTACTCAAAACGTTGCTTACTTTAACCACGTTATCTGAAAAGAATTACAGATATTTGAGAAAATAAAGATATAAAGCATATGATGTATACGGTGCTGGATGCAAGCTGTAACCAAAGGGTGGAAATACAAGATTGACACGTGTTAATAATGTTGTACAGTAGTAGTGTATCATGTTAATAAATTGTATCATTACAATTTGAGCAGACCCTTTAATTTTACGGAAAACGTGAAAGATGCTAATAATTTGTAGTGGTCCTTGCGTTCCTAAATTCTCATATATCTAGATCCATAAATTCTGAACCCTTCGCACTCCTATGTCGAGTGTCTCGACATCACATTTCTCTTGGATCCTATAAATAATTCCGATAAATAGATTGGTTGAATATGTATATTATCATTTATTACTTGTAATAGAAGAAAAATTGTCATACTCCACCCTGTTGCAATATATTTTATCGAGAACCCTTCTACTTTGTAAATGAACACCAAACCTACCGTCGTATATGTTTGAAACGAAAAATGAAGTTCAAAAATAAATACACAAATTGCAAAACATAAATTAGTACACACGTTAATTCTTTATCTTGAAAACCAATGCAGATTTCAAGAAAAGTAACAAATTGTGTAACTTATAATAGGAAACTTGTGGAGGAGTTTTAGGAGTTGGAAGATGAAAGAAATTGAGGAGTGCAAAGCTCTTGCAACATATTTGCAAATTGCCAAATTCACAAATAGCTAAATCCATGAATTAAAGTTGAAAATAGCAAAATCCCGAAATTGTTAAACTCGCAAATTCGAAAATTGTCAAGTATCCGTTCGAAAAGTTTGTCCGGAGGAAGGCAGAGATTTGCCGGCGAGTGTACCGGGGAGTACGCGGCGCAGCGAATGACGAGCAGACGGAACGGCGCGCAGGAAAAGGGGGAAGAGAGAAAAGTCATTGTCTATGAATTCCTGGCGGCCTTCCGCCTGGGCGTATCTCCACGACCGGATCGACTGCCCACGAGCAAACTGCGAACGAACGGGCGAGCGTGCGAGCGAACGAACGGTCGCGTGCGTCTATCCGGTACGCGGCTACTTTCACGTACGACGCGTGCAACCACTCGAAATACCAATCTCAGCCAGCTCGATAAAAGTCCGCCTACGTGTCACCTAAACGCGCAAAACCGGACGATTCGAAATGTTCCACCACGATCGTAAAGTTGTCCTACCACGCTTCGGTATTCGCGACCATTTCACGCACGCCGGAGTAGATAACCGGTGACCTTGTATCGCTAACTGGATGAAATATCTAAATATATCGAACGGCTTTTCGTACGACCTCGTATCGTCTTTCCTTCTATTATTCATCATTTATCGTTCCCGTTCAGACGAAATGCAATTCTGTATTTTTAGCAAACATACGATTTTCTACTTTCACGTCTTTTGGGCCAACTTTTCGAACCGAATGTGCCGCCATTCGGTTTCCATGACCGTAGATGTCATATTAGATAGATAGGCTAAATCTCCTAATGCCTATGTTCTGAAATCTTAAGATTTTTAAACCTTATTAGGTATAATTGCTATGTGCATTCGTTAATAGTTCGTACTATATACTTATGAACAAATTTGATTCGATATGAACTTTATTTGACGAAAATGAATATTTGAGTATCATGTCTTGTGGATAACTAGGATTTTCTGATTAAGGTATCTTTATTAACCCCTTGCACTATTTTGACGAATCTGACTCGTGACGCACTGGTACTTCAGTTGGGATCAATTGTACTCGAATTTTGAATATGCTTCAATTTGGAGTTCAAGTCCAATTATAATTTGCATAGTCAACGATTGCATTATATCATGTTATCATAGCATTTCAACATTCTTTGTCTGTTTTAATATTGTAGCTGTGTTTAGTTAGTTCTGACTGACGCACCTGACAAATAGGTCATAGTGCAAGGGGTTAAATGTGTGGGAGGTCCTGAAATGAACATAGAGTGGTAGTTGTGCTTTATTAAGAATACTGTCGACTAAGACACCTATCCAGGCTAACTGCCTGCCAATAAACGAAAGACAGAACCTACTTAAGGGTACGTGACCATGTCAGGGTGGGCCGAGTCATAAAAATGTCTATACTTGTCCTGTGACCCTGCGAGGATCTGGACCATCTCCAAGGTCCCAAAGAGGCTCATTGGAAGGTCATAAATTAGTCCACTATTATATGCAAATTTGATAATAATCAAATTCTCATATTGCTAAATCTTCAAATTCTGAAATTCCAATATTGCTAAATCTCCAAATAGATCCTCCGAATGTCCTGAAATTCTAAGATTTTGAAATTAATAGACCCCGGAATTTTTGGATCTCTAAATACCTATCTATGAAATCATTATGTTTCCAAACTTCCGTATCATCAAATCCCTACATTTCCAAATCTTGATATCTCCAGAGCTCTATATCTCCAAATCCCTATACTGCTGAATTCTCTCATATTCCCAAATCTCTACATTCGCTAATTTCTGTATCCCCAAATCCCTACGTTCCAAAACTCCTAAACTTCCCAAATCTCTATATTCCCAAATTCGTACATTTCTAAATTCCTATATCACCAAATTCCTATATCACCAAATTCCTACATTCCCAAGTTTCTATATCTCCAAATCTCTATATTCCTAAATTCCTATATTCCCAAATTCCTATGTCCCAAATTTACACATACCCAAATCCCTGTATTCCCAAATTTCTACATTCTCAACTTCCTATATCCTCAAATCTCTATATCTCCAACTACCTTCATTGCCAAATTCTCTCACATCCACAAATCTCTTCATTCCCAAATTCCTATACCTTCAAATCCCTACATTCTCAAATTCCTCCATCCCCAAATTTCCAAACTCCCAAATCATCTCACAAATCCCCAAATTCCAAATCGTTCAAATCCCCAAATTGTAACATATATAAATTCGAAGATCCTGAAAATCCTGAAAAAAGTCCCCTAATCGGTGAACGTACAAATCGTGATCAGGAAGAAAAATGATCTCCGTCATGCTTGATTCACTATGCCATCAGCTCATCCCGTTCGGCTTGGTAGTAAACCGATCGTTCGATGGTTGCGGTGTTGATTCATGGATTTCCAGGCCCGTTCACCGCGTTCTTTCACGTTCGACGATCTATGAATAGATCATGTCAAACAGCAGCTGCCTCTTCCTCGTATATGTCTCAGCCCGGTCTCGTTAACCACCAGTCACCAGCCATTCGCTACGTCGTGCCTCTCCTTCCACTCGTTTCCTACTGTTTCACGATACAGCCCGATAATCTTGCCTGGTATCGACAAGAAAGCGATAGCACGCGTTGCGATCGGGACGTATGGCGTCTCTTATGCCGATCGATTCGCCGGATTGCTCGACGAAGCGTTACACCCTGAGCGGCCATCGCGGAGAGACTGAAAAGAGTCGACTACTTATCCGTCCGAGCGACAACGGAGGAAAATCGGTGCACGGTACCCGACATTATCTGCACGCTCGACTTTCCTTCCTATTTTGCATGCACACTCGTTGCCCGCCCATACGCCCGCCTGCTCGCTACATGCTTCCTTGCTGGACGCTACAACTAGCCTACTTCATCTTCGATGCAGACTGCCGTTGTAATGAAAGCCTATTGGCTTAGGTTAGGTCAACGTACACTCTGTTTAGGAAAAGACATGTCTCGGGCTCGTTGAAATAAAGAGGGATGTTTCAACATTTCTGAATATATCGACTCTGAGATTTATGGAAACTGCTTGTGATTTAACACTAAACCTAAGTGTGCAATTTACTGTGAAAAATGAAGTTGAAAAATAAATAAGCAAATTATAAAACATAAATTGATATTAATTCTTTACTGTCGTGAAGATTAGCAGAGATTCTAAAGGAATTGTCTTAATAAATTTTGTAAGCTAAAATGAAAAACTTGTGAAAGGATCACTTGACCTCTTTGGTAGTTTTAGTAGATGTGTGCTTAAGTATCATGTGATCAAGTGGACAATTGGCGTTTAATTTGTAGGGAAATTTAACCAACTACACTGTAATAGTTGAAAATTAATGTTCCGAACCCAAACCCAGACATTGAAGCTCAATTCTAATTAACACAAGCTCGATTTAGACATAAATTTCTTAAAATCCGAGCAAAATTAAAAATAAGTAATAATATTCTTTACCTAACTAAAGTTACAACGCGTACAAGAGTAACAAGACTAAATGATTGGTAATTGTTAAACAACAGAATCTAAATTACCTACTTGCGTCCATCAAGGGATATTTTTACCCGAGTAAATAAATAATAAAGAAGCACCTTGAGCCCCGACGTTACGTCGTAGGACAGAAAGATGTTGGGCAACGCGTAGTCCCCGAAGAAGCAGCGACTCGCAGACGGGTGGGCAAGTATGGCAATTGGCTAACGCGATAAACGAGTAGAATAAAACGAATTGATCGTACGATAGGTTAGCAGCATCAGCCGGTGTTGGCCAGTCAGTCAGTCAGGCGTTCGGCTTCCTGTGACGCATCCGATTGAACGAGCAAAGAGGAATGAGACGCAGTATGCGACTCGCCTGGTACCACCAGACACTGACGCCTCTCTTTCACGTGTTTCGCGTACACGTCCGCGTCCACGTGGCTCCTACACCACCTATATCCATCACGAAACTCATTATCGACGATCGATCCAATGATTCATCCGTCCTGCTGTACCACTAACCTTCCGCTTCTTGATTTTGCCTCTAATTAGAACGGCCGCGCTACGAACCCGCTAGGTACACACGATCCTGTTTGCCACCTACAGATGCCGAGTCAACGAATCTAGTTTCCCCTGGGAGGAATATGGTTAGCAAGGGGCAAGATCGTTTCGGTGATGTTCTGGGCTTTTTGGATACTTGGCAATTTTTAGATGGTCATTTGGAGGGATGACACGTTGAGATTTAGAGGTGTGGGGAGCATATAGAGATTTTGGGGAGTTGAAATTAGGAGATGTAGGAATTTGGGAACTACGTCTTATAGGGATTTGGGGGACTAGAGATTGGGAGACACAAGAGTTTGAAAACTACGGGAACCACGTCTTATAGGGATTTGGGGGACGAGAGATTGGGAGACATAAGAATTTGGGAACTATGGGAACCACATTTTATAGGGATTTGGGGAGACTAAAGGTTAGGACACATAAGAGTTTGAAAACTACGGGAACCACATCTTATAGGGATTTGGGGGACTAGAGATTGGGAGACATAAGAATTTGGGAACTATGGGAACCACATTTTATAGGGATTTGGGGAACTCAAGATTAGGAGACATAAGAGTTTGAAAACTACGGAAACCACGTCTTATAGGGATTTGGGGGACTAGAGATTGGGAGACATAAGAATTTGGGAACTATGGGAACCATATTTTATAGGGATTGGGGAGACTAAAGGTTAGGACACATAAGAGTTTGAAAACTACGGGTACCACATTTTATAGGGATTTGGGGGACTAAAGATTAGGAGACAAGAATTTGGGAATTACAAGTTTATTTTATAGAGATTTGGGGGTCTACGGATATGGAAATCTGAGGATTTGGAGATTAGATTTGGATAGCTAGAAACTTGGAGACGTAATTTGTGACTGTAGATATGGAGGTCTTTGAACTTGGGTATTTAGAGATATGAGAATCTAAAGATTTGAGAAGTCAGAAATTTCTGGACCTAACTTATAAATGTAGGTCGTGATTCTGAGGATTTGTAGCGACTTGGGAATATAAACACGTGGATCCAGCGAATCTAGAAATTTGGGCATCTAAAAACTTTCTCCAATTTCCTCATAGTCCCATCCTAAGTTATAACTAATTCGTGAACACGACAGCAGCGATAGATCACTGAAACCTATCGTTTCCCACGGCGATCATCGATACAAATTGCGCGAATGCGACGATCGACAACATAACGTACGAATAAATCAACGCTCGACGTCTTGTCTTCCTCGTAGCTGACGAATCCCCGTGTAGACTTACATGCAGTCGTCAAAACGGTCAGCTTAACCCGGTGGAGAACCTTCCGTATTCCTATCGAGTCAAGTTCGTGATTAGATTCGTCGGATACCGCGACCTCGATGCATTCGTAGATTCCAGCGTACATGCAGAATGACATTGATTAACGGCCATCGTCGTCTCGGACCTTTTCTTCCCGCAGGATTCCACCTGGGGAGTAGAATGCACCCAGCTATTTTTCCTCCGATAGCACCGTTCGCATTGTCAAGGTCTTCAACATTTTACCGTGATCGTGACCTCTCTAGGTTAGATCGGCGATTTTAATGCATTTTAAAAAACGCTAGACTTAACAATTGCCACATGTCGAGGAACATGCTGTTTCGCAATTATTTGTTCATGAAGTATTTTTGTAACTTTAAGTATGTTAAATTAGGTATATTAAGTTCAACTTCCACATTAGGTTAAATACATTAAGTTCAACATTAAGTTAAATAAATTAAATTCAACTTCGACATTAAGTTAAATAAATTAAATTCAACTTCGACATTAAGTTAAATAAATTAAATTCAATTTGGACATTAAGTTAAATACATTAAATTTAACATTGACATTAAACTTTCCATTAACGTTAACATTAAATTTAAGTTTAACATAACATGTTTTTGGTGTAAGTATTAGCACATGTCATCAGAGCTACTTGATGCGTACCCTAACAGACCAGAGTTCATATCCACCTATTTAAATCTTCTTTCTTTTTGTATAAATGATCACATTGTTAAACATGTGAAAATGTAAAATTCTTAGTTTGAAAACATTTTAACAGAACGTATATTCTATAAAAATCGTTCAATGATCCTAAGTCATTCAGTGTCAACATCAAATATGTACCAAAAGTAAGACCTAGTGCAATCTTTATCAGCCACGATATTATATAATTATATCAATGAAACTGAACATGTCCATAGAAGTCAAAATGAATGTCCATAGAAGCAGGGCCAATTTATCCTTGGAAAAAAGACATACGTCGCAATCGAACGCAGAATTCTATCTTTAGTCCGTTCGATAAGGTAGTTAGAGGCAGGAGGGGCAACAATATTTCTGATACGAAGGCGTCTGAGAGGAAAACGACTCGGATAGATCTACGTGGACGGTGCACGACGTAATTCCACGGAAATAGAAATCCTTTCGCCGACATCTTAGACCGCCATTGGTCGCGGTCGATGGCAACGGAAAAACGGTACCCCGCCGCCAGTGAAACTGCATTCTTGTCAAGTACGTTTGCGGCGATCGTAACCGATCATTATTCCACACAAGGTGAACCGGCAACGCGATTTTCCAGGAAACGACCGCCTAGATAAATTATCTAAATATCGTATCGTTCGCTACTTTTTCGATTATTGCTTTAAATAGTTACCGTATGTTGGTGGCCAGATCTCAGATTAGCTAGTATACTGCGTTCAGACGTGGAACTGGTGACGGTATTGAATAAATTATCTGAATATCGTGAACGTAAGTTCACAACTCTTTCGATTATTGCTTTAAATAGGTATCGTATGTTGGTGGCCAGATCAGATCTGTAGAACACTGATGAGGACGTTGAATAAATTATCTAAATATCGTTCATAAGTTTGTTGATTATTAAATAGGTGTTCCTAACCCCTTAACCTACAATTTTCTGAACATTCATTCACAGCTAGCTAATTATACCTACAAGACAACCGAAGAAAGTCGAAATGTTAGATATATTATGCATTCAACGATCCTTGATTACGCAGATTACGGAATTGACCCCAAAATTCAATTTCAGTTTGTCACATTCGAACTGTAGCGTGCGTCACAAATGTGACATCATGTGACATCACAAACGTGATTGTAGGAGAAAGGGTAAACGTTGATGTCCAGGTCGAATTGCTCAGGAGAGTACACATGGTGCGTAGTGATTAGGTAGATAAATCTACCTTGCAGATACAAGAATATAAAAATGTGAAATTCTCGAGGAAATAGCAGTGGGCACAAAGTGCGCCTCCGTGCACCACGCCCAGATCACCTCGCCCATCGCAGCCCTAACAAATTACTCAGAAACGAGAAACCAATGGCAATTAATCCACGTAGCAAACAGAACATGCCAGCTCGGCGACCCGGTAAAAGTAATATCTTGAATCCTAATAACCGTCCGCGATCCAAGATCGTTCGCCATATATCAGGTTTATTTACCTCGGGATTGCATCAGCGTTGGCCGCGATGGACGCAATTGCGAAGAAAAATCGTAAGACAAGAGGGTTAATCCGCCCTCGTACGTGTTCATTCTGACAGGATGAGGAATAAGAAGATCGTATCCTGCAGCCGTGGCCTGGAAAGTATACTTGCAGCCGAGTCGCGAAAGAAAGCAGAGCTTGGTGGTATGCCGAGGCGCAGATTCATCGAGAGATCGCAGCTATGAATAGGAGATAAATAGACAAGGTGGGGGAGAAAGGGAGTTCTAGCGAGATGGAAAGAAAGACAGGTAGGAACGCCGTGAGGTGTTGCAAACAGAATAGTCAAGGTTCACGAGAGAGGTATGCGGATCTGACAAGTCGATACGAACCGAGCCAACCGAGAGCCTTTCGCGGACATAATGCGAGCTAGATGGACATAATTTTACTCGGATATATATACCGATACGCTCTCCGTATTAACGAGCTTAGCCACGCTCGGTTATTCCGTTCGACTAACCGTCGTATGTTTACCGATACCCAGGATCCGGAGAGCTGGCGCCGCGTGGGACGTGGCTTGCAGGTATTTCGTATACGTAGCTGGAATTTCGAATGTCGGCAATTGTGGATGTTTCACGATTCGGAAACTTTTCAGGTTGCAAGATTTGGGAAATGGAATCTTTGGTCTATGGGGTTTTAACATAGTTTCGACACATTGGGAGTTTGGACATTTAGGAAACTTGCTAAGGTGGTCATTTGGGAAATTCGGAACATGTGACTTTGAAATTTCAAGGATTTCGGCACTTGAGACTTAGATCCTGAGATTTGGGGCACTGGTACTTCAAGGTCAGAAATTTGGGAACTTGGAATCTTAGGTCTATGGGATTTTAAGATAGTTTCGACACATTGGGAGTTTGGACATTTAGGAAATTTGGTAAGGTGGTCATTTGGGAAATTCGGAACATGTGACTTTGAAATTTCAGGGATTTCGGCACTTGAGACTTAGATCCTGAGATTTGGGGCACTGGTACTTCAAGGTCAGAAATTTGGGAACTTGGAATCTTAGGTCTATGGGATTTTAAGATAGTTTCGACACATTGGGAGTTTGGACATTTAGGAAATTTGGTAAGGTGGTTATTTGGGAAATTCGGAACTCGTGACTTTGAAATTTCAAGGATTTCGGCACTTGAGACTTAGATCCTGAGATTTTGGGACACTGGTACTTCAAGGTCAGAAATTTAGGATCTCGGAATCTTAGGTCCCTGGGATTTTAAGATAGTTTTAAGATATTGGGAGTTTGGAAAGCTAGAATTTTGGTAGGTTGGATATTTACTTCGGCACTTATCACTTTAAAGTTTCAAGGATTTCGGAACGTGGGAAAAAGATCTCGAGATTTTGGGACGCTAGTACTTCAAGGTTAGAAATTAAGGAACTTGGAATCATAGGTCTCTGGCATTTTAAGATAGTTTTGAAATATTGGGCGTTTGGAACTTTAGAAGTTAGGGATTATTAGAATTTTAGCAAGGTAGCCATTTAGGAATGTCGGAATTTGCAACTTTGCAATTATAAGGATATCAGATTGTGAAATGATAAAATTAGGAAATTTCTAATATTAAATAAGTGTCTCGATCGTAAAAGGCCATCATGAGTACAGGTGGTCTGGTTTTGAAGCACACATCAGTCGTAAGAAAATGAACACGTGCATATTAAAATAAAAAGAACCGTTAATATTTCAGTGGAAATAAAAATGAATCACTAAAAAGTATATTTCCATCTTGTTTTGTTATTTATAATTATTTCTGTTATAGTATTATTATTAATAATAAATAATTTTATAAGTACAAATAAGTCTTCAAATTAAAACCAGTCTCTCAACATTGAAATTTGAAGATTTTAACCCTTCAAGATTTGTAAAATTTTTTAGGAAATTTGTAAATTTAATTTCGTAACTTTGATACTCTAAAACATTGCAACTTCAAGACTACTTCGTAGCGAAGGTACAAATTAGGAAATGTATCAGCAATCTAAAAGTTAAAAACTTGAAAATCTGATAAGGATTTCAGGTAGAAATTTTTCCAAGTGAAATTTCTACAGTCTACACGATATCCGATGATAGTCGGATAAGGGCCGGCGCGATAAGGGCTGAAAGTTTCATGAAAATATCCATTTTGAAGCGAAACATTCGATCCCCGCGATAGAAGTTCTTCGGTTACAATTACACGAAAAGAGTTAACGAAGTTGGTTAAAACGAAGCTACCGTTCGTTGATGAGGTCGAACACGTAGCTCGTTTTAAACGGCGATTCCCGACGACTACATCGTCTAATATAACGCGAAGCTAAAACTAACGTGGATGCAACGCGACGTGTACTAACGGTGGAAAGTGTAGTCAGCGTTATTCGCGAGGAACACATTCCAGCGGCGAATTTGATTTCCTAGACTTCCGCCACTTTATTGTCGCACCGGTCGCGTTACTCTTGCGCGTACGTGTACATACGTGCTCGTAATGGAAATTGTGCTGGTTGGTCACGTTTGGATAATGGCCAGGGAATCGGTTCAAAGACAAACTTACGAGTTACGCTCTATCGTTATTCACCGACCGAATCGGCGACTCTCGCGATCAAAAATTATTCGAAACTCGAATTCAATTTTAACGCGATTTTATCGGATGCGATAAATTTTCGGTTACGTAGTTTGGGAATTTGGAGAGGTGGGGATTTAGGTATTTTGAAATTTGGTGGTTCGGTAGTTTTGTAATTTGGGGGTTCGTAATTTGGGAATTTGGGATTTAAAAATTTAGGAATTTAGGGATTCAGAAATTTTGAAATTTTGAAATATGGGGATTTAGGAATTTAGGAGATTCGTAATTTGGGGATTTAGAAATTCGGGAATTTGGGATTTAAAAATTTAGGAATTTAGGGATTCAGAAATTTTGAAATTTGGGGATTTAGGAATTTAGGAGATTCGTAATTTGGGGATTTAGAAATTTGATAATTTGGAAATTTAAATATTAAAAATATTTCGATATTAAAATATTGAGCACGTTTTGTCTTCAGTGATCCTTGATGATACAGATTACAGTCAGAAGTGTAACCCCAAAATATATTGCAGTAAAAATACGAATCCGGTTTATCACATACCAACTGCAGTGTGCGTCACGTGTGTGACACATAGTTGTAGGGTAAGGGGTTAAAAATTAACTCACTCCATCACCTGAATTAATCGAAATTAGTGACAAAATACTTAAAGATTCACGGTCCCAAACGAAGCAGCCGTTTGAGGGTAGATTTATGCCGAACTTAGGAACCACGAGTGAGAAAATGGCTAAGCGGGCGGCTAGACAGGAGGTTTCGGAAAACGACGTAACCGGAATTGCCGATAAAGGTGCATTAGTTTCCACGATCAAATTGATGGATGATCGAACATCGTCGACCTTTCCAACTTTCACGCCCACGTTGTTTCCATTTGTTGACTTCCGTTTCATTGGCTTCCATCCGCGCGCTAAAGCTATTATTCGTGCAACCCCCGCCCTCTTGAAATCGATGCTTCCGTTTCTCGTCTTCTACCATCGTTTTCATAAATTCGACACCGATACATTATACTACACTGAATTACATATATCAGAGCATTCGCGTATGTCTGTTTCATGTATAATTATCGTGATTTTGTATGGTGATTTGTATGCGATGGTGCTCGATATGTGGACATGTGTGAATATTCATATGTGTATGTACAAAAATATGTATATAAAATAATTTTGGAATTTTAGGACTTTAGAAAGCTTGATAACTTCGAAATTTGGAATTTTGGAAATTATAAAAATTAAAAATTTGGAGTGTAAAGGTACAAAATTTGGAAGTTTTGGATTTTGAGATTTGAGAATTTAGAAATTTGGGGTTTCAAACTACAAAATTTGCAATTTTTGGATTTTGGAATCTGTATATTTGAAAATTTGGGGTTTGGAGTTAAAGAAATTTGGAAGTGTGTTACTGTGGGATTTGCAAATTTTGGGACTTTCAAATCTTGGGAAATTTGACAATTTAGTAATTTAGAAATTTGAGAAATTGAAAATTTCAGAATATAGAAAATCTATCCACTTGAAAATCTGTAATCCGATAATTTAATAATTAAAAAAATTTGAATATTTGAAAAATCTGACAAATTACAAATGAAAAAATTTGAACCTCTTAAAATGCAATAATTGAAAACCAAGTACCCGCTAAAAAATAAGAGCCATGGAAACGGTAATTTCTAATTTTCGTTCGGCCAACACAAAGGGCTCGTTCGAGGAAGGGAAAATAACATCGGCATGGCGGAAGCATCGTCAAAGAGCCACAGTTACTACAGAAAGCATCGTAGATGGTTTCCAACGTGTTGGCGTCGTGAATTTTAGCACCTTTTCACCGTTCCCTCGGCAAACACTTTTCCTCCATCTTCGAATAATCGAGGACAGTCCCGTTTACCGTCTCTCGTTCGTTTCACTTAGCGCGCGTGCTTCTTGCATTTAGCGCGATAGCCGCTCGAACGGCTAAGCGTTAATGAGACACCTGCGGACCAATAACGGAGAGGATCGTGGAGAGACCGGCCGTGTCTTTGTCCTCCATGGAATAGCTTATGAATCCCAGGAACTTCCGTCATTATATGCAATGCAAATTTCCTCTCTTCTCTCAACTCGATCGAGACGAGAAAAAACATGGGCTTCGATGAAAATATTCTTCAAACTTTGTTCTTTGTGCTTTTGCTTTGTACCTTTAAAACGTTATAACACGAAGTATTAACGGGAAAGGTGAAATTCTTCCGGGGTTAGGTCACACGCGCGCCATTATGAGGGAGACATGAGGTTGGAATTACCAATTTTGCTTAAACTTTGTACAGCTATAAAGTATGCTGAAAGGAATAACTCTGTCAAACTATAGCACGCAACTCTCAAAAATAAGGGCGTACTTTATATTATTCTTTCGTTCCGATGGTTATCTTTGTTCTTAGTTAACTGTGTTAGTCTCTATGTTCTGAATATTTTCAAATTGTTATATGACTTTCGACAGTATACAACTTGTATATTTGACAAATCTATATTTTTTTATCTCTATAATAATTGCTATATTCCTATATATCTATAGTTTCCTAAATCCTCAACAAATTCCTAAATCCTTAAATCTTTAAATTTCCACCAAACCATGAAATGTCTGAATTTCTAAATGAACAAATTTCTAAATGTTCATATCTTCAAATTAGGAGAAGAAGAAATTTCTAAATTCTCAAATCTCCAAATTAGCAAGTGAACATATTTAGGAATACTCAAATCTCTTAATAACAAATGACCAAATTTATAAATTCTCAAATCTTCAAATTAACAAATGAACAAATTCCTAAATCCTCAAATCTCTAAATTTTCACCAAATCATTAAATGTACAAATTTCCAAATAAACAAATTTCTAAAAGTTTAAATCATCAAATTAACAAATGTCCAAATTCCTAAATCCTCAGCTCCCCAAATTTCCACCATATCATCAGATATCCAAATACCCAAACGTCCAAATAGTAAATCGTACACTCCTATCCTGCTGTACCCATCAAACTACTTAACTAGATTAACTACTTCAAAATTAAAAAATTTGATAATTTGAAAACTGTGCAAACCCTCCAACACCTTCCCATACGTACCGTCTTGTCCCCGCTCCACAAAGACCGAGTTATCAAAAGCCCAAATAAGCGAAGAAAAATTCGCTTAATTTTCTGGTTAATATTTCAGCGTGAACCCCTCTATTGCACGCGTTCCGTTTATCGATCATTCGCTAGCTGGAGGCCTCTCTCGCGATCCTCCCGTACGCAATTCCTTGTCCGGACCACCTCTGACTCTCTTTCCTCGTAATCGTCCTGTTCGTCTTATTACTTTTCCTCTTCTTCTACCGCTTCTTCTGCTGTTCTTTTTCTCCAGGCCACGTAGCTCGTTGCATTCCAGAGCCGGCGCGAGTGGAAGGACCTCGCCAAGGTAAGCGGGTCCGTTCTTCTTCGATGTGCTGGTCCCACATAAACGCACACGCGATACACCACGCTCGCATCATCTCTCGGATGCCACGTACGTTTCCCATTGACGTTCCTACGCTGATATGATGCACCGTCCGGCCAATCTGGGAGGATGCACCTGCCGAGTTAACCCTCGATTTTCACCGACCGACCATAATCGTGGTCCGTGTCAGGACGGTATTCGGTCATCGCAGGTGGTCCTCGTAAATTTCGATACTTGACCAGACCGCCACATTCTTCCACGAGGTTCTTTTTACCCTCGTAGTGGCGTGGTTGCACTTTAGATCGCACCACGTGTTGCCTTCTTTCGCGAGCCGTCATCATTATTTTAATTAACGACCATCGAACTGTTTAGCACATTCATAAATTAGAAGATTTCTAATTAGAAGATTCACTTCTGATTGTCGAATTTGGATATTTTATAATTTTCAAGTTCTCAGATTTATCATGTTCGCAAATTCTGAAATTTATCATATTTTCAAATTTGGCCATTTTTGAGGTATCAAAGTTTACACGTTTGAGAATTATCAATTTTTAGATTTTTTAATTTTTGAATTTGCTAATCCCCAAATTTTTATATTTCTAACTTCGTGAATCTTTAAATTTCTAAATTTAATTTCTTACCGAACCTTCAAATTCTTAAATTTCCAATTTCTGAAAGGTCTGGATCCTCAGATTTTGCAATCTCTAAATCCTCAAATCCCCAAATCCTCAAATCTTCTAATCCTTACAACCCTACATCCCTGAAATCCTCAAACTCCTATATTCTCATTTCCCCAAATCCCTAAATCCTCAAATCTTCAAACTTCAACATCTTCAAATCCCCAAATCTTCAAATTCCTAAATTTCTAAGTCCCCAAATCACCAAGACCCTAAATCTCCACATCACCAAATCCCCAAATGCCTAAATCCCTAAACCCCAAAACTCCTAAATCCCCAAATCCCTAAATTCCCTAATCCCTAAATCCCCAAATCCCTAAATCACCAAATCCCCAAAACACCAAATCTAAATTCTGAAATATCCAACTCCCCAAATGCCCATATCCAATCTATGTGCATTTTCAGAATCTACAAATTCTGAAGCCCTCAACTTTCTAAATTCTCCAATCTCTAACTCCATAACTCTCCAAATCCCTAACTATTCTCTAAATTTGATCCGTCCATCACCGTTGACGACTAGAGTCATCAAAATATCAAGACTACAGTGCACCAATCTACTAAATCGTCACCTTGAAGCATCTTTAAGAGTCGCATTTCGTATTTCCCTGCATCTCCGCGTTTTTTCACCTGTAGAATGGAAAGGAAGACGCTCTTTGTACTTTTATTTCCTATCTTGAATCTCGTTCTCGTGCCATAGAAAAGCAGAGTCGCCTTTATATATACATACGCGTCAGGAACAAAGTACCCTCGGTGTGTGTCTCGTAAAATGCAAATTTCATGCGACCTTGAAGAAAAAAAAAGTCGCGCCAGTTCAATTTCGCAAATACTGCGAGGAGTCGCTTCGCCAAGGTAACAGAACCTTCGGAGCGACACGGACAAATACCATTCAATTACGTTCATGAAAAGGAGCGTTTTATTTTCCTATTAAATCGGGATCGCACGCGTTAAATTTCGATTTATCTGATTACCACATTTTTTTGATGCCACGGGATTAACAGTCTCGTGTATCGTATTCGGTTACATTCGTGGACCGTTCGTTCTCTAACCCGGTTGCTAACATAATAAACGCGCGTCCGTAAACGGGAATTTGTACTCGGATGCATCCTGTTTTAGAAAATTTTAATGCCAACTAATTTCGTTGCATGACTTTCTCAATTTTAGAATGAAAAAAATGTTCTATATTTAGAGAAGATGAATTGCCTTTAACGCAGTGGAAATATTAAAATATAAAAATGTATGTATGATTGAATTCAAATTTTTAATAGTAAAAAGTTGTAACGTATAATTAAATGAAAAATATTTAAAAGATATGTAATATCGAATAAATGAGACATTCATCACGAATAGTCATTATCGCAGTTCAATTACTGCGAGCATAAATAATTTATTAACGATCTTGAGTGTGATCTTGAACATTAAACATATGCGCAGTCGATAACGGGAAGTAATAAACATGCGCAGTCGATAATGGGAGGTAATAAATATGTGCAGTCAAGTTTATGCAATAAATGCATTAAAATAAATATGCAATAACTATACCGCGCATAATAAGAATGTACAGTTAATTAATGCGCATGCGTTATATCCAATGTCGTACGAAAAATATTTCTTCACCAGATATCCATTGTAATTTCACCTATAATTGCTTTCTACATTCTACTGTTATCTAAATCTTCTTAAGCAATTATACCGTGTAAATGTTCTTTAAATATTACACGTATAACTGTTTCTAAAAATCATATTCAACAACAGCTTTTTAAACATTATACGACAGTGTGAAGTGTGAGTATTAACCAATAGCGATAACCACTCGTATTCGCACTCTTCAATATACAAACTGGGAACACACTCTTATTTGCATATTCGTTTTACGGTATTAAATACCGAATAAGATGGATACATTATTATATTAAATTAGATTACTACATTAATTGTTACTTCATAATACCCGAAACAGCAGGTACAAATTTTAAATCGATTGCTTGCCAAACTTTTAAATGTAGTACAAAGTCTGGACCGAGAGTTCAAAGTCCGCGCGCAGCTACGTCAATCACCAAATTCTCTGCGAAAGGAGACAAAAGAGGGAACGTCCATGCAAGGATCGAAACAATGCCATTTCGTGAACAGGTACGTAAAAGCCCGCGTGTAAATAATTCGCCGGCCGGTTTCGTAGCGAGTGAGATATCACGGTGACATAACAATGCGCAGCTGGCACGCATTATCGCGAATCTCGTTCGCGCGGAATGCCGCGTTGCGCGCATGCGCGCACCAAATCTCCGGTCACTTTTCAGGTTATGTTCCGTAACATTTTTCCTCGCCGTATTTAAATAAAATCACGCTTGCTCATCAACGTTTTTGTTAACCTCGTATAAATGAAATTATGAAGGACAAAACATTTCATTATGTACTTACAGAGTGTTTCGATAAAACGTAAAATGTAAAACAGTATACGTATGAATTCGATAGATAAAAACGAAGGTTAAGTTGACATCAGTTTAACACTTGACCGGTCACGTATACTTGATATTCGCATTTATACATTCAACTGGTACAATTATTAAAATGTGAAATTGTGTAAGTTGTCAGTATATTATTTATTGTGTTGGACAGTATATTCTGATATTAAAATACGTATTAAAGTTATTGACATTTATCTAGATTTGGTGAATTGTTTGAATTCATACAAGACAGCTGGTCAACAATGTATTCAAGGTACAAATGTTCAAAATAACCTCAAAGTAACATCATTAATACAAAACTCATGTAGGTAATATTTCTGCTATCATTTTTGTGTTTGATATTAATATTTATAAACGTTAATACGGATTAATATTTATACACATCAATACATATTAATATTCATGCATATATTCATACGCATAGGTATCAGTATGTCTCCATTACCGCAACGTACGTCTTCGAGTACTCTTCTCCACGATTGGAACAGCTGTCATTTATATTTCGGTGGTGCGACGAAGATGAATAAAAATAGAAAGTCGGTGAATAATGGCGTATACGAAATAGAAGAAACTTTCCTTTTCCAACGACTGTAGTGAGGCAACGATGACCGTGTTAAAATTCTCCGAGCGTTTGTCGGCCAGGTATCAAAAGGATTTCGCGTGGAGAGGTGCGTCGAAGAAACTTGGCACCATGGGCTGTCGTAACGAGTTTGTACAATCGGCAAATTGCGAGGGGAAAGGAGGAAAGATCGCGCGAATAATCAATGACTCAGTTGGTCCACGTGGCGCTGCGTAAGAAAGTCAATGAGTTTGTTGACTCGTCGCGCCGGCAATCATTGCCAAGAAACACCGATCTTCCCGTTGCTTTATGACTTTATGATTTTCACTATATACAACCCGGATTTCCCTCCGTTAACTACTACAGTCTCACTCGATATTTGTATTGAGGTCAATAATATATTTATGTAGATATTTACTTGCATTTTACATTTTAATTTGGGTGTGTATTTTATGTTATGAAAGTGTAGGTCATATACCGTTCATTTTGGGGTTTTAGAGATCATATTCCATGCTGAAAATTTCTAGATCTTACATGTTGCAAATCTTACAAGGTCAAATTGAAAATTTTCTAATTCCAATCACCAAGTTCTTAAATTCTCAAATTATCAGATGTCCAAAGTGACAAATTTCTGATTTTCCATGTTTCCAAGTTTCAAAACCCCAAATTTTCAAATGTCCACATTCCTAAATTTCTAAATTGCCAATTCTCTTACTTTCAATTCTCCCAATCTCCACATCACCTCACATCTAAATACCTAAATCTCCAAATTCTCAAATATTCAAATACCTAAATCTCCAAATTCTCAAATCTTCAAATACCAAACCCACTTCTGAAATTTCCAAATCTCCAAATACTTCCCACATTCCCAAATTTTCAAATGCAAAATAATTCTAAGAAGGGAAATTTCCCAAGACCCAAATTTGCAAAAGTTCCAAATTATCATTAAATATTGAATATGTTGAAATGTCGACAATATTGTAATATAGTGAGTATAATATAAGTATGAAGTGTTCGTGTCAGCTGTTCGATAACGAATTTCCGTTTTGCCTTGGTAGGATAGAATAGGACCGTGGGGTACTGGTAGCGAACGTTGCCTTATGGGGATTGGCGCCACTCGGCGTAGCCATAGTCGTCGCATGGCATTAGCTGCACCCATGATACCAGCGATCGTCCACCGATCCTGGAATGGTTATTTGGGTTAAACACGTAACAAACGAATAGTCGAGCGACCAACATTTACATGTTGAGTCACGCGCCAAGTTACGCGTGTACCGAGCTACCTTATGCCCGATTTACTTGCTTCTACTTCTTCCACGGAATAATCCGCTTGTAAAATGCATGCCTCGTCCTCCAACTACATTGTTCTGCTCTATCAACAACGGCTCAACTCGACGTTCGTCTTTTTGTCAGCTGAGAAACATGGAAACTTCGCTGCACTTCACTTTTCTTACACATGAAGGACAAATTACTACATTTACAAGTTTTTTCAGTTTCTATTTATACGTTCATAAATTAGTGAATTTATTGATTGTTCAATTTTCTAAGTGATAACTTTTTAGATTGTTAAATTTATAAATTTCTGTATGTCTAAATTATAAAATTGACAAATTTCCAAATTGCTGTATGTTTATTGCTGTACACTAAATTTCCAAATTACTAAATTTGCAAGTTGATAAATTCCCAAATTGCTAAATTTCCAAATGGCCAAATTTCTAAATTACTAAATGTCCAAACTACTAAATTTCCAATCTTCCAAAGGTTGGTACCAACCTTCCAAACTACCAAATTACCAAAATTCTCATATCCCCAAATTTCCACCATTTCAAATCAACACAAAATTTCCAGCTTCCCAAATCTCCAAATTTGCAGAAGTTCAAATTCTTAAATCCTCTCATAAAAGTTCATTAATTCTTTCATACCCAAAGTTCCAAAAACCGAAACTTCACGTTAATCCTTTTTTGAAGGATTATTCCATATATAGCCACCGTACGGCACTCCATTCAGAGAACGCCACATGGTTCCTCTTAATACACATAATCAGAATGATTCCACGAAGTGCATGCGTTCTTTATCGTTATCAAGGTTCGATAAGAGGCGTAGCAGGAAAAAGGTCTCAGCGCTAATCGTCGCAGACGCAACGTTCTATTTACAAACCGATCTTAATTCGTCTCTTTATTTTCTCCCTCCAGATGGTCCTCGATTCCAGGTAGCGAGATAATAAGAAATCGTTATCGTGCCAGAACACACGCAGCCTCGTTTCGAGTTTCGACGACGAGGATATTTTTTATCGATACGCAGAGACTTACGCGGAATGCGTACCTTGTTAAAACTCTCGTATCAAGTTTAATCCGCCCCTGCTAGTGCCACCCTCAACGCTGAGGGAAATTTTCGTATCTCGAATCTTTCCTACATTAACACTTTACCTATTCAAATTTGTTTTTACCTGAAGTATTACTGGTACAATGTTAAATTTTAATTAAAGAGGCTTAATATGGATTAGTATTTATTTCATATATAGTAAGAATTTAAAAATGAAAAAAAATTATATTTTATCAATAATGTGATGTACATCAATTTTTTTGATATTTTTATTATTATTTGAGAAATGATGTCTAGAGAGACTATATGTCCATTCACATGACTATGACCTTCAAGGTTATACAACGGCAGGAAAGCAAAAAATAAATTAATACAGATAATGAACTGATAGATGAATAGATAAATTAACAGATTAATAGACCAACACAAGAATGTACTGTAATGTTGTATTTACTACTACGTTGCCACTACAAATTGATAGAACTTAAAGGTTCAGTTTCATATCAATGTAACTAAATTAGTTTCAATCAAATCAAGCTTAATTACTATCGATTTCAATCAAAGCAAGTGTAATTACAATATACAGCTATTATACAAGATATTCCAATAAAATGTATACACACGTTGTCACTGTATGCAATTTAATGAATAAAATGAACCGAGGTTGAGTGACGTTCAAAATGGCCGCCATCAATGGTCTTGCTGTAATTTTTATATCTGATGTTCTCAGTGTATGTATATTTTATTGCGACATCCTGTGTATTCATCTATCTGTTTATTTATCTACCTAGCTGTCTATCTATTTATCTATTTATTTATCTACCTAACTGTCTATCTACTTATTTATCTACTTACCTATCAATTTACCTAACTACTCAGCTATCTACCCATATATAAATATAGCATTCATGTTGATTCTGGTGATCGTACATTCGTCAATTAACGAAAGACGAGCAATGTTATAATTAAAAATTCAACGAGGCGTTTTCATTTCAATTTGTCGGCACCGCACGAGGACAGGAATTATAATATTTTCATTCGACGGCGTAATATCGTGCGCGTTACGATCGGGGTTTATTGCACCTTTTTATTGCCCGTTCTCGGCGATAACGCGCGATATCGGTTTATTCTCCTTCGCGGTTATTAATCTTTCCCAACGTCCACGTGTAATTGCTTCGTCGGCGTAAAACGAGAAAGCCTGATGGACCATACGACAAAAATGTTATAGATCGTTCGACCGAGATACACGTGTCGAGGAACTGCCTCGATAATCTAAGCTCGTTCCAATTAATTATTGTGCAACTCGAACGCAATCTTTTGCAGTTTGTTTGTTTAGCTGGGTTATCGGCAGAAACTCGATCGTTGGATCCGATTCGAAGCCAAAACAAAAATTTCACCTTCTTATCTCGAAGCATGCATTCCTCGTAATCGTTAATCAAGTTTAGACTTTAGATTAGTATCGACGATCAAGCACATGTTCGTTTAAATAGTAAGTGTGAGAAAATAGGAAAAAATATTTACTTTAACATATCTATATTCGGGATGTAGGGATTTGGGGATTTAGGGATTTGGGTATGTGAGAATTTTGAAATGGAGGAATTTGGGAAAGTAGAGATTTGGGAATGTAGAGATTTGGGGACATAGGGATTTGCGAATGTAGGGATTTGGAAAATTAGAGATTTGGAAAAAAAAATTTCGAGAATTGAGGGATTTAGGAATATAGGGATTTGGAAATGTAGGTATTGGAGAATGTAGGGATCCGAGAATTGATGGATTCGGAATCGTAGAGATTCTGGAGTAACTCTCCAAACACGTCAGCCTCTTCACGCGCCAACTCATGGGTTGACACCGGCATATATTACCAATATTTCAGAATCGTTAACATTTATTGCTAGCACTGAAATATCAATATTTACCATCAAACTACATCCACAATAAAATTTTCAATAATTCACAAAAATAATTTGTAAAAATAATTTACAAAACATCTATATTTACTTTCCGTGCAAAAGAACCATATATAACGAGTGCTACAATACCAGTACGCAATAGTAGAATATACAATATATACAATAGTAGAATAAAATAGCAGAATATTAATAAAACACGTTAGTCCAATCTCCGAAATATCAAGATACAAAAAGCGAAATAATTTCTACGTAATTTCTCGGTAGATAAGTATTTGAACTGTGCGTGGCCGAGAAATTTCATCCTTCGAAACGTGTCGTTGGTCGCGAATTAATCAATCCGAGGCAGGGTATCGTTGTCACGAACACGATCATAGCGACGAACAAGGGGATGAAAGCCAGCGACGAAACGCGAACGTTACACGTTAGAATCACGACATTAACCGAGCCAGCCAACCGCTTTTCTTCCTGTTTCTTCGAGCTGATTAATTTCCGCGATATTTCTCCGCCTAATCCCACTTTCATTTTTCTAGCCTCGCGTTCCACGGCTTCATTTAACGCCTAACAAATGGCCGGGAAAATTAGCGAACCCCCGGCATCGGGATTAGCGTTTTGAGCCCACGCTTAGAGCAATTCTTTTTTGGGTTGCTACACGAAAATGGGGGTATGGTGTATTTTCGTCGGGGAAATTGTTAATTTTTGGGGGTATGGTGCGGGAAGTTATGAATGTGAGAATTTGGGGAATTTTGGTAATTGGGGAGGGAGGGAAATTTTGGTAGTTTGTGAAGGTGTGAAATTTAGGAAATTTTGACAATTCGGAAAGCTGGGAAATTTTGGCAATTTTGGCAGTTTGCGAAATTAGGAATATTTAGAAAATTTTAACAACTTGGAAATTTAGGAAATTTTGATAGTTTGAGAAGGTGAGAAATTTGTATGGTTTGGGAAGGTGGAAAATTGAGGAAATTTTGACAATTTGAAAAGATAAAAAATTTGGGAAATTTTGACAATTTGGGAATTAGGAAATTTAGGAAACCTTGACAACTTAGGAGTATCAGAATTTGGAAACAGAAGATACAGGAAATTATAAAATTAAGAAAATTTAGGAATTTGTAAAATTAAGGAAATTTGTATAGTCTGAAAATTTGTAAATTGTGTATGTGTTAGTTTGAAATTTTTGATGTGACAATTTGAAACCTTGCAAATTTTAGAACTTTAACTTTTGTCGATTTGAAAATTTATACATTTTCAAATTTGGAATTTAGTACACTCCAAATTTAAAACTCCACAAACTTGAAATTTAGTACCTCTCGAATGATAAAATCCGCAAACTTAAAATTCAACATCACTCAAATAAGTATATTCCCCAAAAATAAAATCCTCCGTAAAAAAAAAAATTCTCCAAATTCTCCATAAAACGTAGAAAGTTACCTAAAATGTGTAAACGACGAAGGATAAAAAGTTAGTTTCGGTGTCGGGTTAATAGGACGGGATCACGTAAGCAATCAGCGGCTCTTATTATGCGGAAGAAGGCGGCGGGGAAGAAGGCGGCGGTAACAGGAAGGGAAATAAAGGGAGCGAAACTAGGATGTACGACACGCGAAAGCGTTAACTTTTGACACGAATAAACGCCTACGTTCGTGGCCGGTTGACCAAGGCTGTTTACGCGGCTCGACATACGTCTTTTCGCTGGTTACACCGCGCACTCGAGTTCTCTCGGTGTTTACGACATTCGTCTGGCACGCGCGTGCCTTTGCATACTCGAGTGCATTGCAAACGGAAATCGTGGACCACGCAATCGACCTTTCCTCGTCCGTCCGACATTCGAACAGCCTTTTCTCGGAATCTTTCCTCTCGCAGGTGTTTTCCATCTCTGCTTCTCGCATTTTCATTTTAATTGCACTCCGCCTCTTCCGTGCTACGAACGCGTCGCCTACGACCAACGCGAAATCTCCGATTTAACGCCTTACCGATATCTGCACAGTTAACCCTTTGCGAAACATGATTTGTGACTCGACATTAACGCAACAGTTTCGAAGAGATACTTTTTAACTAAAGTTATAATGTAAATTGGTAATTAATATTAACTTCGAAAAAATTGATCGAGTGTACAAATGAATAGTTGCTGATCAATGGAATTACACTTTGAGTCTGATGGTTGAAATATCATTATGGTAGTTGGTATAATACTACTTGTGTAAAGAAAGAGGTATCAGTCCTGAAACTATCTGTGTATGATTACTTTCGAAAATAAATACACAATAATGTACATGAATGTTACCATTAAATGTACACATGTATTATAAATTCCTTTAAGATTCATATATGAATTATACACAAAAATTGTAGTGATGTCCAATCTTGTCCAAAATATGTGATCGATGAATTTAAAAACAAGCTAAACGTCCACAAATATATAATTAACCTTGAAGAGATTAATTATACAACTTGATAAGATTATCTTCAGATATGATTGTATATAATACATATTACAAATTACACAAAAAATTAAACCACTTCTAACCTTTTCTGAAGTTCAGTAGTTTTACTTTTGTGTTTCAATTTCATCTAGACATACTTTGTACACTTATTTCGAACCGCAAATCAAAAAAGTAAGGTCTGAACAAGTAACTTTGTAAGAAGAGATCGACGAGAAAATCGTTGCATTATTTGGGTCGATCGATCGGGAGAGTCCCAGTTATGATTTCACGTTGTAAAACAGGGAAGAGTTGAATGATATCTATTGGAGCGAGCAGGAGGCTCGGTGGCAGTCGTGAGAGGAAGCGAGAGCAGCCAGGGAGAATAAACGCAAATAACAGTAGGCTGGCCGACATTAAATTTGCATTTATATTGTATTCCGTAATTTATGACACCGACTTATCTCGTGCGGTGGATATGTACGTGCTCGTAATTGTTTTCTCTACGTATACACACCGGAACCCGCCCTCGTGGCTCGTACGATCGCTCAAACTAACTGAGAAAAACGAGCCAACTTACCACACATGAGCATTAAAAACGGTGATGAGGGATTTCGTTTGGATATTAATTATATTATGGATGCCAGGGATATCTGGAAATGGCTAGGAATGTGAGGGATACTTGGGGATACCTATGGACACCTATGGATACCTATGGATATTTTGGTGGACCAAGAGATCTGAAGAAATGTAGGTACATTTGGCAGCATCTAGGAAGATAAATAAGGGTATTTTGGGTGCAAGCAAGCTTAGGAATATCTAGAAATACTTAGGGGTACCTATGAATACCTATGGATGCCTATGAACAATTTGGTGGATCAAGAGATCTAAAGAAATGTAGAAACATTTGACAGCATCTAAGAGGATGACGACATTTAGGATGTCTTGGGTACAAGCATGTATAGGAATATCTAGAAATACTTAAGGATACCTATGGATAATGACGATATTTGAGGGATTGTCTTGAGTACAACCATATCTAGAAATGTCTAAGAATGTTTGGGGATACCTATGGACAATTTGGTGGATCAAGAGATCTGAAGAAACGTAGGAACATGTGACAGCATCTACAAGAATGACGATATTTGAGGGCTTATCTTGAGTACAACCATATCTAGAAATGTCTAAGAATACTTAGGGATACCTATAGACAATTTTGTGGATCAAGAGATCTGAGGAAATGTAGGAACATCTGGCAACATATGAGAAGATAACGATATTTAACATAGGATGCTTAGGTAGAAGCATGTCTAAGAATATTTGAGCATATCTAGAGGTACACGAATGTCTATATACCTGTACAGTATCATTTTTAACTTGTCCTTACATATACCTATCCTTATATACAATACCTTACCCTACATAAAATGTATATAAAATACAGTGACCAGGTAATAGTAATCGCTATAAATATAGCTAGTGGGTCTACAGAGCACCTCATACGAATTCGAACGTGTACTTAAAATTTCTCCTGCCTACTGTACACATACGTACAAAACATACATAATTCAAAAACGAAGCTTCAAACCCCATTTTTGCACAGGGAAATCTATCACCCATTTCCACTAGTTTTGAGACACCCTGTATACCTGTAAGGTACTTAGGCCTAACCAACAAATTAAAAAATATACGTCTGAATATAACACACATGTTGCGTTTTTATGCTATGTGGAACGGTTCTTAAAGCTCGTTAAAATCGAATCCGATTAATTTGAAACCTCTCACCGCAAAAGAAACGCCTCGAACGACGAAACGTATCCGGAAGTGAGAACGCGATAAAAAGAGCACGCAACGCGTGGAAATTCGGAAAAGGAAATTTGTCGTCGAGGAAGGAAGAAATGACAGACGTCACGCGAAAGTAGCATGCGCGAGTTGCTCAGCTTTTACTACTTCCGGTCTGGTATCGGTTAATTAGGCTAATGACGGCCGAATCCGAGCGAACGTAGCTCGTAAAAAAGATGGCCGTCACGAAACGTGGCACGGTTAACCCGAAACTGTAGCCAAAGGTGGACGTTTCATCGGCACACGCCGTGTAAATATAGGTCGTCGAACCAATCGTAATTCGCTTCTTTATCGAGAACGTTATTGATCGCGAGTCTTTTCTTGAGAATCGCGGCTCGTTTCGGTATTTATCACTTTAATCATTCATGCAGGTTACGCGATCGACGTATGTACTCGACAAATATCCTATCAGTGCCAACGAATTGATAACCGTTTTCACATTCACTTGTTTTCTTTCGTTGAAACATGGTGAAAATATATACAACTTTTAATTATGTATTAAACATACAAAATGTATGTTGAAATGTAAATATGATATAGAAAACTTATATAATGATGTAGATAAAGTATGGACAATGTGTATGGAGATTTAAGAAAAATATAAAAATGAAGTATAGAGATATAAATAAAATGAAACGTTACATTTGTTATTCGAAGGGCGTTAAAACGAATTGTTTTTCGCGGCGATAAATTTGTAGAGCTTTCTTAATTATGATCGACGAGGAGCACGAATGTACCTGGAACACGGAGTGTTAGCTTGTTTGGGAAAAGGTTTGACGAATGGAAAATTCATCCAACGGGTTGACGGTGACAAATGGACGGTTTTGTCGAGCTTTTCCAGCTGCTCGAACCGCAGCAAGAAACTATCGGTGCTGCGACCACCGGATAAATTTTCTTCCTCGTCGGACTATCATTTTGCAGAATGTAAATTGTTCTAATAGAAAGACGGGGGAACATATTTAAGGGGGAAGGCGGGGATAAACGTTGCCAGTGCGGTTTTCAGTTCTGCGGTTTCTAATGGACGGTTATTAGGGAATTTAATTGGGGAAGTGAACGTTTAGGAATTTGCGAATATTGAAATTTAGGGATTAGGGAATTTAAGAATTTGGAAATTTGACAATTTTGGGATTTGGGGATTTGAGACTAAGGGATTTGGAAATTTGGGCACTAGGGAATTTAGGGATTTGGAGATTTGGAAATTTGGGCACTGGGGAATTTAGGGATTTGGAGATTTGGAAATTTGAGCACTGGGGAATTTGGGAATTTAGGGATTTGGAGATTTGGAAATTTGGGTACTGGGGAATTTGGGAATTTAGGGATTTTGAGATTTGGGAATTTGGGGATTTGGAAATTTTGGGAGTGGGGAATTTGGAAATTTGGAGATTTGGGGATTAGGGAATTTGGAGTTTTGGGAATTTGGGGTTTTGGGAATTTGGGAATTAGCGAATTTGAGAATATAGAAATTTAAGAATTTGAGAATTTGGGAATATAGAAATTTAAGAATTTGAGAATTTGGGAATATAGAGATTTAGGGATTTGAGAATTTGGGGATTTTTAAATTTGACAAGGTTGCACTTGTAAAATTTGGATATTCTTATAAATCTAAAAAATGGACCTTAGAAATTTTGAAATTTCAGAAGTTTGAAATATTTGGGAAGTTAGAACACTTGAAAATAAAAAAATTCTTAAATCTCCTCCAAAAAAAAAATCTCAAAAACTGACAAATCTGGCAATTTGAGAATACAGAAATTTGAAAAATACCCTATTTTTGAATCAGCCAAATCCAGAATTGAAAAATGTATGAACCAACAAACAAGGAATGAACAAAATTTCGTTCTCTCGTTTTAATTGGTAAGAAAAACGCTTAACGAACACCCGCACTAGAAGGAAACGCGTGTCCCGCATTTGTTTACACGGTCTCGATTTCCTTTTATCGACAGCCAGACTATCCGCTTTCACAAATGTGCAGTAACTTTCCACAAATAGAACAGTTGACCGACAGGTTGACAGCTCCGTCGTAGCTCAAGACAGATTCGATCGGTTCTAATCGAATTTCAACGATCGCGGTTCACTGACCACCTCTCCTTTGCCAGATATCGAGTTCCGGTCGGGCGTCGAGGACCGGAAGCACTCTCGATTATTTCGCGAAATCGGACACAACTGGAGCTTACGACTTAACCGGGAAATTATCGACTCTCCTTTGCGTAAATTGCGAGAGTACACGCCTATTCTTACCTGTTCCCCATCTAATTAACTCTTTAATTTCATACCTAATTAACTCTTTAACCGTGTTGTATGCCTCTAATAAAACACCCGTCGTCTATTTAACTTTCTTACATTAGGGTTAAATTGTATGTTTAACTCTTTCTTGCATAATTTCAAGAAACGTTTTTGCAATTTTATTCGAGGACTTCTGATAATGATAAATAAATATTGTTTTGGAAATTTATTTGAAGGAAAATTGTTTAATAATTGTGAATCTGCGGTATTAGGTTTAACGAGAAACTGTAATTATGTGTAGATGAAATGCTTGCTGAGGAGACATTTTTAGAGATATATGTATACATGTACGTACGTATGTATGTATACATATATGCATGCATGCATGTATGTACATATGTATGCATGTATTGTATGTTCATGGGTATGTGAATATGTGTGTATGTATGTAGGTATGTATTCGTGCATGCATGTATGTATGCATCCATGTATGCATGTGTGTATACATATATTTAATTTAAACGAATTTGAGTAAATTAAAAGTAAAACAGAACATTAGTCAAATTTTAAAAAATTGTGAACATTAAAATGAAAATTGCATTTATAATATATTCACATTAGTACTGACATATGTATATGTATGTATGCATTTATATATGTATATATGCAAATTGACGTGAATAAAAATGATATGTATATATATAATTAATGCAAATAACAATATTGAAATGTTGTTCAATTTTGTATACATGTATTATTTATATGAATTTAAATTAAACACACATGATATTCACACATGACACACATGATCAAATGCAATTATCCTGATTTTAGTGAGGTAATCCTCCAAAAGTTTGACCATCATTTTTAACAAACAACATAATCATTTATGTTCATTTGAATTTGAAAAGTGTTTCGTAATAAAGTACGTATGCAATCATCTTCGCAAAATGAAGGAAACGAAAAGAAAAGCTCACCTTGCAAATGCTAATTCACGCTCGTACTTCCAACAAGATTTATTAGTACGTACCTGAAACACAAAACGAAACATCTGTCAGTTATCATTACCGTATAAAAAGAAATAATTGAATGACATGTTCGAACGAAATTTATGATAATTTCTATTGAAAACGCTGTCAAACGCAACGAAGAAAAAGAAGCTTTCGCACACGAGGATTTGTGTATAAATGAAACGTTGCTAAACTTCGTTATTGGTATTCATTGAATTTCAATCGATAGCCTTTGTATGAAAGAAATATTATTTTCACGCTTTGTTACTATTTTTTGTCATAGTGTTTGTATTTATAGAGAGTGTAGGAGAATCGGTGTTTTGAAGATTTAGCGACACAATCTTTTCGAGATTCAGAAAGGAATCAAAAGAGTTTTTAAATCTTGCTGTTGCACAAGTTCGAAGAATGTCACCGAGATTTGAGGTACAAGATAATCTTAGTTTTACGGTTATAGAGTTTCAAATTTTTAATGATCCAAAGGTTCATTTCGATAATTTTTAAGTTTCAAACTCTCAAAGTTCTAGCATTCCAATTTTTCAAATTTCTGAAGTTCAAAATTTTTAACCTTCAAATTTCGAAAGATCGACATTTTCGATGTGCCAAATTGCCAAATTTCTAGGGTTTAAACTGCGAATCTTCCAAAGTGTAAAAATCCTAAAATTCCAATAGTCTCAAAATTTCCGTGATTCAAACTCGTATGACCCCAAATTTCCAAAATTCGAAATCTCAAAGTGTAACCCTCTGCAATTTCCATGACTAGAAATGTAAATCTCCCAAGATTAGAAAATTACAAGAGTACGATAAATTACAGGAGTGCAAATTCGATCCGTTTAGGATTTTGGTAAAAGTTTGGGGGTCGAGCGGCGGCGATTAGAAGGGCAATGCGATAAAGAGAGGGCAACGAGGTTGTCCGGCGATATTCTGGCGGCGCGACGTCGCGATGACAATCTTTGCTGCGTCAGCATCGGGATTGCATTACGGCGACAGGATTCGTTAGCATTCGCGTACTCGGTTTTGCTGGCGGAGATCTCTGTAGGTCGACCGATCGTGGGAAATTCGCCTTTTGTCCCTAGCCCTCGGCCTACCGTGTGCTCTGCTCCCCTTTAGTTTCTTCGCCGTTAACGAGCGACCTGATAAAACCTTGCAACTCCCTATCAGTCGTTGTACCGGCGATAAATCAACCGGCATCGCCTACGCCATACAACACCCTTCTTAATGAGCTCAATGCGACGCGGATGCCCCGAGAAAAACCGACTTTCCTGCACGATTTTCACGCGAAAACGACATTTTTTAACGAAATAGGCCTCCGAGAGAATAACTGGGGAACACGAATGCGGTATTACCCACTTTATTTAATTATTTGCTGGAACTAGTGTACACAGTTTATCGCGCGTAGATACTGTTCACGGCTGGAAAGAAGACACGTGGAACATGACTATAACAACGACACTTTACGGTTTTAGTATGAACATTTTGTTGGCACAGTGATATGATATGGAAAATTGATTTCTTTAGATATTTGCATTCATAGTGAAAATTTATTTGTTTACATGTTTGTATTAGTATGGAAAATTTATTTGTTTACATATTTGCATTAGTATCGGAAATTTATTTATTTATGTATCTCTTTTGTTTTATATTTATTGGGAATATTTGAGATTTTATGAATGTTATTTAATATTGGTACGTATTATTTTCTTTTACATTTTTTATACAGTTATTTCATCAAAAGCATTTGTGTCATAAATTTTGAATATACATATTCAAATTTAATATTTTCATTTTATACTGTATTGTAGTATTTGTCAGTACATATAGTGTTTAAAATTGTAGTTTTTTATGATTGTTACTAATGATGTACAGAAATATTATTATGAAAAAATGAATAGTTTCAAACTTCTTGCAGATAATGTCCTAATTTTGTAAAATTTACTGTGAGACCATAAATGATACCAGACTCGTCACGCTATGAATTCAACCCGTAAACGACTTTTCCTCTCAATTTATTTATCGAAACACGGTTAGATTTTATACGCACTAAATTCGAAATAAAAGATATTTATGAAGTAGGGCTCCGAGTAACACGAGGACGAAAGAGTTCCAGGAACTCGACAACCGTATGCATTCCGAGAGTGGTACCGGTAGAGGAATCATGCGAACGCGAGGACAGCAGAGATTCTCTAATTCTGGCTAGAAAGCTAGGTAGATCGTTAATGAAATAGAAATTCTAGGAGCAGAATATCATTCGATCGTCACGAGTTTGGTTGTACCGGCGATAGTTGTGGAATGTCCACGGAATCAGGGCACGCTCGGTCCAAAGATACTGTCCAACGATCCCAACGACCGTTTTAGAGGAAGCCAGTGCTACCAACCGACACCGTTTCTATCGCTGCATCTTGCGATACCCTGTTTCTCATTTATACAGCCAGCAACAAATCTTGGACTTGTCACGGAAGTCCCCATTAGGAGAGAACTTGCCGGGGAAGAAAACTACGATTCTACGGTACATCAACCATTTCGACAACCGGACAAAATGCGTATCGTAAACCTTCTTGGTACCGATCTTATAAACTGATTTGTTAATTTACTGTATTTGATATTTAAGGATTTCTAGAGTCTAGAGGTTCTGAGTTTTCGAACTGATGTGGTTTCAGTGTACTCGAGTTTATGAAGTTTGCAAGGCTCTAACATTTTGTGGTTTTGTACCAAAGTTTTGGAGGTCTCAATATTTCATAGTTCCAATGGATCAAAATTCAGAAACGATCCTACAATTCTGTTGATACAGTAATTCTATAGTTTTAGTCTGCTAAAATTCCTAAGTTACAGAGGTCCTAATGCCTAATCCTGCCCATGATTTCATGGTGTCTCGATTTTACGCATCATTCGGGTGGGTTGGTATAGTCGGTCATGGGCGCAGCGTCTTAAGGCTGACAAGGTGTATTCAATTTTCTCGAAAACTAAGTCGAAAGTCAAAAAATTGTATTCTATATTTTCTTCATATTTTTCCATGAGAAATTATATGGTACCCTGTTTTATTCGTTATTCGGTTGGGTTATTGATATTCGAACATGGGCGGAGTGACTTAGGGCCAACACGGTGTATCTGATTTTCTTAAAAACTAAGTCGAAAATCAAAAAACTCTATTCTACATTTTCTTCATATTTTTCCATGAGAAATTATATGGTACCCTGTTTTATTGGTTATTCGGTTGGGTTATGTATATTCGAACATGGGCGGAGCGACTTAGGGCCAACAAGGTATATTCAATTTTCTCGAAAACTAAGTCGAAAATCAAAAAACTCTATTCTACATTTTCTTCATATTTCTCCATGAGAAATTATATGGTACCCTGTTTTATGGGTTATTCGGTCGGGTTATCTATATTCGAATATAGGTGGAGCGACTTAGGGCCGACACGGTGTATCTGATTTTTTTAAAAACTAAGCTGAAAATCAGAAAACTTTACTCTACATTTTCTTCATACTTTTCCACGAGAAATTACATGGTGTTCTGTTTTGAGCGATATTAAGTCGGGTTGTGTATATTCGGACATGGGCACAGTTAAGGTGGACACGGTGTATATCGACGACGCGACGCGACGCGGTCGAACGACCCTGGAGAGAACGTTCGTTTGCCTCTGTGCGTGGTGGTCGTGTTCGTCTTCGTATTCTAATCCGTGGTCGTGGTCGTCGAGCAGTTACCTGCGGAGCCAGGTACGCGTACGTGGAATCGGAGTCTCCTGGAACCTCGTTAAGAATTGCGTAACCGCGTGCTGCGGGTCAATTACCTTAGGCATAGATGCCGTTGCGGCGACGGTGCGCAATCGTTGCAAGCTGATCTCGTTACAACGCTTCACCGTACGCGTTGCATCGAGACTTACGCAACGACAGCCTGTAAAACACTCGCCGATTTCGTGTCTATCCGCGAGCTTTCGATCTTTCCATCGAGCTACGTTTTCGGACGAGTCGAGCTACGGTTTCGAAGTCCAACTAATCGAATATGCAAGATCTGACGCTTTTTAGAATATGTTACCTGGGTCTTTGGTGCTTCAGCGCTTTGAAACCCTAAAATGACCTTGATCTGATCACAACAGATAGAATATCACTGTTATTCATTGTCCTCTGAATTCAAAGTTTCTGAACATTTCTAAAATTCTTGCAAAAACAGCAGCGACTGATTCATTGTTTACCGGTGAGACATCTGTCCTATGTGACATGCTGGTCACGCTGGATGTTTCAAAGATGACGCGTAATCTTTCAAGACACGAAGGAGATATATAAATCGAGATCTCAGGTGTACACACTGGGGCAAAATAAACTTTTTCGGGGAAAGACGAATATGTAGGCTTCACCATCCTCAAATTTTCAAATTTAAAAATGTCCAAATCTGAGATTGGTAGATCTCGAAATTCATAAGTTCACAAATTTATATTCCTCAATTTCAAATGCCCAAACTATCAAATTCCCAAATGCCTAAATTCCTATACTCCCAAATTTGCAAACGCCAAAATCATCAAATCTCCAAATTTCTATGTTACTGAATTCCCAAATGCCCAAATTCCTATACTCCCAAATTTGCAAACGCCAAAATGACCAAATCCCCCAAATTACAAACTTACTAAATTTTCTCCAAATGGCCGAATTGTCAAATTTCAAAAATATTCCAACCCCTAAAATTACCAGATTTTCAAGATTTCCAAAACCGCAAAATTTCCCCTCTTCGACACAATTTTGGATGTCTGAAGTTTGTAAAGTTTCCTGCGGAAGCAAGATTTGCCGGTGACTGTACGCGTAACATCTTACTAATATCCCAGGCTCGTTTTCGCCCAGGGCAGATCCAGTGAATTTCTCTTTGCCGCGTGTCCTTTTTAGCCCTCTAAGGAGGCGCCGAAGGCCACGTTCCTCGACATGCTACGTGAGAAGCTACGCTCGATGATGGCCCGAGACGTGACTACGTTCGCCGCCTCTTTGCCGTTTTATCGGCTTCGTGCCCTCCGAGAAAATACGACGATCGTGGTTCTCGATCAAGTACACTGATTTCTCCGATCACGAATTATATTTTATTTCCCTTTCTTTCGTTCAAACTGCTCCGACCGAATCACTCTCTCTCTCTGTGTTCTCCAATTTCAACGTCTCTATAGCGACACGTTTAAATATTCTTTCTTTACCACCCTTAAGAGATTCTTAAAGACGCAAAGTGAGCAAGTTCAAGAATTCCTAGATCCACAAGTTTAAAATTATTATATTTTACAAAATTTTTCATTCATATTCTGCAGTAACAATGTCTTGAAATTCTCCAAATTTAAAATTTTCAAAACCAAAATTCCTCAAGTCTGAATGTACCAAATTCACAAATTTATCAAGTTCTAAATTTCCAAGGCTCAATTTTACAAATTCGTAAAATCTTCGAGTGCCAAATTCCCCTAGTCCCAAATTCACCCTATTCTCAAATCTTTCAAGTTCCAAATTCCCCTAGTCCCAAATTCCTCTAATCCCGAATTCCCCGAACCCCAAATTCCCCTAGTTCCATACTTCCCTAATCCCAAATTCTCCTAGGCCCAAATTTCCCTAGTTCCAAATTTCTCTAGTTCCAAATTTCTCTAGTCCCGAATTTCCCGAACCCCAAATTCTCCTAGTCCCTAATTCCCCGAACCCCAAATTTCCCTAGTTCCAAATTCCCCTAGTTCCAAATTCTCCTAGTCCCAAATTTCCCTAGTTCCAAATTCCTCTAATCCCTAATTCCTCTAGTTCCAAATTCCCCTAATCCCAAATTCTCCTCATTCCGAATTTCCCTATTTCCAAATTTCTCTAGTTTCCAATTTTTCTAGTTCCAAATTTCTCCAGTCCCGAATTTCCCGATCCCCAATTTCTCCTAGTACCGAATATACCTAATCTCAAATTCCGCATAAAAAACTAAGTCACCCTTCCAAATCCCTACAATCCTATAATAGCAAAACACCAAATGAACAAATGTTCAGAGTGCCAAAACTGCAAAAGCATCGAGAGAAACAAAGTCCCACTGCAGAGCCTTTAAAAGTCCCAAAGTCCCGTAATTCGAAATTCCCAAAGAGCAACGACGTCGCTCGCAGGAAACGTCCTTAGGTTGTTATGGCAATTACGTTCGTATAAGGCCCGAAAAAGAAACCGTAAGACCATAGACAGTGAAATACGAGGAGGAACGGAGGCGTACGGAGAAAGTCAGAAGTCACGAGTCGTAGTTCCGGCAAGTTCCCAGCTGATGACAAGTTCCCAAATGACGAGGGGACAATGCGACGAGAAGCGACTGTCCTTCCTAGAGGAGATGAGTTCTTGATTGCACCGAGGTTGCCGCAGATGCAACGTCGAGCCAACTATCACAGAAACTCTATGCTAGAAGCGCCACCGAATTGCTGTTTCTACTTGTTTCCCTTATGTCTTTTCATCTTCCGTTAATTTTCTATGAAAACGCCTCGAATCTACGTTACGTTATTATATAATAACTATGTCGTCACTGTTAACTCATTGATCTCGCACTTATCGCTAATGTTGAATTTTCATTTTAATTAATAAGTAAAAATAAATTTGTGCGAATCACTGAGTCTACAAAAGCTTTAACTTCGTCTCAAGAGTCAATGGACTCGGGCCGTGTTTATACCTAAGGAACCATTGGGAGAACACGTTGCAGACCCACGTTATTGTTCCTCAGGAAGTGGGCGCCATTTTTACTAGTCGTTTTAGAAAAGTGTCACATTTATTTCGATTAGACGTCTTTCCGAGTCGTTTCAATAAATTCATTTATTCGTAAACATGACTTCTATTTTATTCAAATAAACCACCCCATATTGCAATAGTTAAAATTAATATTTCCGTGTTTTACTGTTTATTTATTATTTTCTTACTATTATTTGTTACAGTCTAAACACACATACTTCAATAGATCTGTTTTAGGAAAGATATGCAAAGTTAACTCGAGTATACGAACTAAGGTCGAGATGTGACTGCCCGTAAGAATTATTCAGAATGTTGATCTTGACTTCAAGGTCATCGATAGCAATTAACCTTAATTACCACGCAGAAAATATTTCTATAAAAATAAAAGCAGCCGATTGTACAAGCAAGTAAGTAAACCTTGTGCAAGGTGACTAAAAAACCTCGATTCATGTCACGCTTCAAGGTCATCAAAATCGGCGAGTTCTCTCCTTTGAGAACCATGTTTTCTTCGAACCCGTTATATTTCTCTAAAAAAAAGAAGTTATCCGTTACAAAAGCGAAAGACAGTGTCTGAGCCGGCGATATATCAAAGCGGTCCGGTAATCAAAGGGTGGCACAAAAGAAAGCGAAGTTTTCACGGATGTTGGAACGGGAAGAGAAACAATAATAACGCGATCCTCGGCGTACTGTAAATACTCGAAAGGGGGGAAAAGCGGAATAAAACAATAACGGGACAATTGGTCCACTTTGGTCGAAGTTTCCGCGGCGGAATAAAAGGTAAAAAGGGGTGCGAGCGGAGGTTCCATCCGGCGGGGACAGAACAGAGGACGAGGGGTTGTAGGGGAGAGAAAGAGAGCTGGGGAGGTGGGGCAGAGGGGTTGTCTTGAGGCCGACGCCCAGATCGATGCTCCCGTCTGAGGTTCCCGTAGGCGGAGGCTGTTGCAGAATTCCCGACCGTAAGGACCTCCGGTGCTCCTTGTCGCGTGTACACTTCCTACCCGTTATTTAGCCGCCAAAGAGCATCCGCAACCTTAAAACCTTCGAAACAATGCCCTCCTTCCGCGAACTTTGCCCTCTCGATGGGGATCAAGTTCACTTCCGGCTAAATACGCCTCGACGCCGCTCTCCGCTCACCTACTGCCACCGCATATCGCGACTTCCTCAACCCGCTCGAATATCGACGGAAACATTTTTTACAACCTTTTAGCGTCAGAAAATTTACTCTCGTTTTATTGCGACCATTCGACTCACGGTAATTTGCGTTCAATTAAGTATGCGTATGTTGCGATTATGTATGATCAAGTTCAGGAGGGTGGTTTTTGATTATTTATAAAGGAAAATAAACTCTATTTACAATTTGATAAAATTCTAAATACGAGGCAAGGAATTATTGTTTAACATTTATATTATGTACGTTTGGACAAGCGCTTTGAAATTTAGGATCTGGAGATTTGGACATTTGAGTGGAATTTCGGAGTTTGAAGATTGTGGAACTTAAGGAATTTCAAGATTGCAAAATTTAACGAATTACAGAATCTGAGGAATTTGAAGACTGTAGAATTTGAAGAATTTACAGGTTCTAAGTATTTGAAAAATTTTGAAAATTTCAGAACTTAGAAATCTAGGAATTTGAGAATTAGGAGATTCAAGGATTGTGGAGTTTAAAAATTGAAGAATTCTGAAGCGTGAAGATTTCTCAGAATTTAAAGATTTCTCAGAAGTTAAGGATTGAGATTTAGAAAATAGGAAAGAAACGAGAATTTGTGTACTCGAGATATGGAGGACTTGAAAATTTGAAGACTTAAAATATGTAGAATTCTTAGAATTTCTAAATTTGAAGATTTGAGAAACTTATGAACTTGGAAATTTGTAACTTTAAGGATTTGAAAAATCTGAGAAACTCGTGAACTTGAAAATCTGGGAAAGTGAAAATAAAAGAAATTTCAAATCCGAAAATTATAAAATTCTCAGAACACAGTCTCGAATTCGTCCTACAACTCACAAACTACAAATACCAAAATAATTCACCAAACAGAACCTCCCCATCGTATTCCAAATACGTGTCCACCCATGATTGACCATAAAAGTATCCGCGTTATTTCTCACAACGGTGAATTCTGTCCGGCCGAGCGGTTCATGAAAGTTTCATCGGAGCGTTTCGAGAAAATCCATCGAAAATGACGAAACGCGTGAAGTTCGTTTTAAAGAAAAGAAAAGCCCGTTTCGCTGGACGATCGAGCTATTCACTCGAAGGGTTGCCATTGTACGTTACTGCCCTCCGGGGGAGAAGTCCAGCCAGTCTTAAGGGCACATGTGACAAATGCCTTTATTCGTTTGCTCGCACCCTCCTAGGTATGGTGGTAGAAGTATGATCGCGAGGCACGTATACGCACTCCGCGAAAGCATTCTTCTGCTCATCGTTGCTGGAACTCGAGCACGTGCCATTACGAGGTTGCAAAATGTCAATAACCTTTGGGTCTTCGCGATACACCTCGTGTATCTCCGTTATATCCAAACGGGTTCCATCATTATTCGAATACTAACGAGACGTCACAGTCGTCGGCTCATCGATTTCGATCATACTTTGCCCGATGAACCGAGCTGGAAAATGAGACGATCCATATTTCGCCGTTTTTGTGAATGTTCGGTATTTTGTGGGATATTTGGTTTGTAGAATCGTGTAATTTTAGGATGGGGTGGTAGCGGAGGTGTTATAGTCGTAGACTCTTCGATTAGAGTTTCGCAAGTTCAAATCCTCTTGAGTCAATTTTTTAGATAAAAATATGGGTCGCCAGGAAAGATTTGATCAGTATGATTCAATAAGGTCTCTAATTTCCTAGTTTCTAAATCCCTACTTTCTAAATTCTCTGCTTTCTAAATTCCCTACTTTCTAACTTCCTAATTTCTCACGTTTTTAAATTCCTAAGTTTCCAAATTTCTGAGTGACTAATTTTGTGGACATTTAATTCACAAATTTCTAAATCCGTAAATAAGTTTTTGAACACCCAAATTATTATACTCGTAAGTTTCTAAATTTCAAACTTTCGAAATTGTAAAACTTCTAAATTCTCAAAATACCCAAATTCCCAAACTTCCAAATCACTGAATTCTCAAGCTTTAAAACTCACAAAATCTTACATTTTACAAACTGAAAAAATCTAAAAATTTCTCCAAACTTCCAAATTCCCAAATCCCCAAATTGTTAAAATTCCTAAATTTCCAAACAGACGAATTCGAAGATCTGCCAATGAAGCAGAGAAATGCAGTAGAACAGCATTTATCGTAATAGAAGCTTACGGTGGCCGTGAATGTAAGTACAGAGGGATGGTTTTCTGTAGTAACGGATTTAAAGAAACCGAACGATGGTGCAACGCTGATTTACGATCGCTGGCGTTCAGCGATAACATACTGCAGACGTAATTCATTGTAGCGGCGTAGTTACGTAACGCGTTCTGTGAATGAATCAGAAGTTACGTTTGCGCCGCGGCTTTATCTAAGCTGCTGGCTCGCTTCTTTCGCAACCGGTACTTCTTTTTCCCCTTGCTCGCATTTTTCTTTCGAGAGAACCGCCGCGCGTTACTCACCGTACGCGTAATCGTCGCGGGCATAATAACGAACAGTCTCTGGACCCTAACCTACCTCTCTTTACGAGTGCTTACGTATTGCGACCGGTAATAAACGTTTTTGGACTTCGTATTAGTCGCATTGCTCTCGTATTCCTCTCACTTGCATTACTTATATTGATTTTTATCTTCGTGCCACTTATTTGTACTGTTCTTGTGTTCGTGCCGTTTACTTATGTTCTTTCTTATATTCATGTTAGTTATGTTAGATTCTATTTTATATTCGTGTCACTTATATTGTTTCTTATATCCATGTTACTTTTATTGCATTGCTTTTTATAGTCAAGTTATATCACTTAGATTGCCTTTTATATTCGTGTCACTTATACTGTTCTTTATATTCCTGACATTTATGTTACTTATATCGTTTCCTGTATACTTGCAGCACTTTTAGTGTTTTTCATATTCATTTTTCTTGTATTATTGATTATACTTATATGACATACGTATATCAAGCTTTAAGTATCATAGTATAGTTTATTTAAGTATAAGACTGATAAGTACGTAAATATCATATATGTTTCACTATGTCAAAGTTAAATCTATATTTCCTCTACTCAAAGCTGTATCAGCGCATGCGCAACCTCAATATTCGCGCCTGCGCACAACTGACTTAGCAGGCCCAAAATTAATTCTTCTCAATTTTACTTTTGTGTATTATAATTTAACACTCAATCTTTCTTGTTAAATTAATTGTTAGATTTGTATAATATTCTGGAGTAATTAAATAGTCAAAATCTGCAACAATAATAATAGACATGTGGATAACAATTATAATACTAATGTCAAATGTAGGAGTACAAGGAATTGAAGACTTGAGAATTTAAGATTGCAAGAGTTTGGATATTAGAAAATTTGAGAACTTGGATATAAAATTTCCAAATTGAAAGATTTGAAACAAGAGAATTTGTGATTTCAGAAATTAGAGATTTGAGAACTAGGAAATTTAGGAATCAAACATTCAAAGACTACAAAATTCAAGAATTTACAAATTTGTAAATCCGAAAGTTTCAGAACTTCGTAATAAAAATTTGCAAATTAAACTTGTAATAATCAAAAATTCAAAATATCTATCCCAAGTCCCACAGTAGGTACCTCGGACTAAATACGGAAGGTCAGGTCCTAGAGTTCATAAAAATTCTCAAAAGTTCTGCGGTGTATGATCGGACTGCGCGTAGCGGCCATATATCCGAAGACCGGCGTATTTCGCCAGTTGGCAGGAAACGTGGCGTCTTTCTTTGAGAGGTCTGGCTTCTCGATGACAGTAGTAGCCTTGAGTAGAGTGGCTGGAAGCGGAGGAGGGAGCAAAGCGAGCGGAGTCGAGCGGAATCGAGCAGAGCAAGCAAGCATGCAAGCAAGCAGCCGTTACAAGCAACGATGAAGAGGCGGCAGAGTTGCGTAGCGTGTATCTATGTTTAGACGGGCGAGTACGTCACATCCGGTAGTCTGCGCTCCCCTTCATCGTTCGCTCGCTCTTTCGCCTTCTATCTTTTTCTCCTTGCACTTTATTATGCTCCTTCGTTCGACTCTTTTTGCCGTCGTGGCTGGTTCACGCATTGTCACGTGTCCGTGACTCGTTACAACGAACTTTCGAGCCACTATACTCGATGCGTTTGCACCCGATGTTCGCATACATTATCACCCCGAGGGACCCTCCACGGCCATATATCCGGACTACTCCATTTCCGGGAATTTACCGATGTTATTCGAAAAGAACGAACAAACTGCTAAATAATCTTTGCAAGAGACTCATAATTATTAGATTTATTACTACAATTTTGGGGAGTTATTGATGTGACGCACTCGTACTTCATTAATGACGCACTCGTACTTCATGATCAATTTTACTCGAATTTTTAATACGGTTTGCAGTTCAATGATTTAGTCAACGATTGCATAATATGAAATTGACATAGCATTTCAACTTTCTTTGTCTGTTTTAATATAGTAGCTGCAATCGGTTCTGACGCACCTGACAAATAAACCATATCAGTATTTTTTAACTAACTTATAATTTTAAGTTGCAGTATGAGGACCTAGTGAAACAGAGGCAGCTGATAAGAAAAATAATTTGAGAAAGAATTTACTAAAATTTTCAATAAAACCGTTTTGGAATTGCTGTTTGTTGACAACAAAAATAATGTACAGTGAAAAGGTCTAACATTAAGGTAAGAAGGCAGCTGCGCAATATAGTATACTCAACTGTTTGCTATTTTAAATACTTTTTCAAATTGATTTACAATAACTAAATAAATTACCAAATAATTATTGTTTCAACAAATAACGAAACCTTGAAACCGGCGATCAATGTTATGGTTTCCTAGTGAAAAAAAGAGGAAGAAAATTGTGATATGATACCCTGCGTAAGTCCTGGGCCCGGGAAATTTTATCCCATCACCCCCCATATGGTCGATCCTGGGTATCGTGTGTTATAGGAACGTTTTGGGACACGTCGTGTTTACAGGAAATTCTCCACGGACATGACCTACGATAAATTACGATCACAACCTTCGGACGCACACGGTTATGATTATTGATTGATTTTTTTTTTAACGTCAAGGCTGACCATGATTTTCTTTTCTTCCATTTCGATCGACCTTATACTACACTGTACGTAAGCGTATGTTTACTGGTGATGGGGTATCCTCTTTACTGCTCTATAACGCAAACTAACTTTGAAATCGCATGTTCTGATGTTTATTCATTTATGACGAACGAGACGAGTTCATGTGATCAGAGTATGTGTTGTTATAATGTTAACGCAAAATTTAAGTTTTCTAATGATTTTCTCGTTTGCGTTTTCTAATGGGAGGTAGTATTTTCCAGTTAAAATGTTACAGTTTTCAAATTTATAGCTTCTTCGTAATCAAAGTATTTGATTAGCAGTCTCTCGTATGGAAGTACATATTGAAATTTGTTTGAGATACATGGAGATCATTTTGTGTAAATATTATTTATTTACTTTGTTACCGTACTACGATAAACAGGATTATATAATTCATCATGTATTATTCATTATTTTAATGAATACATCGTTATGAATATCGTTATTTCATTACTCGATTACAGTATTATAAATAAAAGTGAAGAGAAGTAAATAAGAAAATGTTTGTTCACACGGAATAGTGATATAGTGATATAATAGAAAAGTAGTATAATGAAATGATAAAATAGGAGCATAATATTAAGTAGTATAGTAGTGATACAATAATGTACTAAAGTATTACATTATTACAATAACGCAATATTGCAATATAATGGAGGAGTGAAATAATAGAATAATAGTATAGTTAAATTGTAAACCAATTGTACAGTAATATGATGAAGTGTAGTATGACAGTATAACGTAGCATGATATAGTGAGATACAGTATACCACAATATAGTGATATAGTAGAACACTGTATAGTGAAAAGTGGAGTAGTGGAAGAATAGTACAGTGTAATAATAAAATTGAGAAATAGTACAGCATGAGTATAGTATAATATAATAGTATAGTATATAGTATAGTAATACAGTATAATGGAATGATAGAGTAGGAAAATAGTCCAATAACAGTATTGTAATAGTGTATAGTGCAGTATAGTGAAATATAGTAACAGTACAATTCAGTGAAGTATAGTAATAGTATAGTACAGTGAATTATAGTAATCGTATAGTACAGTAAAGTACAGTAATCGTATAGCATAGTATAGTGAAATATAGTAATAGTATAATAAAGCATATATAAGATGAGTTATAGTAGTGGTACAGTACAGCGTAATATAGTGAGGTATAGTAATAGTACAGTATAGTATAGTGGGGTGTAGTAATGGTACAGTACTGCATAGTATAGTAAACTACAGTTGTAGTATAGCAAAATATAGTATCAGTATAGTACATAGCGAGTGATATCAATTCATACAGTACAACACTCGTGTAACGAGTAATATAGCAAAACAGTACAAGTGTTATTACTAGAACGAAACATGATTTGATCAATGATTAAGAGGAGCACGTAAAGATAAAAGTGGATGAGGGCAACGTTCGATCGGCAAAGTGTTAATAATGAAAGATAGAGTACGCAAAAGAATTGAACATTAATCCCGCGAAGGGCAATTAAAAAACACGGGAGTCCAATTAAAAGGTGAAACAGAATGGCCGTACGTACGGTCGCGTTTCACGCACGCCATGGCACAGCAGTGGCAGCCGGCCGCACGAGGAGCACACACAGAGAACCGAGCCGGAGTAAAGTTTTCATTAACGAGAAAGTGCTTGGCGCGCGTATCGAGTCAAGCCGACTCGAGTTAAATTGCGTGCACGTTAAGAACTCGCGGCCCTCGTGTGTCGTCGATGCTCACCGTCTCTCCTCTCCTCTCCTCGTCGCTCTTCTCTTATACGCTCCTTTCCGCGACTACGCCACGGTGAACACACACGAGAGACCGTGTGTGTACGTGCGCTCGTACTCATTCTCGCGAGCAACGACCACGCGAGTACGCGCGGCGAATGTGTGTACGCGCACGATACGATACGATACGATATCGTACGCGAACGCCGTGCCACGTTGCTTCGATTTACTTCGCCGTTTAGCACGGGGAATCTATGGACGCGATTTCGCGCCAGAATGTTATGCCTTTGCTCGATACGATAGATATCAATCGCATTACCACATTTAGGTACATTTGTTTATAGATTTTTACATTTATTTAACCTTGAATTGTGGACATTTTTTATTCTTAGTTATGAATCGTAGAATATTCAATTTTGGAAGTATATCGATTTTTCTGTTATACAAGTACTAAATGGGAAATTTTAAATTCTTAAATTTTAATATTTTAAAATGGAAGCTTTCTAAATTTTCAAATTCTAAATTTCTAAATTTCCAAAATCCAGATTTCCAAATTCTAAATTTCCAAATTTCCCAAATTCCCCAAATTCCAAATTTTCAAATTACAAATTTCCCAAATTCCTCAAATTCCAAATTTCCAAATTCCAAATTTCCCAAATTCCAAATTTTCAAATTACAAATTTCCCAAATTCCAAATTTCCAAATTCCAAATTTCCCAAATTCCAAATTTCCCAAATTCCAAATTTCCTAAATTCCAAATTTCCCAAATTCCAAATTTCCTAAATTCCAAATTTCCCAAATTCCCCAAATTCCAAATTCCAAATTTCCAAAATTCCAAATTTCCCAAATTCCAAATTTTCCAAATACCAAATTTCCCAAATTCCAAATTTCCAAATTCCCCAAATTCCAAATTTCCCATATCCCTAAATCGCAAATTCCCAAATCCCAAATCCTTAAATTTTCAAATTTCTAAGTTTCAAAATTATCAAATTTTCAAATTCCAAATCTCAAAATTACAAATTTCATCTAAATAACACCCTACATCAGTACAACACCATACAGACCATACCAAAAAGTACCTCCGCATGTATTAAAAATTCAACTACCTCCAAATCACTCAAATAGTTAAAAATTAAAATAAACTCAGACTAGTTCAACATTACATAGCTTCAAAATATCTGTAAATAATAAACCACCCATAGCGATAAATAATTGTCTATACCCATAAGTAATAACTGTCTACACCGATCAGCAATAACCGTCCATACCGATAAGCAACAACCGCATGAATGAAACGTATTGCAACAATAAAATAGCGTTTATTGTCTCGGTAAGATCTGTTGTCGATAACCGTGAAGATCAGGAGTCCTCAATCGTTCGAATCGAAACGCAGACTCGTCGAAAAAGGCAGTTGTGGTTAGGTCAGGTCGCGACCTCTCCAAGTAAGGTTAGACACAATGTTGGTTCTGAACAGTTGGGTAATGCTGTGTCGTCATGACTACAGGAGACTTCGACTTCCTTTGTTTCACGGTTGGTTGGCCTGCGAATACAGAACGTGCTACATTGTAGGCAGCAGAAAGCACGTAGGCTGCGCGGCCGAATCGATAAGCGAAAAATCGATCGATTATGTAGCTAACGTGCAACGCGCCGTTTGCAAATGGTCGATTCTACTTATCTCTAGACCCACGCGAATACTCTGCGATTTCCGGTTGTTCCTTTTGCTGCTTTTACGCAGTCGTTCTACTTTACGGACTTGCTACTCGCTCGATGGTTAAAACACGACACAAACGGTTAATCGCGGTAGTAATCAAACACATTTACATTTCAAGTACATTTACTTTTTTTGTACGTACTTTTTTTTGGACTTACTTTCACATTTGTTTTTGTCATTTGTATTAGAATGTAAGGAAATTTTAACCAATGCAACATTATAGGTACTTTTATTACGTGTACATATAACATGTACTTTATTCTATATTTACTCTTACTTCGTTGAGTTCTGTGTGACGATGGAAAGTAGTACAAAATATGCGATAAAATTTAAGTTATTTTTTAATAAAAATTAGTATTATACAGACAGGAATAATGTAATCAGAAATTAAATTTAAAAAAAAAAACACTCCATGTGGATTCAATACGGGGATTCTGCTTTTTACAATCTTTGCTTTGCGCTATTTACCCATCGCAACTTTTAACGGTACAATGTATATTATAATATATTTAATCGTATCAAATAAAGTTTACTCTGAATGGAAACCTTATTTAAATTCATTTTTATATTTCATTTTATTCAAAGAAAAATTGAATATTTTCATACTTGATTTTATTCTAATAAAAGTTGTATGGTTTCATATCTTACTTTATTTGAATAAAAGTTTTACACTTCCCTGTTTTATTATGAAAGTTTTATATTTTTATATTTTATGTAACTCGTATAAAAGTTGTATATTTTCACACTTTATTTTATTCGAATAGTTCTACACTCTTATATTTTATTTCATTTGAACAAAAGTCTTATATTTTCATACCTGATTTCTTTCACAATTAATTTTATTAAATTAAGAAGTTCTTTCATATTTAATTTTATTTGAATAAAAACATACTCCTCTATTTTATCATGAAAGCTTTATTTTTATATTCTATTTTATTTGAATTAAAAATGATCATTTATAGAATGTACTTTAATTCAAAGTTATTTAAAAATGCACATATACGTTGTCATTAAAAAGGCCAAAGGTAGTAATTTTCGAGCACGTTCGCATTATCTTGAATCGGCGCTTAAAGATTAATGAAATAATAAACAACATTGCAGAGAGCACTCTGCGCACGTGTCGCAACCCAGTAGAAACACCTGCGAACATCCTGCATACTCCCGCTGTACTTTTTCCTATAAAAGACAATGCAGCAATCGTTTAGGCTCATCTTGCAGTGCATATATCACAATCGCCAGAAAATATGCTGCCCGCCCACGCGTATGCCTTCAAAGTCTCTTCCTCTCGCAGCGTTGTTGCAATACGAGCCCGAGGCACGATCGCATCTATCGTCGCGAACAAATGAGCAATGAAAAAATTATGAGCACCGAGGAAACAATGTGGAGTTCGATACTATCGGCTGGGGTAGACCGATTTACCACATTGTTGCCATCAGGGTTCAACCTCGTTTGATCCCTGCTCCTCACCGGTGTTTCAATATACACTTTTTATTTACGTTTTTATCGTGATATCAATTTTCTTCGTGGTTGTTGCGTATTATGGCAATGGAGGTTTTTTGTGGGTTGAGGGTTGGAGAGTTTTTAATTTCGGGATTTGAGGATTTGAGAATTTTGAGATTTGTACACTTGAGGATTTGTGAATTTTGAGATTTGCAAACTTGAGGATTTGTGAATTTTGAGATTTGTAAACTTGGGGGTTTGTGAACTTTGAGATTTGCAAACTTGAGGATTTGTAAATTTTTATATTTGCAAACTTAAGAGTTTGTGAATTCTGGGATTTGTAAACTTGAGGATTTGTGAATTTTGAGATTTGCAAACTTGAGGATTTGAGAATTTTGAGATTTGCAAACTTGAGGGTTTGTGAACTTTGAGATTTGCAAACTTGAGGACTTACAAATTTGCAAACTTGAGAATTTGTGAATGTTGAGACTTGTAAACTTAATTTGAAAATTTAAAGATCTAGAGAGTTGAGAATTGTTGGATTTTGCAAACATGACAATTTGTGAAATCAGAAATTTAGAAAATACAAAAATATACAAAATTAAAAAACCCTCGAAGTATAAAAATTAAAAAAACCCTGAGATTAATTAAACTGGATAACTTGAATTTTTATGACGCCCAAATCTACCTATCAGTAATAACATTTTCGCGTGCTATCATGCCCACAGAAATATCGCTAAAAAAGAAAAAAAGATGGTAAATTGGCGGAGTATTCGTTTTCATTATCTCGGTCGGAAATGAAGCGGAATCGCTGCAAGTTGAAGCGTTGCAACGGAATGGCGCGGGTGGGTATTTTACTTGCCACAAAGTAGCGAAATATCACGCTGACAAATCACGGGACTGGGTAGCGCGTGCAACCCGATATCCATCCTGCTTGCCTGGCTTTTCTTAACCGTAGAAAGCTGCTGTAAACCCGTCGCCGATCCTTTTACAACGCAACTAAATTCTTGCGATAAATAATATTTAATGAACTCCTTCGGAACTCTCCGCAAACTTTCAACGAGCTCAAAAAATCTACGTACTCTTTCATAAACTGCGGCTGCATATTTAAAATACATTAACACTCTTTTGAAAACATCTACGTATCTTCTACTCACACAAATCGATTCCTTAGATCATTTTACAAAAACAAAAGAATTAAAGTTTAGAAAAAGAATTTTTCTGAAGACTGAGAAGACTTTTCGATATATGCCATGAAATCCTGACAGGAGCCGAGGAAAACATATTTAGAGCAACAGGTTCTTACGATAACGCGAACCATAAAGAAACGAATTGCTTCCGGTGCTAATTAACACTTTCATGTACTTGTCAAACACGAGTTCTATCGGTCGCGATGTTCTGTGCATTGAAATTTCAATAGCGATTAACGTTCGAAACGGTGAAAGCGTTAACGAGATATGATTTTTCACCGAGTTCTGAATCTTTGATGGCCGGCTTATCCGATACAAATACGAGATTAAGCGTCCATTCGATTTCACGGCTTGATATCGCGTTTGCATATCCGCCTCTTTTTGTTGTGCTGCCGCTGAGATTTCCGGGTTAGCACTCTCGAATAGAGTGTAATACGATGTACTACAACATTTCTTTTACTTATCACGATTTTTTGCTGGATACGGAAGATATTCCTCGGGAATATTATAATGGCTGATTTTTGATTTGCAGATTTTGAACAATTTCGAAATTTTGTGTAAATAGTAACAAATAACAAGTAAATGAATAATAATATTATATATACAACAGAATACACATAGAACAATTCAAGTTTTCATTTTAACTTAAAAAAAAAAAAACATTCTCAAGCTAGACGCGAACTCGAGACAAAAGATTTGAAGTCCAACACCACTGCCACTATACCACCTTTATTCGACAATTATTTATACCACTTCCATGTGTATTGATTTTGTCAGATTTCAAATACAATTTTCTCCCAACTAGTTGACCATTCGATGCTAAAATTACAGATACGTTTCACCCTCCTATATAACCATCATCGCACTAGATTTCATTAAAACCCTCTCGGACCAGGTTGAAAGCTTCACGCGTGAGAGACCCTGGAGCAACTATTAGATTAATAACAAATAAAAAAGTATACGTTCCTATCAAAATACGCATAGAATAATTCAAACTTCCATTACTATAACATTTCACGTTGATAAATGAAAAAAATTTTTTTCTCGAGCTGACGCAAATTTTGAAGCCACTAGTGTCCCTATACCAACGAAAGGTGATTCACCACTCGGTTTGATATAACAATTTAAAATCAGAATTAACTAAATCTCTAGTGCTATATGCTGTATAAATATAATGAAAAGAAATTCGTCGAACTTCACAACCGAAAGATGTTTATTAAAAATGCGTGAAAAATAACAGTTTATCTTCTAAACTTTGCACTTGATTTAAGGATCGGAGGGATGCCTTGACTCCGTCAACACTCTATGGGAAGCGACGCTCCCCAAAAAGGAAATCTGGACTTCCACTTAAAAAAAAGAGAACTATGCACCGTGTTTATTATTATCGATGACAAACAGTTTCCCTTAGACCTGGTGACAGAGTTTTCTCAGTTAGACTATTATTAACAAAACTGAATCTGATGATGAAAAATACTGTACTGTCTGCAGTAGCTGTTTACACTATACCAATAACTAGTGCTAGTAGCATTCGTAAATTTTACTAGGTAGTAAACTAGGTTTCCGGACGTCTGATGGTCACTTATATTTAAATTCGAACTAAAGTAGAAAAATAAATAAATTGAGGATGATATGTGAACTGTCTAAGACATTTAGCTTGACGAAACTTGTCTTTAGTTTGTCGTGACGAAACTTTTACAAAAATTTCTTAATAAGTCTTGTCACTTAACCCTTTGCCTTACAATATCGTCTCTCGCACGTGACGCACGTAACTGCTGAAATGCGATGAACCTCACATTTTCACCACGATTCAATTTCGTGTTTAATTTCAATTCCTACCGCAACACCAATGTAAGATAAAGGTTAAAATGATCGAAACGTTTGCTAAGTCCGTTTTGGATATAACAATATATTCGTGTAAAGTCGCGTTTTCGAAGACGAAGCTATGTCTTCCAGGGCTCTTTACAGAATGCCCCCTTCCTGTTCCGAGAGGTTACCTTGTCCCTCGCGAAACTCAGGGGCCTCGGGGTTGTTTTATGGCCCTGATGCGTCGGGGTCTCGTCACCGTAGTACCCGTTGGACGACCATGTGCCCTGCTTTATTAGGGTGTGTCATTGGGAATTTCCCAACACCAATGATCGTCATATACAAAATGTCCCTAACATTTGAACATTCTCTGTCTCAATGTTACAACAACAATTAAGTCGCCCTGTGTGACGCACTCGCTCAGAAAATCCTAAGTTAAGGGGTTAAAATAAGAGATCCGTCATTTTGACGAGTTCCGCAAGTGTTAAGGACGAGGTCGGAGACGAGTTGAACAGGGTATCCATATTTGTTTAGTTTGTCATAGAACCGCAAAGGTAATTCCTAAGAGACAGTATAGTAAAATTGCAGATACGTATGCACTCATAGGATCGCGGTAGATTTCATTGAAATGGTCGCGGAGCCCGTGAGAGAATCAGGAGAGCCAAGAAGCACGGCGATGCCGGGCTCGCCACGCGAAAACCACGAGAACGAGGCGAAGCGTGTCGAGTCGGGGGTGGGAGATGGGAGGGGCAGAGTGAGGGGCAGCATAGCTGCGTAACATTGTAGCGTATATAGTAGAGAGTGGATCGAAGGATCTCGAGGAAGGCATCGGCGGCCCCCAAAGCTCGTTGGCTGTCGTAGCAAGCGTAGACCGAGCATACCAGCCAGTCTGGCCGCCTGGCTGGCTGGCCAGCCGGTCGATCAATATTGCCATGGCTACGACGTGCAACGTGGAGGAGAAAGAAGAGGAGGAGGTGGCGGTGGAGGAGGCGGAGTAGGTGGCGGCTGGCTGGCTACAGAGAATGCCGGTGGAGGGGTGGTTGCTCATATTCCGGTTACACACCGGAGGGTTGAGAACCAGATCTGATTCCGAGGGGCGGGGGCCTCGATGTACGGAGGTTACAACGTAGTAGTAGAGAAATACGTACTGCTACGTCACGAGACCTACACCTTGCCCCACCAACCCAACCACCCACCGCCACACCGTTCTACTCGAGCGATTCATGACGACGTAGAAACTGCCGCTTCTCTCGCCCGCCAGCCCGTGAGCAAGCCCACCCCGCGAGCTTCGAAAGAAACGCTGACACGACCCGACCCTCGCGAGCTGTTTCTTCCATCCCAGAAACGAGATCGCGACTAATTCTGACGGCGATATGCACAGAGAGCAGAGGGGTCCGCAGGAAACGGCGATATACCGAGAGTGCTCGTTACTATATCTTCGGATGTTTGTAAATTTATGATTGGACATTGTGGGATATAAGAATAGGGGAATTTTGAGATTGGGATACTGAACATTTGGAATTTGGAAATTTGAGGATGTGGGAATTATGAGGACAGAAATCTGAGAATTTGTAAATTTGAAAATCTAAGGATATAAGAATTGCACAATTTAGAAATGTAGGAATTAGAAAATTTGAGAATTTGTGAATTTCAGGAAAATTTGAAAATTTAGATATTCATAAAATAAATTATATAAAACATTACAGTTCTGAAACTGTATAAGTTTGTAAATTATTGAACTAAATATGCAAATTAGGATACTTGGAGATTTAAAAGTTAGAAAACTTGAAAATACTGAAATTTGTAAATTTATGACTTTGTAACTTCAAGACTGGAAAACTTCAGAACTTCAAAATTTCAAAGAAAATTTAAGGATTTAGAAATTTAAAAATTTGCAACAGAAGAATTTGCATATATCGAAATCAAGATATTTAAAAACAATTTTTATATACAAAATTAACAAATATTGGAGTTTGTAACTTGAATACTTCAAATTTAAAAAATTGCAAGTTTATCAATTTATCAATCTATGTATTAATAACTGAATCTATGTATTAATTTAATTATGAATTTATGTAAAATTAGAAATTTAAAAATCTGATAATTAAAAAATTTTAGAACCTAAAATTTGAAAAAATGTAAGAACTTAATTTCCAAAGCCTGTAGTAAATTAGTAATTAAAAATTCTCAATAAAAATAAAATTTAAAATTCTAATACTTACACGTGACTCCTATTGTACTAATAAACACTTTTCATAAAATAATTTTTCCATAAATTGACTTGCTATTTCATTATTAAGATTTTATACCACTACACAGCGACCCTGATGCAATGCTCAGAAAGCAACTACGACGTTGAAGGCACGAGAAAAAGGAGGCGAAAATAAATAATTGCGTAGAAGTTCGACATTGAACTTAATCGATCTTCGACTACCAGGTTCATTTCTTGCGCGCAAACTTGCCGAAGCGAAACAAGGCATCTTCGAATCAACATTATCAATGTTTCCGCTTCGAGTACCAATTCCAATGAGCAACGGAGGCTGCTTTCAAACTCTGCTGCCAATTGGTGTACAAGGTGTTCTATAAATCGTGCTACAACCGAGTAGATTCTGCTTAAAACCGAATAAAATACAGAATAAGATTTTGCTATCTGCCGCAGAGTTTTCGAGAAAATGAAGTTCATTAAGTACACGTGCACTCCATTAGCCTCGAGCTTTGTAGTTTACCCAATTTACCTTGTACGTTTGTTCATACGCAGCACAAAGATCTTCCGGTGGCTCTATACATCCACTAAAGAATTACCAGTATTTTGGAAGCTGTTATTAGATACAACCGCGAATACAGTGATATGATTCGTGCAGAGAGCTTGCGGGCTTTCGCTACAGCGGAATATTAGAAACGGTACCTCGGTCGTCGCCATCTTGACAGAGTAAACAAAGGACAAAACGGACGCTTATCGAATGTGGTTTCGCATCTCGTAATAATCGTGCTCGTAAACGATATCGTTAAAAGAGAGTCGAAGAAAAAATTCTTCGTTCAAACTGGCTGCATTATTCGCGATCGTACTAAATGAAAACACCAGTGTCCAACTCGAGTGGATGAACCACCGCGGATAATCGAGTGCTCGCGAATATTCGAACTCGATCTTCTCGAAAACCATGCGATATTCCACGTTTTAGACTGATTTTTTAGCGCAGAATCTGTAGGGGATTTACGGGACACTCTGTATGCACAAGTAACTAACCGAGGCTGAAGGTGGTGCAAGAAAAATGTTGTTTCTCGTTTACATAAAATAGCTTCTCGAGTTAAAATTGTCGCGGTTAATACGCGGAAAGTAATGGCATCCCGGGTAAACACGCGTCCGGCCGAGTGGTTTGTCGCGATACGTAGGACTTGCGGAGTTGCGGTGTGACGGACAGCGGTTTTGCACATACATTTGATATCGTGTTTTCCACCAACGACGCGTAGAAAAGATTCTTAAAGATACTTTCCTACTATTGCTACAGTGATTTAATTATTACTTTGCCCGGGAAACGTTAGATCGTATCGAGTTTCGGAGAATTCGAATTCGTTATGGAACTGAATGTGCTGCGATATTACAATTCATAAATTACAAATTTTCAACGTTGCAAAATGTGTAAATTTCAAGATTTAAAAATTTCAATACAGTTACATAAATTATAAGATTATAAAATTGCAAAATGTATAAGTTTGAAGATTTAAAAATTTCAATACAGTTACATAAATTATAAGATCATAAAATTGCAAAATGTATAAGTTTGAAGATTTAAAAATTTCAATACAGTTACATAAATTATAAGATCATAAAATTGCAAAATGTATAAGTTTGAAGATTTAAAAATTTCAATACAGTTACATAAATTATAAGATCATAAAATTGCAAAATGTATAAGTTTGAAGATTTTTAAATTTCAATACAGTTACATAAATTATAAGATTATAAAATTGCAAAATGTATAAGTTTGAAGATTTAAAAATTTCAATACAGTTATATAAATTAGAAAATGTATAAATTCAAACATTTAAAAATTTCAATACAGTTACATAAATTATAAGATTATAAAATTGCAAAATGTATAAATTTCAAGATTTAAAATGTCAACCTACCTACATTACAAAATTATAAAATTGCAAAATGTACACATTCCCAAAATTGAAAACTTGCATATTTAAATTTACCAACATTCTAAATTAGGAAATAAAAAATTTCTAAATCCCAAAGTTGAATGTTTAAAATTTCGAAATTAGCAAATTTGAAATTTTCTATATTAAAAATTTCCAACATCCTAAATTATAAAATAAAAAATGTCTAAATTCCCAAAATTGCCCTAAATTAAAAAATTTTTAAACTAGAAAATGTCTAATTTTCCAAATTTGGTGTCCAATTTTTCAAATAAAAATTTAAAAATTAACGAAAAAAGTTTCCAAACCAAAAAATGTACACTTTACAACGATTACCTTGAAATGATTCGATTTCTTTCCACATTTTGCGTTGCAATTTCTAAGATCCAGTATCTCTTACCCCTAATGACCTTAGCTATCCTCCAAGACTACTAGTGTTAGATTAAAGCACGATTTGTACACGAAAGCACGTAAAAGAGAGAAATGGCAAATGCGTTTGAAAAGCGAGTGCAAGAAAATGCGGATAGAGGAGGGCAGCTGTCAGCTCACCACTTCCGGCCATTATTTTATCGAAGGGCGGAGAGAAGATCGCGACGAAGCGATGGCCAGCAGGAGAGAAAACAGGAATATAAAGGAGACAAGGGGAGGAAAGAGGCTGCTTTTAGCGAGGAAGCGTCGAGTAACCGGCTTGGAACTGTCGTTGGAAAGTACACTTTGAATATTGGGCCTGGGCCGGGGACGGGACGTGTTTGCAACTTTAGGCTAGGTCGCTTCAAACATCCAGCCCAAGATCCCCTTTGACTCGATATCTTGATGAGATGAGCCGTGGACGAGAGCTTTACGCCGATTTTCAAGCTTCTAAGAGAAACACTATGCATGTCTACACGTGTACGTGTAATTTCTACATTTTCAATATTACATTTTTGAATTTTCAAGTTTTTTAGTTGTAAAATATCAGTTACTTAATAAGTATTTAAACTTACAAATTTTTTAATTTACACATCTCATTTGTACACATTACAGATACCAATTTCTACATTTCCCAATTTAGTACGACCCAATTTCTACACTTTTCAAATCATAAATTTCACGTTTCCCAATTTTCCAAATTCCAATTTCCACGTTTTCTAACTTTCCAAATCCCAATTTCCACTTTTCCCAATTTTCCAAATCCCAACTTCCACATTTCCCAATTCTCTAAATCCCGCTTTCCAAATTTCCCAACTTTCCAAATCCCAATTTCCACTTTTCCCAATTTTCCAAATCCCAATTTCCACGTTTCCTAATTTTCCAAATTTCCCAGCTTTCCAAATCCCAATTTCCACTTTTCCCAATTTTCCAAATCCCAATTTCCACGTTTCCTAATTTTCCAAATCCCACTTTCCAAATTTCCCAGCTTTCCAAATCCCAATTTCCACGTTTCCCAATTTTCCAAATCCCACTTTCCAAATTTTCCAACTTTCCAAATTCCAATTTCCACATTTCCCAATTTTCCAAGTCTCAATATCCCAAATCCCACTTTCCAAATTTCCCAACTTTCCAAATCCCAAATTCCACGTTTCCCAATTTTCCAAATCCCACTTTCCAAATTTCCCAAGTACCAATTTCCAAATTTCCCACTTCCCAATTTTCTACAACCCCGTTTCCAAAATTCCCAATTCTAGTCTTCCGAACTTCCCAAATCTCACATTACATATTTCCCAATTTCCCAGATCCCTACCCCCAAATTTCCAAATCAAAATTTCCAAAATCCCAATATCCCACATCCTAATATCCACATCTCCCAATTTCGCAAACTTCACAACTCCCCTCTCCAAATATCCCAAATATCTCAAACTGTCAAAAGATCAAATTTCAAGCCTAAAATCCCAAATAAGCGAAGAAAAGCAGTGCAACATTATCTTTGAAAACACAACCTGTTTCGTTGGCGCGTAACCGTGCCCGAGGCACGGACGGTTCGGCGTGCCGAGTAGAGGGAAGACTACTATTAATAAGAAATACAATCGTTGTCGCTAAGCATCGCGTTCCGCGTCGTATTATTTGTAGCCTTGGCAGCTTGGCATTTACGTTGACCCGTTCGTTCAATCATTCCCTTCCGAATGCTGCGCAGATGTAAACGCCACGCCGCGAAGAATAGAGCGATGATCTAAGGAACATCGATATTGGAGCCAACTTCCGGGATTCCGATAGAGATACGATTCATAGGCCGTGTGTAAAGCGCGAACGAAACGCGTTGCTCCTTTTCTTCCGATATTCCGCGCGAACCGACAACCGAACTACGATCTTATCGCTATTACTGTTATGCGCTACGTCACGATTAACCTACGGCCACGATCTGTCCGATAGTTCCTACAATTTTCGCATTTTTAATCGCCTCCAACAGAATAGTTGCGGTATTTATAGACAACTCGAGGTAGCGTTGCGAATGCGGCACAGATTTTACGGATTACCGCGAAAAATCGCCATGCTCGAGGAAACTTTTCGACGCAGATAAAACTTTGCGCTTCTCTTTGCTCGATTTTCCATCGGAGAAGTGCACGTTTGGGAATTTGCTAATGCGAGTGGTTGCGAATTCACGGATTTATAAAATTGATTTCCTGAGGTTTTGAAAATTTTAGATTTGGAAATTTTAGTACTAGGGCGTTGCAGAATTTAAAATTGCGGAAATTAGAAAACGCTTTTAAAAAGTTCGAAGATTGAAAAATTTGGAAATTTCGAAAATTGAAATTTCTAATTTTACAATTTTGAGGGTACATCGACCCTAACAGTGCTCCATTTACCTAATTAGTAACCTAATTTAAATACCCTGTGCGTGCCTCACGAGAAGTCTAGCCGAATTGTATAGGGCGAGCTAACTGCATAGCTGTACTCTTATTGTTTAATACGAACCTAACTGATAAATATAACAATCTCGACCGACCAGCTCCGCATTCCTTTCACAGGACGTCTCCAAGTGTTCCAGTGAACACGAACCGTTCTTTCTGCATTTCATTCTCGTCACAGTCACCCTAATAGGTTAAATTCCTACGGGGTCATCGGTGACTGGAGTTATCGAAACGCACGGAACCGATTCTCATTTCTCGATGGTAATACCGTAACGGTGAACGATAATAAATTCACCGAGCGTTTAATATCGTGACAATGGGAAGATTAATACTGAATGAACAATGGCTCGGATCGGTGACGAAGAAATCCCCGCCAGAACGAGACGATTTCCTTAGAACAACGCCGATATTCGCGCTAGTTTACGGTCTGGAACGGAATTCCTGGATTCCAGGCTCCCGCAAATTACCGGAAGATGCGTGGCAGACGGCGACCGGAGAGAAACACGGACGAGCAAAACAAGGATCACTGGCAAGGATAAAAAGAAAATGAGGATGAGCTAAGTCAATCTGTTATATGGGAAGCGAGGAAAAGAAGGTGTTGCAAGAAAGCATTATTAACCGTCTCGTTGAACAAAGGGAAACAGTAACTTTACTTTACTGTTCACCTTGCAAACAAAATTCTTTTTACTTCTCTTTAACTGTTTGTTACGCGAGAAATGTTCAATTTTGAAAATGGAATTTTATCACGGAGTACTATTCGAAAATAGTATTTTCCACTTTTTAGTTTAAAGCTGTGTTCGATAAAAATAATTTTGATGTTCTCAAATATAAAATGGCGGACGATTGATTGTATTGGAGAATGATGAGGATGTAGCAAAAAACGATGCGTTTTGAAATGTAAGACTTCTGGCGTTATTTCATGACATAAAAGTGTCACCAAATACCACTTGTGATATATCAATTTAAAGATCAAAGTTTAACGAAAATAACTGCATAAATGCCTCGTAGTAATTTTAAATATGAAATGACTGATGACCTATTATATAAGGCAATGGTGTGGATCCATCAAGAAATGATGAATTTTTTAATATAAGAATTCTGACGCAAGTTCATGACATAAAAGTGTCACCAAATACCACTTGTGATATATCAATTTAAAGATCAAAGTTTAACGAAAGTAACTGCATAAATGCCCCGTAGTAATTTTAAATATGAAATGGCTGGTGATCGATTATACGGAACAATGACGTGGTCTGTCAAAAAATGATGAATTTTAAAATGTAAGACTTCTGACGCAACTTCATGACATAAAAGTATTACCAAATACCACTTGTGATATATCAATTTAAAGCTGAAAGTTTGCCAAAAATAACTACATAAATGCCTCGTAGTAATTTTAAATATAAAACAGCCGAACTACTAGGTAATTGAATTCATCAACCATGAAGTTCATATTAGACATTCGTGAAAATTGTTCATATTCATTTTCTGCAAACTTTAAGTTTCAAACTAATATATCATCAATACTGTGTTTATATTATTACTGTCTTAACAATGGGTAAATATTATAAGTATCTATAGTTCTGTCATTAAATTGACAGAAGTGACGATGAAGTCAACTTGATATTTCGAAATCCAACAATATGCAGTAACCTAAAGACACAATTTGAAGATACTTGAAAGTGGAAAGCTAGTAGGATTGTTTTTAAAGGATTGTTTGAAAAAGGAGTTAAGCGTAGATCCAATGAATGTTGTTCTACTCTCCGGGTAAGTGATCGACCTCGATTAATTAGCGGTCCAATTAACGCGACACGCGATCTAATCGCGCGTCGATACATTATTTATCCTTCAAGCGCTAATTGGCCAGCGACTAGGGTGTTCCTCTTGCTGGGTATTGCACGACCGCTTTTTCAGTTTCCTTTTAAACGCGGCCCTGTCTCTCCCCTGCTTCTCCACCGGCTCTCCCTAGATCTTCCTGACTTCAAACTTTAAACGCATGGCCGCCCATAAAGTTTGTGAAGACCAAGCATTCCCGAAATTCCAGTTTCTAAATTTTGTAAGATAAGTTCTTACATCCCAATTTAAAAATTACTTACATTCCAGTTTTTAAATTTTATTGTTCTCCAAATTCCAGTGTTCATACTTTCCATTTTCTTAAAAAAACATTTTCCAAAGTTGCAATTGTACAAATCCAAATTTTCACCTTTCCTAATTTTCCAGATCCTGCTTTTTAAATTTCTTAAATCCCAGTTTCTACATTTTACAATTTCCTAAATTCTAATTTTTACATTTTTTAAATTTCAAGTCCCAAATATTCTACACTTCAATTTCCACATTCCCTAAATCCCAATTTTGAAATTTCACTATTGTCCAAAGCCCAAGTTGCACAATTACCCACTCAGTTCCTAAATTTCTTAAATCCCCATTTCCCAGATCCTAATTTTCAATATCCCAACTCCCAATTTATTAATTTTCCAACTCTCCAAACCCTAATTTCCACATATCCCAAATACCAATTTCCAAACCTGTTAATTTCTAAATTTGAGATCTAATGATTCTAAAAATTTCTAAATTTCCCAATTCGAATAAAAAATCTAAAATTTCCCAAGACCTACACTAAAGACAATACTGTTTAAAAATTTTCTTCGACCAGCGTTCACTCGTTTTTCCTTTTTATCGTTTACGACTATATTTGCAGCGAAAGACGAGCACTGCATTTCCGCGCGTGTGTCGAGGAGTTCGGTGGGTGTAAAGCAACGAGGCAACGAAAAATCAAGCGATCCCGATCCCGTGATGGGCCCACACGTCCAGAGACACCGAGTTAAAAGACTTTTAAGCTTGTCCCCCGTTGATTTACGGTGCTCGTTTAAAGCCCACGACGACGAGTCCAGGATGCCATCGTCGCGAGGGCGTCGATCGTGCTCCTTCGAAAACATTCGCCGGCTGAACCGCCTAATAAAATACGCTTCTCCCTGCGGGGATTCTAACCTTTTTTCAAAAACTCCATGTACTTCCTTCTCCGTTTTTCCCTTCCGTCGCTTTCTGCTACCACGGTCCATTTAAACTCATGTAACTACAACTATATAATAAATAAAAAAATTACGGAGAAAAATCTTGTATTATCTAACACGGTATCATTCTGTATTTCTTACAGAAATGGGTGTAGAGTGCAATTTCCAAGTAATCGAATATCTCTGATATTGCTCCTTAAAATACTGTTTGCATTCAGAATCGCATGAAGAGCACTGGACACAAATAGAAAACGCATAGTTTAATTTGAGAAGTGCAGTTTGCAACATCTTCAGAAAGCGAGCACAGCTACATTTTGCAACATGCAGCTTCAAAAGCAAGTGCAACTGCACTTTGCAATACGCAGTTCCAGTACGATTGCACTTTACAACATGTAGCAGTAACGTGCAACTGCGTTGTAAAGTGCAACTGCACCGATGCGTTTGTGCAAGGAGTCGGAGGACTGCAATATAATAGAGACTGTTAAATAATGCAAGATTGTCGACTACAATTTTTTGTTCGTTTCACGAGAAGAATTATAGCTATTGCTCGACCCAGTTACTAGATTCCGACTGTATACTCGAAGTTCGCGTCAAAGAATTCACGAAAGAATTCGTTTTCTTTTGCCGCGAGATAAGAAACGTTGGCTGGTAGATTCTTTTTGTATGAACGCGATCTTGTTTACAAAGGATGTTGATAGGTGTTGCGAGTTTTTCGTCCGGTAACGGAAGAATACTTTATCTGCTTTCCGTTCTGATGCTTCTACTCTTTTTCTCTTCTCGTAAAAAAAGTTACAGGCTGGTTTTCGAATATGTATGTAAATTTTTCATTGAGGTTGAGCGGGGTAAATTTGCGTATGTTGTACTCGCACCGCTACTCTTGAAATATCGATGACTATTGGAGCAGTCAACTAATTTATTACTTTACTAGTTTACTAGTTTACTATTTCATTAGTTTACTATTTCATTAGTTGACTATTTCACATATTGATTATTTGACTACTTTACTATTTTACTAATTTACTATTTCACAAATTGACTATTTTACTTCACTATTTTACCATTTGACTATCTTACCATATGACTGATATAATATTGTACTATTTCACTATTTCACTGTTTTACTATTCCATTCTTCCACTATAACATTATGGTACTGCTTCACTGTTCCAACAATTCTAATACGTTACTACTCCGTTACTCTCTTACTCTACTATACTACTGTACTACTATACTACTACTACACTACTATACTACTATACTATTATGCTACTATGTTACTATACTACTATAAAACCACTATACTACTATACAACTACTATACTACTATACTACTATACCACTATACCACTATATTACTATACCGCTGTTTTGCCAACCAACGAATTTCACCATACAACTATATTACTATACTAGTATTTCACAACTTTAATATACTACAGTACTACTATACTAAATAGAGTATAGTACAATTAGGAAAGCAGTTGATAGTAATGTAGTAAAATAGTCGAATATATTAACTTAGTACTTGAGTGCAATAGTAGAATAATATAGTACTAGAACAGAACAGTGAAACATATAATAATGGTATAGTACTCTAGTACAAAAGTGGTATGATAAATAGTTGTCTAGCACTAGTAGAATAGTGGAACAGTAACACATTATAATGCAAATGAGAAACAGTATAGTAGTATAACGAAATAATGCAACCCTAGTACAATAATAAAATACCACAGTACCATATTACTAAAATAGCAACCTACTAAAACCACAAAGAACCATCTAGTCAACTATAATTAATCGCCATCCAATTTTCGTATTACACTCACACAAATACCTTGAAATTAGAATAAACTGAAATTCAATTAAAAAAAACAATTAGCATCAATAACCATTTCTGTACAATGATACAATTTCTATACGAACCCGCAGTATCTACTCGAGTCAGCTAGAAATTAGCTCATGGATTTAGAGAGGTTGAGCCTACGGTAAAAGGATCGTCGGGAAAGTATGTGACCGGAAAAACGTACGGTGAGGCGATCGTGTGACGTGTCCGAAGGAGCGGGCCCCCAGGTGGTTGTTCGTCGACGAGTACGCGTGCAACGGCGAGAAATGCCGTCCACGAACAGGCATCATCATCATCACCGCGTTGCGAGACTCGGTGTACGCACCGAGTACAACCAAGAAATACGCGAGGGAAACACGCACACGCGCGCGACCACGGCTCGAACCGCGGAGGCGCAGTCACAACTACGCACACCCACTCGAACTGCATTCATTCATAAAAGTAGCGAGCAGAACACCGTGTGTGTCTGTGCCGCGCCCTGATAGCCTCCGGCTGGCCTTTTACGAACAGAACCTACACTCTTTCCACCGGTCATTCCGAGACAACCGACATACGCGACGATAACATCTACGCTCGCTTCGGATACGACACGGTACATCTATGGGTGGCATGTTTTTTCGATCTTTCGTTTGACTCTGACGTTCCAATATTACTGACGTTTTCAGAACTATTTGCATTTCTTGATTTAACGAATTCTCGTGTCATGGAATTTTTGAAACTTCAATATTCTTTGTCGTACTATAAAATTGTAAAAATAACAATTTAACGAATTCCCAAATTTTTCAATTTCTCAAATCTCCCAAGTTTCCTAAATCCTTCAATTTCTCAAATATCTCAAATTTCTCAAATTTGTTAATTTCTCAAATCTCCCAAATTTCCCAAATCCCCCAATTTCTCGAATTTCTCAAATTTCTCGAATCTCCCAAGTTTCCCAAATCCCACAATTTCTAAAGTTTCTCAAAATTCACAAATCCCTCAAATTCTCCTACTTCACAAAATATAAAAATTCCCAAATTTCTGAATGTTGAAACTCCAGATGGTAGATCCATGTTTCTCTAAGTCGTGATGTTCCCTAGAGAGTGATAATCCCCACCATACTCTCCAGAACAGTATACAATTCTATCCTTATCAGTAAACAAACGACCACTTATTATGACCATAATTAATGCATGATCTCTTAATAATTATGACTATAATTAATGGATAAATACAATATTCAAATAGCAATGAATATTAAAATATAGGTACTTAAACAATTGGAAAAGGAATAATAACTAGTGTTCTCCAACACCGCTTTACATGATCACCGCAACGCAAACGTAACACGGAAAAAGAAAGAAAACATTCGATTCTTCTCGCAATTCAATACTCCAGGCGTTAAATCACACGAGACGGCGAGAAAACGACGGAGCGGAGCATTGTGATATCGAATTATCGAGATGCAGGAAAAATAAGAACTAATCGAGGATCGACACAGCTGCGTACAATCAAATGAGTTGATTTATTAGTATAAATTATTGCGAAGACTAATAAATCTATAAATTCATGTGTTTGAAAACTTTATACTTTTGAAAATTTTCAATTTTCTACATTTTTAAATTTCTACATTCTCAAGTTTTTAAATTTTCAAACTTTTATTTCCAGATATTCCAGAATTAATTTTTTTAAATTTTCATATTAGTTCTCAAATTTATATTTAAAAAATTTCGAAATTCTTGTATTTTTAACTTTCCACCTTTGTCATATTTCCAAATTTAAAAATTGCAAAATTCATCCCAAATTTGCATCTACCAAATCTGCAAGTATCTCAATCGCAGGATTCATAAATTGCAGCAGTAGGTAATATCCAATTTCCCAAATCTCAAACAAATCAGAAATTCTAAAATCTTAAATTCTACAATTTGCTTAGCTCGGTGGATATCGAGAGTCCGGTAATTGGCGAGAGGTCCCGAGTTTTCCCAAGCGAATCCAAATTCGCAGACGAGCTCCGTGTGGACAGAAATTTGCAAACTACATATTCCCAGATCTCAAATCCTAATTCCTAGTCTACCAATTCTCCAAATACCTTGATCGTAAAATTCTTAATCCCTATATTACTAACAACCCACCTACCTAAAATTCAACCTTCGAAGAATTCCTCAATTCCTAAAATTAGCAAGATGGCAAATCTGAAATTGGAGAAACTGATTTAGTCAGGTAGATGGAGAAATGGTAATTGTCGAGTGGTGCCTCGAGTTTTCTCAAAGAAATTCAGATTTGCAGATGAGCTCCGTGTGGACAGAAATTTGCAATCTACAAATTGCCAGATTCTCAAATCCCAAATTCCGAGTCTACCAAATCTGCACATACCTCAATCGTGAAATTCTTAATCCCCATATATCTACCTAGCCAAATGTCAACTTTCGAGAAATTTGCTAAGTACAAATTGCGAGATTCTCAAATCTGAAATTGTCAGATACTCTAACAACTTTTCAAACCCCAAATTCCCAGATTCTCTAATTCCAAATTCCCAGATCCTCAAATCCCAACTTCCCAGATTCTCAAATCCCCAATTCCCAACTTCCCAAATTCTCAAATCCCCAATTCCTAACTTCCCAGATTCTCAAATCCCCAATTCCCAACTTCTCAGATTCTCAAGTCCCCAATTCCCAACTTCCCAGATTCTCAAATCCCCAATTCTCAACTTCCTAGATTCTCAAGTCCCCAATTCCCAAATTCGCAGATTCTCAAGTCCCCAATTCCCAATTTCCCAGATTCTCAAATCCCCAATTCCCAAATTCGCAGATTCTCAAGTCCCCAATTCCCAACTTCCCAGATTCTCAAATCCCCAATTCTCAACTTCCTAGATTCTCAAGTCCCCAATTCCCAAATTCGCAGATTCTCAAGTCCCCAATTCCCAATTTCCCAGATTCTCAAATCCCCAATTCCCAAATTCGCAGATTCTCAAGTCCCCAATTCCCAACTGCCCAGTTCCATAAATCCCAAATGCTCAGATCCTCAAATCCCAATTTTCCAACTTCTCAAACCCCAAATTCCCAGATTCTCAAATCTCAAATTCCCAACTTCTGAAGTCCCAAATTCCCAACTTCTCAAATCCCAAATTCCCAGATCCTCAAATCCCAACTTCTCTAACCCCCAGTCTCCCAAATCTCCAAATGCCTCAATCACAAAATTTTTAATCCCCACATTACCAACTATCCACCAACCCAAATTTCAACCTTGCAGAAATCCCTCAATCCCCAAAATGATCAATCTACCAAATCCGAAATTATAAAAACTTGGTTATATCGATGCAGAGAGCGATAATGGTTCCCCGAGTTTCCCCAAGGGAATCCAGATTCGCAGACGATCGTACAGGACGAAGTCGTCCTGGTTCTGATCGGTTCGGCCGCGTTCAAGGCCGCATAAAAAGCCGAGGCACGCCGCAAATGCAACCGCAACGGCACCCAGCTCGATATAACGCGATAAGCAGAAACCGCCTGTTCTGTCGATCGGGAATTAAAACGACCGTTGGATTTGAAGCGTTCGCGAAAAAATACGTTGCGTCGTGGAAACGTGTACGCGAGAACCGCTGGCCCATTGGCCAGAAATCTTACACGAAAAACCAGTTTTGCAAAAGTGCACCGGGCAACCTCGTTATCTGAACTCGAGCACGACCGGACACGACGCGGTTTCGTCCCCTTTGCGCCGCCACCTTCGAACAGAGACCTGGACGGACCAGACCAAACCAGACCAGACCGTCCAACCGGTTTCGTTCATGTACGCCTCCTTGGTATTTTAACGTCCTCGGGTTCTTCTTTCATCTCCCCTTTCTCTTAGCTCCCAACACATTTTTCCCGACTCCCGACCCGTAATGCGCCGATCAAATTCCATTGAATTGCCGGCCAAACTTTTGCCCCGGTTAACCGACCGGCCATCGATGACGGCAGACAAAAACCGCGAAATGACGGTCATTTAAACTCTGGGTTGGTGCTAAGGCCATTTTGTAATCGAAAATTTATTTCTCATCGTCTTGATCGTCGATAGATGTACATACTGCTCTTTTAGGTGCTGTTGTGTAGGTACATTTAGAAGTAATGTTTTTTCAATAGATATACTGTTGTTATAATATATGTACTGTAATATATACTACGATATACGCTACAGTAAACACTACATACAATATAAAATATATAATAATTTTAGTACACTTGGTAAAATATAATATGAAGGTAAATATACTAGTATGTATAGGTTAAGTAATAATTGGGGACCTGAGTGATACAGGCGTTATGTCACAAATTCTTTATTTAGACTCAAAGGTTGATATGAATAAACATGTCCTCAAAAGTATTTTCTTCTCCAGCCATCATTTAGTATTTAATATCCCAAATTAATCTATTATGTTAAGATTTGCATTATTCTTCTCCGGATGCTGACGTTGATAATGTATTAAGAATTTATCAATCTAACATAATTTAACCTTACTCTAAACTAGTTTAAGCTAATCTAACTCTAATTCAACCTAACATAACTAGAAATCTAGGTTAATTTAACCTAACCCAGTCAAATGTAACCTAATTCATTCTACCTGTACAGTAGCACAATATAATCCTATCTAACCATATCATTCACTATAACCATAATCTAACCATAGCTTTACTCTGACAAGCTTTACTCTTAACCTTACTCTAACCACATCAACGATTAAAATGTTCGCATTAGGGTGATATCCTTGATACATCACAAACTAATTGCAATCAAAAGCTAACGTTAACCCTCGTTAAAATAATAATCAGGGTGGTGAGCTCGACTAATCCAACCTCCCATTAAATCCAACATAACTTCCGTATTAACCTAATCAGGTTAGTTCAAATCTTTGTTCTCTGTTTATTGCAGTATCACGAAGAGAAGACGAAGGGTTTTGACACTACACCTTTAAAATATCCACGATACAAGTTTATAGGAATTTGCATCGAACCTTTGTACGGTTTCCGATCGTTCCGTTCGATGGTACGAAGCCCAACTTCCGGCAGACGCGTAATTATGCAAAGTTCTGCCAGGCTAGCGCCGATCCCATTTATTTTTATATTCCTGCATCCCAATTTGCGTTTACGATGGACGGGGTAATCGAGCGGTTCGCCGATGATCATCACGGTAATTTTCAGCGAGCAACGAACAAGAAAGCATTGGTTATATACTTTCAGCGATGGCTCACTTATTTTATCAAAATATGGTTAATCCGTACGGATTAAACAAAATCGTAGAATTAATTTTGTATAGTTTCATATATTTGCACTTATACAATGCAAATTTTTGTATCTTCAAAATCAACACAGACTGAAAAAATCACCTTGACAAATTTTGTAATTCACTATGAAACTTGATAAAGAGATTCAACCCCTTAGGTAGTTTCAGTACTAATCAGGGGACCATTTTCTTATTTACATTAACGATTTCACTAAAAAGATATATCTTTTACTCCACTAAACAAGATACATGTGCTGACAATTATTGCACCAGGAAAATATATCATTGCTGATAATTATTTCACTAAAAAGATATAATATGAGAATAAGTAAAAAGTCCCATGTTTCGGTAGGTCCAGAAGGTGTAAAATGGTATCTCGAATTTTCAAAGTCGCGACAAAAACAGCGTCCGCCGACAGATAAGAATAACAGTGAATACGGTGGAGGCCATGCAACGCATTAAGCGGTCTGAAGAGGAAAAGAAGAAAAAGAAGGCAGCGGATTCAGCGGTCGAACAAGGGAAGAGAGAGAAACGAGCGTAAAGAAGAGCGGTGTCGGTTGAAAGGAGAGAAGGAGAAGTCGAGTTGGCCGGTAAGGTTGAGGTTGGGATTAAGTAAGGTTAGGTTGGCAACGTGGTAGACGACTGCAGCCTGAAAATAGCACGGCACTCACTGTCTGGCTATGTGGCGTCTGTACTCCCGCCAGTCGGTTCGCCCGTTTGTCCGTTTATCCGTTTGTCAGTCTGTCCTTTCTCATTCGTCTATCCGTCGATCTGAAACCGTATACACGCGCCACACGATCGCAACGAGCCTTCCTCGCGTTATTCTGGTCGTCGCGACGCGCCGTTCTCCTCGCTTTTCTCCATGGATCTGGCAATATAGGGACACTGAGTATCCTTGACGGAGAGAACCCATTCCCGAAACTGGCCACCGAGGTAAACCGATGCCCACTTTTACTTCCTTACCGATTTTATGGCGCTCCGAATTTCCCGTTCTTTCGTTTCTCATTATTTCGCGATTTCCAAACTTCGCTTTATAACTCCATGATTTGCAGATTTTTTCTGTGTTTGAAAGCTTTCAGTTTATAAATCATTTTTAATTTCTAAATTTTGTGAGTTCCTTCATTTCTAATTGTTGGTTATGAAAACTTCATAGTTGGGCAGTATGGGAATTTGTTCATTTTTAATTGATGTTTCTAAAAAGTTAAACGTTGAGTAGTATATGAATTTGTTCATTTTTAGTTGCTGATTATAAAAACTTGAAAATCAGCCAGTATGTGAATTTGTTCGTTTTTAATTGCTGATTATAAAAACTTGAAAATCAGGCAGTATGTGAGTTTCTTCATTTTTAGTTGCTGATTATAAAAACTTGTAAATTAGATAACATGTGAATTTGTTCATTTTTAGTTGCTGATTATAAAAACTTGAAAATTAGATAACATGTGAATTTGTTCATTTTTAGTTGCTGATTATAAAAACTTGAAAATTAGACAACATGTGAATTTGTTCATTTTTAGTTGCTGATTATAAAAACTTGAAAATCAGGCAGTATGTGAATTTATTCATTTTTAGTTGTTGATTACAAAAATTAAAAATTAGACAATATGTGAATTTGTTCATTTTTATCGTTAATTATCAAAACTTAAAAATCAGGCAGTATGTGAATTTGTACATTTTTAAATTGTGGATTATAAAAACTTGAAAATTGGATAGTATGTGAATTGAAGGTTTGCCGAAAATTATAAATACATAATTTTATAAAGAATTTTCATTATTCGATTAATCCCTTATCCTACAATATGGTGTCACACTCGTGACGCACATTACAATTGGAACGTGATAGACTCGTATTTTCACTGCAATTGAATTTTACGTTCAATTCTAATTACAATCTGTATGATCCAGGTTTGACGAAGACAAATTGTGATTAACTTTCTTGAGTTGTCTTCGCGTTGTATAAATAATTAGCCAGCTGTGTGACGCAACTGTCCAGAAAATTGTGGGTTAAAGGGTTAATTGTAACAGTGAGTTCTGACTGACACATCTGACAATACAGCAAGGTGTTAGACCTTGTGACTTCTCGCGAGGCACGCACATTTCCCATGTTCGTTCTCCTATGGTGATCACGATCTAAATTGTGAACGAAACACCAAATATTCCCGATTTTCTGGTGAAACGCAACCTAACCTGGTAACGTTCCGGACTCCGGAGAACCGATCTGCGGTGAACCGATCGTCTCCGTGAAAAACGCGCGACTTATGAAACGCGTGGCGCATGTAAAAATAAGTGTCGTGCACGGGTTTCACGGTAGAGCGATTTCGCCGAGGGGATTACGGGAAAATCGCTTCGATCACGCGAAATCGCGTGTCGAGGAATGTCGACGGATTATCATCCGGGTGGTTGATTAGGCGCATCGATACGTTGTAGCTTTCCCGACAAATAAAAATTCGAACGGAAGCGTTTTGTCACGCGCGCGTGCCTGATCGTGCGACAAATCGGAATCGCTATTCTTTCCGTTCCGACGAATTCGAATAAGTTACGAATTAACGAATGCGAAACTCTGGTAAACTCATTGACAAGCATTCGAGAGATGTTTGCATAGCGTCAGCATGAATGGAGGATGATATTAATCGCGCTAAAGGTCAATCATTTTTCCATCGGCTAGAAAACAAGAAAACTCGGTTAATGGAACATTAATAGACGATAACCCTGCCCTCGTTCATGAGAATATACAGTTACGCATCTCGCGATGAAATCCGAGACCACTCAATGAAACTGTCTATTCATTTTTATCTCTGCTACTGTGTTTTTGCCGACGATTTTTAAAAAGAGCAATAACATTATATTATGTGATCGCAAACGATCAAACCTTGATTTTTATCCTGAATTTCCTGTTATTCGCAGTTTGCATCGGGAAAACTCGATTCAAAAATCAACTTTATTATCCAAAATTGGGAATTTGAGAATATATAGAAATCTAGGGATATATGGAACTACGGGGACATTTCAGGATATATCTAATGAGATGGAGATCCAAGGATATAGAGATATTTGTTAATTGTATAGAAATTGAGGGATATATGATCTAGGGATATTTAGATAATTCTTGGGATATCTCGTTGTGTAGAGATTTAGGGATAAATTGTGATTAGGAGATCTAGAGTTATTCGCATCTAGGGACAATAATATGGGTCATGGGAGATTTAGATCTAGGGATACCTAAATGTACAAAAATCTAGGATTATAGGAAGACTTGAACCTAGGGATATCTAATTATATAGAAATTTATGAATATAGGGACACTTGAACTGAAGTATCTTTATGTAGAGATCTAGGGATGTATTACTAGCTAGTGACAGTGTTAGTAATAACGAGTATATTACTTGTTAGATATTACAAGAATATTTAGTAAGATATGAATATGAAGGAACACAGTAATATTTAAAGGTATTAAGATATAAGGTTGTCTAGGGATATGGAAGTATAGAAATCTGTGGCTATAGTAATATTTTAGAATATTGACATTTGACGATATACAGTAGTATGTAGATATCTAAAGGTTTTGAAATATCTAGGAACCTTATATCAGGAAATATGGTACCACCTATGAATCTAGGTATATTTAGGTGATATAGAGATCTAGAAATCTAGAGATCCATGAATGTTTAGGAATGTGATTTAGAACAATGATATAGAAATATTTCTGGATACAGAGATATCAGTAGCTCTAGATATATCTAGAGACCTATGAATACAAGAACACAAAAACTTAGAAATATAGAAATTTATGAATATAGGGATTCAAACATAGAAATGAATACAGAGAAGACAGTATATGAAAATCTATGGAGATAGTAATTACAGATGTAGAAAACTAGAAATTCAGAACTAAATTCGATATAAGAGAAACACAGATGCGTATAACTTTGTCGATGTACAACGTTCATCTATCGAGAAGCGAAACTCGTTTACGTATTAAGCGTCCGATAAAACCTAACATTTGTGCCCGAAAATCTGTACCATGAAGAGAAAAAGAAAGCCATCGGAAAAATTTGTCCTACGAAAATCGATACTGAATCGACGACTCGTTTAACTGATCTTTTAACCACGTACGCACGTTTCCTTTTTGCCTGGCAACAGGAAGTATCAAATTGATTCGCAGTTTTTCCCGATTCAGATAACCGCCGTTTAATAGTTACCGCGAACCGTTCGCTAGAAAACAATCTCGTCTGCGCACGGCTGGCTCGTAAAACTTGTACTTGACCCTATTTTCGCCACGGTAACTACCGCTGTTGATGTTATTGCCGTGGACTCTGTACGACTGGCCGCGTCGATACGAACGGCAATAAACAAGGGTGACTGACTGTACAATCAGAGTCGAAGGGGGGTCATTTATCGCGTAGCGAACGCGCGCGCATTCCGCCTCTACTCCCTAGATTATAATCCAATTTTATCGTCTTTTAAGCACCGCCGCGAATCGGTACACGTGATTGGAAATTATCGCGCGTGAAAATGAATTTACACGGGACACTTCGAATTCTTCGTCGCTATTCTCCGTTGAAATTCCACGCCGTACGATTCATGCTAATTTATTACTGTGTACTGACGCATAACGTAAAAATTAAACGATTTGCAACACTTAACGGAACGACGATATCTTGCAAGTAAATTTGAGATCACGGAAAAATTCGGCTATTTTTAGCACTTATGGGGTAACAGTAATTTTACTGCGTCGTTTGCGTAATATAAAAGCGAAATGACATGGTTAGATCGAGGCTTGGTTTAGTTAAAGTTAATTTGGAATTAGGTTAGGTCAAATTAGGGCTAAGGTTAGGTTGAGTTTATGTTACTCGCGGATTAGGTTACATTGGAGTTGGATTACGATGGGATTAAGTTAGGTTAAGTTAGATCCATGTTAGGTTAAGTCGAATTAGGGTTCAGTCAGATAGAGATTGGGTTAGGTTTGATTAGAGTTATTAAGGTTAGGCTAGGTCGACATTAAGTTAGATCGAATCGAAGTTAGGTCAAGGTTAGGCTAGATCGAAATTAGGTTAACTAAATCAAAGTTAGATCAATGTTAGACTAAACGACATTAGGTTAGATCAAATCTGAGTTAGGTCAAAGTTAGGCTAGATCGACATTAGGTTAATTAAATCAAAGTTAGGTCAAGATTAGGCTAATCGACATTAGATTAGGCTAAGTCGGAGTTAGGTCAAGGTTAGGCTAGATCGACGTTATGTTAGGTCAAGATTAGACTAAATCAAAATTAGGTTAGGTCAACGTTAAGATTGGTTCGATTATACTAGAGTTAGTTTAGATCAGTGTTACATTAGATGTTCAATTAATTAGTGTTACATCAAATTTGAGCTAGGTTAGGTCTCAAGTAAGTTACGATTTCAGTGGAGGTTAGATTACTTTGATATTAAGTCATGTTATATTACGTCAAATCTGGATTAGATTATGTAGAAGTTAGGTTAGATCGATGTTGCATTAAGTCTATGTTAACGAGTGTTACACGACATCGGAATTAGATTAGGTCTCAGATAAGTTACAACGGGTTCAGTTGATGTTACATCACGTCTCATTTAGGTTATTTCAATATTACATCATATTATATTATATCAAATCTGCATTACGTTAGGTACTGGTTAAGTTAGCTTATAATTATACGTCACAAAGTAATGATACCTAAATCATATCAAAAATGTATTCGATCTCAAGCAAAAGCATAGTACATCAGCTAGTAGTATGTATTTTCATGTAACGATGATAAGGAACATTTAATTGTAAGGACGAGTTATCTCGTCTTCCCTCCGCAAAGGAGCCCTACCTACAATGTAGATTGTACATAGTTTCGTACACCTCTTACATAATACGTGTAATGGATTGGAGTTTGAAGTACATCGGAATTCGAAGTGATTCAATTTGAACGGAAGTTGGCCCGATCAAAGGTATCGATGATCCTCGAGAAACACTTGGTCATTTTCGCACGATCGAGGGAAAGCTAAGACGTCGAGCTGCTCGATTCCGAGCGAACAAACTGAAAAAAAATCGGTACACAACCGCGTACGTCATCGTGAGAATGTTCTTTCCATTCTCGGGTTCAAACCTGATCCGAGAGAAAGCTGGTTTGAAAATGCGATACCGGCCACCGGCAACCATAAATGACTGAATCGAACGATGACTCGTTGCGATATTATCGCGATCAATAATCTTGCCGGGCGAACAATCAGTTTTTAATACTCTACCGATCGCTGAGTTGTGACTATTGCGTATGAAATCATATTTCGAAACGAAAACCCGATGCAATTTTACGAACTCCGATTAATATTTCATTTTTAATTGCTTCCTCTAATTCGGAATAAAAATTTTTCATTCTAGCCCAAGAGTAAGATTTATTTTCATGTTGCACGAGTATATACTTAATAAATTAATCGATTCTAGTCCTTAACTCTTCCAAATCGACAATTACACCTCAATTATAAATAACGACTAAGTTAATTACCACGACCCTCATTAACAATTAACTATCTAATCTTTCAATTACGAGCTAGATTTGAATTTTTAAATCGGACTTGCAAATCTATTTACAATCGAATCGACTTCCACTTAATTAAAACTCCTAATTAAGATCAAAATTATCGTTGAATATTATGCGATTTTTCTTTAAATAAATTAACATATAATAACCGTAGTTGTTTTCTCATATAACACGTGGAACAAAAACGTGTTCTCCAAAATTGACGAAAGCAACGAACAGTAAGAGAAAACACGCGAAATGCGAGGAAATGGTAAAAGAATGAGCGGAAAACGAAGGCGATGTTGAAAGCGTTTCATTCATGATTGCACGAAGCAAATACATGGCTCGGTACACATAACGAATACACAACACGAGAGTGAAGATTTTATCAGGGCGTCGGTTTGGCAGATTAGGATAAGACGTACTACGCACATAAACGTCACATAATATAGCACCTTCTTCTTCCTCGTTTTCCGTCCACGTAATCAGCGCGTTTCCTTATTCGTGCCTAGAATCGCAGGGGGAATACAGTTGCAACGAGCTTCATTCACGTTTCCATTTAGTGGCCACTCATAGTACGCTCCGCGTGCTACTATATCTATTACGCTTCATGCCTATGCACTGAACGTTTGCAATCGTAATCAGCGATGGCTATGAACCTGCTTACATCCTATTCCATTTACGACCATTCATCGCTACTTCATTTCATCTGCAATTTCCAACTTTCGTATTCTTTCATTTTTTCGTTAATAAATTATCAAAGCGATGAATTACCTAATTTCGAAAATCAATTTCTTATATGTACATATTTCTAAATTAGATTGTTTTGAAATGTGATCATTTAGAAATTAGATCATTTAAAATTGCTACATTCTTAACTTTAGAAATGTACAATCCCCTAAATTTCGAAATTTTAGTAGGAGTTTAAAAATATCAAAAGTTTGAGAGTTCCAATTATTCGAACTAAGAGTTTCCAATACTCTAAAATTCTAAAATCCTCAAGCACCAAAAATAAAAAAGTTCCAGAATTTAAAAGTGCCAAGATACCAAAATCCTAAAGTCCCAAAATCCCAATCTTCTAATATCCTAAAGTTCTATCCCTCACGTCCCAAAATCTCAATTTTCTAATATCCTAAAGTTGTAACTCTCACGTCCTAAAATCCAAATTTTCTACTATCCTAAAGTTCTATCTTTCACGTCCCGAAATCCTAAACTCCCAGATTCTCAATTTTCAAATATCCTAAAATTCTAATCCTCACGTCCCAAAATCCCAATTACCTAATATCTCAAGGTTGTAACTCTTACGCCCCAAAATCCTAAGGTCCCAAAATCCCAATTTTCAAATATCCTAAATTTCTAACCCTCACGTCCCAAAATTCCGCTTGCCTAATATCCTAAAGTCCTGGTTCCCTCAAACCCCTGAAATAAAGATTCTAAACTTGAAAAGTGCCAAAATTACAAAAGCTCCTAAGTCCCAAACTTAAGTACCAAATAAAAGCCCTAAAACCAACGACGAAACAATCCTGCTACACAAGCACTTTCACGGAAACATGCAGCACTCGAAATAGACTGGAGACTCATTGAACTTTACTACTCAGGAACTGATAACGACAGAAGTCGAGGACTTCGCTAAAAATGTCCAAGTGCAGAAATGGTGTTGCGTGTAGACGGCGAACACGAGCTCTAGCCCGGTAATCAGCTTGCCATTGCGTGAGCATGTAACGCAACGTTAATTGCAATTAATAGCGTTATGCAATTTCCCTACGTCACAGTTGGCCAGAAGCCGCAACAACGAGGTTGACCCTTTAACGGCAAAGGGCAGATCCGTGTTAGCACGGTCATCCGTTGCTACTCTTCCATTTTTTTCATAATCGCGTCGCGTTAATTGCTCGTTCATCGATTATAAATTGCTCGCGCGTCGAGCTGCTCAAGTTCGTTCACCTCCAACTGTCCGGGATATATGAACTTTCTCGCGACATAGCTCGAGCATACCGCGAAATTCAGCGCACGTAAAGTCGGTTCGAACGCGTGGAATTGATGATCGATCTATAAATCGAATCTCGAATTCCTCGCGGTACCCTCCCGCTACCCTGACCAACAGTAATGCCATTTTCACGCGGAAAAACGTACTAATCAACGCATTCTAATTAGCCAACTTTTACCACTACTTGATTCAAATTACTTAAATCTTATTTCTCAAGAAAAAAAGAAATGTGTACCTTTCCTTCTATACGTTTAAATCAGGTTAAAGTACTTGTGGAAAAGTAAAGAATGTTTTTTCGAATAAAGTACAGCATATATGCCTAATGCGCATGCGCATTACGTATCTGTATTCTATAAAACATTCATACTTGTTTCTAAACTACTATCCACTTTAACAATGTTTAAAGCTTGAAATCTTAAAGTAACGATTATCTTGAATAATTCAATATGCCACAAGATTGCTGTAAGTTCAACTGCTTGAGTTACAGTATTGCGAAAGTATTTATCGAAGACAAGCAAGAAAATGATTGTTTGAATAAAATGCAGCATGTGTATTCTCAACGCGCATGCGCTGTACACGCTGCGCGCATGCGCATTACGTATCGTTATTCGAAAAAACATTCTTGTACCTCTTTCGATAATCACTTCAACTGCAACAATATTTGAAACTCAAACAATTAGATTTAGATTTATAACAATCATTTGTATTTCGAGCAATGAAGAATAGGTATTATTGTAATAAATATAAAGATTACAGTGTGTAAAATGTTTGTTATTCTACAATTTTGTCGTAAATGGAATATAAGCAAATCAAAGTAAATGCATAGGCGAATGTAGGTAATCAAAGTACGTTGATTAGTATTTTCTTGGCGTGGAAATTGTATTATTCGTAGCTGCAGGATGGTGAAGGTTCGTGGCAGCAGTTTCGGCCCGAATCTCGTAACTTCATAACCCCTGGCATTGAGAGCGGAGTTTCAACAATTATTTTCGTCCGAGAGCGGCAAACGAGCTATTTGTAAACAGAATGTTTGTCAACAAGCGAACTAGTTCATTATGCCTTGCGCTACGTTTGCCAAGCGAATAAGACCGCGATCGTTCAACCCGACCTCCTTTTCCATTTCTTTTTTTCCGAGAACAACCTTTACACGGGTCTCCATGATCGACTAATCTATTTTAGGGTTAATTAACCTTTACAACTGCGGTGGACAACCGTGAGAACGCACGGTTCATAGTCAAGTCGATCAGCAGAAAATTACTTTAGTTGGAACTTGAAAAATTTACCGCTTTGCAGAATTTCAAATATTTAAATCTTCATAAATCTTTCAATTTCTTAATTCATTCAAATCTTCTCGAAGAACTTGAGAACTTTAGAATTTGACAATTGGAAAGTGTAGAAATGTGGCGGGGTAACAATTTATGGATTTAAAAATTGAAGAATTTGGAAATTTAAATATTTAGAAATATTAAAGTGAATATGTGTAAAAAATCTTGAGAAGATAAATTCTAAATTAGAGGGGAAGTCCGGAAATTCAAAAATAAGTTAAATATTAAAGGAGGTCTCAGTTGTTTTTAATTTGCAACTGCAGCTGCTCCACATTCGGCAGAGAAATCTCGTTAATGGAGATTAGATACGCGCAGGGGTATAACGTAGTGGAAAAAATGTAATTTCTGTCGGGTGTAAAGGAGACGCGTCGAAGGGGTGAAAAAAGGAGGACGATAAAAAGAAAACACGCGAGATAGGCGATACTCTCGATCCATTTGACCGAGTTTTTCTTACGTCGCTTGCCTTTTTGCTCGATCTCCCACTCGTAGCACGAACCCGCCTTACGAGATCGTTGACCGAATGACACGGTGAACAGTACACTGGTGAGCACTGTACGTTTCCCTAGGGAAAATAGCAATATAGAGGAAAGAAGTACCGGTTGATAAATCTTTAAACTCCCTGGCAGATTTTGAAAATTTTACAGTTGAAGATTTTTATAATTTGAGAATGTGAAAATTTCATGATTTGAAAAGTTATAAATTTGAACAAGATAAAAATTCAGGAATTTAAATATTTGATTATTTGCTGACTTCAAAACATGAACATTTTGATATTTGGGATTTGAGAATGTAAAAATTTGATGTTCTGAGAACTTAGAAATTTAAACAAGATAGAAATTCAGGAATTTGAGAACTTACACATTTAGACAAGATAGAAATTTAGGAATTTGAACATTTGAATATTAGCAGATTTGAAAACCTCTAAATTTTGATATTTGGAAGTTTTAGCATGTGAAAATCTAATAATTTATTAACATAGAAATTTGAAGAAGGTAGAAATTCCAAATTTTGAACATTTGAATATTTGTAGTTTAAAAATGTAACAAATTTTAAATTTGGGGATTTCAGAAAATGAAAATTTGATAATTTGTAAAACCTAAAAATTTGAACAAGTTATTCCAGAATTTGAACACTTGAGAATTTAGCAATTTTTAAATTAAAAAATTTGAATATTTAAAAATTTCTAAAATCTGAAATTTGAAGTCCTAAAACCATGAAAATTGAAAAAAGTAACAAATACAAAAATTTGTATTTGAGAGCGAGAAATCGTAAATTTGTAATGAAAGAAATAAAAATCGTGTAAGATTGTCAACAACCGTGTACGGAATACAATGACCCATTGTTCGATTTTGAGCATTCCTTTCCTAAGTTGCATTACGGTACAATAGAATCAGTGTTATTTCACTAGTTAACGTTACGTTATTTCTCGGAAGAAAATTAAAATCGTTAGCAGCCCACTCTTTTCGTAAGAGATTATAAAACACGAGTCGGATGAAGGCTATAATTGTATCCATTGTAACCGACACTATTGTAAGAGCGTCTTCGTAGATAGCTGAGAAACAATTACGCGAGATAGGTGAATAAATAAGCGAACGCAATAGGCGCCATCGTTACGTGGAACAGCGTCGAGTGTATAATGAAAATTGCAGCTGACTAATGAACAGTAACGTGTAATTCCGAGAATGATCTGTTCTCGAGGTAAAACGCAAGCAAATACCGTAGATAAAATCGATTGATAATTTACTTGCTGGCTATTACAGTCACTAGGAATACCGAAGATAACAGCCGAATCGAATCTTGTTATTTCGCGTTATAATCTTGAATTCAATTCGAAACTCACACTATTTTGTTACCGTACGATTTACGAAACACAAACGCGCGCTAGGTACCAATAGATGAATCCATTGCGCAAATCGCGAAAGAAAGCCCATGAAAATCGTGTTCGCCTATAAGGCCGTGAAAACGCAGGTGCAACGCTCGTTACGTACAATGGCGTCATTACAGTAACTTATTACCGACAAATGACACTACGATCACCAGTCATGTTCTATAAATACGCACGATGACTCCTGACACCAAGGTGTGTCCACGCACAGGTCGCAGAGTGAAAGACCTGCGGTACGAGACAATCTAGAACACCGCTTTTATTCGCGTAATTCTGATAGGATAACAGTATCTACGTGAAAAATTATACTGTCATATTTTGGTAAAGAAATTGTGCAAATTAAACAGAGCAACTTTTGAAATTTAAAAATTTGGTTATTTTTAAGATCACAAAATTTCAATTTTTTAGGTCCAAAATTCCTGAATTCATTAATTTTTATTCGACAACTTCTAAATTCACAAAATTCCAAATCTCCAAATACCTAATCTGCAAATCTCCAAATTACCAGATATCGAAATCCGCAAATCTACAAACTACCAGATATCTATATTTCCAAATTTCCAAAACTCCAAAGTGCCAAATACCTAAATCCTCAAATCTCCAAATTTCTAAATTCCCGATACTCCAAATCCCCAGATATCTAAATCTCCTAAAACTTAAAATCCCCAGATATCTAAAATTCCCAAAACTCCAAATCCCCAGATATCTAAAATTCCCAAAACTCCAAATACTCCAAATCCCCAAAACCCCAAATCTCCAGCTACTCCAAATCCCCAAACTCCTAAGTCCCCAGATATCTAAATCTCCCAAAACTCCAAATCCCCAGATATCTAAAATTCCAAATCCCTAAAATCCCTAACTCCTCAAGTCCCAATTCCCCAACTCCCTAAATCCCAATTAAAAAATGACGAATTTCAAAAACCAGTGAAAAAATAAATGAAATAAATCGCATGCATACCTCCATCTAAAAAAACGCATGGTCTATGGGAAATTTGTGGGTCACGGCTAAGACGCTAATCCACATCGATGTGCACCCACGTCGTGTTGGAAAGGTTAATTATACTTCATAGGTACAGGTTGAATTATGAAAATACAACTTGATAATTACGAATGGAGAAGTTAATCACGATGATCACGTCAATTTTCTAATTAACTGCAATTTCATCCGACATCCCGGTAAAATAGTCCTATCATACCCGATACACGGTTAGCGTTAGATGTACAGTACTTCCATTGAGAGAGAAGCGGCGATGCGATTCTCACGTTTCTATCCTACCTGTGCTGTATAATTCGACTGCGCGTGATTTCGATAATTACCACGATGCAGCTATACTTTGCGCCAACGACGCGTCTACGCGTTATCGATTGGCTCCGATCAATTTTCGCTAATAATTCTTACCTCGTAAACATAATCTTGGTTTACTTTCGGCTGTTTCTTAACCCTTCAATACTAAAACTACCAAAGCGGTTATATTTTACAAGTTTTATAAGTTTCTCTCCAAAATGGGAATTCTCAAATCTCTACATCTCCAAATACGTAAATTTCCAGGTTTCCAAATCGCTACATCCCAAAGTCTCTAAACCCCCAAATAGCTGAATTCCCAAATTCCCAAGTTACCAACTTCCTATGTCCTGAAATCCTTACATCCACAAACCTCTAGACCTGCAAATAACTAAATTCCCAAATTTCCAGGTTTCCAAATCCCTACATCCCCAAGTCTCTAGACCCCCAAATAGTTAAATTCCCAAATTTCCAGGTTTCCAAATCCCTACATCCCCAAATCCCTACTTTCTCAAACCCCTATGTCCACAAATCTTTACATCCCACATCCCTACCTTCCCAAATCGCTACATTTCTAAATCCCTACGCCCCCAAATCTCCACATTCCCAAATCTCTATCTTCCCAAATTCCTACTCCCCCAAATCCTCCATAGTCCAATCAGACCCCTGGGTCAGCCTCCAACGCGCCAGTAACAGGATTGTCTACAGTAGGGAGTAAAACCTTGACCTCTCCTAATTAACCCGACCTCTTCTAATTAACTTAACCTTCGCATTTTCGCATTCAAAATCAATTGTCTCCCAAAAGAGTTATACTTAAATATAAGAAATGATCTCCGTAATGTAAAGAAACGTCCGTGTGAAACAGCTACGTAAAGAAACATCCATGTGAGAATGTCTACGTAAAGAAACATCTATGTGAAAATGCCTATGCAAAGAAACGTCTATGTGAAAATTTTTATGTAAATAAACATGTGTGCGAGAATGTACGCGTGTAGTACTCGTGTAAAAATAAAGGTAAATATTGCTTGTACATTAGAGTCTTATAAAATGCATTGTATTAGATTTGTGGGCCATGTGGCGAACAAGCACGAGGTGCGTACGACGAGGACAATGGAGATAGAAAGAATGGAAGAGCATTAACGGTAGGTATAATTAAGTCATCACTGGAAATGAATTAATGCAGCGATTGCATTATAATGGTGATTCTGAAATGTCTCGGCCTTGCAGTTTATAAGCGTGTCGTTGCTACGAATCTGCACGCGCTTCGTCAGCTAGGAATGCAGAAGGTAACCGGAAGCCACCGGTGTCTCGTATAACGGCCTGCGTTACAACTTCGCCGACATCACCATACAAATATGTCAGATACTTTCCTTTACGACGTATAACAAGTTTTATTTATTATACTTCAATATTGTATTAGACTTGAACGTATATTACATTTGTACATTACTCAGGCAACTTGGATTTCCTGGATTTTCAAGGTTTATCAAGGTCTTCAAGTTTCGTAAATTTTTCATATTTTCGAGGTCTCCATATTTATAGACTTATTTTCTAAGATTTTTTGGAACTTTTGTTCTTCAAAATTTCGAAGGTTTAAGCAAGTCTCTTTCCCACATTTCCACAATTCTTAGGATTTGTAGATTTCAGCAATTTTTAAGGATTACGCGGTTTGCAAGGTTTTCGAATTTTCTACATTTCCAATATTCTTAGATTTACGAAATTTCCAAAATTTCCAAGGTTTACTTAATTTTGAAGGCATTCAAATCTTCACATTTCCGAAATTTATCAATTTTCCACAATTTCCCAATGTTTCTCAATATTCTTAGTTTCTAACTTTCCTGAACTGAAATTCTGAGAAGTAGCAGCAGTGAGTATTAAACGTGAGATCTTCCTTTTCATCCAACATTCAGAATCGTTCAGACAACCGGGTAATATGATGGTTTAGAGCCTGACAACGTAACTCCGAAAACATAATTTTACAGAAGAAGGAACACTATGTCTAGTTAACATTCTTTGACTCTCAACAAACTGCACAAAATCAGGACGTTATCTCCAAAAAATATTGAACCATTCATCTTTTCATAATAACTGTCGTCTTCATAACTGTAGTTCCATAATTTCTATAGCCAAAACGTATGACTTTTGTGGTAGTAAATCTTAACCCCTTGCACTATTTTAACGAGTCTCGTGACGCACTCGTACTTCATGATCAATTTCACTCGAATTAATACGCTTCAATTTGGAGTTGCCAATTATTTGCATAGTCGAATGATACAAAATTGACATAACATTTCAACTTTCTTTGCCTGTTTTAATATTGTCGTGATTAGTTCTGACGCACCTGACAAATCATAGTGCAAGGGGTTAAAAAGTGAATTGTTGATCAATCCGAGTTCAGCTCACCCTAAACGAGTTATAAACGCGTTACCTCGCCCATAATATACAGTGAATTTTTGAAGTTTTCAAGCGTAATTCTGAATTAGAACCCATGAAACGAAATGTAATCCAAGACGAAAGAAAATAATTCGTCAGGCTTGGTTTCCCGGCAACGTTTCTCAATGTCGTCGAAGATCTTTACAACTTTCTCTTCTGTCCGTTCGAGACACCTTGTAGAAAGCAACGGCAGTGTACGAATACAACGAAGCCGAGGAGAGAGCTTTGTCGGTCGGTCGAACCGAAAGGAGGGACCGAAGGGACCCCGGGCCGAGACAAAGGGACGATCCGAACCCGCACAGGAGGGAGAATCGCGGAACGGAGAGCAAAATGACCCAGATGCTCCAGGACCCATACATTTAGTCCAAGTTCGGCACAAAAGAGAGGAACCAATCGCTAAGAAACATCCAAACACCGTTTTCTTTCCATGCACTTTTCCAATTTCAAATTCAAATTTACTTGCATTCTTTTTTACAACTGAACAAACTTCTTTACTTCTTCCTAATGTATAAATTATTTATGGGAGAAGATAGAATAGGCTCGAGGACAAATTTAAATTGTATAAATTAGGTTTCGAGTTTTATTAATCCATGCCAGTCAAATGTGTGTTCAGCTAAAATTGTAGCTCTTTACATTAAAATAGAATTTTTCTGAGAAAACCCTCATTTTTTCACTTCTTCCACGTTTCTGAATTTCTTTTCATATCCAAATCAGCTGAGAAATATGTTAAAATTTTTAAAGATTTGTCATTTATTTCAAGTTAAAAAGTAGCTTCTTTGTAAGAAATATTTTTTGTGGCTTGGATCTTAAACGTCTCAAAGTGCCAGGTATTATTTATTATAAGGGTGAAAATATGCAGTTAGGTTAATATTTATTATAAGGGTGAAAATATGCAGTTATCGGTACAGTGATAAGAAATGAATTTTTTCAGTAATGTATCAGTTAATTTGGAGAAAATTAATTGAAATGTTACTTGGAAATAGCGCCATTTTATTCGAGCGTCTTTGCATATATGGGAACGAAAGGAGAAAAGGAAAGGGAGGGAGCAGTTTATTTTTATTTTCGTCTGGCGAGCGCTAAATGAAAATGGGTCGAGGCATCTGTGCTCATTTACGCCGCTTCTTTTTATTTCCTTTGCGAAGTGTTACTCCTTACAAAAGGCGCGACACTTCTCGACCGTGTATGATGACCCCAGCATCCCTACATTCCTACTTCTACAAATTCCTAAATTATTTCATTCTTGAATCTGTAAATCCCCTAATTCTGTAAAATTAAAATTTCAGAATCACAACTTTCGGCTTCCTAAAGTCCTTTCCAAATTAAATGCACTATATATCTCTAAACATTACTCTCCCATTTCAACATTGCCAAATCTGTAAATTTCGAATTTCACAATTAATCTATAAATCTAAAACTTTCAGGTTTTTCAAAGTACTACCTTTACATCTCTAAAATCCCTACAGCTCTAAATTTAAACACTTAAAAATTCTCAAATATCCTTTAAAAATTCCTATATTTCTAAATTTCGAATATCAAAATTCTTAAGTTACGAAATCCTCACGTTTCAAAATTCTTAAATCTCTATATGTCCAAATATCGACATTTAAATATCCCTAAATCTCCACATATCTAAATTTCGAAGCTTCTAAATTTTACAATTCACAAATTCTCAATTTCTCTACAATAAATTCCACAAATGGCCAACATTAAAAACTGCCAATTCCAAAATTGTCAAACAAGCACCTCCCTTACCCAAAAATGATGAAGCAAGTTTCAAAGAAAATCGATCGCGATCGATTAAGAAGAAAAATCCTTCTGCCGGTAACGAGCAAAAAGGTAATCGCGGCAACGACAAAAAAGGAGTGACAGAATGTTTCTGTTTGGAGAACGGTCTCGTTAATATTCGCAACGTTAGCGAGAGGGAACCGAACCTTCGTTCCTTAGTGGGCCAGGGTTTGGCGAAAAATTCGTCGGCTACGGTTTGGCCTTCGCGGCGAACAGAAAGAGAAAGAGAAAGAGAGAGAAAAGGGACAGGGAACGACGAGGCCAAATACAACGAAAAGGACAAAAAGGGAGAAAGAAAGGATGGAGGGGAGAAAGAGCCGCAGCACCGAGAAGGAAGGGAAAGAGTGAAAGAACAAAAGGAACGGGCCGATCTCCTTAAGAGAAATGCGTGGGAATTGTACCATGTGGCCCGAGGACTGGTTCGCGAAATATCGCATTGCGAAACTACACACAAGTACTAAAGTTACGCGTATGAATCGTGTCGCGTATACTACCGATTACTTCCCTCACCAGAAATCGGCTAAACGACTATTTTCTTCGTTTTTGCTTGGTCAATTTATTCGTTCAAAAAATTTCGAATTCGGTAACTGAGTTTCTTCTACTTTATGGATCTATATTTATAGAACATATATGATATCATAGATATTTATCTATGATCATTGATAGGTCATGTAATACGACGTTCTGAAATATAGACACACGCATCCGGTATCGTGCAGCACTTCGTCTCGTAAATTCCTAGTTTGGAAATTTAGAAATTTGAGTATTCTAAAATTTGGAAATTTGGGAATGTGGGAAATGTAGAAAATGTGGTAATTCAGAAATTTGCGAATTTGGACATTTGAGAACTTCGATACAGAAATTTTTTAATTTGGAAAGCTGAGTATGGAAACTTAGAAGTTTGAGAATTTGGAAATTTGAGAAATCGGAAATTTGAGAATTTGGAAATTTGAAAATTTGGCAATTTGAAAATTCGGAAATTTGAGAATTCGGAAATTTGAGAATTTGAAAAGTTGTGAATTCGCAAATTTGAGTATTTGAAAGTTTGAGAATTCGGAAATTTTAGAATTTGGAAATTAGAGAATTTGGAAATTTGAGAATTCGGAAATTTGAGAATTTGAAAAGTTGTGAATTCGCAAATTTGAGTATTTGAAAGTTTGAGAATTCGGAAATTTGAGAATTTGGAAATTTGAGGGTTTGGAAATTAGAGAATTTGGAAATTTGAGAATTTGAAAAGTTGTGAATTCGCAAATTTGAGTATTTGAAAGTTTGAGAATTCGGAAATTTGAGAATTTGGAAATTTGAGAATTCGGAAATGTAAGAATTTGGAAATTTGAGAATTTAGAAATTTGAGAATTTGAAAATTAAAAAATTTGAGAATTTGGAAATTGGAGAACGTCTAAACTATAAAAATACTCCCCCGCACATGTTCTTACCCACAAAAATCATATATATTAAATGAATTGAACTCAGCAACGGAAACGGATATAAAGTAACTTCCAGTCGAAATTGTCCGGTGTAATCGGCCGATCCATTAGGGTATAAATGATCAGCTGATTATTCGCTAGGTAGACTTGAAAGAAGCAACCGTATAAAGGCGGACTAAAGCGGTCAGTGTCACACGGTTCGACTAAACGATTAAAGAGCACCGACGCGACGTATCGGGAGGGTCTTTAACGGCGTGGGATCGCACGTCGACTTTCGCGTGCTAAAATTAGTCGAATAAAGCTCGCCGTTACAATTGATAAAAGTCGCCGCCACGATGTTGCGTAATGTTATAGGGGGTTCGTGCGAGCTTTCATTGGACGAAATTCACCTTTGGCAGATGAGAAGCAGGTTACCGTTTCCGGTCCACGTGTTAACCTCATCAGGAACGACGTCCTGTTAAGGACTCGACGTCGGTCACTAACGTGACCGTGTGTGACCATATGTAGCGGTCGTTTAATTATTTATTCCGGGCTTAACGGTACTCTAAAGCGATCCACGTTCTCGTGTTTTTCATAATTGCAAATTTTGCTGAAATTTTAATTATGAACACAACTATTCCACGCTCAGCGATACGGAACAGAATTTAAAATGAAAAAATGTTAAGGTTGTATATTTACAGTTGTTAAAACACATTCATAGAACTTGTGTGTATATACAATTGTGTATTATAGTATATAATAGTACGAAAATTCGGGTATGTGCAATTAGAAATTTACTTCTCAAAATGTTCGGTTTTACTCAAAAGTCGTAAAGAATTTCTGTACCTAATATAAAACAAGTTTCCATAACACGTTAACTGTCGCTGTGTGACCAATGCTGTGCCACCATAAAAATGAAAATAAAGAGGTATCATATAAAAAAACATGACTGCGATAATCAACGTGTTAATCACTTCCAAGATGCAAACTCTACTACTTCGATCAAAAGGGAGTAATGATTGGACGAATGAAGTGCATCAGAGTGGTACAATCGAATAATACACCACTCCATACAATAAGCGCATGACTCTGAGATGTAAAAAGTACGGCGTAAGAACAACTTTATGTACGCATAGCACATTTTGCACTCGTGAAGACTTTCAGACTCGTTTTTCTCTTACGTGCATATGATACCGATTTCGAATTCACTCTGTTCATCGATTCGGTAAAAAAAAAAAGGATTCTCATCGAATATAGCACATGCACGTTCTCACCGCGTATCGTCGATCGTCGCTCTGAATCTAAGGGGTAAATCGAGCGGTACGATGACGAAAGCCAAAGAAACGATGTTTTAGATGAGGATGATCAATTCTTCCTCCAGCACAGGTAATTTATTGGAGGAAGCGCTACGAATGCATCAATGGTACTGTGAAAGCGTCTAACACTACCAGAACTATGGTCAATTCTTCCAAAAACAATCTAGTTCTGTGAGTACTTCATTTATTTAAACTGACCCGAACTGAACAGTGAAAAAACCATAAGTAACATTTTTATATAACTGATTCGTGTCTGTAAAAGAAATGTTTGAATGTGTAAATAAAAATCTTATGTATACTTATAGATTTTATAAGTCAACGTAATTTGTAAATAAACACTCGGTAAATAATGAAGGTAAAGTCTTAGTTTTGGCAGCGACCAATTTATTTTCACTGTTCAATTAGAAAATTGTATCTGTACATTTGGTGAACGTAAGCCGGTGAAGATGAAAAGGAGACTTACCTTAGACAGTTTCTCGCCCTCGTGATGCGGCAGCAACGTCCTGAGCGATTGGAAACCGGCATTAATACTTTGCATTCGACGTCGCTCGTTGCTGTTGGCGATTTCTCGCCGCATACGCTTCTCCTGCTCCATGTGGCTTCGCGGCGTCACGCGACCAACGTTGCTGGCTCCGTTACCGTTGCTCAAAGCAACGTTCTGACCAGCAACGCGCCGGGATACTGTGCCGTTGCTCTTCGATTGCTGTTGCTGCTCCTGAGAATCAGCGACCTCGGCGACCGTCACGCCCGTGGTCACCGAGCCCTCCTCTACCGTTCCAATATTTCTGCAACACACCATCCATAGTTATTCATACTATCTTCATTGCAACTTTGTTCAAATCTTTTCTCTGCTATCTTTGTTGGAATTTTTCGTCATCCCTGATTATACTAATATCTAAGTGTTTATCGATATCACTCTAAATTTTAATAGGGGTGGTTTTTACAACTTTTATCTTGGTTAGGATTTTTAGTCGACTCTAACAATTACGCTAATATCACCCACGTGGTCATCGATGCATCCCTGATTTAATCAATTTCATACGGTTGTTAATATTTTACCAAACGCACTCTAAATTTTAATAGGGGTGGTTTTTACAACTTTTATCTTGGTTAGGATTTTTGGTCGACTCCAACAATTACGCTAATATCACCCACGTGGTCATCGATGCATCCCTTTCTGATTTGATCAATTTCATACGGTTGTTAGTATTTTACCAAACGCACTCTAAATTTTAATAGGGGTGGTTTTTACAACTTTTATCTTGGTCAGGATTTTTAGTCGACTCTAACAATTACGCTAATATCACCCACGTGGTCATCGATGCATTTCTGTTTTAATCAATTTCAAACACTTCGCCAAACGCGCTTAATTTTGACCGGGGAGGAATTCAAAATAAAAATCTGCAAATTTACCAGAATAAAAATGAGAAGTCTGGGAATTTACCACAATAAAAATCTACAAATTCAGGATAACAAAGATAAAAACTCAGCAGGTTGAAAAATAGTCTACTACAATCGACAAGTGCACTTCTTCCCCATTATTAGAAAACGCGAATATAAGAATCCCCAAAACATTACTTTGTACATTCATCGAATCCCCCAGCGAGCAATGGCAGATGTTTGAAAAGCATTTCAACGTAGCCATCAAAGAGAATCCCCGAAAATCAAAGCGACGAGATGGAAGAGGCAGGCTGACACTCGTGTATCCGTGGCCCTGTGTCGACGATGTCCACGTTTCGTCAGGGTTTCGCGCCGGCTCTAAATATTTGATTTACAAGCAGATACGAGAAGAGTAGAAAGCAACGCGGCCGGAAATATAAAAACGGCTGGCTGCCAGTCTGCATCCAAGGGCTTTTAAGGAAATTGAAAGCGTCGCGCTGTTTGTTTCGACGAAAACTACGCGCTAGTAGCTCGGCTAAATGCGATGGTGGTAGTGCGCAACTTATCGACGGTTAAATTCGCGGTCAATGAAGCGAGACATCATTGTCATTCTGTGGTTACTACTTCAAAGACCGACTGCACGCAATGCCAACGCCAACGCGAAACTATTTTCTCCCTTTTCGTGCGCGAATACGCTTTTAAACGCTCGAGCTGAATTTCCTGGCCTTTTAATGGGACAAGGTTACCTCTATCGAAATTTAGAGCTTTCTCCAAACAATAACAAATTCCTTGGGTTAAATATTCCTGTAAGTAAACTAACAGAATTCTTGTGTTCTGGTAAATGAAATACGGCATTTTATTATTGACATTGGTAGTCAACACTGATCTCTGGTAGACTGTCTTTTCAAAATGTGGAAAATCTACAATTTTATGTCTCGTTTGTAGTTGAGAGACTAATTCAATGTTAGATGTCTATTTGAAATTCAAGCATCTTAGTAGTTGGACATTTGAAATTCCGTACCTGTTCACATGTAGATTCACATGCAATACTTCGACTAATATATGTACATCAAATTAAATATATTAAGTTACATTAAATTAACTAATGACATTAAAGATTAACAAGTGCTTATATATCCACAAAAGTAACTCCCAAGATTATAAATTTAGATACATTCTTATCTAACACTCCTCTGGTGAAGTATTAACCCCTTGCGCTATTTTGACGAGTCTGACGCACTCGTACTTCAACTGCGACAAATCTTACTCGAATTTTGAATACACTTCAATCTGATGTTCAATTATAATTTGCACAGTCAAGGATTGTCGACTAAAAAACTGACATATCATTTCAACTTTCTTTGTTTTAATATTGCTGTGATTAGTTCTGACGCACCTGACAATAAGGGTTAAATATCCAAACAAATTCTACCCTAAATGAATTTTTCCTGTAAAGACACGTATATCGCAATTGGCCAACAGCTGATCAAAAGGATAAGAACGCAAAGAGGATGGCGGAGCGTTTAAAGAAGATTATTAGTTAGCGAGAGAACGGTGTATCATTACGGCAGCAGACATAATGAACAGCTTAGAAAGAAAGGAATGTTTCGGTGTCGGAAACGGGGAAAGGAAAACGAAGAGATACGAATGGTATTCTCGTTGGTAGGGAACATCTGGTAAAATTACAGACACGGAGGAGACTACGGGGGAAAAAGATAAAAGGAAAGAAAAGAGGGAAAAGATCGGGTTGTCGGGTGTGAGATGAATCAGCAGGGAAAGACCATGACCTTGTGCCCTGCTCTCTCAAGCATTCGTTCGCTGCGTGCCGATAATACAACCAGAATATGTTCATACGTGCACGAGATATACAACGCGATGCGAGTGTGCATGCATATGGAACGTATGAATGATCATTTTATGGAACTCGAAGAAATCGCTTTACGAAAATGGGACGGGTTATTTATTGCTTCATTATTCGTTCATTCGATGTGTGTGTTTGATACGTTAACGTGGGAAATAATAGGTTTTTATTGCTTTTGAATGGCAATTTTTGGAAGTTTATTTTTGGATCGTAGGTTAGTAGTTCAGTTTTTGTAAATTTGATATATAATATGCGTGCTTGATATGTTGGCATGTGTAGTAGTAAATTTTTATTGCTTGTGGATGCCAATTTTAGGAAGTTTATTTTTAGTTCATAGTTATTCATTAGTTCATTATTCGTACACCTGATACATAGTGTGTGTGTTTGCTAAATTAGCATGTGAAGTAGTAAAAGTTTTTATTGCTTTTTGGAAATTTATTTTTAGTTGATGGTCATTTATCAAGTTCATAATTCATACATTTGATATACAGTGTGTGTGTGTGTGTTTAGTAAGTTAGCATATGATGTAGTAAGAAGCTTGAATTGCTTTTAGATGTAAAGTTTTTCAAATTTATTTTTGTTTGGTACATTTTCGAATTTACTAATGGACTTTTGTAAATGGAAATTTTTTAAGTTTTTACCTTCACTGGTGTTCAAATATCGAAAATATTTAATTTGTAATTTTACAACAGCACAAATTGAGACTTTCGAAGTTATAGAAATTTTGGAAATTAAAGAATGACTGGTTGTGAACTTGATAAATATCATTTATGAAATTTTGATACGAGTGAGCGTAAAACGAGCGCCACCACTGGCCTAAGTGAACCATGGCCTCGAACTTTGACCCTTCGAGTGTTCTATAAGTTCACCGTGAACTTCAGACATTACGGCCAATCAATCGAGAAATATTAATAATGAATTATGCTATACATAAGAGAGGAAGTTTTTAATATATTTTATCAAGTGTACCTAACAACTATTGAGTAATAAATTTCCAAATTTACAATTATTTGTATTCTAAATTTTTAATTTTCACGTTTACAAATTTCTGAATCCCCGAATTTCTATGCTCCAAATTCTTACACATTAAAATTTATAAATTCCCAAATCTCCCAAATCCCTAAATCATTAAATCTTTAAACTTCTAAATTACCAATTTCCCAAATCCCTAAAACCTCAAAGTCCCTAAATCTTCAAATCCCCAAATCCCTAAATCTTTAAATCCCCAAGTCCCTAAATCTTTAAATTTCCAGACTTCCAAATTCCCTATCTCCTAAATCCCTAAACCCTTGAACCCCTAACTCCCCAAATCCTTAAATCATCAAATTCCCAACCTTCTAAATCTCCTATTCCCCACCTCCCAAAATCCCTAAATCCTTCCAGATTCCCAAATTTCCCAAATGCAGAATAAAAAAAGATTCCTAAACTAAACAAAATTTTTCCCTCAAACCCCAATCATCAGTTGTCCACCTGATTCTAAAATTACATATCTTCACATATTACAGCAGTTTCACATATGTAGTGCTATCTCATCAAATTTCTTTGGAATTCCTGATGAGAATATCAGAAGCAACCCCTGTTAGAACAACGAGCGAGAGCAAGGGACTTCTTGCAGGATATGCAATAACAACACGTGGTGGTCCACGCGACAGAATTCCACATGGCATTCTCCCATCGAGTGGTTACATTAGATCAGCTGGTACGCCGACGGCTTGGATGGTTGGCTGCTGTGACGTCAGCTCGTTCGTTGAATACCCGCTGGGTTCACTCGGATCAGTCCCGTAGAAGTAGGTCGACTAAGTAGGTGGCTACCTTCCTTTTCATCGCGGACCTTCCACCGTATATATCGCTCTTTCAAACGGGGTAAACACGATCTTCTTCGCTCGCACGGTTAACGAGCGACCAAACATTTTCAACCCGAGCCTCCCGCGATCCTACAGAACCCACTCCGAAATAGTACCAGCATTTCGAAATTCTCCCGAATGACAATACTATTCTCTACGATCTTATTTTTGGTGTTTGCTAAAATGTTTTAGATGACTTGACATGATCAAGTAAAACCGTAGAATAGTAGACTGGTAACATGATAGAAGAATAGGAGGGCAAACCAGTAATGAGTTAATATTGAACAGTGCGATTGAATAGTACTACAGTGACCTAGTAAAGTAGTCGATGGGTGAAACAGTTAAATGATAATACACTATAACAGTGGAATAACCAAACAGTAGTATAGTGGTATAGTGATACAGTAAAATAGTAGAAGAATAAAATAGTATGACCGGACAAAATTTTAGAATACCAAACTAGCAAACAATAGCTACAATAGCTAGAGAGATATAGAGAGACCTAACTATATGTGATCTCTAATCTCAAATATCAATTACTGTAACGAAATAATTAATAATAGAAATAAAATACAGACAAGTTCAAATTTTTCAATTCTCTAAACTCGAATTCGAAGGTATATTCTCCAAACTCGAAATGGTAATTGTTTTGCAACAGGAACAGCTTATTTTAGGAACTGATGTCAACGAAATTTTTCAAGCTCACATACCACACGCACTCGCAGTTCTACGATCACGATCGACTGTCGATGTACCGTCAAAAACAAAAACAGATCGTCAAGCATTCGACGATCGCATACAAAATATTCGGGATATATCAAATATTCTCAAGGCACGCTACGGTCGATTTATTCATCGATTTCATACTTTTTCTTATCGGAATTTCGAATCACATAAAAGGTCAGTTTCGAATTCTCGAAACTTTCCTGAGTTTCGAGGATACTCGATGAAACACGTGATTACAAATACCGTATACGAAGTTTATTCATTTTGTTCAATGTCGAGCATGAAAATAACGCGGGCAAAAGTAATAGCTCGGACAAAAACCTTAGAATCGGGGAAAAAACGTTAACACGTGTGGGGCGTATACGACCCACGCTGAACTTCCAGACCGCTTGGAATTCTCATTCAAAAACGAAGGCATCTTGTAGGCATCTTACGTTTATTATAGCCTTCTTGCTAATCGTGATTTTGTACCAACAAAAAATTGTAAGACGTGCTTGAAAAGCAACTTTATTTAACCCCTTGCCCTATGATTTATTGTGGCTTGACATATTTCTCTTGGATCTTATAAATAATTCAGATAAGTAGATTAAACACATATTTTCATTGATTTACCTATAACAAATGAAAAACATATTTACTCCTCCTGTTGCAATTCATTTTATTGAGAACCCCTTGCAAAGGGTTATAACAGACAAAAAAACTCTTCGGTATTATGCAATCGTTGACTATGAAAATTATTGAAGTTGAAGAGCAAAGCGTATTAAAAATTCGAGTAAAATTGAGTACGAGTCAGATTCATCAAAATAGTGCAAGAGGTTAATTGTAAAAATAGGAGTCGTATACATAGGTATGTGAACGGAGTCTTTAAAAAAACGGCACGGAGCGTTAATGGACAGTACGCGCGAAAAAGCGCGAGCGACGTGTCGCGCACGGCGTAGACAAGGTGCGTACGCGTGCACGCACACACTGACAACCGCTGCCACGTCCGCGTTCCTATATATAGAGGCGGCGGTGGTTAGGGCGTCGCGCACGCGCGTGCGCGTGTGTTAGTGGAGAGAGCCGCGAGAGAACAGGCAGATCGTGCGATTGTGTTGTCGACTGCGCGCCGCTCTCGGTCAACTCGCGTGAGTCACCAACAGCTGATGGCTGGCGCCACTCAGCTGGTTGTTACCGGTGCCTTCGCACGAGCCTCGCTATCTCTGGCTGCCTATCAGCTGCGAGCACAACTAGGAAACGACCGGAAAGGACGTCTTGTCGAGCTTCTATAAAAAACCGAGCGCGAAAAAAAGAAGCCGGCCCGCTCGAACGGAATCAATGAACACGCGCGTCGTACTCGAAACGAGGAGAACGCCTTTCGTTTTAGGGCTCCCTCTCGCTCCGCCGCGATCCAACCGATGGAACTACACGGTTCGATGCTGTCGTACGATAGAAAGGTCAAGGTTCATTCAAAAGTCAAGTAAATTCGCGTTTACAATTTAATTTCGACTTCATTCATCGCTCTCGATTTATTGTGATTCTTCGTATTCTGCTTGTCGATAGTTTACTACCGACCTTTTGTGTGATTCGAAGTATTGGAAATTGGTACTTAATAGGTCGGTGCCTTGGAAGATATAGGAAATTTTAGAATTAAGTTCTCTAGTCGAACAATCGCAGGGAACAGACTTCCTTTGGATAAGGACAACTTCAGAGAGATAAGAGCCATTAGGGACTATGAGTAAATAAGCACACTTTTCAGGTCCTCAAATTTCTCAACCACTAAATCTTCAAACTACTAATTTCCAAACTACAAAACTTTAATTTCTGGTTCTCCAAAATTCTTAATTTTCCCATATTGAAAAAGTGTATAAAAATTTCCAATTTCTGAATTCTAAAATTTGTCAAATATCCAAATTTAAAAAATCCCTAATTCTTAATTTCTAAATTCTCAAATTTCAAATTCCTCAAAGTCCAAACCTTCTAACTTTACAATTTTCAAATACTAAAATCTCCTAATTTTCAAACCTGCAAATGCTCCAATTTTTCTAAATTCCCCCAAAAATCTATAAGTGCAACTAAAACGAATATACGGTGAAATGAAGTGACTCGAGGCTCAAGATGTTTTCGAGTCACCCTGTGTACGAACTCAAGGCCAAGTTTGGGTAGAACAGGGGAGCTGCATATCATTCTTCAAACGGTCGTGAACGAGTCTGTGTGTGGAGTGGTGTGCTTATATGTGGTGGGTTCGTGTGAGTAAGATGGTTTACATTGGGGTTTGAACACCCTAGTCAGCCGAGCCACCTCGGAAAACCTCTCCCTACAAAAGGGAAGCCTATCAGACGCACTGCGGAAACCTATCTTCCCTTTTCTTCCTTTCACTCTACTTCCTGTACCGTGTGCAACGCTCCTCTCCGCTAACTTTTATTCTCCAGCCGACTTTAAAACGGGATTTTCGTGGCGTGCGAAAACTTCACGACGAATTAAGGGACAATTAAACTTCTGGAACGATTGAATAATGGCTCGTTTAGGTGTAAACGAATTTGTTACGCAACGCTTGGAAATTTAAACGCGGTTATTGTTAGCTTATGGATTTACGGGGTCGCTGTGGCCTTCGTAATAGAGTCTCTATAATCGGAAGGTCGAAGTTGCCAACATTTTCAAATGGTAAATTTGTACTTTTGAAAATTTGATATTTGAAAATTTTTACTTTTCAAAATTTCACATTAGAAAAATTTTATTTCGGGGAATTTTCGGATTTGAAAATATATAAATTCTCAATTTCTCAAATGTCCCAAATGTGTAAACTTTCAAATTTCTCAAAGGTCCCAAATATTAAAATCTATAAATTTTACAATCCCCAAAATTTCTAGATTTCTAAGCATTCAAATTTTCGAACACCCCTATTTTCAAATTTCTAGACCTCCAAATTTCTAAACCTCTAAATTCCTAGACCCTAATATTTCTAAATCCCCATATCCCTACATTCACAAATTTCTATGTCTCCAAGTTTCTATGTGTCCAAATTCCTACATCCCCAAATTCCTATGTACCAAAATTCCTAGATCCCCAAATTCTTACATCGCCAAATTCCTATGTCCCAAAATTCCTACATTCCCAAATTCCTACATCCCAAAATTTCCTAGATCCCCGAATTCCTATGTCCCCAAATTCCCTAGATCCTCGAATTCGTCTGTCCCCAAATTCCCTAGATCCCCGAATTCCTATGTCCCAAAATTCTTAAATCCCCAAATTCCTACATCCCCAAATTCCTAGGTCCCCAAATTCCCTACATCCCCAAATTCCTATGTACCAAAATTCCTAGATCCCCAAATTCTTACATCGCCAAATTCCTATGTCCCAAAATTCCTACATTCCCAAATTCCTACATCCCCAAATTTCCTAGATCCCCGAATTCCTATGTCCCCAAATTCCCTAGATCCTCGAATTCCTCTGTCCCCAAATTCCCTAGATCCCCGAATTCCTATGTCCCAAAATTCTTAAATCCCCAAATTCCTACATCCCCAAATTCCTAGGTCCCCAAATTCTCTACATCCCCAAATTCCCATATCCCAAAATTCCTAAATCCCCAAATTCCAACGTCCGCAAACCTCTAAATCGCAATATCCCTAAATTCCCATATCCACAAATCAAACCCCAAAGTCCCCAAATTCCTATTCCACCAAATCCTCAACCCACCCCCAAAATGAACGTAAAAAAATCAGAAACCCTGAAGTAAATATTAATGAAACGAAATTTGTTGTCTAATTTGAAGTTAACGAAAGGGTTAATCGCGAGGAGATGGCGGTATTAAGAAACGGACAGATAGAGAGATCGGATTACAGAGGCGGGGGTGAAAGAAAGGAAGGGGGGAAAAGACGGAGAGCAATTTCGCGGATGTCTGCCAGTAAGGATGCCTGCTGTCGCGTTAGCTCACACACGGGATGGAATGAAGAACGAGGATGGGAATGAGATTGAGAACGGCCAGGCATATATTTAGCTGTATGACGTAAGGCACAGGCCATCGGGCGCCACGTCGGGGTCTCTACGTGCCTCTTCTCTTGTCTCTTCTCGTACAACACTCGTCTCGTCTGCTCTCGTCTCTTCTCTTTTCTTCTCCTCTCTTCGTTTACTCCGAAACCGCGGTTTATTATCCGCTTCGATTCATTCCCGACTTTTATTATTCACGGAACAAGTATTTTGTACACCGTTCGACTCCTTTTATGTATTTCAAATATCATATTATATACTCGAAATACTCATTCATTTCAATGACTTTGCTATCGCTGATTCTTTTCGTTAGTCGTTGTAATTCATTTTTATTATACTATGTAATTGAGGTTCGATGCAACTAATTATAATCGATTTTTGTTACACCCGATTTTTATTACGTTTCTTCTAACTGATTTCCATTATACGTGTTCATAATTGATTTTTAACGTAACTAATTATAATCGATTTTCATTATATCTGATTACAGTTGATTTGTATTAGATTTCATTATAACTGATTTTCATTACACCTGATTATAATTCATTTTAATCAGATTTCATTGTAACTGATTTCCATTATAGTTGATGATAACTGGTTTTTGCGTAACTAATTATAATCAGTTTCTTTTTAGTAAATTTTTATTATAACTAACTAATTTTTACTGTAATCGATTGTAACTGTTTTTCTCATCGTTATCAACTACGAATGTTGAAAAATTCTTGCAAAATTGAAGAAATGCAAAATGTTAGCACAATAATTTAAAATAACATGAGATGCTGTAAGAATTATTTTTCAAATGGTTTACCTGCGTCCAAGTCCGACTTGAAACGTTAAGCTCGACGCTGAAGATATTCGAGTTGAAAGTCAAACATTTCTAGGAAAGTCTTTCTTCGGAGAAAAGACACATTTTCACGTGGAACACCTGAGTCCTGCTTTGAAAATGTCGGAGGTAGGATACTGCGAAGGTCAGGGAACAAAGGAACACCGGGTGCGCGATATTTCTATGCCTACGAAAACCCAGGTAGTTGCAATTCGAAGGGCCAAGGTCCTTTGTTAACTATCTCTGACCGGTGAGAAAACACGGAAACGGGCTTAAACTAACTCGAAAAACGCCCAAGATACAGTCCGCCCTAAAAAGATTTTCTATTCGAGACTTTCTCGAAGCAGTTGAGAAGCCATTCTACTCTACAACTACGAATTGCGCTAACTTTTTCTTCGGCAACAAAGGTGGTAGCATAAAGAATTATTTTTAAAACAGATTTGTGTGTCAATTTTGAAGATTGCTTTTTCCTTACAAAGATGGACATTTATCTTATAAAAGATAGAAAGCACAATAATTATTATTGTCAAGTAGTTTAACGAATATATATATAATAAAATCATTTGGTCATAAGAAATAGAAGAACTGAGTAAAATGGAATGAATAAAAGAACAGTGATTTTTAATTGAACGAAATAATACGAGAAAAAAAGTGTAGGTGCACTAGGTAAAATGAATCAAGTAAAAAGTAAACGGAATAAATAAAAGAGAAGCAGCGAACGATTTTTAATTTCATAGCCCGCGTTATCCTTGTATATATGTGTAGAGCGTAAAATAAATTTGATTATAAAATTTGAACAGTCGCGAGATTAAAGTTATCTGCAACTTGTTCAAACATCGTGCACGTGTTATTAAATACGAGTCATCCGGCGAGATTAAAAATTTGATGTTCTGTTAATATAAAAATGAAGCATAATGTCGAAGTACTCGCGGAGGCACCGTAGAGACGGATAAAAGAAGAAAGACCGTTCACAGACAGGGCCATTATTGCCGTCTGAGGATGGTCCCTTCGATTTTATCCGTGAGTAATACTCGCACACGCGTGCGTGTGTACACGTATGTAAGATGAGTTTCGCGGTGTACAGTGAGTATGTGGAGCGTAAGAGGTCAACAGAGAAACCATTGTTGTCTGCTGGCAGACTCCAGAACTGGAAGGCGTTTCAAGCCTGTACAGGCCATTTTCGCGGTTCACCTATCTACCGTGGCGAAGATAAAAAATCAAAAGGATTCTGTACCTGAAGGCTGACGCTATCGCCGAGTGCAAATAATTCTTATATGCGTTACAGGCCAAATGTAAAGCACGGTAACGCGTGTTAACACGATAGTTTATCGAACAAATATTTTATATATTCTTTTTTCTAGATATCGCTGTTCCTAAGTTACCCATGTCCCTAGAAAGCAATATTCGCGATGTTCATTGAAAGAAATATTTATAGATGCCAATATCTCGAGAAACTCGTAGATATCGTGGATTTTAATATCCTCGTATTTAAATATCCCTTGAAGATGTATCCAACAACCGATATTCCTACATTCAAATATTTCTAGTCTCCAGGACGGAATTCGATATCATTAAATCATAATATTCCCAAATATTAATATGCCTAGATACCATTATGTAACGATATCAATATCCTCAGAAATTAATATTCCTCAATAGTTACATCTCTAAATCTCAATATTGCTAAATACCTATTCCCTTGATGGTAATATTCTAAACACCTAGATCCACACATTCTAAAATCCCAGACACAAATTATTACGAGACCACTAGTACAAAAATAAATGTCCCTAGATCCTATTATTCCTGGATTAATAGAATCCATATTATTCAATGTCCCTAGATCACGATCCATAAGTTCCAATGTCCTTAAACTCCAATCTCGCTGGAAAAATATCCCTAGATCGCCATATTTTTAGGGACTTAAGTCACCAAATTAAAATATCCCTAAACACCTATAGCCTCCCAACTCTAGATCCCAATATCCCTAGATGAGAGAACACCTCATTTACCTATACCCCAGAAAGCAATATCACTAGATACCTATGTCCCTAGATATAAATATCCATACACGACACTATACGTGTCAATATCCCTAGAAACCAATATCCCAATATTCTAGACACAAATATCCCTATAAAATTGCATTGTTAGATTTTTAGCTTATAATATCCCTAGATACCAATGTCTTTAGATCTCTAGCAACCAATATCCCTAGATCCTAATTCCTTAGGTCTTAAACAACTAATATCCCTAGATCTTGGACTCTTCGTGTCTTTAACAACAAAAATATCCCTAGATATTGAAATTTTAGTATCTTCAGCAACTAATATCCCCAGATCTTGAAATCTTAGTATTCTCAACAACTAATATCCCTAGATCCTGAAATCATAGTATCTTCAACAACTAATATCCCTAGAATCCAACATCCTTAGATACCCAGATCGATACGATCGAGAATCCCTGTATATTTGTTTTCTTATATCCCTAGTAATTTATACACGCGAACGAGCATTTTATTCTTAAACACAGTCTGGTTTACGCGCGTTGTGTCTCCGGCTTTACGTAAATTGCATCAACTTTGTCGGGAAATGCGAGCATCGTGTAGGAATCATTAGCAACGGACTTAACCCTTGGCCGCAAGTACGCGTGGTAACGAGATTTGAAAATATACAGTTCCAGCAAGTGTTAAGTCCATTCCTAGACGATGCCAACCAAGTGCCGAGATTTTGCGGTACAATGACGTGACACCGCAATGTGTCATCGTGGTTCTTTCGTTACGGAAACTAACTCGAAAATAAAGTCACAGTTCACGCCTAGACAGTATTTCCAACGGAAACTACGACCCGTGCGATTTCACCTTATTCTCGCATTCAATCGAGTTATGATTAAATTAAGAGACGATCAATCTCCGATTGGCGTCGAACGAAATAATTTCAGCGAAAATAAAAATACCAAACGTCATCGAACCTTAAATCGAGCCGTGACAATTGATTGCAATTTCACGCGTATAAATGCTTTTCTTTTTAAAGTTGCACGATTATAAAATAATCGGCGTTACGAAAAAGCGTTAAGTGCAAGCGCACTTATTCACTGAGATTAAAGTTGGTTACAAACGCGATACGCGATCCAAGCTCCCTCCTCGCTATGACACGTATGTACACATAGGTACACGCACACGTATTAAAAGGCAAGTACGCACGATATGGTGCAACTACGTTGACCGTGGTCAGGATTGGTTCGACCGATTTATTAAGTCGTGCAAACGCGCTTTGGAAAAAAGAGTACCATCACAGTCAAGCGAGTTTTATTCTTCAGCGGTTGATAAACGATGTGGTGATAATAACCAAGGCGTACACGCACACCGACAAAGAAAAGGCTGACGTAAATACCGAAAGAAAATCGATAAGGGCATCGAGCGACAGTAATTTTATCTGGGTGCAACGCGTCGTAGGAAAAAACTAGACGACGGGGCGAAACCTCTTTTATAAATGCGTCGCTTTTCTTTTCCCCCTTTGGCCGGCTCCGAAGTACGGTTTCGAATTCGTACATCCGGGGATATCGAGAAACTGAAACCGAATGGAAAGAATTCGCGAGCTGTAATCTCGTAGAAAAACGTGGAACGGACTTTGGATCGCGCGTACGTACGCGTACGAACACGAACAGAACCTGCGCGATGCATTGAATTTTCGTTACAACGACACCATTCCGTTACGTAAGAATTTTAATACCTACATTTTGCACGAAACGAACGCGACGAAAAGATTACCCCGCGTGGTCCGTGAACTCGTGAACCGCCGATCGAAATGAAACGAGCAAATAAAGAAAAATAAATAAATAAAAGGCACGCGCGTGTTCGAGAAAAATTCTTAAAATGGTAGCCGGTCGGCCAGTGATGAGTCACGCGGGCGGTTAGATTAAATTGTATAAAAATAAACACGCGGAATATTACTAAACGCCCGGTTAGCCAAATGAAGCGGGTATCAAGGATTTTTGGAGGACGTTTTTTCGCAATTATTTAAATCTAATATTGGCCGATGTGGCTACAACGGTACGTGCGTTTAACGTCGCATGCAAAAGTCGATAAACCATCGGAGAAAAATTTATCAGAATCGGCCAAGTATCAATTACGTAATGCAGATTACGTAATAAAAGAACGTTTAATCAGCTGATACGGTGAGTCGCGTGATGAGAGGATAAACACGTATCAGATGTTCTTTCTCCCAGCAAATGAGTAATCCTTTCTACTTTACCGAAAGAAAATAAAGCGAACATGGGCATAAAATAAAACTAGGAATATACAGATTTCAAAATATTAAAATCCGGAAATAATAGAACTTACAAATATTGGGTTCTACGTGTAGATTACTAGGGATACTAAATCCTAGGGACATTTGGAGAAATTTACATTTACAGATGCTCAAGTAATATTTAGTTCCAGACACTTGTTCCTATTGAACTTTAAATATATTAAAATGTACGAATATTCATATGTACAAATAATTTAATCTAGGGACAGGGATGATCTAGGAATTAAGAGATACAAATATCTTGCGACACTAAATAGCAGTAATAACCTGGAAATATAAGGATTCATAAATTTGAAAAAATAACATCTCGTTATAACACACATATCTCATATTTATGAAACAGATTATATTTTGTACCGAATTAACGCTGCTTAATATTAAATGTCTAATTGAATTCATGAATAAAGAAAAGGAAATAGAACGCGAACGTAAGGTATGCCGCGTGCATTAACGTAATCATTTACGCTTGATACCTCCAACGAGACCTTACAGCCTGTGAAATCGTTCGCGTACGTTATTTTCCTATTATTTCATTCAACTTTCTATGGCGTACACTGATCAGCGTTCGTTACACCATGTTTGGAATACGTTAGCTACACGGCGAGGTTATCGCGTAACGAAATCAACGCAGAAATCACGGCGTCCGTGTGGGTCGGCACGGTGGCTCGAGGAGTGGTGAATTTTCACGAACGTAAGTCGAATCGCTCGTAAACGATAGATCGAAGCTCCGCGCAAGTGAACGTAACGCGGCGCGGTGATGAGCGTATGTAAACAAGAAGTCGCGCCGAAGCGGCATGCTTCGAGCTATTTATAGAGACCCATTATTGTGCAACAAACTTGTGGCTTTATGTAACGCATATAGAGTATACCCTGGCGGCTCTGGTCTGTCGGTCACTCGGCCGTACACAAAGGAACTCGCTATCCTCGTCCTTTCGTTTTTTTTTTCCTTTTTTTTTTACACAGGCCAAAGAGAGTACTGAAAATCGCCCCGTTATACGGCTACGAACGTAAACAATAATCGAGCCAAGTAATTCCGGGAACAAGGAAAAAAGAAATACTCCCGAACGCTCAAATACATGGTTGTCGTTTTTTATTTCGCGAACGTAACCACCCCGTGGAACGCGTACACGTATGCTCGAGTCCCGTACATGCATTCCAAACCTGTTTAGACAACTCGCGATAACATTCCAAGAAACGATTAATCGTGACTTCGTTTACCGCCAGAGTCCTCGCAAAGAACCGGTTATGATTTATTCTGAACCATAGAAATACCATCGTCCAAAAATATCCAGGTGCAAATTTAACCCTATTACGAAACGCGTAAACGTAATTTTCGTATTAACGACGAGAGAATATTATATTTGAAAACAATTGGCCGGGCATGCCTCCCGCGCCATGCTTGTTTGGGCGTGAACGCGTGGTGGAGTACGAATTCGATTCGCCGCCGTTACGCGAATTTACGCGGATCGTCACGACAAAGAAACGAAAACGGAACTAGACGAGAGAGAAAAAGAAAAATTTTTCAAAGCGGACGACGGTAATGGAATTCGTAATGGAATCGCTCGATGCGGAAAACGAAGGCTATCGTGCCGGCCGGCCGGCCGGCTTCGCGACAGCTGGCTATCGAGACTACCAGGATTTTGTTTGCATCGTGCACGCGCGTTTTACATCCGTGTCACGATTGCCAATACCACCGCAACGTCGACGACAAAGACGGCGGTGGCAACGACATCGGCTAACGCGACGGCGAGCAAAAAGAAGAGGTGATGGACGTCGTTACGCTCGCAATCGGCGTGACTCGATAAGGAGGACGAGCACGCCTTCCTTTGCCGATAAATTCGTGTCATCTCGCTCGCGAAGCTAACACCGTGTATTTCGAGTCACGAAATGACGTGGCGCGTCAAACCGCGCTATTCCGTACGAGGACGCATGGCCGTGCCGGTTAAAATATTTTATTCGATCGAGAAAAAGTACTTACCCGCACAGGTTAGTTTCCTGTTCCTCGGTGGTTTCAACGATTTCCTCGAGCAAAATTCGATCCTCGCCACCAAACACTGACATATCTCGTTAGTCCGCAGCACCGAGAATCCCGCCGCGCGATTCCACGCGTCCCAGCAGCCGTCGTCGTCGCGGCAGCGAAAAAGACGACAGGCTTCTCGCACACTGCACCGAACAAAAAAAACGACGCGCACACCTTCGCGCCTTTCTCGGCCGCGTATTTCCTCGAAACTCGCGATGAATTTTTTTTTTTAATACGGCGATGACACGCACCCGAGATTCGTCCACGGGACAACCACTCCGCGCGGCGCACACACAACGCCCGAACGCGTTTTGTAATGGCGATCTTTGGCGGGAAACAGCTGAGGGCCCCCACAGCGTACCACGAATCACTCCGCCGCCGGCTTCAGGACCGTCGCTATCTAAGGTCCCTTTGGAACCCTCTCGCGCGCACGATTCAGACAAATTTTCTCAAATTTTTCACACTAACTATTTTATCCGATTTGTAACACGAGTTACCTTCGTTGCATATAATCGTACGTTTCAAACACTTTCGACGAATCATAGATGTTCGTTAGATGCAATTATCATTTAGGAAAATTCTCGAAAATTCACCGTGATAATTACACGAATATCCTCGTGAAACGATGTTACGTTTCAAATTAATCGTTTAACGATCGCGTGCACGTCGTTGAAACCATCACGTGGCCACATGCTTTATTCGCGATGCTTTATACAGTAACACTCGCGCACGACACGATGTTGATAGAATCACACGTAAAAATACGGTTGATTAATAAAATTCGTTGTCTCGACTTTGAATTCCGATGAAACACGATAACTGTATCGTTAGCGGGTACGAAGATGTACGAAGGCTCACGGCGTTGAACGATCGAGAAGCATGTTCGAGGCACTCGCGTTTGAGTTTAGTGAACGCGGTTAGGGTGAACGCTACATCGTACTCTGCCCTGGACAATGACTCTCTTTGGACCAATCCTACACCAGCTCATCTTCGGTTTCGCGTTTGGTTTGCACAGTTTCCCGCAGGTAGTTGCACTCGGGCTGCCCGTTGCCTCGCAACAGATCACTGGTATACTTAACCGTTTCCTCGGCGAGCTATTGTTAGAAATATTTAACGCGTTTAGAAGGGACTACTTTCACGTCGCGTAGGTTTACGCTAGAGGAATGGTGCGGCCGCGCGGGAAACATCTGCCAGCTGGCAGAGGCCCCGCCCATAGAATACGCCAGTCTCCCCCACTTCCCCCACCTGCGCCACTCTATACCCGACGTATACACGTTTAAACATCTGTGTATCCATGACCACGCGCACATACACGCAACAACCTTTTATCCTGCTCCTTCTTACCACTCTACGTTCGTTGTAGGGTACGAATACACTGAATCGAACGAACGCGAACGAGCTCGAGCAAAACGTGTGTTCGTTGGCTGCCGTGGACTGCAAACGCCGCTCGCTCAGCGCCGGCCAAATATGCGGGCGATAGCTAAGGGCGCCACTTCGCAACGGCGCCACAACCTTCAAATTCTTATTATTTAAATAAGATAACTCTAAGCATGATATTTTTCTAATGCAGAAGAAATGGAAATTTAGAAATTTGGGGATTCAATAATTTAACAAGAAATTTTAACAATTTTAGGATTTGGAAATTCAAAAATTTGAAGAGCTAAAAATACAAAAATTTGGAAATTTAAGGATAAGGGCCTTTGGGCTTTTAAACAATTGGAAATTTAGCAATTTGGTGAATGGGAAATCTAGAGATCTGAGGATTCTTAAAGTTTAAAAATTAAGCAATTTGAGAATTCGAACTTTTAGAAATTTGGTTATTCCATTTCTCCTGCGTTCGTAGAAATTTCGTTAAAAATATTAAGAACAGGTGCCAAAAATAATTTTGCGCGTATATTTACCGGTGAAGCCGGCCCTACATTTGCTATACGACAGAACGTCAGCGAACTCGACGAACATCGACGAGCATTTTCCAGTGCTCGTTCGCGCTCGTACAACCTGGCGAAGATAGCACCCTCACGCGACACGAAAATTGGCATTAAAAATTCACTATTTCCCTGTAGATACGATACGTCCTAATTGCGTTATCCTGCATATTCCCGAAGGATGTACTATCAGACAAAAGATACAAAGTATGTATGGACAATGAAAGCTAAAGTACCGTGTATCTCGTGAATTTTTCGTTTTTTGGCGTATCATGATTCTAAACGATCTTATTAAATGTATTCGTTTAGAAATCGATCGATGCGACGTGTAAACATAAAAAAATAAACACGTAATCGTAGTAAATAATAAAATTACGATATCGTGCTTCACAGTTACTGTTTCTTCTAACAGTTTTTGATAGTTTTAAAATAATATTTTAAATACCGAAATACTTTTGAACGTTGTACTTTGTTTTATACACTATAATTTATATGGATTCTTAGTGAAATAGGCTTGATTTTTTCCGTAGAAATCACGAGCTCTTATTTGAATCGATAAATAGTGAAAAGTCGTACAGCTACTGCCATCTGGTGGTCAAGAACGACGGATCGGCAACCGAAATACAAACACTCAAAATGATTTAATGTAAACAATGTACTTCCATCATTATTTGCAAATTTTTTTTTACAATATATGTGAAAAACATTTATTTGAATTGTTTTAATCTTTACTTCTATAAAAGAAACATACGAGTGACGAACTTACAAATAAAAAAAGAGAAGAAATAGGCATTCTCACTTCCAAACCTAGTATTATCGATAAATACTGTTGTTGATTATTTGCGGCATATTTTGTATATTCCGTTACAATGCAAGCTAAAAAAATAACATTTAGAGACTGTATTCATAGTTATTACTTTGTATTGGTAATATATTACACCGTAAAAAATGAAAACTGCATATAATTATAGACGAGAAGAGATAACTATGAATACATGTCGCACTCAATTAAATAAATGAAAAAATTGATATCTCTTATTCTTTCTCGTATTTACGATTGATTCGTTAATCTGATAAACGCTTATTTTTTAACCTAAATTTTAAACTCACAAATTTAAAACACAATCCTTTTCTCAAATCTTAAACACGTTTAACGTATGGAAAAGTATAATCAAGAAATACTTTTGCTAGTGCCTTACAAAATAGTTACATAATCAGCATTTCTTGGCTGATCATAATACTTTCCCTTAAAAGAAAAAAAAAAAAAGAAAAAAAATAAAGAATTGTACAAGTCATCTAAAGTATGATTTCTTAAAAAAATTAAAATTTTTATATTGAATTTCATATTATGTTAAATTTTACATTGGACGTTATTTTATTTTCAACTTAAAAGTATTGAAATAACATTTAAAAATCCATCCATTATTATTTGCGTTTTTAATTTCTGTTTGATATTGTTTTTTTTTTGTACTCACAGTCACGTGAAGCAAAACCCAAACTTTTAAAGTTTATATCTGTAATACTATTTATAATGCCTCCCAATTTGTACGCAACGAGTAGATTAAGAAAATGTTACTACTTTTTCTTTGATCTGCAGATATAGATATATAATATTCTCCGAATTAATGAATTTTTACATTGCTATGCATAACCGCGCGTCAACATAACGCAAAGAAAAGAATATTTTATTATATAAGTAATCGTTAAAATTCTGATATAATAAAATGTAGATGACCAATCAAATTCGCGTTTAACATTTTATGAATTAACTGCTAAACAATTGTAGGTACCAAATCGGTTCGGTACCTAGTGAGATTCAAAAATGTTGAATAAATAAGCAGAGTAACCACGTTACTCCATCGTACTAAAAATAGTATTCAAAAAGTCCAAGACGAATTAGTCTCAGACTTTGCTCGACTGGTTTGATTTACTGTAATGATTATAAAGCTACATATAGATACAATATTTGATATACAAATGCATCAACCACTTTCTAATAGTTACGCTTCTTGTACACCGTGGTTATTTTTTCTTCGTATTCTTCAAAAAGATAGCTAAACTTAATACTGTGCTAAATGCTATATTTACAAGATTAGAAGTTGACCATTTCACTCTTTTATTATGTACAGACATGTACTTCTTGGTTACAGTGAAGAGTAAATCAACAAGTTTATTAAAACACGTAAAACTATTTTAGTAATGTGAATTGTATCATTAAGGCAAATGTGATTAGAAACTGTAATGAATTAATACCCAAGAGTTAGTTTGTACTTTATTATTTATGTTACTATATTTTTACTTTTTATTTTAATACGCCTTTGTTGATTTACTCCTAAAATATCGTGCTTAAATTACATATTCAAAATTTTTATTCAGGAAAAAGAACTTTTCAAATGTGGTTCATGCATCTGTAGTCAATGTAGGTCAACGTGAAAGCATGGATTTACAAATAACGGCGCTCGGAAGAAAATATTACGTCGATAATAAAATAATTTCTCATATTTATAAGTATGTATAAATGCAATATGTATACATGAATTCTCTTAATATTTTTGGTAACAAATTGTATACACTTAGATATTACCATAAAAAGAATTTTGATCATTTCTTATCTGGTGATTAGTATTTATATTTGTTGTATGAAATTAAAAATTAAGTTGGATCAATTCGTTCTGGAACATCTTTATCTACTTTAAAATATCAAAATAATTATTTTATTATCTTTCAGTTTATAGTACACGCGTGTATTATTATAATAGCATGATTCCTCAAATTATATCCGTAATAATTCTAACATCCAAAACGAAATAATCCTTTCATTTAAATAAATGATATTATTTCTCGATTTATAACAAACAATATTTATAACCACAGTGAAGTATGAATTCTTAATTATTTGCATCTACGTGCCTTACCTGTAAATCCATGTTTATTTTATGCAATGATGAAACTTATTCATAGTATTAACTATGTACTATTTTTGTTATAATAACTTTTTCAATCCTAATTTCAACCTTTCCTGAGCTGGATTCACTTTGATTTTCAATTGTTGAATTAGATCATATATTTTTAAAGAAGGGCCAACTTTAAAACCTGTAAGGTCGATTATTTGGTCCTTAGTGAGGGTCAACAAAGTCTTCCCGTCTATTTTACGTTTACTAAAGTTATCGCAGTACGTTGCACAATCATTAACACGAAGAAATTGTGCAACATCAAACACATTCCATTCAGATGGCACTAAATCACCAGATTCAGAACTTTTTTGAACACCATCTGCTAACCTTGGGATGTACTTATTAGTGGCAGATGTTACCTAAAGAGACATTTCTTTTAAACACTTGTATGCAATATAAATTTCAATTTCTATAAAAATGTATTAAAACAACACTCACATTAACATATGTTGTTGCAGTTCTTTCTTTTGGTGGTGGAGGGTTTTGTATTTCACTTTGGGTATCATTTAATGCTTGACCCTGTCCAGTAGTAGGACTAGGCAAAGTTTGATCAGGACCAGCTGGTTCTTCTGCTGGTTCTGGTTCCCTATTTCTTTGTTCCGGTAGACTTTCTAAGTCGCGTTCTCTCTCAATTTTTATTCCCTGGGCAGGCTCTACTTCTCGTTCACGTTCACGAGCCGTACTAATACGTTCACTGTGACGAGGTAGAATGTTTTTTGCGCAGGAAACTTTACTGCTTTTCTTCAATTTTCGCTTAGCTTTACGTTTAAGGCCTCTTGGTGATTTTACTGAAAAAATATTCATACAGCGTATCATACTTTTTTAAACATGACGTACAATGTACTATAAATGTATAAAACGTATTTATAAAAATATTTACCAGTAGGACTAGTGTTTTTATTGAGTACACGGGGCCCTTCTAGTTTATGATCAACGAGGTCACACCATCCAACTGGATAAATGTCAGGACTCTGACAATCGAGCCATTGATCATATTCATCTTCCCAACCATCAAAGTGTACTCTTAATAACCTTCCAATTACCCTAGTAATAGTAGCAACACAAACTAATCTAGGATCCATTAAATCAGCAGCTTCTAGCCTCATTCCTTCGATAAATCCGTGTTGAGGTATTTCCTGTGTACATAAAACGTTCTAGAACAACAATTACAAGTAATAGGAAATAGTGAATTTCTAAAGACTCATATAAATTACCCTATTAAATAACTGCACTGGAGCAGGTATAGTATTTGTCTCTGTTAAATATGCATCCCACGTAAATGTGGTCGGATCGTATCCCTTTGGTGGTGTAAGTGGTAAGCCATGTTGTGAACAGAAACCAATTGGGAAAATACATGGCGAACATGAATGATAACAAAACCAATCAGCACCACTTGCATCTTCGTCATAACTATCTATACGAATCATTATATAATCCTCTTTTAAAACTTGCATAACTGTTGCTGCACATATGGCAGAGAGATTAAGGGGATCAATGGCTTCTATCTTCATTCCTTCTCGAAATGTGTATCCAAGATGTAAATGATGATTCTTTGGCACATAAAAAAGATCTTCCGTTGCGTCGTCTTCGCATAATTTTGATTTCGATACGCGTTCCAAATATTCTGGGTATGCATCCAACGTCTGTCCTACCCTCTTGGCCCAACCAACGGGATGTATAAGAGGAGAATCTTCGTGGCACCAAAAGCCATTGTCTTCGGGTGGTGAATCATAGTATCTTACGTGTAAACGTTTACCCACAATTTTCTGTATCGTTGCTACTTTTACCTGCGAGATTCTATTTTTATCTACTACTTCCAAATGAAGTCCACATCTAAAACGCGATTTCATACTATCATTAACTTTATTATAAAAATTAGTTGGCAGCGTTCTTGCTCCTGTCAATCGTCTCATTAGAAAATCCTTCCAGTCTTTGTACTTGTTAGCAATTGCTGTTACAAATGATTACAAAGTAAAGTAAGATGAATGTTTTACGAAGAATTATATTTACTAATAATAAACTTACTGTTAGGTGGAATGAGTGGTTTTCCAATAGTTGCACACCAACCTACTGGATGTATATCATTCGAGCACAGAGATACCCAGAAATCTTTGTCGGCATTAAGACCGAAACCTTCGTACCTTAATAAGGCCCTGTACCCCGATATACGTAATACAGTAGCCACCCAAAACGAATCTGGAAAAGCCTCGCATACTTCATCGCAATCTGTATTTTCCACTTCTACTTTCATTCCGACTGTTATGTTATCCCATATTTCTGAAATGGGTGCCTGAAACATGAACATTATAATCAAATTTAAAGATCACAATTATCATACTTATAATAGCATCATTAGTTGCTACTACTAACATGTTTAAAACATGATACTGGTGCAGCACAAAATCCAGGTTCAACTAATTGTGGGGTCCAATCATAAGAACCTGCCATATCAGCTGTTCTCTTTCTTCTTACAGGTAAATCTTCTGGCATCACTGGCTCAGATATAACTTTTTCTTTTTCTAGTTCAATTGCTTCTTTCACGTCTGCTTCTTCTTTTATTATAGTCTAAAATATTTTTAAACATATTACATAATTATTTCATAACACATTTTTTAATGTAACTTACATTTTTTATTAATTTCGATTCGTTTGGAGAAATTGGGTTTAAAGACGCAGGTGTTTCTACCGAATGAGATGGACTATATGTGGAATCAGCAGTAGGAGCAGTATGTTCTGAAGATCTTGCACATGCTCTACTACAGAATCTACGTTCCTTTGTGTAAAATGCATGTTTTACACCAATAGCACCACATTTCTCACAAACCGCTGTCAGAAAGAAAACAAGTTTATAAATTCTGTACTATAAATATATGTTCATAACAAGTACTGATACATTCTATAATTTACCTATACCATCTTTACGAATAGGAATAAAATTTAAATCTGTATGAGGTTGATACGCGATCGGTGTTTTTAAAACAAGCCCAGGATGTTTTATAGGTTTTATTTTCCTATTACGATTGTCTTGAGTAGTTTGAGTTGCTGCATTGTTTACAACTTGTTCCCTTTCTTCATCGCCCATGTAATCTTCTAATGTTAAATATTCTGTCATTTCTTGTCTTTCAGACTGTGAATCATATTCCTAAAAGAATAATATCAATGATAAATAAAAAAAATAAATTTTCATACAATATGATTATTCAGTTTAAAAAATTAAAACTCACTTGTTGTATTTCCTGAGCATCAACAGCTTCCATAGCTTCATCAGGCTCAGAACATTCGTTCGAAAACTGAGGTGGTAGATACCGTACCATTGTAGTGGGCGCAATTTGATGGTTTCTAATATCTTCGTATGGATTTGAGCCATGAGAGAAAAATGGACTTTCTGCTTGACGAGGATCCAACATAAGTTCGTGTGTAGGTTCTCCATGTACCATCATATCTCCCATCCATACCATCCCTAATTCCGGTAATCCAGGGATGGAAGCATACACTGAATTCATACAAATATCCATTCCTATATTCACATAATGATTGCAATATTACTTTTAGACAGCTTTGAATCTACCAATGCTTTTTAATTGCAAATAATAAAACGATACAGATAAAGTAGTAAATTTTATCACAAAACAAAATTATTTTATACAAATATACACGTTTTATCTAGATTAAGGCACTCAATTGAGAAACATTCCTGGTTCATACAGGAATATTTACTTAACAAAATATCCACTGCACAAAACATGACAAGAAACTTTTTAAATGAATGCTACTATATTTGAATTCTAGTCTGTATCATATAAAATATAAAAAAAAATTCAATATGATTTATTTCTCAAAGCGACGCCGAAGATTTGAAAATCAACATTTATTCAACCTTTTCCACTAGGAAACATTTTTCAAAAGAAGAAGTTTCTCTTTGAAGATACACCATATCCTGTGGAAAGTATTCAATCCGAAGATCATGAGTTCCGATGCAATTTAACGCGCGAACATATTACATAGCGTAGGAAAACAAGTACGAACCATTAGAAGCTTGCATGTCCATGACAAAGCAGGGCTAGAAAACTTCTGTATATTCAAGTGGTGTACAAGTCGTTACGCCATCTGATATGGTTCATAGTTATTATAAATAGTTCGCGGTATATATAAAATTTTATAATAATTAATTGCTGTTTAATGATACAAATTGTGCTGCAATTAAAATTAACGAAATAGTATATACATGATTTATAGAATGCATATAAGATTTATATACACATGGTTGATATAATGCACAGTAATTTCAAATTAACATAGGGCTACAAATCATACTTTGCCCTACGAGAGAATACAGTAACTAGACGATTTGAGCAGCTTGACAACCTAAGAAAATTCCTAACTATAAGTATGAGATCTATCTACGGTCTAGTTTTATATTCGTGGTCATATATGTGGTGTAAAAAAGTAGAGAAACCTCGAAATCCGGTAATTATGTGTTAAATGTTCAAGATAATAGAAGTATTGTATTCAATTTTTCTGATATATTCATAAAACATATGAATATAACGTAAAAAGTATTTCGCCTATTGAACTAAACATACTGTAATCGGTAAGAATTGTAAATCACGAAATTTTGTGTTCACTGAATATGTACGTTTGGCATCATAATCATCATGAAAGCACATACGCGTTACCATAGATTACAAAGTATGTAGACCTAAAAATGAATAATAATTCATTGTATATTATTGTCTACTTTGTCTACTTAGTGCAATCTTTCTTGAAATAGAGTATAGATCAGTTTTATGCTAAATAAATATTTTTAAAGTATATATTAATTAATAATCTATTACCTTTACGCACCTATTTCCCTCAATAGATAATAGTTAATGATAGTTACAAAGGATTTATTTTAAATAAATATTTATTATATGATGGTTTATAATATCAGATAAATTTGTATTACAAACAATATTTAAATGATGCAATTATCGTATTTAATTTATACATGTTATTTATAATGTTATGACTTGCAAAAAGATTTCTTATCACATTTTGGAGTTGTCACTTCCTTGTTCAAGAGGTTTTGTACGTATAATTTTAAGTGTAATTATCTTTATATCTAATTATAACTGGTTTATTCTGATTTATTACTAATATTATTTTATTTCTATATATATTTATTACTAATATTATTTTATTTATTATTTGTGTATTCTATATTTTTACAGAATTAGAAACTGATAGCATAATTTGACAAGTGTGTGCAGGAATCAGAGTATATAAATATGAACCAAACACAGAGAGAATCAACAGAAATAAAGCTTAATGTTCCATGGGGTCATATCGCAGCAAAGGTTTATGGTTCTACATCAGAAACGAAAATTTTAATGGTACATGGTATTTTAGACAATGCTGGCACATTTGACAGATTATTAGAACTACTTCCACACCAGTATCAGTATGTGTGTATAGACTTGCCAGGACATGGATTATCATCCCCATTTCCTCCTGGAGTACCATTACATTATTTTGATTATGTGCATACAATATCATATGTTTTGGATGCCTTAAATTGGAAATCATGTTTGTATATAGGACACAGTTACGGAGCACATTTAGCAATATATTTCAGTATTTTACATCCTGGAAGGATAGAAAAAATTATAGCACTTGATGGGATTTCGTCTGTTCCTATTAAAGATATTGTTTCTCATGTTCAGAAAATGTACAACTTAAATTCTTATGCTAAAGATACAGGAACACTTTATACGAAAGATGAAGTATTGTATGCTCTAAAGTTTAAAAGGCAAGAAACATTAAAAACTGAAGCTGCAGAAGCATTATTTAAGCGTGCAGTTACAAAGGTCAATGATCTATATAAATATAATCGTGATGCTAGATTAAGAAATTATGTAAGACCAGTTCTTACATTCGAGCTGCAGAAAGAATTTCTTATTAAATTATCAACTCCATTATTATTAATCATAGCTGATAATTCTCATCAATCAAAATCATTATTTCCATTGGTTGAGCAAATTTTGGAAATTTATGATGAAGATCAATTTGCTGCGGTTGTAGTAAAAGGAAATCATGATGTACATAATAATTATCCTGAGAGGGTAGCACCACATATATGTAAATTTTTAAGTAATCAATTGAAGAGTAAATTATAAAATTTTATTTTTAAAAAATGTTTTTTAATATAACGCCAAAACACAATGTATTGTGGTAATTGGTAATATTGCATTTATAATATAATAATATAATAATAATTGGTGATTAACACTATCATAATAATAAGGGGGGGAGGATAGGTAATAAGGGGTATAAAGTACTTAATTATGTATTATTTATTTTTATTACTAATGGAAGGGATTACTTGTATATGTAAAATGTATGTAACAAATGTACAATTTAAATGGATGACAATTATATAAAATATCAAACACCTTTGAAATTATTTAACTTTTATTCGTATCATACCCTCAGCTTGGTGAACTTTTACACATACTTCATTGCCTTGTAAAATAGTATTTTTTAATTCATCTTCTAATAATATTGCTGTATGATTCATAAATGATCCATTCCTTTTTGTATTGTAACTATGATTCAATGTTAATCTAATTTTGTACCAACAAACCAAGGCATTTGGTAATAATTTATTATTAGAAGCACTTATTTTTCCAAAATTTATTACACGTTCTGCAATTTCATTTTCTCTCATTTCTATCATTACATTTACGTCAGATAAAGGTTCATACAGATACAAACTTGAATTCAAATCAAAAATTTGATTTATCTGTAATATAATGTATAACATTATAAATTTGAAAAATATTGCTCTCCTTATTGCTATATTCTATATTTTACCTTAAATTCATTAATATACTGTGCAATTCCGTAGCAACATGTACTATCATAAGTACTATTAAATTTCTGTAGAAAAAGAAAGTATAATTAAATCATTTTTCACTTTATTAATTACATAATATAATACACATTTTTTTAAGTGTACCGTTTCAGAATTCCAATCAAATGCAAGTGTTGACATTCCTTGTAAATTTTCATCTTTGACATATACCATATTTGGTAAGTCCTTTGAAAACACAAGTTGTCCCATAAGAAATATTTGCTCAGGTAACAAAATACCATTTGGTTTAAGTAAACATCTGTGAAAAGGGTCATACTAAAATTGAAATATTTCAGACAAACTACGGATTACAAATTAAGAATACATTTTAAGTATTTTTACCGAAAAAATTCCTGATTATGTTCTTCTCCATAATTCTTCATTTCTCCTTTAATATCAAAGTTATGAACGAATATAGTGTCTAAAGAAACCGTAATGTGGTTGTATTTTGATATAATACATAATTTGTCTTTAACACCAATTTGTTCAGCAGTTCGTTCAATAAAACGACGAAGTACCGTGTTTTCAGTTTTATAGTATAAAATTTTACTATGCTTATTTTCTTTTAGTAACATTAATCCGTATATTGGGAAAGGAGAAGTATCCAAAATAGTGTGTATTTCTTTGTTCAGTAGTGATCTACTAACTTCAGTAAGTAATTTAATATATTCAAAATCGTTTAAAAATGTTATAATTTCTTTCGGTAAACGATAAAAGAAAGCGTAATCGTTGCAATCATCAAATTCAAGATTTTGCGACATATACGAACATTTTAATTTTCCTTTTAATATCTCTCCCTTAATCATTATCGCGTTACCTTTGGTCAACAATTTTGGTATAGCCGAAAAAATAGCAAGCTGCCAACAAGAATTTCTTTCTGAAGTATCTATTGTTATATCTTCATCAAGATGTAATTTAAACCAAGTAATCAAACCATCAATACTACCATCACACATACATTTTACATTTATTATGCTTTTCACTCCATCACTATTAAACTTTTGTAAATCTGATAAATCATTAAAATTTATTGTAAAAAGGGCTGTAGGTTCTGTTATATACTTAAGTTTAATATTTTTTAAATTTTCTGTGTCATAGTATTCCTCGTCTATTAATACAAATATATTATCAAAATTTAAAGAACATGATTCTCTCAGTTTATCAAATATTACAATAGATCTATGTCTTATGTATTCACATTCTACAGCAGCTACATAGAGTGTAGCACTTGTAGGTATCACTATACCATTTTTATCCAAAATATTTGTATGTACACTTATCATGGATGGTATTACATGTTCTCCAAATAAACCAGCATCAAAAGTTTCTGTTACTACTAATTTTACCCTGGAAAACATATATAAAATATGATGTAAAAACAAATATCTGAATAGAGCCTATTTATTTTTAGTGAACAAACATATTGGCTGATAACTGACCTTTCAGAGATATCAGTGGGAATTGTAAGATTTGAAGAAAGTTTAGATACTAATACTATATCTTTAGCATCATTAGTTTCAAACACCTTTTTAGCAATTTTTAACATTACTGGAGAACAGTCACATGCGTAAATCTTTTTTGCACCTGCATCATGGGCATATAAACTTAATAAACCTGTACCAGTTCCTACATCTAATACAGTATCATATCCTTGAGAAATTTTCTTTCGAATTGCACGTTCAAATGCATTATTTCTTCGTTTGTCATTCAACATTGGAAAATGCCACCTATCTACCGCCATGCTAAGTGCATTTTGCAAATTTCTTTCTGCTGGCAGAAAGTTAGGATTGGTTTCCAAAGCTCTCTTGAAATATTTTATTGCCTTTATCGGGTCATTATTCCTTTAACAACATATTTTTTATCCTCATTATATGGAATTTTAGTGGTCATGATATCTGTCATGTTAAAAAACAAATTTTAAATTGACTAATTATAAGTTTTCCTAAGCAACGAATTCAAATTACCTCAAAAGGTGAGCTGCAAAATTATGTAACATACGGGCATTTTTTGGAAAAATATCCAAGGAACGTTTGTAACATAAAATAACATCTTCAAATCTGTTTTCATACGCAAGTTGAATTCCCCATTGACCTGAGAAATAGACACTTGCAAATTCGTATATGTTAGAAAAGTATTACATATAAAAGATAGAAACATACAAAGTACATCAACAAATGCTTCTTCAATTTCTGATCTCTTTGCAGGGCATAATTCTGCTACAACTGTATAATATGCATACGCCTTCCCCACATTTCCAGTACGATCATGGTCATAAGCTTTTTGCAAAGATTTTGTAACTATGTCATCTACTTCTTTTTGCATTTTTGATGATATGTGAGATCTTCCTTGATGTATATTTATCATGGAAAAGCATACCCTTTATTACTATTTACAATCAACTTCTTAAGGTTGTGAAATTTGTCGTGGGTAACGATACATCAACAAAACATAAAAATATTAGTGTACATGAAAATTTTTTTCTCTAAATTTACGATACTACACTTCAAATTCGCTAAAAAATAATATCATTTATTGATACATTGTATGCTAAATACAACTTGTGCACTCAAAAGAAAATTTGGCTTCCCTGGGGAAAATGGCAGGCAGGAGGAACAGATCCCTACCCATCACACATGTAATGTCCCTACCACATTTAATATAGTTCGATTAGTTTCTACCTTCCACCGCTAGAAGGCTAAACACTTTTAGATCCGTAAATTGCAATTTAAAAATTTTCGAATATAAAGATTCGAGCCCACCGTAAAGTCATTTTTCTTACTTTATTGTTTCCGTAGAACAATTTACGAGCGTGATTAAGTCATAAAAATGCCTCATTTTACGAAAAAATGCAATTTGTGTTTTTCGGTAGTTCCTCCTTTGATCGCTAGACGGTGCAAGTGATATTATTTTCCGGCTAACGCGCGTTCAAATATAAATTTCGAAGTGCGTGTACAAATAAAACTTCAAAATGTTTTCATCTCTTTATTCCTTTGCAATAAACTACTCTCTTTTATATATTTTTTTATATATTAAATCGCCACTATTACGAATGTAAATTTCAATGTAAAATTCAATTATAAAAAAACGTTACCTTGCATTCTAATATAATTCCTAGAACCGCCTTCCTGAAACGTAAATTACGCAATAACACAGCCTTCTGTTAAAGGTAAGTGTGTACTCAGAAAAATTTCTAAGTATAATATAGTTCTCTAAGGGGAGTCAATTTATGATTAATAAGAATTTAGAAGTTTTAATGTTTCAAATTCAGAAGGTTATAAATTCTAAAAATTTCAAACTTTCAAATGTAACAACTTACAATTTATTTCAAATAAAAAATTAATATACTCTTATTATACTCAAAATATTATAAACAGTTAATATACAGTTAATATCTTAATATACATTTAATAAATTAGAAGTTAAATTATTTATTATCATCTAGAATCCTGTGTAAATTTTTTGTTTAATAATCTATGGCTTTTTGCTTGTTCCTTATCGGTTGATCGAACGGGCGATTGAAATTCTAAAAATACTCGTTTGGAACTATTATTGAGCATAATTGGAGATAAATTTGATGGTTCACCATAATGTTTTAATTTTTCAAGTCGTTCTTGAACTGTAATGGGCTTTCCTGATTGGTTACTTAGTAAACTACATCTTGACTGTTCTTGAGAGACGTCATTAGTATATTTTTTATCAAAACTATGATTTTCATTTGATGTAATTTTATATTGTATGTGGGAATCTGACATTCTTGTCACTGGTTTCTTTTGTACTTCTTTTGAAATTTCTTCAGCACATGTTGTTATGTATGTACTAGTATCCTTAAAAATATTTATGACTATTATATTACTATACAGCATAAACACTTAAAGATACAAAATAAATAATAATTTTAAAAATACCTTGATCAAATGTTTCAAATCTTCAAATGGTCGTTGAAGATGATTTTGCCGAGGATTACGTGTAAATGTACTTCTTTCCGTACAATACGTCATCGGTATTTTCCACGATGTGGCTCGTCGCCATTCTAAATTACTACAAGCAATAAATGATCCTACTGTCAAAATTTCTGCATATCCATGAGAATCTATGCCATGCCAAAATAATATTGATATATATGAAGACTGAGAATTTGCATCCGGATATGCCAAATATACAGCTTCAAAATGTTTCATACCCTATGGACATACCAAAACAAATAATAATTACATATAAATTTAGTTTGCTTTAATAGAATAGCAAATTGAAAGATAAGTCAGACACAGAGCAATGAGATAAATAAGTAACTTACATATGGTTCATTTCCAATACTGACAATAATTCCTACTGTATCGAGTTCTCCGTAAATTGGGGCAAATGTGGGTTTATTTACATCACACAATGGTGTATATGTTCTTTTAGGATAAGGTATGTTAAAAACATTTACTTGTTTAAATACTGTACTTCGGCTTGCACTTAATTGAAGCTCATTATTTCTGCCATAGTAGATAATAATAGATAACATTTGAATTATAATTAAATGTGCTATGGTAATATTAATAATATAACCAATACCTTTTTCCCAAAGGAACGACGTTACAAACTGATATGGAATTTCCTTCTTTTAAAATATCCACAATTTCTTCGCTAGGTGACCAGATTGAAAGAACAGCATTTGTTTCTTCTTCAAATACTCGAACTTTTAAAAGAGGTGTAACTTGCCGTGGAGCAGGTAAAATTTCTTGTAATTGTGATTCCAGTTTTTGTCTAAATTGTTCTTCTTTTACACGATACCTATCTTTTAATTGTTCCAATTCTTGTTTCGACAGAAATTCCTGTAATAAGGTAATAAAATGTAAAATATAAGGTATAAAAATAGAAATTCAATTTTTTTAATTTAATACCTCTCTTCCACAATCTTCACTCCAGTCAATTGTTGCTAAATCTGGACTATCTGTATCTAAAGAACTTTTCTTAGTTCCGGTAGAAAAACATTTCTCCGCTTTAGCATAAAATGCTTCTATCGTTGATCTACATTTTTTTTCGTAAGCGATATTAGCTTTTTCTTCGCATCTTGCATTACGAATAACTGAAATTATAGGACATAGAAGTATTGGTGTAATTACTAACTTTAAATTATTTAAACTATATAACTTACTGGATTCTCCTGTTGAAGTTTTCTCACGATATAACATTGGATATACTCTTGTAATCAGAACTTTAATTTTCCCAATCAATCCACCATTTGGATTAACAGTTTTTAATTTAATGCACAAAGGTCCTGAAGGTACTATGTATCCTAATCTTGTATCCCACCGTGCTCTTCTAGTTGAATTTGTATGTAGCTTTAAACAGACATTACTTGGAACCTACAAATTATTGATTAATAATTTTATATAAATTAATTATTTTTCATACAAAATTTAACATAAAATATTATATAAAATATTTATATTTTAAAATATAATTACTTCCAAAGGCGAACATCCTTGTTCACAGTTTAATAACTCAGATCCATATGTTACTAATTTTGTTCCTTCTTTTACTTTACCAGATATTATATTTGTAACCATTGCGTGATCAATGCTAGCTTGAATACTATACCAACCATCTGTTACCATTACTTTTTTTGGCGTTTTTAATAAAGAACCATTTATAATAGCACAATCATCATGCTATAAAGAGAAATATAAAGGTTTCATTCACTTCTAATTTTAAATTTATAACATATTTCTATATACAATTAAAGTCAAATTAAATTACCCCAGTAATAGATTCTATGCACAAAACCATTCTCTTTGATGCAACATCATCTTTTTCTAAAATTTTTCTTAGGGCTGATCTTTGAGATCTATCAATTTCTCGATCATAACGGTATTTTAATTCCATCATGACTCTAGCAGGCGTCAATGCTCTAAAAAGGAATCCCTTTTTGTAAATAATATAACATTTATATCCCTTGTCACTATTAGCAGAATCACTTTTACCGTGGTAATGTAATAGACCCCAGCTTTATTCTATCCATTGATGCCAATTTCCATACAATCCATTTATAATGGTTTTCAACCCAACCATCAGAAAGCAAACTAGGATCCACACCTGGACTTGCCAGAAAAGATCTCTTAATTTCTGTTATTCCTACATATCCATTTTCATCCAAAATTAAGTAAGCTCCATCGTCTAATTTTATACCTTCAACATTATTTTGTACAACGTCTTGTCTAAACATTATATACAAAATTTATAAACAATTTTCTTGTAAATATGAAAAGGAATAATAAAAATGTATCTTACCCATAAAAATCTGTACATCGGAATTTAAATGTTATTGCATTATGAGCTGTTATATCAAATATTTCAAGTGGTAATTTTCGTTCTATAAGCTAATAACAAAAAATAAACAAATATAATATAATTTATCAATGTAAGACTGAATACAATTTCTGTTGTATTATTACCTCTTTACTTGTACATAGTACTGGTTTATTTCCTTTACTAATTTCTTTCCATGACAAGCGATTTTTATGATTGGTTTTCCTATACAAATATAATGTCCCCATCATTGGTTTAGGTTTACATCTCTCTTTTAAAATAATTTGTTTATCCTAAAAAAATATCAATACAAATCCAAATTATAATTTCAAGTGTTTTACCCTGTATTAATATTCATTATTGTTAGAGAACCAAATACAACTTACTTGTTCCAAAGTAGCTTGAAAACGTTTTTCTAAAATATCTTCAGACTGATTTATGAATTCTAACATTAATTGAGTATCATTAAATTCATTGGTAACTGCAATATCACATCTATTTGTTTTATTCATTAATTCTTGCTTTTGTATTGAACATTTATTTATGAAATCATTTGAATTTACACAATCATCATTTAACTGATTTATGGTACTTACACATAGATGCTTATTCTCCATATTCTTTACAGCATTTGTGCTTTTTCTTTTACTATTTACATTTTTCCGTTTTTTAGGAATAAATTGTCCTCCTATTACAGGACTAGATGGAATATTTAAAGTTTCTTCACTTTCTTTGCTTTTTACAGGAGTAACCCATTGATCAAAAGCATCTTTTTCATCAGCTAAGAGTGCAACAGTACTAGCCTCAATTTCATGCGAAATTAAAGAATTAACAGATTTATTGTTTCCTTCAATGCCCTTTTCATTTGTTTCATTTGCTTGATTATTATTTATTGACTTATTAGCATCACAATCTAAAGTTAAAACTTTTGATGGGACTGATGTTACATTTTGATTTTCCTTTTCTTCTGCATCAATTGAATTATTACAAACAGGTGTTTGAACTTGAAATTCATTACTAAATCGCAATTTTTTAAAGTGATTAGATGATTTCCCTTTATTAAAAGACATCTCATCATTATCTACATCTTTAATTTTACGTTTAGGTAATGATTTAGTTAATGTAGGTGATTTTTCCAAATCTTCCATGATATCTTCAGAAAATAATGCATTTGATTTCAATAAGGCTTCTTTTGTAACATTTATTGATTGTCCACTTGCAGTCTGAAATTCAATGTTTTGTAATTCATGTTTATTAGTATCTTTCTCACTTGCACATATTTCTTTGAACTTCTCTGTATCTCTTGTATTTGATAACTTATGTTTCATTATGTTATTTAAATTATCATTATCTATTTTTAAAGCATTTGAACACGTATTGTTAGCATTTTCAATAATACTTTCAGAAAGCAATGCATGTGCTTTTTGTAATGCTTGTTCTGTTACTTTCAGACGTTTACCACTTGCAGTCTTAAATCCATTATTTATTGTAAATGCACTATCCTTGTAAATTTCTTTTTTCATTGTATTTTCAGATTGTTGTTCTACCTTTAGTAAATCTTCATCCAAAACAGTGTCTAAATTACATCTGGCAGTTTTGCAATTAACTGAGGGTCTGATATTTTGTGTATTTTCTGTAATTTCGCTAGACAGTAATGTTTCTGCTTTTAATAACGCTTCATTTGTTACGTTAATACTTTTACCACTTGCTGTTTGAAATCCAATATTTGATAACTGTACATCAGACTCATTAATTTTTGTTTGAACTTTACTAACTTCTTCATGACTGCTTGTTTCTTTCAATTCTTCTATAAACAAATTCTTGGCTTTCAATAAGGCTTTCTCAGAAACATTAATAGCACTGCCACTAGCAGTAGTAAAACCAAAGGAAAATCCCTCATTTTTATTGTCGATATTCATGACTATTAGATTCTTATAATACACGTGATTATTCTCATTGAATTAGTTTATTTCTGAAACACGTTGATATTGTAAATCATTTATTCATTCGGGCTGTCTTGCATCTCATACTGTTTTTCATTACGCAAATTGCGGGTTTCAGTACTAACATGGTTCTGATAGCTCATGTGTCAAAACCTGCCATCTATGTTTACAGGTATTGAACAGAATCGATTGGTTATATTAGAAATTGCATGTTGAATTGAGATTCTTACTTTCAAAAGCAAGCTGCTTCATTTTGTAACAAAATACAAGTGCTAACTTATTAAAAAGTAATTAATTTAAAATGTTCAAAGTACTTTGTAAGCCTCATTTTTACATGTTCTATAAAATTTATATCAACGCGCGCTAAACACAGTACCACTAACGCCAACTAGCGTAGATGTATTTTTAACGAAATCAATAAAAATATTATGAACGCGTAGAAGTATTTTTAGATAAATGGCAAAGTGATTCTAGGTTATGTAAGATAGATTTTAAGAAGCATGAAATGCATAAAAGGAAAATTAAACAGAACACGTATGTTATAATACAGTTCTCTTTACTTTATTGATATCTTTGTAACTTAATAATTGTGCTTTAACTAATATTTATATGTTAATTTCTGTGAAGTTTGATTCTTTGTTCACAAAGGAATGTGTTGATATATATTTAATCCATTCTTACATAGGATAAAAACTCCTGAGAATTTACCAAAGTTAAAAAATTGTAAAGTTCACGAGAATGAATCAAATGATTTTCAATTACCAAGTTTACAACAAAAGAAAAAAGCTTGGAAAGATGTTGATGACAGTGGATCAACTTGGGATCAAACCAGCACGATAACATGTACATCTTATTCGTCAGAAATTGAGAATATTACAACGAAGAAAGTTTTACAACAATGGGAAGCTGTTGAAAACACGCTTTATGAAGATGGAGATCAAGCTACCCAAACAGCTGTTTTGGAAGAATGTATACAATGGAGAACACAAATACCTCATTTAAGAATAGTTGGTAGAAATCCATTTTTAGCGACTAAAACTAAATGTGGAGATTTCAATATAAATAGTAATTTTGATTTTCAAAATGAAGAAGCAGCATCAGAGCATAGCCTTCAATTAAAGGTAAAAAATACCTAATACTTATATTTGTGAAGCATGTTATTTGCTAACAGATATCAATAATTAATAATATGGATTTTTTTATCTTTAACAATATATAGTCATGGTCAAAATTAAGTGGACACTTAGGAGAAAGTTTTAAGGAACTGTGTAATTATGTGAACATTTTTTAATCATTATAATTTAATTTGTAAATATTTACAAAGTATCCACTTAATTATGTTCACAACTATATATTTTAACAATTTTAATAAAAAGATACCATATTAAAAAGTCAAATGCATAATATATTATTTATAGGAAAGGAAAAGTTCATGCAAGCATAAATCTCGAAAATCTCATCAGGATGAGATATTTAATATACTTTACGAATATGTAATATCTGAATTATTTCCAAATAAAGAAAGTGAAACTGATTTATTATGTGATGATTTCAACGATGCTTTGCAAATACGCATGGCACCTGTTCGCAGCAGTAAAAGTGCCGTAAAAAGTGCAAATTTAAATTGGTTCGAAGAAACAATTTCTCTTGAAAACCGATTTCCAAATAGTAGATGTAAAGTGTTAGAAGATCACTCTACATTGACACAGAAGGAAACACCACGAACAAATATTCAAGAAATTCAAAAGTATGTGTGCAATCTACTGTAGAAAATAAAAGAATTTTAATAATATTAGAAATATATTTATAACTTGTGTTTGTTTGTAGAAGATATAATAATGATAGGATAAAAAGTCAATTGGATATTATAGAAGATAAACTTTCTAGACCACACACTAGTAGAAATAAACTTGGAACAGTCTTTAATGAAAAGATTGTAGTTAGTCCTGTACCTTATGTTTTATCAACAAGGGAAAGTTTCTCTACTGTAAAAACCACCCCGATTAAGTTTATGGCACAGTCTCTAAATGTTTCTTCTTTCCAAGGCATGTTAAATATTTGTTTAATGTTATGCATCATTTATGAAATGTATAAAATATTTTTAGTGTTAATATTATTTTGTGTTAGGCTCAAATAGATATGTTCCTTTTAAATATTCAGGAAAAAACTCAACTTTATCAAAAACTTCAAATTATCAATCTACTTGGCATAATTCTGTTTCTTCTGCTATGTGGCCAAAAAATGTGAAGCTTGCTCCGTTAGATACTTCAAGATTTTCTAATAACAAAAACAGGTAAACTGTTCAAACACAGTAAAGAAAACATGCTGTCTATTTTGTGTCTATTAACATTATTTTTTTATTATATTTATAATTTTAGATCTCTAACATCATCGTCAGTAACATCGCTTCGTAACAGAAGACCTTTAAGTCCTATTTCTCGATCTACTCTTCCTGTTTCTGCACAAACTACTCATAGTAATAATGAAGGTCTGGAAATTCAAGGAAAGCATATGACTCCTGGACAATCTCTTAAGTTAAGTATACCGGGTACTATCAGGGATAACAATCCTGGGAGCAGTAAAAGTAAAAGAAAGAGAAACCATCTAAAATTAAAATCATAACAAATTGCATTTAATTGGTTAGCTAAGAAAGTCGATCTTAAAAATTCTATAAAATTATTTTGTTACCTTGCGTAAACATATGGGACCAGGATATGGAAGATTGATTTTGATTATGTGAGGAAAGAATTTCATTTTATATTTATTTATTTTTCTAAAGTGAAAATTCATAACTATGTTTGTGATATACAGGTGATATGTTATAGATATTTTATTATTTATTATTAAATAATTTTTGAACACGGTGGTTCATAAATTTAAACGTCCATAACGAAAAAGATGAACACTATGCAAGGTGTTAATAGAAATAAAAAAATCCTTTAGCATTTTGGAATTTGCGATTTGAGTGTATTTCTTTTGAAATACTCTATGTATGGATAAATACACATATATATTGTTATTGTTAATGATAAGGAACTTCAATATGTCGCAGTATTAAAATGTACTTTAACTGTACAATGTTTTATGGTATAGAGAATATATATATACTCTCTTAAAAGTAATAGGAATTAGTGTTCCAAGAGTAAAAATGTGTAATTTAAATACTCATGTTGTTCAATAGATGAATATACTGTTGTGACTATGTCTACCTCACTGAATGTCTGTACGTTGTTTAATTAACGCACATGCTTGTATGCGCAAGTAAATATATTTTTGTAATGCACACATTTGTAATGAATGTGCTTGTTATAAATATACAAGTGATACGTGTATAAATATTTTCTCATTTATATATATCTCTTAATATCGGGTCGTGATACTTAATCAATGGGGCTACTGGATATATCAACCAATGATCTAGATCAATCAAGTTGTTTGATCTAATTTGATCAAGACGAACAGACCTTAGTACTCTGCACTAAATAACATTTAGTCAATTTCTGGCGTTGATTATAATCAACGAGAAAAATATTTACCTAGATTGTACCTAGTGCACAGCATAAAAGACTTTTGTTGCAATGCTTCAGGAATTACTTCTTTGAGTCAACCACTGGAATTTTTCACCTTGTTACTTATCGTCGTAACGTGAAATCTAGCACTATTTCCCACCAAAATTTATTTGTGTTTTCTGTAACTACTACATATAGTAGCAGATAAAAACAGGTAAGAGAGCCAAAAAGCAAGAGTTCGAAAAATCATTACTTCAAATAGTCATTAATCAATTTTAAACAAATTTTAGTTTAAATGATTAATAGTAACTACTTATGTTTAAATTAATAATTACCTGCAAGCTTCATACACTAGTGGCAAATAAGTTATAAATGTACTTTTTGGAATTATTGGAAGTATATTTATTTATTATAAATAATTTTATATATAATGGTACAACTGTATCAAATTATAAATTTGTATAGTGTTTCATCATACTTGAGATAATAGAATAGTAATTTTATTTCTATTATATTTGTGTAATGTAAATGCACTCTTAATTCTTTTGATTATTATAAATAATAAAACAATTTTAACGCTGTTTTATCAAATTCAATAAAACCGTTCTAAGATATACATATTTTTCTAAAAGATACAAAATTTATACAATGTAATTAGCATTTGAATAACAAAACTCAAACAACTGCAACTCAGTTTTGTAAAACATTTATTCAGTATATAACAATGTTTAGATTACCATGTATCTAGGTTCTCAAAGGAACATTTATGTATTGAAAAAATAATATCTAATGGAATAGTCTAAATTGTACATTGAGTCAGCTTTGCTGTACTGTTTGTGTCACTGTCTCAGTGAATTAAGAATTAATTTAAATAATGCAATTCTATATAGTCAAGATTTGCATATTAAAAATGCAATATTGAGAGATCTATGAAGATTTGTAATAGTTTTGATAGTAACTTTTTAGTATACTGTTCGTCATCACTATTTGTCTTCAACAACTACTATATTATTGTTGATGCATCAATATGGCATATTCTTTATTAATGGTAACAAACATGTGAACTTCAACAAAATTTTTGTTAGAGTAATACTAAAATTTTGTTTAGAAACACATTTTGACTCGTTCATTTTCCTTTTATAAATTTTTAAATAATTTCTATGATGTACAATGACTTCTTCTAAGAATCTGTTCCGTTATATATGTTGTACTGCAACAAAGTGGAACAGTCAAAATTAAATATATACCAATAAGGTATTCCAAAAATAAGCAGCAGGTCGAAATATGCAAAATTCTTGTATTAAGGAAGAACGAGGAATGCTTACTCATTTTGCAGTTCAAAGCTAACTGTATCAAACTTAATATTACTTTTTATGAAGAATTAAATAAATGCAATAAGTTTAACTAAACTTATAGTACTAACACGAATGCATGATTTATAAATGAATATTATTAAGACTTGCATGATAAAATGTGAACCCAATCACTTTAAGTTTAAGCTCTTGCTTCAAGAGTTCAATTGCACCAGGATTTCTTGTTTATATTTTATGAAGCCACAAACTGCAAAATGATGAAAAACTTTATAACTTATTTTGACTTAATTATGTTTTTATACTATGCATAGTTTACATGTTTTGATATGCTGGTCACTTTTGGCATGTTTATGAGACTTAAAAAAGAGCAGTGGCATTTAAACTGCAGATTTTCTAATCTGTTGTTGACTATCTTGATGTTTCCAGTTCATTAGTTCATCTAAAACTTCAACTAGTAAAGGATTTCCACCTAAACGTTGGACTTCATCTCTAGCTTTTTTATCTAGTTCTTCAAGTACATTTCTTGTATAAGCAAAAGATCCAAATTTTTCTAGTAAATTTACACAGTACCGTTTTACTTCAATGTCTTTAGTCCGTTGTCTAATTATATCTGTTAGTAATAATTAAGGAATAATAATTAATTCAAAGTAATGTAAATAAGATTTTCCATTTCTGAGTAAAGGATACTCATTATTTGTCTATCTTCTAAGTGACTTTGTATAGCATGGATAATAGGAAAACTAAATTTTCCTTCAGACAGATCTTCACAGTAACTTTTGTTTTCTGCGTACTACGAAAATTTTATACATTATGGATACATGGAAAAATGTAGAAATTTGGATCTAAGAACTCACCTCCTGAAGATATAAATTACAATAATCATCTCGAATTTGAAAATAGAGTCCTAAAATTCCTGCTAAAGCAGTGTAGTCTTCTTTACAATCAGAAAATAATTGCATTAATCGCACAGCTAAATTAAAAAGTCCACCTGTTTCTGTAATATATTGTTTCATATTATATAATACCAAAAATATTTTAATAAAGAAAAAACATATATTAATGAAATACGCAATCCCACAACCACCATACTAAACGTACTTCGAATTGTCATCTGCTTATATGCAGATTCAGTTGGGCATATATAATTATCTCTCCAATAAATTTCCATACCTTGTCCCCTATGGAGTTCCAATAACTGTTCTACATACACCTGAGTAGCCTGGTATAAAATAAAATAATGTTAAAAGCAAAATTTACAAAGGAGTACAGAGTTTTATGAGAAATTCTTTACCTCTGGATGATTTAAAGCGAGTACTCTTTCTAATGCAATAAATATTACATAATTTGCAGCATTTATTGTACTTGCTGTCCCATAAATATTATGAGCTACAGGGATACCCCTTCTTAAAACTGAATTATCTTGAATATCATCAATTCTATAAAAATGTATTGTCAATATTATTGAATGTATAGAGGAAGATGTTGACATATTGTCAGTATGGAAACTATATTAATAGAAAACTTGAAGCATTTAAATGATCTTTTAGTGACTAAGAACCAAGGAACTAATAATACTCTTTTCTCAATTGAAAGTATAATTATATTCAGTTTTAAGATAACTGGTTCTACTAAATTTAAGTTCATTGAAAAGTGTGTTAGTAGTATAAAGACAATTATAAAAATCTTCTGGAGAGATATATTGTCAAATATTAAACATGTGAGAGAAATATAGTTTGTTAATAAACATTGACAGTACTGATAATGTTTATTGATGATTTAAGATTCCCTGTACGTGTTTATAATAAATGATATCGAAAATTAAAATAGATGAAAATATTTATAAACTAACAATAAACTAGAAGTATGAAGTATTTGTACTATGTCTCCAACTGCTCGTAGTTTATCTTGTGATATTTTTAACCAATAATTAAAGGCATGTGCTAATTTGGCTCTAATTTGTTTTCCAGGAACTTGGAGAATATAGGTAAATGGTTCCAACAGAATCTATAAAAAAAAGTATATTGTTCATTAAGCAGCAAATGTACGTGATAATGTTCATTATTGTCACTTTGACAGGTTTCTTAACCTCAAATTATTCTCTATCATAACCCAACGAAAACTAACCTTATCTTCTTCCTTATCACCGCTCCGAGAATAAGGTATATTTTTACTCTGATCCATGATGAATTGTATCACAAGTAATACCGGTAACACACCGGTAATTGCAATTACTTTGGTAAAGTGAACTGAGAAATCAATTGCAAGCGAATTATATATAGCCACACTTAAACGAGCATGACAGGCGACTTGGTCGGTGTGTCATATCGTCTGCTACATGATTAGTAGATAATAATGGATACATATTTACATAAACAAAGTGCATTGTAATTACATGCTATTGAATGAACAATACTTATATAATAAATTGCCGCTTTCTGTTGAGAGAAAGCGATTTAGCTAGATATTTGGGAAAAATAATTTATGTATGGAGTAAAGGACCAAATTGATTTCTATAAACTAATAACACTGTCCAACAAATTTTAAGTTTTCTTCGACGTTTCTATTTTCGTTAGTGATTCTTATAGCTTATTTCGCGCTGATTATGAATCTGCAACACGTTTTTCTCCAGCACGTACAGTTTTTGAGAAATTTGAGTTTGAAAAAAAAAATACATTTTTAAAATTTGAACCAATTTTCTGAGGTAACTGTAAAAGATACTAAGATTCTGTTTGTATCATAAGATTCTATAGATTTTCCTGAATACAACGATATCTGGTTTTTATGCATTCTGAATATTTTAACATGTTTAAACAATCATTGAACGCCGAGAGACACGGATTTTGCACCATTTTTCGGCCGTTCCGTGTCCCGCCCATTGTAACACGATGCAACTCTGACACGGAGTACCGCTGTCCTTTTTCCGTCTCCCGCGCAACTATTTTGCTTCTAGTATCGTAAAAACAACGACGTTGCAACCTTGTTTGGGTGCTTTTTAAAGTTGAAAATCTGCTCTATCGCGTGGTATTGTTCGATTTTCCACTAGACCCTTACTTTTTAAGATAAATTGAAAAATATACGTAAAAATGGATATAGGAAATATCCATTTACAAACTCAAAGGAAATTCAGTTATTATAAAAGGAAATAGTAAAGTATGATAAAATGTTGTTTATTCTCACAGAAATAACATATACAATAATTTATAAAAAACCTAATTTAATATATATATTTATTATAAAAAACCGTGTATACATGTGTATATATATACAGTTCTTACAGCTAAATTCAAATGAATTCTTGTTCAAATATAAACATTGGATTTTCAATAACTTTTTTGTGATATACAATAGGATCTAATATGCATATCAATATATCTAGAAATCTTAAATGTTTACTTGAACTGACTAGTTCATGACATTCACTTTATGTTATACTTTATATATGGTATGTACAAGTACTATACTTTGCTTACGTCAGTTCCTTATACTGTTCAAATAGTTTACTGATCAATCAATAATTTATGAAATGCATTTAAATACTTTTTTTAATTGCAGTAGAAATCATATTATAATAAAAGCGAATGTAAATCAGTCAAATTTGATAAAAATATATAAAATTGAACGTCTCCATAATTCTAAATTAGTGAAAAATAATTCGTAAAATTTATGTCACTTTAGATACACCATTTACAATTTCTCTCCACTGAGATTAAGTACATTATAATACGAGTGGTCTGGGAACCTGTCTAATTCAATATAATCGGTTTCATCGAGTAAAAGGCCTTCAGTTAAACCGACGAGTTCTCCAAAAGATGGCCTACAGGCTGGATCTTTATTCCAACAATAATACATAATATTATACAATTCTCTCTTACAGTGTTCTGGTTTATCTAGCCTGTAACCTTCTTTGATTCTTCTCATTACCTAAACAAGAATTTTATGTATAAATTTTCGAGCTACTACCATTAAATAAAAAAATATTATTCAAAGCTTATTTTTCAAGAAATATTTAATTGCTGTATAAACTAATAAATTCTAAGGAAACGTACCTCTGCTGCTGCTAAGCCAGGATAAGGTGTAGAACCTAATGTTACAATTTCCCAGATTAATACCCCAAAACTCCATATATCAGATTTCACGGAAAAGATGTTATCGTATAAGCTTTCTGGAGCCATCCATCTGATGGGCAATCTGCCTTCGGATTTTCTTTCATATATTTGATTTACAGCGATGTCTCGTGCAAATCCAAAATCAGCGACTTTACACGCACGATTCTCGTCGATCAATATATTTCTTGCAGCTAAATCCCTATGTATAATTCCTTTTGAAGCCAAGTGCTCCATGCCTTTAGCAATCTGTAATATATGTAATATTGTGTTATTCTTCATATTTAAATAATCTGAATAAAGACTCGAACAGAAGGTTCAAAATATTTCTTACTGTATGAAATATACCTGATAAACAAATCCAGTCAAATCTCTGGACGTCAATCCAGGTCCACCATGGTTTCTTTCTTCTCTAGATGCCCTTAAGAAACTTTGCAGCTTCCCACCACTTACATACTCTAATATCACGAACATGGGTTCGCGTTCTGTACAACAACCAAGTAATCTCACTACATTAGGATGAGGATCTAAATTTTTCATAACTCTTAACTCTTGAGCAAGATCTAAGCGTTCTCTTTCTGTAGCATTTTCTTTTAAAGTCTTCACTGCAACAATAGTTGCACCGGCTTTTCCATCGATATCCAATGCTTCACACTTCCACACTTGACCAAAACAACCTTCTCCAAGGATGTTAAACACCTGCGAATAAATTATTATCTATTAATCGTGCTTATAAACATTGATATATTAATTTAACTGATACGTTTACAAACCTTCAATCGATGACGTGGAAATTCCCATTTATCTTCCTGTTTATTCTGTACACTTTGATTTTCCTTTTCCCAGGGTTCATATCTGTTGTTGTGCGCTTTTGGACCCCGCCATCTTTTCAGAACAAGAGATGGGTCGTCCGATATATTCGAGACGCTAACAGAAGCCTGTTCTTTCTATAAAAAAAAGCCATCACTTTGATAATTTCTTAACAAAACAAAGATATTTATAGATATTTTAATTGTAAAACAATGCGTCAAAGAATAAATCAACATTGATTATGTCACTTACATAAAGAATGAAATACAAGTATAATTTATTTTTTATATACATTTTTTTTAGTGTTAGTTTTTTAAAACGACGAATTTCAGATTTCTTGTTTAATACGTCAACTCTTCTAAATATTCATAAGCCGAGAATTTCTATAAAAATTCTTCACATAAATTATTCAGAATTCTTTTTTAGAAATATTTGTACTAGGTGCTTGAAATTGTGGATAATAGATACACCACAAAAAAAGTAATAAATAAGATTTGTTAAAAATAGAAATATTTTTACATTTACCTAATGTAATTTTCAGTAGCTTCAGTGTTACAGTCGCTATGTTAATCTTTCAGAAATTACTAAGGTTTTGTCCTTCAAACAGATATATGTTAATTTCTGCCGGGACAAAAAACGCGCATTCATTTCCCATTAACGAATAAATAAAAAAGTCATAAAAGTCATGGTCTTAATAATTTGACATTTCATTAAAAATAAATGCATATCGTATTACTTCAAAGAACCCTGTTCGATATACTGTAAAAAATAATATGTGTCTTGTCGTGGTTCGTTTTATTCGTGCTAATAACCACAAGCTATCAGTTTCTCAAGTAACTTAAACCCATAGTATAACATGGTACTGTATTAAAGTGGTACACACAGGTGCAACATAAAGTTATCTTAGTTAATAATGAGTGTAGCAAGAATAGTCACCCACTATTAGCCTTTAGCGTTTGTTATTAGCATAGAAACCATGGATAGATAAAGCAAGTAGTAAGACACTTCCCTATACTGTCCTTTAACTAAGAGAAGCTTAAGTTTATCTGTCGTTAAACTATCCTATTAGAATTATCTCTGTCTAAAACTAAGGTATAGTGTTCTATAAAATGTATACATACTTTGAATGTTAAAAATGATAACAAAACTATTACACTATATTGAGTGATGGTTATTTTGAACATTTATAACTTTAAGACAGCCCACATAACTTATCTTTTGTTCATTTTACTTATTAAATTATATGCTACAGTATGCATACATTTTATTTGGGTACTCTATACATATACACCTGTAGAGGTATGTTACAATCTGAGAAAATTTGGAGTGGTTTCCTTACAGACATTCAATGTTGGTTGTTTTAATGTTAAGTTAAACTACCAGTTGCAATTTTCGTGGCAAATCTGTTCAGCTGCAATAATTTCAAGCGTACCGTGTCTTCCTTGGATTTCCTGTTGCCGCAGAATTTACTTCTTAAAGACCAGGCACCCATCCCAAGGCCCACGACAAGAACGCAGACCGCGGCAACGGGTACCAAGGTCATCGCTATGTCTTGAGAAGGCGGTGCTTCTGCAGGTGCAATTTTTGAGCTAAGGGGCGGCCCCTCGACCTCATTCTCTTCCGTAGAGTCTTCGAGGCCACCGATCCTGCCACCATTGAGATCACTCTCGTTTTGTTTTCTTTCCTCTGGTTGTAATTTCGTTGTTTTAGGTATATTAGGCAGTGATGCTATCGGTGATGGTATCACCGGCTTGTGATGTAACGCTGGTCGAGGGTAGTTTTGTAGGGAAGGTAGACCTATTAGTGGCGGTCGTATCCTTCCACCGGAAGGATGTTGACCCGGAAATGGGTTCCTGTTAAAGAAAAATAAAGAAAATTATTGTAGATGTATTTATGTTCTTTTCTTTAAGACTAAGAGTATATTATAAATTGTAGTATATAAAATAGAAAAATAGTAGCATAGTGGAATGGTTGTATGCTGGTATAGTTATATAATAGAATTAGAGTAATAGCAAAATATTAGAACAGTAGAATAATACTATACTTGATAGAAAGGGTATAATGCCAAAATCAAAATAATATGTATGTCAATAATTATAATTGAACAACAGTCTAATTAAAATCAGTTTACCGATAACTCGATCAATTTTATCCTCGAGTAACCTACCTAGTGTGTCCTCCATTGGGACTTGAAGTATTCTTGATGGTGATGTAGACCTCGGTCTTTGTTGTGAGTTGTCCATCGGAGACGGTCACGTAGAGGAACAGGTTCTGCCCTCCCTGGAAAGAGGAAAAACAAAACCCGTCGTTTAATCGTTGAACGTCGACCATACGTAGGTTGTATTACGTTTTCACAGTTTTGAAAAAGAACAAACAACTGCATTCATCAGGTTTCACTGCAATAGTATCCACGTATCTCAATAACCATTGCTAATATTTCCAATGCAATTGTATCATAATATTCCAATATCTATTATTGTCATTTTTAACACAATTATATCATAGTACTCATGTATTTGAAGTAGATTTTCTCAATGCAGTTATATCACAGTACTTTTATAGTTAACATTTTTAATACAAACACATCACAGTATTTCAATATCTATAGTTTACATTTTCAGTGCAATTATGTGATAGTATTTTAGTATCTATAGTTTCTATTTTCAGTACAATTATAGTATTTTAGTATCTATAACTGAGGATTTGCAACTCAACCAAATCTAGTATGGCACCTCATATTTGAATCTTAGTATCAGGTTGTATCAGATTACATTTTTCAAACTTTAGAGATACAAATCAAAGTTGCAAAAAATATAATACATTTTTATATTATTGTATTAAAAACTTGAATTAGAATGAAATGACTATCATCTCTGTCTGAAATTCACTCTGTCTCTGAGATTCAGATATTCAGCGTCCCTCAATCCGATTGACTCAAACAAGAAACGACTTTTACTTTGTCTTTGAGCGTTTCATTAACGTAGATGATTCCAGTGCGATTGTCGATGTAGAAGGGAAGCGGCGAGTGCGGACTGTCGTTTCCATTATAGTCATGTTCAAGAGGTTCCAAACCGTAGGTTAGTTGATCTTGTTCAGCGTCCTCGGCACGAGCTCTTGTCACAACACTTCCAACGGGTTCCGAATCTTGAAGTACCAAATTTCGATCTATCCACATGACAGGAGGTGTATTGTCGCTATATTGACTCCCTGCAACACAAAATAAATAATTTTTAACAACTACGTTTAAAACCACTTATACAAATTATATGAGTTTAATAACATTATGTACATCATTCATTTTTCATATATTTTATTACAGTTTCCAATTGTAAACAGTTCTAAGTTAGAAATCTATGTTTCGTACAAATTGAAAGTTGTATTTTTCTTTTAGTTCCAAACATCATTTGTCAGAATAGAAATAAATGGCTTTAATGGCATAAGCTCTAATTAACTTCAGATTTACTGAATAATAACAAGAGAGAGCTGTTAGTGGCTCGGGAGATCGACCTTGATATGCATTCCTTCCTGAATTTCGAGTTCATATCAAGTAGAGTGTAACCTTTAGTATTTTAGTTGGAAACTGCACAGTCATCAGATTTTCGATATTTTTAGTGGCAATGCTTCAAAATATTTTCTACGTGAATCTTAAATTTAATCGAAAAAATTCGCCTACTTGGAACTAATACATCTACTTAACAATTTTAGGGAAAATTTGACATTATGAATATAATTCAGTCAAATAATTATGAAACGAAAAGAGTAGAATAAATTAAAGTATTATATTAACTATTAACCGCCATGACTTAGATATGTAATATACATTCAAAATTAGTATACAATGTACCCTGTATAATTCCTCATATTAATGTATAACAAACAGTTTTTCGAATAATGTATATCATTATCTAGTTTTAAGTACAACAGACTTCATCAATGAATTATATATGGACTTTGTCAATGGACTCAACTTGGACAAGGTCAAATATGATCCTACCATCATATTTAAGGGTTAAAAATCAAATTTTTAATCATTTATATAGTGTGTTATTAAATATGGCTATAATGTTTAACAAGTTAAAAATTTTATGTGGAATAAAATTGTTTAATTATGCAAAAAAAGCCAACAGCACGCGGAGTTCCCAAGCGGTCACCCATCCAAGTACTATCCGCGCCCAACTCAGCTTGACTTCGGTGATCAGACGAGAACCGGTATATCCTGACTAGTATGGCCGTTGGCTAAAAGTCATGTTTCGACTTCGAAAGACATTGAGAAATTTAGATAAGACATAACAAGAAAATTTCTCTAATTAAAAGCGGCTTAAAATTGAATAGAAGAGAGTTGTATTAATCAAAATTAGTCAGTCTTAGTAACTAAGAAAAAGAAAGAAAGTTAACAGACGAGAACCGGTATATTCATTAGTATGAACGTTGGGTGATGCAAATATTCATTGACTTTCAAAAATTGTCAGAAATGCGATTATCAATGTTTAAAATATATTTAAATATTTTTCGTTAATTTTGTTGTTTTAAGCAGATGTCTTACTTATCGACAATCGATAATACAAAAAGATTTTAATTTATGTCAGTGGTTCTCAATCAATGTTTCTTAGAACATTAGTACATTACAAAATCATTCAAAGTTAACAAGTTAAGATATCGCATTAATACTGATTTTAAAAAGTTACATTTTTATACAAATGTTCTTTCGACTGTAGTTTTTACAAATATAACACTTCTTTTGTATTAGTTCTTTCTTTTTACTGTCATGCAATTTCTGATCTCTAATTTATAATCAACACATGTTTGTACATTTTTATTGTTCATTTAATGACTTTTGTGATTTTATGTCATCTAAATTTTTGTTATAATCAAACGTGTTTTGCGATTTGAAAAAACTTAATAACCACTGAGGTATATGAAGTGAATGAACGTAGCAAGGAAGAAGGGGGCTCCGAACACGATGCGGTTGTGTATAAATGAAGCTTGAAACGATTGTATTCGGAATGATTACAATTATAGTATACTACATACAACCGTTTTTACTATGGTAGCGTTTTAATTCATGTCATAGTACGCCATACCAGTTATGGCTGCTTCTACTGCAGTGAAGCGGAAGAATATTATCAGACAAACTAGTCAGCCTATGAAGTAATCAAGGATCAATTCTTGATGTTGGTAGCATCCCCATTTTCATGAACCAATTAACTCAAAGACAATAATCTTGTGACGAAGAAAAGATTGGGGTTTCAATAAGTAACTGAAAAAGACATAAGTTCATCTTTATGAAATTCTATGTTAATTTTTAAACTACTCTCAATAAAGTTTCTCAATAATTAATTTTCCATTAGTTGAAAAAGTGTCTGATACATTGTCAACTTGATAAATACTGTTTATGTCTTTTACATGTATACATAAAAGCTGTCCTATATAAAACACAAATTATGCGCGAGAAAGGTACAGATAGATTCAAGGACGAAAGTTGCAGCAGAATTTCCAGTCTCCAGAATTGAAACCCCAGTTAACATTCTACATATGAAATAGCTCGATTTGAGGGGGAGGGAGTTGGGGAATCCCAGAACTCCTTTCGACATGTAAATTTTACAATCTCATTCGCAGTTAATTGCGTCATTCGAATATCTCACAGAACAGATTTACTGTAGCCATAGACTCTGACTCCGGTTATATTAGAAGCGTTTTCTGTAGAAGCATTCTAACGAATAGGTTAGAAAAAGAAAATAAACAAACTTCTATAAAAGTGTTTACAATACAATTACAATATTCGTGAGAGAAGTAAATTTGTAGAAAACGCATCTACTGTGACGTCAGTTTATAACTACACATTACGTCGAAGTTAATATCATGGAGAGAAGGAAATAGTGATTGCTGCTTCTCTTTCTAACATGGTGGAACGATTCCACCTTTGTTATTATTTCCCCTCGACCTCTCGTCGCTTTCTTTTCTCCCTCTGTCAGGTGCTAGTGAGAGCACTAGGGCGGGACTATTTGATTTACGTCGGCTTTAGCTTCACGTAAGAGCGTATAATGTGTTTGTATAATACACGCTAGGTACATTTAGGCTTCCTTTCGATATGGACTAGTGTAGGAGGAAGACTATATTTACAAATTTGAAAGTCTGTATTTACAAATTCTCATATTTCTTATTTCGAAATTGTCAAATTTCCAAGTTCTCAAATTACCTAATCTACAAATTTCCAAATTCTCAAATTACCTAATTCACAAATTGCCAAGTCCTTAAATATCCAAATCCACAAATTCCCAAATTTTCAAATTCCTAAACTTCTAACTCATCTAATTTCCAAATTGCGAAATTCCCAAATTAAGTTTGAAAATATATCAATAAGAAATTAACGAGTATTAGTCTTTCCCCTACACCGCCATTTTCTCTAACAAAGCGTTACCGCGCTCACTACAACGTATGCATGTCTGACCGATCTCTATTGCTTGCGCAAACTTCAAATTTCTATTCGCACTTCACCAACTTTCCAGTTCATCTTATTTCTTCCGGTCAAAGAACAGAGGAAACTTCAGGCAGGTTGCAAAGGTTGAGGAGATGGCATGTGGTCAGCAACGTGCCCCGAACCAGAAGGAGAAAGTGGGACGATGAAAGTGCGACCAAACGGCTGGATCAACACTGCTTACGCTTCTGATCATTAGCTCTCGACTCATGGTTTTTCCATTAACATCGGAAATGCACAATCCATTTCTACTAAAACGCGTAGTAACGCTGACACGTTAGGTTAACACCACGAATTTCTTTTACTAATTTTGTTTATTCATGTATTTATATCTCAACAGAATAAATTCTTTAATTAATTACTCACCAAGTTGAATAAAAACTTTATAGGTTTAAGTGATTTAATACATTCTTTAAGGGTGCTCAAATGTAAATGAATCTTCTTGCTTCTCTTTGCATAGTAACTTTAAAATACAAAAGAAAGAACATTGCAGTTTATTAATTCCAAAACGCCTCAGAACATTTTGATTCTTGGAGAAACACTGCATAAAATAAAATAATCTATTAGTATATATTGATGTGTAAAAATAAACGTATCTTAATATAGATGATTTGTTATGAATATATTTATTTGCAGAAATAAAATTCTAATTTATACATGTACCTTTCAAATGAGTTTATTCTTAACTTTCTCAAATTTTATTCTCTTCATATCCTTCATTTATAGCAATTATATCAATTGTTTATTATATCAATTTTATTAAAGGTATAATCGGGGTATATTAAAATTAAATCTGAAATAACAGTTGACGAAACTCTTTACAAATTAATTTTACTCAAAATTATTCTTCTCGTGTTCATTCCACGAAGATATTTAATTGAAGGACGTGATAAAAGAAATAGAAAGTAATTTCTTTAGGAGATAAAGAAATTATTGCAATAAAGGTTAACGATTCGCTGAAGAAGCGTTTCGAAACGATCGGTTTCATTGAAACCCTCTGGATGGTGACGTCAATGCATGCGTTTCCGGAAGCGGATACTTCAGGGCTTACGAGGATTCAAAAGAGGCCGTGCACGCTTTTTTTACCATTTGCTCGTTCTACCACCACAGAGAACCGAACTGGAGAACTTTCACTTCGATGAGGTCATCGTCAGGCCTTAAATATCCGTTAGCATGACGCTTCACTTTCATGCACAGTGATACACACCAAAAATCGAATTTGAATGATCGAATAGAGATGGTGCAATCGATAAACATCGATAATATCGATCATTCGATATGTCGTCAAACTATGGTTAAGGCAAATGTAACGCGAATTTTTAGCGATGCACGATATCAGGTTTTGTTATCGAGATTTAGTTTCCTTCTTGCTGTTGTTACGTAAGAAATATCGATAATTTATTATAATTTTATTAATATTAAAAATATTAATATCATCAATGCACATTGCTCCCTGTCCAAAACCACAAATCCCAAAATTCTCAATTTCCTAAATTACCAAATTCAAAAGTTATCAAATGCACTATTCACAAATTACTGAATTCCCTACATCTCCAAATCTTAAATTCATTGAATATACTGTCAATACAGTATAATTTATTTATACAGTATTAAATAATATAGTATTATTTATTTATTTATTGCAATATCATCAATGTAACCCTAAAATATTAACATTATACATTGATATAATGTTGTACACATACATTAACGCCATGTTATTAGAATCGATTTGTTATTACATATAAATTGCCATAAAAAGCGTTATTATTTTTCGACCGCACTATCGACATCGTAAATTCGATTGGAACATACGGCAAGTAGCTCGATTACCGGTAAAGACTGAATACAAGTTTCTTGTGTGGCGTCTGGTGACCTGATTATGTAGCTCCTTCGTTTAAAAGTTAATTCGTCTGGCTGTTATTCGATCTTCTTGCTATTTTATTTCATCGTACAACACATTAAGCAACTTTTTGTTTGAATTCCTTGAAACAGAAAAAACTGTTCGTGACCATGGGAGTTCTTTTCTTTACGTAAGAGGAGAGTGAGTAGGGGTCACCTGTCTCCGTGAAAGCTGTCTACGGCAGACTTGCACAATAGACGGGCAATGTGGGCACATTGTTGCCCATGAGCAAGATGGTGGGCAACGATCGTGGGTCGTGATGTCATAAGCCGTTACTAAGAATATATTGTCTTTCTTCTTTATTAACGTGGGGGGCAATAGACGCGTTGACGCATTTAAACTGAATAAAACTGCCGTCTGGTGATTTGCACGCAAAACTGTAAATCTACTTTGTTGGATGAACCACAGGTCTAACGATGTAGATTTACCCTCTAGACTTGCGGTAGACTATGGAAAAACGTGGTGGATGCGATGTGCCGGTTCAGGAATCGGTCGTTTTGCGCCACGGTATTTCAGTGTAGGCCAACGAACACGCGGTATTGAGTTAGCGGACAATTAATAGTAGTCATTATGCACGAGACGTGGTCGGATATTTGACATTAATTATTGTGAGCGCGATATTACGTGAATAGATACTTCACGCCGATGAATGGAGACGCGATATCGCGTGAACGACAATGCAAGCGATATTTGCAACGTTAACTTTTTTTAAGGATGGTGTGGTTGTTCTTGACCATGTAAGAGTAACAATTAATTTGTTTGTAAACAAGGAGAAACTGAAATGTTTTCTTTCTTATTTTCTGTTATAAATTCTAAAAAGTATTCCAGTTTCACATTTACTCAAGACGTACGTCAAAGGAAATCTCGTCAACGCTTTCTCCGGACATATTAGAAAGTACAGGTTAAATATCACAAACTTCTTGTAAGATAATTTTCAAAAGTTTTCCGGAATGACAATAAGATAACAATTTGAGTTAAAATAGACTCAATGTACATTATATTATTAAAACAATATAATAAATTAGTAAGGATATTTTGTTTCAAAAAGCAAATTATTATTATTACTGTAAATGTTATATTATGCTATTTAAATGAACAGTATCTGTTTAGCTGCATTTACTTTTAAAAGAATAAACGTTGTCTACAAATTGCCATATTGTTTTCTACATTTATTATTATCTAAATTGATTCACTATTTGATTGTTCTACTGTTTTACTATTTCATTAATTCACTGCTCTTTCACTAATTTTACTATATAACTATTTTACTATTCCATTCGTTTATTATTTAACTGAAATACTCCTTTACTATCCTACAATTTCCATTGAACTTTTAACATTATGAACTCAAAATAAATTCAATTGTCTTTCAAATGGTTTTCTATTCTTCATATCCAGTGATATATTGAACTGATACCTGTTATACTGATTAATATTACCACTATACCTTCAAAAAATTATTATATAGTAATATGCTAAATATGTAGTAATAAAACTTAATAGTAACATCATCATTATATTCCTGGGCTTAACCGCACTTGACTGCTTCCTAATATCCACTTCCGTAATATTCTGACTAAATCAACAGGTTTATCGCCGTATGCAAACGTAATTAAACATAGGAACAAAAGACATTAAATTCAGAAAGATGTGAAATGAATTTGAAATATCTTACCAGCCCCGTTCCACAGGCAAAATGCCGTAATTGCGATGGTCAATCTGACGAACATTGCGTTACATTGATCTACGGTACATTAAATATCAATGCGTCCGCATTCGAGCCGCCGATATCGTGGTTCGATATGCACGAATCGAGCCACGCTAATCCGGAGCACCTTAAAATATGAGACGTGTCTATATAAACACGCATCTGTCATTCATGTCACTTGTTCGATGCATCCGCTATTTTTCCCGTTTTTTCTGCGGTGATCCTTTTATGTCCTTCATGTCCGACTTCAATCATTCACTAAACACAACGGGAAACAATCGCGAACGAACATACCTCCTGGAATTTTACACGAACAGATATTTTGAATTCGATATTTTCAAATCGATTTTCACCAGTATATCGTACACGCGTAGCCCCATACTTTTCGATTAATTCGATGCACTCGATTCGCAAACACGAAATTTATCGACGATTTCAAATTTGAACGACGTGTCTGCCGTTCGAAACACCTGTCGACTTTCTCTCGATTCGAATAATTAATCGGCGCAAGCTGTTAGAACGATCACATTTTATAACGGAATGAAAATTGCGAACACACTCGACACAACTGACGTTTAGTTACTGTGATGAATTTAAAAAAAAAATCGTATCAATTTTCTCTCTGTCTCAATCGCCGCCGTATTCGACTTCGATGTTTTTAAGCCCGTCACGATTTCACTTCTTTTCGGCTCCTCTTTCAATCTTTTCATAATTTTTCGTTAGTTCAAACGATTTACAGTTATGTCGTTAATCACTTGCGCGCACTCGAATAATATTTACGTGTATTTACTTCGTGCACCGTTGAATGAAAGTTGCATTTAAGGACACACGACGATGCTCGCTTGCGTGTCGCGACGCGATCTGTCTGCGAGTTTCACGGCAGCCATACCGATCAAACTAAAAGAACGTGTAGCATTGGCGTAGCACCTCGATTGTGCAGCGCTTTTTTTCATTTAGGTCGATTCTGGAAAATCTTTCGGTCTGTAGGTCCATAATTATTTTAAGAACAAATTATCCGACTTTTCTAAGTGTTTGTTCTCTTTATTTAATATAACGCTTTAGTAAAATTTTCAAATATAAAAAACAGCGCTTTAATCGTAGATTAAGCAGTCACTGAAAATGTGAACAAGAGGATTGATTACCGGGTACACTTGATAGGTTTCAAAATTTAATAAGTTCATCTGGTAACCTTGTTTGAATTTATTGCTAAATATCAACTTTGTTATTTAACATTCGTTTTTAATGTTAAAGGTCTTTGATGTTGGGATACCCTGTATACAGTGAAGTATAGTGGCAAGCATAGTACATTTTGCGATGGAAAATGGCGATGTAATGGAAAGAGGCGCCATCACTCGTTGCTTTGCAAACTTGGAAATTTATCAATTTAAGCATTCAAAAATTTCAAGTTTAGAAAATCTGAAAGTTTAGGAATTTAGAAATTTTATAATTTGAGAATATAAAAATTTGGGATTTTATAAATTTGGTTTAAGTAATTTAGAATTTAAAAAATTTGTAAATTGGTATATTGCAATGTACAATGTAACTTATAATTTGTAAAACATAGTAACATTTTAACATTTTCATATTAATACATCCATAGATACATTTATAGACATCAAATTAATATATTTCTATATGTTAATTTGAATTAAGCATATATTAATTATGTTATTACAATTTTATTTATTTGTACAAAAAATTTGTTATAATGTTTACAAAATGTTTTTATCTTTGAGCATTTCTTTTTTGTTTACAATAAATTTCTTTATAATATTTTTTATATACTATATAATAAATGTTTGAAATACTTTTTGAAATATTTTGTATCTTACTCCAAAACAGCAGTACAAAAAATTAAGCTGTTTTAAATACAATATTATAATTTCAGATGGGTCAATGATTACAATTGCTATGGTCCATAAATCAAAATTAAATTAAATGTAAATCAGTTTCAAATTATTATGCAAGAAAAGGAAACGAAAATGACATCAATTTTTGGACAATGTAATGAGCTATTACTTTGATTCCAATTTCAAATAAGAAAAGCTCAGTTTCAAAAAAAATATCAAACATATTGTAGAAGAAATGATTGTGTTTATTAATTGTTATATACATACTAAATTATTCGTTAAAGAAATTACACCTGATTGCTAGACATTCTTTAAAAGCATACATAGAAATGTACCTTAAGTTGAATCTCTATAACAATAATCTGAAAATAAACAAATTTATATCTGAGTGTAAAAAGCATGATATGTATAAATATAACATCTCATATACTTAGTTGTTTTTGTAAAAATATTATTTCTTTGTAGTGATGGTTTTAAATATCAACATATGTTAGAATAGAGTGTATATGCATATAGCATAATAATAAAGTATAGATCATTGTATATTGTATGTACATACATGGAAACGTCGTTTAATTATATTTTCTACTGATAAACATATATTGTAAAAAATTTATAAATAATCTGATTGTAATTGAGTTATAAATTATAACGTTATATAAAATGAATTTGTAGAAAGATTGTGATAAAAATGTGTCAGAAGTTTAATGTCACGTTTAAAAACATAAAAGTTAATCAAATATTGTAGTGAAAATATCGACAATTAAACATTTGATTGTAAAAATTAAATTAATGATTTAAATATTTTCGTATTTTAAATGTTTTTAGTTTAAACATGTCAAAAGAATTGAAAACAGCTTTCAAAGAGGCTCGAGAAGCATTCAAGCAAAATAACTTTTCAGATGTAATTAAGAAATGTAAACAGATATTAAAAAAAGATTCAAAACATTATAGTACATTTATTCTGTTGGCTGCTGCAATGAATGAGATAGAAGAACATAAGCAGCAAGTACCGTTGGTTCTGCAGAAAGCTACGCAGATACAAGCAGATAATCCATTAGCTTGGCATTACTTAATAATATATTATGAAAAGAATTTAAACATCAATGAATCTTACGATAAGCTCATGCAAGCTTATTGCAAATTTTTGCTACTAGATAGGTATAGAATCTTTATTCATTTTACAAATTTTATTTCTGTATGAACTATACTCATTAATATTTATTTACAGTGATCCTAAGTTTTTAAATATTTTGAATAAAATCTTAGATATTTCTTTACAAATTAGAAATTCTGAAATATTAGTCGAATGTATTGAAAGCTTAGTTGAACTACAAAAAAAATTAGATGATGATGATAAAATTAAGTTGATCAATAAAACATTAGCATGGATATTAATAAATAATTATAACAATTTAACGATACCAAAATATCAAGACCTATTAGAAAATATTTTTGTATCTGTAATCAATGATGATAGTGTACCTGATCGACAGGATTATTATAGGAAATATTTAGGAATATTATACAACAAAGGTAAATTAATGGTTTTAATTAAACAAGCTATAAATGTACATGAGAAGTTTCCACAAGATATGTTACCATTGGGTAAGTGTTAAAAATAATATATTACTGATTTCATTAATAGTTAATTTATCAGTTTTTTTATAATATAGAAAATTAAACAACTCATAAAAATAATTATTAATTGAAACTAATTGAGATTATTGTTATTCTCTTGTTACAGAACATTTATGCAGAGTTTACTATGAACAAAGTATTTTATATGGAAATCATATTGATATTGATATAACACAGTTCTATGAAAGTCTTTTAAAGTTAAATGCAAATTCTGAGACTGCTGCAATTGCAAAAGCAGTATATTTACAAAAAAATGATAATTTGATAGAAGCACGCCAAATATTAACAGAAATACTTGCGTCAAAACCAAATTCAGTGTATGGTTGGATAACATTAAGTGAAATAAATGCAAAACTTTATTGTTGGGAGGATTCAGAAAATGCTGCAAAGCAAGCATTGAAAATTCAGCAGAATAAACAGAATGATAAACTGTTGTATAAAATAGATCTATTGTTAGCTGAATCTATGAGTAGAAGTAATAATAAACAAAAATGGGAAACTGCTTTGCAAATATGCGAAAATGTAAGATAATCTGTCATTTACATGAATTAAAATATTAATTGTAAATTATAACATACTCTAGTTTGTATGCCTGTTGTTTAAGTTCATGAAATTAGCAATTTAGAATCAATAACTTTATTATTTATTTGAATATTCATACATACTTATATGTTTAAAATTTATTATCAGAATTTGAAGAAATGTGCATCAACAAAATTGGATGTAATATATGCACGTATTGCTATATTGATGGATGACCCTGATGTTCATATTAAACTAAAAAATTTGGAATCAAAACGTGAAACCAAAATTGAAGCTAACATTCTTCAAGCATTTTGTTTGAAACAACATAAGCAATTTGAGGAAGCTGTAAACAACTTAGACTCAGCTTTAGAAACATCTGAGGCATGGTTACTTCTTGGCATGATATATTGGGAAATGGCAGAATATAATTATAGTCTGATGGCTTTTTTAAATGGAATAAAGACTGACCGTTATAATTGGGAATGTTTGGTTTATTTGGGTCACTATTATCGTGAACATGGTAATGATATTGAGCGTTCCAGAAGGTGTTATCAAACTGCATTACAAATTAATCCAAACTCTGAGGAGGCTGGTATCGGTTTAAGTACTGCATACAGACTACTTAAAAATCAGGTAAGCATCAACCATGTACAGTTTTTATACGAATGAGTATTTATATGGAATATTGTTTCAAGGATGCTAATATTCAACTGTTGCAAAAATTAACTGTACGAGATAGTGGTCCTAAATGGGCATGGTTGCAGCTTGGTTTGCAGTATTTAGATCAGGGAGATGCAACACAAGCTATTAAAGCATTTCAACATGTTATTAGAGCTGATCCTTATGACAAGTATTACATAATAGTATAAGTATAATAAAAATTTGATAATTATATTCTGAAAAAACTCAATAATTTATACCTGAATTGTTTCTACTATCATTTGAAAAATACACCACTAAGTGACATTTACTTAAAAATGGTTGATAATGAATTATTGCTATATTTTATAAAAAGTTATATAAGAACTTTTAATAACTTACAGCTTTTTACAGGCACTGCTGGGCATCCTTAGCAGATGCATATTTTGTAAGGGGTGCTTACACATCAGCCTTGAAGTCATATCAACGAGTATTAGAATTAAGTCCAAAATCATTATATCCCATGATACAGTTGGCAAATATAAAATTGGTTAGTATTAGTGACATATACACATAGCTTTACATAGCTAAGGTAGAACATATATATACAAACCACGAAAAATAAATTTTGGATCAAGTTTTCAATACTATTTTACAGATTATTAATCAATACAATGAAGCAAAAACAGACTTTGAAAATTTACTATTGGATGAACCAAATTATATTCCTGCTTTAAAAGGAATGGCTGAAACCTGTTTAGCATTAGCAAAGGAATACATTTCTAAACAATTGTTGGGTCGTGCTAAAGATTATCTGCAACGAGCAATGGACAATTTAACTACAGCTGTTAAAGAACGCAAGAATACATCCTGTATCTGGAAATTATTAGGTGATGTATGTTACAGAGTTGCAACGATGCCAGAAAAATATAGTCATTTGAAAGTATCTTCTATTTTAATAAAACGTAACGATACCGAAGATATTGTGATGCTTAAACAAAGAGACCTATTTCTTTTATCTTCAAGGTATGTACCTATTGCATTACACATGTATGTAGGATTGAATATTTTTTAATCAAGAGCGGAGTATTAAACGCGAGGGTTTGGAAAGTAACCACTTGCAAAAAATAAAAGAAATTAATTGAAAATATATATATAATACAATAACGGACGATTGAACACGTTCCGACTTGTTTAACGATAATATTGCAACTCCTGTGTCCCTGAAAAAACGCAACGGACACGACAATCGTCAAAAGACCATCGGGCGCCCACGCACTGCTGTACCCCGAACAACCGATCCCCCTTCATGTATTTAAGATATAGTAATTCAGAAGATTTTTGAATTACTTTGGATTACCGTCAAAATCATTGTTTCTCATCATTAATTCGTAAATGTAGAGATAAAAAATATGTTGGTGAAATAATCCAAATAATTAAATATTGTGAAAATAATATATAAGATTTATTAAAAATAGAAATTGAACTAAGCAGTAAAGTACTTAATCAATATTTTATTTATAGATGCTACTGTTGCGCATTGTCATTGTCCTCACATTCATCTTTACTATGGCATGATTTAGCTTCATGTTATTTAATGCAATTAAAACTTGATCCATCGGTTGATCATAAAAAACTAGCTGGTAAATGTCTTGCTGCTGCAAAGCATGCTGTTAAACTATGTCCTTCAATGTGGTTGCACTGGAATCTTTTGGGTGTAATCTGTATGTCACCACACATAAAAAATTATGCATTAGCTCAGCATGCTTTTGTCATAGCTATTGATAAAGGATTGAACAATGCTACCGTTTGGTGTAATTTAGGAACTCTATATTTGCATATAGGTATGTTGAAGTTAAAAATGTATCAAATCACAATAAACAATAATTATTAACAGTGACACATTACTGCGTACAAATTTAAAAATTTGTTTAGAATTTGTATACTTATGAAAATATTTTGTTTTAGGAAATCTGTACAAAGCAAATGAAGCTTATTCACAAGCTCAGCGCGTAGATCCAGCATATATAAATAGCTGGGTGGGGCAAGCTATAATTGCTGAAAAGTTATCTAGGAAAGAAGCAATAGATTTATTTAATCATTGTACACAATTGGGATATCACGACCAAGCTGCAATGGGATATGCTCATTGGGTACTTAATATGATTTTAAATTCTACCATCAAAGAGAATCATTTTTATACATATATAATAGAAAAAATGCATGCTGTGTCTGTGGCTACTGATGTTATGACTTGGTATGTAGGTAAGTTTATATAATAGATAATCATTAATATTATAAAGATCGATTATGTTTGATACTAACAGCATTAGTAGTTCTAACTATACTATATTGCAGAGCATCATCCTAATAATAGCTATGCTAGAAATGCATATGGATTGTTACTTGAGAGACAGAAACTTTATAAGTCTGCGGCAGAACAATTTGCTGCAGCTATATGCAACTGTACTAATGAAGAACAGGATTTTGTATGTATAAATTTGGCACGTGTACTACTACAACTTGCTAAGTATGATGAAGCCATAAAGTTCTGTCAAGCTGTTAAAGGAATCACTTACAATTCCCAGTGTTATTTAGCATTAGCTTTATTTAAAGGTAATAGTATTATATTTTTACTGTATACATTATATGTTTATCATATCTTTTTATCCTTAGCTGAAAAATATGAAGAATCATATAATACATACGAAAACATATTGAATTTGTATGCTAAAACTGATGCACAAAAAGCCTATACGCTATGTGCAATGGCAGCGATAGCATATACATTTCAAAGAGTACAGGATGCAAGAATTTTGCTGTTTCAATGTATACAAATACAACCACCGATTGTAATAGGCCTTTTAGCGGCTGCATCGTTGGGCATATTGCACGGAGATGAAAATTTAACTATGTTAGTATTGAATGAATTAAAGATCTATAAAAATCATTCTGTATATGGACATCATGTTATAAACTTATTAACATATTTCTACATAATTAAAAATAATATTAAAAGCGCTATCGCTACCCTCTCTAAAGCAATTTTTACTTATCCCGGTAAGTAATACGTTTTCAATTTAGTTTTATACAACAAATTATTATTATTATATAATTTGTAATATTCACTTATAGGTGATGTAAGGTATTGGATACGATTGCTAAGAATATTGTTGGAAACAGATTTAAAGACTTTTAGTAAATGTGCACAGAAAACTCTATTTCTTAGTAGAAATACTGCTACTGAAAATGTTGCACATATTGCATGTGCATCATTTTATAGTTGTTATATACAAAATTCGGCACCAAATAATATTAGATCATTACAGAAACTACTATTCACTTATCCTGGTAATATTGAAAGTTGGACTACATTCATAGCTGTACATTTAACAAGGTTTGTAAATATTTTTCTATTTTACAACATTTAAACAAATTATGCACACTTATCATTTAAATCAGTTTTACCAACATGACCTTTGTTATTTTACTGTTGTACTATTTTATTGAAACGAACAGGCTTTTAAATTTATATATATTCTTAAAAAAAAGATTTAAAGATTTGGAGGTTAAACTAAAAGATCTTTTAATCGCTTACAGGTCCCCAAAAATGAATTGGTTGGGTATGGCTATTGATGCTCAACAAATTGAAGCATTTATATCAACAGTAATACAAAATTATCAACCTAAAGGTGTAATGGCCGAATGGCTATATAAAAGTAAAAGGAAATTAAAACAACTTGCTTAAATAAAACAATTTCTTAAAAAATAAAAGACAACGTTTAGTACAAATAGATTTTTAATCATTGTTTATATTTCATTTTATCACATATTTAAAATACATTTTTAAAATCTAATTATATTTCTAAGTGGATTTCTGAAAAGATAAAGAAAAATGAATGAAATATATATTATGAAAAAATATTGTATTTTATATTCATATTTTTTGCAATTTATATACGTAAATATAAAACTTAATATAAGTTTAAATCGTAACAATTGTTTTAATTGAAAGAAGATTGGAGGAAGGCATTTGTTTTTGAAAAACAATGAAATACAAGAAGCTGGGGTGAAAAAATTTTTTCTCTTGGACCTGATTAATTGTTTCAATTTCTAAACTTAATTAGGTAATAAAATATATTATAAATATATATAAATTTATTAAAATGACTATGTTAAGCACATAACCTTTTAACTCTTCATATACACATTATTCACAGTTTTAAGCAATTTCAAAGAGTCTTCTGTTGAATAGTGAATTAATCTACAGTCAAATTGAGTCTGGAAAACATTTTGAAAAAGTGGTAAAACATCTTGAACTGTTACATTTTTGTTTAGTTCTTTACTAATACTAGTTACACCCTTTCCTTCGATACCACAGGGCACAATGTGATCAAACCAACTTAAATTTGTATTACAATTTAAAGCTAAACCATGCGTCGTTATATAACGACTTCCGTGAATACCAATTGCACAAATCTTTCTATCATTCACCCATACACCAGTATCTGGAGATGTTCCAGCTTTAATGCCATATTCTGCACACAAACGAATAATCATTTCTTCTATTTGAGAAACATACCACTTAACACTGCATTTAAAATGCTTCAAATTTAATATAGGATATGCTACCAATTGTCCAGGACCATGAAAAGTTATTAGACCACCTCGATTTGTTCTATAAAATTCAGCTCCTAGTTTTTTTAACCTCTCTTCTTCTTCAATTGTATACCCTTTATCCCTAATTCCAACAGTAAACACTGGATCATGTTCAAGCAATATTAATGTATTACAAGTATCCTTGCTTAAATTCTGATGATGTTGGCTAGATAATACTTTTTGTAATTTAAGTCCAATATTATAACTTAATCGGCCAGCCCATAAAACTTTAACTAATTTTGAAGACATAATAAGGCAGTACTTTTTTCTTTAACCCAGTCTTGTATATTACTGTATATTGATTAACTCAAACTTACGCTATCTTCAGTTTTTTGTAAATTCAATTTTTCTTGTATGGTAATGTATAAAAGCCATGAAACCTGTTTTAAAAAATAAAAATATCTGTATACATAAAAATAAAATTACATAGAGGCAGTAATGTTAAAAAGAAACATACATAGGCATCTGTTGCAGCATACATTTTTTGGTCTTTATCTAGAGGATGTATATGCCATTTACTTTTCCTTACTTTTGGATTCTTGTCTAGATCTTTCTTTAGCTAAAATGATAAAATGCAAATTTGGTTTATTTAAAGAAATAATGGTTTTAATTATATATATTATACTATAGTTTTATTTTAAATTACTTTATAAAAACTAACCACATATGCAGTTAATTTCTGTAAACTCCAACGGCAAGATCGATTTAATACTGCATTTGCAAATGTACCACAATCTATACAATTATTTTCTACAACTTTACTCGCTGGGAATTCCTTAAAGTCTCTACCCAGTTTCCAAATATCGCTATAAACAGGAAAATTAAGATTACAACTCAAAAGATACTATTACTATTCATTATTAAGAAACTTACTTTTTTATATTAACTCCAACTAGTTTTACCTTCGGATGAGTTAAAAGAATTACTAATGCTGCAGGTAGTTTTTTCAGTGAATAGATATGTAACAAATGACACATATTTTTATTCAAACATATTTGTACTAAAGCAGTTTTTCCACTTCCTGTTTGAAAACTAAAAGGCCATTCTAAATCGAATCCTATTGGTACTATATCACTATCATAATTATCCAATTCTTTGCTAAAATAGGACATACATTAATATCTTCTATTTATTGGGTCATATTAATTATGTAAATCTTACATAATGTTATCACAAATCATAGCACAGGCATCAAACTCACTGACATAGTTAATACGCCCTTTGAACGAAATTACTGGTAAATCTGACATATTAAGATTTTATTTGTTATAAATCGTTATCCTAATTGTGTTTATTAAAGTATTTATTATTAAAAGCAAACTGAATTATTAAAACGTCTATTTTATTGTCATTTTCATTTGTAACAGGTTATCATAACCACATTACTACAAAATGTTGTAAAATTTCTAAAGAATTGTCACAAAGTAAACTTTAATATTTTATTTTTAATAAAATATTTTATTGTACATTAATACATATCAGTAAACATGAGTACACAATATTATTATTTATATTATTTCACACATAACCGGATTTTTCAAACGGTTTTCGTTTATTCGGCGCTAACTGTAACCAAGAGTAACGCGCAAGCGCTTTTACAATGGTTGCGATGCCGAACTTATATACCTAGTGGTCTTTTATGTTGTAAATACATTTTTAATATTATTTCCTGTTTCCGTTATTTATATGCATAATATTACTGTCCACCATGTATATAAGCGTTAATGAAACAATGTTGGAAACTGGAAACGAAATACTTTCTGAACTCACTCAAGTTGCAAGAAAATGGTTTAACATTCGATCATCCGTGAAATACAAGTATGTTATTAACATAAATGTAAGTTCATTAACTTCTTGAGAATTATCACTTGTTCTGCATTATGAACTGTTTCTGTAGTAATAAACGTTGATGCATTTTATTTTAAATTGTATTTGGAAGTTTTCTAGTTTTATAGATCAGATCTAATATAAGGATTTTTGATTGAAGTTCTGAAATTTAGAAGGTTGGGAGCTTGAGGAAGAGTTTGGAAACATGAAAGCTTTGAAACTTCAGAGTTTGAAAGTTCGGGAGGTTATAAGCTAGGTAGGTCAGGTACTTGAAATCTTAAAAGCTTGAAAAAGTTGTGTTTATAATAATTTAATTCTCATGTAAGTAGATACATACAATATTAAGAAAACTATGACTACATTTGTTCTCTTTTTATTATATTTTTATTATAAAGTACACAATTTTATATAATACACATTAAAAGATTCAAAATAGCATTTTAACTTTTCAAGTATATATATGTTTAGTTATCAATAATTATCAGACAATAGTAAAAAAAAAGAGTAACTTTGCATCCTTAGCTTAATACTATTTAATATTTTTATACTATAAATAAGAGAGTACAAAGATTGTGCAAAAATTAACTTTCAACAGATCTATAATTTGTCCTTAATATTTACAAATAAAAAGATTGCAAGATATTTTTAATAAATATGTACAAAACGTTTTTTTATGTCATTAAAACATCACATATCTCAGAATACAACATATAAGTAAAAGATATAGAATCACTCACAATATCGTGATTCACTTATAAATAATTTATACTGTGATATATAGAAGACATAATATTCAGTCTAAAAGATAATGTACCAAAATTCAACAAATAGTGATTTAAATACAATTTAGTACACTGTCCACTAATATTTTACATGTTTAATTAGACATGTAAATTATAGATTACATTCACCCTAATGAGTGATAAGGTAGTTATTCAATAATTTTGAAATGAATGATAATGCTGATTCAGAAAGTTTGATTGTTTGAATAACAATTAGAGTATATAATATTAAAACAAGAATTTCTATGTTGTAAAAGTGTTGCCATCTATCTACTAAAGCAAAGTAAATGTGTCGAGAAGCACGGGAACTAAATTCACTTAGCCTTTTTACAGTATGATGGAATTTTCCATCTTCATTACATAATTTTTCTAGAAAAGAAAATATAAGTTTTAATTATAATATAATATTAATATTTTTCTATACTCAACTTCTGAATATCATACCTGTTGCATTAATATGAAATTCATGATAAGGAACAGGTAGATATTTGTCCAACAGTAGCTCAACAAAATCAGTAGTATTATCAACAGTCTTTAAAATACTAATCCCTGTTTCAGTTGACATAACTCGATCAGCTTGTTCCCAACTATATATCCTTAAGTAATAAACTTTGTAATAAGTTAGTAATGTCATAATTCTAACTTTATGTTCAGTTTCTTGTTTTAATTCAACAAATGTTTTAACAGCTGGTGTAAGATGTTTGGATACAATAGATTTAGTACGATTTATTATCTGAAATAATAAATTAATAAATGATATATATCAATATTAACATTGATATTGATATTTATGTTAACTAAGATAATTTGTTAATTAAATCTAAGTGACTTATAAATGTAAATATTTAACCTGTTCTGGTTCTTCCTTAATTATAGGCAACTTTACTTCTACATAGTCAAGTCCTTGACAAAATGTTTTATCCAAAGTATAAATTGGCTTCTCCATTAACTTAGCTACTGGTAACGATTTTTCTATTACAATATTTAGAACATTTTCCATTGTATTAAATGCCCAGTGAATAAATACATTTGTTTCTTTTACACGACCATATGCTTTCATGGACTTATCCCATAAATAATTTACACTTGGTATTTTGCGTGCACGATTAACAGCTTGTATTTTATAAACATAATCTGGTAATTCTATGTCCATACTAACAGATAATAGTTAATTATTTTGTCATAAATTAACAGCCTGTAAATACACATAATTTTCTGTAAATTATAAATTTTTAAAAGAGACCTTGTTCAATTAATGCATATTGTCAATATTGTTAATATTTATTAACAATACAATTGTACAACATTGTCAAATTAAAAGAAAGAATATGGGCTAATGATTTTTAAGAAAAGAAACATTTTCCTAGTTATATGAAAAATTATTTCAATTGTGGAGAAAGTGTCATTAATTCTTTGTAATATAAGTCTTTAAAATGTGTACCCTTATTTAGTAAGATATTTTTGGTATTATGCTTTTAAACTTTATTGTTCAATTAAATACATTTGTTTTCTAATTGGCAGTTTATATTGATCATCTATGGTCTTCTAAAGTTTTATACCATATCAACATTAATCATTTTAATTACGATTTGTTATAAATAATGATAATTTAATGAAAATTTAGTCCAAGATTATTAGCATATTCATAATATGACAAATATTTTGCAAATTATATCTACAGCAAAGAAAGTGATTGATACTTACCCAGTATAATAAATCTTCGAAATAGGCACTCTTACACTTACTTCTCAGTAATTAAACATACACTTTGATCCCCGAGTCGATTTACCGTGGAATTATTTGCTCGTCAATCGACAATATAATACAAATTATTCTTCTGTTGCAAAGTATTATAAGTCCGTGGAATTTTTTAGAATATGATATCGATATTTCTTAAATCGGCGTACGAGTGCGCTACTATCATGCTTCCTTACACGTGATATTTTTGCAACTAAAATTATGTATATTGCAAAATTCAAGTATCGTGCATTTTATATACGCGAATCATTGAAAGTATCTCTTTCCTTTTATACGGAAAAATTTATTTTAAAAAATTGTTATCGAAATGTTTTTTAAATTAATGATTTTGATAATTATTAAAATAATCTGTAACAAAGAAAACATGAGTTCACTGAACTTTCATATTTATCATTATGGATGTGACAAATATTCGTTATCTTTTCAGTTTCAGTTCTATTTTAAAAAGCGAAGGTGACCCCAAAATCTTTAAAATGCTCTCTTTGAATTCTTTGAAATTTTGTTCTATCTTCTACCGTTTTAAAGCTATGACTTGGACCAGTTGCAGAGACCACCCTGTATATCAAATTTTTGTCGAAGTATGTATCAAAGTACACCTTATCTATGTTCCAATGATCTCGGAACAATAAACTCAATAACATTATTTAAAAAGAAAGAAAGCAATATTTCATGCAAATGTGTTAAGGCATTTCTTTTCTTATTCTTTCTCTTCATTCAGGGGAATCCGTAGTTGCGTATAACTATTCAAAATAATACAGGGCTTTCCTTTTTCTGTGTTCATTCACCTGTAGCTATGAGGGTAATTGACACAGAGAGAACGACCCTAGAAATAGCTTGGATGGTTTTAACTTATATAATCAACAAAATGAAATTTGATCGTTTGTTAAAGCCACAGGTGTTGTGTTACAATATATAGTTTCATATTCACATCGCGGACATGAGGTTTGACATTGATACTAAAAAGTGTGCTTAACAGGGTATACCCATTTGAGATAATTTTTGTTAATTGATTTAAAACTAAACATAAATTGATCAAGGAATTTGTAATTTTTGAAAAATAAATAACGATATTCTAATTGAGTGATCACGATATTTTTAATCTAATCAAACAATCTTAGCAAAAGTAATAAAGTACTTTAATCTGCTGAGGACAACCATTTCTTGAGATTCTGATTATATAATAGTTATTTGTATTATATTCCTTCCTCAATTTAGAGGCATGTATCCAAATCAAATAATAATAAAATAAATGTGCAAAGTTTTCAATCTATTAAGATATTAAAAATGTGAGAAGTAATGGTGCAGAAACATTTAATAATACATCAAAGTATTTATATAATAAAAATTTAATATTCAAATTCATGTTTTATAATATAATACTTGCAAATAGTTCATATACAAAAAATATAAAGTGCAAATATTTTTTTATTACAATATAAAAGATTCTTAAATTCTAAACTGAGAGTGTTTTGTACCACGGACAATAATTTCTTACATCCAAAAATAGTAAACAATTTTGTCTGGTTCTTCAATCGAGATTAAATAATTTGTTATTTGCGGATGTTTATGAAAATGTATATTTTTATAAAAACAATGAGTATAGAAAGTAGATGTAAATAAATATATATTTTGTCATTAGACGGATCTAAAAATATATTTATTTTGTGTAGTGCATACTTTGTGCATGTTGCATATTTTATGCATATTTCCTTGTATATTTCGATATGTTATGATTGCATAAACATCCGCAACGATATTCTGTTTTTTCACATTTAACAATTATCTTGTAAAAGATTATATAAACTAGTATCTTTAATAATTATATCTTACTAAGTATACATTAATATAGAACATTTTATCATTAGTATATAAATACTAGCATAAATATTTCACTTATTTATCTTTTTCTTTCTTTTCTTCAGTTGGACTTTGAGCTTCTTTATCGTTATGTTTGTCATTCAAGCTTAAAAATTGTGTCAGGTGAAGTATAGAAACAACATTAGATATGTATGATGATACGTCTTCCTTGTTTACTGTTTTTAACTGTGCTGCAACTGAATGATATACTCTATTTGCAGTCTTTGTTGATAATTGACCAATGGTTTGTACTGCATGTAACACCTTGTTTTCATCAGCTGATACTGGGGCTACAATGAAATTTTTCATTATTTAGATGTTTTATTTTTAAAAAACAACAGATAGTATTTGCAATATAAGGGTCATCTTAACTGTCTAAAATATTGGCAACTCATTTCGCAAAAAATTTGTCTTTCTGTTCTGCAAATACTATTTATCTTAAAAGTCTTCAACCTTTTTTCTGTATACACACCAGGTTTGGTTTCTTCTTCTTTAACCGGTGGGAAGTAGCGGTCCAATAAGCGATTAATGAGGAGACTTGTGTTATCCACACCTTGTACTGCCATATTACCATACTGTGTATTCAGTAATTCATTAGCCTTTGCTATACTAATTTCTTTGATTGTAGATGCTTGTTGCGATGCTGATTCTTTTGCAACACATAGTTTATCAATTGTTGGTTGTAAAGAACTACTCATTACTGCTTTAGCTGCATCATAGATCTGCAAATGATATTCAGTATTACTTTAATATTACCATACGAAGTATTTGAGATTTATGTAGTAAACTGATAGTACTGGAACAGAAAATATTTGTTATTCAATGACATTTAAATATTAATTATAACAAAAGTGTTATCAATATTTTCAACATAATACTACTTAATTAGAATACATATATTATTTTTAATTGGTAAAAATAATCCTTATTCTGTAAAGTTTTATTTAATGTTATGTGTGTACCTCTTGAGGAGGCTTTTTCATGATTGGTACTTTTCCTTCAACTATATCTAAACCTTCACACAATTTCTGATCTACCGCAGTGATCTGTCCTTCGAATTTTTTAGCTAAAGGTCCAGCAATGGGAGCAGCTGTAGCTGTTGCATAGTGGAGACCCAATTCAGCATAACTGAGAGCCCAATTGATCAAATGATTAGAATCTTTTATGTAAGAATATGTAGATCCTGTTTTCTCAATTGCTGAATGTATGACAGGAATATTTTTTACACGATCCAGTACTTCAAGATGTGGTGCACTTTCTGTTACAGCATTACCCGTGATTTCTTTGACTTCTGCCATTTTTTCTGAAACATTTAACAAAGTTATTGACAAGAAATATAAACTAATAACTAAACGAATAAAGTTTGTTGTTGATATAAAATATATAAATCAAATATATCAAAACTATTGTATACATTTAGAGTAAATTTCCTAATAAACAAATTGTTGGGTTTTGCGGGCAGAAATAAGACTTCACGTGACTTGTTCATATAATAATAACGAATATATTTAAAGATGAAAATAAAAGTACATATTAATTTATAACGCGGAGCACTAATGCGACACGTGGTTCGTGCACGACGAACAGGAAGAGAAGAAGGAAAATTAACGAAATAAAACAAAACATATACGCGTCCCCTGACAATGCGAGACATCTATCCATATACATATAATTATCTATATCACATGTAGAGGACGCAGAGATCCCTATTCTAACACCCCCTCTATCGCTGTGTACTCTTTATTTATCTCTTAAAAGATAACATAGAAACGCACCAATCATGTTTGGCCCTCGGTAACGATTTAGTTAGAATGTCAGCTATCATTAATTCAGTCCTTAAATAACGAACAATAATTTCTTTCCTTTCTACGAGCTCTCTAGTGAAATGAAGACCAATATCAATGTGCTTACTCCGCTTATGAAATACAGCGTTTTTAGAAAGTTCAATCGCACTTTGATTATCACAATAAACGTTAATCGGATCCTTAACGTAATTTTTAAATCCCATATGTATCAATAGTCTTTTTATATATATAATTTCACGGGACATTTCGGAGAGCGCTGCATACTCTGCTTCCATTGTTGATAATGCTACAGATGCTTGTTTCTTAGATTTCCAACTGATTGGACCACTGGCCAAGATGATAACGTTTCCTGTACACGATTTCCTGTCGTCCACGTCTCCGGCCCAGTCCGAATCAGTATATGCTGCGATGTCATCCTCACCTTTGATATATCTGATGCCATAATGCAGTGTTCCTTTCAAGTATTTTAAGACACGTTTTGCTAAGTGCCAGTGCATCCTTCCTGGGTTAGCACAGAACCTGCTCAATGTACTCGCAGCAAAAGCTATGTCTGGACGAGTTGCGTTGGCTAAATAATTTAGTCCTCCAATTAGCTCTCGATATGGTCGATTCTTCATTTCCTCTCGTTCACTTTCAGAGCTACAACACATTTCCTTTGAAACTTTGATATTTGATTCTAATGGCGTTGATACCGTCTTTGTGTTTTCCATGTTGAATTTTGCCAATAATTCTTCAACATACTTCCTCTGAGAAAGAAACATGCTTCCAGTTTGACCTTCGCGTTCAATACGTATGCCAAGTATATTGTGTATTGGTCCGAGATCCACCATCTTAAATGCTGACTTCAATTTGGATTTGATGGTTTCTAACTCTACAATTTCTTTTGATGCTAGTATAAGATCATCAACATAAATTATCATGATGACTCGTTTATCACCATTGCCGAAAACATACACGCATGGATCAGCAGTTGTACGTACGCCTTCATTGTTCGTAATATATCCATCCAGTTTCTTATACCATTCTCTACCAGATTGCTTTAACCCATATAATGGTTTGAGTAGCTTGCAAACTCTTGATTCGTTTCCGCGTTGGATATAATTTTCGGGTTGTTCCATATATATCTCATCAGAAAGTTCCCCTTGTACGTACGCTGACACTACGTCCATTTGATGAACATGCATCTCATCGTTTACTGATGCAGCAAGTAATGTACGTATAATCTCGCATCTTGCGACTGGAGCAAACACCTCATCATAGTCTATGCCTTCTCGTTGTGTATGTCCTCGTACCACTAATCTTGCTTTATATTTATCTATTTCCCCTTTATCATTTAATTTGGTTCTGAAAACCCATCGATTTGATAGAACTTTCTTGTCTTTTGGCCTTGGCACTAGTTTCCATGTGTTATTCTCTAGCAGATTCTTATACTCGCGGTCCATGGCGGCTAGTCATGCTTCACTATCATCCCTGTTTAATGCCTCCGGAACGGTTTCGGGATCTGGAATGCGCGTGTCATTCGTCTGATAAATTTTCTTTGGTCTTCCACGTTGACCAGTTCTCTGTAGTTTAGGACGACCTGGTTTACGACGGACTTCATCTTCGGTTTCTTGTAATTCACCTGGAACAGTAACTTCGGCAGCAGAATCTTCTGAATCCGAATCTTCATCCTGTACATTTAAAGGCAATGGAATTAGGTGATCATTTGATTCGTCGTCTACGTCCTTTGGTACATCGAATACGTTTTGTTTCGACATCTCATTTTCATTTATTTTTTCAAAAAATCTCACGTCACGGGCCTTAATAACAACCTTCGTTCCTGGTTTCCAAAGACGGTACGCTTTCGATTCATCCGAATAACCCACCAAGACATATTCTTCTCCTTTTGGTTGGAACTTACCTCTTCTCTTTGTTTTATCTAATACTATAACCTTAGTTCCAATAATTCTGAAAAATCCGACGTATGGTTTGCGACCTGACCATGCTTCGAAAGGCGTTTTTCCATTCAACAATTTAGTGGCACATCTGTTTCGGATATACGTAGCCGAACTAATGGCTTCGGCCCACAAGGATTGGGGAAGATTTCCCTGCAACATTATACACCGCGCCATCTCAACAAGTGTACGATTCTTACGCTCCGCAGTTCCATTTTGTTGGGGCGTATACTCGACGCTGAGCTGATGAATGATCCCTTCGTTTTTCAGGAACTCCTTAAAATTATTTGATACATACTCTTTTCCGTTATCAGTTCGAAGTTTCTTGATTCGTTGACCTGTCTGTTTTTCGACTTTTCTTTTGTAATTTTTGAAGGCCTCCAATACTTCTGATCGATTGCGTAACATTATGGTTTCAGTAAATCCTGTGCTGTCATCTGTAAAAGTTACAAAGTATTTAGCTCCGCCGAGCGATTCGACATTCATTGGACCACATATATCCGAATGAATGAGACCCAATACTTCCTCTTCACGATGACTAGAATTCTTAAACGGCAGCGTGTGCAATTTACATTTGGCACATACCTCGCAATTGAAATCAAGCGATTTTGTCGGGAACTCCATACCTTTCACCATTTCTTCTGCTTTCATCTTCTTAAGGTCATTAATATTTACGTGTCCATACCTTTGATGCCACTTTAACAGGTTCCTATCTGCCTTGTTTTCTGCAACCATCGCTTGATCCGTTCTTCCGTCGACAACGTATAGCTGGTCCTGCCTTGTAGCTGTCAAAATTACTGAACCATTTTTCCGTTTTACAAAAGCACGATTTTTGTTAAATGTTACAGAGTAACCGTTACTCGTAATTTTCGGTACTGATAATAAATTGTTACGCAAATCCGGTACACAGAGTACATCTTTTAGTTTAACAGTCTTCTTATTTCGTCGATTTGTTTTTAAACTTAAATTCACGTTGCCCGTTCCGATTGATTCGACAAAATGTTCGGTTGCCGTGTACACTCTCGATTTATCGGTTTTTACGATAGTTTCAAATTTCTTTTTATCGTTGCACATATGCTGCGTCGCGCCACTATCAAGACACCATTCTCCCGATTTTGTTATAAGTTCCGCCGCGCAAGCGATCGCGGTTAACGCGTTATCCGAACTGTCCGTTTTATCGCGTCTTTGTTTTAATCTACAATCACGACTTCTATGTCCGAATTTGTTACAATAGAAACATTTACCTTCTTGTTTCCGGGAGTTCGTTTTTGCATTATAATTTCTAAAATTTACACGTTGTTTTCCTTTATCCGAACTCGCTAACAACGCATCGTTCTTCTTACCGGTGTCGATCGTTTTTGCATCCCTATCGCTTTGTCTCGCTTCTTCTTCCATTAGCTTCGCCTTAAGGACCTCTAGTGTGGGTATGTGGTCGTGAGATTCAATTGCTACGCAGAAATTTTCGTATTCTGTCGGTAATGAGCTAAGCAACATTACCGACAACAATTCTTCGTCAATTTCGATGCCGGCTTCCTCTAACTGACTCGCCTTTGACAAAAACTCGTTTACATATTGCGTCATTTTTTCGGATGGTTTCTTTTCCATTCTTATTAATTGTTTATACAATGTGACTTTTCTTACCGGACCTTTCGACTCAAATACTTCCTTGAGGATGTCCCAAGCATCTTTTGCTGTACTGGCTTTCTTCACGTGGCTTAACTGGCTGTGTGAGATGCTTAAATTTATCAACGCCAATGCCTTTGAATCCCTGCTTGTCCATTCCTGAGCATTCTCAGCTGGCTTGACCTCGGAGCCATCGACGTATTGCCATAAATCATTATACACTAGGACACTTTTCATTTGAATCTTCCATAGCTCGTAGTTATCTTCGGTAAGCTTTTCAATGTTCAAGAAACCACTCGCGGACGACATATTGCGTTTCTCTTATTGTAATATTTTCTCGCGCAATATAACGGTCTGGGCCCATAACCTGTTGGGTTTTGCGGGCAGAAATAAGACTTCACGTGACTTGTTCATATAATAATAACGAATATATTTAAAGATGAAAATAAAAGTACATATTAATTTATAACGCGGAGCACTAATGCGACACGTGGTTCGTGCACGACGAACAGGAAGAGAAGAAGGAAAATTAACGAAATAAAACAAAACATATACGCGTCCCCTGACAATGCGAGACATCTATCCATATACATATAATTATCTATATCACATGTAGAGGACGCAGAGATCCCTATTCTAACAAAACAAATAAACATTACCTAATAATAATTTTGAAGACAATGATAAAGTAAAAAAATAATGATTGCAAAACATATACAGAATATATTCCTAAAGCTGTACAAATCAGAAACATATAAATATATTATGCGAGGATTTAAAATGCAGCTAATTGTAATTTTTAAGCCAGTGATGAAAGTTAAAAAATAATTGTAACAGTTGCAACACATGTGCATCATTCTTGTGCAAATGAGAAACATATAGAGATACAAATGTGTTGTAAATGACAAAGTCATTGTACAGTACTCAACTTGTTACAAGATTTTGTGAATAATTCATGTTTCATCAGCTAGAAAATAAATAAAACTCATGTTAACAATTATCATGGTCAGACATTTATAGTGCATGAATCATGGACTTTGTATGAGTATAAAATCACAACTTGCAATTTCATAGTATGAATGAATTCAGAGATTCATTTTTGTACTTTGTACCTTGCTATCATTATCAGTAATTACATTGTTTACAATATTCCATAATCTTTATAAATATATACAGTCATTATTCTATTTATGGGTTATTTTAAAAAATATTATGCTTACAAAGTTTTATAGCGGAAAATTTATAAGGAAAAAAATTTAAAAAAATAGGAGGTATTTTTGGTGGTCAATTTTTGGATCTACCGATGTGCTTCCGGTGCGGACCAAATCTTTATCAATATTTCCGCCTTCCAAAATTTTTTAGAGCTAATAAGTAAATTTACAAATATATTGTAAAAATTAGTTAATACATGGTCGATTTGTACAGGTTACTAAATTTATATTGTATTATGAAATGCTTTTAATAATATATCGACATACCGGCATCGTAAGTTTTAACTCGGCCCTATTGACATAGATCGTAACAGGGATGCAGCAATACAACTTTAACTGTGAGGATTATGTATTATTTTTTTTGCAAGAATTGAAATTTGTTTTAAATATTTTTATTCACTTACATAAAAGTGCATTATACAAAACAATATAAATACTAATTTTAAATTTCAAATTTATCGTCCCTTTTAAACTTTTACAATGAGATATTTTTTTAATTAAATTTTCTTTACATTTGAATAAATAGCAAAAATTAAGGATCAAGCTTAAAATTGTTAAAAGTAAATTCTGAAAGAAAGAGGTATTACAGTATGTAGCTTGTAAACTTATAACAGTTTTACAGTACAGTCTTCTGCTATCGAATTATCGATCTTTATTATACAACGTAATCTTTTATGCGCTATGCAATTATTTTTATCAGACATGTTACGGTGTCAATAAGGATTACCGTTTCATTATTTACATAATCAGACAAACAGTTAACTGGCGACGATGACGCATAATGTAATACGATTAAAAATAAATTAGTAATAATAAGATTACATATTCATTACGATAAAATCATTCGTTAAACTACAAGTGTCTCTGTTGTTCTTTTTATGACCAATGAATGTGACAAACACATGTACTTATGCATTTGTTATGATTTACATACAGTCGTAGACAATTTAGGCCATCAATGACGAGCAAACTTTTACTTTCTTTCGAATTTTTATTTTTATTCAAAAAAACACTTTAAATGATTATGATGATCAACGTGTGATAATTTATCAGTGAATTTGATGTCTCAAAATTTTTTCAGATTTAAAAAAAATTTAGAACAATGAAATGTCAGAACTGACCTCGTTCGTCTCAATACATAAGAATATAAGTTACCAATTTGTACCTTACAGTTGTAACAATTATTATTATTATTATTATTATTACAGAACTAAGTGCGAATTAATATCATTTTTCGATGTATTTAACATTTTAAATATTTAATTCATTATTGACATACTTACAGTGCTTGATGCAACAGTTTGTACAATGAAGAAGCAACAGTAATTGATTGGTTTATATCCAATAATGCACGCGACAGACTCGATAACACTGGCGACAAGTTTACGCAGAAAGCTAAAGTGGCTAAAGAAAATGAAGGTAAGTGGGGATAGAGGGTTCTCAGGTTTGTAGGAAGTATTTGTAGTACCCCTCCAATTATTTTGTATATTCCGTAAACACAATTATTCAATATTTAAATGTAGAGGATTTCGGTATTGTGTAAGTTTGGGACTTTGGAACTTAAGAACTCCAGGACTTTCATGTTTATAATTTTGGGACTTTGGAATTTTATGACTTTGTGAGTTTGCAGTTTTGTGACTATAAAAAATAATGTATCACCAACTGTGTCACGAAAGAGTATCTTTTATGAAAGTGGGTTCTGAGTCCATAATAAAATACTTGTTCCTAACATTCCTATAACCAATGTACTACACACATATATTTAGTATGTTACTGAATGATTACTTAATGAATTAAAGAACGTATGTGTAGAGCGGAACTTTGAATTTTGAAGTACAACGTGATTAATATTCGCAAACACATGGTGATTAACGAAATGCATATCTGTAAATAAAAATAATAGATTAAAGGGCACTTTGACGAGTAGCTACGTGAGTAGCCTTATTTCTGCTTCTGCGCACTGCCTGTGTGTACGTACACACTGTCTACGACGTGGAGGTCACGTCGTCATTGCTTTTCGTTGTACAACGTTGATGAAAATTACGATGATTCATAGAATTTGGAGAAACATGATTTGGATCATTTTATGTCTCGATTAATTGCGTGATCTTGATACCTGATGATATTCTTAGACAAAAATATTCATACGTAATACGTTTATGCGTATTCTAATTATAAGAGGGACCTTTCAACTCTGCAGAAAGAGATGAGCAACTGATGGTTTTGTGGTTACTTCTTGCAATAGATTATTGAAAGTAATTATAGTAATTGTAATTATTAATTTTATTAAGTTTTAATCGAAATAAATCGGTAATTATAATGAGTTAGTACTAGGTTAGACTCTTTCTAGAGTTTTCTTGAGCTTCATACGCATTAGTTGCTAAAGTAGGGGGTTCTGGATTAGGTTCTCCCTAAATTTCTGGAATTTTCAATAGTGTCTTGAGTTCTCTCAAACATGTTTCTAAATTCTTTTTAGATTCTCCTTTAATAATCTGTAGTCTTTTTAAATTTTCCTCAAACTTTCTTAGATTCTTAGTCTCTCTTTAAATTCTTTCTACTCTTCCTACATTTTCTTTGTACTCTTCTTAAATTATCCATAGACTGTCTAAATTACCTGCAGACCTAAGTTCTTTCTAAATTCTCTCTAAATTCTTCCTAAATTATTCGTGTGCTTTCTGGACTCTTCTTGACCTCTGAAAACAAATAATCATTATACAAGACATCTCTATCTATTCTTATCATTAATCAAGATAAGGTTATACTGCACTCATATGTACACGTGTTAAACAAATATAGGCGTTTACAGACAGATAAAACACTTATCAATTTTAATTAAGCTTTAATTTATTTCACAGAGCAAATGTATATAGTCTACATAGTGTTTACTATTAGTCAGTCTTTGTTTATCGTTTGTTGAGAATCTGCAAGTAAACGAGTGCTTATGGGATATCAGTCTATGCAAATGTGGATACGTGATACTTTCTGCAGACAGCACACATATTTGCAGTAGAAATTACGCTTCTCGAGGAAATTATTATATTTTTATGAATTTGTAGCTAATCTGCTTATCGCGTATTTAATGGATGCTAAATTTAGGATCGGTTTTAGTTTTATCATGGAAAAAGTGATATGGGGCATTTGTGTCCCTAGAATATTGTGGATACCAGTGAAATATGCAGGAGTTTGAATAAGCAAACTTTTAAATATATTTTTATTAACTTTATATGATACACCCTGATTAATTTTATTGGAATGATATTTTATATTTATTCGTTGAAAATTTGTTTGTTATGCATATTACCTAAAATCGTGAAAACTTGTGTAATTATTATTAAACCAACTATTTTAAAGGAGGACTATATTTTCAGTTTCTGTATCTTTATTATATAATAATAAATTTCTCTTTTCCTAACCGATTTGAACTTTTGGAGTATATAACATTTATCAAAATAATTGATAACGAAATTTTTGATAATAATTGTTATTGTTATTTCTTAACAAAATAAGCTATGTTGAAATTAATTAGATAATAAAAATCGGTAATGTACCGAGTGGCTACACAACGCGAAACAGTATAATGCGTGTATGATATAACGTAGTTATACACACGTGGTGATATAATGCGTGGCGATATAACATGATACTGTTCGCTAAAACAGAAGAATAAGACGTAATTTTAACACATCGAAATTATAATGCAGGTGTTCGTAAATAAAACAATCATTTTTACATCAAAAATTTATTTCATTTATGTATATACAAAATTAATACGAAATTCTAAATTATTCTTTAACTTACGTCTTCAAATATTAATCAAGTATTTATATATTTGTTTGCTATGCAACATAATGTAACACGTGAATACATTTTTGGGATTTAAACAGCAAGGTTCAAGAGAACAGTAGAATGTCAAAAGAACCTTATAAGCAAATTGAAAGCAAAAACAAACTCGAATATTACGAAGAAGAATAATATGCTAAGTACATATTTCAAAAAGTGTTATTACAATGCCATACGTTTTCATTAACACCTATAACAAGTTAAAACCTGTCGGCAGATTACGTTTAACGTTTAACGATATAGCAAGATCGTAAATTAAACCATTATTAGTACCCACTGAAATCGAAATGTGCAGGATATACTGAATTAAAAAAAAAATGGAAAATCTTATTATTTACAGTATTTCACTTTCGTATACTTTAGTGTGTAAAGAGTTTTACGACCTCGCTATATCTCAATAAGAACCGTACTTACAAAATACAGCGTCGATAAAAAAATATGTTATAATGACAAAAATGATTTCACTAAAAGATGAAGTAACGTAGTGTTTTCATAAATACTTCTTATAAAAATAAATAATTCATAGGAAACATAAATTCGAAATCAATAGAGTGGAGTTTCCTTCAGTTCACTTTTTTAGTGTCCGCATTCGAGACGTTGTTCGAATTTGTTGTGTGATCCTCCGGTTTATGTTTTAACGAATGTAGGTAATTTGTTAACTGTAAAAACTGTGCCACGGATCTAATGTAAGCTTTAAAATTGTCCATGCTGAGGATCCTTAAGTGGAGCATTATATTCGCGTACACTCGACGAGCAGCTTTATTGGATAAACGGCTGACAGTTTGTAATGTGTGCAGCAGTTTATCTTCTTCGTTTGTGTTTGGAACTAGAATGAAAGCAAATTGTTCTTTATCGAATTAGGGTTTTATGTGTTGTTTAATTTATAGAAATTTTTATTAACTTATACACAGGAGAGAGTATGGTAGCTTTGTTTAGGGAAAATGGCGACGTAGGAGGAGGAAGACCACCGATATAATCGCTTTTAGTTCGTTTTTTCAAATTTATGAACTTCTATATTTAGAACTTTGGGGAATTAGTGTATTTGGGGATTTGAGAATTGACAATTTGATTTGTTGAAATTTGGGAATTTAGGAATTTTGGGATTTACAAATTTCGGGATTTAGGAATTTGGGGAATTAGGAATTTGGGGATTTAGGAGTTTGGGGAATTAGGAATTTGGGGATTTAGGAATTTGGGGATTTAGGAATTTGTGGATTTAGGAATTTGGGGATTTAGGAATTTAGGGATGTAGGAATTGGGGGATTTAGGAATTTGGGAATTTAAGAATTTGGGGATTTAGGAATTTGGGGATTTAGGAATTTGGGGATTTAGGAATTTAGGGATGTAGGAATTGGGGGATTTAGGAATTTGGGAATTTGAGAATTTGGGGATTTAGGAATTGGGGGATTTAGGAATTTGGAAATTTAAGAATTTGGGGATTTAGGAATTTGGAAATTTGAAAATTTGAGGATGTAGGAATTTGGGGATATAGGAATTTGGGGATGTAGGAATTTGGGGATTTAAGAATTTGGGGTTGTAGGAATTTGGGGATTTAGGAATTGGGGGATTTAGGAATTTGGAAATTTAAGAATTTGGGGATTTAGGAATTTGGAAATTTGAAAATTTGAGGATGTAGGAATTTGGGGATATAGGAATTTGGGGATGTAGGAATTTGGGGATTTAAGAATTTGGGGTTGTAGGAATTTGGGGATTTAGGAATTTGGGTATGTAGGAATTTGGGGATATAGGAATTTGGAAATTTGAAAATGTGAGAATATGGGGAATTTTAAACTACCACTACTATTATCAAAAATAAGTTGATCAGTTAAATCATAAAATTGTAAATAAATTATTTTACCTATTGCTTGTTCATCTTCGGTGGGGATAAAATATTTATCGATCAGCTTATCGACAATATCTGCAGTGTTATCAAAACCTCTAACTGCCGCACTACCATATTGCGTTTCCAAAATTTGATTTGCTTTGTTCCAACTCTTGTCTCTCAAGTTTGCAGCACGTGTGAGTATTAAATGATTAACGGATGTGATATTCGATAAGGTTTGCACTGCCATCATATACGCATTTTCTATAATCTAATATAAATCACAATAATTTATATAATTAGTATAATCATTTAATTTAATAATTGATAATAAAAATTTTTAAATAAAATACCAACTAATAACATTTGTAAATCATACCATTCTAGTAATTTAATATCAGTTATTCAATTATTTACTAGAATTAATTACACAAATATAAATAATATTAAAAAAATATAATAATATAAAAAAAAATGTTATTTTCAAACGAACCTCGTTACACAAAATTTCTTATAATTTAATATCAGTTTAAAAATTTGATAAACTATAAAGAATTAAAGAAGTGTAAATTATATAAATAGAAATAACTCTCGTATTTTTTATTTCAAAGTCATCTAAAGTTTTGTTTTTTTGGTTACCCGGAAGAAAGGTAGATTTCTAACCTGCTCAGGTTTCTCTTTGACCAACGGAACTTTTTCTTCGATTTTATCGAGACCAAGGCACAACGTGTGGTCAACAAAGTGTATGAGGTTCTCGAGTTTCTTCACGATAGGAGCAACAGTGGGTACCGCTTGTTTAGTCGCATTGCTCAAAGAAGTTTCTGCAGTGGTAAAAGTCCAATGAACCAACTGATGGCAGTCTTTCACGCGCGAATAAGTCGCCGCTGATTTTGATAGGGCACTCTCTACCACCGGAAGTTCTAAGAGACGATGGAACACCTCGATGTGAGGGAGTTGCGCTACTTCCGCCGTCATTTTCTTCTGATTTCAGCTAATTCCAAAATTACACCGAAATATCTAGAATGTTCAAATATTCTATTTGTATCTTCTAAAATGATTTTATATTTGTTTGAGTAATTAATAATGTATTGTAAACTCAATTAATTGTGTTAATTTTATTTTTACATTTAAGTAAAACCCTATTTCAAAGACCGGAAGATTTACTGCTACTTGTTTAAATTAATATAAAAAAATAAGTTGAATTACGTTAATATTTAATTCACTGAGTCAATTAATGTTTTTCAAATATTTGCTTCTAATTTGGTATTTTAGATAATTAGTACTATATTAGTGCTGTAAGGTAAACAATTTAATACTTTAACAACAATGTACGTTAACAATGTAATTTAATAACAATGTAAGTTAACAATGTAATTTAATAACAATGTAAGTTAATAATTGCTGTAAGTTAAAAAATAGTAGAGATATATCATGTATTTTATTTATTGCTTCTAAATTATGAAACTAATTTGTGTAATTTTCTGATCGAATTCAACTCTGCACAATATAAGAGTTTCTGCTAAAGTATAAAATATTATACTGTATATAAACGTTGTAAAATAATATAAAATATGCAATGTACAATATAAGATATAAAATATAGAAAAATAATTTAATATTAAACTAAAAAAATAGTCCATTAAGTATAAAAATTGTAATTATATTATAAAAATACAGTACATTTATATTTGAATAATAATTGCTGTTCTAATATGTCTATATTCACCATGATAATTGTTTTGAATTAATCTTAGTAGAGTCCGCAATTTAATACTTTCACGGTTGCATATTTCATGGAATTCATGACTTGCAATTTTTCATTTTTTGTCTTTCACATGAGATCATCGAGAGGACTATGTTCGAGAATTATGTGTGATTTAAAATGTCACATAAAATATCACATGTGCTTTTATGTTTAATATTATTTAATATACTGCTTGATTTGTACTAATAATACTTAACAATTAATTAATATATCAAGTACTATTAAATGTTTATACTAATAATTAACATCGTTTACTTATTAACATCATAAATCTATTGTGTTATTTACTTAATAAAAAAAGTAACTATTTTATTTGTAGATAATATTAAAATAATACACTCTATCTTACCAAATAATAAATTAAAAATTGCTATTGCAAATAAATTTTAAATACATAAAATTGATCATCAATAAAACTGATATGTTAAAATTTATATTATATAAAATAGAATGTAATAACGTGGTTAGAAAAAGTGATTTTATAGTCTATTTCATTTTAAAGCATTTAAAGAACGTTCATTATAAATTTCAGACTCAAAACGCGGAAAAGAAGTGATATATCGTGATAATGCAGAGGTCAATGGACTTGCTGAATATAATATGTACATACATACATACATGTGCTATATATAACATTTCCTTAGCTTTCGCTGGAACCGCGATTTCGCACAAGCTTTCACGAATTACAAACTTACACCTTCTAACGTTTTGAAATTGAAATTCAATACAACGGAACGAATTAACTTTCACCTTTGACAGTCGTGTAGAGGTTTACCGTATAAATTCCCTTCTCTGAAGTAATTAGTGTTATGTTTCAATTAGGTTGATTATTAGTTGACTTTCATGAGGGCCATTTCAAAGGTTAATATATAATTAATCATAAAATTAATCTGAACAAAGGAAAGTTTCCAACATTAAGATTAAATTTGACAAATAATTATGTGATAAGATTAAAGTTGATAAATAATTACGACTATCAATAATAATAGCAAATCATTTTATGAAGTTTGTAAAATTACTGAATTTTTGTAATCAGAGACTTCTGATTTTGTTTGCTAATTGTGTTCTAACGTCAAATATCGATTAATTAAATAACATCATATACGGAAAACAAACTAAAAACTAAAATTTAAAGAGCAGTAATATTATAATGGTACTTATTAGGAAACATGACTCATTATTTGAAAAATGACTCATATTTAAAGTATGTCTATTTTCAAATTGAAAATAAATTTATTCCGAGTAAAGGATTTAAAATCGATTTGTTCGTGTTTTCAATTGTCAAACAACTAATTATTGTCAGAAAACAGCAATAATTAATAATAAAAAAAAGCCACTATAAATACCTATTATACTAATTTAATATTACTACAACATGAAATACCAAATTAAAAATAAAAATTTGCATGTTAATCAAATTAATAATTGTACCCACTTACACGATAACAGTACTAACTAATAATATTACATTACATTTTATAAATGGAGTATTAGCATAATTAGCATAATTAATGTTCCAAACTCCCTATACGTAAAAAGTTCGAATTTTTCGAAATTGTCTATTAAACAGAACCACGTGGTATAATTCTCGAATCGATACTTTTAATATCTAATACACTTACGTGTTCTTTTTTGTTGTCGGTGCCTGTCCGTTGATACACTAATCGTTAGCGATACGGTCGCGATGAGTGCGTGCGTGCAAATGCGTTTGTCCAAACGCAACCTCAACTCTTATAACCGGCTTACTGTCTGCGTGCTGAGGTTCGTACGAACGAGCCAATGAAAATCGACTGGTGAATATCCGCAAGCGGTGATCAAACATGTGCTACAAGCTACACAAGGCTTCAAAGTCCGCGACAGACGACAGGGCTTTTGTCGTTATCAGCACCGCTGGGGAACTGTCACGTAAAAACGGACGAAAATCGGTGATCATTCGCAATCAGTCCTCGGCATCCGGGGAGGACTTTGTACATATACATTTTATAGTAAAACTGTAATTTTAATAAGAACTCTATGATTGTTTAAGTTGGATATTAGGTACATTTTGTTAGCAGCATTCTGTATCATTTTTTAATAATACCTAGTTAGAATTCTACCATTTTTCTTAATTGCATTATATATACACAAAAATTGTAATTTTAATTAGAACTCTTCTATAATTGTTTAATTTGGATATTAGGTACATTTTGTTGGCATGGGACAGAACTTTTTTGTAATTGTCTACTCCATTTTCTAGTAATACCTAGTTAGAACTCAGCCATTTCTCTTCATCGTGTTACATAGGCATCAAAACTGTATTGTAAATTGGAACTCTTCTATAATTGTGTATTTTGGATATTAGGTACATTTTGTTAGCAAGGGAGAGGTCTTTTTATGTCTATCTACTCCATTTTCTAGTGATACCCAGTTAGAATTCGACCATTTTCTTTTCATTGTGTTACATAGACACCAAAACTGTATTGTAAATTAGAACTCTTCTATAATTGTGTATTTTGGATATTACGTACATTTTGTTGGCATGGGACAGAATTTTTTTGTATTTGTCTACTCCATTTTCTAGTGATACCCAATTAGAATTCGACAATTTCTCTCCATCACATTATATGCATACACAAAAATTTCATTCTGAAATAGAAGTCTTTTATGATTGAAATAAATGATTTGGATACTGGATACATTTTATTAGTAAGAGAGTAGAATTTTGATACGTATCTACTCCATTTTCTAGTAACACCTAGTCAGAATTCAATCACTTCTGTTCAATGTGTTTTATATGTACACCAAAATTACATTTTGAATTAGAACTCTTCTATAGTTGTATAATATAAATGATTGAAGTTCAAGAATTTATTATTATTGTTATTATTGATACTAAAACTTATGTTAGGGCTACGTCTTCATAGCAGGTATTCAATTTTATTAATATTTTCAATTCTATTTTTTTAAATAATTTGATTGCGATATGTATACTGTATATTATTAACAAAGAAAAGATTTGTAAGTTTAATAGCATATGTTCAAAATTAAACAAACTAGACAACTGTTTTATATAAATAATTATTGGGTAATTAAGATTTTCAATGACTTAAATTATTACTGAACTCACTCGTTTACTAGTCTTATCACTCACGATATTTCAGTGTGTATTACTATTTGCAAACATTCCTTTCTACTATATTTGATAAGAAATGCGATAATTAAATTCAAAGTAACATTAATATTTCAAAAAGTCAGTGTACTTTTACCTCTTTTACTATTTCTATGTTTTCTCATATATTTTGTTCTTATTAAAATTTTGTTACAATGTAAACATTTTTTTAGAAATATCTTGTTAAATAATTTCAGTTTTTTAATAAGTTTTATTTGTTTTTTTTTTTTTTTTATATAAGAACATTCTAATAAAAAAAATGTACAGTTTCATTTGATAAAGTATAACTAATATCATTTTCATTGATGTTAATCTGATATGCAATAAAATTGTGATGTGAAAGATACATTTTTTTAGCAGTATAAAAATTGCAGTGTAAGAAAAGCAACATAGGACGTTAATAATATTTTTTCTAGATGGCGTTGCTTTAAACTTCTAAAGATCATCTCTGTCTTTTCAAATACACACTATATTTTTTACGTAGATCAATTCTCCAAAATATTTTGTGTAACAATTAGAATACAACATCTGATCCTATCACTATAATTAGTATCTTTAGCATTATATTAGTATTATTCTGTAAATTTTAGAACTATCATTTGGAACTAAAATGTTAAAAAAAGAGTAAAGCGGAATATTTGACATAAAATCTGAAGATTATCAACAATATTTAAAATACGACTATTCATAATATCTATTCACATCATAGAATATTTACACACATTTAAAATATTTAGAATTGAAACGTTTTAAAAAAAAAATGTGATTTATTTTCCTGAAAGTATCGCTTACAATACATCACAAATTCATTATAAAATTCAATAAACTTGACAGAAAAAAAAAGAATAAATTTTGTTGATGGTATAATAACGATCCAAAAAAAAATTAATCTTTATTTTTGTACACTTCCTTACTTTTACAAATTATTATACATTTGTACGCTAGAAGTTAAAGATAGACAATAAAGCCTTTACAACAACAATTGCAAGCCAAAATTGACACCGGTATATTGTGCCATTGATTAAAATAAAAATATCGTCGTCTATTATTTGATTCTTTTTCAAAAATCGTGTTTATAGCGGTGGATCGGACGTTACTAACCTCTGTCGTGAAATATCAATCCGAAGTCTTTCTTACTGTTACTGACCTTGAAAAAAAAACTACTGCGAAATTGTTCAAACAAAATAATCGCGATTATGTTACTCTATACCATTTAACGGCGGATTGGAGGACATCGACATGTGGTTGTTGTGATTCTGTTGATGGCTCGGGACGTGCGTTATTTTCGAAACAGTCGGACGACCAGCCAGAAAAGCAGCAAATTGTTCCTACAAAAACAATAGGATCATTAAGTTGGGTTGATGAGAAATAAATGTCCGAGATGGTCGATAGCATCGTCTATCATAAAAATTAAGAAGACTAGTGAACAAATTTTTTCAAATATTTTCCTTTTTACTTCAAGAAAATTATTCGATGTATAAAACACCACAATAATTCAAAATAAATCCAAAATCTTTCATCAATTCAATCATGTACATAAACACTTTGAAAGTGTGGCATATGAGCTATTGAAACACGTCTTATAAAGGAATATTTATCAAATTAATACTATATAGTTAGAATCAATTGTTTTAACTGTTTATTTAAGAAGAATTACATAAAGTTATATATCACGTACCAATAAATTATTCATGGTCGAATTGATCCTTTGTATGGCTGAACGTATCACTGAAATCTGTTGTTTTGCAGCATCCTTCTTACCAATGATAGGCATCATCTTTAAGAAACAAAGAAATAATATATATATATATATCTAGGTTTTTCTGTGAACTTTGGTATTGATGTAGGTTAACTGTATGTAATATGTAATGGTGTTTAATATGAAACATTACAATATTTTAATAAATAAGTGACAAATAAGTAGCACAATCAGTGACCATGTAAAATATTTCGTTACGAACAAAAAATAATCGTATCAACACTTTATCTTCAATGATCCTAAGCATATAGCTGTAGTAAAACAGTTTTTAAGTTAGGTTCATCATAGTTCTTTAAACCTCAGTCTAACTGAAATGTCATGAATATAATAGTATATTAATCTTAATAAAATTGAGAAATTTTAACATTTCACACTGTTATCAAAGCTGACTGAAAAAGGATAATAATTTCTTCTTTTTTTTCCTTAAATTAATCTTGCGATATGTGCTTAATTTAGTTTGAACTAAGAATGTTAACTTCATGTGGTGTTAAATACCTCTCCATATCATAGTACAAATGTTAAAAATGTTCGTAAATTAGTTCGGAATGAAAGTACATTAATACTATGTTACACAACTTGCACCACATATTAATTATAAGTTTAATGAACTAATAATTTTGTAAGATATCCGTCGTTTTGTTCTTCCGAATTGCAAAGTGGTATTAAATAACTGGCTACCATCGCGTATTTTTCCTTCCGTAGAAAGTAGAACAAACTGTGAGGAATTGAAGATCTCTTCCATGTTTGTAAACGAATGTATTTTTGTACGAGTGAAGACGTTAACCTGTAAAGTAGTGTCTGCGACCGCGAGCAGTTGGTGTGAAAGTTTAATGAGAATTCTGCCAACAGCGCGTGGAATTCTTGCTGCTAAGGCTGTTGTTCCATTGACCAGATGAACGATACGACGCGCAGATTCGCGTGTCAACAAGACCAATAATTGTTCCAAAGTAGTTGGCCGAGCTTGGTTCTCCGGTTCGGGTAAACTTAACGTTGCCCACAGTTCCTTTGCCTTTTTGTACGCTAATTTTGGATCTGTTGCTAACTATAACATCATTGTTTCATTACTTTTGTGAGAACCGACAAATAACAGACTTTCAAATTTTTGTATTTTTATATTCCTTGCAACGTACTGATTACTCGATTAACGAGAATGAGTTTACGCATCAAAGTTACACTTCAAAGTTAAATAAAGTTACACTTCATGTTTGTATTATGAAAATCAGAGTCTTCATAAAAGAAATGATTTTGTAAAATTTTCTGATTTTGATAGAAAGCATAATCTTTGTTCTACAAGTCTTACAAGTAGAGTTTGTATTTGTTTTTCTTATTAAATATTTTTAAATTAAGTAAAACTAATATGTAAATAATGTAAATGCCAAATAAAGATGTAAATATAAGAAACTGTGAATGTGGTTATTATAGAGTTGCCTTTCTCAAAAATTTGTAATAAAAAAGTACTTCTAATTAATGTATCAATTGTTTCGACGATTTCAAACTCGCGGCAATTCATGCGCATGCGCAGTACGCTTTTCCTACTTCGAACGCCATATTGTTTTTCTGCCTTCATTCGAGTTACATTCTCTTTCCTGTATTTGATTCAGACTTGGTTGATCATGGAATATATGAAAATAAACTATATAAATAAAGATTTTTACTTACTAATTCTACCACGTATAAAAGTACATGAATGCATTCTGTTCCCTGTTCTTTAAGTGCTCGAGCCTCGGCCAATGTACGACGCGTTAATCGTTTCTGGAGTTTTCTAGATAGCCTGGCGCCATGTTTAATCGTTCGTGTAGTTTTGCTCACTGATTCTGAAGGAGTAATCTCTGAATAGTAATGCCAAGGGATTACTTACTATATAATACTTAACATAACATTCTTCATAAAACTAATAAAAATAATCAAAGAATTTCATTTGTATTTTTAAGGGATTTACCTTCTTTGTCAGTTGGATCAGCAGGCAGATAATGATCAACGTATTTATCCGCAACGGTCAAAGCACCGTCCAAAGTGTCGGCTGCAACACTTGCAGCTTGACTTCCTATTTGCTTCACGCTTCCGGCGCGCATTAAAACAGGCCTCACGATTTTGTTGTTCACGTATTCTCGTGCGTTGCAGTACATCTGAATAATACAACGTATACGTTTTATTACAAAGAGATAGTTTAATTATTAGTAATTTATATGTATATTAGTATGCACAATACGTTTCCTTAGAGGAAATGGCGATATAGGAAAGGTCTCTCTCAATAGACACAATGAATATTTATCGAGTGAACGAAGTAATTAAAAATATTGTGGATAACATAAGGAGATCTGAATATTTATATATGTATCTATATGTATATATGTATATCTCAGTAAATAGTATGTTTGCATATTTTGTTAAAAGGACGGACATTATTTTTATACAAACATTCCATCATTTTATTATTAAAATATTTTGCGAGGACCTCCTTTCTTTATATTGTTGTTTTTCATAAGAAATCGTAGTTTGTTCGGTATCATATGTGAACTTACAAGATGTGGAGGAAGGTGTATGGCTGGAACTCTCTGTTCAACGATATCGATACCTTTGCAAAGCAAATGATCAATCGTCGTAATTGGCCTATTCAAAGCATAAATTGCAGGTTTGGCGGATGCTGTTGCAATAGCCAGTGATTGTTCAGCAGTGCATAAACTCCAGCTCACTAGAGAATTCGAACGCTGAATAATAAAATTACTATTAATATAAATATTTAGCTATTAGTTTTGTGCATAGTTAATACTTTAATTAAGGAGAAACTGTTAAAAATGTTTCAATTTCTATATTTCGGAAAGATACAAATAGTTAGTGTTTTATTGAGTATAAAGATGGCGTACTTTCACGGAAGTAAGATAGAATGAAGATGAGAGAAAGTAACCTTAAAATTAATGGACTTTCTAGTTACTAAATATTTTACTTAGTTAACACCTACCTTTATTCTATCGTACACGCTTCCAGCAATGTGTATACTATTTTCAACGATCGGAAGGTTCGAGATTCTTAGGACGGATTCGAAATGCGGCAAATCTGAATGCCGTCTTTTTACATTTGTCCGCGCCATTTGAAAGTTCGACTCTGAAATCCAAAATTATTCATTAGGGAGTTAAAAGAAGACTATTTTGATAGAAAATGTAACTATATAAAGCAATGATAAACTATTATTAATTTACTATTTCACTATTCTACTATTCGAGTATTTTATTATTTTACCATTTTACCAGTGGTGTGTTTTACCATTTTATTAGTTCAGTATTTTACTTTGTGCCATTCTACTATTTTACTTTTTTACCGATTTACTATTTCATCATTTTACTATTTTATCATTTTATTAGTTTACTATTGTACTTCTTGCTGTTCTACTATTTTACCATTTCATCATTATACTATTTTATTAATCTATTAGTTCACTACTTTACTTTTTGCTCTTCAATTATTTTACCATCTTATCATTTTACCACGTTATTATTCCACAATGTTCCCATTTAATTTCATAATAGTGCTATTAACATTATACTTACTTTTATTATTTCATTATTTTTATTATACAATTACCTTAACAATTGCAATAGATAATTTATAACTTTACGAAAAACATGTACAGAAATTGTCTAACGAATTTCGAGCCACCCAACACAAAAGTACCCGTTAATCAAAGGAAATGAATCATAGCAACCGATAAGAAAGGTCACATTACAACTTCTCAATTACCATCGAAATTATATTTTCCCCTAAAAAAAATTCTAACCAAATAAACCTCAAATACAATTCAAAACCTAACATCAAAAGAGCAAATACAAAAATCAAAAACAGTATAATCAAAGAAAAATCGTCAAAAGAAGCTGATTATTGTCAACGATTTCGAAATCATCGAAAAATTTGTAATGCAATGTTGACAACCTGACGTCAGACGTTATAAGTTTGCCACGATAAGGCCATTTTAAACTCAGGTCGATACCCCTGTCCTTATCACTGTTATCGAAACACCGCCGCAAATTTCAAATTGTTGCAATCTAATTAAACGTTCGCGAACAAAAAACAGCCTCGTAATCTCGAAAAGTGAAATTTTTCTCACAAAAGAGGCTGGTTAATTTCACGGTTCGAGTAATTACACGATTAAGCAGTCGAAAGAGGCTAAAATAAAATGGTGTGCAGAGAGGAATCTGTCGGATGTGAAAATTTGAAGATGAAGGATTAACCTGGTCGAGTGGTTGTTCGCTTACCTTCACCTTTTTGATTATCGACAGTTGACGAGGACGTGGTTGTTGTTGTTATAGTGCAAATTATACAACGAAATGTAGAAGGACGCGAAGACAGATGGAACAACAGGGAACTAGTCGGTGTTTCGTCGAAGAACACGCTGTAAACTGCACGTCGTGGTCTGCGAAACGGTATCTCATCGGCTTGACCTATGACACGTTGATTATACAGGCGAGGCAATCATAATGCTTTGCGAATCAAACTTTTCTCGGCTTTCGTTCCGAACTTTTGATCGGCATGGTCAGCTGAGCAAATTTTTCTCGAGCGTGGCGCTCTTCGGCAACTTCGATATCTGCCGGGTTAGGGGATTCGAGATTTTCGAGTTACGCCAGTCGGAGATATCGACATTACGGATTTTAGCTCTTTGGAGCTATTTGGGAAAGATGGGTAATTAGGGATTTTGGGGATTTCGAAATTTGAAGGTTTAAGGTTAGTTTTGTAATTTGGGATTTGGAAAATTTGGGTTTCTGAAGATTTGGCAATTTGAAGATTGGGGAATTCTTTAATTTGGGTATTTAGTATTTTGGGAGTGTTGAGGGTTCTTGGGAATTTGGAGATTTTGGAACTTGGAAACTTAGAGATTTCGGAATCTTAGTACGTGGAAATTTGATGATTTAAAGACAGGGAAATTTAGTAATTTGGGATTTGGAGAATTTGGGAATCTGAGGATTTGAGATTTTAAAATTGAAAAATTGAAGAATTGAAGAATTGAAAAATTGAAGAATTGAAAAATTGAAAAATTGAAAAATTGAAGAATTGAAAAATATAATAATCTCAAATGTAATAGTTACAAATTTAAAATAATTCAGATTATTATTACATACAATTGTTACATTTATCGTAGATATCATTTATTCGATATAAACAGTACAATTTAATTATTGCAATAATCAATCAATATACAATTAAGAAATTAATACATTATTATATTCGCCACCCCGATCGTATATGACTATGTGCATTGATTAAATCCGTCGCTTCAATATTTTTAGTAACCATTTTCCACGAGCATCTTCTATGACGGTAAACAGCGGAAACGTGAGATAATTTATCAACTTGCTTTATGGCATCGAATAATTTTTATGTAGTACAATTTATTGTGCTCTATTCGTGTTATGGTATTTTCCATTACATCTCCGTGTACTTCGTGCGATCTTCGCGAGATGAACACGCGGAGGCAATGAAATTTTCTGATAGTATCGAAGTTATAGATTTATATTTAATAATAGCCTTAGAAAATTTATAATGGAAAAAGAAACTACGCGGAAAAATCGAAATTATCGCCGGCAGACGTTGTTAATTGCTATACAAAGTCCATCACTTCGAACATTCACTGGCGGTATATTATGGGATGGTGGTATGATAATCGGTAGGGTGAGTCTGAACAAAAATACGTCTTATTATTTTTCTATTTAACACAGTTTTTGGGAAAAGGTAATTATGATTTTTATGAACAATGCAGGACTGCGAAAAATTATTTGGAATTTCTTTTTGTAGTACAATAAATACAGATAATTAATTCTGATATTTTTATATGGGTTTATTTATGTACAGTTATGTGAATTAAAACAAAGCATTGTTTCCATTCGTGTGTACTCTAATTTTTCATCAACATTCATCAACGAAGCGTGAAGAAGTATTTGAATATAATTTCCCGCCATTCAAAATGACGCCATATTGGTGGCTAACTTAATTCCGCTCTAATTGCAATCTTGCTAATATTTTACATTATATTAGCTCAAAACAGTGAAAAGTTAATGTAAAAATTATTTATAATTGTAATAAAAACGATGTACAATAATAAAAGAAAAGAGAGGCAGAAAATTACAATGTATTGCAGATATGAAGATATTAAAAAGCATTTAAAAAAATGAGCTCATTGAAGATAAATTAAAAGTTTTACATAATCCAAAGAAACAGTTTCATTTTATGCAAAAAAATATAATCTTGATAAGAAGATATAGTTGGTAATTAATAGAATTATTCACATATAAATTGATTACATCGTTTATTTTTTTATTTAGTTTGAAATAAGAAATGTTCCGAAAACATTCTCACGCCACATTTTTGATAATACATTTTATCTGGTTAAAATTAACCTATCGCTGCGAATATTTATAAATTGCTATTGTCAACTTTTATTGCGTAAATATTAATTAAATCTACATCGAATTTGATGAAAATTATACATATTAGATTTTTGTACGTACTAATTTTCCGTATATTGCATTTTCGACGTACCAAAAATATAAAAGATCTCGTAATGTAAAAAATTTATTAAGAAAACAAAGTCAAAGGGTAGATTTTTCGCAAGAAAACGAAAAAACATTTCGTGGTTAATTTTTAATCAGTAAAAATTGAATGATTAATTAACTAAATGTTGCTCAGCCACAAATAGAAAAGTAAAGAAAGTAAAGGAAATATACTAACTTAACAAGACTGATGGATGTTATGGTGTTGCTGATTAGATATTCGTTTTAACATTCAATACTGATTTCTATTCTATACAGCTGTCCGGGTTTTTACCACTTTTCTGATGATATGAAACGCAAGTACTGTATGAACCTAACTATCATTTAATATATGATGCAATTATTGCATCCAATGTACCTAATAAATCATTTCCTGCTTCATTATCCATGTAATTAAACTGGGATTGATGAACTAACTATGCAGCAACATAACACTATCTTATTGCTATTATTACCGTTTTGTATTAACTATTGTTTGTATTTATTTTATCGTAACAATTTTCTAATTTATTTTTCAATTATATGCAATTAAGATAGAACTGATACAAAATTAAGGATTGATTTACCATTATTTAAATATTTATAATTTTAATAATTTTGAACTATGATTATAGATTTAGAGACACATTAGTTTTATTTTTTAATTTTTTGAACATTTTGTGAATATAAAAATTGTTTTCATCTAAAAGCACTATTATTTAATATTAATTTAAACATTGTACTGTGTTTCTTAAAAAGTACTATCAGAACTACTACAATATTAATTAATATTGTATATTATTGTTATATTTACAATTATTTTAATTATTATCATACTGTTATTATAATTATAAATTAATATTAAAAGAACTTTAGTTAATTACTTCGCTTTCAAGAAATGAATAATGCAGTTGAAATATTGTTGCAAATGTATTAAATCTACAGTATTAAATTAAAATAATAAATAATTCATAAAATCAATTATATGAATGTATGTATTCAGAATGTTTATCATTCAACTGTTTTATTTCCTTTAAAATATTCAAAAGCTTAGCGTTTCAAAGAGTAAGCATAAACATGTTAGGTATAAAATAGTCATGATAACGTTAGCTACATTAACGCTATTTTTGTAATTATCAGGATATGCAACTTGAGCAGTTGATATTTGTCTTGACATGTCAACAAACGTCAGTTTCAGTGCAACGAATAAATTATATGACATGTTTAGACTATTACGTATTGATAATCTAAAAAAAGACTAATGTGCAGATAATTTGTTTGCATAATTAGTGCTTAGAATGTACTAAACAGTCAAACTGTCATTTAATTAAATTTAAGTACATACACACTTGAAACTTAAATTTAGATAAATACTTTAGTTGGAACTTGAATTAATTAAGTAAATAATTTAGTTGCAGTTTAAGTTGTTTTAAGATATCGAAAATTAAAATTAAATAAGTATTTTAAATGAAATTTAAATTAATTGAAATAAATGTCATAATTTAAACTTTGATTTAACATAAATATTTCAAATGCGTTTTAATTTCAATTTTAAAAATTGTTCAAATTAATGTAAATAAATTATATTGACTCACAGATTTAGACCATTTTTTTCTAACCCACATCAATTAACTCACTCATCTTCGCAACAAAAGAAATACTCAACACATCACCCATGTTTTCCTGAAAAATTCAACAACAAATAACATCAGCATAAAAAACTAAATCTTTCAACTTCAAAAACTTATCCCATCCTTTTCACGTAACATAATTAGTTAACAAACTCGTTAGAATTAAAAAACTTGTATTTTCATTGAAATCGATGTAATACTTAAAACAAACTTAAAATAATACAGTACGTAGATAAACGGTACAGAGAGGTTGCATCGAAGTGCAATAAAACGAAGATACCTATATTTAGTTTAACTTATCGCAGCTTCGTGTGTGATTCAATAATTGGTTAAAAGAATAGTCGTCGGGTATGTTATCGGTGATTATTTTTTTTCGCTCTCTCTTATTCATCACCATTATAAGGCGCTTCCACGAGAAAATAGACGGGACGAAATCACTTTGTCGCTGTCAATTTCTTTGATTACTCTGGCAACGCGGACCGAGAGATAAGGTTGACGCGATTCTAACTTATTGTTGTTTTCAGCTTTTCGTGCTACGGAGATTTTACGTTTTCTGATCGACACGCGATGTATACAAGAGGACTAAAAAATTTCCACGACAAATGATTTACTGCAAATTAGTTCATTTTTTATGTACCATTGTTCTTCCTTATCTTTATAGTATATTGTTTCCTGTTGCAGATCATTCCGATAATTAACCCCATGTATTATGATTTATCAGGTGTGTCAGAACTAATCACAGCAATATTGAAACAGACAAAGAAAGTTGAAAGGTTATGTCAATTTGGTATGAATCGATTATGCAAATAATTGGACAACTCCAAATTGAAGCTTATTCGAGTAAAATTGATCACGAAGTACGAGTGCGTCAAAGTCGTCGAAATAGTGCAAGGGGTTAAAGGTGTATGATTCTTTTCTTCTGAGAGCAAATTTGAATTTCTGAGCCCCAATTTGAAATTGTTACGAGACCTCATTCGGTCGCTATGATCAATGATGTAGAAACATTTGATTTAAAGGTGTATTCTTTTCTGAGAGCAAATTTCAATTTCTGAGCTCGAATCTGAAATTGTTACGAGGCCTTATCGGTTCCTATGATCAATGATATAGAAACATTTGATTCAACCCCGTGCACTATGATTTGTCAGGTGCGTTAGAACTAATCGCAGCAATATTAAAACAGACAAAGAAAGTTGAAATGTTATGTCAATTTTGTATCAATCTATGCAAATAATTGGACAACAAATTGAAGCGTATTAGTTCGAGTAAAATTGATGACGAAGTACGAGTGCGTCAGACCCGTCGAAATAGTGCAGGGGGTTGAAGGTGTATGATTCTTTTCTTCTGAGAGCAAATTTGAATTTCTGAGCCCCAATTTGAAATTGTTACGAGACCTCATTCGCTCGGTATGATCAATGACGTAGAAACATTTGATTTAAAGGTGTATTCTTTTCTGAGAGCAAATTTCAATTTCTGAGCTCGAATCTGAAATTGTTACGAGGCCTTATCGGGTTCCTATGATTAATGGTTTAGAAACATTTGATTTAACATCTTGCACTATGATTTGTCAGGTGTGCCAGAACTAATCACAGCAGTGTTAAAACGGACAAAGAAAGTTGAAATGTTATGTCAATTTGGTATCGACTATGCAAATAATTGGAAAACTCCGAATCGAAGCGTATTAATTCGAGTGAAATTGATCACGAGTGCGTCAGACTTGTGAAAATAGCGCAAGGGGTTAAATGCAAAAGGATGTTGAAATTGTAAGGAATATTTCTTCATCTTTTCCTGCAAGTATTTATTAAAAATCTTGTTATGTTAAACATATTTCACGACAATAAATGATTTACTGCAAATTAGTTTTTTTTTAGTAGACTTCATCCTTATCTTTATAGTCTATTGTTTCCTGTTGGAGATTATTCCGATAATTAAATGCGAAAGAATGCTGAGAATATTTCTTAATTTTGTCTTGCATGTAAAAATCTTGTTAAATGCTTCATTAATTACATACGTGTAATTAACTGCTACATTAATTACATACGTGTATCCCCAAAAATTTTCTATCACATCCATGTTCTTCTAATATAATCTTTACTATCTTTTAATCGTATACATAACAATTAAAATAATCAATTGTTGAAATAAATATAAAACGATTGTCATTTGATCAGGCACGAAAAGGTCGGATCAATGGACACTCGTTTCGATGATTAATGGAATAAAAGGTGCCACTAGATCCGACTAGCAATGTCAAGCGGAAAATTGCTGGTATTCATCTAGATAAGTCACTCAAGTGATATTTGAATTAACAAGAATAGTATTCTCAACGTTAATACTTATTGGCTATAAACGATGTGACTTTGGAAAACCTTGGTTAATTGTTCATAATCGCAAATGTATTCAGAAGAGTGAGATCTTTTCTTGGTTATGTAATCGCCTGGCGTTGAGATCTTCCTAGAGAAAATGGCGGTAGAGACCCCGACACTTGTCTCACCATTATTCAGAATGTAGAAATGATTATTCATTTTAAAGCGAATTCATTTAGTAATTTACGATCTTGCTATATCGTAGCGGGAACTGTGCTTATGGACATCAGTTTATATACCGGGTGTCTTATTTCAAAAAATTCTCTCGAGTTTTTCTGAAATTATGATGACAAATATTTCGAGTGAAAATGGTTTCGAGAGCATAATTTGATGTTAATTGTTTTTTGTAGAGGCGTCGATTTTATTTTGTTTAATGCAACAATATATTCTGTAATACGTAGCTTATCATTTACTGTAAAAAATTACTAATCTATGTCGAGAGACTGTCAGTTTAAGAGATATTTTAATCTTGATGTGTCATTTTAATAATCTTATTAACAAATTTTAAAACTGCGTTCGTTACATGTTGAAGTTCTGTTATGATAATAACTGGTCATTCTGGACCTGCTAAATAATGTTCATGTAAAAATATTCAAAGTAAGCATAAAGAATTTCATTTCGTGAGAACTAGCTGTAAAATCGAGTACTATTACATAAGATTAAATTTTTAAATATCTTTAAAATTTACGGGTTTTCAATATGAATGGAGGATGATGAGAGGTGTATTAAAAACATAAATAATTCAGTTGACCTCCGTATGTCTTCCACGCCTCCCAGAACTTTGTAACAAAACCTATTACCTCCCCAAAATTATTTAATTTCTATTCGAAATATTTTCTAGTATGAATGATTTTGGAGATATTCGAAAAGATTGTTTCACATTGGACACCTTGTATATCTACTGTAACTCTTCTGTAGTAACTAGTTGAGCAATACGACAACGTAATAGAGTCACGTAACCATTGCTAGACTATTTCAGATAAAATTAATACACATCAAGTTGTCCAAGGCACTGGTAGAGCTGTGTCTGTTTAAAAGTTAATCTTAAAAAATAAGTACAAGATAATTATGGAATCATGTGAACTATTGCGATAATAACGTATTTTTATGGAACAAACGATATTGAAAGATTTATTATTTATTGCGTACTATGCAAATGAGATGGAACGGCTAATCAGATAAATGTCGAATGTTACTATAAAATTAGACGCCACGATTAAACAAATAAAAAAAAAATTGAGGAGTCTGTAGTCGTTCATTTAGCATTTTTATTTATTTTGAAATCATCCATAAATGGTTGTTTTTTAACAGCCCTTCATCATAAATTTTCAGTAATTTGTAAATGATGCCACTCTTTAGCTTGCTTTAAGTTCCCTTAAACGAATTTTAAAAATTGTGCAAATCGAAACAGATGATTGGCAAAAAATTATCGAAATAGTATCTTTGAACTGCGTATAATAGATTATGGTATGAAATTTCTTTATTGGAGTATCACATGATTGCATCATACGACATTTCATTAACCTCATTGGGTGCGTGCGATCACAGATTGCCCCGGCGCTTGCTATTAAATATTTCAATAATTGTTTACCACTGCCACAACAAATCATCTTTATTTCACAAAAATCAATTCTTTAAACTATCCCTTTGTAGTTCTTTAATAAATTTCATTTAAAAAGTTAGGATTTTCAACATTTTACCAGAAGTCAAACGATAATTATCTCATGTGCTAATTTGGTGCTTAGCCACCGTGAGGCAGCTGCAGTTACGCCATTTTATTGAGAAAATAAAATAAAAAAATGCTGTAGTATATCTGAAAATATGTATAATAACAAATTAATAAGATATTTTGCATTCACTCAATAATAAAAAAAAAAATGATCAAAAATAGTTTTGATAGTTTAGTATACAGACGTCATCCTCTAAAACAAAGACATTATAATAATTTTTTAAAGCATCATATATCTAAAATATAACAGTGAACAGTGAAAAAAATAGGAAAGAAAGTTTTGTATTAATAGTACATATGTAATACAGATATTTGATATTTGGCTAAAACTTGACTTACCATTGTGAGGCACCTACAGCACCGCCATTTTGTTGACAAACTAAAATACAAAAATACTCTGGTACACCTTAGAATATGTACAATAAAAGTGTCATAACAGATTTCCCATTGATTTAACTATTTTGTCAAAATAAATTATCATATATACTTTTACTTTTTCACATGGAGTAAAATATATTTGAAGAACCTTTCCATTTTTTTTTTAAATATGAAGTAGCAAGAATGAACAGTGAAATGTATACAATAAAAAAATGAACGAGAAAGTGTTTACTCGACAATAGAAATTGAGTGCATAGCCTAAAAATGACACGAGTGCACTGAGGGTTAAAGCACTACTAGATTGTCATCACGTGCGAAACGTGACCGTCTGATTTAGTCGGGACACGTGACGACGACGTTCCGTCACATCTGTTTAATAATCAGAACGAAAACCGAGTACAGTGTCTCATCGTCCTCCTGTCCCCACTCAGCACGTGTATGCCGATATCGATCTGAACAGTGTCAATAAGGAGCCATCAGATCCATTTACACGCATTTATGCAGGACGAGCGTCGATGTAACGCGTCTAATATTAGCCTCAATCAGCGTCAATAAAGAAGAAAATAGCGTGACACGAGTACGCGCTATTATTTATCGTCTGTAACGTACACGTGACGTGATTCTTCGCATGATATATAAAGGTATCTTGATCTTGAACGAAATTACATCCAAACCTGACATCTTATAGAGCGTGAGGCTTCCAGACAGAGAACCTAACTTAACCGTCAGTCGCCGATACCGATTCTTGCGATACGAACGCTTCGTTTTGTTCATCAGTGTCAAAGTTGTAAAAACTTTGATTCACCGTCTCGTGACAACGAATACTCAGGCCTGTGTCCGAAGAACTCGAAGAAAATGCGTAACCCGAGCACGGAGCAGATTCTCAAAGACGAAGAATGTTTCGAGATCATCCGTAAAAAGCTTCACAAAGATTCGATGGAGGACTTCTCTCTGATCACCTACGAGGTGGTGCCTATCAACGAGGTGAACGGCTTCATGGGTCAGTACTTTACTTTGAAAGCTACGGTGGCCTCACCGCAGTCGCCCATGGAGACGAAGAACATCAAATTCTTCACGAAACTGCCGCCACCCGTCACGAGTCCGCAATACGACTTTATTCAACAGTACGGGAGCTTCAAGAAGGAAGTTGCCCTTTACACCACCGTGTTTCCGGAAGTGTTGAACGGCCTGGACAGCAAGTGCATCCCAGAATGCTTCCTGGGTTTGGAGAACGACGTGATAGTCTTGGAGGACATGGCTCACAGCGGCTACGAAATGACGGACAAACTGAAACCGTTCGACTATGGACACTGTAAAGTGTTGATGAAGACGCTGGCGAGGTTCCACGCGAAGTCCCTCATTTTTGAACAGTTGTACCAGAAGAGTCTGCACGACGAATTCTTTCATTGCATGCAAGAGACGCTGTGGCCACTGAAGGACGGTAGGGCTAAGTCGATGTTCGATGCCGCTGTGAAGGGCATCGATTCCGTGATCGATCTGGTACCGGAACTGAACGAGGAGCAACGGAAAGTATTCAGGACGAAGCTCACCGATTTGTGCGTTAATCACGCGGATAAATTGCTGCCATCGAGCAAACATAAGAACGTACTTTGCCACGGCGACTTGTGGGCAAATAATATTTTGTTCAAGTACGATGTCGACGAGAAGCCTGTGGAGTGCTGTCTTATCGACTTTCAACTTGCCAGGTAATTAGTAACCGTGTTGGCGATGTCTTCATTTTAACCCTGCAGGGGTTAAGTTATGACACTGGGAGAGCTCTATCTTTGACAATTTTTTTTGGAAGAACGATGAAGGAAATGGATAATCTGACGTAGGTCTGTTGTTGTACATGTTTTAAGGTTCACGAGAGTATTTTTGTATTTTATTTTTTGAACAAAATGGCGGAGCTGTAGCTGCCTCATAGTGGCTACTTTTGAAGGTAGCTGCTAAACGGTATACATGATAGTTGTAGTATGAATTAAGTTAGAACAAATATTCAAAAATTGTTATGTTCTACAGGAAATTTACTGCAGAATTACGGAAGAATTTCTGACAATATAGATTTTTTTGAAAAATGAATATTAAAAAGTAATATCGTTTTTGTATAAAAGCAACTGTAAAAAAGTTTTTGATATATTGCAAAGTATCTATGTGCTTCTTTAATAAATATGCAGGCATTAAAAGTATTTAGCTTCTTATTTTAGGTAAAACCATGATGCATTGATTTTGCATGCTGATTGCGCGTTCTCTTCATAGCAACCGTGAGGCAGCTCCAGCTCCGCCATTTTGCCGAATACAGAATATCAAAAAATATTTTCATAAAGCTTAAAACAAGTACTACAAAGAACTTGCAACAGATTTTCCATTTACCTCATGGTTTTCCCTCAAAAAATTATCAAAAATGGACAAGCTTGAAAATACCGAGCAAATTGAAACAAATCGCAAAGATAATTTTTCTGTCTTTTCCAGGTACAATCCACCTGCCCACGACATTCTCTGTTTCTTGCAGTTCACGACGACCCGAGAGCTGCGAGAAAAGCACAGCGACGAGTTATTCAAGATCTACCACGACTCAATGGCGGAAGCTTTAGAAGAAGCTGGCCTCGACATTTCCACCGTTTTCCCATGGGACAAGTTCATCGAGTCCATCGAAGATCTGAAAGTCATGTGCATCACTCATGGCGTTTTGAACATACCGATCATGCTGTTAGAGCCTAGCGCAGCCAGCAAGTACTTCTCGGACCAGCCAGAGCTTTTGGAGAACATTCTCTACGTGGACAGAACACCTCTGATCTTCGAGCAGATAAAGGACGTGCCTCAATACAGAGCCAGGATGATGGATGCTCTACTAGAATTATACGATTATGTAACCGGTTAAAAAATTCAGGCTGACACGACAGATATTAGATGCTTTTTCACTGTAGATAACAGGGTATTGATGCACCAACAGTCGCTATCTTGGAAAGTAAGCGACGAGCACAGCGAAATATAGCTCAGGATATTCGAAACATGAGAAAATCGGTAACATTAGGCCAGCCATTCGAAGATTATAGCGCAACCAAATAGTAACTTCAAAGTTTGAGGCACCAATGGTTCGTGCTTTGCAACTCTTTACAAAATTGTATGCTTGTTACGTCACTTGTGATTGCACGAAATATTGGAACATTATGCACTAATTAATCTGCAATTAAAATTTGAAGCATTTTAGATGTTAGTCGCTAATGTTCGTCGTGAGGCAAATTATGCAATGGTGATGTAATTACGTAAGATAGGGATAAAACGGTTATTTTCGAAACGAGTATTAATAATAGCGAAAGCAGTTATTGACTGATAGACAATTGTATAAAGTGATTGATACGTTTGACGGAGGGATATTTTGATAATAAATATTTATGTATTATGTGTGTAATTGTGATATAGTTATTTTATTACTGTTATTGTAATGTTTATCATTGTGCAAATAAAATGTGTTGAAACAAAATGGTGATACATTAATGTATAGTTAAGGGAACAGGTCCCTGTCCTCTTCAACATCCATGCATTGATATGTAGTACGCTTAATTTACAAAAAGCATTATCCAAATTGTGATTTTATAAATAATAAAATGTTCACTAGTACATGCTTAGTTTTAACAGCAACCTGTTATATAACACACTTTACGTTTAAGAAAATTGACTCTAGGAGTTACATCACAATTTAACTGAATGTTTAAATCAAATTTAACTTTATAATTCAAGTTTACATCGAAATTCCCATTCGTAACGAAACTACCAAGGCGATTTAATGTGTAAAAACAATATACGTAGTCATTCTCAAGTATTTAGTTTAACAAGTTTAAAGTATTTTGGAAACATCATTCTAGCATGTAGTATTTAAAAATTTATATTTCCGCGCGCTGTTTGAAAAGTACTACTAGCGCCATCTCTCCTGCGAACAGGGTGAACTACACCCTTCTGAAACTGTAGTTTAATTAGTTCACATTTACTACTGCTAGATGGCAGCACATATTACAGAAATCTAAATTACCTTATGAATTGTTAAAATTTATAATGGTTTAGTAAAGTTTAAACGTTCCGAAGTTACTTAGTGTTGCACTCCGATGTAGTTTGATGCATATTGAAGTTAATTAAGCCAATAAAATCAGTATTAATTGGATATTTAGAAAATGGAACAAGTGGCGCCATCTCTCCGGCGAACAGGGTGAACTACACACTTCTGAAACTGTAGTTTCATTAGTTCCCACACACTGCCGCTAGATAGCACCACGTGCATCGTTTTTGGTTCAATTCAATTAATATAGCTGATTTTATTAGCATAATTGACTATAATATGAATCGAATTACATCGGAGAGCAAGACCAATTCACTTCGAATTGTTTTGACTTTAACAACTATTATCATTTTTTAACCATTCTTAGGGTAATCCTACTTAGCCTAAGGGTTTCTGTCTTATGTGGCGCCATGTAGTGGTAGAAGATGGGAACTAATTAAAGTACAGCTTCAAAAGTGTGTAGTTCACCCTGTTCGCCGGAGAGATGGCGCCACTTGTTCCATTTTCGAAAAATCTAATTAATACTGGTTTTATTGGCTTAATAAGCTTCAATATGCATCAAACTACAGTGCAGTGTAACACTAATTAACTTCGGAACGTTTAAACTTTACCAAACCATTATAAATTTTAAACAACTCTTAGGGTAATGAAGGTTTCTGCATTATGTGCTGCCATCTAGTGGTAGAAGATGGGAACTAATCAAACTACAGTTTCAAAAGTGTGTAGTTCACCCTGTTCGCCGGAGAGATGGCGCCACATGTTCAATTTTCGAAAATTTTAATTATTGATTTTTTTGCCTTAATTGAGTACAATATTCATCAAATTACATTGCAGAGCTAGAATAATTAATTTCAGATTTTGATTCTATCGAGTTGTTATCAATTTTAAAACATTCAGAGTGGGGAAACTTCGGAATACCGTCGTCCTTCGATTTTGGGCCAACTTTGCAAACAAGCTCCTTATTTCAATAGGAAACATCTGTGAGAACGGTTTTTGATGACTTAAACGAAAAATTTTTGCCATTTCAATGTTATTCCTTATATTAACGATGAGACTCAGTATAATATGCGAACTGCTCTGAGCACATACCCTGCATCTTCGGAGCCATGGAATATATTGCAAACAGCATTGCATTCAGTTTTGAAATTACCTGTATTTTTATGCAAACTCTTTCAGAGTTAGAAGATAACTATATTATTTTGACTATTATAGGGTAACTGTGGCTTTACAAAGGAAGAAAGAATAAAAAAGCGCAGGTCTGTCAGCCATTTTAAATCATGCACGTGGCTTGCAGGAATGGCGCCTTTTTTGGACCATCTTAAAGCTACAACATTCGAAAATTAAAAGTGCTACTACTGCAACAATAATCGAACATGTATTTTCAAGCATTTTTAATAGAAAAAAGTCTCTTCTATCGCATACTGTACTCAAATTTTCAATTACTGTACTGAACTTTTTAAATAGATTTAAAAATAACTGGAAAAATTGCCACTCTTTCTTTTTAGCTTTAACTGAAAAATATTTAACCATTTACTATACACTAACAATGTACACTGATTTATTTAGAAAAATTAGTAGAATAATTTGACGTAAAAAGAAATCCAATAAGTATTCCTTTTTGATAACAAAAAAATTAAAACACAAAAATCTCCATATTTTTCAAAAACTAAAAAACTCAGCATACAAAAATTTCCGTGAAAAATATCAATCGAATACTATAAGTCGAATCGAACAACGTAAACTAGCAGAGGCTTAATAAAAAAATGGCAAACATTTACTTTTGTGTATATAATTATTCATATCATCAATTATAATGAATATATAGTTATGTACAATATTGAATCTCATTCTTTAACAATAACATCAACAACATGATTAAACAACGTTCCTCATTGGTACACAAATTGTAAATGTACAGATAAAAAAGCATTAGATGAGGTCAATGAGGCATCGAAGGTGGCGTACGCTCAGCGCGCCTTAATTTTCTTCTTCTTTTTTTCCCTTTTTTTTGTCTGTGTTTTTTTTATACATCTTATAATTTCCATGTACACGTGTATGTATATATCGATGCATTACAATTTAATAACATACATCGTATATATACATATCATACATCGAATCATATATATATATATATATGTATATATATATTTATCAATTTTGGTATCTTGTTCGATTTGTTTTTTTTTTTATATTTTTTTTTTTTTCATTTTCTTTCTTTCTTATCTTTTTCGTAGATTTCTTTAAACGTTAATTATGTATACTTCGTTTAGATACACACGTTCCACATACACACAAATGCGCCACGTGTATCCGTGCGACGCACGAGAATACGATTACGGGTGATGATATCGATTGAATCGGTGCATGATTTAATTATTAAAGAGAGTGCATGAATAATTTGTATCTCGCAAGCAGCCAGGCACTAATTGAAAAATTCAACAAAAATATTAACCTGTAGAAAATAATATTACAGTAGTGCGTAAATATAGGGCGCCAATTTTATCGGCCTGTATGACCGTAGTCATCCCCACTACGTTTCAACCATTCACAATGACAGACAATTAATGTGCTGACGTAAGAAAATGGGCCCACACTCTACCCCTTTCAAAAAAGAAAGAATTGACCCACTTTCAAACTTTGGGAGTTTTTGGGATTTAGGAAGTTTGGAACTTTGGAAATTTGGGTCTTAGGAAGTTTGGGACTTTAGGAGATTGGAATTTGAGGAGTTTGGGACTTTACGAGTTATGGATTTGGTAAATTAGGGACTTTGGAATTTTGGGCCTTTGGGAGTTTGGGACTTTGGAAATTTGGACATAAGGAAGTTTGGGACTTTTGGAATTTAGGCCTTTGGGAGTTTAGAACTTCGGAAGTTTGGGACTTTGAGAATTTGGGACTTCAGCAGTTTTGTACTTAGTAAGTTTGGGATTTGGCAGTTTTGGACTTTGATAATTTGGGACTTAGGAAGCTTGGGAGGTTAGGAGTTTGGAACTTAGGAAGTTTGGGAGATTAGGAGTTTGGGATTTAGGAAGTTTGGGATTGTAGAAGTCAGAAACTTTACAAGCTCTGGATTTGGTTAATTTGGGACTTTGGAAGTTTAGTCCTTTGAGAGTTTAGGACTTCGGGAGTTTTGGACTTTGGGACTTACGAAGTTTGGGGTGTTAGGAGTTTCAAACTTAGGAAGTTTGGGACTTTAGGAGTCTGAGACTGAGTTCTGAATTTGGTTAGTTTAGGACTTTGGAAGTTTGGTCCTGTAGAAGTTAGAACTTCAAGAGTTTAGGACTTTGGAACTTTAGAAAGTTTGAACCTTTTGTACTTTTGGACTTCAGTGCATTGAGACTCGCAAAATAACATATATCAAACGAGTGTATCAAATTACCAGTCGTGAAAGTGGGTCTTGACCAAGAAAATTCTGAAAAGTCTTCTCATAGACTATGGGATGTAGTGGGTAACGCATGCTGTGTTTGGTGCAAAATAGAGTGTACGCATATAATAGGACTTTGACATTTTCAGTAAAACTAGGGAACTTGCATTGACGTAACTAGAATATTCTGACGAGGATCAAGTCGCCTTCACAGAAATTGTCAAGCATCGAGCGATGTTAAAATTACATGAAATTATAATAACAGTTGTTATTCCCAATTAGAATTATCATCTTAGAATATTAAGATCGGCATTTTAATATGAAATGTGTCCATCTTAATATTCATGTACGCCCGCCACAAGATGAGTTGGAATTCAGAGAAGTCTATTTTCTTTATTTTTCTGACTGATGTGTGACTGCTGTAAACAGTTGTTCAATAGTGCCAAAAATACATGTAACGCAAGGAATACATTTTTCGCTTTAACCAATCAGCCTCATTTCTTTCAGCATCTCATCTTGTGGCGTGCGAACAGTATTACGTCAATGGCTACTTGGTTCACTCAAGAAAAATCCTAATTACGTAAAATGACAGAATGATTGACCACAATAGAAAAAACAAAATTTTCATATTTTTCACTTAACGACTAAAATTGTGATAAAAGCGATCCAAAACATTACACGTGTAAATAATTTTCACTCTCTAACTGTTCCATGTGCCATACATTTCGGCACTACTGTAATCCTACGATACTTCTACTATGTACAATACGTTCAATTAAAAACGAAGAACATATTCTTGATTTTTTAAAAAGAAAAAAAAAAAAATGTTCGAACGCCTGGCTCACCCACGCGACGCAAATTACGACCAATCATCTAAAACTCTACACAAGGCTCCGACAAATTTCATTTGTTTTTTTTTTTATCACTTAACGAACAATTTCCACAAAATCTAACGCACAAATTTTTTTTTTTGTTTCGCATATAATCGCATCAAGGCGAGGCAGGGTCACCGAGAGTCCTTCGTTTCTGATTTTTTTTGAAAAATTACTAACCCGCCAAAACGATTATTATGAAAATCGACTACTCGTGCGCGTGAACTTCTTTTTTTTTTTAAAAACGAAATCGCGATTTATTTATTCTTTTTTTTTTTATTTTTTTTTCCTTTTTCAGCAACGCCTCCGCCAGACATCGAATTTTACAAAAAAGAAGAAAATTCTAAATTGTCTTTTTTTTTATAATCTTCAGTCAAATTTTATTCGCAGACCTTTCGTTCGCCGTCAGCAGCAATGAAATATTAACGAAAAAGGTTCTTGTTCTTTCTTCTTCGTTCGTTTCGGAAATACTGCAGGAAACCTTCCGCTACACTCTCAATCTTCGATATAAAACATTACTTAACAATAAAACAAGAAGAAAGATAGAAAAGTTTGTAGGGATTATGTAATTTCGCTTGTGACCCACTTTCAGCCATTTGAATTCTCAAAATTTCCCGCCTCCGGCGATTCAAACGCTGTGCTGGACAAAATAATACTTAACATAAAAAATATATAATGTTTATAACGATATTATACTAACTAGATTATCTATCTATAAAATTATTAACCAAAAGCTGATTATTTTTCATAAAAATAATGAAAAATTCTACGAGTATATTTCGCTACTTATATGAATACTTATATATTGGAATTGAAATATTGTAAAATAATCTGAAATCTATTTCGCATTACGAATATTTACTTATCGCGTAAAGATTATAATTGAAACTAAAAGACTAATACATAACTGAATAAAAACAATAACTGAATAAAAAAATAGGAAATAAACCTTAGCTAACCTCTCTAATAACAAGCTCCTAAAAATTCCACTTGAATTATATCCAGCAACGCGTATCTCATATTTTAATTCTAATTTTAAACATAGAAATCTACAGAACAGCAAATTTTTTCGATTCTAAACGAAGCATTAAACTAAAGCTGAAAGCGTGTCGGTATATGTTCGTTTCAATAATTGTTTAAGGTGGTTATATTACCAATACATTTTATTACAAATTCGCTTAAAAATTCAATTACGTATAATATCTGAACACTGGTAAAAGTTGTCAGACGAAAATATTTTTAATTCTCAAAATAAAGGATCATAGAAGAGTTCCCTCCTTCAACTGATTTACAGTAGATTCAGGAATAAAAAATTGGAAAATCTTCCGTATTTTTTATCCAACGATAAAAGAATATTTGTTGGTTCATAATGTTTAATTCAGATTTGTCCTATTTACCAGTGTTCCAACTTTTGAATTTGATGATACAACCACCTTTGTACATTAAACATCTTAAGTCGTTGACAAAAGAAAGAATAACTCGATCGAGGATTTCATAAAAGAAAAAACGAAACGAGCGGTGTATAATAAACGAGGAGCAACAAAAGACGTTCCTTGCGGCTGAGGCTGCACCCTAGTCCCGTCCACACAAGATGGAGTCATCCGAACCGCACACCTGACCAGCCCTTCTCGCCTTAATCGAGCCATACATAGAAAGTTATATACAACGATATAACACGAACTGCAGTGGCAGTGAATAGTGCATATGGATATTGCAAACAGCAGCAATGGCGGTGGCGGCGACGACTCGTAATCGCGATACACGGCAGCGTCTACCACAGCTACTTTTAATATTTTCTTGTCCTTGGTAAGATCAATCCACTTCGTTTGCAGCACGTTTCTTTATCCGAATTAATCGAATAACAATGATTGATATTGAACAAATCGATCCCGAAGGACTGACGTGTCCGATGTGCATCGTGTTTGTTTGCTGTTGTCTCACAACACATCATTCCACTTCCGTTAGTTCCGTACACACGAACCGTGTCACCTTGGTTCCCGTCCTTGGTTTCTCCTACGTATTTTCATCGATGTAACATTATATTCGGTGCGCGTGTGCGCGCACGCATGTGTGGTTTCTTTTTTAGTTCTTTTCGTAAATCCGTAGTAATTTACGACATACTGTTCTCTTCTCGGTCACGTGGATCCAGTATATGTGTGCACGCGCGCATGTACATGCACCTGTATGTCCTCGTATATGTGTACTACTACGTGTGCGTGTTTCAAAGTTTTTGTGTGTCTGTGTAAGCGGGGAGCGAGGAAGAAGTATCCGAGTAATTGATGTGTTCGTGTGTTTCTTCTTACATGTATGTATACCTCTTATTTGATCCATTTTTACATACATACATATATATACATATACATGCATATATACATATATACATACATACATATGTGTATACGTATATGGATGTACACCTAGGTGCAATGTATGCTTCTCTCAGTTATGGGGAGTGTGGAGGTTGAAGACTCTCAGCACTTGAAAGAGACTAGGAGGAGCAAAGGCTATAAGAGCCAAGGAGTGCTAGAATGACATAGGGAGATCCAGGGAGAGCATAGATGGAAGAGTTTAAGAACCAAGGGACAGACGGACTTAGTAAAAGTCAGAAATCTTATAGAGATCTAGAGCAAGGAGAATCTAGCAAACCTCAGGAACCAGCTAAACATTAGGAGAGCCAGGTTCTAGGGCAGCCAGGAGACACTAGGTAGGTCCAAGAGGAGCAAGGAGATCCAAAATTCAAGCACAGCAAGAGAATTCAAGGAGATTCAAGAAGAGCCTTCCTTCCTACACACTTCCCTTTACATAAGGGAAGCTTAAGTTGCATGTGAGTGCACGTACATACACAGGCTGTCTCAAGAAAGATGTATACCATAAGTCCATAAGTGTGATACCAAAAGGAATCGAAAGTCCTTCACTGTTTCACAATCCGCGATTAAAAATTGGATATTCGATCCCATTTGGTCCCATCTTATCAAAACAGTATGAATGCCCTCTTATCATTTTGACAGTGCTTTCTATGTGTGCGCTTGTCTATCTACACGTGTCTCTCTGTGTGAGTGTAAACTTTTGTGACCACATGTCATACGAATGGGATTCCGCACAAGTCGTACATCCAATCTTTAATCGTTTACAGAATTGACTTCTGAGAAATTTGCAATGTTTGTGGTGTGCATCTTTTCTGAGATACCCTGTATATACATTTGTATGTACATACTCGAGAATGTCACAAAAATATATAAAAGGGGAGAGCGTCTATGTATACATATGTATGTGCATATATATCTATAATGTATATATATACTGATATATAGTCAGGTAATACTCAAGTTGTGTGGAAAAGGGTGGTTTATTGTAATTATTATTTATGCTCTCACACACACACGCATGCACGCACACATGCACGCACACACGCACGCATACACATACACACACACACACATTCATACATACGTACACCTTTTATGTATAGAACCTGTACAAAGTGCTTGATTGAGATTTTTATCGTTAACCGCAAAAGAAGACACTCAAGGTAATGTTTACAGGTAGTCCCTGCACTCCCTTTCACACGTATTCTGCTCTGTCGTGGCACACATTGCAACTCCTTTTATTTAAGACTACGTATACATGGTGATTGTTGCATCAACAATGAACTATCTTTTTCTTCGATAAACATAAGAGAAAAGCAGTGTTGCTCATTGTATGATTCAATAAAATCCACTTGCTCGCGAATTCATTATTTGTAAATATGATCCAAGCAGCTACAAAATGCATTTGTAACTATTTGCTTAAATATAAATATGTGCTTAAGTAAAATAATAACATGATCAATTGAAATATAATTCAATATAACTGCATAACTGATACATTACATACACCATTCAGTTAGATATAGTACTAGTTTAGCAACATGTAAATATAAAATTAGAATTAGAACATTAAAGATATTTATGTATATTAAAAAATGTAATTAAACCTTTCTAAAAATGTCTATCCCTATTTTATAAGCAGATGTAAGCAATATCTGGCTGCACTCAAAGAAATATAAGCAGCTAAACTGAAATTGGATTTTATTAAATCATACAATTCTTTCTGCTATCAGAATTTTATATTATATATATGTATGGAAGCTATAATTTACATTAGTTGCAAAAATCACCCTGTAAATGCGCATATACGTGTACATGTACATATACAGGCTGCGACACAAACTTTGTCTGCTGAAAATATTCTCATTGTTGTCAGAGCTACATAGGAGTACTTTAAAAATTGTATGGTATCAAATAATTTTATTGACATAACCTTACAATGTTTATTGAAATCATTTGTATAAACAATTATTTGCAGACTGAATCGAATTGCACACTGAAAAAGCACATGATTTTGAAATCTATATTTCTCCATCCATAAACAGAAGTTATCGACACATTTAAACCATACAATTTTTGTAAATAATATTAACTTGTATCTGCAACAATGAAAATATTTGAAGCGAACAAAGTTGGCATCCCACCTCTTATGTATACGTATTATTCTTTTGCAAACAAGGCAAGGTATAAAATCATGATACAAGAAACGAACACACGACTGTCATTGCGAAGTGAACGATGTTTCTATATGAAAGAACCAGAAGAGGTCCCCTCGGTTGTAATGTATCTCAATCAACTTTTTACAACTTTTCTGTTTCTCTTCCTCTTCCCTCCTCCTTTGACTTCTTTTTACAGTTTTCCACAGAATGACAACGTGTCCGTCTATTCTGCGCCTATTTACATATCCTGAATGAGCTACAGCGATGGTACACGTTTAGTCGCGAAGGCGATTACAATTCCTCAGCGATCAGCCTTGAAGATGTTCTCAAGCGTTTACGTTTAAGCTGCTTGCATCGCATTTAGGTATAATTCTCGTTTCTTCCGTACTTTGAAAGAGTGGGGAGTGGGATCTAGTCACACAGTTTGATGCTTGAAAGTAAGCCGTTCAGTCCTTATGCCGCCTTCCGTCGAAGACGTTCTTATTTAATGTCGAATAGCGTAAACGTGTAGCTACCCTCGGACCTGTGCTTCATCATACCGTTTCCCCGGTATCCCTTCTTTCCTTCTCTCCCGTTTTTTTGGCAAATCTTCGTTTACTTCTTCCTTCTTGACAGGGCATGCCTCAACGCAAAAATGTTCAGTCACAATGTGAAAATCAACGTTACACAGCGATGAGTGATTGAGGGGATAAAGAAGTTTGCAGACACTATTGAAGGGAAACCGAAAACGGCTCTAAGCGCCAGCCTAGCGACACGTGACCAGCAGCAAAATCGGACGTGTTAGTGACTTATTGTATGGACGGGGTTTTGCGATAATCCGTTGAGAACATGTAGCATCGTACCCAAATGGTAGCCAACGAAGATTCAATGATATTCGTAGGGACGACGGGCGGCATGATGAGTTTCCTTTGCCTGATTTATATGTAGGAATAAGGTCCGTCGGTGAGGGCGCTACACAGTAACAGTCAGGAGGCGTCGTCCTTTCCTCGTGCTCCTCTGCTTGGCTTGTATTCTAGACCTGGGTCGAACTGCATCAGCACGAAAACCTGGAAACAAGCAATTATACATTTCATGTATTGCCATTTCAAGTTTGAGGATATAAAGAGGGAATGTACTGATACTAATTGCTGATGAAGAGGTGCAATTCATATTGGCTTACTAAGTTTCAGATAAACTACATGTATAACATTTCTTCAAGGTTTCTTATTTTTGGTTGGAATATGATCATATGGAATAGTGAACCTAGATTATGGTTATGGACATTAGCGTACATCTAGTTTATCAATAGCCTAACATATAAAACTGAGGGACTTTGGGAAAGCCTACGGATATTTTAGAGAGGACCTACAAAGATGATTAAGTTATCACTCTTGACAACTCAACATAGTTGTCTAAGACTGTTGTGATCAAACTAACGACTACAGAACTTCTGTTAATTACTAAAAGAATAATACATTAGAGTGATTGATGATACAGTACCTGGTCAGTAGGTAATAACGTAAAATCATCCGGAGGATTCGTGATAACGTATCGTTTAGAAGAAGCGTCGCAGGACGAGCTTGTGTCTCGAAACCTAAAAGAGTTGTATCGAAATTAGACGAAAGGAATAACAGTATGGAAACAAGCATAGCCATAATTCATGATCTAAATTAAATACGACATGTACGATTAAAACTAAACTAAACTAAACTAAACTAAACGCTGGCAACAGTAACTAAACACTAAACAAATAAGTGACATGAAGATAATCGTAAAAAATGATAGGTATTTGTTGGATGAAGGCAACTTACGATCGTCGTTGCTCATTTTTTTTTTTCACGCAAAAACGCAAAATGCAAAAGTATGCGGCAAAAAATCAAAAAGTCATATAGTAAGTACGAGAATGGTATAGTAAAGAGATAATCAATGGCGGTACAATAACTGCAGCAGCAAGATGAAACATTTGTTGCATTTTTTAATCAGAAATATGTGCAGAATGTTCATGTAGAATTAATCCAATAAATACCATCGAGAGAAGGAAAAAAGACCGGTACCTGTACCTGTACAGACCAATGCACAGCATTCCATACGACTTTAATGCTGCGACAAAGAGGTCACCGTACTTGCCTCCTTCGCCGTATTGGGCTAAAGGTCCATCGTACAACGCGATTTGACCAACTCGACATCGATCTCTGTTGGCCAGACTGTCAGCAGTACTGCAAATACAGAAATAAAATAATAATTCATCAAGAAGTAACGCAAAGCTTGATGGATGTCCAACAATTTTTCAGTAACTTACCTATAACCTCCTCTTAAACCTGCTCCTTCAGCTAAAATTAATTCTAACTCCGGCGTTGCTCCACCAGTGATCAGCGATCGAATTAAAGTCAGCGCATTTTGGTTAAAATACGTCTGCAATCAAACGAACAAATACGAAATTAATTTCATTGACATTTTATCATGTGTCAAACATGATTTCTGTAGCGTCCACAATGTGCAGCTGTAACCTAAACTTTTAGCTCATGAAATTTTGTCATGCATCAAAGATGGATGATGAACCATACATTTTGGTCTTAATACATCTGGAGGTTGTGCATCATCCAATGGTGGATAGGCACTTGAAATGTTAAGTCAATATGGTACTTTAGAACCAAATGCGTTTCAAGCATTTAGGAACTGACGCGTTTTAATCTAAATGCTGGTTTTAATATAAGGCTATGTATCACTTAAGAGATGAGGCACATCAAATATGTCACTTTGAGGCCAGGTATATTTCAAGCATGTTGGGATCAAAGTAGAACCTTTGGCTCCACAAGTTTACAGTCACGTAAAAGTTATGTGTTATCCAAACATGAAAGACGAGGTATTAACATAGTGCTTTGAGGCCAAATATTCCAATCATGTTGTGTGGAGTTTAACAGTCATCTTTAACCTAAACGTTAATCTCTAATCCAAAGATGTACTTGAAGTGTAGTTCAAAATCAATCTAATTTGTTAGTTCTTGATAATTTATGTTAACCGTGAAGTTACTGACCGTTGACATTAACGAGTCTAGTACGCTGACAGCGAAAGCAGTACCGCAAGCAAAGGGTTGGGTAAGGTACAATTCAGTATCCGGGTCATCGTCGTCGTCCTGGTCGAGGAACTGTACGTTACTATCATTTACGAGTTCTGAAACAGAGATACACAATTAGATCGTATCTACGTATTCCTGGAACACGTAAGAAGAATTCGAATACCTGTTATCATTGGCACGTTTGCTCCATAAACGGATCCCCGTCGCTGTAAAACAATTGGGCTGCCAACTGCGGTCAAATTATCTTGCTCATTATTTGCTGCAATTGTCACTTAACATTTAATTGTGTATAGGTGATGAAGTATTGGCAAGGGTTGTATCAGCTCAAGGATTCAGCTCTGAAAATGATCGATATTAATACGAACCTTGGCTGAGCACACCAATTGTATCGTCGAAGGTCATAGCCTTGATATTAAGGGACGCGAGGATGGCTTCCTTGTCGGCGAGGGTGGGGTCATCATTGCTAGGCACTTTAGCCGACAGGATACAACACATGTCGCACAGATTTACGTTCACGGCACGCAGATCTGCTCTGCTTAATGGCGAACCCTGTACAAATTCGGTGTAATTAGATAACGCACAACTTTAAAACCTGATTCACAACCTGGATAAGCTATGGATGAACTTCATGTAGAAGTTTTAAGAATACTAGTTTAGGGCCAGGATAGACTTAAACAGACACTGACAGAATTCTGATCATCAAACCAAGTGACACAGAAGTGGACAGGGTCATACAAGTGTCACTTAGAAAGTTAGATGCTGATGCTGAAAGATGCATTCGTACCAACTTGATTGTTGAAAGAGTCTTTAGCGATCAAGATGACTTCACATATTGAAGATGCAGCTATTACCTTCAATTGTATTGAAGGACAAAGATATGAAGAGCATACTTTGCAATATGAGAAATATGGGACTTGTCATGTTAGGCAGAAGAGTACTCGATGCTGAAGGAAGGATTTAAAGTAGTGGGTAAAGAAGTCTAATCTGAAAGACGTTTAGTACCAGACCTGAACATGAAGAAGAAAGGGATAAGTCTTCCATAACTTACATTTAACACCGATATTTTCGGTAGATTCTGCAACATCTTCCACTCGCGGCGGATGTAGTCGACAGACCCAACTATCACTACGTGTTTAAGCTCGTGGTAATGAAAATTGGAAGCTCGTAATGGCATGACAAGGTTTCTCAGTCCGATGAGGGGCGAGTCAGGATCAGCGAATAGGCAGACAACGACGTGTCCGTTGAGAACCGTCATGGCTGCCTGATTACGATCCAGTATACAGTCTTCGAGGTTGCGGGATGGACTCCAATGGAACATACCCGTCGAATCATATTTCATTTCGGTCTTCTCGAAATCAAAATCCTTCGCTTGATCGTCGGCGATTCCGACCTGAAGACCACCGTTGTTGTTCACGTTGGTACCTCCCGAAGCTCTGCTCGTAGGCCTACAAGAACATTCCTATATTTAATACACATTCATAACAACATAAACATCACTGTTCCATGAGAATTTTAATTAAATTTATCTAGCTGTTAGTTTCTATATTCTTATACTGATAGTATAAGGCTAAGTTTGTAAACATAAGAAAGAAGCATGTGCAATTTGTTATTTGTCAACTAATTATGTTATTTGATTGTTTTGTTGAAAAGTAGATTTTAAGAAACGTTGGAAAATTAACTAATTGTTACTATTGTTACTGTTAAAGTTTGTTAAAATGGTTGTGACTGAAATGTAATACATTATAATTGTAATGTAATTGCATGCAACAAATATGATTTATAATAAATAAATTATTTTGCATGAATCAAATTTGTAACTGTTTCTCTTATTTCAATAAATTGAATAACTGTTTTATATTTTACGTTTCGTCGGTTGTATGTTTGGCAATATAACGAGAGTCTACCGTAAGAAGCACAGATATCACATGCAATTTACAAGCAAGCTTGACATGATAGCATACAGATAGTGTACGATATAACTATGGTATAACGTGACGGTGTTAACAATAAAAGCATACATGAGCTTTTTGACTTCGTAGGCGAGGTGGTAACCAGGGTATGCTGACTCCTCTTGCGATCTGGAATCAAAAGGTATTTGTAACCTTGGATTCGTCAGTACAGAAAATGTCTGTCGGTAATTAACAATGAAATAATACTAAATGTGAGTATCGATATTGAAAGAATGTTAAATTGTATGTAGAGCAATGATGCCAGTTTTAATGCAGAGAATGAATTTATTTTTTATTCAGCTGTAAATCTGGATGATCAAAGTGAACTGGTTCGAGCGTATTTAATTTTATCAAAATTGTATTCAATTTATAATAGAACTTTTCAAGTTGAATTGGAAATTACATATTTGATTGTGGATAATATTAAGTTGTAAATTGGTTAATTTGGTTGAGAAGTTTAAGCTGGAAACTTCAAATTGTTATGTCAAAGTGCCATTTTGCGATATTTTTGTCATTAAATCATATTACATTTCGTATGCTGAATTGGCCATTTAATATACAACCTCATATGTACAACGTTGCAAATGGAGCAACAATAACGCAACTGTTTTTTAGTCACTCATTGGACTTACAATCAGAAGCAGTGTGTACTTTCATAATACAATATTTAAATCAGAGACAGCCATCTGGAGAAAATTCAAGATTCCAATTTACATACGTCAGTAATTGTCGACAATCTTCGGTAATTAAAACGTTGGTAATTTGTCGGTAACTATAAGTAATTATTAAGCACTTGTCCGTAATTTTCAGTAAGTACAATTTCCCATAAAGTTACATATTAAGAATAATTATAACACATCCAAATAAAGAAGTGGATATGATGTTCACTGGGTCTGTATGCAAAGAATAATGTATAATAAAGAAGAAATTTAATTTTTTAATAAAAATAAGATTATATAGGTGAGAATATTGTTTAAAAATGTATTTGTTGACAATAATGGTCAGATAACGACAATTACCGACAGTTACCTACATTACCGATTGCTACCGATATTATCGACGGCTACCGACATTACCGACGGCTATCTATATTACCGACGACTACCGATATTACCGATCGCGACCGACATTACCGACCGCAATCGACAATAACCAATAGTTATAAAAATTTATCAATAATTATCAATATTTATCCACAATTATCCTCGATAATCGATAATTACCGCCAATTACCAATGTAATACATGAATTGCAGGCAGTTTGGAGCCGCATTTAACACCAAATTGCCATATCTGACTCAAATAAATTGAATTATTGTTACAAGTGCATAAAAAGTGATATTCAAACACAATAAATTCTAACATTTACTTATTTCTCCCAACGTTGCATGATTAATTCTCAACAGCGAAATCCCCACATCGTTATTAATAATCGTGACGCAATTAAAGTACTCGTTGCAAGTGGCCAGAGAAGCGAATGCATACTGGAATTTCTGTACATCAAGCGAGGATAAAATTCGAACGAAAATAAATACCTTTGATTGTATGGTTGAGTCGGACTCAATAAGCTGTCGTTTGTCGTTCGATTCACGTTCGGTTTCACCTTATTCACCTGCTTCGTTGAGTTCATCATGGTCATTCCAACGGAATTTCGATGATTTCTCATCGCTGCAACAGACAAAACATCGCAGGTGTCAATGAAACAAATCATCACTGTCGACGGCCACGTATACTTATCGAATATAATCCGCATGCTATAAACAAATATTTTGTTTATAATTATACTTTAGCCTACAGTAAACAATATAAAGTAAATCTATCATCGCTATAGTTGTATATTTTTCCTCGTACGATTCTTGGGTCATAAAAGCCATTTTGCAGTTCGACATTTTCTTTTTCAAAATTTTGTCGAAACTATTGGTACTAGGATGAACACTTGAAGAACATAAACTATGCTTATGCCATTTAGGACTAATACGGCACAATTAAAGCGATTCTTAGATTACGTTATGATTCTAACGAATATTGATTTTGAACGTACAATAATTGATACAAATGAACATAACGAAACAGATAAACGTTAGACTAGCTCGAAACTTACCATTCGGGTCGTCTCGTTCACGACTGATCTCACCTAAAATTAATACATCCGAATTAACTCAGTTTTTCAACGATTCAGAGGGGCGCAACTAATAGACAAAGCAACAATGATTAAGACAATTACAACAGTAGTCACACTGACCGTGACTTAACACTCCCCCCCACTGTCTTAGCGCATCCTTACTTTCGATCGGCAACAGCCTACAGCCTCATGCTTACAGGCACGCATACGTTATCCTAAATCCTTTGCACGTGCTTTCTCAGAATTTTCAAAAGTTAGAATTGCAAATGTCTGAAGAATTGTACGTGGTTATCAAAGATACATCAAATGTTGCACTTTATGAATAAAATATGATCATTTTGAAATATGATGTAAAAGATCCTTATTAAGGTATACTGCAAGTTGTGCTATGAATATTTGAGGGAACTGAACAACATAAATTTATCTTTTTTTTTTCATAAATAGTTTGTAGGTGACAAGAAATAAATAATTTGTAAATTGATAATTTTCAATGTAATGTGGTATTAGAATCTTCATAGATTATGTTAAATATTATCAATAATATTAAAAAATTTTTAAATTATAAAAATTCTGTATTTTCAAGTCATTAAATATTTATATTCACAAATGTCTTTTCAATTTTCAAATGACCATGTTCATAAAATTAATTTCTACAACTATTAGAACTCAAATTAAAATTCCTACAAAGTACCTTATTTTTTCATGATTTTAGTTAGTTAAAACTATAAATGTTCATAAATAATTATACACCTAATGTAACAAATAAGTAACTATTTAATAAATATTACTTACTGACGTTTCATTTTTATTTAAATTATAATTATTTAACCAGTAGTAAAATGCATGATAGCAAGTCTGATGTATCAATGAGAACCATAAAATATTCACGACATAAGCAATTTCTATCCATCGTAACACGTGCTAATTACAGAAGAGAAGAAAAAGAAGCAGTTAGCTGTTTGCCACGGTAATAAGATGAAGCACCACCTATATATATATATAAAATTGGAAAACTGAAGTAGAGTATGGAAATGTGTTCTGTCCAACGTTACCATAGAAAGAAATTGTAATAACGAATGTGACCCATACTACCGTGCTCTCTACAAACTATCAGTCCAATGTTGTTCGAAGCGAAAACTTACACAAATAAAACGCAGTATATATAAATAGAGAACTATGAATAATATTCAGGACACGTATGAATTATACATATCAAAGTAATGATATCGAGAAAAGTCTTCTAAATTTTGTAAACCAAGTATACATATATATATAGTATATCTACTTAGGGCATAAAAAAGTCCGTAGAAAAGACTAGGTCACTCAGAACACCTGAATTCAACCAGCATTTCTCAAACTGTCGTGAAATTTAACGCCCATTTTGTAACTCGGATAATTTGTAAAAAAAGAATTTTTGAACATTTCTTAAAACGTTGAAAAAAAAAAGTAGCGATAATTTTATAATTATTAAAAGAGTGAGAAACGCTAATAATAATTACTGTTTTACTACTTACGCAGACGAACACCAGCAAATAGTTTTTCAACATGGTGATTATTTGGAAACATTAATTTTATTTTATTGTTTTAATCGCTGCAATTTATTTCATTTCCGACTCGACCGATTACGTAACAAATACCACAATTACTCTCTATGATAAAAATATTAAATAAATTAATCATTGTGTTTTGTCTATTATAAATCAACGTTATAAAACAAAATAATATCGTCACTAAATGTGATCTAAAATCTATGGAATGTTATGATTACTATGTGTTCTCTAAGAATTGTGTTCATTATTCATAACGAACAAAAGAGAGTAAAAAAATAGAAAGAAAACTGATAATTTGTCTAATGTCTGTATGTTCTAAAATGGTGAATTTCTTATGACAGAAATTATAGAAAATCTACTATGTACACAACTGAATAAAACTGTTAACACAAAATTCTACTATAGTCACATGCACTAATCAGAACCAAAGAAACTAATAGATGATAAAAATATAAATCAAAATCTAAGTTTTCTTCCTACTTTTTCCAAACTCGATATAGAACAGTGTTAGAGTCTACAACAGGCCTGCTCAACTGACAGATACTCGAGCATGATCCTGGGCAACGATTACAGCTATGTTATCACAAGAGGGTTGGGAGTTGAATGACCTCTACAGATTTTCAATGATACAAGTAAATTGTATAATAGAGTTCTAAAAATCATGAGAAGTCCAGCATCCAATAATTTGGCTTGTGAACAACTCATTGGTGCCTTCCCATAATGTTCCTCACTCTTAGGGGCGTTGTTAACTACGTAAGGGGCATGTACAGTTAGCTCGGAGGCCTCATAAACTACATACTAGGCGTGACTAATCGTTTGAAGGGTGTAACGCCACCCAGGAGGCGTGGTTAGCCACATAAGAGGCGTGGTTAGTGATACAATAGGCGTTGTTAGTTATCCGAGGGGCGTGGATAGCCTCATATGGGGCGTTATTAGATCAGTGGGCGTGGCATCCATTCGAGAGACGTGGTTTGTCACTAAAAGGTGTTATTAGCTAACTGTAGGGAGTAGATTAACTAGGTAATAAACCTAAGGGGCGTGATGAATCATTGAGAAGACGTAGTTAACCACCAGGAGGTAGATAGTCACTTATAAGATGTCATTTAACATTCAAGTGCCGTAGCAGGTCACTCAAGAGGTGTAAATGAGTACTAGGGGAGTGGTTAACTACTCAAGGGGCGTGGTGAGTTATCTAAGAGGCGCAGTTAGCAGCCTATGAGATGTGATTAACCGCCCAATAGGCGTAGTTAGCTATTATCCGCCTACAGGGCGTGGTGAATCACTCAAGAGGCGTGGCTTTCAGAGTGACATAATTAGTTACTCAGGGTGAAAGTTTGTCTGAAATAATAAAATCGTGGTACAATGAACATTGAGTTGAGCAGGCCCAGTCTAAAATTTTATTTCAAATTATAGTCAACAAAACTATGGTTTAGTGCAACATTTTAAATTGAGTTCGGGTAATTTCCACATTTAAATATTATTAAATGTAATTTCTCGTGACCTTGAAGATTAATGATCATTGGATTATCATCGAAGTTTGATAAATTTTTGAAAAAAGTGGGAATCGATAGTTACAATCATGGACGTAAGAATCTGTGCACAAAGCTCAGGGTCCCCCCTCTAAAATTTTGTCTAAAATTGAACACAAATCACTAAAGTTGTAGGATTCGTTTATATATTTTCACGTCCATGATTCAATACAGAGGAAACAAAAGAAGAAAACAATGAAAATAAAAGGACAAAAGATAATGATAATCAAGTGCAGACAATTGATGAAGATTAAGTCGAAAGGGAAGCACTTTTCGTGAAGCAGCCCTTCGAGTTCTTTCGTTCGAGAGATGAAAGCAATCAGTTATGGTGTACCGGTATATACTGTGTGATCGATTTAAGAAGAGCAGCTTGCAAAATTATAGCATGGTTTTGATTGAGGTGTGACTGTACCTCTTACGTGAACCATCTTGGGCAGTTCTGGCGGAGTGAATGTAGGGGGAGGATGGTGGTCGTCTGTAACAAACCACTACACATGTTAGCTACCCTAACTAATTTACCTAAGGTCTAATTAGCTACTCTATTCGCTAATGCTATTCGCTATTGCTAATGTTTGCGTTCGAACTGACTAAAATCGAGCTCCGTACCAGCGTTCAAACAGATACATACGAAAACACGAAGTTCGTAATTCAAAGCATAATCGAGTCGGGATACAACACATCTACTTACAAATGTGCTTCTCTTCCAACACCTATAATCGTATAAATTTTTCAAAATAAATTATATCACACCTAATCGTCGTTAATTGTAACGAAGTCACGCTGGAACGAACTTTATCTAATAAAATACCATTCTAAATATTACTACGTATACTGCCAAACATAATAGCCTCCTTTAAGGAAGAAGTTAGCACAATTAATATAGTTACTAGTTATCAGTAACTATACACATGACAGTTATTTTAGCGAATATCAAGAAAATAGTAACGTAAGGCTGTACTGGCCACACGTCGCATTGCGCACGCGCATGAGGTAACGCGCGAGAGCCAATCAGAGGCTACCTGCGCAGTACAGCATGCGCTCGTGCATCCAGCAATTCTCTTCTATCTTAAAATCAACAACATGTATTATACTTTCTTTATTACTTATTTCAAAGTGAATGATGTCATTTAGTAACGAATAAAGTAGGTAATTGAATAAGGTAGTTCATGTTTCAAATACTTATTTGTCAAATAACCAATGAATATTATGTTTCAGTATAATACGTAACTTAACTTAAATTTAATCCTGAAGGAGGCTAATGTGCTCGGCATTGTATTTGTTACTCAGACTACCGTTCCAAATATTGCTCGTTGCAACGCGGACGAGTAATAAAATTATGCGAACAATAAATCTCTTCCGCGTTGTACAAACGTTGTTTAAAACAGTAAATAGAGTGAAACAGGATGAGCAAGCAATACTTTCATGCTAAATAAAATCGACAGAGGCAAGGAACAACGATCGAATCAACAATGGAGAAATATACAAACATTCTTGAAACGAAATCAAGGAACGATCGATTGTAATAATGTCGTTGCCTCTGTTCAAGGTTAACTTATCATGCTTGGAACATGCAGTAATAAGTTCTTAAGATGTGAATATTTACTTGGTATCGCGAGTGCAGAGTTCTTTACAAGTATAAATTGTGCAATAGATTAGAGAATTCGAAAGATTGTAGGATTCTATCGTGCCAAAGCAGAAAATACGGAGGAAAATTTTTTACAGCGAGTGTAAAGCTAGAGTGAAACTCGACGATTGTTAATTATTTGCGGTTATTTATATTGCGAACTCGCGTCGTTTATCGGTCGTACGCGCAATATACGTGAGAGGCCACCTTCTTCCCATTAATTTTCAAATTAAATTATTTTTCGAAATTTTTTACTTTCTAAGTATCGAAAAATGATGAAATCTCTGGGATATAATCAGAGAACCATTTTAAGTAATCGACAGTTGCTTTAAATAGGTGATATGAAGGAGTCCTTTGAGGTAATAATACCATACGATGACTGTTAAGGCATAATTACTATTTGTTATTCAAGAATTTGAACGTTTTTGTTGGGTGTTGAGTTTGGTTCACGTACAGAAGGAAGATCGAGGTTACTTTAGGATTTTGGGATTTTGGAATTTTGATACTTCAAGATTTGAGATCTTTCTTAAATTTTTAAAATTTTGGGATTTTAGGCAGTTGGATCTTCTGTATTTCCATCTGAGGCAATATAACAAGATTCTTCTACATAGAATGATCTCTTCCTATATTGCCAATTCTACTACAATAGCATTCGTGGCAATATAACGGAGGTCTACTGTATATTGTTAACTTAACATGGCATCTTTGTGTATCAGAGATTTCATAATCCATTAAAATTGGTCCTGAAAAGATGGTGGCCATAAAATATAGCCTACTTCTTACGATACGCGTTTTCGCATAATCGCGTGATAACGTAATAATAGACGCATACGTGTGTATACAAATATTAATTACGGATATTATACACCGGCTCCATATTAAACTTACTTGTGTACGAGAAGTCTTCACCTAAGTAGTAGTGGTAGAGGACGAAGAGAAGAAAATTCGAACAGATAGACACATAGAAAGTTAGTTAAAAGACATCTTTCATGACGTTTGGTGTGTATATTGTGAAGTGGGCACACAGACTGGTGAGTCTAGGTATGATAGATATACTCATCACGTTTAATCGCACATGTGTAAGTGAGTAATGGTATATACACACACATATATGCATACACGAGTGGGCCATAGGTGAATTAGAAGTGAGAAAATGATAATGCTAGCCTCTAATGAGCGATGCAAATGAAATTAATTATCGATCGTTTAAATCCCTTTTTACTTGACATTTCTATTTTATCCTGTGCACACATCGCTCATTTGTACCTGCCTAGTAGATATTGTAGTCTAATTATACAGACTTATTTGCTTCTCAGAAAATGTTTACATTAATCAGACATTGCACACAAAATACTTGATGTGTGGACATCAGGACAGTTATTTCATATATAATAACACTGATAAGATCATAAAATGAATTGATGGAGGTATTGAAAAGTGTCCCGCGTAGCAGCGGCTTAAGGCGGCATATCACCATTCAAAATGATTTATTTAGATTATGGTGTATCGAATTACTACTTTATTGTGTATTGTTGGATTAAATCAAGGATAATCATCAGAACAATTTTTGAAATCGTAGTACGCTGTTACTCGAATGAACAAGTTTGAGATGATATGCTGCCTTAAGCCGCTGCCACAAGAGCAGATTTTAATCTGCAATTGGTGTGTATTATTGAATTATCGGTGGAATATATTGGTGGTTTATTGAATTGTCTTCAATAATACTTTTGATATTACTTCTGACAGTACTTCTGATATTATCGATGAGGTAGCATGTCACGTCCAAAACAAGTTTCTTTGTATTATAACATGTCATATTACTATTCTGTTGCTCACCGTTGGATTAAGTTCAGAATAGATACAAGAAGAATTGTTTAAAGCAACACAATATACACTGTGACTCAAATAAACCATTTTAAGAGGTGATATGCAACCTTAAGCCGTCGCCACGCATATTAATTTCTATACTTCTGTAAATATTTAAATTTATAATCGATATACAACTTGTATTGAATTATTATCTTCAACAATAATTATTTTTGCAGAAATCTTTGATATTTTAATTTTTTTATATTGTTAAGCAACAGGTTTATTTAAGTTATAATATTATATTACATTAGAAAATTGTCCTGATGCCCCCAACTGATTATTTCACAATTAAATAATTTGTTTTACCCAATAAAACAAGTTGAAGCATATAAGTACTGCGAACACAATGGAGCGCGTATGAAAATCGAAAGTTTGTAATGAATCGAACACACTTAAGAAATTGAAGCTAACATCGGGACACCGTTGGAAAAACTTTTCGACGCAATCGTTGACTTGTTCAGAAACAAAGATTAATCATCTAGTTCTAAGATATTCTAAAACACTTGAAATATTTAAATACTGAACATCGATGCAAAATTAAGTTGGAAGTACATAGTTCAAGACTCAAGGCAAATCACATATCGCGCAAATTCGGTACCGATTAGACTCAAATAATTCGCTTACAACAATTAACCATCGAAAGAACATTTACATACCTCCAGAGAACTACATTCAGAACAACACTGATATAGAAATATGTAATCTCGGTTGCCAACAGAAAGAAATTAAAAAAAAAAACGATAATGAAAGAACATCACATCAATAGAAGACTCAAAAAACACTAACATTATTCTACTTCGAAATCAATTATTATCATTATGAGCTCGAACGGTGTTACAGAAATCAGCACAAAAAAATACGTCTATGTTTTCCAACTTTCGATCAAAATTCAAGAAACTATTCCTGCTGTACGAATTATGCATTAAAATTGTTACGAAAGTAAATACTATCGCTATTAATTAATAGATCGAAAACCATTGAATCTTACTAACCTCGACAAAATATATTATTTTATAACCACTTTTGATTCCTATCGTTCAAAAAATAAAATAGATCTAAAACTCTTCCAATTTATTGGCAAAAAAAGGAAAGAAAAACGAAAAGAAAAATAGAGAGAATGAAAGGAATGACACGTGGAACACAATCTACACTCGGGGGGATACATACTTGTTTTTCCAACGATCTGAACAGCTCGCACGCCTTTCCGGAATGTGGCCACTGCCCGAAGGGAGGAGAACCAGAGCTGTTAGTTGTCATATCAAAATAACATGAACCTAAATGCGGGAGGTGGCAACAGGTGGACAGGAATGTCTCGATCGACGTGTCACGTGAGTCGAAGGTACAATTCGAGTGCAACGTAGACCTTTAACAAAGAGTGGGCACGAAATTGCCCGGAGAGTTGCCCTGACGTCGGGTTTGTGGGGAAATTAGAGTCCATTTTGCTAGGAGCTTAGTTTCTGTAATGGTGAGACGTTTTAGAAACGTTTGACGGAGATTACAGGAGACTTTCGTTATATTGCCACTCGTTATATTGACGCACTCGTGATTATTGTATGGCCTGGAGATCTACGGTCACTATAATATCAAAGACGTTTCAGTTAATTTGATGTATAGTGAACTTCAAGGATCTTCTGCCACTACAGGTCCATTGTTGCAATATAACGAGAGTCTACTGTAATCCATAATTTCTGTATATTAACACATTTAGTTTTACACGCTTTTGAGTTTATTTAGGAACCGTATCTTGATGGGATACGTATGAGGCATATATTGTTACAGATCCGTGACAATATAACAGGTGGCAATATAGCGAGAGTCTACTGAAATTTGTAGTCAGTCCTTGCAACCTTGAGAAAATGAAGAGTGGAGTAGACTTCTCTAAAATCTAAACTCTAAATTTTTAGAACTCTTCTGTTCTGAACTGCAAACTCTCAGAATTCTTTCGAAATCTGAACTTTTAATTTTTTCCTAATTGCCCATGCCTAATTGTAAGGTTAGGTTCCCCTAAACCTAAGATACTTCTAAAGAGAAAAGTTAGGTTTCCTCACACCTTTTAATGGGAAGGTCCACGTTGCAAGCGAATGTTACGTTTGGAGATATAGTGTGGTCGTAAAATTGTACAAACGTGAAAGTACTTGAAATCGGGGAAGTAAGTAATTTGTGTTTTGTTTAGGATTGTACGATAAAAATTAACAAATAAGAATTATATTTGTTGGTTGAAGCTTAGAAATTAAAAGTGTGTGTAGGCTCTTTACGACCACACTATGTCTGAATTTTATACGTACATTTTTCATGTGACATTAAATCGCAATTTTTGTAGACATGTCACGGAATGCCATGCTGTTTTCACGCGACGTCAAGAGTCTTTTGCTGACATGCCATAAAATTTCATGTAGTTTTTATGTGATATTAAGGGTTATGTCTTTAACTGACATGTCATGTAATGTCACGTCGTTTTCTTATGACATTAAGAGCCAACATTTCGTTGAATGTGGATTATTATGCGAATGTTTGAACATAGATTACTAGGAGTCATGGTATTTGGTTATTGAGACACTGTGACATTTGTCGCAGTCAGGTGACATTATGTAACTTGATCATAATTTTAGAATGTCTGCAAGAAAGTATAATTTAAAGAAAAAAAACATGATAGGATATAGATATATATATGATCAAATTTCATTAAGGTTTTAATGAGGTATACAATTTTCAAAATGGAATTAAAATAATTTTGAAGCATGTAAAATGAAGATTTAAATATTCTATGTTATTGAGAAACTATAAATATATTTTACTTTCATTAATAATAATAACGAATGACAATTTCAATAATAATAAAAGTAATGACATAAAATCAAGTGACATGATGGTGTCATAGAAAAGTCACTGTTTCAACAACAAAAGACATGATTTCTATCACATAAAAGCCAGAAGATATTTCATAGCATGTCACTGTCGTGATTTATTGACACATGAAAATGTACCTTAAGGTCCGTTCACATTGTACAAACTGAACATGTCACACATCCAACATGGCAGTCACGATATTTCATAATTTTTGTTAATATAATAACAGGAAATATACTAGTTAGTGTAATCTTCGTTCACCTGCATATCTCATAAGGTAACTTTAATATACAGGATGTTTCAAAAGTAGAATACAATCGAAGAATTATTCATTCTTAAATTTTGCAGTGAATGCAATTGAAAATTCTTGTACTATTTTGCAATTCTAATCGTTAATTGCTTTCACTAATTATAAACCCACTGTTCCTTCTATACAAGGAGTTTCAAAAATGGTCTGCAATGCAGAAGATACAAATTCTCTAATTTTTTATCAAACTAAATTCTCGAATTCTGTGTCAAATTAAATTAAAAATTCTTTTATCATTTTGCACTATAATTCTGTTAATTTTGTAAATTACGAGGACGGTAATATGTGTTCAAAATGGTTATCCAAAAGCAACAATACACAGAAAATATCGTCTATAAAAATACTGTAGCAATCAGGGTCATCGCTAGAGATTGCAGAACCCTCTTCAGAAGTCAATGTCAATGTCATTATGTTTGTAACTGTCCGCACGGTAATATTACAACAAGCATGAAAATTTATACAAATAACATTTCATGAATTTGATGTTTCACATTGAAATCTTATCTAAGACCTACAACCATACGGTAATATTACGAGCATCAAAATTTATCTAAATAACATTTCATAATTTTCACATTGAAATCTTATCGTGCCATGTTACGTGTCTGACAAGTCACATGCCATAAAACATGAACGGACCTCCAATCACATTAAACCAACCGTATAATAATTTCAAACGAATAAATAAAAAAAAGAACGTTTATAACGGGTGTAGAAAGTGCGCTGCTGTGGGACAATCGACAAGAGGAATTTTTATAATTAAATAAGTTCGACCTAGAGAGAGGGTTAGAACACATCAAGTATACGACAGATACACAATCGGTGTCGTATATGTATTTTTGCAGTGGCCGATATACATATATACATAAATATATATATTTTCTTCCAGGTATAATAAATATTAATTATAGTGTCAACATTATTGTTGTGATATTAATGAATGGTATCGAATGCGCAATATATGAGGGGAGAATGGAGTATTTATAACCGCGTTGTGTTCGATAAACCCTGGGCATCGATCATCATCATCCGCGTAAACTTAGAACCTGAAGAGCCGGTGGCATTCACTTGTAACGTATTATTTTATAATTCAATATTTCAAAAATTCTAAGCTAGAATCCTAGTTTTCTTTGGCACACAATCGTACACACATTTTTAATAAAGCAGGTCATGGCAGGGGCGGATCTAGTTGTGTTCGGGGGTGGGGGAGAAATGTCTGAAATTTTCGAATCTCCTTTTCTAACATTTGAAATTTCACTAATATTTTTATTTTCCTGCAGAGTAAATCGAGTTGAAATTAATTTGTGAAAAAGGTAATTATATATGTGATTGAATTATTTATTTTTTAAATTCTGTTGAAAGTAAAAGTTTATTGTATCTTGTAGGAAAAATTAGTCTTTTTGTGTAACTTGTGGGAGGTGGGGCGATTGCCCCACTCTGGATCCACCCCTGAGTCACAATTATACCATACGTTTGTAACTTACTCTTTTTAATAGGAACTGCTAATATTTTAACATTCATTGCTTGATTTTTCTTCATTTTATCTTGTAACACAATAAAATATTTATTTTATTTCAGAAATATTTTTTAAGAAAAATAACATTGCAAATTTGCAACATTCTGTAAAGTAGTTTAGGTTTTTAGTTAAATTTTACAGTTGAAATAGGAGGTTAAGTAATGAAGTTAAATAGAATTGTTTATAAAAGATTTGCATGGTATAAAAGGACAATTATACTGACGAAAACAAATTTCCTTTTAAATACAAAATTGCATCAGAATTAATTCTGAAAGTACTGTTATATTAAACGAGAAAATCGATAAGCAATAAACTTTTTGAACAACACATTTTCAATTTAAAAGCTGTTGGCACTTTCCTTTTACAAATAAGAGAAATTCTCTATTTTTTTAAATTATCCTCATTTAACCTCGTTTCTGTTTTGAAACAGTTTTTATATCTAATCTAAGTAGTTTTAAGACAAAGATTGCTTATTTAATAAATTTATTTTTTACAGAATATTTTAGACAGAAAGTAAAATAATTGTAAGAGCAACCTTTGCTTAAATTTTGTATTAAAATTTATAAAATACAGAACGATAATTAATAAAGTTATTTATCTTCTAAATAAATGAACAACATTAGAGGTTAGGTTAACATAATTTATATTATGCTAGGTTATAAATAAATAACAAAAGTAAACAATGATAAACATAAAAAATTCTACCACAACTTTATAAAAGAATATATTATCTTTCCAATTTTTATTTTGTCTATCCAAAAAAGTGTGGAAAAAATAAAATATCTTTGTCTTAAAGCTGCAAAACCTAGGTTAGGTGAGGATAATTAAAAATAATTAAAATCCTTGCAGTCTTTTTGAACTAGTAAAAAAGTCTTCGTAACTATTTGTAAAGAAGAAATGGAATAACGTTGCAAATATGTATAAAATATTAGATCAAATACCCTCATATCAAGTCGATATCGTAACTGAACGTTGCTGAGAAGGGAGAAAAACGCAGTTCAATTACAAATGTGACAAAATGAATTAACGATGCTTGTACGTAAGCACACTGAAACAACGAATTATCAACGACAAGCCTGAAACAAGCAAATTTGTTAATCGGTGAAACGTAACAGTTCCCGCTAAAGTAAAGCGTGGTCGCAAATCCGATCTGATTGTTTGCGGGACGCGTCTCAGTTTACGGACCGTTGACGTTTACGACCACGCTATATTTCAGTTGGAACTATAACAGCCATTAAACGTGTAGACACAGAATTATAACGATCTGGTGGAACGTGCTTAGCGAAATTAGCGTATCTGCGAAAAAAAGCAACGATTTCTCGTGAAAAATTACAGCCACAATTCGTATTTGAAAAAAATGCAACTGGATACATTTACGGCAACGTAATCGACCTCCGTCCATTTTGAATTCGACGCTGCTGCTTTGATAGAGAATGGATGCTCGTCAAACTTCACAGCTCTAGCAAAAGCCCAGCGAGAAAGAATACGACTCGAACGATATATCAAAATACCAACGAAAGGAATTGAATTTTAGGTACCGTGGGGTAAGTGTATGTGATATGGGATCGTTCGAGAGAAATTCAAACTCTCCCATTTTTTCATCACTTACACCATCTTACCTCTTTAGATGTCAAACCGGTCAACTCTGCTTGAGCCTTTTATATTTATACAAATATTATAATTTATACGTTTTGATTAGTTATGAAATAACCCTTTCGTTATGACAGATTGCAATTTACGTCCACGCTATATCTCTGCGCTCAACGATACGATTTCAATTTAAAATAGCTGCACTGTATTGACTTAATGCAATCATTTTTCATGCGATATTAAATCGTGACCTTTACTGACTTATCTTCTGAAATGAGTCATGTCAGGTCATGTCAGGTCAATTTTGTTTAAGAACAGAAACATTATTCATCGTTTTTACTGAACTCTGTGTATGTATAAATTGATCTTAGGTAAATAACGGTATGCTTTATAGGGAGACGAAAACTAACCTCAAAATCAGATAGGCACTTTCATTTTTCTCACATAACTTTCAAAGTATGAAAGATATAGAAAAATGTTCCAAATAAAAGATTAATAGTACGACAATCACCGCAAACTTGTGATGATAAAGTTTTGAAAAAATAATTTTCAAAATCTGTTTTTTAGAAAAAAGTTTTGTCCATATTTTGTTACTGTAGGTTTGTGACAATTATAGTACTATTAAGCTTTCATTTAACAAACTTTTTTCTATCTTTTTTGGTATAAGAATTATACGTGAGAAAGTGGGAGTGGCCATTTTGAGGTTAGTTTTACATGTCTTCTTAATAAAAAATTAAGAAGTTATATATTATGATTAGTAAAGTTGTTTGGAACTCTATAAGCTTCTATAAAATTAATGTAATCCTCTAGAGAAACTTTTAAAGTTAGTGTGGACTTTTGTGGGTACTCTCAAAGCTAGTTTGGAGCCTTATAAGTACCTACATTAGTGTAGATATCTACAGTAGTCCATAACATTAATACAGATACTCATAGTAAACCTCAACATTAATGTAGACTTTTATAATAGTCCATTATATTAATGTAGTGTCCTATAACAGTACATAGCATTAATGTAGACTACTATAGTAGTCTATAACATTAGTGTAGGTATATATAAGCGTCCATAAAATTAATGTGAACCTAGGTGTCCATTAAACTATGTGGAACCCATAGACGTCCATAAAATTAGTGTAGACCCTCATAAGTGCTTACAACATTAGTGTAGACTACTATAAGTGCCTATAACATTAGTGTACACCCCCATAGGTATCCATAACATTAGTGTAGATCTCTAAAGGTGTCTACAACATTAGTGTAGTCACCTGTAAGGCATCGACAACATTAGTGTAGACCCCTTTAGATAACTATAACATTAGTGTAGACCCCTTTAGGTGACTACAACAATAGTATAGACCCCTGTAGGTATCCGCAACATTAATGTAGACTTTTATAGGTGTCCACAACATTAGTGTAGACTTCTGTAGGTGTCCACAACATTAGTGCAGACTTCTGTAGGTGTCCACAACATTAGTGTAAACCCTTGTAGGTATCCACAACATTAGTGTAGACTCGTATAAGCGTCCATAATATTAAGACCACCATAGATATGAATGAACTTAGTTCGGATCTCTCTAGGAACACCAATAGCATCGAAAGGGTTAAATACATTAATCAGGTATCAATTCAGACTCAAGCAGAGGAATTGATCAAAGACTCAGATAAAATTTGATAAGTAATGCGACCAAAAGATGTCGATTAGGATTAATAGGAGGGAGAGGAGGGTACAAAGACGCGTACCGTCCAGGTAACTGCTGTAGGCAGTGTTTCCTTTCACCATGCCGGTCTGCATCATCATCATCCCCACATCTGCAAAAATCGACCGATCGGCCCGGACACATGTTCGTGAGTAGTCGCGTAGGGATATTGTACTGCAGTGACAGGAAGAAAGGCTGGAGGGTAACCGGAAGTGTAGCATAGGAGCAACAAGGACATAAAGAAAATGAAACCCAGAGACTCTTTCACGGTGTTAAAATAAAAGGACGTAGTTATATTTTATATACAGTGTATGGTACAGACGGACATAGGGTGATTCTATATTAAAAAAATAAACTAGAAAGAAATTATGCCAATGAAATGTTTTCATAAGAAGCTTAGCTTTTGAGAAAGTTGAATTTGAAGCTTTTGTTATGGTATCTATTATGTTAAACTATAGCGTTATCGGTTTCAAACTTTCCTTAACACGTTCAATCCCGACTGTGTTTTATGGACACATCAGAGACGGCCATCTTTAAAGGTTGTACAGTAGCTCAAACATATAAATATACGAGATTAATTTAAATATATGAAATATACCCTACTAGGTTAGGTTCTGCCTACACGAAAATAATTTTTTGAGATTTAAAAATTGTTTTTACGCTATTGTTTTATTGCGATCGAACTGGTTTGGGATTAAACGTGTTAATGCTTTCAATGACAAGCAAAGATCACTGCACATGCGTGTGAAGCCTCACGAAAATCGTAAGGGCGCATGCGCAAGGAACATTCGTTGCGACTCGTGCCCGCACTTGGAGATACAGCAATGCTCGCATAGTTATTCGATTTGGTACATGATTTGCGATCATCGTAACACCATTTTCTAGAATGTGGCATCGTAACGAGATCACATGCTCGTATGCACTCCAGAATTTCGAAATTTAACTTGTTGAATGACACAGGGAAGTCGCAATGATAGTAGGATGCGGGTAATAATACCATACTGAACTGTTTACGATTTATTTCGTTAATTGTCGATATTAATCGCAAACAATCGAACGATTCTCGACTATTAACATTGATTGAAGTATTTTATGGGTCCAAAACCCACAGACCTGCGTATAGCATCTGAGCCTGTTCAAAGTTGTGAGGCCATTATTAGGGACATCGATTCAAATTCATTTTCCTCGAAAACGAAGCTTCCTATGAAAAAATATTATTCTACATTTTTCATTCACTTTTGCCCATAGAATCTCCCTGTGCCCGGGCATATGATTTGCCCAACGCATTCTCTATTTACAATCAATATTTACATGTTCGTACATACATCCGAAATGTACATACGAATCGAAAATTGTAACCAGCTCGATTAGTTACAATTTCATAACCAAACATTACGGTTAGTATGTTACGGCCAGGGTAAAGGTCACTGAAAATAAAAGCTACAAAGCTCGCCAAATATTTCATATCCTATCGAAATTTCTTTTCAGTGATTCGTTAACGAAAGACGTTGATTGCCCAGGGTTTAAAATCATCACGTCGGACTCTTGACCATTATTTCGAATGAATCGTGTGCGTGTACATATGATATGTGAATTAATCTGAATGAAGTCCCTATACGGAAATGCCCTACGCCAAACCATCGATGTTTCCTATGGGAAAATAGACATATCACAGAAGATGCTCGAACCTATCGATGGAGCTCCGTTAGTGAAACTTCTCATACGATTGAAGATACGGTGGTAGTGAGCCCAAAAATTCAAGACAGAGCGAGAGAGAGAAAGAGAAAGAGAGAGAGGCAGAAAGAGAGTAACAGGAAATTGAGAGAAAGAGAGCGAATGAGTATATTTATTTTTATTTTAGAAGCTATCATACCATAGGGTCGAATTCGGGGGGCTAATCATGCATGCAAGGCGAGCGAGAAGGGCACACACTAGAAGTGCAGACTAAATTTCTTGATTGGCCAGGTGGACATGCGCCAACTGACAGAACTATAAGGGTAAACATATCAAACGTGTAATCAATGGTATTTCATTTTTCACGTGACGGCTATTTACGACCCATAGACGGCGGGCATTCTCCGAAATTCAAATTTAATTCACAGTTACTCGCATCAGTATTTGGACACAGAGCGAAGTTGTTTGAGTACATAAACAATTATTTATTTTACAATTGTCTAGTCCGAATTTTCTAGAAAAATGTGTCAGATTAAAGTTATAAGATACGGAGGATACGTATAGTTAATATTTATTTAATTTGACAATGACCTTGAAAAGTGAAGGTGATAGATTTTTAAGGAGACCCTACGTTTTTTATTGCGTATTCAGATAGCTGATGTCGAGTTCTTTTCGAGATAGCCCTTGTGTACCACTGATTTTGAATCATCCCCGAAATATTTAGCTTTGGTGACATGCGGGTGGTCTGCATATCACTCAATTTACGTCTCCAGAAGGTCACTTGATCGGTCTATGTGAATTGTAATGCCTCTAACAGACTGATCTACGTCTATCTAAATGATAGAATATGAGTTAAGTACAGTAAAGTCAAAATTTAGACTCAAAAATTCAAATATGATACTCATGTGAATAACTTCTATGTTTATTCCATTAAAAAATTTGTGTTCATAACGTAAATGAGTGAAGTAATTCTGGGTCAGAATAGATCTCCGCCGTCAGAGGGTCAGATAACAAGGTGCTGCTAACTCCCTGAACGACCAAATTTAATCAGAATTTCCATAAACCAATCAGTCGTAGAATACAGAGTTCGCAGCGAACGGAAAGAAAATTAAAAAAAAAAAGACTGGAACAAAACGAGTACGGAAACCGTGAAAAACGAATAGATACCCGACTGTAAACATCGCAATCGTGTTGAATAAGTGTCTCTGAATGGGAATTAAAAGTGCAATCATCTCATTGCCATTGTCATCATCATAATCATCATCACCACCGTCTTTTGCTTATAATATGCAGGATAAAATGGTTCCAAACTCGAAGGCATATGTACACACAAGTAAGACACACAAGAGAGACAGAAATATGCAGAGACAAAAATATATGTATGCCTATTTCAGAAAGAGAGACAGAGATAAGATAAACAGAGAGGGGAGAGAGGAAGTTGAACGGGGATGGATAGCAAAGTGCACGAAAGGGTTCATAGAAGCAAATAATTCAAGGACACGATGATAATGAGTCGTCAATTGATTCCTCAGGTTCGGTCGTGTTAAGTTTTTGTGGTCGACGTTTTTAATAAATATTACAGTGTGTTTTAGATTTTAATATGACCCTTACTAGGTTAGGTCCTGTTATTCTACTAGCCTGGTAATTTGATGACATATTCTAAATACACGCTTCTGCATCACTGGTTTATTTCATATGTGTTACAACCCTAGGAACATTATCGTAACTTAATAATGCTATACTGACATAAGACTCTTCCCACATTTTTTATGTAATGCCTAGGCTGTTTAGCATATTGTTCAGTCACATCCTATTGCCTGTCACATCCTATGAGTATTTGTACATCTTCTGAAATGGTTGAGTAGGTTATTCTCATTGTCCACATGTCACATCTTAAATAACATCTTCCTCACATAATGAATGTATTGTATATCCTATGGGTCCTTTCACCATTCCCATATGGCACATGTTAACTTAGACCTCTACATGATGGGTCTACTGTTCCTATGAATCCTCATATAATTCCTGACATGTTACATTCTAAATATAGTCTTCTTTTATCATGAGTGTACTTATCCTACGAGTCCTTACATGACTCCACATATGTCACATGCTAAGCCCTTGTCTACATCCAGGGTCTATTGATTATTACATTCTTTCAGATCCCAGCATATATCCTAAATAACATATGTTCACATGCAGGTTCTACTACTGATCTGGGTCTTTTCATGGTTTAGCTCATGAGTTTCCTTGTTCTGCATCCTCACATGTCACTTAACTAAGACCTTTGCATCATGAGTCTGTACTTATTAAACTCATAAGATTAGAGTTAGCTATGCCTCATAATGACTAGATCTATCCTAAATAAGACTTCTACATCAAGGCTACATCTGCTCCTTATCGTATGAGTCCTCGTACAATGTATCATTAGTTTGCTCCTTATGCCATGCATCCTCACATGATTCTCACATGCCACAGCCTAGGCCTGCTCTAGATTAATTGTCTATTCCCTATCTTATTAATCCCCAAATTCAGTACTGTTCCATCATAGATCCTGTTCTAAGTTACTAATCTATCTATACATAATTTAGATTCATAGACATCATATATTTAATAATATTCTTCTAACTCCATAAGTCCTAATGGTGCTACCGTTGACTCTACTGTTGATAGTCCTGTTGAATTATCGTCGAAACTGCCAAAATATTAAAAAATTTCAGTTGGAGAATCAAAAATGAGTCTCCATTGCAATATTTACAAAATGTGGTCTACAAAAGCAAAACACGACTGGAACCCGCAACCTGACGACGCGACGACTAATTGAAATCATCGTGAAAGTTTCAAATGTACCAATCAGAGATCAGTCAGTTGTTAATGGACAGAAGTTGGAAGAAGGTGAAATATAAAAAGTAGAAAGGAGATAGTCAGAAGATGATAGTAAAGGCTAAGCGAGCGAGTGTGAGACGTTACCTAAATCCCGGCCCCAGGAGCGCTGCTGTTGCCCCACTAGATCATATATCACAAGAGGATGGTCACAACCATGTCAATTCGTTAATTGTCGCGGTAATTACTACTACGTCTTTCGGTGGTTGAAGGAACATAGAGAAAAAGAAAAAGGACAGGACGAAGGAAATCACGGATTACAGAAGATCACGGAAACAGAGAGATCTTTTTTTTCTATGTGATTCGTCCGGTATAGCTGTTGATCATTTTTTGCGAGTCACACGAGTTTTTTTAATCAACAATAATATTATATCACGTGTGATTCGCAATCGTTTGGTGCGTATACAGCACTCTATGTACATAGAGACATATATTATTAATTATTAATTATTATTCTTATATATATATATATTATATAATCACCGATAACAAAGTTTGAATTAGATTAGTCAAAGATTCGAGAGCAAAGTATCCGAAAAGAATTAGATGTCATTAAAGGGATGTCATTAGATTTGAAAGACTTACAATTTTTACACTTGCACTTCTTGATCAGCGTTTCGTCTTTAATATCCTCATGGCATGCTTTGCAATAGAACCACGCCCTAGAAACAGAAAGTTACTCGTTATTTTTAACAATTAGATTAATTACTTTATGGCAGGCAACGTTGCTAACTGTATTTTAGACTTTCTAACTTTCCAAGGTTTTTGATATTTTAAATTCAGAAATTCACAATTTTTTGTCAAATTTTTTAAATCACAAATATTCAAATCTCAAAATTTCCTTAGTTTCCCAAATTCTCAATTTCCCCAAATTTTTTAAATTCCCAATTTCTCCAAATTTCTTAAATTCCCAATTTTTCCAAATTTGCTAAATTTCTCAAATTCTCAAATTTCCCAGATTTCCCAAATTTCCTAAATTTCTCAAATATTCCAAATTTCCAAATTTCCCAAAATTTCAAATTTCCCAAATTCCAAATTCCCAAATTCCAAATTCCCAAATTCTCAAATTCCAAATTCCTAAACTCCCAAATTCCTAAACTCCCAAATTCCTAAACTCCCAAATTCCCAAATTCTCAAATTTCCTAAATTTCTCAAATATTCCAAATTTCCAAATTACCAAATTTCCCAAATTCCCAAATTCCCAAATTCCCAAATTCCCAAATTTCAAATTCCCAAATTCCCAAATTCCCAAATTCCAAATTCCCAAATTCCAAATTGCCAAATTCCTAAACTCCCAAATTCCCAAATTCTCAAATTTCCTAAATTTTCCAAATATTCCAAATTTCCAAATTACCAAATTCCCCAAATTCCCCAAATTCCCCAAATTCCCCAAATTCCAAATTCCCAAATTCCAAATTCCCAAATTCCTAAACTCCCAAATTCCCAAATTCTCAAATTTCCTAAATTTCCCAAATATTCCAAATTTCCAAATTACCAAATTTCCCAAATTCCCCAAATTCCCAAATTCCCCAAATTTCCCAAATTCCCCAAATTTCCCAAATTTCCCAAATTTCCTAAATTTCCCAAATTTCCAAATGCTCAAAGTTCTACCCACAACAAATATAAAAGTTTTGCCTCGACCACCACGTTACGTTCAATAATCACTCACGCAATTTATTTATTTTTAACGAATAATTTATCCTCACCGTTTCACTTCGTCGGCAGATTGAGCAATGAAGAATCCCTGAGTATTTGCAACGATCTTGGCACCACGTGGATTGATCGAGATCTTACTGTCTCCGCCTCCTTCGCCCTTTATCTCGATCGCCAGCAGCAACAGCTTCAACTTCGTGAAGCATAACCTAAGACGAAGTTTTGCATAATATTCCATGCTCACATATATCAAACAATATTACTGTTATTCGCAACTAGAAAACACTTATACCTAGAACATATAATGGCATAGGATAAGTCACATGTAAGTTAATATATTAGTACCATGACAAGGCATCCATAATTTTTATTCGAAATTTCATGCAAATTGTATAATACATTAATTTTATTGTAGCATTAACAGAGACACAACAGAGCGTTTCTTTATTTATTTATTATATTTTTAATTACTTAAATGTTTTGTAAAAGAATAGCAAAATATTTTTAATTGTTTGAATGTGTAGTAGAAGACACGACACAGATGTTGCGATCGCTTTTAGAAGAATAATATGTGGAGGTCGTAGCACTCATGTAGTGTAATAAAAACCTTATTGAGTTTTTTCAGAATGGGCCTTTGTTTTTGAGATATTTTGATTTTAAGTTTTGTATGGAAGTAACTCGGACGTTCGAAATTATGTATTTATAATTCAGCTGATATGTATAGTGCAAATTATCATTAGTATGATACAGATAGTGGACACTCATGGACTCTTCGAGGGCATTTGCCCATTATTGGTAATAAGTATTTTTCAAAAATAAGAACTATGATTACTGTCACCTTCCACTTCTATACGCACAATTAATTTAATAAATGAACAAAAATTGCGTTTAATGATTCTCTTCATACAAAGCTGTTCAACTGTTTGCTCTTGAATTACACTTCTTCTGTAAAATTATCTTTGTTATAGAAATTCAGAGTGATTCATTTACGTTATGGTGTAGTCTTTGTATTATGATTTATAGTGACCTTTTTACCACAGTACAAAACGCTATAATAGAAGAGAATTATACAGTGAGAGTCGGTTAGGGCAATCTTCATTAGGCAACGCTCTGTTTTGCCAAATTTCAACGAAGCACCACAGAAAACACCAAAGTACGACATGCAAATAAAGCACCTCAGCAATTGTCAATTAGGGAAATAGGTAATGTAAAAAGTTAATTAATATCTAAGATCATGCGAAAGATGGAAGAAGTCTAGTGTTCTCTAAACTAATTGCTCTAAGATCCTACTCTAATCCCAAACTCGACGAAGAGACCAACAAACTATTGTAATTACTCCTGCAGCTATCTAATGTGACGTAATATAGGCAATTAAGAGGTCTAATGTTCAAATTGAGTAAAATGGCTCGCAATAACGGTGAACTGTATGTATCCACTCGTGATAACAAAACTACACACTGTGCAAAATCAGTAGATAAACGTCTGAGCGAAATTAACAACCTTACACACGCAAATAATAGGGGTAGCGTAAAATAAGATTTTCAGTTTGTAATATTGCTGTCAGTTTGACGATTTGTATCTTGTTCTCAATGAAATTCGTGGAGGAAGTCCCTGTATTTCAGCTGTTGATTAGTAATAAGAATATAAGAATAAGAATATAGACAGTGTCAATATTAGTTTTAATGGATATAGTTAACTCTCGTTATATTGCCACCGTGAGCAAATTCCCCCTTTATGTGCAGTTTACTGAACGCCCTAAGCGCTGTCCCACCATTGTAGTGCACGGAGATGCACGAAGACGCACGGAGGCGCACGAAGGCGCACGAAGATGGACGCAGGTTTACGAAAATGGCGGATGACACGTCGATAGTATAGAATCTTGATAATCAAGTTTTTGATCAAGTACAGATTTGAGAATTTTGAGATATAGACTTTGGGATTTTGGAATTTCAGTACTTTGGGATTTTGGAATTTTAGGATCTCGTACTTTGGGTCTTTCGAATTTTTAAATTTTGGGGTCTTGCAATATTGGGACCTTGTACTTTGGAATTTTAGAATTGTTCAATTCTTGGATCTTGCAATTTTGGAATTGTCACGTTTGGAATCTCAAGATTTTGTGATTTTATGATTTTAAGACTTTTCAAATCTCTGGTTTTTGGATTTTTAAACCTTTGAATTTTGGAATTCTGGGACTGTAACATCTTCATTCAGATTAAGATTTTGAGATTTTTGGACTTTTGAATGATTATATTTGAATTTTGGGATTCTGAGATTTTTCGATCTTTGTCTTTCTAGATTTTTGAATCTTCAGATCTAGGATTTTGTAACGTCAGGTTTTATTGATTTTGGGACATCAGATCAGATTTCTATTCTTACAGTCTTGTGTACAGCGATATAATGAGAGTTCTCTATAATCACACATTTACCCACTCATTCTAAGTTCCGTATCTTAAGAAAATCCACAAACATCACCGATAGTAACATGATTTCTTCAATCAAACTTTTTCTAAAAGTTCTTTTTTTATTTTGAATGTCAATTGTTTCTTGCTCTTACAGCTCTGTCCATGGCAATATAACGAGAGTCACTCCTTTCTTTTGAAAATAATAATAACGAAGATATTTTATCATTATACTAGTGAATAAAGAGTATTATTTAATATGTAAATAAAATAAAAATATTGTATAGTATAAAGTAATTTTTTCGATTGCTGTGGAAAAATGTTAAATTAATTTTCTTTTGTAAAATTATAATTTTATATAACTGTACTACCAGCATAAAATAGAATATTAAAAATGTTTAATCGATTTGATTGTTTAAAACCGTGCCCAGCTTTGGCAACTAACAGTGCATATAATAAATACGGTGCAGAAATTGAGTAAAGAAGAATAATTATAAATATAATAAAATAGCAAATAGACGTGATATTCATTTGTATAAATGTACCAAGAAATGAAATTTTATTCGAAGAATAATGTTTAACACATAAACATTAATCGAAACTGTTGACGTGCTTGCAAGAAAAGACAATTTGTTTAATTATTATAATTTAAGATCTCTGTGTAGTTCATATAATTTCTGTTATCGAAACAAATGTATTATACACTGTTTTTGAAAGGAATAATTTGAGAATACTAATTCAATGTATAAATTTTTAATTAAAATTATTCAGATTTTGTAGTTTAATTTAAAATATTTATTAAAAGCCTACATAAAAAAAAGATAACCATAATTTATTATTTGTAAAAAATTTGTTTCAAATTTACACGATATTAATTTTTATAAAATATTGCAATATTAATATTGGATCTCTTTTGAGATGTAACTACGCATGTGCAGAATAATTTTTAAATAAAGAAAAATAAAAAATAACATTCACCTTAAATCATTGTTTTTTGCTTTAATAGTATTCACGTATGTGTCACTATTATTTATGGAACTCGTAATAATTTATAAAAACCATAGATCACATTAAATAAATAGTACACATAAAGATATTAATGATCCATAATACTAATAAAAAAATTTATTACCTATAACATTAAATAGACGTTTATTAAATTTTTATACGCTCAATACGATCAAAATAATTGATTAAAAAATGCTTATTAAATGTCACGAATATCAGATATGTGTTGAACATCTTAATTCAAGTGGACATATCACGTTTAAAATTCAACATATATACTTCGTTTAAATAAAGAGCACCAGGCATGCGTGTACAACGCCATATTTTGTTAATAGAAGATCTGAATGTTACATCTACTAACACACAATGTGGTAAGGATCAAACGGAAAGGAAACTCTTTTCGTTCCACGTATCCTTTCAAAAATTTATGTACAAAATATGGAAAATATTCAGTGTGCAAAATTGTATTTACGTTTTAAGCACGTCCATATTGTTCATTTCAAAATATATATTATTTCAAGTGTTAAAGAATTGTAAAAATTTCAATACTATATGTAGTACGTCCTTAAGGAAGGTATGCAGACTTCGTTCGAACAAAATAATTTTTTAATTAAACTATACAATTTTATTAACACCTTTTTTGTTACTTAAAATCTTATTTCTTCAAATATATTTATTGTTCATTTAATTTATGATAACTGCTAGGTGTCGAAATGCAAAATTTATTAATTTATTTATAAATACATTTATTTTGTAGATGTAATTGCCTATCAATGCATTTATAACTACACAGTTTCATATGTACAGTTGTCTCGTGTTATATTGCCAATACTCTATGGATTTCCACACTGACCAGTGGCGCCACCTCTCCCCAACAAACGCACGAAGATTCACGAAGATGGCCGATCTATACAGCTGATAGTCGATTGTTAGGCTGTAGCTTCAACTCGAGTTTAAGATCTAGGAATTTTGGGTCTTTAAATTCTAGAGACTTTAGAATTAGCAGCTCTTAGAAGTGGGGACTTTGGAAATGGGACTTCAAGTCTTTGGAAGTCTGAAATTGTAGAATTTTAAAAACTTAAGACGTTTAGATCGTAGAATTTTAGCAATCTAACAGTCTTTAACATATCTATGGCAATATAACGAGAGTCAACTGTATCTTTGTTATTTTAAGTTTCTAATATCCACTGTACCCTATTTTCTATGCAATCCAATACACAGCAAATTTTAAGAACTGTCTGTTAATACATCTCCATCCGTGGCGATATAACGAAAGTCTGCCATGTAAAAAATGCAATCCTTGTTCGAGAAGTCTGCATTGACCCACCCGCCAAAATCGGTAGTAGCTACTTCTACGGCAGTATATAAAAAGATTGATGCAAAATTTGCAAAACGAGCAAACGATTTGCTAAAATCGAAAAATGTCGTTAAAAAACGAAAAAGGTAAAAATATACTTGGACGAAATTGTGGAAAATTCCAAAATACATCCAAAAGATACCAACGCACCAAACAAAACATAATCAAACTACGCTAGCCAAAAAAGATTCCTATGGAAGAAGAAACGTTCAAAGGATGAAAAAAATCCTAGGTGAGGGGTGACATTCGCAATCCACGTACGAGTATGTGGTCATATGTACATGTGTACACAATGGAATGTCAGAGATACACAAAAAATAGTGTGCGAGATCAACGATACAGACAGGCAAAAAACAAAATCTCGCACTCGAATGTCCTCTAAAAGTGTCTTGGTATGTGCGTATGTGTGTTTTCGTTGGATTTGTAATGAATTTTTGAGTGCTGATAGGTGTGTTGTTTATTCCAAAAGTGATGAGACTGCTTGCTTTATAATTCAGATTAGTATCCTAGAGAACAAATTTTAGCAAATTATTGCTATATGTACACTATGGAATGTACAAAAACTGATTTAAGAGGTGACATGCAGCATTAAGGCGTCACTGTATACGGTAGCTACTTGAAACGGCATGTCACCTCTTAAACTAGTTTATTTGGACTACTATCCGGGTCTTGTCGCTAATTCATATCGAACGATATAAATAAATTGTTAGTTGTTTGAAAAGTTATTGTACTGCTGTGATGTTTATTTAAGTCATGTCAATTTTGTACAACTAGAAATGTTGAAAAAATTGTGACCGATCAAGTGATATGTTGTAATACAAATAAACCAATTCGAAATTTTAATATCACGATTTAACCATATGGTGGCTTGAGGCATGTCACTTCCCAAAGTCATTTATTTAGGTTACAATGCAAATAAATAAACAGAGATCAGTAATGCAAATATCAAAATTGATTCATATGGTGGAGATTTAAAGAAACATGTCATGTACGAAATTAATTTAAACGTACCACTTGCAGATCTGATACCTTAAGCCGCTACTGCATGGATTGTTAAAGTTGATCCATGTGGCAGTGGCTTAAGGCTGCACGTCACGTCTCTAGCCTATTACAGTACATCTTATAACTTCTTATGTTACTCTCAGACTCTTTTCAATGCAAATAAACCAGTTTAGGACATGACATGCCGTCTTAAGCCGCTGCCACATGGATTATCAAGATCAATCTATGTAGTGACGGCTTAAGGCATGTCACGTTCATAACTAGTTAAAATTTATGTTATGACATACTATCTTACTTTAAGTGGTTCTCTCAGTGTAAATAAACCAATTTGAGACGTGACATGTCACTTGAAATTGCCTTTTAAGATCGTATTAGTGACACAAATATCTAAATCCATATGATGGCATCTTAAGACAGCATGTCACGTTCCAAACCACTTTATTTACCCATCCCTACTAAAAATGTTGAAGAGTATCATCATTGCTTCAAGAATTAAGAAGAAATATTAACATATAATTTTGTAAAGAAATCACTCCGTAGACTTTGATTTTTGAAAACGCAGTACTCATTACTTTTGAAACAAGTACGTGGATCTTGTATATGTATAATGTTGTGTTAGTCGATGTTGTATCGAAAAATCTGCGTGTGTGTCATCCAATGGCAGCGAGAACTTACTCGCTGGCTTGGGGGAATGTCATCCCGGTAAAGGACGGGGAGAGGGTTTCCGTGTACATCTCGCAGCCCGTGCCCTGCAGGTAATCATTCTGCCATGCCTGAGTATCCGGCGACTGAAACACCAACCAATCAGGGCCCCACGTCATCAAACCTTTCAAAATACATTGGATAGACCTGACACGAGGATGGACGCTGACCAGTGGTCTGCTTCTCGTCGTGCAGGCAAACAAGACAGACTATCTCATACAAGATCGACAAACAAAATAACATCTTTCAAGTCGGGAATTAGTTGCATGTCAGTTCGACACGTCCTTGTCAACGTTCTTCGATCTTTATTATCTATGCATCATTCGCCTGCGATCCTCTTCTTGTTTCCTTCAGATCCGAAAACGTGAAATGAAGCTCTTGAAAATTTAGCGTGCTTTCAGGTGTTCTTTAATACATAGCGAAACTCCTAAGTAGATCTGCCAACGGGATCATTTTTAGGACATTTGTCCCTATACGCTAAAATGGAGGATGTACGGACTATGAGCACCTCTTCGTTCATGAGCACTACAACCTTGGAGAATATGACGCACGATGAAAGTGATATGCCTTCGATCTACTGTTACGAAATTACCTTTCAAGAGAGTTAACCTACTGCTTACATGTCCTAAGGCTTACCTATCTTCCATTTGCTTTTATTGATTGCTTTTATACGGTCAGACAGTGAAATTTGATATCGTGGATTTGGGAACAATGCATAAACATAGTTTCGTAATTTAGGAACAAGATATGTGGAAGACTGCGTGTTCATTTTTGTAGAACCTGTCGTTTAAGTTTATAATACAGAACCATTCAGAAAGAGAGATATTAAAGAATAATAAAACATATATGTATGAAAACACTTTTTTAATGGAAATATTAATTTAGACATTTTTAACTTTAAATGTTTCTGAATATCAATATTAAATAATGTCATGTACGATCCTGAGTAGATATTTGCGAAGAAAAATATTTGGCACACCGAACCGACTATGCGAAACCTAAACCGACTGGAACAAGCAATATTTTATCTATAATGAACACAAACGATTGAAGACACTAAACAAAAGAGTGATTTTGCATAGTGTTAATGTTATATGAAGCAACAAATTGAAAATTTAAACAACTATATTATAGCAAACATATAACGTCGCAATATACTGAAATCGTAAAACTCTTTAAAAAGTTGAAGTACTGCTTTTTTACGATATAGCGAGATCGTAAAACTTTTCAAAAGGTAAAATATACTTTCCTTTACGATATAGCCATGTCGTAAAATTTGTTAAAATACGAAGTAAAAAACCCACAACTCAAAAATAAGTAATCTTTAAAACAAAATGTTTTAAAATAGTAACAATGATGTAATGCCTAATCTGAAACTTCCAAATAATTTACAAATTAAAATTTGGAGGAAATAGGAACAGCGAGGTTATATCTAACCTCAAACTGTATTATGTTGCATTTAACCTAAAATCTCATGAAAGCAGGCATATCACCAGCCAACAATTAGTACATATCTGTGGTTTATCCATGTTCCATGGTCCACGATATGCAAATCAGGTCTGAACCGTATTTAGAAATTATACAAAAATGGTGGACGTATAGAAACGTTATTGAAGCGTTGAGGGGTGGCTTACATCGCTTAAGTGTAGAGCACATATACGATATTGTACAATATAATTGATATGCTCGTGTTGCATACAGAGTGTCCTTATTAATACCCAGTATTCTTTTAACACTTTCGCACCCATTTGTGTAATATTACACATCTGAAAACAACGACGATTTCAATACTTGTTACATGTTAATTAACAAATAACGAAAAGAAAGTTCATCTAACTTCTTCGGAAATTGTCATTTGCCAATAGATTTATATAAACTCATGGCCTCTAATTTGAGACCTCTGACTTTAGTCTAAATAATTATCACCTAGGTCAGTGGTAACATGACCACTGCACTATTATCAGATTTTTGACAAATTTTCTTGGCACCATCTCAAATGGCTTGTCCTCCATATTGGTCCTTAATAATACACGTGTTTTATTAACCTTACTATATTATACTTCTTTCAAAATATCTTTAACAGATGAAAAGCATAATACTTATTATAAATCGTTAAGGTTATATGTATATAAATATATTACTAGATTTTAATTCTTTTCATGTACATTTGTCAATTAACACTGTCGGGCTCAACTGTATAATATTACACTATGCACGTTGAAATTTGTATTTATATCTGTTATTGTGGGATCGAACGTGTTAAAAAATGCTGAACATTAATCTGGACACCCTGTACGTATGCACACAGTATGTGTCCCACAAATGTCACCACGAAATTTGATTTCTTTAAATTTAACAAATTATAATAATTATAACTAAGTTTATTTATTTACAGATATGATTAGTACTTTTAAAATTGCAAATATTTAATTTATTTATTAAAAATTTTATAAAAATGCAAATGATACAGTGAATATTATTGCATTCTCTATATTTCCCTATTCCCTAGAAAAGTCTATCGTTCTACATCTTTTTAATATATAATGTAATGTATCTTTTATATGAATTCTATAAATTCGTTAAAAAATCTTTACATATTCTGCACATATATCATAACCTCGAAAAGTTGCAATACATTCAATTATTCTTAAATTTGGTATATTGCAATGTTACTATAATTAGTATACACAAATCTATAAATTTGTAAAAATATCTTTAAATATTTTTCTCGAATGAATAACATAACCTCGAAAATTTCTAACCTAACACTCAATCGTTCTTAAATTTGGTATATGACGATGTTACTATAATTAAAACATATAAATCTATGAATTCATTAAAGAATCTTTAAATATTTTTCACGAATGAGTAACATAACCTCAAAAATTTCTAACCTAACACTCAATCGTTCTTAAATGTGTTACACGACAATTTCTTGCAAAGTCGGAGTAATATTTTGAAATTTCGTGGAAACAGCGATGTGGAACACCCTGTATGTGCATTCATATAAATATAAATAGAATATAGTCCATACAATGTATATAGCGGAGTGGAGCATAGTGAAAGACAGAGCGTAGGCGAAGCTTTATCCTTTTTTTTTTCTTTCCGATTCAAGAGACTACGGACCCTTCTCAAGTGATTCCGCCGTCGTTAACGCGTGCATAAAAAGAGTGTGAAACGGTCGACCGAGTCCATGTACTTCTCAAACAAGTATTGAAAACTCCCAAACGAACTATACGTGCTTTTCTGAAAAGGCATTTTTAGTCGTGCCATTCGAGGTTGTATGATCATTAAAGCGCAAGTGGAGTCGCAGAGTAGAAATATTTACAAAACGAAGAAAGTTTTTTGGCCATAAAGCCCGGTCTTGTTGTGCTATTTTTCCATGAAATTATCTCTTTTATTATACTATGGCATTGTGATATTATGTAGATTGTCCTGGACATTTCCTAACGATTTCAGTATATTATTCTCAAACGTTTAGTGAAAACTGTTAATTGTTTTAATAGAAATACCTGTAAGCAGAGTGCACGAGAAAGAAAATAAAATACGAGGTACAGGGACTCCATTTGTAAATATGTAGATTTTGAAATTTGATAAAATGCGAGGTTGTAAATTTTTTTATTTCTGAACTTGAAATTTTGTCAAGTTGGATATTTTTTATTTTAGAAACTTTTCAAATTTGAAAGTTTGTAATGGGAACAATTTTTTAATTTGAACATTTTTGTGTTGAAAAATTCTTCAATCTTTTAACTTGGAAATTTGTAATTTATAAATTTGTGAACTTAAAAAGTTGAACTTCTACATTTTCAAATTAAATATGAAAAATTGAAAATTTTATAGCCTGTGAATTTAAAAATGTATGAAACTGAAAATTTGTAAGTTTGTGATTTTCAAAATTTGTATATTCGTGAATCAATAAATTTGAAACTAAACAATTAATTTTCTGAAAATCGTGCGCTCCGCTGATTGGGTTAATTAGATTAGATTGTCCTGTTAATTACAGAATTATTAAAGAGACTAAATATTCATGAAACGTTTAAAATATGTACAAAATATACTTTATATATATTTTATCGAACTCAAAATTTACCCAATTTTCATTTTTATGTATAATTATTAAATTTCAAAAACAACGGTGAAAATATTTTTTAATTAATAGATTTATATTTCTATGTATGAAATATATCTTCATATTCATATTCATATTCTATGAAGAAAGATCATTGTTTGCAATTAAATTACAAAAAATCAATCTGTTTTTGCATTTTTCAAAAATCTACATTTTTTAAAAGTTTCACTAAAATTATGGGATGAGACTTGGTCTCCGTTCTTGGAAGAAGAAATGACGTAAGTTGAGCAGAAAACACTTGATCCGGGCAAAATAAAAAAAATAAAATAAAAATTGCAATCAGGTAGTACAGAGTTTCTTCGAAAGTTGACTGTGACTGCGCTTTGAAAGATGGCTGCCAAATATGTCTTCGCGTAGCAATCTTCTCACATTTTCAAGACTTTAAGTTTCAAATTGGTAAATTTCTAATTCGTTTTATTTCTAGATTCTCAAATTTTGCTAATTTCTACTCTGAAATTTTAAAACTTCCCAAATTCCCATATTCCTAAATTTCTAAATATTAAAAATCTGAAATTTTGTAAATTTAAACTCAAGAATTGTCAAGTATCCAAATTTTTGTAAACTTCTCAAATTTCTCAAGCTTTCTAAATTTCGAAATCCTCGAGTTTTCAATAATTCCCAAATTCCCGAATTAAAAAATTCTCAAACTTCGCAAATTTTCCAAATTTCCCAAATTATAATATTTTCAGTCTCAAACCTTCCAAATTTCCATATTTCCAAACTCTCAAACTTTCCAAATCCCCATATTTCCCAGATTTTCCAAATTTCCAAGTCCCTAAATTTTACAAATTTCCGAATTCATAATAAATTCATAACAAATATAGAATAGAAGGCTAAGAATGGTGGTCCCTGTAAAATGGGACCTAGCATTGCTGTCTCCTCCTAACTCCTCTCTTGATCGAACCCTGATACATGTAGCTTTATTATAACACCATATTGTCCCTATATACATCTACAGCCTTAGTATATCGTCACCTAGTCCCTAAATATGCCTACAGTTTTGTTATATCATTTTATCTCTCCATATGTCTACAGCTCTATTCTTCATCTTGTCCCCATACGCGTCAAGCTTTATTATAACGTCACGTTGTCCCTAAATGTATCCATAATCATAACGTCACCTCGTCCATGTGTCTGCAGCTTCATTATAACGTCATTTTGTCTCTATAAACCTACACAGCTTCATTACAACGTCATCTGGCAACCCTGCCCTGAAATATGTATCAGATATTACTGCACTCTCAGTCAAATACATCGCTCGCGGCATAACTCGAGGTTAGTCCCAGTATTTGGCCGCTGGCTAATTCGCGGTCAACTTTCGAGGAAGCTCCGCGTGTTAATTATGTACGGACACAATACAAACGAGCGGAACCACAGATCTCGTCTCTTGAATCAGATATGCAGGTGTCTGCTGGATGTTGGATTGGACCGACTTACTCAGTGGCCTTTGCAAAGGGCATTCCAATGAAGGTAGGGCTCAGTGTTTCGGTGTACATCTCCATTCCGGTTCCACGGAGGTAGTCATTCTGCCAAGCCTGCATATCGGGCGACTGGTACCAATCAACCAACCATTTCTAAATCACACACGCTCCTATGCATGTACGGATTCGCGCGTTTGTCCACAGTGAAACTGTCTCCGTTCCTCGCGGAAACGATCGTAACAAGTAATAAAGAGCGGACGAAATAAAGTAACCGGGAGAGTGAGAGAGAGAGAGAAAAACGCGATCACTGTGAACACTCGAGTTGTGAGAAAAAAAAAACCTGAAGAACTTTATTCACACATGCATAGATGACAAAGACGGCGGGTATTTGTGTCTGCCGTAGGACAACAGTTTACTGACCGTCTTGAAGGAACGCATGGCGAATAGATTGGCCATCATCGTGCTGAAACCCGGCGCCAAACAGGACTGTGCGATGAAACCCAGCTTCAACTCCGCCAGGCAGATCACATCGTCACCCTGTTTCCAGTCCCATGATGGAATGTTTAATAAGTAGGCCTGCAACAGATTATTTTCTTCCTTAATTCTTCTATGTTATACCCATAATACTGGATTTAGTAATTATGCAATGTTTAACACTAAAACTACCAAACCGGTCAAATGACCGCTCCACAAATTTCTTATTATAGGGTACACATTTTGTTAAAGTGTATTCCTTGAAATCATTGATTTTCATCAAGATAAATAATCAATGTGTGTTAATAGTATCAATGTGTAATTTATGTTTCGTTTGTTTATTTATTTTTTAACTTCATTTTTAATTTCAAGTTAAGTACACTTTATATGCCGGTAGGTTTAGAGTTAATTATTTTAAGCTTCCTCATTGCTTCTTTCACTGCACCTTTTTTAAGTAGCTTCATTTTATCGTTGAAAATAAAAATTAGGAACTTTGAAAAAGTGATGGATATTTGTAAAAATCTGATGAAATGAAGTTATTTAAAGATGAGTGCAATGAGATAATGCTGAGAAAAGTGGACAACTACCCTTAAATTGTATAATTACTTTGTTGTAACATTTATGTATCTTTCACAATTTGGAAACTTCAAACTTTTAGAGAAATCATCAACAGCTCAGATGTGATAATTTTGAACGTATAAGTTAACTTTTTGAGGCACACGATTTCAAAGAGAAACCTTTGAATTTGAATTTGATTTTGAAGTTGTACAGAATTTTTTTTTAATATAAAGATGGAAAAAACGTTCATTTTAATTCTTTAACGTAAGAACTACCTCGAGTAGAGATGGATTAAAACATGTTCTGCACATAAGAAAATAAGTGAAATATGGGGCAGTTTTTAACCTAAGCCCACAGTGTTGTGTCCGAATAGTTATAGTGAATTATACCTTGTTGTGATATTGCATTAACTGAATGATAACGCGAATATCATCCGAATAGTTCTTGATGGAGATAACGCGCATAATGTTTGCCGCGTCTTCAGCGTCAGGGTCCTGGCAATACTTGTTCGCCAGTACCAAACACGCATCTGCCTCGTGGACCTAAAAACAACCATTAAAACACCCTTTTCTATACTCTACCTTCGATAAACAATTAATTAATGATAACAATTTAATTTGGAAAGGATGATGGTCAAGTAGCAACAGCAAAACAAAAACTGTTCTCGAACAAACAGAATCGTAGCAAAATAAATGACAAAATTATTTTCTTTTTATTATTTTCATCATGAAAAAATGACTCTATGTTGTATACAAAAATATTTTGCTAATAAAAAATATTGTTTCTTTTAGTAACTGAATAATATTATTTAAAAGTGCATTATGTATTTAAATGTGTGACTTTCTTTTTAGAGAAAAAGTGTGTTTTATGGAGAAAGAAGAAGTATGTACGATAGAAATGATTCACTATGTATTTAATGTAAAGGAAAATGCAAATACGTTTGAAAATTTTTCGTTAGCCTTGAAAGCTCGTTTTTAATGGACGTTGCAGGTATAAGAAAGTATAAAAAATTATATTTGTGTAGTTAATAAATAAGTAAGGTTATGTTATAAAATATGGATAATTGTGAGCATTGAAAATATGATTCTTTCCGTTCAAATTACATAGGACATATATTCATTCATTATAGATTGAAATATTTTTTAAATAAATCAAATAAATTGATCTATAATCTTTATAAAATTGCAAAAATAATCAGTTATAAACAATACATTAATTAAAGGTGCATAGATATGTTTTTTATTATCAGAAAATTTCAAAATGGTTTGAGCGGGAAATTCAAATCATACTATTCGAAATTTGTGTTTTCCACAGTTATTTCCTTATATTAAATTTCTAGTGTTTAAAGTTAAATTATATTAAACTTAAAAGCTTTATTTTTTTATAAATTAATTTCAAGAACAGATAATTTAATAATAAATTCAATAAATTAAATACAGATACAAATATATTGTACGAATACTATTTTAGAGGTTAGGTGTGTTTGGCTTTGCAATATGGCTGACAACTCAAACATGGTCGATGATCGCTCATATTTTGTAACATAACCTAAATTTACAAACGATTCGATTTCCTTGCAATAAATACCTTCGACGCATAAACAAACTAACAATAACAATAAATTAGAAAAGCAAATGTCTACGGCATTCCATAAACATACAAACATTAATTAAACAATGAGCATTGTCAACATGCGAATTAGTCAAACTTAAATTCAACGGATATCGCTTAAATAGCCAAGCACATAGCCCTGCTGTAATTTGTCAAATGCAAAATCTATATATTTAATAAATAATCACGTTTCAATGTCTAAGAAATATCTAAGTCATCAATAGATAATAATTCTTAGAAACTTAAGATTATTTGTTTAAACATTCTAACCGGAAGCACTTACCCGTTCGAATCGACAGCAGGCATAGTTTTATCCAGTAGGAGTAAATAACTATCTAGGGAACTTTTTGTCACACGAATAAAAGGTAACGCTCTCTTCGAAGGTCCTTAACGGAAGATTCAATTTAAGCACGTTAAATGTATCCAATTATTGACATTGCATTTGTTCAATTGGATCTCAATTAATTGTTACAAATTGACGAAACATAAAAGCAAACGATCAACATAAGTCTCACGAAACATCGTCAATGTGCACAAAAGGGAACAAACAGGCAACAACCATCTTGGAACAACAGCATTGGTTCTTTCGTACAGTGGTGGGCAACTGCGCTCGAGAACTCGCGCGGCAGAATTTAGTACACTCTTGTTATATTGCCATATACGGGATTGTGTAATTTAAGAGAAATTATATGGTCAAAATCGACAACGTACAAAGATACAACGTATAAACATTCTACAACTCGGTGGAAATTTTGTAAATATACAAATTTGAAGGATAATGATTTTGAAAATTTGCAAATTTTAATGTGAGAATTTGTGATTTTTAAAATAACGAAATTTCAAAATACGACAATTTGTAATTCTGAAGAATTGAAAGTTTATAAATTTGAGAATTTATGAATTTGTAAATATGAAAACTTGAAAATGTATAAATACGTAAACTCAGAAAATTGAAATCTCCATAGATCCCTTTGAGATACAATAAGAGGCTAGTGCCGTATACGTAAAGAACTCGCTCAACCGGCAATATAACGAGAGTCTACTTCATAACTTGTAAAAATTGCACTGATCTAATTGTTACAGGTTAGCACATAAATTCATTGTCTATTTCTCTCATACATCATATCATTGCACGTATTTTGTATCTCAATGCCCGCGAGCTCTTCGGCGGGCAGTAAATTTGCCCATCGCACTGTTATATAATACTGGTTCTCGAATTAACTACCGATTAGTTAAAGCAGTAACCATGACAGCCTTATTTAATACTTCTAATGACTTTTATGATGTCCTATAGGAATTAATCCTTTCGTGGATAGAAGACGATATATGTCTCATATAAGGGGACATCTCATTTTAAAGCAGGGGTTCACAACCTAATAATATTTGCGAGTGCATTCGAGATTGGAAACAAAGTGGGGAGCATCAAATTTCTCTCGATGAAAATTATGTCAAATGATATAATAAATTATTTTAGTTATAACAAAAATGACATAACATTATAAATAAAAAGTTCCTGATATACATTCTATAATTATATTTTTTCATTACTCAGATTTTGTAATTGGTTATCAGTTATCTGATAGGTTACGATTAGACATTCTAAATTTTGAACTTCCTAACTTTCAAACTGTCATATCATAGATTAACATAATCATCGGGTCATGTTGGACATTCTAATGTCCAAAATCGGTCACTCGATATGAATATCGGACTCGGCTATTTCCTATCGATGCTATTACAGAGGGCACAATCACAGGATCACAGCATTCCTAATGCAATGTCGAGAAGCGTGAAGACCAAAATACAAGTATCGCGTCATGAGAACTGCTTGTCACACAACGAGGGAGGCAACGACATAATGGACCATAGGGACGTCGAATATAAAGATAGAGACGTACGTATAGACAATAGAAAGAAACGTAGTGGCAATCGGCCAAATAATACACAAGTTCATATCAAATCGATCGGTGTGATCACACGGATTCATTTTGCGTGTCGTAAAAGGATGAGGATGTATTTCTTCCTTCGGACAGGAAAAGACTCACCTTGACCCGTTGCAGATCAATGGGGTTCATGATGGTCCCCTGAAAGAACTCCACGGTGGTGAAATGCCGTTTGAATAGTCCCTCCAACTCGAGATCTGGTGGCTTCCTAAATGGCACAGGCCCGACAAAATCATACGTTTCTTTTCATAAATAACATTCACCTCGGATGTCGGCCGCCATTTTCGCGCGACATATCGTTGAGCTGACCGTCAGAAGTCGGCGGAGATACGATTTACAAAGTAAAATAGTGACTTAAGATGTAATTTGTCCTGCGTACCTGCCACACGAGAGACAATTATCGGATTCGCGTACATACTGTTTGTCTCTCTCGTGAACCAGGGACACAGGAGTATAATTAATAATAATTGATCTAAGTAAGTCTCTACTGCACGCTGATTCGGCTCCATAGCTCATTACAGCATACCATGCAGTCGCAGGCGGTTGCTTCCTACGTAATAAGTTTGTACATGTATATTTTGTAGAACTGGGCACATACAGACGGGCCCAAGAACAAGCAGCAAGTCGAAGCATGCGCATTTCACGTGTTCTTTACTATTTTGCAATCAAAAGCCTTGTTTCCAAGATACATTAGAATGTTGAGGAACATGGGTATACGTGTGCACGGGACGCAACACGACTGTTGCAGTAATGTATCTTTAAAAAGGAAGTGTTTCTGTATTTATGTTTATATGACCTTTTTTGGTCCTTGGGAAGAGTAGAATAGGCTAGCAAAGTTTGGTCACCTAACTCCTTGTGGTTCTGCAGATATGAGCAAAGAGACGAATACTTAGGGGGAGACACCTGGTAGACAATGACCAAACTAATCAAACGTGAAAGCCATATTGTATCTACTTCTTGGGAAGATCTAGGAAAAATCTAGAGAACTCCCCGGGAAAACCTAGAAAGATTTAAGGGAAAGAGATTGTAGGGAGATGATAGAGAAATTCTATGGTGAGTAAATATAGTTTAGGAAGTTCCTACTGTGATTATAAAGAGACAAAGTTTCTAGGGAGATCACAGAGATCTCAGGGAAAGACTAGGGAATATCTAGTTTATCTATAGACTATCTAGAAAAAGTAGATTCTAGAAAGAGTGTAATTTATGTAAAAATTTTTACCCTTCGTCTAAACATTGTGGTAACTAATGAAAGCCTAAACACATCTATACAAAATTGAGTACACTGATCTTTCCTAGGGAAAATAGCGTTATAGGAATAAAAAGCACCGTCAATGTCGTATAAATGTTCATTCGGAAAAATTGTATAATATTTAATGATTATAAACCATATTAATTTTTTAAATATTTGCAACGATAAAAGCTGGAAATTTAAATTTCGCGCCCAAAATTTGTATATTAAATTTTGAATAATTTATATCTTGGAAATGGAGCTACAGATTACAAAATGGTGAAAGGATTTGCGATTTGTTTTTGCATGAAGAATACGCAAGTTCTAACTTGCTGCTTACTTTTAGAACATTCCATATGTGCATGTGTTATGTACATACACCAACACGTAAAGTAATTATTAAATACTTGAGAACATAATTTGTAAGACTTTTAAAGATACAAGATAAAATATTTAATTTCAAAGGTAATGTAATAATTTTGCACTAATAATTGTAATGTCGTGACAAATTTTTAAATCTAAATTGTGTTATTAAAATTGGAATTACGTTACATAACCTCAAAATCGACAAAATGGCAACCTATTTCAACCTGAAACAAATAAATCTACTTAATATTACTACTGGTAATATTTCGATTACCGAAATCTAAAAACTTGTGCCTTAAATAATCTAACGTTGGTGTACGTACATAAAACAGTACTATAAGAAGAATGAACTTCATAACACATAAATGGCAATTGTATCTATAAAATTGTATATATGTATAGTAATAATATAATGCAATAATAATAATAATAATAATATAAATGCATAATAATATAGTTGTCTACATCGATCGATGGCTAGAAAAAATTGAGTCACTTTCAGGCGTGTAACCTCGCGCAAATAACCTAAATAACTGCAAGGAAATAAGAAGCATCGAGCGATCACGCAAAAGGGCGATAAAAGGTTGTTTTGGTTGTAGTTGTTGTTGTTTATTTTTATTGTTTCGTATGATGGTTGGTTGTATGGGGTTCAGAGGGGTACCTTGACACGTTCCAGATCCACAGCGTTCATCATGGTGCCCTGAAAAAACTCCACGGTCGTGTAATGCCTCTTCAGGAGACCCTCCAATTCGAGATCTGGCTCTTTCCTGGAATCATAGATCACTCCTTACGACAATGACGATCAGACCTCACGTTTCGAAACCGTTCGTCACACCGGATGTCCCTCCGTTTACGTGACATCTCAGCTGCTCATTTAGCCTAAACTGGTATCTGCGTTGGGGGAACATCGAAAACCCAAGATGGACGAGGTCTGATCATCTTTGCTCGCATAACCGCGGAACTCGCGTGAATAGGACATCGCAACCTAGACTTACCCTGCTTATGACAACTATTGTTGTTACGCGCTATTATTATTACTATTTTCGTAGATCTCTATTTGTGACTGCTTATCGGTAATCATTACAGTAGCAGACTTACTTAACGTGTGTAACATACTTAACGTAGGATGATGTGCGAATAGATGTGAACGATATGTGTTTTTTATCTGCAATTTCGCAGATGGAAGGACAATGTTCAACAAAATGATATGCTCTTTTGCATATCATCTTATAAGGCGTTTAAGGACATGCACAATGATCTACAGTCAAATATTTTTTCTTGGTATGGTCTCTTTAGACATGGAAAGTTTTTTTTAAACAGATTGATTTTCTTCTGCATATCACTTGATAGAGTATTTTCAGAATATCTATAAGGTTCTACAGTTGATTGTTATTATTTTACACTTTTACTTGGAAGGTACATTAGAAAAGACATATTCTAATGACATTCGCCATAAACGAAAGTGATATGACACCAAATGTCATGTAATTTTCTGGTTACATTAAAAATTGTTTATTACCAGTGCTAAATACTTGACAGTTCGAAATTGTTCATGACATGACCCACTCTTGTATGTTAATTATTTTTACAGAGGATCGAAAGTAAATATCAGTCAGTCTGCGCGTGCATGTCACTATTAAACGTCTCGCCCTGCACTAAGACGTAACGTTATAATGAAAATGTCAATGTAGATCGATTATACAGGTCTCTGTTAGTGAAATGAAATGATGAAGAGGATAAATGTAAATAAATCGTAAATAAATTGAACGAGTGGATCATACCTATGCAAGAAGACAACTTCCACGTCGACGTCTTCACGATCCTCGTGCAAGAAGTCCTTGAGGAAGTGCGACACTGATTCGTAGGTGATGTGTCCACACACGACAATATGTCTGCCAACACAACGAACAAATTAGAATCAATCCTCGTGAAATTCGGAACGATTGAAAGACGAAAGATTTACAAGCAACTACCGTGTACACGCTCTATGTATTATACATGTGTCTCGATTGACTAACGATTTCATTACATTTTTTTCTCTTTCTTTTTTTTTGTTAGTCGATGATTTTTATTTACTTCCCTTTTTCTTTTGAAGATGACAAGAGAGAAAAACGTAAATATCGTTGAAAAATCAAAATTTCAGCTCTGTTTACACCAGTTTAGTCTGCTTCCGTAAATTATCTCTAATATAAAAAAACCTGAATCGATTTTTCGAACGAAATTTAATTGTCATTGCTGAATTTAGAAAAAAGGTTCACTCGTATGTTGCAAAAAAACAGATATTTAACAGTTAAGGGAAAACGAGGGTGATTCAAAATGTTTAGTAATATTCTTTTTGTAGAAGTTACAATTTGTTGACGCATTTGGACAATTTTATATTTTATTTTTATCTCTTGATGTTTAAAATAAAAGAATTCTTTTTAGAAATGCTTAATTTGTAAAATTTATTATTGCAGATATATAAAATTTATAATTACTGACTTAAAAATTTCTTAAGTTTATATATGAAAAATTCAAAATATTGGAATTAGAATTTATATATTATATTTTGGATACTTTGAATTTACAAAATTCAAGAAATTAAAAGTATAAAATAAAAAAGTGTAGAATAGTGATTATAGAAAATTGAATTCTGGATTCGTAAAATTTTAAATATTAAATGTAGAAAATGGAGAAGTATGAATTTTGTAAATTAAATATATTAAATGTATCAAATTTTAAATTACAACTTCATGAAATGTGTAGTACCAAAATTTCAAATGTTTAATTTTAAAAAATAGAAAGTACCAAGTGTAAAAACTTTTTGAAACATTAAATTTACAAAATTATTTCCAATTACAAGATGTCCAAAAATAATTCCTTCCTCCCTCAAAAATCAAAATACTATCTCGAAAAGTATTAAATTAAAAAATTTTCTATATGAACAAGTATTTTCAATTATAAAAATACATTGAAAAGCAATTTTCCAAAAGAAAAGAAACTTTTTCAATCACCCTCGCAGTTACCACAAGATCATGATACCACGTACATTCGCGTACACAATGTGTAATTAATTATGTGGACTAAACTTACCGGAGCTGCGATAGGAATTGGAGTGAGTCATTTTAGCCGACTAACGTGATCGAACCACAACTATATGTACACGCGCACACACGCACACGCACACACACATATGACAACTTATCTGTGCTAGATTAATCAATATACATAAACAAGAAAAAAAAAAACGACAAAAATGTAACAAGAATTAGATGAAAAAGAGTGCAGGCTCGTTTGACCTTGCAATCAAATCACAAGCACAAGAACTCGTCGCTAATTCGTGTTAATTCTACGTGCAATGTGTCGTGATAATCACATACTCTAATGCTAATTAACTCGACAAAAATACTCGTGTTATTGCATCGTGTACCATAACTTCACCATAACCATATCATGCTCAATCTCTTTTCTACGTTGTGATATCTAAAAAACAGTGAGGCACATCGTGTATTCACCTGACACGTTGGAACTCTGCGTAAAGACGTGATACAGTAGACTCGCGTTATATTGCCACTTTCGCGTACTAGTGGCACCATCTACTATCGTGTAGAGATGCCTGTAAAAGGTCGAAGGTACCATGCTATTAATAGAACAGATGGTTAAATTTATTTATCTTTAGCTCTGTAAGTGGCAATATAACGAGAGTCAACTGTACTCGTGCGCCCCCTCCATCGTAGCGTACGGAAATTCACGAAGATCGAAAATGACTCGATTTTGATAATCGAGCACTACTTGGAAGGAGCTCTATCTATGTTGCCAATTTGGATTTAAAAGTTTAGTCAGTGGCAATATAAGAAGAGTCTACTGTACATCCGAGTATTGTATAAGGTTCTTTTGGACGAAAACAACTGTAGGACAAGAGCTTAACACAACTTGGGAATCTCTAAATTTAAAAATTTCAAAGTTTGAGTTAGAAAACTTGAAAACTGTAATTTTGAAAATTGTTAAATATGGTAATTTACAAATGTGCAAGAATTCGAAAATTGTGAGTTGCAGAACTTTTAAATTTCTTAATTTAAAAATTTGGAAATTTTCAAACCCCTAAATTTGAAAATTTGAGAACTATAAAATTTGATAATTTAAAAATTTCTAAATTTAAAATTCGGTAAAGTGAACAATGGAATCTCTTGTTCCTACATCGCCATTTTCCCCTAGGAAAACCTATAGTACTCGTCATTGTACTTTCCCCCACCGCAGTGGACGAAGATGCACGAAGTCAGCCGAAGGCGCCTCGAACATCACAGTCGATCGCTGCGTGGTAGCTCTTCCTATATTGCCGATTTCTCGACGGCGATATAACGAATATACAACGCGTATCAGTAAATGCACAATGGACCCCATAAACGCATGAACGATAAGCCCTACTGATAAGGTTATTTGTCAATCTACTATACGGGGCCGACGTTTTGTCATGTGATATGTTAAGACATGAGTGCCGTATGTGTAGAATAAGAATAAGTTACAAATATGTTGTGTGTTGGCTACAGCGAAGAGATACGTGTCGTTCGAGCCCTATTGCCCATGTAGAGAACGAATACCGGAAGCATATCAAATGTTCGCATGTCACGTGGACGAGATTCGAACGCTGATCAAAACGTTCCTCGATGCTGATGCTTGATGTAACGAGTTCGTTATCTCGCGGATTATACGTACATGTCAAACCGTCGCCTGACTTAACGGAATGTCACTGATTAAATCGTCAACGAATGCATATCAACCTTAGTTCGTGGAATCAAGACGCTGTTCGGTGTTTGTAGAGTTGTACGTGCAACAATCACCGTTGGAAAATTATTAATCGTGTCAGGTCAGCATATCAGGTTGTATCAATCAGTGATCTGATGACATGTCAATTCTGAGATTAAAGTTTGACGAAGATTGTAACGTTAATAAATAACAACGTAAATATAGTTATGATAAACAGTGACTGATTTTGAAACGTATGTAGAGTGACATGCATTGGTGATATAAATATCGTGGCATGTCAGTTGATTAAGTTTGATCAGTGTTCGTAATATAAAGTAGTTGATTATCAATTACACTAAATGATATATATTATTTTAAGTTTGCTAAATTATGACATGCAGGGACCTTCACAGTACTACATACAGCATGTCACTTTGCTGTGTGAAGTTTGATAAGAATGTCAACAAAATTTTTATGTCATTGTTTGCATCAAACTTTCCACTACAAAGTGATATGCCATAACTAACATTGCGAAGACACCTGCATATCACAACTTAATTAACCTAACAGGGTACATATCATTGTTTATAGTAACTGATAATCAACTATTTTGTTCCAACTTCAAGCTTTAAACTGATATGCCACAACCGTCATGTCATCGAATCATGTCAGACTTGCTATGTTCCAAAATTGGCAGTTTGATATGATACAACCTAATAGTTATGAATGTATACAGAGTGAGTCAGCTGATATACAATATTTAAATAATTTTTGTGATCTTTAGATAATGAATTAGTAGGTATACATAATTTCCTTCTTTTAGGGCTGCAACGGGCAGCGGGGCAATTAGGGCAATATTTCACGTTGTAACCCAAACAAATGAGAGCAGTGTAGCAGTTGATATGCTTAAGCCGCTGCCACATTGCCTTGTTCGATTTTAGTACTTTTAGAAATATTGAAATCTGTGATTAATTTATAACTTATTGTCGATTATTATTTTTTATAATATACAAATAAATATTATCTCACGCAAAATATTAATATATTTCATGTAAAATTTAATGACAAAAAATTATGTTAAATAATGATACATGGATTACATCGACAATTAAATTTATGATATTTGCATTTTTCTAAAAATTTAACAAATAATAGTTATTAATCAAGATTAGTATAATTGCAGTTAATACTTGTTTATTATAATTCAAGTAATTATTTCGTTTGTTTGCAATAAAAATTCGTGACATCCTGAAAAAATAAGGGTTATAAATTTAGTTGTCAAATTGAATAATATGAAACACAAATATGATACAAAAATTAAAAAAAGAATTATTAAAATCAATAATAACGCATTTTGATATTATAAAATAATAATTGAAAATAAGTTATATATTAATTGCAGATTCAGATATTCACGAAAATATAAAAAACAAGTAGTGTGGCAGCGGTTTAACACTTTCAGTCCCAACTGTGTAATATTACACATTCCAGAAAGGTGGACCTCTGCATTTGTTCTTTTGGGATTGAACGTGTTAAACATATCAAACTACACACTCATTTCTTCTTTCTCATTTTCTTGCATCACAACATATCACATTGCCCCAAAAAACTGCCCCAATGCCCGAACATGTTCTAAAACAAGTCTGGGTAACTTGACGCAAAAAAGGAAAGAAATAGAAAATAAATCGAATGATTGTCTTTTAATGATTGATGACGTCACTGCCTGCAATTTCTGCCCGTGAGCTCTGCCCAAAGGGCACGAGTTGCCCAGACCTCTTCTAGGGATACATATCCCAGAGTTACCAATGTTATCACTATTTTTCAAATAAATTTAAAGCAAAATATAACCAACAATTGCAAATATAAATATTTTCAAATATCTAAGTATACTGAAATTGTCCCAGACTCTGAGACAAATATTAAAAATATAAAAAATTATAATACAACATGTATTATAATTTGTGCTCTTATTTAAAAAATTATACAAATGATCTTCTGACATGATATGCCTTAAGGAAAGCATATCACTGATGAAGCATGCATGTCACTTTATATAATTTTACTTTAATCGTTTGTTATATAATAAATGCAAATAGAGTAATTTTGAAAAAATATCGATAATCTTGGTAACTTTAGAAATTTGTTGAAGAAAAAAAATTATATTTACCATTGTTTAATTGTAGTCGAAGGTCGAATTCGTTGGCTACAACTCACTCTGCACTCTCGTATACGTAATTGTGTATAAGTACCTAGTTTTTTTGAAAATAACACCAATGTTGTTATTTAAAATCATTCTTCATGATCGCTTAACGAAAAACCACAGTTGCGCTGATATCAATTGTGCGACGCATTAATTTCAAAAAACGACATACAATGGTTACACAAGTTCACCCTAATCTACAGATCCGTTTGGCCCACTGATCCCTTCCTTTAAACCTCATTATGCGTGACATAAGTTTAGCAATATACATATATATATATGCGTACATATACACTTCATATATGCGTATAAATATTTATAAACATATACAAAGCGTACACAGGATGAGTCGCGTCAACTGTTACCTGAATTTTTCTCTAAAACTGTCAAAAAATGAAATTTCTTGATTTTCATCCATAACTGTAAGGTTTTCATCCATAACTGTATTTACGGTCATATTCAGTGGCCATATAGCGAGTGTCTAAGATATTCAATATGAATAAGTAGTATTTTAAAAATTGTTATTCTCAAAATTATAGTATTTCATCAATAATATTATAACGAACACTTCATAGAAAAGTTGTCCATTTACTTTCTTATTTGTTATCATTTTTATAAAAGAATACATTAAAAAATCCACAAATGTGAAATTTCTCCAATGTCAATTTTCAAATATTTTGTTTACGAAATTAAACAAAATGTTATGACAAAACTTGTGTATGTTTAATATGTTAAACAAAAGAGTTTGAAAATAGTATCGCAAATATATTTTCGAATTCAAAATAATTTTGTATGTAAGGTTAAACAGTTTTAGAGACTATTCGTAACATTTCACATGGCTCATCCTGTGAGCCTAAAACCCAAGGCGGATATACAATTTATCGCTTTCCTTTCTCCAAGATTTACACGTAAAAAAACAATAATTAATGCTGTCTAAAACACCAAGGTCATTACACTCAAGTGTTGCAACATTAGGCCATATACACATATATGGCCTAAATATTGGTTAGAAATGCAGGGTACATGCTGGGCGTTGACCCTTTGCACTCAGAGAGAAATACAGCTTCGACATCTTGTTTTCTAGTCTACATTCGTATCATATAATTCGTCTATTGTAAATTTTGAATATCAAGCAAGGTTCGAAATTTTGAAAATTCGGTTCAAATTTCGCGCTAAAACCGCAAAAACGAATTGGTCTAGTAATCACTGTGTCGGCTAGGTGTAACGGAAAAACGAGGAATTAAATTAATTCGACAAAACGTAACATTTTGTGTAACGTCCAAGACAACAAATGATAATCACATTTAACAAGGACAGCAACATTGATCCCACCATGATGAACAACTTGTTTATCTGCTTCAACGGATTATTCCTCGTCCTTCGTCACAAAATTCGAGGAAACTAACGCAATAAGCCGTATTTGTCCCAAGTGCGGTCAATGTGAACAAACAAGCTAACATCAGTTACTGGGTATGGTAAATCTGTGATGGTAATTGGACTAGCTGATTGGCTGGTTGAAGGTGTTGGGCAAGAACAGGGAACAGTATTATTGAGGATTACTCTTGAACCACGGCTGCACTAATGCCGATTGACAACTAGAAGAGCAGGTTTGGAGTGCGATTCTGCGACTAAGGTTTTTCTCTAAATATATACAAAATGTTCAAAAAGAGTTCTTCGACTTGAAAGCTACAAATTCTTCGTGCCAAACCGAATCGAAAAGTCCTTTACCGTTTCGCGATCCGTGGCTTAGTTTCCAAGATACGAGCGGTTGAAAATCGCAGGTTATGCGGTCACGCGAGCCGTCTGCGCAGGCGCGCGCAGTTCGGACACTATGGCGCGAAATTCAACCGCTCCAACTTCGATCTGTCGTATCTCAAGAACCAATACACCGATTCGAAAACGGTAAAGAACTTTCCGACTCGTTTTGAAACGCGGAATCAGCTCCCGGGTCCGACAACCCTTTTCGAACACTTTATATACACATTACGTGTACGTGTGAGTGTACGTGAAACTGTGTGTGAGAAGAAACAATAGGCAATTCAAGGAATCGTTCAGACTTGTTGGTAGAAAAAATCTGGTGTCTAGTCAGTGTGTATCTGTGATAAAAGAGACACATCAGGAGTTGTGGGATTCGAGATCACGGCAAGTGTGGTTGAGGGGTGCGTACGGACAGAAACAAAAGAAACAACGAAAAAGTTTGGTCCACAGCATCGTGCCGGAGGCAGGAGGCAGCTTCGGAGTTGGGAGGGACAGGGTCAGATTTACACCATATACAAGATGTTATACGAAAAGGGTAACGGGTTGGTTGATAGACAAGGTTGCGAAGGGTGACTCAACTCGGGAAAGCTATTTGGTTGGTTGTATCTCTCACCTGCGACCTCGCTCGTTCTTCAAAGTGCCGCCATACTTGTTTCGCGTCCCGATCAGGTCAATTATCTCGGGGATACAACTGGCGAATATGGCCTACACCACGTGAATAGAACAGAACACAACACTCGCATCAATATTACTTGTGTGACAGAGGGGGGGATAACAGTTGGTTGCTTTATTTTTTTTTTTTTTTGTTTGTATTCTTATTTAAGCCTCCATCGTGTAATTTTGTAAACAGTAGCGTCACGTCTTTATGGTCCAGGTGGATCGCTAAACGCGTGGTACAGTGATCGTATCTCTCATTTTAATCGCTTGTTGTTGTTTTTTTTTCTCTCTGAAGTGGCGAGGGGGAGGAAATTTGCACTCATGAACGGATGTCAAAGTCTTTCGCTACGCGGGCGACGCGGCCACTCATAGAGACACGGATTAACAGTGCTGTACCGCTATGCGTGCCACGGGCCCATTAAAGAACAATCAATCAATTGTGGAAACGAACACGTTCCAAGTAATTGGGCGGGGTAGGTAGGCTACCTACACCTAGGTCCTACACTCCTACACCTAAGGCCTAACTACACGTGCCGACACGTCTACCTAGTCCATTGGGCAGGTAGGTCGTAATTTGTGTCCAGTGAACCTTTTTTTTTTTACGCGAATTCTTTTGCTCTTTATTATTTTCCAACGAGGCTAACTCGATCCTTTTTATTCACACCTTCTTGGTGGGGTAGTACACACATATATAACATTTGTCTAACGGAGGGAGCATACGATCGTGGTCTCACCGATTTGCATCCAACTTTGCGTGATTATTAAGCATCTAGAAATTAATCGTTTTGCAAAGTTATTATACGCAACTTTGAAGAATAAAGAAGTTTATGCGCAAAGTTACTTTTATGTTTATTTAACTATTTTAAGTTGAATTTAAATTACAGTTGAAAATAGGTGGGATGTAAAATGACTGTTCTGGGAACCAAGGCCACTTTTTACACTATTTTAGTTTATTTTGAAAGGAACTCGAATATTTTTGACTTTTTGCGATCTTAAATAAAATATACAGAATTTTATAAAATTTTATCGATGAAGTTTAATTTTAATGACAGATAAATTTTATACTAATGAAATTATACGACATACATAAATTTTTAATATTAATTTCAAGTTTAACTCGGATGAAAATCTTTTCGAAATTCAGAAATAAAATCCTAATTTTTATGTTATTTCTAAGAATACGTATATTCAAACTAAATAATTTTTCGTCAAAGTAAATTTATTTTTTATTTTTGTAAGTTTCAATCACTTTCATAGAAAATAAAATAAAATAGAGAAAAACTTGTGATCTTAGTTAAAAGAAGCTATTTTCAACCGAAATTTTAACAAACATCCAAATAATTAAGTAAACATAATCTTTTGAACAAAATTTCCTTATTCTTTTAGAAAATTGCACCCTACAACGTTGCAAAATGATGAATTTTTAGGAACTTCAATCAATGAGTTTACGATCGTGCACTCCCACAATAACAAATAAAATTTGTCTTAAATCGAGTCTCGAACTCTACCTAACGCAATAAAGAATCCATTTTATCAGAGAAATTTGCAAATTTATAAATTAATCCTAACAATATTGATCGTTGCCGCACAATGAATATACGTCATCCTATCGTTAGAGAGCAGTTAGCGAGCGATGTTAGCGTCCGATTAATTGTTAATTAGTCGAACATATCAGCGCTTGTTATAAACATGTCTTATAAACAAAAAACTAAGCATATCCATTAAACTATTCTATTTCTCGACGCAAGTATCTTATTCTGGTACATCGAGTTAATTATTTCGAACGACATTGATTAAACAAATATCTTATTTTTTTAAACATCGCCAATTGGCCCTTACTAACATCCAATTTTCAATTAACAAATATTATCCCGTTGTGAAGATTAATAATTTGTGTTAGTCGCTCGGTTAAAAATGATTTTTTAAATAAATTTTGGTAAAAATGTAGGCCAATAGGCGATTGATCTCGAACGACTAGATTTCTCAGAAAAAAAGAAGCGGTGCGTCTGCGGCAACGAAGTCTGTGAGCGTAATTACGTAACAATTAAATATTTGCAAATTACTTTTATTTATTAATTGGCGAAATATTTGAAAGACAAAGTGTTTCTTGGGACATGGGCTAGTGTTGATCTATATGCGTGTGTATTATCTCTTATCCGCTTTCCTTCCGCTCGGTGATTCATGTCCGTGTGAATGTAAGCTTACGTGCACACACGCGCACGCACGTACACGAGTGTGCATACATGTGCGCGTATACACGTACTAACACATGTTACGTGTTCGATGATCATGATGAAGCCTATGATGTTTAATTTCTTTTTTTTTTTATATATATATATTTTTGCATATGTATTTGCATGTGAGTGTCAGAGAGAGGAGAGATAGATAGATAAAAAGCGAGAGAGAAAGATAGAGAGAGAAAGAGAGAGAGAGAGACTGTTTCTCGATGAGGTTGAAACTAAACGACCTATATGCCTGAACGAAGTATAGCGTTTCACGGTAAACAGTGAGAAGGCTAATAATTTATATATTTGGTCAAAAAGCGATATATATAGCTCAAGTGTATATACATATTTATCAGAATCGAGTTTATGGAAATTGGTACGTAGAATTATTTGTAACGGTTGTACGTGTTTGTAATAATTTATTGGACTTTACTTAACGTTTTCCTTTCTTTTAATTATTTTGTTGTTATTATTGTAGGAATATACAAGGTGATTCAAAATAAGTGTGAGAAAATTTGGAAGATTACCATTCTGAGTTAGAAAAGTCCTGTTCTCAATATTTATATATGAGTTACATATGACTTATAAACATTAATATTATACTCATTAATATTATATTTGTGAGTTATCGACATAGTTTTGGTTTTTGAGTATTAAGTTAGTTTGTGATCTATGAACATAAGTTCTATTCGTAATAGTTACATATTGAGTCATTTGTGATTTGTTAATAGTAAGTTATTTAATACTGACCAATATTGAGTTATTTATGATCTGTGAATAGATAAGTTAAAAATTTGCTTCTGACAATTTTGTATCAACCAAAATTTTGTTTTCAACATTTACATATTGAGTTACTTATGACTTATGAACACAGTTATAGCGTATGAGTACACCACATATGAGTTATTAACTCAGTTGTGTGCCATCAGTGATTTATTTTTGATTTATAAAGATAAGTTCTGTGAGAAATGAATTAAGTTATTATGTTCTACAAATATTGAGTAACTTATAAAAATAGCTATATAAACATTGAGTTATCTATCGCCAATAATCTATGAATATCGAGTTTCTTATGACTTGTGTACACAGATTCAATTTTCAGTATATATCAAACTCAATGTATTAATAATAATTTATTTAGATTAATTACATTGTGGACCACCTACTTTAAATAGCATCAAAACATTTTTACCTTTTTCTATTCTTTTACCAAAAAATGATAGCATTTATCATGTGATGTATTTTTACTTAGAAACACGTCTACAACTATGAAACTTCGTGACACTAACTTTGAATCACCCTGTACATATATTTACAAGATATTTCATTTAACGTGACCACATGAAATATTTTCATTATTTCGAATGATACAATACAAAATTCGAAGAAGCAAACATATTCCGTAATTTAATTGCATCAATTTTTGGGGTCAACGTTATAGATTCTCAAATTTCAAAGCCATTTTTGCTTTTCCAAACGAAATTATATATTTTGTTATAATTATCATTAAAACTAATTTAACAATGTACAAAAACACGTCCCTGATTTAATTTCAACGCGTAAGTAATGACGCACCAGGTGCGTCTCAGGAAGGAAATTAGTGTAAAGATGTTTCACAAATAAGATTGGAAAAAAAGAAAAATAATACAAAAATTGTGTGTACAAATTAGAACTGATATCGGTTCTAAGTTAACACGTTGATTGTCTCAATCGAATATCCTGTGGTCACCAGTGACCTACAAAACAAAATTAATATGATAAGATAATTAAAGGAGCAACGAAATATTTTACTAATGATCTAATATTACAAATTAATGAATCAAATTGACAAATTTAATCGATAATATTCTTAATAATTTCTATTAACTTTTGCCAAGTGTTATTGTTCAAGAACTAAATCTAAACTATTTTATTTATATCTACAAAGACATCAGAAATACTAATCAAAATTGTACTATTTCAAAATAACAAAATTACAATTAAAATTATGGATATTTAACTCACTTTTGAATAATAAACAAAATTCGTAGGCTTTCAAAATCTAAAAAAACTTCTCCAAATTGTATAAAATTTCTAAGAATAAAAACTATAATTTTAATAATTAACCTCGTAGATCAACGTGTTAACCATAAAAGAGCTTGACCTTGAACGTATCAAGGTTCATAAAATAAAGAAAACATCAAGGTGGTCAATAGAAATGAAACAGCCTGTAGACTGTAAGTATAATGTATGTGCATGTACATACGTCTGTAAGTATGTGTAAATATGTATAAAAGCAATATAAGATGAACAACAAAGGGTATCAAAATCAAACGCGGAATACCTTTAATCTAACCTGTTGGAGGATACACGAAATACTGAATAAAATCATGCTAACTTCGTTATCTCTATTCGTAATGATTATCATGCCAACACAGTTAAAGCCTAACCACCATTATTTTGGGCGGTATGCCTTCTCCGTGTTAGGCCCGTTCCACGCTAAAGGGTTTTAAATGCAGCAATTTGTGTCTCGCAATATTATACGTGCAATTTCTACTAACAAAATCCCTAGAGAGCAGTCGCATGTGCCTACGCCTGCACCCCCTCTACTGCTGGCGCTCTAATGTTTATAAGTGCCAAAAAATTAATTAATCAAGTATCTCGTATCAAGCCAGTAAAAAAAAAAAAATTTAACAGAAAAATTAGAACCGACGAAACAGTTGGGCTCCACATCTTTCGTTTCGGGATCGAACGAAAGAAACCGTTTCCCCTCTAACAGGCCATTCCGCGGTTGGGTTTTTGGTCATCTTCGAAAAAGCTACAGACTAGCCAGACCACTAACGCATGCCACCAAGAAACTTAATTCGTGAAGAAAAAGGGTAGATAGATAGAGATAGAGAGATAGAGAGATAGAGAGAGAAAAAGAGAGAACAAAAATGTTCACGGGTCGCTGATACTTTTGTGGGACTTGAAAGTGTCAAATTTGGTAAAAATAAAAGAAGTATCAGTGACCACCGTAACCCGCTGCTTCACGACTCCTCCTTTCACACCCTTCTGCTGGCAATTTGGACTCAGGCCCAGGGCAGCCGAGCTGCTTCTGTCGCTGTCACTTCACAAATGTGCTACTCGATCATTTACGTTCACACCTCAGGACATTTCCTTTCGATAATAAACTTAATATTCAAATAATGTTAGGATCCTATCTGCGACGATATATGCACCCTCTGACTGGGCAAATAACGAGTACAACCACTCTGAGGTTATTTTCAATGGATCACATTTTTGAGAACCTCTGCATGTTACACATGCGAATAATTTGTCAAATCGCACGGAATCGGTGGGCAGATCAAGTGGCACTGGCGGGCACGAGGTATAACTGTGACAGAGGGACTATCGAATCCATTTCCTCATTTGTGATGATCAGTTGCATACAACATTAGGTGCCCGCGAGTGCCCGCCGGGTGCTCATCAGTGGGATGCAACGACAGGCTGCTCGTCTACACTGGGCCTTACTGCTTGATCCAACGATCGTCGAAGAATCTATATTGCAATCGATTGGTATAATGCGATTAACCCACTAGACCAGAATATAAATTTATATTTGAATATAGTCCTCGTTACGAGAGGATATACACTCGGGTGCAACGTAGACCTCCTAAGGGCTGCAGTAGGAGGTGGAGCCTCCCACCATTTGTTTCTGATCTTGGAAAAACGCCGGGAGGACCTAGATCTAGGGAAAACAGTTCTGGGAAAAACGTAGATTTAAAGAAACTTTGACTTAAGAAATCTAGATCTAGGGAAACAGAAGGATACTCAGAAAAGGTCAATTCTAGATTTAGGGGATCCAGACCGAGTGAAATTTAGAGCTAGGGAAACCTAGACCTAGCGAACCGTAGACGTAGAGGAACTAGATCTAGAAACCCTAGGCATAAGGAAAACCTAGGACTAAAGAAACCTAGACCTAGGTCAAACGTAGGCTTCCTAGGAATGAGGATTGGAAAAGGATTTCATCGTTTATTTTAGATTTTGAAGAATGTAGGGGAAATCTAGACTATCAGAACGTAGACCTAAGAAAAACTCCGACATAGAGAAAACCTGGACCTAGGGAAACCTAAACCTGGAGGGACCTATATCTAGGATAACAGACCTAGAAAATCTGGATCTAAATGTAGACACAGGGAAATCTCCATCTAGGGAAAACATATATTTCCTAAGAACAAAGATGAATGGAGAAGTTGTCCACCATTTGCAAGAACCTAGGAAAACTAAACCTAGGAAAAATGTAGACAAAGGGAAACCTAGTGCTAGGGAACAGCTAATGAACGTTTACGCGCGAGTTGTGGGACCTTTCTATACCGCCATTTTCCCTAAGGAAGCCTATCATCGCCAGTTACCAACGTCAAATGTAATTTTCGCACATCACAGCTTCCTGCGAATTACTTTTTAATATTTTTGAATAAGGAGTCGCGTGGCTATGGATTATCACGTTGCTCCCGAAGGTTTTAGATCTACCCCCCAAATCTATATGCTATTAACAATGTTAGTTGATACTATGTGCAGTTTGAATAATATAATAACACATAGTAGATCATGAGAAATCGTCCCGGGCGCAACATAACAAGCGCACGGTGTATTGTAAACGTCGCGAGTGCGCTTGCGCGTTACCCTTGGTTACGGTATCTATTAGAACCAATAGGAGCTAACATGCGCAGAAGTATGCGCAAAACTCGTCCTCTGAGAGGTACACTCTCTCGTGACGAGGACTATAGTTCACCTTTACTTCATTATTTTATTTTGATTGTTTTAAGCTAGTGACTCTCTTCTGTTTATTTCTTTAATGTAAATTTAACGACAATTATTCAATGTATGATAATTGAAAGTTGTTTTTATTTCAGAGTTAGGTTCTAATGGGTTAAAATGTGACTCCTAATAGAACCTAAGTATCTATCAATGTAGAATAAGTAGTTTCTGTATTGCTTGTCTTATTTTATTTTAAGAAGTTGACTATAACTCGCTAACAAAAATTAGACGAAAAAAATAGTTCTGTGAATGAGAAAAAGGGAATTGGGTAATTATGTAGAATAGAATTTACTTCGTCAATTTCAATGGCTTTGATATATGTTGTGGAGATTAAGAGTGAGTATACATACAACAGTTGCTCCACTTTAATTTTGAAGATTGCAACAGTTGTACTGTGTCATAAATACTAACAATAAAGTTTTTTAACAAATAGGAAGTAAATAATTATTATTTATATTGCACTTTATACCGAATTATCATCATTAAAATTTGGGAATATTTTAGCTTTTACAGAGTGGTTCAGTTACAGTACACTCTCGTTATATTGCCACTTTTACACGGGTTAATCAGGCACACTAGTGACACAATTGCTGTATTTTAGTTAATGCAATATATTCCATGTTTCAAAAATCTTGCACTGCTACATTTCCGTATATGGCAATATAACGACAGTCTATTGTATCATGAAATAAAAACAGTGAACAGTGGAAAATTCTTGCAGACTCTATTAACACATGATAATATTAGAGATGTGAATTCTGTATTTTAAAAGTTGATCTTCACAACATACATCAAGGTTATTCAAATCGACAAGATGGATCCTACTCTAGATAATATCCTGGATAAAAATGTTTAGTTTTATCGGAGAATTGTTCAGTCAAAAATAATAGTTAGAGACATTATTCTTAAGACGATTAAACAATTGTTAATAAAATATTAAATTAATTGTAACTCTGTTACAAAAGATATTAAAAATTCGTAACCAAGTGCCAAATTCCTGTCGGTAAGTGTTACAAGCGTTTTTACGTAATGTAACACGAACATATTTGTAACAACAACAAAATACATAAGTTTTAACAATCGAGTCAGCCTGTAACACTTTTCTAAGTAATAATGGAGAATATTGGTAGAGAGCGAATTAATTAATATAACAATTTGTTATCTTTCTTGTAACTGTGCTTCAAGAAATAATTTTTAACGATTAAATTTTACATTTAAAGGTTATGTCATAACCTAACTCTCAAACGTCGAAGCCCAGTTTTTGCTAACCTAACCTAACTGACTTAAAAACCATAAAGTTAAGTTTACATTCTTTTTTTTTGTTAATTTTCAAGATTTTAAATATTATTTATGTAATATATAAATATTTGATAGTTACATTGTTGACTTATATATTTCACATGTTTGGGTCAAAATTGATACGGCTTTCGACATTCCAGAGTTAAAGTTCAAAACTTCAGCCATTATATTTTGATGTGTCTTCTTAATTTTATTAATCATTTACTTCATAATTGATAATATAGGATCTACCAGATCAAACTCGAATGTAACCTAACTAATTTTCAAATAAAGCAATAATTATAACAGTATACATAAATAGTAAATACCATTTATGGATCAATATCATTGGACGAATTAAAAGTGAGGCACTTTATGACAAAAGATTTAGGAAAAAAGAACTGTTTATACTGTTCCAGTCAAACAGTAATAACAAGTTCTAAAAAAGTGTCGATGTATTAAAGAAAACCACTATTACAATCAATATTTTTAAAGAATATATTGTATAATATACAAAGTATGTTAAAATGATTGTATATTATGAAAAATATAAATTCTTCGTGAGAAAACAAATTGAAAAGTCCTTATCCGTTTTTCAATCTGCCTCTTAGTTTCTGAAATACGTGGAATTAAAGATTAGATGTTTAAATTTCGCGCCAAGATGTTTATTTCACGTGCCTGCGCAGATGGCTGATCACGTGACTACGATACTTACGTCCATGTTAACGGTTATGTGTAGATACATAAATATATTCGAACAATGAGAGATTGTTTATATGAATACATTAATATACCGATGGTAATTTAGACAATTACTGAAGTAATGCCACACATTGTAACTCAGTGTAGCAATATGACATGTTATAATATGTATTCAAAGAAAACAACATGTTAAGTGTTATGATCACTTTGCAGACTTCAAGAATGACGTGTAACTTTCATGAGAAGTATGAAACATATGAAGAAAAATTGAATGAGTAATTATAAATTAAAGTTTTGTTCATAATTTTGAATATCAAAATGTGCAAAAAAAGATAAAATGGCGATGCAAAAGCTGGAATAGCAAAGTTCTACCCTTAACCTGTGTATACGACCGCAATGTGAGTGTAGATAGCGCGGTTACGTGAGCTGTCTGCGCAGGCGCGTGAACTTTAAGCATTCTGGCGCGAAATTCAAACGCTGAATATATACTCCCTCATATCTCGAGAACTAATATACCGATTTCAAAACGGTAAAGAACTTCTCGGTTCGTTTTAGCATGCACAATCTATAGCTTTCATAGCACATCATTCTGCGACATTCAATGTATATTGCCATCTTATAAAGAGAATAAAATTATACATTTCGTACTGTGGAGCATGTTCAACACTTTTGCCACCAATTTTCTCTATCCTTACTTAGAAAACACTTACAGTCTCTCTTTTTTCCTCTGACAAATTGTTTTTTACCTTATCGACTTTTCTTTAGTGGTTTATAACTGCATACACGGAATCACATTATTAATAACAATTCTCAGGATTGTATTGATCAATGAGTTGATCAACGATTTACCTAACTATTCTGTACAATTTACACAACTAAGGTTAAAAAAGTAAAGTTATTTGATTCTTAGTAACAGTATCAGGTATGTATATTACAAAACGAATCAGAAAACAGTTCAAAAATATTTATACAGTATATGTACAGTAGAACAAATAATCAAAAACGTATGATACAACGGACAGAAGAAAAATTAGTGTATAACACTTCCAAACCTAATTATGTAAAATTACACGCTTCAAATAGCCGGCAACCTCTGTACCTGTTATTCTGGGATCGATATATCGTGAAAAATGAACCAGATTTTTGTTTATTCTGTGTTTAAAATAAACAAATACGAATACCACTAAAGAAATCCCAGTAAGGTACACAGAATTTTTCCAAAAATTAAAAGCAAAAATTTTGCTTGCGTGTCCCGATCCAAACCAGAACAAAATCGTGAAGAAAGTATTTCTGTACGTGTACATATAAATGTTAAGTGCCGAAGCAACCAACAGTCTATTTTGTACCTCGATCAAAAAGCAGAAGGGTTGCCCGACCAAAACAAAAAGGCCAAAGTGAAAAGGAAAGAAATATAATCGTAAAATTTCATGTAATATTGCCTCGACGGAATCAGAGATGATAAAGAAAAAAACGAAAAACTGTTTAAACAAATCGTGAGGTAAACAAGCTACGTTTCGAGACCGTGCTGTGAGGCAATCATATACATGTTACTATGTATATATATATAATATATATAAAATCAGAAAAATAGAGAAAGATAGAGATGCAACGGTAATATATTGATCTCATCTACTATATATATAGTGTGTATAAACATGTGTGTATATAAGAATAAAACTCGTATGTGTATATTTCCTTTTTACAGAAGTTCAAGCATACCAGCACATGTTACCAAGAAGTATATATATATATATATTTGCTAACTGGTAAAAAGTGGGTAAGAAAAGCGGTGAGAGTCAGCACAAGGTACTTTATATAAATAAATGGTGAGAGAAATGGTAAAAAGAGGGGTGGTGGTCCAGAAATCGGGATGCCATCCTTTCTAACAGTTACGGATCAAAGAGGGGGTTTCGGGGTGTGGATATATATATATACGCTAGTCAGAGAATAACTCTGGATAGCAATCGTTAACCCGTTTTTTCCTGCAAAAAAAAAAACCAAAAAACGGTCGAGATCCGCGCAAAAATTTTGTCGCGAAAAAATTGAAACTATCGGACCTAGAAAAAAGTCGTATACGAAGAAACGGGCCAATTCGCTATCCAGATGGTCTTCGCTCCTCCTCGCAACTATAATGACTACAAGGACAACAGTTTAGGGGCTAGATTCAAGGGGTGATTCATTTTCTTTTTTTCTTTTCTTTTTTGGTTAGTTAGGTTGGCTTCAACGTAGGTGGATTTTTGGGATACCTGCGTCCACGCTCGCGCTTGTACTGGCCACCGTACTTGCAGCGGTTCGCGGCGAGCTCCGTGATCTCTGGGATCCAGCTGGCGAACACCGCCTACACACCCACAATCATCCGTTGCCGTCAGAACAGTACCCTAATCTGAGATTTTTGGTTGTTTTTGCTATTCTTTTTTTTTTTATTAAGCATACGAGTATCATTACTAGCAGACACAAGATCGTTCGGGTCACTTGGCGGACCTAACGCCTCCTTCGTTACGCCCAAGACGATACACGCTCGCAACGCTTCACTCTCTGCTCAATCGTTCACGATTACCGGTTACAAATCGTCCTTGTACAGTTTAGTATGTTTTTCACGTGCCCATACAGAGAAATATGTTAGTCGTATGACACATCGGGTTATACCTAAGTCAGGCATCACCAAGTGATGGCTCATAGGACGTGTTTGAATATGATTCTCATCTTTTTATGAAATAGCTTTTATTACAGTGACTGATGTGTTTTGAATGATAAATGTATCTGAGTTTTATAGAGTGAGATGGACTATATGAGATATGAGGGTACTGTTATACAGAATGCTCGATTACTATTCTGTATATCGATCTGGGGTAAATTTCTTGTATATACTGTATTAGAAATTTCGTTCTTAAAAAGTTTAAATCCCTAAATTCGCACATGTACACTTCCACAAATCCTTAAGACTAGGAGTATTTAAATTACCAAGTCTCCCCATTCCTCAATTACAAGACATTTCCAAGTTCTTAATTTTATAAGTTTATACGTTTCAAAATCGTCAAATTCTGTAACTCCCCAATTCCTAAAACCTTGAATTCCCAAATCTTCAAATTATTAACTATCTAACTCTACAGATTCCCAAATTTCGAATCCCCAAATCTCCAAATTCCCAAATCCTCAAATCCTCAAATGTCTAAATCCGCAAGTTCCCTAACTCTCAAATCTCCAAATCCTCAAATCCCAGAATCCTCAAATCTCCTAATCCTCAAATCTCTAAATTTTCAAATCCCCAAATCCCCAAATCCCCAATTCCCCAATTCCCCAAATCCCCAAATCCCCAAATCCCCAACTTTCCAAATCCTCAACTTCTCAAATTCCCAACTCACCAACTCCCCAGCTCCCTAAATCCCCAACTCCCCAAATCCCAAATCCCCAATTCCCCAATTCCCCAACTCTCGAACTCCTCAACTCCCCAATTCCCCAAATCCCCAAATCTCCAACTCCCCAACTCCCCAACTCCCCAAATCCCCAACTCCTTAACTCCCCAATTCCCCAAATCCCCAACTACCCAACTCCCTAAATTCCCAAATTCCCAAATCCCAAATCTCCAATTCCCCAACTCCCCAACTCCCCAATTCCCCAAATCCCCAAGTCCCCAAATCTCCAAATCCTCAAATTCCCCAAATCTTTAAATCACCAAATTTCCATATTTCAAATCTCTCAAACTCCCAAATATCAACTCTCCCAAACTTCTACATTCCAGAATCTAAAAATGAGAAAACAGAGTTGTCCAGCAATATAAATATAGGCAATATAATATACTTGCAAATCAATTTGGTAGTGGGGTCCGTATAGTTATCGACGGGGAGGCACTTGGTCATGCCTGCCATAGGTGACGCATCGATACTATGCAGATAACCTGACCGTTCAGGCACCCAAGACAAATTACAATAATTTTATCTGTTGTATTCAAGATTTCGATGAAAATAAAGACACTTTGTGAATGGAAGAAAGTATATCTGGGAATGGGACCTGTAGGACATTAAGAGGAATGGGTGTAGGTCAGCAATGATGCGTCAGGTAGCCGAATACTATGGCGAACGTTTTAGGTTAGGTTCCCTGTTTTTTCAAGCATCGCTTGTCACTGAAATCTGAATTCAAAGTGAGGAAGAGCATAGTTAGACTTTGCTAATAGGAATCCCTAGGGAAAACAGAGACGTGAGGGAAGGAGACTCCCATTAATTACTGTTTTTAATCATTGTAATAATAATATTGTACATCTGAAAATTTTCTCGAATTATTTCAATACAAATGGTCCTCCTTGCCTACGTCGCCATTTTCTCTCAGGGATATTTATGCTACTATAGCTACCTATTATTGAGAAACCCTATATATAATCAAATAATAAATTCTGTCACACTTAACAATGAACAAAATATTTACTGCAAACTGACTGATCAGTGATATATTCAAAACTAACCTAAAAATCGATAGCAGGTGCTGTCTTACAAGTCTGATCAAATTGTAAGACAGTAAACATATGTAGTTATATTTTATTCGTAATTGAAAGAAAATTTGTCCAATCCTAACATTTTCCAACGGACAAATAATAAATCGCCGTACGTTCCACGCGGGATACAGTGTCGTTAGTTAATTCGTAAACAAGACGATAATTCCGCGTCACAGTGCGGGTGATCCTTCAATTAACCCACTAATTACTTTATACCCGACAACGACGCGTATTTCGCACGTTGACGAAGAAACAGGCGTCGTGTGAAGCTCCGTAAATATTTCTGACTTCAATTAACTCTGGCATGCAAAGGTTTCTATTGTAACGTGTAACAACTTACAAATCGGGCTTGGAGATATAATTGCATTGTGCAACAACGTTTCCCGACGTTGACATTGTTCGTCGTCACGAGTACCATAAAAAAGAGAGCACAACGGTGTTTGCCCTATATAAAAGGAACACATGCGAGGTATGGAAAATAAATGAAAACTGGAACGGATATTTTATATCCCGTATCATTCGTATCTTGGTTACATACGACGTATGTACACGGCGTTTCATATAACTTGACCAGGCCATAGTTGAGAAACGACAGAAGATGATATAAAAACAGTCAATAGCAAGATATTTTAAATTCAATAATTATTCTTGATCATGAGCAGCATACCACCTCTTTTGAATGAAACTCTATATTTATTTTTCAGATGGATTCTGTGGAACTATCTATGGAAAAATGTATTTAGGTATAATATTAGAATGATCAATAGTTCTTGATATTTAAATTCAAAACTGAGGGGGAGTCTAAGAGGATCACCTGGGACCTCCAGTTTTGAACGTGACTGTACATCTCTCTTTTCAATTATCTTGCGAGTTATTGATCTTTCTAGTATTGTACGTCAATACTCTTTTACAAAGAATGTTTCGAAGAATCGACCTGCACAAAATTATACAGATGCATTCAAAAATGGAGGTCCTAGATTCAAATTTAGGTTCTCCATAGTCTCTCCTTGAGTTCTCTCTAGGATCTTTTTGAATTTTCTTAAAACTATACCTACCCATAATCAAGAGGAACCTAGACGATATATGTATACCTGAGATTTAAAAAATATTTGAAAATTGAAGTTAAAATATCTTCTGAATCAAATACTATAATACTGATAAAGTTGTCGTAAAATTTTTAAAGAATTTGACTTTCAGAGCTGATATAAGCATCTGATACGTCATATGATGTAGCTAAATGAAATTTTCTCCCATAGTTTCAAAGCTATAGCTTGATCCGGTTATATGAAACACTCTGTAGAGTATGGTGTAATATAAGTGTAGTTTCAAAAAGAGTCTGTAGTGAAGAAATTGTGCAGGAGACGCAGAATCAGTTGCTGATTAACAGACTGCAGATCTATGACTAAAAGAAGCCATCCTTAATATTATGTTTGTAAACGGTTGGATGTGTTAAAGGTAGCAGACTAAATTGGCAAATCGTGCAATTTGGTACGAGGTGTGCTGTTATAACCTAGTTAATGGAAGAAGTTGAAGAAAATTTGTGAAAGAAAAATTTCTAATCTATATTATTGTCACTTCAACTAACAATAGAAATTTTTTTAGTCGTGTTACCTTGAACTTCGTTTGGGTGAGGTACCACTAGCGGAAGATTATGAAACTATCAAAATTTCATTTTTGTGCGTTAAAAGGAGAGTTTGAGAAATCTTCTCGATGAACCTGCTTGGAATATTAGAAGAAAGAAATCCAATCCGTGAAGAACATGCAAAAGAAGAGTCGGTTCTAACATTTCATGCTATTCTTGAATTTATATGTGGAAATGTTTAACCATTTCTCAAGATTTCAATTATTAATTCTTCGTATCGTAGGAGAAATAACGACACAACTGTAAACAAGTTACTTTTCAGAAGATAAAAGAAACCAATTTGGTTATATTGTCACGAGAATTTAAATAGTGGCAATATAGCGAGAGTCTGCTGTACTGTCACGGGAATGTAACGGAATGTTATATTATCACGGCAGTATGAGTACTGTATTACCACGGTAATAGAATGAATCTATTACCGCGATGTAACGAGAATGCCATGGCAATATATCGAGAGTTTATTGTCACTGAAATATACATGGTGACACTATAACGAGAGTTTACTGTATTGCTACGGAAATGTATCATTGGGTTTTTAAAGTGATATGTATAATATTAATCGATACAAATGAATTTGACACGTGACATGCTGCGTTAAGTCATCATCGTATCACCTAATTTCGATATTTTTATGTTGATATGTCTAGTAGTGGCTTGAGGCGGCATATCACATCTCAAAATTGTTTATTTATATTACAAGCTATTAAGTTTCTTTAAGAAATGGTTTCAATGCAAATATATTAGTTTAGGAAGTGACTTGTCGCCTTAAACCATCACAAGATGGCGATTGCACGTAGCATATCACCTTTTACATTCGTTTACTTGCATTACAACGCATAATGTTTCTTTAAGAAAAGACTCCACTGCAAATAAATTAATTTGGAAGGTGAAATGTCACCTTAAACCATCATATGATGGCAATTTAGGGTGGCATGTCACGTTTCAAGTTCGTTTATCGGGATTGCAGCATAACACATTTCTTTAAGAAATAACTCGACTGCAAATAAATCAATTTGAAAGGTGAAATGTCACTTTAAACCAGCATGTGATGATGATTGAAGGTGGCATGTCACGTTTCAATTTCGATTACTTGGATTACAGTGTCCTTAAGAAATGATTGCACTACTGATAAGTCAGTTTGGAAGAGGAAATGTCACCTCGAGGCGTACCAGGATGACAATTTAAGGTAGCATGACACATCTCAAATACGTTTATTTGGATTACAGCATATCACATTTCTTCAAGAAATGTAAATAGATCCGTCTGAGAATTGAAATGTCACCTTAAACCATTACGTGATGGCCGCTTAACGTGGCATATCGCGTCTCAAGTTCATTTATCGGATTTAAAGCATATCACTTTAATGACCCAATGTCCACCATCGCTGTATACTTTCCTACCACACTCCCCTAAACAAACAAGTCCTCTTAAAGTCCAGGAAATGTTCAAAACAGTGAAGATATGCCGGTAACTATACTCACAGTAAGTTCACGGCAACTTTTGCTCCCTAGAGTACGACACAAAATTCCTTATAAAAAATGCGTACAGGTATAAAATACATTCGCTCAAACTTTTTTTCTGACAAAATAAACGAAACACCTTGAACATATGTATGTATGTATGAACGCACTTATGCGAGTGTATGCTTGTGTGTCACATGTGTGTATGCATGGATGAACATGGTTCCGTGTGAGAATGTAATGTATTAATGAATGTATTAAGTTTATACATACTTGAAAAATGAAAAAGAAAAAAGAAAAAATGAAGAAGTTAACAGACAAAAGTGACAGGATTGAAGGATTTAATTATATAATAATACCTCTTTCCGTGTTCCCGCTTGTATTCGCCGCTGTACTTGGACCTACTGCCTACGAGCTCTATTATCTCGGGTATGCTACTAGCAAAAATTGCCTGCAAATAGAAATCATAACTGGAAAATACTATGCCACTACGAACCGTTCAAAACAAACTAGGTCATCTATGTATTGGTTGCGATTTACAGCTCAGCTTCTCACCAGATATACTGGGTGTCCATATATTTCTGTCACTTGATGTAACTACCAAACGATTATAAAATCATGTAAAAACATCTCATTCCGAGCTGTTTGTATAGAATATAATGATGTGGGTAAAAACTATTTTTTAATTTTTCAAGGTCATCTCAAGGTTTTGTACTTTTTTTTATATGGGACATAATATTTTTATTCTAGTATTATAGAAGGCAGATTGAAGACGTAAGTCATGAAATTGTTGGAATTTATGTTGGAAGATTGAAATAGGGTAAACAATAATGGGTGGTGCAATTGTAACTTCCAAGTATAATTTAATTGTTAGTAATTTGTCCGGAGTTTGTAATAATATTAACAAGATAATCTAACTTTAAGATAACTTCATAAACATAGTGACTAAAATTTTCATTTACATTTTCATGTCAAGGTCACTCAAAGACTATTTACTTTAAAAATTGAATTGACCTCGAAATATTTATTAAAATAAATTGTGATTCGTAAAATTATATTCCATATAAAAAGAACCATGAAAAATGTTTTTACACTTCTGTATCACCTATCGTTTGACAGTTATTTCACATGACAGGAATTTATGGACACCCTGTACGTATCCACTAGATCCTCTGATTAGAGTACGTGTTCACGCGAGAGTGAAACTCATGTTATCGATAGCATTTTGTACGAGTAAATTCTACGTTGTGAGTCACTCTCAGCTTTGAGTACAAGAGCAATTGTGAGTCACTCACATTCAGCCTAAAAATAACGCTCAATCACTTTTAGTTACTCTCAGCGTTCAGACTAAAAGCGGCTCTCAATTACTCTCAGACAGAGCCTAAGATCGACTCTCAGTCACTCTCAATACTTAGCCTAATAGCAACTCTCAATTACTCTCAGCATAAGCACAACTTCCAATCACTCTCAGTATCAATCTAAGAGTTCTCGATCACTCCCAGTCCTCACCCGAACAAATATTAACCATCCTCAGTACCGAGAGTAAAAGAAACTCTCAGTTACTGTCAGTATTCAGTCTGAAAGTAATTTTCAGTTACTCTCAGAACTCAGCCTAAAAGTGACTGTCAGTCTCAGCACTCAACCTAAAAACAACTCTCAGTGCTCGGCCTACGAGTGACTCTCAGTCTCAGTACTCAAACTAAAAGCAACTCTCAACATATTATCTACTCGTAACAAATGTTCTCGACCTCCTCTCGGACGAGTTTTACTCTCAAGTGGACAGATCCTCTTATATCGTCGCAGCAGAAGGAGATAAAAAGAAAAGAAGAAGGATTCGAAGGATCGGAAGAAAAAGGTAATTTAGGGGCAATGATCTGCTTTCTCGTGTTGCGTGTGCACCTTTCACTATTCTTGAAAAATGCTAAACACTGTGTGATATTCGCAGCCATACTGGGATCTAAGTCTTTTTGGATTTACAGTATTGAGTTGGACAATCATTTTTTTAACGATCATACTGGTATGGAACGTGCCTGCGCTTTGCTGTTGCTTACGGAGCGTGTTAGAACCAATCAGAGGCAACGTGCGCAGTAAACTGCGCAGAGCTCGTATCTTGAGATATCATTTTAAGTCCTAGTATGTTTCTACTCGTACAACTTACGAATCAATAACTAAATCAATTGTTATGATAATGTATTTATTTATTAACACTTTAACATGTAGCAAAGTTGTACATAACAATAAATCAATAAAAATGTACCAATAAATCAAAATATAATTGGTGAAACTTGAAATTGCAATAACTTTTGAACCAACATGTTTAAAGCATAACTACTTCAACAATTTATTGTAAATAATGAGAACCTATACTGATTAGTCAGAAATCTCAAAAATATCTCGAACTATTGCAACTCCTGATAAAAGGATCACTTTTTATTTATATACATGTACATATAAAAAGATTAAATGAAATTATTGTCCAACTCAATATCTTGTGAATTAACCCCCGAACGAATTTAAATTTTCATTTCCATTTTCCAAATTTTAAACCATATGATATATGGCAGTCATTCTTTGAAAAATTTAGATATCTAGTTTTAGTTAAAGTATCACTAAACAAATACAATAAATATAGATCATAATTGACCCTGATTAGTCGTTCGAGGATCAAAAAATATTTATCGTGACGAAAAGAAAGTGCAAACTTTGCAATATTCCCGTAGGAACTGACTTTATAACAGCTATTCGGGTCACTTTTGGGAAAACAGTGTTGGAAGCTTTAAGACTAGTCAACATCTAAAATTAAGGTGACCTACGTTCTTATAATAAAAAAAAAAACATATTTTAAAGATCGTAATCATTGCAATTTATAGGCGACTAAAAACTAATTGTTTATAACAGATCATTTGAAGCAGTTCAAAAACCGTGTGTGTCGAAGAGATGGTCAAACCTAGCTTTAACTTGTCCCCACTCCATCGCTATTTTTGTCACGTGTCGATAATCGTCGGCAAGTACGATTTCTAGATAATCAATCACGTAATAATTATTTTTTATATATTACATTTCCACTTTGATGCGTATAACGCACATTTAGGGTAATATATGAAAAATAATTAATATCATGTAGTATTACCTTAGGAAATCTTACTTACCGACAATTACCGACGTTTACCGACGTCGTACGAAGACACAAACCACGTGACAAGAGTGGCTACAGAGTGGGGATAGTCTAGAGCTCAAATTATCTCTAGATGGCCATCTCTATTACATTTGTTGCTCTAAAACAGCGGTTCTCAAACGTTCCATAAACAAGTCGAATGATTTAATTTAGTGAAGTATTTGTGTTTAATGAAAACATTTGTGTTAATAGTTACAATTAATGTTTGTAAAAGGGACGAAAATTTGTTATCGATAAAATTGTTATGTGTATTGTACCACCGGTTGAGAATCACTGTTTTAAAACCACTTTCTTTTTTATTACTTACGTTCAAGAGATATTTCCTATTCATTTTAATGAATACGTAACAATATTTTTTAAAGTAACATATTATTCAATTATTTTACATATACAGGGTGGCAAGAAAATAAATGACCAAGCTGTGATCATAAAATCATAGATATCTTAAATATTTCTTTTTCAAAATATACAAATGTTTGCTTACATAAAATTTTCAGTATTTCACGAGTAAAATTACGAATTTGTCATCAGAGGATGATGTAATAAAAATTATTCCCTAGAAGGAATAAACTGGTAATTTGATCATTCATTTTACAGTCACTCTGTATAATTGAAATAATTTATATTAGTTAATATTCTATGATTTCTGAACGGGAGTGTGTTACACGTGTCAACTTCTTCATGAACATCTGTTGACTATGTTAAACGTGAAATGTGGTTAGTTCAAAAGTGACAAGCTGATTGCATAAAATGTAAGAGACAGAAAACATAGTGGATTCTGAAGAGCATACGGTAGTTGAGAGTGAAAGCAGAAATGCATGCGTGAAAAACATACGTGACAGTGAAAAATAGAGAAAGAGGAACAAGTGGTTAACCCTTAGAGTACAGAGTGGGCTACAAACTTCATGCGACCGAAAATAATTTCTTTTTTTAATAACTAATGTCAACTTTGAAAACTTTCTCCTACTTCTGAAATAGAAGACAATTTTGTGATACAGTACACTCGCAATATATTGCCACATGTAGACTCAATTATACGTATATTTTTCGGAAATTTTATACGGAAATTTTCTGAGATCGAGAAATTTGTTTTCAAGTCTTTAAATTTAAGAATTTACAAATTTACAGTCTTTCGAGTTGAATTGAAGTTTTATATTTTTTAATTGAGAATTTTTCTGATATTTTAATGTTTCAGTTTTTCAATTTGTTAATTTTCCAATTTTCGCTCTTTCTATATTTATATTTTTCAATTTTCCCACTATTCAATTTTTCAATTTTTCAATTTTTCAATTTTTCAAGTTTTCAAGTTTTCAAGTTTTCAAGTTTTCAATTCTTCAATTCTTCAATTCTTCAATTTTTCAATTCTTCAATTCTTCAATTCTTCAATTCTTCAATTCTTCAATTCTTCAATTCTTCAATTCTTCAATTCTTCAATTCTTCAATTCTTCAATTCTTCAATTCTTCAATTCTTCAATTCTTCAATTCTTCAATTCTTCAATTCTTCAATTCTTCAATTCTTCAATTCTTCAATTCTTAATTTCTTCAATTCTTCAATTCTTCAATTCTTAATTTCTTAATTTCTTAATTTCTTAATTTCTTAATTTCTCAATTTCTAAACTCTCCAATTCTCAGTTTTCCAATTTTTGAATTCTCATTTTTACAAATGTAAATACGTTTCAATTATTTATTTGCAAATTGGTAAACTCTTAATATACAAACATTCAAATTTCTCAAAGAAAACTTTGTCCACGGCAATATATTGCTAACTTGAATAATGTTCAGTTGCTACATTTGTGGCAATATAACAAAAGTGTACTGTGAGTTAAAACAATATTTATCAAATGTACATCCGCCCAAATTACTCTGAGAGTTAAAACAGAAAGAAAAGAAAGTTTGAGCATTCGATTTTGACTAATATTAGCAAACCAAGCAGACTAGAAGGTTAAAAATTATTATTCGTGCAGATTAGAGGATAGCAGACCTCTACTGTAATTTACAATCATTATCAAATTCTTGAAAAAATATTGTTTTTATATAGTTTCTTTTTTTGTAGAGGGCTGCAGCGAGGGAAGCGCTACTTTATTCTGCAATTTATCTAGCTCTAATTGTTCTATCGAGAATCAACGACCCACTGTGAACGGTTAATTGTTTAATTTTTAGTAAAAAAAAAACAGGTCAAAATTTCTGTTGAAACATCAAGATCTTATAGTGCTCCCTTCGATGTTGAATAATTGTTATTGTCAAACATTTAAAGGCAACTAAAGACACTGCGGTTAAAGAAAATACTATCGTTGTACAATTGTTAGTAACTGAAATTCAACTTTCAATTTTTTTTCAAACGAAAAAACATACTTTATGGGGCAACAATGATTTAGATTATTATGGTATTAAGGAAAATTATCGTAGAAATATTTGATTTGATATAAAATTTTGGGTTTGTAAATAATAAATGTTAGTGTTTTTAGAAAAGATACGTTATTGAAAGATGATCGAATAATCACCTGTTATTTAAAAGAATCTATATGTTCATTTATTACGAGCTTTTTGTAATAATTATCGATTAATGGTAGGTTATTAATAATTATCTTGTTAACCAATTAAACATGATATTTTCGTTTGATAGCTTGTACAGAACGAAGCACAATACTTGAGAGATATAGAAAATACAAATTGATTTACGAGAACTTTTTTTAGAAAGCAATTTTCAACATGCATTTATATTCTTCTATTCGTAAATAAAATTGAACTGATGTTCAAAATTATATTTCAAAACGAAAATATTTTTTAATATATTAACATTTAAATGTTACTTAAATAATTCAAGAATTTTAAACATTATAAAATTTGTAAAATATGTTTGATATGTAGAGAGTACTTTGATAAGCAATATAATATTTTAATTTGTAGTCAGAATTCGGAATTCATTATTGAACGGATAGATAACCGCTTAATAAATAACCATTTAATAAATAACCGTTCAATAAGTAGACACTTCATTGTAAGCAGCATTTTATAACACATCATACGTATTTTATATTATTTATTGTTCATACTAACATAACCTAACAAAACGTTATCAATCTTTAATATTGAATAATATTGAATACTAACAATTTTCAATAACTAACCTAACTACACGTAATAAAGTGTAAAACTTCAACGTAAATATTAATTATTAAATATGTCAACAACTGGTATAACTTAACCTAACCTATTTTAAGTACAAGTTATCAATTCCCGAACCTAAAATTAATGACCAAAAGCCTATTTTTAATAATGAATATTGAAACAACAAAAAAGTGAAAAATAATGACAGATATTGTGCCAAATACTCAAATTAACAAATCAGGTAAAATATTTACGGCTGGTTGTTTTAGTGTTAAGAATACACCCTTTCATTATGACTGAAAGACACCACGCTTGACATAACAATTTTAACAACGCTGATTGTTAAGATCTTGTTCAATTAAAAAGAAAGAAGGCAACTCTGTTTAAAGGTGATGAAACGTACGACGTTCGGATGCTTAAATATTTACTTCAGATATTCTCTCATATAAATTATAATTTAATTATTTTTTATATAATTAGATACGTGTTTTAAACACGTTATTAAATAAATGTTTTATACATATAAATATAACGAGTATTTAAATTTTGTTTACATATAAATACAATTTAATTATTTACTGTTTAAATATCGTTCACGTCAATGAAATAAAAACAAAAATAGTTAAATGCTCATAAATCAACTTTCGCTAAATAAAAAATTATTAAATTTGTCAAAATAATAAAATAGTATATTACTTATCAAACTACTCTCCTTTTTCCAGTAAAAAGAACACGTTAATTTGCGAATGATTTTGAAAATATTACTCGATAAACTTTTCTATCGCACTTCTGCCCTCTCCATCGCCATGTTTGTCTAAATTTAAAAATTTTCGTCATCCTACCATTCTTAGCTGCAGGACCTATTAAAATCGGTTTGAAGCGGTTCTTTATTGTTTGAATCGCGTACATTGCACCAGAACTCAATGACATCATACTTTCAAGTGCCAAACAGTTTGAGGAGGTTCCAAAACAAGCTTGCTTTTAAATGGTACGAGGACATTGTTCTTCGTACAATTAAAAAATAATTAAAACAAACAGTCTAACAATAGTTTCCTTCTCAATTAGCACAGAACGATCAATTTGTCGATAAAATTTTACTTTTCGTATAAAAACAATTAAGGGAATAGATTATCATTCTCGCAAAAGATAAAAATATGAAAATCTGATAAAAAAAAGCTCGTAACAAGTTCCTATCAGAGAATTTTGTATAAATTTCCAAAGATATGTTCATTATTAGTAATTTTTCGAACCAAAGAAGCGGCGAGAAACACGTATACAGGACGCTTCAAAAATAAATCGCACAATTTTGCCAGCAAATTTGATAAATTAATTTGTACCAAAAGGAATTATGATTCTTATCTTACCAATTAAAAGAAACATTCATTTTATGTATACACACATAATTGCAAGTGTGTATATAATTACAGTCTTACAATTTTATATTTCTTGTATAGTTCTTGTCTTTTATTACAAAGAAAATGTCATTTCAAAAAATGTCAATTTTATGTTATATTTTTTATTCTGCAATGTATCATGAGTAAAAAAAGAAGGTATAACGTTCTTATTTCTGAAATAATTGCAATAAAAAAAGCTGTTAAACTAACATTAACACGTTTTCGCCCAATCGGTAAATATACACGTACCAGAAATTAGAGGTAATTTAAAAAACAGCAACACTTATCGATATCAAAATAAACATTGACTAATATTGCGACATTTAGGAACAAGAGAAGTCTCTGAGTGAATCAATAACCAATGTTTTAATAGTCAATTTACAACCTCGCTTTATAGCAGCTACACTTGTTATACAAATAAAGATTTTATCTTTTATGGAGATAACATAACCTCTTTGATTTAGAATAATTTATCAAATCTGTTGAAAAAATTGTGCGATTAATTCTGAAACATCCTGTATACAGGGTGATAAAGTGAGAGAGAAGGTCTGACTTTAGGAACTATTTATAGAATGTGTCTAATCAACGTATAATAGACTTTAATTATATTGCCAATGGGGTTATAGGAATGGGAAATTTTTGGATTTTGGCAATGTAGAAAGAGCTGTGGATTTATCAAGGTAGAGTGTTGTATGATGGCAATATAACAAGAGTCTGCTGTAGAAATTCGTAGATAGTACTAACCCTTTATGTACGCGATGTATGAATTGCTTTAAATATCAAAATATAATAAATTTGAAAGTTGTAAATTGAAATTTTGTATTCCACCCTCTTTTGTAAATATAAGTCCCCTTTCCCTCGTTTTAAAATATGCATTACAAGTAACAAAAAATGACACGTTACGAAGAATAACCTTGAAAATGGTTTTGAACCTATAAAAATTTTGAAAACCTGTCTAATTTTTTATCACGTCCAATTATAATTAATATAAACAGACATTAAAGCAAAAAATCCCAAAATTGTTCGAAGTTTGATTTTAAATTAAAAAAGAAATAATACAAAAGATTTTACTACCTAGATAATACCTAAATTTATTTCGGGACATTTTCTTAAATTTTTCATAAAAAAAATCGAACTACGTCAATTATACAAGTACCATAAGCTCCCAAAATCTCAGACCCTCCTTTTCAATCACCCTGTATATAACGTTAGCAGCATGTTAGCGTTCGCAGAAAAACAGACAAACATACAGACAGAATGAACATCATAGATCAAGCTTGGCAAAGAAACCAATACTGTACTAAAGTCGTTAGGCTTCTCGTGCCTTCTAAAGAGACAGAGAGTATCACAAAATATGAATGGATGTTCAGAGATTGTTTCTCAAGAAAAACAACGTGCCTCGAATCGCGAATATTCCGGCAAAAATCTTTAGTTAGACTCGAGGCTCGTTCCCATGTAGAGTCTTAAGGGGCATCCTCCATTTTGCGAATTTATTCAACGAAAACTATAACTTCAATTCACGTACCGTCTATGTACTTATATTCAGATATACTTCAAGTACTAGTCACAATTTTTTGGAAAATTTTTATTGAAAATTTACGGAGTTATAGCTAATTAGGATTTCTGGGGTTGGGCACGTTCCAGGGGCGTACTAAGACTTCATGGCGCCCGGGGTTATTTAGAACACAGGATATTTTGAATAATTTTTTACTGGAAATTTAAATTTGATAAATTAGATAACTGTTAGCTAATATTATATACGTATATAGTAGTGCCCGGGTTGCCCTAACTGGACCCACTAATTCAGCCCTGAGGTTTCCCAGCGTTAGACTATTTTTACGGATATAAGACATATTACATAATAAAGATTCAGTATCTCATTGCGAGTGCTGCGCATTGCCCGAGAGCTCTTCGACTTTGCCCTCGAGTTATACTCATGAGTTATACATGAGTTTTACTCGGAACTACGTGCTCTGACGTTAAATAAATTCGCAAAATTCGTGTTTAAGAGGAAATGTCCCCTTAAATGGTAAAGTAGAGCTGCACAACTGTTTGCTCACGAACTAAAGCCCTTCAGTACTTCTACTATGGGAGGTTAACCCGTTCGAGCCGTGGTGGAAAACCATCTTTTGCTTTATCTAGATAATAACAGAGAGATAAAGAGAAAAAATACTACACGATGTATTTCAAACCTGTCTAACATAAGGGTGCCCCTTTAAAATTTTCACGCATTTTATACAAAATTTAGTAGGATATTCCAGATATAGGAATCTGGGAGTTTCATGATTTACGACCTCGCTATAGCGAAGGATTAAAAGGATTTACGACCTTGCTGTATTATAGAAAAGTCCGGCAGTGGTTTATGACAAGAGACGTCTTTCCATCACCGTTCGAGTAAGATGGGTTAACATAAACCCCATGAGGGTAGTTTATGGTGCATTCACACTGAACGAACAAGTGTTTTCTCCTTTAATGCAAATTAAACATGTTCTATCCTTTTCTTTTGCACATGAATATTGCAGAGGAACGTGCATTTGTTCGTTTAGTGTAAAGGAACCTTTATGGTGCGTTCACACCGAGAGCAAGGAGTCAATTTTTACTTCGACAGAAATTGAACATTATTTTCTACTCTTTTGCATTTAGATTTTATTGAAGTTATAAAAGAATGAACATTCTATACTTTTTGCATTTGAATTTTATTGAAGATAAAAAATAAGTATTAGTGTAAATGAACCTTTATAAGAGGAAGCTTTGTTCACGAGCAAGTAGCTGTGCAGGACTGTGATAAAGTATAATTAGTTTTTTTAGATGAATTCTCATGGTGAATCGAATCTATAGTAACGATTCGATTGACTGTGAAAAATGAAGGTAGATTGAAATCGTAGAAGAAATTGAAGCACAGGAAAGAGAAGTTAAGTGTGCGGTTAAAAGAGATACCATGATTATTAATACGTAGTTATCTTGTTTTACTTGTTTGTTAATTAGAGAAAATTTTATGGCATTGCTGTAATACAGTAAATATGTATTGATATTTTGTTAATCATTTTGCTGACGAGGATATGAATAAATGAACGGATATAATTAATTAGAGATTGATAATTATTCAGTTAAATATTTGATACGATGAAATGAATAATTATTCAATCAAATAGCTGATATGATAAAGTGAGATATTTTATGCTGATTTGTTGTGAATGTTTATTTGGAAAAATATGTTGAATTTAAACAAAGTTGTACGCATAGAATTTCAAAATATATATATTGAAATTTTTAATATTTCATTTGTATAATTTATGCAATTTTAAATTGAATAATAATAAATGATTGTACTTCATTTCAATTGCACAATTAATTAATTATTGAGAAATTCTATTGCAAGTGTAATACATTTTAAAAAGAAAACAACTTTAACTTTGAGTAACAATGTTTAGATTAATGTTAATTTAAATTGTTGAAAATTGTAGAATTTTTTAATTACACTATTTAGATCTTCCAAATTGATTTTATCAAATTTTGAAATTTTTTTTATTATTTCTATTTTTATGTTACATTTAATTACTTCTACTGGCTTTGGTTTCTTTTTTTATGTATCATTTGTAAAATAATTGCAAAAATAAGTGAATTATGTCATCAATTTTTGTCATTTATTTTTTTTTTTAAATAATTAAAAGATAACTTATGAACAAATAGACGTCTGCTTTATTTACTTTATCACTGTAAAGAAATTAAATAAATAAATCAAAGTATTTTGGAATAAATTGTATTATGAAATGTCACAATTTTTTTTTAATTACACTATGTTGTAATGCAAAAAACAATAGTTAAAATAAATATCTACAAATTGTAATCAAATACAAGAAATAATTCAAAGCCACATAAAAATACTCCACATTTACAAATTTACTATATCTTATGAATTCAACATATTTTCAAAAATATTCACAACAATTTAAGTAAAATATTTCATACATATCTCTATCTTGTTAACAACATCCTAAAATATTCATAAACAGCGTATGAAATGATAAGAGTCTCAGACAATTATATATAATATACAGAAGACTCTCGTTATATTGCCACTTTCGAATCAGTGACGTTCGCCATCATTACAGAGCTTCGCGAAATTTTATCCAACCCAATATACTGTTTATTCCAAAAATCTTCCATAACTCCATTAACGGCAATATAACGAGAGTCTACCATACTTATAGTTCTCACCGCAATATAACGTGGAAAGTCTGGCCAATCCATAGAAAACATTTTTGTTAAGTTAGATATTTCCTCCATTTATTTATTTGTGACCACGTTATATTTCGCCGAAAACCATATATGTTATCTGATATTTAACTTCTTCCAAAAGAATGGGATTTAGGAGTGACACAGTAAGTGTTTGCACACTCCTATATTGCCCAAGTGAACTATAATAACGAAGTTACGTTGGCCTTTATGCCTCTGAATTATTTTACTTCTGCATTTTTTATGCCAACAGCACACGGCTACCCATTTTGGGTGGATCGCGGCCAATATAGCTGGACTTCGGTGATCTTACGGGTACCGGTGAGGCCTACGTGGCTAAGACCGAAAACCACGTAGAAATCTTTCGGGATCTCCCTGGGGTTCCCCTTTACAACCCTTCGAACCCTCTCAGGTAAATAAAATCTCGGGAAAATCGCATTTCTCACCGAAATATAGATTTACGATCCCGCTATACCTCCGCGAAATCTACTCAGCTCTCGAAATAAACTACATTACGAACCCTTTACTTATGAAATAAATAAATAAGGAACACGTCTAACGGAACACGTGTTTTACCGATGGACCACATTTATACCATCTCACGGAAAATTATATAGAAATCTTACGAAAGATGGGATTGAGCCGGAGAGGGTTCGAAGAGCGTCACAGACCCTTTATTTATAAAATAAATAAATAAAGGGAGCAACCTAACCCGTGGATGAGATTTACGAGCACGCTATACTTCATCGAGAAGCGTACGAAAACGTGGGAATCCCCTCAGCCCGAGAGATCGAAGCAAAATACCCTTTATTTATTTATTTATTTAATTTATTCGACAGAGTGAGGCGTGTAGGTACGAGAACGATTGAAGCTCGCCGTTGGTGGCCGTCATGAGTGTTCAATATTATATCTTGATATTTGATGTAATAAATAAACTATAGTATCGTACGCATACCTCCCTCGCGATCACGCCATCTTGTCACGGAACTGGGCACTAAACGAGTCGAGTGAGGAAATAGCACGCGGCGAAACTACGTCCCGATTTTCGTATCTTTCGTTTGACTTTTTTTTTTACGAGGGTGGCATGACTGCACGAAATATCCCGACACATAGAGGTATAGGCATAAGGCACAGGTAGCCAGTATCGCTATAGAAAACAGTACTCTAGAGCTCCATTTTTTTTTCTTGTTCTCACCGTAGCGACACGAAACTAGGTCCAAGCTGGCTCGCAGGTGGACCGGCGCCAAATTCAGAAGTTTTTTCGTTTTACCCGCAGCGTATTGGTACGAGTGACTCGAGGAACAGGGGGCGCGAAATTCAAAACGGTTCAAACGATCGACGTAAAAAGAAAAGACAAAAAAAGATATATAGAGAGAGAAAGTGTGAAGCTGCTTGGTAGGTTAAGTCGATCTGTTTACGTTCTTCCTCGATATTCGATGAGCAATCGACTCGTATCGTTCGATCGAGAGGGGCCATTTTTGTTTTCATAAGTTCGACCTAATTTCGAAACGAACAATGCAAAGATAGAATTTTGGGACTTGGAATATGCCAATCTGAAAATGTGAAATACTTTGAACGTTAAAGGAACATTTGTTAATCGTTTCGGGTGTCTCGGTTTCATCGAACATTTACGAATGACGAGTCGAATCTCTTCGTTTCATCGAGAAACATGGCCGACCGCGAGAGTCTCGTTCGGTTCGCAGGTTAGGCCATTTTTTGTAGGTTAGGTTCCGGCACGAACTCGTATTTTTTCGCAAGGGTACGATCGATGAGGGACACATGTTCGCGTAGACACGCATACTCGCGGCCAGCCACGTTTCTCACAGACACTGCGCATCGTCGTTCAAACGAGGCAATCGATTCGCAACGAGCCACACTATCCTCCGATCATTGTTTAAATATTAGCTTGGTGCACATAAAACGTCCGGGAATTCTAATTTTATGATAGCGTTTCGTGTTGCGAATACAGTTCACTCTCGTTATATTGCCACCTCTGCGTCTTTTAGTATGGGCAATTCCGAGCACTGCGTCGATAAAAGTTAAATTAATTTGCATTATTTAATTTATATTGTTTATATTCTTTATATAGTTTATATGTACATTGCGTTCAATTGATTCGTTTATTTAGGTTATGTGGAATGGATTGGTTTATGTTATTTAAATTATATTAAACAATTGTCTTATACAATTTTACTGAATTGTTCAAATTATACTAAATAAAATTGTTACTTAAATTATGTCGAAACAAATTGATTGATACTATTGTTGCATTAAATAAATTAATATAAATTATTATAGAATTATGTTATTTAAGTAGTATTAAGTAAATCAATTTGTATTGTAATTTTTATTGTAAAATTTGTCACTGGTAATTGAATACTGGTCGAATTTTATCTATAAAAATATTTGTACTCAAGTTTGAGTAAAATTTAAGCAAAACATTAAAATTGAATTGAGTCCTGATAAAATTTAATTTAATGCAATATTTAAGGGTGTCAACAATTTATTATACAAATATGAGAATCTTAGTCATTTTAATATTTTTGCACCGGGCCCTGCAACTACTAGGGACGCTACTGATTTACCTTCACACCAGTGGTTCTCCTTCATCATGTTATATGGGAGATTACTTTACTTTACTTTATTGGTTCTCCTGTAAAAGGAAGGCGTCTGGGGGACACTCCCCCCCAATGTGCCCTATATGGGAGATTATTATATGTAATGTCAAAAAAAAAAAAAAACTGATCACCTATAATTTCTACAATTTCTGATTCTGCAAATCGACTCCATTGGTGGCAATATAACGAGATTCTACTGTAATGGACTATATCGACCTGTGAGTCACGTATCTTTCAGTGTTCAATGAATCATATTGGTTCTCCTTTGACCTTTTTCCAATTTTAATTTCAAGCTGATAGAATATTTAAGTATCCCTGATCATTTTGTACTTTCTTTTATTAAATTATAATAACAATGCTTCATGAAGTTATTTTTTTATTTAACACTTTTATTAACATACTCTTATGGTTTATTCTTGAAAATATAAATGGTTGTATTAATAAAAAAATACTTTTTTGTTTTTTTTGGTGACATAACAAGTTGCCCTAAAGATTTCTACATATAAATTTGTTTAAGTAGGCAATTTCTTAAATTCAAAAAATACGTACAAATTTTTCAGAATGTTAATTTTAAAACCATCAATTTTTTAATGATATAATGATAATAATAATATTAATATTTTGATTGAATACACGATACTTGAATCGTGTATCTTCGAAATTTTGTTTAAATAATTAAAGTTAAAAATTAATCGGAGAACAGTGTGTGCTCGAAATATTTACCAATTCGTGTATATCGAGGAGAATATACGTGTAAATATTGTGGCCACCGCTTGCCTCGCCAATCTGAACTACTGATCTGTGACGAGACCAGCGTTCTACTCTAACGACACGAATTCTGCGAAACATTCAACTCGCTAATCGAGACAAACCGCAGTTACAATGGTTTATATGTACTATTTAACACGTAGAAAGACAACAGAACAATTTCACGGAATAACATGATACATTGCAACTTAAATAAACCAGAATTGTGACGCGACGTGATATCTTAAACCGCCTTAAGCCGCTGACACGCTGATCAATCTTGATACTCGCATTTCTGCATTCATTTAATACATTTATAATTACTAAATTATACCATCATTTAAGTAATATAATTATGATAGTGGTTATTATAGTAAATATCTATAACTGAGTCAGTTGATACATGTTAATATTATGTTTTACAAATATGAAGTTCAATACAAATTTTTGTTAGTATTCTTATTTTATATATTAATACTCTGTTTAAATTTTAGAAATTAGTTAAATACTTTTAACAATGTATCTGGTTATATATGATAAAATTCATATTTGTTAAGAATTATGACATTTTTTATGACAGAGACAAATTTTTATTGATACAATATATACTTCAGAAATTAAATTAAATTTTAAATTAATATTAGTGTACAGAACCTGGCAGAAATATTTAAAGATTTATAAATTTTAAGTAACGTTAAAGAAGATAATATTTATATTTATTACTGTGTTTAAAAACTAGTTAAGTTACATTTGTTGATGAAATAAAAATTGCTAGAATCTATTAGTTTATTCTAACTAAAAATTCACAAAAGAATTAAAACCGTGTAGCGTGGCAGCGGCTTAAGCTTCATTCACCTCTGGTTTATTTACATTACAAAAATGTTCCTAACTGTTCAAACCACATATCTTATACCTGCTAAATCAGAACAGTAATTAGTAATTATCATAAGATAAAATTCAGGAAGTTTCTAACCACATCCGAGATAAACATTATCTAAAACATTCGAATAAGTTGAACGTTTCGCAGAAATCGAACAAATATATTTAGGAAAAACAAAATTGCCTTCAATTTCTGATGCAACATAGAATTGACGTACAAATTTGATATAAAAAAGAAGACAAGGAAATTCAGAAACACTTAAGGCAATTTAGTTTCTCGCTCGGGATCTTCTATAGTAAACTATAGACTCGTTTAGTTTTCATACGTATTGAACAAAAATACTTTGGACTATTTAAGGAAAATGTGAAAAAGGCTTACCAAACCGACGAGTAGAAAAAATACTAGGAATGTGCGGCCGAGGACCGTCTGGCAGTAAACGTCGCCATATCCTACCGTGGACATCGTCACGATCAGAAAGTAGACGCAGGTCCAGTACGAAAGCTGTTGAGGGTTCGTGAACTCGAACGGGTCCCCTGAGTTTTCAAGCTGCCAATAAACAACAGATCAAACTTTTAGAGTCACTAACTATCTATACGCTATCATGGACTCGAACAGTTTCATCCCTTTACACATAGCAACCATAACATCTAATTTTCTCCAACGTTTATCCAGTTATTTTTGCCCAACATCAAGCTTTAAATTGATATATATCAACTGCCATTTTGTTACACCTTTCTGTTATACGATCATACCAAACATTAGCTACCTAACAGAGTACCTTGTTTGTAGTTAACTGATGTATTGCCTTTGAGGCCGACAGATAGCCATTTTGTATTACGAATATTGATGTAACACTTACATGGTCGTTTTTATTATACTTCAAGCTTTAAATTTATGTATCATAAGTATTATTTTGAGATACTTTTATGTCATAAAATCAAGTGTGATTTTATATGTTTCAAGATCGGTCATTGTTTGCTATAGTTAGCAGCCAATCATTTTGTATCAAGAAAATGTATGAATTGTTTATGCAGTCATTTTTGTTATGTTTTAAGCTTTAAATTGATATACAACAAGTGCCATTTTGTGATACTTTTCTATAATAAAATCGTGTAAAGTATTGGCTACTTAGTAGAATACTTTCTGTCTACAATAATCGATCCATTGCTCTTGAGGCCGATAGGTAACCATGTTGTACTAAACATATCGATAAAACGTTTATATGGTCATTTTTATTATACTTTAAGCTTCAAATTGATGTGCTATAACTGGTATTCCGTGATGCTTTTATGTCATGAAATTCCGTCAGACTTTTATACTTCAAAATTGGTCATTATTTGTTATAATTAATAGCTGTTCGTGTTATACTAAAAAACTTAATGGATCCTTTACGTAGTTATGTTTGGCAAATTTATAGCTTCAATTTGATATATCACAACTGATAATCTATGATACTTTTATGTCATGAAATCACGTTAACTAAATGTGAAGTCTTATAATTTTGTCCAGCATAATATTCAAAGGACTGCATCAAAAACACTTCTAAAAGGAAAGGCAGGAACAATTTGATGTTAGTACATCTTGATTTTTTAATTTACAATCTCACTATACCCTGGAGCCTTATTAACTTGTAACCTAAGTGGACTGAAGATGGTAACTTTAGGAAATCTGTAAATTTGAATCATGTTGAGAAAGAATAAATGTTATAATCTTACCAAATGAATGATGCCAGCAGCTGTTAACCAGACGGAGATGAAAATCGATACAAGTTGGGCGAGACGAATGGAGCTTGATGTCTTTAGAATGTTTAGATACTGGAGGATGTCAGGGACCGTCATCAGTCGTAGGGCTCGGAGGAACCTCAGTCCGATCCACGTCCGATCGAGATATATCGATACGAAGGATGGTGGTATCGTAAAGTAGTCCACGAACGAATACATCTCCAGCATGAACCACAGCTTGTCACTGGCGGCGATAAACTATTATAAAACAAAACATTTTGTTTTATACTACAACTATATAGTCCTAACGAATAGATTAACCAGTTAACTGCGTATGTCCTCTGAAACTTTATTTCAATGCAATAGACGTGTACATTCGTAAACTAATTATAGCTGATACAAATCAGAAAGACACTTTAAAGAACGATAATTAATAAGCTTGTATTATAAATCTTCACATTATAAAATTATCTTTAAATATACTTTTATCAAAAGAGATCTCAGTGAAGAAATATATTATTCTCATATAAATGTGTTATATTGTTTCCTTAATAAGATGGCGTGTATTCTAACATACAAAACACTGACGACCACTACTCCTAAAAATTATATTAAAATTGCTTGTTGTAAATTTTGACTCGACTTTCCACTTTAACCAGCTAACTCTATTCGACGTATAACTCTAAAACTTTATTTCGATGCGATGTACGTGTACATTCCTCGTGTAAAATATTACATTCGCTATAAAAACTCGAAATTTCAATAAGAAGTAATAAAATTGTCATTCGATGTTTCCTTTACATTACCAATAAAACTGCTATCGGCAGTTGTACTTATAAAAAAGTTTATTTTATTAATACAACTGTATTTTGTATATGTATTTTATAAAAGAGAGCTTATTTTATAAATACAACTGTATTTTGTATTTTACGAAGAAAAGTTTATTTCATAAATACAACTGTATTTCGTGTACGTATTTTATGAAAAAAGTTTAATTATTCTCTGTGGAATATCGGGTATTTCACGTACAGTATAACTTTTTACAACCTGAATTGATTATTTTCTCCAATGCGTCCGATAAGGAGTCACGATACTGGTGCATGACCTGCGAAGTGCCATTTTGTACAGCACCTCGCTAGAAACCACGCATCAATCGAATTTCTTAAAATTATTCTACTTCTTTTATACGAATTTTATTCCTCGATTTTCAAGTTTAAACAACCTTTACAACAACGGATTGATAACTTTCCATCGAATAAAAATTCTTCCTCGTTTTGTTTTATTTTTTTCGTAAAATTTGTAATAGGAGTGTTTGCTCTGCGTTTGACGTATACATTGCTTGATTTCAATTCCGCATCCCATGATGGATTTTTGAAACTAAATTCCGCAGTTAACTGATTAAACTCGTTCGAGCCCGGGATAACAGGTGCAGTTTAATCGAGATAAAGCGAAGTCGTAAATTTAACCATCAGGATGAGGCACCGATTGATGTCCGCTGCGACATCAATTGGCGCCGATGCTCTCTGAATTTCGCCACTTTTCTGGTGCGTGTAAATTTATTGTACTGAGCGCGAACGTGTTAAAACGATTTTATCGTTGTACATAGGGTGAGTCGATGAAAAAGACAGAATTGTTTGTTGGCGTGAAAAAATATTTTAAGCAAAACTTTTGTTTTGAGAGCGACATCTTGTGATGGTCATAAATTCTGCCCAGATAAATGCACTTTCAAGATTGCAAAATTATATTTATTTGCTTTTTATAATGAATTTATATGTCTTTCTTTTATGTAAACGAAAAATAATACTAAGATAAAGTCATTCGTATTGATTATTCGCAACTAGAATCATTTTATTAGACATTAACTATAACCTATAAAATTATACCATACCCTATAAAATTTTTCTTATAACAATTGTCAACAATTCGTAAGATTTTTGTCTTCAATAATGGTTACTAGTGTTACAAAAACTTAATTCGTGACCAAAATCATTTTATTAGAGAAATTAACTGGTATACCATAACCTATAAAATGTCTCATGTTTTGAATTTGAAGTATGAATTATTCATACTTTTAACACTGTACTTCAATTAATTTTTAATTAATTAATTGCTCTACACAGAATATCCTACAGAATCGAATTACATTAAAAAATGAATGCAATTTCACCTAAAAAAATAAAAATCATAAAATTTTAGTCACTCAGAGGAAAATTGCGACTACCACAAAATGTCTTCCTTAGAAATTAATTTTGCATAAAACATTTTAATAAAAAATATGTAATTTTAGATCGTTTGTATTGACTCACCCTGTATATTCTAATTTTAATTAACAAAAAGAATAATGATTTTTCTTCTGTCTATAATTTATTTGTTCATTTTTCAATTTGAAAATAGTAGTGCATGAAACGTCAGGTCTAGCGTTAAAATAAGCTCAAAACAAGAATATAAATTATATTTTACTTGAACTGTTAGAATAATACCGTTGATATTTAATATTGATTATGTTACACTTACGCGTATAAAAAAGTAGACCATAAAAAATATATTGAAAGCTAAGTCTATCTGCTGAGTAATGTTGTTGCTCCACTTTTGGCAACGTTCCACCTCTTCACTGTAACATAAAATTGTCATAATGAAAATATCAAGTTGAATTATTTGTTGATATATTTAATCAAGAATAAAATAAATAATAAGACTATAATCATTCACAAAAATTATGGTAGAAGCAATTACACCTGTTGAATATAATATTCTTTAATGCAATCTATTTCAAAATTTATTTTGGTATAAAAGATTTAAAAATTCATTAAAAAATTGATGTTTAATTGAATCTGAATTACACACCTTGTTTATGAATCATACATATATATTTTTCTTGTGTACTATAATTAATAATTTAATTGTAAAGATAAATTTTAACGAGTAATTTTTTTTTTAAATGATAAAAAATAATAGTAAATTGAATAACAATTATTTATCTCACCTGGAGGCATCAATGAAGTATATTATAAGCGATGCTATACTGAGAATGAAAACTAACACCACCTGAAACAGAAAAATATGAAAAACATAAATAATTGATTCCTACGAGATTGTTTAATTTATTATTTAATATATATTATCAATTTATTAAGGAGAGTGACACAAGTAACAATGGAAATAGTGAATTTTTCAGTAAATCGACTTGAAACTTTTTATGATAAAATATTATTATTTATTTTGCAATAATAATATTTGTTTTGTGCTAAAATTTAAATAATCATCTTTGCAAGTTTAGAAAATAGAAGTTGAGAGGGGAATTCGTCAAGGTTTCTTAAAAATAATTTGGGAATTTGAGGATATAAATATTCAAAGTTTTTTCAATTTCAAAATTTTCAAATACAGAAATTACAAATTTTCTGAAGTTAATTTTCAATTATGCAAATTATAAGTTTTCCTAACTTGAAAATTTCTAAGTACAAAGATTACAAATTTCCTCAACTTGAAAATTTCAGAATGTAAAAATTCAAAATCTTCTCAACTTGAAAATTCCTAATTACAAAAATCCTAAATTACCTCAATTTAAAAATTTCTAAATACAAAAATCCCAAATTTTTTTAACTTGAAAATTCCTAATTACAAAAATCCTAAATTACCTCAATTTAAAAATTTATAACTATAAAAATTCCAAAATATCAACTTAAAAATTTCTAACTACAAAAATTCCAATCAACCAAAAAATTGTTAAATATAAAAAAATACAAATATGATTATATTATTTAAATAATAGTACCAAATAAATATTACCATCAACCAAGTAAATAAATGATCAAAAAAACAAGTAAATTAATACTTGTCCCCAACAATTAATCACGAAGAAAGCTATATCCCGATAAAGATAGTAAAACATGTTTTATTCGCAATACTTCAAAATTACTCGAAATACGTCCGTGACATTTACGTGGTGACCTAATAAAACCGAAAATGCTATATTTTGTGTTGTCTGCATTCGTAACGATATAGAAATGGAATAGCGTTTAGTACTTAATAGATATCGATGTACCGAATACTCGCACACACACACATACACATGTCAGGTACTTCTCAACTATAGAATTCCTCGTGGAAACATATGTATAGCGCAAGTGTGCTTGAATAAATAAAGAAGCACGGCTTATGGTATTTTAACTGTCGATCGATCTCGACGGTTGGCTTTGTTCCAAGTAACAGCTCGTCAAATTTCAAGTAATTTCACCACATGTGCCATATAAAACATCGGTGATTTATCGTAGATATAAAAACAAAACAATTAATGATTGATGAACGTTCTTCGTGATTAACGACCTATGGAACAACGTTTGCTAATCGATTTTCTAGTTTTTCAACTGTTTCCAACTTTATTTTTACTCGTTTCATCCCTGGGTTACTTGGATGTAACATATTTAATCGTTTAATATATAACATAATTTAATAACACAATTTTATTTAATGTTAAAATTATTTTAATAACACAATGTAAGCTTTATTTCTTTTATATTACAGTTGTTAATTTTATACGTAGAGTAACTGTATCTAACATGAAACAGTCTTTAAGATAGAACTTTGAAGTATCTAGTAAAATTTAGTAAATAAATAGTGAAATTGATCAACCACAGTATTTCGTTGTGAACAAAAAACAATTATATCAACGTTCAAGTTTGAAATATAGATCCATAGGAAATTTAAATGTGTAAAAAACTTAGATCTAGGGAAACTTGAATGTAGAAAAACCTAGATATGATACTATTCAAGAATTAAATAATATATATAGACATATGTAGAAGATTCGCAAAGAAGGAGTAGTGGTGAATCGGTTAACTCCGTCTTTCTTCGGCGCTACTCGGATGATCACGTGACCCCTCGCCAATCATACACCGGTATTCAGCCGACAGGGACCGAGTGCGTCCGAAGTTAACCGATGTACCTCTACTAAACTTCTTCCTCTACAAAACCCTTTAAATTTTAAGACTTTCTTCGACTGAAGATATACCCTACGTTTTATAAACCTTACGTTACATAAGTTCACAGTTATCTTCACCAAAAATGCGCTAGTTTTGATCAGTATAAAATACATTTCACCCGACATTTAGATTATTTAATCATTTTATCTACAGTTACCTAAACCAAAAATTCCCTAATTTTTATTATTATAAAACGAAGAGTACACTTTAACCAACATTCGATTTATTTGATCGTTTTATTATACTACATAAAGTGGCACCTGCCCTTCAAGACAACGAGTTGTTCAGACCGTCAGCGAAGAATTTTTTCCGAGTTTTTTCTCTTGTTAGATGCGCTCGTTTGTTAGAAAAAAAACGAGTCTAGTCAGCGATTCAGGGAATGTAGGAAGAAGACACCTACGTGGCACATGTGCAGAGACCACTTTTGCCTCTCATCTTATCTTCTGTTAACCTATGTTACACCCCCTAGGTAAAAACGCAGCCCTCGTGTTTAAAGGGATCCCCACCGAACGAGTGGCTGGCTTGTTTTAGTATCATACACTGCATTGTTCATTTAATTAAACATCTTAACCTGTTTCTGTTTCTTTTATTTATTCGTGATTGGAAGGGAGGAATAAAATAATAAACGTTCTTTTTATACGTATTGGTATTATTTGTCTGTGTATGATATTGTTTATTTGCTGAGTCTACTTATAAATAAATATATTGTTATTAAAAATACAATTTTACAATTGTATTAATAAATGTATTAAATTGTTCACTTAATTATCAACTGACCATTATAAATTTGAAAATGGGTGAATTTGACGACTTGAAAGTTCATCAGCTTAAAAATAAAAAAATTTGCAAACATGAACAATTGAAAATTTGTAAATTTTAAAGTCCTTAAGTTTAATTATTTAAAAAGTCTTTTCTCCAATTAATGATCAAAAAATTAAAAAATCCCTCATTTTCGCCAACTATCAAAAAATTGGAAAATATAAAAAAATTTGTAAATTGCAAAACTTGTCTCCATATTCGAAAATACATGATTTCTGCAGTGAATAAATTTGAGAATTCGAGAACTTCCGATTTTCTTGAGCGGAAAATTTGAGAACTCGCGACGCGGAGGTTAGTAAATTTGTAAGTTTGACTTGATAGTCAGATAACAGCAATAAATCTGGCCTTTCAAGGGAAAATTGACTAGCCTTAACAGTAACGCTAACAGTTTTCCAAGTCTGGCGTAAAACGTGGCGATCAAGATGTAGGTCACCGGGTTATCGCCACCGTTGCTGACCTTCTTCATCGTCCAAAGCTTTTCCAACCAATTGCCCTTTCGAAAAGACAACGACAAAAACCGAGAAAAACCGTGAATCTTGAAGCCATTCAAGTACGTAATTCTTTTGTGAAGAAGCTTGGAAATACTCCTTTTTGATACAAGTCGATCAGATTTATGTTTCGTTACATTTTTCTCTACACTTGATAATATAACACTATAATATAACACTAAATTTGTTATATTTTTTGCATTATTAAATTTATTTATTGTATTTGTTAGATTTGTTACATTACTGAATTTATTTACTACATTTGTTATATTTGTTATATTACTGAATTTATGTAGTAAATTTGTTATATTCGTTGTATTACTGAATTTATTTATTTTATTAATCAGATAACTTTACGGTGTTACATTATTATTTTGTTAAGATAGAAAAAATATTTTAAAGAAAAATTACTGCATTTGAAGGAATTATAAATTTGTAAAATTATACATTTGAAAGTTTGCAAGTCCCTAAATTTAAAATATCTTTAATATTCTAATTTTTCACCTCAAAAGTAAATTTGCAAACATTAATTTTCCAAATAGGTAAATTTATGAATGCGGAAACGTGTGAAATTGAAAATTCAGTATGAAAATTAATAAATTTTCAGATTTATTATTTAAGATTGTTAAAATCTTTAGATTGTTAATATCTAAGTTGGAGAATGTAAGAATTAGAAAATGAAAAAATGAGAAAACGTGGAAATGTGAAAATGTATAAATGCGAAAATTAAAAAATATAAGAATGTAAAAATCCGAAAATATAAAAACGTAAAAGTATGAAAATGCAAAAATATAAAAAGTAAATTAGTAAATTAGTAATCTCGAAACTTCCAAAAATAATAAACATAAAAACATGCCAATCCAGAACCTTCCAAATCCACAAACTCGCAAATTTATGATCCTTAACTTCCACCCTCGAAAACACGAAAATAAATCTACGACCTTAAAAACACGAAAATCGATGAACTCGACAGTTAGTAATTTCGATAACAGATTCACCAAAGGATATGTGATCGGATTGTTTATGTATTTACTTTGTGTTTCAAAGTTAACAAACATTCGCGATCGTTCTAGGATTAACCGAATAAATACACAAAATATATGTGATACAGTCCCTGGTCATCGAATTATCACTATACATTCTCAGAATTTTTCACGTTTTCCGTAAAATTAGGCCTGCTCAAATTGTAATTATATAATTTATTAGCTACCATTACTACTGTACATAACACATGTTAATATCTTGTACTTCCACCCTTTGCTTCGGTCACAGCTTCCGGCATGCTCTGTACACATCATATGCTATATCTTCATTATTTTCCCAAATATCTGTAATTCTTTTCAACTCAGATAATGTGGTTGGAGAGTTGTAAACTAGTCTTTTGTAAGTAAATTTCACCTCTAGGGCTATCGATACTCCTAACGTAAACGCACGGCCCTTAATCACTCACCACACAATTTATCATCACGATAGTAACAAATTACTATGTATATAGTTATCAACATATTTAGTAATTTTGCATGACCGCAAACAGTTTTCCATATGTGACATTTTATACCTATAAAAGTGAAATTTCGTACGTGGTCCTAATTCAATGGCCTGGACCACATATCTCAAAAATATTGTTTCTATTTAAAATGCATAAATCGATTAAAAACGTTTGATAGTGTCTAGATGCTGCGACTGCATCTGTATACTTCTATCAGCGTGGTATTCAGTAATAATTTGACCCAAGACAATTTTCCATATCCTACATAATAGCCATAACATTTCGTACGTGGTCCTAATTCGATGGCCTGGGACCACATATCTCGAAAATATTGTTTCTATTTAAAATACATAAATCGATTAAAAACGTTTGATAGTGTCTAGATGCTGCGACTGCGTCTGTGTACTTCTATCAGCGTGGTATTCAGTAATAATTTGACTCAAGACAATTTTCCATATCCAACATAATAGCCATAAAATTTCGTACGTGGTCCTAATTCGATGGCCTGGGACCACATATCTCGAAAATATTGTTTCTATTTAAAATACATAAATCGATTAAAAACGTTTGATAGTGTCTAGATGCTGCGACTGCGTCTGTGTACTTCTATCAGCGTGGTATTCAGTAATAATTTGACTCAAGACAATTTTCCATGTTCGACATAATAGCCATAAAGTTTCGTACGTGGTCCTAATTCGATGGCCAGGGACCACATATCTCGAAAATATTGTTCCTATTTAAAATGCATAAATCGATTAAAAACGTTTGATAGTGTCTAGATGCTGCGACTGCGTCTATGTACTTCTATCAGCGTGGTATTCAGTAATAATTTGACTCGAGACAATTTTCCATGTCCGACCTAATAGCCATAAAGTTTCGTACGTGGTCCTAATTCGATGGCCTGGACCACATATCTCGAAAATATTGTTTCTATTTAAAATACATAAATCGATTAAAAACGTTTGATAGTGTCTAGATGCTGCGACTGCGTCTGTGTACTTCTATCAGCGTGGTATTCAGTAATGATTTGACTCAAGACAATTTTCCATATCCTACATAATAGCCATAAAATTTCGTACGTGGTCCTAATTCGATGGCCTGGACCACATATCTCGAAAATATTCTGTTTCCATTTAAAATACATAAATCGATTAAAAACGTTTGATAGTGTCGTCTAGATGCTGCGATTGCGTCTATGTACTTCTATCAGCGTGGTCTGACGATACGAAAATAGCGAGGGCACTCGTGATGTGTCTGTCCGAGACCCACGCTAATTCGCACGCTAAAATAAGAACGTCAACCTTTATTTATAACGAAGTACGATAGGTCAGATTGTCGTCGTCAAGGAAAACGATAGAGGCGCTTTGATCTACTCTATTACATTCGTTTATAAAAGGCACTTTTATTGAGATACAATAAAACGCTTGATTTAAAGAACAGCCAACGCGTACCCTTCCATTCCGTTTCCGTTAACGTTCTACGTGTCTGCACATACATTATTTTTAGATCTCCTCATAGCATTTATTTTTATAGCTGCAGGCACTTAACTATGAACTAGGATTTCAGTTTATGTTTTAACTGCTGGATATTGCTTCGGTATTTTTATTTTCGCTAGCTTTATTACTTAACGTTCTTATTTTGATTCGGGCATTCGTTTTGGGAAGCTTCGAGGTTTTGAATTTTTATTTTGAAAAATGTTATTTAACATTTTTATTCTCGATTGCTTCAATAATTAGAAAATTTGGTTTGGAAGGCTTGAATGTTTAAAATTCAGCATTCGTGTTTACAATTTTTATTTCGGGAAGTTTTAATATAAAAATAAATAATTTTTAGTTTGGGAAGTTTTAACAATGGAAGTGTCTACTTTGGAAAGTTTCAATGTTTAAAATTTTTATTTAGGAAACAGTTATTTAACATTTTTATTTTCAATTATTATTCAATTATTATTATTAACAATTAGAACATTTGGTTTGGGAAGCTTGAATGTTTGAAATTGTTATACTGAGCATTAATGTTTAAAATTTTTATTTTGGAAAGTTTCAATATTAATAATTTTTAGTTTGGGAAGTTTTAACGATAAAAGTGTTTACTTTGGGAAGTTTCATTGTTTAACATTTTTATTTTGGGAAGCTTCAATGTTCCTAATTTTTATTTCGAAAGCTTCAATATTTATAACTTTTATTTTGGGAAACTTTAATATTCGAAATTTTTATTTTAAAAAGTTTCAAGGTTTATTTTGAGAAGTTGCAAAATTTAAAACTGTCATTTCACTGAACTTTAAATATTGAAAACACTTATTTTGCAAATGTAAAAGTGTCCAAAGAATATATGGTAATTTTGCAGTATTTTCAAGAACAAAAAATGTCGAAATGGTATATAAAAATAAATATCGAATTAGTATATTTCTATAATTAAAACAACATAACAATACTGCTATGTTGATAACAACTAATAGCATCTTATAAAAATTGTATAGAAACAAGATACAATCACAATATCAAATTACAATATAACAAAAAAATTAAACAATGAAATGCAACAATAATATTAAATAATATACAATGACATTAATAAATAATAATAATATATATAAATAATATATAATAATATTAAATAATCTATAACGCATTATATTTCATATAACATAAATGAAATAAATGAATAACAGTTACTTTGAGGATTTATTTCATTTATTCAAAGAGCTCCATGACTAATCTATTTTTAAACATATCCTTCTGCTAAAATTCTACACTTGTCCCATTGTTCTACTAGCTTCCTTATGCAGGCTGTAAAGAAATTTTTATTTTTGCAGTCTCAGCCACTCTTGGACATTTGTTTTCACTTCTTTGTCACCGTCTACTTTGACTGCACGTAAAGTCTCCTTGAGAAAAGCAAATAAAAAGAAGTCTTACTGCATGAAATCCGAATTCTAAAGCGCAAAAAATTTCCAACGATTTTACACCTTTTAAAAGGATCCTGTTCCTTCACTCAACGTTATTATACATAACTAAAAATAATGTTTGTCTGTAATCAAAATATTAGATCGTTTCATATCAATTTTTTTATTGTTTCAGAACAGTGAAAGTCTGCTGCAATTTCATGACACAAAAGTATTTCAAAATGGTGCTTATAGTACATCAATTTTAAGCTTAAAGTTTAGTGAAAATGGCTATGTAAAGGTTTCATGGGTAGTCTCAATACAAAATGGCGGACAGTCAATCGTGTCAAACATTGTAAGGCTACAATAAGTCAGTTAACTAATTTCGAAACAATAAAAGTCAGACACAATTTCATGACATAAAAGTGTTTCAAAATGGCGCTTATTATACATCAATTTAAAGCTTGAAGTTTACTGAAAATGACAACATAAAGGTTTCATGGGTAGTCTCGATACAAAATGGCGGACAGTCAATCGTGTCAAACATTGTAAGGCTACAATAAGTCAGTTATCTAATTTCAAAACAATAAAAGTCAGACACAATTTCATGACATAAAAGTGTTTCAAAATGGCGCTTATGATACATCAATTTTAAGCTTAAAGTTTACTGAAAATGACTACATAAAGGTTTCATGGGTAGTCTCAACATAAAATGGCGGACAGTCAATTGTATCAAACACTGTAAGGCTACAATAAGTCAGTTAACTAATTTCAAAACAATGAAAGTCAGACACAATTTCATGACATAAAAGTGTTTCAAAATGGCGCTTATAATACATCGATTTAAAGCTTGAAATTTACTGAAAATGACTACATAAGCACCCTACTGATAATTGTTAACACAAAATGCTAGTTACAATAAACAATGACCGACTCTGGAATCTACAAAGCCAGATTCGAGTTAGTGACACAAACGTACCATAAATTCACGTTTATGACACATTCGTTTGAAGCTTAAAATTTACCGTGTAAACGTTTCATCAATATTTGCAATATAAACAGCCTGGTAGTCGGCATAACACAGTAAGATTATCACTAGATGAACTAAATCATGATCCTCCACAATCTCTACTTCAAAAATATTGACAAATGACTTATTTCTATAAGTTTCTATGAATGATTCTTCATTCAGCTCATATCACAAGTGCTATTTCACACGTTCCCAAACTAACAAACGTATAGACGTTCACTCTTCTGAAGTGCGTAATATTACCCACTCGGGTCTGAAGTCAAATTTAATAAAACAAGTAAAAAGAAAGTAAATAATACGTTGTAATATAAATTTCAGATGTCCATAATAATCATATGGGGAAGATTGTGGCGCATGATTGCCAAAATCGAATATAAGATATTAATATAAAGGTTTAGTGTCTGTTTTGGCACGCGATTGTCGTTTCGTCGTCGATAGATTTTCAGGGTTTAATTTCACGTTTATCCCTATAAATAGTTGGTCGTGGAAAACTCGGTCGAATGTGGCGTTGGCGCGAAACGATGGAAACTTGGGGCTATGCCATCTCGGGATGTAAAACTTCTTGCCTGGCAACGGGCTCGTTCTCCTACTTTCTGCCACTTAGTGCGTTTTAATTTGGGACGCTCTGTTACCAGCCAATGCATTTATTCAAGAAAACGAATGTATATTAAGGTGAGGATCTTTCTTCAATCTTTCCTTATTTACCCTTCACCTTTCCACTACCGACGGTGTATAGGATAACTCTGACTAATATGGAACATCGGTTTGTATTAAACGCTGCCATATAACAAAAGTGACCATGTAAATTATTTCGTTATAAACAAAAGATTAATATCTGAGCTTCAGTTGACGGTGTGTCGTTGAATGTGAAACATTGTTGCGTTTCATAGTGCTTAAAAGTTCCCAAAAGGAAGACAAACAGAACAATTATTAACGATGGTGAGTCTTACGTGATTGTTTTTGAGTGAGATTTATCAGAAAATTCTTTGACTTCTTAGAGCAATTATTTTCATGTTGAAATACATTTAGATGCAACATGAAACACGAGGTTTTAAGATCTGGCTTTCTACTATTTTATATAACAAAACTTCACATTATTTGCTACAAGTGAAGTTTCCTATTAAATTTATTGATGAAACGTTTGTGTACATATTTTTGTCAGACTTCAAGCTTTAAATTGGTATTCAACAAGTGTCGTTTTGAGACGTCTTTCTGTTATGAAGTCGTATCAAACATTAACTAATAGGGTAGCTCTCTTGTATACCGATCCATCGCTCGTGAGGCCGATAACAAGCCATTTTGTATGAAGAATATCGATAAAACGTTTATGTAGTCTTTTTTATTAAGCTTCAAGCTTTACATTGACGTATTATAAGTGGCTGTTTTCGATACTTTTATGTCATAAAATCGAGAGAGACTTTATACGTTTCAAAATCGATCGTTGTCGGCTCTGATTACTTTTTATTAAGAAAACGTGTAAAACGCTTATGCATTTATTTTTGTTATATTTCAAGCTTTAAATGGATATACAGCAAGTGTTATTTTGGCAGCTTTCTGTCACAAAATCGAACATTAGCTACGTAATAAGATATCTCTTGTATACAGTGACCGATCGAATACACTTGAGGCCGATAATCAACCATTTTGTAATACGAATATTGCTAAAACGTTTATGCAGTCTTTTTTATTAAGCTTCAAGCTTTAAATTGATGTATTACAAGTAGCATTTTTCGATGCTTTTATGTCATGAAATCAATTATAACTTTATACGTTTCAAATCGATAATCGTTCAAATTACGATGAAAGTGGTCCAATTATTTATGTAATTATTTTTATCATATTTGAAGCTTTAAACTGATACAAAAGTGTACTGTCATAGAATCAACAACCTAATAGTATACGTTCCTCGAATACAATAACCGATCCAGTACTCTCCATAATCGTCCAATATTTATTGTAATTACGAATCTGCCATTCTGCGTTATAAATATTGATAAGAAATTACATATTCATGTTCACAGAACAGCAAGCTTGAAATTGATATGCCATACGTATAATTTTAAAATACTTTTATGTCATCGAGTCGCGTTAGTTTTATTGCGTCAAAGTCAATCGCTCGATATTCAACGGTGAAATAATTTAAATAAATATAAATATCGGATAAATATGAATGATACTCCTTTAGAAAAGTCTGTTGGTCGTTCACAATTATAAAACAACACTACTGCAGCGGCGGAGGCAGGAAATAAACGCAAAGAACCAAGTGTGATAACACTCTTTGCGGAAGTGATATCTACTACAAACATGATGTCGATGATCGCTTCCACTTTAATTCTAGCTCTTCCTCTGCTTGGACTCTCCGGTTTTGTTTTATATTCTCGCAGCCTTTGTCTTTGTCCCTATATTCCTATACTGGTGGTTGCAAACGATTTAGGTCAAGTATTGCAACACGTTAAATAACGTGGGAGTTTCATGTGATCAACCATTAGCTTGACGAAGCTTTTTTTATGGTCTGAAGAATCTTGCTTTGCGATGCATAGTTGTGTTCATCTATTTTTTATTTTTTGAGCGTTTACAAACGAAGGAATTGTTTTCGAAATATAACTCCCTGCTAACTTTTCCGATACAGCAGCGTTTACGGCTTTTTTTTTCGGTAGAATTATTTGGTGAAACTTTATGGACAATTTTTAATCGAAATAAACATCGTTGAGGTTATTAATGTTTAACTTGTGACAATTAATGGTTGCTGATTTAATATTTTATTGCTCTTTAATAATTTACGGTAATAAATTATTTCAAATTATTATAATTTATGATAATTAATTATTACCAATTCAATGCTTTGCTTCTAGATAATAATTATGTCGTATTTTATTTTAGTAATATTATTTAATTGTTAATTGTTTTAACAAATTAATGCTATATTTTTTTGTAATTTAAAATATTGAAGGAGTAATATGTTTATGTTTGTATTATTTTACATACTCTTTTTACATAGGATTATATTATTATACATAAGATTATAATACTACATAAGAAATTTACTATTTAGATTTCAGAAATGTGCTCATCCACAGTAAACATAATAGAATGCTTAATAATAATTTAACGGATATTAATTCAAAACGGTATTTTCTGTAAGGAGAGTATGTAAACAGTATGTACATAAGAACCCCACAATAAATCTATTTATATTACACATCATTTGTATTTAATATACAAGTGCTTAATTCAGCAAAGAAATTCTCTCATATATAGATTTACAAATTTACAAATTTTTAAATTTTCATATCATCAAATTTGTCAATATGAAAAGTCAAAATCTTTTAAATTTTTAAATCTATCAATTTACATATAAATCTACATACTTTTGTATTTTCAAATTCTATCTACCCATTTCAAAATTTAAATCGTATAATTTTTTAAATTTTGCAAATTTATATAACTACACATTTTGAAATTGTCAAGTTTGGAATCTTACAGATTTTCGTTGTTTGACAATCAAACAGTGCTTAGAAACAGTGTACTATTTTAAACAATGTACAACTCTAATGCTCCATTCGGCAATATAACGAGAGACTTTTAAAAAAACATCCAACAAACATAGAATCCAACACAGCATCCCCAAAATTAATTTTCGATAACATTTCGAGACAGCTTCGTCGCAAACAAATAAACCGTATAAATCTGAAACGATACACGGCACAATATCTCGAGAAAATTCTTAACAGCATCACGAAGATGTTGGCAAAAAGTTTAACCTCGTTTGGCTGACCTCGCATCGTACCCGTTTCCGTTAATTTCCACAGACATCGAGCAGACTAAACTAATTACGTAAACAATATTCACACGAATGCAAATAAAGTGCCGCCTCGATAGTCGTTACGTAGGAAACCGGCAATAAAGGAAGTCGATCTATCGGCGTTATACTCGTCTTCATTCGGAACTATAACGGTGAAACTAGATTATCACTAATAGGCCTTGGCACACTGTACCATACTGAAAAACCGTGTCAGTCGAACGAAGAAGGGTGAGGGTTAGACTCCCGGTATCTAACATTTTATAGTTCGACCAGGTCGAACCAGACCCAGACCTGACCAGCATCCAAACGATTGTCTCCTCCACCACCGGCGTCGTGACTAATCTGTTACATTCTTTGAAACTGATACTGGCATCTTGCCAATCTGCCACTAAAGACTTTTCTACCAAATACGACCCCAAACTTCCTGACTCGACTTCTACTTTTCTCTTATTTCGCGTCCTTTCGCAGCGCGTTCCATTAAACCGTTTGAATTTCCCGCGTATTTCGAGCAATATGGCGGACGAACTTAATACTCGTACATTTATACAAGAAAATATACTAAAATAATATTCAGATAACGATAACAAGTTAACGTTGTAATTATTAACAAGTTAACTGTACAAATGTTAAAATTCTTTCTCTGTGTAATTGGAATTGAGAAATGATTTTTGTTATTTTCACGAAAAACGTAAAGCAAAACGTGGAGGGTTCATTTCTATTCGATACAAAATTAAGAACTCGAAACGTGTTAACATGTTGAAAAGATTACTGAAGTCTTGAAAATTGTAGAACAACAAAATTTATATTTTAAAATTCAAATCTTTCAAATTTCCAGTCTATTTAAAAATTTCCGAGTCGTGAGCTCATCGTAGAGTCTCCCACCGCCATTTTCCATAGGACAAGTTCCTCCACAGAAAATGGCGTTCTCAAGGATGTTAAATATTTGCGCGGGAAATTTGAATGCTCAAATTACAACTATTCTCTTACAATTATATTAAATATTTAATCACGAAATCAATAACCGACAAATTATTTACCCTTGATCGATAAATTGACCTTTCCCATAAATGTCTATCATAATATCTATAGTTTTAGAAATTCCTTGAAGATCTAGAAAATAAGAGGAGTTGCACCATAATCGATTTTAGATGTTCAGTAATAATTTGAAACGCAATGCAGCAAACACATTTTACGAGGAACTTATGAACGTCGAAACACGTCGACAGAGAAAAATGGGACACGTGAAATATTCCTCGAGTCAGAGGTCACTCGACACATTCGCACGGCAACATCGAAACTTATTAAAGATTTCTAAGGCTCGGCTTACAGGATATCTCGAGAACGGACGGTACACAAGCCTCGCCAACGGTTCTAAAAACTCTCCGTGCTCTCCGCTCGAAGATGCGAACGAATTAAATAAAGAATAAGACGGATACGATTGGGATCGATACGGGACATTAAACAAAAAATACAGACGACGGATAGATACGAACGGAGATTGATTTCGAGATGTAGGTCGGTCACCGGGGTTACTTACTTGGACGCCGGATAAAGGTTAAACGTACCAATTACGGTGCATTGACAAGGAAATCTTATCAATTTGTCAGGAAAATATTTTTATCCGAGGGAAGTCTGAATATGTCTCGTCGGTAACAAACTCCTATTTGCAATTTAGATAAAATGTCTCGACCTTATCGTTTAATTACAAAGATGTTTTTATTGAAGAAGAACCAAGGATGAATAAGGATAAACAGTTGACTTAACCTAACCTCAACTTGATATAGTTTGATCCTGTAGTTTATGTGAAATGAAGAGGCTTATTCTAAAAAAGTATGGTAAATATACCGCATTGGTAACCGACTGCTATTTGCAATCTAAACATGAGGTATCCTAACCTCATTGTTTAATACCAAAGATGTTTTGATCAAGGAAAAATGAGGATCAACTACTATCTGTTTGACCTAACCTTAACTTGATGTAGTTTGATCTGGCAGTTTATGTAAAATAAAGATACTAATTTGAGGGAGGTATGGTAAATGTACCTCATTGATAACAAATTGCTAGTTGCAATTTAAACTTGACGTATACTAACCTCATTGTTTAATACCAAAGATGTTTTGATCTAGGAAAAATGAGGATCAACTACTATCTGTTTAACCTAACCTTAACTTGATGTAGTTTGATCTGGCAGTTTATGTGAAATGAAGATACTTATTTGAGGGAAGTATGGTAAATGTATCTCATTGATAACAAATTGCTAGTTGCAATTTAAATTTCACGTATACTAACCTCATTGTTTAATACAAAAGATGTTTTGGTCAAGGAAAAATGTGGATCAACTACTATCTGTTTAACCTAACCTTAACTTGATGTAGTTTGATCTGGCAGTTTATGTGAAATGAAGATACTTATTTGAGGAAGGTATGGTAAATGTACCTCATTGATAACAAATTGCTAGTTGCAATTTAAACTTGACGTATACTAACCTCATTGTTTAATACAAAAGATGTTTTTATCAAGGAAAAATGAGGATCAGCAGCTATCTGTTTAACCTAACCTTAACTTGATGCAGTTTGATCTGGCAGTTTATGTGAAATGAAAAGACTTATTCTAAAGAAGTATGGTAAATATACCATACTGGTAACCGACTACTATTTGCAATTTAAACGTGAGGTATCCTAACCTTATTGTTTAACATAAAATATATATCGATACATAAAATACAGCAAATAATATTTGAGTAACCTAACCTATCAGATACAGTCACTTTGTATGAAAGATTTATTCGAGAAAAATAAGGTAAACATACTCAAGAGAAGAGAAATGCTACATCATTTTATTAACCTAACCTTAACATAACATAATCTTATCTCTTTAGATGAAACAGAGATATGCAACGGCTATATTATCTACTTAATCGAACCTAACCTTAACTTCATACGAAAGAGATACATGTAACAACTGTGTAACCTAATCCTAATCTAGCATAATACAATTACTTTATACATATAAAATATAAACATCTAACGGTTGATTGCTGCAATTCTAATCCAACCTAACAGTACTGCTTTACAGAAGAAAGAGATATTAAACAGTTTATTGATCTAATCTCAACCTAACCTTATTAACTACTAATTGAAACAAATGTATCTCACTAGAACAAATGTATCTAACAGTTTATCTAATTCTAACCTCCAATCCTATTACTTATACTAAATAGAGTAAAACATTTTACAGTGATCTAACCTTAACCTAACCTAATTTTATGACTTTGTACGACACAGTTTTTTAATCTAATCCAAGTTTGACCTATATTGTTACTTCACGCAGAACAAAAATAAGTAATTCATTTAATCTTAACCTAACCCTATCAGTTTATACAAAAAAGAAGTATCTAACGTTTAATGTAACTGTAACCTAACCTTTCTTTGTTTTATAAAACAGATATTTTGGTCAGTGATGAAAGAAATGGAGTACCCCTTAGTAACCAATGATTCATTTCGTTTCATTTCGCACAAATTTTCGCAGCCATTTTCTACAAAGCTATAAACTTTCTCTTCCTCCGCAATCTCCCCACGCACTCTTCCTTCATTATAAATATTTTCGAATAAAAATAAACTCGACTCGAGTTCGATGACTCTGCCCGCTTGAAAGCAGAGCTTGACACATTCAATCTTCCGAAACGTATATTTTTAACTGTTATTGCGTTTATGGAATACGAAAGAGGTAAAATCATGGAAGTTGACGGATGATGGAACGATCAATGTTTTTTTACAAATGCAGTTTCTGAGACATCCGTCGATTTTTATCGTTATTATTATTTATTATACATATACTTCGCTTTGTTGTAATTAAATTTTACAATTAAAATTACATTTAATTAAATTTTATTCTCATATTTGCATATTTATAAGTTTACAGAAGCTTGTATTCTCAATTTTGAATTTAAAAAATTAGTAAATTCTCAAATTCTCATTTTTATAAATTTTCAATATCCCTAAATCCCTCTGAATTCTCATTTTTTCTAATACTCAAAATTCCCAAATTAGTGAAATTCCATTTTCCCTAATTTCCAAAGCTCTTTAATTTTTAAATCTTTAAATTTCCCAATATCTAACTTCTCAGGTATTTGAGATCCCAAATTCTCCAATTGCCTTGCTCCCAAATCCCTAAATTTCTAAATACTTAAATTTAAAAAATTCTCAAGCATCCCAATTCCGAAATTTTCCAATTTTCTTGTTTTCAGATTTCTAAATTCTCAAACACTTAAATTATTAGAATTCTCAAATTCCCAAATGCCCAAATTCCCAAATACCTAAATTCTTAAAATTCCCAACTTCTCAAAAGTCCCCAATTCTCCGACACCTAAATTCCCGAATCTCCAAATTCTCAAATACCCATATTCCCAAAATCCCCAAATTCCCACAAATCCCCAATTCTCAGATACCTAAATTCCCGAATCCCCAGACTCCCAAATTCTCAAATTTCCAAATTCCCAAATCCCATATCGCAAATCCGAAATTCCCAAATTCGCCAAATTCCCGAATCCCCTAATTCCCGAATTCCCGAATTCCCAAATCCCCAAATTCCCAAAATCCCCAAATTCCCAAAATCCCCAAATTCCCAAATTCCAAGTTTCCGAATTCCCTAATTCCCTAATCTCCAAATTCCCAAATCCCCAAATTCCCAAATTCCCAAATTCTCAAATTCCCATATTCCCAAAATCCCCAAAATCCCCAAATTCCGCAAATTCCCAAATTCCAAGTTTCCGAATTCCCTAATTCCCTAATTCCCGAATCCCCAAATCCCCAAATTCCCAAATCCCCAAATTCCCAAAATCCCCAAATTCCCAAATTCCAAGTTTCCGAATTCCCTAATTCCCTAATCTCCAAATTCCCAAATCCCCAAATTCCCAAATTCCCAAATTCTCAAATTCCCATATTCCCAAAATCCCCAAAATCCCCAAATTCCGCAAATTCCCAAATTCCAAGTTTCCGAATTCCCTAATTCCCTAATTCCCGAATCCCCAAATCCCCAAATTCCCAAATCCCCAAATTCCCAAAATCCCCAAATTCCCAAATTCCAAGTTTCCGAATTCCCTAATTCCCTAATCTCCAAATTCCCAAATCCCCAAATTCCCAAATTCCCAAATTCTCAAATTCCCATATTCCCAAAATCCCCAAAATCCCCAAATTCCGCAAATTCCCAAATTCCAAGTTTCCGAATTCCCTAATTCCCTAATTCCCGTATCCCCAAATCCCCAAATTCCCATATTGCCAACATCCCCAAATTCCCAAATTCCTAAATTCCCAAATTCCCAAATTCCCAAATTCCCAAATTCCCAAATTTCCAAATCTCAAATCCCAAATACCACATTCGCAAGTCCCAAATTTCCAAATACCTAAATTAAAATTCCCAACTTCCCGAAAATCCCCAATTCTCAGACACCTAAATTCCCATATCCCCAAATTCCCAAAATCCCCAAATTCTCAAATTTCACCCTGAACAACAACGCCCCTAAAAACCACCCTATCACATTTCCATCCTCTAGCAAACATAAAAAAAAAAGAAAATGATACATCACGATCCGTGAACGACCCCTCCTTTGTATGCAATAGGTTAGGAAAATATTGGAGGATCATTTCATGCGTTCAATAAGTTTCGAACGGGTGCTTCGTGCTCGAACGAGCACGCGAGTCTCCAGTGTAGGCACTTTATCTTTTTCTCGTCGCGAGAAGGATGAAATCGTTTGTTCGCGAGATTTTCTGTAGCAAGAGAACCGCGACGTTGTATATCTGCACGCGAAGGAGCTTTTTTCGAAAGTGGGTTCGACGTATAGCGCCACAAGATAGACTCGGTCGGCCTGCTTCGTAGGACCGTCATAAATGGAAATGCCGCCATAATGGTATCGCAGAGACAAAACCGGTGTGCACATAATACACTCCTATGTGTGCACGATTATATACGCGTCTCATTTACCACGACTGAGGTCCTTGCATTGAATGCAATTGAAGGGAGTGGGAGTGCCTTGGAAACCGTAGTTTATTTGCATTCGCATTGATGCCTTGCTGCTCGTTCAGAATATAGAAGCTCACTTATATCCAACTCGAAAGGAGCTAAAATGTCGTGGAACTTGTGTCTGCACCAGACACCGAGCTTTTTCATTTTCAACAAATTGTATCGTTTGCCTCGTACGTTATCGCCGCCATTTTACTGCCAGATTCTTCAACATCTGATATTTTATAATAAACGTTTACATTGTTTGAAACATTCATTTCCAACGGGATTTCTCGGCAACCTGCATCAGTTTTTGTAAACATTTCAGAAATATAAAAGAGTATAATTGGACGAAAAACTACGTCAAGTATACCTTACTATGTCATTATTTATATTTATGTTAGTTGTCTCAAAGAAGTAATTTCAGAGAAGCTTCAATTTCTTTAATTCAATGTTACTTTTCAAGCGATATGAATGTTACATAAAAATGTATGACAATTCGTTAACAGGTGTATGATCTTCAAGGGCAAAAATGATTTTCTACAAAACTTTGGATGAAACAATTTATTGTACAATTTTGATTAATTTTTGTATTTGGAGTTAGTGTTTAGGGAATATGTATCGGTGTTGTAATGTAGGGACGTGCAACTCAATGCCATCAGGGCAGCTATTTGATCGTGAGCCAAGGGCAGCTGAATCACGCATCTCAGGGCAGCGGGCGTATAGTGGGGGTTCCAATGAGAGAACAGTGACCACGTGCTGCTTTTAGCGCGTTATGAAAGCGATCTAACATTGAACGAGCAGGAAAGAAAACGAGAAGTGGGTAGACTGCTCCCTACTCCTCTTAATAGCTTCTGACATCACTGCGACGAAAGGCTGCCTTGTGCCTTTGCTTTAGGGCAATTCTAACTGCCCTAATGCCTGAGGACAACAGTCACTCGTCGCTGTTAGAGAACAACGAGCATCAGAGCGTTCTCTTGAAACAACGTTGATACGTTGGAAGGCAAATAAATTACGTGGATGTGTTTAGGATGCTTCGCTTTTGTCCGGTTTAGCTTACGCCGGGACAGTTTTATCCCAAAATTCTGAACTGCCAGTTAAAATTATGAGTTTCGCCTATTTTTACCCATCTTATTGTTATGCTATTGTATTTTCCTTCTGGAATATCGCATACTGCCAGAGAATTTGCAAGAGAAATGTCCATTTTGTAATTTTTCTGTAAAAAATAAAGTATTGTCTTTTTTATGAAAAATGTATGTTGTAGGTATGTTTTATAATTTAAGTTTATTTATGAAAAATATTATTCGGTAATGGCAGAAATTTTTAATAATCAATTGCTACGGTGTTGCGATTAATTAACGGTAGAATCCGCGTTCACGCGCTTTTAACGAGGTTTTTAATTAAATTTTTATGAACTGCTGGCCACGTTTTAACGAAGAGGGTTTTGAATTATTCGAACTGTCCAATATTTATTGGTCTCTTTGCAAATTTGGTTCTCTATTATTCTCTATACGTTTATATGATATTTATATCCAGAGTACGTGACGGCCATTTTGAAATCTGAATAGTGTGATCGTGAAACCATGCTTGCACAATAATTGCAATAAATTTGCATAGCGTTGTTTCTATTGGAATATTTACAACCTGAAGTAAATTTCTGTTCGTTTTACATTGACTTGGCACTATAATATTTTTACTAACATTCTTAATGTAATTTATACAATATAGTTATGCACGTTAAGTAGCCAATTTTAAAATGTAGTAATTCTAACGTGATTTCGTGACATAAAAGTATCATAGATTATCAGTTGTGATATATCAATTTGAAGCTATAAATCTGCCAAACATAACTACGTAAAGGATCCATTAAGTTTTTTAGTATAACACGAACAGTTATTAATTATAACAAAGAATGACCAATTTTGAAGTATAAAAGTCTGACGGAATTTCATGACATAAAAGCATCACGGAATACCACTTATAGCACATCAATTTGAAGCTTAAAGTATAATAAAAATGACCATATAAACGTTTTATCGATATGTTTAGTGCAACATAGTTACCTATCGGCCTCAAGAGTAATGGATCGATTACTGTAGACAGAAAGTATTCTACTAAGTAGCCAATACTTTACACGATTTTATTATAGAAAAGTATCACAAAATGGCACTTGTTGTATATCAATTTAAAGCTTAAAACATAACAAAAATGACTGCATAAACAATTCATACATTTTCTTAATACAAAATTATTGGCTGCTAACTATAGAAAACAATGACCGATCTTGAAACATATAAAATCACACTTGATTTTATGACATAAAAGTATCTCAAAATGATACTTATAATACATAAATTTAAAGCTTGAAGTATAACAAAAACGACAATATCAATGTTATATCAATGTTCGTAGTACAAAATGGCGGTCTGTCGGCCTCAAACTCAATGAATCAGTTACTACCTATAGTCATGTACTCTATTAGGTGACTAATGTTTGGCACGATCTTATAACAGAAGGGTGTGGCAAAATCGCACTTGATATATATCAATTTAAAGCTTGAATTCTGACGAAAATAACCGCATAAACGTTTCATCGATAATGTTGAAAAGAAATGAATAGTTGTCAGTTATAGCAAGTAATGAAAAGCTGTTACATATCAGGTAGTTGATTTCGAAACGTGGAAAGTCAGACCCGATTCCGTGACATAAAAGTGTCTAAAAATATCGCTTATGACACGTCAATTTGAAGCTTCCAGTTTAATGAAGATGACTACATAAACGTTTCATCAATATTTTGAATATAAACCCACTGGTTGTCAGTGGAATATAGCATAATATTTTTATTATTTGATGAACAGCAGTATTAACGTAAGTGATGCATTATTTATCGAATCGACCATTTTACGCTAAACATATTAATAGAGCCATTAAACAGCATTTTTTCTGAGACCTTAAGCTTCAAATTGGTGTAGATTAAGTGCTGCTTTTGTGTCATCAAATTACGTCAGAGTACAGAATATGACATTTCATATAATACATATGTATAATAACTAGAAGTGTAAAAAAGTGTTAAAATAATTTATCATCGAGAAACATGAAATTTTAAAAAGTTAAGATAAAAATCGACATCGTTAAAATGAACTATTGTAAAAAGTACAGTACATAATTTAAAAAATGTTCAAAAATAAATTATAGCATATTGTTTAAAAAATATTTAAAAAATATAGTGCAGTATGTAATTGAAGAAGTATTTCAAAAATACAAATAAAGTTCCTAATAAAGGTGTAACACGATACACTTATGTAAACGTGATCTTTATTCAGTGTCAAATAGACACTAGACATTTTCAATTGTTCCAATCATTCAAAATAGGATAGAATTGCTTTAAACAACAGTGCGATTAAACATCGTCAGTGTTAATAATTTTTGTTGTTGTCGTTGTGAATAAACGAAGAGAAAAAAAAAAGAGAAATAACTGTTTATGTAATGACCACGTGTCTCACAATGACAACGGTGTAGGTTTCTCTCTAATCTAATCTAACTGCAACTTACTACTGCTTGAACGAACTACTACCATATGATTCTCTAAACTAGGTGACATGTGCCTTACTTCTCGCATTAAGTCTTATCGGGTTACAGAAAACCTTATGTGCTACCACCTTACTTAATTGAATCTAGAATATTTCATATGATGATATCGCTGACAGCATTCGAACGATTACAAATCTGAGCATCGAATTGTTATCTTTTACGTTGTTCAAGATCTGCAAACATAGAATTTTTACAAATACTTATAATAAATTTTACTAACCACTAGATATACATAAAAAAAAAAATAAAATTTATACTCCACACTTAAATAAGTTTATGTATCTTCAGATCTATGTTTCTCTAGAATTAGAACTTCTCTAGGTCGATATTCCCCTAGGATTAGGATTTTTATAAATCTGGATTTCCCTAGTAATAGAATGTTTGTAAATCTAGCTTTCTCAAGGATTAAATTTCCCTAGAAATAAAATTTTCCTAATATTAACATTTTTCTGAATCTACCTTTCCCTGGGAATAAAATTTCTTTAAACTTTTCTCAAGGATTAAAATTTCCCTAGGATTAATATTTCTCTAAATTTAGCATTTTCTAGAATAAAGATTTCCCTAGAATTTGGACTTTTTTGGATCTAGCTTTCCCTAGGAATAAAATTTCTGTAAATCTCTCAAGGGTTAAAATTTCCCTAGGATCAAGATTTCTCTAAATTTAACTTTCTCTAGGATCAGGATTTTTCTAGAATTTGGACTTTTTTGAATCTAGCTTTCCATAAAAATAAAACTACTGTAAACCTCTCAAGGATTAAAATTTCCCTAGATTAAAATTTCTCTAAATTTAGCTATTCCTAGAATTAAAATTTCCCTAGAATTAGAATATCACTAAATCTACCTTTCCCCAAGATTAAGGGTTCCCTAGATCTAGGTATCTCTAGAATTGGCATATCCCTAGGTCTATGTCTTCCTCGAATTAGAAATTCCCTAGAACCAAAATTTCTTAGGGTCTAAATCTCCCTAAATTTCCAAATCCTCAAATTCGATATATTTGATATTATTTTTGTGGAACAAATCTCAACAATTTAAGGCCATCTTACAAAGATATAATAAAAATCTAAAACACATCTTATTATTCTACCCCTACTCGACAGTTCCAGAAATTAGTAAGGGTACGTGGAGATATAAACCACATTCACGGCCATATATCCGGACATCGCCATAATATCTACATAATATTTGTGTTTATCCTTCATATAATTTTGTATTCGTCTTAATGAAACCAGTAGGTATTCCAAATACGCTATTCGAAGTAATTTTATTTAGAAATAAAAGTATATTTTTCTCGTTACTATAATTCTACCCCTACTCGACAATTGCAGAAATTAGTAAGGGTACTTGGAGATACAAGCCAGATTCACGGCCATATATCCAGACACCGCTATAATATGCACTATTCGTGTTTATCCTTCAGCGTAATTTTGTATTCGTCTTAATGAAACCAGTAGGTATTCGAAATACGCAATTCGACGTAATTTTCTAGTCGTCTTAATGAAAGCGGTAGGTATTCGTAATATGCTATACCCCGTCTAATATTCGTTCAAAAAAAAAAGAGAAAGAAATATTGAATTCGATAGCCTTGGAGAAAGAGGAAAGCTGGAAACACGCCCCTCAGGATGGAACACGCACTGCGTAGAAACTACCCCTCTACTTCAGTCAACGACGTACTGGTTCCACGAACAAAAACTAGGTCACTTGCTACGATACTCGTGCTAACTGGTGTCGAGAACTCACTTTCTGTACATGGTATCGCGTAGGTAGATAGATAGACGTGTATAAGGTGTATAGATGTGTCAGGCATATAGGTGCCATAATTTTTTACCTTTTCATACAGTTTCCAACCTACTCCAAATTCCTACTCGGCCGCGGATCAATCACACGCCCGATACAAATTGACCCATTAGTTTTCAAAATAGTGTTCCAGTAAATCGTTACACTTTCGATTAATAATCGAGCAAAAGCTGTTAACCGGTTAACTGCGGAATTTACTTTCGAAAATCCCTCACGTGCGATTATTAAAATGACGAATACACTCGTCGAACACTCCTATTACTTCAACGAAAAAAGTCAAGCAAAATGTGGGAGGGTTACGGTTTTATTCGATGGAAAATTCGTTGTTGAAAAGGTTGTTAAAAACTTGAAAATTGTCGAGGAATAAAATTCGTATAAAAGAAGTAAAATAATTTTAAGAAATTCGATTGATGTGTGCTTTCCAGAGAGGTGCTGTACAAAATGGCACTTCGCGGGTCATGCACCAGTATCGTGACTCCTTATCGGACGCATTGGAGAAAATAATCAATTCAGGTTGTAAAAAGTTATACCGTACGTGAAATACCCGATATTCCACAGAGAATAATTAAACTTTTTTTCATAAAATACGTACACGAAATACAGTTGTATTTATGAAATAAACTTTTCTTCGTAAAATACAAAATACAGTTGTATTTATAAATTAAGCTCTTTTTTAGAAAATACATATACAAAATACAGTTGTATTCATAAAATAAACTTTTTTATAAGTACAACTGCCGATAGCAGTTTTATTGGTAATGTAAAGGAAACATCGAATGACAATTTTATTACTTCTTATTGAAATTTCGAGATTTTATAGCGAATGTAATATTTTACACGAGGAATGTACACGTATATCGCATCGAAATAAAGTTTTACAGTTATACGTCGAATAGAGTTAGCTGGTTAAAGTGGAAAATCGAGTCAAAATTTACAAAAAGCAATTTTAATATCATTTTTAGGAGTAGTGGTCGTCAGTGTTTTGTAGGTTAGAATACACGCCATCTTATTCAGGAAACAATATAACACATTTATATAAGAATAATATATTTCTTCGCTGAGATCTCTTTTGATAAAAGTATATTTAAAGATAATTTTATAATGTGAAGATTTATAATACAAGCTTATTAATTATCGTTCCTTAAAGTGTCTTTCTGATTTGTATCAGCTATAATTCGTTTAAAATTTAATCAACAGACCTAACTGTAACCTAGTATTATAGTAATAATAAATTAAAAGTCTAAGTTTTAAATTTACTTTTTATCTATCACGATCATCGGCGGACACTACTAATTTAATATTATGGAATAATTAAAGGAACAGCGGATGATAAGTTTAACTAGCTTTAATATTATATTATTTAAAGAAAGTAGCAAGTGGAAAATTGCAACTGAAAAGTGAAATAATCGTATCCTGATTAAATTACAGTAATAGCGTGTCTCTATGCATGGCAATTTTCACTGCAGCGTTTAACGCGATTTCTTTCAGCATGTCTCACTATGTACGTCTTTTTTCACTGCAACGATTGTGTCAGAACGTGACTCACTGATTGGTCAGTTTCTTAGTTTAAACGTTTCAATATTTGAAACTTCCACGATCCTAAATTACTAAATTTTTTATTTCTAAAATTTTGAACTTTCAAATTAGCAAATTTCTAAATTTCAAATTTCTAAGTCAATTTGGAACTTAAAAATTTGTATTATTAACTTTGTAATTTTTATTAGGACACAAGGGTTAGAATATGAAAAATAAAATAATTTATTAGTAGATTATTGTTGCTATCTTATCATACTATTACTATAAAAAGAAAGTAGAAGAAGATGTTTAAAGTAAAAATAAAATATTTCATTACAGAATTATTATTACTTAGTATTAATATATGTATTGTACTAATATTGTAGTAGTACTAAAAAATAATTGAACAAACTATACGTAAAAACATTTTACTGCAGTATTATTATTACTAGCTTAATATCAAAAAAGTTTGGAATACGTAAAACAGAATATTTTAATATTAATTTTATTCATGACGTCGCCAACATCAAGAACACGTAAGTTATCGGACTAATTATTGCCAGCTACCGTTATTATTACAAAAAGCAGAGTGAAACGTGAAATAAAATATTGTACTAAAACATGTATGTATCTGCATGAATATCAGCGGCCTAATTATTCTAATGTGAGCACAATACTGTATATAGAGAGACATATCGAACGTCACGAAGGATGGTTTACTTTCAACGACGTACTGTACGTAAACATGTAGCCATGAAACCGTTGTATCTGATACTGAAACAATACAACGGGATCGATTCTCAAAATTTGAATTATACCTACTTATACCTCGAAAACAAAACCTCGGAACTGTATAAATACTATTATGTTCGAAAAGTTATTCTGCAAGATTATTTATTAACCAGAGAGAATTACTGAAACGTGGACTTTTATTGCAGGACAATCAATTACTGAGCGTTTGTATTAATATTATTTTTGTAAAATTATTCCTTGGATTGAAATTATATCCTTTGTCCTAAATGTATTAATTATTTTTGTAAAATTATTATTCCTATTGAAATTATAAATCTTTTATGTAAAATATATTAATTATTTTTACAAAATTATTCCTTGTATTGAAATTATAAGTCCTTTGTGCTAAATGTATCAATTATCTTCACAAAATTATTCTTTGCATGAAAATTATAAATCCTTTGTGTTAAATGTATCAGTTATCTTCACAAATTACTGTTTGCATTAAAATTATAAATCCTTTGTGTTAAACGTATCAATTGCCTCTACAAAATTATTCTTTGTATTAAAATTATAAATCCATTGCGTTAAATGTATAAATTATCCTTTGTACTCAAATTATAAGTTATAATTATACAATACTTTTTATTTGCATTTCATAAAATCTAAATTATTCTACCTTCCGAATACATGAAAATCTTCTAATTAAAAATTTGTCAAAAGAATCTGAAAATTATTATAATAATGTAATAAACGAAAAATTGAAACACTCGTTATCGACTTTTTTTTCATTCTTAATTATGTTATATTTTTTTGTCAATATGGGACATGTATGTTTTATACATGTATCTGATATATATATGTTTTATTACATTTTGTATTATGTTATATATTTTATATTATGTTACATGTATGTATTTATATTTTATATTATTATACGTTGTTCTAACGTTGTATTTCTCCCCTTTATTTATTTATTTATGCTACATTGTATTTCTCCCCTGTATTTATTTATTTATGCTACATTATATTTCTCCCCTTTATTTATTTAAATCTCAATTTCTGTCTTATTTGTTTTAAATAACACTAAAGTCGTAAATCACATTAAATCTTCTTCCCCTACACTCAATTTCTTTTTACAGAAAGAAGCTCACCCCATAAACAAAAAATAGTAATTTTTGTACTATAAATCGACACGGATCTTGTCCAGTACGTAGGACTTGGGATAGCAGTTTTTTGACCGCAATCCGTGATTTTATTGACCGATTGTGATAAAAGAGGAGGAGGCATACAAGTCGATGAGTATGTATTTTTTGTATGCATGTCCAGCGATTACTCTGCGACGGTTGGACCAATCGAGATAAAACCTTTTACAGCTTGTACAGAATGTTTCTTTGGTAGTTTTTCGACTTGTTTATTGTTCACTTTTGTTGCAAAAAGTTACTGCTTTCTATGTCTCTAACGAAGAGGTTTTTAAACCTTTTGCATCTTCTGTGTACATCTTTCAATGTCAGTACTGTTTACAGAAAATATTTTATTTTTTTAGATGGGAGTTTGGGTCTTGGGACATTTTGAATTTTGGAAGTTTAGGACTTTATTTTTGATCTTTAGGGTTGTAACTTTTGTAACTTTGGGATTTTGGAAATTTTGAATCTTTGAATTTTTGAATTCTTTAACTTTGGAACACTGGGACTTTAGAATTTTGGGACTTGGAACTTTTGGAATTTGGAACGATTTAGGACTTTAGGATTTTGGATTTTAGAATTTTGGAATAATTTGAAACTTTAGAGTTATGGGATTTCAGGCTATAGAAATTTGGAACAATTTGGGACTTTAAAATTTTTGAATTTGGAACTTCAGAATTTTTTAACTTGAGGCTTTGAGATTTGGGAATTTTAAATAGAAGAACTTTGAGATTTGGAACTTTGTAACTTTAGAACTTGAAGATTTTAATACTTAAAAATTTCCAGACTTTAGAGTTTTTGAGTTTTATAGTTTTAGAGTTTTATAGTTTTAGAGTTTTATAGTTTTAGAGTTTTATAGTTTTAGAGTTTTATAGTTTTTGAGTTTTATAGTTTTTGAGTTTTATAGTTTTAGAGTTTTAGAATTTTTGAATTTTATAATTTTACAGTTTTATAGTTTTACAGTTTTACAGTTTAACAGTTTAACAGATTAACAGTTTTACAGTTTTACAACTTGACAATCTTAGAACTTCAGAATTTTTCAATTTTAGAATTAAGAATTTTTAAACTTTATAAAACCTAATTCACTATAAATTCACCAATGAAAAATTAATGCGTTACCTTCTTCCCATAACACCCTCCGTACATCCTGATTTTGCTAAATTTTGTGAAATTCTTAAACATTCTACAATACTTGTAGCTAATAGTACGTTCAAACCCTGTTAGAACGTACATAACAAGGTTTTAAAACAAGTTCGTTACAAACTACCACCCCGCTGCAATTTTAATTAAAAATATCCTTTGATTGTTGTCAAAGGCCGTACAATCACGTTGGTTAACATTTTTGTCGATCCACAGACAAGTTGTCGGCGAACCGCGTGTTTGACATGCCTGCAATACAGGGAGAGTCTCGTAACGTGACTTTAAATAACTCTTAAATCTCTCTCTGCGAAAAACTCTGTCAAACAGAACTTTGTTTCCAGATTACAGCCAGATTCTGTAATTCCTTTCTTGTTCTTTTATCATCAAAATGTGGTCACCTTCAGTTTTTCAAGGGGGGTGCTTAATTGACTTTGTATAAAGCATGAAATGTTGCACGAAAAAGTATTAGAAGAAATGGTGTCTAAAATACTTACCGAGATATGGAAATTTTCAGTTCGAGCTAAATTATTATTTTTATTATTGTTAATATACTTTTTTAATCTGATGATGCACGATACACGATCTTTTAGTTGCTGTGACACGTGTGCGAATAATTCTTGCATATCCCCGTCGCGATTAACCTTTTTTAGCACTCCCGAAGGAAATAATCGAGCGGTGCTTAATCTGGCGGGCGGGCTGACCAAGCAACGCTACTACCACGTCTAATCCAGATCAAGCATTCTGTTTAACACAGCAACCACCAAAATTTGGGAGTTCTAGTTTCAGGTTTCACGTTTTACATTACAAAATTTTATCATGCTCTTCAAATATCTGCCATATTTTGTCGAGCTAAAGAATATTAGTTGCTGCTTGATTATTTATTTACTTTTGCACTTCATTTTCAATGTAAAAGTAAATGTCCTCAGGACCTCCCTAGCATCATACAATCTAGAACTGGTACTAGTTAATTAGATAAATAGTATCTAGACAACTATATAACTTACATCTAGATAACTAGTACTACTAGCTAACTACATGTGCAAGACATTGATACCACATTCTTAAACGCATCGGAGTACACCTCCTAACAGACCTGGTAATACTTATAACAGAAAAGTGGAATATGGACCTATCAATGATCCATTAATGAAATACGGTTCGATCTGCTGACCTATGCTGCAACATTCCACTAATGTCGATTTCGAAGCCTATACGGATTCTCTTGCAGCTCGTAGTGCATATTTTTTCAAATTTACTTCTAATGCTTCCTCAAATGTACCATTTGTAGTTTGCGTCTGACGCAGCAACCATTCACAAAATTGCACACGTTTTTCAAAGTCCAGTTCATGTAATTTTTAATATACTTGGAGGAAGTTGTACTTTTAATTAGACATTGAGGAGAATGTCCTGTCGATTGGTGAAAAATAAGGAGGGTAAACAAAATTTATATAAATACCGTGAGTCTTCAACACACGACCCACTGATTTATTATAGATTGTTAAACTTTGAACATAAATTTCTCCCCTATTTTTGGAAGTTGCGTGCTATGGTTTTGCAAAATTATTACTTTTGACGTACTGAATAATTGTACCATACATCGGTGTACATCGGTATTGGTCCTTACAAAAATGGTCTTATAAGAAGGTACACGATGCAATTATCGGATCACATGAGATTATGATTTTTGTATAAGATCATAATCATTGATATTATAATCAGTTTCTAAGCGCAACATTGAATGTTGTGTCTGACATCCCCTTTGTTGACCATTTCGATACTTTATAATTACATCAATGAAAATTAATGCTTTCCTACTATATTGTTAATTTTAACAAATCATCACACAGACTTGTATAATCTTCTTACGAAATTGATGACTTTTGAGACACATCTTACATCATCAAAATTATTACTATGCAAATATCTCCATAACTTCTGACCTCGTGTTCCTTAATACTTTTCTCTGGAACATTTCGTACTTTATTCAAATCCGTATTGGGTGTACCAATTAATTCGGTACCTCCAACATCGATAGCTCATAACAACTTTATAACGGTGTACCTGATACTATTTTAGTGAGTATCTGATAATAATTTGAAAGGAAATCCTTGGCAATAATTTGAAACAGAACACCCGGTAGTAATAAGAAAACACCTAGCAACAACTTGAAACGAATAGAATTCCATTGAAAAAAACTGAAGGTGACCTTCGTACGAAAGGACACAGTAACGAGAAAGGGATGGACCGCGTTGGTGAAAAGCGTGTAACTTTCGTTTCGAATATTTGTTTATGAAACGTTGTAGGAGCAACCGTAGTCAGGTTAGGAACGCGAGGAGAGTTACTCACCAAAATACGGCCCGTGGTGGTTTGTCCAGAAATCAGTTCACCGGCCCAGTCCTTGGCTTCGGTCATAAAAGTCCCCTCGAACTCCTTGCCCTGGCGGCTCGTCTTCTGCTCCTTCTGCTTCGGGTCATTTGGAGCGAACTCGGGTTCCTTGCGACAGCAGAGGAAGGCGAACGCACGCCAGAGGAGCACGATCAGCAGCCCGGCGAGGAAAGTGAAGATGCTCGATAGTAGGAAGCACCACCATTTCCGTTCCTTCAGGCAGTCGTCTACCGGGGGCTGCTCGGTCGCCTCTTCGGTCGTCATTACGGTGGATCTCTGCTGCCCCCGGGTCACACATTCACCGGCGACTATGACAAGCAGCGGCCAACGGTGCGCTCTTTATGCGCTTCATACTTCCGTGCTGCCACGGGTCGTAGCACGCCACGCTGCAACTCTCTCCACGCACCTCCTCCGAACCCCAAAACGTTTCCCACCAGAACAACTTCCGTTAATCCTCCTTGAACCTTCTCCCGTTTAACTCACGCACGCACCAACAACGATCACCACCATATCACAGCCCCCCACCCCCCAGCCCCACCAGTATAACAAAAATTCCTTACCACACCAATTCTGTTGTCCCCCTAAGACCCAGCGAGGCGAACCTCCCCGACACCTCCTTCCCTCGATTTCCCTCACTCACTCACTCCGCTTTTCCTCTTGCCGTCTCGTCCATGAACCAGGTCCGACTGTCATGTGCGGATCGTCGACGGGTTCTCCGGACTCGTCTGGAGTCCGAGCAAGTTTACGAGCAAGGATCAGCAGGACTCTCGACACGCTCGGCGGCAGCTGATGCCGCCGCCGCCGCCGCTAATCTTGCGGGTAGTTCCGATGTCGAAAGGGGGAGAATCAGAAAACAAGAAAACAAGCCACTGACACCACTGCGATGTATCCACATACGTGTACGCGTGTTTACGTATACATGTATGTATATATATTTATATGCACACATACATACATATACGTGTACGTGCGTGGGCGCCTGAGGATGCGTTCTGTGTGCTCCGTGTGTGTACGTGCGTATGTGTGTGTGTGTGTGTGTGTGCGTGTACGTGTATGTTACGTGTCCGTGTGTGTCAGATGTGTGCACGCGCACCCTTGTATATTATATTATATGTGTGTATATATAAATATATATATATACTTGTATTTCTTTCTTTCTTTTCTTTCTTTTTTTTTTACGTATATGTATATCGTTATAATATCAAACTGGAATCCATGGGATCGTACGCGGGCGAAACGCGGTCCCCGAGCACCGGGCAAAAAAACTATTCCGTGTTGAACGCGCGTGTGTCCCGCTTCCTTAACCTACTCGACTGTACCACCGACGACGACGACGACGACGACGACGGCGACGACGGCGATGAGGACGACCGAGTGTTCCGACGACCATACCACTGCTCTGCAGCAATCAATACGCAACAATGGACCGGGACCAATAAGCTCGGAGCTTTTCCTGACGTAGACGCACGCTCCCTCGCTACACTTCATCCCCCACCAGTTCCCTCTGCCCCCCCTCTAGAGCTTTCGTTGCGGAGCTTAACGACAGAGGACGCTACGGGCGAGCCGACGTTGCGCCAAAACAGATCTAACCCTTGTTGGATCAACTTGCGATTCGACTACTTATTATTGCTGCGGCACTTTTCGCTCCTGGCGTCTCGTCCGATACGTATTTGCGTCGTTTAACGCTCGGCGAATTATTCGAACAGAAATTATCGTTACGCGTGAACGAGCTTCGTTTGCCGAAGGGGAGATTTCGTTGTATATTTGTCGGGTCGTATATACAGGGTGCTCCGCAAAACTGGGACAGCTTATGGCTACTGAATGCTAGACGATAGAAACACTGTCGTTAGGCGAAGCTGGTAACAGGCGCCAGCGGTGGAGCTTTTTTCTCAATGGAAACGTATTTCTTTTAAAAACACAATTCTCGTGTTCTTTATAAAAAAGAAGTTTAGGAGCATGATAGAGCTTATGGAAAATACGTAGAAGTTTCTGTTTGAAGAAAATTTGAAAAAGTCCAAGGGGTCCAGAAAGACCCTAGAGAAAACCAGAAAATTTCTAAAAACCTACCGAACCGAGGTAATGTCTTAGTAAAATATAAAAAAGCCTAAGAAAAATTTGAAGATGTCTAGTCAGAATACATGGAAGTTTGAAAACGTCTAGAAAAAGTCTAGGGGAATATAAACATAGACTAGGAAAGTTTAGTGATAGTTTAGGAAAAGTCTAGGGAAGTGTAAGATATGTTTAAATGAAGTGGGAGAAAGTCCTGGGAAATCTAGGGAATTTGTGGAGAAAATTTGTAAAATTCTGGCGAAGTCTAGGAAAGGTCTGGGGAAGTTTGAAAAAGTCCAGAAGAATCTATGAAAATCCTAGGGAGGATCTAGAGGGTATCTAGGGAAAATCTAGAGAAATCTGGGAAAATCTAGAAAAATCTTAGAAAGACTAGGGGAACTTAGAGGAGACCTAGGGAGCCCTAGGAAAAGTTTACAAATATCTATGAAGGCTATGAAATAGTAGAGAAATCTAGGGATTACCTAGGGAATGTCTGTACAAACTATTCTAACAACATAGTTACAATCTGTAAATAATATAAAAAATATGTAACTACAATGTTTAGCTGTAATAGCATATTTGTCGAATATGATAAAAAGATAAAAATGTAATTTATGTTAAGAGAAGAGAGCCATAGTTACACTGAATAAAAAAGATAAAAACGTAGTTTACGTAGTTTGCTTGAAAGTGAACCTTATTAAACCGTATAAAGTTTTTGCCGAACACTTCTGCCCATCTTCGATTACAAAAGAACTATAGCTTGTCCTAGTTTTTAGGATTACCCTGTACATGACTTGGCACATAACATTTGCATTTTTCTACGGCCTGGCGTCCCTTAAAATTACAAATTACGATGTAATTTGCATTTGTAATTACAACGTGCTTAAAATGCACTTAGAAAACAATTAAAAAATTCATCCTTACTTTTAATCATATTGCACAAAGTATTATTTATCACGGAAGCGTTTGAATTCTCTATATTGAATTATTAAAAACATTATCTATTTTATCAAATTATTTTTACGTAATAGAATGATATTATTAAATTAATAGAGGTGTTCATTATGTCATAATATATTAATTTAAATTATTTGAATATGTTGTACATTGTTCATTGTTAAATAATAATTTATTAATTACGCTAAATAATATAAATTGTTTCCTAAATCTTTTTTACAATATAAATTATCTGATTCGCAATTTTATAATCTTCAGATTATGAACTTCAGTTTATAAATGTTACCAGTACTGTTGGTGTTTTGCTTTTTTTTTTAATAATAGATTGAAATTATCGATTTTTCCTTTTGACAACATCACGACTGTCAGACAGGAGCGGAACTAGAAGCTTCACTCGAGGGAGCTTAAATGTTCTTCTCATATTTTTAAATTTTTATTCTATAGTGATTTAAATGTTCTAGCAATTTTATTTTACTTTTTATTTTACATTAAAATTACAACTCATAAACAATTACAACGATTACAAAATTATAAATACAATGTTTGTAGGAAACTACGACATACTCTTGGTATATTGCCGCTATTTATATTGCACGGTGGATGAGCTTTCCTTCGCACAAACATCAACTTGTTCCAGTGATGTGTCCCCATCACCACCATAACGCATGATCTCAAACATTTTAATTATAAAACTTTCGATTCTCAAATTTACACCCTTTCAAATTTAAAAGTGAAAGTTCTGGAATTAAAAAATGTTCAAATTCAATAATTCTCTTTAGTAAGTTTCGAATTTATAAATTTATAAATTTTCCGATTGTAGTCTTGCGAATCTAGAAATATAAAAATTGAAAATAGTTTGAATTTCTTAACTTTCAAACATTGTATGCAAATATCTCTTTGTATATTGCCAATTCTGAACATTTTATACTCTAACAACTCCGTCCATGGCAATATAACGAGACTCTACTGTACTCATCGGTGCCCGCGAAAGCACAGCACTTGTACGTCTATGTACCGCACTATCTATAATTTATACAATACTATTAAAATCAGACAAGTATAAGCTTCTGCAATATTAAATATATACATGTAAATTATGTATATAAAAATTACAAGTATATGAAAAAAAATTCCAATACTTAGTTCTTTCTCGTTTACAATATAACTAATTATAAAACATAAACGTAAAACCGCAATAGTTATTTCAATTATTTTTTCTTCAAAATTCAATAAAATTATCATACTCTAATTGCATACTAATATGTGTTATATTGCCGTTTTTTGAACTTTTCTTCTGTAACGTTTGTAATACGTAATTTGCACGAAAGATTGGCCGAGTTGCCATATCTCTCTAATATCTAATTAATGGTCGCGAGTAATCGATATGTAGTGATGAATCGAGTTTCGCACAGTATGTTCTAGTAAATAAAATATGTGTTGTTGTTTACAATTGATAGGAATTCTGCTGTATGACAATATAGTTGAAAATTCGAAATAAAAGAAAGTAAAAAGAGGTGGTGTAATTTAAAAATAACAGGAGAATCAAAATGTCAGAAGAAAAAATTGAGAGGTATTTATAAAATCCATATATACGTACAAAATTATATATTTACACAAATCGTCATGAACCTTTTTCTATATTTGTTCACTAAATACTTTATGTTATAATGATATTGCCGTAGTTCCTCTTTTAAGGTTATGTATTATTCACATACCATAAACTGTATGTTTCAAAATAAATAAATTCTTTCAGTCCAATCGATAAAACAGAAGTGGCGCAAATTGAATCCATGGAAGATAAGATGAAAATAAAACAGGATGATAAAAGTAAACAAAAACATAAACAAGAGGATGCTATTGAAAAACCTAATGGTCGTACGAATAACAATGAAAACAGCAATTGTTATTGGTAACATTAAAATTTGTATACCTATACAAAGAGAGTATACAAATAATTACAGTAAAATGTTACAAACTTGTATAATTTTTCAGTGGAAAGGACAGAAATCTAAATATTATAGAATTACTATGTGCTAGTTGCTCGAGATGGTTCCATGAATCTTGTATCGGTTATCAATTGGGTAAATTGGTGCCCTTTATGATGAATTATATATTCATGTGCAAAAATTGTTCCCCTACGGGTTTAGAAAGTTTCAAGAAAAATCAAGCACGTAAGAATACATTTGATAACTTATGCTTATGTGAAACTGTGAACAAGATTGTACAATTCTAATTGTTTTAGCATTTCCACAAATGTGTGTAACGGCAATAGCAAATTTACTACAAATGTCTCAGAAAGAAAATGAACAGAAAACACTTTTTCATAAAGACAAAGACATTATTCCTTTCATTGAATGTCATTGGGATAGTATGACTACTATGCCACGCAGAGTTACTCAATCCTGGCATGCAACGGTAAATCACTGGTTTTTATACTGTTACTAATATGTAACTGCTTACATACAGTCTGATGTAAATAAATATAAGTTGTACAGTTACACTGTAGACCATAGTCTTTCAGTTTTTATGTATTTTTCTGTTTAATAAAATATTTTTTTTAAAAATGTATTACTTAGAAATTATTTTTAATATGAGCAAAATAATTATGTTAATGCAGATACATAGAGCCCTGTTAAAAGATGTTGGATCACTGTTCACTATCGATGACAGTGCTTTAGAAGGTCAATTATTTGGACTTACATGTTCTGATCTTCAAACAATAAAACCTAACTATGAAGCGATGATTAAAGGTGGCCATTTAAAAGTTACTGAAATGGGTGTTCAACATGTTGGTAAGTGTTAACTACAAAATGATTTAGAGTTAATCTATAGTAAGAAATATGTTCAAAATTTACATGTTGGTAAAAAATAATAATTATAATCTTATTGTTCCTTGATGATATATAAGTAGAAAGTACTCAAGTTTACAGATATGAAGGAAAGTTATGTATTTGTATCTACTTTTATCTTTCAGTCCTCAGTAGAGAAATCTTTTCATTTTAGTTATTCCTTATCTTATCAAGAAATGAATCAGTACGATATCATACCTCTTGTTTGATCATAATGCCTATAAGTTTATTACATTTTCTTCCTTAATAAATTCTGTATTATGATTTACCATTAGCTCAATATAGAGAAAACTTAATAATCAAAATTACACATCATTCTACTTTGTTATAGTAAGTCAGTTTACTCTTTCAATAATGAAAGTGTGAACCATTAAAGTTGATATTGTAGAGTCAGTTTTATAAGTGTAATTATGGAATATTTAGTGCCACTCAGTGGAGGCCTTCGCGGTCGCAATGCGAAACGCAAATTTCCCGGTGAAGGAGCAGGCACGGGTCCTGGTAAAAAAGGTAGAGGTTCAGATATGACAGCTCCTAAATTACCTGCTCATGGATATCCTCTAGAACATCCTTTTAATAAGGATGGTTACAGATATATCCTTGCTGAACCAGATCCCCATGCACCTTTTAGACAGGTACAGTGCTATATTACTTTTCAGTTACAAATTTATCATGTAACATATAATGTCTTTTCATAGGAATTTGATGAAAGTAGTGATTGGGCTGGAAAACCTATCCCTGGTTGGTTGTACCGGGCTCTAAGTCCAAGTACAGTTTTGCTTGCTTTACATAATCGAGCTCCACAACTCAAAGTTTCTGAGGACAGATTGGCAGTCACTGGGGAGAAAGGCTATTGCATGGTCAGAGCAACTCACAGTATGTGGGAATCAATTAAGTTAATGAACATACATTAAACATCTTATAACTAGATCAAATTGCTCTCTTACAATTTTTATATTAATAACATGTGATGCTTTTCAGATGTAAGTAGAGGAACATGGTATTGGGAAGCTACTATTGAAGAAATGCCCGAAGGATCGGCTACTAGACTAGGTTGGGGTCAAGAATATGCTAACCTACAGGCTCCACTTGGTTATGACAAATTTGGATACTCTTGGAGATCTAGGTACAATGAACTAAAACATTATAATAGAATAACTAAATCAGTATGTATTTAACGTTGATTTTGCTACCGTTAAGAAATAAATAGATAATATTACTGTTGGCAGAAAGGGTACGCGATTTCATGAAAGTAGAGGGAAACACTATAGCAATGGTTATGGAGAGGGTGACACTTTAGGTTTTCTAATACTTCTACCTGATACACATGATGCATCACATTTACCAAATACTTACAAGGATCGAGTAAGTAAAGATAAGAATCGATGTACAGTATTTTTGTATTCTCTTTTAACTAATATTTATGTAACAGCCCTTAGTTAAATTTAAAAGTCACCTTTACTACGAAGAAAAAGATCAAGTACCTGAAGCGCTTAAGGCTTTGAGACCGCTAGAAGGAAGTAAAATTATATTTTACAAAAATGGAGTAAATCAAGGTGAAGCGTTTATTGATATTAATAAAGGGGCCTACTATCCTACTATCTCAATTCATAAAAGTGCTACAGTTTCTGTGAATTTTGGGCCAAATTTTAAGTATCCGCCTTCAAATATTACTTTCAGAGGGGTATGTATAATGGTAATAAAATTAAAAGTACATCTATGTATCAAATTTATAAATGATTTGTATTTCATAGATGCATGACAGAGCGGAAGAAACAATAGCAGAACAATGTATGGCTGACATGCTTTATTTCACCGAAAACGAAGGGAAATTAAGACTGGATACTTTTGCTTTATGACATTAATGTATTTTTTATTTTCGAATTCATTTTTATTTTTGATTAAATATATTGATCCATCACATACTAAGTTTACAATTTACAATTATGTCATTTCAGTTTCATTTATTCGTTTTAAGAAATTTGATTAACATAAGATAGACACGATCTATTTTCCAAAGCCACCTCGACAAGCTGGACTTGGAGTTACGTTACTATTGTCTTCCCATTGAGTAGGTGTCTTTGCCTTTATAAATAAACAATTAGAAAGATTTAATTTTCAATTTTGTTCTATTAAGGCGAACTTTGTTTAAACTATTTTTATAAAACTTACTACAATCGATAACGCATGTACGCTGCCCTCCAGTTCTTCTTGCAATAATTCATTTACCATTTGATGGCGCTAAATGAGAAATGTTGAAATTTTACTATTTAATACTAAGAATAAATACTGACTAGTTATGGTTGGTTTAACTTATTCTTTCTTTTGAACAAATTCTTTACAATGATAAAATCTATTATATAAAAGATAAATACTAGTATAACTTTAAAATTAGACTAAATTTATTAATCTAGAACAATGGTGTAAATTCTATCTTACCTTAAGAAGAGGTTTGTCCACAAACTTGTCAGATACAACAATTACTTTAAAATGAGTTTCAGATCCTTTAGGAACATTATGCATATATGATTCATTTATTATTTCAATATAAGATGGATTTAGAGAATTTGTTAGTTTTGTTCTTATTGAATGTTCTACTGGATTATTTTTTACTATAGTACTCATTTTTTGTAAAAATACCACTGGTTTTGCATATCCTGTAAATAGCATAGACGTTTTATATTTATAAAATGAAGTCATATACAATCTAGAGCATATAATATATTGATCATTTAAATAAGAACAAAATGCTCCAATATTTTTACAAAATTTTTTTCAGGCTGAACATGAAACATGCATATCAATTTGATTAACATGGAATTGTACACTTACATTTTATAAAAAATTATTCTGTCAAATCAATTTACTACACTAAATATTTATGCTTTCTAATTGTAATTGCGAGTAACAATATTTATAGATGAAGTATATGAAAGACAAAAATATTTTTATGATAAGAATACTACTCAAGTTCCTAGCATGGCCCATTTTAAACAATTAATGACATGTCATCCTATTATAAGAACATAAAAATGTTAATAAAGCGATGTATTAAACGTATTGGAATACAAGGAAACTATATCAAAAAGTAAAAAGTTTGTAGCTTTCAATTTCTACTATAAGAATTAGGTTAGAAAAGTTTATATTATTATTTGTATTCAGAATAAAACATTATATAGGAACAAAATAAACAATATATTATTAAATTAAACAAAGACTAGAGTTATGTATTCAGAAACGCATAAGTTATGTCTCTTCAATTTGAGTAATGATAAAACCTAACCTATGAAATTTAGTATTAAAAAGGAAAAATAATATCAACATACAAAAATTAGCATGCCATTTGTTTCTCTTCAAACTTTAATAGACATAAGATAATTAGTATACAAATAAATTATGATACATTAATACAGATAGTGAAATAAAACCTAACCTATACGTGAACCTAACCTGTAAAACTTGATATCATAAAAATTGCAGGATTTACGACATAAAAAGTAATTACTCACTTTTTCCTATTGTTACGACAGTCTTATACATTTATTAAATTATATTATATTATATACAAATAAATTATTTGAGAATGTATAATTGGAAATGTAAGTTTGGTCATATGACAACAATTATAACATTGCGCAGTTTCTTTTGTTCTAAAAATATTGAATATTTTATTTTACTACTAAATTTCAAAATTTATTTCAATTCTTGGAAAAAAGTCTGGATGTAATTATACTTATATAGGTTATATACTGAATAACAGAATTATACATAAAAAAATGTAAATTTAAAATGTGTTTCGTACCATTATTTAATACAATTTTTGTAGACTTTGTAATCTTTTGCGACTATAGTGACATTAACTTTTATTTTATGAACATTTAAATTTATGACCTATATTACGCGCCAAAATTCGAATGTATGACAATTATTAACTATTGTGATTTGTAAAAAGAAGGTAAAAAGATAGGAGGAAAGATAGGAGGAGGTAAAAAGAAGGTAAAAAGATAGACAGGAAAGAAAAATCTTAAATTAATATTTCAACTAAATGAATATTTTAGTTTTAACTAATCCTTGTTATAGATAAAGGAAAAGTAATATTTGATTCGGTATAAAATAAAATAAGACAGAATACATCCTTTGAATGCTTTATTTAATATTGTGTTCAGACAGATACTTATAAGGAAAAATTCAAACTGCGCCAGAAAATTATTAAGTTTTGAACAATATCAAGTGACTAGGTGATGGACTCCAACTTCCATCAATATTTCATCTATAAAAACATTATTTTATTATACACGGTTGTAGGCACATTATTAACTCTTAAAATATTTTTTTTCTTATCCCGTTAAAATATTGTGTCATCACATTGGCGATAAACAAACAATATCATAACATATTTACATTTTACAACATTTCTAGTAAAGAAGTAAAAAGTTGGGCTATACGAGAAAAGGTGATGTAGTTTTTAGCATACAATAAAATATTGCTATAATTTGTTGAAATAATTTTCCCTGCGATCATTATTATCATTACTTTCATTTTACCGTTGTTCTGCTTATAAATATTAATTTAACCGCAATTGCACAAATTTACAAGCACAAAATGTACGTTCAATATAAAAACAAATAATCGGACTAAAATAAAACGTAGTTCCATCATTAAATAAGAGTTTATTTTTAACAATTTAATTCGATCAAATTATCACCACGTTCCGAAAATAAAAGTATTGCTCAGTATAATGAAATTAAAATATCATATCAGTATGTACGTAATTATGAGCTCAATATGAGCTGTTGAATGATGTCGAGAATCTTAAATTGGCCTAAGTTACAAGTATCTACAAAATACTACATCATTTCCACTTTTAAATTTAAGGAAATGATTCTGCTCGCGAATGCGTATTCGTATTAACATCATTTTCCCGCGTTTTCCTTTGGAAAGAATAGCGGGATTTTACTTTAACGGTCGGCCATAATAAGAATAATTATAAGTAGTTCATATACTTTCATTGCTTTATACATCTATTTACACATACAACTAAGCTGCCAGTAAGGAAATGATGTAAAAGAGAAAAAACCCTAAGGAAGGCAGCTCCTACGGTTGTATATTCTCAGGTATACATTAATACTAGCGATTCGAAATGATTTCTCACCATTAATCATGTAAAAACGTACAGAAAAGCTACGAGGTAACTCGTGTTGTCGTACTCGTTACGTTTCAGTCTCATAAGGATTTTTTGACGCCATTGCCCTGCGCATCGAAGCCTAGTAACTCCTAACCTTTCGCATATTCAAAGAAGATTTTCTTTTCAATTCATCAGCAGCGTTTACGCTTTCGATATACATGGTTCACGGTGTGTTTGCCTGTGTGTATGATACAAAATTATCTTAACAGTGGCTCTATATGTTATCACAAAAATATTGAAGAACAGGGTATCGAGTTATTTTTAATTCGTACAGAAAATATTTTTAGGCACTTTTTGATATGTCTCGAAATAGATATGGACCTTATCAATTTCTTTCATAATTTGTTTTCTATTTTATACGAAACTACCTCATTATTCGAACCCCTATCGCTCTTTCGTATTCGTTTACGCTAAAATACAAGTTTTCTTCTTTTTCTATTTATACAATCCCTATCTTACAAGCAGGAGAGCGTCGATTACTAAGTGGAAGGTTCGCAGATACGGACAACGATATATACAATGACGCTGGATGTCAATATACATAGATTGTCTTTAGCTGATCCTTTAGTTCAGGAGGAATGGCACAAGTCTCCGACTCCGGCTTCCTTTTTACCAAGCGGCGCCAGCGCCCCCCGATATTCTTACGAAAGCCCTTCGCAAATCCAGACCTATCCGACGGTAATGCGTGCACAAGGGTATCCTGAAATACAACACACGAGGTTATTTATATACAATCTCAACTACGCATCACGAATTTACATTTGCAATTTGAAAACTACTTTCGAGAATCGGCGTGATTGACCGCTGATAATACTCTTTGTGCAGGCTAGACACAGCTTGGAATCGGTATAAAGGGAATTTAAGGAGATCCTTAGAAAATCTAAGATACAAGGGAAATTTAATATCGCTTTGTTAATATTTTTATTCGTTCTTAACAATTCAATTTCAATTATTTTAAAACTTGGTCGTTCGATACAGTAAAATTTTTCAGTGTACTCGATGTCTTTTGTTCGACACTTACATAAGAAGCAAATTACAAAAACGTGTAGAATGGTTAGTTCATAAATCATCCGTAAATTTTAACCGCACGTGTTTGTGGTGATAAGGTGCCGTGAAAAAAAAAAAAAACAAATGAAGACTTTTACAATATAATACGATCACACGAAGTGATCTACGAGGCATAGAAGTGGTCGAATACGTTGACTCGACTGAAAAAGCAGGATACGCTTGGTGTATCCGGGCGCGACGTTACGAAACCGACCACCAGGGGCCAAAGAGCGAGAAAGAGACAGAATATGAACAAACACGAAAACCGTTGAACAGAAGTGGATGTGACCGTGATAGATGATACATGAACAGAAAAGAGACAGGATCCTTGTTAACCGGAATTTAGAAAGGGACTCGGACAAAGGAAGGACTCCAACTGGCCGACTTCGAATTCAACGACCGATGGCATACAGGTTTCTAATCGTATAGTTCATGAAATGTTAGACGTGCAAATTGAAGTTTAAAGATATCGAAGTCAGTCAGGGTCCTTAGCTCGTGAGGAGGGGGCAGAGTAAAGGCCAGGAATTGAAAATACGTTTGGACGTGTTTCCCGCGAAATACCATAACAAAATTACAGGAATATTGCCAATATCGTCAAGGAGAGACGCATTATTTTGTCGACTACCAGACAGCTGCACCCTGTACCAAAATCTGGCCGCTTGGCAAACGGTCGTTAGACGCCCACCCACGTTAAATTTAGAGACGGCACGAGGGGTGAAAGCAGGTTTTTAGATGTACCTATACATTCAAAACACCAAATATAGCGTCTTTCGCGATATGTCAGACGGTTGCGGTTCGTGTAGCATAATCACGCGATACAGCGTGCTCGATCGTTAACGCTTTAACGGCGCCACAATTGTGTTCTAGAATGTTTAAAATACTAGAATCAGCTTGAAATATTGCGAAGCATGACTAAAACTGTACCACGTAACGCGATGACGTCAGTAATTATAGTTACAAATTGAAATATTCGGTTCGTTTCCACGTATTGGTTACATAACCTATAAAAAAATGGAGGCAACCCGGCGTCACTAACATTTCTAATTTTATACTTTTCGAAATAAGATTCGTACCATTATATACTGAAGAGGTGCTGTTATTATTGAATATCGATTATATCTTTCGAGCAAGAGTGAATGAATTAAAAATACCACGTTATTTTTCATGTTTTTATATACCACGACATAATTCGATTTATCGGAAGGATCGATAAATCCAATATAAAATTGAAGTAAAATATAACACGTGTTTTATTCAAATTACGTATTCTCGTTCGAACTTCAAACCTAACCTAACTTAACTTACCGTGTAACTTTATCATTCGAATCTATTCTTGTTCGAAACTCGAAGCCGAACTTCCTTGAGGCAAGAACTCGTTTCAAGTTCGAACAAGAATAAATAGATTCGAACGATAAAATTTCGCGCCTAGGTTAAGTTTGAAATTTAAACAGGAATTCCCATTTCGTCATACCGTCAAGTATCGATGCGATCTCGATAATCGAAAACAGCAGTATCAACAGGAAATCGATGGGAACTCCAAGAATTAATCATATCGTGACGTATCGAAACGTAAGAAACAGTATCGAATCTTATCGTACTTCCGCACAAGACTAGTCACCTCGTGCCAGTTTTAACGAACCGTACGTCATATCTATGAACACCCGGTATCGCGTCGATGACGTAGATAATGAACGTAACAACGTTTATAAATGGTAATAATCAAGATTCGCGTTTGCGAGCCGATTCCAGAATCGGAACTCGTAACGTGACTAAATACGGAATATACTTATATCCCGTTCTAGAAACGTTCGTACACGCAATAGAACTACTTGTGATAAGAATAGTTGAAAAACTAGCAGATGTATAATAATGGAAAATGCGGTAAAGATTCGTGTCGGTAAGTGGAGCATGAAACTGAAACATACGGTGGTGTTAACGTAACGGCAACAAAGCTTCGCTGAAGTGGCAACGTTGCCGATTGTTTGGGATTTTTCTGGCGGCAAGCCTCGTAGTGAGCCTCGACCTTACAACTCGTTTGCCAGGCCGTCTGCTCGTATGCCTCGTCCTTGGAGGATCGATAGCGCCATCGACTATTATTAATAACCACAATTTTCAAAGGTCTTACCGTCACCAGGTTTATCCTGGAACGTTGATACGTCTTTATACACGGAACACGCTATTCCTGTGTATATATGTTACCAACTGAACCATCAAAGTTAGTGAATGTCCACCATTATGTAACAATTGATAGAAATATTAACATCTCTACTATTCGTGACAAATATATCGTTAATATATATAACTTTTGAGTTTAATCTTGTTAAAAAATAAAAAATATTTAACAGTAAATATAGTATCTAATAAGAAATTTTAGTATTGCAATTATAAATAAATTATTTTGTAAATTTTAATACTAGACCAACTGTAATTTTGTTTTGATATAAAGGACGAATTCAGAAGGAAGATCACCCTTTCCCTTGAGAGTTACATAATTTAAAGGAATTGTCTTTTAATTGTAAATTATTATACCTACAAATTTTTGTAAAATAATAAGATCATAACGTTATTAGTGCAATCTGAGTAAGAAGATAAAAAATGACTTTTTAATTTGCTTTTATCGCACAATTTGTGCCCGTAATAAAAAAGATTGATCTCATTTACAGATAAAATAATTGACTGATAAGGAACAAGCTCGGTTACGTAAAGAAATTACTTCAAAATATGCTCAATTTCCTGCACATTTGAATATAATGATTTGAAAATTTAGTAAATGAGAATAAAACAAACGTTAAAATGATGCTGATAATACATTTTGAGCAGATAAATGAATGTGTTTATTTTAGCAACAAGTATCTTTGAACACAGAATATTAAATGTTAGATGTCACGTGTTGCCTTCCAAATAAAGTTGCAACGAAAATAACTATGTGTTACATTATCTGAAAGCAAATTTCTGTTTATTTCAATATTCTACTAATCTTTTTTTAAATATACGTTTTTCAAAATAAAAATAACTTTTTTTTTTAATTTTTTAGGTGAATACAAATCTACACTTTGGTATAATTTAATAATTTTATAAATTGATAATTTTCTAATTCTTAATTTTGTAACTTTCTGTTTAATAAATTTTTTAATAAAAACTTGATAATTAAAATTTTTGTTTCCAAAACATTCGAAACATGATTTTTTAATTAATGATGCGTATTGATTGGAAGACATATACGCTAGTAGATTAATACATGTGTCTATATATAGTAAGTAACAAGAGGGTAAGAAATGGTATAGGTATAGTTCTACGCGAATCGATCAGTGTAGGAATGCAGGAAGTATACATCGTACACAACAAAGTCAACGTGGTTAAAAACATAGCTAATTTCCTGTTATCCTTCGAAGCGAGCGACATTTTTTATCGATGCCTTTGTCTGAACTTTTGTGCCCACTATATTAGGGGTCATCAAGAGTATAAAACTATTATCTTACTTTCGCGAATAACTATAATCTGGTTAAACATAATCATCTTAACTTTAGAACCCTACTTTTATGCGTTAACCTAATATTATTAAGTTGTCTCAAATCTAGAACACTTAGATGTTTAAAAAAACGTCGTAGTATAATTAAAAGTAAAAATGTGATTTATGCAGAAATTTGATAAAATACAAAATATCAAAGATAACAGATAGTCCAAGTTATGAATAAATATAAATGTAAAAATATAATGCTAAAAAAATACCACTGCAACAGGATAAACAGAATTTATTGTAATTTAGTGTAAAAATAGGTTATGTCAAGCAATTTAGTAAAAGACCCTGTATTAAATGATAATTCAACAAGGAAAAAATACATTGAAAGGAAGTAGTATCAGCGATTATCATAATCAGCAAATAGTCGTTGGATAAGGAATAAACTAGTCAAATCTGGTAGTATTAGCTGTGTACCGGTTGCTGCAACTTCTGGTAAAATGTAGCGTGGATCAACCACGAGGAGAGAAACGCGTAGACTTTGTTGTAGTAGTCTTCAATATTATGTACCTAGTTCGTTTCATCAACGGCCTTAGAATCTACCGGTTCTCGGAAGTAGATTTTTCTTAAAAACACTCCATAACATACACACTCTCACCTAAATTACTTCATAGGTTTTAGAAGAGAAAGTGGAAATACCAAAATAGTAGGTCGAAGCAGACATTGGCTATTAATTACTATTATTACTTTTATAATAACATTATATAAAATTACGGAAGAAAAATTTGTATTAGATTGTAAAAATAAAAGCCCTTAGATGAATTACCGTTATAAAAAAAGCCTCGGTTCACTCAAAGATAAATCCAAAAATTTTGCACCCATTCTAAACGAAATAAAACATTATTTAACTTAACCTTACCCAAACAAAACAATATTTAATCAAACCTTACCCAAACAAAACAATATTTAACCAAACCTTACCCAAACAAAACAATATTTATCAAACCTTACCCAAATAAAATTATTTAATGTAACCTTACCCAAACAAAGCAATATTTAACCTAACCTTAACGACCCAAAAGAGCTCATAAAAAGCGCCAAAAAACTAACAGTGTATTAGACAGCAAAAGAAGTCTTTATCTCTCCTAACACGAAATATCCTTCGGGAACAGTAGACACTCACGCACGCACTCACGCGTAATACAAAGAGAAGAAAAAGAATAGAGTTTACCAACCTGGTCGTTGTACAGCGCATACTGCGTCGGTGGTGGATAAGGAGGCGGAAACTGCCAGACAATATGATCAGTCGGATTGGCCGAAGCGTAAACGGTATCCTGTTCGATGGTCGTTGTATTTCCAAGATCCGTTGACATCGTAGTCGTGGAAGTTTGCGTGCAACAACCCTCGACAGAATAAGAGGACGAAACGATCGTCGAGACCGGCGGCGTTGTTGCCGTCTGGACTACAGCCGGCTCCGGATGCACGGCATTCGAATGATCCTCTCGTTTCCGCAATTTGCTACGGACAAGACGAATCGCTATCATAGTTCCATTGCTCCCGACCATCTTTCTCTTGTATTTCAGGTACAGCTTCGAGAGCTTCTTCTTTACTTGCGAAGAAATTTTCAGGCTGTTTATGGTAGAACTCTCGAACGAATCGAGAATTCTGATGGTTTCTTGAAGAAAAAAGTTTCACGGTTTACGTGGTAAATCAAATACAGCGAGAGAACGCGATTATTCTCTTTAGAAAATAAATAGCCGATGATTCTCTTCAGGGGCAAAATTGCTTCTAGTCAGTCTTTGTTCTCTCTCTCTCTCTCTCTTTCTATCTCTCACTTTCCTCGATGCCTTTCTCTTCGAAATCCTCTGTTAAGCCTTCGTCGTAAATTACCGATATATCACACAGGGAACGTTTGTTTAATTTTTGATGGAAATTGATTTGGTATTCTTTCTTTCAGCCCACCTTTTCTCTCTTTTTACTTCTTTATTTACTGACGATGCATGCTCGCTTATGTGCTCACTACAAACGATGACTAGTTTCGTGTTGTAAAGCAACACCGGATTTTTGAACTGCAGTATCAATCAAAAAAGAAGAAACACCACCCGGCTTCTCTCACTGCCGAAGGGCGCGCGAGTTGCCAGAACTCACAGAAACAATACTACGCTTCGCTCATTTCAAAGCCAACTGAGCTCTGAGCCAGATGATGGCGTGCCGCGTTATTATATACTGTCATGTGACGTCACCGTCGTGCCGCGTTGCGATTGGAGGAGGCGCGAAGCTACGGCCAATCGGATCACGCGTTACGTGAAATTCGAACGGTACACGCTTGCTTGAACAGTTTCGTCGTCATTCCGGTAAAGTTGGTAAAGCCAGTTGCGAACGATGCATACTTTTTTCAAACCGGTAACGTTCGCTTGGAAATAGCATTATCCAAACTATCAACGTACAACTATATACAGTTATAACTTCCAATATGTATTACGTATGTTTTGTTACTGAATAAAACCTTGATAAATGAACTTTTGATCGCTCGTAATTAATCCGGCCATGATTATGTGGCTTTTAGAGCGTATCCATTAAATCCAGTATTTATTTGTTATTGCCGTTAATCCAAAAGTGAGTTTTTTTTTAGAACAAAAGAAGAAATAATCTTGGAGCATACAATATTGATGTATCGATGGATTTATTTGCTTATCAGGGTTTATTTGATCATTATATTTTTGAAGTGAAACTTTTACGGGCGCGATTCGATGCAGTGGCGGTTACAATCGACTGTCGGATCTTAGCGTTATGAAAACTGCAAGCAAATTTCAAAATCATTAAATTCCTATACACAATTTTTTCCGCTAAACTGGAGAAGTATTTGCTCAATTTTTTCAGCAGTTATTAACTGTATGTTACTTCAATTACAAGGTGCAAAATAATTTCTAAAAAATTAAGTTTACCACTCGTATGAAAACATGTAAAATCAAGTAAGCATTGATAACGTATTTTTTTGTACTTGTTTGACTCCCATCTAAAAAAGTAGAGTTACAAAATAAAAACAATTTAAAATTTTGCAAAGTGAACAAAAACTTCAGCTGAATGTTAGTATGGTACTTTTATATGTTATGATACATATCATTTTTCCTCCCAAAGAAAGTTAGAATGCTTCATACGTTAAAATTTAAGTTGATGGTAAATAGACCCAGACAGAATGGGGGAAATTAGGTGGGTGTATCCGCGTGGTCTATTTAATTAGTGTCTATTCTTATCTTGGGTGTGTACACACATTGTGGTTATATTACAAAACTACCTGAATTGTCGCGTTAAATATAACTGATTCGTGCAAAAATCAGGTACGGTAAAATTTCGTTATACTTTTAGAACAAATCTGAATTATTTCAATACATAATTTTTTATGTAAATATAAGTGAACGTAGAAATATAAATATTAATGTATGATCTCCACCATGATATAGAGGGGACGTAAAACTATTTAAAAATAATTTGCACTATGATATAGCGACGTCGTAAAGTTTTTTAATTTGAATCAAATGGTAATAGTTTTAATGATATAACTTTGTTACGAAATCACTATCGTGGCAGACACTGACAACGTGATCACTCGATATCATTATAAAATTGATTGATAATCAGAGATAATTTATCTGTATGAAGAAGAAGTCAATGAGTAATATATCTGTTAATTGGATCCATTTATTAACTATCATTACCTCTCAATATTTTATCACTCGAGTTTTCTCAGTATTACGATTAAATTTGACTCATCGTCTCGTTCAACTGCTTCCACGTAAGGAGCAAGTTAATTAATATTGTTCAATATGTACTTTGTGCCGTACCTGGTACTTGAAAGATTATTTTTTAATATTCCTAATGTAATGTGCAAAAATCGGAAATCTGTGAGGATCGTTTAGAAATATATTAACTAAATTAATGATTACCTTAATGTTAATTGAAATAGTTTAATAAAGTAATAATTTAAATTAAAGCAATTATTGTATCAATATTAATTGGAGTAATGTAATAAATTAATTTTTCATCGAGATAATTATAAATTAAATATTTAATAATAATTTGGATTGTGATTAGTTTTTTTTCCATTTGAACGTTATTTAAAGTAATGTTTTGATTAGCATGATCGAATGTACAAAATATTCATTAAAAATAGAATATCAGATTTTGCGATTAAACAAACAAGGAAGGCCAAATTCGATTCAATCAACACAAAGCTGAAAAGAACGAGATGTTGGCACTTAACCAAGTCACGAGTTTCAGATTTGGTTGTCGAAATTGAATTCGATTTTCCCAAGGGAATTTATAAAAAGGACATATAATTTTCAAAGAATCAACAAATTTTGCAAAAAAGAAAACCGAAATGCAAAATTACCGCAAAATCTTGTAGATAATATATTTATCGTATCAACTAAAGGTATATCTAAATAAAAATAGGGTAGCTCATAATCTGTTGAATAATTCATATTTAATAACTAATTATTTTTCTTTTATTTTGCTCTATATTCAATGAACTTGTTATGAGTACGGAAACTTTCTTCTTTATCTGCAGATTTAATACGTCTATCGGGTTTCGTATCTGTTGAATTCAAGTTTAATCAATTCACGCTTTTACTGTACTCGAAAGCACTTTCTACTCTATATTTGGTGAATTTCAATCGCGCTAATTATAATCCGTTTCTATCTAGGTCCTTTTTTATTCTGTATTAAGATACCATCAGCTACTACGTTTTATTACGTGTAACCGATTGTTAACCACTACGTTATTTTGGGATAAATAATTGTTTACTAATAACGTAGTAGTTCTATAAATTCTAACCGATTGCTGTGTTCCTACGATTCTATCAATTCATATCAGTTTCTATTTATATCGGAGTACGTTCTTTTATACATTATAAGTGGTTTTCATTGATATATGATTATATCTTTTTAAAAATTTATAACCAACGGAAATGTACTAGTACGTCTTCCTGTAATTTATAATTCTGCAAGCTACTGCGTGTTTGCGAAATTTATGGCTGGTTAACATAGTACGATTTTTAATAAACTGGTTTCTATTGACGTACTACTACGTCGGTCTAAAATTCATAATTGATCTATAAATATCATTGTAATACGTCCTTTAATACAGTGTAATTTATTCTAATCGATGTTACATTTTTTATCAAATTTATAAGTAACGTAACTACTAACGTAGTAGTACGTTCTGTTCTAAATTGTAAGTAGAACTTATAAATTTGTAAGTAGTTACAGACTGTTATGCTTTCGTACAATCTGTACGTCGTTACCACAAACATAGAAATATATTTAAGTTGTGACTAATTATTAATGACGTACTACTACGTCTTCGTGAATTCTATAAATAATCACCCTTACTCAAGAGCATGTTTCATTATAAGTTGTAACTGATTGATGTCGCAGTATCATATCTTTTTGAAATACACAGCTGTTTATCGATGACGTATTACTACGTTTTCCATAATCTGTATCTTGTTTATTATTAAGGTATCGACTGTTAATGCAGTATCATGTTTTTTTTATCAATTGTAATTAGCTGTTATTTGACCCCACAAATATTCACAATTCTATTAATATTATTAATAAATTAACAATAATTGATAGCAATATTTATTAGAAATTAAATTAATAATAATACTATTGTTATATTCATTTTAAACTATATTCTTAAATTCAGTGGAAATTGTTTAAATAAGTACTGTTAAATTAACTTTGAATCAGTTTGATGATATTATAACAAAAAATGAATATAAACTTAATTAATTTAATAGTAATAAAGTATTATTTAATTAGATTATTCAAATAAATTGTTCGTCATAATTATGATCAATAAATATTTTCTCATAAATGAATGTAAATTTTTAAGTTAATTAATAGTATATTTACAATACATAATTAAAACCTTAATCTAGTACTACGTTTTTGTTGAATCCACATCCAGTTATTGCTCACATAGTAATACGTTTTTTAAAATAAATTGTACCTAGTTGCTACTAACGTTATGCAATATTGTATTATAGCACCGTAGTTGATAATTTTTGTGAACGTAGTAGTACATCATTTATATATTTTTATATAAAACAAAATCTCTGTAATAAAAAAATATTTTTTACAATAAACATGTAAACAACAAAAGTGATATTTTCTCTGTAAAAAACTGGCCAAAAACAAATAAAAAATATCTGTGTATAAATTTTTCCCCGCACAAACATTTATTTAAGCAACAACCACCGTTATCTTTCAGGCGTGAAAAAAATAACGTGTCAGAAAATTGAAGACGAGCAATCCCTCGATCTTTGCTCTTTCAGATACAAAAAGAATCTTTTTTGTGTTGCACGACTACCGTGTCGACACGCGAAGGTTCACAATAATAAGTTAACTTATTATCATATTTCTGCAAATATAAACCGCGCGAAAGAGTATCTCTATGTTCAAATTATAGTATAAAATATCTAACATCCTCTTCTTTGAAAAATACAGAATCACGTTCGAATCGAATTGAAACAACAAACGCGAAAGCGAATGCAAATATTTTCTTTCCGCAAATTTACGTTAATTTATGCAATTTTGATAAATGCAAAACTAGGGGGATATCGCCGGCTGAGTCAGCTTCGTTGAAATCGGTAAACTCCCTAGAAAACATGTTTGGTCTTCCGTAGTTCGCGCGGATTATCTAACTCGATAAATATTATTCTTTTTAACAATCGTTTCGCTCGATAACAATAATCGCAATCGTTTCATTTTTGATACATTTATAAATGAATATTTAGCATCTCACATTAGGGATAAAACGTGACAAACATTTATGCGCAAACATTCTTCTTCTTTCTCCTTTTATTCGAAAAGGTTAACTCATAAAAGTGTTCTATCTATACAGAGCGTATTATCGAGCATTATCTACTTAATTAATATTTTCGCAACCATTAGCGTAGTAATATATTTTTTAATCGACTGTAACTGGTTTGTACGGAGATTTCACATCTAGAATTATAAGTGGTCTTCCACAACGTAGTTCTAGAAATTAACACTAATCTTATCGGAGTGTAATTCACGCTTTAAAATTGAAAATGAAGTTGAATAAGAAATAAACAAATTAATATTAATTCTTTATCGTCATGGAAATCAACACAGATTTCGAAGAAGTCTACAAATTTTGTCATTCACAATAAACAACTTGTAAAATGGTCATGTGACCTCTTTGGGTTTAATGTTACATCTAACTGATTGTTGTAGTGACTGAATCCATAGTGAGTTATTTAGCAGTAATTTAAAAAAATGTATGTCATCAGTAACTTAGTAAATGAACAAATGAAATATAAATTAATATTAATTCTTTATCGACATGGAAGTCACCACAGATTTCGAAAAAGTCTACAAATTTTGTAATTCATAATAAAAAACTTGTAAAATCGTCATGTGATCTCTTTGGTTTTAGTGCTTAACCTAACTGATTGTTCTAGTGACTGAATCTACTGTCAGTTATTCAATAGTGATCCTTAAAAATGTATGTCATCAATAACTTAGTAAATGAACAAATAAAATATAAATTAATATTAATTCTTTATCCTTATGGAAATCAACACTGATTTCAAAGAAGATAACAAATTTTGTAATTCACAATAAACAACTTGTAAAATCGTCATGTGACCTCTTTGGTTTTACTGTTAAACCTAACTGATTGTTCTAGTGACTGAATCCATAGTGAGTTATTTAGCAGTAATTTTTAAAAATTTATTATTAATACGTCTATTAAAAATTTGGTTAGTCATTGTCAAGATCGTAGTAATAGTTTTTTTAAGGATCATTATTATTGTCGTAACTCTGCTTGCTAATTGTTGTAATTGATTGCCAAGAGCGTTAAGCGATTATAACTACGTTTTTTAAAATTGCATATTGGTAATTGTTCATAATGCCCGAGTACGTTTTTTTAAATATGTGGACTATTACCGTGCCTATTTATAATATATAATTGCTGTACATAGTGTTATGTTTAAAAATAGTAGTAGTGTTGAAAAGCAGTAATGTAGTAACGTTTAAAAATAATTTTCAGTCGACCAAAAATAGTACGTTTATCAAAAATTTATACTTGTTTGTCAATAACGTAATGCGACGTTTTTTAAAAATTTGTAGATGCTTGATAAGGTGGGAATATATCGTTTTATAAATTGTAATCGGTTGTATTATTATCTCCGTTTAAAATCTGCGGCTACTATAACGTAGTAATACGGCTTCTGATATTTTCCGCAACTTTTCTGCAAGGCCTTCAGACGATATAAAAAACCGTTATTTAGAAAAAGTCTATAAGCTCCATGAATCAAAAAGTGTACACAAAAACGATGTACAGCACGTGAAGCTAACGGTATACCTACTCATATGTTTTTTTACTTGCAAACCTTGCAGAATTTCATTATAATCTAATATTGTCTGTAATTTAAATTTCCAGCAAGAAAATTCAATGCTACGCTATTTGCAATGTAATAATCTGATGGACATTTTATATTTTTTTTTTAATTTTAATTTAAGTGTTTAAAGCATTGTTTACATTAAAAATTATTATTGTTACAATTAATCTATGGATTAGGAGTTCTTGACTTGGTTTCTAGTAAATTTTTTATTTCTATTACTGAAATTTATGGTTTCATAATAAAATTTATTTTTCAGCTCCAGTTTAAAATAAGAAGTATACAATTTGTAAGTTTTATTTGATTTACATTGAAAGTGGTTACTTTAAGAATTGTTAGAATGATGGTAATAATTGATCTACAGATTCGGGGTTCACGATTCGGTTTCTAAAAAATTGTTGGTTTCTATTATTAAAATTAGTCATTCCATAATAAAATTTATGTTTCAGCTCCAGTTTAAAATAAGAAGTATACAATTTGTAAGTTTTATTTGCTTTATATTAAAAGTATTTGCTTTAAGAATTGTTAGAATGATGGTAACAATTGATCTACAGATTCGGGGTTCACAACTCAATTTTCACGGACTTCTAGATTTCTGTTAATAAAATTTGAACTGTAATTTAAAATAACAGTTTGAAAGTTTCATTTAATTCGAACTAATTTCAAGTAATTATAAATTTTAGCTGATAATTATTATCAACTTTTACTTGATACAAATTACAGGTTTTATTACGGCCTTCCGTAGTTAATCACCGAAAGAAAAATTAATTCAGAGGCAAAATTAGTGATCCGATCGATTTGTTATCGATCTCGTGATGTACAAAACGTGTAAAATTACCGGCTGCGAAAGTGTTAATAATCCGCTATCTGGAATATTTCTCATTCTGCGAGAAACATTTCTGTATTATCGCGAACAGCGTATTTCGAGAAACCCGACAGATAACAGACAGAAACAATGAGAAAGAAAGAAAAAAGCTGAAAGAGTAACGCATAGAGAGAAGAATAGAGCGTATTTTCATGGAAAGCGTATCGCAACGAGAGTGTACCTGGATAAAATCTCAATGCGAAGTTTGCTCAAGTGAATCAAACGAAAATACGAAGAAATGTATTTTTATCGATTGCGGTCTTCGATGTATGGAGAAACCTTTCCGCATAATCTCAATCACGACGCTGTTCGACAGGAAAACTTACAATTGGGTAAATCCACGATAAATTCCTTTATTGCGATTTAGAAGAAAATTCCTTTATAGACTGTAACGGATTTCCTCATTTTATTCACGTGAACTTTACGCGTGACCTTCGAATTCGATTCACGGTTGCTGATAATCTCTTTAAGGTCCGCCAATACGCCAATGCGAGTTCTAACAAAGACGTGAAGTTCGCATCAGACGTTTCTATTGTTTCGCGACCTTTACTTTGCTCCCCGTAAAACTTACCACAGGGTCATTTTCGACGTTACTCTGTTCGATTTCAGTTATTGTAACGCCGGAGTAGTAGCCTCTGTTTTATTGAACAAAAATAAAAAAGACGCAAAATGGGGATTTGTTAACGTCTTTATCAATCAATTCACTTATACTGTGGATCGTCACAGATAAGGATACATCCGCAGTTCTTGGTATATTTACCTAGGGCTTAAACTGGATTTGCTAATTCTGGTGAGTTGGAGACTTAGGGACTTCCATTTCTTGCGACTTCGAGGTCTGGACATTTCGAACTTTAGAAATTAGGTTACTGATTACGAGGCTTTGGAAATTTTGGGAGTTTCGGGCTAATCAGATATTGGTTATAAACTCAAGGATGTGGGGATTTTTAGTATAAGCTCTAGGATTTTGGGATTATAGAACATTGGCATTTTTATTATAAGCTCTAGGATTTTGAGATTATAAAACTTTGGGATTTTTATTGTAGGCTTTAGGAATTTGGGGATTATAAACATTTTTATTATAGGTTATGGGATTTTTATATGGGAATTTGGGGATTATAGAATTTTGGATTTTTTACTATAAATACTAGAATTTGGAGATTATAGAATTTTGGGATTTTTATTATGGGTTATAGGAATTTGGGGATTATAGAACTTTGGGTTTTTTACTATAAATTCTAGAATTTGGAGATTATAGAATTTTAGGATTTTTATTATGGGTTATAGGAATTTGGGGATTATAGAACTTTGGGTTTTTTACTATAAATTCTAGAATTTGGAGATTATAGAATTTTAGGATTTTTATTATGGGTTATAGGAATTTGGGGATTATAGAACTTTAGGTTTTTTACTATAGATTCTAGAATTTTTGGATAACAGAATTTTTAGATTTTTACTATAAGTTCTAGAATCTGGAGATTATAGAATTCTAGGATTTTTATTGTAAGATCTAGGATTTTGGGATTATCGAACTCTAGGATTTTTATTGTAAGTTCTAGGATTTTGGGATTATAGAATTCTATGATTTTTAGTAAAAACTCTAGAACTTCGGGATTGTAGAACTTTAGGATTTTTACTGTAAGCTCTAAGATTTAGAGATTTAGAGATTGAGGTTAGGTTTCGGAACTTCGGAATTTTTATAGCAAGATCTGAGTCGTTTAGAACTTGGTAACTTTTTGATATTTAGGTTTCTAATCTTCTAATTTTGTAATATTCCAAAGTCCTAATATTTAACCCTTTAACTGCAGGTGTAGTTTTCCAACCACATTCTAAAATAAGTGCATTCTAAGTTGTGGTTTATATGCCACTAAAAATAAAATAATTACAAAAAAATCTGTCAAAATAGAATATCAATTCTATTATATAAAATTAGTTAAGATTAAATTAAAGCTTATCAAAAAGTACCCGCAGTTAACTGGTCAAAACTTCACATTTCATATTTTGAGGTTAGGTTAAAATTGTCCTTTCGCTTGTTCTGCATGGTGGTATATTTTAACCCACCTCGAAAAGTTCAAGTAACTCTAATTAAGTTTAACAAAATTAGTTAATTCCTAGTTGTAAAACTAGTAAAATTATTGATACGTAAAACTAGTTACATTACAGTTTAATTCCAACTTGGATTTTTTTTTTTAATCGTGTATTTCGAAGAGAATATTTCAGTAATATCCCAGTATTCCAATATTTTGGCGTTAAATATTATAAATTTGTATTAACCTTCTTCGAACTGTTTCGCTATAGGCAAATATCTGTCTGGAGAGTCGGCGACGCACGGTTTATTAGTCATATCAGTACTTATATCAGCCTATTTATACTACGAATCCTAGAACTCGCATCCTATAGCGATGCAGATGAGTAAGACCCCGAGTCAATTTTTATATTTTTCATCAACACTTACGAACATGACCCCGAGTCAATTTTTTCCCCAACACGAACCTAACCTACAAATCTCCATTCAAATGTCTCGTTACTTTTCTCAATGCCATAAATATTACCGTCCCATAAGTACCACAACTAAAAATACACAGCACTCCAATTTAAAAAAGTGACATTAATTTTCCTAATAGTTATGTTTGAAAGATCGCGATTAACCGTAGTCCATTTGAAAATTAATCGTTACATCTTTTATCGTCGATGTTCTTACAAGAGATCCACTGTTAAATTGAATAATTGATGATATGATGCTAATAATACAGTAATCCATTTACAGGTGAACCAATTGAAGAAGAAATACCAAGAGAAAAATTAGTCAACGGGTGGCCTTAATTGGATTGAACTTTAGTAGATGAATGCACGCAATTTGTTCATGTACGTCCAATTAAGCTACAATTAATGCTTGAGGCGGGCATTAAATTCCATCCAGTTGTAGACTTTCTATTTTCAATAATTCCAGATCTTCCTTTGTGGTTTCGTTCGAGAACTCGTTCAATTAAACTGATTTATCAAAACGTTCCCTGTCTCTGTCGCTTCCTTTCTCGTTCTATTCTGTACGAAGAAGCTCTCGAAATTGTTTACCTGCTTTTCTTCTTTTTAGGTTAATTCATGCTGCATTTTCTTCTTTATATCATTAAACGATAAATAGTATAATGAAGTTAAATGTAAGTTTAATCTTGAATCTAATTAACCCGCCACGATCGAAAATTAATTGTGAATTTATTTATAATTCATTAAAACATCTCATTACTCTTTAGTAATAATTTGTTTGTTCGTTTTTGTAATAACAATTGATTGAATAAATATTAGCTCTTTGTAAAAAAGGTTTTCGATTGCAAAGGGTTAATTATTTTTATCTTGCAATACAGATTGAATGATACAAATAAAATAATTTCAATCAGGTTGAAGATGTAAATTATAATATTGAATAATATAAAAAAATTAGTTCAGTCATATTGAGGATATAAATTATATTATTGAATTATAAAAATAAAATAATTTCATAAAATAATTTCAACCATATTGAAAGTATAAAATATATTATTGAATTATAAAAATAAAATAACTTCAACCATATTGAAAGTATAAATTATATTATTGAATTATAAAAATAAAATAACTTCAATAATACTGTAAATTACAATACTGAAAAATTAAAATAAGCTAAATATGTTAAGAAAAAACAAATCTACTTAGTAACTTTACTGAATCTTTCAAAAATTTGAAACTTAATATTTTTTTGTGACGAAGAATGTTTGATATGATTTTTGCACAGAGTTCTTCCGTGTGTAATAAATAAATAAATATTAAAGTAAAGTTTATTTTTAGTATTACCTGATCGTTACAGCCACGAGAGCAATGATTACTCCCACTAGCAACAGCGCGATCAGCACCCCGCATATCATGTATACTCTGTCGGCTGGAGGATCTGTGTAAATAAAAAAGATTATGTTATTACAATACTCTGACAACGTCATTCAGCAAATTTCAACTCTTTCTATGTCTTTGAATATCGAATAATTCGTGTATATTTTCACGCGTTGATTACGATTCTGTATACCATTTTTCGCCCTCGCTAGACTAAGTCATATAATATAACATACATTTCAGTCTTATAACAAATAATAAAAGTGACTAAATTAGTAGAATGACAAAATTAAATTACAATATTTGTTAAACTACTTTTCTTGAAACCCAATGCTAGTTTTTATCACGAGATAAAGAATTAATTTCTAATAAAGTGGTGAAGATAAGGGGCTCTGGACATCACGTGACCTCGAGCGCTCAATTCAAATATCAGTATGACTCCCGGCCTCTTTGCCCAACCAGGATTAACTTTTAATAATAAAAATTCAACCACGTTTGTTTGTTTATTTTGTAACTTTTAATTTCAAATAAAATACTGAGCATTTAATGTTAAAACAGCTTTAAAATAAATCGTTTAATCCATTTGTTTGCACGTTATTTCCCAGATTCGTATCAACATGACATCGCGAGTCCAAAATGCAGAAAGTAAATATTTGCACAAAGTTTCAAATACTTTTCGTTGTTCGCTATTATTGAAAGTGACATAAAAGTTTATAAGTTCCCCTGCACCACGTGCAGTTTTATTTATCCTCATCCTGTGCCGTAATTTATTATTCGTTTTTAATCAACTATTAGCGATGACCTCTTAAGCAGCCAATACGTCAAAGGGGAAAACCAGGAAAAACCGAAGACCTGATTTAAAGACCGTTTTCCTGGAAGAATATAAAAGATACAAAAAGTTATTTTTAAACGAGGCTTTGTAACGGGTTTTAGGAATTAAACACGTTAAGCACGGGGGATAAAATGACGCAGGTGTATGTATACACGCCGGGTTATGACGTTATAAAAATGATGGCGTAATAGAAGTTTCATGCACGATCTTTATTCATCTTCGGCTATCGATTATAAAACCAGCTGCCCTGATCGTTTATACGACGCTGTGGCAAAGGTTTTATATTTATGTGACGTCAAACAAAGTAAGTGTACCGTAACTATTACGTTGTTTGTTTATTTTTAAATCCTTTTCTACTACGCCAGGCGAGCACGTTTCATTGTTGCAGTTTACTTAATGAACTATCAGTTGGTAGGTATATTTAGAGCGAACGTAATCAATTGTTATAGGCTCGACATTGCCGAAGAATGGACACGAAACAATATTAATAGTGGTACCATTACTATTGTCAATACTCAGACTAATATTAATAGCGAGTGTCAATATTGATATCGGTACAAGTCAGTGTCAGTATTAGTATAAATATCAATATCAACAAACTAGTTTATAGCAATACAAATATTCTAACACATAAATGTATCAATATATCAGTGCATCAATGTACTAACATACAAATATGTATCAATATCAGTATCAATATTATCATACATATTAATATCAACATACTAATATACCAATGTCAATATCACAACATACAAATGTATCAATATATCAGGACACACATGTATGTCTAGCCACATAATAGTTTATTAGAATAGTCCTCTATCAGCCTATCAGTATATCAGGCTATCAATCCACTAACCTGCCAATCAATCAATCTACCAATTTCCAAATCTATCAATCTATCAGTGATCAATCCCCAAATCAGTCCATTTGCCAATAGATCCATCCCTCAATCTATCAATGTATCAGTCTATTAACTCCCCAATTCATCAATCTTCCAATCTATCAAGTGACCAATCCCTAAATAAATCGATACGTTAATGCATTAATCTCCCATTCTATCAATCCATCAATCTATTAATTCCCCAATCCATCAATCTCCCAATCCAGCAAGTGACCAATTCCCAAATCAATCAATTTGCCAATGCATTCATCCCCCAATCTATCAGTCTATTAATTCCCCAATCCATTCATCTACCAATCTATCAGTGACCAATCTCCAAATCAATCAATTTGTCAATGCATCAATCTCCCATTCCATCAATCTATCAGTCTATTGATTCCCCAATCCATTTATTTACCAATCCATCAAGTGACCAATCCCCAAATCAATCAATTTGTCAATGCACCAATCTTCCAATCTATCAATCGATCAGTCTATTAACTCCCCAATCTATTCATCTACCAATCTATCAAGTGACCAATCCCCAAATAAATCTATATGTCAATGTATCAATATCCCAATCTATCAGTCTATCAATTTCCCCATCCACCCATCTACCAATTCACCTATCTACCCATCTACCCATGCACCCATCGACTAATTTAACCATCCACCCATTTACCTATGCACCCATCGACTAATTCACCAACCCATCAATCTATCGATATACTCTAATATTAATACCAATATCAATATTGGTACTGCAATTTCCAATACATAAGAACCGTCCTGTAACAGTTCAATGCGAACATCTTCGCGCATTTCTCTGATCAAGCTCACCGATAAAATAAAATATTAAAACTCAACTAATCCTTTCTACACACTTTCCATCGGATTAAAACAAAGCTCCTCCGCGAACAATCAATTTTGCACTTAATAATTCGATTCGGCTCACGTGCAACATTATCATAATCCCGTGTCATTAGAGCATTTTTTCTTTCTTATAGAACAAACAATACTCACGGTGAGCAGATAAAAGCATTAGGAAGATTAGCGCGTGTCAGTTAACGATTGAAGAACGGTACAAAAGAAATCGATTCCGAAGCGTAATAAAATACGACGATAAACCGTTTGAAAAATCGTAGTATATCGAAGATTGATCGGAACCCGTTGATTTCGTCCAGTATCAATCTATCATTGTCAAGTTCACACGTGTATCACGAGATCAACACGTTCGCTCAATTACGAAATCATCCTGTATGATTCAGTTCGAGGGTGTCGTCCCTTCTACGAAAACGAATAAATCGATACTCGTCGCGTTTAAGAATACGCACTGTTGATGTTCCTTTTCTTAGTTCCTTCTCAAATAGACTTATTTACTTTCGGGTTAAAAATACACGCGGCATGTATACAAGTCAGACGGGGGCTCATCGGTGAAATTAATTATAACTATGATTAACCCTAGCTAGACGAATGCAGGCTTAATCATGGTCACAGTTAGTCATTTGGAATTAATCATAGGGTGCAATGAACTGTATGGAGTCACAGGTAGACTAGATAACTATATCATGTGGAGAACCTAGGGAAACCTATATGAGTATAGTATATAGGGTTATAGGAATATTTTAGCTTAAGCTAGATAGATAGATAGGTAAACTACATAGATAGATAGATAGATAGATTATGTAAAGTTATAGGGAGTTTAGGGAGATCTCATAAGTATATGTGGGGTGGGTACATATGTGAAGTCAGAGCGTGTTGAATTGTGTTCCAAGTCGAGTTGTTTAGTTTATTTTATCATTTTCATTTCAGTTTGGTCTTTGATTAGTATAAATTGTTCAACAACTAATAATTTTTAATTATTTTCCTACATATACTATGTAGAGTCATAGGAAGACTCTAGTATGATTTTTCTACATATATTATGTAAAGTCATAGGGAGACTCTAAGATGACTCCATACATATGTATAAATTCCTATAACGTAGGAAGAATCTAGGTAGACCTAAATAATTATGTGAGCAAGATATTCCACTGGTAAGACTTTGCACTGATAGGTCTTTCCACCAGTAGTGCTTTTCCACTGCACTGGTCACATCAATGGAAAGTCTTTTCAGTGGAAGATCTTACAAGTGTAAAACTTTACCGGGAAAAGATTCTGTCGGTTAAAGACCCCATCTGTGAAAGGCTGCATAACAGAAGACCCTATCAGTGGTAGATCCCACAAGTGGAAGTATGACCAATAGAATACTGTTTTAAGGCTTCATCGGTGGAAGGCCCTACTAGTAGAAGGTCCTATCAGTGGGAAGATTTACCAGTGGATGGTCCTATCAGTGGGATCTACCAGTGAAAGGGTCTATCAGTGGAAGGTTCTACTAGTGAAAAGACCTACCAGTTATAGGCCCTATCAGTGAAAGATCTAATTAGTAAACGGCTCTATCAGTGGAAGGATCTACCAGTGGATGGTTCTATCAGCGGGAGGATTTACCAGCGGCTGCTCCTATCAGTCGAAGATTCTATCAGTGGGATCTACCAGTGAAAGGCCCTATCAGTGGAAGGTTCTACTAGTAAAAAGACCTACCAGTGATAGGCCCTATCAGTGAAAGATCTAATTAGTAAAAGGCTCTATCAGTGGGAGGATTTACCAGCGGATGGTTCTATCAGCTGAAGGTCCTATCAGTGGAAGATTCTACTTGTAAAAAGACCTACCAGTGACAGGTCCCATCAGTGACAGGTCGTATCAGTGAAAGATTCAATTAGTAAAAGGCCCTATCAGTGGGAGGATCTACCAGTGGATGGTCCTATCACTGAAAGGTTGTATTAGTGAAAAGTTCTACCAGTAAAAGGCCCTATCAGAGAAAAATCCTATCAGTCACATGTTGTATCAGTGAAAAGTCCTATTAGTAAAGGGACCTATCATTGAGAGATTCTGTCAGTGGGAGGATTTACCAGTGAAAGGTCCTATCAATGGAAGGTCCTACTAGTGAAAAACTGAAAAACTGAAAAATCTATCAGTGAAAGGTCATATCAGTGAGAATTCCTATTAATAAAGGGTCCTATCAGTGAAAGGTTCTATCAGTGGGGGGGGTCAGTCAGTGAATCTGTCAGTGAAAGACCTATCAATAGAAGGCCTTACTGCTAGAAGACTTACCAGTGGAACACGGTAACAAGGAATAGTCGTAGCAGTGAAACAATCCAATTATACTCCACAATGTTTGAAAGAACAAAGACCAAGATTTGAATTCTTTTTTGAGAGAACCTAGAGGATACCTAACGCATATCTTCCTGCCTCCACGCGCAGAGAACAAGAACGAATATGGACATGGTTAATTGTCGCCTTGACACTTCTCAATAGGGAAACCTAGTATAAAGAGTGTAGAGAAATATAGCGTGGCAATTATGTTACAGAAGAACAAAGGAATGCGTTATTTGTAGGATGTTCAATTGCAAGCTTTTCGAACACCACAGTTTCAGCTCAATAATTCGAACATCTCCTGTATTTTATTCGCGTATTTACGCATGTTTCAAGTGTATAAACATTTTCATTGTATACTAATGATGTTTAATAGTTTCCCGACATTTATTCTTTTTTCCTAACTAATGTCACTGCCACCAGATGTTTCTTTATGTTCAACAGATACTCGGAAGTAAACAGCTTTGAAACGAACAAGCTTTTACAACGGACTATCTATAACGCACCCGTTTGAAGACGTAAAGAACCTTCTGACGCAAATGTATAATTTTCACGAGCTATAGAAAAGCGTATTGGCCGACGATCAAAATATACACACGGCAGAAGACGTTTAAGACTTCTCTAAAGACTTTTCAGTTGTATGCTGTTCAAACACAATTTTTAATTGGAGACTTGCAGAACTGAAAAAACAAATTAACACTTTGCCGGCTGAATGGTAATTGTTGCTTTGAATTTTGAATGTTTTAAACGCGAGGTAGTAAAATTGACTGACAAACGAGACGTGACGCAACAGTCGCGTCATTTGGTAATTGGCAAATTATGAAAACTGGATTTCAAAAAGTATCGTTAAAATCGTATAGTACTTAAGGTAGTACAAAAAGAATAAATTAACAGAGAGAATAAAAGATGTAAAATAATAAAGAAGACATAGCTTGATAAACATAATGAAAAATATAGAAAAATAAAGAAAAAAAATCGATAAAGAAAATCGTAAAATAATAAGGGAACTTATATAAACATTATATAAATTGTTTAATACAATTGATTAATAAAGAAATAATTTAATTACGAATTTGATTAATATTGTTTTCAAACGAGGCTACAATGGAATCATTTAGATGTGAAGCCTTTGACGCCATGTTGGTTAGGAATAACCTAGAAAATCTGTTACATTTACTTATAAACATCTGTAATTTTTTTATCATTTTTTAAATATAATATCAAGATGGTACGTGTTATTGCTTGTGTTACATCACGATTGGTCTGAAGTGAAAAATTGAACACAAGTTTCAAAATAAATAAATCACTCCGCCATTTTATATCTGTATTTTCTACAAATTACAATATTATAAAATTTGAAAGTTACATTCAGTAAAAACGTCTTAATTTTCCATTACACAATTAGTTACGAAGCAAACACCAAAACTTAACCTATCTTTACACAAGTCGGAGCTTGATCTGACGCACCTAAGTTTTTACACCGAATACGTCAATTTGCATTTGCAATAATAACTCCACATAAACGTCATTTTTTCCACGGTAATGAACGCAGTAGCTCTCGTTAGGTGCTGCAAGTTGATGCGATATCCAGCCACCTACATTGGATACTATATTAAGCTTATGTATATGTATGATCCAAAATTGTATGATGTACGTCAAGTCCTTCTGCCACTTCTCTTCTTTTACAGTGAAACTACGTCGTTAGACCATGTTTTTCTAACGAGTCATAGTCCATTTTTTGTAAGAACGAAATATTATGTAACCGTAATTTTTTATAGTAAGAATAGGGACATTAAAAGTAATACTTTTTTATTAATTTTTTAAAATAATCTAATTAAATTTTATTTGAGATGCCAGTTATTACAATTGGAATTAGGGTGAAATTATGGTAGAATTATAGTAGCTAGGGTGAAATTAGGGTAGCATTATAGTAGCTAGGGTGAAATTAGGGTAGCATTATAGTAGTAACTAGGGTAGAATTATATTAGACTTATAGTAATAAGTAGGGTGGAATTAGGATAGAATGATAATAGTAACTAGGGTGAACTTAGGGTAGAATTATAATAGTAACTAGGGTGAACTTAGGGTAGAAATATAATACTAACCAGTGTAGAACTAGAAAAGAATCATAGTAATAACTAATGTAAAACTAGAGGAGAATTATAGTAGTAACTATGGTAGAACTAGGGAAGCTTTATAGTAACTAAAGTAGAACTACAACCCCCTCTCCTAAATGTGAAAACAGTTGTAATTCGATATATAAAAATTTCTAAAAATAGTTATAGTTTGATATATAAAAATTTCTAAAAATAATTATAGTTTGACAAAAATTTCTAAAAACGTTACTACCTTGATATGTAAAAGATTCTAAAAATATTTCCAGCATCGTGTAAAAATTAGAAAAGATAGCGTGTAAAAATGTGTAAAAGTGTTTGAAACACGGTATGCAAAAACTTCTAGGAATGTTTGTAGTTCGGTGAATAAAATTGTCTAAAAATGTTTGCAGCATGGTAGGTAAAAAATCTGAATGTTGCAATGTTAGACGCAACATTGAGATTTTCGCGAACTCACGACGTCTCCCACTGGTTAGGTTAGATTGATCTTTCATATCTTCTCGCAAAATCAAATTTCGTAGATCCTCCATCTTATTGACGTCAGACATCACATAAATGTCACGTGCTCGGACCGTGGAACCCTGGCTCTATACCGCGGAAAGTTTCTTCAATTAGAAACCAATTGATCGGCTTCATGGAGAGTTACCGCCCTAAAGTTATGTCGGGGCTCCTAGTTTAGCAGCCCGTCCAAAATAGAATTACAGCTATCGAGTTTGGCGGAGATCATTGATCTAATCATTCGCTATGTTCAACATAATCGTGTAACTAAATTAGCTGCACTTCAATTTCTTTAACCGTTATCTTCTTCTTTTTTTATCAATCTGATAAAACGTTAGGCTATTATTCCGAGACAAGGTCAATTATAATCCGATGATATATAAAACTGGTGCTAAGCGACACTCGAGGCGTATCATTTCGAACCTCAAGCTTTGATGAAAATGATCGCGATGTCTTAACGCGTTTAATAACGCTGGTTGTCAGTTATGGTATCCTGTTGCATATCGGAATAATAAAAAATCGTCGTGAAATAGCACTTGTGACATATCATTTTGAAGCTCGAGGTTAAACGAAGATGACTATACAAACGTTTTATTAATGTAGTTGATATAAAATGGTTGGTTGTATGATCTTGTTGCATATCATAATATAAAATTGTCATAAAATATCACTTGTGACATGTCATTTTGAAGCTCGAGGTTAAAGGAAGATGACTATACAAACGTTTTATTAATGTAGTTGATATAAAATGGTTGCTTGTATGATCTTGTTGCATATCATAATATAAAATTGTCATAAAATATCACTTGTGGCATGTCATTTTGAAGCTCGAGGTTAAAGGAAGATGACTATACAAACGTTTTATTAATGTAGTTGATATAAAATGGTTGGTTGTATGATCTTGTTGCATATCATAATACCAAATTGTCATAAAATATCACCTGTGACATATCTTGAAGGTTGAACAAAGATGCCTACATAAACGTTTCATTAATATAGTTACTATAAAATGGTTGGTTGTTGTATGATCTTGTTGCATATCATAATACAAAATTGTCATAAAATAGCACTTATGACATATCTTGAAGGTCAAGGTTAAAGGAAGATGCCTACATAAACGTTTTATTAATATAGTTAATATATAATGGTTGGTTGTTGTATGATCTTGTTGCATATCATAATATAAAATTATCATAAAATAGCACTTATGACGTATCTTGAAGGTCAAGGTTAAAGGAAGATGCCTACATAAACGTTTTATTAATATAGTTAATATAAAATGGTTGGTTGTTGTATGATCTTGTTGCATATCATAATACAAAATTGTCATAAAATATCACTTATGACATAGTTTGAAAGTCAAGGTTAAATGAAGGTGACTACACAAATCTTTTATTAACGTGATGAAACATTGTTACGTTAATATTTAATATAAAATGACTAGTTGTAGTTGTATTATCCTGTTACATATCATAACATAAATTATCATACAATTGCACTTAGGGCATATCGTTCTGAAGGTTAGGGTTTAATTAAATGACAAGACTAATGTTTTATTACTGTGGTTAATACAAAATGGCTGACTGCCACTTGTGTCATCTTGTTGCATATCACGATAGTATAAAATCATCTGAAAATTACACACATGACATATCATTTTGACATTCACGACTTAATTAAACGATTACAAGAATGTTTTAGTAATGTGGTTAATACAAAATGGCTGACTGCCACTTGTGTCATCTTGTTGCATATCACGATAGTATAAAATCATCTGAAAATTACACACATGACATATCATTTTGACATTCACGACTTAATTAAACGATTACAAGAATGTTTTAGTAATGTGGTTAATACAAAATGGCTGACTGCCACTTGTGTCATCTGGTTGCATATCACGATAGTATAAAATCATCTGAAAATTACACACATGACATATCATTTTGACATTCACGACTTAATTAAACGATTATAGGAATGTTTTAGTAATGTGGTTAATACAAAATGGCTGACTGCCACTTGTGTCATCTTGTTGCATATCGCAATAACATAAATCATCACACTTGTGACATATTTAAAATTCACGATTTAATTACATGATTGCACGAATGTTTTATTAGTATGGTTAATACAAAATGACTGACTATTTTGTTGCATATCGCAGCAACATAAAATCGTCGGAAAATAGCACTAGCGACATATCACACTAATGCTTCGATTTTCGCGAAAATTCATAAACGTTTCATCAATTGTAGTGATTATAAAATAGCTGGTTGGCAGCTGTAACAAACAATAGAGTTATACTGCGTGTCGCAACAAAAAATTGCAAAATAACGCTTATGGTATACGATTACGTCAATACTCTTAGCACAAAATGGCTGGTTGTCACTTAAAAGGAATAATAGAGTTGTATCACGTTGCATATCGCAACAACACAAAATTATCCTGCAATTATCATTTTTACAATTTGAAGTTCGAAAAATAAAGCCATATTTGAATAATCTTTATATTACAAAATTGATCAGTTATAAGAAGGAACAGATATTGGAAGTTTGGGGAATTGGGAATTTGGGGAGTTGGGAATTTGGGGAGTTGAGAATTTGGGGAGGTATTGGTTCGGGGAATTGGGAATTTGGGGAACTAGAAATTTGGGAAGTTGAGAGTTTGGGGAAGTGGGAATTTGGGAAGTTGGGAATTTAGGGAGAAGGAGATTTGGGGAGTTGGAAATTTGGGATGATAGGAATTTGGGGAAATGGGAATTTAGGGAGAAGGAAATTTGGGGAGTTGGAAATCTTGGATGATAGGAATTTGGGGAGGTGGGAATTTGAAAAGTTGAGAATATGGGGAGAAGGAAATTTGGGGAGTTGGGAATTTGGGAAGGTGGGAATTTGGAAAGTTGAGAATTTGGGGTAGTGGGAATTTGGGGAGAAGGCATGTCATAGCAATGCAAAAGTATCGCAAAGCAGCCTGTGGCAAATATGACGAAACAATGCATCCCCTAACACAACCTAATGATCAAATAAAGGAAATAAATTGACAAAGTTGAATTACTATGAGACATAAGATGTTTGTTGACAAATCCCATGAAAGTTTGCAATAAAATTCATTGGACAGGCAGTCTGTTGCTAACGCATTAATAAAAGATCACTCACCAAGATGAGACAAGAATCGCAAGGAGTCTGAAACAATAAAAACGATTGAAATTAATATGGCTCACCGACAGAAAAAAAGAATGTGTACGCTACTAATGTAATCCTCATGAAGAATATCAGATTTCGTTATTGTGAAGAGCAGACTGTATTCGAACATAATTGAAAATCAATCTCGATTACTTTTTTTTTATCTCCTTTCCCATAGCACGAAGCAATTTATTTTTTCTTAGCTCAAGATTTTATTTTGTCTGCAAGGGTTGTGGAGCATTAACCAGCCATTTTTGGGTTCATTAATTCTTTTGTAGACTTTTGCAATTTAAGTGTGGAATTTATGGGTTATAATTTTGTTGATAGCTTTTATCTGCAATACAATTTTAGTTCTCCAAATTACTATCTTCCCAAATTCCCAACTCCCCTAATTTCTATCATCCCAACTTCTCATGTCCCAAAATTTCCTTGTCCCCAAATTCTCAACTTACTAAATTCCCACTTCCTCAAATTTCTATCACCCCAAATTCTCAACTTTCCAAATTCCCACCTCCCCAAATTCCCAACTCCCCAAATTTCCTTCTCCCCAAATTCCCACTACCCCAAATTCTCAACTTTCCAAATTCCCACCTCCCCAAATTCCCAACTCCCCAAATTTCCTTCACCCCAAATTCCCACTACCCCAAATTCTCAACTTTTCAAATTCCCACCTCCCCAAATTCCTATCATCCAAGATTCCCAACTCCCCAAATTTTCTTCTCCCTAAATTCCCATTTCCCCAAATTACTATCTCCCCAAATTCCCAACTCCCCAAATTCCCAATTCCCCAAATTTCCATCTCCCCGAATTCCCACTTCCCCAAATTACTATCTCCCCAAATTCCCACCTCCCCAAATTCCCAATTCCCACAATTTCCTTCTCCCCAAATTACTATCTCCCCAAATTCCCACCTCCCCAAATTCCCAACTCCCCAAAGTCCCATCTCCCCAAAATTCCCAATTTCATTAATTCTCAATTCCCCAAACTGTCAACTTCTTTATTCCCTAAATTCCCATTCCCTAAATTCCCATACCCTAAATTTCCATGCCCTAAATTCCCATGCCCTAAATTCCCATTCCCTAAATTCCCATTCCCCAAATTCCCATTCCCTAAATTCCCATTCCATAAATTCCCATTCTATCTTGACAATATTTACCCTAATAAATATTCCACTTTTCTTTTAATAAGTAATATTTTTAGAATTTGTACAGTAGTAGTAATATTTTAAAAATTAAGTATTTTATAGTATATTTAAAATTAAGTATTTAAATATTTCTTAAATGCACTCTGTGTATTTTGTCCGGGGCTCCAGAAAAGTTAGAGACGACATTGGTACAGAACAGAAATGCACTAATTCATCAAATCGTGTATATTAATTACAGAGTGAATAATTGTTAATATAATAGTTATATAAAGTAACAGTATATCGATCTGGGTCATCGATGAATCTCGCTAAACTTATACTGAAATGGCTGCCGTTTATAAAGGTGAGGATCGGAAGTCATCTTTTCTGGGTGACCCATTTCCTAAATAACTGGAGTTAAGGGTCAAAATCTTGCGATCTTTATAACAAGAAATATGAACTTGTAAATCATACGGAATTCTTGAAATTTTATTGCGTTCCACTTCAAATTTATAAACACTCAAAGTTAAATAAAGAAAATGCATTAACTAGTGAAGTTTCCTCTGTGTGGATTATTGAAGATACTGTCTATATATCTGTCCTACATCGAGTTGAAATTGATGTTTTAATAATTACAAAAAGAATTAATAAATTATTGTAAAAGCATTATATGTACATTGTGTACGAGAAGAATGTTTCATACAAATTACTGATTATAATTAAATAATTAGATACAATTAAATTGTACCGTACTCGCAGTTACATTCTAATTAGTAAAGCTAAATTGTGTTTTACGAATTATAGTTAGTACAGTACAATTTGGAAAATCAAAATATGAAATGAATCTGGTATAAAGAAATCTAATAAAATGATGGAGTACACAAAAATTTAATAAAATGAATCCAATATAAGAAATCTAACAAGGTGATTTAATCTAACATAGTCTAACGTAAAAGATTTACAAAAATGAATCTAATATAAAAAATTTAGTAAAATGATCAATATAAAAATTTATGTTAAAAATATAATTGCAAAAATGTTTGTAACGTTGGTTCCTACATAATAATTAAATTTTTGTTAATATTTCCCAATATTTTACCCTAAATTCGGAGAGAAAGCAATATAAAAGTAATTGGGATTACACCCCTACAAAATTGAAAACAACCTTAAAAATTGATTTAAGATAAAATAACATAAAAAAGATCTATAATCACCACTTTGAAAATCCTTCAAAATGATATATTTTACGACAAAAAGAGACTTTGCATAAAAATTGATCATTTAATGACTATATTGTGTGATTATGAATGAATTATTTGGACGAACAGTTTAGACGGAGCACCCTGTAGAATTTTTCGAAGGATGAATGTCATTGAAATTGGGACACAGTCGAAAACGGGGGTCATATCGGTCTAAAAACGATAGAACGCCTTCCTAAAATGTTCGGGATTATTTTCGAGCTGTGACCTGGCTTCGAAGTTTATATTTGAATGCACCAGAGGTACTTTCAGGAGGACCGACACCTAAAAACCCCTTCAATATTTTCAGCTACGTGTATTTAAATTTAAACCATCTATATTTATGCTAACCCTAATACGATGTTGATTAATCATCTACTCGGTTGCGAAATAAATTTGATTCTAATTAGGTTAATGCATAAGTTTTTACGTTCAAGGTTACGCTAGGATGGTTTAATAGTATGCGATAAACCGTTGTTTAACATACAATTGGATATATTTGTAGTGGGATCATGTTCTGAATGTTTATTTGAATCAGTAGGGGAAGAAAATAATGTAGGTTAGGTTAGAAAGATGCAGCTGCACGGACTCACTCTGTGCTGAGACTTACTCTTCACGCAGAACGTGATGATTTCGAAACAGTATTCTTTGACGATAAATGAAGAGAATGTAATTACTGGGTAATTAAGGGCGTGGTTAATTATGACAATTATAGAATATTTGCATTTTCAAAATTACGAGTATTTAAATTTTCAAATTTTCCATTTTCAAAATTTCGAATAATTCACATGGATAACCCAAATTTCCAACTCCCCAAATTTCCTTTCCCCCAAATTTCTACCTCTCCAAATTCCCACCTCCCCAAATTTCCACTTCCCCAAATTCTGAACTTCCCAAATTCCCAACTCTCCAAATTCCCAACTCCCCAAATTTCCAACTCCCCAAATTCCCACCTCTCCGAATTTCTACATTCTCCAATTCCCACCTCCCCAAATTCCCACCTCCCCAAATTTCCAACTCCCCAAATTTCCTTTCCCCCAAATTTCTACCTCCCCAAATTCCCACCTCCCCAAATTTCCACTTCCCCAAATTCTGAACTTCCCAAATTCCCAACTCTCCAAATTCCCAACTTCCCAAATTCCCACCTCCCCAAATTCCCAACTTCCCAAATTCCCACCTCCCCAAATTCCCAACTTCCCAAATTCCCACTTCCCCAAATTACTATCTCCCCAAATTACTATCTCCCCAAATTCCCAACTCCCCAAATTCCCACCTTCCCAAATTCCTAATTCCCCAAATTTCCTTCTCCCCAAATTCTCACTTCCCCAAATTCTCAACTTCCCAAATTCCCATCTCTCCAAATTCCTATCATCCCAAATTTCCAACTCCCCCAATCTCCTTCTCCCTAAATTCCCAAATTCCCAAATTCCCAAATTCCCAAATTCCCACTTCCCCAAATTACTATCTCCCCAATCTCTCAACTTCCCAAATTTCTAGTTCCCCAAATTTCCAATTCCCCGAACTAATACCTCCCCAAATTCCCAACTCCCCAAAGTCCCACCTCCCCAAAATTCTCAATTCCCCAAACTGTCAACTCCTCGATTCCCTAAATTCCCACTCCCAAAATCCCCACTCCCTAAATCCCCATTTCCTAAATTCCCAATACCCCAATTCGCGAAATTCATAAATTTTTCAAATTCTCAATCTTCAAAATCATTATAAACTTTCCTATTTTACGAAACACGCGCAAACAGCAAAATTCCTGAAGTTTCTAACCACGATTCCGTATTACTTATTCAAACCGCGTGAAGTTTATATTTCGAGCCGAGAAGTTTGTTTTGAATCTTTCACTCGAAGATTGAAATGGCTGCCACCGAATGTATTGGTATGTAGATATTGTGCTCCGAGACATGTATTGCAGAATGAGGTAAATAAGAAAGTCGGGCACCAGTCCACGTAAGCTGACGCGGCATTTTGCGAAGTTCTTGGCCCCCGACATAACTCGTCTGTCGCGACAGACAGCATACTAACATATGCACTGTTATTCGTGTGTTTTTTTCTTTTATCAGACGCTTATTTATTCTCCCAATAAAAGATTAAGGAGAACCGCTTCGATTTTAATCAACGGTAAACTACGTAGCATTCAAACAAAGTCGAATCGTGTTTGCGCGAATCCGTGTAACATCAACTACGACACAACTGGCAGGCATTCATGCTTGGCCACCGTTCATTTTCTCGTCATCGATGTCGCGAAAAATCGGCGAAATTCTGTCTGTTGCAAGCATTTCGTGCGTGCCTCGTCTCGTCCAAGTTCTGCCCGCGTACCAAATTGGCTGAAACAGCTGATCCGTGAATTTCGAACGCAATTGAGTGCCGACCGCACTTGAACATCTGCCATATTAATAGATTTTGCAAAAAATGGACCATGGACATCTTATAAATTCATTTTCGGTAACTGCGTCGTTGGTCAATCGGGTTGGAAATATTGTCGTTGGTTGGTTATTTAGGTTAGGTTAGGTCAATTAGGTTATTTATTTTATTTTCGTTAAGATACTGATTAGCTTATTTGGGATACGTTATTTATTCAGGTTTACTTAGGTTTATGTTGGTTAAGTTAGGTTCAATTAGCTCAGTTACTACAAGTTAGATTAATTTAAGTTAGGTTAGTTAAATATGATTGGTTACATTACATTACTGATTAACTTATTTGGTAGGTTATTTATTCAGATATTTACGGTTATTTATTTAGGTCACCTATTTAGGTCAATTACATTGGTTAAGTTAGGTTCAATTAGCTCAGTTACTACAAGTTAGATTAATTTAAGTTAGGTTAGTTAAATATGATTGGTTACATTAAATTACTGATTAACTTATTTGGGGTAGTTTATTTATTTAGATATTTACTTAAGTTATTTATTTAGGTCAGTTACATTGGTTAAGTTAGGTTCAATTACGTTAGTTTGTTCAAGTTAGATTAATTTAAGTTATGTTAGTTAAACATATTTGGTCACATTAGTTTAGTTACGTTAACAAAGTTCAATTCAATTCGTTCAGATTAAATTAGTTAAATTGATTAAGTACTTTAACTTTACTTATTTTAGTTAAATTAGACTCTGTTTGGTTAGATCCATTTAATTTAAATTGATCTGGATTCAATTTGATTAGGTCAGGTTGAGTTACATTTACTTTGTTATATTAGTTTAGACAAGTTAGGTTATCAGGTTTAGTCAGATTAGTTAAGTTAAATTAAGCTAAATGAGATTAGGTTAGGTTTGTTTAAATCAGGTTGAGTTACATTTAGTTTGCTACATTAGATTAGTCAAATTAGGATATCATGTTAACTATAATTAGTTAGGAAAAGTTAAGCTAAATGAGATTTTGTTAGGTTTAGTTAGGTCAAGTTACATTTAGTTTATTATATTAGATTAGTCAAGTTAGGACATCATGTTAAGTCTAATTAGTTAGGTTAACTTAAGCTAAATTATATTAGGTTAGGTCAGGTTGAGTTACATTTAGTTTGTTATATTAGATTAGTCAAGTTAGACTATCACATTAAATTTGGCTAGTTAAGATAAATTCAATTAAATTATATTTCATTAAGTTTGGTTAAGTTGCATCTAATTTAGGTTGGGTTAAGTTTGGTTAGCTCATACAGGTAGCGTTCAGTTATGTAAAAGCGCACACATTGCCAAACCTATTTTGTTTTGATAGATGGTCAAACAGTATATCTATTGTAGTATAAATAGATTTTGAACTGTCACTAACCTTTAGAACGACGAGAATTGAAGATAGTTGATATTACTGCATAGATTAATAAGGTTAGAAATCTCGCTTTGAATAAAATGTCGAACGGCTATATGTTCAGTACCGTGTACTATAACTAACATTTGAAGTTGCTTGTAGTTTTTCCATGAAATTGTGCGAATTAGAGCGTTTCGTATTTCACTGTCAAGGTTCGGTAGCAAGTCTCTCGTTTAGCGGTACTAATTGCTTCTAATTGATTCACTACGCACTAAACTGTCTACAACCGATGAAATATGGCCGCTCGTAATAAACGAAACTCAAGTTTCAAATATTCTTATAGCATTACATCATTTTGCGTCGGATTTTTCATCGGAAAATAACGAAAACTCGTCGGAGAATTTTCGTGGCGAAAGTAAATATCAAATTATACGTAATTAACTCTTCAGTAAGTTGGGTCATTTATGAGCCAGACTTTACAGAACTCAATAATACACAGACTACGATTACGTATTCAAATTTCTAAATAAACAATCTGAAGTTTAAGAAACGAGAATGAAAAACGATAGAACAATTAAATTTAAGTCGAGATTAATTCATAAGTGATGTAGCCATTTTGTTGCATAAACAACAAAATGGCGGCTGTATGGGATCCTCTAGACAGATCCAGAAAACAAGTATAAAGATAGTATATTAATATATTGAGAAAAGTATTTTATTTTATATCAAAACCATTGTAATTACATTTTGTAAAAAATTTATAACCTAACATTAAGATCTAAACTTATTAGTTACAGGTTAACACAGCACATGGTTAACATGGTTAGGTTAACAGAACACGTGTTTTGTTCAAGTCTTATGGTATTCATTTTCACTGGGTCAAGAGAGGTTTTTTTAAACCATGATTATGTTTACATTTGAATTTCACGTAGAAAAAAGTGTAGCTGGTCATTATCGCCATTTAATAACAACGTAAGAAGAGTAGTTCAATTGTCGGTTAACCTCTCGTTCAACGGAACAATCAACATTAGTTTACCGCCAGCTGCTTAAATATATTCCTTGGTCACGTGACAATCACACGCTTGGCGTATGCGACGTGTCCATTACTCGAAAATTCTATTTGCTAATTCTAACCAAATTTTACCGCCTTCTACATTATTTTAGTACCGCGACATTGTAAAAACATCGTAAATCAGTTAACCAATTCTCAAAACAGTCGTTAGAATTTATGAGACACGGGTCACAAGTCTTTGGATATAATAGATTTATAAAATCAAACACAAATTTAACATAAATTTGACTATACAATTCACTATTTTAATTTCTATCAAATCAGAAATTAATTTGCTTGATTTTTCAAGAGACGAAAATTGATAAACAAGGGAATCCCCTAAATGCAGGGCTAGAGACTAGTAACTTGCACTGCCAAATATTTTATAATGCGCTTTTTAACGTACACGTGTGTTCCCGACATAACTGGAAACCAAAATAGCTAAACACTATCTTGTGTCATATATTTGTCTTTATTCTTTAAGATTTATGACGACATTTTTCTTGTCTCTTCGTAGTGATAGGTCTTTCAAGTAATATAACCTTGTATTATAAAATTCAAAGGATGAGTTAAAAATACTGTATCAATCTTATATAAACTGTTCACAGGTTAAAATAACTGATTTTATTTTCATAATTTTATTTTTAAATTTCAAAATTAGTGACTAAGTACTTGACTACAAGGAAAACAATAAAAAGAAAAGTATAAGTAGCACTTTTATTTTGTGGAGTTAATCACTTTGACCAATGTCTAACTTTTTTCTATTTCAAATTTCCCGCGCATTTCACACCTTACTTTTATATGTCACTGACCTCAGTAAAATATTTATTGGTGACACAGTCATTCACATAATAGTATTACTGTTCAGTTAAAGTACTGAAATCGATACATAATTAGAATAATTATGTTGAATAAAGTTTTACAGCAAAATACTATGCCAGATCGATTCTAAGACCAGCAGAATGTAAAGTCCTTTTGTAACTAAATTTATATTCAAGTTAACGTTCATAGCAAAATCTCGACGATTCAAAATGTAATAAAGATATAAAAGATAATAGTTTATTATAATTAATTGATTGAAAAATGTGAAAGCATTCTTGAAGCTTTCTTCTTGCAGGTATTTCAATATCTAGATTTTCGCGCGCATAGTCTAAAAAAAAAATGGCACCGCTCATGCCATCTACCAGCAAAGTGCTAAACTCTCGCAACAAATAATTGCGTTTTTTCGTACGATAAGGCAGTTTTACGATCTGCTGACGGTCACAAATTGTTCTACGGGTACAGTAAGTCAGAAAAATTGATTTGCAATAGGCCAGAAGTTTTATATTCGAAAGATAAAAGAATTGCATTTTCATGGACCTCACAAAGCTAAGCCATCTAGCGGTGGAAGGTGGGAACTAATGGAACTAAATATCGAAATATAATTTCTGCATTTATTAGATTTTTTGGGGAAACTTCGGAATACCTTCAGGTTTCGATTCGGGCAAATTTTGCAAACAAGCTCCTTTTTTAAAAAGGAAACATCTGTGAGAACGGTTTTTGGCGACATAAAAAGGAGCTTCTCCGCAAAATTTGACGTGATTTGGAGCATGTCAGTTTTCCGAAGAGAAGGCAAATTGATAATGGTTTGTTAAAGGCAAAACATTCCGAAGTTAATTAGTCTTGCACTCCGATGTAGTTTCATGTATATTGAAGTTAATTAAACCAATAAAATCAGTATTAATTGGATTTTTTCAAAAATGGAACAAGTGGCGCCATCTCTCCAGCGAACAGAGTGAACTACACACTTTTGAAACTGTAGTTTCATTAGTTCCCACGCATTGCCGCTAGATGGCGCCACGTGTATCGTTTTCGGTTCAATTCAATTAAAATAGCTGATTTTATTAGCTTAATTGACTATAATGTGAATCGGATTACATCGGACGACAAGACCAATTAACTTCCAATTGTTTTGATATTACCAAACAATTATCAATTTTTAACCACTCTTAGGGTAATTCTAATTAGCTTAAAGGTTTCAGCCTTATGTGGCGCCAGCTAGCGGCAGAAGATGGGAACTAATGAAACTACAGTTTCAAAAGTGTGTAGTTCACCCTGTTCGCCGGAGAGATGGCGCCACCTGTTCCATTTTCGAAAAATCCAATTAATACTGATTTTATTGGCTTAATTAACTTCAATATATATCAAACTACATCAGAGTACAAGACTAATTAACCTCGGAATGTTTAAATTGTACCAAACCATTATAAATTTTAAACAATTCTTAAGGTAATTAAGGTTTCTGTTTTATGTACCGCCATCTAGCGGTAGAATATGGGAACTAATGAAACAACAGTTTCAAAAGTGTGTAGTTCACCCTGTTCGCCGGAGAGATGGCGCTAGTAGTACTTTTTCAACCAGCGCGCGCGAAAATATAAATTTTTAAATACATACATGCAAGAATGTGTTTTCCACAATGTTTATATCCTTCGATATGCTTATAGATACTAAACACTTATGCTTTCAGATATTTAGTTTAAATATTTTGTCTGATAGACGATTTGTATATATTCTTTTTGGCATTGAAAATTTTCTGTATTATCGACATTGTCAATTTTAGAAGTGTTGAATTTTTAACATATATTACACACATCATAAGTCTTTCATTATATAATTCTTCCTATAACTCAGTTAATGACAGAATTCTCCTTAGAGGAAACTCAGGAAATATTCGTAGAAAGTTTGAGGAAGACGGAGGTACCCAGAAGAACCTAAAAAGTTCCTAGGAACAACTTACTAAGGATCCATAGAGAATCTAAAGATATTCTAGGAAGATTCTAGCAAGAATCTATGAAAATTTCAGGCAATATCTATAAAAAAATTCAGAGAATGTCTACTAGGGAGAGCTTTGGGAAAATCTAGGGAGAATTCAAAGAGAACCTAAGAAGAATGCAAAGAGAGTCTAGGGAGAATCGAGATTGAACCTTTGGGGAACCCTAGGAGAAGAAGTGCTTAGAAAGAGCTTAACCTAGAATCGCCTATCATTCTAAATACACAGAACCGATAATTAGATCATAGATAGAGTGTCAATTTATTCAATTAGATCAACTCATTTTTTTATGTTAACTTTTCCGTATCTAATTTATATAAGAGTCTTTTTACTGATAAGAATTTGTCATTTATCGATGTTTATCAAATATCCGGAATGAGAATATTTTTTCGAGACTTTTATAAACCCAACAAATCACACCTCTCATTAATCAAACTAATCTTCATCTCGATCAATATACTTGCGTCAATACGCTGGGAGAATGAAAAATCTTTGAGATAAAATTATATGATCGGCACAGTGTAAAAGATGTTCGTGACGGTCTGGCACACATCTGTTACATTTTTAAATGTTTTCTGTTGTAGAAAATGGTTTATATACCGGAACACTTGATAGTTCATTGGAGCAAAACCAAGCAAATAACTAATGATTTCTATGTGTTACGAAGGATGTCACGCAACAGAAATTACACCCGATTTTTATTAGTACATTTTTTACAATTCGATACATTTTTCGCTGACTTTTTTCTTTCCCGTGAAGGATACTATCATGGACATAGAAATGAGTGGTTTAGGTGCTTTAGTGACAACTTCCGACACATAAGAGGAAGTAGACATTAATTTGGCGGGAAATTTGAATGCGAATTTCTTTCGTAATTATAACCTCAATTTTTTAACATTGTTTTTAAATTTATGTGCATTTAGGTATAACGTATAGTTCCATAGATGAAGAATACTTGTATTTAGCGTTGGAAAGATCTAGGGAAAGTCTACAGAGGGACTAGGGAAAGCTTTCGAGGAATCTGACATAACCTCATTTTTTCGTACGAAAAGGTTCTTCTTCGACATTTTTAAACTTCAAAAAGGTTAATGTAGAACAACATAGTGGAGCAATGGGTCATTTTTAACCCATATTTCCTTCTATACGTCTATTTATACATTACACTAATAATATACTTAATTATACGAAAACTGTAACAATTATATTTGTACAATTTTATTATTCGCAAATATTTACATTTAATATCGTTTATCGATCGTAAGTTTCGAAGTCTACACCACTGAACTACATTCATGAGCTGCAACCAAGGAAGGTGGGTCCATTCAAGTCCGGAAATATTTTTCTGTGGAAGAAACAGGTGGCCTTGTCCAAACCGGCGGTATTTTAAATAAAGAACGTTACAAGGAAATCTTAGAGCACCGTACTCTTCCATCTGGGCTACGCTTGAGCGGTCAAGGATTCATACAGCAATTTAACACGTACACTTTCCGCCATGATATAGCGAGGTCATAAAACTTTTACGAAGTACCTGATATCCGACTGCCAAATTAATCATTTATAACAAATAAAACGGATCAAAATTTTATCTGGAGTCATACACGAAATCTCTTTTGATTTTCTAAATTTATGATCTTAACATTAAAATTTCATAATATGTAAATTTGGTAATTTGAATGTTTGCAAACCTGAAAACTTGATAAATTTTTCTAAGTTTATGATCTTAAAATTAAAATTTCATAATTTGTAAATTTGGTAATTTGAATGTTTGCAAACCTGAAAACTTGATAAATTTTTGTAAGTTTATGATCATAAAATTAAAATTTCATAATTTGTAAATTTGGTAATTTGAATGTTTGCAAACTAGAAAACTTGGTAAATATGAAAATCTTAAAATTGACAAATTTCTCGATATTTTAAGTAGAAAAATTCTGAATGTCTAAATCTGAAACTTGATGTGGTCGAAAATTTCTGAATTTGAAAACTGCTGACTTTGAAAATTGCTAAACTTGAAAATCTGACTGTGAAAATGTAAAACATAACGCGGTCGACGATCCTGCGAGTGCTTGGCAGGAATTTAACTTACAGCCTTCCTATACAACGGCAGGAACTAAATTATTCAAACTTTTTATGATTTAGCGGAATGAAAAAAAAAAGAATATTGAAACGTCTACACAATTATTCACTTATTTTCGACACAGCGTTCAAAGTCTGCTCGAGGACAAAAAATGTCCGTTCAGTTAACAAACACATTAATAAATGTGTTTAACGGTGAGTCAGCGGAATAAATCGATTTTTGGAATGTTCTGATATTATTTTTGCTATTGTTGCCGATTTATCGATCGAAATCAGATATGATTGTATCGCTTGGAAAGTTCGTAGCGAAATTTGATGATAACATCAAGGTAAGTTCCTTATGTAACCAACTGCGGTACTTCGTTGTTCAAAGGCGTTCTGGAATTTTAATACCTGTATTTCATCGTATTAACTGATTGCAGTGATATTTTAGATTTCAGAATAAGAGGATTTCGTAGTTTCTTTGAGATTTCATCAAATCGAATCTTGAAAATTTGAATTTGGCGCCAAATCTGATGACAATCATAATTGATTAAACGTTCATTAAAGGATTAAATATCTCAATCTCATCATTTTTTGGGATCGAAGAAACTTTCTGTATCTACAATTATATTCGTTACTTCTAAAAAATTTCACTTGGCGCCAAATTTGAATGCCTTTAACGATAATTATAATTAATCAAAGTTTTATATTATACAATAATAAAATTTCTTAATAATGGTAGCGAAGCCGTGTTCATTTCTCAAAGATTAAACTTCCTTTTTCGTACAACACTAAATCTGAACATCTTTCGTCGTAAAAATAGTAATTTAAGTATCCAACAAAAAATTCATAAAAGATTTATCAGTGACTACGTTTTAACAAAGAAATAGTTAATGTTAAAATGTTATCTCATGAACATTTTAAATGAACAAGTACATCATTTTTCATGTTCAAGGTAAAACAGATTACTAATAGAAATGATCTATTTACCATATATGCAAATACTGCAACGCGACCTTCGCGTCATTATCCGATCAAACGCGAAAACGGATTAATTTCTTGCTAAGCCAAATATTCCACACGTAGCCGTAACAACGGAAATATGTGTTTCGTAAAAAAGTTATCGTTCGATCGAGTACAATAAACAGGATTAATTATGATCTCGATATTTTGTGATAAAGTCACAAATCTCGGTCAATGATTGTTTTCAATTGATCAGTCATTGGGCTTGGACGTTATCAAATAATCTACAATTCAACTAGCTACGAAAATAATTTCTTTATTCGTTCATACTTTTTCCAAATAATTTAATTATAAATTAATAACGTTTAATGCAGAATCTCTTGCGCTAAAATTTGGCGGGAAATTTGAATGGAGTTATAATAGTAATCGTAACGACGAAAGCTTAAATAATTGGTGTGTGATCAAAACTAAATTAGTATATTCTAAGCAATATTAGAGCAGAAATTAATAATATGATAAAGTAACGTTTAATCGAGACTCGTGTTACAATTTGGCGGGAAATTTGAAGAGAGTTATAATAGTAATCGTAACAACGTTGAAAGCTGAAATAATTGATATGTGATCAAAACTAAATTAGTACATCCTAACGCATATTAGAGCAGAAATTAATAATACGATAAAGTAACGTTTAATCGAGATTCGTGCTACAATTTGGCGGGAAATTTGAAGGGAGTTATAATAGTAATCGTAACGACGAAAGCTTAAATAATTGGTGTGTGATCAAAACTAAATTAGTATATTCTAAGCAATATTAGAGCAGAAATTAATAATATGATAAAGTAACGTTCAATCGAGAGTCGTGCTACAATTTGGCGGGAAAGTTGAAGAGATAATAGTAATCGTAACGACGAAGGCTGAAATAATTGGCAAGCGATTAAAACTGAAGGTAAATTAGTATATTCTGATCAATATTAGAGCAAGAAAATAGTAGTAACCTACAAGGGGTTATCAGAAGTATCTCTAATTCGTATCAACGTTATCTAAGATGGCGCAACTTTGTTCAATTGAGCACATCAATTGTACAGTTTGGTGAATAAACACACGGACGGTATTAATCACCGTTCACTTCGGAACTGAACTAGTCGACCCTGGACCAAATGTGTACACGGCAAGTGTAACCACTTCAAATGTGACCCTTCGTGAATTTTCTTGATCGAAATGATGGCGGAGCGATACGAATCAAGATTGCAGGATTATAACAAAAGCAAAACAGTCGCAATCTCTGTTGACTTATTGTTAATTATCAACACCGATAAACACACACGTAATCATTTAACCTGCCCTTCAGATGTAAAAATGTATCACGCCTACATAACGGCCGTGGTCCGAAATCAAAGTACGCCCGATAAGATGCGTATAACATTGCTTAAAAAATAATGTAAATAATCGATGAAAGATAAGAACAAGATCGAGTAACGATCTTCAAGATAAAAAGAAACATTCTCTTTTAATCTCGTTAGCTTTGTCTGAACAATATTATCGATATATCGGTTAGTATGAAATGTCGATAACAGCAGGGAATTTGTATTACATCAAGCGATTTCGACATCAAACGATTTATTTGTCCAAAGAACGATAAAAAGTACATCTGAAATTGTTCAACATATAAAGTCGTTTGATATTCAACATGCGAGACTGTCTAAAACGGAATAACCTTGATTTATGATAATATCAATTTCAATGACAATCAACTTACCATCGTATGGTAAGATGAAACCTCTGGTGCACTACTTAACATAACGAAGGTGCACCTTATGTAATATAAATTAAATTTATTGTGCAGTAACGTTAAAATCCAGGGTACTCACCGGTGTCGTTATCGTGCCCTTGAATTCCATCTCCCACATCCTCGGTGGCCGTGGAGAGAGCTGAAACCAAAGACAAATAAGATCATTCCGGTGGCACTCGTCTCTTCTTCTTCTTCTTTTTTTTTTCTCCTTTTCTTTATCGTTGCTCAAACGCAATCACCAATGCGCTCCACGTTATAAACACACGCGCCCTAGAAAGTAATCACGACCTTCCACGCTTAACGGATAAATATTCAGATGGAACGCAGTCATTCGCGGAATAATAACAATGCTGCCGCCCGATAACAATTAATGTGCATTTCTTGTCTCTTGCACCATTTTATCTGCGCACAAAACGGAATGGAGGAAACGCTCCTCATGATGCAACGTAACCAAACTTTTAGTCTTGCTGGATTTTAATGAACTTTCGATAAATCTTGTTGTTGTCATTCTTTCTATATATAGTTCTGGGCGTGCACCGTTAACAATTCCACGTATAATACTGAAGTTTCCATTTATCTAGTCTATTGCAATAAAGGATTGTACAGAAGTCAGATAGAGGTTAAGGTTGCCGGAGTGCAACTTTCCTTTGCACGCGAGTTCAACTGCCACAAAAATTTCATTTTCCTCTTCTTCTGTACATTCGCACAGAAAATAAGGAAAAGATTCTACTTTCTGCTCACGATTGTGCAGGTATGCAATTTTATCTCGTTCAAACCTTACTGATACAAGGTTAACTACACAGGATTTCTGCTCGAATAATCGTATATTAATTAAAACATGACTGTGATATTCGTAAGATCTCTTAATAAACAATTTCGGTAGAGAAACTTTTTTCTTATGGCACTTGCAGTTGTATATTTGCCCCCCATTTTGTAGCCTGTGCTCCTATGGCGTCTCTGAATGTTCAAATTTTATGAAATATGATTCTGTTTTATTATGAATAACTACATTTTCTGCAGTATTAAGAATGTCAGATAAACTGTGCGAACAGATGTCGCAATTTTTACGCATTCAACGAATAATTGTTCTTTTTATATCCATAGGAAAATCTATTTTTAGATTGGACGGAACTATAAGTTCTAAAGAAACTTATTTCAAGAATTTATTTCTTACTTACGATAGAAATTGTTTCTAATTAATTGCTGCTCCATTAAATATTCTCTAACAAAAGATTTTTTCTCTTTATAGATAAGTGATTCAATTCTTGAACTGTCGAATAATTTCTGTTCTCGTGATGAATGCGTCTCACTAGCATTCCCAATACATTTTCAGTGATTTTTATATCCCGAGAATGTGCCAGTCATTCTAAAACTTGAATACAATGTTTACTCGGATGAATACGAGGATTATCGCGTGAAGTTGTGAATAATGAAGCAATATTCGTTTGAAGATGAGAATGATTATAAGATTCCTTCATGTTTTTCTCCATTCATACTTGTAATTGGGATTTTCCAAACTAAAAGCTATTTGTATCTTTGCGGCAAAATTGTGCGATGAAAGCCTTCTTTTTCGAATATAGAGTCAACAAAATCATTGATACAAGCTGAATGTCGTAGGGTCAATGATCTAGACAATCATTAATTTAAATTAAGATTATATCTTCAATGTAATAAAATGGTTTTGACAAACTTTCAATTACGAGGATGAATATTAAATATTTTAAGGAGTTTTAGAATCGTATGATAAAATCATTATTACACTTAAAAAAAATGATAAAATATCAGTTAAATCATTTATTGTAAATACAAGACTTTTTAGAATAATACAAGTCTAAAAATACATGAGAGATAAATGAAAAAAAATGAATACTGATTATTTTATTATGCAAAATTGCATTTTAAGGTAGAATTGCTTGAATGTTGATTTATAAATCTACTTGAACTTCTCTCAGCACCCAATAGAAATCGAATTAGTAGATGTGATCGACAGCATTTTGCAACCTGAATTGAGATCTGATCAATGACCTCCGCGTGCCTTCTTATAAGGCACGCACAGTATCTCTACTAGTTGCTGCACGATCTCCGTCATTAAACATTCTGTCTTCCTACCATCAGTCAAATTCCTAGCATCACTCAAGGGAGAGATATTGAAACAGCGGAAGTTTCATGAGAGTAACGAGCAGTTAGCGTGTTGCAACATAATCAACAAAGAGACAACAAAGTCGAGTAAACATGAAGGGAGTCGGTCTCCTGTGGTTCAATGAAGTAAGAAAAGAAATAGGGGAAAGTGGCTCGAATTATCATTTGGTCAGTGCTGAACTTAGGGAGAGCCTGTGGAGAGACTAGGGAGAGCTTGAGGAGAGACTAGGGAGAGCCTGAGGAATTTAGGAGAAGAGATGAAGGTGATCTAATGGTGACTAAGGGTAGTTGATGACTGGGAAAATGTAGAAAATATTAGGAAGAAAATTTAGGGAAAATTTGGCAAGAATATAGGGAAATTATAGTGATTAGTAAGAGCACAGGAGAGAACGATAGGGAAAATTATAAATTTCAGTATTTAGATATTTAGAAATTTCAAACTCTAAAGTTAGAAATTTAGAATTTTAGGGATTTGGAAATTTAGAAATTTAGTGTTTTAGTAATTTTGAAATTTAGTGTTGAAATTTAGAAAGTTAGTATTTTAGTGATTTGGAAATTTAGAAATTTAGTATAATAATAATTTGAACACTTAGAAATTCAGTATTTTACTGATTTGGAAATTTAGAAATATAAACACATTAAATTAAAAAATTTTCAAATTTATAAACTATTAAATTTTCAAGTGCAGGAACTGGTTAATGTGCAAATCTCAAAATTTACAAATTAAAAAATCAGAAACTATAAACTCTCCAAATTTATAAGTTTAGTGTTTTGCAATTTTAAAATTATACAGATACATTCTTATATTTACAAATTTTTGTACTTACAAAACCTAAATCATATAAATAGTACATTTTAAAAATTACAAATTTCAAAATTTACATACCTAATAATCTGAAAGTATGTAAATATAAAAATCTTATATAATTTTCTCTGAAACTAACACATGACTGTACTTTGTAAATACATTGTTTATACAATACACTTTAAAAATGGCGGAAACACAAAAAGTTACTTTACCAGAAGACACTTTGTATAGTATTGTTATGAATTGTTATTTAACTGATGGAAAATTGATGTTTTGTTATAGATCCGCAAACTGAATATATCTGCATAATGTTTGATGCATATATAAATGAATAAACTATTGAAATATTCATAAGTTAAGTCGACAGTTGTATGTCACATACTGAAAAACTTTGTGCGAAGTAATTAATACTAAATGTCATTAACAGGTGTTTCTAACGCAGTATCATGTGTTTTATCTAAGACGATAAGGATTAACGCTCTTTGTATTTATTATATTTCATTATCAGATATGAAATATTACGGTATTATAAATCACAAAGAGGAGTGTGTCAATCTTCGATAACAAATAAAGAAATTTGAAAATCCAATGTTTTTAAATACTTTGAAATTTTATTAGAATATACTTTTATTAAATTTTCATATTAAGAAATACAGAAATTTAGGAATTTAGGAATTTAGGAGGTTGGGGATTTAGGAAGTTGGAATTTAGGAAGTTGGGAATTTAGGAAGTTGGAATTTAGGAGGTGGGGGATTTAGGAAGTTGGGAATTTAGAAAGTTGGGAATTTAGAAAGTTGGGAATTTAAGAGGTTGGGGATTTAGGAAGTTGGAATTTAGGAAGTTGGGAATTTAGGAATTTAGGAAGTTGGAATTTAGGAGGTTGGGGATTTAGGAAGTTGGGAATTTAGAAAGTTGGGAATTTAGAAAGTTGGGAATTTAAGAGGTTGGGAATTTAAGAGGTTGAGGATTTAGGAAGTTAGGAATTTAGGGAGTTGGGTATAAAATAATTATAATAGTATACAACATTAAAACATTATATCCTACAAATAATATAACCAAACGAAATAAATAATATAAAATCCCGAAAATGGAAAATGAAAGCAAATGAAAAATAATGAAATATAAAAAACACATAAGCTTTAAAACAAAATATTAAGATCTTTGTGTATGAAAACATTAGAGGAAGGTAAAGTTTAAGGTTTCGCATTTTCATTTATAATTTCATCCATACATTCTTTCCCGAAAGAATTTCATTATATATCATTACAAGTCCCCTATGTAATTTAACAGTAATGACGACAGAAGAACAGATGTGCAAAACATGTCATAAATCTTGCTCGTTAATGACTGAAATCATATTACTCAACTGGTACTACCGCCGATCAATCCTTTCACGTTTTGCAAATTATTTATTCAACATATTTTTACCAAACAAAACATTTAGTTACTAAAATCAGTTAACACAGTAAACACAGTTCTTATGAATGACTTTCTGAACGTTTAATTTAAATTTGCCGCCATTTCTGAACAATCACGTTCGCAGCCATTAACTTTATTTCGTGTTTTACGTTTCTGTCTAAATTTCTTTAAATTCGACATATTTTTAGAAGGTTTGACGTAGTTAATTTATAAAACTGTTTTAAACTAAACAGAATCGTATTTATTCAACATCTTTTACCAAACAGACATTTTAATTAATAAAATCAGTCAAAACAACGAAAAGAACCACTGCAAACATAGTTCTTATAAATGGTATCCTAAACGTTTACTTTAAATTTGTTGCCATTCCTGAACAAAAATATTTGCAGCAATTAACTTTTTTTCACGTTTTAGGTTTCTATATAAATTTGTTTAAACATAGTCTGAGAAAATTCAATATAACTGATTTATAAAATTGTTGTGAATGTACCAAAATGATAATTAATTTCAAGTGTGAAGATAATTTGTGCATAATGACATCTTTATTGACCGCATGATACGATGGGTGAAAGGGGTCAACTCGAATCTCGTGATTTTATTACTTATTAGTTGTAGATGCCGTTTATCAAGGCACGTGGTTGTTTGATCGATTTATAAGGTATTTATATTGTCAATTTTCTTTCATTGCTATTAAAAAGAACAGAGTAGTTATTAGATACATACTAGATTTTATAGGTGATAAATGGTATTAAGATATTTGATATTTCTTCATTCGATCTGGTCATAATTATACAATAAATAATTAATATAATAATAGTCATTAAAATATAACTTCCTAACGAAAATAAAATTGACAGTATTTGTTGAAATTATTTCACTCATTTTATAATAAAAACAATTGTGATACGAATAGGTCCACCATTTTATGATAATAATTCAAAATGGCCACTCTTCGGGTGACATACTGTGAATTTTCGGAATTAATTTACGTTCCTACAACTGGTGAAGGTTAAAATTATATTTCAAATAGAAAATGACGGACAAGATTTAATATCTTCAGAGAACTCGTAAAAATGTATCTTTTAATTATCTGATTACATAATACTATACGTTTAAACCTAACCTCTATATTCTACAAAATGTAAATACTTTTCGGAATTGTCTACAAAATATGAAACCTAAATTTTAAGGGTTGTTTCTTTTTCTCAAAAATGGACAATTGTAAATAAAGAAAGTACGTATGAAATATTATTTTCTGGTACTTTGTTACATAAAGTACCGTGTTATAGGATTAGATTTCAAACTTGAACCTGAAAGGAATATTCGCCAACAGAAGTGACCAGGATGTTCTGCGGTACTAAATCCCATAAATAATGTATAGGGAATAATAGTCGGATGGATATATGCCAATAATAGGCATTTTGCCAATGTTAGTGAACTTAAAATAGCGATTGCGCAGACCAGGAACAACATTGAACTTTATTTAAATCATAAAAAAACAATTTTGTCCGTATTCTGCAATAAAATGGTAAAATATACACTTACGCAAGTTTTCACTGATATAGTATGCACTTACGAAAATGGTTCATAAAATATTAAAGTATGCAATTTTCAAAATATGTACAGACATGAAATTATAACAATGATATGTTCAGTTGCATTATTCATATTAAAACTTTTGTGTAAATTGAAAAATTTTTATTTTGTTTCAAGGTATTAACTATGAGAGATATTTAGAGATATCATTTTCTTGTATAAATAATAAAAAAATTCCTATTATAACAAAGAGGTGTTTGTTTTTTTTCGAATCACAAATGTAGATTACAAAATTGATTATTTTATTTTAACTTCTTACTTCAAGCGCAAATATTTTAATTATATGGGGTTGGTATTTTTATAATAAACTGCGGAAGTATACTCTATATGTAACAATAAGAACAATGTTACATAAAGGTCAATCATAGAAGGCTTCATTATAAAATTATAAATAAATATTGAACGCAATAAAAAACAGGAAGAAATACATTTTCCATTAAGAAAAATTTTATTACCAAATGTATTTATAAATACAGGGTTATATTTGTTTTTTATCTACATATAAATTATGTATTATAATTAATTTAATTAATTTAATATGTGATCAAGAACATATTGTAAACATTACAAATAATTATTGCAAAAAGCTGATATCCTTTTTGGCATTTGATAAAGTAATCAACGTTTAAACAATATTTCTTAAACAATTGTACAAATTAATCATTGTTTTGTAATAATTATCGAGGGACTGATAATGATTTTGACAAACATTTTGATTACATTTGAACAATAATTTATGGTAGTAATATTGACTTTTATTTCAATTTATATTCAAAAATTAAATTTTTCAATTTTTACAAATTAATAATTATGATATGTGATAATAATTTTTAGTAATATTTTATATCAATTTAGATTTGAAAATTATGTTCTGAAGTAGTTACAAATAATTTTTATGTTAATTAAGAGATATGTAACTGATCAGATTAAGTAGTCTACTTTAATTTCAATTGAAAAGATATTTCTTCAATATTTGTACAAATCAATAATTGCCCAGGTGTTCATTTTGACAAATATGAGAAGTTTGACAAGTAGTTTTATTTTGAATCGCATTCAAAAATTCTCAAATAATTACAAATCAACGATTGTTATATTGTTTTTTAATTATGATTAGATCTAATAAACAATTTGTAATAAATAATTTAATTTAATTTATAGTAAATACCGTCTAAAAAATGTTTCTCAAATCACTGTAAAAACCAAGAATTGTTTTGCAATAAATACCAAAGTGCTGCGAGAAGAATTTGAACAAATATTTTTATTATAATTTCCGTTTAAAGGTTATATATCCCGAATATGGTTAACCAATCAATTTGTGGTGCACGAAGCGAAAGGTAATCAATTTCTTTCCGCCAAAAAAACCTTCAGCGCGATCGATGACACGCGACGTGCAACATTAAAGTCCCACTTGTATGGCAGACCGGAAAAAAACTACAAGAACGCTGGTCGCACACTAACCAGTAAATAACTAATTTCTTATTCCACCATGATCAATCCATAACAAGTTTAATATCCAGGAAGTTAACGACACCAATCATTGAATATATGTATTAGATTAAGTAATAAGTTTCTTCCTCGTTTCCTCACAGCTGTACTTTACACCTTAACTGTTAAACACATAACCTCACTTTCCATAAGTAGTGTAACACACTTTTGTCCTATCGGAAAAATACCAGATACATTTCTAGCGAAACTTTACAATGTAAATTTGGTATTCAAACGATAGAAGCGGATCAGTTTTGACCCAGACCTATAAAACTTTGCATTACATTTTTACTGTAATTAGATACATTTATTTTTAGAAATATTTTAAATACTATAACAACTTAAATAATAATAAATACAACTCTCAGTATTGGTAAACAATTATTTGATAAATATAACCTAAAACTAATGCAAAAGTAATCAAAGTATTTGGAAATACAAGAAATTGACTGGATTGAAAACTTTCAAGTACAACTTTGTATAACAAATATTATTAGAACCTAGTATTATCTTGTATACCTTGTATTATTGTATTAGAACCTTGTATAGACTTGCTGTAATACTGAACACATTAGTCAAACCTAACCTAACCTACAATTTCCCAAAATGGATGTTTCAGAGCAGCTGATCAAATCAACTAAAAAAGGGATTGCGAATAAGATAATAAATTTTCCTGAATATTGTATAGTAGATTATCTAGATCTAATCTGAACCTAACCTGAAATTAACACAAAATTAGCCGAATTTTATCGATCATTTCGATGGGAGTGGCTGAACCGAGGACCTGCGAGTATTTCAAGATAAGAAATCTTCGACGACATTGGTTGCTCTGTTAGATTACCGAAATCTAACCGAAACCTAACCTCATACTAATTGGACTTCAGATATATGGCGGTGAAAGTGGTCCAGTGAGTCTACGGGATATTTTGAATATTTTAGGATAATTGTACGAAGCTATTGGTCGTTAAAGTATAAATCTGAGCAAACTTAATCTGAAAGTCATAAGCAATTAATCAAATTTTGTGGATTTTACTCTGCTGGATTAACGGGACTATTTGAAGTTCTGGTATATGACAAATTTTGGATGTTATTAAATGATGCATGGGATTATTCAAATCTAACCTACGAGGAGTAAAATTTTATTGATATTTCAATTCGTTGAATTAATTAAATAAGGCATTTCAAATATTTTTTATTTCTATATATGAAAAATTGTTTATGCTATCAAATACTACGTTAAATTATGTAAACTTGATGATACTTAACCTAAAATTAATGTAGAGTTAATAAAATTTCATGGACATTTCAATATATTGAATTAACTAAATACTTTTAAATATTTTATATTTCCATGTATGCAAACTTTTTGATGCTATTAACAATAACATTAGATTATCTAAACTTGCTTAAACTTAACCTAAAACATTGAAGCAACTTTCAAATATGTTATCCCCCAGATATAAATTTTTGATAGTATTACATACTATATTGAATTATCTAAATCTCACTTAAAACTAATTATACTTGCAAATATTTTTCGGGCCAACTGACCGATTGAACCGCCTAGAAAGGTATTTGTGAATATTTCTGAAAACTCTTCAGCATTACTGAAAGTTGCGTTAGATCAAACATAATCTGAAACTGACCAAAACTTCTTGATGTTTCAACATCAATGGCTGAACCTATGACCTTTGAATGTTTTTGAAGACAACAAGCAAACGGACTAAACGAAAACTAACATGAATCTTAAGGTGGTTAAGAGGACAAAATGTTTCGAGGTAGATTCTGTGTTAGGTTAATCAAATCTTATCTAAATCTAACTTAAAACTGTCCCAAACGTAACTAAACTGTCCTCGTCAAATATCGAACCGTCTTGATAGCAGAGTTTGTGTATTCCATGCAATATACCTGGAGGATATGCAGACATTATAACTAGATTAATTTATACAATCGAAAATATACTATATATTATACTATATATAATATAAAACAAATTAATTTATAATTGTAGTAAATTAAACAATTTAACACATATTATTTTTGCTCTGAAATTATTATTATAAATTTTAACTTAGCTTAATACAAAATTATTTTACATTAAACAATTTGACTCTTTTACATCATACAACGAATATTTTACATTTTAACTTAAAAATGAATAAAAATAACGTGAAATAAATTTGCTTACAAAATTGTTTATATTTTTAAATCGCTTAAATTATTGCAAATTAACAGATCACAATGTCAGTATCATAGTTAATTTTAATAATATGCTAATAACTCCCGCGCGTCAAAGTATGACTGTTCACGGTTTAAAGTGCAAAAATAAAAAAAAAATCAGCGAACACGTTGTCTTTACGTCACAATCTCGCAGAATTCATACTATCCGAGCATACTTTAAATATCTCAATGCTTCCGCGTAAACTTACTACCTGTAAGCAATGAGCGTGCGATGACAGAAAGGAACTGTTATCTAAAAACGTAATACGTTTAATTGCACGATTTACTTTCGCCGACTAAAAGGCTTAGCGTACGTCAAACACGATATACGTACTCCACGAGTCGTATCGGCTAAGTGAAATTATTTTATCTGTTCTGCAGTGAACGTTGTCAAACAGCGATGCAATTCTATTTACCACGTTTGAAAAGACGCATAAACATTGTCGAAGAAAATAACGAATAAACGTTTGTAAAAAGAATTTTTTTATTTTGCATATAATGTTAGTGTAAATTCAAAAGAGGTGGGGTTATTTTGACCCGTAAGTAAAATTGCATTTTGTGCAAGTTTATTTTTCATGATATACGTAATCGTGTGGTGAGAATGTGTTGAACAATGGAAACAGGGTCATTTTGACCCGGTAACTAGAATATTGTGCTACAAATTATTTCCTGAATGTTACAGGTGACTTGAGTGCATTAATATATTTATAAAAGTAAATTTAACTGTATACAAAAATATATTCGACTGTATAATAATTTAATTGTATTACTTGAAAATTATTTGCGGAATTTCGATGAAACCTTGTGAATTTATAGAATAATCCAAGACAAAAATGATTGTGTGTTTCACTCTCGTTTCATCACTCTTAATACTGTCAAACCCGATAGGGTAATATAACATACTTTAGAGAGATTGTAATCTTTAAGGGGCCATAAAATTGCTCGAGCCAAAAGATGTACGAAATTTGATCCCTAAAACAGCACTTCAGAAGACACTGACAGATAAGAACTTAAAACGCCGAATAAGGGGCGTAGAAAAAGACGCTCCACTACGCCATTGGGCACCAGCACATTTTCACGTATAACTTTTAAACTATACGAGATGGACAAAAATGTTTCGAACAAAAGTTGAATGGTACATTAAAAGGTACAAATCTATGTCAACAGAATTTTGAAAATATCATTTCTGAGATTAGAGTATTTTTCAAAAATCCGTTAGGTCAGATTTGTAACTTTTATTTTATTATTAAGCTTTTATTGGAAATATTTTTCTACATACTTTATATTTGAACAGTTGTACAAAAGTTAGAGGTCATTTGAGACAAGTTTTCATAAAAGCGATTAGACTATAATCGGAAAAAGTTATGTAATGTATAAATAATATGTGTATTATATAATTTTTTTTAAAGAGCAGTTTAAAACTAGTAATACATAATATAATGTGCGGACTGTACGCATGAAAATGAAGGTGCTTTCGTGCAAATTCTCATGGAAGACTATCCCCGCGTTCTTGAACCTCGAACAACCAACAATTCTCAATTGAATGATCGCGCTCATGCTTTATTACGTACAGTTGACTTTATTACACCGTTTAATACATATCCCCATGTTCTACCTACATTTTCTAGAACGTACCCTGTGTATCTTTAATCAGGAAATCGGTCATTTTACGTCCCCATCTTGCTAAAAAATTATTAATAGACGTTAACTGACAACTGATCAAAAAATTGACCAATTTAAAAATTTCGTTCATGGATAATTATCTTATTTTTCTTTTAACTGCAAGTTAAAATGTAATTGCACATGTTTCATAGGGTTGGGTTAACGATGACCTATATCCACTACTCGGATGTTTACATATCGAACATTTTAATGAGAATGACACACTGTATAATTATAATTATTCAAAATATTGTTTCAGTTTTTAATGTTATTAATGTTAATTTTTGTGACTTACTATAATAATGCTGCTAAGTATAACACCGACTAATAATACTAATAGCTCATTTTTTTAAATTATCTCCAAAGACTAGAAAATTTTTCACAGCTGTATAAATAAAAAGAATACTGCATCTTTACTATTTTATAAGTAATCTCCTCACTCTTGGTCTTTGGTGACATATTTATTAGACAAAAACATGTATTGAAAACATAAGGGATTTTTTAATAACTATACAGTACAAGAATAAGTAATTTTCAGATAATTTTGTGGATTTTCGATATAAAAAATTCGAACCACCTATTTTTGTTTTTCTAGAGTTAACAGCTTGCCAGTGACACACTTCGTACTATCTTCAATTCGCAGTTTTAACGAAGTAGTACAATTGAATACAATAATTTCAGTCAAAAGAGTTTTACAAAGTGATTTCCAGAGCGTAACATTCGATAAATCAGATGAAAGTAAGGGAACATGACATAAGTGACAGCGCCTTGAAATTAGCAAAGCTGCCCCACCAAACCGAGGGCACGAACCTTACAAATCGAGCGAACCGAAAGCAATATACTCTGCAAAAAGAGGAAAAAAGAGCAACTCCTTAACGACAATGTCCTTCGAAGGTCAGGCCTAAGTCACGAAAGGCACGGATAAACGTGAAAGCACTTTCTTTCCATGCGACCCACGTACACCATGCTGTATATCAAATCGTCGTGTACGTACCGACTTCAGCATGCTGCACGGAGAATTCCAACATAGTAGGTTGAAATCGTGAGGAATCGCGGTGGCTATGGTGTGTCAGCGCAAGGCAACAGCAGTGCCTTACCACAGGGACACATAGATGCAACCGACGCACGAACAATCGCGTCCAAACGTTAGGCAAAACACGTAATTTATCGTAAATATACGTATGCGTGCACTGGTTGTCAGCGACGACTAAGATGGCGACGATGTCGATCACATTTAGCAAGATCCCCGCGAATTTCGATGGGGATCACCACTCGGCACACTCGACTCGCTATATATCCGTGCGGCACTGTACAAAGTAACGGGCAAGGTGATCAACGCGAAGAAGAAAGAGACTTTTCACCTTCGGCGTACTTCGTTGAACTGAGTGAACCGAGGAACGCTCTCGTTCCTGTTCCCTCGCCACTGATTTTCCCCCCTTTTCGACAAACCACCACCACCACCGGCACAACCGCCACCACTACTGCCACCACCTTCTCCTCCTCCCCTGCTTTCCTCATTTACACCGAGACGTTTTCTTTTCCCGAGGGAATCGATGCGCACACCTGTTGCCGACACCGCCACAGAGCCCCCGGACGAGTGCCACCGCTCTTATACCGACTTTGTCACGCGTGTCGAGATGAACAGCGGTTTTTGATTAGATTCTTATCGGAACGTGCTGGCACAATGGGACGATACGTGTCCGTCGCGGAATGTACGCGTGTACCGAAGCGCAGAAACGTGGCCGCTTAAAAATTTAGAAAGCAGACCGACCAGCTTCTCTAGCAGACATACATACGCACATCTGCGGGGACTTACACGAACGTGCTAACGATTTGATGGACGAATACGTTTGTGGAATCGATGAATCTTAGGGGACTGTAGGTGGATCTGGGGATACACATACGATGAAATTCGCAGGGGTTGACACGGGGTGGTTCAAGAGGATATTAAGGGTATGACTCATTGGTGTCGAGTGATACTTGGAGACAATGCGATGTGGAACACGAGGGAAATCTTGGGACTTTGGCAGAGTGTAGGTATGAGGTCTTTGGGACTTTGGAATTTTTAGATTTTGGGACTTTGGGATTTTAAGGTTTTGGGATTTTTGGGGTTTGGAAGTTTGGGATTTTAGAAGGTTGGGACTTTGATAGTTAGGGACCATGAGAGCTTGGTAGTTTGAGATCTTTAAATTATGGGAATTTGGAAATTTGGGATATTGGGACTTGGGATATTGGGACTTTGAGATGTTAGGACTTTGGGATGTTGGGACTTTTGGGACTTTGGGATATTGGGAATTTGGAATATTGGGACTTGGGATATTGGGACTTGGGATATTGGGACTTGGGATATTGGGACTTGGGATATTGGGACTTGGGATATTGGGACTTGGGATATTGGGACTTGGGATATTGGGACTTGGGATATTGGGACTTGGGATATTGGGACTTGGGATATTGGGACTTGGGATATTGGGACTTGGGATATTGGGACTTGGGATATTGGGACTTGGGATATTGGGACTTGGGATATTGGGACTTGGGATATTGGGACTTTGGGATATTAGAACTTTGGGATATTGGGACTTTGAGATGTTAGGACTTTGGGATGTTGGGACTTTTGGGACTTTGGGATATTGGGAATTTGGAATATTGGGACTTGGGATATTGGGACTTGGAATATTGGGACTTGGGATATTGAGACTTGGGATATTGGGACTTGGGATATTGGGACTTAGGATATTGGGACTTTGGGAATTTGAGATGTTGGGACTTTGAGATTATGGGAATTTAGGAATTTGGGAATTTGGGAATTCGGGAAATTGGAGACTGTCGGTCTTTGTAATGTCAGAACTTTAGGATTTTGTGGCATTAGAAGTTTGGAATTTTGGGACTTCAAAACTTAGGGACAATAAGACCTTAGAAGTTTGAGACCATAGAATCATGATAATTTGGAACTGTAGAAGTTAGGACTTTCGAAGTTTGGGACTACAGAATTTAGGGATTATAGCATCCTAGAAATTTGTGATCTTGGAATTATGAGAATTTGGAACTTTTGGAACTTCTACTTAGAAACTCTGATACTTTAGAATTTTGGGAACTTAGAACTTTAGGAGTTTGTAGGTATGGAAGATTACTCCTCAGAAAATTTAATATTTTGAAACTTGATAACTTTAAAACACTATATCACTTATCAGATTACATTTTACAATCTTGCCAAGTGTACCACGTATATAATTTCCACTATTTCTACCAGATTTATCATTTTATCATTTAACTACGTTCCTCTAACATTTCATTATTTCACTACACTACTATTACTGAATTATTTCATCATCCGTAATAGTATAAATACACATATTTCACTATTTCACACTACTATTCTACTATACCACTATTTTATTATTAAGCAATCGAGCTTGCGCAGCTGCGCATATTCTATGAAATCACGTACACGTTTTGATATTCGGGTATCATTTGGAACCGTCTCGATCGATGCTAAAATACCACGAATGAATATGTGGTATCTCGGTATGTAAATACTCGATCCAACCACTGGAAGAATTACAATTAAGCGTGATGTAGATTAGAGCAGTTGCAAAACACCGAACGTCCAACTGTTTGCGCTGAAAAGAGTCTACCGATGACCGTTAACCTCGATAGTTTCCGGATTGCTGACAACGTTCAAACGTCACGATCGTTGGGTTTAACTGCCGCTCTGATAAATACATAGTTATGCTGCAATGTAGCGTTGCTTAATTTCTTCATTGTTCAACTCGTTGCCATTTAAAGAAGATAAGTAATGCTTTATAGTAGGGCGTTGAAGACAAACCTCAAAGTCAAATGGACACTTCTACCTTTTCACGTACGAGATAAGGCAACTGTATCTAATATGACATTGCATTTTATACGCTGCACTGTAATTATTTCTGTAAATGAGTAGCAAAATGAGTGTGTAAAATTTTTATAAACAAAGACATGTTAACCCTTTGCTCGAAAGGTGACCATTCAATATAAAAATTTGAAATAGGTTTTTAACTGAATCTACAGTGTTATGTATACACATAGTGAAACCAGTGGTAATAACAGAGAGATAACTTTAAAAAAATTCGAACTTTTCAACTAAATAGTTTTAGAGTTGCTATTCGCTAACATAGACACCGAGTACAAAGGATTTACATTTGGGCTTAGGCTAAAAGTAGTTGAATGCGAAACATTCTCATAGTGCTTGAAAGTTTCTAAAAGGTAAGTTAAATAGTTAAATTTTTAGCGGAAGGTTATAAAATATTACTGTTGCATGATTTATCATTACCGTTATCATCGATAGAATTATCATTGATTTTAAGTGTTCAAAAGTTTACCATTAAATTTATTTCACGTTTAGGGTAATTTTTTCCTGTTGAGATACGCATGTACGCAATGTGGAACACGATGAGTGTACTTAACGTGAGACGTGTTTCATGTTAGATAAATGTTCTTTGTTAATATTACGTAGTATTGTAAGTTATATTTTTGCCACTCGAAGTTATAGTGATAATGATGGGCAGAAATGGTTCCAACATACATGTTAGTAGTGTGCTTAACACGCAGAGGACGAGGAAAAATGTATAAGACTTTAGAAAAAGTAAAGATAGTCGTTTTTATTTCAGTATAAAGAATATTTTTGTTATTTTTGTGAAAAGAAGAAGAAATATGTTTAGAAAAAGTATAAGATAGTTTATCTACCGTTTTTACTTCAATAAATATTCATGTATCAAGTAAATGATACTGAAGTATCATAAGTGCAAATTAAACGATGATTACCTTTTTAAAAGAAGAAAAATGTTTACACTATAGAATAGATGAATTTAATATAACATGCAAATTTTGAAGAAAAGCATAAAAGTCGCAAAGACGAGATTATTTAACGTTCATCACCCATTAAATTTGATTAGCGTAATTTATTAGAAGAAATTAGCGTTAACTGCCGACACGTTTGGGGTCAGTGTGGTTAATCGATCCCCTTTCCCCTATGGAAGCTTTAAATCAACGTAGGCGAGGTGCATACCACGAGTAATTTACACGGGTACACAAGACTATATTACGTTGAATTTTACTCTTAATTCATTTCCATTAATTTCTGCGATAAATTAGAAATTGCAGAGAATGTATAAAATAATTGTATGATGCATGTTATTAATTACAGCCAAGTAATTACGTGAATACACTATTAAACGAAAATTAATATGTAAATCAATTTTCCTCCTGTAACAAGCTATAGACGATAATATGAATACAAGAAAAATAGTGTATAAACGTAATTGTCAACGTAAATAATAATATCAGTTATAGATATCAATATAATTGTCAACATAAATAAGAATATCAGTCATAGATAGTATAGTTGTCAACATCAATAACAACGTCAGACATCAATATAATTATCGATGTAAATAAGGAAATCAGTGTAAATATTATTATTTATCAAACTATGTCAGTAGCAATATAAACGAATTATAGTTAAGGAATTATCTTCAAAATCGTACACTTTTCACAAGTTTTACAACTTCTTATCTTAAGTGCATTAACGACATTGTTTCATACATAATAAATTCTATGTTTATCAACAAATATACCTTCTGTGAGCGTAATAACCTACTATCTTTTAATAAAACGGACCATTTTGTAATTTCGAAAGGAGAATATAAAATACTGAAAGCTTCATCATGAATTTTTAAACAATTTGTGAGAAATAGATATTTGTAATCTTTTCACATTTTAACACTTATGTATGCAATTATTTCAGCTTCACAAACAATTAGTATTTCAATTTTAATTTAGTTACATTTATTTTGTATTTGATCAAAGGTGTAGTTTGGCGCTAAACAAGATGGCCGCCCTGGTACATTCACCAAAATGGCCGCCAACTTGCTAATACGCATATTATTAAAATTTTACGATATTTCTAAAGTAATAAAACTCGTTATAATATTTCTAGAGTCTACTATATACTTAATGTTGAGTTTGGTCTAAATTTTCCACGCTTAAAATCAAAATTTGTACACTTAACCAAACTGATTCTTACTTATTTGATCCTTTCACGAATTTCTTTGGTTAAATTACAAAATTTGTTTAGGCACTTTTCTTGACATCCGTGTCGATCTTTATCGAGACAAAGAATTGATGTTACATAATATCAACAAATGTTCATAAACATTAATAAGCATTTTACATTGACTTAATGTTTCAGTGTTTTAATATTTTAATACCAGAAATTGAACGTTTTAGACTTACAAATATTTATTGTGTGTTAAATGGTTTTTTAGACTGCTATAAACATCTTTTGCAAAAAGTCACATAATATATTCTGATCTTTAGAAATGAACTGTCGCATGGCTAGTGTCACGTATTCACTTACAAGATTAACCTTTTACGCAATTATCCACCACTCTGTTTTTATCTACCCTATCAGACGTCAATCGCATTCTGAAAAGTTATTTCTTGCCGGCATTAAAATGATTGTACCGGTAATCAAATTCAAAGATACAACACGTGCAAATATGAATATTTAAACATATATTATGATCACAGATTATAAAACTTCTGACGTAAAATTGCATACAAAAATAAAACAAACAGAAACGTCAAAAGATGAGTGTTGAGAAAATGGCACCTAATATGCAAACCATAGGGAATTTGAGAAGAAAGGTGAGAAAAAATTTTAAATAAGAAATTTTTTTGTTTTTAAATTTACCTCATTTCTCTTTGTTCTTTGCTAACACGCTAACATGTTTATTGGATGTTTTCCCCATCATTATCACTATAACTTCGAGTGGTAAAAATGTGACTTACAATACTATGTAATATTAACAAAGAACATTTATCTAATACGAAACACGTCTTACGTTAAGTACACTCATCGTGTTCCACATTGCGTACATGCGTATCTCGACAGGAAAAAATTACCCTAAAAGTGAAATAAATTTAATGGTAAACTTTTGAACGCTTAAAATCAATGATAATTCTATCGATGATAACGGTAATGATAAATCATGCAACAGTAATATTTTATAACCTTCTGCTAAAAATTTAACTATTTATCTTACCTTTTAGAAACTTTCAAGCACTGTGAGAATGTTTCGCATTCAACTACTTTTAGCCTAAGCCCAAATGTAAATCCTTTGTACTCGGTGTCTATGTTAACGAATAGCAACTCTAAAACTATTTAGTTGAAAAGTTCGAATTCTTTTGAAGTTATCTCTCTGTTATTAATTACCACTGGTTTCACTATGTGTATACATAACACTGTAGATTTAGTTAAAAACCTACTTCAAATTCTTGTATTGAATGGTCACCTTTCGAGCAGAGGGTTAACATGACTTTGTTTATAAATATTTCACACACTCATTTGCTACTTAGCTGAGGTATCGTTCCTTATTAGCTGTTCCATATCGGGTACAGTCACCCTACATAGCTGCAAAACACATTCCATTAAATGGTCGAAACAACTTAGAAATATGTTGCGGGTAAATATCTGCAGGTACAAAAACTCTGATCATTATTGACGTCACTACCCCGCGTATAAAAGTGAAAAATGTACAAATCAAAGCAATCGTTCTTTCCAATGAATGCAAGCAATAGTGAGATAAATAGCAGAGATTACTATTATTTAAAAACTATGGAAAAATTTTATCTCACTTTTATCTGGAGGTATGTGGACTATAGGTATTAAATACTCCGATACATTTCAGCATTCCGATAAAATTTCTATAGCAAAACATAACATGTTATCTCGTACAAATTTCCATTGTCAATACAAGATAATTAGCTGGAAATGATCTCAAATATTAGTACATCGTTAATTCGAAGCTCGGTCGAATTTTTGCCTGACAGAGAAATGTTTCTTGACGGAATATTGACGAAAGTGATACCGAAGAAAATTCTGGAATTTCGTTGTTTATAAACTTTGTATCAACGTGATTAATGAGTAACTGCGTCTTCATTGAAAAACATCGACGTTTTACCACCCGCGAAGGTCTCGCAATAATAATCGCTACTGTCGACCACATATTTTCGCTATTATCTGAGCAATCTTGACGTGTTTATCGTCGGTACATTCCTCCTCTATAAAAACATTTCTCTTCACACAATTTCACATTTAAATCATATCTCCACCGCCGGAAATGACTGATTTGATCGATCGAAAATTAAGAACCATTTCGCAATTCTAATCCGTTGACGATGCAAAATCGGAAGCTGATTGTATCTGTGACGTAATTAGGAAAAACCCACAAGTAAAAGCAATGTAATTTGATTCAATTTACAGCGAGAACAAATTAATTCATCTTGTTATGTTTATGTATTATGAGTATGTGAGAGAAGATTTTTATTTATAATTTATACAATTATTTCAGCTTCACAGACAATTTTAATTTAGTTTGTTAGTTACATTTATTTTGTGTTTGATCATAAGATATTCGATCAAAGGTGTAGTTTGGCGCTACACAAGATGGCCGCCCTGGTACATTCACCAAAATGGCCGCCATCTTGCTAATACACATATTATTAAACTTTCACAATATTTCTAAAGTAATAAATCTTGTTCTAATGTTTATAAAGTTTACTGTATACTTAATATTCAGTTTAGTCTACATTTTCTATGCTTAAAATTGCAATTTGTATATTTTTATAACGAATGATTCATCTCATTTATAGTATTTGCCCTGTTACTAATCCCATTTATATCTGACCTGCTGTTAATCTCATTATTAATATACATAATACAATTATCGCATAAAATAAAATCAACTTCTCAGACAGCAAATTTTAATCTCTAATATTTTTGTCCATTGTGTAGTTAAAAATAATAGGAATGTTTTATGAATGGTCATAATTTTAACTCAGGCCGTAAAGAATATTGTTATGAGTCCTTCGATTGGTAGAATCGATTGTTAGTTGAAATACGAAAGACACAGATACCATTTCTGTACGATTCTGTATTTCCGTATTTGAAACAAGTAAGCGAAATTAATTTCCAATGAAGCACAAGATATTTTCATCGGGTAGCGAATATTTTTATGTTCATGAGAACCTTCCTTATGACATTTTCCAGTGACGACGTGAGCCATATTTGTACTCGTGATAATAGTGACCTCGAAGAGACCTCGTGTACTCTTTTTTTTTTTTCATGTTTCAGCCTTCCGTGCAATCTGATACCCATTTATTGCAAACTAAATTCTTGAAAATAAAGCACAAAGGAAATCCGTTAAAGAAGCATACAAATATCTTGGACTTTTATGATTATATAACCTTTAACGCGAATAAACTCGACTTGATTCTATCAATTATAGAAGAATACATTGAATTACAGATTGTTCAATTACTGAAGAATTCTACCTATTGTTGAGTAATAAGAAATATTTAACAGGATCAAAGATATTGATGCAAGAAATATATAAAAATAGATCGAAAGATTTAAGAATTGAAGCTGCTCAGTGAAAGTCAGACCTCGTTTCGGCCATTCAATTGTATTTAACAATGATACTCCTGCTCTTATTGAACTACATTTTGTACACCTTGAAAATCAACGGTGTCTCTTTTCATGGTAAATTTTCAATTTTAACTTTGAAGGTTACATTGATATGAGAATTAAAGAATGCAGATTTTTGTTTACTGACATTGTTTATTTAAAGTCTTAAAAATATTCTTTAAATATGAAATTAATATGATTATTGTTGGGGTATATTGTAAAATATTTACTACCTTGTATTTGGTTCATTTTGTATTATATATTATTTGTATATTATTTTATATTTTGTACATTTTGTGTATATTATTATAGATTATTTTGTATGTTGTATATTTTCTATTGTTTACTATACTCTATTATATAAAATACTCAAGTTTAAAAATCCTGAAATTGCAAAGACCCAAAATTACATAATTCTAAAGTTCCAAACTTCTAAAGTCTCAATGTCCAAAATTCAAACATTCCAAAGTCTCACGAAATCAAAATTAAAAAATTCTGAAGTATTATAACCCCAAAATTCAAAAATTCCCAAAAGTTAAAATTTCCAAATTTTCAAAGTTAAAAGTTCAAAAATTTTAAAATTGAAAAATTCAAAAATCCAGTCTTATAGTCCTAAAATCTCCAAATTCCCCCAATTCCCCAAAATCCAAAAATTCCCCAAATCCCAAAAATTCCGCAAATCCCCCAAATTCCCCAAACCCCTAAAATTCCCCAAATTCCAAAATTCAAAAATTTCAAAAATTCCCCAAATCCCAAATATTACCAAAATTCCAAATTCTCAAATTCCAATATTCCAAAATTTCCAAATTTTAAAATTTCCAAATCCTCAAATTCTCAAATTCCAAAATTTCCAAATTCTCAAATTCCAAAATTTCAAAATTTCCAAATCCTCAAATCCCCAAAATTCCCAAAATTCCAAATTCTCAAATTCCAAAATTCCAAAATTTCCAAATTTCCAAATCCTCAAATTCTCACATTCCAAAATTCCCAAATTCCAAAATTTTCAAATTCCCAAATTCTCAAATTCCCAAAATGCTCAAATTCCCAAATTCCAAAATTCCCAAATTTAAAAATCCCAAAATTGCAAATTTCCAAATTCCCAACACACCAAAGTCTCTAAGACTCTGTACGTCAATACAAAATGTCACTTATCGACATTTAACTCGAATTAAATATTATATCGAGATACGAAAATCGCCTAAGTAAATTGGCGCCACTGAACGTTTTAATCCGTGCATGGTTTTGTCTACTGTAGACGCAGCAACTCGGAAACGTGTTTGGCTCCGTTCATTTCGTTCGAACTAATTATCTTTTTTCCGTTTTATCTTATCTCGACGAAATCCTCTGGAGTTCATGCATGCGCATTTTATGTATTTAAAGCTATAAGATTATTGAGTCGTATTGCTCAACTTATATTGCCTGTTGTAGAGGTGCATTAAAATGTAAATTGCTCTTCTTAGACGGTAAGTAGTCTTTCAATGACGTCCAACAAGATAAATACCATCTCGTGAAAAACAGTGTTACGATTTTCTGCCGGAAACCTTATGCACTTTGCACTTACAAAATTTTTAATATAGTACATTGTTTTTATAATTTAAAACAGTGTAATATTAGTTCAAAATCATTCTTAAGCTGTGAAGTTTGATAAAGTTGATAACAGTGAGATACAATGGCGTAGAAAATTAAGCTTGACAATTAAGAACACGAGGAAACAAAATTGACAATTGTACTATAGTAAAATTATTTTTTATATACAGCGTAATTATTATTAATAATAATTATTCTTCTTTTCATATCGTATAGTACAATTATTATTACACATATTATTTTTTAGTCTAGGATACTTGATTTGAAAATACATGATAGTATATTTCTAACGTATCAATGAATTTATATTTATATTTATATTTATATTCAAAGATAATGTCAGAACTTCAATTTGCAAATTTTTAATTTTCCTATAAATTTATAAACGTTTGAGAACCAGTGGTTTTTCAATCGAAGCTAAACTAACAAAAGATAAATAAATAAGAAATGTATCATGTCGATAGAAGTTAACATATCGACAAAAGACTGTGATTTCTGTAATTTAAAAGAAGAAATCTACGGTCCGCCATTTTGAGGGTTCCGTAAATACGATGCGCGAAATAAGGACTCGTTTCATTTTATACCACTTTCTTGACAATGTTTTTGTCACAAGTGACTGAGTAAAAGACTCTTTCATTTCAACAAACTGGATTCTTCAATCCAAATGAAAATAGTACAGTGTAACAACATATTGCAAGGAGAACAAATTAATCTACCCCATAAAGTGTAATTATAGTACATATATAGAATTTTTGTAGAATAAAGTGAAGCATGTAAACAAAGTAAACAGACACAATTACTTTGTCTTCATCTTAATAAGAAGTTACGCTAATGTCGAAAATAAAGTTACTTTTGTTCAATAAATATCCATGACCTTACACCAAAATTATTCATCAATCGAATCAATAATCATCAATATAATGAATTTTATTCTAAAATTTTGCATGAAATTTGAAAGAAATACATTGTACGTATTTCTATAGAAAATGTAAGTATTAACATCGAGTAAAATAAAATAAAATCATGTTTCGGATAAGACTGAATATGTATTTTTGAAGCCGGGTTTGAACTAAACTAAGGAATCTAATTGTTACCGGTGTACACAGTGTATTTGCATTGCTTATCGTGGTACTTAGAAAATATAATGATTTGTGACTGTTCCTAATGCTCTGTTGACAATTCACGATATACTTTCTCATCTAATGTTCAGCAAATTTTGTAGAACGTAATGAAAAGTGGGAAAAAGGTGTTCGAAAATGAGAAACCATTTATATTTTCTTCGCCCAGCAAATATGTGCTAATTTTCTTGTTTGTTGATATTGGTAATAAACAGTTGATAAATATGGAAGATTTGCTTTACAAATTCAAACTCCGCTTTTATCGTTGTATATTTAGAATAATATTTGTTAAAGTTGCTTGCGAAAAAATCGGTTCAAACACGTGTTAGCGTAGTGTGAATTATTAATAGCTTACTGTTGATGTTTTAATAAAATAAACATTAAAGAATAAAGTAAATAGGTTAGTATTTTACTGGTTGCAGTGACAGTGGAATATGTTGAAATAAGAAATTTTGGATATTCGTAAATTTTCAAATTTGGAATTTTAGTTTTGAGACTTTATGAGTTTGATAATTTGGGAATATAGTAATTTAAAAAATTGAAATGGATAACCTGGGGATTGGAAATTGGGAAATTGGGAATTTGGAAATTTGAGGATTTGGAAATTTGAGAATTTGGAAATTTGAGGATTTGGAAATATGAGAATTTGGAAATTTTAGGATTTGGAAATTTGAGAACTTGGAAAATTGAGAAATTGGGAAATTGGGAATTTGGGAATTTGGAAATTTGAGAATTTGGAAAATTGAGAAATTGGGAAATTGGGAATTTGGAAATTTGAGGATTTGGAAATTTGAGAATTTGGAAATTTGAGGATTTGAAAATTTGAGAACTTGGAACTTTGAAAATTTGGAAAATTGAGAATTTGGAAATTTGAGGATTTGGAAATTTGAGAACTTGGAACTTTGAGAATTTGAAAACTTGAGGATTTGGAAGTCTGAGAATTTAGAAATGTAGAAGTTCATGGAATTTGGAGATTTAGAAGTTTGAAAATTCGAAAATTTGAAGACTCGAAATATTAAAAATTAAAAAAAAAGATTATGCAATATGTTACAATAAAAAAATCCTATATAAATACTTATTATCATTACTTTTCTATGCTTATATTTAGCCCTAAGTTTTTACTTGAACATCATTTATCCTAACACCTCTGTTTAATAAACACTTGTAAATTAAAAAATTAAAACTATTTAAAAAAGTACCTATCCTTAAAACATCAATTATAAAATGATTAGAACACTTCATAAGAAAATTCTAAACGCGTATTAAGTATCATTTTTAGGTTATGTTCGATTTAAATTTAGATTTGCGGTTGTTCAAAATGAAATGTAATATCTCTTGCCCACTTGAACAAATATATCTATACATCCGTAGCAGCAAGCAGACTAGGAATTAAATGTATAAAGTGTTTGCGAGATAACCTAGTGATTTATATTCCTGTATTATATTTCATGTAAACAAAGGATTAATTATCAGACACGTAGTAAATTTCAGCAGTACAACAATAAAGAAAAGGAACAATAATGCATTTTGGTAATGAAATATAATTTGTCTGCAATAAATCTTTCGATACAATTTGAAATATATTCTATGAAATCTTACCACGATCTGTTTATCATTTTCATTCCTTTCTCTCTTAATTATACTTTCAAAACTATGCACTATCTTCTAACAAAATCACTTTACCACATTCACTGTTTTCGTCAATTATTTATATTTATTTTTACAATTTTTTATTTTCTACATTTTACTACCCCCACAATGGGGATGCAAAATTTTAACCCTGGCAAAAATTGTTCTTTTTAATATATCTGTAATATATAATATACGAGCCTATCGAATAACTATTTACTTCTTTATTGAATTTTTTATATTTACTCTTACAATTTTTTATTTTCTGCAGTTTACTACCCCCACAATGGAGATACAAAATTTGAAACCTGGCAAAAATTGTTCTTTTTAATGTATATTGTAATATATAATATACGAACCTATCGAATAACTATTTACTTCTTTATTCAATTTTTTTTATTTACCCTTACAATTTTTTATTTTCTGCAGTTTACTACCCCCACAATGGAGATACAAAATTTGAAACCTGGCAAAAATTGTTCTTTTTAATGTATATTGTAATATAAAATGTATAAGCTATTGAATGACAAGTCGAATTTAGTTTAGGGGTACTTTTCACCCTCTCCTGCTTTCTATGTTCCAAATATAACTTTGAACCTCACAAAATATCTAGCCCCAGCACCAACAACTAAAAGACCCTCGAAATTATACTATTTACATATTTTGAAGCTAACAATTTAATGTGAAAGGCATTTGTGACCCCATTACACGATAGAAGAAGGTCATCGAATATAAATGACGCTATTTTGATCAGTATAAGTTATTTTGCAACCAAATTGTTTTTTTTTTCGCCAGCACAAGAAACAACATAACTTTCTTGGTTATCTGGTACGTGTAACTATTGTGTTGATCAAAACGTTATGTCATTCTTAAACTGGTTCTGATCAAATCGATTTTTTTTATACATGATATTATATATTTGAATACTTTCTTATGTACATACTTCAGCAACAACGAAACAATATATACTTCAACAATAATATATAATATAATAACAGTATTATACTTCAACAAAAATATATAATATAATAACAGTATATACTTCCAAAACAATATGTAATATAATAAGAGTATATAATTCAACAACAATATATAATATAATAACAGTACATACTTCAACAGCAGTATATGTATAATATAATAATAACACATTATAACACATATTCAATCTTACGTGTCATAATTTGTATTATAGTTTACCATTTTGTTTTCAACAATGAAACAACACACCTAAGCAACATAAACAATAAAAGAAATCAAAATATGTAGTTAAAAATAACAAGAACACTAAAATCAGGAGAAACAAACTAAAATAGCTTGTGTAAAGGATAGCGAAGCTCAGATTCAGTCTTCAAGGATCCAAAATGGCGCGTGACTGTTATCCCCGAATGTTTTGACGATTATACATGTAATTATTATAAATCACATCGTAACTGTTCTAAGTACCATCGATAATTTTCGCAGCGTCCGATAATTGTTGCCACTTAACGTTGCTACAAAAATATCTATGTACAAAAACGAAAATGAAATATTATCATAAATCAATACCCTGGCACCGTTGCTAATTCTGTTTCTTTACTATAATGTGAACTTGTATTTAATACGAAATAGATTTCTTGTTATGAAGTTTCCTTGTTCGTTTAAAGAAACATATTTTCTTTGAAGAAAACAAGCGTGTAATAATAGGGGAACTCCGTCTGTGTGTTTAATTAAATTTTCATGACGAATCTAATTAACAGGAACGGCTTCAATTAGACGGAGCACATTTTTCTCTCATTTCCAGTAGTATAAAACTTGACATCATTAATGCGGTTATGTAATGTAAATAAACTTCGCAGTATCTTATGTAAACAGGTAAAGATTTTGAATATTCCAGTTTTTTTCCTTGTACGAAATTTATTTGATTAGTGGTCAACGAGATGACAAATAATAGGATAGCGTGATGCATAAATAAATAGCGATATACAAAGTTGCAGTTATGAAAGCTTTCTTATTATTGTTACACTACAGGATCTTGTATACGTCATCTTACTCAATTAATCACGTGTGCATCTCGTGCGAAACAATCGGAAGAATGATTATGATTCAGCTTCTTGTATCGTGCATTGTGCACATGTTTTCAGGTTATGGTTTACACCTACGGACCGGCAACGTTCTGATTAAAAACCTGGAAAATATGTATGTTTGCTATGTTATAATTATTCTGGGGGAAATGGAAATTTGGGGAGATAGAGATTTGATGATTTGGGGATTTGGAAATAGGGGATTTGGGGGTTTGGAAATAGGGGATTTGGGGGTTTGAAAACTTGAGAATTTGGGGACCTAGGAATTTGGAATTGGAGAACTTGGAGAATTAGGAATTTGGGGATCTAGGGATTTTGGAATTAGGAATTGGAAAACTGGGGAATTCGGAAATTCGAAAATTTGGGGATGCTGGAATTTGGGAATTTGGAAATTTGGGGATTTGATAATTTGGGAATTTGGGAATTTGGGAATTTGGCAATTTGGCAATTTGGGAAGTTGGAAATTTGGGAATTGGAAATTTGGAAATTTGGGAATTTGAGAAGTTGGGAATTTGGGAATTGGAAATTTGGAAATTTGGAAATTTGGAAATTTGGGAATTTGGAAATTTGGGAATTCGGGAAGTTGGGAATTTGGGAATTCGAAAATTTCGGAATTTGGCAATTTCAAAATTGGGGAATCTAAGAATTTGGAAATTGGGGAATTAGGGAATTGGAGAATTGGGGAATTTGAAAATTGGGGAATTAGGGAATTGGGGAATTAGAGAATTGGGTAACTAGATGATCTGAGGATTTAGAACATTGGAAATTTGAGGATTTGGAAATATAGGAATTTGGGAATTTTGAAATTTAGAAGTTCAAAAACTTAGAAATTTGAGAATTTGTAAATCTCGAAATTTTCAAAAGGAATAAAAATGGACATAATCCATTGAATTCAAATACTTGAAGAAAACTTCAAGTATTTAAATGATCTTACAATAACAAAAGACCAAAAATGACACTCCCTTTTCGTCAAAAATAGCTTTTCGCGTAACTGTATTTTCTTTCAAGATTGCTGGTCCACATAGACTCAACGGTTCTTTAGAACACGTGCTAGTTGTACAAAAATAATTTTGCAAATATTGCGAGACGAATGTATGAATTTCATTTAACCAATTTACATAAGATATTGTTTCTCTTTACAAAAACCGTTTTTGAACTGGTATTGTTCCTCCGGTCTTTTGATCGATCATGTCGAAATACAGCTATGCAAGCATTATGGTGTTTTTTGGGAAAACATGCGGAAAGCCTAAGTATCTCCAAATCCTCAAATTCATAAATCCCTAAATCTCTAAATCTTTGAATTGAATTCCTTAATTCGTAAAACCATAGATCTCTAAAGACCTAAATCTTTAAATCCATAGATCACTAAATACCTAAATCCCTAAATTCTTAAATCCTCAAATTCTTAAATTCCTAAACTGCCAAGTTCTCAAATTCGCAAATTCCCAAATTCCCAATTCCCTAAATTTCCAAATTCCTAAATTTCCAAATTCCTAGATTCCCAAATTTCTAAACCCCCAAATTCCTAAACCCCCAAATTTCTAGATTCCCAAATTCCCAGATTCCCAAATACCTAAACTCCCAAATTCCTAGATTCCCAAATACCTAAACCCCCAAATTCCTAGATTCCCAAATTCCTAAACCTCCAAATTCCTAAACCCCCAAATTCCTAGATTCCCAAATTCCTAAACCCCCAAATTCCTAGATTCCCAAATACCTAAACCCCCAAATTCCTAGATTCCCAAATTCCTAAACCCCCGAATTCCTAGATTCCCAAATTCCTAAACCCCCAAATTCCTAGATTCCCAAATTCCTAAACCCCCAAATTCCTAGATTCCCAAATTCCTAAATCCCCGAATTCCTAAACCCCCAAATTCCTAGATTCCCAAATTCCTAAACCCCCAAATTCCTAGAGTCCCAAATTCCTAAACCCCCAAATTCCTAGATTCCCAAATTCCTAAACCCCCAAATTCGTAAATTCTCAAATTCCCAAGTTCCCAAGTTCTCAAATTCCTAAATCCCTAAATTCCCAAATTCCCCCGCCAAATTTTCAAATTCCTAAAATTCTAAATCCCAACTTCCATCCCCAAATGTTTAACCTTGTAAACCCCCAAATCTCCAACCTCCTCAAATTCCAAAACTTTGAAACCCTTAAAATGCCAAATGTCCAAATCCACAAATCCCTAAATCCGAATCCCACATCTCCAAAATCTCCAAATCTCCTGAACTGCCGCTAAAAAAAAACTCTACTGCGTCGTCCCTGAAACAGAGGGAGCCTAGAGACGGCTTAACCTATAACTCCCTGGCACGGCACGTGAGGACATGGGAAACGAGCCTGGCAGTAATGGAGCACTTCCTTTTAACTATGGATTCCAAGAAAAAAATTGATCTCAAGATTAAAAATAGAGAATGAAACCAGACTGTCCGAGGTAGACAAAGAACGAGATGATCTGAATTACGTGATATTTCACTTCCCCGCCAGAGTGTAACCAAGTTACACGTTCCTCAAGGCTCTCTAATTTTTTTTTCCTCTCTCTCTCCACTTTATTAAACCGATCCTCAATGAGAAACGCGTTCGTACGTTTCCATGCGGAAGATTTTTTGGCGAGTGAAGGTTCTCAAATCCCACTTTTCTTTTTATCGAGTCGAATGCTGCACGTGTTTACCGAGACGTTTCCATTCGCGCCAAACCAGTTTCGATCGGGTTTTACACGTACCTACTTTCTGTGTAATTGTAAAATACACTCGGCTGAAGTATATTCATTGTGTCTGTACGAGTTAATTATTTCGCCTGAGTAAATAGATCATTTTAACGAATATCGTAACGAATGAGAACGCGATCACATTCTACTAGTTTTTGTTGCGGAAATATGTAGGATATCCTGTAATATCTGGTACAAACGATGATTCTGTTTAAGAAATAATGAAACGGTGCAACAATTCTTTGAGATTAAGTGGTTAAATTTCATCGATTTAAGGTACATTTCTATGGATACTTCTGAGACTTCTTCAATTTTCCCTTGTGTTCTTCACGTATCATTAATCGTCGGGTGAATGTGATTTTTACATGCAAAGTGTGTAATTTAGTTCGCGATTGTTTCAAATCGTAATTATAATGCGCATAGGGAAAAAAACATGGAAAGGAGGAAGTCCCAGGAAAATGAATGGCGGAACCTAATTTATCCAATCTTTGCTGAACCAACGTATGATTTAAAGGCTGAACGTAATTTTGTACTCGTTGACATTCTTCTATTCCTTTGATTAATTCGAAAATTTTTGTTTTTGTTATTGTCAAACAAATGTACTGAAATGATTACATTAAAATTACATTAATAATAATACTTGCAAAATTACATTAACAACTATTAATAGCTACTACAATAGAATACAGTATATTCTAAAAATATCACTAAAAAAAAATACTAAATAATGTTAATAAATTTTAACAATATAAACAATGACAATAATCGTTAACATTAAGTTCACTATTTATAAATATTTTCAAGGATTTCCAACTATCGATTCTCTTGAAAATGAAGCTTTATGTAAGAAAATGTAAATCTGGATTTTCGATTTATCTTCTGATGCAGGATCATCATCTCCCTATTTGTATTACATGCTGCTTGTCATTTTGTATAATAGGTCGTCGTAACAAGTTATTGAAACAGTTCCAGAAATAACTGTTATGTAAAAGTTAACGTCGTTTCCAAAACGTTGTTTTATAACGGTTCCCGTGCCAATTCCAGTGTCAGTATCGGTAACGATATCAAAATCTAAATAAAGATACTAGACGTGATTTAATGCCGTGTTAAAATTCAGTCAGTGATTTGAACGACGATCTATTTAGTAAATTATGAGGTGGAACTCTTTTTGAAGAAAAGAGGAGATTGGGATACTTCTTGCAGTGACTTTGACCTTGACCTCGATATCAAGGTCAACTCTCCTGAGTGACCTTCGGAAGATTTTAATCGATGTTCGTTTGTTGAGAAATGATTAATGAAAATTGAACCATGGTGTAGTGGTTATATAAAAAATAGTGAAATATGTGGAGTATATTGTGGAAATAAGGTTGTGATAATATTGTGGCGAAATATATGTTGGATTGTACTGTATTTAGATGTATAATTTTAACTAGGATTCAATTTGGTCAAACTGAATTGAAGATACTATCAAGACTACTATTGACAATACTACTTACAGTTAGTATACTGGAAGGTTAAGGATAGTACTACTTAATGGTCCATGTCACTAACACCTTGTAGACGGTATGGAGACTTGGGAATAGGGATTTGGTGGATGTAGCAATTGCATAATGTGGAATTTTTGATATACAAATAGTAAGTTGTGGAATATATTAATTGTAGAATATTCCAATTGTAGAACACACTAATCGTGGAGTACACAACTTATGGAATACAGACATTTCGAATATACAAATTGTGCAACACAGATATTTTGAATACACAAACTGTGCAATACAGACATTTCAAAAACACAAATTCAGGAATGCATTTAGAATACACAAATTATGATGTACAGACATTTAGAATACAGATATTTGCAATACACAAATGGTATAATAAAGACATTTGGAGAATACGTTGTAAAAACAGGAGATTACAGTAAGTTCTAGAAATCCTTGTAAAGTAAATTTAGGTAGTAGATAAATATTTATCTGTGTAGCTAATCGAGTGATAACGAGACCTATTAATTATTATAATAACAATACTAATAACTATTATAATACGATACGATCGGAATTTTGAATACGAAATTTATCTCTAACTACCTACAAAATTGGTTTTGTCGTTTCTTCGTAATATTAATATTTTTTGAAAAGCTCCTACAAAAGGTTATTCACTTTCCCCGTCAGTAAAAACATTAAAAGCTCATTAAAGATCGAGATCCTCCGCAAATACCTTTATTATGTATTAATAGAAAATTGACATTCGTCGCTTTCGAATTTTTATAATAATAGAGAAAGTGCGATGATGAAGATACTTCTACTATTTTGTAGATACATAGTTATATTTAAAAAAAAAAACGCATTCAAATGCTCAAAGGAGAATATGCTGAACGATGAATTGAACAATGATTTTTATTCGCGAACATTATTCGTGATAATACTATCAATCACATTATCTTCATTTTATCGTAATATCGGTTACTGAAACCTTGATAAAACGAAATTTTTAATTACTGAAAATGTAATCTTCCATTTGAAGCAGTGCTTGTGTTCCACTTAATTGCGTGTTGCAGATAAATCTTAAGTGCACAACATAAAGCAAGGTTATAATCAATTATTCTGAATACACATATAAAAATTCAATGAAGTAGAAAAATTTATCAGTGATAACGTAAAATATTTTGTTATAAATAAAACGCAATATTAACACTTGTAAGTCGCGTGAGGACCTGAAGGCAATTTGATCTGAGGGACCACTATCTTTCAAAACATTCGTAATATGAGAGCGTTGAAACTATCTGCTCGAACAGTTAATATTTTATTAAAAGAAGACTGCAATTGATCATGAAAAATAATTGTTTTTCGAAAGAGTTCAATCTAGCAAGAGATTTGAGAACCTGAAACATTTCGGTAACATGAACCACTGCCCCGGCGTCCCACAGACTAATAACGGCCCTGACACGAAAGTGTACAACGAAAAATATTATTAACGAAAAAAGTGAACTAACAAACACGAGGTGAAGCACCGACACCTCTGACTCAACACACCGAAATGATCGATGATCCCGTAATTATTTACGATTAGTGAATGATTCACCAACATAACAAGTTACAACAAAGACCTAGGAACGTATCAGGTAGCTTAACAGTGTGGAATGAATTAAAATCGCTAAAGAGGGAAATTCGTGCTGATATCGTCATCCATGTAAATGACGAACGTCTCATGGCTAGATTCCATCCTAATACGGACTAGACATATGTCAAGAATTGAATTGAAAATGTAGGTCGATTCGTAGACCAATATGGATGAAACGTTAAATCTAATTACGGAGTAAAAATCTGTAACGTTATTAACAACAGTGTTATACTTCTGGTGCTATAATTTTAATAAAGAGTGTAAATTGTACTCAGAAATAGAATTCTCTGAATAATTTAACTTAATAACTTTGAAAGTCTCTTTCGTATCAACATTTACGAAAACTAGGACAAATCTTTCGTTTAAAATATACCGACGTGAGGTAAGATCGCAAGGTTGTTGCCAATGCGATTCGTAAAAATTTGTAAAATTAACGTTCGTTTGAATCCAAAATTACAATTTTTATTTTTGCATGTAGGCCACGGACATCGACGTGTTTGCGAAATAATTATTTATCCGTAGTCTGTTATCAACGGTAGGTAATAAACATGTGGTATACCTAGCCACCGTATTTAAAAACATTATTCTGTTCGTAATGCGTGAAAGTTGTATATTTTGCATAAGTCCAATTTGTACACGGAGACTTTTCAACACCTTCTCAGACGTTCTTTCAATATTCCCTCATTAATAATTGTGTAGCACAATTGACGCGACCATTCACTTTGGCGTCGCAGGTATATCGTGGCCACCATCTTGCTTTCATAATTACAGCCAGCTCTAATTGCTTTATACATTCATGCGCTCGTTCGTTTTTCTCCTCGTTTATTAGCAAATGTGCAATTAATGTAATAATCTATTGTGATAGCTACATTCATGACTGCACGCAGCCATAAATTATTCTAACCTCTTTTATTGCTCCTCTTTCTACGATGGTGCACTGCCGGTTACACGTTGCTACTAATATCGTAGTTGTCTTCATTTCAATCATGCGACTACCGGTTCTACTCAAGTACGCTGGGTATGGACCATGGAAGTTTGGAATTTTTTAATTTTACAAGTTTGGGATTTGGACATTTGGGAGTTTTAGATGGTGCAACTTTGGGAGTTTGGAAATTTATGAGTTAGAGACTTTAGAATTTGAGGTTTTGGGATTTTGGTGCATTGTAAATTTAGGACTTTCCAATTTAGGGTTTTGGGATTTTGAGATTTTGGTATATTGAAAATTTAGGAATTCATTTGGGATTTTGAGATTTTGGTGCATTGGAAATTTAGGACTTTCCAATTTAGGGTTTTGGGATTTTGAGATTTTGCTATATTTAAAATTTAGGAGTTCAGAATTTGGAGTTCTGAGAATTTGAGATTTTGGTATACTGAAAATTTAGGACTTTGAGAACTTAGAATTTTATAATTTATAATTTTGTAACTTTGGTCCTTGGAATTTTGGAACATCAAAGCTTTGAAATTTTATAGTTATAGAACTTTTAAACTTTTGCATTTTTGAGTCGTTGAATTTTGGAACTGTAGATCGTTAAAATTTTGAATTTATGTAATGCTTAAACTTTATAAATATTGAAAATATTGAAATTTGGAAATTTATTAGGATCTTGAAGATCTTTTATTTTGCAACATTAAGAACGTTTTAGAACTTCTTGTTTGCAATTTTTCGTTTGAATGAGTAAAACTTTAAAACTTTAAAATATTGAAATTTGAAAACCTGTTAGGATCTTGAAGATCTTTTATTTTGCAACATTAAGAACGTTTTAGAACTTCTCGTTTGCAATTTTTTTTTTAATGAGTAAAACTAAGACTTTAAAATATTGAAATTTTTAAGTGTGGTGATGAGTATAATAATCATAAAAAGATCTACTGGAGTTTATGTTTCTTGAAATGGTACGATTTGAAGAAACCATAATAATATAACAGCAGAGTCAATTCTAATCACTTTTACACACTCGCTTATGCGTTTATCCACTCTCACCTGCGTCACTCATTCTCACTCAGCCGCGAAATTATGAATTGGCACTTTATAAACCAAAATATGTAACGATGTAATTAGAGTAGGGAGCAGAAAAAAAATAATTCGTGCAATGCTGATTGTTTGAATACGTATTTTTATCTTGAGATCAGAAATATATAACCTCCAGACACAATTCTCATCTTGTATTGATGAATAACAATTTAAAATAACAAAAAAGAAGAAACATAAGAACAATGTTTTGAAGTAATGTCATATACTGTAAAGTGAAGCATGTGCATTAGGGCAATCTTTCTTATCTCTCGAAATTTAGAAAGTTTGGAATTTGGAACTTTGGGGATTTAGAAAGTTGGAAATTAGAAGTCAGGAAATGGAGACGTTGGGCATTTGGAAATTTGGAAATTTGTTGATTTGAAATTATAGAAATTTCGATATTTCAAATTTTTAAGGTTTGGAAATTTGGAAATTTTTGAAAATGGAGATTTGGAAATTTAGAAATTTCAATATTTAGGGATTTGGGGATTTGGGGGTTTGGGAACTTTGGAACTTGGGAATTTTGCAATTTGAGAAATTTGGAAATTTTAGAATTTTAGAAGTTTGAGAAATTAGAAATTTGGAATGCAGAATTTGAGAAATTAGAAATTTGAAAAATTAGAAATTTGGAATGCAGAATTTGAAAATTATGAAACCTCAGGAATTTAGAAACTTGAAACTTTTGAAATTTGAGAATTTAAAAATTTAAACACGGGAATTTGAAAGATCGAGGATCCAATAATTTAAAAATTTGAAAAAATAAAAAACATCTGATACCATCTCTTAAATATTGATACATGCACAAATGTTAACATGTAACTTTGATCCAGAACATTTTTAAACCTTCCTATTATTTTCAATAATAATTACCAACTCTCAATCGTACGTCCACTGACGATCATTGTAATCAAGGTTAAAACAATAGTCATGACTTAATCTTTTTTTTTATTAATTTGCTGTTACATAATTAAAAATCGTTCCACTTGAAAAAAAAAAAGACTGACCTTGAAGTGTAACAAATTATAGCTTCGAGGAAAAGAATCCATATCACAGTAAGTATTTTAAGAATACAATTTACTTCTTCACAAATAAATATACATATTTTTCTTTATAATTACACGTCTGCTTCTAGCATGAAAATAACGAAGATATTTTGAATTCCACACTCGCATAACTCACCCTATACATACGTACATATAAATACACTAGCACGTATTTTATATTTGAACAGTGCGAAACAGCTTTAAAATACCAAATTTACGACTAACAAAGCTGTGCTATTTTCTCGTCTATAAATAAACAAAATATCGAACAGTTATATAAAAGCAACCATTTAAAAAAAAAATCTTTTCTGTAACACTGCATAGTTTTCTAGAATTATTTATTTTCGTGTAAATAAAAATTATTTACTACAAAATGCCTCATATGACCAGAGCTAAGGGTAGCAAGAATAGTAAACTTCAATATGCTTAGTAACCGTGTACGTCAAACCGTATATCGTTTTTCTAATGTACAGGTTTTATGTGTCAACATGACTCAGCTTTCGCGATAATATTCATATATTTTTTCCGCAATTTTATTAACTACTGCTCAACTTGCATACATCAATTACGCGGAGTATCCCACGATAAGTGCCGTTTGATATAATCGCTGAACAGCCGATAATAGGACAAAAACGTAAGAAGACTGTTATCGTCTTCTAAAATGTTACGGTAAAACGAATTTTTATCTTCGATTCTTGAAAGTCAAGCCGGGGTCATCTCGCGGTTTTGGAACGTGACATTTTTGTTTTACAAGTGTCCTTGAAGCATCGGCGACCGCAAGGACCGAAAAGTTTGAAAAGAAATGCCAAAAATACTTGTAGCAACAGCGGTGGGTGGCCATTTTGAACAGAAATTGCTAAAAGTGCAAGTAAAGTAACAGAAATATCGATTGCCGTCTGTGCGAAAACATTTTCGTCGCAACTTCGGATTGTCTCGAGGTCATTTCAAAGACATACACTGAACTTGATCTTCTTTTTTTGTAGCTGTTAAGTAGCAAAACGAAAATGTATCAGTCCGTTTACAAAACACGAGGTGACCGTGGTAACCTTGAAAAACTGAAGGTGAAAAGTCTTCTGTCGCACCGATGAATAAAAAATGGTAATGAAAACATTCATAGACTTTTGTCGAACGTAACTGGCTATTAGTTGAACACTTACGGCGGGACACCCGGTATTAAAAGAAGAATATCAAGTAGGGGATCGATCTGGAATCTAAATGAACTCATATTTCGTTGCATAATTCACTGTAAAACTCCGCTTTAATGCATCGCATATGGTCAAGCTGCATTTTGATTCTCTTCTCACGTGTAGCAATGTGTACTCATTAACTGATCTCTAAGATATAGCCAAGGTCAAGTTCTACGTATGACGCGAGTCACACCTCCAGACCACTTACGGCTAAGATAATTCTTTTCCGTGTTTATAATCACACGGTGGGCTCTACCGAGCCCTCTTAATTACACCTTTCTGCGCACGCACGCTTGTAAATTTCATTATGTACAGATCTGGAAACGAAAAAGCCTAACGATATTATCATACTCCAAAAAACTTCAACACCGAACGTCATTCATCTCACAAAGTTTTATGTATTAAACATTTTTGGTATCCATTTTATCTTCAGCCATTTTAGAAATGTAAGGTTTACCTAATCTAATAGATGTTTCTTGTGAGGATCTTTTAAAAGAAGTGCATAAATGTAAATTTGAAATATAAATATCAATTGTGTAAGTATACAATGTAAATATAATATATAAACATAAATAAATGTGGAGTACAAATATACATTGTATAAATGGAAAATGTATAAAAGCTTCATGATGAGAGAGTTGTTTAGAAAGAAAGTAAGTTCAATGTTTTTTGTTAAATCTCCTTTATTACAAAGCTTCTTTAAAATTGTATTAAATGATCAATATTGTCTTTTGTTTACAACGAAATATTTTACATCTATGAACAATTTTGTATAAATACCTCATTTATTGATATATTGCAATTTTTTGTTACCTTATGTTGTGTCCACTCCATAAGTAGTTCTAAATCCACCTCTGGCACTCACTTCCACAAAGACTTATTAATAAAAATTAGTTAATAAATTATTAACTAATATTTATGTAATGGCATGCATTGTTAAAATCAATAACTTCGATTATAAATATCGTGACATTGTATCTGTAACACGAAGTCCTGTATTTTAACGATGTGATGTCTAGTGACCACATTTGATGGCCAAAGTCGTGGCATTTAGTGTCGCCAGAAAATACACCCCAACGGTACTATAATTTTATATTATTATGACACAAAATGCTATGTCATGGCATATGTCAAAAAATAAAAGCAGTCATTAATAAAATTCAAGTTGTGACTACTAGGTTTCATATTTCTTCATTCCCAAACTCTCAAATTCCAAATCTCCTCATTTCCAAATTCTCAAATTCCCAATTTCTTCATTTCCAATTTCTCAAATTCCGAATTTCTTCATTCCCAAATTCTCAAATTCCAAAACCCCTCATTCCCAAATTCTCAAATTCCAAATCCCCTCATTCCCAAATCCTCGAATTCCAAATCCCCTCATTCCCAAATTCTCAAATTCCAAATTTCTTCATTCCCAAATTCTCAAATTCCAAATCTCCTCATTCCCAAATTCTCAAATTCCAAATCTCCTCATTCCCAAATTCTCAAATTCCAAATCTCCTCATTCCCAAATTCTCAAATCCCAAATCCCCTTATTCCCAAATTCTCAAATCCCAAATTCTCAAATTCCAAATCCCCTCATTCCCAAATTCTCAAATCCCAAATCTCCTCATTCCCAAATTCTCAAATTCCAAATTTCTTCATTCCCAAATTCTCAAATCCCAAATCCCCTTATTCCCAAATTCTCAAATCCCAAATTCTCAAATTCCAAATCTCCTCATTCCCAAATTCTCAAATTCCAAATCTCCTCATTCCCAAATTCTCAAATTCCAAATCTCCTCATTCCCAAATCCTCGAATCCCAAATCTCTTCATTCCCAAATTCTGAAATGACCACGTATCTAATTCCCCAAATACCCAAATCCCCAAATGTCCACCTATCCAATTCTCCAAACCTCCAGACACATAAATTTCCAAAACTACAATCTCCACCTTCCCAAATCCCTAAAAAACATCTAAAATTACACCTCCACTCCAACCACTCTCCAACAGCATCGTAAACTACCGTCAAAACAGCAAGAATATATAAGATGGCCATACACTTAGATTAAAAATAAACGATTTTCGTTTCTCAGAAAACTGAAACAGTTTTCCGTTCTGTTCATCAATACTTAATGAGGTAATATAAGTCAATAGCTCATTTCCTCTTTAAAGAAACAAATGGCTCATGAAAACGATCATTTACTCCGAGGACTTACCTATCTCTTCGACTACGTAACGATCCTTTGGGTTCATGTCTGCGATCTCTGTCACACTAACAACAATTCTCACACTCATCGTTGCACCTCGATCACAATATGACCTACACTCGAAACAATCAAACGAGTTGTATTTTATTTCTCTTATAAGTGTTTCTCTTAGTCATTAACTGCAATTAATCGTGACGTCCATTGCGCATCACTTTTACTCAATTTTTATCAGAAATACGAAACTCTTGTCATATCTCCAGAACTGTTTCTCGGAGAACAAATTGCACATGCTGAGTTCACTGGGTCCTTTATCGCCGGATTATTCACGCGGAGAAATATTATATTTTTTACTGTTATTACACACTATTTAGTCTTGAATTAACAATTATTATTTTATAGTATCTACTTCAACAAATCACTGGTTTAAGTTCATTTTAACAAATGTTCCTTTTAGATTATTTAACGAAGGAAATTAAAAATTTCATTTAGATCAATAGTTACCTTTTTCACGAAAGTTTCAATGGAAGACAGAAGTATCTTTTTAAGATAAATTATAAAATATATTTAATCGTGCGGTTACGGACTTAGATGTTTCCTGCGGACCATAACCTTGAAGAAGTCTAGACGCGGCAGACACACTTATTACGTAAAACCGAAGTTACGAGTGCCAATTTTTCGTCTTCCCGACGACACGGACGTCCAGAACAGGTACCACGTCGTCGTCGACGATACAGCCGTTTCTCGAATCGCGAACACGATTTTCTCGAGGATCATGTTTGTCAGCCGACAGTAACGTTCGTTGTACGTAGAGATGGTATTACGAGTCGCTGTATATAGCCGCGGGCAACAAATCCTATCGAGTGGGGCATCGAAGAACAAATGTCTTGCAGGAAAAGTCCAACCTCGGGTCGACAATTTTAATAGAACTTTGTAGAAAATATATCACTTTTAACTCGCCTCTAATAGTTACCGAGTTATTTGTTTTCAAAGCTTTTTTGCATGTTTCATGAATAAATTATGCGAATATTGCTGTATTATAGCTGCTGCTTTTAGTAATTGCACCGATACCGATACATATTAATGGTACTCAACAGGTAGCGAAATAGTCGAACGGAAATGTTAGGTACTTACATTTAATGATTTATCAATTTGTATACTTCTATCAGTCGATCAATATTAATTAATTTCGATTAATTAATAGATTCAAAATACGTTTGATACTTTGCAATGATAACGATATCTAATACTTGAGCGTCGAATAAACGTGACGAATTCTCTATATGGCACTAGGAATTGTAAGACCAGGGAGAATTGTCGCGATTGCAATATGTATGCAAAATTTGAAAAATCTAAATTTGTAATTTTTAAATTTTAAGTTTTACAATTCAAGTTCTCAATTTTTTAATTTAAGGATCCTCAAATACAGAAATTTAAATTTTATATATAAAGTTTATAATTTGAAAATGTGGGAGTTTGTAAATTCTCACTTTTGAAAACTTGGAACTTTGGATCCTTAGAAATTTGAACTTCTTGGTGACAAAGAAATGGAAAAAATTTATTAATTTAAAGATTTGAAAATTAAGTAATCTAAAAATGTTTAAACTAGCAAATTTGAAAATATGGACTTTCAGCAATTTATACAATGTTAATTCCAAAATTTCAACAGTGGTTTTACCATCGGAGCAACGTTCCTACTTTCTACTCCGATAAGTAGAGTTCAAATCCCCTTCATTCCAAAACTTTTTTTCATTTTTTACGAGACCAAATAGAAAAATAACTTTCAAAACACAAAATAACTCTTTGTAAGCAAGTACAGACCAGTACAAATATAAATTATTTATTTGCAATATGTTTATGACAATTAGTAACAAATCTAAAAGGGGACAATGAAGACAATTTTAACACTGACGTTACTGCGACACTATAACACTTCCAATAAAAACATTCACGTAACTTCTTTTCAAATCACGTACAAACGTTTTAAATACTTATGGTTGATCGGTAAAAGAAGAAGCATACGACATTAAAATTGGCGACCGGAAGTTGGAGCCCTCTACATGTTAACTGCGGACGAAACACGACTGTAGAGAAAACAAACATGCGAGCAAAAAAAGTATAAAACAGTTATGCAAATATGTTATATTTTTTGTGATCAATAACCTCGACTCACATTGTATTAACGTAATTGAATCATTCGAGTTAAGATATACAAATTCTCTTATGCAACGAATTCGTAGCTACTGTTCAAATGATAAAACACCGCATTAGCAACGTTTAACTTTGACCTTAATTTTATCTCATATGCATTTTAATTTTCGCGACGTAAATTGTAAATTTTTCAGATAATGCGAATGGTGAAATTCTTGAAAGCTAAATCGCTTTGTATAATTTTAATTGCTCTTAACACTATTTTATACATTTATCCGTAAGGACTTGAACGTAAAGTCAACAGATTTATTTACAGAATAATGCAGTTTATTAACGCCGTAACAGTTACGTGATAAATTACTTCACGCCCAACTTTCTTGAAAGAATATCAGTTCCCGAAAACATCAACATTAACTCAAAATAAATCACCAACTCGTTAACCCATAGTTATGGCAACTGCATAAACTTATCCACGAGATCGTTACTATCTTCATCCAAGTAAATAACAAAACGATAAAGAAACAATTGTTCAGTGCGTTTTTCATTCCATCATCGAGTGTTTCCACGAAATTTTCCAATATCCGAGTACGAATGATAGTCGGATAATTTACACACTCTATGACAGATAACTATCTCAACCTGATGCTATCAAACTCGATGCATGTGACAAGAATTGTCGAAATCAACACTGTCGTATATAAGTCAAAGTGGATTAAACGCAAGCTGACAGAAAACACTAGTCGTTTCCTGTAGTAGTGACAGGTGTTGTAGTCTAGTGGTGGGATCAGAATACCTGGGTAGGTTTTGGCGGGAGAGTGGGATACACACGAAGGTGGGGATTAAACCTTCAACGCAAACAGTTCACAGCAGGCCCATAGAGATATGAGGATAGAATGCGCGAGCGAACTGAAAAAGCGATACAGCAATGAAAAAAGAACGCTGCATATGGCCCCTCACGTCCTTATCTGTTCACGCATGCGCGTTAACGCAATAAATGGTGCGCGCGTCTTGATGCGCACTGCGTAGGTCACGCTTATTCATGGACCTAGGAATATAGGGACAAATCTCATCCTTGAGAGGGGTAGCCATTGATAGAGGCAGCAAAATAAACCGATGCCTAGTTTTAATTGGCTGTCGTTACTACACTCCAAATTTTTAATTTTTAATTTCTATCGAAAGTTACCATATTTGAAATGTAATAATACAGGTAAGTTTTGTTTACTTATATTGACTTTCGATCCTTATTTCTGTGCAGCACATTTACTTAATACAATATACAGTTTTTTCAATGTATTTCAAGTCGATATTAATAATATTATAATAGCATCATACGAAGCGGTAAAAGCCAAGATATTAAACATATTGGCTTACGTATATAGATACAATCTATATACATATGATGCCTATTCGTTGAAACAAGTAGTGTACACCATAAGTCTACTTGTGTATTAAGATGACGAAGTTAGAGCCATAAAGTTTCAAGTCAAATTATTTAAAATATTGACTTGTGCGTGATAATGCAATCTGTATTTATTTGTTTATTGACGGATAAACCGGTACAAGTCATAGGTTAGTTTGTATTTCACCATATAACAGAACTAGTAGGAACAAAACAAATGTTCTACCATTTCAATAAAAAACTTTCGTTTTTCGAAACGGGAAAGAAACATTGTATCTGTTAATTAATAACTTTTTTAATAACCGCATAACTTTTTCTCGTAACAGTTAATTATCCTAACCTTTCTCCCACATTATCACTTAACCTTTTTGGTTTTCCAGAAAGAAGTGTACATTTTGTATCAAATTTTAAATACTACTTATATTATTTTAGAAAAATATTTTCTTAAAACCATTGTATATATTTAAAATATGATGAATCACAGTACTATATTATTCTGAAAATTCACAAAATTTATATTACATTTATAAGTAATTAGTGTACTTCTACATTATTTCTATTTACCTTATTTATGATATCTATGTAACGTTTACAACATAATTAATAGGAAATAATGTATGTTAGTATAATTCCTTATTAAAACAAATACGTTAATATAATTCTACGTACTTACAAGAACGTTATCACGTTGTTCAGCACAGCTATGACATCAATTATCAGGGTTAAGACCCTACTTCTCATGTTAATTTCTTCTCATCCATAATCTGATTTTTATGTTGTAGTACTATTAAATTCTTTAATTATATAATTTATATTTATTAAATAAACGCCACTATCGGAAATTATGAGACTTTTATATTTTTTATAGAAGTTTTCGAAATATCGCGCGCAACATTAATCAACTATCGAATGCACATGCGTGATAAAACAAGGATACAAAAGACCTTTCCGTAGCGATCTCTTTCTATTTCCATTCACTAACACACACAATAGCACAATTTCACGCACAAGGTTTCAAATAATTGGTATCTGGCAAAAAAAAACATATTACAAATCCAGAATTTCACAGTTGAAGATTTTTAATTTTTTCAGTAACAAAATTGGCACACTATTTTAACCCTTTACCGTCAAAGTGTTGCGAAAAGTATAATATTAAAAAACAATCTAAAGCATAATACTGTTACAAAATACAATACTTCTCTTTCATAAAATTAATCCATTTAGGTAACTTACGAATTTTTTAAACAATAAATGACTGAATATATTACAGCTTTTTACTAACAAAAAATAATTACAACCAATGGGATTCCCATATTTCTGAAAAGATTACCTATATGATCCCATTTTGCTTAAAAGGTGCTTATCCATTGCACGAGTTACAAGCCCTTTTGAGAGTATATAACACCAAATATTATGTATTGGTGAATCACAATTAACAATGCTTGATGTACAAAATGACCTATAACAAAACTAATTATTATTAGTTATTTATAAATTAATAATACCTTGATTTTTATTACTTTATTTTGAATTACTTAACATTCAAGTATATTTTATTATTACTTATGGCTAATTTACAACAGATTTAATCTAATATAAATATTACATGTAATAAAATTCTGTTGTTTAATATTTCTCTATAGTATATAACAAATGAGAACGAAATGACTGACTGTTTATATTACACATGTTACAACTATTGTACACATAAATACACTACAATAGTTGTTATAATATGTAGGAAAAAAATTTCCTTTCATTTTATCAATATTTCATGTACTGAAATGATACATGCTTATTAAGCAAGGTTAATGATTTAAGTACAATAGATATACAGAATGATTCTTTTAATTTAAATTTATATTTACATTTAATTGTCTTTCTTCATACGATTGGAAGTCATCCTATATATTATGGAATCACGTCCAGGATCCATCTGAGCAATGGCAACTGTATTTATAATAAATAAAAATTAGAGAAAGTATAAAATTTTATGAAATAAAAGTAAAGAAATGATTACATACTGCAAATAGCAAGCAGCGAGAAAACAAAAACAACTCCAAACCATAAAATAATGTTAAAGATGGCAGGATAATCCGTGGAATATTCTTTTGCCAAGTTTTTGATTTCCTAAAACAAAAAACTTGATGTTTTACACCATCATAATCGTTTGCAACAGTTCAACTACAATAACGTTCATTCTTGAATTCATTGAATTCTAAACATTTTAATACCTACAATGAGAAAGCTTATTTATTTAAGAAAAGAAAAAGTTATAAAGCCTTATAAACATGACATGAGATAATGCTACAAAGTTTGTATATGTTCCGCATTTTGTACTATAAGACTGACATAATTAGCTCAAATTATATTTTTTGTTCTTTAAATTAATTTTTCTGTATTACATATTTCCTGTAATAAATTATCATGCATTTTATCAAGTGCTACATGATATTGTAGCATTAATTATAAAGACATGTTAATAACAAGCATTGTTGTTATGTAAGCACACTGAAAGCATTTATATAATATAGAAATAAAACATGCTAAATTAATGACTCCAGACTGCTTGTATCATAGCAAATCTAAAAACTCTTTAACACTTTGCAATCTAAAACTGTATTTTAACTATATCTGAAATTACTAGCTAACTATTGCAACGGCTATTTACAGTTTATAATATATTTTGTATAAATGGATGGTTATGTGTAAACATGCATTGTTCTATACAGAACCACATAATACTTAAGCATACCAATGTTAACTGCTTACATTTGTAATATAAAGCTTTAAATTGCAAAATAATAAAGGACTTTCAATTTCATATAGCGTAAAAAATGTATATTTCAATTTGTAGTATTGTTTTAAATTAAATTACTTACTAAATTCATGCACAATTTAATAGAGATTTACTTACAATTTTACACGTGTTCTACTAATTACTGATAACAAAAATACATAACAATTTTATGCTAAAAAAATATTTGAAGCTTTTGTGATGATTTGAATTGGTGTTTTGATTATTGATTGCGGACCTGAAGAAGTAAACTGTAATTGTTTATGAAATGCAAGACAATCAAGACACCAACATGATAGAATATGATAAGTCATAACAATCAGCTAAAGATATAGTCTCCTAAATTAAAATATACTGCTAAAATAAAATGAAGATATATTCATTATTCTTGCAATGAGCACAACCTTATTTCAACATAATAGAATACATTAAGATTTTTAAAAGTACGTAAAATTTTAAGTATTCATGGTACCTGTCCTATACTTTGTCTGTTAGACTTTACTTTATTCTCCCCGTTAGTCAAATTCGTATGATTGTTACTGACTCCATTATCACTATGATTATTAACGTTTGTATCACCGTTTGTATCAAAATGTTCAGGATTATCAATGTTTGTATCTTTATCCTCTTCATTTGTTAACTTTGTATTGTCACCTTGATGTTCATCTTGCTATAAGTACATGATTTATAAAGCAACATATGTATGTTGCAAAATTTGAGATAATCCAAACCTACTCAATTATGATAGTCGTTGATCTCATATTGTGCACAAAATAATGTTGCTAAAGTACAAATATGAACACTAATTATTTTAGCAACTTTTATTTATAAAGAAATATTAAAAATAAAGATCATTTTTTATATAATTAACATATAAAATGGAAATTATAAATAGATTAAATCCCTTATTCAAGTTAGTTATTACATATTTTTTCTGATTTTTTTTTTTTAATAAGATTTAAACATTATAACCTCTCTTTGCTGAAATATATATGTATGGATTATGAATTTATGTTTTAGTATATTCTGTAGTATAATAAAATGTTGTATACGTTTTAATAACTTCAAGTATTAAACTAAAAATGTGTTTTGAATTACTGAATTACAAATTCTGCGTTGTATAATTTATTAACAAGTTTAAAAATCATGCAAGAAACTATTTCTAATTCAAACACATTTGTTTACTTTTATTAAAAATTCACTCATGCAACACTTTTAACATACCTTACTCGACATACTAGCATTAAAAGAGTTCGTATTGTTGTTATTATGTTTAACATCCGTAGAAGATTCTGTATTGTTAGTTTTATTAGCCTATAAAGGATACAGCTGTTAGATACAATAATTGAACTTTCTGATGCAACTTCGTTGTACTTGAAATGAAATTAAAAGTATCATAAATACATGGTGGACCATATAAAAAATTATAAGCATTTTTCTTACAAACTAGTAAGGTTAGAATTAACACGATGACTGTCATGGTGAAATTGTTGAAAATTTTATCAAGTAATATTTTTATTTTTAATAAATCTTATCTACTGTTTTCATAATATGTTGTTACTGTTATTATCCATACTTTTAATTATCTAATACAAATATTTCTAATTAAATGAATACAAAAACTCCTGTAATACATAATAGGCCCCTATGATAATGGATTACCCACACATGGATGACTTGGCAATCAACGTGTTAATAGGAGCTTTCTATCTCTTATATGAGATAATGCTGTTGCATTCTTGAAAAGGTGGATACGATGGTTACAATGGTGTATATGTAATACCTCATATATCAGATAAAAGATCTCCTTTAACCTTCCAATATAAAAAAAGCATTTTATTGCTGTTTCTATTATGTCCCACCCTGTATTTTCAAAGATGTTTCCAAACATCTTATACTTATGCAGTGCGTAACAATTTTTAACAAAGAAGTAACATGTAATTTATGTTACAAGTATAATGCTTTAAAAATTAGAGCATAAGGTATTGGGTTGGCTAATAAATAATGTCAGATTTTTCAGGATAATTTTGTTTGCCTGAACATCTATCATTGATAAAATTAAAATGTCTATCAAAAAATTTTGTGGACCACCTTTGTACCATTCTTTTATTCAGAACACCATCATCAATCACAACGGAAAATCTTTTTTTTGCTATTTGTACCACATTTTACCTTTATGTAAATAAAAAAACATCATTGTATGGAAATATATCTTACCATTGTTCATCTTCAAATCATATTTAAAGACTAATAAAATTTAAATCTATATAATAAATTTCTTTTAAATTACGTTTTAGAAGTTATGGATATTCTTTTATTTTAATAACAGCAGAAAGGATGGTGAACTTGTAAAAAAGTTATTCATTTACCGATTTTGATAATTTTAAAGTATGTTATAGAATTCGAGATTTTGAGCCCCTTTTCCGTTTAACAAAAGTACCAGTGTCTCTTAGTTTCTGACATATTAGCGGAAAATGTATTCTTACTAGTACAATACATTCAATGAAACTAAAGGAGTCCAACACTTCTTGTCAGAAAAAAATGTTGTTCAGACTGTCGATTCTACAACATATTTAAAAATCACAAAAATCGATGTAGCTTTTCTATAACTTCACTGAAACAATATCTTACAGGAAAGTCTGACATTCCTTATTGGCCAATCAACTTCATGTACAATTAATGAAAAATTATATGCTATACTTAAGATCTTCACAAAGTCTTTTCAGTTACTTATTAAGTATAATCAATACTTATTTTACCTTTCTTCACAAATTTAATATCACCATATTTGTAGTGAATATAAAAAGCAGTATGATAATCCAAAATAAAAACTTATATTATAAATTAAAAAAGCTTTAAATACAAACCACTTCTTTTCCTGAAGTTTCTAAAGTGTCCCGTTTCTGCCTCTCTTGAGTTACAGACCGAATATGGTGCACTTTGCTTGCGTCATTTGTGAAGGCCACAATTAATACCTAAATTAAACATTTTATTTTATACCAAAAGTTATATAATAGTATTTTTACTATATGATTAGATTCATACCTGGCCATCATAAGCTTGAATAAATGCATCATGAATAACATTTAAAGCATTATTCAATAAGGATAGTGCTTCCTTAGAAGCAGTTGAGTTACTGCCATAAACATCAAAAATGGGGCGTAAACCAGATATAACGAGCCAATAAATATCAGACTTCGAATCTGGTTTAATTGCGGAGGGTGCTTTTTTAGCAATTGCATGGAGCAGTTGTACTTCTTCAAGAAACTTCTTGTCTTCTTCCTTTCTTAAATTTAAGGCTCTCAAAGCTGATTCATCAATAGGAGTTGGTTTTAATTCCCCAAGTGCAGACTGTCCTAGCTAAACTCATATTATATACAAACTACATTAACATATAGATCAAAAGAAAAATATTTATATAAATTATATGTTTAATATTACATAAAAAAATTTGTTATTTTATTTAGATTAATATTTTATTGTAGTACTTACAGCATCTAACCCATCTCCCAAAGAAATTCTTACTAAAGTGTTATCATTATCTCTTTCTTCGAGGCGTCCTCTAAGAGCTTGCCATGTGGTTTCTTCGACTTCATTAACATTCAAAGGGAATCTCTTGCCTTTTGGAATGTCTAAAGAATCTATACCTTCTATCACTACTGCAACTACGGCTTCTGGAAGGCTAAATGGATCAGTGATAGAGATACCGCTCCATACTCCCCTCTATAATAATAATCAAAATGATACATAATTTAAAAATTTTAGATATACAGCATCTTTCAAAGTTAGGTTTAATAATCTTTCTGTGGAAAGATTGTACTATCATAAGAAATATTACAAATAATTGGAAAATATACCAATTTAACGGTGAAACCCAATGCAGCAGCTAACACTTCCTTAAGTAAGCTTTGCTCTACCTCTTCGTTCCCATGAAATAAGACACTGTTTGGGCTGTGTAGAACTACAAAATCTCCGCTTGCTGCAACTGCAATGCAAAAAAAGTAAGATCTGATTTATAATTTCCAAGTTCTAATCACTGAGACAATTTAAACTATACTTAAGTATTATTTTATAATCTTTGTGAAATAATTGATACCTGCAATAAATATAGCTATGAAACACACGAATAATTTTAACATTTTTATTTCCAAGAAATTAATTATAAAATTAAGACACTCCCTCAGGTTCAATATCAATCTATAAGTTTATCATATGACACGCTAATCCAATACTTCAATAGATATGGAAACTACCCATGACACGAGATTGCGGATGTGCTGACACATAGTGATGAACACATGAACTATACATATAAGAGAAAAAAAGTGTGTTTTATATATAATACTTGTTAATAACTATGTATATATTTAAAATTATTTTACAAAATAAAATCGTTCTTATGATTTCTGTGTTTTAGAAAGAAAAAATAAAGTTTTTAATTTATGATTTGTCAATTTAGTATTATGAACAATATATTTGTCCTTTTATTTTGATTTAGGAATATAATATGGGATTATAAACATTACTGATTTGTACATTTATATGTATTAACATTATAAATATTTTCAAATCTTTTTGCTTTTTTATTCAAATGAGTTCGTAAAAACACGTTATTTGGATTGTCGCTAGTGTAGTTTTTGGGCGTTAACTGAAAATGTGAGTAACGATACACCGTCAACTTGTAATATATGGCCATCTTACCTCGTGACTATCCTATTGATTACTTATTCTATCCGCAATCAGAAGTTGGTGTGTCCGTTAAACATTTGAGAGAAGGAAGTTTTGAAACTTATGGGAATCAGTAATACGTTCAGCCAGTTTTCTATTTTTAGATTTTCTAAAAAAAGTTTAGTTTTTATGTTGTAGTTTTAGTTAATTTGTAATAGGGATCATTGCAATTTTGTTAAAGACAAATATGGGATCACTTTTTCGAAGCGAAGAGATGACCTTGTGTCAACTCTTTTTGCAAAGTGAAGCTGCTTACGCCTGTGTTTCTGAACTTGGGGAACTTGGTCTTGTGCAATTTCGAGACGTAAGTTTCATTTTATTATTGCTTTTTAAAAACTAATTTTATCAAAGAACCTTTACACATAATTTCAGTATAACATTTATAATTTTTATCTTAATAATGTGAAATAGGTATTGCAATGTTACAAATTTTAACAAATGCAAAATGTATGATATAAATTTTAATTACTGTAATTTTAATGACTTATTTTAAAGCTGATCAAATCGTTATGAATATATTATAATGTCAGAAAATATTTTTCTGACAAATTAACATAATGTTAACTCACTTGGTAATCATACTGTTCAAGGATACAGAATTTTTCCATCTACCTGAATATTCTTTTCAAAGGACAGACATTATTCTTTTATAAGCATTGTATTATTTTCTTGTTTTAATGATTGAATATTTTAGCGCTTTACTATTTTTATTCTGGTTATTCTATTCTATTATTTCATTTCCTTACTATACTTCTAATCTATTACTTTATTATCTATTATGCAGTAAAACTCTATTTATCTATCGCAACAAAAAAAAATAGTTTACATAAGTGGATATTTAGATAATAGATATCCATTAACATCCTCCTTTATTATAATTGAGTCATTCATATAACTTTAGTCAATGGTATTTGTATCCTTAGTCTGCATTAAGTTTTATTCTCAATGCATATATATAATTCATTGTTATAATGAAAATATTTATTATAAAACTATACATAGTTATAAATATATAGCTATATGAAACTTAAAAAAAAGGTAAATTTTTATAATTGGCACTGAGCATTAACTTATTCAGATAAATTGAACATGGATAAGCACAGTTTCATCATAAAGATATTTTATTATGTCAATATCATATAATATATAGTACCCTGTCGTATTAAGAAGGTAATAATTAGATATTTGTATTTTCATTTCAATTGTTATTTTTGTAATAAAAGATCCTTATTAGAAGGTGTATTAATCAAGCAGTTAAATGAACAGTTTTTATATTACAACATGCATCTGTAAGAAATGCTATATTGTTAGTTTAAAACTTGCTATAGCCATTTGCTCTTTAAATTATTTCAGCACAATTCATTCACTTTATTAGAAATTTGTGAAATGTTTTTCATAAAATTGATGAAAAACTATATCATTATGTACATAAATGCATTTCCTAATATTGATCTTTCATGAGAAAAATAAAAAATTTAAATAAAAATATCAACAACTAACTGTCCTCTGTAGAAATATTGCTAAAATAAGCTTTATTATGTTTAATATTCCATTTTTTTTTTTAAATAATACAGTACAATTTAGTATTAATCATTGATTTTAAATTGTAAATAAAAAGAGAAATGTACTTATAAATTTTGTTACATAATAAAAAACATCCGCATTATAAAATATATTTTATAGAAGTATCTAGTTTTAAATTTATCTAATTTTCCTAAGCTTGTAATCCATATAAATAACTTAAAACGTTACAGATAAGATAACAATGAAAGTACTCAATTTGTATCATAAAATAAAATATATTTTAATGTAAAATTGAAGATAAATTTTAATTTCTGTTCATAGCATTGAAATCATATCTGTGTTTTATTTTATCATATGAACATTTTATTACATAAAATTTTAAAAATATACATTTCCTATAATATTTTTTCATATAATTGTATAATATTTGTATTATACATTAGTAAAACTACATTATTTAATAACACTGTTCCTCTTTTATGTAGCTTAATCCTGATGTTAATGCATTTCAACGAAAATTTGTCAATGAAGTACGCCGTTGTGATGAAATGGAACGAAAATTGCGGTACCTTGAGAAAGAAATTAAAAAGGATGGCATTCCTATGCTTGATACTGGAGAAAATCCAGAAGCTCCTCAGCCTAGGGAAATGATAGATCTTGAAGCAACGTTTGAAAAATTGGAAAATGAGTTACGGGAGGTCAATCAAAATGCAGAAGCTCTCAAACGTAATTTTTTGGAATTGACAGAGTTAAAACATATACTTAGAAAAACTCAAGTATTTTTCGATGAGGTAAGAATATTTTTATAATATAATCTAAATTAATCTAATACAATACATGAGAAATGTGGTTAAATATGTATTCCTAACAACATATACTACAAGCATATAGACTGAAATATGTATAGAAAGAGTACTAATTATCTCTTTTATCTTAAAAAATAACAAAATGTTATTTAAACGGTTTTGATAATAATTATTATCAACATTAGTTGTATCTTATTGTTGTTCCTACTTTATTCAACATTTGAAAGCATATTTCACATTTTTATTAGTATAGTATAATAATATTAAAACAAATTTAACTGTGGTATGTAGTGCAATGTTAAATAATTTTGAGTTTAAAATATTTAATATCAATAATGAACATTTTTTAAACTAATTTTCTGAAGTTTTTATTGTTCAAATATAATAGAATGTCATAGTACATATTAATATGATAATGTTATCATATTTTATACAATTTTCAGTATAAGAAAGCTTATTCAAGTAAACTAGTACTATCATAAATTGGTAGTTAATCACAAACAGTAATATCATAAAAATTATCTCTGTGAAGTAGTTCTGAAGAATAGTAAGAAAAAACTACAGTAATTAAAGAGATCTTCCTATATTAGAATTTTCCATCCAAAATTAAGGATTCTTTTTTAATTAATTAATATTTAAAATTATTCATTATCACTTTGTCATCATGATATTGTAATTGAAGGAATACATTTACTCTTACATTTGTCCAAGACATCATACAATGTTATAGACAAATTGAAGGCTATATATTAGAATTACTAGTTTGCATTTTAAGTTTCTGTAATTTTTATTCTAGTATTGATTTCAATGTTGGTGCCAACAAGTTTTAGGTAAAACTTGTGTATGACATAATTTACTATGTAAGCATAATTAATGTCATCTGAAAAACATTAAAAAATTATGCTTATTACGTGATGAATCTTAATATGATTAGCACAGGCAACATCCTGAATTTCATAACTATGATATTTATTATTTTGAATCATACAGTTTTTCTTTGAAATGTTTGGTGTATTTTATACAAAAGAAGGGGCATATTTTAGGTGGAAAATTCTTTGTATGTGCAGTTACCACGAATTTAATAAATGTTTTCAGTCAAATATCTGTTACAGACAAATTTTTGATAGAAATAATTATACGCTTCATTATGTGAATTTTAGTATAGCTTTGTAAGCTATACAAGTAATTATCCTTTGCGGATGATCAACGCATATATGTATCATAAGAAAATCATCATGATAATCCATAATATCAATATCAATAAATAAATCATGATGTTAATCTTAATAATTATAAATGTGAATATTAGAAACATACTTATCTTACTTCAAATTAAGAATATTCTGTACATACATGGCGTTGAGCTTAGAAGCGCTCTGTCTGCAAAGGGTTAAATGCATGGCAATAAAAATTGATGCCTTTTCAATGCCTTTTTTGCAATTGCTTTGCAGTTTTGTATAAGAGAAGTGAAATTATTTTACAAAATATACAAAATAGTAATTTTAATAATGCTAATAATCAAATAACTAAATTAAAGAAACATTGATATTAAGCTATTTTTGTTTCGTGTTACTAATGATGCTGTTGAGTGATTTTAGGACAATTAAGACATTAATGTGTTAGTATTGCCAACTAACAAAGTTGCAGAATTGCAAAGGACACAAGTCACTATCGAAGCCCTATCTCCCTACATCCTTTGAATTTCTCCTCTTCTTGTAACAAACTAAAAAGGAATTGCATTATATTTCATTCTTATTTCTATGGTTAAATATTACATCAAATTGATTAGTAATATGTACATGCATCAAAAACATTCTGCATTCGTATATAAAACATAATGAAGTAATTGCAATATTTATAAAGTTGTTTTTCAATAGCTGCACTTCTTATTCGACTTTGTCAGATACATTTTTTAAAAATTGAATTGATTTGGTACATATATATGAACATCTAAGTGTAGTAATTAAGTGTTTTTAATTTAATATATCATTGAATCGTTGTTTAGTATAGTTATCTGTAATCCCCTAATTTTATTCTTTTAAAAACATCCCTTGTAAATCTGTCTTATACAAATCATTACATGCATATAATAAAATAGGCATACACTATATAATTTGTTTAGACAATACATTTAAGATAAAATTATGTTTAAATTGTATGTAGATGCAACAGTGAGTAAACTGTAACCATCTTACATCTTGCAATTGAATTAGTGGAAACATGGAAGTATGAAAAATATTACATTTATATCAAACTTACTAGACTTACAGTATATTATATCATTATGTATTATTAACTGTGGCACCAAGAGTTTGAATGTTTTGTATAAATCAGGCATGACCAAATAGTGGCTCATGATTACCATTCTTTGTCACTTTGTTAACCTGTAGGACAACAATACCCATTATACATATCAATTTCTAAACTTTCAAATCTGAAGTTTGAATGACTTGGTTATTCCTGATATAAATTATACAATCCATTTCAACCTACTAATGGATACATTGTCAATATTTGAAATAATATATAAACCAAAAAAAATCGATGGAAGGATACATAGTCTTAAGAGAAACTGAATATAATGATGAAGATTTTAACGTTTTGTGAAGATTACATAATTTCTACTCTTTCACATTGAAATATTTGTCATTATATTGTGTTCTCTTAAACACTATAAGCAATGTCTATTTAAAATATTTCAAATAACAACATTTTGTATCCGCGAATAATAATTTGTTATTAGATTAAAATAGGTTGCTTTGCACCTAACATGTAGACAGATTGTACCCATGATGTTTCACATTTTTAATTGAAAAATTATTCTTTGAGACAAGAACTTATTATAGTGTATTATCCTTGGCAAAGAATATAACCATTAGTGTTTATTTATCTTTCTTTTTTAATAAACATAAAATTACGCACGAGTTGCATAATAATAAATTTTATGCATCAAAATAAAAGATATAGAACTGATGCTTGAATTGTTAAATATTTAAAGAATGACATGCATGTAGCTAACTGGTAGATATGGACATAACAATTTAAACTACATAACTTGTTCTCAATTTAAAACATATTTATTTTATGGTTTTTTTGCATGATGCATGTCAAGTATTGTAAATGTAATGTGTATATAGAAAGTGTCATCATTACAAACAAACAATGCATGCTATAAACATTTTAAAAAAGAATTTTGATAGAAAACACATTTTTGTTTCATAAATTGTTTTGAATTGAACTGTACTGCTCTGTATAGTTCTTTATACTAAATAGAAAGTACTTCTATAGTTCAATAACTAATTTCTTTAAATCCTTATATATGTGTCAAATAGTTTAGTCATTAACCATCACATATCACAATAAAAATTAATTAAAACACACATGCATTATGGAATTGCATAAAATGACCTTGCATAATTTTGATAATGATATAGTGAGAATCTCCAGAAGGAATTATAAAATTATCGACGCAAACAAAAAATATACTTGTAATATTTCTTATTTTATAGGCAGTTGTTTTTATTCACTTGTGCTGACTTATATTTGTATTCGTTTTGGTAATCTGATTAAAATAATTTTATAATAATAAATTAAACAGTATGTTCATTTTCTGATTTAGTGATTGATTAATCCTTCTGTATCTCTATTTAGCTTCAATCATTTTACATCTCATAAAAAGTCAACTACAATTAAACACTGTAAAAACTTTAAGTCGTATTCATTAAGTACGTAATACATGTCAATGTTTCTTCTGCTTGTGTCAATAATTTTGTAATTCATTTTGTAGCAAACATTTTTATAGTTGTATGATGTTGAAATGAGATTTAATTATTGTAACTTTTTTATTAGGAATCAATTTTAATGGATGCTTTCCTAAAGTTCTCAATGTTGTTAAACATAGTTACATTATACCTATTACATATATATGTATTAAATATTTAAGAACATAAATGCTATACTTATTTAAATAAAATTATTATTAATCCAAAACAGTACTTTCTTAATACAGAATCGACACAGTTGTAAAACAAGTATTTTGAGCAGTACTATGCAATATTCTGCGACAAAGAGTAAGTCCAAAAGTCTTAAATATCTTTAACATGCATTTGTTCTTGATGCGTGATGTTTGAAACAGTTCATGATAAAATACAAACTATATTTAATATTATTGTACACTGCATTCGACTTAAATGTACATACACTTAAATTATTACAGATACCAAAAAATTGTACATACAAAAGTCATTTAATACACAGATACAAATGCGACGGTTAATATTTATTTGATTAATATGTCTGCTGGTGATATGAATATTATATATAATAAGGAATTATTAGTTACACTCAGTTGTATTTACTTAAGCAAATATTAAATGAAACTAATTATAAATTAGACTTGAGCACATTTCATTTAGAATGAAATAAAAAATAACAATTTGAAATAATGAACCTTTAGCTAATTAATTATTTTACATTTTACAAATTGTAAAATTTTAAAAACCACCCGTTTCGGTTGTTTCTATGAACTAAATATCTACATTGCATAAACAATTCTTTTGATATCTGTAATAATTTAAATAGAGTAGATATTTGAGTCAAGTATCCTGTATTATTGTTTTTAATTAAATAACATAGCAAAATGAAATGTCGCATAGATTGGAAATTAAGTTTGATTTGGATTAAAATCGGAAAATTCTTTAATTTCATACATTTATTTTCTACTCCTTTATGAAATGTTATATTGACCATCTGTATTAAGATTGGTAAGTTTAATAAATGTATGAAGGAAATATTGGACAAGTCGGGAGATAGGGCAAAAGAGAGGTGACATGTGTCTGTTGCCAGGCTGAGAATGGAGGTGTCGTGTCGCAGATGGCAGACCCCAGCCGTGAGGAAGAACAAGTCACTCTCTTGGGTGAAGAGGGCCTCCGCGCTGGCGGCCAGGCTCTCAAGCTCGGGTAATTAAATGTGGTGTAGCTCCAAATAATGTAGAGCGTCGTGATTCATAAATTTTCCTGTAGTAATTATTAAACTTAAATAGTTTCATTTTATAATCTATTATATGATAATCATATGTCTAAAACTTTTTTCTTATATTTTATAAGATATTATCATTTAATATCACAAATGCTGTATATTATTAATATTAATAATGTAATTTTAAATCTACAATGTAAAAAAGAATCCTTACGTTCTACATTTTACACACCAGTGGCTAAGAATTGTGTTTGTACAACATAAATGTTCTATAGATTTAATTTTAAATTACTTTGAAAATTTAGTTTATTGTTATAGTCATATATTAAAGCAACAAAGAAAACATTAAATCTATGGATACATCCGTATGCACTTTTTAATAAAATCAAAATTTATTAATATCCATAATATTCATTATTAATATTCATAATCTGCACATATTGCAGAGCTTTTGATAAATGTTTTCTGTGCTATTAGGCATTGTATAAATATAGATTTTAAGTAGAGGGCATGATGCGTCAGTGTGTTCTGTGGTTACAGCACCTGTATACTACGGCAGACACCATAGAAGCACACTATAGGAATCCCCTCAGGCAAGCTGTTATCAACCGTTATTTGCATTTGAAAATCTGTTTTGCTCCGTGTTTTTTGTACCTGTAGTTACTTAAAACCCTTTAGTTTGTTAAACCGAACATGAGCACTAATAATATAGTCGCTAAAAAAATTTGTAGTTTTTATGTTCAAGAAGTCACATTTAAAAAAGTTAAATTTGAAAGATCATAGGAGGAAAACGAGAATTTTTACATATAATTTCAATACATTAATACAAACTTTTACAAGACTATTCACGTATGAAAAACTTTTGATTGCTGTTTTATTTTATAATTTCATTTTGAATGCACTACATTAATTATTTAAGATGGAAATGTAATATTTTAAAGTCAACTATTCAAACAAAAACATACATGCATATGTGAAGGTAATATTAGAGTTTTATATCTTGTATTGTAATATGTATCTCGTTTTCCTATTAATATTCTGTTGTTGTTATAATTAATTTTTCAGTAAACTTGTTTTATGTTCACACATTGGTTTTTTCATTTGTACGCATTGAACTAATCTATCACAATTATTCAATTATCTGTTCAGTTACACTTTGTATATTAACACTTTTATGATTTTTAAATTATTTCAAAAGAAAAAACAAATTAAATAACAATGGATACATATGATGTTTATAAGTGGTAATGTGAAAAATCACTGCTTTAGCGACTTTAGATGCTCTTCAAAGACAAATATGACTGTTTGCTTAATTAAATAACATCTACCTATTGATCACGTATTAATTATTATTAAAAAAAAAAAAGTATCAGTTTCTTACTAGAATGTGTGTTAAATCACTACTCTGAAATGTAATTTAAACATTATGTTGTATAACAGTTGATACAGTTTGACATCATTTATATAACATATTTAAATTCACTCAAAAAAACTTTCAAACTGTATCGAGTATTTATATGATAAGTAGTATATGAATTCATTCATTTATTATTTACTTATATCTTTCATGTAAATAACAAAAATGATGATGGTGTGGCCATGGGTACGTATAACAATACATATGTACATCATACATACATGTGCATACATACACATATAGATATGCATATATTCCCTTTTAACACATGTAGTCAGCTTGTATTGCATGTTGTGCACCAGTGTATATCTTGTTACTTGGTTGTTGATAGAAAAGTATTAATTGCATTAAATATTTAATAATTTCCTTTGATTTGAGTGAGAATATGGAAAGTCTCCGCATTTATGTTGCTATTATGCTTGCATTATAGATTATGCTTTATTATTATCCTAGATTATGCTTACAAAAAATTGTGTTCCCATTTTATTTACAAAAAAAATTTGTCATGCTATATAGAATGATATATTAAATTTGTCGAAAACAATATCTAAATGAAAATATAATGTGTATACAAATTAGAAATAATTAATCTTTATCTATAGATAGATTTATTTTAAAATGATATAATGAGTTGAAAGAAGAATGCAAATAGGAAGTTTAAATATTGTCAAAGGAATTGTCAGAAAAAATGAATAGACTAAATATTTTTTAAAAGTAATGTTTATAAGTAAAAAGTTGTGTTACAAGATAGTTTTAAATATTATTATTATTACATAATCTTTGTATTTACATAAAGGAAAAAAGAACTAAAACTACTTAGTCTGTTCAGTTTCATAAAGAATCTTTGGCAAATATGTGTGTCCTATTGAAGTGTGCAACACAACTTCAAAATGCAAGGAGAAATAATAAGTATGGAGACAAATATTTAGTTTTTTATATTTTTGTCTCAATTTGGCATATTTCCAATTACTCAATGCTGAGAGGAGTTAAATGAACTTTGAATGATTCTATTATTTCTTATATCCCACATAAATCTATTTATAGATTAAAATAAGTAAACTCGTAAATGGCATAATGGTTATGATAACACATCCATTAGTGGACATTTCTTTTCATTCTTCTCTTGCTCCAAGAATTAACCACATTATGTTCTATATTATTATAAGTATGAATACAAGAAAATGAATTTATCAATTTTTATGACCTTTCTAAGTAAATCTAAGTAGAACTTAACATTAATTGAATTCTAACAGGTATAATTACAGCTTGAATTTTTTCAGTTAATCTATTAAATAAGAATTGCCATGCAATAACACTTTTTTAAGTACTTTCTCCAATATATGTATAATAATGATTATCAACTATTATAGATACATAAATATTAACAGCTTTAGTATAATGTAACATCACATGGTAATTCATATTTTCTTAAAAATATTATTGATTTAAGATATCTTTGTTCAGAATTACTCACTTAATTTATAATTAAATTACGATATTGACAAGAAAGTTAGAACTAAATAGAAACATAAGATACATTGAGTAAAATTTTCTGAAGTATATTGTTCAAAAGTTAACTATCTTTGATAATATAAGATATTTATGTCCATAATTTATATTATGAAGCATTTCACAATGTGTTGCATAATGTGTTGAATATTGTAATGCTTCTGTATTATGATATGATACAAAAATTTTAATTTATACTTTTATATACTGATACTAAATTTACCATACATAATTATTTTCCTCTTTCTTCTTCTAATAAAGAATAAATACTTTTATAGGCAACCATTGTATATTTTAATATTTTAAATATGTCCAGGATATAGACAGTTGTCTTAAAATTTTAATATAACTTATTTATCAAGCATTTTCTCATGCCATATGAACTACTAAAGATATCTTTAATCATACCTCTGCGTTAATTAAACATAAGGGACTTGTGCAAAGACAATGTGGCGTTGGAGCATTATAGTCATGTTTAGTGTGCTAATGTGGTTGTGTCTTGTCTGTTGTGTCGTCAGCAAGAGCACGCAGGCTTGAATCCTACCGAGTCCATGACACGTGCATTGATTAGTGATGATAATATCGCCCGCCAGTCTGCCCTTGGTCCTGTCCAACTGGGGTACGTACTCCATGACTAGTAAATCCTTCCCATACATTATTATATCCTTCTGAAATTTTTGAATGGAACTCGTACAATAAGAAATTATATCAGCAATATATATGATTGATAGAATTGGGTTTCTAATACAATAATTCCTGTTTTTATTTCAGTAATAAGTCTGAGGGACTTCTATGTACATAGCGTAGTTATATGCAAATATGTTTGTTGCTTTTAATATATAAAAAAAAGTTAAATGATGAAAATTATGAAATTCTATAGAAATTGTATATTAAATTACCTGTACTACAGGAAACTATTATTTTAAGGAAAAAATAGTTATTCAGTGTACATTATCACCTGATTAATTAACTGTAATTACTTCATAAAATATATACTTTATGACAACAATTTAAGATATCTGATATAATTGTGAAAAAATTGTTATAATATAAAATGTTATGGTATCAGATAGTGATGGTCATAAAATTGTCAAGCAGATAATTCTAAAATATTAAAGGATATAGAAATATGTGATAAAGAAACGCTCAATCCAAGGTTGTTAAAAATCCAATAGGTTTTTTAGTCTGTGCTAATATAACACTTAAGTAATCATGAATACGAAGGACAAATGCTAAATTTTTTGTTAATTTTTACATAACATTTAGTAATTGGTAAAAAATATTCAATAAAGTTCTTTTTGTAGATAGGTCTATTGTCTTGAATAAAAACTATATTACACAATATTGATGAGTTAAGAATAATTTTAAATTTCCTTTTTTTTATATTTTTAAAAGCAAACAAATATATTTAAATTAATAATTTAATATATACAAGTAGTTTGATAATTGTATTTCATTATAGATTTTAACTATGTAAGATAATGATTAATTATTGTCACTTAAGTATTTTCTTAGTAGAAATTAGAAAATCTTAACAACAAAAAGTGCATAATTTATAAAGGAGCCATTACATAATACTAATAACATAGTTTTTATATAATAATTTGTACATATAAAAACATATTTACAATAATTGTTATGGCTCTATTTGAATATGCACTTAACTTTTAGTTTGCTCTAATATATCATTAAAATCCAATTTTGAAGTAAAAAATATTTAGCTGCTATTTTATATGTCCCATGGTGTAGTAATACATTACAATGTATTTATGCTTCTTTTATTGAATAGTATACCTTTTCTACATAACAAATATTTACATTCCTAAAATCCTAATTTACCTAAATGCACAAATAGATACAAATATATTTTTATTTAAACAAATAATATATCTACAAACGTAATACAATTATATCACAATCTTCAACTTAGTTTGATTAAAACTGTTTTAACATTTTTCCGCATTATAAAATTCTGACAGTAACAAACAAAGCTTTCTATGAATTGCAGTTACATATTTTTACAAATTTAATAATTACATGTCTTCCTTTCTTTCTTTTTAAACGTTGTTTACTTATGTAGTTTTCATTTAAATGTCTTGAAACTTAACAGTTCTTTTCTATACTTAACTAAGCATATCAGAATGTTTTTTTTTACCAAGTTTGCATATTATTGTCACTGTTGATGTTGTTGTTTTACTGTAATCGTTATTACTTTTATTATACAGAAACTAAAACTTTATTTTCTTTTTACTACTATAACCATGGCTACAAGAATCATCATTTTTTCAATGGTAATATGTAAAGTATTGTTCTATGTATAAGTGGATTTTAAGATAAAAGTATAAACAAAACTACATAAGAAGGTACAAATAATAAAGATGCCAAACGATACAGATTGAAAATCTAATATCAGTAATATAATATTAACTTTCAACAAGTTAATCTCTAATACAAAATACATACAGGCAATTTTTACCATATATTGTTAAATTAAAAATAGATTACCACAACATATGAAGAGTAATCTGTAATGATTGCCTCAAATATTATTTCTTCAAAATTAACAAAATAATATTGTTTATAGGACATACCAATTTTATATCCATTTTTTAAACTAAATTTGTGAAAGGTGCTGTTTCTTTAAATTTTATTATGTTATTGTTATTAAACATTATTAATTAAACTTACATAAAAATTAAATTAAAAACAGTTTGTTAGTCCAAAATTTAAATAAATTTTTAAAATTAATTTAAAAGAAAAAGTATTTAAGGTGATCAGTATAGATGTATCATGTTCATATATGTGCATAACTTTCTTACCACTCTACATCTTTATGGCGAGTACATTTTTATTAAAATTATTTTTCACATAGTTTCGTGGCAGGAGTTATCCTAAGAGAACGTATTCCAGCATTTGAACGCATGCTCTGGCGTGCTTGTCGTGGAAATGTATTTCTGCGTCAAGCTGAAATTGAAACTCCTTTGGAGGATCCTTCAACGGTGGGTAAAATTTGAAATTATTAAAAGCATTTAATATTCTCTTTTGCAGTTTGAAGATACACAAATATTTTATCGGTTTTTAGGGAGATCAAGTTTTCAAATCTGTATTCATCATATTCTTCCAAGGAGATCAATTGAAAACTCGAGTAAAAAAGATTTGCGAAGGATTCAGAGCTACTCTTTATCCTTGCCCCGAAGCACCTGCTGATCGCCGTGAAATGTCAATGGGTGTTATGACCCGAATCGAAGATTTAAATACAGTTTAGTTTATTGTTCTCGATCAAATTATGCTTTATGATTGTCATTTTATTGTATACCTTCATTTCATTATTTGATTTAGGTCCTTGGACAAACTCAAGATCATCGTCATCGTGTTTTAGTAGCTGCTGCAAAAAATATTAAGAATTGGTTCGTGAAAGTCCGTAAAATCAAAGCAATTTATCATACGTTGAATTTGTTCAATTTAGATGTTACACAAAAGTGTTTAATTGCTGAATGTTGGGTACCAGTGCTGGACATTGAAACAATTCAGTTGGCATTGAGACGTGGAACTGTAATTATTTATAATACTATTTCTGGTTTTTATTGAAGAGTATTATAATAATGTGCATCAATCATTTTAGGAACGTAGTGGAAGTTCGGTACCGCCAATTCTGAATCGTATGGCAACTTTTGAGGATCCACCTACTTACAATCGGACAAATAAATTTACTAAAGGATTTCAAGTTTTAATAGATGCATATGGAGTCGCTTCTTACAGAGAAATGAATCCCGCACCTTATACCATAATAACATTTCCATTTTTGTTTGCTGTGATGTTTGGGGATAGTGGGCATGGACTTATTCTGTTCCTTTTTGGTGGATGGATGGTGTTAAAAGAGAAACCATTGGCTGCGAAAAAATCTGACAATGAAATTTGGAATATATTCTTTGGTGGTCGATACATTATCTTTTTGATGGGTTTATTCTCAATGTACACTGGATTTATATACAATGACATGTTTTCTAAATCGTTGAATATTTTTGGTTCCTACTGGGGGATCAATTATAATTATGACACGATACATGCAAATAAGGGGTTACAACTAAATCCCAGTGAAAAAGATGCATATCTGCAGACTCCATATCCTATAGGAATGGATCCTGTCTGGCAGCTGGCAGAAAATAAAATCATCTTTCTGAACTCATATAAAATGAAAATATCTATAATTTTTGGAGTCATGCATATGATGTTTGGTGTAATTGTTGGTTTATGGAATCATACATATTTTAAAAGGAAGCTTAGTATAACTTGTGAATTTATTCCACAACTTATATTTTTAATGTTTCTCTTCTTGTACATGGTTCTCCTTATGTTCATTAAATGGATAAAATACGGCCCCAACAGCGATAGTAAGCAATATTTTAACATTAGAATATAACATAATTTACAAAATTTTCATTACTACTGCTATTTATAGATGATGATCCAGAACATGGTCCGTTTTGTGCACCATCAGTATTAATTACTTTCATTAACATGGTATTAAATAAAGGCGGTACTGCACCAGACAAAAAATGCAGTCCCTGGATGTATGGTGGACAAGAGGGATTCCAAAAATTCCTCCTCTTTATAGCTATTCTTTGCATTCCATGGATGTTGTGTGCCAAACCTTTCATGCTAATATATAATAGAAAGAAGCAACATCGTCAGGTTAAACATAAAATTTAATACATCATACTACAAATCATTTCCTTAATTAATCTTCAATGTTGTTTTTATATATCAACAGTTAAATAACCAATGCACAGAAGACAGAGATATAGAAGGTGCTGTTGACTCAATCCAACCATCAAATGGAATTGCCCAAGGAACTCACAAAGAAGAAGAAGAAGATATGAATGAAGTATTTATTCATCAAGGCATCCATACTATTGAATATGTCCTTGGCAGTGTGTCTCATACTGCGTCATATCTACGTTTATGGGCTTTATCTCTTGCTCATGCTCGTAAGTGGAAAATTTGAACAATTTGCTATGTTTGATAATGTATAATAAACATATTGTTATATATATCACTCATTAATTTTGTTTAGAATTGTCGGAAGTATTATGGAACATGGTTATGAGAAATGGGTTGACCCAAGAGGGTTGGGCAGGTGGAATTGTTTTGTGGGCCATATTTGCATTTTGGGCTGTTCTAACTGTTGGTATTTTAGTACTTATGGAAGGATTGTCAGCCTTCTTACATACGTTACGACTTCATTGGTACGAATTACTTTTTATTATGACATAAGTATTCTTTATTATCTTCCTATCATTTATTGATAAAATATTTATTAATTATATTTACAGGGTCGAATTCCAAAGCAAATTTTATGCTGGACTAGGATATAGTTTTCAACCGTTTTCGTTTGAAATCATTTTGGATACGGCACAGTCCACAACAGAGGATTAAAATCAAGTTATTTAAAAAATGAAATGTCACGCGCAGAATATATTATTAGCGAATACGTCTTTTCATGATATAATATTATATTTAATAATTAGAAACTAACGTTGTTTTCAAATAAATTAGATAATTTATTTTTTCGTGCATGAAATCAATCTTTCACATCTGTTACGAAGATAAATTCTTTGATCGTTATCTTGCATTCAAGAGGGACTTTTTTAAATTACAATCAGGTATTAAAATTTATTCGGTACAGTACTTGCAACAATATTTTAATTATATTTACCTAATTCACAATTAACTATAATCTTAAACGTTGTGATTAATAAATTATCGTTATATGGTGCCTATAGAATTTATTAAAACATAAAAAATATAAATTGTGATTAGATCTGAAATACGTAGTAAAAGTGAATAAATATTATATATATGTTCTGTATTTAGCTGCAATTATGATTATATGGTTACATGTATCTTACAAATTGTAATCCTATATAACATAATATAAATGATAAATGAAAAAATGAAGATTGAAAGCATAATGTGTTACATAGTAAAAAATAAATAATGCAAACTATTATGTTTAATTAATTAATACCAAAAACAAACATTTCCATTTTATTACAGAATGATTATTATATTTACAAACTTTTTATATTCATTTTACAGATATTTGTGTATTGAAATTTATTAAATATAAAGAGTTAGAAAATAAAGTTTACTTATGTAAGTAAAGTTTTTCTCAATTAACCTTTTTCACTACAGTTATTATGACCCTATATTTATGTTTTCTATTACATTTACTAAAAGCTTGTATCACCTGATAAATACATCTATTTCAAATGTATTTTATTTATCAGTACTCGATAAAATAATATTTTAATAGAAAAATAAACCAATATATATTGGTCCAGTTGATATCTCAAAATTTATTACTTAAGCTGTACAGTTAGTCTATCCATATAGTTTTAATGTCTTTCAATGTTATTCATTTAAAAGGTCATGCACGTGCAAACGTTAATAAATTACATAATTGAGTTACTTCAAACGCATTAGTTAATTTAAAATTGAAATAAAATACTAACGTTTTAAAGCTGAACATATATCTGCAATACCTTTAATCATGAAATACAATCTATAATTTTGAAATAATATAATATCAAGCAAACAAATAAACAGAAATATTTGTTAAAAATATGTCGTTATCTGGGTAAACAAAATTATACCTTTGTAACGTAAAAATACAGATAAAACGTCTTTTATCATATTACATTTTGATTGGTTCAATTCCCTTGATCTATAAAATATCGCGCGATTGTAAATGAAAGCGTGGATCAAAAAACATTTTTATAATGGTAAACATTATATTATCGTGCGCTATATTTATACGTATTATATCGCTACGTGCTTTATTTTTATGCGTTACATCGTAATATGTCATACTGCCATGCATTATATTTCGACGCGTTATATTGCAGCGCGTTATATTATCACGCGATAGATTGCACTGTGTTATACTGCTATACGTTACATCATAGCGTATTATATTTATACATGATACATCATAATTCGCTTTACTGTCACACCTTATATTTCCATTTATTATATCAGTATGCGGTATATTTCTTTGCGTTATATCGCAACTCGTGCCACAACGCGGTATATCGCCATTCATTATATGTTATATAATAACGCATTGTATTTCACGCAGTACATGACCATACGTTATATTACAATGTGTTATTTACAATCACGCTATATTCATCGAATGAACTATACTGAAATTTGCGAGTGACAGGGACGCCTATCACCATTCGTTGGAATCAGTATACTCCCACTTCCACGAGAAATGGCGCAAGTCTTTTCGCGTTCAGAGTTGTCCAGTCGCCCCCCTACTTTAAAACTGCATGGTTTGGCGCATCGTTTCTCGATTCTCTTCAGTTTTATTCCTGCGTCTTGTTATAATTAAACAAAATATGTCTTCTAAACTCCGTGTTTGTATTATTGGATCAGGAAACTGGTGCGTGATTTTTAAATATTAATACTATCCGCCGATTCGCTATCATTGATTTAATTATTTATACTCTAATGTTTGTTTTAGAATTGATTTTTGTGTCTTGTATATAATAACAGATCTACATAGTTGTTATTTTTCTCCTTGTTTGTTTTACGCTTTTATTTTAATTTTACTTTCACTTTTAGGAAAACGAATTTGAAAATTCATTTATTTGTCTAATATTTATTTAACATGCAATTACATTGTACATAACTAATAACAGCTTCGAATTAAAATTTTTAAGTTATCGTTAAAAGTTAATGTTTATTTATTAGGAATTGCCTTGATAACAAATTACTGAGTAATGCATGCATAAGATTTGAAATATCATCTTTTTATGTAAAGAAATTTTGGATTCTATATTGTGTATTTTTATTGATATAACGATTTATAGGGGTTCGGCTATCGCTAAGATAGTTGGATATAATGCTAGCAGACTAAATAAATTCGAGAATCGTGTTTCGATGTATGTATATGAAGAAATTATCAACGGAAAGAAATTGACCGAAATCATAAACACGACTCATGAAAACGTTAAGTATCTTCCAGGACATAAAATCCCGGACAATGTGGTACGTAAGCAATTGAATCATAAATGATTGAAACTAATTTAAGATAACACAGAGAAAATAGTTTGACTATCAAAAGTATTTCAAGAATAATCTAAATGATAATATCGAAAGATTCTTCCGACTTCTTTTTTGTACTTCCGTATATACATCAAATATTTGAACACGTGATTTTAAAAAACCGCAAAAAAATGTATAGTATTGTCTATGTAAATTTTAGATTTGTCTTAAAACCATTTTAAATATTTATATTGATAAATACAACAGAATGTAAAATTCTATATTTTGTTAAAAGGTTATAAACTGCTATAAACAATAAATTTCATTTTCTTATTTACATTTATTATATCAGCATCTATTATACTTTGTACACTTACTGTATTCTATTCTTTATTTTCTATAGGTTTACTTATGCCTATACTTATAGCTACATATTGATATACTATGTATAAACATAATTTATAATGATCCATGATATTTGGAAAAAATTTTTGAAGATATCAAGTAAAAATATTAAGTTACAGAATATGTGAGAGATATGTTTTACATCTCGTATAACCTTGCTTCCTTAAATTATTCTACACAAACCATATACTCTGCTTATGTAACTCTCTTAAGTAGAAGATAATGAATATACATTTTTTTTTGTATATTTAACTGGTTTTAAACGAACATTAACTAAATTTATCAACTAATTCTCTTAATCAACAATTTCTCTGAATTGATGATTGATCACTATAGTTTTAAATAATAAGATTTAAATAATAGAGTTTTAACATTTTATATTAATTAATTAACTGTAAAGTATTTCTTTAAGATTTAAGCTTTTTTGCAATTCAATATAATTTTGGTTTTAACAATTAGTAAAACTGTATGGGTTTTTCTTTTAATTAACTCTTTTGAATAGAAGACCCTATAGCAAGACCTATTGATATGTTGATCAGAATGGTTTATGTTTTTCACTTGATACATGTAACAAGATTTAATAAAGTGTTTCAAAAAGAATAATGTGTATTCTTCATATGTAATTTTGTTAATTATATTACTATTATTTATTTAGAAAATATATGTCATTCTAATATTTCAGATTGCAGTTCCTGATGTGGTTGAAGCTGCCAAAGATTCTGATATCCTTATTTTTGTAATACCACATCAATTTATAAATACAATATGTAGTGCATTATTAGGAAAGATTAAACTCACAGCTGTTGGCCTGTCTTTGATAAAGGTATAGTTTTAACTTGACTCTGACTCCTTTTTATTCTTAACTATGTCTACATAAATAAAATGCATAAATTGTACTATGTAATAGTCAATGTTATATTATTGTGTATGATTTCAAATGTAACTTTTGTATGAATGTATTAGTTATAGTTATTTAAATTTTTATTATTTTATAGGGCTTTCATAAAAAAGAGGGAGGTGGTATTGAGCTTATTTCTCATATCATTGCAAAACAACTTCGTATTCCTGTTTCGGTTTTAATGGGAGCAAATTTAGCTTCCGAGGTGGCAGATGAAAAGTTTTGTGAAACTACTATTGGTAACTATTTAATACATTAACAAAACATATTTATATACAAATTGCATAACATATCTATAAAAGAATATAGATAAATATCACTTTAAATATCTATTACAACAGTAAAATCATGACTAAGATCTCTGAACAAAAAACATCTTATGCAAACATTTAAATGAATATCTGCAGTTTACTTATATCACAATTGTTTTATGCATTTTAAATAGGATAAATGCAATACTATCTGTAGAATCACTTATGTAATATGATTAAAAACTAGTTGGGAACTATTGGAATTGAAAAAATTAGAAACAGAAGCATAAAAAGTTTGCAATTGAGTAGAACCAATGTGAACGTCTTTTTATTTGTATGTAAATAAAAAGTTTTGTAATCTCACACCCTAGTTTACAAAAAGGATATAGAATATCGAATTATCTGCTTTTTAGTTCTATTGTTTAATTACGCTTAAAAATGTTATAGTATTACTGTTTTTTAGGTTGCAAGGATAAAACAATGGGTCCTTTACTAAGAGATTTAATACAAACATCATACTTTAGAGTCTCGGTTGTTGATGATGTTGATACAGTTGAATGTTGTGGAGCATTAAAGGTTTGCAGTTACATTATTTCTTGAATTTCTTTCCTACTTTCACTTATTATTATCTACAAAAAATAAATACTAATTTTTAAATTTTATTTCGAAAAGAGAAATAATAATTATATAAATTTCATAATATATAAATTATGTAAATTATGTTTCTTCATTTTTAACATTGTTATAGAATATAGTAGCCTGTGCAGCTGGTTTCGTCGATGGTTTAGAATTAGGTGATAATACTAAGGCTGCAATTATTAGATTAGGCCTTATGGAAATGATTAAATTCGTAGAAATATTTTTCCCTGGTGGAAAACTTTCTACGTTCTTTGAAAGTTGTGGAGTAGCAGATCTTATTACCACATGTTATGGTGGCCGTAATCGTAAAGTTGCAGAAGCTTTTGTAAAAACTGGCAAGGTTAGTTTTATTGCACGAATTATAAATATATGCAGTAATGAGTTTATAATATTCATATGCTACATAAAAGAACTGTTTTGTTTATAGACAATCGAAGAATTAGAAAAAGAAATGTTGAGTGGACAAAAGTTGCAAGGTCCTTTCACTGCTGATGAGGTAAATTATATGTTGAATGCCAGAAACATGGAAAATAGATTTCCTCTTTTCACAGCTGTACATCGAATTTGCATTGGTGAGATAATGCCATCAGAACTAATCAATTGCATACGTAAACATCCAGAACACATGTAAGCTTAATTGTTTCCACTATAATTAATGATGGATTAATTGAGATACCTGATGTTTGATTAGAATTGATATAGGATGATAGACATATATATAAATTTTATTTCTGAGATCTGATTAATTGCATGTTATTAAAATTGATTCAATATATTGTTCATGTTTATGTAAGATATAGAATATATATTCTTACGTGTTGATAATTTGATATTTTAATAATATGTCTATCACCATTATAATACTTATTTTTGTTTAACCATGGTCCTAGTTAACTTTGTTGTTATTAAATTGTTTAAATACGTACAAAAAACAACGTTAAATTGTGTAAAATACACAATGGTATATATATAATATGTATAATAGATGTACATATTTGTAAATAGTTACTATGCGCGTAATAGTGAATTTACATATCCTTCTTCTAAAAATTTGTTTATTATTTTTTTTTAACTATATGCACAAAAGATGAAACACTGGACCTCTTGTAGGTAAAATATTTTTTGTTTTTATCAATGAAGTAAAGTATTGTGCATGTGTCTAAAATAAATTTCATTTAATAAAATGAAGATAATATCCTTTATCGTATTGTTGTAACTTATAAGATCATCAAACAATACTAGATGAAGAGAATAATTTATTAACTCTACATTTTCCGTATATTGTAACAAAAATTTACAGAACATCATGCTTATAAGATATTTGAACCTACTATATTCATTTCACATCTTTTAAGCTTATCTTTAAATTAGGTATATGTCACACACTTTACTTTACTGATAAATCTAAAATATTTTTAAAATATAACATCAGATGTTTTGGCATGAATGTTTACCCTTGTTTTTAATTTATCAGGGTGTTGCGAAATTTTTTAAATGACTCTTCAAATAAAGATAAAAAAGATGCTTATTAAACGCACAGAATATACATATTAAATTACAAATATTAAAAAATCCTTTAAGATTCTTGGTCTGGTACAGATCATTAACACAAAGACAAAAATATTAAAAAAAATAAAGGACCATGGATTGTTAATAATATTTTAATCAGTTATTGGAAATCATAATAGCACTGTTTAAATTACTATTTTTTGTTACTTGCCATTCAAATTATTAATTATAAACTATACTTATATCAAAGTAGTTATAGTTCATATAACAATAATTTCAATGCACCCTTGACAGTACTAATTTTTCCCTGTCTATCTAAAATATACGTAGAAAGTACAAATATGTTGAAAAATAATATATGTAAAAATATGTTATGTGTTGTTATATATTTTAATGAAGATTTTATGAAAATTGTTATACAAATTAAGAAGAATCTATAGATGAATTGTACTAGCGATACTTTAATTTTGTTGCAATTATAAATTGTGAACAATTATATTACAAAATTGAAATGATTTTAAACAATGTAACATGAAAATTAAATATACGACTATTGTTTGATAATCGAAATCCTTGTTTAGAGTAATGTCTATCCTTTTTTCCGAAACCTTAAATACCAATATTTATACAATACATTATACTAGCAAAGTAGATCACTAATATAAATACAATTTATCATTAAATATTACAGTGTTATTAATTGTATGTTATAAGTTGTACAGTCATTCTATTAGTCTCTATTAAGCATGCTTAAGGGTGTAAATGGTATAAATGTACAAGGGTAACACTTATGATTAAAGGTATACAGATTCATTTATTTTTAACTGTATTTACTTGGTATGTAGGAATGATGACGTTAATACATCAATACTGCAGTTACCTTCACCAAGATGCCACCTATGAAGATTGGAGGACACACGAGAAGATATTTATATCTCAGAAACTGTTTAATAATAACCAATGATAGTTTAATACAATAATTACAATTATTCAGCTGATACAATATTACTTATTCGTTTATATATTATATTAGCAATTGGGTAAATTACTTTTTATTGTCATATATTTTTATTTATTTGTATCGTATTAAGGAATTTTGTATTTTTACATTTATTTTGATATTTTTTAAAATTATATTAATTGAAAATTATTGTTTAATAGTAATCAGGAACAATTTAAAACAATATTCAAAATTATTCAACTGATATAGTATTACTTATTTTTTTAAATATTACATCAGCGGTTGGTCAGTTACTTATCATAATCTATTTTTATTTGATAAATACTTTATTTGTGTGGCATTAAGAGTATTATATGTTTGTATTTGTTTCTATATCTTTAAAAAGTATGTTGATATGACTATATGAACATTACTGGTGATAATGTGTACTAACAAAAGAAATTATTTTGAAGTGTTAAACTCTTTGTAACGCTTGTAGTATTATTATACTATCGCTAATTTTAAAATTTAATCTGGCCACGGTTTGCGATTGCGTTTACGCCGGCCTTGGTCCACTGAACGTCAACTGTTAGAAAATAATTTGTGATCGTTGTTAAGGTCAATGAAGGCTGAAGTTAGTTTGTAAGTTAGTCGGTTAGTCAGTCAATCGAACATCGGCGCCCGAAAATACGTGGATTTGTAACACTTCGTTCGACATAAGACCGCCTGCGCCTTTATAAACTTTAATTTTGTAATATCATAAAACTAGAAAAATGAGTACGGAAGGAAAGAAGAGAGTATGCATTGTAGGAAGTGGAAATTGGTATGTGTATTTAACAGTTTTATTCAAATTTTTATAAACAAAAATTGGAGTTTGTACCTAATAGGATACAACATATTTATACTTGTAATATATTCATATCATTTTCCAAAAATACGTGTTACATTTTTTTATCACATTATTGACCATAATATACATTCTTACCTATTCATCGCTATTATATTAATGACATTTGTACAAGTACTTGCATAACTTTCAAGAAGTAACATAATATATTATACAAATTGGAGTCATCTTCAGAAATATCCAGTTAATCTCTTGGACTTCTTTTTATAATGATTAGATAAGATATTTCTTCCATCTTTTGACAAACACATATTATGTTTGTATATATTTTTATAGTAAAATAACTGTTAGTATTATATATTTAAATAAATTTCATTAAATTAAAATTTATCTATTGAATTATCAGAAACTGTCTATTACATAAAATAAATATTTAAATTTGAAAGTCAGAAAATAAGAATTTACTTTCATGAATATAAGAACTATATAGCTGTAAATACTTCATACGAAAGATGGCCTTAAAGAATTATATAATGCAGTTATGCATGTATGATAATGTTTGTTTATATTGTATACTTTCTGTGCTTTAGGGGTTCAGCCATTGCAAAAATTGTGGGTGCCAATGTTGTCAAATACAATAACAAATTTGAAACACGTGTGACCATGTATGTTTATGAAGAAATAGTGAACAGTCAAAAACTGACTGATATTATAAATCAGTTGCATGAAAATGTAAAATATCTTCCTGGACATAAACTCCCAGAAAACATTGTAAGTCTTCTTTTATATTGTTGTGTTCTTTTTTTTTAAGTGTACTGTGTTTTCTAAGTATTTATAAGGTGTTTAATATTTTTAAATTTATAGTAAAAAATATTAAATATCTTTTAGAATATATTCAGGTTGTATAAGTTATTTAAACTGACTCATGAAAAAATGAAGTACTTGAGATCTAATTATAACTATATTTATATTACACTGTTTTATTTACATCTAACTTATTTAATGGCTTTCTTGTTTTTTTTATTTCATGTTTTTAAACTATACTTTTATGATGTGTAAACATTTCTATTGCTGCTGAATTTGTACCTATCAATGATATATGCACATATGTTATGATGTAGAACTTTAATTGTTAATATATGTTAAAAATAATTAATATATACATATATCAGTTTTCTAATACACAGTGTATAAAATGTAAAAATGTACTAGTCACAGTTTATAAGAAAGTATATTTTGAAATGCTTTAATAGGTCAAATAGTATGTTAAACACGTTTGACATTGTCATATTGTATTACCAGCTTAAACGACTCAAATACTGCACTACCGTTGTTTGTTGGATTATAACATAAGTCATAAAGATAAATGGTTGTTCTGGTGCCTAATCTCATTATAATACCACATAGTAATGTAATAACAATTTTATTACTTTATTTTTATATTTGTTAATTATACATGTAATCAAATTTAAACAGTAATAGATTCATTTTTACATTATCATTTCAACTATTAAAGTTTATATTAAATACATTTTAGTTGAAACTTAACTTGTAAATGTACTTAATAATCTGTGGTTGTGCGTACATAAACTTTTCCTGAAGGCATTGTTACTTTATCAACTCCTTTAGGGAAAAGTTTAGGAAGTTCCTCATCCTTCACTGTAGGAAGAATCATAACTTTTTCTCCTGGCTATAAGAAAAAATATACCAAATATTTCACTAGTAGAATTTAAAGAATATTAGCAAATAATAAGAACGAAATTTTCTTACCACCCAGTTAGCGGGAGTTGCTATTCCAGGTTTTCTATCAACAAGTTGCAAAGAGTCTATGACTCGCAATATTTCACTAAAAATAATGAACAAATTACCATCATGTTTTTTATAAAATAAAGATCAAAAGAACAACGCGACTTACTCTACATTACGACCAGTAGATGTTGGATAATGTAATGATAAGCGTACACGATGATCGGGGCTTATGATATACAGAGCTCGAACAGTTTGGGCTGTATCTGGATCATCTTTGCTTTCTTCATCAATCATATCCAGTTTCACTGCCAAACTTCTATCATGATCAGCAATAATTGGATAAGGGAAAGATCCACAAATATCTTGGCAATAGGATTTGATATCCTATTATAATAATAATTATTTACTTATTAATTGTTCAATCATATATTAAACATAAATATGAATCAGAAGATATTTTTCAAAGAAAAGTCTTATGTGGATACTTGTTTTCATTTTCCTGCTCTGTGTAAACCACTAATGCCTGATTTCATTACATGCTATCATTTACAAGTTATGGAAGATTCTACTGGTTTTAAAATAGAATATACAATATCAACATAATATTTCTCTGGGTATACGTTATTATGAATAAATATCTGTTATCAGAAAAAAATTAATGAAATGTTTATAAAAGCACGCAAATCTTACAGTTCTTTGAGTGAAACATTTATTTTACCATTCATTACTAAGTTATATTTAAAAATACTGTTTATCTTTCAATAACTTATCTCAAAGTGCAGTAACTTGTGTACCATGTGTAAAGAAGTGGAAGACTGAGTCATCCTCATTTCCTATGTTATCATGCATATTTTATACAAGGCTTGCATACATGTTAAGCATAAAAAAAAGTAGAATTTTGTGAATACTTAATTTTTATCAGGAAAAGTCTAGTTCCTGTACAATTTCTTAAAATGGAGAATATACTTTCTTTCCCTTTACTCTTAACATATTTTTAGTTCAATTTTAATATTTTTTCTACTTACATTAACCCAGTCAATATGATCCTTCAGCTTATCAACAGAATGAGCTAGAAGTTTTGTATTCCTACGTTCAAAATGAGGCTGGTGTACTGCTAAACGTCCTAATTCAGTGGTACAAACTGGGGTGAAATCAGCAGGGTGGGAAAATAGAACAACCCATCTGTAATTAAAAATTTAGCATTAAAAATTGTTAAGAAGTATTGTTCACTGAAAATAATATGTGAAAATAATCTTTATATTTATATATAATTCTTAGTTCCAAGTTTTTTATAATATTACATTTATTTTCACATCTCAATAACATGTGCCATATAAACATTTACTGATTTTTAATTGGGTAACTGAAAATGTAAATAATTTTATTATCTCATTGATAGCAGTCTGTGTGATAGTGTTCATGAGTTCTCTTTAGTATCTACTGGTCAGTAGAGAGCTGTTTTGCTTGGTCACTGTTATAAATATTGGAAACATTATATCTCTGCTGTTAATGATTGAAAACAGATAAAAAAACATAGTAAGATAATTTTATTTTTTGATACTGGAAAACCTCAGGTCATCTCTATCCCCCTTTTATTAGTATTGTAATGATTTATTTAAGAAATGATACTAATTATCATATAATAATACCATTATAAAAAAACAAATATACATTTCTAAACGTGTTCACACGAAAAAATGGAAGCTTTTCAAGGTCCAAAGCTTACAATATTACATGCAATATCTTTTCTTTATTGTTTAATATCAGCATGAAATGTTGAGTCTATTCAATACGAAAAAATTATACTATAAGAAAAGAAAATAGTGAAAAACTAGTTCCATTATTATACATTTTATTGTAGTCTTAATATTATTACACCTATGAAACGTTTCTTTGTACAATATACAAAGTAATTTATTCATTCAGTGCAACATGAGAGGGATGAGAGCTATTTCTTTATTGCGCCGATAAACATGATAAACACAGTTAAATTGGCTTAAATAATTGTTATAAAACTGTTTCATAGTACAGTCGTTCCCTCGATGTACATTGAATATTTATTTCGCATGATTTTCTTTTATACTACAATCACGTACCATCAACAGAAGGACGAATCTATGACAAATCTGTTTACTGTTTAAATTCAAATACATAATATCGCCAAATTCAGTTAATACCGTGTTACATTTGAAAATGATTTTATAACAAAAATCGTGTCAGCCGTTTATGATAAATATACTTTAACAGTTTCAATAAATCAGAAAAATATAGTTTTCTAATTACATACGAGAAATATTGGGAAATAAAGTAATGACTATACTTGTAAAGCATACATAATTGTTAATAATAATAATAAAAAGATCGCTAATTACACAAAATCATTTATAAAATATTTTAATTGGAAGTCAAAAGGTAATTAAAAATAGACTTACGAATTTCCTTGCCAAGTATAGAAATTAATGGGTCCTTGAGTTGTTTCTGCCTCAAAGTTAGGGATGATAGAATTAAGTCTCATGATTGTGGATTATATAAAAATGTACTTCAAATTAAACTGCTCTGATCCGTGACTCGTGAAGAGCTACTGTAATAGACTGATGATCAGGCGGGCGTTATATACTGATATGCAAACTGTATGTCACACACCGTACAAATTGCGTAGTATTATCGAATCCTTTAGGCGGGCTTCTCCCACTATACCACTATTCCTTCACAATAGGTAAATTCTGTTATCATGGTACCTATTACCATGATATCTAATCGTAACAGATTAGGGAAGATGATCGTTTGACGCAAAAGGAAGACACGTTTGTGTCTTACAGACGTAACTTCTTAAATGACATCATATGAGCAATTAGAGAAATGTTTCTTTCTCCTTGCAGCAGTGACTCCTTCTATAATATCATGAACATTAGATGCTCCCTGAAGTATCAGTCTTCTTATCATTCCAAAGTAAAGATGTAGATTTATTTTGTATAGATCTACTAAGATCTTAGATAGTTGTGAAAAATTCTTTAAGAAACATTTCTATATACCTATAAGAATCTTTCAGCTACCAATGGGACCAATAAGTCTGGATGGAGTTTCATTGTTTTAATCCAGGCTTCTTCATTTTCTTCCCAATTACATTCTTAAATTAGTACCTAGTATGTATATTGTATGCTCATCATTATTTGATAGTACACACCGGAAATCGGATTATAAATTTCAAGTGTTTATATGTTTAGATAAAATCTTAAACATAGCGGAAAAAAGCTCTTGACTTCTCTTATCAAAATGAATCTCAATTAATAATGCTAACTGTTTATCCCATTTTTGCTTGATCGAAATTGAAATATTTTAACGTTCGGTGATTTCATACTTGACAAGTGTTTTCTTACACTATAAGACTACTAATCTTAGACTGATGTTCATGCGTTTACGTGTGTTAAACTATGTAAAGTATATGCAAAACGTATGCAACAATAGAATCATTCAAAATGCAAAACAGAATTTTAATTTAAAGAAACATAGTTTATAATCAAGTGTTTAAGTTAGTGTTGAATATGGAGGATACAGCTGCTGTGAATAATGTAATATTATGTGTACTTTTCAGGTTGCTGTTCCAGATGTTGTTGAAGCTGCAAAAGATGCAGACATTCTTATTTTTGTATTGCCTCATCAATTCATACGAACACTATGTGCAACACTGCTGGATAAAATTAAACCAACTGCTGTTGGTTTATCACTAATTAAGGTATTAATAATTGATACCAAATTTATTGGATGATTATTGTAATCCTGATTTTTCATGAAGGGTTTTGATCGAGGAGATGGATCAAAGATTGAATTGATTTCTAAAATCATTGAAAAGAATTTAAGAATTCAGTGTTATGTTTTGATGGGTGCAAACTTGGCTAATGAAGTTGCTGAAGAGAAATTCTGTGAAACAACTATTGGTAATTATTAATAATCTATGAAAGATGTCATAATAAGTCAATCAATGTTATTATTATGGTAATAGTTTCCAATTATTATTTCAGCTACTTGATGAGGATTTTAACTATATTATACTAATAAAGTGTTACACATTCATGATTGGTTTTTGTCATTACAGGCTGCAGAGATAAACGGCTAGCACCATTACTGAGAGACCTTATTCAAACTCCCAACTTTAGAGTGGTAGTTGTTGAGGATTGTGAAGCAGTTGAAGTGTGTGGAGCTTTAAAGGTATACACACTTAAATATCATTATATAAAATAAATATTTAATATTTTTAATCTATGTTTCAGAATGTTGTAGCATGTGCTGCTGGTTTTGTAGATGGTATGGGATTGGGTGATAACACAAAAGCAGCTGTTATCAGATTAGGTCTGATGGAAATGGTTCAGTTTATAGATACATTTTATAGCGGCTCGAAGCTTTCAACGTTCTTTGAAAGTTGTGGTGTAGCTGATTTAATAACTACTTGTTATGGTGGAAGAAATCGAAGAGTTTGTGAACAATATGTTAAAAGTGGCAAAGTACAAATCACATTCATAAATGCATTGGTTTTTCAAATGAATAATATAGTTAATAAAATATATTTGTATTTTTGTTCAATAGACCATCAAACAACTTGAAGATGAACTTCTAGGTGGTCAAAAATTACAAGGACCAGCTACAGCTGATGAAGTTCATGGAATGTTAAAAGCTAACAACTTAACAGAGAAATTCCCATTATTTACAGCAGTGCATCGTATTTGTACCGATCAAATAAGACCAGCAGATTTAATTGATCAAATTCGTATTCATCCTGAACATAAGTTAGTATAAACCTAATTTATACCATTAACACTTACTAATGTTTAGTTATAATTATATTTTCAATTAATAATATAACCAATTAATAATTCATAAACTAAATATGTTATTAGGTTTGCACCAAAAACACTATATATGTACTAACAATTTAAATCTGGTTAATTAAAACATTGACATAATTATTGTGAGAAGTTTAAAAACCCATTTATATCGGGTTCTGATATTGCACTTGGACACAATTTATTGATACTTTTCATCACCATACTAATAACATTCTAATTAAGTAAGTCATGTTTGAAATTTGTTTTTTTAAAGCTAGTTATTAATTTAGACTATACAGTTTTAAATACTGCATTCATACAAATATTTACACTACATAATTTTTACTGAATGACTATATTAAAAAGTTAATTACTTTTTTAGGATGAAAGTAGAGGGAGTTACAGAAACATAATTGGATGCTGAAAATGATTTTGTATGAACTTCATTTTCGTTTAGATAACAACTGTAAGCATCTGTCTAGAAATTACTAAAGAAATATGAAAGACGAATTAGCAATGAAATGTAATACTGTAAATACTGTACATTATATAGTTTGATTATTATTTATGACAGTTGCTATTGGCAATCAATTGTAAGATACTGTACAATTAATGTTATATTGTAAAATATTAAATAAAATGTTTAACTTATGGTCCTTGAATGTTGATCCATTTAATGTGTAATAAAAAAAGTTCAATTTTAAAACAATTACTGATTATTGAGAGTACGAACAAAATAATTTGAGTGAACTATTTTAATATATATTTTCATAAATTAATACATATTTCTTGTCAATTATAAAATTAAAATTTATTTCCTATTTTATATTTTATCATTATCATTATTTTACCTTATCTTTTGAAGTAGAAGTATCATTACTTTTATCATTATGTTTATTGTTTGTCACTTGATCCATTTTCTCAGATTCCTTATAGGGTACATTATCCACTAAAGCTGTATCACCTGTAATACGAAGTGCTAAAATATTAAATAACAAAATTAGTAATGAAGCTGTTTATCATAAAATTAACAGTATTTATAAGAATATTACCAAATGTCCCAGGCTTTGTTTGAATGGCTTGAACTACAGTTGTTCGCACTTCATATTCTACTTCTTCTGCAAATTTGTTTAACTGAAACAATACCCATATAATAATAATTCTTTATATACAGTGCAACAAAAATAGTGGATAATGTGCTACATGACACTTCTAAATATATTTGAGAATAAATACATAAATGAACATATAATTTGGATGTATAAAAAATGTTTACCTCTTCAATAGCAACCGGGTTTGTGACATGTTTAAATTTCTTATACTCCGTATTTATTTTGCACCTTATAACTGAATAACATTTGTTAAAATATCAATACGTCACATGTTCAACTTTATTTTCACTTTACCTTTTAATGCATGTTCATCACCATTAAAGGTATTCATTCTAGTACGATGTAATTTTTTAAATGTTTGTAGTACCTAAAAAATTAAAAAATTCCATTAAAATATATGTTATACATTCGTTTCAAAGTGCAGTAAAGTGCTAGTACACAAATTACTGAAACATTATAACACAATTATTATAGACATTCATTAATAAATAATTCTTTTCATATCAATTAATGTTAAACAATACTTTAATTATAAATAATTTTATTTATTAATATATGTGTTAATTTCAGTAATGCGTACAATTTTGTATGTACTAAAATAAATTAGTAACCAAATCTAAAGCTTTGAACATTAATAATTTACAATGTTAGACATCAGTAGTATAATAATTACTTTTCGTCGAAGATTATCTCCCATTTTTACTATAAAAAATAAAGTGACGATCTTTATATTTTCATACAATTGCGTTTCATGCAATTGTAAAATGTTCTGTTTGCATCAACGAAGAACAAGATACCTAGGAACAAGATTTTGCGGTGCACTCTAGTGCAAATCTATTTCCCCTAGGAAAATGTCCAAAAGATATAGGCATTTTCAACAGTGCAAATAAATGGTCAAGTTGTTTTATTGTAATTTTTACGTTATAGAAAAGTAATTTATTATATCAGTATAATAAACTTTTATGCTTCTCTGAGACAAGTGGAATATTTTTTTGTAGCCTTAGTTTTTCTGCTTTTCCTTAGATAACGTAAACGACACTGTTCTCAGTGCGCGCGATTATATAAAATTAAAAAATGTACAACAATTTATTTATTAAATAAATTAGTTTATAATAACATGATATTTTGACAATTATATATTTCAAAATGTGAATGCGCATACGCGTTCTTCTTGGTTACGAAGCATGTTTAACCAATCAGAGCTTATACGCGCAAAATGAATAAAAACTCGTCAGATGATGAGTACGATCTTAGATCGAACGAAAGAATAAAATTAAAGTGTCATAAAATATTAAATTATTAATGACACGTATCATATGATTAGAAAACAGTTTAATCATAAAATAACTTCAAGACTTGTGTATAACTACAAGATATTTCTTTTAATAATCAAATGACAATTAGACATAACCTACCCTAATTTAAAATACACTTATTTTAATACTTATTTACATTTAAATGTAATTACTATTAGAATGGAAATACAGTATCGAAAAGTATCTTCGTTTTTACAAATATCTATGTCTTCTAATAACTAATGAAATGATATAAAATATATATAAATAACACCAAGCAAATTTAAAAAGTGAAACCTAATAAATATGTATAAAAGAAGTACTTTGTCTAAAAATTAATGTAATTATAATAGAAAAATACACTATTAAATCCAATTGAAAGTATTTATAATGAATGAAAAATGTCCAAGTTGCAGACGAATGATAAATACATCATGTTCAAGACTTGTAAAAGATAATTGTGGTCATACAAAATGTCGTATGTGCTTGTTATATGAAGAACAAGGCTGTAGAGTTTGTAATAATGTACAGTGTATAGAAAATATTGGAAATTATGGTAACCTATACCTTGTTTGGTAATGGATTGTTTATATTAATCGTATTATCCATATATACTATTATAATTTCGTTTTCAGATTATCCACCTTCAAGGAAAGAAATTTTAAATGAGATTTCTAACTCTGATACAAATAATGCATGTAATGAAGAAGTAGTACCTCTAGAATTAGTTATTAATAAAGATTCAAAATGTAAACCAAATAATTTTGAACTTGTTAATAATTATGAATTATATTGTGATGATGTATTTAATAAAGCAAGAGAAACGTATCAGTCTCCTACAACTGATACAAAGGATAATGATATTTCAAATAACTTGTATATTCCTAAAGCAGAATCTGAGACTCATTCATGCTTAAAAAGTAATGTTGTAATAAAATCTTGTAATAAAGCAGAAACAGAAATTGATAGCCTGGTAAGTATGGTAATTCATATACAATATCTAAATTATCAAATTATGTGCTATAACTTTTAATAGGATAATAAAACAGAGTCTTTAAGAAATGAAAAGTTGGTGAAAAGTAAATCCATAAAGTGCCCAGATCGTACCCACATTATTCTAATACCAGGAACACCAGAAAAGTATAAGTGCAATATTTGCAACAAAATTTTTCGAAACAAAAAAGGAAAATGTTATCATGATGCATGTATAACAGGCATTAAACCTTACCAATGTTCCTTTTGTGATAGAACTTTTATTAAACGGTCTCACTTTGAATATCATGAAAGAGTGCATAGAGGGTATAAACCATATAAATGTAATCTGTGTGAAAAAGCATTTCCTCAACAAAACAAACTCAATAGACATATGTATTCACACAGTAGTAAGTTTTCTGTTATTATGAATTTGAAGTGAAATGTACTTATCATGGTTTCATATCTGAATAAATAGTTACAAAATATAATTTTAGGGGAAAAGCAATTTGAGTGCCCTAAGTGTACTAAAAAGTATTCTAAACGAGATGATTTAAAGAATCATTTAGCAGTGCATAGTAGTACAAGTACATATTCTTGTAAAACATGTGAAAAATCTTTTAGGATGCTGACTAATTTAAAACGGCATTTAAAAACACATACAAGTGAGTATGAATGTACAATAGAATAACATGATCGGTATATGTAATTGAGTATAATAATATTTGCATTAACAGATGAAAGACCACATATATGTGATCAGTGCAATAAAAGCTTTAAGGATAAATCTCTTTTAGTTCGTCATAAAAAGACACATGGAAAAGATAGGCCATTTTCATGTGCACATTGCAATAGAGTGTTCTTGTCCAAAAGTGAATTAAAACGACATTTAACTGTACACTCAGGTAGGTAATGTTATAAAGACATTATAATATTATAATAATATATGAAATTTATTTCAGATGAGAAACCATTTTCTTGTAAATATTGTCAAACTGTATTTAGGAGGAAAGATAATTTACATCGACATATTAGACATCATCATTCAGAAAATTCACTTGTGGATATTAACAACATACAGAACACTGTATCTACCACAAATATAAAATCACCAAAACCTAAACAAAAACCCAAAAAGATACAAAAAATTACTTCCACCTCTATACAAAAAACTCCAACCAAAGTATCAATGGTTGGTGTAAGTTCTTGCGATCAAATTAATTCAAGATTAGATTCTATGGGTAATATTACGCCTGTTATAAGAACCACAAATGAAGTAAGTAATGCAGTTTCTGTTATCAATGGACCAATTAGTATTAAAAAACCAGGTGATAAGACTGATACTCGGAAAAAGACATTTACATACACAGAACCAATACCACTCGCTGAAGCAGTAGTAATAAATAAACGAATTGAAGAAAAGTTATATTCACAAAACGTATCGAATCATAATTATTTTTTTCGAAATTGTATAAATTGCACAGATAAATCGTATCCTGTACTTGTGAAGCAGGTGTCTTGTACATATTCTAACGTAAAAAATTCTTTGCATAAAATAGCTCATCATGAAAACTCACTTCAAGAAACAGATTCGAATGTTCAAACTAGTTTAATACATCAAAACGCTGAGAAACAAATGTATAATAAAAAAGATGTTAAGTTAAAAATCAAAGATAACGGCAATCATTCAATTTCTAACTCTAATGGAAAATTTACAATTCAAACGGTGAATGTTAGTTAAATGTTATAGTTAGTTAAACAGTTCTAATTATAAAGTATGAGTCAATAAGTTAATTACGTTATTGAATATATTTAATCATTTCAATCAAGCATTTTCAAATCATTTAATGGTAAAGATTAAACTATAAAGTGATAAGTAACTTTTTATTAACAGTTTTACAAATTTTAATTAATACGCACCAAAGATGTTAAATTACTTTGATATTAAAATTAAATCATGCTTAATAAATATATAAAATTATTATTTATTATTTGAAGTTAAATAATTATAGGTATTTTATGAAATTCCTGCAAAGATAAACTGAAAATGAAGTATATAAATAAAATATGTCACAAAAGTTCCATTTACATCCTAAATTAAACAGAATCATTATTTTTATACAATTATGAAATTTTCAGTATTGAAAATTAAATACATCATTATACATTTCTTTTCAACAATTTTGTAGAAATTTAATGCAAAGTTCTAGAATTATAATAAAGATTGTCTCACATGCTACATTAATACTAACATTTTTTTGAATGAATAAAATATTTAAATTACAGATGACTTTGTAATGTAAATAAATTTATTAGATTAAATGATTAATTTATATAGTATACACATATAATTTCATCTTGCATATATTTTCATTAAACAAACATGTTCCATTGATTCATTGGTTTTATTGTGAAGTGAATAGACCTTTCCATAAAATACTTCAATACCACTTTTTTATTGAATCAGAAATATATTTTAATATATCTTCTGTTGTTATGAACATACTATAAAAGCTCTAAGTTCTCTAGAGACTGCATTTTCAAGTCCAAAATATCAATTTCAACGTTTCGAAATTCTAAAATTTCAAACTTTGAAACTCCCAAAATTGTATGACTATTCAAAAGTAGTTTCATCGAATGACGATTGGTACTTCCGGCGCTGCATGAGCTCTGTTTATTACACTTTATAAATAAAAGTGGTTGGTACAAATATAAGTTAATATTGCTTGTATGCACAAATAAAATTAAATACATAATACAATTATGTAATTTAAGATAGTAAAACACTTCATTCAAACAAGAAATGTACTTTGTTTATAAACTTGAATGTAAACACTTTTGTAATTTTTTTATTATAAATGACAAAAATGTATTAAATAATACAAAACTTGACATGTAACAATTTTCTGAGTGATATTTATCGTTAATAATTTGAAAAATACCAGAGAAAATGATGAATTAACAAAAAAGATATATCATCTGCGCATGCGCAGAGCTTCACAAGCTAGTTTGCGCATTTGGGGTTTACATAAGTGTTTGAAAGGAACAGTAATCGATTGAACGACGTGCGCGGTCTCCATTTCTTCTACCCGTTTGATGAAACTCTTTGTGTCCGGTGGTGAAGGGTATTGACTGTTTCATATTATCCAAAATGGTTAAGATGGAGCACGATGTAAGTGAAACAATAAATTACTATTTACATTTTACATTATTGTACTACATTTCAAATAATTTTTGCGAAATGTGAATATTAAACACACAATCTTAGTTTTTCACATTTTTCATGATTTTCGATTTGACTACATTTTACGTAGTATCACTTATTTCTAATATCATTTATTTTTTATTTCTTTATTTCCACTTATATATCTTCTACTATTTCTATTTTTCGTGAACTATTTAATAATAAATTATGTATATATATTTACATACATGTATGCATATGCATTGTTTTATTTGAGGAACAAAACAAATATGTCTGAAAACAGTAATTTTTATTAAAATATTTATGGTTTATACGTATGCATCGTTTTAACATTTTTTTACATATCTGTTTCAAGTTTATACGTGTTAGTAATGGTCGTTTATGGCATGGCGTTGTCCGACGCTACGCCATTTCAGAATTTCTTAGACTTGTATACAGTCGGTATAGAAAGTATTTGTGCAACTTCAGAACACAACAACTTGAAAATTAGATTAAACCGTCTTATTTTTTCTTTAGTAGTTAGAAGGATTTGTTTACTAAATGACGTGTTTCTGTTGTTTTGAAAAATTGTAATTTGAGTAGCAAGGAAAAAAGAATAAAGATTAATTTTAAAACTTTCCTTATTGGAGCATATGAGCACAATTTTAAATATACCATTCGTAGGTTTAAATAACTAAAATGCATTTTAAAAATCTCATTGAAATTGATTAATATACCTATGAACTGCATACAAAATTAAAAGAAAAAGAACTGAGGTCATTTAGTCCCATTTTAAGTTAAGTATTACACGAGTATTTAAACTCTGGTTTAAAGCATGTATGAATACCTTTTATACAGACTGTAATTATCTTAATACAAATAATAACCATGATAACATAAGTTACTAATATGTTATACCCAGTTAAATTTACCATGGTACCTGCATCAGACCCTGAATGTTTTATTTACCTTGCACTTACATTATATTAAAACTTATGTACTCTGCATTTAAAATTATTCACTAAAATTATTATAGTTAACACCTTAACTTTTGAATCTGACTGTTGAAATAAGATTCAAAGATATAAACTACAGTTAACAATGTCAGCTTATTTAATTTTTTATTTCTTCATGTTTATACTTCTTTGATTGTTTATTGACTGCTACATAATGATAAAGCATATTTTGTAAAATGCTTATTGTTTAAAATTAACCATTAATCAAACGTTTAAATTTTTGTTTCAGGATGGGAAAAATGAACCAGAACATGTCAGAAAATTATTTATTGGTGGTTTAGATTATAGAACAACTGATGACTCTTTAAAGAAACACTTTGAAAAATGGGGTGAAATTGTTGATGTAGTGGTGATGAAAGATCCAAAAACAAAGAGATCTAGGGGATTTGGTTTTATTACGTATTCTCGGGCTCATATGGTAGATGATGCTCAAAATGCAAGGTAAATTTAAATATTTTAAATATTAGTAAATATAGTTTCACATTAATATCAGAGATGAATTGTGGAACACTATATTTTTAATATTTGATTTGACCATATGTGTACATAATTGAAATATCCACATTAATAAATTATTCTTTTTTTTCTTGTTTAACAGGCCACACAAGGTAGATGGACGTGTAGTAGAACCCAAAAGAGCTGTTCCCAGACAGGAAATTGGTAGGCCAGAAGCAGGTGCAACAGTGAAGAAATTATTTGTGGGTGGTTTAAAAGATGACCATGAAGAAGAAGATCTTAGACAATATTTCCAGAGTTATGGTAGTATCAATTCAATCAGCATTGTCACTGACAAAGAAACGGGCAAAAAACGCGGTTTCGGCTTCGTGGAATTTGATGATTATGACCCTGTAGATAAAATTTGTTTACAACGCAATCATCAAATACGTGGAAAACACGTAGACGTTAAGAAGGTAGAAACCATTATTCACAGTTTATTACTGTAAAAACATCAAGAATTCTAAGTTAGTAAAATGCTGTTTTTACTTGTGTTTTCAAGGCTTTAAGTAGAGCAGAAATGGCGTCTGCATCCGGTGGCGGAGGAGGTAGTGGCGGTGGTGGTAGCAGAGGAGGACAAAGTGTAGGAAGAGGACCTCGAGGTGGCAATCAAGGTGGAGGTAATTGGGGTGGCCGAGGAAGCGGCGGAGGTGGAGACTGGAATAATGGTGGTAATCAAGGTGGTTATGGTGGAGGTAATCAAGGAGGTTGGGGCGGTAACGGTCCGTGGGAAAATCAGAATCAAGGTAAAGGTTCGCAGAAAGATCAACTTTACATTTTTACTAAGTATTGCATATTTATATATTACATTGCATTACTTAATAATATATTACATTCTATCTACATTGATTCACAATTTCTAACATATACTTTTTATGAAATTAAGGAGGTGGATGGGGAGGTCAAGGTGGTCAAGGGGGTTATAATAGTGGTGGAAATTGGAGCAACGACAACTTCGGTGGAGGTTATCAGCAAGGCTATGGCGGCGGCCCTGTCCGGAATAACTTCAACTCCGGAGGAAGACCTACACCCTATGGTATTAATATGGGTCCTAGTGGCCGACAGTCTGGAGACTCGAGATGGCTACCACCCTTCGGTGGACAAGGTTGCTTCCGTCCTTCTCAAAAGCCAACGCGTCTCTTACGTGCCTTGAGCAACTATTCATAAATTTTTCTCTATTATTTCTAATAACGTAAATGCTAATTATTATGATATCTCTTATCACAGTATTATTGAGCTTGATAACCTCACCAAGTTGCACAAGGAGCGTTCAGCTTACATTAATATCGTTGTGCAGTACTTTATTACTAAAGTTCATTATCTATCGTTGCGTTTTACAGGGATATAATTGAGCGATTAAAAGACTGTGTAGTATGATAAAGTCACTCTTATCTACATCGCTGATATTAAATATTAGTTTTCTCAATAGGTGTAAATGAATGTAAATAATTATAAGTTGTGACACAAGGCGCGATGTTGCAGTGAGAAGGAGCGCCTTTGTCCATTTTCTTTACTCTTTCTTAATTCAGTTTGCTCATAATATACTGCAAGTATGAATTATTAAATTCTGTTAAAGTACTGTTGCTATTTAAATAATTACGTTTATGCAGTTTATTTTTATTTAAATCATCCTAAGCATTTGACTCTTAACTTTTTTATCCGTTTGTTAAGTTTTTTTACGTATTGTATCCTTATTTTGTTATAATTTCAACTACAATGTTCTATAACAGTGATGGGCAACTGTGTCTATTAGGACACAGTGCATGTACGTGTAAGTGGTATATACTCACGGACATCGCTCAATAGTCAAATTTATAATTCAAACATTTTCAGATTTCATTTGATTTGCTCACCACTGTTTTAAAGGAATCTATCATAATATTGCATTATTTTATTTTTATATTTTATCTTTTAGTTTGTTAGAACCATAGTACTTTTCATATTGATAGTAAAAATTAGTATTAATCCGAAACTCTTTCAGTAAGATCATTTAAGCTTTACTAACTCGTGATTTATTTCTATATTTTCCAGGTCCTATGGGCGGCGGAAATTCTGGAGGCGGCGGTGGTGGTGGTTATGGTAATCAAGGTGGATATGGTGGTAGCTCTCTTGGAGGTGGAAACATGGGAGGAGGTGGTGGTGGTGGAAGAAGATATTAAAACTCATTGTCCATGGCTACTTCCCTCACGTGGTAAGCGTAACTTTTTTTTACTTTTATACTGTTTAATATGTGTTAAAATGATGTACATTTTTAATTTATATTAAAATTACGATATTACTATTTACAAATTAAAAATTTGTTTAAACAAGTAATATTTAGGGTATTCTATACGTGTTAGGTGAAATTAAATTTTTAGAAATAAGCAACAAAGGGTTATGCTGAAATTTATTGCTTTAAGTTATAAATATTTTAAATAATTTTCAAGATTTAATAAAAATCGGTGATAAATTATTTTTATTTCTTAACTATACGGAAAAAACAATTATATGTGGAGTTATAAATGATATATTACTTTAAATTTGATAAGGAGCTAAATTAGACTATTTGAATGTTTTTTTTTTTTTCAAACATCTATATCAATCTTAAAATCAGTACAATACATTTTAACAAAATTACAGAGGAAATGTAGGTATATTATTATGTGTTCCTATAAAAACAGTTAGTAATAATCATATTGTTTCATAGAGAAAAAGGTATATAATTTATAGTTGAATTGTACCAAGTAATTGGCAATAATGACGAAGAACTGTTATTTGAATGTAAAATATTTTTTATTTTATTTTATTAATTGACTTACATATAAATATTTTTGAATCTTATTATCATATTTTACTTTAGTCAAACATCAGAATTTGAACTCTAAATCAGAAAATAACTTTTATTACTAAAATTGTACTTTCACATAATAATGTTACATACATGATGCAACAATTTGTTATTACATAATTGATAGTACAGTAGACATTATTAAGGATTTATTTTTAAAAATATTTATAACTTGTAAAGTGTTGTAATTACAATAGTATATATAATCTGATAGATTGATAAAAAAAATTTGATGAAAATTGAAAAATATGTAACTTAAGATATGTGTTAAACATATATTTTCAGTTTTAAAAAATATTAGTTGTTTGATAAAAATTATTTTTTTCTACTTTGGGCGTTCTATAAATATGAATTCAGATAATATTGAATCAATTTTCTAATAATTTTGTAACATATTTTTTTGTTATTAAATGTACCATAGTTATAATATAAACAGAAATTTATTATTTATGACTTAAAAAGAAAAATAGGTAGTAAAATGTCTGAATACTTTCTTAAACATTTTGTTATATAACTTCGAAATATTTAAAAGTAAATGTTTCTAAAAAATTAGAAAAAAATCAACTTGCATTTAATTTATCTATTAATATAAAAGTAATAATTTATTTTAAATATTGTCAATTATTTGGTATCAAGTATTCAGATATTTAGTCAAGGCACTTATATATTATACATTTGATACATAATTGAAATGTTTAATAGTTCATTGTTTCATGATAATCATCTTGACCACACTATGCCTTTCAAATAATGAAGTAAGATTATTGTTTGGTTATTTCATAAGCTCTTATTTTTTCTTTCTTTTCACTATAACTTGCATTGAAAAGTTTGATAGATTCTTATATATTCAATCATACATTGAACATTACAGAAAAATAAATACTTTTAAGGTGATAGTATATATAGTTATGTAAAATAGTGCGTGATTTTTAGCTGAAAATTTATAGATTCTTATAGTTTGAGTATCTTCAGTCATCTTAACTAATAGATATTTGTGACTTTTGAACCTCAGGTGAACCTACTACTTGTCTTCTAGTCGCCAGTACTTCTGTACTGTTTAGTATCGGAGCAGGCAGGGCTATAAGGCTAGAGACAAGACCAGGCAGGACAATCAGGATACAGGACAGAGAAGCGTCATCTATTAGATCACAGTGAGGGAGGCTTTTGCTTGTAATTTCTTTTGGTATCTAGCATCACCGTGCATATGTCTTACGTATTCAACCAATTATGTGAAAAACATAACATCACAATTTTCTAGATTGTGCCTGAACTCATTTGTGTGGCACATATATAGTATCCAACCAACAACAACAAAAGAAAAACGAATACTTATTAATATTTAATGAGAAACGCGCTAATTTTTCACTATTCAGTTACTGTGGCTAGGGATACATCCGTGCCATCCAAAACACTGCAGTGTGTAATAATTTGTTATATTTACTTTTGTAACATTTTTCAAAAATGACTACAACAGATGTAGGATTAGATTATAGACGTTGGAGAGCACGATTGTTTCTCTAATTTTTTCTAGTAAATTGATATAATTCAATAGAAGAATTTAGGCTTTGGTATATTGAATTTTATTTCATGAGAAGAGTAATCTCAGGATAAAATGCATGGGAAAAATGTGAACACGAAACTGAATTAATCAGATATCATCAAATATCATTTAGCATTTTTGTAGGTTACCTAGATTAATTAATTATTCTTTAAATTGTAATGTTTTAAGAGTTAGTTAATAAAAATGACCACAGAACCTTTTCCACGTCACTTATTAATTTATAAAATCAAATGTCCATAATAGAGGATAAGCCAGAAGTACAAGAACATGTATATGAGTCAAATGAATAGGGAAATATAGTTAGATGAAGGTACATTTAACCGGTTATTCATGGATATCATTGAAGAGTTGAAAATATTATTATGTAGGAACACTGTATTCGTTGTCAACTGTGTATTCGATGAAAGCACAACTAAGGATTTCATATTTATGTGTATTTACAGTATTAAATGATTTGTACATACGAAAATTTGTGACCAATTTTTATGTAGTTCTTATGATATATATAACATGATTTGGATTTATGAATCCAGGAATATACTGAACTTTATATTCTGTATATAATTATCTACTGTAAATTACGTACGCCAAAAATCCGATGCAATATTTGTAAAACTAAAGTTCGATGAAAATTTTCTCTTAATCACTAAAAATAGAGAATTATAAGAAAATAAAATTATCATATCTTTATAAATCATTTGCAGTAAAAGCATTGAATTATCATTATTTCTTAATTCCATTTAACGAACATTGTCTTTAATAGTAAGTATTTCATTGTTTCTCATCATTTTTGATAAATAGAAGTGTGTGTGTGTGTTATATATATGATATGTATGAATATATATACGCACACTCTTTCCACATATACACATTGCGTAAGACAATTCAGTTTAAAATTGTTTATTTCATATTAAATCTATTTTCGTAACAAACTGTCTTTAGTTTAAAGGAGTAACATTTTTTTATAGTTTTCATGGTTAATAATTATGGATTAAATAATATAAATATAAATTTCATTACAATTTTTTGATCAGTTTGCATTATTTATTGTATTTAAATATATTTAAAGTATTTTCCAAGATTAGTTTACAATTGTAAGCTATATATTAATCCGAAAAGGTTTTTAATATAATTCTGTATAATTTTTTTTATTTATATTTACTGTATTGAATTAAGTGTAAGGTTTATTTTTAATTTTTTTTTTCATGTAAATTTTACAAATAGGACAGATAATTAATATTTAACTATCATTCAATATATTATTCAAAATTAATTGTTTAAATTCTCATATAAATATTTTCAAGTTTATTTAAAATACAATAAATTATTGAATATTCAGTTACAAGAAAAGATTGAAGATTTTACATCTTTTTTTAATCCTTTTTCTATGTAACAAAATAGTCTACTGACTTACATATCATATTACTCATTTAAATGTTATTTTAGCTGAAGTTAATTAGATCAAGTGGATAACATAAATGTTATGTTTGAATCAGTATCTGTCGTTCGTTTATATTACGCTAGTTTTTAAACATATATTTATTCAATATAATTTTTCTTCCTGATATCTTTTGTGATAATAAATAATTCCATTTGACAATAAATATTTTTTGGTGCAATAGTTTTAAAACTAACTTTTCAATTCAAAATTAACGTGCAAATTCATCAATCTAATTCTCCATTTACTATCACAGAATTGTTATTAGGTTTATTAGAGAGGTTTTGTTCGTTTTAAGTTATATTTATTATGGTTGTTACACAGGAAATATATAAATAGGTAGCCTAATTGTGATGCTTCGTTAGCATAACACGTTCTCAGCGTTTGAAAACATTCTTAGCCAAACTTTATTGTTTGGAAATTATTAGGAGACTAAAAAGTGGCAGGTGATGGAAGAAAAGATTCTGAACCGTGTACAGCAAACTAGGCTTTGCTAGGCTTCTTGCTAGCTTCTGTTGAGCGACTACAGGTAGGAATGTTAGAATTATTTCTTTAGACATAGGGATTCTTCATAGCAGAACAAATGGTACAATGTTTTATAAAATTCCTATTAAATTGCATTGTCAGTCTAATAATTTTCTCTGTTTAAAATAGATACTGTAAAATTTATACAAAATTAAAATTCATTTACATATTAATAGTAAACTTTATTTTGTTTGAGGACTTCATAAAATAATGAAAGTTTATTTTTAGTGTATTAATAATTCATTACAGGGGAAAGTAAAAATTGATAAATAATGTATATTTAAGTATTATTTAGTTGGCAAAAATGAATTCGAATAATTTATGGAGTTACATCTTAAAATATAGATACACTGAGTATCATTTTACTTTATTTATAAAAATATTTATATTTAATTATTATATCTAAACAAATTTTTAGTTACTAATTACTTTCCTTCTTTATTACATTATATTTTATTTAATGCTGAAAAAAAGAAAACTATTATATTACTTCATAATTCTATTATTCATTTCTATAAACAGTACATGTATTAAAAATGTGCAGCATAATGAATAGCAATCAAAATTTTCACTTAAATTTTGACTTGAATATTAACTATGTAAAAAGCGGAAAGTAATTGTTTTTGTTTTACTTCTTGTATATTAATTGGAATCTTTCGTTTTCATTAATTTCTGGTTTGTCATTTGGGCTGGTACTCTCAGAGCGCTCCATGTCACAACTTCCATTTTCACTCATCGTAGGAGGTAAGTTAAGTCAACTATCTTTTCTTAACTTTTTACAATTTTGAAATTCATTAGCACTTAATATTTATAAAATTATCACGATTCAAAGTTACAAAGAATATGTAACAAGATTTACATATCATTGGCATATTATTGAAAATTCAAATAAATAATTATGCAAATCTATGCATATATTCTTTTCATAAATATTATTTAATACTTAAGTACTTTTATGTAAGTAGTGATAAGATCAATAATATTTTCCTCTTTGGGAGAAAATATTAAAGGATGAGTGCCTTCCATATGGGATTAGAATAAAGAAAAGCAATTTTATTTATTATTCAACATCAATAATTACAATTTCAATATACATGGCAAGATAAATATTTGGATAAAGTGTAGATATAACAATAAATCAGTAGAAAAAGAGGATATTTTAATGTGAACATAAGTAATGAAAAATATTTTTATGTATAATAATATTATTAAAGCAAAATACAAAAGAATTAGTAACATATATTAGAATTAATTTACTTTGAATTTTTAAGATCATTTAATTATTGCAATTTCATTTAAAATTAATAGTAGTAATTATTTTAAAGCGTGATTAAAATATTAAACATTCATTATGAAGCAGTATTAATAAAAATAAAAGACTGACTTTAATATTTAGAAACCATTATTATAATATTGAAAAATATTGTTGAAAAGGTTTATGCATAGATTCATTAAACGAATTTAATATATAAGTTACTTTACATATTAAGTATGACAGCATAATTACAGTATTGCTATACAAAATTTAGAAAATTAAAAGATTTTTGTTTAAATGTCTATTTTTTACTTGTACATAAATAATGCTCCAAATTTGTTGAATAGTATACAGAAGATAATCAATTTAAATTATTTCAGAAATAATATTAGTTATTTAAATCAAAAGCATGATTTATATTTCTAATATAAGAAATAATGATTTAAATTAATTTTCAGCAATATTTTATATGATAATTTTTAGAAAATATAATAAAGTTCTTTTCAGCATATCCACTTGTGTTTCTTTATATACCTGCGAAAATTATTATCTAAGCATTGCATGCTATTATATCTTAATGAATAAACTTCAAATTTTTGGCTATGAGTTTAATATAATATAATAAATCCTGCATTTTTAATATAAGATTACTTTTTATGAAAATTATTATTATTTTGTTTCAACTTCCATGGTGTTTTCAATTGAAGAAGTTATTTTTTATATTTCTCAAAATAATTAAGTAATGTAATAAAGAAACTATGTGTATTAATTGGGGTATAGAATAAAGTATACTATAATTAAATGTCTCCTCATTCATTATATTATAAATATATGTATGTTTCACACCTGCCCTTGAGTACATGCTACTGACTATTAATTTACATGCTATTTATTTTTAAACATATTTTTTAATTATGAATTTTAACCCTAATTTTGTAATCTTATTTAAACTGCTACGTTTATTTGTTTTGCAGTTATTTATTTTCTTTTTTGGAATGTACATAATTTAACATAAATTGTTATACTCAAATGGAATGCAATTTTTATTCATTACTTAAGTATTAATTAACATTATTTATTACTAAAGTTCTTTACATGACTTTGTCTTTTATTGTTATTGTTAGTGTAAGTATAAATATTTAGAGATACCTTTTGGAAACTAATAAATATATTTTAAATGTGATGAAATATTAGTTAAAGTTCCAGTAAAAATGATCCATTCCGTACCTTTTCAATTCAATAATTTTTAATTGAACATAATTTATTGTTACAGAGCATTAAAGTACAAAATATATACATTGTAAAACATTTAACTAATAAAGCTATTAAACATACTATAACAAATAAATTTTGACTCAAAAGTTATTTTATAATAGAACAAAAATACTTTCATTAAGAGTAGAAGATAAACAGGCCTTCAATTCTGATGGATTATCTTAAATTGCAATGAAATTTTAATTTACAAAATATCTAGTACATTCCTCATATTTGTATAAAATTATATCATTTAATAATCAAACATTAAAACATTCAATTGAAGTGAAAATAATATGTTGTTAAAATACAAATATCTTATTTATATCTTACAAGTTTTTATAAACTTATATTTAATTATTATTGTACCATTTTATTATCCTTTTTTATTGTTGAAAATTTCTGTTTCGTATATTTTTTCCTATAGTACATCTTTAATATTGAAACTGCAAAATCATAGAATAAATTAATAATCTTTTAAAAGCGTGAAATTGTCATCATTGCAGCTGTGTAAGTATTTAAATAAATATCTATAGTCAAATAAATAATGTTATTTACAAATAATTTAAGTTACAATAAGTTTCGACTGAATTAACTAACTAAAACTATTTTTTATCTGTCAACAAATTTAATCATGCAACAGTTCCCAAATTTTCAAATAGAAAATAATATATTCGATGAATTTTCTGACGTTTCCTTTTCATTGCTACCACAGTGTGGCTGTTTTGCTAATGTTTCAATAACAGGATTCATTGAAACGCACGAATGATTAACTGTGGATCCAAAAGCTTTTTTGTAGAAGCAAAGTTCACAAAATCCATTTCTACTGTCAATTGGTAAATTTAAAACTCCATTGGAAACTGCAAAATTCCTGAAACATGCAATAACAAAGTAATAGTAATTATGAATTATATTATTGCATTGTTAATTAAAATGTCATTTATATTCGTATTCTAAGTGTTTCTTAATTAAATAATACACTTTTATGAAACTCCGCAGATTTATTATGCAATTAAATCTCGAAGATATTTATGGGAAAACTGATTCTTATTAATAAACAAAATTGATAAAACCATACTTCATTTCAGAATAATGTAATCACAACAGGATGGTGTGCAAACATTACAAGGTACGTGATCACAATCCCATTCAAACCTATTTAGCGGAATATCTTGCTAAAAAATCACTTTAATCGAATCAGAGTCAGCTTGTTTCCTGTATCCTTTTTCCCACGAATCTCTGTTCTCTATTGAAAGCTCAGCGTTATTCAGCTTTCCAACTCTATTAGGGGTTCTATAGAGTCAAAGACAAGCTGGAGATAAACACAGACTAAATAGATCCACTCGATGGATTTTCCAGACCATTTATAACAGTCGTAACTAGACCATCTGTGCTTTCCCATATGATTCACTGACCTAATGGTCTTGATAATACTAATTGACCTTGATAACATTCATTTCAGTATTAATACAAAAATACATGAGACTGTTTAAATATAAACAATATCCAATGTTATTACTACATAACATTTATATTATTGTAATAAACCTTTAATGTTTTATATTCCATTAATTAGTCTGTTACAAGTAAGCAGAACATGTCTGTTAAAAACATTTATGTCACTTCCTTGCAAATTTTAGTAAAGAAATTAAGGCAGTTACAAAAATTAGTATGTTCTAATACAGAAGATATTAGGAGTCACAAGTGGATAATGGTTTTAGGAGTTGAAGATGAAAGTTAGGGAATGAGATTCATCAGAAGATAGAAGCTGAAAACCTTAATAGATTTAAAAAGCCATAAGTGGACTTAAATATTGAACAAATAATATTTGATTACATTCATATTTATGTGTATAAGTATATAAGACAAATTTAATAGTCTTATATATTTTTAAGTGTATTTTGTAACAATCTTAACTGAACTGTCTTCGTGATACAATAAAATATTGATATTATTAATTTTAATGTATCCTTATATACCTTGTGTATCAATATTTCTGAATAAACGTATGATTACCTATAATATTGATCAAGCTGTGCCTTCTCAATTCTTTTGTCTTTAGCCCGTCGATTTTGGAACCAAATTTTAATTTGCGTTTCCGTCAGTTGTAGAGACGTAGCAAGTTCGAATCTTCGTCCCCTAGAAATGTATTCCCCTCTACGATACTCAACTTCTAATCTCAAGGTCTGTTCGCCACTGAAGGTTGTTCTTTGCCTTCGAGGTCGTCCTTCTTTCCTTCTTTTCCGAGCTACTGTTTAACGTGAACAAATATATTATTAAAACAATTGGTCTTCATGTACAGATATATTTTTATAGTCAGTTTGCATCAAAGTGGTTTCAGGGAAGTTCTGTACTGAATTCAATAAAATAGGTCAATTTTATAATTTAAGAAATTTTGATATTGTGCATTTCTTTTATAAGTGATATCTTTATGTTTTAATTGTTGGGGAATGGTTTTAATCTTCGCCTGTGGATGACAACCCGATGTACACATGTGAATTTTGGTTAAAAGTAAACATAAGAAGGAGAAAACCTTCGTTCTTGATAAAACCTGGAAGAGATCTAACAGATTTTGAAATTTGAAATTATGAAGATTGGTGTCTGCGACTTTGGAATTCTTTTGAAAAGATAACCAAATTAAGTTAATGTCATAAAGCAAGCAAGCTTTTTTACATTAATATCACAGTAATGAACAAAAATTATCGATATTGTATATCAATCGGTAGAGTTTCCTCCCAAAATATTATATACTAATAATGATATAAAAGCTGAAATATACTCCCACGTAATATTTTCAATTTTATACAGAAATTTTACAAACTTTTACTCCATAATTTATATACAATTAAAGGAAATATTTATCAGCGCGTAATTTTAAATAATAAAAACTGTTTATTTGTAATATTTGTATGAAAAACAAACCAGTGGTTCTTTGTTCGTGTTGTCATAACAACAGCTTACGGGGCAGGCTTGTGACGTCGGGTTTTGAGGAAATATAACAAGAATATTCCACATTGAAATTCGGCCAACTGCGTTTAGTAATCTCATCTCAGCATCGGTACGAGGTGGCGAAGCGAGATAAATCCCTTTAAACGTGGGCGTATGCTTGTTGTGTCGCGTTATGCCACGTATATTTATTTCGATAATACGTATTGTAAAGAAAGGGAGTATGTGTTTCAGCGTATAATGAAAACTAATCACTGATGTTACCGTGTATATTGCATAAATCGCTTATATTTACATTTCCCAAACAGCGACACAAAAGCGATAAAAATAAATTTACAATATTTTTTACTCCGTTGTTAATAACTTTAATATAACTGTTAGATTAGGCAACAAAATTTTGGGGAATTTTTATAAAATCATTAGATGTTGCATATCAATAGACATAAAAATATATTTAAGGTTTGTCATAACAAAAATGTCGATTTAAGGATTAACATTTGATGAAAAAGGTTTTATTCTCCGTTCAAAATGGCTGACTGTCGGTGGTAGTAAATAAAGTATCAAAAAATGAACAGAATACTTACAGAAGGCGGAGAATCCTTGTAGATGATGTTCCGTAGACGGAAGGTATGATAAGTTATGAAAATGTGACGATAATGTGATCGGATATGTTATGTGTGTCAAACGTAATGGGTCACTGAGTGTTCTTGGTAGAAGTTCGTGAATAAGTGGTAATCGTAAATTGAAGAAGCTTGAGTTCTCTTCTTTTTCGTTTCTTAGTGGAGTCTTTTTATTGTTCTGTTCTTCGTTTCGTTCCGAAAACGCTTCTTTTGTACGTGATACCTATGCAATATATTAATATGGTAACATTCAGGACATTAATATGTAATATTAACAATATCTGAAGTACTGATATGTTTCAAATATTTTTAGTATTTAAAATTCTGATATTTTGTATTAGTAATGTGCAGAATACTAATACTTAATATTAGTAATGTTCAGAATATTAATATTCAGTTGTACAATACTTGTATTGAATATTGGTAATATTTGAGACTATAATAATTAATATTTGACTAGTAGTTATAATACTAATTTTTAATATTATGGATATTTAAGGATATTTAGTAAAATTGATATTTAATAAAATTCAATACAACAAATATTTAATGTTACTAATATTCAAAACTCTTAACATTTATATGTATTTTAATATTCAATACTACTGACATTCAAAACACTAACATTTAACACACCTAATGGTCATAATATTAAGTTTGAGTATTTTTAATATTTAAACTACTAATACATAATATTTTTAACATTTGAAATAGCAACATTCAAGATAGTAACAATATTCAGTGAAAGCCATGAATCTAATATAAAAAAATAAGAAAAATGAATACTATTACTATTTCAATCTTACAAAATTTTATATTTATCAGTAGTCTGAGAATCAAATGTGAATTTACCTATTAACTGTAAAAATTAGTACAAAATCATAAGAAGCTTATAAAAAGAAGATTTTAATTGAACTTCTAACATCAAGTAATGAAAATAAAAGTTGAATAAGACGTTTTCATGCAATGCTTACTTGATTGTTCTCGTTATCCGGAGAATTGCACGAAACATCCGTTTCCGACGCGTTTCTATCGCACAGAACGATGTCGGTAGAAAAATCGGTGCTCGAATTCGATTTTGATCGTTCGTCATTTTTATTATCGTCTACTGTCTTCGTCTCCAGATGACCATAAATTCGAGCAAAAAATTGTCGCGGAGATGACGGTCCATCTGCTTTCGCAGACATTTAGTCACCGATATAAAATTATACGATATAAAAATAAAACAATCACTTTCTCGATATCTTATTTCTGAATTTTACTCTGGTACCGTTTCTTTACCATCACGCAATGTTTTATTCCCTAAGGATCAAGAATTAAAACCAAACATTTCGTTCACTGTCAACACTTATTTTACATATAACACAATCTTGCTACTTTATTTACATATCAATCAGACGTTTAAGTTTGAAATTTAATTATCAATTCCTCAATTTTTATTTACAATGATGTTCCTTGCAGTTTACTGTCAATTTTCGAAACACTTTATATTTGCAACATTTTAAAATACGAAGTAACACAGTTATCTGGGATAGTTTGCTTGGAACGTCCATTCTCTTGCTGCATGGTTAGTATGAAAATAGAGAGAAGGGATGTTCCGGTTGTACTCCCTACCCCCATGGATGTTCCCCACTATCAGCGGTGTACCACCACCCCCAATCTCTTCGGTATCAAATAATTTCGTTGTCATCGTTGTAACGCCCCTCTGCGAAAGAGCACCTGCAGACGTTTATGGTCTGTGAAAGAGAAACACTTGAATCTAAACTGATTATTATGTAGAATTGCACCGTGAAATCGAGACGGACAATGATAGGATTTTTTCCAACTCGTTTCATAAATATGGAAAAAAGTATTTAATACCGGCAGTTCTTCGTTTAATTTTGTATCGATCTCATATTACTTTTATTGACAAGAATTTTTCATTTTGTTACAATTATTTTTATCGTTCATACTTTGGCTGTTCTTTCTCTGCAACTTATGGCTGATTTTCAGACAATTTTCCTATACAACTGCTAAATAATTATTGTTCTTTTGTAAAAAAGAAATTGTATGCTATTGTAAGACATTGTAAGAAATCTATAACTTATTCAAATTGTCCCTCCTCTTTATCAGACAATTTTTATTTACAAACTATTAATATCATCATTAGTAATATGTATCTTAGTTGCAACTTCTGCAGCGAAAATTAGTACACAAGATCTGTAAAATTTTTATACATACAATGTTTCAGACAACTTTTATTTATAATCCATCCTTAGTTACTTGCAATAAAAATGTTAATGTATTAAATGTGTATTAACATGCTTTAACAGTATTATTAATAATGTTAATGTCATCTAGTTGCAATCCTAATAACGAAAATTAATAAACTAGAACATTAACACGTTCCATAGATTTATCTTCAATAAAAAATATTGAAAGTAGTTGATAAAATATGTTCAATAAAAATCTGCGTTAGTTAACAAATTGTATAAATAAATAATTTATACACAGTTTCTGCATTATGAAAAAATTCTGAACTGATCACCTTGAGTTAACTTAGGATCTCAAGGACATCTGAAGATCACAATATAATAAGTAGTTGAATTTGAGGTGGTCTTTAATTTCTAAAATAACAAAATTGTAAAGTTTCAAAGTTTATGATTTTATATTTTGAATTAGATGCGTGTGGTACTAAAATAATGTTTGGGGAGCTCTGCATATATGTATGGTAATATAAAATATAGTAATTTAAAAGTAGTCTTTTGTATCAAGAATTGGCGAAGAGATATTAATCTTGCAGTATCTCGCGTATTTACGATTAACTACACATTGAACAATCCGCGGTAGAATTCTTTTCTCGTCCATCAATTGAAATATTCGACCCTCTGAGGGGTTTGATTCTTATCGCGAATTATTTACGTATTTTCGTTCCACCGATATTCCCCTGTAATATCGGAATCTTCATTTTGATTCGAATGTAAAGTTAGTTATTACTATACGTTTTCTTATTTTAAATTACAGAATTTATTAAGATTGTATCAAAATACATATTGACCTTCAAGGTCACAAATAATTATATAAAATAATGCAAAATATGTTACATTGTTTGTGCCCTACAGAAAACCTTATAAATTATTGCTTATAAACTACAGGTAATAAATTTGTATAGTTTAACAGCCTCCTATTGAAGAGTTCATTTCAAATGTTGAACCTTAAGTGAAATTAGGCAGAGAGAAAATAAATTTTTGTTAAATTTATTGTTACTGTTTGTAGCAACAGTTTTGCATAAATTTCAACGAAGTTACGGAACCTTGAAGTTGATCTTCCCTGCAGTAGAGAAGTACCATTATTACTATTTCAGGACATATAATAATAAATGGCCATTAAACAAAATCATTAGGTTTGTAATAATTGCAACATCCACAATAGCAACCCAGTAAAGAACATTAACGATAGGTTGTTACGCAATCAGACACACGCATGCGCATATTGCACAGATTCCTATTGGTTCTCCCATAATTACATTGATTTCTACCTGGTCCGTGATTGGTTCGTGATACGACTACCATTGGTATCACCCCAACGGCGAATTATCCTGATAGGTAATTTTCACGCAAATATGAAACAATTGGGATTAACGTCGCAACGCAGACAAAGCGGAAATTCATCTCAATTCCAGTAAATGTTGCTTGATGATGAGCTCTGTTGTCTGTAATTGATTTCCAATTTCGTTTTATTACGTCGGGTTGCGAATAAAGTAATAATCTACGCATGTGTTTACAGGTCTTACGGCTAAGTTGGTTTTGTCTGACCGATGACTTGTATATTTATTTTGATCACAATTCTAAATCCGCTGTTTTTCTTCGGTTCTTATAACTAACTTTACAGAAGTTACATACCTTTTTCGTATACTTTCTATTTTATCTAAGATATGTATCGTGATAATATTTTGTTACCATTATTCTACTGTGATAAATTTAACATAACTAAAAAAGTTAACATGACAACCTTTTTATTGCACCGAGTATACATTATAGAATAAATTCACCACTCAGTATAAGTTTTCAAATTTAAATGTTTTTTAATTTAGCAATCTAAAAAAATAAACACTGAAAAATACTGAAATCGGTAAATTTACAAAATTATTGATTTTTAAATTAAATAACTTAAAAGCTTTTAAACACTCAAATTTTCAAATTTAAGAATACAGTCGTTTTCAAATTTTTAAATTTCAAATGACGAATTACATCGCTAACGAAATAAGAAAGCAGTTGCGCGAAGTTAGTAATGCGTACCCGAACTCCTTTTGTTATTATGCTTGAACTTGAACAGGTCAAAACTAGTCAGTCGTGTAGGGACCGTTACGGAATTCGCATCTGTCTGCTGATGTACTGGTAAGAATTAGTAACTTCTTTTTACTTTCTAAAATCGTTTACCTGTTCTGCCTACATGTTACATGATTATACGTTATATAATGTATTTCTTCCTATAATTCTACATATTTACACATTTATACATTTTACAGGGTTGTTTTTTGTGTATTTGTGCACGTGCCCATGTGTTTCTAGTATGTTCTCACTAATGGTTACACATTTAAGTAAAAACTGTGAATAAAACTAAGTTATCTTGGAATAATGAATCATCTTTTACAGTAAGGTCTGTTTTTTTTGTTGTCACGATAAATTTATTATTAATACCAAACATTAATTAACCATGTGTTAGCATGCGTATAGTTACGTTTTTCTGTATTATTTCATACGTATTATTTTCTACGCGTTATTCTATACGTAGTTTTGAATTCCCATTTTTAATGGGAATTACATTAACCGTGTTGTACATAACAAATATTTGATATCAGCGGTTATTATAGTAGTCCCAAATTAATTTTGAATCTGGTTGAATATCAAAATTTAAACAATTTTATGGAAAAACTACATTTCTTGTTCTTTGGTTCTTTTGAAAATATATAAATGTAGGTATTAGTGAGAAAATCGCGAGAAGTCACCATTTAGGAACTTGAGGATTTAAGAATTTGGTCAATTAGGAATTTTAAAATTTGGAAATACAGAATTTTAGAGTTTGAAAACTTGGGAATTTGGAAATGTACAAAATTAAAAATTTGAAAAACGCTTGTTACAATGTAATTCCAAATGAGAATCGATAAAAAGAAATCATCAATTATTTCGATTTTGTTTTACAGAGTTTAGTCACTGATCAAAATTCCTAGTAATCCGAAGATATTTCATTCCGATCTACGATGGAGAGCGATGCAAAAATAGATTCAGATGAATCAATTAACGGTGAATCTTCAAAGAAAACGTATGTAGAAATGTCCAAATCTCCAGTGGGTAAGTCGTTTATTTTACTATATCTGTGTCGTCTCGTAGACCGAATGATTACAAACAGTTATAATATTAATAAAACATTATATGCATGTATCACGCAAGATTTTTGTACATTTTTAATATTTTTACTCTTAAATGTATAAATATTTACGGGCAATTATCGACATTCAGAATGTTTCAACTTCTTTCGTCCGCGGATTCGCGAATTCGTCAATTTAATTTGAAAAATAATTAAAAGAAAATCATTATTTAATACCGTTTATTAAACTAAATATATTATAATACTTTATTTCTTAATTATATGTTATTTTGAATACTTTTAAATATATCAGTTATATTTTATATAAGGAACTCTTGATAGTTCTGTTAACATGTTTAATATCTGCTCACCCGATATCGTATGCGACTCATTGTTAAATGTCCGTTCACGCGATATCGCGGGTACAATCGACGTTGTTTGAAAATTACGGCACAAAGCGATCAATCCTATTCTCCTCATTTCTTTATTTCTGAAATCAAATTTATTTATATGGAATTAATTGAAAAATAACAAAAATGTTATCCTAGCTTTTTAGCTAACAATTTACAGCACACATCAAGAAATAAAGGTACGTAAAATCATAATATAAACATTTATTTTAATGTTATTGCATTATGATTTTTTGTGTATGATTTACACTAAAATAACAAAAATGTTTTCTATGAATTTAATTTCATTTTTTATCGACTTTTATTAATTCATGTTTTACTTCTGGGTTTATTCTATTTCTATGTTTATTTATGTCAAATAAATAACAAATGACCTTTTTATATGAAATAAATAATACATGCCTTTTTACATCAAGTTTCAGGATTTCAACAACTTTAAACTACTGTTTTTATACTTCTCTTTTTAAGATTTTAATTACGTTTACAATTTTTTAGTACATTTTATATTTTTATTGAATTATCATGTTATTTTTCTCTCATTTTTATGAGAGCAATAATCGTGTGTTCTTAGATGATTATCGTGAAGCAATATGCTGAAGAAAGAAGAGACTATATGTCGAAGAGATCTGACAATTGTACAATAAAATTGATTTGTTGAAATGACTGCCCCTGAAAAAACCTCTCCTTTCTTTATTAAATTCCGTAATTTATTATATTTTTTATTTACAGGATTTTATTCGATGAATTTTTAATTGTTAATCATGTTTCATTTTATTTAAACTGTTATTTCTGGTGAATTGATAGTTCACCAAGGTTTCACTTTGTTTATGTGATTGTTTCATCATGTTATAACAATTATTGCTTTTGTTTTCAGGGTTTTATTATACTAAAATATTTTTTGCACATGTTTTTTCTTTGTTTACAGGATTCCATTTTATATTATTAAATGCACAACATCCTTTAACATATATTTACACAATATTTGTAGTTTATAAAATATATTTTTACTGTCCCCTTTGTTCACCAACAAAAATTATTTTAGGTTTTGCCAATTGAAGTTATGTTTTAACAAATGTTAATATAAATTGTTATACAAGTGATATACCCTGATATTTATGTCATTTCAAGGTCATATGGTACTCAAAATGTATTTAATTTTTTCTATCGGCAATGATCCACTCTGGAGGAACATAAACGACGTTTAAAGTTAAAATAGCAAATCTGTTTTGTAAAATATCTCAGAAATTACTTATTGCAGAAAAGAGGTATAAATTCAACAATTTATGAGTTTTTGAATGGCAAATCTATCTACATAAACAAACTTTTGCTTAGAAGGTATATTAAAAATTAACACATTGTACAATTATTTTTGACAAAACGTACTGAACAATTTTTGTGAAAATTTGTGCGTGTATTCATATCGGTATAAAAGATATTTGTAAATTGAAACTCTAATTTCATCTTTGTAATAAATATTATATTAATAAGTATAATAACATTTATTGCAAAAAGTGAAATTAAAAGTCTAATTTATTTATATTTTTATACGGATATTTAACTCCAGCAATTTTTCATAAAAATTGTCTATCTTTTATCAAACAAATTTAGAAATGTGCATATTTTTTAATGTCTTCACTGAAAATTATTTTTTCAAAAATTTATTTACATAGATAAATTTGTCATTCAAAAACACACAAATTGTTTCTATAAACTTTTTTTCTACGACAAATAGTTTCCGAGATATTGAGTGGGATACGATTTGCAACCCCCAACTTCAAGGTCAGTTTCGCTTCCCCAAGGTGTATCACTGTCGATAAAAAGAACGTGTCAAATATTTTTTTGAGTGGTATATGATATTGAAGGACCATATAAATCAAGGTTATATCAATCGTGTAACAATTACTGTAAGTTCAATTAAAACTCATTCTTCAAGTTGGCAACAGCTTGACGGATGAAGTACTTGTAATGGGTGGGTGGTTGGGATTTTGCGGGTAGGGTGGGTCACTACTTGTAGCCACCTCCTCGTGGTGTGACCTGGTAATCGATATCATTTTCTGCAGATTGCAGAGATTCTAACTCTCTGAAGATCTGAAAGAATAGTATCGAGCTAAGTGCTACAATTTCCATTTAATATTTAGAAGTCGTTTGTCCACAAAATTTAATTTAAAACTTTAAAATTCCTAATATGAATGAGAAACATTGTATTTACCGACGATTAATAACTTCAAAGTATGTACGAAACCGGAAACTGTAGACTTACCTCTCTCGGACTGGTAGATCTTGGTAAAGCAGATTTATCCTCAAGGCTACATGCATTTAGAGAATTTATAAATTTAGGATTTTTAAAATTTGGCAACTTGGGAATGTAGGAATTCGTGGATTTGAATAAGAAATGTAGGGATTTATAAATATGGAACTTCAGGCTTTTGAAAGTAGCAGAGTTTAGCAAGAAGAAAATTTAGGAACCTAAGAATTAAAAAATTTGGAAATTAAGTAGTTAGCAATCTTGGAGAAGGGGAAAGGAACTTAAGAATTTTTGAATATGGTAATTTGGAAAATTTGATGCCAGAATGTGATCTACGAACCGCTATACATTTCATCGTGTCTGCCATAACCTATACAAGGGTACAAAGCATAACCATGTTTATAAAACCAACACTGAAAGGAGAAAGTTTCAAACAATGTAGTTCTACATAAATGAATTTAGTCATTTATTACTGAATCGAAGTAGGTGAAACGTTTTCTGTTTGGTACTTTTCCACATATACTCATAAATTATAAAACGTTTTTGCACATGAGTAATGTCTTCCCGGATATCGTTATCTGTACAAGACCACCGTTTCATGCGCATTCCCTCTATACTCGTCATTACATCAATAACATGTCAATCTTGTTGACATTCGGTTACGTGGTATCACTGAGTTATAACGTTTTACTTACGTATTACTAAATAACAATATTACATTTAAAAATAATTTTCTAGGTAAAGTGTTGAGTGAACACAACCTTATCTGATACCCTTGGATTTGCGTTGATGCAACTTATAATAAGTAGTAATGATTTAGTAGTTTTTAATACCATCGTTTATTACCGATTAAACGCTGATTACTGTTTGTTTATAATAGTAAATGCCAAAGTGCACAGTCCCTTTGGCGCAGAGGATAGCGCGTTGGACTTCTAATCCAAAGGTCGTGGGTTCGATCCCCACAAGGGATGATAAAGAAAAGATATTTCTCCTTCATTTTGGTTTTTATAACAATGATTCTACAAAAAACATAACATTCTACTCGTTATATATCACCAAATTAATGTATTTCAATAAAGTGTTTCTGCCAAATACAACGACACTTGTTGTCCTATAATTTTATAATGTAACAAAGCGCACGAAATTAAAACATCCTCCAAATATTTTAAGATTTATTTAAATAATTAGTTTTAATGTAATGGTATTCCTTAAAAATTTCAATTTGTTATATTTATAAAATTTAAATTTAGTAACAAGAGTAATAAATGTAATTTATAAGGAATAACATTTTCGCAATATTTGTAACTGGTCTATGTATAATTTCATAGACTACAGAACATTGTACTTTTTGTGAAATGTTTATTTTATAATACAATAGAATAAATAATAAATTAATCATTAACTAAATGCGAATGTATATGTATGTTTAGTTCGTAATTTTTAAATTTAAGTTAATTCTAGAAATTGTACAAACAGGTGTTCCCTTTAATTTATCAAAGAAAGCATACATTGCACGAGAGTGTACATAGCTTGTCTTTTATACTTCTTATCATTAGATGGTAACATTTTATTTTATTTGTATTGAAGCCTCAGTAGATAAGCTAGGAATTGAAAATATGTCATTTTCGTGACAGCTATTGTGAGAAATTTTCCATGCAAATTTAGTAAAATGCTAAAATTAATTATTGAAAGTATCAACGTTGTATACGGTGTACAACTCAGTCAGTGTTAAATTTTAATATGTTTTCATACGTAATAAGTTATATAAGAATCAATAATAAATATTAAACTGTAACGTTACGCGTAAAGTAGTGTTATTAAAATTCATTGTGGAATAAACATTACTTGTATCATATTTGTACATTGTACAAATATTCTATGTATCTAGGAGGTGTAACATAAAATATATGTATAAACGATGGAAATGTTAAAACGACAGGTGAAACTTCAATGCATATTTTATGTATTTTTTTTTATTAATGAGGTTAATTTATTGCTATTCATATTCAAAGTTAATACATTATAAAAGTATACTTGTTAAATAGATTTATGTAAACATTGAATTACATTGAGTTAAGATTGAGTAAAAAATATATTCGTAGTAATTATATGATCGTGACATTTGTTTGTTTTGAAAACGTATAGGTTATAATATATTTTGTTTTCTTTGTTTTGAAATGCACTTTACAACTTTATTTATACTTTATTTTACTAGAAAAAAGCAAAAGACAAAACTAAGAAGATCCCTATAAAACAAAATGTACCAGAGGTCCCAATGGTGGAAAAACACAAGTGTTTTTCAAATGAATCCTCTCTTATTTATCCTAAGGGAGAATGTATCGAAAATATGGAAAGTGAACTACATTCTGCAGCAATCGATACTGAAATTTATGAACAACAATCTGCTCAAATGATGGAAAATGATGCAAAATGTAGTACACAAGATACAGACATAAGAGTATGTAATTTCTATTTGTAAGCAGTTTAGTCTATAAACTTACAACTTATAATGTTTTATAACATATAAATATGTTTACTTCAGGACGAAGTTGATGGGGGAATTGGAAGTATTTCAGATAATATGCCATCGAAGAATAATGTAGAAAAAGAAATAGAGAATATTGAAACATCAATTTCCACAGTAGAATTGGAAGATCCTGCACTTGAGTCTTGCCATAATGAAAGTACAATTTCAGATCTATGCCACCCTAGTTTAAGTACGTCAGATTTGAAGGAATTGACACAGGAAAAAGAAACAACTAAAACACAAGTAAATTCTGTTCAGAATAAAGAAGATATACATACCACATTTAAAAAAATTATACCATTTACCGAGACCCAATTGGAATCATTATATGTAAATGATGAATTGGCATCTATTGATACATTTATCTCAGAATTTACAGAAACTCAACTCAGAAATAATACTGTTAAACAACATAAATTGTATGAACTTTTAATGAATTACCTTCGTGTCAGAAACCATGTAATTATTAACTCACATGAATTGGAAGCATTGAAAAAAGCTTCTAGAGAAATACAAAAGCAACTGTGGCAATTAGATAAGGCCTGTATTACTGAATCAGGGGAATGTCAGGATGGGAATCCAGTTGTTGCTAGTCATGAATATTCCATAGCACGTTTTAACAATCGAGCATTGGTAAATCTGTCCAGAAATTTATCAGCAATAAAAGAAATGTTACATAATACTCAAGCCTTGTATTGTTATGAAGCAGAAGTATTAAAATTACAAATTGAACATTATATTCAAAGAGTATGCACCTCTTGTAAGGAATTTGTAAATCTTTCTCAGAATGCACCTGTAAATCTGTTATCAATTCATCCATTATCACATACTGTTCCACAATTATTAGAAATTAGAACATGCATTACTATATTGTTTAACTTTCAAAGGAAATTATTGAAAGATGGAAAATTCGTAATGGAAACTAGAGAGTGGCTGACAAAATTGGTAGCAATTTTATTGAGAATAGCAACCTGGCAGGATCATTTATTTCTACTGAATCATATCTTAAGATGTCCTGGTGGAGTAATGAATTGGGCATCTAGTTTTGTTCAAACCCCAGTACCACAACAGTTTGATAAATTAAACATATGTCCCTGGAATGATATGTATTTAAATCATATGATAGCTACATTAGCTGTTATTTTATTACCAATTAAAGAAAGATGTAAATTTATTGAACAGGTATATAAATTATTGCAATATAATAATCTTTATAATCTTTATATAAATGTCATAGTGTGTGTTATTAGGTACAAATATCATTACAAGATGCATCATGTGATCTCAGCGATACAGTTTGGGTTATATTAGATGAAGAAGGAGAAGAAGATGAAGATATTGCTAATGCTGGCATAAACTTATTTGAAAGTGACCTTATTTCTTTGCTGCGTCAAATTCCTTTTGATAAAATGTTTGAACATATGTTATATATACAATGTCGGAGCGATGGTTATCATCAAGACAAACGCTATATTACTCACCATTATTTACTACGCCTATTTGCATTTTTTACAACTGTTGTTAAACTGTTAAAACAAGGACTAAAAACATATGATTCTCCAAGATACAGACAATTGACTAAACGATTAAGCGCATTGATTAGAGATATTGTGCAGTATGCCAGTGATCAATGGGAAGAATTTGATAAAAGCCAGGTAGAATTACCATGGTTTCATAGTATTCCATAATATTGTATCATAAATAATTTTTAAAAATATGCTTTGCAGATTACAGATACATCAGAGTTGTTCAAAGTTCAACTTGAATTTGATTGTTTTTTTTTAAGAGCAATTCTATGTATATTTTCTTCACGTCGCTTAGGGGCATGGCAATACTTAGCTACCGTTCCATATCATTTAATATCTTCCAATACTTTGTGGCAGATATTTTATATTTTACACACTGATTGTGCACAAATAGATGTATACCTTTCTAATACATGTATGCGCGGTATGTATAATTATGCTATAAGAATACTACGAATATTTAATAATAACCGGATACTGAATAATATATAATTGGATGATATTAAAGATTGGGAAAATGAATTAAACTGTCCTCAACTTCGTGAACAGTTTGAAGAGAAGTTAAGTACTATGCCAGGAGATGAATCATATTTCCTTTTAACAACTTTTACTAATATGGCTATGGCAAGAGTTGAAAAGGATTATCATTTTGTGAAGACAGCAACTATAGATTTATTTCAAGTATGTACTCACTAGTTATATTGTTTATAACTTGTGGGTATTCAATAACAATAGTTATTTACAGATTGGATTTCTCAGTAAAAAGACGCAACATTCTTGCTCAAAGGACGCTCGATTTCTTTTATCAAATTTAACAAATAAATATCCTTCACTTTTATCAGATATTTTACAGAAATTAAGCGACAACTTTGTGTTAGCTGGGAAGGTATAATTATAAAAATACTATTATATTTCTTTATAAACAATCAATGTTTGAATTAATATTACACTTATTGTTTTCAGCTAAGTTTATATCTGTTTACCGAACTGAAGATAGATAAATGGATTCCGCAAGAAGAAGATATAAAAATTCTTTCTGATTGGTTGCATCAGCATCCATTAACATCAACTGAAAATCAGTTAGCTCGTATAATTCTTACTCATCTAAATTGGGGATTTGATGAGTAAGAACATCCTAATTTAATTTATAATTCTTTATATAATTACATTGAAATCGGAACGAAAAAATATTGTATGAATGAAAAAACACGTTATGTGTAAAATTAACATGTTTGTTACAGGAATGGTACTTTATATCTCCCTATTAATTTACATAGACGTACGGCATTATTAATTGTGGAGTTGACAATGAAATATGTACCTGATTCTCTTACACAGACTACGTCAATATTATCAGAAGGCGTTAAACAGGCACGCATTAAAAATTTTCTATAAAAAATAAGTATTTAACCGTTTCCTTTAATATTAAATTAAAATGTATAGGTTTCGTCAATGATAAGGCCTCAGAGTGCTCAGCATGCGTTTTCATTGTGGGCTTGGGATATGGTTTCAAGGCTTAGATTACATCAACTTGATCAAACAGAAGCACTTTGTCACAATGCACTTTTGAATCCCACTGAAGCATTCTCTACTGTACCTGATATGGATAGGGATTCATATTTAGAAATCTTAACCATTGGCATAAGGGAAAAACAACCAATTGCATGTTATGTAGCAACAATTATGACATTATGGGGCCACTCTGTACCATTGATATGTACAAAAGGTTTCAGCCAATTACAAATATTACAATCTTATTGTAAATATGAACAGATACTTACATGTTTACATCATATCATACCGTTATTCTTGGAGTGTGTCGACTCATTACTTAAAAATGAGAAATTTATAAGTCTAATTATGTCTCTAATTGTGGCTGATAGATCCTACATGAAAATGGCTAAGAGTCTTATAGCTCCTGAATTTCCTGGAATTATATTGAAACAGTTTTCAAATATGATACACTCGCACTTGTATAATTTCAAAAGGTGAATAACAATTTTTTGTCAAATGAATGACGAAGTATTAAATTATTGTTTTACAGATATCATTTACAAACTCCGAAACATTTTGTATATTTATGGTTAAATGTACTTGTATTGGTACCAGATTGGAACAAAGATCAAAGTATAATGTATTTGATGGATACAGTGATTAGCGCTACGTTCTTTTATGTGGATGCAAAGTCAATGGTGGAAAATGTGTTTCATCGTCTTCTTTCTGTAAGAATACTTTAAATGTATATTGCTTTATTTTATTTCCGTTACATTATTAATTTTATATAGTATATCTATTTCACTAGTTTACTGCACAGGAAAGTGATGAGGTATGATTTTTTCCCTTCATTTAGAATTTGTTTGAGGAAACGTTTAGCATTAAGTAGTCATTTTAAAATACTTATATTAAAGTATGATGCTAAGTTTTAATTATTTTCAGAATACATCTAATCGAAATGTAATAGCATCATTTGGGTCGTTTTTAAATTGGGTAACTGGTTCATCAAATTCTACTAGTGTCTTAGAAGGATCTACACAATCAATTTGGGTTGCTTATCAAATATTGTTAACTGAACAATATAACAGAGAAATCAAAACTGGATTATGGCGTGAAATTTTGAAGGAGTTATCAATACAGCCTAAAATTTCATTAGATACTGCTGTCAAAGTATGTATCATGCTACAAAATTGTGTTAACAGACATATACATATTTTTATTTTTATTTAATATTCATTTCAGAAAGCTTGCATTTCAGTGAAAATGCAACCATTTGGCGTCAATGGATTATTTATATATCGTTGGTCTCAACAGGCTCTAGAGACTCCCATGGATCACCCTATTCTCCCTCTATTTTGGCAAAATTTTTTTGCTCTATTTCTCGCTAGAGTTCCAACAATGCCAGGGTTTGTTTTAAACTAAGCGGATCAATCTTACTTTAAAGCAATTCACAAATGAAAATTACAATGTAACTACTTTTTTTAATAGAGTTATTGATCATTGTGGAATTGGTGAAAAATTTTTTGAAGGCATGATTAATTTGAGTTATTTAAAAAAGCTGAAAAAGCGATTATATGACACTACTACATACTTTCAGTTAAAAGGAGAGACTAATTTGGATAATGGGAAGCCAATTACTGATGAAAGAAGAATATTTTATTTTAACGCAGCCAAGTGTGTAATGTTGAAATATACATATTAATAGAATTTCTAAAAACAATATTACAAAAATATTTTTGTAGGTTTTATAAAACTTTAAGTTTATGGCTTGAAGAACCAAGGTTGCAAGAACCAAGTCTTTATTTGCCAGCCTTACCCCCACAATATATGTCACAAAAATTGATACGACTTATTCAAGATGATTGGGTAAAATATAAATATCTTAATTCACTTGGTATGGATGTACAATTTTTATATCATATCTTTTATATTTACCCAAATAGGCTCCCTGGTTAGAATATGTTGATTATTCGACAATTCAGCAAAATCAAATAATGGCAGTTAAAGAATGGGAGCGTATGTGCTGCAGAGATCAAGAAAACCAACTCCCGAAAGAAATAGATGCATCAACGATGCTGCCTAAAATAGTTGAACCGCTACAGAGAATTTTCAAAAGATTGACGACATACGAACATCCGGTTCCACCACCAGTTTTAAATCGACATCAAACAGAGTTTAATTGCATACTTAAAGAGGATTTATATAATTCTACGTCGGTTATTAACTTCGTTAAACCATATTTTAAAGTAATATTAGATTACGCTCAAACTTATAACTTATTAGTTTCGGAGCATACAGCAGTAGACTCTAGTTTTTTGGAATTGATACCTATGCTTTATAAAGAACACGAGAACCAGGTAACACTGCATGCACTGTGTGATCCGATAAGTCCAAATCAGAAACAGGTCAGGTCAGGAACACCGCTTACTGTTCATTGTGCTGGTCCAGCAGTAATTAGAATTAAGGTAATTAGAATTAATTAATTGTTCTTTCTTATTGTATATGTATGATATTAATTTATACATATTTTAAGTATATTATTATCAAACTATTCACACACTATTTTAATATATAGGCACCAGAATCTCATATTAATGAAAACATTAATCACATGATTACTCAAAATAGAGGAGAATATGAAAATTTATTGATAAAGGCTTGTCAGCCACCACCTAGTAAAGTAACTCAAGGATGTGTTTCTATAGATCATTTAATCACGTATGTATATAATGCTCTTTATACAGCATATCAAAGCATATTAATATTGAAATGAATTTTCTAAATATATTATAGGATATTAGAACATGAAATAACGATAAGTCGAACTAACGAAAATACAACGGTCCTACATAAACTTCAAGAAAGTGGAATTAAATTATTTTATTATCTCATAGAATGTTACACAGAGGATGCATCTTTGTGTCCACCTACCAAACAACTTATTACCACTTGTTTAGAGAAATTAGGGCAAGTATGTACAATTACATTGTATGACAAGAATATTTAATGGACAAGCATTAATATAAATATTTCAATAGTCATTTATTAATGGAGAAGAAAGTCAGGCTCCGCAATTATTGAACACTATAATACAAAAGCAAAATCTGGGTGGTTTACTCGGACCTTACTTCACACCTGTTGCTGGAGGCGCTTCAGCATTGTTGCAAATGTATCAAACTGTCGTTGAATTATCTACAGGCACAAATATCGATCTTTGTTTCGTATTGCTGTCCAAAGTACGTTTAAGTATATGAATATATTTTTCCGGTACCTTATATTATTTGTAGCTTGTAATGTATACATTCTTATTTCAGTTTGATATAGGATCGTGGTTAAGTTATAAACGTCCAAGATTAAGTGAACGATCAACATTCATAGATTTAGTGTCTAGAGCACTTTGCAACATAGGTTTCAATCCACCAGATGAGAAACTGATATTACATGAGGTAGTCATAAAACGCACCCAATTTTTAATTTTCGTATTACATGTAAATTTCAGTGTAACAAAAAATATTTTCTTGCAGTTATTTAGAAAACATCTACAACTTATTTTGTTACATAAATTTCCTGAACATTATGGTGATGTTCTGAATGCCGTACTGAAAAGTAGTGAAAGTCAAAACTTATCATTAGATGTGTGGCAAGATTTATTAAGAGTTCTCAGTGCTAAACAAAAAACTACATTCTCAATTCATTTATCTAAGATTAGGGATGATATTCGTCACTATGCAACTGAGCAAAGGCTTCTTTCCCTACAAGAAGTATGTTTTCAAACATATAAAATCATTTATCTTTCTTAAATATTTTGTTAACGTAAGTATAATAATTTCATATATTTTATATTCGATTGCAGATACACGATACAGCTATATTATTAAGCAAACATTTCATGCAAGAGCGTTTGCAGTATGGTCTCTATGGATTATATCCAAAATATAGGGTTTACAATGAACCATTGAGTATATTTCTTGGCATGGTGGGCCATGCTCTTGTTGCACTTACTCTTCAATTTGATAGAGGTTCTTTGGGAGATCAGTGTAAGATTTTTAAATTTATGCTGTTAATTCTGCGAGAAAGTTCAATCTCTTTATTTATTAAGAATATTTTAGTTCATATAAACTTCTTCAGTTATTTGTTTATCGTTTCTAAATGTACTACACATTTAAAAATTGATCATACTTGACTTATATAGTAAATAAAGCGACAGAATTTTCTTGTAGACATAATATATTTTATGACAGATCTTTAACAAAATATTCTCTCTCATTTTTATGGTTAATGTTATATGCATAATATTATTATTTGAAGTATGCGAAAAGATATGGCCTGTCTTATGTGAAATGTATTCGCCATGGGTTACTCCATACTGGACAAGAAATTTGAAGGAACCAACTGCCGCGTGGATTCAACAACTTACAGATGATAGATCTGTATTGTTACCATGGATTATCACAGATGGTTTATACGCCAACAAAATTGTAGCAATGTTTGTTGAATGTATCCGCTTCATTATCGATACATTGCCAACGTCTAGTAAAATCCTTTGTTTTATCTGGCAATTTTATGTCACTAATTTTGCACATGCTTCTGTCAAAAATCATATCTTAAATGTTATTCATGGCAATTTCTTGACATTACCATGGAACAAATTTTATCCTACTGTAAATGACGTAGAGTTTATGGTAAAAGTTGTTGATCAATATTTACCAGATAGCCACTTATTTCTTGGAAGTATATTTACAAGCATAAATTGGTCAGCTTGGATAAGTGATTTGTTGACAACGCAGTCAGTGGCTGTTATAGCAAAAATGCACGTTTGTTTATTAAATTTATTAGTAAAGTTGTCGAACGAACCGAACGTTAAACAGGTAATTAAAATATCATGTACTAAACAGCGTTCCTTGTCAAATTTTGTGTATTTCTTTAGTCAGATAATTTACATGTTCAATATAAATTTGGGATTATATTATATTTCAGGATGATAAAGCGATTAATTTAATTACTCAAGCTGAAAAATTTTCTTGGCATCTACTAGATGCAGCCGCGTACGATCATGTAATTAATTGGTACGTCATGAGTTGCGATCCAAAAGTTGTTCTTTGTATTGATGATGATCAAAGTCATGCTATAGACACTGCTGTATACAAGTACGTATAATTACATTATATTGGTTGGATTTTACAGTTTCTTTAAATTAAATATTCTCTAATAAACTTTGTCGAATAGTTTATTAAAGATTGCAGCAGGCTATGACCCTGCTATAACTCATTTTCATCCTACTACGTTAAAAAAGAGACAAATATACATTCGTTCCTCGGTCAAATTGTTGATCACTTGTTCAACTCGGCATAAATCATTGATATCTACATGTCCAAAAGCATTTACCAATATACTGTTAGAAATGTTAGACGATATGGAATTTATTATTCTGAATAGTAAGTACGAAATAATTAACTAGTATGTTTTATTATAGAAATACTAATGAAAGTAAGAATAATCTTTTAGCTGTTTCAGAACAACAACAAATTGCAGAAGCAAGTTTATTAGTAACAGAATTGCTTTATACTATGAATCAAAGTGGATTCCTTATGGAACATCTACGTACCAGTTGGACGTCGTGGCTTTCAGAAAGAACAGCCACTAACCCAATTCTGATAGGTATACTTAAAGTCATTTCGACAACGGTTACTTCATCATCCATACTTGGAGAGTTAATGGAGGCTGCATTAGAAGCATATTTTAAATTTAATGGTACGTATACAATAACAAGTTACAATATGTTTAACACATAAAAAAGAAAATATGGTTACTAAACAGAAATGAAATGATAAGATACTAAAAGGTAGCTACTTTAATTTTTCTTTAACCTATGTAACTTTTATATTTAATATTTGCTAAGTTTCATTTATATTATAGCAATGGAAGATGTCCCACCACAATGGGCTTCAGTTTTAACAATTTTGCAATCGGTAGTACCTAGACAGCCACCATTGGAGTCGATATTAATTTCTGAAGGAAGACTTCTTGCTTTGTATTCTGTTTTACTTAAGCGACTTCCGTTATGTAGAGATATCAGAGAAGAAGGAATGCTTCTTGTTAGTTTAATCGATTGGATTTCTACTATTAAGGCAACGTAAGTATCTTGAAATGGTGAAATAATAAAATAGTAACAGAATGCTCATATGAAAATAATGTCAGGCCTTTCAAAAGAATATCGAAGCAGAATAGTTAGGTGTTCGAGTATGTGTAACTAGTATTATTTTTTATTTAGGGATATCAATGCAGAAAAATTACCTCTTTTATGGGCTAAAGCATGTGAATTAGCGTACAGACAATGTCAGTATAGTGAGAATACCACAATTGCGGTTAGGGCTCTTAAAGGTTTAGCACGCACTTTATTAGCAGTCGCAGACGATGGAGGACAAGGATGGGGCATCTTAGGAGCAATTGGTCTCAGAAAAGCTTCTCCGCTTTCAATTAGGTATATTTTTAAATTATACACAATTATGTTCAAATTTATTATCAGTATCAAAATTGTTGGGTTAATGACAAATATATTACGCACCTATTTAAAAATTTGTACCATTAATATTTTCTTAGATGTAGATTTTTAAGTCGTGCAGTAGCAGTATACTGTTTGGCACAGTTACCTGAATCAAAATCAGAGCAACAGTTAGTGAGGTATACACCTTACTCACCTGGTGTAGCAGCAACAGGAACTGACCCAGATGCAGTTGAAATTCGGCCTAGTTCAGAAGCTATTAAAGCAATGCAAACTCTGGAAGGACTTGTACTGAATAAACAATATTTGGAGCTCAAAGGTGATATAGAACGATCTATTAGGTTAATTAGAGATCCAGCTAATTCTTTACACAATGCAACAGTAATTATAGGCGCGTTGACAACAGAACTTTATAATCAGAGATATCTGCATGTTTTGGCATAGTAATTAACTGATTAATTCTACGTACATCGTCTTTTACTATATAAATATTAAATGAGCTTTATTACATTACTATAGCATAATTTAAACATATTATGTAGCGTTTTTTTTTTGTACAAAAATGAAATTTTTGTTTCATTTTAAGAATTGTTTGTACTGATATAGTTTCTATAAAATTTGAAGTCCTATGTTTATGCTTGTACAAGTATTTTACGTAAATACTTAGATAATTATATATTTGAAATATTTTTTATCGTATTAATAAATTGGTCTTTCATTTAAAATATAGAAGTTTTTTTAAGAAATATTAATATAAAGTATTGCTGTGCTGAAGTATGTCATTTTAAATGCCTTTGAGACAGCAACATTTATTTTTCTTATTGGTAATTAAATAATTAAAAGTGATGTTCGAATAAAAAGAATTATTTATTGTAATTATAAATAAGAAAACGTAGCATTGTGATGTATTTTATTAAATGACACGCGCAATTGTAGCTTATTCAATATTTATTCTTTTGTTTTTGTAAATTATGCACTGTATATTTCCGCTGTTATTACGTTATCTCATAGTTTATATCTACATTTTTACATATTTTATATAAAGCTTTAAAAATATATTTGTTAACGAAATAACGAAATCAATTAAATAGTTAAGTAAGACTTATGCAAAGTAATATAAATAAATGAGAAATGTAAGTTACCACTGTATGATATAAATTTATTTAAATATGTTTATATTTTTTGTGAGATATTCATGTATTACATATTAAAGAGTACAATAAAAGTAAAATATAAAGCGCATATTAGTATATCAAATATTTCCGAAATTTATATTTCACCCTTTCCCGTTGTTTTTGACAATGAAATAGTGTTATATTTAGATTTACATTCTATAGGGAAGTACTGTAGTAATTTAATATGTAAAAACAATATACAAGCTGATAGTTCATCGTGAAATAATAAATTTAAAACTCGGAATCTTCATTTTTACATTAAAAAATTGGGTTTTTTCGTAGAATACCAGCATTTTTTATGTTTTTCTTACGATAATAAATTAGAAGCTTTTGTCATCTAGCGGTAAAAGACGTAATTTAGAACATGCCGGTTTTCCGAAGAAAAGCCAAATTGATAATGGTTTGGTAAAGTCCAAACATTTTAAAGTTAATTAGTCTTGCACTCCAATGTAATTTGATGGATATTCAAGCTAATTAAGCCAATAAAATCAGTATTAATTGGGTTTTTCGAAAATGGAACAAGTGGCGCCATCTCTCCGGCGGACAGGGTGAACTACACACTTTTGAAACTGTAGTTTCGTTAGTTCCCACAAACTGCCGCTAGGTGGCGCCACGTGTATCGTTTTCGGTTCAACTGAATTAATATAGTTGATTTTATTAGCTTAATTGACTATAATATGAATCGAATGACATCGGAGTGCCAGACCAATTAACTTCGAATTCTTTTGATTTTACCAAACTGTTATCAATTTTTAACCATTCCTAGGTTACTCCTAATTATCTTCAGGGTTTCTGTCTTATGTGGCGCCATCTGGCGGCGAAATGCGGGAACTAACTAAACTACAGTTTCAAAAGTGTGTAGTTCACCCTGTTCGCCGGAAAGATGGCGCCACTTGTTCCATTTTCGTAAAAATTCAATAAATATTGATTTTATTGATTAATATTCTATGTACTTATCATATATTTATTAATATTGATTTTATGCTCTTTGCAATATATTCTGTGGGTCCGAAGATGCGGATTATGTGTTCAGTACACTTCGCACACTGTACTGTATCTCGTCGATGATAGAGGGAATGACATAAGAATGGCAAAAAATGTTCTTCGCCAAACTTTGACTATAATTCCATACTTTATCTACTTTTATTTATTTTTGTCTGATAAGTCGAAAAAATCAATATTTCGCAAGCAAATGTATTTGAAATTTAGTTCCATTAGTTCCCACATTTCACCGCTAGATGGCTGAACTTTTTTTAGTCCACAAAATGTCATTTTTTAAATTTTCGAATATAAAGCTTCAAGATCATGATAAAGTTTCTTTTCCTACTTTATCTTATCCGAAGAACAACCTGGGAGCGTCGTTAAAACATAAAAATGCTTTATTTTACCTAAAAACGCATTTTTTTATTTCAATAGTTCGATCCTCGACCGCTAGATGGCGCCAGCGATACAATTTCCGGAAAACTCGCGCGAAAATACAAATTCTAAAATATTTATATTAAAATTTCTCTCAAGTGTAAGTGAATTTTCCACCATTTATTTTTGATTCCGAGAAAACTTGAAGAGATTCTATTCCTGTATGTATTTTTATACCCATGGCTTCTTTACTCTTCTCATCAATTATTTCAACAGATGTCTTCAGAAACGATACCCAAAGGTACAAACATATCAACTAACAATAAAAATTTGATTTCAGAACTTAATATTCGTACCAACAACTCACTGTAACAAAACCTTAATCAATGAACGATTTCTTACAAATAGAAGAGAAAAATAATTCTTTTCCTTTCAGATATTCTCATCAAAATTTTCTTTTTAATGTAACATCATCCAAGAAAATGCAATAAGAATACGTAAGGGCACGAATTATGCACATACGTTACGGGACGAGCTCAAACATCATCGCGCGAGATATTCACGCGACAATTCTGCTTCTCCAGTGGTGAGGCTGGCCGCACTTGAAAGTGTAATGAATAATAAGCGGACTAGTTATAAGCTGTCGAGAGATTTTATCGAGGCTACTGTCAACATCCAACTAATATCGCGTACAACGTGGCAGGTTAATTGGAACTGCCCCGAGCTTTAAGCAGTATTTTCAAAGGTTTAAATCGTGTTCGCATGACACCAATGCGTCCGAGTATCATGATCCTCGGCCATGAACGGACTTTCCATAGTCTTTGATCGTCAGCGTCCCGGAGGAGTCTCTGTATACAGCCTACCAAAGCAAGATGTAAGAAAAACATTAACACAACGATGCATTGGTTGAAAATTTTAGTACTTTCGAATTTTGGGATTTTGGGAGTTGGAGATTTCGAGATCTTAAGATATTGGTGTTTTGATTGCGAGATTTGGGATGGTGTGGATTTGACGATTTGAAACTTTGGGATTTTGGGATCTCAAGATTTTGAGACTTTGGGATGTTGGGAATTATGGGATTTTGAGGTCACTGGAAATTTGGAACCTTAGGGTTTTAGAAGTTGGGACCCTGGGATTTTTGAAGCTTGCGATGTGGGCGCTTAGGTTTTGGGGATTTTGGGACTTTAGGAATTTGGGATTTTGGGAATTTGGGATTTTAGGAATTTGGGGATTTGGGATTTTAGGAATTTGGGACTTTAGGAATTTAGGAATTTTGAAATTTGGAATTTTAGGAATTTGGAACTTTAGGAATCTGGGAATTTTGAAATTTGGAACTTTAGGAATTTGGGAATTTTGGAATTTGGGACGTTAGGAATCTGGGAATTTAGGAATTTGGGATTTTAGGAATTTGGGACTTTAGGAATTTGGGAATTTCAGGATTTGGGACTTTAGAAATTTGGGAATTTTTAAATTTGGAATTTTAGGAATTTGGGACTTCACGAATCTGGGAATTTTGAAATTTGGAACTTTAGGAATTTGGGAATTTTGAAATTTGGAACTTTAGGAATTTGGGACTTTAGGAATTTGGGACTTTAGGGATTTGAGACTTTCGGAATTTGGTAATATAGGGATTTGGGACTTTAGGGATTTGAGACTTTAGGAATTTGGGAATATAGGAATTTGGGGAATTTGAGAGTTTGAAACTTTAGGAATTTAGAACTTTGTAACTTTAAAGCTTTGAAACTTTGAAACTTTGAATCTTCGAAACTATTGGACTTCAGAAAATTGGCACTTTGATACTCTGGGGCTTTGGGAATTCCAGACTTTAGAAATTTAGGAATTTGTCTAGTTTGGAAATTAGGGACTCAGGTCACTTTGGAACTTCCGAATATTTGCACACGTGATCAACGGCCTCACAACCGCCATCATACTACTCTAACCTAACCTAACATAATCTACCATGAAAGCTGTATCTTCTTACACTAAAAACCTCTGAAATCACATAATTTTTCCGTCGATTATAGGAAAGAGGTTGTTTAAAATAACATCCCTGACAATATTAAAATAAACCGATGTTAATATAATAGTAATGCTTCTCTGTATTTCTGTACAAAATATCTCTTACTTATAAAGACCTGTATTTTAATAATATCGACGTTTATTGCGAGCTCCAAAATTCCAGTGACGACGCAGTCTATCGGAGTCCTCAAACAGCATCAGACATCTTCTTCCATTTCTTAGATCACTCAGCTCAGCAAACGAGGCATATTGTCTTCATCCAATTATCCAAATTCCTCGTTTCCCTCTTCCTGTATCACTTTCAATTATTAACCATAATTCGCTTCCCCTAGAATCTGTGTGCTACGAAAATTATTCATTTCTACTTCCTTCGACATTTTCTCTCTAAAGCCCTCGCTGCGGATTAATAGCTTCAGTAACGGATGTTTAAAACAAGTAAAAATACATGATATTAATATAATCGATTCGCTATTACTATTTTATGACATGAATTTCCATAACCCCTTGCACTATGATTTGTCAAGTGCGTCAGAACTAATCACATCAATATTAAAACAGACAAAGAAAGTTGAAATGTTATGTCAATTTTGTATCAATCTATGCAAATAATTGGACAACAAATTGAAGCGTATTAATTCGAGTGAAATTGATCACGAAGTACGAGTGCGTCAGACTCGTCGAAATAGTGCAAGGGGTTGAAGGTGTATGATTCTTTTCTTCTGAGAGCAAATTTGAATTTCTGAGCCCCAATTTGAAATTGTTACGAGACCTCATTCGATCGCTATGATCAATGACACAGAAACATTTGATTTAGAGGTGTATTCTTTTCTGAGAGCAAATTTCAATTTCTGAGCTCGAATCTGAAATTGTTACGAGGCCTTATCGGTTCCTATGATCAATGATATAGAAACATTTGATTCAACCCCGTGCACTATGATTTGTCAGGTGCGTCAGAACTAATCACAGCAATATTAAAACAGACAAAGAAAGTTGAAATGTTATGTCAATTTTGTATCAATCTATGCAAATAATTGGACAACAAATTGAAGCGTATTCGAGCAAAATTGATCACGAGTGAAAATAGTGCAAGGGGTTAAGTGGACTCCCAGATTTCCTTTAGCAGTCGATAAAGCATTGTACAATTTCGTACTGTAAATAACGGAATAAATTCAGTCGATAATCAATCGAAAAGTATAGATTCAGTGAATTTGTTTACCGGGAACTCAGGGTGCAACGACTCCTTAAGTCCCGCTCGTTAGAATCAATCGTGTCTGCTTTTTTCAGGATATATTCAATGATTGAAACGTTATTGGATCTCATTCAATATCGGAACCAACGTTCCCATCATCTTCGATACCACGCCCAATCCTATTTCCCATAACTTGCGAATCGAGTTTAAATCTTTTGAGTATCTCTCTCGTCTAGTCCTTAAATTACGATCGCATCAACGATTCTCAGAAAGCAAAATAATCGAATTACACCGTAACGTTTCGATGACGATGAAATAGTTTATCAAATATACAATACGATTGTGTAACACGGTCGAGCGAAATACGATCGGAAAACAGAGGATAAAAGTTAAACGGAGAACGAGAATGTTTTCGCAGAGCAGCAGTCGAATGAGATACATTTAATAGATAGAAATCGTGTTCCCTTCTTGAGATTGACCCATTTTGAAACAAACCAAACTGATTCCGTTTACAAGCATCGTAGAAGACCACGAAGAGGGATTTGTCTGCCAACTGGCAACTTTTACGAATCCGGCCAACTCCATTTCGCTTGTGACTAACTTTCCAATCGATGTTTACCCTGATAGGTGGCCTTTATGTTCCTTTTCCAACGAACGAACTTACTGCGTCAGCTAACTTTAAAAAATCACCGTCAAGAGATACCTACCGGTTTTACAGTTGACAGAGGACGGTTTCTACAAACACGCAAACTTTTACGACTCAACCTGATACGATTAAAACAGTGGAACGGATATTGGAACTCTTTCATTGCTGTAACGAGTACGGATTGAGAGATAGATTCAGGAGATATATGGATGTTTGTAATTTTTATAAGGAGTGTAATGTAGGTGTTTCTTTTATTAAGGTCGTATTCCATTTTGCTAAATTAATAAATTATAGGTTCTCTAATTCATAGTTTTTTAAATTCTCAAATTATACAATTTCTAAATTTCTGAATCCACAAAGTAACTTCTTAAATTTTGATGGCCTCAAGAAATAAAATTCTTACATTCCTCAATTTTCAAATCATTAAGGTTATAAATATCTAAATCCTCAAATCAAGTTAATAAATTTCTAAATTTTCGAATCCTCAAACTCCCAAATTCCTAAATTTCTAAATCCTCAAATGCCCAAGTTTATAAATATCTAAATCCTCAAGTTCCTAAATTTCTAAATTCCCAAATCTTCAAATTCCTAAATTTCTAAATTCTCAAATCCACAAATTCTTGAATTTCTGAATCCTCAAACCCCCAAATTCATAAATTTATAAATCCTCAAATGCCCAAGTTTATAAATATCTAAATCCTCAAGTTCCTAAATTTATAAATCCCCAAATCCTCAAATTCCTAAATTTATAAATCCTCCACTTCTCCAATTCTTAAATATATAAATCCCCAAATCCCCAAATTCTTAAATTTATAAATCCTTAAATCTCGAATACAAAATTTTCTAAATTCCAAAATCAAGACCCGAAATTCATAAATTCCTCAAAAACTCGATATAATTCAGAGAAACGTTTTAGAACTTGTACACTGTTGTTTACAAGAGTATAAAGTCCATAATAACTCCGCTTTAAAAAGAACGCTGACATTGTCCTGAAAAAAAGCGCTCATGGAACAGAGAAGGTGGAGTGTTTTTCGGTAAGAAGACCGTATAGTGTAACACTATGGCAGCTTTATAGCGAAGAGATTAGTATCTACTAATTTCCTTCCTTTATTTCTGACACGCATTTAACGTGGCAAGTGGTCCATGTCGCCTTTGAAAGCCTCCGTGCCTAGGGCTGCCTCCTCTGTGAATGTACACGGTAATCTAGGACCCAACTCGACCGTGAAGTATCCTAAACCTTGAGGTTATATTAGCGAAATGCGCAGAGTACGGTTAGAGTATGCTTGGACTAATAGTGCATTTCATTAAATTAATGAAAACTGTTAATACAGATAATATACTGCGGCTTCCTTAATTTTCTAACCGTGTTGTATGCGCGTCGGTAAATTACCGACGATTAAAGGACGCGGGAACTTGATATCGTTTGAAGTACTATTTCAAAGTGGAAGATTGTAAAATTATGATGTGTGCTTTTTACTTACTTTTAATGATATTTCAAATTGAAGGACTAGGCTGTACCTATGTACATCTGTATGTCAACTCAGGAGTTGGTGCGTGATCCAAAAGAAGCTCTATACGTGAACACTTCCAGCATATAGGTAAATAGGAATGATAATGAAAATTGCTGAACGCAAGTAGCAGCTCGCTCACTTGAGAGATTCAAGACTGTCATTGTTTTTCGCCTAATTGGTGTGCGTGACCGCGAGAGCCACTGCCGAAAATACGTGTGAGGCGTCCATTTTTCTATTCTGACCAATTGGAGTCGTAGCTACTTGGAGATGTACCGATTTGGAGATGTAGGAATTTGGGAATATAGCGATTTGGGGCTGTAGCGATTTGGGTATGTGAGAATTTTGGGATATAGGAATTTGGGAATGGAAGGATTTGGGAAATTAGGGATTTGGGAAGGTAGGGATTTGGGGACATAGGGGGTTGGGAAATTAGGGATTTGGGAATGTAGAGATTTGGGGATGTAGGGATTTAGAGATATAGGGATTTGGAGATGCAAGGATTCGGTGATGTAAGGATTTGGGGATGTAGGGACTTGGGAAATTAAGAATTTGGGAATCTAGAGATTAGGGAAGGTAGTGATTTGGGGACATAGGAGTTTGGGAAATTAGGGATTTGGAAAATTAGGAATTTGGGAACGTAGGGATTTGGGGACGTAGGGTTCAGGGAAATTAGGGATTTGGAAAATTAGCAAATTCCCAATTCCCCAAATTACCAATTCCCCAAATTCCCAATTCTCCATATTCTCAATTCCCCAAATTCCCATTTTTTTCTAATTCCAATTCCCCAAATTCCCAATTCCCCAAATTACCAATTCCCCAAATTCCCAATTCTCCATATTCTCAATTCCCCAAATTCCCATTTTTTTCTAATTCCAATTCCCCAAATTCCCAATTCCCCAAATTCCCAATTCTCCATATTCTCAATTCCCCAAATTCCCATTTTTTTCTAATTCCAATTCCCCAAATTCCCAATTCCCCAAATTTCCAATTCCCCAAATTCCCAATTCTCCAAATTCCCAATTCCCCAAATTCCCAATTCCCCAAATTCCCAATTCCCCAAATTCCCAATTCCCCAAATTCCCAATTCCCCAAATTCCCAATTCCCCAAATTCCCAAATCCCCAAATTTCCAATTCCACGAATTCCCAATTCCCCAAATTCCCAATTCCCCAAATTCCCAATTCCTCAAATTCCCAAATCCCCAAATTCCCAATTCCCCGACTTCCCAATTCCCCAAATTCTCAATTCTCCAAATTTCCAATTCCCGAAATTCCCAATTCCCCAAATTCCCAATTTAATTTCCCAACTCCGCAATACCCCAAATTCACAATGGTCCAAAATTTCAATTCCAAGATTCCCAAAATTCGCTATTCTCCATTAAACGCTCACCACCTCGAATCATCAAACTCTCAAATTACCAAATTCTCTGTCTTCAAATATGCAATAACCTTCCCCATCTCACAAGCGACGTCCAGATATGGCCTCCCCTGAACTACCCAAACCTCTTCTTCAAATCTAAAATATAAAATGCAACTCCAGAAAGCAGTTGAAGTCACCGTTAATTAAATCCCAGTCGCCGAGTTAAATTCTAGACGGCAGGTGAAGACAGGATAAGATTAGAACAAAAGATGTCGCATCGGGTATTAGAAACATTCGCAGCTATATCGATCAATAAACCGTTCGTGTTATTGTCTCGGCTTAAACAATGAATCGCAGTGGTAATTCGCGAAGTGCGAGACAGGGGAGTCGAAGTGCAACGCTGACTCAAGCATCAGGGTATTCAGACGAGAAGGGTTCTCCGTCTCGTCGTTTCTAACCTCTTGTATGCTTACCGACATCATCTCCAAGCATCGCACACCATCGCATCAGCCGACACCTACCACCATCTTCCTTACACGCGCTTACCCAGAGAATCGTCGTTACCTGTATAGAATACGCGCAACCGTAAGCCTGGCTCAGCCACTTTCAGACACCTCAGAATTAACGCGGTGATTCCGAGTGCCCTAGGGAATTCTTTGCTCGCCGCCAGCCAACTCCCTCCACTTCCACCTAACAGTCGAAGCTTTATCGGCCTGTTGTTCTCGCCGATCGAGAACGATTCACGAATATTTTTCCGCGGAGAATCCGTGCTCGCCAATCGTCGTTAAATGGACGCTTCAACGTTAAACATTCACGTCGGCTATAAACTCGTAAACGCTGAAGAAGAAAACTCCACTTCTGTTTCAGCATAATCCACATATCGGCACTCGGCAAATCTCTGGCTCTCAGAGTGTCGTATTCTTCGTTCAGTTTCTTCCACGTCACCAGTATATTAAAAATTACATGAACTGGACTTTGAAAAACGCGTGCAATTTTGTGAATGGCTGTGTCAGACGCAAAGTACGAATGGTACATTTGAGGAAGCATTAGAAGTAAATTTGGAAAAATATGCACTACGAGATGCAGAGAATCTGTATGGGCTTCCAAATTGACATTAGTGAAATGCGAATGTTACATAGGTCAGCAGATCACACCGTATTTCATTAATGGATCGTTGATGGGTCATTATTCCACTTTTCTGTTATATTACCAGGTCTGTTAGGAGGTGTACTCTGATACGTTTAAGAATGTGGTATCAATGTCTTGCACATGTTGTTAGCTGGTACTAGTTATCTAGATACCAGTTATATAGTTATTTAGACACTAGAGGTATCTAGCTACTATTTATCTAGTTATCTAGATACTAGTCATTTAGTAGGTACTACTAGAACTGGTACAGTTCTGTATAAAGATGTTAGGAAGTTTCTAATGAGATTTTAACCCCTTGCACTATGACCTATTTGTCAGGTGCGGCAGTCAGAACTAATTAAACACAGCTACAATATTGAAACAGACAGAGAATGTTGAAATGTTATGATAACATGGTATTATGCAATCGTTGACTATGCAAATTATAATTGGACTTGAACTCCAAATTGAAGCATATTCAAAATTCGAGTAAAATTGATCCCAACTGAAGTACCAGTGCGTCACGAGTCAGACTCGTCAAAATAGTGCAAGGGGTTAACCCCTTCCTGTGCTTTGGCGAGTCTCACACGTGACGCACTTACAGCTTAAATGTGACATTACTCAAATTTTGAAGACTAACTTGAAATTTAGGTCCAACTGTAAGTTGCATTATCAAGGATCCCTGAATATAAAATACTCAGAACATTTTAATTTTCTTTATTCGTTTTAATGTTATAGCCCTTGACTGACGCATCTGATAAATAAATGGCACGTTAAAGCCTACAAGAGAGTACAACCCACGAAAATTCTAGAGGTTAGATTCCAAGAAGCTGAGGAAAGTCTAACGAGGAGTCTAGGGAGATTTAGGGATACTTTTCCACCTCTCACCGGTATTATCCCTCCCGAACACGTTTGCTCATCCCCGGTAGTCCCATTGAGAGTCGTTGCAGAGACTCGAGAAAGAAACAACGAATTGATGGCTTCTGCTAATTTACCCCACCATTAATCACATTCGTCTGCTTCATTCCGCTGTCGCCTGCTCCGCGTACTACAACCGGTAGTAATTTTTCATTTACCACGAGAAAAGATACGCTTTTGGAATCTTTACTTAGAGCAGGAGAAGGGTACAGGGTGTAAAGCACTGTGTACTGGTTTCTATTTCAATGTCAGATTTGTACAGATTATTGTAAAATTGAACTCTTTAAAAATTACGTGGCTGAGTTCTATTTTGCACGACTGAATTCTATTTGAAGTAAATAATTTTAATTTTAGGGAATGAGAAGAAGGTTTAGGGGTACAACCTAACCTAACCTATTTTCAGGTTTTCTTTTTATAATTCTTTATATTCTGGTGAAATTATTGCAGAACCATATTTGATTCTAATTGAGGACTGTAACATTGATGAGAGTTTAGTAAAAGATTTTAGGTATTAAAACATCAATTTTCGTGTAAGTTAAGTTAGATAAAGCTAGGTTTACTTAGGTTATGTACTTGAATTTTAAATATTAAAGCTTCCATCTTTATTATATTATTTTAGGTTAGATTACATTGAGTTATGTTCCCAATAGTATGATTCAAATATGGTTAGATATTGAATTGGTAAATGGTACAAAATAATCATTAAACATTTGTAAATATTAAAGGTTCAATTTTGAATGAGTTAGGTTAAATTTCTTGATACAAGTAACTTTTAAGTAACAATTTAAGCATGAATTTATTTACTGTATTATATGCAGAAAGTACAATATAAATTAAGTATAATGCAATATAAAATTAACAACATAAATATAATACGTCAAAGTGTTTTCTGATATTTTAACATAACCTATACATCGTTAAACATCAAATTAAACTATTTAACATTTGAAAAAGATAGAATTTTAAATTCGTTTTTCTTCCACTCCATTATTATTAATAGTTTGAATGAACATATACAAATTTTTGTTTAATATACAGAAAGAGAAGGTTTTTAGTAGCGTAAGCAGTAAAAACGTTGATGTAGTTTCCTCGAATGCAAGAACTTTTGAACATTTCAGCATGGCGTATTAAAAATTTAAGATTCTTGTCTTATGCTACTGCCCCCAGAGAGAGCTTAGCTAATGACACCATTAACGATGAAGACCTGACAAACACTTTTAAAAGTGCCTGCAGAACGTTAAAAAAATTCACGTTTCCGTGCGACAGGAAAGATTAAACAATAAAATTCAGACGGAAAAATTAAATGTATATATCTTTCAACATTCTGTATTTATTTCAGTTCACAAATTAATTTTAGGGTTATAGTTAATTTTATTTTATTTGTCGTTTTTTCATTGTATTATTTAGTAAACATTTATATTATCGTTTAAACAAAATTTGGAGAAAAGTATATTTGTGACTAAATAATTTAGTTTAATAAAAAATAATATAAATTTGTAGCTGCTCTTCTTTTTACAATTTGATTTCATCATCTCTGGTTTAGTATTTAACATGTACATAACTAGATCAATAAGTACTTAATAAATTGTATTTTTTAATAAATAAATAACTGAATAATTAAATAATTCAAAATTAAGTAACATAAATACCAAATACCTACAATGAGTAATTAAACAAATAAAATTGTAATTAAACACTTAAATAATCCAAATGGAAGTCAAATAATTTAATAATCCATATTGATATGAGATAAATAAATAATTCAATACGAAATTAAATAATTAAATAATCCAAATTGAAATTAAATAAATAATTCAATATGGAATTTAATAATTAAATAATCCAAATTGAAATGAAATAATTAAACAATCGAAACTGAAATTAAATAACGATAAAATCAAATGACTGAATTAAATAATCAATTAGCAAGAAAATAATTTATTTGATGGGTAGGTCTTAATAAAATTTTGGATTACGAATTACAATATAAACATTATAAATATAAAATTTAGAAGCCCCCTGTATATTCGCTCCTGTCCACGCGTTGCCCAAGAAGAAACAACTTCCCGCCATAAAGGAAGAAAGAAGTCTTTAATAAAATAGGAGAAGCCCGTTGATTGCGCTTCTCGCTTTTCCGTCATCACACCGGACGTATTACAGATCCTAATTTGACGGAAGTTACGGTGTTGACGAGGAAAAGTTACGGTGTTTCTTCTTCGGTAAAGTCATTCGTTATCGCCAGACGTTAAGACGCGAGAAATGATCATGGTCCTAAGGTATCTACCGGGCACTCGATCAGCATTTTCCCTTAACGTTGTCGTTGTGAAATTGCCTTTACATCATATAAGAACCCTTCAACTATTAAATTTGATATACTCGGTGTTTCACGGCAATTTTTACATCGAAATTTCGTTAACCTCTTCATTCATCTTTACACATTTGTCGACGTTTAATTTTCTTTTAAATTAACCAAAGGTATCATCGTTTTTGTATATTAGAAATTCTTTAAAAATTTATGAAATTATTACAAATTATTATAGATTTAAAACGAGCGAAATCAAATTATTTCATTTTCTAGTTTAAACAAAAATTATTCTTGAAGAGGTTAATACAATTATCTGAAGGATATTTTGAGTGTTACAGTAGTCGAATGTTGACTATAACAATACTAACTGGGACGAAATTATAGTGTTATCATAAAGTAGTACTTTCGGACCCGAGGGTGTAATATTACACATCGAGGAGAGATAGCCTTATTTGGATTTGTTATCTCAGGTTTGAATTTGTTAACAGATCCTTCATTTTGACAATGTTATAATGTTAGTGTTACAGTAATATAAATATACCAATGTCATAAAGTAATACTTTCGGTCCCAACTGTGTCATATTACACATTGCAGCGAGGTAGCCATCTTTGGACCTGTTACCCCTGGATCGAACGTGTTAGATCATTTTCTACTTTGCCAACTAAAAAATGTTAATGTTAGTCGTAATATATATATAACACTGTCGTGAATTAACACTTTCAAACCTAATTGTGTAATATTATCTTCGCAACAAAATTATGTTCTCTTATCACCTTCTCGATCGCATTATGAGTTCATCTTCCCTCTTTCCAAAAGTTACCTTCTAAGTTCTGAAACACATAAAATACGTAAAATAAATCTTGTCAGACATTACACACAACGTGATAAAAGTCGCAAATTAGCAAAAGATCCCTCAGCCGTGTTTAAAGGGCGACTCGTGGTTGTAATAAATTTGTAAGGTTTTATAAAATCAGTCATAGGGTACCAAGCACCGTTATCATTTTATTTACAGGATTATTTCTTTAGCAGTAGCTACTACTACCGGCAAGATTTAGCGGTGTTTGGAAAGAGCAGCTTTTAAACTCCACATAAATCCATCTGGCACATTCATTCGTTTTAAACTGCGTAAAAGACCGCAAGACATTGCAATCCATTTAGCTCAGCCCACTTTCTGGAATTACGTTGGAAGAACGCGGGTACTAGCTTGTGTACACGGGCAAAAAATTGCTCGCTGAAACGAAGAAATACTTTCAGCGAAATATGCAAAGACGCATCACGCTGATAACGTCATTGAACGACGTTGAATAATAATACTCGCCTATATACATCTATCTGTGCACGTAATTGAACAAATTCTCAAGTTTCCGAATTCTCAAATTTCAAAATTCTCATATTTCCAATTTCTCATATTTCCAAATTCCTAAATTTCTAAATTTTCAAGGTTCCACATTCTCAAATTCCCAATTTCTCATATTTCCAAATTCCTAAATTTGCAAATTCTCAAGGTTCCAAATTCTCAAATTTCCAATTTCTCATATTTCCAAATTCCTAAATCTCCAAATTCTCAAATTTCCAATTTCTCAAATTTCCAAATTCTTAAATCTCCAAATTCTCAAGGTTCCAAATTCTCAAATTTCCAAATTCTCAAATTTCCAAATTCTCAAATTTCCAATTTCTCATATTTCCAAATTCCTAAATCTCCAAATTCTTAAATTTCCAAATTCTTAAATCTCCAAATTCTCAAGGTTCCAAATACTCAAATTTCCAAATTCTTAAATCTCCAAATTCTCAAGGTTCCAAATTCTCAAATTTCCAAATTCTCAAATTTCCAATCTCTCATATTTCCAAATTCCTAAATCTCCAAATTTTCAAGGTTCCAAATTCTCAAATTTCCAAATTCTCAAGTTTCCAATTTCTCATATTTCCAAATTCCTAAATCTCCAAATTCTCAAATTTCCAAATTCCTAAATATCCAAATTTTCAAGGTTCCAAATTCTCAAATTTCCAAATTCTTACATTTCCAAATTCTCAAATTTCCAAATTCTCAAGTTTTCAAATTCTCAAATTTCCCATTTCTCAAGTTTTCAAATTCTCAAATTTCCATTTCTCATATTTCCAAATTCTCAAAAAGCCAAATGTTTAATTTCCCAAATTTTCAACTCCCCAAGTACTATATTCCCCAAATTACTAAAAGATAAAGTTTGAATAATAATTAAAGTTTGAATAATAAAGTTGAATAATAGTACTCGCCTATATACATCTATGTCAGATGTATAATTGTCTAATTGTCAGTTGCCAATGGTATTAAAACAAAAATCTAACCTAACCTAACAATCTAATATAACCTATATAACAACCTAACCTAAAATGGTTCCAGAAATATGTTAAAAAATGTAGAGTTTGATGAATTGTCAGTGTTATTTAAAAAGAAAAGAAATTTAGAAGCGAATAAAGTATCAAGATGAGTCTGTTTAGAATATCTTAGCACACGTTTAACTCGCGGTTAAGAAGATCACGGTAAACCCATTTTGTAAATCACTGACGGTTTCCATTTATGAAGGATCCGTCCTTATTCATTCTTTCGCAGACTACAGAGACCCGCCAGTATTCAAATTCTTCGTACCAGTCGAACGAATCAGTAGTGATTGGTGTAGAATTCTCAAGCTGGAAGCCATTTGAATGTACTTCGTTTCTTCGGATTCACTCGTTTTCTCGATGTTCGCTGGTTCTCCTTACTTCTTGAGGTATTGAAAACGTGGTTACACTGAAAAGCATCTTTCCTTTGGACGAAAAACCTTAAGACACGAGGAAACAAGTAGACGAGAAAGACAGTTCGAAAATATATATACTCGTTCGAGAAGCTTTCTATAAAGTTCGTGGGAGTTGATTCGTGGTGTTTTGATTGTGGTGGGAGTGGTAGGACTCTGTGGGGAAAATGGCGATATAGGGAGAGTGCTCGTTATTTGTGTAGTTTTGTAGATTTTAGTAATATTCAATTTTTTAAATTATCACATTGTCAAGTTTTCGAATGATGAAATTTTCAAATTTTGAAATTTCTAAATCCTTAAATACCTAAATTTCTAAATTTCTAAATTCTCAAATTTCCAAATTCTCAAGTTTCCAAAGTCTCAAATTTCCAAATTCTCAAATTTCCAAATTCCTAAATTTCCAAATTTTCAAGGTTCCAAATTCTCAAATTTCCAATTTCTCATATTTCCAAATTCTCAAATTTCCAAATTCTCAAGTTTCCAAATTCCTAAATTTCCAAATTCTCAAATTTTCAAATTCTCAAGTTACCAAATTCTCAGGTTTCCAAATTCTCAAATTTCCAAATTCTTACATTTCCAAATTCTCAAGTTTCCAAATTCTCAAATTTCCAATTTCTCATATTTCCAAATTCTCAAATTCCTAAATTTCCAAATTTTCAAGGTTCCAAATTCTCAAGTTTCCAAATTCTCAAATTTCCCATTTCTCAAGTTTTCAAATTCTCAAGTTTCCCATTTCTCATATTTCCAAATTCTCGAAAAGCCAAATGTTTAATTTCCCAACTTTCCAACTCCCCAAGTATTTTATTCTCTAAATCACCAAAAGATAAAGTGTCAAAATTTCCAAGTTCACAAATTTTCATATATTCAAATTTTTGAACTCTCAAATTTTCAAATTCAAGTATTTCTCAATTACTACGTTTTTAAATTCTTAAATTTCCAAATTCAAATATTTTTTAATTTCCAAGTTTTTAAATTCTTAAATTTTCAAATTCAAACATCTTAAAATTTCTACATCCCCCAGTTCCCAAATTTCAATTTTTTAAATTCCTAAATTATCAGAATATGAAATTTATAAATTTCCTAAATTCTCAAATTCCACATTAAATTCCAGCATTTTTGAATTAAAAATTTTTTTCAGTTTTATAATAATTTTCCGTGAGATGCTGAATTGAACATAATATTAAAATATTATAATAGGGTGAAAACACAGTTACGGTGAATTTGCATACTTTGTCATTTAACTGGGTACTCAAAGGCAACATCCCGTGAAACTTCAACAACTAACCACAGCTTGTTGAGTAACGATTGTTCTGCTCAGTTTGCAGGCTACAACTTCATCGTCGATAATTAGTCAAGTTAAGGCAACTTCGACGATCACCAAGTATCCTTTTTCAATATTATCGACATCCTCTTTGAATACTGATAAGAGGATGAGACATACAAAAAGTAAAATCTCATATTTGTAACATTTATAACAATTTAAACAAATATTTTACTTAATTTTGTACAAAGTAATCTAGTTCATAATAAAGTTGTGTGTAATTGAATTATATAATATTAATACTATAACATTAAGTAAAGTTTCTAGTCTAACCTAATTTACCTGTAACTATTACAGTATGAAGTAATCTAATTTTTACTAATTTTTCATAACCTAATTTGTCTATAACTGAATTATATTTACACTAAAAATTTAGATGAAGCTTCTAACCTAACCTAATTTAATTTACCTTATAGTTACAGAAACAAACCTAACTTTTACTAATTTTTACCAGTGTCATTTGTGTATAATTAAGTTATATTTAAATTTAAATGGACATTCTAATCTAACCTAATTTAATTTACCTTTTAGTAGCATAAACTAATCTAATATTTACTAATTCTTACTAACCTAATTTGCGTATAATTATATTTACACTGTAAAATTATATTAGTACTGTAAATTTAAGTAAACTTTCTAACCTAACCTAATCCAACATTATTCCTACTAATCTAACCTGGCCCTATTCTTACTAATTTTTACTAACCTAATTTGCGTGTAATTTAATTATATTAGTACTGTAAATTTAAATAGAGGTTCTAACCTAACCTAATCCAACATTATTCCTACTAACCTAACCTAACCCTATTCTTACTAATTTTTACTAACCTAATTTGCGTGTAATTTAATTATATTAGTACTGTAAATTTAAGTAAAGTTTCTAACCTAAATGATCCAACATTATTCTTACTAATCTAACCTAACCCTATTCTTACTAATTTTTACTAACCTAATTTGTGTGTAATTTAATTATATTAGTACTGCAAATTTAAGTAAAGTTTCTGACCTAACCTAATGCAACATTATTCCTACTAATCTAACCTAACCCTATTCTTACTAATTATTACTAACCTAATTTGCGTATAACTTAATTATATTAGTACTGTAAATTTAAATAGAGGTTCTAACCTAACCTAATCCAAAATTATTCCTACTAATCTAACCTAACGAAATTCGTACTAATTATTACTAACCTAATTTGCGTGTAATTTAATTATATTAGTGCTGTAAATTTAAGTAAAGTTTCTAACCTAACCTGATCCAACATTATTCCTACTAATCTAACCTAACGAAGTTCGTACTAATTATTACTAACCTAATTTACATATAACTTAATTATATTAGTACTGTAAATTTAAATAGAGGTTCTAACCTAACCTAACTGAAACGAATGATCGCCAAAGTCACTTACAAGCAACAATAAATTGTAGCTGTAACGTGAATTTAAGTAAGATACCCTTTCCATAGGTAAAACGCATTTCTGTCGGCGGTGTACGGGGTCTTAGGTATATTTCATAGCCTCAGGGGCGTATTGTCGGATTGATCGGCCTTTCAAAATCTTCTTTCGACACCGCTTGACTTCATTCAGCTTGAAAAATGTGTGCGGTTTATCCGTATTGAACGAGACAGGCGGACGGAAATCCCGTTACAAATCTCTGCACTCTATTCACGAGGATTCGATTGCCGATATTACGTGGCCCCTTTATTGCATCAAACTTCAGGCCTTGACTTAATAAAAATCCGACCAAAGGGATTCCTGGTATTTGTCAAGTAGTACTTTCGCGGCAAACGTGATCCACTTCTATCTGCTGAATTAATCTTCGTTCTTTGGATTTTCTACTAAAGATCTATCATGTCCGTTAAATCCCTGCTGGACTCTCCAGATAGAAAACTGTGCTGGATTATTCTCGTATGAATGATTCTCGTTTGTAACGGTCGCTTTTAAGTGATCGTTCAATTAATTTCCATCGTTATTTTTAGAATGGAATTATGGTAGAATGATATTTGTGGATGCTTTTAGATATTTCAACGATTTGAAGCGAAATTTTGAGGTTATGTCGGTGCGATGTCTTCTGAGTTAATTATTTGTAGTGAAGGTTTGAGGTTAGGTTAATATTATATAGTAATGTCCACTCGTAGGCACTGTTTGACATTTTTATATTCTCGAGTTCCTAAGTTCCATAATTTTCAATTCTTCAAGTTTCAAATTTCTACATCGGCAAGTACCTAATTCCTCAGATCGATTCCTAGGTTTTTAAGCTCATAGATAACTAGGTTAATAGGTTCCTAGATTCATAGGTTTCTAGATTCTTACGTTCCCAATTTCCCAATTTCCTAAATTCCTAAATCCCTAAGTCCGTAAATCTCCAAATCTTTAAATTTCCAAATCCTTAAATCTCCAAATTCCTACTTCTCCAAATCTCTAAATCTCCACATCTCTACTGTTCCAAATCTCTACTTCTCCAAATTCCTAACTCTCCAAATTTCTATTTCTTCAAATCCCTAAATCTCCAAATCTCTACTGTTCAAAATCTCTATTTCTCCAAATCTCTACTTCTCCAAATCCCTAAATCTTCAAATTCCTACTTTTCCAAATCCCTAAGTCACCAAATTCCTAAATCTCCAAATTCCTACTTCCCCAAATCTCTGAATCTCCAAATCTCTACTTTTCCAAATCTCTACTTCTCCAAATCCTTAAATCTCCAAATCTCTACTTTTCCAAATTCCTAAATCTCCAAATCTCTACTCCTTCAAATCCCTAAATCTCCAAATCTCTACTGTTCCAAATCTCTACTTCTCCAAATTCCTAAATCTCCAAATCTCTACTTCTCCAAATCCCTAAATCTCCAAATCTCTACTTCTCCAAATCCCTAAATCTCCAAATCTCTACTCCTTCAAATCCCTAAATCTCCAAATCTCTACTGTTCCAAATCTCTACTTCTCCAAATTCCTAAATCTCCAAATCTCTACTTCTCCAAATCCCTAAATCTCCAAATCTCTACTTCTCCAAATCCCTAAATCTCCAAATCTCTACTCCTTCAAATCCCTAAATCTCCAAATTCCTAAATCTCCAAATCTCTACTTCTCCAAATCCCAAAATCTCCAAATCTCTACTCCTTCAAATCCCTAAATCTCCCAATCCTTACTTCTCCAAATCTCCAAATCCCTAAATCTCTAAATCCTTAAATCTTCAATTCTCTAAATCCCAAAATCTCTAAATCTCTGAATCTCTAAACTCCAAACTCCTAAAATTCCCAAATCTCCAACTCCCCAACTATCATATATCAAAAAATATCCAAACTTCCGAATTTCAAATTTCAAATTTTCTAACCTTCCACCTCTCTAAATTTCCAAACTAAAAACTTCTAAATCTCCATAAATCTCCAACACTTCATCCTGCTGCCCACACTATGCCCACCGTTGCCCGCCAACTCTTTCAGCGATCACTCGATCTGACCATCGCTGGTCTAGCCTCTCGAAGATACTTATATCAGTTACATTCCCCTTTCATTTTTATGGGGCTGACCAATGTGCCGCAATAATATCTTTGGCTACTCTTCCTTGAAATCACTATCGGTTGATCGTTCCCCTTTCTCGATCATTCGACGACACCGGAAAGGAACGTCTGAGGAGATCCGTCGGAGGATTGGTCTGGTTACGAGACGGAATATTGCGTGTTCCAACGATCTCCTCTCTTTCCTAAACGTTTTTCTCGTCAAGGACGATTTTGTCCCGTAAAATGGTATGGGGCCTCCTCCGTAACTTCTTCCTTCCTTTCATCCTCCTTTTCGCCATAACGATCCCTTTGATGTCGCTGAAGCACACGTGGAAATCCATCAGCCGGGAATACGTAGAATAACTGAAAATTGTCCATGGGGGAAGTAAATCGACGATTCGCCTTACCTTCCGTCACACAACGCCATTACGTTTCTCTCCCTTCTTTTGCCAATTTACTTCTTATTAGTTTTCTTATAATTGCTTTTGACAGTTTGTAAGTTAAAGCGAATTTTGGGTAAAATATGGAGACGATATTTGTTTTTTTGTAGCCATGTTATTTTTCTTTCTTTCTTATTAATTTTGGGGGTGGTGTTTTTACTGGGTTCTATGTAGGTTTTATGTGGATTTTATACTTTTTTTAGGTTATCTTTAAATTTTCTGAAGATTTAAAAATTTCAATGTGTCATAGGAACAAAATTTGAAAATTTCAAAGTTCCAAATTTCGAAGATGTCAAAGTACTAAAATTTCAAATGTCTCAAAGTCTCATACTTCTGAAGTTGAGAAAGTCTCAAAGTCTCAAACTTCTAAAATTTCAAAGGTCTCAAAGTCTCAAACTTATAAGATGTCAAAGTACTAAAATTTCAAATGTCTCAAAAGTCCCAAACTTCTGAAGTTGAAATTGTCTCAAAGTCCCAAACTCCTGAACTTTTAAGATCCCAAACATCTAACACGTCAAAGTACCAAAATTTCAAAGGTATCAAAGTTCCAAACTTCTAAAAATTCAAAAGTCTCAAAGTCCCAAACTTTTAAAAATTCAAAAGTCTGAAGGTCCCGTACTTCAAAAAATTCAAAAGTCTCAAAGTCCAAAACTTCTAAGACCCCAAACTCCTGAACTTTTAAGATCCCAAAAGTCTCAAATTTCTAAGATTTCAAACTACCAAAATTTCAAAAGTTCCAAACTCCTGAAATTTCAAAAGTCTCAAGGTCCAAAACTTCTAAGACACCCAAACTCCCAAACTTTTAAGATCCCAAAGTCCAAACCTCTAAGACCCCAAACTCCTAAACTTTTAAGATCCCAAAGTACCAAACTTCTAACAAAAATAACTCAAAGTACTAAAGTTTCAAAAGTCTCACAGTCCCAAAGTCCCAAAATTCCAAGATTCCAAAAGTTCCAAACTTCAAAACTTCATAGGCTCTTTTTGGTTTAGCCAAGTGCTCTTCCTAAATCACCCTAAGCACTTCTTACGTTTTCTCAAATCTTCCTGGGCTCTACCTATGTTCCCCTATCCACCTTCCTACATCCACCTGTCCATGGTTATCTCAATGTTCTCTCCAGTACCTTCCTACATTTCAAAATGACCACTTGCCCTTAAAGTCTCCTATTCTACATTCAGTACTTTTCCCAGTCAGTCAAAGAAATCTAAATATGTATATTTTTAATGAACACCCCAACCTCTCCTATAGAAAACCTAATTTAACGAGTCAGCACCCAGTTTAGTATGAGACCAATTAAAAAATAATGAACACAAATTTAAATAAATGGAATACATTATATATTAGTGTCTGGGCTATTATTTCATTCACACGAACGAAAGTTAAACGCAATCGTTGAAGGAATTCGAGAAAGATACAAAACTAGGTCGTAAATGAAAAGCTAGATAATTATGAATGAAAGAGACGCGGAAGTTAATCAGAAGTAATTTACTCGTCCATCACTGTTTCCATTCATTATTCAGGTTATGAAAAAAACGTTTTTGAAATTATACGCGTGAGCTTTCAGCGACGCTGACCAACAAAATGTAGAAAATACGTTGTCAGAGAGCATGGCCAGTCTTTCGCTCCTTTTTTTTTAAATGGAAGCTCGTTCACCGAAAAGTGTGCCATAAAAGAGATGCTCGTCAGACGGATGAACTTTGAAAGAAAGTGCGATAAAAAGCATTTTAGCAATGCATGTAAATGTACCCTCCGAGGATCATTTCGGATATGGTTACGACATGTACGTGTCTATCTGTAACCTTTTATTTGAACCCGTTCCTTAAGAGAGAGAGAGTTCAACTTACTTTCAGGAAGGTAGATTATGACGGTAATAACTCGACAAGTTTCTACTAGCCGCGGCCAAAGTACTGTAAGTAAAAATCCATAGGGGTTGAAATCTAATTTAACTTTTAAAATCACTGAGAACCAGATTACGATGATTTCCGATGATAAGTACTGTTCGGAGTTGGACGCATGTGGCTCCATCTGCAACGTTATTTCTTAACGTAAACCAATTTAGAGTTGTGGCGATTTCGAATTTAATAGAAAACTTGCGTTCTTTACAGCTTCAAAGGCATATTAATTATATGTTAACATTATATGGAAACTGAGGACATGGTCATATACACTCATGTTTATGGTGTTTCAATGAAGTCAAAAAATTAACATGGCGGTATAAGTAGTAAAGGCTTTGTGTACCCATGTCAACGAGTTGGCATATCGTTGAGTTACCAGTTGAGTTACCATATCTCCAAATTGGTATATCCTTGAATAGCTATATTCCCGAGTCCCTACATTCCCAAATCCCGCCATTCCAAAATTTCTAATTTTCCAAATCTGTAATTACCCAAATCCCTATATTCCCAAACTCCTATGTCCCCAAATCTCTACATTCCCAAATCCCTAATTTCCCAAATCTCTACATTCCCAAACCCCTATGTCCCCACATCCTTACCTTCCCAAATCTCTACATTCCCAAATTCCTAATTTTCTAAATCTCCAATTTCCCAAATCTCTACATTCCCAAACCCCTATGTCCCCACATCCCTACCTTCCCAAATCTATACATTCCCAAATTCCTAATTTCCCAAATCCCTAATTTTCCAACCCCCTATGTCCCCAAATCTCTACATTCCCAAATCCCTAATTTCCCAAATCTCTACGTTCCCAAACCCCTATGTCCCCACATCCCTACCTTTCCAAATCTCTACATTCCCAAATTCCTAATTTTCCAAATCTCCAATTTCCCAAATCTCGACATTCCCAAATTCCTAATTTTCCAAATCTCCAATTTTTCAAATCTCTACATTCCCAAACCCCTATGTCCCCAAATCCCTACCTTTCCAAATCTCTACATTCCCAAATTTCTAATTTCCCAAATTCCTAATTTTTCAACCCCCTTAGTCCCCAAATCCCTACCTTCCCAAATTCCTAAATTTCCAAATACCTAATTTCCCAAACCCCTATGTCCCCAAATCCCTACCTTCCCAAATCTCTACATTCCCAAATTCCTAATTTTCCAAATCTCAAATTTCCCAAATCTCGAAATTCCCAAATTCCTAATTTTCCAAATCTCCAATTTCCCAAATCTCTACATTCCCAAACCCCTATGTCCCCAAATCCCTACCTTCCCAAATCTCTACATTCCCAAATTACTAATTTCCCAAATCCCTAATTTCCCAAACCCCTATGTCCCCAAATCCCAAATTTCCCAAATCCTTCCATTTCAAAATTCTCACATACCTAAATCGCTACAGCCCCAAATCGCTATACTCCCAAATTCCTACATCTCCAAGAGTCTTCTTGGCAATATAACGAGAGTCCGCTATAATATCTTAAAAAGAGCTATAATATACTTAAGAAGGAAAGGAAAACAAAAAATTGAGGTAGGAGTAAAAAAAATAGTCTTCGATTTTGATTCTTTCGATCATTTATTTCTATTCACAGTCAATAAATTAACAATTGTCGTTGGAAACCATACGAGAACTGAGAGGCGATAAGAATTACGGATTCGTTACCTCTATAAAAAACCGCAATTAATCAATAAATACAAAATCAGTATATAAAAAGGTTTTTAGCAACTCACGTTGACGCGATTGCAATCTCCTAGTCCTGTTATTATTTTATTTCTTTAATCCCCTTACTTTTTTTTTTATTTACAATTACGTTATCGCATTAAACTTTGCAAGAAAAAATGGACTAGACCGCTAAGTAAACGCTTAATCATGTTTTTTTTGTCGTTTTGTATTTTCACTATCAGCGATTCAGACGCCTTCGTACTGCTCAAGATGGCCGGCCCAATATGGCCACCGATCGTCCACTTCCGGCGTCGCAGACATAATCTAACCAAGACGTCTTTTCCTCTCAAATTACTTATTTCGATTATGATTCACTGTACCTACTCTCATAAATGAATTTGATCTTTTTTTTTATTATTTTTCTTTACATTAAACGCTATATGCTTCAACTAATACGATCATTTGTATTGCGTCATTACTAATTAACATTTTTCATTCTCGCCATCGCTCTCTATTTACCGCCATTTTATTTCTCAATCCTCTTTCCTCTTCACTCTCTACGCATAATATTTCTCTGAATGGAACGGATAAACTATAGCATTATAGTAATTCGTGTATATGAAGCAATGAAGATTTCATCTCGCGAATGCATTTTGCAAAAAGAAATGCAACTTTTTCAAAATAGTCGTCATTGCAGTTTTGATTGCGTTTTGATGAATGATCCGTTTAATCGCAATATAAAATTGAAGATTGAATTTCTGTAGGGTGTCAACGGATTATTAACATAATATTTAAACTTTGTATCTTAAATTTTGTAATTTTCTAAATAAACGAAAAATAAATAATTTAAATATTTTCAACTGCAGTTTATTTTTAATTAAAAAACAACAAATATCCAATACACAATTAAATATTTCTGTTTGTATTTTTTAATAGTCTGTTAATCAATAATTCGTTGACACCCTTTATAATATTAAATCAACAATTAAATTTGCAAATTTTCCATTCTTGCTACGGAATTATTTATAAAAATTCAATGAAAGTGAGCACCATTCAAATCAATAATCTTTGATCCCATCGATAAACTTTATCTATTTGTTAAACAAAATACAGGGAAAAATTGCAAATTTAATCGCGAATCTTATAAATAAAAGATTATTGCAAAAGCAGTCTGTCTCGATAGAAAATCGTGGATGAAACTTTCTCTTTTCATACTTCTATAAAATTTCTATATATAATCAATACTTTATTCGTCGGTTGTGAAACTACTTGTAAATCGATAGTAATGAAGAAGATAAACATGCATGTTAAATTCTATAAGATCTCTAACATTTACTCGTCAGTCTCCGGCTTTCTTCGATAATAATCAAATCGTTTATTCATTTCTTCTTATCCTTCATAAACAGGTTTACGTATATTTTATTTACAGTATTGAGATATATAGAGATTTTGATAATCGTACCCATTGTTAATAATAATCGTAAGTCTTTCATTTCTGATCTCGTTTTGCGTTCGATTCGTCCACCATTTTACACTATACAAAAGATGTACATAAGATCCAACGATTTAATATATAACATATTTATATTTATATTTATATATATAGATTTGTATAGTCTAAAGTTTTGGCAAAGATTGGATCAATATAAAACATCGTTATGTTTCTATGAGTGCTGTATATATACACACGAAAACTTTGTAACTTTCAACGTTTCTTGCGGTATGGTTCAATATACACATGTACAGGTTACCATCTTGTCGAAGAACTAAGTTGCATCGAAGATGGGGATTGTCGATTGTGTACTAACAATATTTCGAATGTTTATATCAAGTCCGAACAGAAAAAAAGAAGAAAAGAAGCAATTCCTGTTGAGTGCACAAAGCTTATTATTGTTTCTTCAATCGAGGTTCTTATAGAGTACGAGCATTGACGTAACTGAGAAGGAATTAGAATGGACCAGAATCCACTCAATATATGGACTGACTCATTCAACGCAAGGGGTGGATCGTAGTGTAAGTGGTGGAGCGTGTAGCGTGTGGGGCGGAGCATATGGCGCGCTGGGCGTAGTGTGTAGCGCGTGGGGTGGAACGTACGGCGCGAGGAGTATAGTGTATAGCGTATGGGGCGGAGCGTATAGTGTGTGAGGCGGAGCGTTAGTGTATAGGGCGGAGCGTATAGTGTATAGGGCGGAGTATATAATATGTAGCACAAAGTGTATAGTGTAAGGCGAATTGTGTAATGCGAGGGACGTAGTGTATAGTGCATGGGAGGTAAAATATGCGATGCAATATTATTAATGGTGTATCATTGACTACGAGGCAAAAAACAAAGCACAGAATAGGGAACGAAGATTATGTGGCGTACCTTGTATTATCTAGGCCGTAGGGCGTAGCATAAAGCGTGTGAGACGTGGAATACAAGACATAGAGCGCAGCCTGTAAGATGTAGCATATGAGGATGAATTGTGTAGTACATGGGGCGTAACGTGAAGTGTACGGAGCGTACGGTGTAGCACGTGACACGTAAGGCGTAGCGTGTAGCGAATGGGGCGTATCATGTGGTTCGAGGTGTAGCATATGTGGCGTGGGACGGACTATCCAGCGTATAACGCGTATCATATAGTGTACGGGACGTACGTTGAATTCTAATAGGCGTATATCTTGTAGAGTATGGAATGTGAGACGTGGCGTATAATGTGCAGTACATGAGACGTAGGGTATGGGATGCAGCGTGTAACGCATAGGGCGTGCCGTGAAGCATGAAGAGGTGTAACATGTAGTGCGTGGATGTAAAACGTAACGCTTAGGGTGTAGCGTACAACGTGTAGGGCGGAGTATATGCAAAGTGTGGGGCGTGGACAATTTTAGTAAACGAGACTTCATTCATCTCGTATAAAATCCTAGTTACGCCAATGGAAGCGAGTGAGGCTTGCTTAAAAGAAATGTTTTAACATAACCTTAGACATGGCAAATTAATTCGTAAAATTCTGGTGAGATGTAGACAGACAGATAATGGATGATTTTTATGTTTCAATAATGATCAGTATACAATCATGGCGGATGCGTCTTAGTAGACTCCAATTTGTGAAATATGAAAGTTGCACGTGTTATTAATGAAAGATGATCCGAACGTCAGTACCGTCGATAGTACTGGGCAAACAGGGCACTTGCCCTGGGCCTCTCGTTTGTTGACTTTCACATTTCATAAAAATTGAATACATTTGTTATTATTTTTGTTCTCGACTGCAGTTAAGAAACTGTTTAAAAAATTGAAAATAGAATAATGTATAACCTCAATGTTTCATTATGTCACTCAACTCAATTGCTTTCGATTTCTATATTTAACTAATAAACTAAGGACATTCATAATGTATCGTACAATTGAATATCTACATTATTTATTAAATTTATGGACTTCGAACACGTATTCATTCCACATTTCATTAGAAAGTAGACTCTCCGTATATTGCCACGAATCGAGCTGTAGCAGCTGAAAATTCTTGGAGTTGGCAAGACGTGCCGTAAATATGGAACTATGGACCAGATTGTCGAAATACTGTGTTATCGTCTTTACAGTATTTCGCAAGAGTAATGATGTTGACATTTTCAAATCCAAGAGTGTTACACATTTTAGAGAGGCAACGATATCTGGATTTGTTACTTTGGAATCGTTCGGTAAAGATGAACGGGTTATAACTCGCAATCAGCGCGATCTGTTAGCGGACCTAAAGGGGCGGGGCTTGCGAAATCAGCCTCCTTTCTTGCGCCAGTTCGACACCCAGCCCCGCCCTCCACTTTCGAGGTATCGTGAGTTAGAACTCTCAATTTACTGAATCCATTTTTCTTTACTTACGTTCCAGTACAAAGTAACCGATAGGTACAATTTCTAAATTCGCAAATTTTCAAATCTTCAAATTTTTATATTTGAAAATTTTTAAAGTTCCAAGTTCAAAAATTTTCAAATTCCAAATTTAAATATTACCAAAATTTGCAAGTGTTCACGTCACCAAATTCCAGAAATCCCCAATTTCCAAAATTACAAAATTTCTTACTGTACAAATCACTTTCAGAATTTGTTAATTTTTAAATTTCCAAATTCTCAAACGGAGATTCTAATAATTTAGAATCCTATTTCTTTTCGCTCAATACATTCGATCTCAGAGCAACGACACCTAACCTAGAACGTGAAATATTACACAATCGGATTTGAACGTGTCAACGACGTAACGATAGTAGGAAGTGGAGTGGCGCCACCAGTGTGCGTGAGAACCCGCGTAAAAGTGTCAATATAACGAGAGTCTACCACGCATATATATATTTATTTATACGCAATGTACTACTTAACTAAATCGTTCGCCACATTGTCGGAGTAAATTAGAGCTAAACGTAACAAAACCATACAAGAGTAAAAAACTGAATTCCTCTCCGTTTCGAAAGGAAAGTTCCGATAGCGTTGGCAGTCTTTAGTCTACGAATTACTGGTCTAAAGATCAGCCATCTTGTGGAGAACGATCAAACAGCTGATCAAGTCTTGTATCAAATTAAATTGACGGTTCAACGAGTCTTTTCTTTCCTCCCCCGCTAATTTTCGTCAAACGTCTTTTTACGATAAATCACGAGGGTGATTTGTCTTGTTTATCCTTCTGTCTCTTTATTTATTTACACGTTATGCAGGCGTATATACTACCTTATCACATATTAATTATTATCATTAATTACACGAGCGTTGAAAACGATAGACGAGATCATGAAATGACCGTGATTCATTTGTTCGGTGAAATTCTTTCGATTCCGTACACAGTACAAAAGTCGAGAAACTTTGCTTACATCCTCGTTAAAACTGCACGAAAAAAAAGGATTTTCCTCTTTGTACCTCCTTTAACTGGGGGGGTTTCGTGAAAAATTCAGGACCAGAATAATGAAGTACAAGACCGATTTCAGATGAGAGAAATGAAGTTGGAATTCTCGTTGCAGAACAGGTAGCAGCGTGCTTTCGGTTATGGACTAACGAGGAGAAAGAATCGTTAAGGCAACAAAGGATAGCAAGGCACCTCGTTATTTCTTTTGATTCCACGTACTTCAAGATATCCTCTTTTTTCGCATCAGATGAAACGGTAAACAAAGGTTATGTTTACAAAGTGTCAAGGTTAGGTTAAGGATTCACGGAGAAACTGTGAATCATAGTTTACTGAAACTTCGTGGGATTACAGAGTGACCAAACTTTGTAGGACTATAACGTAACTTAGGTTAATAAAACGGTACGTATAATTTCGAACCAATCATCTTAACATCTTAGAGTAAGTGTTGGGCAGTCGAACTAAAATAAAGTCGTAGAAAGTATTTTCGAGTCTACGGAATGTAACTTTATACCTCGACGTAAAAGCAAAGTTTTGAAACCAATTTTTGTACTGAACAAATTTTGAGAAAGCTTTCCAAAGTTCTATAAAAAAGTTCCGAAGTTAAGGTATTTGTAGTATCACACAATATGGTGTGACGTTTTGTAAGCTTTGAGGTATGACCCGACAGATTTTACCATGGTACCTCTGTAACACTTTCATTCCGAATCACTCCATAATCTCACGAAATCTCGAAAGAATAGGCGAACCATCAGTTCCCCTTGTCAGTCAAAATATTGGTTCCTCTATAAATATACTTCATCGAACCGCGTCAAATTCAACCACTCACGTGACCGTTTATTTATTGCTTTCGTTCAACCTCCTTCAATGCCGCAAAGGATTTCGATCATTGTCCTGGTACGAACCACCGTCTACGAACCTAACCTAACATCCCGTACTGAAAACCAAACGCAAGATACTTACGACGAAGTAGAACGCAAAGGGAAAGAAGGTCGCACATTCCTGAATTTAAGCACATCACCGGTACCGTTTTTTTCACTGGTAACTAGGATCGCTGGTCTGGCTCTTATTGGCTGGCTGAGAGGTCGGCGAGGCCTTGGTGAAGTTCCCGAAGTTTTTGGCGGGCGAATCCGTGGCAACGTTGGCGAGCACTTTGTCCCGGAGAGGCGGAGCCGAGCTGATGCTCGACGAGCTGACCCCGGAATCGCTGGACTTCTCGCTGAGACAACTTCTCTGACCCAGACCGGTCACGTTGCCGCCACTTTCGAGGCCAAGGTCGTTGCTTCCGACCACGTATTTCACCATACCGCCGACCTTCTGTCCACTTTCACAGGTGTCCTCGATCACCACCGTCTCTCCGAAGTTGCCTCGCTTCGCGATGAATCGGACATTGCCGCCGCGCAGCAACGGCGATTTATCGAACTGACCTTCCTTCTGACCGGCGACGTTGTAACTGATGGGGATGTTAGGGTGGAAGTCGTCCTTGCTGTCGGATCCCTGGGTGCCGTCGGTGTTCGGACCGGTGACGCTCTTCGTGGGCACTGCCACGTCGAGATTGTTCTCCCTGGACACTTTGGTGGTCGTCGAGGATTCCGGGCTCACGGTACGCCGGCCAGTCAGGTTCTTGTGAGCATCGTAGCATCCAGAATCCCGAGGGAACTGGCGACGATTAAACGGTGAACAATGGCCGGATGTCTGGCCTGATGTTAGCACCAGGCGATTTACCTCGTCCCCCTCTGAGCTTGAGGCTAGGTCCCCTTCGCTTCCGGCTGGTGGACAGAACGGAAATTGATTTGTTAGCTTCGAATTTTGATTTTTGTTTGATTTAGCTAGACTTGACTAGTTTTAGCAACGATTGACGAGCTATTTTTAGATTTGAAACGAAGTACAGTAAATGGGGTGAAACATAATTAACATATATTTTGACAAAAGTATCTAGTTAATTTTTGTAATTTAAAATTGACAATCCAACATGCGCCATCTTGGTTCTGTAAACCTAATTAGGTGGTGAGTATATCTGTCTTGAAGGTTTCAAAATGTGGAAGGTTATTAATTTGAAAATTCAAAGATGTTTAAGTTTCTACCAACCCAGCATGTTAGGTTTAGTTGTACGTTTGAATAGTATTATTTTCGAACAGTCTTTTATTTTATAATGAACATTTAGGTTAACTTAACCTATAAATTCAAAGAATAGAATTCTACATACTAAATAAATAATAACGTTTTAACTCTTCCATTACTTTCATTATTTGTTGCTTCGTTTAAAATGTGAAGGCAACTTACATTGAAGATCATGTAGCAGCTGCACAGCAGTAAGTATCTTGGCACGATGTTCCGGCTGATGTATACACAGATAATCAAGATCCGAGGGCTCTATTTCCCTGAAGAGTTCCAGATCCTCGTATCCGTTCAATACGAAAACAGGAATGTGTTCCTAAGAAGATATATTATTCGATTTATATTATCTTTCCTAACTCAACCTTAACCTAATCGAATATTCATATGCCACTCATCCGAACATTTAGCGAATATTATTTATTTATAACAAATGTGTCTAGGTTATATTCTACATCATACTTATGGCCTAGTTGCGTCGCTCAATATTTCTTTAAAACAATAAGGGACGCACTAGATGCGTCATTCAGTGTCAACTGGAAAGAAAACATGACACACCACATGCGTCATGCATGTGCAAAATAAGTAGTTATTTCATTTTTACTAAAAATAAATGAGGCATCAGTGCGTCACTGTTTATTCGAAACAACCACTGACACACTCAGTGCGTCATTTAATGCTTATTTACAAGAGACAATAGATGCGACATTGAATCTTTACTTGAAACAACTCATGCCACACTACATGCGTTATATGGTGCTCTTTCGAAACAGTTTAGAATGCAGCATGTTAATAACCAACGACGCAGTCAGTGTGTCATACATTATACAATGTATGACGCACCAGGTGTGGCATCGAATGTTAATTCAGAACCTACAATGTACTGAGTGTACGAACTATTATTTAAAACTATTCACCATACACCAAATGGACTATTCGTGTTTATTTGACCAAAGTCAAATAGATTTAATGCGTCATGCACCAATCGATGACGCACCATATGCGTCGTGAAAGAAACAATATCAAAAAAATTAGGGCGTTAATATCACATTGAACTATTGGAATACTAGTAGTTCTAAAAAAATCTAAAATACTCTAGAACCATTTTAAAATACTATCCAAAGAATAAGGAAGTCGAATGCAAATGTATGTTAAGTACTTAAACATAAAATTAATTTTAAGCACTCATATACATATACATCACGTGGAACGAACATAATCGCACAATGCAAGGATATATAAAAAGGTTAAACCTTAAAGCTGATCAAAATTTCCATAAACCCATTAGTCCCGCTTCCAAAAAGCCAACTAGTCGCCATTAAAGAAAAAGTGCGGCGAGATAAGCAGAGAATCGGAAGAATAAGCCGAAGGTACGGAGGTACACGAAAGAAAGTGTCGATAAAGAAAAAAAGAGGAACCCGACACGGTTCACGGAATCGCGTGGATTGTAGGCGGCATAAAAGGCGTACGCAGGACAAGATGGTGGTTGGGCATATGGTTGAAAAGGAAGAGGTCCAGCAAATAAAGAAACATATAAAAGCAAGTTCTACCCTGCTTTGCATTCGAAGCGATGCAAATGCGAATCGGTTTGTTCGAGTCGTGGCAAGATATTGCTCTCTACCTGAAGATTCATTCTCTGCAAGAGCTCTTGAACGGAACCAGGCTTCTGCCTGTATCTCTGGCCCCACTTTCCCCGCCCTTCGGGTTCACCACGCCTTGGAACTCTGTCGTTCAGTATCTCGACGTTTATGAACTTGAAGTGGCCTATCCTGTTGTGCAAGACACCCTTCCACAGACCGCTTTTGTTCATTTGCACCACGTCGATGATGTCTCCCTTCTGTAACAAAAGCCGCGTTTGCAATTTGCCTGATCCTTTACGCGTGGAAAATCCTCGACAACTTTTTCCACTTTGTAATTCGAAAAATTGAACACGAGACCCTACTGTTTGTGCCGAGTCACTCTTGTTACGAAGTCGTATTCAGTCGAGAATTGTTGAAGAAGGGAAGATCGATGTCAATACTTGTCCACAATAAATTGCAGAGAAATTCTATGAGATATACTGCGCTTAGTCGGTTCGGTGGCAGACTCAAAAATATTTGCAAGTTCTGGTTAGGATTAGTTCAGAGTTTGGTTAGATTAGGTTCGAGTAAGGTTAGTCCAAGGTTACTATTCTTCCCGGTGGTTCTACTGCTTTGAAATACATATTAGTTTTCGTATAGTCTTTGGCTCCAAAGTATTCGCAAGTTTGATCAGATTTGAGTTATGTACAGATGCAGGTTTAGGCGAGGTTTGGTTAGTTTAATGTAACATTCGCTCAGAAGCATGCGTTAATTTTCGCATAGTCGGTATTCCAAATGTTTGGAAGTTTTAGCTTTGGGTTAGTTTCAGGTTAAGTTTAGAGATTTGGTTACTGTAATGTAACACCTGTTCTGAAATTAATTTCCATTTCATCTTTTCAAAGGTTCCGAGATATGGACTAATTTTCACCCAGTCGGTTCAGCATCGAAATATTCGCCAATTCGATTAAGTCATATTTATATAACGTCTGGTTAATCCAGCATATCTGCTTTGAGGTGTATATTTCCGCAAATTTAATCAGGCTCTGATTAATTGCGAACAGGAATGCACACAAAATAGTTAATCCCTAAGCTGAACCTCAAACTGCACCCACCACACGCATGTTCTATTTACATTAAGTCCTATTTGCTTCTAAGCGGCATTTTTTGACGAACACACGATATATAAAGAAGAAATTGAACCAAACCTTGAATTTCAACGCCTCCTTGTCGTAAGGGCTCGGCGTATAGTCGACCAAGGCTCTAGCCCTGCACAACACGGGTCCTATGGCGCTCGGACTGACAGCATCCCTATCTTCGCAAGATATCGAACTGTGATTGCTTCCTGCACGCACAAGTGCTTGCGTGCTAGAGCCACTGCCGCTAGGAAGGCTCTCGACGCTGCTGGCGCTACATGGAAACGCATCTGAGGATGTGCGGTCCTGGCGCAGCCTCGAAATCTTGCGTTGCACATCATGCCTTAAGTTTCTTGCCCTGCCTGCAATTCCTGCCCTATTTTCGCCCTCGAGTAGAGCGCTAGCTTCCGACTGAAAATGTTAACGATACGTTACGGGACGCTGAAGGGCAAACATCCGTCGGCCATATTGAAATGAACAAAGGAAATTCGTGACAGCACTGCCTCTCTAAGTGAGATATCATCCCGATCCTGGTATCAACCGGTTCAGTTCGATAGTTGCCGATAATTTGATCGAAACACAAAAATGGAGACCTAGCCTTGAAAAACGGAGGCCTAGTCATTTAGAGAAGCAATGCCATGTGTCGAAGAGTTACACAGAACGGAGACGTTTTTGAACAACCGCGGTAGATTCTGAGCTGAAGAATGACTTTCGATGTTTCTGTTGCTATTTCGAGATAGTCGTTTCGTGTAGCTCCTCAAAGGTGGTCGATAAAGTCTTTATACAAAAGGAAACTGGAACCATTTTTCTGCAATTATAAAGATTGTTGAAGATTTGAGGACATGCAACGATAAGGCACGACCGTGGAAGATTCATAGAGGAGCGATGAACCTCAGCTTCGAGCCTGCGTGACGTCATTGTCGACTTGTCGGTGGTGTACTCGCACGTGTTGTGATTGTATAACTCGTGATGATGTACATAAGCGACTACTTTTGCGTTTGGTGTGTACATTCTTAACGAAACGTTACTGCACAGCACGATCCAGCGAAATAGGTCATTCGATTCGATCGGGATTAACTAACGACCAAAGCTTGCATGCATTTGGCTCTAACGATAACGATACTTTATATCGATTCACGCTCCGCTAATTTGATCCGAAGTTTAAGTTCACTCATGTAAAAAATCGTCGAAGAAAAATAAGACGAGGTGTTGCGGATTTTTCAGATGAGTGAAGATAACCGATATGAAAAGATTACTTACCCCGCCGGATAGACGCGATAATTAACAAAACAAAAAGAAGAAAAAATATCCTATTTTAAATGCACGCGAATTTGTAAATGGAAGACACAATTATGGCTACGATGAACTAGTGGTAGTGTACTGTCGGTTACGTATGCTTTGGACTGGGGTTATTATCTTCATTATATCTCGGAAAGATTACATACCACAAATATTGTATTCTATATGCCAAAACGGAGCGAAAAGTCCTTTACTATTTTGCAATCGGACACTTCGTTTTCGAGATATAAGCGATTCAAAATTGGACATTACACTTTTGGGATAGGAAAATTGGTCGCTGTGCGCATGCGCAGCCACGTGACTGCTCGCGCATGCGCCTGTGGTTTAAACACGAAGCGTCACATAGACAATTAATCTTTAATTACTTATATCTCGAAAACGAAACTAGCTACTGTAAAACGGTAAAGGATTTTTCGATTTGTTTAGGCATAGACAATCTATAGCTGTTGAAGTATCCAATCCTTTTCCAATATTTTGCATAACAAACAGACATTTCTGACGACTCTTTCTGAATAGCAGTCATACTACTTTTTCGTTTATAACAGTTTTCAGTTTAACAACAATTGGAACAAGTTAATTATTGTTAATAACTTCTTCATTTCATTAATATTTATGTTAAATAATATTACATAATAATGATTGTTAAAGAAGCATATTTTAGATGATTAGGTTGATAGAAAGCCTTTACCTATTATCCCCTTAGAAACCGACGTTACCAACCACATAACATGCACTTTTACGACGTTTAATGATTATGAATGCATATTTAAGAGAACATACTTCAAATATCACGATTATGGGACACTGTACTAGCACAACACAGAGGACTTAACTAGAGCAGGCATGCACATGAGGTTGCCCATGTGTAGGCCTTATTTGCGAGCACGGTTTCAATTTATTGCGGGTTATTGCTAGACTGTGGAAGTAGCGACATAGGTAAGGGATGGGTAAATTCTAGCATATCTCAAAAATGAAAAGTAATCTAATTTGTCTCTAAAACCGAATAGGACGCAAACATGGTATAACATTACTAGATTTCATAAAGTCAATCTAGTGAATATAGTTTTCGCGATATCAGCAAACGAAGTTTTACTATTAGTGCTTTAGTAATGACACATAGCTTACTATATTGACGATTCGAGTATATTTACTAAATGTGCATATAATAAATATAGTTCCGTTTGGTATAAAAAAATTTCTGTTAAAGTTTTGCTACCATGTTTTTTGATGGACCGACGTAATTTGAACTATAGTAAATCTAGTAAAGGTATACGATTCCTCTCATGAATCTGCAATCTCGAGCGCGTTGAACAAGTTGTTCTAAACTTTACCCGCCGCTGCAATGCGCCGTTTTGCCCCGTGGGCAGCCGTGCCCGGCTCGCAACTGGTTGTGCATACCTGAACTAGATAGAAAGGGAGACACTCGTGAAAGGAGAACTTGTATATGACACGTACTGTGTGTACGGCGGCCGAGTGTTGCTTCTCGAGTTCTTCTTGATCCTCGTAGTCGCTGCTTTGGCTTGGTGATAGTCCTTCCTCGCCGCTACTCCGGCTCTAAAACGTTGATACTCGCAGAGACAGTTCTAATCACGCATATGTAAAGGATAAGCGGGCTCTAAATCGGTCTAGTTAGCGCGTAATGCCATTAGAGGTGATTAGTCGTTACGAAATAGAAGCTAGATGAAAATTAAATATGGAGATAGAGAGAAATACCTATGGATTATAGTGGTAGTGTAGAGTCAGATAACAGCAAAACAATGTCACAATGTGTATCATAAATATTAAGTCACTATACGTGCACAGTACGTAGATCAGCCCAAAATATGTGTGCATGCTACGAATTCTTTGAGAACATAAAGAAATAATAACATTAACTATATAGTATTTTTAGTGGTTATGTGATCTTGATATGATTCATTATTTTGTACTGAAATTCGAGTATAATTGTTTGGACAACTTTCTTTTTATGCGTTAAGTTACTGATCCATTTTGACTTTAATTGAATTATCATCAATCATTTTTGTTAAAATTAAAATTTGAACCGAAATTAAAGTTCAACCTGAAATAAAATTGAAATTAAAATCTCAGTTAAAGATGGTAACTAGTAATTGCAATTGATAATAATTCAATTAAAATTGATTAAATTGAAAAATTAATGATTGATGAAAATAATAATAATTCAATTAAAATTGTATTATTACCAATCATTTAATTGTTCCTGAAACTAAATTATAAATATTACAATTTCAAAATTGATAATTCATAATAGGTAATAATTCAATTTGATTAAAATTCAATTCGAGGTAGATATTATTATCCCACTGAAATTATAATTCCAATTAACATGAAATCATTAACAGTAATGTAATTGGTTAATGAAACTAATTGCAAGATACAAATATACAAAAATTAATGAACATCATTATAATTAAATATGTAATAAGATATACAGGTTTGTTACTGTTAAATTAAACATCATTACCATACTTCATTAAAAGTTCATTTAAATACACCAATTATAAAAGGGAAATTCTTGATATCATGTTTGTTACAGAAATGTTCGTACAGTCTCATAATTATAAACATAAAATTATTAAAGGTCCTAAAGTTACAGGTCCGTCAACAGAAATTATTTTGTGCATTAAATTTCGTTGTTTATGTGCGTATAATTTGTTACAAATAAACGATAGGGGATTAGAAAGATATTCAATGACGTCGTAATAACAACAGGATACAGGTAATAAGATCGATCAAGTTTTCATCAAAGCATGCCTCGACGGAACACTTTAAAGTAAAGCATTCCTCTGCGAATTGAATGTATGCTTTTATGTACAAACTCCTGATATATTGTTAATAACGTAGAGCGTACAAGTTGCGATATAAGACACTATAACGCGTAGCAGAAACTGAGAGCAGCATACTAGACGATCCAAAAGTTTGAATTAAATTTCTAGAAAGTTGTATTCTCAGACATTCACTGTAAACTTCATGAAGTGTGCGAGGTAAACTTATGGTTGTATGAAAAAAAAACTTGGGTTCAATCACATTCTTATCGTATTTTACCCAGTGAAAATTAAAAATTATATAAAATGACAAAGTGTATGAACCTGTGTGCATAAATAATTCGTCAAGAAATTAAGACAGTTAAAATGTTCCTTAAATGAATAGAAATTTAATAAAAGAAAATATTACAGGTTTTAATTCCTAACCTCTCTGCTAAAAATGTTTCATTCATAGCTTTTTAATCTATAAAAGTGAAATTATTTATTAACACGGGAATTATTAGTACGAACGTAATGGATTAAATGATTAATAATTATTGCTCATAATAGTTATATATTTAAAGGATCTTCATAGAATGAAATTGCTTCAATGGAGAATCGGCCATTTTGTATACGAAATATTGATGCAACAATCAGACAGGTATTTTAGTTTAAGCAATTTGATATTCTATAATTTGTACTCAAACTAATATAATATTAAAAATAAATTTGAATATTCTTCATCAAATAAGCGATATGCAACAAGTCCTATTTTATATCTTCACATACGGAATCGGTCGTTAAATATTCAACGAACTAATATTTCCATATTTATTAATTTTAAATCTCCGTATGACCTACAGAATACTAGACAATATTCTTGCAAAACGCATGTTCGATTGAGCGTTCATATTTGAACAATTCCCGATTCGTTGCGTTCGGTTCGTTAAGCGTACTCAACGCGAATCAAGTTGCTAGAAAGGGACATATCGTTTAGTTCACTTAGATACATGTGTAACTGTGTTAGTTTGCACAGTTGCCTATCTATACACGGGGTGTTCCATAAATCTCGATACAACAGGACAGGATTCTACATGGAAAAAGAAGTCAAAAATGTGGGACAAAATATTTATATCCGAAGCATAGTTTTTGAGAAAATCCAGTATGAATATTTGTGAGATACTCGTACACTCGATTATTCAATAGTTATTGGTTCATCTACTCGAGCGAGACATGTTTTCATTTAGTATGTAGTAAGTTTGAACGAAAAATTTTTTCTTCAACTCTCTTTTAACGATACCGTTTACGAGATGTGACACACTCGATGAGCGTCCATTTTGTTCTTCGTACTCTGTCAAGATGGCGGCGATCGGAGACCGTTTCTAACATTCCGCTGCAGTGAAAGCACTGCCCTAGCATGCTATCGCTACACATATCACTGTATTTGAGATTGTTGTATCTTACAGTTTCAAAAATACTGCTAATTCTTTAGTAGAAACTATATGGACCACAATATTAAGCAAGATTGCAAGATTAACAGTCCTGATATTGCGTACAAACGAGCCAGACTCCGTAAATTACAAAACCAGCTAATCGAGTGCACTTGAATATTCAACCTTTCTCAAAAACTTCAGATATACAAATTTCATTCTACGTCCTCGATTTAGTTTTTCGTGCGGAATCACCCCCTCGGTACGACTTATCGAACACCCTGTATACAGAAAATTCAAGAGAGAGAGATAGAAGATTTGTTAAAAGGTGGTATGGCGAGACCACACTAGGAATGAAAGCCCTGATGGCGTACAGCTAACCGGCACGAAAAATCCATATTCATGAATACCAGACGCTCTGGTGGTCGGGTATGCATCTAATCTGGAGAAATCTCGTGCTTCCGTGGCTTGAAGATGTTGATGTTTCTTCTACCGATGCACGCGGACGTACGCACATGAAAGCGTAATAGTCCTAACCTATAGGCAACTTTCCACAAAGCCGTGGCGTTCCACAAAGTAAATGGATTAGTATGCGACTCTGGTACTGTTTCATTAGGTAAACGGAAGGGTATATCGAGGTATATGATCATACTGAATTGCTCGGAACAATTTTCTTGAATTGAACTTTTCAACTTTTTGCACCCCTGTTAACACCTGCATGGCCATTGGCGGAACAAGTAGTTCTACCCACACTTAGGTTCTTTTACTACTCTCTAAATCTGAATTGGTGAAATCAACTGATCGATAACTGTTCAAATAAGTCGTAAGTATGCTACGGAATGGTGAATAGTTACCGATTCAATCAGTGAAATAAATCAGTGATTTGATTTGAAACCGTTACTGATTTGATCAATGCAACCGAGTAGAGTAATTATTAATAAATTTTGTTGAATTGGATAGCGGACTTTAATGATTTTTTATATTATTTATTTGCAGTGCGTAGTGATACAATGATTTTGACATTCTTATATATTTATCTATAAGAATTATAAAATATCGAAATTTTCACTGATTGAGATTTAGAGACTATGTTCTATAATTTTAGCATTTATGAAGTTATATCTATGCTACACGATAATCTCGAATATTTCTTACATGTCGTAGAAGATGTATGAAAAAATACTTAATATTGAAAGAACAAAAAACTATTGTTTACTATAAAAGTTTTATTTTCCAAAATGTCAGTCTCAAAATGTAATAGATGTACTATTTTAGATTTTAATTTTTAACACTAATTTTTTGAAAGAATGTATGAGTTGAAAACATAAACATCTACTTGCAACAATGTCCACGATGGCAGCACTGCAAGTGACAGCCATGTTGGCTGAGCTGATTAATTTAGAGTCAGGTTAGGTTAAGTGTTGATGTTTGAAATAACGGTAGTGTTGATGGTGTCTGTTATATCGTCGATGGATCAAGAAACTGGTGGTTCCTACTTATGTCCACCGACATAGTCGACAGTCTTAAGTTCATACCTTGTCCTTTGGAAATTCAATCAAGTATGTTGTGCCATACACTTACAAAAACACAGGTATTAATCCTAACACCTGTTTAGTAGATAAGAAGAGAAACAATGAAAAACAAATGAAACAGAAACAAAGGAAGCCATAACGTTGTTCTCACTTTTGTCACACCCCGTATATTACATTTCATGATTTTGGGACAAACAAAAGTTAATCATGGATTAATAACGGAAATATTAATTCAACAGAGTGAATCCAAGTACACAATTAAAATAATAAATACACTATTTGAAATCCTTCAATGCACATGATAATCTTCGGACGCACGTGTTGCGTCATTCATTATTTCGTACTACTTGATGACGCACCAGGTGCGTCTTTTTAGATGACTGGTGACGCGCCTGGTGTGTCATTATTTATTCTGGATAGCTGTTTTATGACGCATTGTGTGCGTCACAGTTAATTCTTGAATGACGCACCATGTGCGTCGTTTTTACCGTTATTGGATTCACCCGAAAATTCTGAAATAATAGATTGCAACTTTGTGGTGTCAACCTAATAAAGTGTTTTTACAACGAGCATTAACAAGATTTAACCACGAAGACATTCAGGTGTAATATTTTAAACCAGAAAGTAGCTGTCAGTCTTCGCATCACTTATCAGTTGTGATAAGGACACGTCTGATCTCTTTCTCGACGGTAGATTTATGGTTGAACTTACCTGGACATCACTGCTCGCGTAATCCCCACTTTCTCGAGAGGCTCTAGAATGTGTAAGCGGTATGATAGTCGGTGGATTATTGTGACCTTGAGGTACAATAAGTCCTCGCATCGTCGAGGTAGCTCCTTTTCTGGATCGATCACGCGGAAGGCTGATGTCCCCGGCTGTTCGGAGCGAAATAATACCTTCCCCTCTGTTTTCTGGCCGCAGATTTAACGTGAAACATACTCTGAAATACCAGTTTAACCATAATTGTCGAAACTGTTACGAAAAATGTTAAAATATTACGATTCGAAAGAATTTATGTACACAATTGAATACTGTAAAATTTAATGCACAAGGGACTCTTATTATATTGCCATTACTGCTTCTTGACTGATTTTCATAGACTTTTAGGTACAGTGACGATCCTCCGCCATTTTAGTATACTAGCGATTTAGTAGACGTATCGACAGTCAAGTCGGAGTCTTCCGCTCTTACACCTCCGTCCATTGCGATATAACGAGAGTCTACTTCGTAATTTGCAAATAATAAATACCAGTTTTCTCAACAAATGTTTACTAGTGAAACATGAGATTTATGGGAACTCATGAAACATTATTTCCCTTCCATTTTTCTTAGGATACCATTTTATCCATTACTATGTTATTATACAGGATGTTTCAGTAATTCTTCTACAAAACAGTATTTTCGTTAATTCTCATGTGTATTAAGACTAAGCAGTGTCCAGCAAGAGGAACACAACATAAATATACTTAAATTCATTAATTGTTACAGAATAAAATTGGAAGTGTCATTAACAAAGTTATTGTCAGACTGTTTTTGGTATTCAGCAAATTCATTTTGAAGAAGTTTCAAGTAAGAATGGATACATTCAACGATTCTGTTGATATGTTGGTGGTATTAGATGAATGTCAACGAAATTTCAGACGCGCTGCTGAGATCTGTGTAGTCAAATATTTAGAAAGATCAGGGGAATTGTATAGGGCATTCAAGCGTTTAGAGCTTAGAGGAACATCTTCGACCACAGGCCTCTGTTAAACTGCCATACCAAAAAGGAACACGTTCGGCACAGCGTGATACCAAAACTATCGATGTTTTGGTAATTACTGAAGATTCACAATAATTTTAATTATCTCATCATTTGCATTTGTTATTAAACATTTCGAAATTTTACTTCAAGAGAAGGTCATAAAATTATAGATCACTGGATCTTCACCTTAGCTATTATGTCATGACGATACAACTCTCGTTCTAAAAAATATCGATTAACACCAAGTTTTCTAAAATATGACCTTATAAAGACAGAGAAAATATATGAAAATATTGAAAATGAAGAGTTTGCGTAAGTTTTGTCTATCATAATATTTGTCTCTGCGAACAAAATAATTAATTCGTTTGACATTTTCGTGTGTTGTTAAAAATAACGAAAATATTGCAATATGACAGAGTTAGTGAAACACCCTGTTATCGTCATGTTACTGTTATCATAACGTATCATCGTCTAGTAATGTATCATTGTACCACCTTCCATTTTGAATAGTCGCAGTTGGCACTGGGCCACCACTCGCTCCCATAAGGAAATCTTCAGGGTCTGATTCATACGGAGGCTCGTCATACCAATGTTGACCTCCAGGACCTGGACCTATTCCTCCTCCGCAACGTGCGTCTTCGTCATACATGTACGTGTCATCTGCAACGAAACATCAGTTCCTCATTTATAACTATTATTTACAATATTGATGAACAAGTACGTTTAGTTACGGAAATCAATGAGCAATAGACACTGTATTCATCAAACATAGAGAAATTCGGTTCGCTAGAAAATATTTTAATAAAACAATATTTTTCATGATGAAAAATAAGGGAATTAAACGTGATATTATATGAATGCAAATGTCGTCCAGAAGACAGTAGCATGAATGCGTGCGTGAGCAGGGCGTTCCTGACGGCTATTTATCGAACGACCATTTATCGAGCGTACACTTACATTGCACGTGCACATCGGTGGCCATTTGATATAGGTAATAAATAATTGGTAAAGAAGAAAGAAAAATTTGTAGTTACAAAAGGTACAATAAAATGTCTATAAACAAGTTCGGGTTTGAACGTGATAATATAGCGCAGCAATGTAAACTAGGCTTAATGCAAGGTAATCTGAGACGTGAGAGAAGACCTCGAGTATCGTTGGTGCGAAAGACCGAGGATCAAGCAGACGCGTGTGGGCGCGAGAAGAAACGAAGGGACCGGGAATGGGAGCCATGGAGAAAGCAGTCAACGGGTGTTGACGATAACAAGATTAGCCAGAATATAGAAGGGGCTTCGTAGAAAAGCTACTGCTTTTCGGAACGACGCAATCGCAAATAAAAGCGCTGACTCAGTGATAAATCGCTAATACGAAATTTAAAGGGCACCCGACACATCTCTCCTGACACTTTATTCGATCCTTTTCGAATCTGATATGTCCTGGCTGAAACTACAACTAATACCGTTCCACCTATAGTCCCCGCAATTCCGCCGTGAGCTTAACGACAGACAAATGGTACATCTCTAAATATTTCAAACCGTTTAAAGAACGCAGGGTAATTCTGTTCCCAGGGAATGAGATTTCGTGAAAAAACTACGAGGGAAACCATCAGAGGACGAACGTTCGAAATGAGTCCCTGGAGGGCGCGAAGAAACGTACGAAACTGTCAGGCATTTGGGAGTCGATTCTCGGGGTCTGGATGGCACGTGCACGTTTTGTTCAAGGTAGATATACCACATCCACTCACACAGGGACAGCATTAAGTAGAGGATGTGGTTGGTCGAAAGAGGATGGATATAGATTGCGGAGAGACAAGGCGACAACTAGCTAGACTGTAGTTAACTGTTAGAGGTTACACTACTTGATGTACTCACCTCCAGGGAGGTGACCTCGTCCGTCCCGTCCGAGTTGCATTAAACCTTGCCGGATGTCCCTTAGTATCTGAAACAGAACAATAACGGCACGGTGAATGGACGTTCATTTCATAACGCGATCAAAAGTGTACATTCGTTTCACCAAATTGATATTGTATTATTTACAAATTATTGACTTTTCAGTCTTCTGACTGTTCAAATTCTTCGAGTTCTTCAAATTCTTCAAATTTTTCAAATTCCTCAAATTCTTCAGCTTCTTCAAATTTTAAAAATTCTTTGGGTTGATTAGATTGATCAGATTCTTCAGATTGCTCAAACTGCTCAAATTTCTCAAATTGTTCAAATCGTTCAAATTTTTCCAATTGCTCAAAATGTTCCAATTTCTCAAATTGTTCAGATGGTCCAAGTTGTTCAGATTGTTCAAATTGTTCAAACTGTTCAGATTGTTCAGATTGTTCAGATTGTTCAGATTGTTCAAATTGTTCAAATTGTTCAGATTGTTCAAATTGTCCATCGAGATTAATGTATACATAAATTTATGTTTAAAAATTTTTTAATTTTTCGACTTCACTTTTAATTTTTGAAGCAAGCGTGCATTATACGCGAGGGGTTTTATCGTTGAAATATAGTTAATACTTATAATAACATAAACCGTGCGTACACAACGTCATATTAATCGTATGTGTCCCAAAGAGGTAAAAAAAAGAAGAAAGGGACGATGACGAGGTGGTCGTCCACGGGATTATCCCGCAGTTTCTCGTGCAGCAAAGTAGAAGTCAACCGTTTGGCGGAGAAAATAGAAGGCGGGGAACACGGTGGAAAGAAAAAGGGGGGTTGTCCCTAGGGAGCAGTAAACCCACAGAGGTAGAAGTGACACTAAAACTTTTACACGGATACCGACCTTTATTTCCATATTGCTCGCAGCCTCAAAGGAAACTCTCCGCTTTATTTCTTCCTGTCTTTTTCTGCCTGTCTGACTAGCCTACGGCCAAGAGCAAGCAGTTTCGGTCAATTTCTGGGAGATCCCTTTCGCTCCCTTTAAATTTCCTGAAAGGCTATGCTTTTCTCGCATATGAACGTCAGTTTCGAGTGATTAACATTCAGACTTTGCTTTTAGTTCAGTTTAAAACAACGGATAATTCTCTGGACGTATGTATGCTGCCGGTTCGGATATAGCGAGGACGTACATTATATACTTATCGTGATAAATACATTGTAGTAAGTAAAGTATATGAACGTGTAGCAAATAGAATCTTATAGATGTTTTGCATTTCCTTTATACTTTACATTTTATTATTATTTTATTATTATGTTGATTTTATGGCCGTCGTTTGACAAGGGTTTAATTTATAACCTTGCCATATTAGGGGAGAGATTATATGGAATAAATTGAGGAAATTTATAGGTACCTTATCTCTGCGATCACCGTATCCTTTATGAGTGTAAGCTGAGTTTGGGAGTGTTAAGAATCTGGGGATTTAGAGGTTTCAGAATTTGGAGATCTAGAAATTTGGAGGCATAGGAATTTAGGGACATAGGGATTTGGGGATATAGGGATTTGGGGATATAGGGATTTGGGGATATAGGGATTTGGGGATATAGGGATTTGGGGATATAGGGATTTGGGGATATAGGGATTTGGGGATATAGTGATTTGGGGATATAGGGATTTGGGGATATAGGAATTTAGGGATGTAGAAATTTAGGGATGTAGAAATTTGGGGGTGTAGAAATTTGGGGATATAGGGATTTGGGGATGTAGGGATTTAAGGATGTAGGGATTTGGGGATGTAGGGATTTAGGGATGTAGAAATTTAGGGATGTAGAAATTTGGGATATAGGGATTTGGGGATGTAGCGATTTCGGGGTGCAGGGATTTAGGAATGTAGAAATTTGGGGATATAAGGATTTGGGGATGTAGAAATTTGGGGGTGTAGGGATTTGGGGATGTAGCGATTTGGGGGTGTAGGGATTTGTGGATGTAGAAATTTGGGGATTTAGAGATTTGGGAATGTAGAGATTAGGAGATGATGAAAGTTCCGAATTTAGGAATTTGGGGATGTAGATATTAGGAAACTGTGAAATTTAGGAATGTAGGAATCAGTAGATCTAGAGATTTGAAGGTGAGGATTTCTGCGAATCTAGAAATTTAGGGTTCTATATGAGGATGTAGAAATTTGGGAATTTGGAAAATTCGAAAAACTGGAATTTCATAAATTTGAAATTTGAAACGTGAAAACTACAAAATTAATTAGAAATTTGTAACATTGAAAAATGTAGGAATTTGTAAATTTGCGAAAGCTTAAAAATGGCTAAATTTATAAATAGAAAAATTACAGGGTTAAAAAATGGTGAAATATAGGAAAACGTGCTTGGGCAAAAGATCACGTTGCAGCCGAACGTGGGGTATTTAAATAATTCTTGGTATAATTTCCTTTTATCCTAAAGGAGCCTATCACGATCAAACCAATCCGTGCAGCAGCTCATTTATTTCCCTCCTTCAATTCCGTAGCGCGTTCCCTGGATCATCGACAACCCTGCTCTCGTCGTTCAACCAATATTAGCTCTGGAAGCCAATGGTTTTATCCGATACAATGCTCCCCCTGCTTTCCAACCCTCCAATCCGATGTTCGACGAAATTCTCGCAGCAAGAAATTTGCATGTGTGCGAACTCTCATCTTGTACACTCGTTCTTCCGTCTTTTTCGAGCATTTCTTAAATTGAGGCTCTACGTCGCTGCTCTATGTGTCTTGAGCGTACGCGATACCTCTTATTATGCAAAATACCAAGATCGCTACCGATATCATCATAATCGTCAATGTGTACAGCCATGTTATGCCATGAATTTTTTATCTACAGTCGTATGGCATCGCTAGCAGCGAAATGTACTACCGCCTTCGCTTGTTTTTCCTTTAAGCGCTTTTCTTTTTATCGATTTCTTGGGGGCGTTTCAATTCGTGGTATATTATACTAGCTTTGCTGTTATGCTGCGAAACATTATACTACAAAATATTGTGGTAGGTATATCGTTATTTTAGGAATTTTTGTATTAGGTATGTTGTTTTTATAGGCATTATTGTTTTAGCTATATTGTCATACTAGGAATTGTTGTATTAGCTCTATTGTTATCCTAGGAAATATTGTAGTAGGTGTGCCATCATCCTAGGAAATGTTGCACTAGGTATACGTTCATCCTAGAAAATATTGTACTAGGTGTACCATCATCCTAAGAAATATTACACTAGGTATACCCTCATCCTAGAAAATATTGCACTAGATATACTCTCATCCTAGGAAATATTGTTACTAGATATATCTTCATCCTAGAAAATATTGTACTAGGTGTACCTTCATCATAAGAAATATTGTTACTAGGTATAGTTATCCTAGGGAATATTACCCTAGATCTCTGTACAATAGCTACAATAATATGCTATACTAATATCACTGTACTATATTAATTCTGATGTGATATATTAAATTACTATTATAAATAATATTGCACAAGATTCATCAGTATTTTCCTCTGTAAAGGATTTTAAAAAATGGACGCTGAAAATGTACTATATTTCATTAGCAACAGACCTATCAACTTTTTATATTTGAATTATTTTTGAAGAAGAGAAGATAACTTCAGTTTTTCAAATGCTATTAATATTGTATGAAAGTATATGTTAAAACTCATGTATACGACTACGACTTTTAAGGTTATAACCTAAAAATATAATGAAAGTTTCAAAAATATTTTATAATGTAAAGGATAACTGCACTGAAATGTTAAAATCACCCTGTATTAGTATATATTTCTTATATAATTCGTATATTTTATACGACGATGATAACATGAATATAAAAGAAATTTTTTAAACATAAATATAATTGAATGGTCGAATGATCTTATAACCTCAATCCATTAAATCCTTCCCTAAACGCACTTTACACATCCCCCTTCATATTCGTAAATAAAATTTCATTAGTAAATTAAAACAAAAAAAAAAAATTGAAGTGAAGCATTCAAACTTTAAATTGCACTCACCTCCTCGTGTTCTTTATGAAATCGCTCCTTCTTCCGCAGTGCCTCTTGAACTTTCAGCTGCAAAATACAAAGAGATTAAAAAGACCTATATATACTAAACTGACCAACAATCCCCAAATAATATAAAAAAATTCATTAAGGCATTCCGTGAATTTGACGCGAACGAAACTAGGAAAATAAACAACAATTTTACTCCCGTGACCTAAATCTGTTTATGACTTTCCATGAAAAGTTTTCAATAGCGGTAGTACACGCGGCGAATATAAATATAATTTAACCGTTCAAATCCCCGGCAAGTTGTTTGCGAACTTTTTATCGTTCATCGGTGTTGGTTTCATATTATGATTTTCGGGATACGATATTTTTAGCCTTCTAAACAGTTTAGGATGTTTTGTTTTCAATTGGACGTACCCTGTGTATAGTTTCCTCGAAACTGTTTGGTTGTCCACCGTTCATCTGAAGGTACCGTAATCGGTCGTAATCCCGTGGATCCACCATGGAACGTAGAATCGTGTGTCCCATGTCTGGTCCTAGTCCCAATCCACTTTGTAGTACACTGTCCGGTGTATCCACCTGCCATTAACAAACAGGAAAATACGATGTTACTTAAAGTTTACAGGTTAACATGTCTTAATCCTATATTTTCGTAGAAGACTGGTACAACTTCTTTAACAAATAATAACTATAATAATTTGTAGTAACAAAATTTATATGTTATGGTATGCTCGTAGAATCTTCATAGGCAGATAGACTGCTGATTTTATATCTAATAATATATTTTTACTATTTTCTTATTTTATTACTTTGTTGTTGTGTTATTTTGTTATTTTGTCACGTTGCCATTTTGTTAGGTTGACATTTCGTTACTATATCACTTTGTCATTTTATTATTTTGTCATTTTGTTACGTTGTCATATTGTTATTTTGTCATTTTACCACTTTGTCATTTTGTTATTTTGTCATTTTGTTATTTTGTCATTTTGTTACTTTGTCATTTTGTTATTTTGTCATTTTACCACTTTGTCATTTTGTTATTTTGTCATTTTGTTATTTTGTCATTTTGTTACTTTGTCATTTTGTTACTTTGTCATTTTGTTATTTTGCCATTTTACCACTTTGTCATTTTGTGATATTGTTATTTTATTATTTCGTCATTTTGATACGTAGTCATTTTGTTATTTTGTCATTTTGTTACTTTGTCATTTTGTGATATTGTTATTTTATTATTTCGTCATTTTGTTACGTAGTCATTTTGTTATTTTGTCATTCCATTAATTTGTCACATCGTTATTTTGTTACTTTATTTCGTTAATTTGTTACGTCGTTACTCTGTCACTTTATTATCCTGTCAGTTTATTACTATATTTTGTTATTTGATTATTCCTTTATGTTTAAGTTTTGCTACTGTGTCATACATAAACTATGTTATTTTACAGTTCCGCCATTTTGCTATCATGTCATCATACAATTCCGCCATCTTGTTATACCTCCACCTTACAATTTAACCATTTCATTATTCCGCAATTGATGCTGATTTATAAAATATAAAATTTATATATTAATTAAATTGAAATGTCCCCTAGGTTGACATTTAAAAAAGCCCGAAGCAAGAAAGTCAACATTCCGAGCGCCATTAGCCGAATAATTAAGACAGAAACTCGAGTATTTTGGCTATGTAACTTGAAGCGTTCCAAGTATTTACAAAGAGCATCCTTCTGGAGGGACGATCTTAAGCGGAAAATTTGTCTTCCAGTATGGAATTGGCACGGACAAACATCTCAGGGAAGAACAAATACAATATTCAAATAATTATAACAGTGTATACTGCAACAAAAATTCAACACACATAAAACAATCTCACTTTCCTTTCCTTATAGATTCTATCCATTTCATTATTTTTTAAATAAATTTTAAACGTTATGTATGTTTTCTTTATATAAATTTAGAAGTTTTAAATATTACATATTTATTTCAAGTACACATTGCACTTTTGAACGTTTAATATTTAACCTAAACTTTAAATGTGGAATACTTTAAACAAGTTAAGAAATGTTAAATATAAAATATTTGTATTGAATAAACATTAGGTTCAGAAGCTCAACAACTGTATGCACGAACTATTTATTTTAAATAACCTTAAAAACATCAAATTTTAAATTAACTAGAATTAGTGGAGTTCAAATAACACAAAATGATAATAAATATAAACTGATGTTGCAAATTGAGTTAAAAATAGCGGAATCAAATTTGCAATTAAAATCGAGAGGAAGAATAACGTTTAAATGCCAAAGGATCGTATTAAGTCACATGTAGATGCAATGACTAGTCCTTCCAGCAATAAATTCCTTTGTTAGGGAGCAACAATAAGTATGGCATTGTCAGCATACCTAAGGCGTACACGTAGCGAAGAAGCTGACACGTGATGTTAAACCGTGGCAGTGGTTTCTATTTACCAAAGGGATGAGGGTAATCCCTGCAAACGTCACCGAAACTACGTACACGTCGAGGACTATGTGTGTATATCGTAACTACCTAATAAAACTCGATTCCACAACGTGGCGTCGCGACAGCCCGTGTTAATGTCTCACGAAGCGTCTGACGAATTAGGCGATGTGACATTGACGTGCATTTGGGAAAATTTTCGGCGAAGTATGTACAAGATGTCTCAAAATTGTTCCACACGTTTACACGGTTATGTTCGTTAAACTTCTACCTTCAAATTGATATACAAACGTTATTTTACATCTTTGATCTTGTTTGCATATGTTATTACAGTCTGCTACAATTAGTAATTAATCGTGTATTAAGGATATTGATAGAATGTTTATAACCTTTGTCAAACTTTAACTGATATATCGATATCCTATGAGTCTTACTGTGCTCTTGTTTTATGTTTACTGATGTAAGTCGGCCATTTTGTATTAGGAATATCAGCAAACGTTTGTGCCATCACTTCATCTTCGATCTGATATGTTACATATGCTATTTCATGATGTAACTATGTTATTGTAACATGTAAATACGTAATATAAATTCATTATTTGTTACAACAGTCAGCCATTTTGAGGAAATATGTAGCCACAGCTTTAATCTTTAAGCCGATGTGCGACCAATGTAATATATCTTTGCATCGTTGCGATATGTAACATAACTCTTCATAACATGTTAACGAATATTCATCGTTTAAAAAATATTTAACAATCGGTGAAAAGATTTCATTTAACATTTGCCACTTATTTATAGAATGAGCCCTCGCAGCAGGATTTTCAGAACACTCTGTATGATAAAGTATCGTACACAGGCGACTGTATATACAGCGGCCATCTAAAGAACGTGTAAATACCGATACATAAAGTCCGGTATCGGTATTCGTTAGCCCTGAAGAAAGGTGATGCGGTTTCTTTAGTGGCGAGTACTATCCAATGGATGCTTTGAGTTTTACAATGGGTCGGTTTCTTACCGCGACAAGATGCCCAGGCCGTATTTTCGAGTCTGCTTAATTAAACAAGATATCAGAGAGCGTTTGTAGGGCCTCCGACGAGATCCTTTTCAATCCTTTCGTTACCTTTTCCCCTTTTTCTCGCCCTTTTTCTTGCAGAACCTCTTGCTTTCTTCCACTGTCGCTCTTCTCTACCGAACTCTTCAAGTCGAGCTCTTAGGCGAGGCTTTTCACGTAGGTATACGTCTCCTTAACGACGACTCCTTTTCCCTTTTTTCGATATTTCTTTTTCACCCTTTGCTTGCTATTTCAGTTTCATTCTATCCGTTTTTGCTTGGGTCTTTTTTATATCAACCTCGCGGATTAATATAAACACTTTCAACTCTTGCGATGTATTTAAATGCGGCTTCGTCGAATAATTTTCAGAAATATTTTTCATTCCTTCTGGTATTTGGAACAGTTATCTCGTATTATTTTTTAATATTATTCTTTGCGTTCGATTTTTGTCGTTATTGTTAGCTAAAAGTTTTTCAGGTTAAGGTTTTAATAGTTTTTGTATTTTTCAATTTTATTTCAATTTATTCCTAATAGGTATTTCATAAGGAATTTTGGATAGATGTTTTAAAATATTCTCGATGATTGAATCATTTTAGTGTTCATCATCGAATTTTTTTATTGTAATTACGGACTCAGGTATTATAAGCGTTGAGTTCTCCATATTGTTTAAAAGTGGCGGCAAATTCAAATGCAAGCGATTTAAAACTTCCTCTCTTCAAGAGTTGCTAATTAATTTTTCTTTAACACATTTGAATTTCATTCAGATCCATATAAAAAAGAGAATAGTTTCCTTAAAAATAAAGCACATGCACTAAAAATAACTAAATTAAGAACAGTAGTAGTGCAAAATTTAACAAAATACATCGCATTTATTCAGTGAATAAATAATTTTGTCATTCGACAATATTTTTCTTTATAATAAAATTTCCTAAAATTTCTGTGGAGCATACAGGAACGTATTCCCGCCATACTGTATAGAAGCGGCGGCAAATTCAAACGTAAGCATTTTTATAGAAACCTCTGTGCGAAAGGATTTATCTGTCGATCGCGATATTCGTAACGGCATTCAATTCTCTCACGCGAATTTCAATTGAAACGAATTCACCTGCAATTTTAACGCGTGAAAGCGACGAATTCGAAAGAATAATTCATTGATTGTGCATTTCTATGCCTTAACGTTTAAAACCGCTGATTGCCGATAAAAGCGTGGAACGCAAATGAACTGTTGCGCGTAAATTATACGGTTGAGGGTTCAACGCGTTAATTTATTACTGAATTACGTGCAATTTAAATGCTTTGCGTCGATCATGCGTACGTGCACAGCTTGCTCTAGAATCGATTTGTGCAAACTGCTAACATTGCACGTGTACAAATTCGTAATCGAACCGTCGATATGCGCAAATATATCTGTAATTCATTTTTATCGTACAGGGTGTTTCGTTTATTACGGATTTATTCATTATTAATATTACTTTCGCTGATTTTTATTTATGATTTTCATCGCAAGGCATCTGATTCGAGTTTTCAAGGTCATCCACATTTTTCGTTCATGAATATTTACTTTTTGTCGTACTGTGTCACAGTTCACGTTCAAATAAATACGACATGCAACACTGACCTTTAAGTGACCTTGAAGCTGAAAAGTCATGCAACTTTGATAGACTAAAGATTATTTGAAGATTATGTTGTTAGTGGTAGAATTCATTTTTGTATGCATTATAAGGATAGAAAATATAAAGCTTTAATGTCCTTAGAACTTAAAGAATTAGGTTCGAAAAAGAAAACGAAGTACAATAGTCCGAATTACACAAGTTTATACTAACACATGTTTTGTATTTGCAAAAGCAACGGAAATAATAAGGAACGTCAGAGGAACACCCTGTATATTCAGCGACATTTTGTACAAATTGCTCGAAATAACAATGTAAAATTTTAAACGTAATGCAGTTATAAAATATGTAATCACTTAATTTGTTGAATGAAAAAAAGTCGAAGCTTAAAAGGGCAAGATTAATCAATGTGAAATTCACCGGTTTGCGGTGTTAATAAAAATTGATTGAACTCTAAAAAAAGCGTATAAAAAATTGATTTCCTTCATTAAAAGTAACTGAAGAACTAATTTCGTTAATGAAAAGCGTTTAAAACACACTACAGCTTCATTTAACGCGTTCAATCCCGCGCTAACAGGTGCATGTATTATCGCCCGCGTGAAGTGTGTAATATTACACGTACCCGAACGTGTCAAAACCGAAAAAAGACAACATTTATTTCCGCGTACAATATGTAAACAATAAGTTCTGATTTACGTCAATTATACGGACATAAATATAGTTTAAATTTGGTTTCAGATAATTTTGTGCAAAGTCGCGATATTCACGTGGGACAGGGGGAAATTCGTGCTCCCATAACGTTTAAGGGGTTAATTAACGATCGCAGTCCCTATCGTATTACGTAAATACTTTATGACGAATGTACAAGTTTCTAATTATCGAATCTCTTAATTAACTGTACTTTGGTACACCTGAAATTGAACAGAAGGAAGTGTCTCGCTTAAACGGTTCAACTTTAATTAAACCGGTTACAACCAATTACGTCTATTATTCTGCAAAAGCCATCTAGCCAGAAATAACATTTCGTTACAATATTCCTTGTATCTCTATTTCTCGCATCAAAGTTGCGCAATTCAAGAACAATATAAAATACAGAACTTTGTAGCAGCCTGAATTGTTCCTCGAATTACAAACGCAAACACTGAATATTCAAAATTCAAGGGAGTAAATATAAAATCGATTACTCAAACGTTTCATAAATTTTCACAATTTAAATCCTTTCGTCATTTTACAAAAATTCTGCGAGGGAAGATTTTCAGTTTGGAAAAGTCTTCAACCACGGAAAATAGAAGGCAACAGTAACGGCGTATCAATTTGGAGGTAAAAGTGTACACGCCGCTACATGAATTTCCCTTTATCTTTATCCGTGGATCCTAAAGTATCGGGAACACGGGATCCAAAACAGTTTCGTGCAGGGACAACAGTATGCGGTTTACAGTTGTACACAGCACAATCTTGCGTTATCGCAACTATTTGCCCGCAACTAGCCAATAAAGCCGACGTACGCAGCGTCGATTTTATTGTTCGTATCTGTTGGCCGGTCGGCCGTTGGTGTCCCTGTTCCAGGGTTATCCCTAGGACGCGATAGTCACGAGAATATCCTGCGGTGTCCAGGTACGGCCTCTAGGCAATGCATTTCAATGCACCGACAAACCTCCACACTTGCTTCCCATGTCTGCCGTTCGCTGCACGTTCCTAAGTGATTCCGGATTGGCGCACTAATGACTGTTTCATATTCATTGGATAACGCAGTGCTACCACCCTGCTGGGCATAGGTTACACATTGCTCCTGCTTTATCGCTCCTGCTCCGCTTTCATAGTCTTTCACGGCAATCTTCTAATCTTACATCCTGCAGACGATTAATTCCGGCTTTCATTATCTACGTCTTACGTGCCAATCGTTGATTAACGATTGCAAATCGAGCCTGCTCTTGTATATAATTACAGCGGATGATTTAACCCCTGGACATACCGGATGCTACGGTTGCAAACACCGATCATACCTCGAATCTGGTCGCTGCTAATATTTTGTTTGTATAGCGTAGAAGAGATCTCTTGCGGTTCTCGGAATTTTTTAACTTCTAAAGATTTGAGAAGTCAAGAGTTTTGGGATGGATGAGGGATACTAGAATTTGGATACGTTGGGATTTGGGGAACTTTGAAGTTGAATACTTGTGGATGTAGATATATAGGAATTTGGGGAGCTAGGAATTTAGGAACATATTTGAGAACATACGAATTTGGGGTTACCAGATTTGGGGTTATTCGGATTTGGAGATCTGTGGATGTAGGAATATAGGAATTTTACAACCTAGAAGAGGAACCGATTTAAGAACCTAGAGTACGTGGGGACATGTGAATTTGACGACATAGGAATTTGAGGACAAAGGAATTTGGAAATCTTAGTATTTGAAGATTTTCGTATTTGGGAATGTACATAGAACTATATTTGTATCTACGAATATAGAACTCTAGAGATTTGACAGCACAGGAATTTGGGAATCTACCGATTGAAGGACCTAGGACATTGGAATTTGAGAATATAATTGAGGATTTTTGAATTTGAAGATTTGCAGATACAGGAACTTGATGACCTAAGAATTTGGGAACGAAAGAGTTCGAGGATCTAGGAATTTACCTAAGAACTTGAGAATAACAAATCAGACTTGCATCCCAGTTTGTTTTCTACTGAAAATCTGTAAAATAAATTTCCAGCAGCAAGTTGGTAAGAAATTATGAAATACCCTGTATTGAGGATCGTTTGGTACGTAGGGGTGCTAAGAGGATCCGGTACTTGCCAGTGTTTCCATCGATGCACGTTGCACGGGGGGTAGAAAAGAAAGAAACAGGGGTAGGAGAGGAGAGAAAAAAAAGGAGGGCGACGCGACCAGACCACGGCAGCAAAAGGTGGGTGTTTCAGGTGCGATCGATATAGTACATCATCCTCGTCGTCCCTTCAACTCATTTTCTTTTCTCTGTCCGTCCTCCTTCACCCCCGTTCTTCGCGTCTTCGTCACCTTTTCAAACCTCACAGAATGTCTGCCTTTCTCTCTCTCTCTTCACCTTCCGATTCAACTATCCCCATCTTTATTCATGTTCCCTCTTTGTCTTTGCTCGCCGCGTTCCACTGAAAGTCTCAATGTCACGGTCCCTGTAATTTTCTTGTCTGAGCAACGACGCGGCGCGCACGGCAAGAACAACCTCTTTTTTTTCGAGCGGTTCGTTCTAATTAGTAAATGTACCCTTGCTGGATGTTACATCGATTTATACAAAAAATATATATATATATATATAGTATAGAATTGTGTTGACTTTTCTCATGGTGTCGACACAGTGCGCGCACACGATCACGCTCGCACGTGGTTCATGCGACGTCGTTTCCACGGTGAGATTTCTCTAAAGTGGGGTTGATCGATTGCGGACTGTCTAGACGGTTCGTTTGAACGCGTTCGTGCTCTTTTCAACGCGTCGCCGTCGATTCGTGGTCGACGAAACAAATTAATTGACACGTCATAAACAATTTTCCCGTTTCTTTTTCATCCTGGTATTAGGTGCTTTCCCGCTTTATAATTACTCGTCCAACTGTTTACGAGGTGACTGAACCCTTTAGTTTCTTCACGGTTGTTTTGCGATCGAAGTATACCATGGATGTATAAACGATGGGGTAAGACGGTTAGGGGACGAGTAGTGGTAAATCGGTTAACTCCGTTACTCTTCGGCGCTGTTCGGTTAATCACGTGATGCGTCTTGTAGTCGATCGTAAACTCATACGATCGAAACGTTATAATGTAATCGAAAAGGATGACAGAGGTTATTATAAAAAGCACAAGTAAAGGTTAACTTCTTAAATTATAAATGATTGGATAAAAAAGAGATTTGAAAAACTTCTATTTTTTAAGAAAAGAATATACGTTGAAATTTACATACATCATGTAGTTTATATAATATAAGCAACTTAAATTTTTAAGGTTATATAAATTGTTAGTTACATTTATTACATATTAATTTATAAGTTATATATATTTATAATGCTTACGTACGAAACGTAAAAGTCTTATATTTTTCTAATTGTTCATAGTTTCTGTTCTTTTTACGATTTGCATAAGCAGGTACGATGCAAAAATTCACGGTTTCACTCGATTTCACTCGCTTCGCAAAAAATATCCTCTTCATGTTGCTTCTAACGCAGTTTACATAAAAAGGACCTACGATGCTCACTGAAGCTTCTGTCGCTGACCACACAACGGTATTTAACCGACACGGACCGAATGCATCCGAAACTAACCGATTTACCACTACTAAACTTCTGCCGCTATGGAGTACAAAGCGATGAATTTAGCTTCTTGTTCGCCTGAAGCTACTAATTGTTTGAGAGCTCTTTCAGCTCAAGTAAATAACAATTAAAATTTCACGGAACGTTTACTGCAAAATTTTACACGTTGCATGCATCTACGTGTAACATAACGGATATTGTAAAAAAGCATGTGGTCATTAACGCTAAACGTACCTGCACGTATGTGCTTTGAAATTAAAAATAAAGTAGAAAGATAAATAAACAAATGATAAAACATAATTCAACATGGACATAGATCTGGATGAAAGTCTATACGATTTTGGAGAAAAGCCTCTTGGCAAATTTTGTAATTTAAAATGAGAAACTTGTGAATGAGTCACTTGATAGGTTTTGGATATTTAGGTGATAATATAATTTATTTATAAATATTACTGTAGTATGTTATACAAGTCTGAGACTTCTTGTGAAGCACACGGTACATATAATAAATATATCTGTGCATGTTGCATTTTTTGTTCTTTATGTTTTTAATAGATATACTTCTTATTATAAATAAATAATTTGAACTACGTGAAGAAATATTTTAAATGTAATATTGTAATTTATATTAAATATTGTTAATATATATTTGTAAGTTAAAATAATACGAATGTTAGTTAAAGTAATTGAGCTTATAATAAATTCTATGAAATATGTGGTAGTAAAACTTTTTATGGATCTGAGAATAGGGGACTCATCGAAAAGAACGCGTTTCATATTTCACATCTTTGCAAAATGTCTCTGAAAGTCAGTAACGTTTTGAATTCGTAAAATTCTGCACAACCGTAAATTCTCCTTTGGAGCCTGAAACATTTATAAAGTATTGTCGAGGTTGCAATTCGCTTGGGAAAGAATAACTGCTACAATATTTAAAGACTTCATAAAACATGAAGTACGAAAGACAAGAGAATAAAATTCTTGAAACTAATACAGTGATATTAATTTCTCACTATTGCACACTGCAAGAAACGTACAAATTTTGTCATTTATAAAATGGAAAATATTTTTTGTTATTTAATATTTTTCTTGTATATTAAAAATTTTATATTTCGTTAAGAAAATTCGTTAAGAAGATAAAATCATTTGACTACAATTTTATTACTACGGTAAAATCATGTTCATATTTATTGAGTTTATAAAAAATATTGTTTATATCGAGAGTAACGTGCTTCGAACTTTGAAACAGTATTATGGCTGCACCATATTTAATGCAGAAATATTTATCAGATCGTAAGATATTTTAAGTATGTGAACAGCAAATGATTTGATCGTTTTACAGAAAAGATTAAATTGTAAGCAATCTACGAAGGGTGTTCTGAAACGCAAGTAAAGCAGACTAAATCGCTTTATATGCTAATACCATGGTCGTGAAGGGCGTGAAATACACTCAGCTGTTGACCTGGTAACCTAACCTATTGCATCATACGAATCGTTGCTCTGCTACGATACCCACGTTCAAACTACATGTACGAATAATTTGAATACCAAAGGAAATGAACTAACGCTGATTTTAGGTTCGTAAGTCATCGGATACAGCGTATGGGTAAATACCGTGCGGACATCATTATGTACCTTTATACTAATGGTACCTGATCGTTGTACACTCGTGTGTCTTTTCTTTCAGCTAACACTTTCGCCACGATTTTTAAGCTTCAAATTGCTGCGCTGCAAAGTGTTATTTTATGATAATTTTATATTCTGATACGCAACAATGTGCCTAACATAACTCTGTTATTTGCTACAACTATCAATCTGCCATTTTGTATTAGGGATATTCACCGTACCGTCATTTTCCTGAAATTTTACCATCCAAATTGATGTGCTGATCTGTTATTTTGTAACCATTTTTGTGATATACAACAACATAATATTACTGCATTATTTACTGCAACCGCCAATCAAACTTTTTATGTTAGGAATTCTTATGAAACATCCGTATAATTTTTACTGTGCCTTTAATTTCAAATTGTTACGCTACAAGTTATTTTGAGTTAATTTATTCTGTAATATGCGATATTATGATAGAACGCTATTGCTGTTTAATAACAAAACAGAGTTTTTCTGATAGAGACCAATCACATTGTAATAATATTCATAAAACATTTATATTTGTACTTTTATTAAATATTAAGATTTAGACTGATATGTACAAGATGTTTAATACATGCAGCAATAAAATACAACTTTATAGTCTATTATAATTAACAAGAAACTACTTTGTATTAAATGAAACCCTTGCTGTACCACCATTTTAACACAATTCAAGTTTGAAATTCATATACGATGGCTGCCATTTTGTAACACTTTTATAACGTGCCAATAGATACGTTTATTGAACTTATTATGAAGTTTCAAACTGATATGCAACAGACATAACCTTCATGTTTGCTATAATTGATATGTACCTAGTATGTAACAGGAATAACAAAGAAACATCTATATACCCATTTTTATTGAACTTATTCTTAAGTTTCAGATTAATATGCAACAGACATAACCTTCATGTCTGCTATAATTAACATGTACCTACTTCGTAATAGGAATAACAAAGAAGCATCTATATGCCCATTTTTATCGAACTTATTCTTAAGTTTCAGATTAATATGCAACAGACATAACCTTCATGTTCATTATAATTCATATGCACCCAGTTTGTAATAAGAATGTCAATGGAACATCTATATACCGATTTTTATCAAACTTATTAAGTTTCAAATTGATACGCATGTCAGAGTAGCCATGTTCCGATATAAGCTATTTAATATGCGAGAACGTAACCAAGCTCGGAGGAGCAAAGAGGAAAAACAAAATGGAGAATGTTACTGGGTTGAACGTCTTGTAGCCATTAGTTTTCTATCCAAGTGGCAGGGTGATGCAGTAACGCTAATGGATAGCCAAGTTGAAACAACTAACGAAAGACGCGAGCACTAATGACCAATACGTTTCCCTAGTCGACTTACTGCGACGTGTGCAAGGATAAGCGTCGATCCTTGATTACGTGTTGGAGATGGGGCACGAACGATTGGGAAAAGTGCAGGATAAACGGTCTTTCCACCAAGAAAATGGACAGCCAGACCGAACAGCGCGGATAAGCAATTTCCGTGAAAGTTGAGGAGAAACCCGAGCTTCCAATTCTTGCCGTTTCCGGCCACGTTTGCTGGCCAACTTTCGGAGATGCCTTCAATGAACCAATTGTCGGTGAAACGGCCACAAAGAAATAATAACTATCGTAAGAAACTTTGACATACTTCCGTTCTTATTAGAATGTAATTATTCTCTTGTTCGTATAGAAATTTACATTTCATCTCGTAGAAAAATATCGGGGGAACTAGTATGAGAAAGTTCGAAACTTTTCCATTCTTTCGAAAGCATAATTATTCTTCTGTTCAAAGAAACGTTCCTTACAAAAATACCTGGGGTTACAGGCAAGATTGAAATTTTTCCATTTTTATTAGAATATAATTATTTCTTGTTCATATAGAAGTTTACGTTTAATTTCGTAGAAAAATATCGATGGCTAGTAACATAAAACATGTCTTTCCATTTTAAGAGTATTTTGTATAGAAATCGACATTTAATTTACCAGAACTGAAGGAAGTTTTCGAAGATACAAATGTAAAAAGGATCGAGTGTTTAATGTTCCATTCATACCACATACGGGATGAAATCCATAACTAGAACCGCTGTTAATCGAAAGCATAACTAAAGTCCTAGACAGAGGCGCGTATAATCGAAAGCACCCACAAAACCGGCGATGATCGAAGCCATAACTAAAATCGCAGATAGTTAGAACCGCGGATAATCGAAGTCTAATAACCAAAAGCCGTAGAGACGAAAACTGTAAAATACGAGGGATTACTGTATATTGTTTTGTTGTCGGACGTCCATATACGTTGTAGATTGTAGGATTACTGGCAGGAGCCAAGCTTGAAACAAGATGAACGGCAATGTGCGGTCACTGGTGTCGACAAGGGACAGACGTACGACACTGTTGACAGTTTGCAATATTCTGTTCTGTTAGAATCGCTGTCCTGTACGCGGCCTGCGAGAACTCGTTGGATGCCTTCCATTACAGCTATCAGGCGTCCTAAACCGACTGGACGCGGGGCTGACTGTGGTTACGATACCGACTTGTATGATCGTACCTTGTTATGGCGACAGTATTCACGATAATAATAGTCTATCGGTGCATGTCGGAAACTGGACTGATTCTATACTGCTGAAATTCATACCTGAAGGGCAATGCTCTTAAGTACTTCGTTAATTATACAGAAGGGCACGTTTCATTAATTTTGACGAACTTGAAATATTTTGTCAAAGACATCCTAAATTCCTTTTTATGAAATCATCGTCTGGCTTTAACAGAGATATTCACTGAATGAATGATGATTGAAAATGGACGAAGAATGCATTATAAATTAGAAAGTATAATTATATAAAAAATCTGAAAGTCTATTTAACTAAAACTGAGAAGGTTTTTAGTAATGTTTATAGTTGATTTTTAACTAAATTATTTTTAAAATATTCTAATAATTTACTCTTTCCTTAATAATATGTGACAAGGATAATTATGTATATTATTATTATTTGTTATTATGTACATGCTTTTTTACTTTCGTTCTTGTCATATTTTATGAATCTTATGCTTCTCAGATATTATTTTCATCTAAATACGTAAGCACAATTTCTAGTAACCGACATTTTAGTTTGACACGCTAGTGGCGCCCTCTAGCTTGACTCTTGCTAACTTCCCTATTCTCCACATTCCCTAATTATCAATTGTCGTGATTCTTACGCGAGAAACAGTTAATATATTGCAGTGAAGTAATCGTAATAAAATTGTAGTTCCACATATAAGGTTGTAGTACCATAATTGTGTTAGGTTGCAGTACCATATGTAATTGTATAAGGTTATAGTTCCATGTACAAATTATATAATATTGTAGTACCACATATAATCGTATAATATTGTACTTCCATATATAAGGTTGTAGTACCATAATTGTATAACGCTATAGTACCATATGTAAATGTATAAGATAGTTTCATATACAAATTGTATAAGATTGTACTACCACACAAAATCATATAAAATTCAATTTATAATAAAAATGTGCTTAAGAAGCCATAAACTTCTGCCCAAATCAATATATTAATAGCTGCTACCTAACTGCAATACAATAAACGTCCATTTCGACGAAGGCTAACGCGTTAAAAGCCAATTTATGTATCAGACATCACAGGTCAGACATTTTCCGCCACGCAAAGGCCACTGACCATCGTTGATGATCTTTAGCCATGAAATGCCTCCTCCTACCAACCCCGTCCTCTCGTCATAGCTTATGCAACGAATCGTTCCAGCATCCGTTCATAATTGAATTTTCGTTCGTGATGCGCCATCGTAGCTGGATTCTTCTCTCTAGTATAGTCATGGAATTTGTGGCCCAATGTTGAGTGGTTCTACTGATCGCAGAATGGTCAGAGGTTCCGAAGCCGAGAGTCGAAAACGACGCTCTACTGGCATACAAGTGCTTTATCGAGGGCTCTCGAGGAAATTTCATTCCAAGTACTATCAAGGTTCGTGATACTTTGTGCCAAGGTCAAAGCGAGAGGAATGTCTTTGAGTGGCCGTTTAGGGGGTTATGTGTCTGATCTCTCTGCGCGTCCGCCATATGATGATGTACCTGTCGTGTTTTAGCCACGAGATAAAAGGACCTTGTGCTCGAGTGGCAGATGATGAAGAAGTGCTGCAGTTACTTCATCAATCTCATACTTCGTCGATAACTATAATCGAGATGACGTTTAATTATAACATCAAACAAATTCTTTTCTTAGCTCCGAATTGCTCTGCCACGATTCGTCACGGATAGCAGCTTTATTTTTAACGGACCAAATTCTGACTATATTCAGCTTTTGTTCATTACATATTCTGGCAAGTATTTGATACAATTAGTGATTCGGTAACGAAAGACGTCCCTGAATAATGAATGAGTAGAACAAATATAAATCACTCTTTTCAAAATTGCTTAACACTTCGCTTAGATCGAATTCGTCGAAAAATTTAATGGATAGTAGCTTTATTTTCAACGGACCTGATTAATTATTCTGACGATATTCGGCTCTTCTTTATTACATATTCTGTCAAGTATTTAATGCAATTACTTATGATTGGGTGACAAAGGACGTTTTCGAATAACGAATGAGTAGAACAAATTTAAATCCTTCTTTTGGTTCAGAATTGCTTATGTTGTTCACTGGAAACCGTGACGGAGAGTAGCTTTATTTTTAACAGACCTAAATAATTATTCTGACGATATTCAGCTTTTATTTATTATATATTCTGTCAAGTGTTTAACAAAATTGGTTATGATTGGATGAGTGGGTAATTGTAACTGAAATCATTGAAATTACTGATAAAAAAAAACCGTGGTTAACGAAGGACAACTGTTCTTCGATTATGTGTTCATCGTAGAAGAAACTCATAAATGAAATCAGACGTTGCATCGTAATTTCCAGAGTCTGGATCGTCAGCATAGAAGAATTTAGCGATCGATGACACCTGGGAAATCTTGAGGAGTTTTAATCCTCAGAGGTGAACGGTTCACTTCGCTGATGCATACAAGTTTCTTTGTCAATGAACCGAAAATAATGGTTATCTCGATTTCCCATGTGTCTATGAAATTCTTGTCTGCTGTTGTTTTCGATCTTCGATTGTATTTTACAAACTGCTATAATTTTATAGCGATTTTATAGTATAATTTTATGGCGATACAATTTAGTAAAATTTTATAACAATTTTGTCTAATTTAAATATAATTTCTGGTGCTAATTGATTTAATTATTTATACAAATTTGTGAATTTGATATTCATTTATTTTTTTTTAACATTTTTTGTATTATTTTTAAAAAGTTATTGTAGTTCTTTGTTATAAATGTCTTCTAAATATGTTACTTTGTAGAACTCCATTCTTTACAATTTAATTAATTATTAATTTATATTGTTCAAAATATTTGCAGTTAAATTATATAAGTATTTTTGCAAGTAATAGTTTTCAATTATAATATAATTTAATAGATATGCATAATATTATTTTTCAATGCTACTCCCTAAATAGTAATTATAAAATTAATTTATAAGAAGCAGTTATCAATTAACATTATGTATAATATTTCGATCATAATTAAATGATACTTTTTAAACATTAATTACGTGAAGTTTTTAAAACTTATGGCAACTTCAGTAAAGGTAACTTCTTTTAAATAATAATTATAGTATTTGAAGAATAAAACAAATAAAGAAATACTCACAGAAACTAGCGAAGTAAAGAAACAGAGTCTAAATTGCTGTCGAGCGAAGATTACGCGGGAAATTTGAATCAACTTCCGGTTTAAATGGGATTACGTTTCTGTACACAGATACACACTTACTCTTTGAGGTACACCCATCCTTGCACGACCATGCCTCGGGGAACCTTGAGTTTGTGCTTGTTTCTCTTTCCTGTGCGTCTTTAGTCCTCGAAGTAGTCTCGAAAATGTTGTCTTTTTCTTGTTTGTGTTCTGTCCTTGCTCTGAAACAACACAAAGAAAGAAGACTCGTAAGTACCAGTAAAGTACACTTTCAAATGTTAAACCTTAAATTGACGTACACATGTGCGATTTTACAATACTGTTTCATTTCATGGCTCATGTTACAAGTTAATACAATTTTTTTGATATTCGCAAGTGACTATTATATTAAAAATATCGATGCATTATGTAGTCGTTTTTATTGAAGTTTAAGGTTAACATAGTTTGAGGTTAACACAGCGCGGCATCGGTTCTCCAAAGATTTGTATACGACCCCGACTTTTATAAATGTTATATACATAAGAAATGTTAATTTCATAAAATTTTATGATTTGGTTGCGAATTCACAACGATTCTTCTATTCTATCGTGATTTGGTGCGAAATTTGCAGGTAGAGGACTTGTGACGAAAGGAGCTTCAATGTACAATAATGTCTCCCACATTGTCCTACTATCCTCACATTGTCCTAGTGATGCTTATGCATTCATTATTGCTACACCTATGTTTACATCGAAGTCTTCTTCATCGAATTCAATGTATATGTATCATATTTCTCTTAATTGTTTCAATTATATACAGATTCAATAAATGATTCAATGATTCAATACATACAATGTGGATACACATATATTTTAATAGATATTTTCCATTATAAATTCCGAGGTAAAATATATTCGTCTACGTGTGTATAAAATTTTCTAATAGATTTTTGAAAAATATAATTTTCTGGCCTTCGTGCTTTTAAAAATTTCAGTCTGGCCCATTTCTCAAAAAGTTTGACAACCTCTAAGTTAATATAACTTTGATAGTACTTGCATAATTACACAATCTTGATAGTAATTCGTCTTAAAATTGCAGATTTTAAATGAGCCTTGAACACCCTTTAAAAGAGCCTTGGCTATCAACTGTGCACGAAATATTGATTGCAAGGACAAACGCCAACGAAAATTCGAAAATTGGCAACTTACGTTGAACAAAAGAAAATTTTATCGGTGAAAGGGTAGTACCGTTGCAATCTCGCAAATAATGGAATTGTACCATCGTGATCCATTAATGGATAATTGAAGCGTACCGTTAGTTACTTCGCCTCCAAAATCCTCTCACCTCTAGTTACGAGAGTATATTGTATTAGCGTCAACGCATCCGTTAATTAGCATCGGTAACAGTACCGCCTAATTAACTATCTTTGCGCTGCTAATGTTAGTAGAAACAAATTGTATCACGCTTCCAACTCCGGATCAGCTCGTAAACCTGGTTGACACGGTTGCAACACTTTGCATCACCCTTCGTTGCCTCATTTCTGATATTACCTAATCGATATAATTGTCTGTCTCGATCAGACGATCAAATACAGTGGTAGTAATTGATTGGTAGGTAGTAGCCATTTATTAGGTAATGTACTAATCAGATCAACTGCAGGTTATTATCTGAAATCCTCCATTGTCTACACGTCTAAGACTAATTTCCATTGCGCAACATGAGGGTATGGGGGATGGTATTGATGGCCTGTATCAGTATTTGCTAATTGATTACTTGTACTTTAGATCCTGTGGTTCTGCTGCTGATATGGCAATACGTCCATACTTACCCGAGGATGTATTTCTCCAAGGTTAAAATGGCGATGGTCTTATCGGGACTTACATTTTTTAATTTTTTTCATTTTCAAGCTTTCAAATTCTCAATTTGGAAAATTTGTTAGTTATCAACTCTTCAATTTTGCAAATTTATTAACTCTTCAATTTTAAGATGTAGTCTTACATTGACAATTGTAAAAATATTCAGCAAGAATTGTTAGAGTATATTAGAGATATTAAATTTTTTAATTTTCCAATTGTCAAATTCTTAAGTCGAAATATTTTCAACTGTCCAACTCTTCATTTGCAAATAAAACTGACATTTTCAATTTTCCAAAGTTTCCAAATTTTAGAATCTCTTTCTATATTGTCAACTATAAAAATTTCTCTTGCTACGTGGCAGTATAATGAGAACTTTTAAAATCGTATATTTCCTTCGTATTAATAAACTGCACAAAATAATATTTTTGATTTATACTAATAAAAGTTCGCAACAAACATAATTCGATATTAAATATGTTTTAATTACTTGAGACTTCCGAGTGCATCAGTAAGAGAGACATCGTTTAAGTATTCAATATAGAGTGGGAAAGCAATTAAAATGAAGACGGATGTTACAAATTACAATTCCAGTAATTCTAATGACGAGCCGGAAGTACGGCGTACGTCTGCAAATCATAACAAACTTTAAGTAAAACTTTATGCTCCTTAAATTGCGTGTTTGCAGCTGTTGCGAACTTGTCGACCGGCGCAGTTTCATAATAAATGTGTCTAGTTTCACTTGGAGGGCTCGTTGTTAAAAGCGAAAAAATGTAATTTAATGGTCCTGTGAAAGCTAATAAATCAAACGATTTATGTATGTTTTATGGAACACAATTATGAAGTACAGCTTGGCTTTATTATGGAAATTTATGAAGCCTGGCAACACTGAACTTCAATTCCTTTCTATGGCCCTTTCCTCTTATAACTGCTTTTAGTAACGCCATGCGAAAATTATTTTAAGAACATCCGCTATATGAACACGTCCATGAGGACAAAAATCGGAAAGTTATGGCCTTCGTGTTCATTACTATAATTCTACCGAACATTCAAAAATATTTTAACAAATATTTATGTCGTATTTGCGTTTTTCAATGGAAGAATCGCGTGTACAGAAACGATATGTGTCAATGTTTTAATGATTCATTTTATTTGTTTAGTTAAACACTGGAATTTGGGAGTTTTGGAGTTTTGAAGATTTGAAGTTTAGGAATTTAGGAATTTTGGTATTTTGGAACTTTGGAATTTTTGAATTTTCGAAGTTCGGAATTGTGGAATTTGGAGGTTCTGGAATTTTAGAATTTTGGAATTGTGGAGTTTTGGAATTTTGGAATTTTGGAATTTTGGTATTTTGGGACCTTAGAATTTCGGAATTCTGGAAAACTGGAATTTTTGAATTGTGGAATTTTGCAGTTTTGGAATTGTGGAATGTTGGGACTTTGGAATTTTAAAATTGTGGAATTGTGGAATTTTTGGGTTTTGGAATTGTGGAATTGTGGAATTTTTAAATTGTGGAATTGTGGAATTTTGGGGTTTTGGAATTGTGGATTTTTTAAATCGTGGAATTGTGGAATTGTGGAATTGCGGAATTGTGGAATTGTGGTACTGTAGAATTGTGGAATTGTGGAACTGTAGAATTGTGGAGTTCTGGAATTTTGGAATGTTGGAACAGTAGATCTTGGAATTGTGGAATTGCGGAATTGTGAAATTCATTAATTTTTCCAAATTTTGGAATTTTGAGGTATTCAATGTTTTGGAACTTGAATGCTTCAAAACTTGTAAATTTTGGAACTTAGATAGATACCTAGAAACTTGATCAACATTGTACAATAACGAGTTAAACCTCACTATATCGCCACATATCATCTCATCGTATTAGATCATCAACGGCTATCAATATATCTCCCTCAGTGAACAGCATCAAACTCTTCTAATCTCCAAAAAGAACATTTCAATCCCACCTTAGGCAATATAACAAAAAGCTCCTACTTTAACTACTTTTTCTAACCATCGATTAAAAATCTGACACTGGTACACATAATAATAATTTTTCTAGCAGGAAACCGATTGTGAAAAAAGGTTCAGCAAGGACGTTACAATGTGCCTAGAACGAGGTATTATTCCAAAGAGGATCATCGCCATTTTATCAAGTCGGATAACCGAGCAGTCATGCTAGAGCGATATATGTAAAGAATACAGGAGACTCGCGGGACCGTAGTTGGGAATGTCGACTCGTAATATCGAAAATATATTGCTGGTCCTTGTAACCACAAGTCGTGTTCAATCGAATGAATCATACGGAAGAAAAATAAAACTGCTCATCGAAGACGAGAAGTCCAATACCGTTTTCTCTATCGCCGCGGTTGACTGGGTCGGTGAAGAAGGAGACAGGAATGGCGGACGCGTTGAACGGAAACTTTAACGAGTGGATAATGAAAAAAGAATTAAGGAAATTGAAAAGAGATTCGAGTAAAATTTTTGCAGGATACTGTCGATTCGTAAATGATAAGTTATTATAAATGATAAATATTGTTGACTCGAAAGGAAAGATCACAGTCAATTGTTGAGTTATTGACTTTGTTGAAATTTTTAATTTAGAGAAAAATTGAATTACCTATATTTGGTCATTTTTATTAATATTAGATACTTAAGGAGGTGTTTGATATCAAATTCTTTAATTTCTGGCAATAATAATGAACTTAATTGTATTGAGCTATGTTATTATTCATGTATTCAAATTTTTAACTTTTCAAAGGTTCAATTATTCAATTATTCAAGTACTCAAGTATTCAAGTATTCAAGTATTCAAGTATTCAAGTATTTAAATATTCAAATATTCCAGTATTCAAGTATTCAAGTATTCAAGTATTCAAGTATTCAATTATTCAATTATTCGACTATTCAAATTTTTAACTTTTCAAAAGTTCAATTATTCAATTATTCAAGTATTCAGGTATGCAAGTATTCAAGTGTTCAAGTGTTCAAGTATTCAAGTATTCAAATATTCAAGTGTTCAAATGTTCAAGTATTCAATTATTCAATTGTTCAGTTGTTCAATTGTTCAATTGTTCAATTGTTCAATTATTCAATTATTAAAATGTTCGAACATTCAAGTATTCAACTCTTCAACAAATCTTCAAGTCCAGAATGTTATAAGTTACTATAGATTTGTTTGTAAATCTCACAATTCTTAAATTTTTGAATGAAAATTTCTCCAAACATCAAATTTCAAAAACGAACTAATTAAATCTAACATATGATTGGGTTTCTACATATCATTTTAACAAGTCAACCGCGGATAAGTAAAATCGTGCACACCGAAACCAAGCTGTACTTCCACTGAAATGTTGATTAAAAATGATCAAAAATAAGAGTGATTCTAAATTGACGATCAAAAATTTTGTAACTAAATTATATTTCGAAAGGTGAACACAGGATAGAATAGCAGCATCGAAGATTTTCTTATGCACGTCACACGCGGGCTTTCCGGTAACCACTTCTCAGCCACAAACTTTGGATTTTTCTGGTCATATCTCGAACGTGTAAACCTGAGCTTGCAGAATACATAAGGAACCTCTTCTTGACCTCATCTTCCCCCTTGATCCCGTGGTGGCACGTAAGTTTACCACGGGACAAACTTTCTCGACCTTCTCGTTGCTTTAAAATAATTTAAAAAGGGAACAGAAACTTTCTGCTGGTTAGCGGAAAACAGAAGAGCAAAAGAGGTGAGGTTAGTCGCAGTTGGTACGCCTGGAACGATGCTGGGTGCAGCTGTATCACGTTATATACTTTCGTCATTATTTCGTTAATTAATATTTTCACCGCATTTCTTGTTTTTTAGTCATATTTTATACATTTTTTATATTTTATCTATGTATTATCATGCATTTTGTATTATTATTATGTATTGTGTTTGTAAAAAGGGAACATATCTTCTTCAAAGTTGGTGCTTCGATTGCATTGAAATAATTTGTATTACAAATTTGCTTTGCTTTAAATTTCAGATTATAATACTTTTATATCTGTCTGTGTTGTATGACCAAATCCTTTAATTTTCAAATTTATTTTCAAATTCCCAAAATTTTCACATTTTAAAATACCACAATTTTACAAATTCTTAAGTTCTGAAGTACTCAAAGTCTGAACATTTCAAATCTTGCAGTTTGTAAATTCAAAACTGACATGTTTTGTAAATTTCTATATTAACAAATTGTAAATTATGACTTGTAAAGTCATAATGATTTCTAAATTCAAATCTGTAAAAATTTGATAATTTCTAAATTTCTAACTTCAAAAATTTGTAAACTTGAAAATTTGTCAACCGAAAAACAAAAAGTGCATCACCACTAAATAGCAATTTTTTCGTTTCTCATAAAGAATCAATAACGTGAATTATTTAGATTGTCATCGAATAAAAATATCAATGAACAAACAACACATAAACAGATTTGAGATCATGCACCCTATCAATGCGGGTTAATAACCCCTTTCTCATCAAGTACGAAAAATTCTTCTCGCGTACAGATACAATGTGGAAAATCGAGAATACACAGCGGTGAAAAGGGCGTACCGGAACTCGCCTCGTAATTTACGGAAAAACGTGCTGGGAGTCGAAAACCGGGTGGAAAATATCATTGCCGTTTTCTTTCATCCCCCGATGGTCTCGTTATAATCAAGGATATCCCGGTAAAGAACCAATTGAATTTGTTGGCCACGGTTCCTACCATCTTCTGACCCCAATGTTCCACAACGAACTAATTATTGGACCGCGTAACATACAACTGTATCCGCAGTTACGATTATCGTCGAAAATTTTGATCACCGATCGCATAAAAACCTGATTGCATCGTTACACGTTACTCCTTCTGTTAATTTTTTATGAAAACCGGTGACCAGAAAAATAAAACTACTCATAAAGTATAAGATCACAAATTTTTAATTACTACTGAACGAATAAATACTCTTTTGCTGAAAATAAAATTCTAAATAGATAAATACAACCCGTGGATATACAACGCGTGGAGATTCAGTGTGTAGAAATACAACGCGTGGAAATACAGCGCGTGGAGATATAGCGTGTGGAAAAATAACGCGTAGAAATACAACCCGTGGAAATACGACTCATCGAGGTACAGTGTGTAGAAATACAACGTGTGGAAGTATAACTCGTGGAGGTCCAGCGCGTAGAATTACCACGCGTGGAAATACAGTGCGTAGAAATACAACGCGTGGAAGTACAGCGCGTGGATATACAGCGCGTGGAAATACAATGCGTGGAAGTATAATGCGTAGAGATTCAGCGCGTAGATATACCATGCATAGAAATACAGTGCGTAGAAATACAACGCGGGGAAGTACAGCGCGTGGAGATACAGCGCGTGGAAATACAACGCGTGGAAATACAACGCGTGAAAGTACAACGCGTGTAGGTTCAGCGCGTAGAAATACCATGCGTGGAAGTACAATTCGTAGAAATACAGCGCGTGGAAGTACAAAGCGTGGAGATACAACGCGTGAAAGTATAACGCGTGGAAATACAACGTGTGGAAGTAAAACTACTCATAAATTATAAGTTCACAAATTTTTAATTACTACTACTGAACGAATAAATACTCTTTCACTGAAAATAAAATTCTAAATAAATAATTCAACCTTATATTTAACCTTGTCAAATTAAAGACTAGTTATATTAAATTCTAGTACAATCTTAACATGATCCTGTAACTTGAAAATCAATTACCAAAAATAATTTTGTCGAGAAGGTGGTCTAATCTCAAATAACGTTGCAGACAACTTACAACGTATTATCATAATTAACGTTAGCTTGTATATTAGTCGAAGCCAATGTCTATCCAAAAAAGCGTGGAGAAGTTGAATAGTAGCCGCAGGGCCCGCCCGAAGTGTGTCCATGAACGAAATAAGTTGTTGAAGAAGAACAAGAAGAAAAAAAGAGCGAAGAGGAATGGCATATTATACCAGCCGCGAACCAGGACCCAGTATGTACGTAGGAAGGAAACACTTGTGATATTCGAAGGATAGAAGGAAAAGAAGAGAGAAAGTAGATCTTAATATCACTTATTTATTCATGCTTATAGCCCTGCTTTCGCCGCTCGAGGATTTTCATAACAGGTTTGTTCTCCTACCTCGCAAAGTCCACATTATCAGCGAGCACATTCTGAGATTGTTTATGCTTCGCTTATGTAAATTTAGCAAATTCTTTCTGGTTTTTATGAAACGAAGCGTCGTATACCATAACTTGTATCATCATTGTCACTTTTTCCTCTTTTTGTTCATTTTCTTTTCGTATTTAAGTCTTTCAGTTGTTACTTTGTAACATTTTGACTTCTTCGGAAGAACATATTTATAAGATAAGAACAGATTTTATATGGTATAATAGTTATTATACTCTTTTATTAAAGTTATTCAGTTTATTTGTTAATAAATTATATGTTCATAATGTAGGTAATCAGATTTAGTTTGTTTTCGCGACGTGCGCATGCGTAGTAATTGTATTAGCCGCACACATGCGCGTGCACATGCGCAGTGACAGTTTTCTGGTGTCAGTACGGTATAAATAGCGGTGTGGCAGTGACGAGAGTTCAGTTCAATTTTGAACTTCACAGGGAAAGTGTATGATATTTAAAATGCTGCTTTGTTCGAAACTTTACACAATTATAGGAAATTCCTAACAACAATGTCCTTCTGTAGTGCCTTTTTGAAGTAAAAGAACATATCCATAATTTTTTGTTAGTATAACTTTGATAACTAAAACGTTATACTTGAAACTCATGTACATCAATTTCATATAGTAGGTTTGAACATTAGATAATAGAAGTACAAAAGTTGAAAAATCGTAAAGGAAGAATATGAGAGCTATACATTACACGAAAAACGTGAAACTGTAAAAATGGAAGTTCTTTTAATAACAGTAATTTCGTTAAAAACCACATCTTCTTAATGCAATTTCTCTTCTTTTAAATGAAAATTAGTCAATCTTTTCCACATTATACCTCTGAATATAGAAACATGTAGACTGTACCGTTTATGGAACATGGGGTTTAATGTGAAATGAATAATTAGGCAGCTTCCATTGGAAGGAGAATTTTATATCTTTTGTCCTTCAGGATAAAAGTCGGTTAATAGGATCAAAAAAGTAGAACGTTCAAGTTTTAATTGACTCTTTGTTGCAGTAGTTTTCGATAAAATTTTAATGAAGTTATGAAACTTTGAAGTTTGATTACTTGCGAAGTGATGGATCACTGAGCGAGTACTTGCGAGAAAGTTCATATTAATGTCCCTCTATCGGCGAATACAGTAATTACCGCTATATTCCACACAATTCTCACGATTTCTATTATATAATAATTTTGAATTTCTCGAAACTCTGCTAAATTTCGAATTTAACCATTCTTTGTCATTAATCTCTAAGGACTGTTTTATGATAATGGCGAAGGTGCAATAATACAGAGGAAAGCAGCTTTGCTATCTTATAATGTACCTCTTTCTCAAGTCTTTGCCGTGCTTTCGAGTCAAGAGTCAGATTAATACCGGCTTAAAAGTCGTTCACTTTTAACGACATCGAATAAATGAACAGGGAGATAAATGACGAGAGTATGCCGATATTATCGGCACCATCCATTTTTCACCTTCTCGATATCGATGCAGAGCTACGATGCTTCGAGTGGAAATCGTGCTATTAATTATAACGTGATAATCAATAGAAATATACGATTACATTAAATGGAATCCGGCCCGATGTTCAATGGAAGGGTACACAAATTTAATTATCATGAGATTCAGTGAACTGTAGCTCTGGAAAATTCCTTCTTTCCTTTTCTACGAAGAAATGATAAAATATCCAATTTAAGTTCGTAAGATAAATATAATCTTACAAATTAAGGTTGTAGGAGGCTTATTTGTTCAAGTAAATTGTTTTCTGTCGAGTTATATGCAAATCTTCAAGATTGTTTAATTTGCAATTATAAAATGTTGGAAATATGAATATTATGACGTACATTTTCTGTTTTGTACGTATTTACACAATTTTATATTTTACCTTCAAAATATCACTTCAGCTGAGTACTAATGTTAACAAAAAATGTGAACCTCTCTTATTTGTTTCAATATTTTAGTTATATTAAATTCACTGAATTGCTATTTCTTGACGATCATTCAAATAATTATTTTATAAATAAAAATAACTATAAAAAATTCTAAATATTATATCAAAATACGGTTTCTCGTGAAATAAACGAACGTTCACTTAAGCAATTTTTCGATTATCAGCTGAAGGGTTGAATGATTCTACATATACGCGGGTGCTGTAAACATACCGTTTCAAAAGCGTGTGGAAAATAGGATGAGAAAGGGGAAGGTGAAAGCACCGGGTGTGAAGTCTGGATGAGCTCCAAAGTACGCACTTGAAGAGCACACCATGTACGAACAATCTCCATAGGGCGATCAAACGATACTTCCTTCAACTTCTCTTTTCACAAGAACTGTCTTCAAATTTCCAATATTCATAAGATTATTTAGACCTTTTCTACAAAAACGATTACCCTTTCCACATTTCCATATTCCTTCCAAAATAATTCAACGTAACAAAATGTTCTCTTTTCTATAAAATTAATAACGATTTCATTATTTAATACTTTAAACAATTGATAAATAACTAAATAAACAAACTGATACGCAATGATACATCATAAACAATTTATATATAGTTAGGTAAAGAAATTGATAATAAGTTGGTGTGGCAATTTAATACGCGATGATATAATGTGACGAGGACGCATGGCGATATGATGCGTGGTAATATAATGCAAGGAAACTCAACATGCGGAAGAACAACGGGTGGAAGTACAATGCGAGGAAACAACGGGTAGAAATATAACATGTGGTAATGTTATGCGTGGTGATATTACACGTATGAAAATACAGTGCAAGAAGGTATAGCGTGTGAAAATACAGCTCGTGGAGACATAGCGCGTGGATATACAGCGTTTGGAGATACAATTCGTGGAGATATAACGCGTGGAAATACAGCGCGTGGATATACAACGCGTGGAGATTCAGCGCGTAGAAATACAATGCGTTGAAATACAGCGCGTGGAAATACAGCGCGTGGAAATATAACGCGTGGAAATACAACCCGTGGAAATACGACGCGTGGAGATACAGCGTGTAGAAATACAACGCGTGGAAGTATAACGCGTGGAGGTACAGTGCGTAGAAATACCATGTGTGGAAATACAGTGCGTAGAAATACAACGCGTGGAAGTACAGCGCGTGGAGATACAGCGCGTGGAAATATAACGCCTGGCAATACAACGCATGGAAGTATAACGCGTGGAGGTACAGTGCGTAGAAATACCATGCGTGGAAATACAGTGCGTAGAAATACAACGCGTGGAAGTACAGAGCGTGGAGATACAGCGCGTGGAAATATAACGCGTGGAAATACAACGCGTGGAAGTATAACGCGTGGAAATACTACGCGTGAAAGTATAACGCGTAGAGATTCAGCACGTAGAAATACTACGCGTGGAAATACAGTACGTAGAAATAAAACACGTGGAAATACAACGCGTGGAAATACAATGCGTAGAAATATAACACGTAGAGATACTGCTCATGGTGAAATAACGCGATAGTGAATTTAGCCCAGACGTCGCAGGTAAATCGTCATCGATTCAATTTAGTATTCCTAAGCAAGAGTAACGCATTGGAAGGGGTGAAAAGGTGGCAGGTGAAAAGAAAGAACGAGAGCTGGATGGACTCCAAAGCATGCGAGCGGATGGCGTTACAGGCACGAACGATCTCGGTTCGGCGAAGCTGAGAGTCCCGTCGAGAGACTGGAGCATCGTCATTGTCTATTCTTCTCCCTATTTGTCACGCCTTCGCTTTTGCGGCTGCAACTTCGTGCAAACCAATGTTGTTACCATGACAACACCACGCCGAGTGCTACTGCATATGTATACAATGAGTGGGTCGACAAAAATCTTGTATAGGGTGTTCTCACATTAATGATCCTATCTCACCACACTGTTATTCCATACTCATTTTACAATATATTTATGTACCATATCAACCTAATTCAATGTTATTAATTTTACACTATGGTGTCTATTCATTGTTTAATTATTCTGAGGAAATCAATCACGATCTATCAATCGTTTATTGTCAATCATTTTATACCGTACAATTGTAATATAAACAATTCTATTGTACTTCCAATAATAATAGTACATTACAATTTTATAACAAGTTTACTCTCACCAGCAGCAAGTCCATAGCAAATAAATTAAACCAAATTATAACCTGTTTTACTGCTACATATTTACGGTGTTCCATACAAGTCACTGCCTATATTAAATATTGATCCTATATTAGGTGTTAAATGAACCCAATTTCTATTATTAAGCTGCTATTTTACTTTGATACACGTACTAGTAGCGTCCCCTAGGTTGAATCCTGCGCTAACTCCCCTGTTATTAACAGCTCCATGTAATTGTTACGCGAACAATTCCGTCGAATCTTCGTCACGTACGTAGTAATGAGATTATAACAACTTATCACGGACACCCTATATATGGAAGTCATGAATGCCGGTTTTTTTCATCCCCCATTCACGCACACAGAGGGAAAAAGAGATGTCGGCTAGGGGGAGGAAGCACTTGTACCCTGTGCGGAACTGTAACATCACGTGCTCGCACCAAGTGAAAAGCGTCTAGTTTCTCACTCTCTTTACCTCTTTCTCCATTTTTTTTTTCCCAACTCGACCTTTCATGTTTCTTTCTATTTGATAGTCACTTTGGACTCTGCCACTCATCGCAAAAACTGTTACGCGATTAGTGATGAGTGAACTCTTCCATGCCCTTAGAATGCGCCACGGGCAAATAACTGACGTAACATTTTCAGTTTCCTTTGGGAAAATTGTGAAACGTAACATTTCATGTGTTTGGAAGCGTTGAGATTTTATCTCGTGAGTTTGGGACTTTGGAAGTTTGGGAAGTGAGATTTTAGGTTTTGGAATTTTAAGATTTTGGATCTTTGATATTTTAGGATTTGAGGATTTGGAACATTTAGCACTTTGCGGTTTGGAGATTTAGGAAAGTTTAAGGATCATGAGGATTTTGGGATTTGAGGACTTGAAATTTTGAAATTTTAGGATTTTGGGACATTGAGACATTGAGACATTGAGTCTTTCATATTTTGGGACTTTGGGAATTTGGAATATTCAGATTTAGTAATTTTGATTTTGAGATCCAGGGAATTTTGGGACTCTGGATCTTTGAGACTTTTCTTTAGGACTTTTGAGGGTTTGAAATCTTTAAATTTTCGAATTTCGGGGCTTTAAGGTTTTGGGCCTTTGATATTTTGGAATTTGAACAATTTGGAATATTCTGATATTGGAATTTTGAGACATTGGAACATCAGTACTTTGGGATTTAGTAATTTCGAACTTTGAGATCTAGGGAATTCTAGAACTTTGGAAGGTGGAAGTCTTGAAATTTTAGGATTTTGTTACTTAGGACTTTGGATCTTTGGCATTTTGATATTTTGAAATTTGGAACACTAAGGTTTTGTTACCTTTGCACTTCGAAATTTAGAAATTGGGAACATTGACATTTTGAGACATTAGGACTTCTAAACCTAAGAAACTTGAAATCTTGAAAGTGCAAAATTTAAGGACGTTAAAAATTCAAATTCCCTAGAAAATGACTCTGTAATTTCAGGACCTTGTATATCGAGATGCACAATCGTCACTTCCAAATCCTGTCAGTTTCAACATAACCTATACATTCTGCAGTATCTCAAACGTTAAAATTATTAGTGATCTTCAATGCATAAGTGATACAAAATTAAATAAAACAGGGTAAAATGCAATAAAATATATAAAACGAAACACGGTAGATAACCTAGACCTCATAACCTCAAAGTAACGCGTCCAATCTTAATGAAATATTAGCATATCTAATTAAATACTGCCGTAAAGAACAATTTGACCTTCCCACGCATAAAACATCATCTGCAATTACTTCCATAATCGTTGAAAAGAAACGTTTCCCTTGTTAAAAAGATAAAAATCAGCGAGCATATAGTTTAATTGAAAGCAATGGAGCGAAAATAAATAATCTCGTCACGTTCCCTACACAATTTTCCTACGCTCCAATTAACTTACCGTAATATAATTACGTTAAGTAACTAGGTTCATACTTATCTCGTTCACGATCTTCGCTTTGCCCTTTCATTCGACAAAGTCACGCGACGCGACGAAAAATTGCGCGGAATGCAGATATGCCCCGTTGCAAACGGTACTATGCGATTGCGATACGACGATTGTCAACCGGATATTCCACGCATGCAAAACACTCGCAATTAAACCGACTTAATTTACATACAGGTTATATTGTTACACAGGACCAGGGACGGAAGAACGGAAAGCACTGGAACGAGGAAGAAAAAGAAAATGGAACAATTACGGCACGCTAGAGATAAAATGGCGGGATACGCACAGATCATGAATTCATAATAATTGGTTCATTTTCTCCTACGGTCTAGTTCTCTTATATGTTAACACCCATTTTGTTTTAAAAACATTTTTGGAAGTTTATTTCAATGAGTCATTTTAGTCAAATTTTAAATCTCTAATATTAAGTGTTTTATAAACATTTTCAAATTGCTATATCTTAGATATTCATTGCAAAAATCTTCATTTGGTATGCAATGTATTTAAATCATTTTTTAATTTGTATTATGAGATATGCTTCGAGGTACATGCTTAAAAATAAACAATAATTCAAATAATTAAATAATATGAATTTCTGTAATTACAATAATAATTCAAACAGTTAAACGATAATTCATCAATGCAGACAATAATTCAAATGCATGTGATATGCATATTTATAGTCACTTTCAAAGAAATACAGAAAGATCAAAGACTGAACGAAAATATATTTTGTGTCAAACAAATTTCATAAATAAATAAATAATATATGTGACACATAAATAATACAAATATCACAAACAGCACTACTGTAATTCCTACAGATGTATCCATTGTATCCGCCATTTTCCTAACCTCGTTATCATCAAAACCACACATTCTAAAAAACTGATTAAAATAATTAAATTGTGTCTATCAAAAGTTCCTTTATAAAACATCAAAAATAATAAAGTTAAAGATTTCACGAAGAAAAGTCGAATTCGTAAAAACGCAACTACATCGGAATTTTTCCAATAGCATCTGGAAAATGGAAGACGTACGAAAGAGGCAGTTGCGTCGAAAGTGTACGTACTAAGACGGAAAATAAAATCAAGCAGAAAGGCCGAAATGGCCGATTCGTGCTATTGGAATTTTTTAAGATATCGAAAAACACTAGATATTGGAGAAGCAGTTGGCGTGCGAGCCAAAGAGGGCAAAGCTTTGATATTTTATTTCTACCGACTTCAGCCGGCTATCTTTGCCCCTTTCGGGCTCACCATTTCCAATTCTATGAATATATAATTGAGATCAAGGTCTTTCCACGTTATCCGTCAGTTTATATATTTTTAACAATGAATTTTCCTCCCCCGACGATTATTCTTTCATTCCTGCCTTGCGGTGTAACACTGATTTCCCGCTGAATTAATATCGATTTGCTATCTTCGCTTCAACAATTTTTTAATACAAATTTTTACGTTTTTAAATTCTTTGGGAGAGCTTTTCAGGGACTGATTAAACGAATTAGGTTATTTTGTTATACACATTTAAATACTTAACTATTATTACTATTGTTAGATCATAAATATAATACAGTAACAATATTATAAATTTAAAACAACAATAATAGCATACATTTTGCTATTATTAACTATTTATTTATTAAAATTATTGCGATAATTTATAAAATTAATTCAACAACAACATGATTATAATGAAACAGTAGAACAGTATAATAAAATATACACTCTTTAATTTGAAATTTCAAGCATCAAAATACTAATAGTATTAACAATGAAATATATTGGTAATATATTTGACGAATTTTTAAAAGAGTGAATTCAATTTATACAGTCCAAATATTAGACAGCTACGAGTAGATTTGACTTGGCGATTACATTTCTGTGTCACGAAGACACGTTGTCGAAGGCTAATCAAGTTAAACCAACAACGTGCTATCTAAATGGTGCATGTTTAACAGTAATTTCATGTAAGAGGCGTCAATGTCGGATCGTTACAATCCTTAGCTGTTGTTGCAGCGTACAAACAGCTATCGAAATCCAGACACAAACTTAACCTAAAACTCGTGACGCTTGCCGGAATACGCAAACACGATTGCTCAGTTTGCTTGATTCGCGAAATGCCTTAACTGTGCTACACCAACTGCTATTTGTTCCAAACAAGATCCAAGAGACTGCTTTTACTGTATCGCTATATTCAACGGTGAAACCACTAAACGAACTGAAATAGATACACGAGTTTATTTCAAATCGAAAATATTTCGAGGATGAAAGTTGAGAAAAGATCCGAGAAACTTACGAATTTGAAAATATTACGGTGAAATATTTCGTAAAGAAGTTTGAAATTTTTTAGAAAATTATAAACGTGTGACAATTTAATACGTGACGATATAATGTGGAGGACGCATGGTCATATGAGGCGTGGTAATATAATGCAAGGAAACTCAACATGTTGAAGAACAACGCGTGGAAGTACAATGCGAGGAAACAACGGGTAGAAATATAACATGTGGTAATGTTATGCGCGGTGATATTACACGTATGGAAATTAACGTGTGGAAATACAGTGCGCGAAGGTACAGCGCGTGAAAATACAGCTCGTGGAGACATAGCGAGTGGATATATAGCGCTTGGAGATACAATTCGTGGAGATATAACGCGTGGAAATACAGCGCGTGGATATACAATGCGTGGAGATTCAGCGCGTAGAAATACAATGCGTTGAAATACAGCGCGTGGAGATACAGCGCGTGGAAATATAACGCGTGGAAATACGACGTGTGGAGGTACAGCGTGTAGAAATATAACGTGTGGAAGTAGAACGCGTGGAGGTGCAGCGCGTAGAATTACCATGTGTGGAAATACAGTGCGTAGAAATACAACGCGTGGAAGTACAGCGCGTGGAGATACAGCGCGTGGAAATATAACGCGTGGAAATACAACGCGTGGAAGTATAACGCGAGGAGGTGCAGCGCGTAAAAGTACCATGTGTGGAAATACAGTGCGTAGAAATACAACGCGTGGAGATACAGCGCGTGGAAATACAACGCGTGGAAGTATAACGCGTGGTGGTACAGCGCGTAGAAATACCATGTGTGGAAATACAGTGCGTAGAAATACAACGCGTGGAGATACAGCGCGTGGAAATACAACGCGTGGAGATACAGCGCGTGGAAATACAACACGTGGAAATACAACGCGTGGAAGTATAACGCGTGGTGGTACAGCGCGTAGAAATACCATGTGTGGAAATACAGTGCGTAGAAATACAACGCGTGGAAGTACAGAGCGTGGAAGTATAACGCGTGGAGATACAGCGCGTGGAAGTATAACGCGTAGAAATACCAAAATACTAAACGAACTGAAATAGATTCCCGAATTTATTTCGAATCGAAAATATTTAGAGGATGAAAGTTGAGAAAAGGTCCGAGAAACTTACGAATTTGAAAATATTACGGTGAAATAATTCACAAATTAATTTTCGCACATAAAATGTTTTTAAACCTTGCTGTAATTAAAATGTGAACGAATGATAAAAAACGGTAACTTCAACGGTGTGTGTTTTTACGTATTATGATTACGGCGGTATGAAAACGTGACGGTAAACATTTCATCAAAAGGCAGAAAAGTTTATGGTGAAATACGAGTATCGCTTAAGAGTAGTCTTAATGGAACTGAAAAATTAAGCTCGCTGTATGAAAGTAGAAACGTGATCCTTGATGCGATGGAGACGATAAAGCGGTATAAGCTTAACTTCCTTAGTGGTACATCAATCGAAGATGGTGGTAATAAAAGGATACGAGTATATGCTCTTAACATCATTTCTTTGCTGCTTTACAGGTTATGTCTTCCGACCTACTCGTAAAAATCAACGAATAAACCACCGCAAATGAGAAACCTTTACGCCATCTTCATATTCTACCCAATTTTACTTTAGATGCAATGGCTTCTCTGAAACCGTAACAAATATTTTATGCTGACTGCTGTTTAACAAATTCGAGTGACTTTTTATTTCTTTCGATATCTGTTTTTTATGCGTTGTTTTAGGTTTTGAGATGCACCGGATGTTATATTAATTCGTGAGTATAACCTTTATTATAAGACACGAATGCAAATTTTAATCATGTATGTTAAGTATAAATTTAAGTATTTATATTAAGTTGAATTTAAGTATTCAACTTGACTATTTGAGTATTCTACTGATTCTAAATTTGAGTATTTAAATTGACTATAAAAAGTATTTAAACTAACTATAAACTCAATATAATTTATATAAACTACCCATAAACTTAGCTGTTTAAAAGAACTGAAAATTGTGCTACATAAATTAACTACAAATTTAGCTACATAAATTAAGTATAAATTTAAGTACGTATATTAACTACAATTTTTAAGTTCAAGTACAAAGTTTAACTTTATCTGTATAACAAAAAATGTATTGTAATAATTATTAAAACATACTTGTACTGCAGTTTAATATTTTAAATGAAGTTAAGAATATTTACAATTAACTAGAAATTTAGCTACATAAATTAAGTACAAATTTTAAGTTCAAATTTAAAATCTAAGTTCAACTGTATAATAAAAAATGTATTATAATAATTATTGAAATATAGTTAGACATACTGTAGTTTAATATTTAAAATGAAGTTGAGACGTTTTACAGAAAAATTTGTAGATATTTAGCTTAAGTTTTAGTAAGGAGATCGCGTTCAATTTGTACAAGACAAATACGAACGTCCCGTTAATAATATGGTATTCTTATCCAAGTGTGTACTTGTCTGTTGTAGTTAGAACAACACGACGTGTTCCACTTTTACTTTGTGAATGAAAGCCACTTAAACAGAACTATACGGAAGTGGAGTTTCCTGCAGCTTCCTCTGAAATCTTGAAAAAGAAACAACTAAATTCAGACAATCATGCGACTCACCATTGGGCGGGAATTCGTAGAAATACGCAGATCTTGGACTCAGACAACTGCAACAAAAACATAAAAATATCACAATTAATATAGCAGGAAAACCATGTATAAATTAATAAATATTTAACAATTGTTTCCAAAGAAAAATTACCGCATTTATATTTTTATTATTCTTTTTATGAAAATAATCAATCTTTCGCATTTTTATTATTCGAGAATTACTTTTGATTAAAATTTAACTTTTCAGTAATAATGTATTTTAGCTTCAACAAATTAGAGAATGCTCGCAATATTTATTAACTAATATAACGTGACTCAGTTATGTTTATACAAACGACAAAATTTATTATAAATATTCTTTATATTGTCTATAATAAATAATAATTATTTTCAACCATAAAAAATTCTCTTTTTTACATTCTTATTTTAAAAAAATTATATTTCTTTTTAAAGTATGTTCACCTTTTAATACAATATTTACCAAATAAAAAATTGTTTTTAATTATTAACAAACATCAAGTGACACTAAGCATCATATCAATTTGAAGTGGATTAAATAATTAATAATTAATTATTAATTGAAATGGTAACGAAAAATTTATTACTTAGTCATCAAAATTTGTTTCGAATTTCATAGGTTAATGAAACGTTAATTAATTCGAATTGCTGTTCGTAAAGTAATTATTTAAGTGGGTATCGAAGTTCATCCAATTTCTGTATGCAAGCAACAACGCGAAATTAATTATTCGACGTAACGATCGATTGACGAGCCCTTGACTGAATTAATTACACGCCTCTGTGCCTTACTTCAATGGATTCTGTCACGATCAGTAATCATTGTGCAATAACAATAAGATTTACATCGATCGGGATAATTCTCTGTCATCAGATACACACTGTTTTTGACCTCTTCAAGAATACACATATGTGGACATTTAGGTTACTTTTAAATTCTTTGATTAAAGTTGTATGCACATACTGTATGTGGTAGTGTGTGAAAATTATTATTGTTAAAATTGTATGTATAAATTGTATGTGATAGAGTATGAAAATTATTATTGTTAAAATTATATGTGTATATTGTATGTGATAGTGTGTGAAAATTATTATTGCTTTTGTATATTATAAATTTTGTAAGAATTTTTTTATATGATTGTTACGGATTTAAAATAAGTAAAATGTTTATAAAGAAGTAAATTAAGTATAATAGATAAAATAAGTGAAGTTGATAAAATAAATAAAACAAGTGAATAAAATAAGTAAAATAAGTAAAATGAGTAGAGTAAGAGAAAGTGGAAAAGTGAGTAAAATAAATAAAACAAGCACAATAAGTAAAGTAAGTAAAATAAATACAGGAAATAAATTAAGTGAAGTAAGTAAAATAAATTAAGTAAAATAAGTAGAATGAGCAGAGAAAGTAAAATAAGTAAAAAGAGTACAGTAAGCAAAATAAGTAAAGAAAGTAAAATAAATAATAATAAGTAGAATACATAAAATAATTAGAATAAATAAAATAAGTAGAATAAGCAAAATAAGTAAAATAAGTAAAATAAGTAAAGTAAGTAAAGTAAGTAAAATAAGTAAAATAAAATTTCTTTCAACGCAAAACAAATCATCCACGAGGTTAAACAGATACACGTTAATTTGTTAATTAATCACTGTGTTCCTGCAATGTTGCGCGAATAACTAGCTGAATTTTTCGATAATTTAACATGTTCGATACCGCGGGTAGCAGGTGCTACTCGACCGCGATAAAGCGAAAGCGTAAAAAACTTTTTCAAGTATATGAAATGTAATATATCTTTGCGTGGTTCTGACACGTGAAATTAATGTTTTTGTTATTATAAAACCACCCACTGCGCGTTCATCAAGATTAATTAACGAATGAAATTCGAACATCGTTTAATTAATAATAATTTCAATTAATTAAAATTTCATGTGTAGATGCTACAAAATTAATACTTATTCGTGTTCATGAAAGGGGATTAAAATATGAGACATAAAAAGGAATTTGTATAAATTTCATGATTCTCGAATACACGAGTTTTAATAATTCTAGCGCTTTTTCGTCGGACTATATAGGAAGTAACACTACCATTTTTCTTTTGTTATATTGCAGAGCTTGTTTAATATTTTTAGTAACGCTTCAATGTACATATAAAATATGTTTTACGATATAGAATAATTATGATACAAAGCTGAACAAAAGGAATTTTTGTTAATTATATTTGCGTTGTATAGTCTTTTGAAAGAATTAAAAATAAGAAATGTACGAATATTTATTGCTTGCATATTTCGGTCGACTTTTTGTTTCTTTTTTTATTAATTTTACAAGTTCTTTTTCAGTACTATTGTATAGATTTTTCGGAATACGTATATACTTCTTGTTTATAACAAAATTTCACGAAGACATTGTCGTAACACAAATATAGGAACTACTATAACAAAAATCTACAAATTGCAACAATTTCAATCTAGAAACTGTCCTACTACAAATTTAGAACCTGCCGTAATACAAATCTAGAAACTGCTATAATAAAAATCTAGAAATTGCCATAATTTAAATCTAGAAACTGCCGTAATACAAATCTAGAAACTGCCATAATTCAAATCTAGAAACTACCATAATTCAAATGTAGAAACTACCATAATTCAAATCTAGAAATTGCAGCAATGCAAGTGTGGAACCTGCCGTAATAGAAATCTACAAGATCCTATAACAAAAATCTACAAAACTACCCTAATTCAAATCTAGAATCTGCCGCAATACATATCGTGGAATTGCTATAATAAAAATCTATAAATTGCCATAATACAAATCTAGCAACTACCCTAATTTAAATCTACAAATTGCCACAATACAAATGCAGAACCCACCGTAATACAAATTTACATGATCCTATAACAAAAATCTAGAAACTACCCTAATTCAAATCTAGAATCTGCCGCAATACATATCGTGGAACTGCTACAATAAAAATCTAGAAATTGCCATAATACAAATCTAGCAACTACCCTAATTCAAATCTACAAATTGCCACAATACAAATTCAGAACCCACCGGAATACAAATTTACAAGATCCTATAACAAAAATGTAGAAACTACCCTAATTCAAACCTTAAAAACCTAAATCACCGTAATACAAATCTCGAATCTGCCATAACACAAATCTAAAATCTGCCATAACACAAATCTATGAATTATCATAACAAAAATCCATAAATAGCCATAATACAAATGCAGAACCCGCCATAATACAAATCTATAAACCTACAATAATATTAAAGGAAAGAACCTTGCCAGTCGATCTGCCATAACACAAATCTATGAATAATTATAAAAAAATTCCAAAAATTGTCATAACACAAATCCGAAATCTGCCCTAATACAAACCTAAAAATCACCGTAATACAAATCTAGAATCCGCCATAACACATATCTATGAATTATCATAACAAAAATCCAGAAATAGCCATAATACAAATGCAGAACCCGCCACAATACAAATCTATAAACCCACAATAATATTAACACTAGATTTACGGAACCCGTCAAAATGACGGGTCATATGTCTTTTAATTTAAATGACAAAACTTATTAAGAAATTTTTGTTAAAATGTATGTCAACTTTCGTCAAGCTAAAGAATCAATGTCTTAGGAAGTTCACATATCATCCCCAATTTATTTGTTTTTCTACTTTCAATTCAAATTTAAATATAAATGACCATAAACATCCGTAAACCTAGAGTTAAAAGAAAGAACCTTGCAGTCAATCTCGTACATCGTAAATTTGCAGTTTACTTATCCACCCCGTTGTAAGTAGTAATTAAAAAAAGGCTAGAACGAACGGCTGACACGAACTCGATTCGAGTATTTCGTTCGGTTGATTGTGTATGCTGTTTTTGTTTTGATACCGAGATAGACAAGGATATTCGCCGGACGAATAGACCGACAACAATTGTTCAATTTCAAGTTAACGTACTCGCTCAGTAGTATTTGGTATTGAAATCGATAGCAGTAGCTGGACGACAATATACGGTTCTCTGTCGCGAAGCTCTTCTGCTCGGTTAAATCACTCACCGGTATATTTTGATTCCCAGTATCGTTCGTTACTTCTATCTCGGACGTGGACAAAATCGACAAGTCCGAAAATAATTTGGATAACAGTCCGCGTACAATGTTTTTCACTCGTTCGGATAAAAACCAACGAAAATTAATAACCGCGACAATTAATACTGTCAGTTTCTATGCTCCCCTTTTTTTATGGGGCTGTACTTTATAAATTGATTCCGCTCTAATCGCTTTGAATGTGTATTGTTTTATCGACTTTGCAACATCAAATCGGTAGCACGACTCGGTTGGAAATTTATTTTTAGTTTTTTTTATCAATTTTTATTATGGTAGATTTGTATTATGGCAACTTCTAGATTAGGGTAGTTTCTAGATTTTTATTATAATTTCAATCGAAACATCAAATCGGTAGCACAACTCGGTTGGAAATTTATTTTTAGTTTTTTTTATCAATTTTTATTATTGTAGATTTGTATTATGGCAACTTCTAGATTAGGGTAGTTTCTAGATTTTTATTATAATTTCAATCGAAACATCAAATCGGTAGCACAACTCGGTTGGAAATTTATTTTTAGTTCTTTTTATCAATTTTTATTATGGGAGATTTGTATTATGGCAACTTCTAGATTAGGGTAGTTTCTAGATTTTTATTATAATTTCAATTGAAACATCAAATCGGTAGCACAACTCGGTTGGAAATTTATTTTTAGTGTTTTTTATCAATTTTTATTATGGTTCTAGTATTATGACAATTCCCAGATTTCCATTAGGGTAGTTTCTAGATTTTAATTATAATTTGAATGGAAACATCTATAATACAGGCCTCAGAAATCAAACTAAAAATTTTCACGTTACAAGATTCCGCATTCTTCTATTACTTGATTCTTTATCACAGTCAGCTAATATTTCCTGGTTAAACTCGAGAACATAGACAGATTAAAATCAGCAACAGTACGTAGATAGAATCTCCGCTTACAAAGTACCGTAGATTCAATTATCCGAATGCTCGTTCGAACAGCCAGTCGCGAGTAATGCTTAACTGGTACTGCCTGTTTATTATACATAATTGCCCATTGTTAAGTGGCCAACCTGATACGAAATAGCATCTGTGCCCACCTTTACGCCGGCTGCTTGATATTTAATTGCTAATTAACCAACAGACTACTGCGCACCCGTTCTCCATAGTTGCGAATCGTGAATAGAGAAAGGGGACAAGGAAGGTCGTTATTAAATTCCATTATCTAGCACGTTAGTATTAGCTGTTTTCGTACATGCGCGAATAACCGTTCATAGTTTTGCTGTGCTAGAACGCGTTGCGTAAATCCACCCCCTTGTACTTTCAGTAACTAGATGGGTCCTGGGGTAGGGACTGGGAAGTAGGGTGGACCCGACAGATTGGGAAGTGTGAGGATGGGGTGCACGACGTACTTCTTGTTAGACATATTAGGAATTTTTAGTCTTTCAAGCTTCTAAATTTCTAAATATCTATATTTCCAAGTTTTTACATTCACAAATTGCATTTCAGATATTCCTATATCCTGCAATTTCTAAATTTCACTAAAATTCCTAAATTACTAAATTCCCAAATTACCAAACTCCAAAATTTCCAAATCCTCAGATTTCTATCTCCCCCAATTCCTATCTCCTTAAATTCCTATTTCCCCAAATTACTAACACCCCAAATTTTTATTTCCCGAAATTACTAACTCCCCAAATTCCCAAATCCCTATATTTCTATCTCCCCCAATTTCTATTTCCCTAAATCACTATTTCCCCAAATTATTAATTCCCCAAATTCTCAAATCCCCAGATTTCTATCTCCCCCAATACCTATCTCCCTAAATTCCTAATTCCCCAAATTACTAACTCCCCAAATTCCCAAATCCACATATTTTTATCTCTCTTTTTCTCCAAATTACTAATTCCCCAAATTCTCAAATTCCTAGATTTCTATCTCCCCCAATACCTACATACCTAAATTCCTATTTGCCCAAATTACTAACTCCACAAATTCCCAAATCCCCAGATTTCTACCTCCCCCAATTCCTAACTCCCCAAATTACTAACACCCCAAATTCCTATTTCCCCAAATTACTAACTCCCTAAATTGCCAAATCCCCAGATTTCTATCTCCCCCAATTCCTATTTCCCCAAATTCCCAAATCCCCAGATTTCTATCTCCCCCAATTCCTATCTCCCTAAATTCCTATTTCCCCAAATTACTAACACCCCAATTTCCCAAATCCCCAGATTTCTACCTCCCCCAATTCCTATCTCCCCAAATTCCTATTTCCCCAAATTACTAACTCCCTAAATTCCCAAATCCCCAGATTTCTATCTCCCCCAATTCCTATTTCCCCAAATTTCCAAATCCCCAGATTTCTATCTCCCCCAATTCCTATCTCCCTAAATTCCTATTTCCCCAAATTACTAACACCCCAAATTCCTATTTCCCCAATTTCCCAAATCCCCAGATTTCTACCTCCCCCAATTCCTATCTCCCCAAATTCCTATTTCCCCAAATTACTAACTCCCTAAATTCCCAAATCCCCAGATTTCTATCTCCCCCAATTCCTATTTCCCCAAATTCCCAAATCCCCAGATTTCTATCTCCCCCAATTCCTATCTCCCTAAATTCCTATTTCCCCAAATTACTAACACCCCAAATTCCTATTTCCCCAATTTCCCAAATCCCCAGATTTCTACCTCCCCCAATTCCTATCTCCCTAAATTCCTATTTCCCCAAATTCTCAAATTCCCAACTCCTAAAATCCCTAATCACAAGAATCCCAAAATTCACTTTGAATGGAATCTCACAATCTTTTATCATTCCTCCTGTTTCACTTTCACTAAATTATTCATTATTTTTTAGTTAAGTCTTACCTTTGATATGGTTGTTGGTGTGTGCCCGGGGTTAGGGCAGTTGTAGTATTCTGTGCGGCGAGAGCGAGTTTTTGCTGTCGTTGTTGCAGCATCTGTCTGCTGAAGACTCCGTATCCAAAACCATAGATTTCGTCCTCTTCCTTGTCGCTGAGACAACTCGATGGCTGCACAAAAACAGAACACTCATTCGTCTCAATTTTTCACTGTTCCATAAAAATAAGACGGCAATCACTCTAGAGACTGCAAAGATTCACAAATTGTTAGGTCAAATTCAATTTGTTAATTCTTGTAGGTCGAAAATTGGTGAAACTGGGGAGGTTGATGATGCATAGAGGGAGTAATAGGAAGAGTAATTGATGATTGCATACAAATTTCAAAACCTTATTTAGTTTTGTTTAGGTTATCATTTTTGTTCAAAATTAATCCTTATTTTCTCCTCTAGACTTGTCCACTTATTTATTCATTTACAATTATACAAACACTACTTCCTAGTGGACCTGACACATACAAGTTTCGTTTAACTTAGTCTATAATTTTTGAAAGTTCATTTATTCATTTATAATTATACACAGTCCATTCATACATTTATAACCGTACTCCATTTTTTTGTGTCCATACAAATTATATTTATGTTCCAATATCTGCAATTCAGCAAACAAATAATGAAACTCAACTTTCGAACAAAACTGAATTAATTTCATAGGTCAAATATTTTGCTTTGAAACGTTAAAAGTTTCACTCTGTTTTAATTCAGTTGGGGTAATTGAATTAAATTCATTGAAATGCTTGGTGAATTTTTCACTTCCGTATTCTCTTGGCTTTTCAGAAAAGGTCGGGTTTAATCGACGATCGATTGGAAACTCGATTAGCCGCAAGAAAAGTCTGAGCAACGAACAATAACTAATTTAAAGCAGAATCGACAGATCTACACGGTTAATCCCTTTAAACTACCGTTGCAAGATGCTCTTCGTGGACTTTCAATTCCATGATGGAAAGTGTTTAGTCTTTGTGAACTGTTCGCCGCTAAATCCCTTCTGCGAGGAACGTGACTCAAATGGCCTGAATCGATCCATTTTTCTTTAAAAGGTACAATAAACAGTAAAGTGCTTATATTTTTTATCTGGCTTCCATGTGGATTTCAGAAATCTACTATTTTTTATTCTTGAATTCTTAATTGTGTCACGAGATCGATACATTCTACCTCTACTTTTAATTGTTACAATTAAATTAATTGGGAGAATAATTACTACGACGGTAATTTAACCTTCTGTAATATTACTTTTTATGGAAGCTTCAAAGATGCTTTAATTGGGTTCTGACAAAAATGCAATTTCATTGTAATTTTTGGTATTTTTGTTTGAATAGGTTCTATATTTCAATATAATTTTTACGTAGATTATTAATATTGTACCTATAGTTGATTGCAGAATAAAAAATCAAGTCGATTTCGATACAGAAATGTTATATCTCATGGCCTCGCGTGCACTGAACTTGTAGCGGTTAACGCTGGGTTCAATTAAATTAATCTAAATAGTTTATTGTTGCATAAAACGCACAAAATAAGATTTATATAACTACTATTGAACCTACAATTGATTGCAATATAAAAAATGTAATCAATTTCAGTGCAGAAATGTAATATCTGATGGCCTCAAATTCATAGAACCTGCAGTAGTTGACACTAGCTTGAATTAAATTAACCTAAACAATTTATTGCTGCATAAAATACATAAAATAAAGTTTATATTACTAATATTGAACCTATAAATGATTGCAAAATAAAAAATGAAATCAATTTCAGTGCAGAAATGTAATATCTGATGGCCTCAAATTCATAGAACCTGCAGTAGTTGACACTAGCTTGAATTAAATTTAACCTAAACAATTTATTGCTGCATAAAACACATAAAATAAAGCTTATATAACTAATATTGAACCTATAATTGATTGCAATATAAAAAATGAAATCAATTTCAGTGCAGAAATGTCATATCTGATGGCCTCAAGTTCATAGAACCTGCAGTAGTTGACACTAGCTTGAATTAAATTAACCTAAACAATTTATCACTGCAGAAAATAAACTACATAAATCCTATTTAATGGCGTCGACCTGAAATAAATTACCCTACTCCAAAGTCCCGCAACAAGAATAAAACTTAAACAAAGACATCTCACTATTTGCACCCAAAAGAAATTCACCGTCATGAGCCTTCATCCAATTCAACCAGAAACACTCTGATGCATCCCCCACGTAATCACGCGTAAACGAAACTTATCTCGCATTTTGAGGTAAACAGTGACCTAACGAGGGACATAAAATAGGGTACAATTACCTGACGTATGTACGAAAGGCTTCTTAAGAAGTCCAGGAATAAAGGAGAAAAGTAAAAGAGACTCGTAAGGGTAAATACTCGTAGAGAGGTAAAAAAAAAAGGGAGGTAAAGGACAGAAGGAAAATCAAGGAGAGAATAAAAAAGAGACGGATTCACTTACCGAGTATTTTCCGGGCACGTAAATGGGCTGTGAATGACTGGTGGTGAGTTGAGTGTTGGGCATTCTGGGGGAAGCATTTGTTTCACGGCGACGTAGCTCCTCGAGCGGCTCCAGGACGTCTCCGTAATGCGTTCTGAAGAGGTCTGCATACCTTGAAGCGAGCCCCTCCAAGTATCCCCTCTCGCCTTCCTGAAACAGTCATTCGAAAAAGACGAAACGTCAAGGACACTGTTTTTCTCGACATAATCTACATCTACAGTTAATACAGTACCGCATTCATTTTACATAACATTGTATAGTTTTAATGTAACGTTAATTTACAGTCCATGGCCATCGAAGGACCACGTACGAAAATTTCACTCTTATGGCTATAACATTATGTCATATATGGAAAGTTGTTTTGGGTCATGTAAAATTATTACCGAATACGTTGATAACTATACATAACAATTTGTTACTATCGTGATAATAAATTGTGTAACATGGATTTCTTTGAATAACCGTGCTTCTCTTTTCATCATGGAAATTTGTAATTCCGTCTCGCGCAAATGCAGCTTCATGGAATACAAGAAAAGATAAATGAAAAATAAGATAGGAAATTTAGCCACTGTGAAAATTCTATTCTTTCTTGATGGAACGCAGACAGTGTTTGCGCTCGTTGTATATGGCATGAGCCGAGTAATTCCTCATGAATCTCTCCGGACAAGAGTACCGCCGATTCCCACGGCTTCGGATATTCTTCCGGGATTTTCTTCTACAATCCATAAAATGCGATTCTCCGTATTAGGAGTCGATACAGATCTAGGTCTTCCGGAGTTTCGATCGCGCGTTCTAAATGAGCCTGACTCACAAAGACGTTGCTGGAGGTTTTGAAACGGCGTATGAGAGGGAACTCTTCGATTAGGAAACTTTTCCATGTAAAGAAGTGCAGCTAAAGCACTTCCATTAGCACGACCGCGCATAAAATGCGCATCTGACGTTTCTTCATTAGAGTAATACGCTGACATTTTCAGTACGATGCTGCTGTGGAAATAGATACGCAATCGCTGCTTGATGAGAACCGAATGATTGTCGACGAAATCTGTCATGTAATATATATGGAAAACGAGGACAATCGCCTCGTTTATAAACACCGAAATATAAGATCGTTTATGAACAGATAGTAGTCGAGTCAATTATGACGCTAACGTGCAGGAATGTTTCTCAGATATTGTTGACCTTTTGAGGTACGTTGACTTTTTTACTCCTTTGTATCATATAAATAATGAGAGGTTTATTTCAAACACTCTGTGTATTACGACATTATTAACAGAAATCGATATAATGAAAAGAGTGGCAGAAGTATGTGAATCTTCTTTAATCATTGAAAAAGATATGAAACGATGGCATAATTTAAGGGTATAAATTAATAAAATTTTGTACATTATGTATCACATTATGTGCACATCAATGTATCTACAAGTTTTTTCATTTAACGTAAAAGAACAGAAGTATGTTCAGAGAACCTCTTCTACATCGTAACACTTTCCTCTCCATATTTTGTATAACAAAATATCTATAGGGTATTATATAAGTCTAATTATTTTACTTATAAGTCTAATTGTTTTTATGTATTTTGTGACACATACATCATTGTGATCATTTAACATTTTCTCTTTCGTATTTTATTTCACGCATGACTTATATTTGGATATTTTTTAAGTATTATGGTTTTATACAACTTCTATTTATAATTTGTGGTTTATGCCGCTTCACAGTAGTGAAAAATGATATATACTATATATATCGATAGATTTCATGTACAAACATCAAGATTTATATATTAAAACGAGTATTTTACTCATTCATCACTGTTTAGGACATCCATATCAATAACCGAGATAAAGCTACGTACCACGTGATCTGCATGCGCACGCAACTGCGCAGCCAAGGCGCGAAAACTCGAAACAGTTTGCATTTACAACCCTAATACGACAAAGAGAGCTATATATTTTATTAACAAAAATCAAGTTATGAACTAGTAACCATATTTTAATAAAAATAGTGAAAATATGGAAGATACGAAGGAATATACAAAATAAGGAAGATTAAATGGAAGTAACGTCGAAATATGACACGCCGGAATTTTCGTACGTTTCACGATAAGATGGCGGAGACTAGTCCAGTATCTAAACCAAGAGAAGAGAAAATGTTGAAGGAGAAGAAGAAGAGAGAATCGTCGTAGAGCTCAGGCGGAAGTCACATTAATATTTCACAATTCCACTTTTGCTGGCTCTCGATGGCTGCTGCCGTCCATGGAAGGGCTATGTTCTTTTCTTTCACAAGTTTAAGAAAGAGGGAAAGAGTGGAAAAAAGGGACTGAGAAACGTGGAAGAACACTTTGTCTGGCGCGAGTCTCGTTTTGCTTACACTTTAAGCGTCGCCATCGATATAAGCGACGTCGTTTTCTACGTTGCAGACTGACAGATACTTTTTGATTACACACCATCTATACGTCCTATATTTACTACTCTGCATATATCAAATTTATCACTTTCATACGTGACGTTATGTTAATCCATACGGCGTTGCCGTGTCATTTGAGAACCTTTCACGCGTATCGAGTTATGGAATGTACAAGCAGAAAATTTTCAGCGTAAAGTTAATAATATATTCTTAATACATTAGTCGACCTTTAATTCTTAATTATGATGTATTTTCGTGTTGATATGACATGTTTTATACATTATATTTCATATCATGTTACAGTGCATTTCTTCCCTTCATTTTTTCTTATTTAAACATTAATTTCTATTTTTTTTAAGCGAGGGTAAAATATTGTAAGTAAATCTTCTTCCCTTAAATTACATTTTTGTATAAAAGCTTAACCTGAAATTAAATAAAACTAAGAAGATTGATGCAAAATTTTTTGAGGAGGAAGCTGCAAAGAAAAATATTACTCCATATTTTTGTTCAGTTTTTATGTAGTTCCCTTTTCCAGTTTTACCAAATCGGAAACACTCTGTATATTAAACGCAGCACTATTAAATCTAACGTTTGACCGCAATAGCATACCGTTCGTTATGCACGTACAGTTAGATGATCGTAGATTGGGATTTTGAAAGATACAACGATCGAGGAACGAGTATGAATTCTCCTGAAAAACGAATCACAAAAGCGTGATATTGAATGGTAAAGAAGAATCAGCTCTTTGCAATCGACCTATATCCTTTCAGTGTGCAAACAAAGCTCACAAAGACCGAACGAATTCGTTCGCTGATCCGTATCACGTTATCGGCACTACGTGCACGCAACAGAAATTTATATGTTGGATATAGAACGGGAGTCAGCAAATCTCAATATGCCTCTTAAATCGGAAACGGAATATAAATTACCTTTGAAAAAAGCAAACGTACGTTTCGTATTTCCGTTTCAACTTACATTTCTTACGAGGGATGTTGTTCGAGGTTGTTGCTACGTGGGTTATTATGTGCTTTTGATATGACGGATTGTGGACACGTCGCGTGCTTGTCGATTGGCTCGGCATTGACGGGCATCGGGTACGAAATTTGAAAATTTAGTAATGTGAAAATTTTTGAATTTTACAATTTTAGTAGTTATGATTTTGGGAATTTAGGAAGGTATGATGATTTGGAAATTTGGGGACTTTTGGAAATTTTGGGAATCTTGGGAATTTTGGGAATTTAGGAACTTAGGGATATTGGAATATTGGGAATTTAGAAATTTGGGAATATAGGAATTTTGGGAATTTATGACATTGGGGGTTTAGGAATTTATGAATTTGGGAATTTAATAATATAGGAACTGGGCGATATAGGAATTTTAGGAATTTAGGAATTTGGGATTTGGGAATTTGGCAATTTGAGAATTTTTAAATTCTGGAATTTGGCAATATATGAATTTTGGGAATTTAGGATCTTAGGATATAGGAATTTTGGGAAGTTAGAAATTTGGGGGTTTAGGAATTTGGAAATTTGAGAATTTGGCAAGATACGAATTTTGGAAATTTAGGAACTTGGGACTATAGGAATTTGGGGATTTTGAGAATTTCAAAATTTTGAAATTTGGCAATATAGGAATTTTTTGAATTTAGGAACTGGGGGATATAGGAATTTGGGGAATTTGGGAATTTGGAAACTTGGGAATTTGGGAATTTGGGAAATTAAGAATTTTGGAATTTGGCAATATAGGAATTTTTGGAATTTAGGAACTTGGGGATATAGGAATTTGGAGAATTTGGGAATTTGAGAATTTGGGAACTTAGGAATTTGGGAATTTAAGAATTTTTGAATTTGGTAATATAGGAATTTTACGAATTTAGGAACTTGGTATAGGAATTTGGAAATTTGACAAGTCAGAAATCTGTAAAATTGGAAAATTGAAGAATTTGCAAATATGCAAAATTTATAAAATTCTAAAATTCCAAATATCTAAATTTTCAAATTTCCAAATTTCCAAATTCCCAAATTTTCAAATTTTAACCAATATCTATAAGTGTGTCACTAAGTTGGCAAACGACTCAGTAAAATCCGTTTTGTTTCCACTCGCCATCAGATAGTACTCATCATATTCTTACCATCGTAACCCATAATAATTAATAATACATAACTAGAAAAATACCTTAACTATTTAAAAACATTTTCACCGTGAACATTTAAAAGAATCCATCTTCGAGTGCAGGTTTCAAGCGCTATTAGCCATTAGACAATGGTAGCGAAGTAAAAAATAATAGAACGGACTCTGCACCATTGTACAAACAGTTTTGATGCACGAACGTACATATTTCGTCCGGTCGTTGAATCAATCAAACCAGACAGATCAAAATATCAAGATCTACTCTCTTCAATATTTATGATCGATACAGTACTGTTAGATAAACGCAAGTGTCAATAATACACAGACTGGTAGCTGTAAAACTGTTGCATTGGTACCGGTACAATAGGTATTGATTCGTGGACCGTTCGATGAATCGATAACGAATAAACTTATCAAACGCAGCAGTGTCAAATGTCAAAATTTGTTATCGCAGAAGTTTATTTTAACATTTTTCTAAGCGTACATGTCGATGTTTTGATCGGTTTACAAAAATTTATTTGTTAAAATATCTATTTTATTTATTTTTCTGATTAAGAATCAAATTTTAACTTTATTTGAGATATTTGGTTATTACGTAAACTAATAATATTCGTTTAATAAAATATATATTATACCATAATTATAAGGTAGCACAATTATCTTTTAGGCTCTTGCTATATTGCACGATAAATGCGTTACATAGTGGTTTTATAGATAACTTTATCGAAATATCGAGCTTATCAACGTTAATTTTATTTTACAGGGATGAATATATACATCGACCAGAATTTTGGAATGACGTATGTCTGTTATAGTTGTCTGGTTAATTAGGAAGTTTACATTATTTGGCAGAGAAGTCCGTTATATGAGCGTGCTTCAGAACTATCAGTAATTACGAAGGAATACGAAGGGAAGGACTTAAGAAAGAGGAAAACGAATCGTACCGTCTTCCCTCCTTGTATTTCATCCCCATTCCTTTCTTCCGGTGGCTCTATCTATAATCCGCGAGTATTAATTAGAATTCCAATCTACCAGTTTAATACGACGAATTCATTGCCTCGTACTTTGCTTCGGCTCTTGTTCCACTCGTTTTGCATCTTTTTTCAACCCCCCAGTTCCGTTTTCCTCTGTTTCTCGTTCGGTCCCCATCACTCACCCTGAGGGGGTGGTTTAACGGTCAAACTGAAACTTTCAAGGCGAGAGCACATAAAACGAACGAATTTTCCGCGGCAGCGTAACTCTTTAGGAACTTCACTGCCTCGTAAATTAAAATTTCATCCATGAACGGATAATCGAGGGGTGATTAAAGAGTTCCTTTTAATAAGCTGACCGACAGTCAGGGGACAGGATGGATTCCATGTTGTTTTCACCTCCGCTTTATATCGAGACAGTGAGCTATTCAATGTCGATATTTTTCTTTCGATAGAAATTAACTACTTGGATTAAAGTCTATCGATGTCGATGTTTCTTTGATTATCCTTTTCAGGAAACGAACAGCGTATTTTAATACTAAATAACGATGCTTTCAATTTATCTTTCGTTCATCGCCTTTGATGTACCATTTCTGTGACAATGATATCAATGTTGGCTGATTGGTATGTTTTATGAAAAACTGTTTGAATTTGTAAATTTTTGTATTATCTATTTTACAAATTATCACATCAATTTAATATATTTAAAAATTCTTAAGTTCAAAACTTTTCTTAATCTTCAGTAATAAATTCAAGAACAATATATTTGCTTTATTTTTGTTAATATATTTTGTACACTTAATATATTTACTATATTTTTGTTTATATATTTAATATGTTTATTATATTTTTATTAATACATTTAATATATGTATTATATTAATATGTTAACTATATTTTTATTAATACGTTTGACATATTTAATACGTTCACTATGTTCTAGTTAATATATTTAACATGTTCATTATGTTTTTGTTAATACATGTGATATGTTTAATGTATTCCCTATATTTTCGTTAGTATATTAAATATGTTTATTATATTTTTGTTAATACGTTTGACATATTTAATATGTTCACTATGTTCCTGTTAATATATTTAACATGTTCATTATGTTTTTGTTAATACATGTGATATGTTTAATGTATTCCCTATATTTTCGTTAGTACATTAAATATGTTTATTATATTTTTGTTAATACATTTGACATATTTAATATGTTCACTATGTTCCAGTTAATATATTCAACATGTTCATTATGTTTTTGTTAATACATGTAATATGTTTAATGTATTCCCTATATTTTCGTTAGTACATTAAATATGTTTATTATATTTTTGTTAATACATTTGACATATTTAATATGTTCACTATGTTCCAGTTAATATATTCAACATGTTCATTATGTTTTTGTTAATGCATGTGATATGTTTAATGTATTCCCTATATTTTCGTTAGTACATTAAATATGTTTATTATATTTTTGTTAATACGTTTGACATATTTAATATGTTCACTATGTTCCAGTTAATATATTCAACATGTTCATTATGTTTTTGTTAATACATGTGATATGTTTAATATATTCCCTATATTTTCGTTAGTACATTAAATATGTTTATTATATTTTTGTTAATACATTTGACATATTTAATATGTTCACTATGTTCCTGTTAATATACTTAACATGTTAATTATGTTTTTGTTAATACATGTATTTAATTTAAAATATTCTTGTTAATGCATTTATTAAATTTACTACATAAACCTCGTCGAAAAACACCCCTAAACATTTAGAACGAACACGACTACCATGCATAAGGTAAGAAAATAGTATAAAACAATTCTCATCGATCTTGTTGTCAAGATTTATCGCTGTTCGCATTGTCTAGGAACAAGCATCGCTCTTCATTTGCTTAAACCCGAAGCGCGAAGTAGTGGGTGGGCGTTTCACGATAATTGGGCGGCTTGAGGGGGATTCTCACGGCGCGATAGAAGGACGGAATTATTTTCGGGTGGTCCTCGAACGGCCGTTGCACCCGCCATTAGTGCACCCACAAACTCACCCCTCCCTCGCAAACGTATTCATTCTCACCCCTCATTATTTACATATACTTCATTTGCCTTGCTTTTCCATCCCTCCTAAAATGTAATTCCTGAAAATCCAAGTGAACCGAGAATTTCGGATCTTCGAAATTAATCGGGTACCGGTCCAACGAATAAACAACGAGTTCCATCGGACCGTATTGCCAATCACAAAAATACTTCTACCCCTACAATCGATTATTGGTCATGCATGACGCCCCTTCTATAAACCCATGTAAATTTTTCACCCAACCCTTCTATAAACCGATGCAAATTTTTCTCTATTTAATTATGCATAAATATGTATCAACCCCTTTCTTCCCTTATTTCTCCTTTTATCTTTACTAATTCTATTTCATTATTATTAATGTATTATTTGCGAAACTTACCCTAAAAAAATTGGTAAATTCCATATACAAAAGTTTGACAATGCAAAAATTTCATGACCAAAATTTGAAAATTCGCGGACAAAGAATTCGTACATTTTACAAACACAATTAACAGTCTCGGAAAATAATAAACTGGAACACCGTTCATAATTATGGCTACAATTCCGTGTTTTGAATATTCCACGAGATTGTACATTATCAAGCACGTGTGGGTAAATTGCGTTCGAATTAAATTCGAGGATTTTTGTGCAACGCAGCATCAGAAATAATTTTGTATGCAATTTTTCCGGTTACTAATTGAGAGTACACGAACACCCGTGCGATTTACCGTACATTTATGATTATTTTCCCTGCGCGATTTTATTGGACCGCAGAGGGATGGGAAAGTGTTAATCGGACGAGGCAGCTGGAAAATCGAGCTGGTGATAGGCCGCCGACTTCATGAATACCATAGAAACTTGTTCCAAACTTCTCTGCGAATTATTTCCCTGTTATGAATCGTAAAACGTATGTCACGTACTTAACAACTTTTTTTTCGCACAATTTTTTATCGCGCAAATTTTGTTTTTAAATGGGTACTTCACCCTGCTGTTCTCTCGCTACACAAAATGTTATAAGGAACTTTTTTTTTGCTGTCGAATAGTTCAAACGGTGAAATTGGATCACCCGATTCATATTTTAAACAGTTTTTGTCTCATTTTTGATACACTCGATGAAATGGCTTTTTTTTAACAGAGGGCGGTGGATGATTTGAAATTCATTTTTTATTCGAATCTCGGTTTTTTATTCCTGTTTTTGGTAATTTGGAATTGTAGGATTTTGCATTTGGGATTTGGAACTTTTTTCTAGTTATTGAAACTTTTGAGATTTGGAATTATAGGAGTTTAGAATTTTTTACTGGGTTGATTGATTTTGAGATTTTAGAATATTTAGGTCAATAGGACTTTGATAATTTAGAATTTTTAATCCGTAGGTCTATGTTTAGGTAATATATTCATATTTTAGCATATCAGGCAATATATCAATATTTTAATATAAACAAATTTTAAGGGAAATTTTTCAAGTTTTGCACACAAATAAAAATTTATAAAATTATTTAATTATAAATTTTGTAGTGCTTCACTATATTTCAATATACTATACAACATATTAATATTTAAATATATTAGCCTATATATTATTTCAATATATTAGCCAATATACTCTTGCTGCATATTACAATAACACAAAAAAACAAAATAATATTTCCTGCATATCAATTCAAAAGTTAAGAATTTAATCATCATTTTATTGCTTGTAAATTAGTTTAAAAAATTCAAACTTCAACTAGTTTAAAAATTGTTTATCGAATCGAATTTCGTTTTATGTTAATCTAAAAAATTTAATTTGTTATATCTGCTGTCTGAAAAAGTTAATTCTTGTAAAGAATGAATGAGTTCTTATACGGTAAATTTCTGTCTGAATATTGCAGAGCACAGATGCATAAATATAGATGCTAAATTCCGGATTTTCGCAAATGAGTTGTAATTGCGGTCCCGGCATTAACACGTGCCAAACACAGCAGTTTGGAGCTGTCAATGTGGCCGGCAAAGATTTATTTGCAATCAATTTGTCAAATGGAATCGAAATTCAGTTGGAATATAACCTAGAAATATATGATTTCTCTTGTCCGCAATCGGAAGCGAATAGTTGTCAAATAAAATACAAAAGTAATTTTCAATGAACGTTCAATCAATCGAAATTGAATCATGATATGACACGTTTCTGGGCCAATTAAACATTTAACGAGTTCATAACGAACTCGGGCAATCACTCAACCCTTAACCTCTTCACGCACAATTTTTTTTTAGGTTAGAGAAGTGATTTAACTTCATATCAACATTCGCGCAATTATATTTTTGATATATAACAATTATATAAATAAAATAACAACAAGAAATTATAATGTACGGAAATAGTTGTCATGTTCGCTTATGCAAGTTTTGGTTGATGAATTCAAAAGTTAATTAGATATATGAAGAAGCAAACATTTATAGGTTATGGTGATTTTAGGATCACTATTAATACTATTTTTGATGCCAGTAGTTGGGTGTTTTTCATTTATTCTCAGATTGACTTTTATCTTATGAATCTTAATAAATAACAGATATTTTATTTTTGTTCAAAGACTGATTTTTTTATTCTCAATAAAGTAAACAGTTGATTATGGTACAGGACTATAAATACTTTCAGTTGACATTTTATATACACATATATTTCTATTGCTACTATATAACCCATATTATATAGTATCTTATGTGTTCGTAAGAATTAACTAGTAAAATTAATAATCTTTTAAGTTATATATATTTTCTCAGAAATTGTACGTTGTTATCTACGAACGTATTAAAATAGACGAAAAATTGATTTTCTGTGCAGACTAATTATAAAAAATCGAATAAAGGTAATTGAAATGCTTGACAGATTGAAAGATACGAAATAACAGCAGTGATCGTGACATATAATTTCCAAACGCCCCGTACAGTCTAGTTTCGAGATTACTCAGTGAACAGTAATTAGAGGCACACACTCATCGTTGTATCCGTTAATTAATGTTTGCGTCACTTGCTTCTATAGCTAATTATCTGGTCGGTATTCGTCGTTCCATCTTATTAGCTTGATACATATACGGGCTGTGTTTGTCCTCGATTCGAATCTCACGAGTGTCCCCTTAATGACACTCTCTGCCTGTTTTACGAGGCAATCAATTTTCTATTCGAGAACGCATCATTATGTGATTCCATGGTGTGGATCAAATGGACAAAATAATGTTGTGCCTTCAGGGCCGAATCTAGGAGGAAATACCCCACTCCATCCGCGATTACGCCTCGATCGTTATGGAATCGTTAAAATCTTAGTTTTTATCGTAATATAAGACTTTCACTACTATATTGATTTCGTTGAAGTATAATACTTTCAATTTATTTCATTTATTTAACAATTACAATTTTTTATTTATGGGTAGGTTTATTTATGTTATAAATTGTGAATTATTTATGCAATGTACAAATTTCCAATTGCCAAATTTACAAATTTTTGAAGTTTTTTAATGTCAAATTTTTATGTTCTTTTTTTGCAAGCAGTTGATTTTATACATTTTTAATTTTTTAGATTTTTAAATTAGTAAATTCTTACATTTTTTAACCCATTCGAATTTATAGACTTTTTTATAAAATCAATTTTCTAATAAATTATTTAAAATATTTCACAAATTATTTTCTAAATTATTTATAAAATGTAAGATGCAATGTTCTCGAATTTAAAAATTTTTAATCTTTCAGATTTTTAAATTAGTAAATTCCTAAATCCTGATGCTTGAAAATTATAATAAATTATCTACATTTTACAAAATAATTTTGTAAATTATTTACAGTAAAAATGTATAAATTTTACAATAAAATATAATTTACAATAAATACGTTTAATTCTTCAAACATAACAATAATAATAATTATCATACCGAACGCATAATTCTGAAGAAAATTCGAGAACTTGAAAGTGGAAAGTGCGATAGAATATATTAAGTAAGCCGTTTACATTAATCGAATTCGTTGAATCCTGGAGCGTTCGTAGTTATAAGAGAAAATTATTAAAATGGGTCATTTCGCGTAGAATTAATATAAATTCGTGCATAGGCTTAACGGCACTTCGGTCACAAGGCAAGACTCGCTGCTGCTTTGAACGATATCTGCATAATTAACGCAATCAATTTCTGAGCCCTCGGCACGGGGTTGCGACTAATTTCATATTCCTTCGAAGAATTAAAAGGAGAAGAATAAGGGTGCAAAGAGAGAGAATTTAACTGCGAACGAGTCCACGCTATGCCGCTTCAATTTTCATTTCTGTTTCGTGGAATTACATTTTCATGCGATCTTATCATTCTTCGTGACCTTTAATCGTTCGAACTTTTTAAAGAATTCTGCGATAAGCCTCTGTATTAATAACTCTCTGAAGTTTACATTTTCTTAGGGTTATTGATCATTTACGAACCGTGCTAGAGTTACAGTCTGTGATTTAGATTTACGATTTGAAAATTTAACAACTTGCAATATTAATATTTTTTTATATCATATCTGGAAATTGTGAAAAAAATTATGTAATTGTAATTATTATATCTTACAATTAATACCAATATAGATTAGAATTTTAAAAAATTATTTGTAGAATGCTTTTACATAATTCTGACTAAAAATGGACACCACAATTATTTATACATATTGTTTACAACGAGTACTCAACGAATATTAAATCTCTATTTCCCCAAAAAATATACTTCAGATACAAATATTTTATTCTACAATTTTAGACTTATTTTTTCCCACATAATCACCCCCTGTGTGTCACGATTTCACCCCGTGTTTAGTCCATAATACAGACTTCCGTAACGTACCACAATGAAAGTCCATAACCCACAAAAGAAATAAAAGTGCATAAAATAGAAGAAATGCACTTATAAAAAGCAGAATTGTTCGATTGGTATATGACGTTCAGGTCGCACAGAGCACGGAATAAAAAGCAATCCACAATGCTGGCGCGGCATCATCAAAGGATATAGGGAGAGGCACAATAGAGAACAACATCCTCCCTAACTGTGTTGCTGTTGTCCCCTAGTCGCTCTGCGTTGCTAATTTTATTGAATGAGCAGTGGAACAGGGCACTTCGAAGTCGTCGTTAGTTGAACACGTCACTGGGAATCTAAGTTACAAGGTTACTGTTCCAGTCCAATTCATATTTACAATTCGAAGATGAAATGGAAGGTTTGAAAGTAGCTTTCAACCCTCGTGCTCCTTCAGGAAAAGGTCCTTGTAGATTATGATGAGTGCGCTGCGTAAAAAATCAATACAAGAAGCGGAAAGTGAAGAAAGAAGGCTCATACGTGAATGCACTGCCATTACGACATAAACGTTTTGGTTTAAAATATGAATAAACAATTTTTGAGGTTAATTGACAATCTAACATAATTTAAACGATAATATAACTTGATGGAAATCGGTTTGGAATATTAGGGAGGTTAGGGTTACAATTAAGTTAGGAGTAGGTTAGGTTAGATTTGATTAAGATTAGGTTACATTAGATTGGATTAAGTTATAAATACTTTAAGTTAAATTCGATTAGGCTGCTCTTATTAGGTTAGGATAGATCAGATATACTCGTACTTAGGTTAGATTTAAATAGGTTTATTCGTATTAGGTTAGGTTTAGTTAGACCTGCAGATAATTATGTTAGGTTAGATGAGATCTATTCTTATTAAGTTAGGTTTGATTAGATCTACTCACATTAGGTTAGGTTAAATTAGATCTACTCATATTAGGTTAGGTTAGATTACATCTACTCATACTAGGTTAGGTTACATTAGACCTTTTCATATTAGGTTAGGCTACATTAGATTTTTTCATATTAGGTTATGTTAGATTACATCTACTCATACTAGGATAGGTTACATTAGATCTTTTCATATTAGGTTAGGCTACATTAGATCTTTTCATATTAGGTTAGGTTAACATTAGATTTTTTCATATTATGTTAGGTCACACTAGATCTTTTCATATTAGGTTAGGTTCGATTAAATCTACTCATATAAGGTTAGGTCTACTTAGTTTAGTTCATCATAGGTTAAGGTAAATTAGGCCTATTCATATTAAGTTAGTTTAAATTATGTCTTTTCTCGGTAGGTTAGTGTAGATTATGTCTACGCATATGAAGTTATGCTACACTAGTTTGGTAGATGTAACCACTACAGTTTACAGCTTCAAAATTATAAAATCTTTAAGCTTTCGAGCTTCCAATTCGCTGAATTCTTAAATTCTCAAATTGTAAATCACCAGATTCTCTGCTATGCAAGAAGAGGTTTTATAAAATTCCTATAATTACTACAGTGATCTGAGCACATGTCTAATACACTTTCTTGATGGCGTTCCAGTGGCTAAATTTTAATCAGAAAAATGCATTGCTCATTGTTCTAATGGTCGTTTCACGGATAGACTAAATCTGCGGACCCGAGAAACTGTCTGCGCGAGAGCCGAGGTGTGAGTTAGCGTGCAGAGAAAGGGGGAAGATACGGCGCGAAAGTATAGTTTGAACGAGCGTTTGAGTATACACGGACGAGCGAGAGTAGGACGAGCAAAGGAAAATGCAAAGCGCGGAGAAAAGGACGGAAAACGGTATATGGATTGTGTAGCATTGTTAAGTGTAGCAGCGCAGTCTTACAGAGGAGAGAAGGAAAAAAAAAAATTGCTATTGTCAGTTTAGCACTCGTTCCCCTATTCTAACCGGGCTAAAAGTCTTCGTACAGCCGGAAAAATTCCTTTTTCTTCCCCTTCTTTGCTTAACAGTTTCGTTCAGTGCTATCTCTGCTTGTCTGTTCCGTCAGTTTCTGCACTATTCTTTTCCCTTCCGGTTTCCTCGGCTGAGATTTCCGTCATTGTAAATCCGCGACACGATAGTTTCGTGTGACTGGCCCGCGGTAATACAAACTAAAAGCAACGCGATGCCGTGACGTGTCCAAAAGACCCCGTCAGATTTCTGGTCCACGTATTTCCGTCTCTTTTGTCGTTTCCTTTCTCTCCTCACCCTGTTTATTCTCCTTTATCCGTTCCGAATGCTTCTGTCTGATCAAAGCGTCCCGGTGTTGTGTCTACGGTATCGCCGGACAAAGATGCTTCTTCATTTTTCTAATTGAACGAACCGCGATCGAGATGAATGAAAATTTCGAAAGTTTTTGACAAGAAAGCCTCGCCGAATCTCTTCGTCGGTTTTATACAACTCTTTTAATACTTTCATCTGCATTTCCTGCAATATTATTCGGATTTTAATATCTGATACCGGGTTCTTTTTATATTTGCCACAAGGTTGCGAACATTTCATATCACTTTGAGGTTAGGTTCTCCCTCTTCCTCTTGGTATTCGACAAGTTCAAGTTATTCTTAGGTAGTTTAATTAAGTTTACTTCATTTACATATATTTACATAATCATAAGGTGAAATATAATCATGTAATATTAACCCCTTATCTTAATATTATATGCATGAAATGAAAATTTCGTTATGTATTAGCAACACTATATTTGTCATCGCTAAAATTATAAACCTAAAATCCAAAGTGATTATTAAATATTATTTAGCCAACATCAGAACAAAAATATCCACCATATTTCTCTCTGAAATTATTGCAAATGAAAATGTTTCGGAACATAAGAATAGGTAAAAATGGGGAAACCAGAGGAAAATGTCCCGCAAAAAGGTGTAAAATAACAACAAATAAAGCATTGTTCCAGCAGCGAAGGAAATGGTTGAAACAACGGTGTGCAGCGAACACAGGTTGTCGCAGTGTTAAAGAAATTCCAGATTTAAATCGTACATACCAAACTGTATTTTTTCTATCAGGTTTTTCCAACTGAAAAACAATAAATACCCAGCAGCGGTACCATAAACCCCGTCGGCAACAAGCGTTGCAGCGCGATGAACGATAGTAGAAGTGCACGACAGCATTGTCTGCCTTTCACGTTTCAAAAAATCCGTTTCGCGCATATATACGCAACGGCCACAGTTTTGTTATAAAATGCATTTGTCGATTGCAAAACCAGCAGTATTCCGGTTTTGCAATCCCCATGGTGGCGTGATAGGTGTATCGCGCACAGTCCGTTGATCCCCATAAGGTCACACGGCAATGTTGTTGCTATCCTCTTTTCGGTTCGTCTATCGACGAATGGGGGATCCTTCGCAAAAGTTTACGCACCGTCGAAATAGATGGCTGAATTTCCCTGGTGAATTGTACGGATGTACGAACGTTACTGGGTTGGTTCCCTAGGGGTCACGAGGAAGTGTCAGAGTCACTGATTCAACTGGAATCAAATCTGGTAGCGAGCTACGAATAAGGAAAATGTCGCGTTTGTAGCGGAGCCCGTAAAAGTTCTTTTAGATTCTTTATTGACAAATTTACCAGATCGAACGATTTGTGCATGTTACGATTTCAAGTTTGTTTTGGTACAACGCGGGGAACTAGCATCAATGCGGTTCGGGCTTTATCATTAGGTTTGGAACACAGCTAATACAACATCATTTGGAGATACAAAAGCAATGTGTATAATGTATTAACTTAGAATTTCAACCTTGGTGAAAATGGCTGTTAAATGATTTTGTTAATGCTGTTGATAAATTTATCAAATGTAATGAGTTATGAATTTATAATTTCAAGTTTGTTTGAATACAATATATGGAACTGAATGTAGCATCGTTAGATACAGTTCAAACTTTATTATTAGGTTTGGAAGGTAATGTAACATCATTTGGGGATGTAGAAACTATGTGTGTGACGTATCAACTTGAAGTTTAAACCTTAGTAAAGATGACTGTGAAATGATTTTGTTAATATTACGCTGTTGCATATTTTTACAATATGGAAATGCAGCAACATGTGTGATAAATCCATTTGAAATTTAAAATTCGATGAAAATAATTACAAGAAGATGGTACTAATACAAATTAACAGAGTACATAATTGAATTTTACTGTATTATTGCATATAATAAAAATGTAGAAATATGTATTTCAATAACAAGTCTCAAATATGTAACATTATTTGCAATATTTGTATTATTTCATATTGAAATTTTAAATCTTTATAACAATGTAATATTTATATGAATATTTTAATACTGAAATTTTGCAGGTAAGTTTATAACAACATCTGCAATATTTCAGTGTTTTAATACCTGCATCAAAAATTTAAAATTAAAATTGAAATATTATCTGAAGTGAAATTTTAATCTTAGGTTTATGACATTCGTAATATTTTAATATTGCTAATATTATAAAGTTGTGATTCAAATTTTGATAAAATTTAAATTTAAATGGTTTGCAATAATCTTAGCAATATTTTAATATTGTTGACATCATAAACCTGAGATTCAAATTTAGGTAATGGCGTGCAAAATTTTGTAATAATATTAACAGTATTTTAAATTGTTCTTAACAAGTATTATCAGTATTTTAAAAATTAACACATCATACATTTTTATAAGCCTGAAGGTAGAATATATTTTTATTTGTAACAATGTTAACAATATTTAAAAAATTAGTACTTTAACAAGTATTTTATACATTACTACACTATCCACTAGTATAAACCTAAAAAATGTAATACTTTTCCCAAAAAAAAATGATCACGTGTAACAATAAAAGTTACAGAATCAAATCCAAAGTAGCAAAAAAAGTTCTGTCTGAAAGTTCGAGTAGAAACATAAAATGTAAAAGGGACTTTATTCAACGAAGATATGCAGATGAAATATTAACAAATTGTAGCGGAACGTCAAATATCACGTTGAGTTATAAATTCACAAAGATACGCAATAAAATATGTTGATAAAATGCAACGACACACGGCATGTAAATAACCGTCATGATGAAACTGATTGATTATTTAGAAGAGCATTTGCATTGATTAAAATTACACAGTGCAAAAGCTTTGTTGGTATAAGCGGATTAAATTTCCATCTGTTCTGATGTATTCGCTTTTGTATATACATTTGTTCGTTGTACTTCCATGTGCTCCTTCCATATTTTAATACCAATGATTCCGAAATCCTGTAACTTTCAAATTCGCCAGTGACTACAATTTTTGAAACGTTGCATTCAATCAAAGCTACATATCCCTGCGTTGATTTTGTTTATGCGCATATTTTAATTCCAAATATTATTGTTTAAAATCGTTCTGATAAAGGTATAAATACAAGGTTATTTATAATAACAATTCAATTTCTGGAGGATCATTTTTTTGCATTCTTTTGTTCACATTTGAATTTTTATCTATTTTATTTTTTATCATTGACTAATATTTAGGGAAATATTAATTATGGATTCTATGGATTACTATTTTAAAGTTATTCGTAAATTAGTAAAATTACATATTCCACAAGATTCTATATTAATAATAACAAATATAATTTGTTATAACCTTTTCTAGATATTTTCTTTTAATTAGTTTCATATTAGGAGGTCAGGAACAGTTATGATTAAGTTAGGGGCAAGTTAGATTAGGTTTGGTTAAGTTAGATTTCATTAAGTCATAGATAGGTTAGGTTAGGTTCGATTAAGTCATGAATAGGTTAGGTTAAAGTCAGTTAAGGCTGCTCTTATTAGGTTAGATTAAATCTAATCGTAATATGTTAGATTTAATTAGTCCTATTCATACTAGGTTAGGTCTAGTTAGATCTGGACATAATTAGGTTACGTTAGTTGAAGTCTATTCATGTTAGGTTAGGTTAGATTAGATGTATTCATACTAGGTTAGGTTAGATTAGATCTACTCGTAATAGGTTAGATTTAGTTAGTCCTACTCATATTAGGGTAGGTCTAGTTAGATCTATACACAATTAGGTTAGGTTAGATAAAGTCAATTCCTGTTAGGTTAGGTTAGATTAGATGTACTCATACTAGGTTAGGTTAAATTAGACCTATTAGTATTTTCATCATGGTGAAACTTCTAAAATGATCCTAAACTTCAATGAGACCATATTTAAACCCTAATTTATATTCACATCACTTTTTCTCTAAAGATGTTAAATATTAGAATTTCTTAAAATATGATAACATCAATTGTAGAAAATTATGCATACACTTTTACATGACTCCATTAAACAATGAAACATTTTAACTTTTACACCGTTCCTTTCAGCTGTTTGTAAATATGAACAAATATTTCCGCTTTTCATTAAAAAATTCATAATGGACGACTGCATATTTATTTATTTCGACGATGATATTTATAGAATTATTTAACAATGCAATTGTACTTTGTGAGTATGTTAATGTACTTATAAAAATAATATTACAATGAGGTTGTAGATGTTGATTGAACAATAAATTGTTTATTATAACGTTATATTACTATTAATTTATTATGTTGTAATATAACATAATATAATACTGTACTATAATTGCAAGTGAAGGTCTGTGAAAATAATAATACATTATTCTTCATTATGATAATACAGTACTACATCATAATATACATTAGCATGTATAATATATGTGTAATATATTACATATATTATATGTATAACAATATTTGATATATATTGCAATATATCATAAACTTGAAGTACCTAAAATAATATTCCGCTTATAACCAAGCATTTTCGAAATAATTAATTACTGACAGTTTAATTACATCGACACTAATTAGTATTTCGGTAAAGTTTGAAGGGGATGACCCGTGTTTGCAGGAACGATTTCAATCAGAGAAAAAAAAAATATTTCTTCGGTCAATACACTTGCCAGTAATTTTCGCGATTTCCCACTTCCTCGGCAGACTCTCCTCGATCGTTCTTAATTACTTGGCAAGGAAAAAAAAATGTGGTAAAGGGTCGTTAGGCACAATTTCTTGACGCGATCCTTAAGAAACCGACCGAAAATGCGCGCCGAGTGAAGCTGAAAGCCATGAAGAGGAAAACGAAGAAAAAAGCATTAGCAACGGAACAGAAAAAGAAAATAAGACGAAGAACGCGGAGAGTGTACGATCCGAGCTTATTGGAGATGATTAAATACCGCGATAACTCACGCCAAGAGTGATATTTCAAGATTGCTGCCTCTTCTCGAAGATAAGTGGAAAAACGTAGAAAAGGAGAAGAAAATACTAAGATATTCTTAATTGAACGTACTGTTCTCCGTCGATTTTATTAATCAGCCAGGATTTTAATGGAACGAAGAAAAGGAATTGTTTTTAAATTTATGATTATACGTTCGCCTCGTTCGTTATTACTTGCAATCATGGAAACTGACATTAAGAAATTTTTTCATTTTTAAATTTCAATTTCTGAGGTTTTCATTTTTTGATTTTGAACATTTTTTATTTTCTGCGGTTGGAAATTTTTCATTTTCTCAGTTTGACAATTTATAAATTCTTTGAGTTTGAAGTTGTTAAATTTTCAGAATTTTACGTTTTTAGATTTTTATATTTTCATATAGAAGGATGTTAGAATTTTCAGATTTGGAAATTAGAAAATGTCTTCTTAAATTTCCAAATTTGAAAATTAGAGAATTTCTTTAAATTCTAAGAGAAAAATTCTAATCAGAAATATATCAATTATTTTATTTTTTTGTAATTTCTTGTATTTATTTAATACGTTTAAAATTAAAGATTAAAAAATTTAGTAGAAGTTTCTAATAAAAAAATTTAATTAAATTTGAAAGCTTGTAACTTTGGAAACTTGTTCTTATTTGCAACAAGTTAGTACTCTAAATTCTAATTGAAATTTAAGCTAGTGATTTATAAAATTGGCAAAATTTCTTACAATTTTGTAACATTCTCGTTTCGTATATCAACTAATTTCCACAGATGTTTTAAATTCCAAAAGAAGGAATTCAAAGTTGGCTTTAGCATAATACCACTTTCGAAAACAAGATACTTCTCGAGCTGAACGTAATCGAGTATTTTAAACTATTCTGGTTAAACTTTGCGACTGTTTTAATCGATGTAGTTTAAATTCTCTAACTTTCGGATGCTGTTGCGATCAAACTGTTGAACTCAACGAACCTTGGAATGAATTTAGAAAAGATCTTAAATATTTGATATTCGATGCTGAATTATTCTTCAACAGATATGTCCTGTGTACATTTTGTAGATGACTATCAATTTTATATTACAAATCCTTCTATTTAAAAGCCAGTGACATTTATTGTAATTCATTCATTTCTGTACAAATTATTAGAATTGTAATTAATTTATTCAAATTCAAATTTGATTAAAATCTATATTTCTTGAAATGAAGGCATACAAATAGAAGTGTTGCACATGTCTGATAAGATGGCAGTCAGAACAATAGAATTACTTCAACTTAGGAGATGCATGCAGTACCTAATTTAAAATTAATAAATGACACAATTGTAAAATTGATAGAGTAAGGTAAAATCCAAAAAAGTTCATAAATATCAAGTTTCTATATTCAATACGATAAGAAGAAACTAACAAAATAAAATAATCTCAAATATCTCTACTCAAAATTATCTGGAATATTAATTTATCAAACAATTTACCAAACAGCTGGAATCAAATACTAATGGCTTTGCAACTAAGATTAAAATTGATCCTAAAGTATTGCAAAACCCACACAAATTAAATAATATTAAATGTTTCTATCCAATATGAAAAAACTAACAAAATAAAACCATCTTAAATTTCTCTGCATCAAAGTTATCCAGAATATTTATTTACCAGAAACAATTCACCAAGCACCAGGAATGAAATACTAATGGCGTTGCAGCTAAAATTATTATTGATCCTAAAGTATTGCAAAACTCACACAAATTAAATAATATTAAATGTTTCTATAAAATACGAAAAAACTAACAAAATAAAACCATCTTAAATTTCTCTGCACCAAAGTTATCCAGAATATTTATTTACCAGAAACAATCCGCCGAGCACCAGGAATGAAATACTAATGGCGTTGCAGCTAAAATTATTATTGATCCTAAAGTATTGCAAAACCCACACAAATTAAATAATATTAAATGTTTCTATCCAATACGAAAAAACTAACGAAATAAAACCATCTTAAATTTCTCTACACCAAAGTTATCCAGAATATTTATTTACCAGAAACAATCCACCGAGCACCAGGAATGAAATACTAATGGCGTTGCAGCTAAAATTATTATTGATCCTAAAGTATTGCAAAACCCACGCAAATTAAAGAATATTAAATGTTTCTATCCAATACGAAAAAACTAACAAAATAAAACCATCTGAAATTTCTCTGCACCAAAGTTATCCAGAATATTTATTTACCAGAAACAATCCACCGAGCGCCAGGAATGAAATATTAATGGCGTAGCGACTAAAACTGACGACGGTGCAGGAAAAATCAAAGAAATTGAAGAAAGTAAAAGACGAAAAAAAAAAAAAGAAGGAGAAGATGGAAGAAGAAAAAGGTAGAAGGCTTTTACTTGGTAAACCAAATCTCCGAGGAGTTCAAAACACCGAGGCTATTCCACGCACGTATCATCGCTCCCGCCTACGGCCTGCTTCGACCCTCTTCAACTCTCTTCACCCCTGTCTCTCTCAACCCCTTCCAAGAAACGACCGAAAGAGATAGGGACAGAGGGTGTTCCCCTTGGATCCAGGATCATCCTTTTCACTCTTCGCCTATCTCGTCTGCTCTTCCTTCACGCCCTGCCCTATCGCGTTCCAGACACACGAAAATGCCTCGAAACGGTTCGAAGCTTTTTAAAAAATGCACGTACCTCTTCTTTTCCTTGTTTTGCGCCGGATGTACACCGGCTCGCATAAATATTTCTACCTTTTCAATTCATATCTGGACAACCCCCGTCGAAATTGCGAGCTCGCGTCTTTCGATGGCCTCACTTTTGTGGACGCTGTTGCTTTCACCCTTGTTGCGGTGGAATGTAATAAAAACTACGCGAGAAGAGATTTTCCAATTTTTGTCACGCGAATAAAATATCTTATGAATGGAAAATTAATGTTTATTCGTTTAACGATGATTTTTGCTGCTTTCGTGGACAATTTGTAGGCTAGGTTCATCTATTTGTGGATTAATAGTGATAAAAAATGATAAATCTGTTACAATAGCAGTCGCAATAGCAATCTTTCTGAAAAATCGTATTCATGGGATTTAAAATTAGGAATTTGATAAGCAGTAAGATTCTAAAGGTTGGTGATCGTACATTTAGAGAGTTTACCTTGGATGACCTTGATGTCCTATGATTTCAAGGTTATCTTCCTGAGTGATCTTCAAAATGTTTTAGACGTTATTGGTTTTCATATTTCCTTATTCATCATCAAATTTTTAGATTTACAAATATCTACATTCTCAAATTCCTAGATCTATAAATTCCCATATCCCTAAATATGTAGACCGCAAAATTCCTAGATTCCTAAATGTTTGAAAATTGCTACGTTTCCGAATTTCAGAATCTCCAAATTATTACGTTCCCAAATTTAAAAATCCCCAAATTCCTACATTATTGAGTATCCAATTTTTAAAATTTTGTATCCCCCAAATTTCTGAACCCCAAAATACCTACGTTTTCAAATTCTTCCATTCCTAAATTCCTACGACCACGAACTCTGACATCCCCTAATACCTAGATCGCAATATTTCTTGATTCCCAAATTAGAAAATTCGCAAATTGATATGTTACCAAATTTCATAGTCCCCAAATTGCTATATTACCAAATCTCAAAATCCCCAAATTCCTACATCATTAAATATCAAAATTCTCAAATTTCCCAACCCCCAAGTTCCAAAGTCCCTAACTTTTTACATCATTAGATATCCAAATTCCCAAATTCTCCAATCCCCAAATTCCAAAGTCCCTAAATTCCTAAATCACTGAATATCCAAATTCCCAAATTCTCCAACCCCCAAATTCCTAAATCACTGAATTCCCAAATTTCATAATCCCTAAATTCGAAAGTCCCCAAACTGGACCCCCAAATACCTACATCCTGAAATTCTTACATTCCCAAATTCCTACGTCCACAAACTCCTATATCCCCAAATACCTAGACCATAAAATACCTAAACTTCCAAATCAGAATTTCCCCAAACAGCATCGTTCCTACGTTCCCAAATGTCCCGATCCATAAACCATTACATCCACAAGTTATATCCCCAAACTCATACCTCCCCAAATTTCGATATCATCAAATCTCCACGTTCCCATATCTCCACATCCCTAAATTCCAATCTCCCAAAATAACAAGGTCCTCAAATTTTCGTTCCACGTCGAGATTCACGAATCCCAACATTCCTAAAAGACAACTAGCGCGACGTTTCCTTGTTTCGTCTACCATATTTTCTCGACAGAAGTCAGGTTCGCTGTTGACTGTACAATTTGACCGAACTATGCTTACTGTTGTTACATGCGCCACATTCATGAACGATGAGAATTCCTTTCCGTTGCAAGATACCATTACTTACCACGCGAAGGAAAATCGAAGAAAAAGAAGAGCAACGATGGGTTCAACGACTCTGTTCGTCTAGCTGGCTTCTTTGGATTTTCCGGCCAATGGTATTACCTTCGGTAAATCGTTGTTCGACGTTCGTGGTGTATCCTACGTTTTCTTCTTCTGCACATTCATTTCATCGTATAACATAAAACGAGAAGTGCTACTATTTTTTCATAGTTTACGCCAACTCTTGAAATACTTCGAGAAAATAAATTTTATACGTTTCAGTGTTGTATGAGATGTCTCTCAAATGAAACATTTAAATGAGTTTAAAATAATATTTAAAGTAGAAGAAAATTCAGAAAATTAATTTAGTGTATTTTGTTATAATAAATGGGTTCATTGTGGAAGCATTATGAAAATCATTTTAAGGTTATGATTACTTCATTTTGAAAATGTATTTAATTGGATAATGTACATTAAATTACTTATAAAATTGATTGAGAGTGCTAAATATGTAAAAACTGGTTCTAATGGAGAAACTATAAATAAATATTGTTTAAATTATGATATCTTTGAAATGATCTTGAGTGTAACACATATGGACGATTATTTAGAGGTTAGGTCAACTATGAGGAATAAAATGCATAACTTTCAATGTTTCTTTTGACGAAGATGAATGATTCTATTATTGCAGAAGAAATACAAGAAGTGTAAGAAGTATAGAAAGAACAAGAAATACAAGAAGTACAGGAAGAATAAAAAGTATGAGAAGTACAAGAAATGCAGGAAGCGCAAAAAGTATGCGTACAAGAAGTATTATAAACTTCGTCTAATATAATAAAACGTACAAAATTGTCTGAGTTAGTAAACACTAAACACAGATAATTTGAAATTAAAAATAAACAAAGATGAAACATACAATAAATTAATATACACAATGTTATTTCCATAAAAGCCAACAGAGATTTGAAAAGCACCTAAATAAAGTTTGTAATTTAAAAAAAAATATCGTGAATGTATCAAATCTGTTTGGTTTTAATGTTAACGGAGAAACTAACTTTTTAATTTTAATTAATTGCTCCCTAATAAAATGTGAAACCCGATAAAATGTTTACAAAATAACAATTCTGAATTGTAAACACATCCCACTCGAGAATGGACTATTTTTCCATAAAAAAAAAAGTACAGCAAAATAACTGCAGTTTTTCACAGATGAAAGACAATACACATTTCGCATGATCAAAGGGAAACGAAATTCGTTTAATAAAAACGATCCGGCGGTATTTCCCCGATATTTTTTAAACTTCTCAAGCGAGGAATCTCTAAAGTACTTTAGACTTCTCCCCGGAGAACTTCTGGAAGCAATAATTTCATAATTCTTACGTGCGGATTAATCCGGCAAAGAAAAGTTGTCGGAATTGCGCGTGCGATAGAAAGGGTAAGGGGGATGAAAAAAAAAATTTGTTAGCCGCTCCACTAATTGGCCGATCCTCTAAATCTTTGGCGAATCTTAAAATTTCGTGAAAAGTCTTTCTCCGAGTGAAAGAAAGAGGAAAGGGCACGGGTGGGAAGTTTAAAGCGAGTCCGTGGGAATATTGGGAAGCGGAAGTTAGGTGACCAGACGCGGTTGTACGGGGAACGAAGTTGAGCAAAAATTAGTGTCGCGTAATTAACTCTGAGGAATAAATTCGCATTAAAGCGGCGAGCAGGGGGGGGAAAGAACGAACACCGGAACGAAGCAAAAATCGCGGCCGTAAAAATTAACCGTTTTAAACGTGCCGTCGTCTAACAAATGAACCTTCAAGCACACTCGTTTCTTCGCGGAAAATAGAGAACGCCTCGACCGTACGTTTTTGGTACTTATGGATCCTCCATTTTTGTTTTTCAGATTTTCCGCTATCTGATTTCATGATTTTGTGATTCCCCATATTTTTACGACTCACAAATTTACTCTTCATGGAGGTTAACTTCATTCTTTGGTTAGGTAAATTATTACTAACTTTAGTTAGGTTTTGACTAGTAAACAAATTGTAGTTACACTGATTTCAGAATTGCTCTTCTCAGTATTTATAATGATCAAGATCAAAATCATCAAGATGACCGATTCATATGTACATTAATTTTCATTTTATCACTAATTTATTTTTCAACTTGATATTTAATTTCAAAGTAAATCATCAAGATGTCAAATTGATGTGTACATTAATTTATGTTTTATCACTAATTTATTTATTTTCAAACTTGATATTTAATTTCAAGGTAAATCATCAAGATGACAAATTGATGTGTACATTAATTTTCATTTTATCACTAATTTATTTATTTTTCTACTTGATATTCAATTTCAAGGTAAATCATCAAGATGACAAATTGATGTGTACATTAATTTTCATTTTATCACTAATTTATTTATTTTCAAACTTGATATTTAATTTCAAAGTAAATCATCAAGATGACAAATTGATGTGTACATTAATTTACGTTTTATCACTAATTTATTTATTTTCAAACTTGATATTTAATTTCAAAGTGAATCATCAAGATGACAAATTGATGTGTACATTAATTTACGTTTTATCACTAGTATATTTCCAATTTTACATTTGATTTTTAAAAGTCACTGTGAAAAATAAATGTATAAATTTATGTTTTATCGTTCGTTTATTTTTCAACTTGATTTTGGATTTGTAAGTAAGCGAATGTCGGTAGTTATAGTGTTAATTCGTAAGCTGATGTGGTAATAACAGGGCGAATACACATCGTTTCCATACTCATTCATGAATACCCACACGTCCTTGTAGTATGGTAGTACCCGTATCACGTGAGCAGTTCATTCATACGTATGTTCTGTTTCGCTCGTTCAGTGACTCTCCTTTCTGTGCGTAGTCCTACTCGCTCATTCATCCGACTCGATAGCGAACGTTGAATTACGTTTGTTACAACAGCAGTCGACATTCAGAAAGCAGAATCAATTGATTCGTAATTGAAACAGCGGTTTCTACGATATACGTTCGGCTACTATTTCGCTACAATTCAACAACTATCGATTCGCTGTGCGCTACGAAATAACAAATCGTAAGGTCCATTAGTACTTCCCGAATATAAACAAAGGAAAATACCCGTATTAAACAATATCGATGAAACGTTTATGTTGTTATTTTTATGGAGACAATCGGGCAATCAATAAATATTGTTATTATTTCACGATTCTCAATATTTATCGACGATACTGAAACTGTGTCAATACAATATTGTCAACACTGTCGATATTTTATTGACAAAATGGATTTATCTCAAGACATTCAATATTTATCGACAATAGACTCGCGTTGTATGACGAAACGAAAAAAGTGGAAATATTTTGGTTTTCATCAATCCACCTCGTCAATACTTCAATATTGACAATATGTCAATATTGACAATAAGTCAATATTTCCCTTCAATAATATCGACAATGTATATTAATCCTACGAGGCTGCCATTAAATGTATCACTCTGAATTGCTTTTATGTCGCCATCTTATTTTACGCTTAATATACTTTCAAATTGACTGCTATGCTTTCAATTTCACTGCTATTTTTATACTCGATGTTCAGTATATCCAAAAAAAATCTGGGGTTAACAAAAAGTATAGTTGTTTTTATACTTTGGATTTGACAATAAGCATACTTTTGAAAGAGTCTATAAACAGTCTAGGAAGTATAGTTTATTCTATACTTAGGGTATGAGTATATTCTAGAGAGATTCTAGGGATAACATAGAATGTAAAGTAACAGATCTTTACTTTGGAACTTTGTATATTCCAGAGAAATTCTAGGGAGAATTTAAAAAGTACATTTTATACTTGAATTCCAAGTATATCCTAAAAAGATTCAAGGAACTACCTCGAAAAAGTAAAAATCAATTCTACTTAAGTACATCCTACAAAAATTCTAGCGATAACCTAGAAAATATAGTAAATTCCAGATCTAAATGTATCCCAGGAAGATCCTAGTAGCAATCTAAAAACTATAGAAATAAATCCCATACTTGGAATTTAAGCATATCCCAAAAAATTGCAATGACGACCTAGAAAATAGAAATGGATCAAATACTTAGTATTCAAGTAATTTCCAAAAAAGCGATGACTTAGAAAATATAGCAGATTCGACACTCGAGCTCTAGAAATCCCAGGGAGATTCTAGTAACAATCTAGAAAATATAGAAATATACTTGGAACCTAATACTTAGAATCCAATTCCCATAAAATATCTGATAGTAAGCTATCTAATATACTATAAATCTAATATAATAAATTTTTCACTTGGAATATAAGTATTTCCTAGAAAGATTCTCTAGTAAGATCTCCTATACTACCTTTTAACTAATGGAAATCTACTCAAAACCCACACATCGTTGTACTCAAAAGCCACATCAAATTTAAGCAACATATCGCTGTAATTTACCACGAATACGAAGTTGTCCTAGTTTCACGTAAACTATTGCTGTCTGGAATGGCTCGGTTGATTCTTTTTCTTGTTATCTGGTTAGCATGTTCGTCGGCGTCGCAATCGTGACGATGTGACGGTTGTAAATACATTGTCTGGTCGCGAACCGCCAATAGGAGGAACGGGATCCAAGTTGAAGCTGGCGGCTGTGGTAATGGCATTACGTGCACAATCAACAAGACCGACCTGAAAATTGAATAACGCCACACCGTCGACTGGATACGTATCGCGTTTCAGAACAAACCCAACATCTTTGTGCGCACACGCTTCCTTTGCACCTGTATTTTGCCTCTGGTTTTGATCCGTGCATTATTCCATTCCGTTTCCCTTCTGCAACCGGTCCAACACCTTCATCTTGTTTTCCGTACACGAGTCTCGTCACGCGGAACGTGTGCGTGCTGCAGAAATTGATTCACGACTCCTGTCAACTCTTATGGAAAAATTCGATTCTATCCTTTATTTCGTATCGCCGACTCGGGCTTTTGTATTAACAATTCCGCCTTGTGTTTCGTGAAATCGATCACTTTCGCATTTTTTGTATTTCGCTATTCTTTCACACTTTACGAATGTCCGAAAAGGTTAAGAATGATGTACAGTGATAAATATATAAGGGATGAAGCATAAAGTAATTTATACAATGACGCAACACATGCGTCCTACAGTTATATTTCAAATCCTGTTAGTCCTGTTTATATTGCAGATATATTTTGTTATACTTTCACACTTTACGAACGTCTGATACTTTTAGGTTAACAATAAAGTATATATATATAAAAGGGATGAAACATAAAGTAATTTATACGATTATTCCTCATTTTGAAGAAAGTTAACATATATTTTGATAAAAACATCATTTGAGTGACGTATCGTAAGATGCGTCATCTTGACGCACTCCATGAACCTATTCATTTAGCAATATGTTATTAAAATAATAGTTGTAAGTAAAATAATCTTGTACGATCTTGGAAGAATAATATGTTACAATACCAATATATGTATTATAGGACCAACATATTACAGGATCAATACATTATATTTATGACCAATACGTTATAAGATCAATATACTATAGGACCAATATATGTCTTATATGATCAATATGTTATAAGATCAGTATATTTTAGGCTCAATGTATTATAAACATGAATAAACCATGATGTAATTAATTTAAAAAATTGTAGGTTACCTCGATATTTCGCAAGTGCCTTCACCTAAATGATTTTGATTCAAACAATGATTATAATAAATTTCTAAGAAAATTGCAAACCTAAGTTTATAAATGAATTGCATAAGCTCGAAGCGAATTGCAAAGATTATAAGAAATGAAAAAGCTAATTGCATAAATCATAATAAAGTTCAGTAGATAATCCGGTGGTTTCTAACGAGTCTAGAAAATAATTGTATGGGACATAACAAGTTTACGAGATAATTGCGAGACATTCGGCGTCTCGTTTAATTATTTCTGCGACATATTATTCGCATAACGGTTGAAGACCGGTTTCAACAAATCTCCGAGTCCATAGAATTCATCCCCTTTGGTTAACTTCCGCTTGGATAAGCAAGAATCAGCTGGAGTCGTGTTTTTTTTCTGATTCCAATCGTGTCAAACGATTCGGCAAGTAAATTCGAACGAAAGGCACGCGGGTTAAATTACTTTATGTGACTAACACCGTTTCCATGTTCGTCTCTTTCCGCCCTTTGTCCTACCGCCGACGCTTTTCCTCTTTCCCTCGATTTTCTTCTTTTTTTTTTTATTTCTCAGTGTGTAACCTGCACCCACGAGAATAATGAGAGAAACCCAGTGCCAGACGGCGTCTCATTAAAGACGGCACGTTCAGGTGTCAAGTCTGAAATTTTAATTAGTAAAAAACCAATCCAATTCCGCGTCGCGTCTAACTGTCTCACTCTTTCTCCCGCCACTTTTTCTCACCCTCTTTTCGTTCGATGACTTTCTCTCAGTGCCTGTGCTTTTCCTCTCGCTTCGACGACGAGAGGGCCTCTCGAAAGCATCGAACGTTTCAATTACCAGCGAATCTGATCAGTTTTTCCTTCAAACTTGTAACTTTATGCCTTTAACGCCCGTGTGTTTGGAATTTCAGCCATTTCTCACGGATTTCTGTCGATTCCCTCTGTTCGATAATGTTGTTCTTCGAATTAACGTGAAAATTAAATGGGTTGTTGGATGCGCTTTGGATCGGACGTTGATTAATTTTCAATTGCACGGCATGTTATATGTCGACGTGTTACGTAATAGCGCGTTGTATACACGCTATGGCCACGTATTGTTGTATTGCTACGTGTTACTGTGCTGTGTTTCACTCCAGGCGTTATTCGTAACGTATTATGTGATTTGTTATGCTACCTTGTATTATCTTCAATGTGTTGTATTTATAGCGTATTATTTTGTATGTATTATTTTATACTGTATTTTTGACGCAATATATTCGTAACACAATATAATCTTTTGTATTCGGGACGTGTTGTATTCGGGACGTATTGTATTCGGGACTTATTGTATTCGGGACGTGTTGTATTCGGGACGTGTTGTATTCGGGACGTGTTGTATTCGGGATGTGTTGTATTCGGGACGTGTTGTATTCGGGACGTGATGTATTCGGGGAGTATTGTATTCGGGATGTGCTGTATTCGGGACGTGTTGTATTCGGAACGTGCTGTATTCGGGACGTGTTGTATTCGGGACGTGATGTATTCGGGACGTGTTGTACTGGGGACGTGTTGTATTCGGGGAGTATTGTATTCGGGACGTATTGTTTTCGGGACGTGTTGTATTCGGGACGTATTGTATTCGGGACTTATTGTATTCGGGACGTGTTGTATTCGGGACGTGTTGTACTGGGGACGTATTGTATTCGGGATGTGATGTATTCGGGACGTGTTGTATTCGGAACGTGCTGTATTCGGGACGTGTTGTATTCGGGACCTGATGTATTCGGGACGTGATGTATTCGGGACGTGTTGTATTCAGGGAGTATTGTATTCGGGATGTGATGTATTCGGGACGTGTTGTATTCGGAACGTGCTGTATTCGGGACGTGTTGTATTCGGGACGTGATGTATTCGGGACGTGTTGTACTGGGGACGTGTTGTATTCGGGACGTGTTGTATTCGGGACGTGTTGTATTCGTGACGTGATGTATTCGGGACGTGTTGTATTTGGAACGCGTTATATTCGGAACGTGCTATATTCGAGTCATGCTGTATTTATATGTATCAACGCATTAATAATGCGTTGTATACAGAGCGTGCCATATTCGAAACTCACCGTATAGCCGTTATATGGCCACAGTCCAGTTCCGATTCATCATATCACGATACAGTACTAATTCCACTTGTTTATACACGAAAGTAGTTCACTCTGTATTACCAATTCCAAAAAATTCACCAGCATCAGTATCTCCAATATAATATACAATATATTCTACTGTATATTAATTTCGCAAGGTAGCAAAAGTTTAAAATGAAAAATGAAACGATCTGAATAATTAAAATTACGTCGTACCGTGCCGTGATCGTCGTTACAAATTATGTGAAACTTTCTATATTACAGAATTTGCCATTTAATATTCAACAACCGGAAATTTGCATCTTAATATTCTACCATGTTTTCCGTATCTGTTCATCGTTGTTTAAAAGTCAGTCTTATTCACAGAAGCAAGTTCGGAGGAAAATTTCACTTTATAAAACTGCAGAATTTTTCTAACGCTTTCCATAACCGCGTCATCGATACTTTTCGCTGAAATCTATCGAGAGAAGTGGAATAGCTCGTTTCATTTTCAGAATGAAAGTTTCACTTTTCCGATAAAAAATAAAAATATTCGATTGGAGGTTCTATGAAATATTTTCCAGAGAAATTACGATTAAAGGAGGAGCGGCTTAACTCGAACTGAAAAGATGAACATTTCTTATAAAATATCGGCTCCTTTCAGTTCGATACTTAATTAATATTCTCCGCTGTATTTAATTTAACAAGCTTTTCAATTCATCCATTGCGTTGCACTAGTTTTATACAGGGTGATTCATATGAATCGAATTTTCTTTATTTTACAAACTGATTAAAAATATTTAGCGAAATATTTTTAGTTACTATAAAAATGGATATTATGAATTATAAGAGCTTAGTATTTTGATCGAAACATTTAGTAATTATTAAGAAAAATTTATAACGTACTGCAATAGATATTACTGAATAGAATACTTCAAAGTGTTATTACAGACCCAATCGTGTTCTTTTCTCATATAAATTAATCCGCAAGTTCATCAAAGGTAATTTCTCAGTTGAAATGACTGTCGTGAAATATACATATATAGAGAAAACTTTAATGAATAATCTAACGACTTGGTCGTAAGCACATACGTATATAGGAGCTGTCCATTCTGACCACAAACCGAGTCGCCTAGATAATCTGTTTTGCATATTTCGAGCTGCGTACAGAGGGTGGATGTAAATGCGTGCGATACTTCGCCAAACGTTACACGGTCCCCGCCAAATATTCACCGGAGGCTACTAATTAAGTCGAAATATTCGTTCATTTGAATGCAGCTGTAGCTGAACGACGGGTCAGCCGAACGACAACGTGGAAAACGTAAATATGTACATCTTAGAACGTACACCGTGGATGTGCAACGACTTTGTCAACCGAAATTGCTTTCAAACACGAACATTCCAAATTACATCACACAGAAAGTAACATTTTTGCGAAAATGTGTTCAAAAATATTTGCAACGAAACAGGTTTCCGTATTGTTTCAATAAGGAAAGAACTTGAATAGTAATAACAGTGGAATTTGTTATTTTCATTATTTAACGGACATCTTTCCGAAAAAACAAATCGAAATGTCCTTTACCATTTTGCAATACGATGCTTCGTTGAGGAGATACGAGTGATTGAAAATTCGATGTGAGATTGGGGACGCCATGTTTGTTCAACCGCGCATGCGCGGTCACGTGGTCAACAGTAATGGCAGGGTGACGATTTGAAGAAACAAAGACTCGGGTCAATAAATGGTAAAGAACGTATCGATTTGTGTTATTACGAAGAATTTGTATACGTATGAAATAATAAAATAAAGTGCAAGTACACTAGAAGCTACACGATGAAACAAATCGAAAAGTCCTGTATTATTTCGTGATGTAAGACTGCGTTATCGAGATGTAAACTTGCGCATGCGCAGTCCGACAAGTCCTCGATCCCGAAGTGGTAGAGCTAATTTTCAACATCTCGTATCTCGAGAACGAAACGTCGGATCGAGAAACGGTAAAGGACATTTCGATTCGTTTCGTAACGAAGAATACGTATCGGTACATTTTGGACCTCCCGGTACAATATCGCAATGCGAAGGAGACAAAGTAGGGTCGTCGCCGAATTACCAGAGTTATTTTTGTCGGTGACGAAGCGATTTGCATTTAAACAAGCCCGTCGCGTTTCCCCTGCCAGGATCATCGAGGTTGGGAATGCCCTCAGTCCGTCTGTCGACACCTCGAATCCAAAGGCTGGATCAATTTACCAAGTATCGACTTTACTGCGGTTTTATTATCCTGTTTACTGTCTACTTCGTGTCGTTTATTCCGCCACGGCCATCCGGTGATCTCTTAATCTCTGGCCCTGTGCAGACGTCGATGCAAGAAGTCCTGCTATTTGTACACTTTTATCGTTCCATTATCCCGGCGCAATTTGAATCCATCGATTGAGCAGCGTAGGACATAATGGAAGCATGACAAAAAAAACGTCACGTTTTTTGTTCGTGTATGCAGGAAGAATCGAGACAGGAGGTACGTACAGATAGATAAATAAGTTTTATCGCGAGAAGAATGGAAAGAAGAGGAATATGTAGGCAGATAAATAACCTTTATCGCGGTGTGCGCCACCCTGAAGAACTGGCGTCATGAACGGAAACGCTTTTCTACACGTACCACGAAATATTGACCCATGGAGTGCCATTAGTTTACTAATACTTTCCTACATTTTGTGCCCGTTTATTACCGCTATGTACGGGGTGTCCTGTTAGGTACATATTTCTTCATACAGTTATTTCGCCACCGTTCCAAATAATCTTTTACCGACGGTAATAATGTTCACCTATTAGTTCAGCCTGATACGATCCAAAGTTTTAATTAACATCGCCAAGAATGTATCATAGAATTCTTCGATGCTAACGCGGATTACAGTTATGGAAAGTTCGAGATGTGCAGCTTCCGAAACTTTGTACGTTTAATTCAGTTAATTATGCAAAACAATGCTGTGCTATCTTGGGTACACGTATGCGTTGGAAACTAGTCAATTGTTCACGAGCTGGGACCGACAGTTACTGAATCCTCGGTGAATTTCTCCTCCACAAATTGCACGAGTCCGACCGGAACGGAACCGGTTAGGTCACTAAAAGATGTGGCGTACAAACGGAAAGGATATCTCATCTTCATCTATGTGGGCGAATTACGAAATTTATATTACTTTCGTTTTATATTATTACTTGTAGCACTTTTTATTTTATACTTCTATTTGTGAGTGGAATGGTAGAAGTTTTGAATAAGTGACAAGATCTTATCGATACCATATTACACGTGACGGAAATCGGAATGTAAAATTTAGAACTGTAAGGAATTTAATTTGAGTATTCAAGAATTCCGGAATTCAAGGATTTAGCAACTATATTACTGAAAGAAAATTTCATATCACTAAAACTTGAAACTTCATGGAATCAATTTGCAAGTAATCAAGAGTTTTGCCAGAAATCGTCCCGAAGAGAAAGAAATGAAATACTGCAATCTCGAGTGAAAGAAAATGAACGAATTTTATTTAATTTTACATTTACTATTTAAATCTATCAGTATCAATAACAGATCACACTTCAGTGTTACCCTCAGTTTGCAATTAAAATAGAATTTTCCAAGCAATTGCAAATAGAAGGAGAAAAAGCATAGTAGATCGATAAAAATGCGTGGACCAATCGCGAAGGTAGAAGAATGCAATCAAACGTGGCAGCGAACCATAATGAATTCGTTGTAAAAGACATCGCGATGCGACTGTTTCGAAGCGAACGGCCGAATCAAAGCGATTTCAGTTTCACTATGACGATTTTTCGTAGTGCAATGTTAATCGCGGAACTATGAGCTGCAGGTGAAAAGGCCGACTTCAAAGAATCTAGGTTAACGGTTTCACGTTCCGTTTTACTCGTAAGGATAACATTAAATTCTGGTCCTGTGCCTTTGACGCTGTTTCACGCCCATGAAACAGGAGTTGTGCCATCGAACACGTTGCACACCGTTTCATTATTGTGCTTACACGCGTGTACACGGTGCATACATATGCAATCTTCTCTAAACGTATGCACTCTGTTATTAACCCTCTCGGCCGGAGTTTACCGAACGAGACTGTATTTTTCGACGGGGAACAACCGACATTATTTAAAGTCTTAATCCTTAATTAAAAACTGCGGTTCGATTTTATCGGTCGGACAGTTTCGCGTCTATTGATTTTTACGAAACTAATAAGCAACGAACTTTCGAATCTGCTAATAAAAGTTGCTCGATAGTGGCATCTAACTTTTTTTACTTTTTTTCCAATCATAAATTTGAATACTGTTTCAAATTCTGATATGGCTGCAAATGGTGAGCAATGGTTGGTATTTTATAACGAACGATGAGGTCTATACGTTGAAATTTGATTTAATATTGAGTTTAGGTAGATATGTGGTAGGTGAAATTATTATTTATATTGAGAAATGGGAAGTGTAACGATCTGTAGTATTTTATATCAAAATTATATCAAATGTCAGGAATTGTTGTATATTGTCGTTTTTCTTGTATGACACTAGTATTTTTCTGTAACTGAGGAAGTAAGGTGGACGAGTATTCAAGGACTTAGGAGTTCAAGAATTCAAAGATTCAAGGATTCAATAATTCAAGAATTCAATAGTCCAAAGATTCAATAATTCAAGGATTCAATCATTCAAGAATTCAATAGTTCAAGGATTCGATAATTCAAGGATTCAATAATTCAAAGATTCAATCATTCAAGGATTCAATAACTCAAGGATTCAAGAATTCGAAATTTAAGATTGCGGGAGAATTCAAGTATTCAAGGACTTAAAAATTTAAAGAATTCAAGAAACGAAAGAATTAAAAAATTCAGGAAAGGAAGAATTCAAGAATTTCAGAATTCAAACAAAAATTATGCAACAACCAACTACCCAATTAATTTTATTCTCTTTAAATTTCACTCGATTCGTTTTTCTCAGTTACCTGATAATCCATCGGTAACAGACAATTAAAATAAAAATACGAACAGTAATAACAATAAATAAAGAACAAGATATAAATGGTAAAAAAAAATTGACAATTATCTCGCAAACAAAGATGAGTAATTATAACGCTAGACTTAAAAACGATAAAAGCTAGTACAAGTATAAAGGAAAATTAAAGAAAGAGAGAATAAAACAATGGGAGAAAATAATTGCTCCATAAAGTAATTACGAAACAATTTGAAGATAGAAATGAAAAAAATACGTGGGTTACTTGGTTTTTAATTATTTCGAAATTTTCAGGCTATTACATTCCATTAGTCGCGTAGGGTGCAATGAACTCGTAAAAAGGAGGGACTTTCATGGGTTATGATGTACAGCTTTAACTGCGAGTTTTATCGTTCGATTTGCAATCAATGTTGCCCAAGCATGGGAACGGAAATTCATCCGAACTCATTCGTTTCCTCTTGAAACATCTGTTTCGTACGATATATATGACCAATTGGAAATCACTAATTTCCTTTATGGCACATTTGAAAACTTGAAAATTTGAAAAATGATGGGTTCATTAATTTAAGAACTCGACAACTCGGAGAATTCAAGGACTTGCTAATTCGAAAAGTTCAGTTATTCAATAATTCGACAATTCGATAATTGGACAATTCGACAATTCGGTAATTCGGTAAACGAATAATTCAATAATTCAGCGATTCAACGATTGGATGATTCAACGATTCAACGATTCAATGATGAACTCAGTAATTCAGTAATTTAGTAATTCAATAATTCAGTAATTTAGTTATTCAATAATTCAGTAATTTAGTAATTTAGGAATTCAGTAATTCCATAATCTAGTAAGTGAGTACTTAAGTAATTCAGTAATTCAATAAATCAGTGATACAATAATTCAGTGACTCACTCATTCAGTAGTTCAATACTTCAACAATTCAACAATTCAACAATTCAACAATTCAACAATTCAACAATTCGACAATTCGACAATTCAACAATTCAAAAATTCAATAATTCAATCACTCAATCACTCAATCATTCAACAATTCAACAATTCAACAATTCAACGATTCAATTATCCAATGATTCAATAGTTGAATAATTCAATAACCTAATAATTCAAGAATTCATTAATTCACTTACTCAATAATTTAGTGACTCAACAATACAGCAACTCCATAACTAAATAACGCAACAGTTCAATAATTCTATAATTAACTAATTCATAAAGGTACAAATTCAGCTACTCGATAATTCTATAAATAAAGTACTGGAGAACTAATAAATTCGAAATTTTGAGATCAAAAGCAAACGTAAATGTAATATATGTAGAAATTTTATCTTATTTACGTTTAACAGCAAAATCGGATGAAAAGAAATATTCATAAATGAAGGAAAAAGTGCATAATAAAATATTCACGAAGCATCTTCACAGCAGAACTAGTCGAATTAGTTGAGTTACCTTGGAAAGTTGTATTTTCACTAAATTCAGTACTTCCCGCGGATAACACGTTCGCTTAATATTATACGCAACATATCTGCATATAAACTGGCAGAAAGCCGAATGCATTTTCAAATGGTATCCCAAATATTAGCGTAGTACTTGTAAAGTGACCATGCAAAGGCTGGCTGAGAGATTCGAGGTCACAAACTACACCACCTAATTCGTTTAATTATTTTAATGTAAAGTTATGGACCTGACATATGAAACTGGGTGCAGTATTAACCTTTAGGTTAACTATGTTTGCACGATTTTGCGAACAAACACTTACTCAACAAACATTTTCGCACTCTGTGCCTTGCTGTTATTTTTCATTACCTTTCTGGTAATATTCAATGTTTGTTTTCAATTACGAAATATTTTCGGGTATTTGCTGCTTTCCAAACTGATCTCTGTGTAATGTGCGAAAGCTGAATAAAATAAAATTGGAAATTTACTGAAAGTCGTCCAGGGACTCGCAACTTGATTTGACTATTAATGAATTATAGTATCGAAAAATTAAATTCGAATATTCAAGTATTCAAAAATATAATTCGGTATTCGAGGATACAATCACACGAGTAGTAGAGAATTCGAAAATATGAGTTGATAAGAATTAGAGAATTCAAGAATATGAGTTTACAAAAATTGTATCATCAAAAACTTCATGAATTATAAAATTGAACATCAAAGTATTTAAAGAATCAGGAAACGAAACAACTCAGAAATGCTGAAGTATTTACCTAACTCAGAAATGCAAAAGTTCAACGAATAAAAATTTCCTCATAAAGAAAACGTATTATTATTTCACTGTAATTTATAAAAATTTACACTGCCAAATTACCAAAATTTTTTGACGCATATTTAACTTGACACAACTTTGTTTTAGCTTCACTGTATCATTTGGGACAACAGTTATTTTAACTTTGAACTTGTCTCACCTTTGTTTTAATTCTACCATATCATTAGACACAACAGTTGATGTAATTTTTAATTTGTCCGAAGTTTGTTTTAATTCTACCATACTATCTGCGACAACAGTTATTGTAATTTTTAACTAGACTCACGCTTTGTTTTAATTTTACTGTACTGTTTAAGACAACGGTTGTAATGTTTAGTTTGTCTCACATTTGTTCTCATTCTGTTCTATTTGAGACAGCAGTTGTAATTTTTAGCTTGTCTCAGCTTTGTTTTAATTGTACTATATTATGTAAGAAAACACTTTATGTAATTTTTAACTAGATTTTATTTTAATTCTACGATATTGATACAAAAGTTATTATAAAGGTCCTTGATGTGTCCTAATGGAACTTCATCGTCATCATCCAGCGAATGTTTATCGATTCAATGAAGCGAAGAAGACTTGGAAATGGTTACAACACCAGTTGTAATGAAAATTCCTCGATACAGATGAAAAATGAGCAAGCAGTCGCGATAGGTATACTCGTTAACGTAAAGTATCGTAAAATGCAACGCGTTGGCGATGAAAAGATCGTTAACACACAGTCGAACATTTTATTAGCACTTCGGTTCAGATCAAAGCCATTAATGGTCCGTCGATCGATTCCATGGTCTGCGGCGTCGTTCGACTCCGAACAACCGACGTTGAAAAAACGTGTAAAACTACCATTGATGCACCGTCAACCGAGTAATTATTTCTCATTACATTCGATTTACATCCCAACTTTATTCAATTATTATTTAATCGAATGATTGTTTGCGCCAACGTCATTGTTACTCTCTTTTGTTGCTTCGTATTTCAGCGCAATTCATTCCAAATGCGAAAATCTATTGTTTTATTGTTCTACAGTTACGGATGTCAACTTACGAGTTGCCGCGTGATCCAAAGTAAAAGAAGCTCTATCCGCGAACACTTCCAGCATATAGGCAAATAAGAATAGTGACAATAATAATTGCCGAACGCAAGTAGCACTATCTCCCTCACTTGAGATACGTTTCAAGACTGTCATTGTTTTTCGCCTAATTGGTGTGCGTGACCGCGAGAGCCACCGCCGAAAATACGTGTCCATTTTTCTATTCTGAACAATTGCAGCCGTAGCTACTTGGGGATGTACCGATTTGGAGATGTAGGAATTTGGGAATATAGCGATTTGGGAATGTGAGAATTTTGGAATATAGGAATTTGGGGTGGAGGATTTGGGGATGTAGGGATTTGGGAATGTAGGGATTTGGGGATATAGGGATTTGGGGATGTAGGGATTTGGGGATATAGGGATTTGGGGATGTAGGGATTTGGGGATGTAGGGATTTGGGGATGTAGGGATTTGGGGATGTAGGGGTTTGGAAAATTAGGGATTTGGGGATGTAGGGGTTTGGAAAATTAGTAATTTGGGAATGTAGAAATTTGGGAAGGTAGGGATTTGGGGACATAGAAATTTGGGAATGTAGGGGTTTGGGAAATTAGGGATTTGGAAAATTAGGAAATTGGGGAATGGAGGGATTTGGGAATGTAGAAATTCGGGAATGTAGGAATTTGGGAAATTAGGGATTTGGAAAATTAGGAAATTGGGGAATGGAGGGATTTGGGAATGTAGGGATTCGGGAATGTAGGGACTCGAGGATATAGAAATTTGGAGATATGGAAACTCATGAAATATAGGAAGTTAGGAATAGTGTACTGATTTCGATGTGTGCTCTTGTAAACACCTGGGTCCGCCTCTTCATGCGCCAACTCGTGGATTGTCATCAGTATATAGATACGTCACATCATATCAAATTACTATAAACATTTTGGTAAAATTTCCCTAAACGATATTAGAGTTATTAATAGTCTGAGTACCACGTCACATGAAGCTTAAATTCTCATACGAACACCTATTATTAAGAATTTGTTGACTTGAAAATACTTGAGTTAAGTATTGTTAGTAACTTGAAGCTAACTTAATAAATATAAAAAAATATTACAAAAATATTCGGTACAATTTGTTAGAAACAAAGTGACCTCATCAAATTATTATTAATGACCTACTTTTTAACTGTTTCAGTATGACAGTCAACGCGTTGAATAACCAACAGCTACTCAATTTTAAATTCTCCCATTTTTGAGCTCCCCAATTGTTTGTCATACCAATTCGTTGATTCTGCAGAGTTTCAGTTCTAAAAACTATCGAAAGCGAGACAATATTAGACACTGGCGGTGTTCGATAAAACCGTGCAAATATTATGTTTAACTAAGCCCACGGTTTATGAAATATTAAATAAGAATTCGGGTGCCGAGAGTTTCTCAGTTTTCAATTTCCCTGATCTCTGTACGATGTTGGTATCAGGTATTTACGAGCGTGCGTAATCGAAACACTTTACCGTCTGAAAATCTCTGACGTTTTATCAGCATCCAACACTCCTTCCGCCTAGCTTTCTATCTTCTGCATACTCACGGTTCCTACGAACTCCTGTTTTTGTGACACAACGTCGCTCTAAGAATGATTTACCGACGTTTGGGTACGCTGTTCCGGAAAGTGGGAAGATGAATTTCATTCGTTATCGTTGTGTCCGAGACATTACGTCTAATGTAACATTTCCCGTGGAAGCACGCGGAAAATGAAAGGCTGTTCACGATTTTACGCTGTGAAAATCGTTTATTTCGTGTTACGTTAATTTCTCGTTAGGAATCGTATGTTTTTTGATACGGTGTTTAGCTCAGAAAATATTTATGATATTGCGATTATAACATTCAGCAGGAGAAAAAGTATGCGTGAATAATCTGAAGACTTGTTTGATTCTTTAATTTCTCTATATTTCAAGTTTTTAATTTTTCAGTTCTCCGATTCTTCGATTCTTCCATTTCTCAATTTTCCAATTCATCGATTTTCCAGTTCTCAATTTTCCAATTCTTCGATTCATTTCTCAATTTTCCAAATCTCCGATTCCTCGATTCTCCGATTCTTCGATTTGTCGATTCATCGATTCATTTATTTCGTTATCCTTCGAATTCTTCAATTCTTCAATTCTTCAATTCTTCAATTCTTCAATTCTTCAATTCTTCAATTCTTCAATTCTGCAATTCTTCAATTCTTCAATTCTTCAATTCTTCAATTCTTCAATTCTTCAATTCTTCAATTCTGCAATTCTGCAATTCTTCAATTCTTCAATTCTTCAATTCTTCAATTCTAGAATCCTTGTGTTCACGAATTCTTGAAATGTTAAGTCTGTAAATGAATTCATGAATTCTCAAAGTTTCAACGAATTTATAAAGCAAAAGTACTTGAGAAGGAAAGAATTGAAGCATTCAGAAATGAAAAACACAAGAAATTCAATAAGTACATCTAGAACTAAAAAATTTCGGAATAGAAACCGTACAGAATTCGAGATAAACAAAATTCTAATTTGAAGTTATCCGTCGGTATCCGTAAAATAACAAGCGATCGCATAAGAAAATTCTGATCGTGTCTACGCGGGTAGATTTCCCCGGAGTCATAAAGGCAAAGATTAAATTTACAATCTAATATATACGAACTTTGTGTCCTGAATCGAAAGGAAAAATAAAGGATCAGGGTACATCATTAAAACAATACGGTACAATTATTTTCAATAGAGAATTGATTTGTCTTTACGTCAAAGAACGGGGACAGTTATTAAAATTGTCGATTGTCCGATGAAAAATCTTCGTCATTAGAAGATTCCGGACAAAACCAATTTCTCGATTTGTCTGTTCGTGTCGTTTTTTTTCTGTCTTCCGTTCTTCGGCCGGAGAAGAGAAAAAAAAACGGAAGGGAGATTAAAAAGCATGTTAAGCATCCGAAAATCGTTGGTAGTTTGCAGGGACGGATGCATTAATATACATAGTCCTGCTTCTACCTCGTTCGTGGTGTTCTCGTTATACGGCTCCGTGAATTCATCTCCGAATTCCCTTTGAACTAGACGGTCATTAATGCTATAACTACCGCAGCCGCCAAAATTCACACCTCCTTTCCAGCTCAACCACCCTCTTCACCTCTTTCATCGCCGACCGCCTCTTCAAACCACGACGAACACTGGAAATCAAATTTCAAATGTACACGAATACGCGTCATCCAGTAAATATGAAGCTTTCGTGCTTTAACCGTGTTCTTTTTAGTTCACCCATGAACGGATAGAAATAGTGTGAGCCGGATTGAATAACGGTAAGTGAGAACGTACTGTTCGAAATCTGCCGATTGAAAGAAGTATTTTAATGGAAAAATGTGCTGTTATATTTTCTGTGCGAATAGGTAAATTGAATTGTGAAAAGGATTTGTATTCAAGATTTTGAGAATTTTAAAGTTTGGGAAGTTTATAAGGGTTCAACGGTTGTAGGAATTCGGGATTCGAGAATTTAGAGTGTATGGAATTGGAGAATTCATGGTTTTGGGGAATTGAGAATTCTGCAATTTAGGGATTTGGGAATTTAAGAATTCTTGGGTGGGAATTTAGGAATTTGGGGAGTTTGGAATTTGGGGATGTAGGAATTTTTGGGGATTTAGGTGGGGATTTAGGAATTTGGGGATGTAGGTATTTGGAGATTTAGGAATTTAGGAATTCAGGAATTTAGGAATTCAAGAATTTAGGAATTTAGGAATTCAGGAATTTAGGAATTCAAGAATTTAGGAATTCAGGAATTCAGGAATTCAGGAATTTAGGAATTTAGGAATTTAGGAATTTAGGAATTCAGGAATTTAGGAATTTAGGAATTCAAGAATTCAAGAATTCAAGTATTCAAGTATTCAAGAATTCAAGTATTCAAGTATTCAAGTATTCAAGGATTCAAGAATTCGAGAATTCGAGAATTCAAGAATTCAAAAATTCAAAACAGTTCTGGTAATATATTGTCTTGAAATTGTCAGAAACTATCAAAGAAAATAATAATTGTTAAAATAAAATTGTAAAATATTGGTGACTTTTGTCAACATCAATTTTTATGTTTTTTTGATGTTTTTCTATATTATATGGAAAGTTATTTAATGTCATAGAAATGTAAATAAAAACGATATTAAAAAATATGTTTAATAGTAGTAAAACATAAGTGTCAGTACAATTGTGTTGCAGTACTGTTGCTGTGCAATATGTTTAAGTCACTATATTGCAATATATTCGAATCCTACATTAGAAAATATAATAATATTTTTATCAAAATAATGTTATAAGAATACTAATATACATATATGAGTATGTAATTATTTTATATTAATTGAATTTATATAACAGAAACTATGTCTTTCTTCGGTTATAGAATACTTTCTCTCGAATATTATATTACAATTTCACATTCTCTTGTATAATCACATTCCTTAAGAAAAATATTCATATCCTCCATGAAATATTCTGCTATCAATTTCCTCGATTGTAAATGAAATAACAAATTGATAATACACACCTTATCAAATACAAACCAATAACGTGACCGTTTTACATGAAACATAAAATAATGCATATCTATAATGTAGAAATATAATTTAAAGCAATACCTTTCGTCACAATTAATTGCATAAAAATTAATTAAAATTATATTAAAATCACTTTTTCTCTTCTTCTCCTGCAATGGTCAGTGTTTTATCACTGTTCACGAAGATTTATTATTAGAACGCACATGATATCATTATAAATTCTCACCATTCTTTGACTTCGTTGCAGACAATTCGTAACAAAAAACGTGAATTCTTTTTGTAAAGCAATTTTAACCGAGTTGACGCTGGACGAATAAATTGGACGAGGTTTTATCAAGCGACTAATATGTATATGTATGCACATAGGCATAAAGGTATAGAGGGGGTGCATGAAATAATGTCGTAAAATTCGTAGAGACGAGTGGTGATATTATGTGTTCGCGCCTAAAACGTTTATTTTAATTATTTCGAACCTGAGCCTACATTTTGTTAGCCTCTAAGTTTATTTCTGCCTTCAGTCATCTATCTTTTATATAAAATATGATGGTAGTTCATAAAACTGTTGTTAATATTTTTATTTCCTCCTTTACATTTATGATTAAATCCTACATCTTTCAAATACTGCTTTATTTTTTTATTGAAATTGTATTTTTAAGAAGAAAAAACAAAGAAAGCTAGCTATTGCTAAAGTACAATAAATCTTGTATAAATTATACAGAAAAAAAATACTGAAACATATAAAAATAATTTATGAACTAAATGATCATAAAAATGATTTATAATCAAAATATTATCAAAATTATTTATGGACAATTTGCGTGTTATTATGTAGTACATGTTGTATATTAAACATTTATTACTTTACTAAAAAACAATGTTTCTCAATGAAAATATCAGACATACTTATACATTTTTTGTTTCTGTACCATTATTTCCTTTCACCATATTGCAAGTTATATGGTGCAGCCGCTGAGTCTTAAAATATAAAAGAATCCTATCGACCTCCTTCTTCGGCAGCAGATTGCATCGAAAATTTAAAACTGGAGGGGTTTGGAAGACAATTTCGCCTTCACCATCGAATCCGACTCGAATCGGATTTTATTAAAAATTTATGATGAGCTACATTTAACTACCATGTATATTCTAACTTTGTCATAGTATTAACTGAAAAATCCGAAATAAATGTACAACAGTATGAATAGGGTGGCTGACAAACATTTTTTCGCTCTTACCCTCTAAAAATTTAGTGCATGTTGTAAAAAAGATACGATTATTTAACAGAAGAACAGAAAAAAAATCCTAGAATTTAAATGAAATACATACAAGTATATTTAAATTACAAATTCAATAGTGTACCTATAGTTGGTTAACATGAAGCACACTTATTGATACATAAATAGTTCTGAATAAATAAAAAAGTGGTTCAACAATTTTGCAAACTTTTAAATTGCTCTCAGGGACCAATTAATTAAAAATTTTTAAACATAAACTTTCAGAGGATTTTTTTTACAACATATTCTAATTTTTTAGGGGGTGAAAAATTTTTATTGATTCACCTATTAAATAAAAATTTTTCAGCTCAAACTTTGAGAGGATTTTTTTACACCATATACTAACATTTTAGGGGGTGAGAAATTTTTTTTTGATTCACCTATTAAATTCAAATTTTTCAGCTCAAATTTTGAGAGGATTTTTTTACATCATATACTAACTTTTTAGGGGGTGAAACATTTTATTTGTGCCATCTATTAAATTAAAATATTTTTAAACTGCTCTGAATGACCTATTAAATTTACATTGTTTAGCTTAAACTTTGAGAGGATTTTTTTACGTCATTTACTAATTTTTTAGGGGGTGAGAAATTTTTTTTTTGATCCACCTGTTAAATAAAAATTTTTCAGCTCAAACTTTCAGAAGATTTTTGTACACCATATACTAACTTTTTACAGTGTCAAATTTTTTTTAACCCTTACTCGAAGAATATAAACGTAATACAGTATAAAATCCTCTAAATCCACGTTCGCTAAAAAAGTGGACAGGGGAAACTTTCGTTTGCGACTGTACGCGAAAAAAGGGACCGTCAGCTTTCTCGATATCTATCGAAATAAATAACGTTCAATGTCAAGCGTAGTGAAATTCTATTATATCCTATTTTAAAAATCATAAATCAGAAAAATCGCGATGGCTGTTGTACGCGTGTACTTTCCGCGGGTTTCGAATACGCGAGCACACTTTACGCATGACATTATCGTGCACCCTCTCGTCACGGCTACTTCCATGGATCATGGTTACGCGGTAGACGTGACCCATTTGTTATTTACTATGGGCATGGATTCGCACGATACGCAATGGCAACGGCAACCCCGACGAACAATGAAAATTGCCATCGCCGAGAGAAACGTTCGCTCGATGGCAAGTGTATCGAAGCCTGGACGTGCAGTTAAGACCGATAAATCATTTTTGCATCGGCGTTCGATTTCTAACCGGCACATATATACCTGTACATATAACGGTGTAATTATTTCACGCCTCGTCGACGATACTTTTTTCCTCGAATTTACTGTGTGTGTGGGTGTCTGCCGTTGCGAATAATTTCGTTGCCAGCAAGAAGGTAATGGACTTGTTTTTGCCCACCTTTAATCGTGCCGGCTTTATATACCGGCGTATTTTTCTCGCCATGCGATTTGAATCTCTTTATTAATTTATATTTTGTTATTTTATTCTCGTTGATGTTGATGTTGTTGCTGGTGATGTTGCTGTTGATGCTATTGTTGTTGCAGTTGATATTGGTGATGTTGCTGTTGCTGTTACTGTTATTGTTGCAATTGATATTGTTGATGTTGCTGTTGATATTGTTATTGTTGCTGTTAATACTGTTATTGCAGCTGATATTGTTGATGTTGCTGTTAATGTTATTATTGCAGTTGATATTGTTGATGTCGCTATTGATGTTGTTGTTGGTGATGTTGCTGTTGATGCTGTTGTTAATGTTGTTGTTGCAGTTGATATTGGTGATGTTGCTGTTGCTGTTACTGTTACTGTTGCAGTTGATATTGTTGATGTTGCTGTTGATATTGTTATTGTTGCTGTTAATACTGTTATTGCAGCTGATATTGTTGATGTTGCTGTTGATATTGGTGATGTTGTTGTTGCTATTACTGTTACTGTTGCAGTTGATATTGTTGATGTTGCTGTTGATATTGTTATTGTTACTGTTAATACTGTTATTGCAGCTGATATTGTTGATGTTGCTGTTAATGTTATTGTTGCAGTTGATATTATTGATGTTGCTGTTAATGTTATTATTGCAGTTGATATTGTTGATGTCACTATTGATGTTGTTGGTGATGTTGCTGTTGATGCTGTTGTTAATGTTATTGTTGCAGTTGATATTGTTGATGTTGTTATTGCTGCTGATGTTTTTATTGGTGATGTTGCTGTTGATGTTGTCGTTGATGCTGTTAATGTTGATGGTGATGTTATTGTTGATGTTGATGCATACTAAATTTCCTAAAATTCCCTATGTCCCATAATTCAAATATTCCATAACAGCAAAATCTAAAAATCCGAAAGTCCCCTAATCTATGCTTCATGATCATAAAATTCTTGATCTCGAAATGTTCGTAACCAAAAATCCCGATACGACAATTCGTAATATTTTCCGTGGTGAAACCAGATTTGCTGTTGACTGTACAGGCCGCGGATGCTAAAGGAGAAAGGCGTTTCATATATCGTTAGAGATTCAGCATATTTCGTCTATCCATTATTCATTGTGGCCAACCTTCCCTTGTTCTTTTATTATGTACTTCCCTCAGGCAGGAGTTTGCAATGTACCAACTGCTTTTTTTGCCCGTTCCTGAAGCCTCCTTAATGCGTACATATGTATATAGATACGACTGCCGTGCCGGTTGCCAAGGGGAATCGTTTATTGAATTAAGTCCTTACGTTCGCGACTTTTCCCTTTTTTTTTATCCTTGCAACAAGAAAATCCATTCTGCCAACGTTCACTTAGAGGAACGATATGAAATTCATCGAGAACGACCATACGAGCTCTGATGCCGCGGAAACATTACCAAGTATGATAGTTTGTACCAGTTGTTCCCATCGATGTACCAAATAGGGATCAGGGAAATTGATCAGCCGTTCTTCAAAAATAATAGTACCCTCTTCTCTAATTAGTTGTTACATTTAAACTGAAATTTATAATGGTTCTAGTGTTTGTACTGAATTGGTTGTTACATCTATACTATAACATTTCTAGCCATACTATTATAGTCATACTGGTATGTGAAGTAGTTAGGTTTGATGTTTCAAATTTGCATAAAAATAATTTCTATTTGTTTGAATCAGTTTCGGTAGTCATACCACATTATAGTACTATTATTATTGATACTTATACCAATTTGAAATATTAAATTTGTACTCAGTCCCAGTGTTATTCACTTCACCAACATCGTTCTCTCTCATCGCCATCTTGCAATTTCCACCGTATCCCATTACCACAGCACCAAACGCCATAAAAATCCTCAAACACATTACCAAACACAGGCAAGAATTTGTAAAAACCCTATATGTCATATCATTTCAAATCACACCAACTATAATCCGTATACAGATGTCAACCCACGAGTTGGCACGTGAGGCCAACGGGTACGTGTGAGTCCAGACGCCCATTTTTCTATTCTGACCATTTGTCCCGTAGCTCTTCTAAACACGTCAACCTCTCCACGCGCCAACTCGTGGATTGATATCGGTACCATAAAGTATCATACATCACGACGTGGTGAATCCATACAACCGGTTGATGGAACTATGGTCCTTCAACTTAACATTTAATCACCCTATTTATGCAAAAGAAGAACGAAACAGTGGATGTAACCAAGTAACTCCAGTTTCATCCACTCTGAAACCTGCTGCCACCTCCACCTTCTTCCCACATGGTAGCGATACCCGAATCTGTCAGTGGACTGCTAATTAAGTGGCTAACGTTTTGCACCCGTCCCCATAGCAAACGAAGCCGGCTTTTTTTGCCAAGCTTCATGAGAGTAATTGGATAATAAAATAGTCTCTCTTTCCACGAGTGAGAACAATATCGGCGAGGATGGAAGGACAAAGATCGGGATAGAAAGCGGAGAAGAGGGTGGCGACCAGAGGAAGAAGGCGGAAGCTGGTGGCAAAAAAATAAGAGCAGAGGCGGAACGAAACGACGGAATAAAAGGATTTGCGCTTTATAATCGTGAGACTGTCTGGCCACGATGAATGAGCGGGGGCGTTTAAAAAAGATTGGGTCTGCTGGATTGCTGGTTGGCTGGCAATGTGCCCTGCCACTTTTACTCCTTATTCTTTCCTTCTTTTTCGCATCCTTGCCCCTTATGCTCTCTCTCTTTATCGCTCTACTCGTAGACATAATCGTTGCATCCAGGACTCCTTCCATCCTCCTAATGGATCTTGTCCTAAGACGTCGACAGACCAACTCGCTAGGAATACAATTAGTTCGATCAATTATTCCGAACGAGACGATCCAAACTTGGCTCTACCGCCCTCTGATTCTTCTTCTCAATTTTTGAGCACCCTGCCAAAGATATCGGGGACGATAGCAAACTGCTGGCTGCAGGACATGTTTCACCTATTAGACGTCCTTTCACGTTTCGTTGCACTCCCTCTTTGCAGATAAACGCAGCGGACTTTGGATAACTATGATTTTAATGGTACCTTTCAGTTGGCAACTTCTGGTACCTGACTTTGACTACGTGTGCCATTTAATAGTACAATTGTTGTATTTATGGATGCTGCGTGTGGAGAGTGGTATCAGCGGAGGATGAATGTTCTCGATGAAATAATGAGTCATTTCTGTTATGTGGATATTGTTGAAGATTTACATCACGTCCCAAGGAACACTACACTGACAATTTGCTTTTAGAATAGATGTAAATAAATTAGAGCTAGGTATGTACATGACATGTTTGATTGGTGGAATCCTAATTAAAATAAAAAAGTACCATTCGTTTCTATCATGTGGACATTGTTGTATATATTAGACCTTAATGTACAATATATCGAAAGCAATTTGTGTTCAAAATAGAAATAAATAAATTATACTTAGTTTCCAAAGTAGAAATAAATGAGAGCTAAACATACATAATCCTTGAAATCCTAATTAAAATAAAAAGGAGTCATTCGATTTCGTCATGCAGATACTGTCACAAGTGATATATAAGACCATAAGAAATGGTACCTTGCAAGTGATTTTGCAGTCATATAAGGAATAAACAGATTAGAGGTAATTTCTAAGTAGGTCTAGCATGACATAGATGACAACGGCCTCCCTTGTTAAGATAAAGAAGAGCCATTTATCCTTGCCATGTTAGAACCGCTGAAGGGACATATCAGACCCCAGGAATACTAACCTACAAGTGATTATAGTCAAACAAGAAATAAACAAATTAGAACTAATTTCAAGTAGGCCTAACGTCATGTGGGTAACAGCCACCATCCTTGTTAAGATAAAGAAGAGCAATTTGTCCCTGTTATATGTGCACTGTTCAGCAGACATATTATACCATAAGGAATACTAATCTGCACGTGATTTGGTTATCATACAAGGAATAAACAAATGGCGCTAATTTAGTGGTACATCTGATTCTTCGTGGATGAGTGCTGTCATACTTGATAAGGTATAAAGGAACAATTCATCTTCGTTATGTGAGCATTATACTGGTGATATATTAGACCCTGAGGAATACTATACCGAAAGAAATTTGTTACGAGAATTGAAATAAACAAATGATGATAATTTTTAAGTAGGACTATTGCTTCATAGATGATATTTGATGAGATATGAGGAAACCACTTGTGTTTGTTGTGTGGGCACTAGGCAGGTGACATATTAGACCCTGTGGACTACTGTAACTAAGGCAATTTGTTATGGAAATCGAAATAAACAAATGGTGCCAATTTTCATGTGGGTCCCTTGTCAATTGAATGGTTATTGCTAGCCTTGAGAAGATTTAAAGGAACCACTTACCTTTGTTATATGGTATATAGGTGATATATTAGGCTCTGAAGAGTATTATATGTAAAGCATTTTGTTATGGAAATCGAAATAAACAAATAGTGCCAATTTTCATGTGGGTCAAAAGACTCACATGGTTCAGCATATGACTACTGCTACCCCTGATAAAATATAAAAGAACCATTCATCTTTATTATATGTCCACCATACAGGTGTTATATTAGACCACAAGGACCACTATAACTGAAGCAATTTGTTATAGATATCAAAATAAATAAATTATGTCAAAATTTTCAATATGCCTAACGTTAGTCACGTTATAACTCCCAAATTAATCAATGATTCTAACTGTACAAAATATGAACTGTCTCAGCATTTTCTGAGAAATCACATAAAAAATATATATGTAAATACTACCATCTGCAAAATTTATAATATTTATAATAATTTAAAAAAAATAGTATCACACACTTCACATTTCAAAATAGTATCACAACTTCACATCTCAAATACACTTTCACGCATCAGCAAAAATATTTCCTAACTTTTCCTACATTCCATTAATTTTCACCGTTGGATCATAATTTTGACGAAAAGGAAAATTTATTTTCGAGAAGGATATGTAATAGATAGAAGGATTATGATTGTTATTCGTTGTCGAAATCGGGTCAGATTTGGAGTGCGTTCATCCTCCAGCACGTCGCCATTAAAACGAACGTCTCTGTCCGTGAAATCCTTCGTTTATGGGGACATGATAGATGCGTTTGATGGGGGCCAGTTTGAAAACACTCGTTGAAAGAGCGATAACGTCACGCCTGTTTTTCATCTGCGGAAATCTCTGCTGGAGCTTCGCTCGGTCAACCTATCGATTTGATCGACATTTCTATAAGTGACTATAATTTCCTGCTTTATCACGAACAACATAATTTTTCTAATAAAATGACACCACATTTTATAGAACTATTCAGGCTGTAAGTAATCGAGTGAAAAATTACAGTTATATTTTCAGATTATTTGTTGACATGTGATATGATCGTGACGATGGTTGATATGATACATTTGAGAATGACTGACAGTGATGTGACGATCTTGATGACAGTTTGATAGGCTGACATAGTTTGTTCATACTATAGTGATATTTCTATGTTAGTTACTATTGCACAAATGTGACAGACATAACTGATATGACAGTTGATCAGACAGTTCTGATAGTTCTGATAATTAATGTTTCAATTATGACTTGTATTATGGCATGACAATTCTAATTACAATTACATCAGTAGTTAGTGGCAATTGTATAGTAATACTGATGAGTGATAATATTTGTAGACAGCTTGCAGGATCTTCATAGTTATTGCTAGAATGATATGGTAACCGTAATCGATCATGACAGTCTTATTTATAATTACATGAGCATGACAATTGTGATACTGATGAGTGTGATGACATTTGTAGGCAGTTGACAAACATAGTTATTGCTATAATGCTGTAATGACCCTAATTGATGATGATATGACAACCTCAGTCATCAATGTTGAGTATTACACCAAAACTGTATTTGAATGACAGCAACAAATAAACGACCAATTATTTACTCTCCGAACGATACATTGTTTCATTTCAATCGCATAAAAAATTCAGGATTTATTTATAACTTGTCACTCGTGTCACACAGTGAACAGATTCGACACGTTAGGCAATAAAGTTGATCGCGACGAGTTCCGAGACGATTTGATCGATAACCGGAAAGAAAGGGTCGCAGTTGGAAATACCCGGAAGGCGAAGAATTCAGGAAAAAGGATAAAACATTGAAATCGCGAGGAAGTCTCGAAGTTGACAGATCAAAGTTTAAGAGGGTCTCCGGTCGCGTAAAAGATCCCCCGAGTTCGGCGGACGTCTGCGTCTCATGTATGATAGATGATCGTCCGGCCTTGATCACCGTCACCCTTGCCAAACCCCATGCATTGTTAATGTCGATGGTGTGCCCTCGTCCTGCCTATTTCACCTTCAAGCTGCTCGCAACACCGTCGTCCTAGAGCATTTGTCCGCGGGTCGCGCTGAAAGCGCAGCTTTCCCGTATAATACACGTGTAGACGAGCGCGACACCGAGCCACCGACGTCTTTGTGCTTTCGAAAGCTTGCCCGAGGCTTTTTCCGAAAGAGGGGTGCTCTATGAAATATCGTATTCATCGTTACACCGACCTTTCGGCCCGCCGCCCCTCGTCCTTCTTCGCCAGACCGACTACCCCCGACTGCTTCTTCTTTGCTCCTCGAGGGAGACAGCGAAGGGGTAGAAACAGAGACAAACACCCGTACACCGGGGTTACCTATGTAAAACATAACGGACGCGAGACAGAGTACACTCGGGTAAAACGTGGCCCCTTCTTTGGATAACTACGTGTACGGAAACTTCGCAGTTTTTTTTTCATTCCCGTATTTTATTCGATAATTTCGACGTTCTCGAATTTCTACGGTTTTCAGTATCTAAATTTACGGTTTTCAGTATCTAAGTATATAAATTTGGGGGTTCCTCGATTTCTAAACATCTGATGGTTCAGATTTTGAAGCTTCTAGAGTACTTTGATATTTATAGATTTTTTAGTTGATCGGTTTTCAAATTTTCAATTCTTCAAATTTTTTGAATTTGTAAGTTTCTGGATTTTTAATTATAAAGGTTCTTCAATTTTCACATCTTCAAATCCATAGATTTTCTAGGTCTTGGGTACTAGATCTTCAACTATTTAGATTTTCGTGTTACACTAGGGATCTCTAAATCCCTAGAACCCAAAATTCCTAGGTCTTTCCATATGTAGATCCTTAAATTCTCAGACTTCCAAATCTCTAAAGTCCTGAATTTTTATCTCCTTAAATTCCCTAGATATCCTAGATATTCCCTAAAATACACTAGATGTCAAAATTCCTGAGACAAAAATTTCCTAGATCCAAAAAATCCGTAGATTCGAAAATCCCTATATTACCAAATTTCTACGTTTGCAAACTTCTAGGTCTCCAAACCCCAAAAGCCCCTTTCTAGATCCTCGAATTCCCTAAATCACTACATTTCTAACTAAAAAATTCTTAAATTGTCAAATTACTATGTGTACAAGCCCCTAGGTTTTCAAATCCCAAAATTCTAAAATTCTCAGCGTCGAATTCCCTAGAATACTGATTTGCTTAAATAGAAGTTTCTATGTTCCCAAATTTCTATGTTTGCAAACTTCTAAATCCCCAAATCTCTACATCTCCAATTCCCTAGATTTCCATATACCTTGATGTTCAAATTCCAAAGTTCCTTAACCCAAAAATCAAATACCTAGAATATCTCTTTCGAATTTTCTACATATCCTTATTCTTCCTCACCCTCAAGATGACCACACTGTTCCTAATTTTCTATATTTCCCTAGATATCTAAACTTCAATACCCGACTTCCCCATTCGCAAAATCCCTAGATGTCTATATTCGTAGCGCCTCAAATCTCTAGATGTCCATATTCGTAGCCCCACAAATCCCTAGATGTCCGTATTCGAAGCATTTCAAATCCCTAGATATCCATATTCGTAGCGCCTCAAATCCTCAAATATCCCTATTCGTAGTGCCACAAATCCCTAGATGTCCATATTCGTAGCCTTTCAAATCCCTAGATATCCATATTCGTAACCCTACAAATCCCTAGATGTCCATATTCGTAACCCCGTAAATCCCTAGATGTCCATATTCGTAGCGCCTCAAATCCCTAGATGCCCATACTCGTAGCGCCTCAAATCCCTAGACTTCCATATTCGTAGCGCCTAAAATCCCTAGATTCCTCCCAAAATTCCACATCCGAAAATTATGTTTCAACAAAATTCCCAAATCTCCCAAAAAATGAGCAAACATACAGCCTTTCTCAATCTTCCCCGGTCACATATTCCCCGTAGGAAAGTCAGATTTGCTCCCGACTGTACACGACAACTAGCGAGATGGGAAAATCAATTGCGGCTGCTACTCGGATAGAGAGCTCCGGTTGTAGTCCGATGTTGCGTTGGATCTTGTACCGGAACAGCAGCCTGCTCTAATGAGTGCACGCTGCGAGAGAATAAGAACGGAAGGTAGTTAGGTGTGTGACTCGTTCGTTGGACGGAATGTTCTTTTCTTTGCCAGATGCTGATTGTCTCAGGTGTACTTTGAGACTCGCGTTCGTTCGCGTGACTGGATAGGGAACGGGGTGGTTCTGGCCCTCCCGCCCTACAGCGAACGGCTCTCCCTATTAGACAGCCTTCGGATAAAGACGTATCTGTGTATATATTCGTTGGTAATACGAGTAACGAGCTGTGTGACGCGTTGTGTGCGAGATATAACGTGTGCAGTGCGAAATGGGGCTATGGTGTGAGTAGGTGGGAGAGATATAGTGTTAGGATGTAGCTTGTGTAGTGTGCAGACCAAGTGTGTTATTGTGGTTCATAAGGATTTGCAGTAGTTTTATGGAAGATACTCATGTAAGTAAAGTGTGCTTTATCGAATAGAGGTAGTAGATTACATTACATTAGGCTAGGGTAGTTAAGTTTATTAGAATGACTATGTCAACCCACATCATTAGGTTACCTGCGCACCCGTTTTGAAATACATAACCTAACTTGAGCCTCTGTTATAATACATAACCTAAACATAACCTATACATGACCTAATACATAACTTATATGTCTTGAACAGTCTTTATGGAAAATTGAAAGAAAAGTGTACAGTATCTCAAATTACTATTAAATCCATAAAAATAGTCCATATCGATTTATAAGTTTGCAATGCAACTTTGAATCCGTCTACATAAATAATTAGTGGAAATGAATAATTTCTTTTAAAGTACCGAATAAAATCGCTAAACCGTAAGAAATAATTCACGTAACAATTAATAGCTGTCGCCATATTTTTGTCTGCAACCGTGTTACCAAGCCATCGAACGATTAATCAATTCTTGTTTTTAATCTTATTCGAGCAATTTGCGTAAATCGTTGTTCTCACGACACATTTACTTCGAGTAGCCGTCAATTCCATGAATTTTTCCGAATAATCTCATTTGCCCGTTCATTTGGAACTGTCCCAGAAACGTTAATCAATTTCCATCTCGGCGTGTAAAGTGAAATGCAACTTCGACACAGCGAAAGTTACGTAGATTGGTAAAATGATTTATTGCTCCTTGTCAGTTCGTGATCAGTATTTCGCTATCGCAACTGTAAACCCGATAACATCGACGCAGTAAAAAAAGATAGAGCGTTAATCTCGAGGAAGTTGTTTATGGCAGTGTATGAACACGCATCGGTTCAACTATTCTTCAAATTGCGAACCAGTTTCAAATCACTGGGGCGTTTAGTTTTTAAACAGACATAAAAGATTCGTATCTGTGACACCTTTATGTAAAATGCAGATGGATCTAGCGCTCGTATCTTGACCAAACTCCCAATTGGATTCCGTTCATGTGAAATGACGTGACGTGTGCGGTGAACCTACGTGTTTGATGTGAATTAATCTACCGGGTGTTTCAAAAATATTCTACTCTGCTCTACTCTATATACTCCATTATACTCTACTGAAAATCTTTTGCAAATAATGAAAATTATACCGAATATTTCTATAACAATATCTCGTGCAGGAATGAGAAAAATATTTCATTAAAGTTAGGAGTTTTTTAACTTGGACTTTTTTAATATAATAAATATAGTGGGAAGACATTTATTATACTAAACAATAATAAATGGTTACTTCGGTAACATATATCGTTTATTTCTAGGCAGAGAAACTTCATTTAATACGTTCAGACCCAACTGTGTAGAATTACACAATTCACAGGGGAGGCGCTGTTTGTACATGTTAACCTGAGAACGAACATGTTAATTTTGATAACATTCAATTGCATCATGGTATTTAAGAATTGAACATTCCTCTGCGTTCGTATATTAGTTCTATCGGATGTACAGAGTATAAGGATCATAACTATAGGACTATGGCAATATAACGTGTGTCCGCAGATCCACGTGTCGAACATGACATACATTTCTAGATAAGCGTACACCACATTTCTTTACATTTCTTGCAAAATGAATTGTTTCTTAAATTTCTGTGTCTCTACATTTCGTGGACATTTGTAAACTAGTAAATTAAATTTAGAATGAAATTACCAAATTCCTGAATCTCCATACTTCTATATCTCTGAATAATCAAATTTTTAAATTTCCAAACCATGAACACATCGCACTTGTGTCTATTAAAAATATAGAATGCGGCAATATACCGTAACACATGGCAATATACCACAACATATCGCGTCACTAAAATTTCCTCAAGTGTCCATCCACTATAAGTAGGTAGATTCTGGGAGGAATCGTCAGCACCGTCTATGAGAGTCCTTCCTAAACTGGCTATATAACGAGAGTGTCCGGTCCACGAGACACCAGTCGATTCGAACCGGTTGAAAACTAAAATTATTCAATTAGCTTAAAATCCAAGTCGCCAGTGGTCTCGTTAAGACCGAGCTAAGAGGATTTGCCATCGAAACGGTTGGCCAAGAACAGTTCCAGGCAGGAAAGTGGTGGTGAGCAGAGTTGCAAAGGGTGATATTCGGGCTTCCCCGTATCCTGGCCAAAGATTAAGGTTCAGATGCCAAGGGAAACCGACTTTGTTCCCCGCAACGGGGCTTTTGCCTTTCTCTGTCTGGTTGTCCCCTGTCTTTTAGGTTATACCGTCTGCGGTAACTGGCTTCCGTAGTTCCGGGATTCCTTATGTAAATGGTTATCACAATAGCTGTGAAACGAGAAGAAGGAAAGGCTGGATGAAAAGAGGTGGCGGTGGTCGGGGGAAAGATGGTAAAACTGGTGGACAGATAAGAACTCGGGCCCGAGATTTTCCGAGTCCGTCCGCCTACCAGAACTTACGAAGCTGCCTGCTGCTATCGCGAACTCCGTGTAAAGGCTGCAGTTAGAGTTTATTGGTTACGATGGTCGTAGTAAAACGGGACACGATCTGAACAGAAGATTTTCCTGCTGGAAGATACTTATGCTGCCGTGAAAGAGGTCGTGGTGAAATATCTTGAAGATACTCCCGAGCGTACGGACTACACCAGAGTGGAATATCGGGTCAATACAGCTACCGATAAACGAGACACTCGATTCTAGTGTCGACGATACTGGAATCACGAATCGTACACCTGATGAATCTGACAATTCACCGGAATTTTATGCGGTGCTCAGCATACGTGTGACAATTTTCCTGAATTTTATGTGCTTCAGAGTGCTTCCGACAGGTTGTTTCTGATGCTTCAGGAGTTACGATAAAATTATTGAAAGTTGAACTGGTAAAGTTGATTCAAAGTATCTGATCTAACCTCATCGGTAACTGGGTAATGTACTTCAGTTATGAGGTTGGGTTAGGTTATGCTATGTGAGAAATAAACGACCACCATTAGCATTAATGCAACTTAAAGCTTCATTAAACCTTTTTGCAAATATCTTGAACAAACTATGTGTGGTGGTAATATATACACAGAAAAGTTGTTCAAGACAGTGACCTTGACAAAATATTTCAAGGTCAAAATCGCTGAGCAATACCCAAAGTAAATAACTATCAGAGCTATTAAGAGAGTGTCCACATCCAAAGTTGCTAATTCTGAAACCTAGTATCTTGAAATCTTACCTCGCAGATCTAAAACTCCCTACACTACCAAATTTCTATGTCTGCAAACTTTTAAGACTCCAAATCTCAAAAACCTCACATTTCTAGATCAGAATATCAAGATTCTTGGATTCTGACGGAGTGTCCACATCCAAAGTTCCAAAATCTGAAACTTAACATCTTGAGATCTTATCTCTTAGATCATAAATTCTCTATATTACCAAATTTCTACGTCTGCAAACTTTTAAATCTCTAAATCCCAAAAGCCCCAAATTTCAAAATTTCAAAATTACCAAGATCCTTGGATTCTGACACGGTGTTTAAGACACAGTGTCCACATCCACAGTTCCAAAACTTATGTCTTTAAAAGCAGATGTGTAACATGCAGATGTGAAAATGTGTAACATGCATCAGGTTTTAAATAATTTTAATTAAAGTTACAACGAGAGAATCTGAGTTCAGTTTGTTCGGACCACCCGCGTAGGCAAAATAATGATTTATATCGCGCAGAAGACTGATTACAATATGCTTGAAATTTCCAGCTAATGGAAAGCATTCTAGGCAACTGCATCCTTGAACTAACTGTGTAACTCACTCTCCGATTGGAGTGTAACTAACTGTTCTATGATGAAATTTGACTGACATCTGACTGAATCTAATGAATGCTGCGCCCTCGGACTTGATGCGCTAATAGCCTTTCACTATGTTGTGGGGCTGGGCACGTTACTGTAGATTAGATGGGAACGGAGATTGGTTAAGCTTTAGTGCTTTTATTATTCCTGAGTAGCCTGATGTTTCTCGTAATAAAAATTGAAACGCTTAACCTAGTCGTTATACTAGTTCTCTGCTGTCTGAGCTTCTTGTTAATTGGAATTTTATGAGAATTTACTGACTTCGCTAGCATTCTATGTTCTATGGTTATACTGTAGTATTCAATGAAACTACTAGCTTATGCAAAATATACATTCTTCTATATTGCATATTTGTTTTTCTATTTCTTTTTATAGTAATCATTGCAGTATTAAAAGTAATGTGTAATTATATAAGTATATTTGCTCAATGTTGATTTGGAGATTCATTGTCAAAAATTCCTTCATTTACAAGAAAAGTACATGCACTGCATAATCTTTCTTGAATCGTTAAATTTTTGTGTGAAAACATTTTCTTGAAACGATCACCTCACAAATTATTCGAGGTGCACAACGATCATCCTGTAAGAACGACTTTTTCTTATATGTTACTAAAACTTAAAATTACAGTTATGTTTTCTTTTTCGATATTCTCACCTATACAGAGGATTATTTAATACAAATTTTTGTAATAATATGCATATTATTTTTAGCAAAATTAACAGGAGAATCAAACATTTAATTCTATAGTCATTATTTATTGTACAGTTATAATTTATTTATTATACAGTCACTATTTATTCTGTAATAATTATTTATCCCATAGTTATTGTTCATTCTGTATTATTTATTCTGCAATAATTATTTGTTCTCTCGTACCGTTATTAAACACGTGAGCTCCAAAGTGCAGTAATGTCAAGGGATTGCCTAAGTCAATTTATGTGCGAATAAATGCTATAGTTCAATTTGGGATCTAAATTAGAGAACATGTCCCGATTTCACGCACGAATCGTTTAAAATTGATACTTTTAATGGAACAGGAATATTATAAACGAATTCCAAACGTAACAGCGATTATTGCGGTTACGGTCGATAACACGTTCCACCGCGGATTCCATAGTACGAGCAGTACACATTTTCTCAAAATTTCTCCTCGCAATTTCGTGGAAATATAATTTCACACGTGTCCATAAAGCTTCGACACGACGACGAAACTATTCACGATTCACAGGGATGAACGATCACTTTGGTTAATATTATTTACGTTATTTCGGCCAAACAATAAACATTCCGTTGTTTCGCACGAATTTCGAAATTTTGGTTAAGATATCATTCTCTGCATACATCCTGTTATGAAGTATGGGATGCGGAACAATGTACCGATGTCAACCCACGAGTTAGCGCGTGAAATTGTGTCAAAATTTAAAAAAAAGAAAAATATCGAGATTATGATTGTATATTGTCGCTTATATAGAAAGTAACTATTTATGAAGATTTTTTGTTGATATTTCGTTATTAATTTATAGTTAGTCAAAATTAATTAAGCGTTTTAAGAAGTTATAGTCCTAACTTATACTTTCATTGGTTATAAGGTATGTTTATAATATATGTATGTAAATAATACATATGTATTTATAACATGCACATATAAACATCACATATATATCATTATTCACATATGTATAAATAATACATACTACATATCAGTAATATTGTATAATAATATTTATGTGAATTGTTAAAAATATATGAATATGTCCATATGAATAAGCCTATAACATATGTTAAGCGTGTATTACGTACAAAGATTATTGAAAAATAGAAATTAATTTAAGTGTAAAATATTCTACAAAGAAGATATTAAAATTGTGAATGAAGAAGTCAGTAAAGTAATTAAATCTTATAATAATTATAATACATGCGGTTATATGAAAAATTTAATTAAAATTCTGCATAATAGTCTACATAAAGTGATATCTCAACAAAACTCATAAACTTGCACTACAGGTCTCCGTATTTTCCAGGCATTCCAGCGAGTTTAATTTAGAATAGTATTAACAGAACTCCGAGAAAATTGATTAGTAACGCAATTACGTTGCTAAAGCCATCCCTTCAGCATTCGTTAAATAAATTTACGAACAGCAGTCTTAATTGTTACCATTCTACGTTCAAGTACGATTCCGCAATATATGTTCATACTCGAAGAACATAAAACTTGGATGTATTCTACTCTACTTCGTGTTGTGGATAAAAATTCATAAAGAGCGCGGCCATATATTATTCAGAGTGACGCCGGGCAACATTCTGGGCAATATTCCGAGGATAGAACAGGAAAGAGCCACGAATCGTTATAATTTTGGTAGTCGTGACATTCGTATGCCAGTGGGATGTCTTCTTTACTGTAACTCACTACGTGACTCAACATTTCTTCTCTCGCTTCGTTTCTTCTTGGGACCTTATAACTCCTCTACATTTTCTCTTATGGCTTTTATATGGAAATTTCACTCTTCTAACGAATAGATAAGCAATTGTTAAAAATGTAAATATTATATTAATATCTTCATTTGTATGTACCTTTCATGTCGAATTTCATGTATACATTAAATATTATTCAAATAATATGTAAATTGTACATGTAGGATACTATTCAAATATATTATACGTATGAGATGTAATTTAATGTTACATTTTCAGAAATTTAAAGAATTTATTTTTTAAGATATGTTTCAGATCCAATTAATAGGATAGAGTATATCTTTTTAGTAAGGTACAACAAGGTCTCAGACTCAGTCTCAGTTTCAATCTTAGACTCAGACAAAGACTCAGACTTAGACTCAGACACAGAGTTAGACTCAGTCTCAGTTTCAATCTCAATCTTAGACTCAAACTCCACACTCAGACTCAGTCTCAATTTCCATCTCAATTTCAGAGTCAGAGTCAGAGTCAGAGTCAGAGTCAGAGTCAGAGTCAGAGTCAGAGTCAGACTTAGTTTTAATCTCAATCTCAATCTCAGAATCAGACTCAGTCTTAATCTTACTCTTATTGTTAGTCATAGTCTTAGGTACAGCCTCAGCTTCAATCTTGAAATGTCAATGTTTAAATCCATTTCAAACTATCAACATCCATCTTAGTCTCAACATCATTTTCAAACTTACAAAGTCTCAGTCACAGTCTCAATTCTAAACAATCAAGGTATCAGTCTCAGTTGTAAACCATCAAGGTATCAATCTCAGTTCTAAACAATGAAGGTATCAGTCGCGGTTAAAAACCATCAAGGTATCAATCTCAGTTTTAAACCATCAAGGTATCAGTCTCAGTTTCAGTCTCAGTATCAAATTGTCAAGATATCAATTTCATACTTAATCTCACTCCAAAACTCCCAAAGTCTCAGTCCCAGTTTCAGAAGCATTTGGAGATTCCACAGTGTCAAACTTCCAAAATAACTTTTCAAATTCAGTCTCAACTAACTCCCAATGTCCTCTTCGAAACTCTTGAAGTCTCAAAAAGTTCCAAAGCCAGCCCACAAAATTAAAGTCTCGAAGTTCCGCAATCACAAAATCCCAGAGTCCAATTGGTTAACGTGAACCACACAAAGGTAACCAATTGACGGTCTCATGTTTAGCTCATCAACTCAAAAACAATATTGACGTTCTCACATTTAGCTGATCAAATTAAAAACAATATTCCAAGCTTAATCTCCTGTACAGAAATGAACAATCGTTTGCACCAGTCATTCGCACTGGTCAGTTCGAAGAAAAATAGACTTCTGACAATGAGTCCCATGATCTTGTGCGGGCTCGCGGAGTCAGGTTATCGTCCGCAATAAATCATCGGTGGTGCAGCGTTACAGCGAAAGGATTCTAATTTGCTCTAATTGGTAGTATAAACGCGAGGAGTCGACGTCCGCATGAAAATAAGGCTGTACGAAATCATAAATTTCCGCGGGGACGTTCAGATCCACTATCGGCGTTCCTCGGGGATAGAAAGTAAAGCGTGGCGGTCACGTTCGCTTGTCAAACCTCGCCGGTGAGGCGAGTTAGGGAGAGGGGAGTGTCGCGGATAGTAGGAGAAAACTGCGAACGAGGAGAAAATCCGAATAAGAAGAACGAGGGAGGGTCACGGATCGCGAAGAAGGCATCCGGCCGCCACTTGGAATTCTAGACGAGGGGTGACCGAGCGAGTGAGTGAACGCGTCGGAATTACATTTTGACGGCATCGTTTGTCAGAAGTGACCAAGATTATTAGGTTTACGATTGGCCGCCTTCGTACGTCCATCGAGATAACGATGTGGGTCCAGACAGAGCGGAATGGAAGCGGCTACGAGACGGCAGAGAGGGATACCGGTGAAAGAGAAGAGGACGTTCAGGAAGAAAAGGAAATGAGAGATGGAGAGAAGAAAACGGGCAGCTGGCTGGTCAAGCGGATAAGCTATTGAAGGATTTCTCTTTTGCCTTCCTTGCTTCGGACCCGTTGACGTCCATTCGATGCCCTCTGAATGCTATATCTTTCAGCATTTCGACGTTTACTACGTTTCGTTTCTCTTCCCTGATATCCAGCCTTGCAGCGCAATACGTATTGACAACTGACGGTTTTTATTAAGAATAGCGCTGAAACGCTTATGCAGACTCTTTTGCGCTCTAAATTCATGTAGCATAAGCATGCAGATATGTTTATGGCATCAAGTATATCCTGAAACCACGTATTTGTAACAGTGCACGTGAAATGTATATACTGTCTTTTTGTATAAGAATTTTAATGGTGCATTTATATAGACGTTTCAAATAAACTTCAAGCTTTAATTTGATATATTACATGTGCTGTTTTGATATACTTTTATGTCATGATTTTATGTCCAAGTTTTTATGTTCTGAAATTAGCAAATTGTCAGGTAACAGGGCACATTGTTTGCTTTAATTAACGAAGTGCTGTTTTATGTTCTGAATTTGAAGGAGACATTTATACAGTTATTTTTAACAAGCTTCAAGCTTTAATTTGATATGTGACAAGTGGTATTTTGACATACTTTTATGTCATGAAATTATGTTTGATGTTTCACGTTTCAGACGTAACGATTTGGATCAGAAATAACACAATTCAACAATTCAGTAAATTCGAAATAAACATAATGTTGAAAACTTGCTATTGTATTTAATATGCCTACAACAATATAAATGTAAAATTAACAAATTTTAACGTTGTTAAAAATATTTGTTAAAATTAAAAAGTGTTATGAAGATTTTGCATCCTTTTGCAGAAATTACGAATCGATGAAAATTATAAAATATTTCGAATTATAGTTTATTTTTGAAAATCATGTTCTGTAATTAAGACATGTGTATGAACACCAAGTTTTCTGTATATTTTAAACTGCACGTGAAGCATTAAGAAATTGTCGTAATGTAACCACGTTGTACTACGTGATGAAGCACAAGAGCTATGTGCATAAGTATGAACAGAATTTCATTTTAATTTGCATTTTGATGCACTGCGACGAGGTTGCTTTACTAGATTTTATTACAAGCGTCTTTGAAACTAGAACAACGAAATATTAATCACGGGGACGTTGTATTACAACCACGGATATTCTGTTATTTTATTTCAACTACTGTAAAACACGTACTTCACTATGTCCAGAATTATTCGAGCGCAGTATATGAACAAGTGTGAGGTTATATCAAAATATACAAATATGTGTCATTGTACTAACAGAAACTGTTATTTAAATGTTATATGACATAATCTTGCACTTGTTAAGAAGAAATACAAATCTATAACAAACTAAAATTTATAACTAACCTAAAACTATGACTAATCTGAACTTATTACAAATCTATAACTAACCTAAATATCAAATAGTATTAAACTATAGCTACAAATATTGTATTATTTTATTTTAACTACTACAAAACACGTCATATTTAAACTTATTACAAGAACAAAATATGAAAATTGAATAAAATACAGAATAAATATGTGCTGTTATAACAGAACGTCTCTCATTTAAATATTATGGAACATAACCTTGCATATGTTTGAAAGTAAACATGTAAAACCACTTTGTAATCTGCGACAGAATCTGCAACTACCCTGAAAGTTTTAATCTACGACAAATTGTGTAACCAACCTAAAATCAACCTATAACGTACGACAAAATCTGTAATTCACCTAAATCTAACCTATCATCTATGACAAATTCTGTAACTAACCTAAAATCAACCTAAGTAGTCGAAAACTACCCTGTAACTAATCCGAAGCTGACCTATAGTTATTCTACAAGTAACCAGAATCTGACTCTATCATTATCCTAAAACTAACTTACGATCCTTATAAAGTTTCCCTATAAATTATTCAAGAGGAAGACAATTTTAAGTATCTAAAATTTGTAAAAGTTTAAACAGGGAATAATGGGGTGCTCAACTTTGGTACGAAAAATGGAAAAATTTAGTATTCAATGAAAAATAAAATTACTATAAATATTATACAATGTAGGTTCTTAAACCTAACCCTCAGGGTCTGAAATAATTTTGAAATCTTTACATCCCTTAATTTTTTACTTTTATTCAAATAACTGGTTAAAAATTCTGCATTAGACTTCTTGTATTTGTTGCTTAATATAATTAAATAAAAATTGGTAAAAATTTAATTATAAGTCAGGAGATGGTCGTTGGATTTAAATGTATAAGTTTAAAAACCCCTGTAATATAATATAAAATAATATTACTGTATAAATGTATGTCAAGAAATTTCTCCGTTATTTTGAAAATCTGCACGATACAATTTCGCAGAGCTATTACTTTGGAGTAGATAATCATTATGTTGGTAAAAATAACGTGTTGCGCCGTACTGTAACCAAATCCTTCCGATTTCTCGGAGATGATTTCGTTCCCGTTTAATTAAACATAGCTTCAGATTACGCAATCTCCTCCCCCGATTTGAAACAGCCCGGAAGCAGCCAGCAAAGTATACTGCGATATCAAATCAATCCAGGCCATCTCTGTTTTCTACCGTAGTTATAGCTCTATTCCTCGACGAGTGCAGGAACTCCTTGTATTTCTCTTTCGTGCAAGATCGGGAAAAGCGGACCGTGAAACAGAATTATTTATTGCGCTGTCTTATCGTCGAGCTAAAAAAACGAAAGTGAGCAGCTACGGCAAATACGGCGAAAGATTCTTTACGCGACAAGTAAACGATTTATAGCATTCTAATTAATTATGCTTGTATCTGCGTTTAATTCATACCCTGGACTTTCACATTTTCGCTTTCAGGAGAAATTTATTGTAGGTATGTCGCTGTGAGGCACTTTCTTTTAAGTTGGGGTTCTTTTGGGGTTTTAGGGGTTTTTGATCTTGGAATTTTGAAATTTTAGAATTACAGAGTTTCAGACTTGGAACTTTTGAGTTTTGAAGTTTTGGAATTTTGGAATTTGGAATTTTGGAATTTTGGTACTTTGCTATTTTGGAATTCTGAGATTTTGGAATTTTGGAATTTTGATATTTTGCAATTTTGGAATTTTGGAATTTGGAATTCTGGAATTCTGGAATTTTTTAATTTTGGGATTCTGGGATTTTGGAATTTTGGAATTTTGGAATTTTGGAATTCTGGAATTCTAAAATTTGGGAATTCTAAGATTTTAGAGTTCTGGAATTTTGGAATTCTCGAATTTTGGAATTCTGGGATTTTTGAATTCTCGAATTTTGGAATTCTGGAATTTTGGAATTCTAAAATTCTGGAATTTTGGAATTTTGGAATTCCGAAATTGTGGAATTCTGGGATTTTGGAATTTGGAATTCTGGAATTCTGAAATTTTTGAATTTTTGAATTTTGGAAATCTGGAATTCTAAAATTTGGAAATTCTGGGATTTTAGAATTCTCGAATTTTGGAATTCTGGAATTCTGGAATTCTGGGATTATGGAATTCTGGAATTCAGAAGTATTGGAATTCTGAATTTCTGGAATTCTGGAATTCTGGAATGCTGTTATTTTACAAATATAGAATTCTGAGAATTTTAGAATTCTGAGTGTTGCATTTTTAAATTTTGTGATTTTTAAACATTTTACTGGATTTGTCATCTTCACACTCCGAATTCAGTATTTTGATCTTTTGTATAAAGAAATTCTTAATAAAGAAAATATTCCTATGACATTATGTGACAGCTATATTAAAAATTTTGAATTACATAATAGTAAGCAAGAACCAATTAATATAATTTAAAATTTCATTTGTTCAATCAAATTTCCCTATCATATATCAGTATTCCTAAATCATCCATCTAACATGCAACGAAATAGCAGAAAACAAACACCCATTAACAACATAATTTATACGCTAATTTATTTAATCAAATTCTGATGATCAAACTGATATACCCTAAACATATTTTAAACAAACTGTGCTTCGATATCATTCATCAAACATGCAACGTAGTAGCAGAAAACGAGCAATCTTTAACAATTTAAACGTTAATTGTTTTTATCTAATTCTGATCATCAGACCGATGTACTATAAACATAATTAGACTTTCTGCTTTGAAAATCACCTACCGAACGAAATAACAGGAGAAAAGTACTCGTTTCACAATAAAAGTAATAGCGGTATTTGATAATATTTTCAAATGAAAAACGTGAATTTTCAAATTGTAGAATAACGTGAAATTTTTTTCCTGCAAAATTAACCGGTTTGAACAAATTTGTCGGGCGATTCGCATATAGTTCAACTTCGTTGTCAGCGGTTTGAAAATGACACGGCACGAAAATCTTGGCAATAATTTAGAAGCAGCCAGTATAACACATATTTATCACTGTTATTCCGCCTGTCGTCGTTCAATGCATCGTGTCAACCCCTTTAAGCTACATATCACGGGCTGGCCGTGCAACTGTGCCGGCAGAATGTTTTACCAGTTTGCGTTTTAGCAAGAGAAAAAAGACGACAACCGTTCCTGTCACCGCAGGATCTGCGATCTCTCAGCCCCTCAGCTCCTCGCAATTCCACCCTCTTCCTGGCCGTGGATTTTCTGAAAGCCACACTGTTATTCCGTGGTTATAATTCATGGCATTTCGACCGTGGCCGAATCCATGTGGTACCCTGTTTCCGGCCCTGGCGACCAGAAACGGGAACAGGAAAGGAGGAACATAGGAAGTCGAATACAGCACACAGGAACCGCCAGACTGTGCAACCTTGCGAACTGCGTAATTAACCCGAAGGAATGCGAAATTGTTTGCTCGCGTATTTTTACCCCTTCCACCACGTTCCGACACCCTCCGTTATATTCTTCTTCCTTCGCGGTAACCCATATTTCTTCCTATTCTTACACTTTCGTCAAATGTTAAGCTTTAAATTCATGTACAGCCCAATTAGCATTTTCAGCATTTTTCACGTTTTCCGCAAAATTAAAGGACCTGTTCAATGATATAATTTATTAGCTACCATGATACACTATTACTGTACATAACGTTATTAATACATGTTAATATACAGTAATGTCTCCCACATTGTCCCTACTATCGGTATCCATTGTCCTACTCATGCTTACGTATTCATTATTGCTACGCCTATGTTTACATCGAAGTTTTCTTCTTCGAATTTAATGTGTATGTATTATATTATAACATTATTAATACATGTTAAAATACAGTAATACAGTAATGTCTCCCACATTGTCCCTACTATCGGTATCCTCACATTGTCCTACTCATGCTTACGTATTCATTATTGCAACGCATATGTTTACATCGAAGTCTTCTTCCTCGAATTTAATGTATATGTATTATATTATAACGTTATTAATACATGTTAATATAATGTAATACAGTAATGTCTCCCACATTGTCCCTACTATCGGTATCTTCACATTGTCCTACTCATGCTTGTGCATTCATTATTGCTACGTCTATGTTTACATCGAAGACTTCTTCCTCGAATTTAATGTATATGTATTATATTATAACATTATTAATACATGTTGATATACAGTAATACAGTAATGTCTCCCACATTGTCCCTACTATCGGTATCCTCACATTGTCCTACTCATGCTTGTGCATTCATTATTGCTACGTCTGTTTACATCGAAGACTTCTTCCTCGAATTTAATGTATATGTATTATATTATAACATTATTAATACATGTTAAAATACAGTAATACAGTAATGTCTCCCACATTGTCCCTACTATCGGTTTCCATTGTCCTACTCATGCTTATATATTCATTATTGCAACGCATATGTTTACATCAAAGTCTTCTTCATCGAATTTAATGCATATGTATCATATTTCTCTTAATTGCTTCAATTATATGCAGATTCAATAAATGAATGTAATGAGAATATCTTTATTATTACTTCCCCCTTTTTAATTTCAATACATACATGGTTACACATATATTTTAATAAATACTTTCCACTATAAATTCCAAGGTAAACTATATTTGGTTAGACGTAAATTAAGGTTCCAATAGATTTTCGATAAAAATATTTCTAGTTCGATCCCAATGTAAAATTTCCCTCAATGTATTTGGCTGACGCACACGGTGCGTCACGTAATTGAAGGTTACATGGTAAATGTAGTGTTTATGTTTACTCAACTAACTTTGATTATCTATACAATTAACATGGTTTTCTTATTGCTAAGTTGATCGCAATTTATTAAATAAAACTTGAAATTTCGATTGAAAGATGATTGAAACTTCTGGTAAGTCAAATACTTTAATTCAATCCTGAGGAAATTGAAAGCTATGGTAATTGTAACTTCTGATCACTCTTTTCCAATCTTTGGACAATTGAAAGTTCTAATAGTTGAAACCTCAGACAATTGAAAGGGCGAATAATTAAGATCTACAGTAATTGAATCACTGAATAATTCAAATCTCGGTCAATAGAAAGCTCTGACGATTGAAACCTTCGATAATTCGAACCCTGGATAATTGCTGATAAGCGCCCTTATAACATATATCAATCTCGAAATTGTTCTACGAGCATAACATACTAGAAATTAACAATAATGTTCAAAATTACACCATCCTCATCGACCTTGAAATATCAAGTGTACCATTTTAAATAATTTTTAAAATTGTGTCCATGCATGACACTATGCATCACAAACACGATAAATAAACCACCTAATACAACCATAATTTAAAAAATTGCCATACAAAAATATTCATACGCACATATATTACAATAAATAAAAAAAGAAAATGATATTTGACCTCAAGGTAAAACATATCCTATAAAAACTGTTAAACTGTTTTACATAATGTCGAAAATATTTGTGCAATTATAATGCTATATAAAGCATACTGTTGCCGATACGTTTAACCTCCGTTCACATCAGATCTAATTGCCATAGTTTTGCCTTCGACCGTAGAGCTAAAGAGAGCAATTTTTCTTCTTCGGTCGACAATGAAAAGCTTTCGCCGGCGAAGTGAAAGAGATAGATTCACAGGGAAAGTGTACAAAGGAGACGATAATTGTTCTCAATTACGTTCATCTAAAGGGATGTTCGTAAAGAGCAAATGTTGTCCGCCAGCTTAAAGCGCTACTTTCGTTCTCGCGCCGTGGCTGACAGTGATTTAAAAGTGTGGCTTTCCTTTTTCCGTCTTTTTTTTTTTATAACGTCCACGTTAATGTACCAAGACCCGTGACGTCCTTTGTCGGATTAATTAAGTTTATAGTTAATTTTCAACGAACCTACCTCTCTGCTTTAATGGCTGTGCTGCGCCCCTTTTTGCCGGCTCGTGTGTGCGCTGAGTTCGCACTTAACCTTCACCGTCCTACGGTTACCCTCCTGTTCCGCGCTGTCTGCGTGATATTCCATGCACATTGCCCCATGAAACTTTAATTGTGTCATTATGCAATGAAAATTTCTTCCTACGCACGCCCAACACCGATACTATATTACCCACCGTCGCTTCATGTTTCTGTTTTGTCTCGATTAACCTAAGATCTGCTAATTTTATTCCTGTGATAGTCGTAATCAAATTTTTACTGTTTCGGAATCACATGTGGACTATTACTTTTTCACATATGATATATTATACATCTGGATCGTTTTATGTTATTATATTGTTTAGTAGCAATTGCAAAATGGTATTAAGGAGGGTTGTTAATTTGGACTCTGGGCTGGTCATTAGTATATCAAATTTTTTGGTACATTTAGAATTACATATTGAGATATTTCACATATGTATACTATGTCACCCATCTTTGTCTCGTTTTATATTCCTGTTTTGTCTAATAACGACTGTAAAATGATATCAAAGCAAGCTGCATTAATTTTACTTCTGCACTAGTCATTAGTACATCAAATTTTTGGATGAATTTAGAACTACATGTGGAGTGTTAGTTTTGCACACATGTACCATATAATACCCACCTTCGTATCGTTTTATATTCTTGCTTTTTCTAATAACAATTACAAAATGATATTAAGACAAGATGTATTAATTTCACTTCTGCACTAGTCATTAGTATATCAAATTTTTGGATGCATCTAAAATTACATGTGCAATGTTAGTTTTGCACATATGTACAATATAACATCCATCATCGTATCGGTTTATATACTTGTTTTTCTTAATAACAATTGCAAAATGACAGTAAGGTACAGATTTTAACTCTGTGCCAGTCGTCCACACATCAGATTATGTTGAGGATTCAGAATCACACATTGAGTGTTTTCCTCATATGTACACTACATAACATCTTCCTATTGTTCAATGTTCCTGTCATGTTTCTAATAACAATTAAAGTAAGATGTACTAATTTTACCTCTGTATTAGTTGTCCACACATCAAGCTTTTGAGGATGCAGAATTACATGCAGATATATTGTAATACGTATCAATAGTGACATGTATGACATGTATGTCAATGCTTCATAATATGACAAAGGTCCACATGTACTTCATAACTGTACAGATAAAATATACTTCATAAAATGTACACATAATATATACATATGTATAGACATATATGTAGTTCATAAAATATACACATAATATGATGTTCATATGTATACACATATGTATACTTCATACAATATACACATGATATATATACATAATATATACACATATGTATACTTCATAAAATATACACATAATATATGTGCATATGTTTACACATACATACATATACTTCATAATATATGTACACATGTATACACAGATATATACTTCATACAATGTACACATCTTTTTATCATACAAAATAACAAATATACTTAAAAATCCACAGCATCGTTCAACACAGTATTCATCCAAAAAACCTTGAATCGCAAAATTACCATAGGCATAAAAAATAACGAAGTCTAGTAGCGATCGTAATTCGAATTTCAATAAAGTCGCGCAGGCAGAAAGAATTGGAAAGTCACGAATTTAGTTGGCAGCCTAATAGGTATTGAAAAATGTCGAGCAAGGCGCATAAATAAAGCAGCGAGATAACGTGGCAGGAGCAGGCTAGAAATATTCGCGTTCCGTGTATTTCGGTTCGAAAGTTCGCCAACGTTCCTTTTACATTCCGGTACATTTTTAACCGGTATCGCTTTACAGATACGCCACGTTCCTGTGCTGCAATTCAATGCCGCGAATGGCGCACCGTAGCCGCGTTTCGTCGACACCAGTTATCGCGCGAGCAATATTTAAACGATAAGAGGAAGAGGCCAGGGGACGACAGTAAGCAATAATGATCGGGAAATACGATGCCTAGGCGGGCTAAGCATGCATACCCTACAGGATAACGTATCCTATACAGACGACTATATCGCTGATCATCCTATCGAATCATTGTTCGGGGAACGGCCTTCTGTTCGACGCCATTTTCATTTTTCGATACTTCTTCGAACTGAGAATTGTGCGTTGCGCAAATTAACCTTCTGCGCCTGAAAGGTGATGCTCGTCATTTGATTTAAAACAACAATTTGAAATATTTTGTATTTTCTAACTACAATTATGTCATGTAGAGGAGACTAACAAGACTAATGAAGTAACAAATACACAAGAATTTATCTAATTTTTCAAGTCTGGTTATGAGGAGTATCAGGACTCTGTCGTTCGATATCGAGGGTATTTTTGTCCACATAACTTTACTGGAATTTATTAAATTAAATGGTTAATACATACTAAGTTGTGCTTGAGTTGTATTTTGAAACAATTCATTTGTAAGAAGGTAATCTCTGAAAAAGGATTTAATTGAGAAATCAGTTGAGAAGCTTCTTCAACCACATAATTTATCCACATTTATCCTCTAGAATTCTCAAACGAAACATTGAAATTCTTTCAAACCACGGGTTACATTAATAACGAAAATCTACGTCATTTGTAACACATTCGAATGGGATAAATTACAGTAATACCTTTCGTATAGTTACATGGTTAAATCCACAATTGAATTAAAAATGAAATTTCGAAACCGGCAAGCGTAGAATTAAAACCCTTCGTTTCCACGAGACAGAACTCGATTTCACAAGCGAGTTGTCTGAGATTTTTCAACGGGAAGAACGATGAGACCAAATGCGTCCCTTTGAAGACGAAAAGGAGAAGGGTGGTAGACCTTTCTAACTGGTAGGTCTGTAGGTATACCGGCAGTTCGTTAAACTGCGGACCGCCTCTGAATGAAGGTAATGGAGTGGGACCGGGCCAGTAATCTAAATTTCTCATGTTGTGGACCTGAAGCTTCCCTGCTAAATGTCGTCTTTTCATCGGACAAACAGGAAACAGGAAGTAGAAAATAACAATGCTGGATAATTATCTAGGTATGGGTGCACGTCGCTGATTTTCGGTGACCTTGAAATACTTTGTCGGGGACAACATTGTGGATTTTAGTTTCAGAGATATTTACGGAAAAAGAGGTGCGGGAATTTGGGGATTTGAGGGTTAATACATCTGGAGATTGGGGAATTTGGGATTTGGGGATTTTGGATTTGGGGATTTTGGAATTAAGGAATTTGGGGATTTGGGAATTAAGGAATTGGGGGATTTGAGAATTGAGAGAGTTAGAAATTTGGGAGTTTGGGAATTTGGGAATTAAGGAATTTGGAGATTTATGAATTTGGGGATTTAGGAATTGAGGGATTTAGAGATTTGGGAGTTTGGGAATTAAGGAATTTGGGGATTTAGAGATTTGGGAGTTTGAGAATTTGAGAATTAAGGAATTTGGAGATTTATGAATTTGGGGATTTAGAAATTGAGAGATTTAGAGATTTGAGAGCTTGGGAATTTGGGAATTTAGGAATTAAGAAATTTAGAGATTTGGGAATTAAGGAATTTGGAGATGTATGAATTTGGGGATTTAGAAATTGAGAGATTTAGAGATTTGGGAGCTTGGGAATTTGGGAATTTAGGAATTAAGAAATTTAGAGATTTGGGAATTAAGGAATTTGGAGATTTATGAATTTGGGGATTTAGAAATTGAGAGATTTAGAGATTTGGGAACTTGGGAATTTGGGAATTTAGGAATTAAGAAATTTAGAGATTTGGGAATTAAGGAATTTGGAGATTTATGAATTGAGGGATTTAGAGATTTGGGAGTTTGAGAATTTGGGAATTAAGGAATTTGGAGATTTATGAATTTGGGGATTTAGAAATTGAGAGATTTAGAGATTTGGGAGCTTGAGAATTTGGGAATTAAGAAACTTGGAGATTTATGAATTTGGGGATTTATGAATTGAGAAAAGAGATTTAGGAATTTGGAAATTAAGTTTGAATATCTAATAATTTGAGTACTAAACAAGTTTGGAAATTTGAAAATTAAAAAATGTAGAAATTTCAAAGAAAACTTTATGAATATTAATTAAAAAATTTAACAATATTAATTCAGAAGTGCGAAAATTTTCAAGTTTAATAATTTGGAACTTTCCAATTTCGGGAATTGCAAGTACTATAAAATACAAAAACGTAGTAGCTTATAAGCCTACACATTTTATCTGTGGAAATCGAAGATAAGTATAAACTTGTACGTTTTATCGCACCCCGAGAAACCTCACATTGCACCCAAGCGCCCATCCTTTTTGAGGCAGCATGTATAGATTCGCAGACGTATATAACACGATCTAGGTAAGAGATATAGTAATTCAGCAGGTTTTACTCTTTCTCAGAGGTCGTTAAGAGTGAACTCGTGCAAACGAGCAACAACTCGCGCCTTTTCCACCATGAACCACGTTACATCATGTCTTCTATCTCCTCTTCCACCCTTGATATATGTTTTTCTTAACATCTTATTTGTTCCTTCTACTGCAGCACGTTTTTTTTTTTACTGGCTCAAGTATCAGATCAGCTCTGTACTTTTCAAGTTTCTGCCTTGTAATACAATTTGATTTATTCAGCGTCTTTACGACATGTTAGACGGTAAAATGTTTTTGTTGTTCAAGAAAGAAAGAATATTTGCTTTCTTCATTTAGTTTGTGCTTTTTTTTATTGCGGAGCATTGCCATGGCTGGTAATATTTCACAATTACGCGGCTTTATGGGCCACCATAAAGATACGCGGTGCGTGTCGGTCGCGTGATGGTCGACCCGACTGAATTTTTATTACAGTCAAGGCTGTGGAAGACTTATCCTTCCGAAAGACGAGATCTCTTTTACTTTCCTAAGAAATGGTAATAACAAGTCATTGTTCTTGTATTTTATCGATTTAGAACTTCAACTTTTTTCAATATAACGAAACAGTACATGAACTGATCAATTTACGGTTAATTTATCCTGAATATGTTGCCCGTGAGGCCGACGGTCCGCCATTTTCTACTACGAATATTCGTATAAAATTTATATAGGTGTCTTCGGTAACCTTTAAGCTTTACATTCATGTATCATAAGTGCCATTTTGTGATACTTTTATGTCATAAACAATTATTCCAATTTTTCGTGTTTTGAAATCAACAACGGTATACTGTTTGCTACAACACAAAACCACTCATTTTATATTAAGATTCAGAAAGGTGCGTTTACATGGTCATTTTAAACAGTCTTCAAGCTTTAATTTTATGTATCACAGACGTCATTCTGACGTACTTTTATGTCATGAATTTAACGCTTAACTTTTCACGTTTCAAAAGTTTCAACTTGGTTTTCAAGATCGTTTGCTATAATTGTCAACTAGTCATTCTACACTCAACAGGTCGTTTACAAAGCTGTTTCAAGTACACTTGAAACTCTAGTTTGATGTGCCGTAAGTACCATTTTGAGATACTTTTATGTCATGAATTTAACTTTTCAAGTTTTTAGATCAATAACTCGATGTAAAACGCACTGTTTTCTACAATCATGTATTTTGTGATAAGAATCTTCATGAAGCACTTACACAGTCATTTTTATTACTCTTTAACCTTTAATTTGATATGTCGAACACGTTTCTCTGTCATAATTTTATGTCATGAAATTAGATTTGACGTTTTATTTTTCAAAAGCAAACATTTGCTACGTAACAAGGTGCGTTGATTGCTTAGACAACAGTTAGCCATTTTATATTAAAAACATTGATAAAGTGTTTAGATGGTAATTTTCAGCTACCTTTAAGCGTTAAATCGATATGGCACAGGTGCTGTTTGTGCAATAATTTTCTGTTACAAAATCGTGCTAAACGGTAGTTATCTCTTGTATACGCTAACAAATTCATTGCTTTGAGGCCGATAACTAACTATTTTGTATTACGAATATCGATGAAACGTTTATGTAGTCCTTTTTGTTAGTCTTCAAGCTTAAAATAAATGTGCTGTAAGTGTCATTCTGATTTTATGTCATGAATTTACATTTAACTTTTCACGTTTTTAAATCAACAAGTTGAAATAACTACTTGCTATATTTGATAATCATTCATTTTATAATAAAAATCCTAATGCGGCGTTTATGTAGTTATCTTTAATACACTTTTACCTTTAATTTGATATGTCATACATGTTTCTTTGCGATACTTTTCTGTCATGAAATTTAATCGGAATTTGAGTGTTCAAAAATCAACATGTACAAAAAAGCTGCAATGTAGTTAAAAAATTATAATATTTTACATTGCAGAAAACAGTTCCCCTCTTATTTAAGGCAGTTAATCGACAAATTTAATTCCGAAACATCATTTTCTTTCGAAAACTGTTACTTCATTTATTTAATAATAATCAATAGTCTGGGAAGTGTTCGTGATCGAACGTGGGGTTATCAGAATAGTAGGTGGATCCTAGGGATAAAGTCGTAAGCCGAGGGTCGTGTGATTCGTGAACCAAGTGGGATTAAGAGGTAAAAACAAGTTAAAGCAAGAATTCGCATGAATTTGTAGCCAGGGTCAGAGATAGGAAAAGGAAGAGAGAAAAAGGAGGTAAGGAGAGGCACCTTCGGAGGGAAAAATAAAAAAAAAATATAGCATCTCCGAGGGAATTGTAGAAGGAATGCTCGATGAGGATGCTCTGGGGTCTTGCACGTACTGTCATTATGCATACACTTTCCTCAGGGGTAGTCTGGATTAGAAACTTTAGCCTTAGAAAAAGCCATGGCCGTGAGGAAACCTCCAGCTGAGGAAACGGATTTGCGAGCTGGTTCTTGACTTTGAGTACCAAGTGAATTCAAAGTTGGGATATGGGGACGGAGGAGGATCCTCGAAGGAGAGAATTGAAATTTAACTTTCCTTTTGCGAATCAAAATGTAATCAGACGGTCGAGATTTGTGATTCATCAAAATTGGAAAGATAAATCCCTCTCGGGCGATAAAGATCGTAAATGTGATACGGAATTTGGGTCACGTAAATCACGTTCATTTTTTTCTAAAATTTTAATAACAAAAATATTATTATTTTATTTTATAATTTTTTTTTTATAAGTGAATTTAGGAGTTAGTTGTATGTATTTAAAATTTAAAACCTCAAAAATTTCATCATTTAAAGATTTGTTAATTAGAAAATGTGAAAGTCTAACTCATTCTGAAACTTCGAAAATGTACAAATTTAAAACTGAATATTTAAAAATTCCTAAATTAATAAATTAATAAATTGACCAACGGGGAACTTGATTTTTTATTATATTTAGGATTAAACAATTTTTAAATTCATAAAATATTATAGAAAATCAGGAAAATTAACAATTACAAAATCAGTAATCCTAAAACTTTGAAAACTCATAAACTTGAGATCTTGAGATGAAAAGATTCAAATAAGGAAATCAACAAACCATGCACATTTACAAATTTAACAATTTGTACATTGTAAAATTTAAAAGTTCCATATTTAAACAATTCTTAAAACTAATCATTTTAAATGCATAAAATCAAAACTTGAAATAACTGCAAATATAAAATTCATAAACAAAAATCTTCAAAAATATATCAAACTATCAATTTGTAGAATTTATCCCTGTGAATACGTGAAAATTTAATAACTTATAAATTTAAAAATTAGTTATTATTCAAATAAATATTATGACATAACAGTATAATTATGTAGTCATTTGCATCAATGTAAGCTTGATGCATCAAGCTTCAAGCTACCACAAAGTAAGAAATAATTTATCTTTCACAACAAAATTATACTATAAAATTACATCTTCACATATTTCAAAATAAATCTAGCTGCAATAACAAAATAAATAAATAAAATATAGTATAACTGTAAATGCCTCACAATTGAAATTGTACAATGTTCACACTGATTTTTATTAAGGTTAAGTGAATAATGTAAAAATGACGATGTTTGTTTTGAGCACAGAGAATTTTGATGGTTGTGTATGACGTGAAACTGTGGTGAAACCGATTGGTGTCTGCGTCGCTTGAAGCCACTCGCGAAAGTGCGTATAATTTGTGGTCGACTGGTTCCGCCGAATTACCGGAAACCATTCGAGTATCGAAAACAAGCCTATCGATATCGAGGGGAAAGTCTCTGATCTCGACTGTTCAGCCTTCCACTAGTAGACCTGTTCATCAAAGTCCACTTTGAGCTTCGTGTTTCCTATTTCGACATTCTACTCGCGTTACCATCCGCCATTTTCTCCATATCGAATACACAATACTTTTTAAATCGTCTAATTTACTCTTTTCTCCCTCAGAACATTATGCCATCGTTTTTAATCACGAACGAGGTTCTACTATTTGTTCTTCGAGGTGTTTTTGAATTCTTCAGGATTTTACTCTTTCGATTATTCAGTTTCTGAGATTTTAGATTTTTGAAGCCGTCACTTTTTGATTTCTGGAATTTTAACAATTCTGGATTTTTGAATTTTGGGGCTTTTGAATTGTTAGGTATTTTTGAATTCTTGTGTTCTTAAATTTTTGACTATTATAATTATACAGTTTCTGAGTTTTTGAATTTTTGACGCTGTCAGTTTTTGATTTCTGAAATTTTAACAATCTAGGATTTCTGAATTTTGGGGCTTTTGAATTGTTAGGTATTTTTGAATTCTTGTGTTCTTAAATTTTTGACTATTATAATTATTCAGTTTCTGAGTTTTAGAATTTTTGACGCTGTCAGTTTTTGATTTCTGAAATTTTAACAATCTGCGATTTTTGAATTTTGGGACTTTTAAAATCTTCGGTATTTTTGAATTTTTGTGTTCTTAAATTTTTGACTATTATAATTATTCAGTTTCTGAGTTTTCAGATTTTTGAAGCCATCAGTTTTTGATTTCTAAAATTCTAATAGTCTACGGTTCATAAATTCTGCGATTTTTGAATTCATGAATTTTGAACTCTTAAAACTAATATTTTCATAGTGCAACACGTATAAAATTTCCAACTCAAAGTAACATAACATCAATAAAACCGGTGTCCCCTAAAGAAATAAAACTACAAGTTTAATAGAATTCCTCCTAATTTATTTGTGTCGAATTCACCACCGAATCGATGTTCACGTCTTACGGCGCACCGTGTAGAGACGCATTTAAAATGCATTGGTTAAATATAAATTGTTGTTTAACGATTCGAAACCGATGTAGAACGGATTAACTTGGTTAACCGTAGAGACTCCTACGTCACGCTCTGTGGAATACTACGAGGTTGCACCTGTGCTTCCTCTAACTGCGACCACAAGTGTAAACCCACCTGCGGATACGTGGAAGTCCTACTAACAACCGTGCAAACGAATCTTGGTCAACATTTGTCGTAACATTTCGAACGGTAGCTGGATCAGGGAACGAGCAATCCGATTTTCTACAAATTTATCCAAAACGAAAAACAAATTTTTTATTTCACCTCATGGCTGTTAAACTATAACCTCAAATCATTATTTCTTCGAAGAAAAACTAATTTATTAATTTTTAACATTTATAATATTTGCAATGAAGGTTAGTTTGGGGAAGGAATTTTGTGACGTCAGGAAATTTATTCAAAACGAAAAACAAATTTTTTATTTTTTTTCAAGGTTATTGTTCTATAACCTCAAATTTTTATCTCGTCGAACAAGAAGTAATTTATTGTAACATGTGCAATGAACGTTAGATTAGAGAACGAATAATGTGACTTCAGGAAATTTATTCAAAACGAAAAGAAAATTTTTAATTTCAGTTCAAGGTTATTGTTCTATAACCTCAAATTTTTATCTCGTCGAACAAGAAGTAATTTATTGTAACATGTGCAATGAACGTTAGATTAGAGAACGAATAATGTGACTTCAGGAAATTTATTCAAAACGAAAAGAAAATTTTAAATTTCAGTTCAAGGTTATTGTTCTATAACCTCAAATTTTTATCTCTTCGAATAAGAAGTAATTTATTGTAACATGTGCAATGAAGGTTAGATTAGAGAACGAATAATGTGACTACAGGAAATTTATTCAAAACGAAAAGAAAATTTTTAATTTCAGTTCAAGGTTATTGTTCTATAGCCTCACATTTTTATATTTTAGGAAAAGATATAATTTACTGTAATGTGGAAGGTAGATTGAGTAAGGAACAAATTATATCAACAACACAATGCAAGTTTTTAATTTATAATATTCTAAAGTTGTAAATTTTCTCCAATGTTCTTAACCTAAAATGGCTGATGCATCAATTATAACAGAGTAGCATAACGTTGCTAAAAATCACAAGAACATGAAACTATCGCAAACTTGTGCTTTATACAAATTATTCTATATCATATAAATTATTATTTTCTTATAATTTAATTATTTTAAATAAATTAACAACAGAGGCTGTGAAATTGTAAACATGTCCAAATTTACCTTCATAATCCATTAATTAATTTTTCTAAAAGATTCAATTCAGAAATAGAGATGCATCAAGATCCTATCCAAACTTATTCTGTCGAGTATTAGAAATATTTTATGAAGCAAGAAGAAAAAATGGTCAAAAATTGTATGACCACAATGAAAAATTGGACAGATAGGTCGTTGATTAATATCGCTGAAAGATCGAACGTCAAGAAGCAACATAGAGGAAACAGCATGGAGCATCAGTGTTGGCAAGTAAAAGAAGGTGAATCGCGCGAGGGTAGGGGGTGAAAGGGCAGGCACTGTTGGAAAAAGGGAATAAAAGGCAACTGCCATAAAGCCATTGATAGAGGTCGTTCGAGTCGGTCGTTAATGGCATGGAAAAATAGCGAAAGCCAGCTAACTTTTCGCTATTGCTTGGCTGCAGTCGTGGCAGCTGCGACGAGTATTCCGTGTACACGCTGCAAATAGGCGATGCACAGTGTACAATTTTCCTCTCCTTCTTTATCCACCATTTTCCTCCGCATGGAGCCATCTTTGTCTCGCCTGGCGGCCATAGAACGCCCGGCATCTTCCTTTCGAAGTTGGCCAAACGCTGATGGCATCAATTGCGCGGATACCGGAGATCCCGTTGGCTTCGATGCTGCAGGAAAAGATTGCGGCAGTAACGATTGTGTTGGAACTGCTACACACCGGGAACAGGCTGAATCCGGGATAGGTCAAAGATGCACCCACGGTTGCCTTAACCCCGGCTGCGACGGAAGAGAGAAACGTCGGCGTATGTACACTGTTAACTTTCTAGCGGACCGACCGAATGAGACCTATTTCAGTCCATCACCTGGACAAAGTGTACACAGAAGACCCGGAGAAAAGAGGAGACGGAGAGAACCGGGGAAAAGGAGAATCAGCCGCGTCGACATCACGTCGAGGATCAACGTGGCAACGGTCACACGAGAGGGAGCTGAGGGCAGCACTTTTCGACCTACCCACCGGAAAGACACGCTCCACTCTGACATGTCCACGACACTGCTTCAACCTGAATACCGGAATCTGATCGCTGGACAGAGACTTTCTGGACGATTATATTACGCTGAATGAAATGATCGCGAACGTGGAAACGAGTATCTGATTTGCTGATAATATCGTGGCGGAGATTGGTACTTTGTGACATTTGTCACGTGCAGGATTATGTTAACGAAATAGCTGAGCTTCTGTTACATTTTATGCGTTAAGGACTTTGAATTATAAGAAGAGTGACATGCAACATTTGGAACATCGATTTGATCTAGAAATGTAACTGATATGCTAAATATATTGTGTATGAGTTAGAAGACTAAAGAGCATTCAAAATGGTGATATGAAGCTTGTAAAAATGGTGACATGCAAGCTTGAAGAATTTTTTTATATATGAAATAAAAACTTGTCGTTCGTTCTATTCTTGAATGGTTGATTTTAAACTGTAAGAAGAGTGACATGCAACATGTGGAACATCGATTTGGTTTGCAAAGATAAAATATTTGATATGCTATATATGATGTATTAGTTAGAAGGTTAAACAGTATTCAAAATGGTGATATGAAGCTTGTAAAAATGGTGACATGCAAGCTTGAAGAATTTTTGTATATATGAAATAAAAACTTGTCGTTCATTCTACTCTTGAATGGTTGATTTCAATGTATAAGAAGAGTGACATGCAACATGTGGAACATCGATTTGATCTAGACATGTAAGTGATATGCTATATATAGTGTATGAGTTAGAAGACTAAAGAGCATTCAAAATGGTGATATGAAGCTTGTAAAGATGATGACATGCAAGCTTGAAGAATTTTTTTATATATGAAATGAAAACTTGTCGTTCATTCTATTCTTGAATGGTTGATTTCAAACTGTAAGAAGAGTGACATGCAGCATGTGCAACATCGATTTGGTTTGCAAAGATAAAATATTTGATATCATTATATGAAATGATTATTTACGACACGTATTAAGTACGCAACAAACGATAATTACTAAATGAATCAAAAAAAAGTAAAATTATTGATATTCGTAAAGTAAACGAATGAACAGTCACGCAATCTGTCCGTTGATTTGAAACCGTTTATTAAAATTACAAAGTGATTGCAACGATCGTAATTGATTAAAATTACAAAATGATCAATAAAATTATGAAATACATACCGTTTCGCAATTATTGAACAGACACGAATTCATTTCAGTTTAATAATTAATGCGATAAGCAAAAATCGAAACGGCTTTCATAAACAAACATCAATATTTACCCGTTTCCAATTATGGACATCACAATACATATTTGTTACACGAAAGAATAATATGACTGTTTTAAACGATTACAGATAATTATGGAAATCGAGTAAACACTTGACGAACGTGTACACATATTTACCACGTCGCGTCGTTTGGGCGATTCATGAATTTTTAAAGCGACAAAGTTCGTTACTAAAGCGAGTCATTGTTCTTGAAAATGTTACAAAAATGAACAGTACAGAGAAATGCAAATGCTCAAATGGACTAAAAGAAATCATTGATTGAATGCGTCATTTGAAGCATTTCCGTTGATTGCGCTTTCGCGTCATTTAAACGCGTTTGAATGTAGGGGAAACGTTCACCATCTCATAAATCCGTTTTCATAAAATTTCACCGTCAAATCATTCCTTCAAACTTTTAATTTCACTTTTCAAACGGATAATAAATTCATGCATACAAATTGTATAACAGCACACGGGGTTATTTTATAAAAACATTATTTTCAATATTTTATTTGACAAATTTTATATTTACACGATTGTTTTTATTCGAAACATTGCGGAATATTCTTGTAATTTCTTTTTCTATCATTTCTTATGTGTTAATATGCAATTGTTATATTTTATTTTTGGTAAAGAAAGTAGAATAAAATGTGTCAATTTTTAACAAATTATTTCTAAATATTATAGTGTTCTAAAAGTTAAATGAATAAAACGGTGGTTGTAATATGCGAAGAAAAACAATGACAAATTTTAAACGATAAAAATAAGCAAAAATAAAAAATAATAAAAAATAATGGTATGAAATAATGAAAATAAAAAATGAAAATACAAAATAATGAAGTCAATGAATAAGTAAAACCACACAAAAAATAATATTAACATTAACAACTAAATAATAGTAAAGCAATAATAGTGAAAGATAAATAAAATAATAAAATTGTAGCAAAAGAACAAAATAAAATGATGCTTACTAACAATAAATAATAAATAAATAAATCTATACACTAGCAATGACAAAAAACAAATAAATATTAAAAAATTACAAAAACTACAGCTAAACACGTAATCCTAACATGCAACAATTATCACCGAAAAGTAAAATTTACATAAAAATAATAAAATAATAAAAATTGATCGGTGTCCTTTGATCTCACCTTCATCCGTTATTTAAGAAGAATATGGGAAACTGTCGAGCAAAAACGAGGCAGAAGAATAATTACACCGGCCCATGACAAACATTATAGCTGGACGTTTCTGTTATAATTAATCTCCTAATTAAAGGTGGGTACGCAAGGAAATCGACAAAAACGAGGGAACCGGGAAAGCCTCTGTTATCCAGGGATTCGTCGACGCTTGATAACCTTTCGTTTCGTTGGGGATTGAGCTTTATAAATTATTATTAGCGGAAATTATGAGTGCAGGCTCCTCCCTGTCGACGTTAACGTTATGCAAGCATAATGTACCACGCCATAATATTTTCATGAGCTTTGGGGCGCTAAATGCTCGCTACTGTATGCATCTTTAATGGATAATAGTGTTTCCCGAAGTTTGTTTGTGAATTGTCTATATTATACATTATTTTATTATATGAACATAGTTTTTGTTCATTATGAAACTTTGCAATTCGTGTTTGTTCAAGTTCTTTTAGGAAGTGTATTTGTTAAGAAAAAATATGACTTTTTATATAGTACAGGGGTTAATATTAATATTGTTACCATTATCGATAGCAGTATCAATAGCAACATAGATACAAACATAGGTGTATCAATATCAATACTAATATTAATACTATTACTAGTGTCAACATCAATATACAAAATATGAGTACACGAATAACAATGGAATACTATCAATTTTGATGTTAACAGAAATAGCAACAGCAATCGTAATAGTAACAGTAATAGCAATAGCAAATAGCAATATTCTATATTAATATTACTATCAGGGACCAACCATAATATGAATAGTAATACCAATTCAGCACAATACCAATATCAATATATCAATATCAATAAATCAATATCAATATACCAATATCAACATATCAATATCAATGTTAATGTATCAAGGTGTCAATATCAATGTATCAATAATAACGTTAATGCATTAATACCAGTATAGGTATAAATATGAATACTAAAGCAAATACGAATACCACTATACAATAAATACTGAGGTCAGTACACTGATACAAGTACCAATATAGCACTATTAAATCCCATACCAGTGTACCAATATCAACATATAATATCAATGTACTGGTATCTACACCGGTACTAATATTATATCAATATACATGATGTATATACCAATAATAGTATCCATGCTAATACCAATATTAATACCAATACCAATACCAATAATACCAATACCAATAATACCAATACCAATAATGCCATTGTCAATAATGCCATTGTCAATAATACCAATATCAATAATACCAATACCAATAATACCAATACCAATAATACCAATATCAACAATACCAATACCAATAATACCAATATCAATAATACCAATACCAATAATACCAATACCAATAATACCAATAACTATAATACCAATACCAATAATACCAATACCAATAATACCAATATCAATAATACCAATACCAATAATACCAATACCAATAATACCAATACCTATAATACCAATACCAATAATACCAATACCAATAATACCAATACCAATAATACCAATACCTATAATACCAATACCAATAATACCAATACCAATAATACCAATACCAATAATACCAATACCAATAATACCAATACCAATAATACCAATACCAATAATACCAATACCAATAATACCAATACCAATAATACCAATACCAATAATACCAATACCAATAATACCAATACCAATAATATCAATACCCCTAGCAAAGTAGCTACCAACATCAGTACCGAATGTACTATTCGTCTGACACGATTACAATTCTTTATCAGAGCAGTAAATATCCAGCACCTACCGCCATAAATTTGTGGCTCTGTTATCTCCCTTTGTTCGTTAGCATCGATTTAGGAAACGTCCTTAATTTGCAAGAGGATGACCCCGGTGCAATCGTAGGCGTTTCTCCACGGAACCGTAGCTAAGTTTACCAGTCTCTTTATTTTCAAAAGCTTCACCACCCACACACACACACATAGCAACACCGGTGTTTCCATTCTCCGGTATTTCAACTGTTCTTCATCTTCTTTCAGCCTCCTTATATCGGAGCTAACAACAAAGGGGATGAATTAATTCGGTTGGAAATACTCGGAGAATGACCGCCTACCGAGTTCATTCGAGTTTCCTGTAAGGACCCGCCTCGCACGGACCAAACTTTCGCCATCCTTTCTCGTTTTAAACGTTCCGTATCACGAGAGTTACACAGCGAACTGTGAAACAAAACCGAATACCCTTTTTGCAAAAATAATAAAGTCAGCGGGTGAAAAAAAAAGAGCTCGACCCACGGGCAAACGAACCTGCGAAACTTCCACCGAAACTTCAACATTTACATTTTTGGTCAATGAGTAATTGGGATGAACGGGTTCATTCGGATTTCTAATTGATCATCACCAACCGGAAATAATAATTGAACACGGTGTTTCTTATTTTTTTATCGTAGTTTCAATCGGTACATAGCAGTAGTACAATAATTTATAATTAATATGTATCAATTTATTAATGTACACATAATACTGACATCCACATGATATATATGATATAATAATTAAGGTAGAATTTATTATAATTAATACTAGTATTAGCACTAATACTTGTATACCAATATCAGTTTGCATCGATATCGATATTGGAAATCACCTCATCATTAATATTATCTTTTCTACTGGTATATACTATTGATCGATGATATTGATACTAGAATATTAATACCAATATGTACCAATATGTATTGATTATAGTATCGATCATCAAGGTATTATTACAGTATTGGTTTTAATATCGAAATTGTAATTCTGTTCCATCACATCTTGAAATAACGACTATTATAATAACATAGCAATAGTAACAATAATTATAATAATAACAGCAATAATATAATAATGACAGCAACGAATGCAAATAATTTAAATATCATTTCACCGAAAATTGTAGGTTAGATGGTTACCGCGTGGCCACAACTAATGGACGCCATTAATATAATAAACGTAATCCATGATATCGCTAGAACGTATCAGTCATCGAATACCGATCGATAAATCGTTACGAGGGTAAACAGTGTATCGACACAAGACAGAATGTTCCTTACCGATTTTGTCGAAATACAAAAGGGAACATCGTTTGTTCCGTAACTCGATCCTCCTGTATCCGTTTCGAAAGCTCTCTTCCTAACCCCTGTCGCCACCATCGCCACCTGCTCGCTCGGGAATAACCGTTTTACGAGCGTATCCGCGCGGAACTCGTGTATACGCGTCGGCGAAAAAAAAAAGAGCGGTAAACCGCTTTCGCTGCTTGCGGATTGAAATGTCGTGTCCGCCGTTGAGCCGACTACGCCCAGATGCTACCGGATTGCCGATAACACGAATTAGCGTGCCGTTCGCCTTCCGCGAATTTTTCCCCTAGGAATTAGTGGCTCATCGCCAATAGAGAAATAGGGGATTTGTCACGCGAGACAAATTGAGAAATTCGTCTAATAAAAACGACGTTTCCGCGACCTCTGTAGCCGGATCATTTCGTTCCACTGATTTTCAATCGCACCAAGTCTCGTGTGATTTCGCGACACAAAGACATTTCGGAACAATACTCGTGGCATATCGATTTAAAGCTTAAAGTATAAAGAAAATATCTATGTAAACGGTTTATCGATATTCTTAACACAAAATGGTGGATCGGTCGTTGAAATAAACAATTTATAACTTGCTATCGAGGGGATCGTTGCTTTGAGGCCGACGGTTAGCCATCTTGTAATGAGAATATCAACTAAATGATTATGTAGTCATTTTCGGCAACTTTTCAGCTTTCCATTCATGTATCATGAGTATACCTTTGTAATACCTTTTGGTTAGAAAATCATATCAAACATCACATACCCGATGTACTGCAAGTTGTAACCGGTTCCCCGCCTTGAGGCCACTGGCCAGTCATATTAAAATAAAAATAACGACGAAACGTTTAACTACTCTTTTTCGTTAGACTTTTAATTTCCTATTCATGTATCATTAGTGCTAATCTGATGTACTTTTATGTCATGAATTTGCTTTGGACTTTTATGCGCTTCAACCTGATATACAACTTTAATGCTTCCTGCTTCCGCTAATGAGCTATTATGCGATAAGAATATCGACGAAGCAATTAAATAACTATTTTAATTGAACTATAAGCTTAAATCTGACACGTCATAAGAGTTATAAGATACCCGTACGCCATAAAATTGTGTAGGATATGAAACAAGATAAAATAAAAGGGTCCCAGTGTCTTAGGAAGTTCTTTTCGTTCTTCCTGTAATTCTACCCAACTTGTTAACCACGGATTATTAGAATCGTATTGTATCACGGTCAGTATTCTCTGGCTGCTCTTCACCTATCCCCTTGTCGCGTCTATCCTTTCAGTGATCGACCACCCCCCGTTATAACCCCGTCCGAAAATAACAACTGGCAATAAGCCGTTGCTATATCCGGCCTAGCTTTTCCACATATTAAACCTGGCTTTGCCGAAATATTTGCCGGGGTATTGTGAAAAAAATAGCCATTCGAAGAGATAGAAGAGGGTAGGCGATAGTAGGGGGTACCATAGGAAAAGAAGAGTGGGAAGGAAACATGGGGAAGAAGAAAAAAAACCATATCGACAACGTTTGATATTAGACTCCAATAAGTTCCTGTATTGACCTTGTGCTTATACTTGCCACTTCGAAACGACTTTCTTCTTAATACAGTTCCTCTGCTTTGGGACTTTGCTGACAGTTGACTCGAGATTTTGGAATTTTGCAATTTTGAACTTGTCCAATAAGAGTCATCTTATGTTTCCATAGATATGTATAGAGATCAAGATATTGTCTCAAGAACGTAGCGAATTCGGTTTTCGTGTAAGCTGAAAATTTGCTTTCGTTATGAGGCTGCGCGGAATTGCGTGGTGCGCGCTTTTGCTCGGCCAAGGGCTGTATTTATTAAAAAAGAAAAGGTAAATGGTAGGAAGTTATTGAAGAATCTAATAGGTATACGCAATGCGATATCGAGGCGAGCAGAGCGTCATTAAGCCATGGCGTTATCGGAAGGGTGGCCAAGGTGGTCTGGGGGTAGGCAATGGAATTGGAGGAGAGTGGAAAACCGAAGGGGGAAGGGGGTCGAGACGGGGGTAAATTGTCGAGAGTGGCAGTCAGGGAAGGAAAGCTACGGCGAAGGGGATGAGGAGTGTCTGCTACGCGGTCGGAATAAAACAATGCCCTTCCTCGAGAGATGCTGCCGACGCCGACGCCGACGTCGTCTCTGGTTGCTGCCGAAGCTGCTCCTCGGGAAAGAGAGAAAAAAAACGCTGGAGTGGCTGCTCGAGACAGTCTATCTATATGTATACAGATATGTATATACGTATGTATATTCCGAATATATATGTATACGTGTGTATGTACAACTGTGCACCTGCGTGTCGGTACGTAGGTATATGGACGATGAAAAGATTTTTTTGGACAAGAACCAAGCAGAGGATCTTTGGGATAATGCTAAGACAACAATTAGTCGGGTGCTAAGGAAGACGCCGGAGAACCTCTTTCATCTTCAAATGGCACGGGTCTTTAAATTGAAACTTTAGTTGATGGAAGTATTTTGTGCAACGATTTGAACCTTTTTTCTAGATTTGGTACTGATGAAACTGAAAGAAATGAATAAAAATTATATTTAAGGACATTGAAATTTTGAGAAATTAATGTATCCTTTTATTTCACGTGTCTTGATGTATTTAAAAAAATATTATGTTATAAATGTGACAAAATAATGTACGTATGTATGTGTACAGTCATATATGTGTGTATAGTACATGCATTTACATTAACATATGTATGTATAGTAGTACATGCATATACATTAACATATGTATGTGTAAATAGTACATGCATGTACATTAACATATGTATGTGTACATAGTACATGCATGTACATTAACATATGTATGCGTATGTAGTACATGCATGTACAGTAACATATGTATGTATAGTAGTAAATACATGCGTGTACAGTAACATATGTATGTATAATAATATATATTTGTATAGTAACATGTGTATGTGTAGCAGTAAATACATATGTGCATATTTCTTATGTGACTTCAGATTTGTAAAGGTTCCTGTATTTCTAGACTTGTAAATTTGGGAACTTCTAAATATAAAAACTTATAGACAAACTTTATAATTTATAAACTTGTGGACTTGAAATTTATAATGTACAAACTTGTAGACTTGAAAATTGACGAAATGAATAATATATTATTACTATAACTTAAAAATTTCTGCCCTATTATAATTTAATAATGCACTGTATAAAATTTGTGAGGCCACTGTTAACCTTCACGATGTTCACTCTATTAATTATAAAAGACCTGAACGACTTTGCAGGTGTAAGATTATCTGTAACCTCACACTAGCACCTCAGATAATAATGCTATGCAATTACTGAATTTCTGATGCCGATGCGCAGTGCCATCTACAGTAAACGTGTCAATAGCCAGGCTATTTCTATTGTAACAGTCCTCCGAGAAGACACACATCCCAGAAACGTAACAATATCTAAGTTGGACGCGGGAAACGGCCTCACTCATACCAATACTTGACCCATGAAAGGAAATAATATCGTTTCTGTCTGCAATATTGGCGTTTCCCTCTATAAGACAAAGGTGCGAACATCTCTGCCAAGAAGAAGGAATAAGCCAAACTCTGAGCCAAATTCAATAAATCCTGACAATACTGAACATTTCCGTAAGAACAACGGGGATATCCTTGGCTAAGAAAAAATATATAGAAGGTATTAATCCATTTGTGGCAGTATCCGCGTTATGGAGACTGTTTCCTCTAAACATGGACGTAATTCAGCTGCCATTATCTTCCGCGGTGACGCCATGTTAGTTGCTGGAACTCGACGAAATGAGTAATAGTGAGATATCTTGGATAAGTCTGAAACTTTTGTTAGCAAAACTAGGAAGAAAATAGTTTCTATGTGACTCAACTGTTGGGTTTTTATTGTTAATTGACGGTAGATGGAAGAAATAAAAACTTTGAAACATATTTTTGATTAGGACTTTGTGTTGGATTGAACTTATGAGGTTTAAGTTGGAGGTCCTTTGATGCATAGTTTTCTACAGTAACAAGTATTTTTAAAAATACTTTTATTTGTTATATCGTACAAAATTGAAATTTTGTATAAATACTATAACCTCCTCTATTTTTTAAGTTCAATAACTTCACAGTAAATTTAGATCAAGTCAGATTAAATTAAGATTAAAATTAGTAACATTTTTTTAAATAAATAATTTGCAGAAAAGTCCTTCTTGAAAGTCAAAGAATGAATTTCATGAAAAACAAAATGTATAAAGAAAAATTTATTTACAAAATTATTATTTTGATCACAAATTAATCCTTCGCATAAATTTTCAAAAATAAATGAACGACATCAGTGGAGTAATGAAAATATTAAAAAAATACGTGAAATCATAATAAAAATTACGAAAATATCAACCTGTGACTGCAATTAAAAACTGAATAAATAATAAAAGTTAAAATTGCTTAAAACGAATAAATTAAATAAATGAAGTAAACCAAATAAATCCAATAAATTAAATAAATCAAATTAAATAATAAATAATAGTAAATCGAATAAGGAATTATTAACTAAAAATTAAAGCTGCTGAGAAATTATTCTTCTTACACTTCTGATATTTGATAGTAAATATAAAAGGCTTTCTACTTCTGCCCACTTCGTATATTGCACTACTGAAAGCTCCTCCGACTGGGTTATATAGAGTGCATGCAATCTTCCGTGGTTTTTAATGGGATTCATGAAAATTGGTTCTGTAGTAACAGTTAGCAGAAAGATATGGTCGAATCGAGGTGCTAGCCATTTTAGAGAATAGTATTCAAGATTCTGGGGTTGGGATTGCATTTGCAAAAAGAACTTAACTAGGATTTGTAAGATTAGCTTACAAATCGTTTATCGATTAGTTTAGTTGTTCTGCTAGCTTTTCCTTGATTACAGTGTGAATCCTATTCGATAATATATCGATTAAGGTACAAAGTTTTAGTGTGGGTTATAAGATACATTTAACAATTTTATTGCAAGCTTATTATTCCCTAGATTTGTTTGATATTTTCTATCGACTGAAGAATTATTAATAAACCTTTGAATAACATTTCAAAGGTTACACTCTCGATATATTGCCATGATGGAGTTATAGGAGTGGGACAGTGTCAAAATTCTAAAATTTCAATTTCTTAATGTTTTAACATTTCAAATGTTTAAGTGATACGGTGTAATAGTGTTTCGATGTCTCATTGTCTTACACCTCAATGTTTCAATGTTTCACTGTTTCACTGTTTCACTGTTTCACTGCCTCAATGTTTCAATGTTTCACTGCCTCAATGTTTGCAATGTTGCAATGTTACACTGTCTCATTGCTTCAAGGTTTCAATGTTTCACTGTCTCAATCTTGCAATGTTTCAATGTTTCTATATTTCAATATCTGAATGTCTCAATGTCTCAATATTTTACTGCATCAAAATTTCAATGTCTCAATGTCTCAATATTTTAATATCTCACTATTTTAGTGTTGTAGTGTTTCAATGCCTCAAAGTCTCACTATGTTGTGTCTGATTGCGTCACTGTTACAAAATCACAATGTCTCATTGCCTCAACATCTGACTGCATCAATGCCTGAAGCCTCAAAGCCTTACTGTTTCAATGACTCAAAGTCTCACTATATTAATGTTTTAATATCTCAATGTTTTGATGTTTTAGTGTGTCAATGTCTCAAAGTCTCGCTAGATTAGTTCCTAAATGTCTTTTGTGTCTGATTATTTCAATGTTACAAAATCTCAATGTCTCACTCCCTCAATATCTGACTGCATCAATGCCTGAAGCCTCAATGCCTTACTGTTTCAATGACTCAATGTCTCGCTATATTAATGTTTTAATATCTCAATGTTTTGATGTTTTAGTGTGTCAATGTCTCAAAGTCTCGCTAGATTAGTTCCTAAATGTCTTCTGTGTCTAATTGCTTCACTGTTACAAAATCTCAATATCTCACTCCCTCAATATCTGACTGCATCAATGCCTGAAGCCTCAATGCCTTACTGTTTCAATGTCTCACTATATTAATGTTTTAATATCTCAATGTCTTGATGTTTTAGTGTGTCAATGACTCAATGTCTTACTACCTTAATGTACCAATGTCTCAATGTCTGAGTGTCTTGTTTCAATGCCTCAAAGTCTTACTATCTTAATGTTTCAATATTTCAATGTTTCAATGACAGACTGTTTTAATGTTTTAATGTCTCAGTGTCGCAATGTCTTGATGTTTCAAACTCTACCTTCAAAAATTCTAAAATTCTGAAGTCTTACTATTTCGACCATGAGTCTCAAAGTCCATAAATCAGAACGTCTAAAAATTTTGATTTCGATACCCATTTCGAAAGGTAGGATTAATTGCTTTGACACTATCGAGTGCTACAGTTCCAGTGAGTGGATAAAAAGGAGACGCGTTGAATTTAAAGGCGTTCAAGTAGATCATGGGGAAAAAAAAAGAAAGAATTGGAAGGCAATGTGGGTGCTTTTGTGTACCGAAGCAGAGGGCTTAAAGCAGTCTGCTGAACGACGAGATGGCATAGACAGTCTGACGGAGATCGATTGCCTAGCCTAGGCTTAGTCATTATCTTTGGAAAAGGGACTCGACTTCACTACCAACAAGAATATCCGTGAAATTGCTTCGATTACGCACTCTTAATCCAAACAGTTCCACCATAATTTTTCACACTTTCGCAAACAACTCGTCATACAAATTTTTCCTTCGACTTTCGATAGGACCTCTCACTTTTGTCAACAATCATACAATTACTTTTCTTACAAATCTTCTTCCTCTTACAAATTTGCCATTTTTTCGATTCATTCTTTGGTAGACGAGAATTAAATAATTTTTCGTCATTTTCGACAAATATTTAAGCAAATGCGAATTTATACAGGGTTATTAAAGAGGGAGTATAAAATGTTAGTTAATATGTCAGTTATTACTTTCTGAATGAAATATCATTCTGTTCTTGATTTTATCAAGATATACGAGGAATCTCAAGATACGATAATCCTTCTCACGATTCGGAAATTGATCGAGCAAATATCCGTAAAATTGGCGCGATTACGAGCTTAGGTTCCAATCTAACCGACGCAACGTTCTCCCTATAGAAGATCAGCTTCTTCCTACTCTATATACTTATTCTGCAGGTTTGTAAGAGATATTTCAATCGTTCGGTGTATCCCAAATATACCCTTTATCTTTACCCGTGACTGCTCGCTTCACGAAAATTAAACGTTGCCATTGAAAACAGATTCGGTGCACCATTAACTATTGCCATGGATCATTTATTTCACGAGCTCGATTCATTTTCTGGCTAAATAACAACGTCGATGATGATTGATTGTATTATACCATGTTCAGAATGATAATATAGAAATATGATAACAATTACGGTCAATTTAAGGATTTGCTCACAATTTCGGTAAAATTGTTAAAAAGAACAAGAAAAACATAATACTTTTAACCAAAGACATCTAAATTTCTTGGAATACTTGTTAGAATTAAGAAAAGAATGAATATTAAGAGTGAAACATTGTCCCACTTGGGGGCGTGGACAAGAGGCGTGGCCAAGGGGCGTGACTAGGTTGTGTGATTGAGTGGCGTAACCAATGAACGCGGTAGAGAGGCGTGGTCAGCTGTCCAAGACAATGAAATTATTTTTGAAGCAAAATCTGACATCTGAGTTCGTGAATTTGAACTAATCTATCAATTACAAAAAAGTTGATACTATAAAGAATACAGAATAACAGTTATTTCATCAATAAAACATACTAGAAGGTTCTATCATCAAGAGGCGTGGCTTAGAGGCGTGGACAATTATGTGCCACAATAAATTCATTGTAAGAGGATGGCAAAATAAATAGACTTTCGCAGGATAACTTTAGATGTGGATTGCACAATCTCAGATCGTAAAATTGAATATATTTAACAATTTTAAGTTCTAGTTCTATTATTGGTGAAAGATACCTCCACTATTGGTGGGCACAAGAGGCGTGACCAATTGTGTGAGTAGGTTTTATGTATTATGTACTATGATGTACTTGTTATTTTATTATTAACGTATTCTCATACCATAAGAAGGCGTGTCAAAGGGACGTGGTTAAATTCGTAACGCAATAAAAGTATTATGGAAGTGCATTTTTGAATCTATGTTTGTAACATTGGGTTCATTAAACAATTTTAAAGATACTGATGCTAAAAACAACGTGGTACTTGTTCCTACGTTAGTGGAGCATTCTCCCACCATTAGAAGGCGTGGCTAAGGGGCGTGTTCAACCTTGTACGGTAACATAATGAATCTGGAAGCGAATTCTAAGATCTATGCTTATAGAATTTTGTTCCTTTAACAATTTTAAAGACGATGCTAAAATCATTATGTTGTACTTGCCTTTTCTGTCAATTGAGCATTCTCCTATGACTAGAAGGCGTGACTAAGGGGCTCAACTTCTTAAGGCAATAGAATGATTATGATAGCGAATTCCAAGACCTATATTTGTAAGATTGAGTTCATCTAACAATTCTAATAGTACTGATAATAAAAGCCTTACATAAAATATGTTTTTCATTGGCAAAGCCTTCTCACAATAGTAGGAGGCGTGGCCAAGAAGGCGTGGTCATTTATAAATGGCCATAAAATTACTTCACAAGGGTAGAGAGTTGAAAGGATACACAGTAGCTGATTTTACAGGCGAGTTCTAAAGTCTGAGTTTGTAGAATTGCACTGACTATCATGTTATTCAACATCGGTATGTCGGTGGCGAGAAACAGAGCCACAGCCTCGTGGCTTAATTTAATATCGTAGTTCACCAATTTGCAGGGGATGCATTACGTCGAATTACGTTCGTTAAGGTAAATATAATTACTGAGATTCCGCGGTTTCGTAATTGGACGGGAATATATCCGTACGCGTGCAGTGGCAACTTTTGTAATTACGTATCAAATGTTATGCGTTTATCGATATTTACATTTATGAGTACATGTAATGTGATTCAATTCGCGTATGAATTAAATTAGTAAAGCCCTAGTTCATTAGTACCGGAAAACCTCAAAATTTCGTTCGTATTCAAATTATACCGCATACAACACGATGGACAAGACCTCGTTGAAAAATTATTTTCACTAACTCACAAATCGATAAAAATATAATATTTTTTATAGTTATTTTGTCAAAACTGACCGAAATATTTTTTCCTTTTATTCTGTATGGAAAGAGAATAAATATTTTATGTAAATTAAATGATAAGAGAATTTCAAAAAACATATTCTCATTTTCCACGACATTAACAAATATTACACAGTACTTTCCACATTATTAAATATTATTATATAACGTTGTAAATGGATAATGAAAATTTAACGGTGGGTCAAAAATGACCAAGAAAAAGTTGCTATCTAAAAATTGTACACGGTGATTCAAAAGATTAGACCAATTTGTAACTCAAGTCCGGTTTAAAATATAAAAAAAAAATTGAAAAATATATTATTCATTTTTGTATACACTCATTTTGTTCCTAAATACAACAATACTCCCACAAAATACAGATGCACAATTTTTTATAAACGCAACTGTATATTTTTTACGCAGATCGATTTTCTGAATATTCTGCCGAAAAAAATGTTACAGTAAAACGTTAAAAAGCCAACAATCAGCGAAATAGTTGACGCGAAGGTTCAAGCAAGGAATTTTTCCGAATTTAATTAAAAAAAAAAAAAAATCTTGACGTCCGAATTGCATGCTGTCAAAAGAGTTTATATCAAAAATTTTTCGTAATTTAATAAATGAATGGCAACAGCTGGTTACGTGACCTGACAGGGGCAACAATTCTATTTCGTGGACTAATAAGAAAGAGTGTGAAAACTTTACAATACTATCACACCACAGAAGATTGTTTCATTTATTTAGAACGTGAGAGTAACAATATTATTTTTCTCGGATGAAACTACGTGTACAGGGTGGACCAGAAGTTATTAGCACCCTAATCATCTGGGTTCAACCGGAAGTTCGTTACATTTTAAAACACGAATTTTATTTATATTTATTTATATCATTCAATTATTTATTTTTAAGTTTATTATTTTTTAGGAAGTTTGATAAAGTTCCACTTTAAATTCGAGTTCTCGTCTTTAAATTTGCCTTTATCTTCCATCTTTGATGGCAATAAAGAAATAATCGTAACAAGGTTATACAATGGAATAATTTATCGAATAATGTTAAATTAAAATGTTTCAAAGTGACGTTAATTGCACTTCACACTCGACACCACCCAGCGGTAAAAAATGAAACGAACTTTCTGTTCAACCAGATATTACAAAAGTAACAAATGGAAATAAAATGAATGATACATGAACAGAATTCACACATTAAAATATAAAGAAAGAATATGCAAAAGTTTTCATTGATGTGTTAATATTTTATGAATAATTGTACATCTCAGTCAAATTATTATTTTTGTCGATCTACAGGTATGTTGTTTATGTGGCAATGAAAATTTTTGAATATCTACAATAAAAGTATGAGAAATTATAGTAGATGTGAGTTATAACAAAGCACAGATCTAACTACTTCAATTATACAGTTTTCAATATTTCTGAGTACTTTTTTCGATGTAATTTTTAAAAACTCATCGATAATATATGAAAGATGTTAGATAATTAGGAAGCCAAGGTTCTCAGGTCCCATTTTGTCATATCCCATCACCATAGGCTTCTATTTGATAGAGAAGAAGGAAGCAGAAAGCAATTTTAACGTTGTGTACCTGCTGTTTCTTCTGTAGCTGCCATTTTGTTGTAGGTAACCATTTTGCATGGTTTAAAGCAGTGGTTCTCAAAGTGAGACGCCTATAATTACTTTAAAAGAGCAAAACTGTGCAATATACAGTTTCGTTAATATTTATGAGACAAGCAAAAATTTAAAGATTCCAAAGTTCTAAAGCTTCAGTACATCAAAATTAAAAAATTGTAAAGCTCTGAAGTACCGAAATTCCCAAAATCAAAACTTTTAAAAATTTTGAAGGCAAAAATTAAAAACTTCGAAGACCAAAAATTCCCTAAATCACAAAAATTTGAAAGTGTCAATAATATTTCGAAGTTTCAAAGATTGGAAATCTAAAAGTTTGAAAATTCTAAAGTTATAAATTTCAAAAATTCTGAAGTCGCAAAATTACGAAATTTCAAAATCTGAAAGTCCTAAGATCATGAAGATCCAAATCTACAAAGCTCAAAATTTCTAAATTTAAAATTCCCAAAGTTCTGAAAAACCGGAAATTCCAAAACTTAGAACTGTTCAAAAATTCCATGACTCGAATGTGCTAAAGTTCCCAGATTTCCCCCATATTTCCTCGTGAAAAAGAAGTTCAATCACCTCTGTCAGTATTCGTTTCATCACCACGCAAAAATACTTTCTCGACAGCGAGTAACCATAAATATGTATCGTCCGATCATGGTCGTCCTAACCCGAATCCGTTCCCCACCCATCGCCGGCCATAAACGCTACATTATGCCAGCGAATTCATAATAACGAGGCATTACTCGAAAGGAGATTAATTTACTCGCTTTGACGTTAATTTAAGCGAACAGCGTCGAACGAAACCAGCGTCGGAAACGAGACGACTCAATCTTAGTTAGAGACCTTTCAATCGTTGCTTTCTAATTCCGCGCCGAGAAATTGATCAAAGGGAACCGTAGAAATGGCGTGTACGAAGATAAAAAAAAAAAAGAAGAGAGGGAGAGAGAAAAAGGAGACTAGGAAAATTGGCCGAGGCAAAAGAGGGAACAATATACATCGACGATTGAATTGTAGGAAAAAAAGCGTGGAACGGGTTAAACTAGAATTTCGGGTCAAACGGGAAACGTGCAAACACGTGCTGATTTATAGGTTAGGTAAGCGTCGAGTGTAGACGGCGAGAACGGAAAAGGAAATGGAGGCGTGAAAATGCTGGTCGGAAAGAGAAAGGACTAATTAATTGCGATAGTAATGGTGAAAAATGTACAGGTGCACTCAGTTTCTCTCTTTTTCTATCGCGGCCCGGCGTTGTTATCCCTCTCGACCTCCCTTTTGTACGAATGTCCTACTATAGCAGTCGTTTTCGATGTCTGCATCAGGGAACACGTGTGCTCGATAACAAATACGGAAATACTCGACCGGTCGATCGATCAGGCTGCAAATGCTTCGCGTTTCTCGATCGTACAGTCTGTTCAGGAAACTCGGAATATATTACCGACAGAAGTGGATTCCTTCCGAATGATTTCGTCGAACAACGCCTGACGATCTGATACGAGATAGTGCATCGCCAGCCAATTCCGCGCGTACCAATTCTATGTGTGGCTATACGAACCGTGGCGATGTAACGCACGGTAATTCCATGATTCGCGATCTGATACGTGATAATACGTTGTCCAGAAATTCCACGTGTGGCAATTTCAACGGTGACTATATATACTGGCAATAGAGCGTAGTAAGCACTAGTGTAACAATTCCATACGTAGCAGTTTCTAGTATGGAGACACAATGCGTGGTAATGTACAGCGTAGCAATTCCACGCATACAATTCAACGTATGGCGTCACAATGTATAGCAACTCTACACGTGGCGATATAACACACGGCAATTCCATGAGTGGTAATGTAACTCGTAGCAATTCCATGCGTGGCAATATAATGTGGGGTAATGTAATGCATGGCAATTCCACACGTAGCGACACAACGCGTGGAGATATAGTGCGTAGCGATATAATACGCTGGAGTTCCATGCGTGGCGATATAATGCGTGGTAATGTAACGTGTAGAGATATAGTAAATTGTAGTTCTACGAGTGATAATATGACGTATTGCAATTCCACGCGTGGCGATATAACGCGTGGTAATATAACTTGTAGTAATTCCACGCATGGTAACACAACGTGTGGGAATATAGTAAATAATAGTTCCACGCGTGGTAATGTAGCGCGTCGCAAATTTACGCGTGGCAATATAACGCGTGGTAATATAACGCGCAGTAATGCCACGCGTGACAATTCCACGTGTGGCGATACAACGCGTGGAGATATAGTAGGTAGCAATTTCACGCGTGGTACTATGGCACGTTGTAATTCCAAGCGTGGCGATATAACGCGAGCCCATATAACGCGTATCAATTCCACGCGTGGTAATACAACGCGTAGAGATATAGTATATAGTAAGTTTACACGTCGCATTATAGCGCATTGGTAATTTCACACGTGGCGATATAATGCGTGGCAATATAACGCGTGGCAATTCCACGTGTGGTAATGCAACGAGTAAAGATACAGCACACAGTAGTTGCACCTGTGGTAATACATGTTGCAATTTTACTGGTGGCGATATAACGCGTGGTGATATAACCCCTGTTACGATAAGTCAGTTTTCGATAAAATAAGTATAATTTTATTATTAATATTCAAATACATTTTACATGTAAAATAAAAATTGTACTTTCTCATGAAAATATTTTCATTTTCTAACAAAGATAAGTTTCTCTAATAATTAATAACAAATTCATAAATTCAACTCCATAATTGATTATTGATTTTTGGAGAGAACGTTTTCAAATATTAAAATATTTCAAATTATGACGAATATTTCCCGCAAAGCGTTCCTATAAAAATTGATGAGCGTGATTCACACTCCAGTTGCAATAAATATGAATAAAATGAGAATTTTTAATACAAATTATCTACTACCACTATCTGTAGGATTATGTCGTAGGAAACAATGAAACGGACTATGAAAGGTTCATTCATTGTCCCACGTTTTTATTCGGAAACGTCGAGTATTAAAAAGGAATTAAATAAAATTAATTCGTTTCTATCAAAGCGGAAATTATTTATAATTTCCACTCTGCAGCGGTGGAACTGATTCTCTTTTAACGATCGAAATTGAAATGGATTAAAACTTTATATTTGATTCTTTATAATGCGATTTAAACACAAATGTAATTCATTTTGAAACCACGAAAATTTGATTTGGTTTTCTAATTATCACCAGGAGGTATTATTTTAAGTCAGTGTGAAATAAATTAATTCGGGAAAAAGAAATAATATTTCATGAAACAGTGTTGCGGATAATACTGTTCAAATATTTATTATAAATTTTTAGTTCGAATAATTTGACCATTTCCATGAACCATTAATTAAATTAATTACAAAATTAATGTACACCGTTAATTCAAATAATTACGAAATTTATATATACCGTTGATTCAAATAATTATAAAACTGATATCAATCTGTAATTTACGTAATTTATATACGTACATAAACTGCTAATTTAAATAACTGAAATATTTACATGAATTTTTCGTTTAAATAATTCAATCATGTATATGTACATAATTTTTACGTATATATTTTTTCACTTATGTATATTAACATAAGTTTCAATTTTACGTAATAGTGAACAATTAAATCTACAGAAAGTTGATTTAAACAATTATTTTATTTTTTATACCAAAACTAAATATAACCTGTAAAGTAAATAGACTTTTAAATTGAAGTGGACTATTTTTTCAGTTTTCTATTTTGTTAGGGTCATTATAATAGCGGAAAATAAAGAGAGGAGAGAAATGATTCATGAAATTCTGTATGTGACAGTACTATGGCGTCGTTGGTTCGGAACGTTTTTTTAAATTTAATACACAATTCGTTTCTGTCGACTGGCTGCGCTATACTCGGTTGAAAACATTTGTATATTTAAACACACAAATATTGTAAAAGCATTATCGTGTTGCAAAATCTTGACCACGTTATTTGTCATTCTCTTTTTTTATGTTAAAATCCCGTGAGATTTATTGGCTCATAGAATCCAATAACATCAATTTCTCTATATTTTCAGATGCGGTATCATAACTTTCCTGCATTTTGCATATTTTCATTTACTACAAATGCAAAAATATTGGTAATCTAATAATTAAAATTATATTACTAATTTTCACAGTTAATTATGTTATGAAAATATAAATTGATCAAATAAATTGTACTTTCTCTATGAAATAGAAAAAATATATAAAGGGATGACTCAAAAATAAGAAAGATATCATTTTAAAAACAAAAAGAACAACAAAATAAATAACGAAATGAATGAAAAGTGGAAAAAATGAATAATAAATAAATGACAGAATATGTGAATAGTAAAATAAGTACACAGATAAATTACAAAATAACTAACCAGACAAAGAAGATACTAAATAAATAATAAGATAAATAAATAAATAAAAAAGTATAAAAATGACGAGTAAATAAACAATGATATATGTGAATAGAAAAATAATTAAATAGATACTTCAAGAAATGACAAAGAAATAAATAACTAAATACACAAAAAGAGGAACAAAATGAAGAAATGAGAAAAATAATAAAATACATAAATAACGAAATAATTGAATAAATATCTCAAGGAACAACGAACCATGTAAAAAATAAAAGGAAACTAAAGAAAGACAGAACAGCAAATATAATACCGAAATATACA